>CM060935.1:687725663-690583163 GCA_030765085.1 Allium cepa | reverse complement strand
ATTCATATAATGATTCATCTTTTAATTTACATTTACTTCTTACGAATTTTTATTTCCATTCATTCATTCAGTGTTTATTTCATTCATTTCCATGTATTACTTACAAATATTCATTTTCATTTATTCAGGTCATGTCGGTTTCTTTTTTATTGCATTATATTCATTCATTCATTCATTATTACATAATTTCATTTATTTACATTTATTTATTTATAGTATTCAGGTTTAATTCAATTTCTTAACGTATCAATTCATCTACTTAAGTTTATAATCATTTATTTATAATACTTACCTTTATATTATATAAATTAGAAGCATTTTCACTTATAATTAAGTTCATAATACTAAAACATAAAATTCTTATTTATTAAAGAGTTTCATTGAATTCTTTCATTAACTCAAGTTTTTACTTGTACAATATCCATTACATTTTCTTATAAGCATTAGAACTTTTACTATTTGGTAAGTTATATATATGCCTTTAAGGATGTAACTGAAAGTTACACAAGTTTATTTTATTTTTTTTAATTAACTTGGTGTTCAATACTAATTTCTTTTGTTTCACAGGTTACAATTTCAAATTTCTTTTAATATCATTTATAACTTTGCGTTAAATCTCTTATTTTATTTAGAGGTTTCAATTATTAGTTAAATTCCATTTCACTACACTAATTGAAACTATTAATTAACGGAAACTTAAGGATCAAATACCGGGTTTTATTCAAAATCATTTTAAAATAATAGATAAATGTATATACTTGCAACTTATATATCCAATTATATTTAAAACAATTTAAAATTTATATTTGTTTATCAACAGTAAAACTACTACAGTGGCCTTCCCACTTCGAAACTCGAAAATGAATGTCGATGATGCATGCACTCATCACCGAAATTATTTTCTAGCGATAGAGAGGGGAGTACAGAATTTATTTCTTTCCAAAATTTCTTTAAAACAATTCTTTCAAATTATATTGAAATATTTGTATCAAAAAATACTTATAAACAATATTATTATATTCCAAAATCCTTTGAAAGCAAATTTCAAAAATCCCGGAAGTTAAGTTCTAAAATTTCCAATTTTCATTTATTTTATTTTCTTCAAATCTTGTTTCCAATCAATATTTATGAATTTCACTACCTAACAACCAATATATTACAACCAAATATAACCTTTATAAAATTTATTACTTTATATACAGAAAATATAATAGGTAAAATTATTTCATTCACCTATATTCAAAACAAATATTGTGTCGGTCTGTCCTATTAAGTGTTTAGAAATCCCTATTGATGTCATAGCTTCCTATGCACCAACCATAATTTATAAATACAAAAAAGAACAAATTAACACAATATTAAAACCTTTTTATAACACTAACAAATATATATATATATATATATATATATATATATATATATATATATATATATATATAGACACACACACTCAATGACTCATCATAGGCTATTACTACCCTATTAATAAAGAGTCAGACCCCCAAAAAGCTAAGGTTTATTGCTAAACCAAAGCTCTGATACCAAATGTAGCATCCTGCTTTTTTGTACGTTTTAAATCGATGATAAACCACACATGTCAGATTCAAACCATACAAAAGGGCGAATTGTTATTGGGGTGAATAAGAAAAGGAAGAAAGAAAGAAAACAAAACAGAATCTTGCAGCGGAACGACAAAATATAATAATCAAATAAACAGTTGATGAAGCTGTTTTACAAAACATTTGATTTTACTTATACAACATAGAATCAGAGTTACACATACTAAAGAATAAAAAATTACAATGCAGCGGAACATGTGATGTAGTGGAACAATATAGTAAATAATAGTAATAATACAATCTTCGTCTTCGTCCTTCAGAAATAAGGTCTTCAAACCCTGAAATGCTCAGATTGACCCGAGCGAATTGAAAAGACAAAACACTCGAGTCATAACTAAAAGATCTTATATGAGTTAAATCAACGGAAATAAATATGAGTGGAACAGTGTCAGAGATGTTTACGGGATTTGACATCTCCTATCCAGTGTCTAATGTGAGTGCAATAACTTAAGAGATGCTCGGGATTCACATCTCCTAAGGATCCGTTAAACTATTTACTAGTAGTAATATACGCTATTATAATAATGTCTAATAGTAAAATAAGCTTACTTTAAAATAGCGTTAAGGAGTGACCCAATATTTCCCTTAACACATAAATAGTGCCAATAGTCTACACAGTACCGTAATACCTCCTAATCAGGAGGCTACCAGAGGATATTCCATAGGTACGACACAAGTCAAACTCGTACAAGGCGCGCTAGGGTAGGTGACACATCACACAAGGCAATGCCAGGGTAGATATACCAATTAAGCATCCGACCTGGTGGTAACGCGTAGCAGCTACTATCGCCTACCTCGAGCCACACCCCCAAAATCAAAAATCAAAAGTGGCCACCGAATAAATCCAAAAGTTAGAGTATAATATCGAAGGAGTGTGTCCGATAAGAAGGGCTACCTTCTTGGCCCGAGAATCGCTCTTGTTTTAGCCACCTTATGCCAACTCACGGGAGTTGGGTCCACGTATATACCTCAAAGGAATGCTGCCGCCATCCTACTTCATTCTGGAATCTCCACCGCATACACGGTTGTTAAAGTGGTTTTCGGAGTTGGCAGAGAGTATGACAACTTCTGATCCCGGTCTCTTTAACAACCAAATGTTATTATAACACCGCGATCCTTTTCAAAATAGTTTATACTTTAAAATCAAATATCATTGCCTTTCAAAACCAAATCAATACGATATCATTTTCATTCCAAATATATCATTTTTCTAAAATCATAACACTTTCAAACTTATAACATTTCGAAATCAAAACACTTGAATATAACACTTTCAAATTTTAATACCTTGAAACTCATAATTCGAAACATAACTTCCACCATTTAAATGGTTTAAATATTTAAAATACTTTATATAATAAAATAGCTTCTTTGATTTCACAAATCAATTCCAAAACAACTCGAATTTCTAAAATTTAAATTTATCCAAATCCCACATCATAAATTTCAATTCAATTCAGTTTCCAAATAAACTATTCCAAATTTAACGATTTCAAAACAGATTGGATCCACAGAATAAACCATTTCATATTCAATATATTTCAAACTTTAAGTATTCACAATTTCAAAACTAAGCTTGGTAATTACGATTCAATAATTCACTTTCTATTATTTAGTTTGAAATAATTACTTAATAAATCCATTATCATTTAAATAAAACCCAAATTACAAATAACTAAATGTTTCCTTCAATTTATTTATGCTTGAAATATTTATTTAATTCACCTTAAACAAGATCAGGTTATAAATCTTATCCTTTACAAATCTCAAATTCCATAAGTTCCAAATGGTTTCATTTAATAAATTTCTACATTTAATACAATTTCAAATCAATTCAAATCTATCTTCTTAGCCTTAAATTTATTAAAAATCATTATAAACTCTATATAAAATATAACTTATATAAATACTTAACCATATTGCATTTTCAATGAAATCAATCTTTATTTTAAAGTTGTTTTATACCAAACAAATTTATACATAGCTAAAAATCAAGAATTTAACTATATATATAAAGTAACATTCATATAATATCTAAAATCAATATTTCTATAAAACCATATATTTCTTTACAAAACCATAGAAATCATTTCAAAATATTTTTATATATAGACCGCGGTGTCTGTATATAATTTACTATTCCATAGTCAAGTGATACAGATATTTATCATTTCAATCCGCAATTTAAAATATAAATACGGTTATATATCATTTCAAACTGCAATCACGAATGAAATAAAATCCATAACAACTTGCAGCTTATAACAATACAAAATACAACATCCATTCATCCAATATCAATCATCAAACATTTATCACAATCATCATCCAATTCAATCAATAACATCAATATAGAACATATAATAAATAATAGGCATTTACTGGCAGTTTATATTCAATGATAATTAAATTGTTATTTAACAGGCAGTTTATATGCAATAATAAATTAAATAACAATTTAACTCAAATAAATTCAATTTAACTGAGATGATTATTAACAGATGCTAAAGTCATAAATAAATTTCTAATCAAGTCATAAATCAGTTTAACAAACATAAGAAATTTTAGAAGTTGTGAGTGAGTTAAAACACTCACCTTTGAATTTAAATTGAACTTTAAATTCAAAATAATCCCAAAATTTGAACAGTCTCAGAATTCGTCCAAATTAGCATCAAAGTGTGCGGAATTTCAATACGATCCTAGCAGATCAAACCGTGCGTGAATCAGACCTCGTACGTAAATGTTATAGGCGTTAGAACATTTGAAAACAAAAGAAATTTAAATAAATTAAATAAAATAAACTACCAATCAAACAAGGCCATGTCATCTCTGTTATCCAGGCTCTAACCCTAGTTGAACGTCTCGACTTCGAACAACACAGCCATCGACTCCGGATCCTTCATCGCGCCGCCAACGGCCATCGCGGCCACGCCACACGTCGCCACCCAACGCGCCGACACGCCAAATCCCCGCCGATCACCGAAAACCTCCGGTCGCGCGCGAAAACAAAGTTGCCGCCAACAACAAGCTAAACCTAATCGAAATTTTTGCAGCAAATCAGGCCATTGATGCGACGAAATTCAAGCATCGATGAACAGCGCTCCGTGCCCTCTACAATGCAACATCATTGATTTGTCGATCGGACACAGAAAATCGAACGCCTAAGAACGACCGAGATTTATTCGTCAATTTCTGGACAAACAGAGCTTCACATCGCAAAACGAATTTCAAATCTGGGATGCGCTCATTGAGTGCTTCAGATTGATATATAATTTGATATGTATTGAGGAGTTTGAATTTTTGAGGTTGAATTTTGTATTGAAACTGGGTTGAGAATTTTAGGGTTTGTCTGCCATTGAGAAAAAAGAGAAACAGAAATTTCTGTACATACAGAAATGAGAAATAGAAAGGCTGCTAGGGTTTATAACGATATATATATATATATATATATATATATATATATGCAGAACAAAATAGAAAGTAATGGGCCCGATTTGTTTGGGTTTTGAACGATAATTGACCCGAAAAACCCATTTCGATTCCGGAGCGAAAATGGGTCAACCCATATATCAAAATATATGTTTTTGAATATTTTAAAATCAATGAAACAGGTTTCAAGTCCAAATTCCGTCGTATGAAGAAGTTACGTTAAAATCAGTTTATTTCAAATTGATTTCAATTGATTTCAATTTAATTAATTTCTAGGCGTTTCGAGTCCGTACGATCAAACAACAAGTCCGATTATTAGGAAACTTGAAATCCTTCAATAATTCACCGTTACGGATTCGATGAAACTGGTTCGGTCGAAATCCGAATCAGTGGCCAAAATGGCTATTTTCCTTTTAATTAAATAAATTAATAGGAAATTGATTAAATCACTTTTTTTTCAATTCAAACTTAATTATTTACAAATTTTATCATTCTGGATTACTTGGTAAACTTGGAATCCCTTAAACAAATTTCCATGTTGATCTATTATTGGATATTCCACCAATTTCACTGTTTAAATTTCAATTTCAATCAATTAATATAACTTTAAATTTATTTTCCAACTTACTAATTACCATCAATTATAACCATACAATTGGTTTCAATTAATTAGGATTGCACTAAATTAATTATTTGTTAACTTGCATTAACATTATTACCTTAATTTACATTCAACTACTGTTAACAATGTGTTATTTCATTAATTAATTCATTACTTAATTTTATTTACTTATTTTAAATTTTATTTCTTTCTAGATTTAATTATAAAAATATTATTAAATTAACCAATTTAATTATCGAAATTTACAGAGCGTTACAATTTCAACTACAACTCTAGACATTTGTTATTTCAACCTACAATTGAGAGTAGATGCAATTTAAGTTTTTCTAAGCCTTCACAACTAGATTGAACATGTCTTTTTAACTAGAGTGGAAATAAATTAGTGATGTTTGAAAATTTATTCACAATTGTTTCTAACAAAAAAGTTGATCGATTATAAGAAATAAAGTTATAATATGATTTAAAGGAAACTAATTTATAAAATAAATAAATAAAATAAATTATTTAATACGAAGATTGACATTGACATAAATAAGATATGATATGATATATATCAAGTGGAAACTATTCATTAAATGGAAAAAAGTCAATAAACTATGTAGTATACAAAAAGGTATTAGTATGGATACTTTAAAATTTTGCCCATACATATTTCCAACTAAAACAGATGACCATGAAAAACTATGAAGTTATAACATGTTTCAAATGGAAATAGTTTTATGAAAAGGAAAAAGATGAATAAACTACAATATACATACAAAAGGACATCGATAAACCTGAATATTTAAATGAAGAAAAAAATAAAACGACAAATGTAAAAACATTTAATAGAGCTTTATATTTTGACGTGTCACATATTTCAATGATATTTTGATGGCACCAGCATCATCACGCTTAACTACTTCTTTCTTAGTTTATATTATGCGCCTGATATGCGTTTTGTTGTATTGAAAACAACTTTTTGTTTTTTATTTTCTTTTAAGCAACAAGTGCAAATAGTGTAATATATTTTCCCTAATACATGTGACAAATTTTATTTCATAATCTCATTCCATTAAGCATTAAATGTAGCCACTTTATGAACTAAAACACTATCAAAACTATTTGATATTTTAGTAATTATACCTTGAAATGCAACCTTCATTTTGATTTCTTGGTAACTTGAACCTTGGAATGAACGCCCGCTTACACTATGTAAAAGGAATTGAGTTAGTAGACATATAGAGATCGATCTAGCATTTAGTAAAACAGTCAGAATTTGCCAAATATCTGATAACTTAAAACTCATCATTTCATGCTTAAGAAAAATGTTTGCATTTTAATTGTAAACAAAATATGCTAATTACAATTCTCATTTTTTCATCTGTTGTTAAAAGAATGCCATTCTATATCACATAAATCCACATTGTTCTCAAATCAACGTCACAACTTAGGATGGTTCAAATTTGTTCTAAGCTTAGGAATAAGTGTAATGTAATATAATTCATTGGTCTACATTGGAGTGGTTAGTTACTGGATATTTTGCATGTCTATTTCATTTGCTGTTGGGACTGTGTAAAAAGATTATATAAATTAAGATGAGTTTACGGTACCTGAATTGGTATCCTTTTATTCTTTTGGACACCAATTTAATAAGCTTATTATTTGATGTAGAATGTACAAGAGGATATTAAAATCAACGTAATTTGGATATATATATTTTTTTACACAATTATTTTGTTATATAATTATACCTGATACCTAGTTGCTACCTTTATTAGCTCATATTCATCTTCTGTTCCTACAAAAACTCAACTAACAAGATGCTGCAAAAGAATTTAGCTACCCATTAATGAATTTGTGCATCATTCATACTACTTCCACTGCTAACCATTTGTTTCAGTTCATCGCTAAGCTTAAACTTTCAAAGATTCCATCCCATCCACGTTGAACATTGCAAGTCCTTTTTCCCCAGTTAAAAATTGAGGTAGGCCAAGATTATTGTCCTATTTTGATTCTTTCAATATGACTCCAGTTTTTGATTTCAATGCCTTTTCTTTGAAAAACATAAGTGATAATTGGTAAAGTAATCAAAATTGATAGACAATGTCTTCTGATTCCTTTCTAAAATCATTGAATAAATAAAACAATCATTGATTCCCATTTTACAATCCTGTTGCCATCACTTTCTTATTGTTGAATGCTTTATTCATACAAAAAATTTCCTGGGCAATTGTTAACTAAATCTTGCTTTACTTATTACTTCATGTTTTGTTATACTAACCATTTCATGCCTGCTATTGTTTTACAGGAACAGGAAGAATAAACTAAAACAGTGGGTAGTGAGGAAGCGACACACAACGTATATTGCATGGTAGTTTTGACTTTTCATGTTGTACATTAATGAGTGTTCTAAAAGTAGATGATGTGATACCATTGTTGTACTTTGTTTATGCATTTTATCTTTCCAAAAGGATAGGAGTGAATCTGATGTAAATTATTTCAAACTTTTTTTTATCAGTGTGTTCAATTTAATAGATAAATTTGTGTTTTGCGTTCTTTAAGACAAAAAATTATCAACTCATGATAATTTTCATACTCTATTGCATGTTTTTACTGAGAAAAAAGATTATAAGATCAACATAGTGTGCTTACAATTAATTCACTTTGAATCATCAAACAAGATTATGCTAAATAGTACTTATAATATAAAAGTAAAGTGCAAGTAAGAAATGAAACGTTACATTCTTTTTAATCATATTTCTCTACTACCACATGGTGTTTGATACTGTAAGAAAGAAGTAAATTAATGGATACGATTAATTAAGGGGAAATTTTAAAAAGTATAATTTTCGAATGGAATAAAATATTAAATGGATTATTTTAGTTATTTATTGATTAAAAGAACCTTACGATATTCCTTTATATACAGTTTAATGAAGAAAATGAAAACATTAGATTTAGAAAATACTAAATTGCAGATTTACAAAACTACAAAATTAGAATTACAGAAAACAAAACAAAATTTATATGTATAGTTTGATAAATCATTTTTAAATTCTTGTGAGTTTAAATGTTTAAAAATATCAGTATTTAAGAAAATTTTGTTAAGAAACTCTACGACTTCTAGAAATTCATCTTTGATACCATAAAATTCTCCGTAATTTTTCAAAACTATAAATTTGAAATTTCATTTATTCGGATGGTATTCTTTTTTGTTTTATCAAATGGTAGACTATGCTATTTATTAGTTTAAAGAAAGGAGAAAATGCATTTTCTTCATTCTCCTTATCAATTTAGTTTTCCACCACATAAATATATAAATAGTGCCCCTTATCTAAAGTTCCTTTTCTTTTATCAATTCCCAACATTCATTGATGTGAAAAGAATTGTTATACTTTGTGTGTTTCAAGATTACTTAAAAAATTAACCAACAACTATCTATTAACAGTTTCAAGAAAAGATTAATCTAAATAAATTAGAATCCATAAACATTTACCAACAGCTGTCTATTAATAGTTTGAAGAAATGATTCTTATCCATGTTTGGTCCGACTATAATTATGATCCAACTTCGATGTCACTATCGTTGCTTCATTGATGTTGGTCCAAAATGATTTATAAGTGATATTGATATATTTGTCTCTAGGTATGGTTATAATATTGTGCTTATGTCATTTTAGAAACATTAAACATTTGATCTATCAGCGGTGCTGCATGGACTAGGTATCTATACTATTATATGATTAGTGAGTTTGATTTCAAGAGCACCCAAGCCCTCTTGAATTTTGGAAAATGAACCGTCTCCAAATTTGTTTCTACGTGCATTATCCGTGATTTTCTCATCTTTCCTCCACCTGAAAATTTCGTCATCCCCATCCCTAATCTCCATTTCCCAATTTCTTCCACCCGAAATCCATCGACTCTACTTACGCTTATCTCCTCTTCCCTACGTTGCTCTCTGCTTCATCCTATTTTCATAAAGTAGAACTAAAAAATAGTAGGGTTTCCAAGCGATTTTTACACGCAATTACTTCCAGCACTGTTACCTAAAGAAGCCAAATCACATGAAAAATGAGCATGATCGACGTTATAACTACTATCGATGCGATCTGCAACAAAAACGACAAATATAATGTCCACAAGCATCGCGCCATTCCCAATGTCTCAAGTGACGATAGCTTTGCCAAACTCTACACTGCCATCGAGACTAACATTGAAGCTGCTTTGAAGGTAATTTTCACATCATATTTAAAAAATAGGAATTGGTTGTTGGTTGCAATAGCTTTCGCAGATTAGGAATTACATGGATTTTTATAGCGATTGTTCCCTTTTAAATGTTTATTAACAATTATTATTTCTACTGGTGTGTGTATCTAGGGTTTGTTACTTACATCTATTATGAGGAATAAGTAATAGATATTTAATGTATTTGTGAACTTATTCATATGAATATGTTTGTTCAGAAAGCCGAGTTAGCGAGGCAATAGAAGAGCAGAGCGACGGAAGTGGAATTGAATGTGGAAATTAGGAGAACAAAGGCAAGGTTGATGGTCAGATCTGAAGTTCTTCAATTCAATTTCGGTATGTTCTGCAAATTCAATTCTTCATTTATGGCTTTTTCCATGGGTTTGCTTTTGTTGAAAAAATACGATATATTACATTATTCTGCAAATTCAATTCATTTATGTTTCTTTTCATTAGTTTCATAGTCGATTTAAGGACAGACGATTTAAGGACAGACTGACTTACTAGACTCAAACATTCATCCACTTAAACGTACAAATTTTGGTTTAGGTTGTTGTAACTTTCATATTGTAGAGTACTTCAATTTTGACAAAAAAATTCAGTTGATAAAAGTTGAAATTTTGTGCTTATGATTTAACTGAACATTTAGAAATCATGAAATTTTATCTTATTCACCTTACTGAATGGTTTTTAAACTATAGATTTTCTTAACCTTCGTTGTTTTGGATTTCTTTCTATTAAGTATCAAATTCTTTTGCTTTGTTTTTCGTCCACACACAACTATATTATATATTATTATGGATTAGTACCTTATTAATTTTTTAAAAATATAATGCTAAAACTAATTAAGGGATCGGTGAATACTATACCAGTATGAAAGAACACTCTACAGGCTTGATGGACAACTTCCACTTTTCTATGGTAAATCCTTGACTTCAATTGTTTGCATTTTTCTCTCTATACCATTGTGATTAATTAGGTTTTGCTGCTAAACTACTACATTTGAGTGAAATAATTTTTTTTACTATTCTTGAATGCTGTTTAGTAAGGAATATACATGATTATAGAGTCAAATGTTTGTTATTTTTTCAATGCTAATCAATTTTGGTTTAAGTTATGTTTCCATCCGTGGTTCATATTTCTTGGCATATAACACTTCTTTTACAGCAATTATATATTATCAAAATAGCAACTTAGTAAATATCATTAGTGTGTTATTTTTAAAATAAAATGCAGCCATCATGTTAGTATTAAAATGGGATTGATATTTTAAGAGACTAATGATTACAAGGAGGGCAAAATGTCAACATCTTTGTCTTTACTTTGTATCGAGTTCAAGGTTGCGATGTTTTTTTAATCTCATTTTGAAAATTTATTTTTTGAAAGTTAAAATTAGTATAGGGTTTGGATTAATAATATGAGTTAAGATTAATTCTTCCGATAATAATATATACAAAAGTTTGGGTGGGCTGAATGTTCATAGGATTATTCTGTTTCCTCTGTGTTAAGAAATAGCATGTGGTAGGTTTTCATATTGGATCAATATTTTATTTTAAGGGAGCTGAGCTATTGAACTTATCTTGGTGGCATATATTCTTTATTTCATCAGCTAAAATCTACAACCCGGTTTGTATACCTTTGTAGATTTCCAGAATGTGTCATATGGAAAAGGCTTAAAGTTGAGTTCTTCGTAAATGGCATTTAGGTTTCTAGGAAATATTCCATGAAATTGCTACATTTGAAAATCAATTTTGTCTATCTTTATTCAATGTTCAAAATTATATTAAATCCTTGCAATATAGTTGAATACATCTTCAATATATAAAATACTATTGAGCAGGCAAGATGCTCTCATTGGTTAAAACAACTTAATCCTACGATTGTTTCTTTAGAAGGAATCAAAATTATTTTTTTTGGGCATGAAAACCTCTAAATAAAATCACTGAAATAAAGATGCACCCCAAATTTGATAAATTTCAAAAAAGCAACACACGGTCAGTTAATAAATGCTGATAGGATGCAAAAGGTTTTCTAATACTTTAGATGCGCCAAAATGTTGAACCATGTTTTACCAGGTATGGTTCAAATATAAAATGAACATTTCTTTTTCCTTATATATTTGTATTTTTGTTAAGTTTTTATATTTTCATCTTATGTTTTGTTTCATACATGCAAGAAGTTGTGAACATTTTTGTTGAGAGTGAATTTTCAGGTGATTGATAGTCAAGATAGGGAACTAAGGCATATTCTCTGTAAAAGGCTTTCCAAATTTCCGCAAAATACTACTACTAACGAAAGAGCTTTTGTGTGAAGCCATAACTCAATTTAGCCTAAGAGTAACATAGGTTCAAAGGACAACTTCAAATACCCAAGACTTCATGTGTGCGAGCTATTACTGAAATATAAAAAGCCAAGGTTTGAGTCTGTTTCCTTATCCTCTATCTCTGTAATTTATTACGGGATTCAATTTCACCGCATGATGTTCTAACCATTTACTTTCACTTCATATTGTTTAATGATTTATTTTTGCTTCTTGGTACCTAATTATTTGCTTCGTTTCATGGTGACTCTAACACAAGAACAAACTAAAAATATAACTTTTTAACAGCATCTAATTTCTAACTCAAGTTACTAAAAAAACAATACTGTGTCAAGCAATCAACTAATTTGTGTCACGGTTAGTACATTATACTGCCTCAAGTGTGGCTATTCACATATAAGTTTATGTACTGTGACAGTTTATATATTTTTATTTGTTATGTAGAATAATTTTTTCTAGCGGAACATGGTATTTGGTCGTTTTCATGTACACCTATGGTTATCAGACATGTCTGGAGGAATAAGAGTCTATCATGTGAAATTATTTATTCACTTTTCCTTTTCTCATCGACACTGGTGCAGGCCGATAGATGTGGACGGCGCTGCTACAAAAACAGAGGTATTACATGCTTATAACAAAAGGAAAAAAATTAAAGATTTTCTATGCATATCAGCGCTTAGCTCAGATGGCAACATCACTGTGCTACATCATAGCAGCAATAGCCAGCACATCCTGTTGCATAGAAGCCGTTTGACTGCTACTGTATGCAGTAGTACAGTGCTACTGCATAGCAGCCATGTGACTGCTACTGTACGCAGCAATGCAATTTTGCTGCATAACATGTAAGCTTTTTTGACGTTTAGCTATTATTAACTTCAAAGTTGATAAGATGCATGGTGCTGTGATTGGAAAATTTCATAATTTAGTTGTGTTTGGTTGTACTATTTTTTGACATCATATTACTTATGTTATATTTCTTACTTTCAGCATCTACTAATTATTAACTGTAGTTGTTTAGCTTATACTAAGATTTCATATTATGTTTGCTTGCATCAAGATTTTCTGTGATTAGTATTTTATTCCATATGTCCAAAAAACTTGGTTATTGCTCTGTCTCAGTTGAATTTTTTGTTGAATTTCATTTGTTAACATCTACCTTTTAGAATATATATTTATGATTGACATCTATTTACTGCAGTCCCTTATAAGTTATCCATATATCATTGTAGTTTTAGCTACTTATTATTCATTATAGTCCTACAGTCATCTGTTCCTAAGGTTTAACTGAACATGATCTTTATAATGTGCTTAACCTGAAAATGGTATTGCTATCTGACAGTAATTATCGAGTTTTAACTATATTTCCCCCTTTTTTATGGTAGTTCAGAAGTATGGAACATAATTACATGGCTATCTAGTTTTTTTGTTTATGATACTATTATCTGATGCTATTCACTCATGTGGTTAAAAGTATTATAATACTGTTGTATATATCCCATTGTACTTTGGTATATGCTAAAAGTCAGAAATATGGGAACTATATATTTTAAATAACCTAGACGATAAATTAATACATAGATTCCATCTATTAGGTTATGCAAAATCTTAATTACTTTTTTATTTTCAATTTAAGAATTATATATTTTAAAGATGGAAAAAGAAAAATGAGATAGACATGGGCATCAAGATTTTGCTACCATGGTTGAGATGAAGATCTTAATCTTTTCATCTCCCGCGTTTCAGGTACGATGTGGTTCTTATCCCTTATTAATTATTGTTTTGTTTTCATTTTTATTGATTTCTATTTATGTTTCAATATGCATTGCAACAGTAATCATAATATTCATCCACGTCGAGTCATAAATTAATTTTGAACTTTTTTGTTATTGAATGGTTAATCGTTGTTGATGAATACAAATGTCAATTAGATATAAAATGAAAAATGATCACTTAATTTATGATTATTTATAAATTATAAATTAGCTTAATATTATTATACTTAGGTTTTCAACCAGTATACAAATATTGTGCTTAAATTAGTAATGGTATAAGTAAAAGTAATTTACCAAAACACACACACGCGCGCCACAAACTTACATCAGTTAAGTTGATTTTGATCAAACTTTTTTCCCCTGATATTTTTGAAGATTTTATATATTAATTATGAGTTGTTTTATATGATAAACAATGCAAACCTACTTCCATTAAGAGGTTTACAAAGATGTTCATGCATTTTGAGTCAACTACCATTAAGAGGTGGAAAAAAGAAAAGAAAAACAAGCTGAAAGAGAAGATTTAAAATAACATTTATTAGGTCTTAATCATTATATTAGCATTCAAGAGATCTCAAAGACAAGCATGAGCCATGCACCATATACTATAATTCTAAAAACTAAACTGAAAGATTGTTTATGTTAATAACTAATTAAAGTAGGTTAACAGATATTATGCCATGGATAGAAATACAACGTTTCATATTGGGAAAAACACATAATATAAAGTGCCAATATATATTTATTATACAGGAAATGAATATGTTGCATATCATAAAATGTTGTTTGCTGTCAAGCATATTCCCCAGCTTTTTTATTACAATTTGAATAAGTGCAATATTGTGTTATCACGTGCTATATAACAAAGAGCTTTGTATTTGTTCCCTGTTTTACATACTATATCTATATTATATTTGTGTGTAAGTTTCTTTGCATATACTACACACATCTGATTGGACAGGTGTCGAGCAATATGTGTTGAAGCATGAAAAAGTCCATTGGGTGTAAGACTAAGTGAAGGTATTGTGGTTTTAGCTGTTATTTCTAAATGTTGCGCATGTTATCCAAATTATTTACAGTCCATTTTTTTCGACCATATTATCCATCTTAACCATATTCAACTTAGCAGAATTGGTGAATAGATTGATGGCGTTGTCTATCCATTTCCAGCAAGTTGAGCATGAAATTTGTAGGCCCAGGGGATATATAAATAGCCGGACTTTAGTATTGGATGATTGTTGATGGTTGTGGACTAATGGATGCTTCAAATTCACTAATATTTAGTAAAATATTTGCAACAGTTCTGACCTTATGCTTCATGCTTTCCTGCACTGTAGTTTAAGGCCGTGGATAAGTCACATAACATGTTGTGGTTAAATGTATTTTTAATGCTTACCTATCTTTTGGTATAGCAAAGTAACCGATTTTATGTAGTTGTACTAAGATTAAAGGTTGATAAAATGATTTACCTATTGAATCAGAAGTGGGAAAGTTATTATTGGGACTGAAATTGAAACTTGACATGAAGAATCACTATGCATCAGATTTGAAAAGAGAACAAAAAATAATGACTTGCTTTTCGATAATTAAATAATAATTGTGCAGTTCATTTTCTATATTTTCCATTTCTCAAAAATATACTACACAATTAATATGTGTACGGTATATCAGATTTCATATAAAGAAATTTTACAACCACGTAAATCATACATTGATGATATATTTATGGATTCATTTATTTCTAAATAAATAGGGATTTCTTTGTTGCTAAAATAGGTTCCGTAAATGAAAAGTAATATAAGAAAATTGTTTCTAACATAGAATGTAGATATTAATCATTTACAAATTCTAATACATGAGTATTCGCCAAAACTAGCAATGCCGATAAACAACAAGTGCTACAATCATAAAGAAGTTATCTATTACATCCGTGTGCGTAGCACGGGTTATAATACAACATGATTTTCAACATAAATGAATGAACTGTAGCCTTAAGAACGCAACATAATAAGGTTAGTTGAAATTAGTACCAACAGCATGAAGAAGCACGATATAATGCAACACGTAAAATATATACACAATCGGAAAATAGGCATTCGAAGAAATGATTATTAGGTGAAGTGTTGCAGCAGCCCCCAGAGCATTCAGTTAGAAAATATTCAAATAAACTAAAATTTCTAAGACTACACCATCAGTAGTACCGAGTAAACAAAAAACATTTTACACTATCAGTGGTACCAAGTGGAAAAAAGCATTTTACTACAAAACACGCCCACAAAGTAGTATATTAAGTTGAGGTTGGTTGACTATTAGAACAAAAAGTAGATAAATTTTAAGGCGATCAATATTTTTTCACCCTATAGTTTTGTGTTTGCGATATATTATATATATACTTAATCACAATATAGTCAATTGTACATATCGTTACTGTAAGAAGCGTGAAAGCAGGCTTAACACATTTTGTCATAAAATACACAAACAGTTTGAAATTGGAGAGACTCCGCCTACAGTAAAAGCAACCAAAAAAAGTAGACAAAATAAATGTTTAGACACAGGTTTATTTGTTGTACATAATGCATCGCCAAATGTAAAATTATTAGACTTATTGTTAGCTTGGGTTATTTAATTCTATACGCTATATTCAAGTAATTTGCGCCTACATAATGAAAGAACGATATAGCTACAACTATTTATATCCATGACAATTTGAATAAGAACAAAATACAAATTATTATCAAAATACAGGTCCAGTACAGTTTTTTCTAGAGAGAGAACGAATTAATGCAAGTAGTAGTATAAGTTAGACCATATTGAAATCTTAATTTTATGTACACTATAAAAGACAACATTTATTCTTGAACCTCAATTATATGCAACTCCAAGCAACTTCAGATAGGGATTTCATGAAATAAGGTAGCATATAACATTAACTTCCATTGTTTAGCTATGATTTTCTTTTAAGTTATCAAATATTCATGGAATATTAAGATTTTTTCATAAGTAAAATTACGATGATATACTTATTACGATATTTTCAATTCATGGTTACCAGTTGAAAATAAATATAAAATTCATGGACATTAATTATGATTTCTTTGCTATATATATGTTTGTAACTAGCAATTTTTCCTAGATCTGAGAACTAAAATTTGTTTTTAGTTATTTTTTAATGTATGACACCATCATACAAGTAGAGGTTCACTAAATAAAAATTAGAATATGCAAAATAATTGAAGTATTGTATCCATGTTTTTCACTTTTCTTAGTTATAGTTACACGTAGTTTTCCTAACCATCACAGAGTGGTACTTTTCACTATACCTTTTAAATTGGTTAGTATAGAAGTATACTTTACGATAGACAGATCTTGAATCTTGAAATTTCAACAAAATATTCCTTGGCTATATGTGCCAATGAATTTATTCCAATGATCTTTATTATCAGTTGTAGGCATGGGGATTCAACATCATTACCATTTTATCGGTACACTATAGTTTGTAGCCTGCATTTTCTACGAACTTCTGATACTACAAGATTTTTCATTTTTATCTGTCTGTGTGTGTTTTGAATGCATATTGACCATTAATGGTGAAACTAAATAATTTATTAACAATGTAGGAAATGCTAGTGAAATTATCAATTGGCATTAAAATTACATTGTATGTGATCAGTTTTTGACTTTATTGATGTTTCTTTACACGACATTAACATTTTTTATGTTGATATCATGACCTAAAAGCAAAATCAGGGCTAAGAAATGGAAGTTAATGCTATATGATGCATCCCATGGTGAAATACTTATCTGAAGCTACCTGGAGTTGCAAATAATAGCTACCTGGAGTTGCAAATAACCGCGGTTCAAGAATAAGTATTGTCTTTTACTGTGTATGTAAACTTAAATAATTTCAATATGTTATGACTTACTATTGCTTGCGTTAAATTATGGTTTCTCTGCGAAAAAATGTAATAGAACTATATTAATTTTTGTTAGGTTCTAATTTGAATTTTATGCATATAAATTGTTCTAGCCACATTGTTTTTTCATTATGCAGGCTCAAATTACTTGAACATAGGTTATAAAATCAAGCTGCCTGAGCTAAAATTAAATCAGTGATTACCAGTTTACAATGCAATACGTACGCCAAACAAGTTACTAATGAAAATTTGTATTTATCATTTTGTTTTTTCATTATTCAGATTATCAGTTTGCAATGCAATATGTCCACTAAACAAATTACTACTGAAAATTTCTATTTATCATTTTGTTTAAGTAAAAGCTAACGATACCCGTGTGCGTAGCACGGGTTCACACTAGTGGTATCCAAATGATATTGATTAGAAACCAGAAAACATAATTAAAATTTTAACATCCTTACTATGATATCGATTGAGTGAATTGTGCAAGTTCATTATCATCACAACAATTTTTACGTAGGAAAACATATGTTTAACTATAAATACAATAAAACTGCACACATTTTGAAATCAATGCATATGATTATTTCATTATCTATTTCAGTCTGTCTACTATCAGAACTCATAATGCATGTAATAAAGTTCACCTGATGTTGACCTCTTATGTTGTTGATTGTTTCAAAAAATTGTTATATTTTCAACTCATTTGTAGAATTTAAGTCTGACACAAATCCATATAATTTGAAGAATCTACCATCTACTGCATTATTGTTTTGAAAACTTGATTTATCATAACTTTTTTTTACTTGCTAATTGATCTGATTCTTCTAATACATGTTGATTTATCACAACTTATTTTACTTACTAATTAATCTAATTCTTCTAATAGGTGTTTAATTGTAATATTGATCATTGTTGCTTTCAGTCCAATTTTTACTCAGATAATATTAAATCATTTTCCTCATATCAATAATACCTCCAACAAAGTCAAGAAATAATATTTTATGACCGTATTTTACTGTCAAAAATTTCAAATGAAAACCATGCGCGTAGCACGGATTCTCACTAGTAGTGTGTATATATGTGTTCATTAGCATCCACTAGCAAACACTTGTAACCATTAGCGTCTATCATACATAACATGTTCTAGTAACATATTTACATTCAGTCCTACCATCCATAGATTAAATCTTAAATCTACCCTCCCAAATGATAAAAAAGGAAAGAACCTATTCAAAAGTAAAGATTGAAATAAGAAATTCAATATGTATCATCGAAAGATACGGATAAGAGGTAGGTATTTTCTCTTCAACCTCTCACGTAGCATCTTCAATGCTGCCTCCCCACTGCACGTTAACAAAAGGTACTTCCTTATTCCTAAGTTTCTTGATATCACGCCCAACGATCTTGTTAGGAATGCGACGAACTAATGCTTCTCTCTCTACTTCAACTTCCTCAACTTGATTAGATTCCACTACCTCTGTTGAATCATGTAAGCACTTTCTCAGGTGCAAAATATGGAAAATATCATGATCTTCTGCTAGCCTCTCGGGTAGCTTTATACGTTACACCATCTTCCCAACCCTTTTGATAATAGGGAACGATCCTACGAATCTCGGAGCAAGATTCCCGCTTGATCCAAATCTTACTACCTTTCTTAGCGATGATATATTAATAAAAACCAAGTCTCCTACCTCAAACTCAATATCTCTTCTCCGCTTATCTGCATAAGATTTCTGCCTATCTTGGGCCATCTTCATTCTCCTTTTGATTAAATCAATCTTTTGCTACGTCTCTTTAATCATGTCGGGACCAAGTAGCAATCTTTATGTAGACTCCAACCAACATGACGGTGACTTGCACGGTCTTCCATAAAGAACTTCAAAAGTTGCCATCCCAATGCTAGTTTGAAAACTATTATACTAAAGGAAGATGCTCCTCCAAAGTTCCTCTGAAATCCAGAATGCACATCCTCAATAAATCCTCAAGAATTCTTTTAACTCTCTCTGTTTGGCCATCCGTCTGAGGGTGATAGGCCGTACTCAATCTAAGCTATGTTCCTAAAGCCTCTTGCAGGCTTCTACAAAACCCGCTAGTAAAGATAGGGTCTCTATCGCTCACTATGCTAGAGGGAACTCCATGAAGTTGAACTATCTCACGAACTATAAGGATGCCAAATAAGACGATGTCCTCGTACTCTTGATCGGAATGAAGTAGGCGCTCTTATTCAAACGATCTACAATCACCCAAATACTGGTATTCCCCCTTCCTAGATCGGGGTAAACCATTTATGACATCCATCGAAACACTATCCCATTTCCATTTGGGTACAACCAATGGTTGAAGCAATTCGTCGGGTTAACTCTTTGGCACACAAGACACTTGGCTACAAACTCTGCCACATCCTTCTTTATGCCGCTCCAATAAAACACTCTCTTTATGCCAATATACATCTTATCACCACCCTGATGAATAGTAATTCGAGAATGGTGTGCTTCTGCTAGTACTGTTCTCATCAAATCACTAGTGCAGGGGACATAAAGTCTTCTATCTCTCCTTAGCCACCCTTTACTATCAATGAAATAACGCTGGAGAAGTTTAGAGACCTCCCCTCTACTAATCCTATCCAAAATATCCATAACCTTTGAAACCACTAGCTTCCATGAGCTAATCTGATCTATGAGGGTAGGCTTAACCTCAAGTGCTGCCAATAATCTAGGGGTAATGCCCGTAGAAGGCTTAAAATCAAAGGATGAAATAAACTCTTGGCTTCTCCACTCCACAAACATTGGATCAAGGGTTGTTATCTTCCTACTTAACACATCCGCAACCACGTTTCCTTTCTCATGGGGGTAAGCAATCTCAAAGATATATGATGCTAGATACTCCATCCAACGCTACTGCCTCAAGTTTAAATCCTTTTGTGAGAATAGGCACTTCAATGATTTATGGTCAGTGAAAAGCTCGAACCTTTCTCTTAGCAAGTAATGTCTCCAAGACTTAAGTGCAAAAACAATAATAGCTAACTCCAAATCATGGGTAGGGTATTTCCTCTCATAAGTTCTCCAGTGTCTACTTCTATAACATACTACCCTCTGTTCTTGCATCAATAATGCTCCAAGACCCATCCCACATGCGTCAGTGTATTCTGAAAAAGGCTTATCTCCATCGTGTAAAACTAACACTGATGCACTAGTAAGGGCCCTCTTTAGCATCGTGAAGGAATCCTCACAATCCGCGTCCCGCATGAGTGCCTCATTCTTCTTTGTAAGGTGAGTAAGTGGTGTTGAAATCTTAGCGAAATCTCTGATAAACTTCCTATAGTAACCAGATAAACCTAGGAAGCTTCTAACTTCGGTAGCATTCTTGGAGGCCTTCCAACTTGTACTGCTACTACCTTAGCGGGATCCACTGCTAGACCCTCTCTTGAGACTACACGCCCCAAGAAACGCACCTCCTTACGCCAAAAGTGACATTTCGATAACTATGGTTTCAACTGATGAACACGAAGTGTACGAAGAACCTCCTCAAGATGAATTTTGTGCTTTTACATACTCTTGGAAAACATCCAAATGTCGTCCATGAATAGTACAACAAACTTATTTAGGACATCTTGAAAAATACAGTTCATCAAATCTACGAAGTAGGCTGGGGCGTTGGTCAGCCCAAACGGTATAACCAACCACTCGAAGAATCCATCGGGTGTCATAAATGCTATCTTATCAAAGCTATCGTCAACGACCCTAAGCTGATTAAATCCAGTAGCTAAATCATGCTGCAAAAATACTGAAGAGCTAACCAAATGATTGAAAAGATTGTCTATCCTAGGAAATGGGTAACGGTTCTTCTTCTTGAGCTTATTCAACTCTCTATAGTCTACGCAAAGTCAAAGGGAACCATCCACCTTTGTAGCGAAGATGACTGGTGCTCCCCACTCAAATATGCTCCTTTTGATGAAGCCTTTCTCTAATGGCTCACCAATCTACTTACTTAACTCCTTCCTCTCCCTAGGAGTCATATGTCTCACAGGCAATGCCACTGGGTTAGCATTGCCATTCAAGTAGATCCAAAAGTCGATCTCTCTCTTAGGGAGTAGTCCGCTAACCTCCTCAAAAACGTCTGTGAAATTTCTACCGATTGGAACAGAATCTAACTCTCCTAATGATGAATCAAGGGAATAAAGGAAGCTCAACATGACTGACCCTCGTGGGTCGTAAGAAACCTTAAGATTCTTACCGCTGCATGCCTCTAATCCGAAATCTCTCCTCTCTCGATCCAATATCGCTCCATAAGTGGATAACCAATCTAACCCTAAAATCATCCCATATCCCGAAAATCCTAGTACATAGGCGTCACAATCAAACTCTACGCCTAGTATAAAAATTTTCAAACCCTCACAAATCATAGATAAATATGTCGATCCTCTTATGGGGTTTGAAATAACTATAGTTTATACTACTAGATAAATATCTAAGTGCAAACAATCAACCAAGGAACTAGAAATGAAAGAATGAGTTTCTCCAGAGTAAAAAAGAGTCCAAATAGGAAACTCTGAAATAGAGATCAAACCTCCTACAGAGACTATCCTTTATACTTGCGTTGTAGGTGCATCTGATCTCTGCCCCATCCTCTGAGGACAATCTCTACTAAGATGACTAGGCTACCCATAGTTGTAACACCTCTCCTTTACCGTGTCCTTGTTACAGTCCTTTGTGAAATGACCAACCAATCCACAACTATGACATTTCTCGCCCTTCTTGATCTTCTTTTGAAGTCCTCCTGCTTTCTTCCTATCCTTATCCTTCTTATTCTTCCACCACTACTTCTTAGATTTTTCTGATTTAAGAACCTCCTTAACCTCTCCCTTCAACTGCCTAAATGCAAGCTCAACTCTATGTTGGTCTTCCAATCAGAAAAGACCAAATATCCGCTCCGTGTCCTTTAATCAAGCTCGTGCCTCCACCAAATCCTCCATGTCGGAAAACATTCTGCCTCCTAGACTAGCGAAGTCCTTGCATAGCTAAGAAAAATTGGCTGTTGCAGGTGGATTAATAGGATCTCCACCTGCTGGTGCTGTATTGGACGATTTCCCTTGCACCTCTAGTACCGTAGCTCTACGAAACCGTTCAGCCATACTATGCAAAGAAATGAAAACTTAAGCTTGAAAGAATTGAAAGATGGTTGAACTAAACTTTAAGGGAATTTTTATAAAAACTCTTTTATACTTGAAAACTATTACTAAGAGTTCCTATTTGGAAAATACTTTTAAAATATGCTATCTTTAAAAAATACTTTACTTTCGAAATAAGTTTTTTTAGAAATCCTATAACCTTAGGCTCTGATACCAAGTGAAATACCCTAAACCCCTTAGTATACCCAATAAGGGCACACTAAAAGATATGGTGCATCATAAGTATTGCTAAAGCATCAAGAGACTAAGATTCACAAGACAAACAAATATAAACAGCGAAAAATTAAAATGGTAACTCATTATTCAAAACAAAATTCACAAATAAGTCTGAAACATCACACGTCTCAAATACCAAATACACATGTCTTATGAAAAATACATCTCAGTTTCATAAAATCAGAGTATAATAAAATAATCATCCCTCTCATAAGTACCAGTACATCAAAAACCAAATGAAAAGAAAACTGAAAAGAAGAAGAATACATGAAGAACTTCAGGAACGTGTCTCCAAGAAATTTGAATCAACTATCCTTGCCTTTGCTGGCTTATGAGGGGAAGGGGAAATGAAGGAGTGGGCCAGAATATAAGTCTGGTAAGTGAAAGCAATTACTATTATTTTTAAGCAAGATGAAAATAATAGACTTAGCAACAATTCTAGTATAGAAAGGAAATAGAGAAAGGATAAAACTAGGATAAACATCATTTAACTACTTGCTTTGAATGTGATCGTTTGCACTTGACTTAGATTGCTGTGATTAGGCTAAAATCCTAATCCTATTTTAATTAGGCTGAATCCTAATTCTATCCATTGATCGACCTTCTATCTCTCTTGTGTCACCGTGAGCTAGTCCCATCCTATGGGTCCTATAGCAAAAGATACCTATTTAGCAATTGGAATGCAGTTGTGACTTACTGATGCCGCATGCTCGGTCATTGTCGGAACACACTAACTGTCGCTCCCTCTTGTGACCTCTTACTCACCCTATCAGCAAAAGCGTACCCAGCCTCACCTAATTTGTTGTTAGACCTTCAGTCCTAGTCTTACAGGGTCCTACCCAGCCTCGCCTAATTGTTTTGTGAGACCATCAGTCTAGTCTGAAAGGGAATGCTGTTGGTACGGGTTCTAACAAACAAAATCCAGTTGCGCCTCTTGCCCAAATCCCTGGTTTGAGCTCCATCTATTGGCCACTTATTTACCCTAGTTAGCATGTGATGCAGCGCGATCTGCAAAATCATGTGGTTTAGGTCACACACGACCTAAAGGGGGGGGGAATTTTAGGTCGCTCACGACCTAGCAAAGCACTGGGTAAAGGCAGAGAAGCAAAGGAATATAGGGCAGCGAGTTATGTAAAGGAAAGGGAACCAACGACCTATGATAGGTCGCGAAACGACCTAGTAAAGATACGCGAGTTAACGACCTACTGCTCCACATGCCGCTTCCTTAAATCGCTCAAACGACCTAACGACCTAGTTAGGTCGCAGGATGATGTTCAGTTGTTAAAGTAAGATAAGTCGTCCACGACCTTAACAAGCTACGACCTAAGTTAGGTCGCTATTTTCATGGATCACATAATCTTGAAGCCGTGCTTCCTTATGACGCTCTTTGGATAAGTCGCATGAAGAACCTTGAGTCGCTCAGTTTTCTTAAGTCATAGGTCGTCTAGTGTTAGGTCGTTAGAAACTGTACAGGGAAATGTTGTAACGTGTTGAAATTAAGTCGTTAACGACCTTGTTAGGTCGTAAGTCGTCTTGTGTTGAGTCATTGTAATATTCAGTGTTGTAGCTGTTAAGTCGTGTATATGTCGGTCGTTGTTTGTTGAGTCGTAGGTCGCGTCTTTTATATGTTGTTGTTAGGTCGCGTGCGACCTGGGTCGTGTTAAGTCGTGAGTCGCGTGGCGACTTATGTTGAGTCGTTCAATGATAGGTCGCTGCCGACCTATGTTAAGTCGTGTATGCGAGTCTTGTACATATTGTAAGCCTATAAATAGGCATGGTGTGGGTCATTTGTAACTTGGTTATTGTTGAATAAAATTCTTGTTTGTTAGCTTTGTGCTTTCATCTAAATTGGTAGTTGAGTGTAATATCCTATCTCCACTTTCGGTTATTCGAGTGCGCTCGAATCAACGATTGTTGAAGCCGATTCGTGGAATCAAGTGCGCTTGATCAACGCTTGAAGAATTGAAGATCTTCTTTCACGGTATCGTGCGCGATCAACGTGTTAGGGATAGCTAGAATTCGGTATCTTCGGATCAACGAATTTGGGCATTTTGGTATTCATCAATCCACCGATTGCTACACTTTCATCGTTTTATATCGATTTTCTGTTTATCCGCTGCGTCAATTTTGGTATCAGAGCTTGACTTAGCCAACCATAGCTAAGACGAGTCTTGGAGCCAAGGAATTTGAAGTTTGGTATTCATCGTGTTCATCTTGAAGTTGCAACAAGTTTGGAGTTTTCGATCCATTCCATTTTGGATCAAAATCCGGAAGTTGTTTGAATTTGATTTGTGTTGAAGGGTGAAGGCCGAGCATAACATCGTGTTAAGTATAGGCCGAGCATCAGTTTTTGGTATCATTGTTTGAAGTGTTAAACCGTGCGTGCTTTGTTGAGTCGAAACCGACCTAACTTTGGGTCGTTGCAAAGTTGAGGCCGAGCCAAGTTGAATTGAGCCGAGATTTGTTTGACTTGTGTTGAAAGTCTTGAAGTATTTGTTGAAGTTTTTGAGAAATTTTCTATCATGCCGCCGAGAAGAGCTAATCGTCATCAAAATGTTGAAGCGTTGTATAGAAGAGAAGAAGCCGAGCAAATGGAACAACGTATTAATGAGAAATTTGATGAAGGCATTGGAAAGCTAGAGAAGTTGATGAATGATTTAAATCAAAATCAAAGGAGGAGATCACCAATCTCGAACCATGGAGGAAACAGAGTTTCGCCATCGGTTACGGAAGCGAGAAGGGTATCACCGCAATCTTTTAGAGATAGAAGAGAAACATCAATTTCGTCAAGGAGAGATCACCATGACTATGGACATGAAGAGAGAAGAACTCCACGTGAGTTTGAAAATGAGCCATATAGAGATGAAGAGAGACATAGTAGAAGAGACATGCGTGATCGAAGGGATGTTGATGGTCGAGATCGATGTAGACGTACATTTGATTTTGATGAAGAGGGTGATAGAGCTAGCATGCATTATCGAGATCGAGACCAAGTTCGAAATTCATATCGGGATGTAGATGATGATCGTCGATGGGAATCGGGTATGAAGATGGAAATTCCAGAGTTTAAAGGTGGAATGGTAGTAGAGGAATTCTTGGATTGGTTGTCCAATGTTGAAGAGATTTTTGATTTCAAGGAGGTTCCTGAGAATAGAAGAGTAAAGTTAGTTGCTACTAGGTTGAGAGGAAGAGCGTTGGCATGGTGGCAGCAAACTAAACTTACAAGGGAGAGAATGGGAAAGTCGAAGATTGAACCATGGGAGAAGATGAAGAAGTTGATGAGAGCTACATTTTTACCTTACAATTATCAATCACTTATGTACCAGAGATTGCAGAATCTGAGGCAAGGAACGAAGTCAGTTAATGATTATGCAGATGAATTTTACCAACTCATTGCCAGAAATGATATTATGGAGACAGAAGAACAGCTAACTGCTAGGTTTGTTGGAGGGTTACGAATGCAGATCCAGGATATGGTTAATATGTTTGATCCAAGATCTGTTGCAGAAGCACATCAGAAAGCGTTGGCTTGGGAGAAGCAAGGAAGGCGTGGAGGTGGTGTGTTTACAAATTCCAATAATCAAGTAAAGGGTGTTAGTGGGAGTTCTAATGTTCCTAAACCTGTCAGTAAGCCAGTAGTGAAGGAGGGTGAGAAGGCAAAGGTTAGCAGTGGTTTCAAATGTTACAATTGTCAGGAGTTGGGTCACAAAAGTAATGAATGTCCGAAGCCGAAGAAGAGAGCAATGGTTGCTGAGATTGAAGAAGATGATGGTAAAGGGGCAGAATGTTCAAATGCATCTTATGTTGAGGAGGAAGACTTATTGTCCGGGGATGAAGGTTGTAATTTGATGATGAGGAGATCTTGTCTTACACCAAAGCAAGAGGAAGATTCTAGTTGGTTGAGAAGCAATATTTTCCAGTCGACATGCACTATTTTGGAAAAAGTTTGCAAGTTCATTATTGATGCTGGGAGTTGTGACAATATTATCTCTACTGAAGCAGTAAAGAAGTTGAACTTGAAAACTGAGAAGCATCCTAAACCGTACAAGTTAGCATGGTTAAGGAAGGGTGGTGAAGTAAAGGTGTGTCGAAGAGCTTGTGTGAATTTTTCTATTGGAAAGAAGTACAAAGATGAAATTTGGTGTGACGTTGTAGACATGGATGTGTGTCATCTATTGTTGGGTAGACCATGGCAGTTTGATAGAGCAGTGCAACATGATGGTCGTGCTAATAGTTACAGTTTTATGTTCGAAGGTACTAAGATCACTTTAGTTCCCAAGATGCAGCAACAGAAGGAAAGCAAGCTAGAGGAGATCGAAGAACTGAAAACTTTACTACTTTGAAAGAGTTTGTCAAGGAGGTTGAAGAGGAGCCTGAAGTCTTTTTGTTGATTGGGCGAGAGTGCAGTGAAGGGGTTGAAATTCCAGAAGAAGCAAAGCCAGTTTTGAAAGAATTTGAGGATGTATTTCCAGAAGAGATGCCTAAGGAGTTACCGCCACTGAGAGACATTCAACATCAAATTGATCTTGTTCCAGGAGCAGTTTTACCACATCGACCACATTATCGAATGAGTCCGAAGGATCATGAGGAGTTGAGAAGGCAAGTGGAAAAGTTGTTAGAACAGGGACGTGTTCAGGAAAGCTTGAGTCCTTGTGTAGTACCAGCTTTATTGGTGCCGAAGAAGGATGGAACATGGAGAATGTGTACCGATAGTCGAGCATTGAACAAGATTACCGTTCGCTATAGATTTCCTATGCCGAGGTTGGATGACTTGCTAGATCAGTTGAGTGGGGCTACTATCTTTTCAAAGATTGATTTGAAAAGCGGATATCATCAAATTCAGATTAGACCTGGAGACGAATGGAAGACAGCCTTCAAGACGAGAGAGGGGTTATACGAATGGTTGGTTATGCCATTTGGTTTATCAAATGCGCCTAGTACGTTCATGCGGGTGATGAATCAAATCTTTAGACCATTCATTGGGAAATTCGTGGTGGTGTATTTTGATGATATTCTGATATACAGCAGGAGTACGGAGGAGCATGTTCAACATTTGAGAAAGGTGTTAATTATTCTTCGCGAGGAACAATTTTATGCCGCTACGAAGAAATGTGTGTTCATGACTCGAAGTGTTTTATTCTTGGGATATGTTGTATCTCAGAAGGGAATCCAAGTGGACCAAAGTAAAGTTGAAGCTATTAGAAATTGGCTACAACCGAGAACTATCACTGAAGTTAGAAGTTTTCATGGATTGGCATCATTCTACCGAAGATTCATTCCACACTTCAGTAGCGTGATGGCACCAGTTACCGATTGTATGAAAGGAAAGCAGTTTTCTTGGTCAGAGGAAGCAGGAGTTGCTTTTGAACGGATCAAAGAACTTTTGACGACAGCACCAATTCTTGTATTACCAGATTTTCAGTTGTTGTTTGAGTTACACACTGATGCATCAAAGGTTGGGATTGGTGGAGTGTTGAGTCAGAGGGGACGTCCTATTGCATATTTCAGTGAGAACCTATCAGGGGCAAAGATGAGATACAGTACATAAGATGTTGAGTTTTATGCCGTTGTGCAAGCTGTTAAACATTGGAGGCATTATCTATTTCAGAAAGAGTTTGTTCTTTACACTGATCATGAGGCGTTGAAGCATTTGCAAGGACAGGATAAGATTTCTGCGAGACATGCATCATGGATTGCTTATCTGCAGCAGTTTACTTTTGTCGTGAAACATAAATCTGGGGCAACGAATCGTGTGGCTGATGCTTTGAGTAGGAGGAGTCATTTGTTGACTACAATGAAAGTTGAAGTGATAGGGTTTGAATTATTGCCAGAGTTGATTGACGAAGATCCTTACTTTGCAAAGTTCGTTGAGAAAGTTAAGGATGGAGATACTGACGAATTTATGTTGGTTGATGGATTCTTGTTTAAAGGAAATCGATTATGTATACCAGAGAGCAGTTTGAGAATGAAGATTATCAAGGAGCTTCAGGAGGAAGGACATGTGGGTAGAGACCGAACATTGCAGTTAATCTCTCAATCCTACTATTGGCCATCGATGAGGAAGGAAGTTGAAAGGTTTGTTCAGAGATGTCATATCTGTCAGGTTTCGAAAGGAACAGCGACAAATGCAGGGTTGTAATGCCGTTACCTGTACCGACTAAACCATGGGTTGATATCAGCATGGATTTTGTGTTGGGGTTGCCGAGAACTCAAAGGGGAAATGACTCTATATATGTTGTGGTGGATCGTTTCTCGAAGATGGTACATTTTGTTGCTTGTAAGAAGACAGCGGATGCAGTTCATGTGGCACAATTGTTCTTTAAAGAGATCTATCGTTTACATGGGTTACCAGAGTCTATTGTTTCGGATAGAGATACTCGTTTTCTGAGTCACTTTTGGCTAAGTTTGTGGAAGATGGTGGGAACGAAGCTGAATTTTAGTAGCGCTTATCATCCGCAAACTGATGGACAAACGGAGGTGGTTAACAGATCGTTGGGGAATTTATTGAGATGTTTGGTGAAAGATAATCTGAAAAGTTGGGATATGAAGTTATGTCAAGCGGAGTTTGCACATAATCATTCGGTGAATCGAAGTACTGGATTTAGTCCATTTCAAGTTGTATACTCTGCAATTCCTAAAGGACCGTTGGATTTGACAACAATGCCACATCAGAAGCAAGTTGTTAAGCGGGCTAGTGACTTCGTAAATGAATTACAGGAGTGCCACAAAACTGTTCATGAACGGTTGCTTGCATCTAATGAGAAGTATAAACGACTGGCGGATAAGAAACGGAGAAGTGTGAATTTTGAGGAAGGTGATTTGGTTTATGCAGTGTTAACAAGAGATCGCTTTCCAATGGGAACATACAATAAGTTGAAGGCGCGGAAAATTGGTCCAGTTGAGATTTTGAAGAAAATCAATGAGAATGCGTATCAATTGAAGTTACCAGATGACATTCATACTTCTGATGTTTTCAACGTCAAATGCTTAATTCCGTATTATGGAAATGAACTTGTGGTGGAAGAAGATGGTGAAAATTCGAGGTCGAATTTCTGTCAACCAGGGGAGGATGATGCAGCGCGATCTGTAAAATCATGTGGTTTAGGTCACACACGACCTAAGGGGGGAATTTTAGGTCGCTCACGACCTAGTGAAGGTCGCTCACGACCTAGCAAAGCACTGGGGCAAGGCAGAGAAGCAAAGGAATATAGGGCAGCGAGTTATGTAAAGGAAAGGGAACCAACGACCTATGATAGGTCGCGAAACGACCTAGTAAAGATACACGAGTTAACGACCTACTGCTCCACATGCCGCTTCCTTAAATCGCTCAAACGACCTAACGACCTAGTTAGGTCGCAGGATGATGTTCAGTTGTTAAAGTAAGATAAGTCGTCCACGACCTTAACAAGCTACAACCTAAGTTAGGTCGCTATTTTCATGGGTCGCATAATCTTGAAGCCGTGCTTCCTTATGACGCTCTTTGGATAAGTCGCATGAAGAACCTTGAGTCGCTCAGTTTTCTTAAGTCATAGGTCGTCTAGTGTTAGGTCGTTGGAAACTGTACAGGGAAATGTTGTAACGTGTTGAAATTAAGCTGTTAACGACCTTGTTAGGTCGTAAGTCGTCTCGTGTTGAGTCATTGTAATATTCAGTGTTGTAGCTGTTAAGTCGTGTATATGTCGGTCGTTGTTTGTTGAGTCGTAGGTCGCATCTTTTATATGTTGTTGTTAGGTCGCGTGCGATCTGGGTCGTGTTAAGTCGTGAGTCGCGTGGCGACTTATGTTGAGTCGTTCGATGATAGGTCGCTGCCGACCTATGTTAAGTCGTGTATGCGAGTCTTGTACATATTGTAAGCCTATAAATAGGCATGGTGTGGGTCATTTGTAACTTGGTTATTGTTGAATAAAATTCTTGTTTGTTACCTTTGTGCTTTCATCTAAATTGGTAGTTGAGTGTAATCTCCTATCTCCACTTTCGGTTATTCGAGTGCGCTCGAATCAACGATTGTTGAAGCTGATTCGCGGAATCAAGTGCGCTTGATCAACGCTTGAAGAATTGAAGATCTTCTTTCACGGTATCGTGCGCGATCAACGTGTTAGAGATAGCTAGAATTCGGTATCTTCGGATCAACGAATTTGGGCATTTTGGTATTCATCAATCCACCGATTGATACACTTTCATCGTTATATCGATTTTCTGTTTATCCGCTGCGTCAGCATGTCCCAACCTTACCTAGCTATTGTGAGACCATAAGTTCTAGTTTGAAAGGTCCTTCCTAGCCTCATCTAATCAGTTGTGAGACCATCAGTCCTAGTCTGAAAGGGAATGCTGTTGGTACGGGCCCTATTTCTATTATTGCTTATTAACTTAGTGTAAGTTTGTAAAATAAGCCTCTTCTGTTATTTCTGTTCTGTATTTGCTTATTAACTTAATTTAAGTCTTGAAATAAGCCTTTTATGCTAATTCTGCTATATTTGCTTATTAACTTAATTGCAAGTTTTAAAATAAGCTTTCACTGTTATCTTTGCTATATTTGCTTATTAACTTAATTGTAAGTTTTAAATCAAGTCTTTACTGTTCTTTCGGCTTAATTATAACCTTTGTTATAATTGTTACTCTTTTGTTCTATCTTTTTAGTTATAACCACTTGTTATACAAATGCTCGCAAATGTCTCAAATTTGCCTATTTTAATCTATCTTTTTTTTATTACGGTCTTTCTTATTTTGCATCTAATTTTTGTAAATTTAGTGCTTTTCTATTTTAATCCATATTTGCGAATTATTCTCTTTTTATATTCTATTCGCATAACAAGGAGTAAAAAGAAACTAAAATTTGGAGGCTGAATTCTAACATAAAACAAATGTAAATAAGTGCAAATAACTGTAAACAACTGAATAAAATAGCTTACTAAAATAACTAAATAAAATAGACTTAAAATAACTTTAAAAACTAGCTATAAATAACTTATATAGAAATTATCTCAAAGTTGCAGAAAAATTAGAACTATTAAGAACCCCATTATTTTAAATTACTTAAAAATCTAAAATAATTACAAAATACCTACTGTGGTCCTTTGCTCTAGTCCTTGATCTTCCTTGATCTACTTCTAGAGCGTAGAATATTTTTATCAAAAAGATTTCCTCCTTAGAAAATTATTCTATTTAGGGCCCAGCCTCTGGCAATGAACCCAAATAGGAGAAAATCTGAATGAGAAAAATAACTGGCCTAAAGTTTTATTTATAGTGTTGTTTATGGATTTTAGTCCATTGGATATGAAGATTAAATCAGATGCAACCGCGTTATAGGCTCACTAGGAATCGTCGGATGGAAGCACAAGATAGGAAGAAATTGGAAAAACACATCATCAGTTGAAACTGGACGAAACAACATCTAAATAAAAAGCCGGGTCGAGCTACATGTTGACCTATGTCTTTGGGGGTCGACCTTAGGGACGACCTGGCATTGTTCTTGGTCGACCTGACCCTTTGTGTTATATTTTTTTTTCATTTTAATTCAATTCTTGTTTGTTTCGTATCTTCTTCATACTAACTTGGATTTTGACAAACTATATAGGGAAATTGACCAGATAATTACCACGGACAGAATAGTACAACTCCCATGGCTAAATTCTAACAATTTAACAAATTTATTTTACTATTTAATTAATTTGTTAATTAATTGTTATAGCTTAAATTTTGGGTTGTAACAGAGTGAGTACGAAACCGTTTACCATCCTCGAAAGACGATCAACGGGCAGACGATGATGGATTTAATTTCCTAATTTACAATACAAGATAGCAAGGAAGAAGTGACTCTACAAGTGGAGATACGTTGGAAGCTGTTCGTCTACAGTGCATCTAACAACTTCTGCTCTGGAGCAGGGGTAATGCTCGAGACTCCCGAAGGATGATCCGTTTGCTATGCCCCACGCTTGGAATTCCCTGTAACAAATAATAAAGTAGAATACGAAGCATTGATAACTGAGCTTAGGATTATGAGGGAACTCAACACAAAATCCGTACACATCTACGTCGATTCTCGACTAGTCGTCTGTCGTGTGAAATGCGAATACCAGGCTCAAGGGGAGAACCTCGCTCCATATCCATCTAAAGTACGGGAATCACTGAACTACATTGAGCGTTACTCCATAACTCGTATCTTGAGGGAGCAAACACGAAGGAGAATTATCTGGCTAAACTAGCCAGCCCCGGAGAAGCTCGATCATTGGGGCTGGTCCCAGTTGAGACCCTGACCACTCCGACCATAAGAAAAATTGACATTAACTGAATTTTTGAGATGATCAAGGAAGCAGAGAAATGGATGATGTCGATTATAGATTACCCTCTCACAGGAGCTCTCCCCATAGACAGGAATAAATGGAAAATGCTTCCCCAAAAGGCATCGGGATTTGTAATGCAGGATGGGATACTCTACTGAAGGGGATTCTCTACCCCCTTGCTCAGATGTGTGACCGACGATGAAGCTTGAAGGATCCTCAAAGAACTCATGAAGGTGACCGCGGAGATCATACTGAGGGGCAAACCCTTGAAAAGAAAGTTCTCCGTATGGGTACTTTTGGCCAACAGTGAACCACGATGCAGCAGATTACGCCAAATGGTGCAACCAACTCCAAAGATTCAGCAAATTCAATAGAACCCCCTTGATGGAGCTTACACGGTTAGTCAGCCCGTGGCCATTCACAATCTGCGAAATTGATTTGATTGGTGCATTACCAATTGCTAAAGGGGAGCCAGATATGTTATTATTGTTGTTGACTATTACACCAAATGGGCCGAAGCGGAACCGCTGCCCACTATTACAACAAAGAAAGTCGTTAACTTTGTTACTAAAATAATATTTGCAGGTTTGGAGTGCTATAGAAAATCATCATGGACAACGGGACTCATTTCAAAAGCCCTGAGTTCAAAAACTTTTGCAAACGCTTCCGAATCAAGAAAACCTTTTCCACTGTCGTGCATCCCCACGCAAACGGGAAAGTGGAAGCGGTAAATAAGATCATCAGGTTCACCATCAAAAAATGGCTAACTAAAGCAAAAGGCAATTGGGTCGATGAACTTCAACTCGTACTATGAGTCTACAGAACAACGCTCAAGTCTGCAACTGGGCACTCTTCCTAGCATATGGTTCAGAATAAATGATCCCGGTTGAGGCAGAAGTCCCTTCTCATCGGAGATGTCAAAGGCAGAATGAATAACTCCTACTCGAGTCACTCGATATGGTTTATGAGAAGAGGGAAGAAGTCGAATTAAGAACCACCGCTGACCAAAAAATGGTTGCGTAGTACTTCAACTCCACAGTTCATAATTGCACCTTCGAAGTATGGGACTTTGTCCTTAGGAGGGTCTACCCTATACTAGGTGCACTTGGATCAAACTGGGAAGGGCCATATGTGATCGGTCAGAAGCTAGAGGATGGCACATTCAAGCTAACAACCGTTGATGGAATCCAAATTCTCCAAGCATGGAACAACGAATCGCTGCATCATTACTATATCTAAGATTATCTTATGTATCTCCTATTTCCAAAAAATAAGCCATCTTGGGATACCGAAGGCATTGTAAATTGGCAAAACTTGCCCAACTTTCATTAATAAAATCACATTGCTGTCTAATATGCTGAGTCGATAGCGTCAAATTGACTCAAAATCATCCAATCGCTGCTTGAGATAGTGGAACCACGCTCAAGTATGCACCACTTACTCGTTAGGTCAACGGAAGCAAATTGAATCAGACCGTTATATAGATGGAACCTAATCCCCGCCTTCGAAGAGCCGATATTGCTTTGGCAACACCACGAAGGCCTACATAAAAGCTGGGCATTTGTAAGCCGTGCATCACATCTTGGAATATGGAATCACATCAAAGCAAGCATAACCATCAAAGCCGCGCCCCCTTATAAGACACGCATTACTTCTAGATCCATGGAAACACCCTCTCGGAACACGAACTCCTCACATTACCCGAAGATTGGTAACATCGAGAAATTCCAAATCGTTCCGAATCGATGTGTCATACCGATCCCAAAAGCCGCATGTCCCATAAACTGTGCATATTTTCAAAATCCACGCACACTCTTAAGTACCTTTATTGTCCCACCAATGCCGAGAAATTCATTTAGTTTGGGAACAACAAGAATCAATCCACTCTCACCATCAGGATTAATGGGTATGAATCCAGCCATGTCAAAAGACTACGAATTGGCAGAGAGTTTCGATTGTTGAACGCCATACTTCTGAAATCAAGGCGCTCAAGTCGCAAGTTACTAAAGATAGGAACCACGAAACAATTCTAGTTATAAACATCCCAAAAAATCGCTTGGATCAATTGATCATTTGTCAAGTGTTTGATGTAAATAGATCCGTGAACTGAGGGGCACACCGATACTCAATAACAAAAAATCTAAGTACTTCATAGTTTCGTTACTCCAAACAATTTTTTTTGGTGGTAATCACAGCACTAGATAAAATAAAATAGCAGTAAATAAAATTGGCATATGTGCATGAAACATAGATAAGCAGATAGATAAAGTTACAATCAAAATGTCAACATTGTATTACTTATAACATTTTCGATACGAAGTCAAAACGTGAGGGCCGTACCCATAATGTATCTGCCAATAGAAATGAAATTCAGATGCTAAAATAATCAAAGTAAAAGTGTAGACTCTGCACTTAAACAAAACATGTATCAAACAAAACAGAATGTCCCAAAAATTGGCTCCTCTGTTACCTGAGCCCGTCAATGCTTCTTTTCGTCGGTTCCCTTCCTACCTTTAGTTGGAAGTTTCTTCTTCTCCTCAGAATCCCTGCCAGGAGTAGTGTCGCTACCTGAAATATCAACTATCTCCTTGATGTCGGCATCTCCTCCTTGCTCTTCGACCTTCTCGGAGGACTCCCCCTTGGTCTTGCGCTTTCGGGATTTGTGGGAGCTTCTCAAAGATTTTCTCTCCTTGACCTTTTCCTTCTTAACGGCCACTGTTTGCTATTCAGATTTGCGTAGCTGGCCAGTTTGGTCCTCTTGCTCTTGAGCTTCAGCTAACATGAAATCGCCCTCTAAAGATATGGAAGGGTTGTCTAGGCCATGCAATGTAGCAATCTTCTTGGACAGCGGCCTTGGTTGTGACCAGACACAAGTGCAACGATCAGAATAGTTATGGAAACAAGTGTCGAGGCGGTTGAAATACCGGCAAGCCTAGGCATTGAGGAAATCAGTAGGTCTATAGGTAAAGAAGACGAACCTATAAGATCAAAAATGGAAGCATTAAGTTCATTTTGTTCTTATGGCGTGAGTTGAAAATTCTCAAACTCGGGGGAAGCAAGAAGGTTACCTGGATCATAGGAATGGCCAAAAATTAAATCTCATATTCCCTGCCTTCTCTTTGATGGCTGCATGATCTTCGGAAAAGTTCTAGGGCCATCTGATGTTTTAGAGACAGCTCCCGAAGGGGCAAACGATAAGGCAACACCGATCGAACTCACCGACTGATTACAAGGCTATTTTGATGATTCGCTAGGCCTAAAAATGAAAGGGCAACGTTTTAGCAATTGTAGATATAGTAGCAGTGATGGCCTCCGGTTCCCTCTCAATTCGAATGATCGTTCGACCCTCAATCGGAGCTTTCTTCAATTCTTCATTGAGGTAGGCTCCTCCAACTCTTGCTCGGTATATACATCCCCGTTCTCTTGAAAATGAGCCAGTATTTCTTCCCTAACCATGGAAAGAGTACGTGGGAATTTGGGGCCCAAATAGATGAGGCTCCTCTGATGCAGCAAGGAGTTGATCTAGAAATTTAAGATGGTATCATCCATCCTCTCCATCTTCTTTTCAAAAGTATCCTGCAGCTCCAAGTAATCCACTATTACGGCGGCCTTCTCAGCTTCAAATTTGGTCTTCTCGGCACTAAGCTAGGTGACCCTTTCCTGGAGCGAAGTAATCATTTGAGCTTGATCAGAAATGGTCTTGTCGTGGGATTCCATAATTCCCATTTAATCCATAATTGTCTATTTATAGGATTCAACAACTTCATTATGATCAATGATAGTTTTCTTTTGAGTTTCGATGATCATGTCATGGGCTTCAAGCTCCTCTTTTAGTTTGACTTCATCCATATAGGCCTTCTTGATTTCATTTCGAAATACGATCCCTATTTTTGCATGGGCCTCTTTCAGTTCCTTTAGCAAGCTAGCGATGTTCTTACTCTCTTAGAGTGGAGTGTCCTTCTCTTGTGTAAATCGCTCGATTTTAGAATCACGTTCAGCTTACGCCCTCTCATAATCTTCATTCGATGATTCAAAAGGGAGGATCTCTTGGCAATTATTACGTTCGTGTCTACTGGATGCTTGCATAACTTTTCCCATCCCTCGACTTGATCTAAATCACTTTGAATCGCCCAAAGACGGGGCATATAATAATCTTTATGGATTGGACGCAAGTCGCGGTCGAACTTGACTCGCTTTAGAAACCACCCAGGGAGCACAACTTCAAGTCTAGGGGGACCGGACGTAATAATATGAGTCGGTCTCTTGCAAGAATATGAAGGATTTGAAGCGGGCACCACGTGGATTGACCAAGCTTGGGATGAAGAAAAAACTTGGACAGTGGAACCCGGAACTTCAAGTCCGACAGAGATTGGGGCCGAAAAAAAGTTTAATGTTCGGAGGAATGAGAACCACGTTCTACCTTTAGCTTCTTGGTTGGCTCTTCTTGGTTGTCAGGATTTTTCTCTTCTCGTAGCCACTCTTATAAACCCTACTCCATTCTCTATCGTCCCAATGACGTGCTTCGGCTTCCAAGTCCTTTTGCCTTCTCCACTCTTCTTCAGTTTCAAGGGGTTGGTAGTGGCTTGAAGACCATCTTGACTAACGTTGCGAATCAGTTAATTGTTCAAGATCCTCGTGAAGTCCATGGCCTTTCATGGTACCTGATATGAAGAATAAATAAACAGCTTTACCAACAAGAAATGGACCTAAATAATACGTGTAAGTGAATGTGGCCCTAGTGAACTGTGTAATATGTCTTAGGCGGCCTAAAAGGACATCATAAACCAGATCGAGAAGCTACCATAGTAGAAATCGAGTTGACTCTAGACACAATATGACCAGGGTGAGGAGAGGATCCCTCGAATTCGAAATCTCCTCCAATGAATTCATCGATATCTACGTAAAATTTTCTCAAATCCCCAAAGTCAATACCAGTTTCTTTAAGCAAGGAATCCAAAATTCGCTCGGCTGCTGGAGGAGCATCTTTATCACGAATCTCTCGGGGAGGCAAATCAGGTAGAATGGGACTCATTCTTGGAGTCTTATCGCACGATTCAAAGTCTCCATCGCCGGAACTTGCATCGTATTCATCACTGCTGGAGGAGGAATCATAACCGCTGCTGCCCTCAAATTCACCCTCCTCCTTCTTTGTTTCCACTAGAGCCTTGCCCTCATGCTGCTTGAATTCTTCTTCCCCCTCCTTCGGAATCGACAGCATCCTGGCCGGGAAGCTGGCTTCAGTTGTAACACCCCATCCTTCATGAATTTCTACGGTTGACTCACCAGATGGACCTTCTCTTTTTAGGAGATCGCCCTCTTTGGAGCCATGTAATGAAGAAGTGGAACATGTTCGTATTCTAGAATGGGAAGGAGATGGGACTTCGACGGCCACATAAGATCTCCCAGGATGTAACAACCCATACCGAAGCAAATTCTCGTCTGTTAGCAAAAATTTGACCAATCTCCCTTGCCCTCTACAGGTTTTAGAGTGTGGAAAATCGGATCAAGTGATGGATCTTTATATGGCCTTGGAATAACCGCAAGAAGTGTTCGATCTATCAAAAATCCCATAGCGATTTGTCGAAACTCAATAAGTAAAAGAGAGAACTTACCCCTTATCGTCCAAAGGCGATTAAATCCCTCGAGACGCCTAACAAAGAAATACTGGGTCTTGAATTAAGACAGAGTGCTTTGAAGCTGCAGCAAAATCTTATGGTTTGTTGAGCCTCGATGACTACAAGAGATGGACACTCATCTCTCTTCTTGAATGAGAGAAAATATCTTAACGCATTCGAAGCATGATTAAATGTCTGCATAAACAGTATGTGAAGGTAGGTCAAGATTGCATACCCATTTGGATTAATTTGAAATGGAGCAATTCCGAGGTTCAAAAGAGTTTCTTTCAAGAATTTATTGAAAGGGGGTAACGCTCCATTCAAGCATATATACCGGTGGCAAGCATTATACCCCAAAGGCGGCATATGTGCAAACTCGTTCTTCGACAGAAGGTGCACATCATCGTCCGGAATGCCATGCTGTAAGCAAATGTTATGGAAAAATTTAGTGGAGATTACAGAGGAGGCTCTTTCTGAAGGATTAAGTAGCTATAAAATTTATAGGAGTCCGGTCTATAACCAGACCAATCGAAACTAGTTGATCGTATTCATCTCGCGAAATTGAAGAGGTAGGCGAAACGGATGAAGATTCATCTTCTGAAAGTGCTGGACTTCCTCTACTAAACTTATGGCAGGAGGTCTAGCGCTTCATTCTATATAATAGAATTTGCATCTAATGCGGTCAGGTAATTCTATCTTTAACTAAAAGTCCCCCTATGACACTTGAACTCCGAAAAAGTATCGATTTATGCCGACACATTGGGTTTTAAGTGTTGACTGGGGCAAGTGCAGTGTGTATTTTATGTTGGATAGGTTTAGTGTCCTGACACTACAGACGCTCTATCTTGTATAGATAGTACTCGCAGTGAAGAAAGAAAAGAGCTTCCCGTATCATTTGTTGAAGATATTTTTCCTATACTTACCCTTTATCGATCAATGATCGACAACGGGTCTGCTGTTCGAAGCAACACGGGAAGCTCTTCCCATTTCAAATACTATGGAACAATAAGACCAATTCGAAGTGAGCAACTATAGATTGATGGGTCTAAAGCAAGTGGAAAATTCTCATCATAAATCTGTTTCAACTCTCCGAAAGGTGATAATAGCATAAGCTGCACATGATACGCTACCCTAAGCTATTATCACCCCCTAGAAAGACCAACATCAATCTGCGAAACATCGTGTCAGATTAACTATATAACTCGGTGCAAGTCAATTTTGATTCTATAGACAAAATAGCAAAACATGTCAAGTACCGGGGCAAAGCTAGAGTTTCATTCTGTGAAGAAATCAAGATTTGATTTACTATCTTCTTCAACAAAATCGCAATTAACTTGAATTCTCAATAATGATCACCACTAATCCAACCCCATCACCAAATTGCTAAAAGAATGCCAAATTCTAGACCACCCACCTCAAGTCAAAATCGAAGGGCAAGAATGGATAATGTTTAAGTCGGTAGTGATTCAAGGTGGGTAGGTCGATGGCGATCCAAATTAATGAAGTTTAGGGTGCTAAAAGGTTGGCCCAAGATGGCGACAAGGCAAGGAAAAGTCGGTAGGAAGCTTCAGCCAAGGATGGCCGACAACGCGATAGCGCGAGTAAAGTTAGGGTTTGGTTGGATTTAGGTCGGGTCATAGGAAAAGTGGCTTGAGTCTTTGAATGAAAATATAAAGGGAAATAGGTCGGCTCGAATAGATCAAATAGAACATTGCACAAAGAAAAAATATGCAAAGTCCTTGGATTGCTAGCGATCCATGGATTATGGATCGCTAGTGATCTACAATAGCACCCAAATATTTCCCAACTCATTAAGCATGATCTAAGTACCTTTTGCAAGCCTCTTGAAAGTTATGGGATTAAAATTGATTCATTGTTATAAGCCATGACGATTTCCATCAGAATTCAATAGACGACTAAATAACCATAGCCAAATTCGCATGATGGCCTCAACATGAACACTCCAACCTCACAAATGGGAACTCAAAAGCGGTAACCTTTAAAGCATGCTTTGTTTCCAACGAAGTATCCTCTAGGGGGAAAATGTGATCCAAGTTTTTGACCAAAAAAATTCTTTTACAAGTCAGAACATCCATGTCAAGTCAGAACTACTCAAGAATCAACCAAAAGGACTAAAAGAAGGAACCAAGAAAGACTCAAGAAAAAGAAGTCAAAAATTTCCTCAGGTGATGGATCGCTGCGATCCATAATGGTCGCTCGTGGATCCTCAATCCTCCTGCGCTATGATCTAATAGTATTCTAGGAATGTCTGCTAAGTTTGGGGGCATTCCAAGCTATTTAGATTGGGAAGTGAGCATTCATTTAACTCCATCAACAGTTCAATGCAATCAGTACATGAATCATCATCAAAGTAAAAAAATTAGTCATGAAATTACATGGAGAGCATCTGCACAAGGCGAGAAACATGATTCAAAGGGAATAAGCCAAAAATACACTAACCCCATGGATTGCTAGCAATCCATTCCTTATGGATCACTAACGATCCATTATATTGGGTCGGCTCGTTCTGGAATTTTCGGAGAACCTTCCTAACTTCAAATGTAAGTCTGTGTTCGAAGCAGCTTTGGCCCAAATACTGTTCAGCCCTTGTAAATACAATCCTAACTTCAACCTAAAGGGGACTTCTAGACCAGCTACTGAAACTCTGTAGAAACTATTCTTCACTCATCTCCTCCCACACAACAGTCATCGAAAGGGTTCGCTATGATTCTCTAGTGAACTCTGACACTGGTGACTTAATCTAAATTACACGGTTTACTCAAATTGTAATTATATTCAACTTGTAATTGCAGCCAATCAATATCTAAAGTTATAAAGTGGACGTAGGCTTCGTAAACAGCCGAACCACTATAAAAATCTCTAGCCTTTTTTACTTTATCTTCAAGTTATTATTCATTGTCTTTATTTTATTTTCCTCGATAAACATGGCTGGTGCTTTCATAATAAATCCAAGGTGTTGATCCATTTTTTGGGTTAACAGTCGTTAAGTTGGGTTATGGGTTGTGTATTCAGTTTGGCCCATAACAACTACGAACGTCGATTATAGCTTGTATAACTCCTATCTCTCAAACCGTGAATCCAAATTTAATAAATTTGTTATCGAAGCTGATCGGCTCGAAAAGTCCTTTGCATGGTTATATTTATGATACCTAATTTCACCCTGTAAATAAAAATTCATTTTTAATTAATTTAATATTAACGGTGCCAAATTTGCAGGTCATTACATTTTCCCTCTTGAAATAAGAATCGTCATGGGTTTAATAAAAAAATACGGAGAAGATGCATTAATTATAACCAACCATCTTTGGTGTAGTGCACGACAATCACATGGCAACCACGTAACATAATCAATCATGACATAATACAATTCATTCTCAATAATGAATTCAGCGCACAAACGACCCATAATTTTGGACCTTTTATATTTAATTATCTAAATTATTTAAATATTTGATTCATGGATTAAATGTTATTAAATTGATTTTAACAACCTTGTTAACCCCTTTTTAATAATAACTAATGATAGTAAACTTGTTTTTGAAGTTTGTGTGCAAAAATAATACTTCAAAGTAATATCGATAATGTGATCAAAGATCGGTTTATCCATAAACAACTTTTTAGTCAAAATAAGTTGTTCAAACTCTTTATAATTAACTAATGAACAAACGAACACATTAGGAGATAATTAACAACTTTGCTCTATAAAGTAAATGGAATATTCTAGATTCTTTAATGGATAAGAGATATTTTTGTTGTAAGGGTATTTTAGTAATTTGCTAAACGTAAGAGGTGTAAAGGAGAAATGATGAGCATGTTGTGGGGTGAGCCTTCCATAGCATGGTGGGGGTGAGAGGAAAGCTAGGCAACACAATCTTGAGCCTATATAAGAGGGTGTATACCTCTTGAATAACTTTTGAAAATATAGATCCTTGGGACAACATCACAACACCTTCTATCATGTTAGATCATGAAAAATCAAAGCATATCTCACCCCTCATCAAGCCGTGAGAAATTAGGAGGAGGAGAGGGAAAAAGGCAAGTTCAAAGCAAGGTGAGGTGGGAAGAAAAGGTGGTTTCAAGATGGACTTAGGAAGTGTATACTTTGATCTTGCTTGTTGTTTGCTTAAGGGTGAGCTTACTCAAAACCTTGAATGAAAATAAATATATATGTTCGTTTGACTGTGTATATGTTGTTTGATTTGATATTGGCATATGCTGTAACATTGTTTTGATTCTTGCTTTGAAAGAAAATGGTATATGTACGGACTTGTATATCATAGCCCTAAAACAAAGCATATAGGTTATAGTTGGATATTGGTTTAGATTGGACTTGAATTTGAAAGTTTTCTTATAGCGATAGTTGCTATAGATGCACTTAAGAATTGCATTGTGTCTGGCAATTTCTATGGAACTTTGTAGACTGATCCTTGGGGGTTTCTCATCCTATTTGTGATATTTTATATATGTGCTTCTGCCATCAAAATTTTGAATGTTAAAAGGTTGAGTAAGATATCAAAAAGTGGCCAAACTTACACTTGTGCATAACTGCCCTGTTTTAGTTTTTTTTTGGATTTTAAAGGTTTGAAAAAATATTTAAATTTAATTATTTTGTTTCATTCTCTTTTAAGGTGCTTGCTAACTCTTATTAAAGTGTTACAAAAGTGGTTTGAGGTTTTTATGTATTTTTAAGAATTAGTTATGAACTTTTAAAGAAGTGAGTTTATTCTTAAAAATATAAAGAACATGGTTTTTCCAAATTTCAAAGTGTTTCATAAACTTGTTATCTTAAAGTATTATTTTGAGAAAATGTTATAAAACCTATTATAGTTATTCTGAGGTATTTTAAAAGAATAAAAAAATGATTTAGAAAGGGGTTATGAATTGCTTAGTGGCTAAATTGAGTTTTGTTTAATTACTTGTTTGAAAAGTAATTAACTATGCCTAACACTAAAAACCGATAAAGCAGACTTATCAATTTATGAGAGTTAAGATCGATGTTCGAGTAGAGATAGAAGCAATAGTGCTCTAACCTACCGATTTCGCTCTTGACCGAGGAATAGTTAAGTAGGATAAGTCAAAAATGTTTTAATCATGTTGACTTCTTACTAATTATGAAAGTCATTAATACTATACTTAAAACTAAAAGCTATCAAGGTAGAGTTATGTTTTTGTGAGATTTAAGAATGAAGTACTTAGGCAAGGATTTGACATACAATCAGTGCTCTAACTTACTTGGCTTCACTTTAAAAGAAGGATACTATAAGTAGGAATGTCAGAAATGAGTTAAGTATATGTACTGTGATTTCTATAAGCGATCTTTTTAATTGGATAGTTGACTTTCCAACTATCGAACTTAACCAAATATTAGCTTAGATCTTCAAAAAATGTTTTTAAAGATAATATAAGTATATAATGGTTTTGCGTTTGTTATGATAATAACATTGGTCATTGACCCTTTTTGATTATACTTATGGATGTAAATAGATATTTAAAGAATCTTTAAAGATAAGCATAAGTGAAATGGCTTTGGGTTTGTATTGACAAAAGTTAAGTAATATTAATCCTAAACCTTTTTAGATGAATTTGTGAAAGTAATTAGATCCTTAAAATGGATATTTTGAAGGAAATCATAAGTATGGAAATTTTTGGAAGAAGATAGAAAAAGAAAAGGTATAAAATAAGAAAAATTGTTAATGATGTGTGAATATGCTTACACCATTTAAGATAAGCATATGAATAATTTTTAAAGTATTGAAAAGAGTACAATGAACAGTAGAAACCGATGAATGAAGTTTCACTAAAAAAAAGAAGTTTTGCTAATAAAAGATGTTTTAATTAATAAAAGCATTAATTAAATAATAAGGGGATTAGAAGTTGTTTATGTAGCTTGATCATGCTTTGTGTGAATTGATCATGCTTTGTGTGAATTGATCGTGCTTTGTGTGTTCATTCATCTGTGGAAAGTAATTCATTATGTACTTAGCACTAAAAGTTTGAAAATGTGATAACCATATGGGACTTGGTTTCCATACACGATCGTCTATTTTGAACTTGATAGTCGATTAGTCGACTATTGAAATTGATAGAAAAATAACCTAGGAAATATCTAGATGATACATGAGGGTTATTTGAAACATTTGTCTTTGTAGATGCTATACTGTATGTATAAACAGTCTTGCTCATCTAGGACAAATGATAAGGAAATCCATCTAAATAGGAGAGGATCTCCACCCTTATGTATTGTCTATTTATTTTTAGAAGAACCGGGGTTGAGTTAACTGGAAATCCGTCGATTGGTTTTGGAGCGTCTGGTAAGTAGGGTAGTGTACTTCTATGAGATGACTCAAAACCGTAACTACTTCAGAACCATATAAGTGTTCTATGCTTTGGAAGAGGTTCATAATCTGTTCAAGATGATGGGATCCATGTGGAGATTCAGGATCTAATTGAGATGCTCAAACTCATATAGAGGTTCATGATCTATTCAGGATGTGGGAATCCATGTATGGTTCCAAGATCTGTTGAGATATGGGAATCAATATATTGTTCCGAGATTTGTTCGAGTTGGGGCTCGTGCATTGAGATCTGTTTGAGTTGTGGCTCGTGTGTTGAAATACTGAATGTGACTTCACCATCGGTAATGATAGAAATCAAAGATGGGTGGCATAGCCTATGGGTTGAGTTAACTTAAAGTGTGCAGGCACTCCATTCTAGTGTTGCTTACGGATATGAATGCAGAAGTTATGTGACCCAATGCCACGTGTTCAAGCGTGGACCAGCGATGTTTTTCTTATGGTATATTATATCTAGAGATATACTATGCTTGAAAGTATATCTTTGATCCTTCTGCAGGAGGAGCATTCTCGGAGTACCGAGAGCACCGTAGTGGAATCATACACAATTATGTGAATGCGCCTGGTTGTATAACTATTGTTGTTGTGTTGTACATGCATGCAGCACGTCTACTTTTATTTATATTATGCACCTAAGACTTTATATATTATATCGAAGTATGTACTTAATAAATGGTTGGCTCTTTTAAGGGGATTATCGTTATGGTATTTCATGCGGTCTTAAAAGGTGTTGCTATATGTCACACATATTTCTTGAGTTTCTCATATCAGACTCATGTCTGATGCTTGGTTTTTGTTTTCCTAAATTCCTTGCGTACTCTTTCTCATAGTCTGAGAAAGGAAAGTTTTCATTGGTATTCTTTATAACTTCTAAAGGCGAGCTGGATGCTTTCATTCACCTACCGTGGTACTCTTATTTCCATTACATTATTGTATCATATATATCGGCATATGTGAGGATAGGTTGTTATAATTGTTCAGGCTAATGATAGTACTTATTATTCTTACTCTGAAATGCAATGTATCTTAGAGTGACGATTTATACCATCTTTGACATTATATGTTACTATTCTGTTGTGAGATTATGATGTTCTGTTCTCCACTTCCTTGTTCTATTTCTATTTCTCTTTCTTTTATTTTACACTAACAATTTGTCTTTATTGCACTTAAATGCTTGGCACATGTATACCGTAGAAGTCTTAGTATCAACATTTGAGGGTCTAAAAGGTAGATCGTTACATGTGGTACTAGAGATAAAGGTTAAGCGAGAACCTTGGCTTTGGCTGGGTATGACTCATTTATAGATGGGGTAGTGGAATCCCCTGGCATGAGTTGAGTGTCTTATATATATGAGAGCATATATGTATTTTCTATATATTAGTCATATATGTAAAGTAATTTGATAGTGCAGTTCTAATTCATCCAGGGATTAAATATGTTTATCTATTATCCTTTATTGACTGGCTTGGCCATTCTCGACCAATTTATGAGCATTGACTATTGCTAGTCGATTATTGATTTGTGCTCAGCTAGTTTATAGGAAGTTGTACCTTTTTACTATCTGGGTTGGATAGACAGTATTTGTAGATGCATTGAATGAACACCTTGTGAATTAAGTTTCACCATTTGACTATAAGACATTCGGTAATAATGTTGGGTTAGAAGTTAACTTTTACAAAATTCAAATTTAGTAAAAGGTGTTCGATTTAATCTAAAGGAAAGATAAGGTATCTTATAAATAAACATTAGTTAAAGGATTTTACATAAGAAAGTTATTTTATTTTGGTATTGTTTATAAAATATGGTTTAAAAACAAAGAGGATTTAAACTAAAAATTTAAGAACTTAGATTCTGATGTCTTTGAAAATGTTTTTCAAGATTTAGAAAAATAATTGCAGTATTATTTGAAAGTAAATATTTGGGAAATTAGTTTATGAAATTGAGGTCATTATACGTAGTAATATTTACGAAGTACTTGATGCTACTTTGAAATGATTTTGATTAAGTCCAAAGGCATGATTTTGATGTACCGAACTCACTCCGATCGCTTGAAAAAAATTTTGGCGATGACTGTAGCAACATCAATGTTCATTTTTAGGTTTCAAAGTGGAGGATGCTGCCATAGTAATTTTCGAAAAACTGCAAAAATAGATTTAGATTTAAATTTAAAAAGTATGATTTGATATACAAAAGTTATATGTATATATTATTTCAAAATGGTTTGAAATAAAAACCGACGTTTAGCTTTAAAGTTTTCTTGTTAAGTTATTTATGGACAATTTTGCCTGTGCATAAGGATAGTATGGTACATGCATCATGATATGATATGTTGTTTGATAGTTTTCACTTATTAAAATGAAATGGGATTTTTGATGATTTTAGATGTCGGAAACTTCCGAATTGTTATAGAACTTGTAGCTAAGTGTTTTTGAAATGTTGAGTTTATATAACACTTGAATTTGCAATGTAGTAAGTTAAGACAAGTTCAACGTATCAGTCATCCTTGTTAAGTAAGATGAATTTGATGCTTTGTGTATACTCTTAGGATGTATGAGAGTATTATACGAGTAAGAATTAAGTCATGAAATGTTAATAAACTTGAAGTAAATATTTTGATGAACTGATTCATAAATGATTTATTGTGGAATGATACTATTTGTGTGGAAGAATGTGACTTAAAGGATATTGGTATAGTTAAGACACCAATAGAATGAATACGTAAGTTGTACGTAGACCATTTTATTCACATGACTTTCTTGATTCGATATTCAGGTATATGGTTTCAGGGTGATTTACACTGGCCAGAACAAAGGTTTTTCACTCGATTCTTGACGGCGAACACTTGGTATGAATTCATGATACGATCCCAATTGTATGGATACGTAAGGAATACAGAGGTTTCTAATCGAGAAACTAGATCGGAGTCCGCACTAGAGAGGTCAAGTGACTTATACTAGTTTGGAAGTGAAATTTATGTGATCGAGCAAGTGATCAGATCATATATTGCGTACGAATGGTCCATGTGCATCGTACGCTTTAGTATGTTTATATACTATGTTTGTTGGCTTATGGAGAGTTTAGGGGTTAACTCTTTGTTTATTATGAGGTAGCATGAATAATCGCCTAAGCAATAACGTAAGGCTGTTGAGCGTAAGGTATGCTTAGTAAGTTATCTGTCATTCTTGCGTGATGAGAGGGTTTTTGAACCTGAGCAAACTATGAGCTTTGTTTGCTAGAAATTTTAATACTGTTAAGTACTGATGTGCGATTATTGTTGGAACTAGACCAGCCCGCAACAGAATATATGAGTTAATTTCAATAAAATTACTCCTATTGGATCGTTATTGAGCCAATGTAGTCTAATTCATTTAGAACATTTCTAAATTTAGTTTAAATAAAATCGTGTTTTTTATTTAAATTTATAAATTATAGTTTGAGATTATTTAATTTTTTTTACTTAATATATATATATATATATATATGTATAATATACATATATAAATATATATGTGTGTGCATATGTAACATAGTAATCCGTGCAAGGTATAATAAGTCTATATATAGATGTTGGGATTTACGTCGCAACAGAAAAATTAGCTCATTTTGCATGTATTGTATGTTCTCAAATATATGCATGAACATATAGTTATAAATTTCAAATGATTATTTGTGTGTGTGTGTGTGTATAAAAATATGTTTAACCATCGAAATGTTACATAAAATATTTATTTGTTTATATAGCTACACATTGTATTATATATATATGTAGTACAATATTTAATAATAATAATAATAATAATTTTATAATAACCTATTGGTTTGAAATCATATCGGATTTGAAGTTATAATGATTTTAACATCTTAATATGTACTATAAAGAATTAGATAGTTTTGTCCATAATTAATTAGTATAAAATAATTATATGATAAAAATTCAAATTTTAAATTTTCAAATAATCCAGAATTATATTTTAGGATGAGGAAACTTTTCTAGATTTTTTTCAATTAAAATAATATTTTTAATTAAATTACTGATAATGGGCAGAAGTAAATTAAATTGAAAAATTACAAAATTAAGTCGAAATTTTCTGAAACTTTTGTAAAAGCTCTGACAAGATGAATTAATTTAAAAAATATTAAATTGAGTTTTCGAGACACGAACTATTTAAAATGAATTCATTGAATTACATAATCATTAAATATTGATAATATATATATAGATACACACATATATATATATTAGCAATAAAATTTTATTTTCAGCACTTATAATTCATAATATTAATAAACAAGTGTTTGAAAAAGTTTAGATCTATATTATGTAATATATATAAAAACATATGTTTTAATTCAAATTGTATGTGAATGTTAAATTACATATATTTAATTTGTAAACTAAAATCTATTTTAATATTTTATATCAGATTACAAACATAAATCATGAACTAGCCCATCAAATTTTATACACATAGCCAATCTCCATTATAACAACAACATTATACACAGAAATCTCACCTATCCAGTGAAATTACAATAGAGGGAATTAATTTAAAGGACAAAGATTTGTATATTTTTTGCCTCAAGGACACGACCTCAATATTTTTACCACAAGGACAAACATTCTTCTAAAAATTATTCATAAGGACAAATATTTTCCAAAATTATTCATAAGGACAACAAAACTGCTACTGAGCTAAAACTGATACCTAAAAACTACTACCGATAACTACAAACTGATACCTAAAAATTGCTATCAATAACTAAAAACTGATACATACAGAAAGTTGTCCTTCATGATAAAATATTGAAGGTCTGTCCTTGAGGCTAAAAAGCCGTGAAATTTTGTCCTTGACAATAATTTCCTGATTACAATAATCTGTTTATATACATAAGTTTACATGCTTAGCGAATCTTAAAAACATGATAAAATAATCTACACATAAATAAATATTATCCAAAACAGATTCCCACGTTGAAATAATGAATTATCTTCCACTAAAAGTTCCTTGATCTATCATATTATCGGTTTGGAATCATCGACTTTCCAGTATTAAATAGTTTTGTTTTAACTTGAATTTGAATCGAGAAAACAATAGGAAGGTAATGGCAATCATAATTTAGAAGATGGAGGCAGCTCAAAATCTATCATTTAGGTTAGGGTTAGAGATGCCTTTTATAATATTTGAGAGAGATAAAAGCGGATTATATCTTTCCTTTTTCTTTCCTAATTTCCTCCATCTATTTAAGCCCTAATTGCCTTTATTTTTGGTCGTCCCTACATGTAATTGCAGCCAAAAATCTCTTCCAAATCTATGGATAAATACCCCATTTAAGCCCAAACAAATATGGTAATCAAATATAATTTAATTTCTTATCAATATTTGATATTGATTAACATATTTATAACTATTATAAATGTACGTGCACAATATTTGTTTCCTAAATCATATTCTATTTTCATAATTAATATTTCATAAATATTAATTAATTTACAATAATTATAAACTAATTAAATCGTTCGATCCTAAGAGAATTCATCATTTTGGTTATGTAACTCTTGGGTGTAAATTCAATCAGCAATTAACATCAAACTATTCAAATGTTAATGTTGACATTCACTTAGCAGGTAGTGTGAAATTATGGCCAAACTTATTACTTACTCAGTTTTGGCAAAATCCAATTTAAATTTAGTGAGCGTTACCCGGTTGCGACATTTATTTACACCAATTCTCTTCGTCAAATCTATATCATTTTGGACTTATGGAATTAGATAATTGTCAAAATTCCAAATATCGTCCACATTCAATTCTACAGTCCAAACATAAAGTCCTTGGTTCAATAATAACAATTATTACTAATCGAAATGCTCTGGCAAATACTTTGACTTTGCATTGACTTGAGTTGACCATGATACTGACTCTATATAACTAAGGAGACGAATCCTCTCTTGAATAGTGATTCACTTCCAAAACTTTTACTCGATTCAACTATAGTCACTCAGCAGAATGCCATGCCATGATTTAACTATAATCAAAGCAGAGTTTTTATATCGAAGATCCATAATATTCTTAAGTCAAGAGAATCGTATAAATCAGCCGCATCGATATTTTTGTTTGACCCTGGTTATATTAACCAACAGAAAACTATCGAGTGAGTCATTTCATAGTTATCCAATAACTATCAGTCCATAACCCCTAGGTGCCCCCTAGCAGTCATAAGTAATACACCACCTAATATTTAGAGAGCGTTATGTACTCTAGTCTCAACGGATACATCGATATCCAGTCTCGATGCATCTTGACTAGGAACATTTAAAATAGTATATTTGTTTTCACTGTGATAAATTACTCTCAGTTACAACACTTTGTAACTACTATCACAAAATGCAATATTTATGTATTTTTTATTAAATATGCTTTAAATAAAATTAATCAATCGACATAACACATTATATCAAGTGTACAATAGAAAGAAAACACTTTTTATTTCGAACAAGAATGGTCAACGAGTTAGATATATGTAGCAAATTACATAGTTGCCCTTATGCATACTCTTACTCTATTGATCTCCTATTGCACTAGGTGTCAATTATGGAATCTTATTCCAACTTCTCTAATCGATTTCCTTAAAACCAATTGGGTCGGTCCCTTAGTGAACGGGTATGCTATTATATTCTAATCGTCTACATTGTCCACTAACTCTCCGCGACGCTGATAAACTACCTTCATCATGTGGAACATTCGGAGTATGTCTCTCGACTTTCAGTTAGCACTTAGCTCTGTTATGAACTATATAGTGACATTATCATCGTATAATGACCGGGATTATCAACATTTGGAATCATCATCGGGTTAGTTACAAATTTGTGCATTTATTAGATATATGCATTGTTTTTTATTATGGCGCCATTCAAGCTAATGAATCAGCCACAGTTTTTTATTATGGCGCTATTCAAGCTAATGAATCAGCCACAGTCTCTTCTATTTGGAACATTCCAACTTAAAGATTCTTAACTAGGATCTATTTTTCACTTATTATACTCAATATCATTTATGAAGTTGAGTACGAGCACTTCTTCATAAGGAGTTCGTTGTTTCTGTAAACGATTCTCTAGTATCTCACAAGTACATGAGAACACTCCAAACTACCATTAGTGATATCAATTTGGATTTGATATTTGCTTCATGTATCAAATGCGTAAACAAATCACCATATCGTAGACAACATAACATGTGTGATAATTCTTATTGCCAATGCATAAGGAACTTATCTCACATGTTTCTGTATTAAACAATTTAATACAATGTATTTGCATATCAATTTGGAACATTCCCAATATCTTTTATACTCACTACAAAAGACATCATTTACAATCCAAAGTTGAGTGTTAGAAAAAAAGTTGATTTAATACTAGTATATCATTAAAATCAACAACGTGTTGTTTACATATAGTGTAGAAATATCAATGTACCAATTAACGTTCTTTCTTATGAACACACGCTTCCTCTGCACTTTGATTGAAAGCCAAACTATTTGATATTTATGTCAAAATACTTGTTCAAACTTGGTGCTTATGATACCTTCGTATCATTTCTTGGATCATATGCAAATACTCACAACCTTTATATTGTTCCCACTGACATCGAGATACTTTGGTTGTTATGTGCAAATAGTCTACTCTAAATCATTATTTAGAATTTTCTATTTTAGCACAAATGTACCAAAACACTAAGTCTTATCAAGTGATAATATTGTGTCTAAATCTGAAATAACTTGAGTACGTTGAATACAACTCTATTACGCTAATTTCAACAGTTAAAATTTATAAGGTTATTTTCATCAACGTTCCTCATTAAATTCCAGCTGCATTAGTCTCTTAAAGACACAATCGCAGCTAATGGATCATATCCCTTGGGATACGACTAGTAAAATCAAATTTAGATAATGTACTTGGAATTCCGTTGGATTTGCGCATCATTCTGTATCATAGAGTTAATGCCCTTAATGTCTTTATTGACAATTGAGTATTATTTTTTCTCGAAATTGGTAATAAATTCGTAGTTTCTCTTTAATGTGCAAGAATACTTATTAGACACTCTAATGAGATGTGTTCGTTTAGGGTAGTTAATTTCATTTCATCTCATCTAATCGGTTCTATCTACGGATCATATCCAATTCCATTTTACTACCAATAATTTCTTAAAAAAGCTCCTTTACAATGAAGTTGATATTTCTTAAAACAACTATTGTTCCTTAGTGCAATAGAATAGGTATTCATAAACTTGTATGAATTTCATTATTTATAAAACTAATTTGTTTCTAGTTTACAAAACTTATGTTTGAAACATAAATATGTCATCTAGTGACAGATTCTTTCAAAATTCTTTCTGGGAGATTCATACAACATCCCTCATGAACAATTATTATATGCAGACTTTCGATTCACACAAATTGCCAACCCCTTGGAATAGGATATGTTAGGGTTTCTTATATACCCTTATCTTGTATGATTTTATAAACCATTATCTAGATGAAATAATATTAACCTTGTATACTAATCTTAAGTTATGACCTTATAGAAAGAAATTAACTTAACTTCACTCATCATTAATCGTAAAGTTCGATTACTCCTTATCGATGCATCATTATGTATTATAGGAAGGAATGACTTTTGAGATTGAATCTTTATTCATTTTAGGTACGTTCGAAACTCTTTCCCATATAACCACTTACTCGATCAAATTGAATCATTTTATTTTATTGCATATTATTTTATTTACTTCCATTTTATACTTTATGATCTTATCATAGACATATCAGATATGTATCAAATACACATGTCCATGTCGATGATAAATTATCAATGAATATAACCAAGTACATCGGAACCAATTTGACATTAACAGACTTGCGATTACATACATCAATATATATCAATTTAAAGAGTTCATTAACTCTTATAATGCTCCCACTAAATTGGTGCGTAGCCCTTGCTTGTTTGAGATATAATTAGCCAGTATCATATGATTCATAATCATATAATAAAATTATTTCTCAAAACTATGGCTTAGTCCATAATTTAAAAATAAATGCAAATAATTTTTGATACAACAAGAGCAACAACTAAGCCATTATTCCCGAACAAAGTTAGGGTCGAAAAGAGATGAAATCCAAAACTAAATGTCAAAGTCAATTTAAAAGTCATGAAAATAACATTAACAATAACAATAACAATAAGAAAAACCATGATAATAATAAAATAAAGTCAAATAAGTAAACAGATAATAATAATAACTAAATAAAATAGTAATAATAATAAAAAAATAATAAAACTATGATTATAATAACACTAATACTAATAGTAATAATGGTACTAATAGTAATATTGATCGAAGACTAAGCACTACGCCTTAGGCTCCTATTCACTAGTCCTATGATTTAAAACCTATAGCACTACCCCTAAACCAATCCTAACCAAAAAAAATCCTAGCTCATGGTTTTGATACGTGGATCGCTATCTTCCATGTGCTCCTGTTCGACACCAGCTCTTTGGATATATTCCACTCCCTTTTTAGCGCTTTCTCCCATGTCAACCTTGGTCGACCTCTGCCTCTCTTTAAGCATTCGACGTGCCCTATAATTTGAACTACATAGGTGCCTCGGGAGGCATTTGTTAGAGATGTCCAAACCATTTTAAGTGATGTTGGACTGGCTTATCCTCGGTTGTTGCTACTCCAAGTTTATCACGTATATCTTCATTTCTAATTCGGTCTCTTCTTGTAGGACTATAGCTCCATCACAGCATATGCGTCTCTGCTATACTTATCTTTTGGACATGTTAGCTTTTAGTAGGTCAACATTCTGCACCATACAACATCTCAGGTCCGATTTTCATTCTGTAGAACTTTCCTTTAAGTTTCTATGTGACTTTCTTGTCATAGGGAAGGCCAGACGCCTGTCGCCATTTCTCCAATCCTGCTCGAATTCTAAAACTAACATCTTCATCAATTTTACCACCGTGCTGCAACATTGATCCTAGGTATCAAAAGGATTCCTTCATGGGCACTACTTGTCTGGCTAAAGTGACATCTCCATCCTCTGATTTGACACAGCTGAACTTGCACTTCATATACTCTGTTTTAGTTCTAATAAGCCTAAAACCCCTTGATTCTAAAGTCTGTCTCCATAGCTCCAGTTGTCTATCAACCCAAATCCTACTTTCATCAATTAGCACAACATCATCAGCAAAGAGCGTACACCAAGGAATATCACCATGTATACCCTTCATAACCTCATCCATCACTAGAGAAAAAATGCAGGGGCTCGAAGTCGATCCTTGATGCAATCCTATGTTAATGGGAAATTCATTGGTTCCACTCTTGCATGCTCTGACACTAGTCACAACATCATTGTACATATCCTTGATAAGGGTAATGTACTTTGTTAGGACTCTTTTTTTTCTAGAGCCCACTACATAACCTTTCTCGACATCGAAAATTAATCATTATTTCATAATAATTTTAGATACTTCACTATTTTTAGATACTTCATTTTTTCAGCGCATCATTTTGTTACGAAAAGAATAACACATTATAGTTTTACTTCATAATGAATATTCAAAATATTCACATTAAAATATAACTATGTCTATTTTTCAGTCGATATAGAAAAATAATCATTATTTCATAGATAATTTTCGCAATGTTTTACAAAAATAATTTTCGTAACTTGATGCAATCAATAATTGTTTTATGACATGCTCCCATTATTTTCGCCATTTGTATAATTGCATATTGTTCAAAGGTCTATTATTCATTTAATATCGATTATTTATTTCATATACTATAGCTAGTTTACAATGGAGAGTTCTTTGATCAAATATATTGAACTCAAATAAATAAATCTCATTAGAAAACAATTTTCTATACAAAATTACATTTCGAAATAAAAATCATATTTATTATTCCAATGTTAAGTATTATATCATTATTATTACAATTCTCGTATCCAATATTTCTTTACGAAGCAGAATCGACTATGCACTCTCTTTATTCCAAATGTACCTTGTCTCGCATTTACTCTTATATTTTTTTGCCTTTCTAGATGGTCAAACCATTCAAAAGAAAACCTTTATTACTATATCATAACGAACTCTTTACGAAAGCGCATTCAATTATCCTTGACGTTTAAGGACATCAAATGTGTTACACTTTACGTAAACTGATCAAACCGATATTTCAACGATCAAGTTCTTAGATTTATACTATAATTTTGGCATTATGTTACACTTAACACAATATGATATTTTATGTAATTAATCAAATTGAATACTTGATCTCACAGTACCATTTATGGCTTATTTCAAATGAAATAACTTTATCGAAGTATCGTACATTAAAAATTGTAATTGTTACCCATACAACATTTATATACGAAGTATATGGATCAAATATCCATTGTCTTGTATTGCTTTAGAATTCGAAACCCATAAAATGCAATAAAGGGTCTTAACAAATAAACACATAAGTGATCATATTACGAGCATATTAAGTAGTTTTAAAATTAGACACTTGCATGGGTATGAAAACATTGACATGTAATAGGCATTTAATAGTGAGTATATGTTATATTTTCATCTGTCAATTTTCAATTTAGCTTATTTGTATATGTTAACTGGTAAACATTTTATCAATCATATTAAATGAACAAATTTACAGTTGCATATAATTATAACTTATTTAGCATATGTTCTTACAATATTAAAAAGTTAAATGTTACAATTTCATTTTTCTAATACGGTCCACACTTGTCTTTTATGTCTCTCCAAACCCTAAGATGAAACATAATAGTAGTCGACTTCCTTAGTGGATGTTAGGACTCCTCTGTCTTGGTAATCTGACACTGAGTTTGTTCAGCAAATCATAGCCCCACAAATGGTGGATAACACCTTATTGGTTGTATCACATAGAATTCCTAACCCATGTGTCCTTGTCCAAATCTTATTTCGATCTTGAGTTTGCTTAACAAATTGATAGAGATTATTCACTCATACTTACCATATCGCGACGGCCTAAGTGTAGTATATGTACCTTGAGTTTGCTCAACAAATATACATAGTTACCTTAACTCGTCCGTTCAGTATATTAATAACACTATACATAATATCTCTAGCTTAAGTTTGCTCAACAACTAAGGAGCGTGCAAGTAAATTTTAAAAAAATATGGCAGAAGACAACATTATATTGAAGATTCAATCTTCAATATATATATTGAGTGATATCGACTTATTGAATAACGCATTTCTTATGAAACACTATTGTAATTCAAGTGTCAAATCCTCAGAAATCACGGTATACGTACATTTATACATTTATTTATCCTTTAAGTCTATTTAGGTTTCTTTAATGTTATACCTTTTATATATTCATATTGTGTAAGTTTTATTATTATACAACTTTTATATTTCATATCACTTATATAATAGACTTATGTATAATATTATATTGATTAAATCTTATTTAATTAAGTTTAATTAATTAAATCTTTAATTAATTTCGAATTTTAAATTAAGTCTTTAATTAATTTTAAGTTTTAAATTAGTATTCCAATACAACTTTTATATTGGACATATTTCCAATAACCTTTATAGTGTATGCTAAAACCTTTATAGTGTATGCTATAACTTTTATAGCGTATGCTATAACCTTTGTAGTGTATGCTATGACCTTTATAGTGTAACACATATATGTGTGTATTTTTATTTAATTAATTAACATTTAATTAATTTTTTTAATTACATAATTTCAATTTAATTATATTAATTTTGAAAACTTATCATATATACATACATGTATATTTATGTTATCTTAAACCCTTTAAAATAACAAAACATATATCAACATGTATAATACATGCATATAAGTATTAATTAATTAACCCATTTAATTAATCAACTTATTAATCTTATTAATAAATTTTAAATTTTGAAATTTATATTCAAATAATTTCAAACATTTTGAACTTTTCATTACCTTTTCGAACATTTTGAAATTTTATGTTATATTATAACGATTTACAATAAACATTTTATTATTTTTAGTTTAACTTTTTAATTTAAAATCCTGTCTTACTTTTCAAAACTATTTTGAAAATTAGCCCAAGGTCTAAAATTAGGCCTTTTCTATTAGGGGCAACCTTTGGCTCACTTCATCTTTCAAATCAGGTGGGTTATCATGTAGAATAGAGTACTTGATTACACAATTCCAATCCTAGACATTACCTTTCTAAACATTGTACTAAGTGCACAAGCTTAATTAGTTAGTCCTAATATGACTAGTTTAGAACGCATAGGTTATTGGGATCTGATACCATTGTTGAAAGTAGGACAGCCCACAGCGAAATACATGGGTGAATTTCGTAAAAACTAACCCTGGTAGAATTGTATTAAGCCTATAAAGTCTAATTCATTTAAAATGTTTCTAAATTTAGTTTAAATAAAATCATATTTTATTTAAATTTATAAATTGTAGTTTGAGATTTATTTAATTTTGGTTTTACTTAATATATATATATTTGTATGTATGTATCATATACATACATATGTGTGTGCATGTGTAACATAACAATCTACGCAAGGTATAATATGTCCGTATATAGATGCTGGGATTTACATTGCAATAGACACATTAGCTCATTTTGTATATATTGTATGTTGTCAAATACGTGCATGAACATATAGTTATAAATTTCAAATGATTATATGTAAATATATGTACATGTATTTATGTGTATATGAAATTATGTTTTACAATTAAAATGTTACCGAAAATATTTATTATTTATATAACTACACATTGTATTATAAATAATAATAAAGATATATATATTAAAGGTGCATTTCACCATAAGGACAAACTTTGCAGTCCAATTAGTTTCTAGGACATACATTCAAAAAAATTATTTTCAAGGACAAAATCAGCAGAATAATTACTTTCAAGGACAAAGTTAGCTGTCCAATTACTTTCAAGGACATAATTTCATAAGTTTTTATGCCCTAGAAACTAATTATTTTGTGTTTTGTCCTTGAAAGTAATTATTTCAGTTGTGTGTCCTAGAAACTAATTCCACTTGCTAAAGAGGCCCTTGTGGCTAATTTCCACTATATTAAAATCATTAATAATAATAATTTTTTTATAACTTACTAGTTTAATAACATATTAGATTTGAAGTTGCAATGATTTTGATATATATATATATATATATATATTATAAAGGATCGGATGGTTTCAGCCATAATGAATTAGTATAAAATAATTATATGATAAAAATTTTAATTTTAAATCTTTAGACAATCTAGAATCACATTTTAGGGCTAAAGAATTTTTTAGGTTTTTCTCAATTAAAATAATATTTTTAATTAAATTATTGGTAATAGGGCTAACGTAAATTAATTTTAAAAATATAAAATTAAGTAAAAAATTTATGAAACTTTTTTGAATGCACCTGACATGATGAGTTAATTTTAAAAAAAATATTAAATATAATTTTTGAGACATGAATTATTTGAAAATAATTTATTGAATTACATAATCATTAAATATGGATAATAAAATATATCGGTAGTAGGAAATTATCTTCAGCACTTATAATTCATAATAAACATAAACAAGTGGTTGAAAAAATTTAGATCAGTATTATACATTTTATATGGAAACATATAATTTTATTCAAACTGTATATGAATACTAAATCATAAATTTATATATATATATATATGTATGTATGTATGTATGTATGCATGCATGCATGTATGTATGTATGCATGCATGAATGTATGTATGTGTGTGTGTGTAGACATATACAATTTTAACCTGAAATTTATTTTAATTTTAATATCAAATTGCAAACATAAATCATTAACTAGATCATCAAATTTTATACACATATCTAATCTCCATTGTGAAAACAACTTTACACATAAAAATCTCACCTAACTAATCAAATAACAATAATATGTTTCTACACATAAGTTTACATGATCAACAAATCATAAAAACATAGTAATATAATCAGTACATAAATAAACAATATCCAAAAAAGATTCCCTTAAGTCCAGTTGAAAAATAATGAATTCTCTTCCTCAAAAAGTTTCTTGATCCGTCAGATTGCTAGACTTGAATTAACGACCTTTAACTATCGAAGATCTATCGATCAGCTTTGGAGCGTTCGGTAAGCAGGGGAGTGTAATTATATGAGAAGACTCAAAACTGCATCACTTCAAAACAATATACTTGTTCTATACTTTGGAAGAGGTTCAAGATCAATTCGAGATGCTGGGATCTATGTGGGGATTCAAGATTTAATTGAGATGCTTGAACTCATATAGAGGTTCGCGACCAATTTGGGATGTGGGAATCCACTCGCGGTTCCGAGATCTATTGAGATATGAGAATCTATGTGTAGTTCTGCGATTTGTTTGAATTGGGTTCGTGCATTGAGATCTGTTTGAATAGAAGCTTGTGTATTGAGATGCTGAATGTGATTTCACCATCGGTAATGACAGAAACCAAAGGTAGAAGGCATATCCTATTGTTAACCCAAAAAATGGATCGACATCCTGGAGTATGATGTGAAAGCACTAGCCTTGTTAGAACAGGGCAAATATAATAGAGAATACAAAAAAGTAAATGAGACATAAGGATTTTATAGTGGTTTGGTTATTAACTAAGCCTATGTCCACTTTATAGCTTTGATTTAGCAAGAATGGGATTACAATGTGATTGAGAAATAATTAGTCAAAAGTGTAGGGGTTAGACTGATTCAAAGTCCTAGAATTGTTTAGAGTAACTGCCGTGGTGACTATGGTGAAGAGGAAAAAATTAAAGAATATACGGCGATCCCTCATAGTGATAGCCAAATCCATCCTTTCTTAGTTTCTCTATGGTCTACATTTGTGGGGGTAGTATTCATATTTGAACAGAAACTTGCTTCTAGAGAAGTCTGAGGATCGACCCAAGATAGCAAAAGAAATATCATGACGACACGAGCTAAAGGCAAAACTTGGTACAGAGTCAAAGCCTTAACTGGGTGCCGAGTTTAATACTTAGCCAATCTTGTACTAAATCTTCTTGTTTTGAACTCTTTACTTCGTCTATGTGCCCTCCCTTTAATTTTGAGGTTATCAATGAGTTTTGGTTATCTTTCTTTCATGACTTAGATTATCTTGCAATTTGGACCGTCGCGTCATCATTCTTGATGATAGGCTCTCTAGAACTCTAGGAAACTTCATGAATATGCATATGAAGACTAAGGGATCACTTGGCAAAAGAATGAAGATGCCATGATGTGGTATTTAGAATCGGCGCTGAATTAAGGGCCTAACTCAGGCCGAGTTAAGGACTAAGGTTATTTTGAGCTCTATATTTTCTTAAGCTCTTCCTTTAATCCTTCTTTGTAACGATCCTGACTCGACCTTCGAAAATCGGCACCGAATACGACACTCGTATTCAAATGCCGCAGATCCAAACGTCGAATCTAGTTCGCCGAAGCTTATAACACATTGAGTACAACACAGTGGAAGAATGAAATAATACATTTGACATACAACATTTGATACAATATCTGAAACAACGGTGATACAATAGATATCAATACTATCAGAGATACAAAAAAACAGCGGAAAGATAATGTCTTCAATGCCAAACTCCAAAAACTCCATCTTCAATCCAAAGCTAGCTCGAACCCTCATCAAGTTGCACAAAGATAAGCAAGGTCAGTCGCGAATGCTGAAGTGTAGCAAATGCGATCCATAAATCCAAAAGGCTGGAAGCTATCGAATCTATACCTACTATTCGACTATCTGGAAAACCCCACTCTAGACTGCCCGTATGGAAAATAGTAGGCACCCAAAGTTTAGAAAAGGAACAATAAACTCCAGGTCAGTCATGGGACTGGTGTGAGCAAACAAAACAGTTTTATCTTTTAAAAACAAACAAAAGAATTCAAATTTGAAATCCGTAATGCTTTGTGGAAAATGAAACTACTATAAGGCCTCCCGCCACACACACAATGCAAACACAGAATTGGAGGTGATTTCTCCTTATGATAGTCAAATATGCTAGATACGAGATTTTTTTTTGATATTATTACTACAAGTGCAAAGCATGAAAAAACCATTTTGTAAGTATAATATTAATCCTAGCCAGCATACGACCAGTATCGTATGCCTACTATAGCTACCATCCAAATGGTGGGGCGCCACCATAAGTAGATGGCAAGTAATACAACTAAAACTGTACAAGGCGCGTATTGCATGAATGGATTTCCAACAAATGGTCAGGCTAAGGAACTTCCTATTGCCACATGGGAACGCCTTTGGCGGGAGGCCTCGAGAACCTATCCAGCTCTGTGCTAACACAAGGACGGCTACCCCCTTCCTGGGGAATAAAACCTAAGATATGCCACCCCCGGTCCTTTGGGACCTTTAACGGAGGATCCTCTACACCAACAACATCACACAGTAATAAATGTACTACAGTGCCCACATGAGTAAGTATCTAGGCTCCATACCATGATACTACCCTTTTCCAGAAGGAATGGTCATACCCTAGGGGAGCTACCCCTAAAACCTTGCCGCATCCTTCCTGTTTCGACCATTACTAGGTCGTGAGACTCGACGAGGTCTCGTCCACAAAGCTACACTTTACACGAAAGCCATGCTTTGATCACAAATGACCAACAAAAGATCATCAATATACAGCAGCATTTAGCATGCCACACTACCAAATTGGGAGTATATCGCTGATAACCTTCAACTACATAACCTCTGAGCTCGTACGTCTCAGAGAAGGGTGTTAAGCTCAGAGAATAAATTCTCCGCCACCAATAGATATGTATTTGAAAGAAATCGGCTTTATATCTCAAAGTGTAGTGTCAGACACACGACCATACAAGTCTGTTCCAGGCTCGAACAGAACCGAAGGCACTTCCGAAGAAGCCCTTGCAAATCCGGGTATTCACAATCCCGATCGGCCTTACCATCACTTAGGAAATCTCTATACCGGCGCGACTCAGTGCAGACGGGTTGTCCTTTCGTTCTCAAAAATGCCCGTTCTTCACCCGGTCTTCAAATGCTATCCATAACGACATATCATTATTCAGAATAGGTTATATGACACAACGCCCTCTCCCGGCTAAACCGAATAATGAGCCAAATATTTAAAAACATATAGATTTAGGATTTCAGTTAAGTCACGACTTATTATCCAAAACTTTTGTTAAATGGTTTAAAACAAATTACCATTTCAAATCTTTTTAAATAAAAAGATTCATTTCACAAAGTTCCCCAATATTCCACAAAGGTTCATTTACGGCTTTTCAAAACAATTTCATTTCAAATTGGATTAACTTATCTAATATTTTTAATTAAAGACTTAATTCACAGCCTTCAAAACCATTTCCAATTCAAATCCTTTATACGAAAGATATACCATTAAAAACTCTCTTCGATTTCAAACAAGTTTTAATAATCTTCCACATAAGTTAAAGCCATTTAAGTAAAAACTTGGGTTTGAATTTAAGTTCCCAAAACAATGCTTTTTAAATGGTCTAAAAACCCATATAAACATCTTTATAACTTGTATAACCTTTTAAACCATAATTCCCAAAAAAATTTGTATTCAATTCAAATATTGAATCCAAATTTAAATCAAATTATTTAATTTCACAACTTTATTAAGTTATTCAAAATAATTTTTATTTTTTTTCTTTGAAACTCATTTTCAAAAGCTTTCAATTCCAATTCCAAAACTATTTTGGGTTCAAAAATTCGATCTTTAAAATCATTTAAAAATCTATGACTTAACTGATTTCCAAGTGCGAATTTTTGAACCCAAAATATGGATCGCACTTAGATCGCACTTGGAAATATGGATCACACTTGGATCGCACTTGGAAATATGGACTACACCTTACACACACAAATATGGATCGAACTTGAAAATCAGTTAAGTCACAGATTTTTTAAATGATTTTAATGATCGAATTTTTGAACCCAAAATATTTTTGGAATTGGAATTGGAATTGGAATTGAAAGCTTTTGAAAATGAGTTTCAAAGAAAAAAATAAAATTTATTTTGAATAACTTAATAAAGTTGTGAAATTTAAATAATTTGATTTAAATTTGGATTCAATATTTGAACTGGATACATTTTTTTTGGGAATTATGGTTTAAAAGATTATACAAGTTATAAAGATGTTTATATGGGTTTTTAAACCATTTAAAAAGCATTGTTTTGGGAACTTAAATTCAAACCCAAGTTTTTACTTAAATGGCTTTAACTTATGTGGAAGATTATTAAAACTTGTTTGAAATCGAAGAGAGTTTTTGGTGGTATATCTTTCATATAAAGGATATGAATTGGAAATGGTTTTGAAGGTCGTGAATTAAGTCTTTAATTAAAAAGAATAGATAAGTTAATCCAATTTGAAATGAAATTGTTTTGAAAAGCCGTAAATGAACCTTTGTGGAAAATTGGGGAACTTTGTGAAATGAGTCTTTTTATTTAAAAATATTTGAAATGGTAATTTGTTTTAAACCATTTAACGAAAGTTTTGGATAATAAGTTGTGACTTAACTGAAATCCTATATCCATATGTTTTTAAATATTGCGCTCATTATTCGGTTTAGCCGGGAGAGGACCTTGTGTCATATAACCCATTCCGAATAATGATACGTCATTATGGATAGCATTTGAAGACCGGTGGTGAAGACCGGTGGTGAAGACCGATTATTTTCGAGAACAAAAGGACAACCCGTCGATTGTCTCTACACCGAGTCGCACCGGTATAGAGATTACCTAAGTGATGGGAAGTCTGATCATGATTGTGAATACCCGGATTTGCAAGGTCTTGTTCGAAAGTGCCTTCGGTTCTGTTCGAGCCCGGAACAGACTTGTATGGTCGTGTGTCTGACACTAAACTTTGAGATATAAAGCCGATTTCTTTCAAATACATATCTGTTGGTGGCGGAGAATTTATTCTCTTAGCTTAACACCCTTCTCTGAGACGTTCGAGCTCAGAGATTATGTAGTTGAAGGTTATCGGTGATATACTTCCAATTTGGTAGTGTGGCATGCTAAGTGCTGCTGTATATTGATGATCTTTTGTTGATCATTTGTGATAAAAGCATGGCTTTCGTGTAAAGCGTAGCTTTGTGGACGAGACCTCATCGAGCCTCACAACCCGTTAATGGTCGAAACAGGAAAGATGCGGCAAGGTTTTAAGGGTAGCTCCCCTAGGGTATGACCACTCCTTTTGGAAAAGGGTAGTGTCATGGTATGGAGCCCAGATACTTACTCATGTGGGCACTATAGTACATTTATTACTGTGTGATGTTGTTGGTGTAGAGGATCCTCGGTTAAAGGTCCCAAAGGACCGAGGGTGGCATATCTTAGGTTTTATTCCCCGGGAAGGGGATAGCCGGCCTTGTGTTAGCAGAGAGCGGGGTAGGTTCTCGGGGCATCCCGCCAGAGGCGTTCCCATGTGGAAATAGGAAGTTCCTTAGCCTGACCATTTGTTGGAAATCCATTCATCCATTACGCGCCTTGTACGGTTTTAGTTGTATTATCTGCCATCTACTTATGGTGGCGCCCCACCGTTTGGATGGTAGCTATAGTAGGTATACGATACTGGTCGTATGCTGGCTAGGATTAATATTATATTTTCGAAATGGTTTTTCCACACTTTGCACTTATACTAATAATATCATAGAATTTTTCTCGTACCAAGCATATTTGACCGTCATAAGGAGAAATCTTCTCTAATTCTGCGTTTGCATTGTGTGTGTGGCGGGAGGCCTTATGGTAGTTTCATTTTCCAAAAAGCACTGCGGATTTCAAATTTGAATTCTTTTGTTTGTTTTTAAAAGATAAAACTATTTTGTTTGCTCACACCAGTCCCATGACTGACCTACAGTTTATTGTTCCTTTTCTAAACTCTGGGTGCCACTATTTTCCACACGGGCAGTCTAGAGTTGGGTTTTCCAGATAGTCGAATAGTAGGTATGGATCGCATTTGCTACACTTCAGCATCCACGACTGACCTTGCTTATCTTTGTGCAACTCGATGAGGGTTCGAGCTAGCTTTGGTTTGAAGATGGAGTTTTTGGAGTTTGGCATTGAAGACATTATCTTTCTGCTGCTATTTGTTGTATCTCTGATAGTATTGATATCTATTGTATCATTCTATTGTATCACCATTGTATCAGATATTGTATCAAGTGTTGTATGTCAAATGTATTATTTCATTTCTTCTGTTGTGTTGTACTCAATGTGTTATAAGCTCCGGCGAACCAGATTCGACGTTTCGATCTGCGGCATTTGAATACGAGTGTCGTATTCGGTGCCGATTTTCGAAGGTCGGGGGAGGATCGTTACAGATTCCCCCCTTAAAATATTTCGTCCTCGAAATTTGCAAGGGAGACGAGAAAGAATAGATGATAGATAAAGAAATGATTGATCGAATTAGATCGAAATATTTATTCTGTATTCGGTTTACCAAATCAGAATATCGATAATATGAGAAAAAACTCATACCATTATTTCACATGATACTTGGGTCATCCGATCTACGAAATATGCAGAGGCGCTGGTTAGTTCGTAGGGGTAACTAACCGTTCGTAGAATATGTTGAGACCCAAACAATAGATAAATGGATTTAATCTTCCATAATCCTCAAACAGTAGATATGGATTCCAAACTTAAGTCGCAACCCCCCAAATTATATATGTAACTTGTCCCACTTCGGACTTTGATATTCATAAGAAATTACAATAGAATTTCAATTTTGGTTTAAATCGAAATCATTTTATCGATACAATTTATTTAACTTTATATTTTAGTAAAGCAATTTATTTCAATTCAAATTTTAATTTCGCTAGACTTAAAAACGAAAAGCTGATAGAAATCTAACGAAGAGAATACGAAATAGAGACTTATCTACACGATTTGTAAGGACACTATCACATCGAAGCTTCTTCTTCGCAAATGCCACGAAGCAATCAAGGAATTGGGAAGACGAATCAAATGAGATTAATAAGAAAGATATTTCCACTGTCGCAGGGTATTGACCATTTGTACTGGTATTTCCCTGTCCCCTATCTCGTTCCCTCCTTGCACCCATACTTACTATCAGTGAATAGTAAGAGAATTTACTGAGGCATTCAAACAGATATCTTAGGGATTACTCATTCTAGGATATACTTTACCCTATCTCTAGTGAGTTACTTAATGCGTTATACTCCTCAGCTAAAGTTATAACGACCCTGACTCGACCTTCGAAAATCGGCACCGAATACGACACTCGTATTCCAATGCCGCAGATCCAAACGTCGAATCTGGTTCGCCGGAGCTTATAACACATTATGTACAACACAGCGGAAGAAATGAAATAATACATTTGATACAATATCCAGATACAATATGATACACAGAATGGTACAATAGATACCAATACTATCAGAGATACAAGAAATAGCAGCGGAAAGATAATGTCTTCGATGCCAAACTCCAAAACTCCATCTTCAATCCAAAGCTAGCTCGAGCCCACATCTCATTTCACCAAGATAAGCAAGGTCGGTCGTCCAAGACTGAAGAAGATCCCAAAGACTGAAAGCTACCAATCCAAAGACTTCGAAGGCTATCGAATCTACACATATTACTTGATTATCTGAAAACCCAACTCCAGACTGCCCATGTGGAAAATAGTGGGCACCTAGAGTTTAGGAAAGGAACAATAAACTTCAGGTCAGTCATGGGACTGGTGTGAGCGAACAAAACAGTTTTATCTTTTAAAACAAACAACAAAGCTTTTAAAGTTCAAATCCGCAATGCTTTTTGGAAAAATGAAACTACCATAAGGCCTCACGCCACGCACACATACAGAAACAAATCACAAATCACAGTTCATCACAAAGCAATCACAGTATCACAACAGAAATATCAATCCAGGACATAATATTTGATGATGTTCATTCATCTTTGATGAAGGTGATTGTGATTAAGGTGAATTAACCGTATAATTATCTTTATTAATTATTTTTAAATTAATGTTTAATTTTACTTAATTATGAATTAATTAAATCTTAATCAATTTTATTAATTGATTGTTACTTTATTTGATTATCTTAATTTATTAATTCTTAGTTGTTAATTAATTAAGTTAAATTACTTTTATTCATAAACAATTCTTTAAATTAATTTATTTTTAAATTTTAAAATCATTACAAAACATCAATTGTTAATTTACTATTTCATAATCATAAATAAATTTGGTTTTTAAATTAACACTTAAACATTTGATTTATCTTTTAAATTTTTATTAAGTTAACTTTTAAAACAACCTTTATTTAAAAGAAAACATACAATTTGAAAATATTTTTGAACTTCATACATTTTAAATAATTGATTCAATACTATTTACCTGAAACTCCATTTACAGTTATCATTAATTTATTGAGAAAAATGATTTAACTTGTGTTTCCAATTTTTTAGATAAAACCGTAATTTACTGTATTTATGTCCAACCCGTGGCTTCCCCGAGTCATCCCCGAGACCACCATCCCCTTATTTCGAGTTCTAGCCCAAATTGACACGTGTAAAAAAATTTCACAGAAAAATTTGTTTAAGTTTAAAAGATGACCTGATACAACGCTAAAACTACTCAAGCTCGTCTTCGAGTTTCCACCCAAAATCCCCGCGCAACACTTCGAGCTACCACTTTTCTTCCCCAGCTCATCACAACTGACACACAAACCCAACGCGTGCACGTGCACGGCCCCCTTTTACCGCCGTTGGTTGGTGCTGCGGCCACCAACACGTCGACCTCCATCCCCCAAAACGTTGCAAACACCCAGAATCCAACTTTATTTAGAAATCGCGAATCGAAGCATTACGGCCCAAAACCATCATCAGGAACGTCTTCAGTAAATCGCCTCACGCCACCTCCCCAGTCCGTTATCGGCCACCCAATTTGGTCCAAAGCTTCGTCATCGTGCGACGTGTCGATTCACACCGTTGCTACACAGTCCGATCACTCCTTGATGGCGTAGCCTCGTCTTCTCGAACGTGAAAAAAATGGGTCACTAAGCCCTAATTTTATCTCGAATTAAAGATGCAATGATTTATAAGCTAATCTAGCATTTTTCTTGTAATCTCGCACATTTAATCTACCCCTGACGATGAACTCGAGACCCACCAACGTTTGGATCACCAGGATTTGTCAAAAGTTTACTTTCTGTTCAACCTCCATTATCTCGGCCAAAGCTTAATGAAAAATTTGCATTTTGTTTTCAAAAATCATCATTTTTGAAGTAGATTCAAATGATATTACTGAAATTGAAATCTGTAGAGTTTGAATTTTTTGCAAAAATCAAATGGTGACTGCTTTTAATAAATTTCCAGTGAAAACTAAATAATCTTTGCTTAAATTTTTATTACTGGAACATATTGCAATTTTTAAAGAAAAACTTCTACTTGCTTTTCAATTTATCTTCAGAAGAAATGAGAAGAAGAAGATTGAAATTTGTTTGGAATTTGATATGGTTTAACCTGATACTTCAAAGTAGTTCTGTTTCTAGTAAAAGAAAATCACAAAATAACTTGCTTCAAATTCATTACTGAAACAAAATACAAGATTAAACAATATTTTGAGCTTTATTACAATTTTTTTTCTGAAGCAAGAGGGAGAGAGATATTTAAAATTTTGATATGGTTTAACCTGTAACCAAATTTAGGTGTCACTGTGTTTTTTTTCGCTAAAAGAAAATTTAAAAACTTGTATTGATTTGTTACTGAAAAGCGTAGTACAAGTTTGAACAAAAACACTAACTTGTTTCCAATTTACATTTAGAAGAAATGGAGGAGAGAAGATTCAGATTTGTTTGGATATTGGTTAACCTGTAAACCAAAAATTACTGTGTTTATTAAGTTCCCAGTAAAAAGAAAGAAAGTTTCAACCTTGCTTTGATTAATTACTGGAAACCATAGTGCAAGTTGAAAACAAAATCCCAACTTGTTAACAGAAACATAAAGCATGACCAATTAACATATAGATCAAATAGAGACAGAGGTAAAAAAAAGAAGATTTGACAGGTTTTGTTTTCTGAAGCTAAAACAGTGATTAGCATCTTGTAAAATCAACATGCACAGGCCAATTCAATCGTATATTCAAGATTTTTGCAAGCAAACCAAAGGATAAACTTCCCTAATCATTCAAGCATTCACACATAAAAAATTTATTAGAAGAAAATAGGGGTTTACTCACATTATTTTCCAGAAGATAGAAGTGTCTTCCTGACAGTTTCTCAAAAGGAAGATGAATGCCTGCAAATTTCTTTTTTTTTCTAATTTAAATTCTTTTAAGTTTTAGATCTGCAAATGATGGTTACAGATCTATGTTTACTTCTTGTTGTATTCACTTATTCAATTCATCAATGACAATATATAATTTTTTTATTACTTACAGTTGAATGTATATAACTGAGAAGCCTCTTTATTTTTCTGCAGCTTGAAAACCAGAGGTAAATTAATCTTGGATCTTGATTTTCCTGCAATTTATTGAAGGTTGTTGTATTACATTCTTTCTTCATTAGAGATTTAAATTTAAAGTTCAAATTTCAAAAGAAAGTTACTTGCCTTTTCAGTTATTTCCAGAAAAAAAAACTTTGCACTGCTTTTTTTTTTGGCAAACCTGAAGCTTCACTGTTTTAAGACAAATCTGCAGTTTTGATTTAAATTTGTTGTTAAAATATGACTTCAAAATCACAATTTTATTAACTATAAAATTTTAAAAACTTACCTAAGAGATGAATGCTTTAAGATGATTCAGATATTTTCTTTTGAATTGAATTGAAGAAAGCTTGACAGTTTTTTTCTTAATTCTTTTTCTTGCTTGAATGTTGAAGTAAAGATTGCAAAAATTCTTTTGATTACTGAACTTCAGATATTAGGGGCTTTAAAAATTTGAATTGGAAGGTGAAAGGTTTTTCTGATTTTTTTTTTTTGAATATTTTATTTGAGCCATGATGGTTTGTGCCATTTGTAAAAAGAAGTCTTAAGCTCTGGATCTTGTAAATCACTCCACTCTGTCTCCCATGTGTTAGGTATGTTCAACCCCTCTTTTTTTTTAATTTTTACAAGGCAAATGAATTTTATAAATTTTATATTTATATCTTATACACTTTCAAAATAAATGTATATCTTTATTCTATTGTGTGTATATATACACACCCATACATGTTCAATGTTGAAAGAATTTAACTAATATATATATTACATCTTAATAATTTTAATGCTACTTACTTTTAAAACATTTATTTTAAATTTGAATTCAAACTACAAACTTTCATACCTATTTCTATACTCACACTCACCTTGAATAATTTAAATTAAATTTCAATGTGTGTTCTATTTTACTCATATATGTAATATATATAAGATTTAAAATAAAATGACTTTTTAAAACATTCATTATCTTAATATTTTCAACTCAAAATAAAATTGGAACTAAATTTATATAAAATTTTCACTTATTTTTATTTGTTTTAGATTTTTTTCCAATTTTTTTCAAATTAAATTCCAAAAGTTTAAATTAATTATTAATTTAAATTGATAAATTTTTGGGATGTTACATTTTATTTATAGGATATCAAATATCCAATTTCAAAGTCTCAATTAAATTTTAAAATCAATGTCCAAATAAACAAATGCCCTATTTAATTTGAAAAAAATTAAAATTAATCTATAATTTTATCCAAAAATTTATTTTAATTATCAGTTTAATTTTAATTAAAAATCGGGATCGTTACAGATTTCCCCCTAAAAAAATATTTCGTCCTCGAAATTTGCAAGGAAGACAACAAAGAATAGATGATAGATAGAGAAATATCTTTCCAAATCAAACTGGATATCAATTCTGTATTTGGCTTACCAAATCAGAATATCTACAATATGAGAACAAACTCATACAATTATTTCACAAGATACTTGGGTTCACCGGTCTACGAATATGTAAGGGCGTTGATTAGTTCGAGGGATAACTAATCGTTCGTAGACTATATCTAGACCCAACGGAACAAACAATAGATACTCAATCCAGGTTGGAATATCTCAAAGTATACACCAACTGGTCCTTCTTCGGACTTTTATACTCACAAGTAATTACAATAAAATTTCAAATTTGGTTTTATCGAAATTATTTTATCGATACAAATTATTTAACTTTATATTTTAGTTAACCAATTTACTTCAATTTAAATTTAAATTTCACCTAAATTAAGAACGAGAAGCTGATAGAAATTCGACGAAGAGAATACGAAATAGAGACTTACCTACGATTCGTAAGGTCACCATCACATCGAAGCTTCTTCCTTGAGCTGCTACGAAGCAATCAAAGAAATTGGAAAGACGAATCAAAGGAGATTGATAAAGAAAGATATTTCCATTGTCGCAGGGTATTGACCATTTGTAGTGGTATTCCCCTATCCCCTATCTCGTTCTCTTCTTGCACTCATACTTACTATCGGTGAATAGTAAGAGAATTTACTTAGGTATTTGAACAGATATCTTAGGGATTACTCATTCTAGGGTATACTTCACCCTATCCCTAATGAGTTATTAATGTGTTATACTCCTGAGCTAAAGTTTTAACCCTCAGCTCTGATACCAATTATAATGACCCTGACTTAACTTTCAAAAATCGGCACCGGATACGACACTCGTATTCAAATGCCGTTGATCCAAACGTCGAATCTGGTTCGTCGGAGCTTATAACACATTAAGTACAATACAGCGGAAGAAATGAAATAATACATTTGACACAATATCCAGATACAATATGATACACATAATGGTACAATAGATATCAATATTATCAGAGATACAAGAAATAGCAGCGGAAAGATATTGTCTTCGATGCCAAACTCCAAAACTCCATCTTTAATCCAAAGCCAGCTCGAACCCACATCTCGTTTCACCAAGATAAGCAAGGTTCGGTCGTCCAAGACTGAAGAAGATCCCAAAGACTGAAAGCTACCAATCCAAAGACTTCGAAGGCTATCGAATCTAAATCTATTACTTGATTAACTGAAAACCCAACTCCAGACTGCCCGTGTGGAAAATAGGGGGCACCCAGAGTTTAGGAAAGGAACAATAAACTCCAGGTCAGTCGTGGAACTGGCATGAGCAAACAAAACAGTTTTATCTTTTAAAACAAACAACAAAGCTTTTAAAGTTCAAATCCGCAATGTTTTTTGGAAAAATGAAACTACCATAAGGCCTCCCGCCACACACACAATGCAAACGCAGACTTAGAGGAGATTTTCCCTTATGACCGTCAAATATGCTTGATATGCAAAAACCATTTTGATATTATTATTAGTGCATAGTGAAAACATTTCGAAAGTATAATATAAATCCTAGCCAGCATAGGTACCATTATACTATGCCTACTATAGCTACCACCTGAGGTGGCAGGTAATACAACTGCAATCGTAAAGGGCTCGTATTGGATGTTTGAATTTCCAACAAATGGTCAAGCTAAGGAACTTCCTATTGCCACATGGGAACGCCTCTAGCGGGACTCCCCGTGAACCTACCCGGCTCTCTGCCAAACAAGGCCGGCTACTCCCTTCCAAGGGAATAACACCTAAGATATGCCACCCCTGGTCCTTTGGGACCTTTATCCGAGGGCCCTCTACAACAACAACATCAAACAGCAATAAAAATATACTACAATGTCCACATGAGTAAATATCTGGGCTCCATACCATGATACCACCCTTTTCCAGAAGGAATGGTCATACCCTAGGGGAGCTACCCCTGAAACCTTGCTGCATTTTTCCTGTTTCGACCATTACCGGTTTGTGAGGCTCGATGAGGTCTCGTCCACAAAGCTAGGCTTTTTCGCAAAGCCATGCTTTGATCAACAAATGATCATCAACATACAGCAGCACTTGGCGTGCCACACAACCAAACTGGGAGTATATCACTGATAACCTTCAACTACATAACCTATGAGCTCGTACGTCTCAGAAAAGGGTGTTAAGCTAAGAGAATAAATTCTCCACCACCAACATATATGTATTTGAAAGAAATCGGCTTTACATTTCAAAGTGTAGTGTCAGACACATAACCATACAAGTCTGTTCCAGGTTCGAACAGAACCGAAGGCACTTCCGAAGAAGCCCTTGCAAATCCGGGTATTCACAATCCCGATCGGACTTCCCATCACTTAGGGAATCTCTATACCGTGGCTACTCAGTGCAGAGACAATCGATAGGTCATCCTATCGTTCTCGTAAATACCCGGTCTTCACCACCGGTCTTCAAATGCTATCCATAACGACGTATCATTATTTGGAAGGGTTATATGACACAAGGTCATCTCCCGGCAACCGAATAATGAGCGCAATTTTTAAAAACATATGGATATGGGATTTTGGTTAAGTCACAGCTTTTAAAATCCAAAACTCATCTTTCAAATGGTTAAACAATTTACCATTTAAATCTTTTAAACAAAAAGACTTATTTCACGAAGCTCACCTAGTTTCACAAATATCTATTCACGGATTTCAAATCAATTTCCATTTTAATTGGATTAACTCATTTAATCTTTAAATAAAAGATTTAACTCATAGCTTTCAAAACCTGTTCCCAAATATTTATTCATAACTTGGAAAACCATTTCAATTCGAACTTGAAATACCTTTAAGATAATTTGGAAATTCATTTCTTATATGAAAGCTTTTATCATTTGAAAACAAACAGTTTTCATTTTGGAAAAATCCGATTCCAATTATACAAGTTAAAGTTTTTCAAAACTTGGGTTACATTTAATTCCCAAAATAACACTTTAAAAATGGTTTACAAACCTATATAAACTTTTGTGACCTTTACATCATAAATTCTCAAAATAGAATTTAATTTCAAATATTAAATTCAAATTTACAACAAAATTCAAAACTAGATTGAGTTATTCAAAAATAACTTTTATCTTTGAAACTCTTTTTCAAAAGCTTTTTACTTTAAACCCGAACCATTTAGATTTAAAAATTAAATTTAAAAATCTGTGACCTAACCATTTTCCACGTGCAATCCATATTTGTGTGTGTATAAGTGTGGTCCAGGGGTTTAACACAATAGTGCACAACATCGATCATCACAGATTCAATCATATCAATATTGATAAGCAGTATAACCCATAACGCTTATCTTCATTCACAAATTCATAGATAAAGTAAATTTATCAATCACAAAGATTCATCATTACGATTCGATATGGGTTTCGGATAACAAACTGAAATCCGACTCCCTGACGCATCGAAGTTTAAATGTCATTTTACTGGCAAAAGGGGTTTCACACACATATAGAGCTGAAGATTAAAACTTTAGCTCAGGAGTATAACACATTAAGTAACTCATTAGAGATAGGGTGAAGTATACCCAAGAATGAGTAATCCCTAAGATATCCGTTCGAATGCCTCAGTAAATTCTCTTACTATTCATTGATAGTAAGTATGGGTGCAAGAAGAGAACGAGATAGGGGACAGGGAAATACCAGTACAAATGGACAATACCCTGCGACAGTGGAAATATCTTTTTTATTAATCTCCTTTGATTCATCTTCCCAATTCTTTGATTGCTTCATGGCAGTTGCGAAGAAGAAGCTTCGATGTGATGGTGGCCTTACGAATCATGTTGATAAGTCTCTATTTCGTATTCTCTTCGCTAGATTTCTATCAGCTTTTCATTTTTAACTTCAGTGAAATTAAAATTTGAATTGAAATAAATTGGTTTACTAAAATATAAAGTTAAATAAATTATATTGATAAAACGATTTCGGTTAAAACCAAAATTGAAATTGTATTATAATTTCTTATGAATATCAAAGTCCGAAGCGGGACAAGTTACATATATAATTTTGAGGTGTTCCGACTTAAGTTTGAAATCCATATCTAGTGTTTGAGGATTATGGAATATTAAATCCAATTATCTATCGTTTGGGTCTCGACATATTCTACGAACGGTTAGTTACCCCTACGAACTAACCAGCGCCTCTGCATATTTCGTAGATCGGATGACCCGAATGTCGTGTGAAATAATGGTATGAGTTTGTTCTCATATTATCGATATTTTGATTTGGTAAACCGAATACAGAATAAATATTTCGATCTAATTCGATCAATCATTTCTTTATCTATCATCTATTCTTTCTCGTCTCCCTTGCAAATTTCGAGGACGAAATTTTTTTAAGGAGGGAATCTGTAACGATCTTGACTCGACCTTCGAAAATCGACACCTAATACGACACTCGTATTCAAATGCCGTAGATCCAAACGTCGAATCTGGTTCGTCGGAGCTTATAACACATTGAGTACAACATAGCGGAAGAAATGAAATAATACATTTGACATACAACATTTGAAACAATATCTGATACAACAGTGATACAATAGAATGATACAATAGATATCAATACTATCAGAGATACAAAAAAATAGCAGCGGAAAGATAATGTCTTCAATGCCAAACTCCAAAAACTCCATCTTCAATCTAAAGCTTCCGGTGTGTTGTAAACCGTAGCTTTGATCACAAATGATCAACAAAAGATCATCAATGTACAACAGCACTTAGCATGCCACACTACCAAATTGGGAGTATATCGCTGATAACCTTCAACTACATAACCTCTGAGCTCGTACGTCTCAAAGAAGGGTGTTAAGCTAAGAGAATAAATTCTCCGCCACCAACAGATATGTATTGGAAAGAAATCATCTTTATATCTCAAAGTGTAGTGTCAGACACACGACCATACAAGTATGTTCCGGGCTCGAACAGAACCGAAGGCACTTTCGAAGAAGCCCTTGCAAATCCAGGTATTCACAATCCTGATCGGACTTCCCATCACTTAAGAAATCTCTATACCGGCGCGACTCAGTGCAGAGACAATCGACGGTTGTCCTTTCGTTCTCGAAAATACCCGGTCTTTACCACCGGTCTTCAAATGCTATCCATAACGACGTATCATTATTTGGAATGGGTTATATGACACAAGGTCCTCTCCCGGCTAAACCGAATAATGAGCGCAATATTTAAAAATATATGGATATAGGATTTCAGTTAAGTCATAACTTATTGTCCAAAACTTTCGTTAAATGGTTTAAAACAAATTACCATTTCAAATCCTTTTAAATAAAAAGATTCATTTCACAAAGTTCCCTAATTTTTCACAAAGGTACATTTATGGCATTTCAAAACAATTTCATTTCAAATTGGATTAACTTATCTATTCTTTTTAATTAAAGACTTAATCCACAAACTTCAAAACCATTTCCAATTCAAATCTATGAAAGATATACCATTAAAAGCTCTCTTCGATTTCAAACAAGCTTTAATAATCTTCCACATAAGTTAAAGCCATTTAAGTAAAAACTTCGGTTTGAATTTAAGTTCCCAAAACAATGCTTTTTAAATGGTTTCAAAACTTATATAAACATCTTTATAACTTCGATAATCTGTTAAACCATAATTCCCAAATTTTTCTTGTATTCAATTCAAATATTGAATACAAATTTAAATCAAATTATTTAAATTTCATAACTTTATTAAGTTATTCAAAATAACTTTTATTTTTTCTTTGAAACTCATTTTCAAAAGCTTTCAATTCCAATTCCAAAACTATTTTGGGTTCAAAAATTCGATCTTTAAAATCATTTAAAAATCTGTGACTTAACTGATTTCCAAGTGCGATCCATATTTGTGTGTGTAGGTGTAGTCTAGTGGTTTTACACAATGGTGCAACAACATCAATCATTACAGATTTCAATCATAGCCATATCGATAAGCGGTATGATCTATGACGCTTATCTATGCACATAGATTTACAGATAAAGTACATTTATCACAAAGATTCACCGCTACGGTTCGATGTGGGTTTCAGATAACCAACTGGAATCCGACTCCCTGTCGCATCGAATTCCTAATGCCGTTTTACGGGCAAGGGGTATTTAAACAGAAACATATCACAGATATCACAGATCAATACACGGCAACTCACATCACAAAATATCACAAAGCATCACATATGAGGAATATCAACCATCCAACATCCTATAGAATCCAAGCATCCATAAGTAAAAATAAATTAAATTATCTGATTTAAATTAAATCAGGTTAATTACTCATGAGTAAATTTTTTTTAACCTTAGTTAAATTAAAATTTAATTAATAAATGATTAAGGAGTAATTAGTCAAATTGATTTGTGATTAATTAATATTAATTACGTCGCCCCCTCCGGCCACGTCTTCGACAACCCCCAAGCCAACACCTCCCTAAGTATCATCAAACTCGATCCACCACTGACTCCTCATGAGCACGAGAACCAAGCCGACCAAATACTTCACGTTAAACCCTAATTCCATGTCGACCCATCACTTTGATCAACGAAAAAATATTCAAGTATTTTTCCAACGATCTAGTCCACCCTACCCTCCTCCAGGATCAAAATTAAAGTTTGATTCTTCTTTGATCAATGTGAATTAACAAAAACTCCAATTTAGATAAATTTACAATTTCGCACATATTATAGTTTTAAAAATATTGGATTTGCTACTGAAATTCCTGTCTTTCAAAATCGAACTAGCTGATGTAAATGGAATTCAAAAACATTGATGCTTGATTTTCTGATAAAGGGTGTTCATCCCTGTAATTTCCAATTTCTAAATTATTCACTCAGTAAGTATACTTGAAATAATTTTTAAACTTTGCATTTCATAGTTATTATCACTTTCCATTTAGAAATCGAAGTCTGAAATTCTTAGATAGGAAGATTTAATTTTTTTTTTTTACAGATTTTCAATCCCTGTAACAAGAACAGAGATGTTCTTTTCTATTCCCAACATGCACAAGCATCATAACAAATAAACATACAGATTTTATTTTGGATGCACACTCATTCAAAACAACTTCAAACATATAAGGGAAAGAGATTTAAATCAAAAAAATGGGCGTTTGCTCATATTGTTTTTGATGAACAGAGGAGAAAATCGAGTTTGAAAATCTGGGCCAGGCAATCTTTCAAACTGCTATGCCTTTGTTTGTTGTTGATTCGAGATTTGTGATAATCTGTTTGATTCCAGGTAGCAACTAACCTTGAACTGATTTCCAAATGAATTACTTGTTTAAATCTAAAAAAGAAAGAGAGCAGGAGTGGGAAATTTCACTCAGGGAAGTATCGAGAAATTGGCTACGTGACTCGGGGAAGACCCAGGGTGGTCTCGGGTCTGGGAATCTGGTATAAAACAGTTGTTGTTTTAAAAAAGAACCAAATCAAGCAGTATTTAAAGCATTTTTTTTGTAAAACAGTTCTTTTGCAAATAATAAAGGTTATCCAAGTTGTATTGGTCAAAAGTTGTACAATGATTTAAAACTATATATAGATTTTTATTTTAAGAGTTATATCAAAAAAACTCAATTGCATTAAAGGTTTGTTAATTAATATAAAGAATGTTATAATAGCTAACTATTTTTTTTTGAAGTTAAGTTAAATTATTTGTTAAAGGAAATTAGTCACTTAAAATTAATTACTTAATAAAAGTGATATAAATTAAGTTTCCAAAAGAAAGGTATTAACAAAATTTTCAAAACAAACCCCAAATCTAAATTTAAATAATTTTAAAACTTGTTTTAGTTTTGAATAATCATATTAAGTTAAATCATTTAAATTACCCTAAGTGTCTTCAAATTTAATTTGATGATGTAATTAAGTGATAGTCGAGATAAATGATTTATCTTAAATATTTGGGGTCTTATTAATAAAAGTAACTCAAAGAAAAATTACTTAATTAGAGGTTTAATTAAAGAATTAATCAAATATTTATTTAAAGATCGATTACGGTTAATTAGTTACATGATTTAGGTATTTAATTAGTGATTAAAAGGTTAATTAATTTATAACTGATTTATGTGATTAATTAATTAAGGTGATTATTTTGAGGATAATTAATTAAAGGTTGATTAATTAATGAACTTTACTAGGGATAATTTCTTATTGTAATTAACTAAATGGTAATTAATGGTTAATTAATCAATGTAATTAATTAAGGATAATTAATTAAAGGATAACTATTTAATGATTAAAGGATCATTAATAATCAATTAAGAATAATTAATCAAAGAATTAATTATAAATTAAAATTTAATTAATAAATGATTAAGGAGTAATTAATCAAATTGATTTGTAATTAATTAATATTAATTAACTAAGGTTAATTTTTTTATTCATAAGTAATTAACCTGATTTAATTTAAATCAGATAATTTAATTTATTTTTACTTATGGATGCTTGGATTCTATTGGATGTTGGATGGTTGATATTCCTCATATGTGATGCTTTGTGATATTTTGTGATGTGAGTTGCTGTGTATTGATCTGTGATATCTGTGATATGTTTCTGTGTAAATACCCCTTGCCCGTAAAACAACATTTGGAATTCGATGCGACAGGGAGTCGGATTCCAGCTGGTTATCCGAAACACACATCGAACCGTAGTGGTGAATCTTTGTGATAAATGCACTTTATCTGTGAATTTGTACGCATAGATAAGCGTTATAGATCATACCGCTTATCGATATGGCTATGATTGAAATCTGTGATGATTGATGTTGTTGCACCATTGTGTAAAACCCCTAGACTACACCTTACACACACAAATATGGATCGTACTTGGAAATCAGTTAAGTCATAGATTTTTAAATGATTTTAAAGATCGAATTTTTGAACCCAAAATAGTTTTGGAATTGGAATTGAAAGCTTTTGAAAATGAGTTTCAAAGAAAAAAATAAAATTTATTTTGAATAACTTAATAAAGTTGTGAAATTTAAATGATTTGATTTAAATTTGGATTCAATATTTGAATTGAATACAATTTTTTTTGGGAATTATGGTTTAAAAGATTATACAAGTTATAAAGATGTTTATATGGGTTTTTAAACCATTTAAAAAGCATTGTTTTGGGAACTTAAATTCAAATCGAAGTTTTTACTTAAATGGCTTTAACTTATATGGAAGATTATTAAAACTTGTTTGAAATCGAAGAGAGTTTTTAATGGTATATCTTTCATATAAAGGATTTGAATTGGAAATGGTTTTGAAGGTCGTGAATTAAGTCTTTAATTAAAAAGATTAGAAAAGTTAATCCAATTTGAAATGAAATTGTTTTGAAAAGCCGTAAATGAACCTTTGTGGAAAATTGGGGAACTTTGTGAAATGAATCTTTTTATTTAAAAAGATTTGAAATGGTAATTTGTGTTAAACCATTTAACAAAAATTTTGGACAATAAGTTGTGACTTAACTGAAATCCTATATCCATATGTTTTTAAATATTGCGTTCATTGTTCGGTTTAGCCGGGAGAGGACCTTGTAACCCATTCTGAATAATGATACGTCATTATGGATAGCATTTGAAGGCCGATGGTAAAGACTGGGTATTTTCGAGAACAAAACAACAACCCGTCGATTGTATCTGCATTGAGTCGCGCTGGTATAGAGATTTCCTAAGTGATGGGAAGTCCGTACCCGGATTTGCAAGGGCTTCTTCGGAAGTGCCTTCGGTTCTGTTCGAGCCCGTAACAGACTTGTATGGTCGTGTGTCTGACACTACACTTTGAGATATAAAGCCGGTTTCTTTCAAATACATATCTATTGGTGGCGGAGAATTTATTCTCTTAGCTTAACACCCTTCTCTGAGACGTACGAGCTCAGAGGTTATGTAGTTGAAGGTTATTAGCGATATAATCCCAATTTGATAGTGTGGCATGATTAGTGCTGCTATATATTGATGATCTTTTGTTAATCATTTGTGGTCAAAGCATGGCTTTCGTGTAACGCGTAGCTTTGTGGACGAGACCTCATCGAGCCTCACAACCCGATTATGGTCGAAACAGGAAAGACGCGGCAAGGTTTCAGGGGTAGCTCCCCTAGGGTATGACCATTCCTTCTAGAAAAGGGTAGTATCATGGTATGGAGCCCAGATACTTACTCATGTGGGCACTGTAGTACATTTATTACTGTGTGATGTTGTTGGTGTAGAGGATCCTCGGTTAAAGGTCCCAAAGGACCGGGGTGGCATATGTTAGGTTTTATTCCTCAGGAAGGGGGTAGCCGGCCTTGTGTTAGCAGAGAGCCGGGTAGGTTCTTGGGGCGTCCCGCAAGAGGCGTTCCCATGTGGCAATAGGAAGTTTCTTAGCCTGACCATTTTTTGGAAATCCATTCATCCAACACATGTCTTGTACGGTTTTATTTGTATTACCTACCATCTACTTATGGTGGCGCCCCGCCGTTTGGATGGTAGCTATAGTAGGCATACGATACTGGTCGTATGTTGGCTAGGATTAATATTATACTTTTGAAATGGTTTTTCCACACTTTGCACTTATAATAATAATATCAAAGAATTTTTCACGTATCAAGCACATTTGACTATCAAAAGGAGAAATCTCCTCCAATTCTGCATTTGCATTGTGTGTGTGGCAGAAGGCCTTATGGTAGTTTCATTTTCCAAAAAGCATTGTGGATTTCAAATTTGAATTCTTTTGTTTGTTTTTAAAAGATAAAACTGTTTTGTTTGCTCACACCAGTCCCATGACTGACCTGGAGTTTATTGTTCCTCTTTTAAACTCTAGGTGCCCACTATTTTCCATACGGGCAGTCTAGAGTCGGGTTTTCCAGATAGTCAAATAGTAGGTATAAATTCGATAGCTTCCAGCCTTTCGGATTTGTGGCTCGCATTTGCTACACTTCACCATCCGCCACTGACCTTGCTTATCTTTGTGCAACTTGATGAGGGTTCGAGCTAGCTTTGGATTGAAGATGGAGTTTTTGTAGTTTGGCATTGAAGACATTATCTTTCCGCTGCTATTTGTTGTATCTCTAATAGTATTGATATCTATTGTATCATTCTATTGTATCACCGTTGTATCAGATATTGTATCAAATGTTGTATGTCAAATATATTATTTCATTTCTTCCGCTGTGTTGTACTCAATGTGTTATAAGCTCCGACGAACCAGATTCGACGTTTGGATCTGCGGCATTTGAATACGAGTGTCGTATTCGGTGCCGATTTCGAAGGTCTAGTCAGGATCGTTACATTCTTAGTGTCTTTGCCAAATTTCAGGTCATCTTGTTCTTGTTTCGATGCATTAGATCAAGTTGATTTCAATTTGGTTAAAATCCCAGTTAAAATTTTCCTCTAGGATATGCTTTTGTTAGAACCAAAGTATGCTTTGGAATAAGATAAGTCTTGAACTGTTATATTATAAGTTTCAGTCGTTCGTCAGATTCCGTTTCGAGATGCTATTTTGAACTAGTTAACTTCTGATTTGCTATTTGTTCCGATTTTGATTTCAATTTCAATTCTCTATACTGATGATGCAATCTTCGACCTAAAAGTTACATAAGGATTTAAGTCGATATATAGGTCCATTAAGTGAATTGGAGCTGACTCGAGTTGGAGTGGTAAAATCGGTACCAAGTAAATTCTTAATTCATCCCGAGTTAAGGACTAAGATATTTTTTAGTAAGTTCTCTCCTACTTATACTATTTCACTTAGAAACCTTCCCACTTGCCTCACTTCACTCCGAGTCTACAAGCTTTAAACCCAAGTTCCTAACCCTACCCATGTCGATCAAGCTACTTTTCCACTGTCGTTCAACCTCTAACCTCGTCACCAAGCTCTTCCACATCCGCTACTGTTTCACCATCAGCTGATTGGGCCACTGCTTCTACAGATGACGTTTGGATGACTCAAGCCTGACTCAATACAAACCCAAGGTCGAGTTTGTTTCTTACCTTGATTTGAAAGTTGGTGATGGTGAATTTGTACTTTGGTGGTGATGGAAATGAAGATTGGACCTTGGTTGAACTCAACTTGGCATGAGATTGGTTACTTTAGAGTTTGTTGAGTTGGTGGCTATGGCATTTTTCCCTAACTGTACATGCATGACCCAGGAGTCATGCCATGCTTCCTAATTTCAACCATATATGTTCACGATATTGACTATGGCCTAATCACAAAACTAACTCTAATACGGTGACTCGCATTAGATCTTAGTGTATCGGATGTTTCCATTACTCTGCATTTCTGCACTTCCAGTGTTCCTGAATGGAAAGAACTTTCCTTGTCGCTCCAAACAACGGATCCGTTATCGACCGTTGATCAATAATTGGTAAGTAAATGAGAAAAATTTCAAAGGAGGATACATATCCTTTTTTCAACATGAGTGACCTATGTAAACAGGATAGTCCTTTTGTGGCGTTCGGGACACTGAGATTATCCTATATAGATATCACATAGCACCTTCCCCAGTCGACATCTGGAATCTGATTGGTCAGCACATGCCGACTTTCTTTAGATTTCAAGCATTAATCACATGGTAATTCTTATTAGAAATAGCGTGAACCTAACTGTGATCAACGAATATTATTTTCTAGAATGACTTGCTACTCGACATGCCGCAAGTCCATCGATAGAGCATCCATGAACTCAGAAGCCGAGCATTAACTTCCTTAGTTTCTCCATTCATTCTCGTAGGGCTAAGTCAACCAACAACTTCTGATTTCTACAGCCTGCTAGTCCTGGTAGGACCTGTACCTGACCGATTACCTCATGGGCTGAGAATTATAACTGACCCTCTAGAACAAGCGCCTTCAATCCTGACAGCTAAATGCTTGGAGATATATGCATACAGCATGACATCCCCATGGGTGATGTTCGTCTGCCAACTCAAGTCGAATTTTCACAATATCCTCTCGAAGTTTTGTTGCTTATAACCGATACATGTGCTTGAGTGGTGCCATGCCACCGTTCAATCATCTCTTATCTATGGTGCTTTAAGATTTAGGATTGGAGCCATTTCAAATTCATCCCGATGGTTACACGCTCTTAAGTTCCCAGTACATCTCATCCATGATCAGGCTTAGGCAACCCCAGGGTTAAATGAACTCATATATCTCCTACACTTCAAAAGGAGACAAGACCGCCTATCCTTCGTAATTATTGATGCTCGGAGGGGATGTAAATTGATAAAGGGTCTTCACAACGAACATTCGGCCTTCAAGAATGAGTTCTTTTTCGTCCAATGTCCAAAGTGCTTCAATCGCTTCTAGTTATTTGGAAGTAAGTCCTTATTCCTTAGCTCTTACCTTTCCAAGTGACTTTCTAGTTTCATAACCTATCATATTTCTTATTGCAGTCATCCTGAGGTAGGAAAGTAACGATGAACTCAAAGCAATGCTTTAAACTCTTAAGGCTGTGAGAGCTTCCAAGCACATTATGGAGTTCCCTTTTGACAAATGAGAACCTTTGGCGGTTCAAATTACGTCATCCTGATAGACTTGCTATAGATGACAAGCCACCAACATTGAGTGGCCGTAGGAGACATATTCGTTCCTCAGCCCACGCATGTGACTCTAACCAGGAGGCTCAAGAAGAAGTGGTAGGTCCATTAGAGGAAGCACAACCCAAAGAGATTCCTAGAGCCGATGTAGACTTACCCTCTAGAGAGGACATTACGGGGGATAGGGATGAAGACCACATGATGTCTTTGATTCCAAAGGAAGAAGACGAAAGGTTTTAGAGGAGAGATGGGAAATTGCTTGTGGTTGACGAAGGAGGAGAAGAGGGTTCAAACAATGATGATAGCGAGTTTTACATCTCTAAAGAGAGAGATTAATCTTTCGGAAAGTCACCGGAGACGAGCCCTAATCTTTCCAAGTTCCATTCTCTAGACTTGTTAACCACCTAGGAATTACGCCCCAAACTTTGAATTTCTCCTCCTTAAGAACAACTTGCTATCGAGACTCCATAGTCTGCGAGAGATCAAGTTATCGAGACCCCCACTGTAGATATATCTACTTCTGATTTCATAAGAGATGTCACCACTATGTAGATGATCACGTGGATATCTCTATTAGAAAAATGATAGTTTAGGTCGGCTCAGAAATTAATATTTCCTCAACCGCATTTATGAGCAGTGGTGAAAAGATTCCGACTCTTAAATTCTGCTGATACGGTTGGTGGAGTATATAGGGGGTCGTCAACACTACACACCTTACTTTAAGATCACAAATATACATATCTGCATTGGTTTAAGTTCCTGAGTTCGAGAATTGACTTCCTTCTTGTTTCGTTTCAGGTACCATGGGAGATGGGTTATACCATCTGTTACGTCTAGACGCCGGCTCCCATAAAAGTAAAAAATTTGATCTGGCTTGTAAAACTTATGATCTGGCTTACTGGCCTCCTCTTGAAATGAATGAGGAGCGAAGGAAAAGAAAAGAGGATGAGGCTAGCCACTTGGAATGAGAGCATGAACGTAGAGAGAAGAGAAAAGGAGATCATGAGAGCAGTGCCCCTGACGACATTCACAAGTGCCAAAGAGACTCTGATGATCACCTCGGGCTTTCATTATTGATTACTCCTCCCTGCACTAATGTTTGGACTGTTAAAATACCAACAATTTGACCTTCTGAAGCAACAATTGTTGCAATAGTCCTGACTTCTTCCAGACAAACCGAGAAGTTCATGCTTCCGCCGGGTCCACCTATGCTTCAAGCTTCCTTTCCAGATCTATTCTTAAAGGGAGTCTAGTTTTGCAAGAAAATAAAGCCCCTTAACAAGTCCACTTCTCTCGGCAATCTAGAAACTATCCGTGAGGACTTGGAAGCTGGGTGTGATACGCTTCATTTGGTGAAGGCCATTTCATATGTAAATCGGATCAACTATCAAGAGATCCTCTCGTTTGAGGACGAATGGAAAGACCATGCTAAGGCGATCAAAGATCATAATAACGGGATAGTTTAACTAAAGGCTGAAAGGGACACAGCTCTAAAAGGAAAGGAAGCTAATAGCAAGTTGTTGACTGAGGCAAACTAGGCTCATGATAGAGCCATTATCGTGATAAAGGATCAACTCAAAGATGCTCAAATTGAATTTGAGAAATCGAAAGAGTGGCTTTTCGAAGCATAAAATACCATTAAATCTTGAAACCAAACTATCACTGGTCATGCTATTTTTATTGTTGAGAAGGTCGCTAAGCTCACTTGTCTTCATAAGGAGAATCCGCAGCTGGTGAAAGAGGAGGAAGAGGCTACATTCGGTAAATTGGTAGAGGAGATCGAGCAGCTAAGCACCAAGTCAGAGCTTATAGACCCACGATCGAAATACGATGACACGATAATCCAAATGGACGCCAGTGTGCTTCATTTTTATACCAACTGAATGATGAATAAGGGAAGCTTGAAATGGATTAGTGATAACTATCACCTAACTCTTGCCTTGGTATGGAAGGAAGTATTGATCAGGCTTGAGGAGGCTAAGGATACGTGAGGAGGAACTAAAGGCTAGATACCTCAGCCTCGAAGGCATAGACTTCTTGCCTGCCAATAGAGAGATCCTTAGGGAAGAGAGGAAGAAGGAAGCTACTGATGCTATAACCAAACTTTTGCTGGCCCAAGCTCTTTGGGTCAGCACCAAACACTCATTCATACTTCTTAAGAGCAGACGACGACCATAACCATATCTACGGCTACTATTTCTGAAGCCGCTCACTCCTATGCAACTTTCATAGACTTGGGTGAACCATGCCCTTTTCCAACTGTAGTACGACCTTCAAAGATGGGACTGCCGGTGAAGCCTTCGAGATTGAAGTTCATGACCAAACCCTTGGCTTATATACTTCTCTCATCTCTCTAGTGCTCCAGACACTTTGATTCACTGCAGAATCCTTTACTAAATTATGCACCTTTCTTTCCCAACTTGTGGCTCAGCCAATTCTCCCACCTTTTCCTCTTGCTGTTGAAGGTTCAGGACCTGCCGCTATTTTCACTGTTTCCACCACCATCTCTACAGCGGCTTCTGGCATAATTCCCGTCTCTAAGTCGAGGCCTGGGCCCAATTTTGAATAGATAATGAGGCTACATAACTTGGAGGATGACTCAACGCGTTTGGATGAAGAGGTGGTGATTACCAACAAGTCGGGGCCGACAGATAAGATGACCATAATAGAGAGATTGGAGGAGAAAAATGGGCTGTAGATGAAGATGGAAAAGGAGGAGCGGAAGCACAGGACTCTCAGTTTCATCAAGTTGAAGGTGTCAAAGGAGGGGATTTCGGCTACCGGAGGGTCAAATGGGTTCGGTCCCCCTATAGAAGGAGAGACTGACAAGGATAGTAGGAAGAAGCTCCTAATTCTTTCAGGCAGGAGCAGTAGAGGTGGAGTGAAAGGCAGAGAGACGGTTAAATGAGCTCTAGCATCGATGGAGCTGGGTACTCATTGTCTTTTTTATGTTTCTGTGGTGTCATAGTATATACAAGTATAGAGTCTATACTTAGCACTCTTTCCTTTTGTTGTAGCATTAGTAACATCTGTACCTTTTCTTTTTGATGCTCAAAACAGGCATGTACTGTGCGGATATGGCTGTTGCTGCATAAAATGATACAAGTAATGAAAAAGATTAGCATTTCCACAGTAATCTCATCTTTGTACTTTTCTATATCCTATGTACTATGCCTGTTTATATACCACTATATGTGTACATAGTATGATTACTTGTCTCGCAATTTTCATATTATATACTGTTGTACTATGTAATATATGTTGTGTTTATTTACCGCATTGTATGTATGTAAATAGTGTATAATGTAACTTGCAGCTATTTAACGTACTGCATTTCTTAGCTCTGATGTAGTTTCCAGAATTCTCTGTTCAACGTAATAGAATCGTGGAGTGATTTTCATTCTAATCCAATGTTAGTGTGTTGTGTTCCCCCCGTCTAGAGGGAAGGTTACTGCGAACACCTGACATGAGACTGGATGCTCTAAACAACTCTCGGGTTGCCCCCAGTCCACGATGTGTTGTAGCTCCTATCTCTAGGAACTTGTAATTTGAATGATTGATTCCAAGCAACCTGCACTTTGATTGTGATTGATTCTCTCCAAGCTCGGTACTAAGGTTCTGTCCATGCATCGGTCTCTGTTTCCAAAGACCAATGGATAGCTCAACCCTTAGAATCTCTTTTGACTTTGCCTATCTCTAAGAGATGTGGAGATTTTGGAGATTGGGATTGATTTCTACCAATCCTTTAACTAATGAATTTCTCAATGCTGGCGGAGCAGCATTGGTACTTAGGAGATTTTGACAGGCCGACGATGTTACCGAGGTAACATCTATGATTCAGAGTGCACTTGAACGTGGTTCTATCGGTTCAAGTGGCAAATAGAATGGTGCTTACATTGATGCGGTTCCATTTGTCTAAGGATCATAGAAATTAAGTGCACTTAAATGTGGTTCCACCAGTTCAAGTGGTAAAAGGATTGAGGCCTACTTGGATTCGGTTCCATTGGTCCATCAAGCGAGGCAATTGAGTATTCTTGAATGCGGTTCCATCGGTTCAAGTGTCCAAAGGATGGAGGCTCACTTGGATGTGATTTAATGGATCTAAGAAGCGAGGCATGACTTATGAATGCATGCGAGGGTTGGGACTTCCCGATTTCGCCAAAACAACACTTGTTCTCAAAAGGCTAGAATTGATTTACTCTATCGATCTGGCGGTTTGAGTCGATTTGAAACCATCGACTCGGCGGCTGCTTACATAAACACGGTTCCATTGGTTCAAGAAGCGGAATGACTTTACTGATAAAATAAAGTGAAAGGAAAATCCTACCTATTTACAATTGCCTCAGTATCCGTAAGTGGGTTATTTAGGGAAGTAGAAATACATAGATAAGTACTAGATGAAATAATACTGCAGTAAGTCACTGTTCCAAGCATGGATAATTGGAATTTCATCAACCATAGTGAGCTTGAATGTTCCATATCCAAGTTTATGGCTGATAACGTAACGTCCTTCCCAATTTGGGTTAAGTGCTCCCGTATCTTGGAAGATCCATTTCAGGATGAGATCTCCCACATCGAAGGTATGGTTGCGAACTTTAGTGTTGAAGTGTTGTGCTACCATCTTCTGGTGAGTAGCAGTCCTTAGTTCTGCTTCTTCCCGCTTCTAATCAATCTGGTCAAGTGACTCGAGTAGAAGTTGCTCGTTTTGTTTTAATTGAAGTGTCATCTCCGATGAGAGGGGACTTCCAGTTCCACTGGGATCACTGCTTCCGAACTATATACCAAGGCGAATGGTGAGCGTCCAGTGGTGGATTTATGTGTTGTTCTATAAGCCCATAGTGCAAGTGGAAGTTCATCTACCCAGTTTTCTTTAGCTTTCATTATTCGCTTCTTGATGATGGATTTGATGATTTTGTCCGTTACTTCCACTTTCCGGTTTAGTTGTGGGTGTGCTACCGCGAAAAAACCTTTTTCGATCCGATAATGCTTGTAGATGTACTTGAATTCAATACTCTCGAACTGAGTTCCGTTGTTTGCAATGATTTTCTATGGTACTCCAAACCTGCAAATAATGCTTTTTGTTACAAAATTAGTTACTTTTTTAGTAGTAATGGTGGCAAGTGGTTTCGCTTTAGCCCATTTGATAAAGTAAGCAACTTCAACGATAGCTTATTTGGCTCCTCCTTTAGCTACTAGTAATACACGGTTAGATTGATTGCCCAGATTGCAAATAATTAAGGGCCGACCATTTGCTTAAATTCCTAGGACGGGGTTCTTGCAATCTTTTGAAGAGCACTGATCATAGTGCCTGTCTATCGCGTCTTGATTGATTGTAGGCTAGAAATATCCGTAAAGTAAAACCTTCTTTGCCCGTGTCTTCCCCCAATGTGGTCACCGCAACTATTGTGGACTTCTATTAGAATCTTCTTAGATTCGTCTTTGGTTACACACCTTAGTAAGGGTGGAGAAGCCTCTCCTGTATAGAACTCCATATTGTAGCATGAACTACGATGTCTTTCGAAAGAACTTCTTTCATTAATTCTGGTTTCGGGCAGTATTCCATTAAACAAATAATCCTTGATTGGTGTTATCCATGATTCTTTCTCCTCATTGGTCTCCAGAATCCAATCTACATCCATTTGATCTGTGCTTGGAGCTGTTAACACTTAAACTGAAACCAATTCCATTGATTGTGCCTCTCCAATACCGGTCACTTTGGCTAAGTAATCGGCCTTCGCGTTGTATTCCCTGTGAATATGGGTTATCGTGCAGTGTTCATGTCATTGAGCAGTTCCCATTCTTTTGACAAGTGGGAGCGAGATTTGCCCCTTTAGCTTGACATTCCCTCTTTACCCGACAAATGACTAGTTGAGACTCGTCGTAGATATAGAAAGCTTTTATTCCCAATTCCTTCACAATCTTCAATCCCACTATCAATGCCTCATACTCTGCCTAGTCGTTAGTAGCAAGGAACTCCAGTCTTAGGCATAGTAGATTGATCGTCCTTTGGAAGTCTCAAGCACAACTCCTGCTCCCAAGCAGAATTTGTTTAATGCACCATCGATTAATAGCTTCCATTATGATACCACATCCTTCGTCTCCTGCTCTTCTCCATCTCAAATGTTTAATTCAACGATAAAATCAGCCAACGCCTATCCATTAATTTCCCTTTGGGGGCGCTAAGTCACATTATACTGGCATAATTCGATATTGCACTTTAGAAGTCACGCTGAAGTATCAGGTCGATATAGTATTTGTTTCAAAGGTTAATCTATCAAAACTTTAATTAGACGAGCTTTGAAATAAGGTCGTAGATTTCTTGATGCGATCAGCATGCAATAGGCTAGTTTCTCTAACGTTGAATATTTTTTCTCGGCTCTAATGAATCGCTTACTGATATAGTAAATGGGCGCTAGATCCTAGCTTCTTCGCATACTAGTGTTGCAATCAGATCATAAGTCGACACTACCAGGTAAATGAACAAGTCTTCTCCTCCTATCATCTTGGATAGGATCGGTGGGGTCTCATATGTCACAATGATTCCTCAAAAGCGGCTTGGTAGGCCTGATTGCATTCGGAATTTTTCTTAACCTTCTTCAATGCATCAAAGAACAGTATACACTTGTTTATTACTTTGGAAATGAACCGACTCAACGCTATGACATTTCTTTTCAGATTCTACAACTCCTTTTTTTATAGGGGCTGTGACATTCCGCAAGCCAGTAATTTGCTCAGGATAAGCTTCATTGCCTCTAGCATTCATGATGATACCTAGAAATTTTCCAATAGCCACGCCGAAAGAGTATTTCAATAAGTTAAGCTTTATTCCGTGCTTTCAAAGAATCTTAAACATTTTTGAGAGGTTATTCAAATGATTGCTAGAGACATGTGATTTGACTAGCACGTCCTCTACATAGACTTCCATTGTTTGTCCAATCTGATCCTTGAATATTGTGTTCACTAACCATTGATAAGTTGCCCCGGCATTCTTCAGGATGAATGGAATCACTCGGTAACAATATAATCTGAGGTCGATGATGTCGGATATGTGCATCATAATTAGGTTGTATCCTAAGTAGGCATCCATAAAGGAGAGTAGTTCATGCACCACTATTTTGTCTACGAGATGGTCGATTCTAGGCTGTGGGAGGCTGTCCTTTGGGGAAGATCTGTTCAAGTCTGAGTAGTCAACACAAATTTTCCACTTACCATTTGACTTTTTAACCAGAATTGGATTTGATATCCACTCAGGACAAGCCATGTCATAGATGAACCTGTTAACCACCAGCTTATCGACTTCCTCCTTCAGTGCATCAGATCGTTTCAGACCCAGATTGCATTTCTTCTTCCCCACTGGAGTGAACTTGGGATCGATATTGAGTGTATGGCATGCTATTTCAAGTAATAACCCATACATGTTAGAATGCATCCAAGCGGACATGTCCAGGTTAGCGGGAAGAAATTTGGTCAATTCTTGTTGCATTTTGATCCCAAGTTGTGACCCTATTTTTAAGACTCGAGTTGGGTCATCCATATCGACAGAGACAAACACCAAAATCTATGTAGTACCGCCCGTTCCTCCCCTAAAATATTCTTCCTAAATTCCAAGATCTTATCAAAATGGCTATGGACCCTATTCATCGATGGAAATTCGGTCGGTTTAGAAAACCGTCGAACGAATTTATAACAAAAATTACTACAAGCGCCCGACATACTATCGTAGTAAGTAGTAAATGCGGGTCGATCCGCAGGGAATTTTTGATTTTAAAATTTTATACTCAATCAAATTAGAACAAAATGAAGCTAATACTTAGAATGAAAATGTGATTAAAAACAATGCGATTAGAAAACAATTTAGAGGCAAATCCACTCTTATATTTATGTAATTAACAAACATAAAATCTATGATCTCTATTTTTGATATTAAGTGATATAAGTATTGCATTTATCATAAGTATGGTTTATTTATGTTATTAGTTAACATAACTTAAGCCATCAAACTATAATGCAACAAATAAACCACTTATCAATTCTCATAAAAATGAAGCCAAAGCAAAAGCTATTTTAAGTATGATCTATTTACTATTGTAATTAGTAATGTAGATCATCAAATTTTGTTTTTACTTTTATTTCAAAATAAAAAACCAGTTAGAAAATATTGATGTAATTTGTGTTTATGTTGAAGAAGAATAGCTCATTTGCATATGCACCATAAGCTATCAAACCCACTTGTATAAACTGACACCAAAATCCACTTTCATGAAGCACAAATAAAAGAGATCATAAATCATAAAAATGTTGAAATGACATAAAGTTAGAGAGCTTCTTTAGCCCTAAATTGAAGGATTTAAGTACTCATATGTGTTATCATATCAACACATGTAAATTTAAACATTGAAAGCAAAGAGAAGCAGGAACTAAAAAAGGGAAAGAAGGTTAACTACTTGCATGAAATGACATTAAACTAATTGCATAAATGTAAATCTAAGCTATGAACATGAAATGAAAGAGAGAAAATAAATAAACGTTAACATAAAAGTGAATAAAAGAATGTAGAAGAGAAAATAGAAAGAGGCTAGGAAACCATTTTTGTTTCATAACACTTTGACATTATAACTTACTTTCTTGATTTTCTAACTAATTTGAAAGAGTAAGAAGATCTCTACATGTACATAAGTGGGTTATTTATACATGCATAAAATCCTAATTCACTTTTTAGGTCCCAAAATGCCCTTTAAAAAGTATGGCCACCAAGTAACCATTAGCCTCTAATTAATCCATCATCAAATATGCATGAAGCTTTAATCTCCACTTAGTTAGCCATTAGCTTCTAATTGAAGATTTAGGTAAGTGGGTGGGGTCCTCCATGATCTTGTATTTGAATTATTTTCGTCTTTCTATCTTTGTATTCTTATGTGCATGCATATATCTTCATGAAACCCTCTTCCATATGCATCCCAGTTTCTATAAACAATTATGAAAAATGTCAAAGTAAAAAGTCTCAAATTAACACATGCACAAAAATGACTATTTTGCCCCTATGTGCAGATGAATATATGATGATTTGAAAATAGTCGAATTTTGGTTTTTAACATATTACAATACCCAAATATGACATCTATTTAAGTAAAGATAGATAAAATATGGATGTAAATATATGCACATTTACGTGCACATTAAATACCCCTACACTTATTCATCCTCGAATAAAAACTAAGATAGATCCATTTTCATAGGGAGCACGATTATATTAAGTGCATGCAACAAGCCGTTAAACCTCTAGGTATCCCTAGTAGGATGAGTGTTGTCTCGTGAGGGTTTTCAATGGATACTACCCACAAAATCCAAATGCACAGTGAAAATATTTGCAAAATGCAAGATTTATTTACAATGTGATGAATGCAAAATTTTGAAAGTATTTACAAATGAAGGATTCACTTTCAAATCGACACTAATAAATTGAATATAAGTTTTGGTCATTATCAAGAAATTTAAGTTCTTTTACGTGTCAAAATTTCCAACAAAAGTTAAGTTATCATAACAGATAGACTGTAGTTTGACTAATTGTTTCGGTTGATAACACAATGTAATTATGAAATGGATCCTTAGTTGATTATCAAAGTTTTTCTAAATGGTAATTTCATTTATATTCAATAACAAATCAAATCAAATAAGTTAAAATAGTGCTTGGATTCCAATTGCTTACGCTTTCCTATTTGATTTTTTATATATTAACAAACAATATTTACATATGCCTATCTCAGGTAAACTGATGCCAAATATATTATCCGTGCACTGCCTTTCGGGCTTATGTGAGGGGAATACAGAGCGTGGCGAGTGAACACATAAGTGTGAACACTTATTGACTATAGGCGTTATTAAAAAGATTTATATACAAACACCAAACTCAGGTAAACTGAGGCCAGATATACCTATCGTGCACTGCCTTTCCGGCTTATGTGAGAAGGGTACTGAGCACGGTGAGTGAACACATTAGTGTAAACGCGGGACTCTAGGTGTTAAAAATATATATACATATATACAAATGTTTCTTTACTTATATATATGTTTTTTTTCTTTTTTAAGAAGAGAGAGTCTTGCAAATCATCTTGGCACCGTTTAACTTGGACGATTAAAATGTTATGTCCTTTAGTTTAATTCACCAGTTTTTAAACAAAGATTTTCAATTAGAATATACTTCATAATTATATATTACTAAAACCATTGTTATTTGTAATCAAACTTCATTTTTATTTTTTTTAAGACAAATAAAATTTGAAAAATTTCAATTTAATAACCAAAACTTATACTTATCCTATAGTGTTTCTTTAAAAATAAATCAACATGCTAAAAAGAAAATGTTTTTGAGATTTAGAAATTTTGAGATTTTTTTTTGAGTTAAAAGAAAATGAATATTCAAAAATGCCATGAAAAACTAAATAAATGAAAATGATACTCGTCCCACACTTAATATTTAACTGTGTCCCCACAGTCAATGCACGGCATAAGAGTGTAACGGGGAAAAATATGTACATATTTATAAAAGAAGGTCAACATTATTACTAGAAATAGCTTGCTCATGAAGAATCATGAGCTCTTCCTCTTGGTTACTTGGCAATTCCAAGAAAGGTTTCAAACGATGACCATTGACTTTGAAAATCGATCCATCCCTGGGGTTTTCTATTTCTACGGCACCATGTGGAAAAACAATTTGTACCATAAATGGTCCGATCCATCTCGATTTAAGTTTCCTAGGAAATAAATGAAGTCTTGAGTCACATAAAAGAACTTTCTGGTTAGACGAAAATGTTTTCCTTAGGATTAGCTTGTCGTGAAAAGCTTTTGCTCTTTCTTTTTAAATTTTCTCAATTTCATACGCATCGTTCCTAAATTCTTCTAGTTCGTTGTGTTGTAGTTTCGGTTTTCATTAGCTTTCTCAAGAACAAAGTTTAAGTTCTTTATTGCCCACAATGCTTTGTGTTCTATTTCAACGGGTAAATGGCAAGCTTTACCGTAAACTAAACGAAATGGGAACATCCCAAGATTAGCTTTAAAAGCAGTACGGTAAGCCCAATGCACGTCAGTCAATTTCTAAGACCAATCTTTTCGATTTTTGTTAACAATTTTCTCCAAAATTTGTTTGATTTTTCGATTGAAACTTCAACTTGCCCACAAGTTTGAGGATGATATTGAGTGTATAACTTGTTGGTTATCGAGTATTTCTTCATTAAAGTTTCAAAAGAACGATTGCAAAAATGAGTTCCGTTATCACTGATTATTGTGCGAGGTGTACCGAACCTCAAAAAGATGTTTTCCTTGAGAAATTTCACAATAATTCTACGATCGTTGAGTTTTCATGGAACGACTTCGACCCATTTTGAGATGTAATCGACAGCGAGAAGGATAAACAAGTTTTCAAAAGAATTGGAAAAAGTTCCCATAAAGTCCATACCCCAAACATCAAAAGATTTCGATAATAAGAATGGGGTTTAGAGGCATCATTTCTCGTTGAGAAAATTTTCCAAGCATTTAACATCGATCATAAGTTTTGCAAAATTCGAATGAGTTTTTGAAAAGAGAAGGCTAATGAAACCACACTGAAGCACATTTTTCGCAGTTCTTTAAGGACCGAAATGTCCATCGCACGCTTGATCATGGAAAAATGAAAGAGCATTTTTGATCTCTTTATCTGGTTTGATTTGGTTAGGGAAATATTTTAACAAGTGTGGATCGTCCCAATAGAAATATTTCACTTGGTACATGATTTTGTATTTGTCCTATTTGGACCAAGATGAGGGAGTTTCTTTAGTGACTAAGTAGTTCACCATATCATCGTACCATGGATCGATGGAAATTGAAAGAAGTATTCATCGGGGAAGTTCTCATTGATTGGCGAAGAAGATGGTGCATTCGAAAGACAAGATAAGTGATCGGTTATGATATTATCAGATCCTTTTTTGTCCTTGATTGTAAGATCAAACTCTTTTAATAAAAGGATCCAATGAGTAAAGCGAGATTTAGTATCTTTTTCAGCAAAGAGATATCGAAGCGCAAAGTGGTCTATGTACATAGTAATGTGTGACCCGATCAAGTAAGGTCGAAACTTTTCGAGTGTAAAAACGACAGCTAGTAGCTCTTTTTTGGTTGTTGTGTAGTTGAGTTGAGCGTCGTTCAGAGTCATGCTAGCATAGTAGATAACGTGAAAGATCATGTTGATACGTTGTCCTAAGAAAGCACCAACTGCAATGTTCGAAGCATCACACATTATTTTAAATGGGAGGTCCCAATTGGGTGTGCAGATAATTGAAGCAGAAATGAGTTCGTTTTTAGATGTTTGAAAGAAGAGATAGAATCAGAGTTAAAATCGAAAGGAACTTTTTTTTCCAAGAGTCGTCAAAGGACGAGTGATTTTGCTAAAGTCTTTCACAAAGCGTCAGTAAAAGCCAGCGTGTCCTAAAAATGATCGAATATACTTAATAGATTTGGGAATGGGTAGGTTTGAAATTACATCAACTTTCGCTTTATCTACCTCAATGCCTTTATTTGAGATGATATGTCCAAGGACTATGCCTTGTTTGACCATAAAGTGGCGCTTTTCCCAATTCAAAGTCAAATGTTTTTCTTTACATCGATTTAAAACCAACTCGAGATGATGTAAAAATTGGGAAAAAGAATCACCAAAGATAGAGAAATCGTCCGTAAAAACTTCTAGAAAGCATTCAATCATGTCGGAAAAAATGTCAACCATGCATCATTGGAAAGTAGCAGAGCGTTACAAAGTCTGAACGACATATGTCGATAAGAAAGAGTACCGAATGGACACGTGAAAGTCGTTTTCTCTTAATCTTCGAGAGTGATTGGAATTTGGTTATAACCAGAATAACTATCAAGGAAGTAGTAGAATTCGTGGCTGGTTAACCATTCGAGCATTTGGTCAATGAAAGGAAGAGGGAAGTGATCTTTACGTGTTTCGGCATTTAGTTTTCGATAGTCAATGCAAACACGCCAACCAGTTTGGGTCCTAGTAGGAAAGAATTCGTTGGCATCGTTTGTTACAACGGTAAGTTCGGATTTTTTAGGCACGTCATGAATTGGGCTAACCCATGGGCTATCGGAGATGGGGTATATGATACTGTTATTGAGGAGCTTAAAAATTTCCTCGCAACCGTATCTTTCATTTTTGGGTTAAGCCTCCGTTGGGCATCACGAGTGGGTTTGGTTCCATTAATTAAGTGAATGCAATGTTGGACAATAGCAGGGCTAATTCCCTAAGTATCGGTAATGGACCACCCAATTGCTTCTCTATTTTTCGAAAGAATAGAAAATAAGGTGTTTCTTGATCAAGCGAGAGAGTTGCGAAAATTATGACGGGCAATGTTTTTTTATCACCTAAGTATGCATACTTAAGGTGATCGGGAATTGGTTTGAGGTCCAACTTTGCGATTTGCTTAATTAGAGAATTGGGTTGAGATTCGGACTCAACTGGAAGCGATTCAAAGGGAAGAGTATATTTAATCTCATTGGGAATTTCTTGAAACAACTTAGCCTCGCGTTCATTGTTAAGGTCAATCATCTCATTTTCGAAGTTTTCACGAATGGCACTAACTACCAACGTTTGGCCACGAGGTTCATTCGATTGGATTTCAAGATTGAAAATGTTAAGATCTAAAGTCATGTTTTCAAAAGAGATTTTCATCGAACCGTTGCGATTGATTAAGGCATTTGAGATGGCTAAGAATGATCGACCTAAAATTAGTGGAATTTGACTCGCGAGATTTGTCACGTGATTGTGTTTCGTGAACGATAAAATCAACAGGGAATATAAAATGCCTTACTTGAAAGTGCACATCCTCGATTTCTCCCACAGGCTTCTTAATGGAGCGATCGGAAAATTGAAGCATGACTTTGTGGGTTTGAACTCACCTAAGACAAATTGTTCGTACATAGAGTATGAAATTAAATTGACATTCGCGCCTAAGTCTATCAAACATTTGTTAATCGTCTTGTCTCTAATTGTACATGAAATGGTAGGGCAGCTAGGATCTTTGTATATAACGGCCATGGATTGGCATAAGACTTCACTCAAACTGGCGGCTAAGAAGACTCTTTTGGGCAATTGAGCGTGTTGCTTGGGTGCACAAGTTTCTAAGAAATTTCGCATAAGTGGGGACTTGCAAATGATGTCAAGAAGCGGGATGTTTACTTTCACTTGTTTAAAAATTTCCAACATCTTTTCCATTTGGTTTGAGTGTTTATTGGGTCGAAAACAATGTGAAATGGGACACGATACTCAGTGGGCGGGTCTGCTTAAGTAGTAGAAGAAGAATTTTGATTGGCAGTCGATTCAACGTTTGGCTCCACGTTCTGTTCTGATTCGTTTGTTGTTTTAGAAGTGTCGAGAGAGGTTTTCGGCAAACCGTTTGGATTAACGACTTGATTATCGATTTGTTTACTAGAGCGTAAAGATATGATAGCATTCAATTGGGGGACATTGCTATCTTGAACGGCATGAGCTTTATTTTAATTTGCATTTTGATTCCTGGGATTAGAAATGCGCTGGCTTTGGAATGTTCCTCATTTGCGTTCACTTACAGATGTTGCTAATTGACTCATTTGCATTTCAAGTTTTGCAATCGACTGATTCGCGTTTTACATATATAAGGTCAATAAATTTGCAAATTACTATTTGATTGAAAGCTTTAAGCAATCGCTTTAGCCAACATTTCAAGAGTTTTCTTAAGTGAACTTAAATGTTTATCATCTTGGGGATTACGAGCAGAATTTGGTTGAAAATTTGATTGTTGTGGTTGATTATGAGACGGATCTGCAAAGTTTGGTTGAAAATGGTTGGGCTGAAAGGAAGGATTCGAAGCATTATTCGAGAATGCTTGAAAATTTGGACGAACCGTATTTGTGTTGGGATTTTTTGGTTCCAAGACAAATTTGGATGATTTCTCCAAACAAGATTGTACGTTTGAGAAAACGGGTCGTTTTGGCTTTATTGAAAGCATTGACTTGTTCGATGGAATTTGGGAACTGGTCGGCTATGCATTTATAACACATCGGTTGGGAAGCTTGGTTCATGTGAGTCGATGAGAGAACGTTATCGAATTTTTTTATCATTGCGTCGATCTTAGCTTCCAAAGCCAAAGAAGATCCTATCGAGTGTGTGCTTGATCATGAGTAAATTAATTTTTCGTTCGAACGTTCCCATTGTGCCAAATTTTCGATGAGGTTTTCAAGAAATTGCCAAGCATCATCGTGATGTTGGGCAAGAAAGTTGTCGCGGTACAATGATTCGAGCATGGTTCGTGTGCTGTTTTCGAGTCCGTCATATAAGGTTTGGCTAATCGTCCATTTTTCGAAGTTATAGTGTGGACATTTTATCAAGTCTCTTTGAATCTTTCAAAATATTTCCGAATGGTTCTCCCTTGAATTGAAGAAAATTTACAATTTCATTTCGGATTCTAATTGTTTTTTCCTAGGGGTAGAACTTTTTTGAGAAAGCCTTTATGAATTCTTCCCAAGTTTTAATCGAGTTCGATGGTATGTTGTACAACCATTTTCAGCGTAATCCGTAAGAGCGAATGAAATTAATCAAAGTTCGATTTCGTCATCGGAAAGTTGTTGGAGTTTAATGGTTGTGCAAACTTGTTCGAAATTAGTCAGGAAAATATATGGATCGTCGTGCTCAAAATTGCCAAATTTCGGAAGTGTGGCAATATGGTTCGAGTGAATTTCGAAATGGTTGCCCGTATGGGAGGGTAACGTGATGCAAGATGGAATAGAAACTCTATCGGGAAAGATTCTATTCATAAGAGTTCGAGGGGTGTTCTCGTTCGCTATTTCGAGAGGATCGTTTGTTCCAGTTAAACGGTTAGTTGTTGAGTCGCGTGTCCAACGATTTATTGTTGTGTCACGAGTCTGAGTACTCATGCACAAGTGAAAGTCGAAAAGAAAAAGAAGTTAGAGTCGAGTTTAGAGAATGAAATAAGATTTGAAAAATTGTTTTTGTTGTTTTTTTACAAGGGAGAAAACTATTTACCAAGTGAACTTTATTTTTAAAAGAGAAGTTTGATTTTTGTTTTGTTTTGGCTTCCCATTTTTTTTATATGTTTTTGTTTTATATGTTTTTTTTTATTTTTGAATTTTCAAACTTTCAAATATTTACCGGAATTTTTTTTGTAGAGAATGAGAATTTGATTTTTGTTTTTTAAAGATTTTTTTATTGAAAATTTTCAAAGGAAAGGAAAATGGATGTTTTGGATTAAAAACTTAGTTAAGTAAATGGATTTTTTGAATTTTTGATTTTTGTTTGTTCTTTTTTTTAAAATGTGCATGAACTAATGCAACTAAACGAATGCAAATAACTTATTTACAATATTCTATCCTTAGTAACTCCTAACCCCAAATTGTATAATCACACTTTGTCTTAAATCAACAAAAAATATTTCTTAGTCAAGTAACGGGTAGGGGTTTTCGGTGCACTACGAATCACCGTAGCAATGCAACCGAAGATTTAAGTATTTTCAAAGGAAGAACCATTATAATGTTTACAAATCACTATAATATTTATAAATGGTTATTACTCTGCAGTTGCCTAGACACCAAGAAATAAAACTGTTCAAAGAAAATAATTGTGAAGATACAATTAAGCCCTAGATGAGCCCGCGACACCCTTAAAATCGAATGTCTAACCTTTATTAGTAGTCAAATTCTACAATGAAAGGCGATTTGTGGGTTAATGAAAGGGTGATGAAATCCCCCACCTTATGTGAATTGGGGTATTGCACTTAGAAAATAAAACAAGATGAGATGAATGTAAAGAAAAATTAAATATGAAATGCAACTAAAATGAAGTTTGTTTTTGTTTTTGGATTTTTGATATATTTTTATATATAAATGCAAATGCAAGCATCCAATGATGCAATTCAAATAAAAACAAAGGAAAGGGGCACGATGCCAGAGTGTGTAGAATTATTAGTAGTTTATTTTTTATTATTATTTTAGCGGTGGTTTTTTAGCAAAAAAAAAAGAAAGTAATTCATCTTGATTTTTTGCTATGGAAACTTGAAAAGAAATATATATACAAGGCTTTTTTCATATGTCAAGGATGGACTTTAAAACAAAACAAAATTTAAAATACTTTGTTTTTTTAATTAAAGAGAAGGAAGACTAAAGCAAATGGAAAATAAAAATCAAATGAAAAAAACAAAACAAATGAATAAAACTATTCAAAAACTCAAAACGATTCAAAAGCAAAGGATTTTTTTTCTTTTTTTCTTCTTTTTTTAGAGAAAGAAAAGTTTTTTTTTGTGGAGAAGAAAGACTAAAAGCCTAAAAAATTTAAGACAAAGAAGAAAAAGGGATTGAAGGAAAAATAAATAAAGACAAGAAATGCAGCCCGGACCAAACAAAATAAGATGAAAAGCAAATTAAACTTCTCTTCTGAATGTATTTCCCAAAATCATCAACACCTTCAATCGAAAATAACAAAAACATACAAATTCTCAAATTCTCTATTCGTATTTAAATTCTCTAATTCGCAAGTTAAATTCACAAATCTTTTTTTTTTTTTTTGTTATGGGAATCTGCTCGCTATTAGATTTCACGATTTAGGTATTGGGTTAGAGGAGTTCATAAATTCAGGTTTGTGATGTTGTGTTTGCTATTGGTGATTTTGGGTGAACGCGATGGTGTTGGTCGTGGTGTTGAGAAGATGGGCTCGTTCGAATGAGACACAGTTGTCAAAGTGGAAGACAAAGGCCGGTTCGAGTTCTGGAAGGTGTCAATTAGGTTCGTTTGCAATGCAGGTTGGTACGAGAAGCTTAGGTTGCTTCGCGAGTTTGGTCAGGTGAGTTTGCAGTGGTTTGTGAATTTATGAAGTTTGGTCACTTGTGAGATGGTCTTGTTGAATATGCGATTGCTATGAATTTTGTTTGATGATAATAAACATATATATATATATATATATATATTCATTTAAATGTTTTTTTTAATGTATTTTTTTTTCATAGATTAAATAAATATTTGCCAAATAAAATAAATAACACAGAATTTGAATTCAAACAGAAATTTTATTCAAACAAATATTTGTTACAATTTTTGAATAGTACAAATTTCAAACTCTCACTATACACAATTTCAATTACAATACAAATTTGATTAAATTACAATTCACATTTACATTGCACCTATATATCACTCACACTCAACTCGTACCGATCTTCAACTTCATTCCAATGTGAATCCATCATCTGAGCAATCTGCAAAAATATACATTGAAGCAGTAAAATTGAAAATAAAATATTTTTTCAGTGTAAAATAAAATGTGGATTTTGAAAATAATATTTGCCTCAGTTATTTGGGTTGTTCATCATCATTTAATTCATCATGCACGAACAGCTTGTGACATACACAGTGTATCACTGTATATGCCACAAGGCCGTGCAGACAAATATATACACTTGATAAAATTACAGGGACAGGTGGGTACATGTCAAACCCATAATGCCAGGTTCAACTTAAGTGCAATAAAAATAATGTCACAATATCCGCATAAGGTCAAACCCGAGCTACAAGCTGGATTCAACACAGGTGCAAGTTCATGAAATGATCAAGTTCAATATCATATAAAGTTCAAATCAAGTGGCAGTTTTGATCAACCAGCAGTATGAAAAAGGCTTGAACTCAAGTCAGTGCACAAATCAAACTACAATGAACAAGTGACAATATCAAGTCAAGTCAAAACCAAAACATCAACTAAGTTCAAATGAATATAGACAGCAAGCTCCAGATGGCACACTTTACAAAGGCAAACTAACTCAATGCATCTACATGATGACTGGAAACATAATTCATATATGCAGCCTCGACCAGGTTGCACATTGAAGAAAATATGCAAAGCAAGTAGCATAAGCAAAGACAAAAAGGAATAATTCAAGTTCACCATGCAAAAGAAAGTGATAAACCAGAATGCCATCATATGTACAAAACCAAATGCAAAGACCAGTGATGCAACTCAATGCATATACCATAGTTATCGACCAGACTACACAATGAACTAGCAGGAAACGAAAAAGGCAGTGCAATAGGACACTGGGCTAGCTTGAATAAGATAACAACTACAATACATGGAAATGGTCAGGCAATATGCATACAACCATCAGGTTAGAGCAAGCAAGTGCACCACAAACCAAACAAGGGAAAAAATGCAAACAAAGTGAAACTGCTCATATACACGAACCAGTGCCAACAAGACTCGAGTGCTACCAGAACACAATGAACACAACACAAAAGTACTCAATTCAACTACAAATGCACATCATACATATAGTTCCAGCTACAACCTAAGTATGCATACATGAAACAATGAACCAGACAAGCTGCAGAGAAAAAATTCAATGGCCAAAGTCGAGCACAAAGAATGAAGTTAACCACAAACTCATGATATAGTGAACTACATGATGAACATGTATGCAGTAACAATACACAAAGAAAATGCAAAGTCAAAGTCACTGTTTTCACACAGCAGTGCAGTGGTGATGGTCGAAGACATTATTAAGTCATGGAATCGCATGAACAAGTCAAGTATGCTACAGGGATGAACAGTTTTCACCAAAGTCGAAGTCAGGTGACAATGAACATGTCATAGAATCAAAGTCAGTATATGATATGAGAAGCACGAAATCAACATTGTCAATACAATTCAATGCCGTGATGACAAAGAAATCAGACGAGTCATAATCGAAGCCGTGTGAATCAAGCTACCAGAAAATATACGAATTTGAACAAGTCAAAAATAAATCACAGCATTCAATCAAAATCAAATGGCAAAGCATAAAAGTACCAGATGAATTCGTATACAATATACGAACGAAATTATAGGAGATTGAAACCTATATAAACCCTAAAACATCATCGGCATTAGGCATTCGAGTTCGAGCAAAATAGATACCAAAAATCAATCAACAACTCGAATCTAATTGAGTTCAAGTAAGCAAAACCAAAAAAGCAAAAAGTACAAATTACATACCGGAGCAAGATCAAACTCGATCATCAAAGGAGCCGTGAGCAAAGTGAAGAGACGATCCGTGAGCAAAGTGAAGAGACGATCGACCGACAAAGCAAGAAAGCGAAATCCCAATTTGATCGATCAATTTAAAGCCAGCATCTCAAAGCCCTAATTTTTATTCAGAGAGGATTGAACAATAGGCATCCATTTTCAAAGCAAGGAATCGGGCCTAATACATAAGAAAAGAGAAAGGGGATTCCTTATTTAATTCAGGGCCGACCTTGTTTTATTTTGGGTTTTATTTTTAATTAAAGGCTTTGTGTTCGTTTAATTGTTTTTAAATTGTTTTTAATTTGTATTTCTCTTTTAAATGTTGTAATTACTAGTCGTGTGACTAGGGGACAAACTACGTAGCGTAGTTTGAGAATTCGCATCTCAATGGCTGAGTTGTGGCAGGGTTTCGAACGTAGAGTTAGGTTAGTCAGTAGCGGGTGTCGCGAGTTTACGTGTGTAAGCTGTGACTACTTAATTTCTAGTAGAAACCTTGGGGGCAGCATGTAGGCAGAGTTTTGCCAAAGCTGGGTAAATTCTGTGTCGTTCTATTTCTGCATTTATTATTCTGCTATTATGTGTGCTGTTATAATTTTGATTTATCTATGTTGAAATAATTTTATAAACTTCCGCAATAATTTTTACAATTAACAGCATCACCCTATTCACCCCTTCTAGGGTGAAATCGATCAGTAGTAGTGTCTGGCGCTTTGATGAAGTTGTCGTTTTTTGTTTGGCTAAAGGAGGAATGTTTTTATATTTGGCAGCAAAGAGGATGGTGATTAATGTGTTGATATGATAGTGCGGTGGTGGTTGTATTTGTATGAAATGGTGGTTGAAATGGTCGAATTTCTGAATTGGGACGATGAGGAACTGCTATCAGTTATCAGTTATAAAGTGTTCGAAGGGGAAATGTTGATGATGGAATGGGTGAGGGAAGAGGCAGGGGATGTTGGTGGGCAATGACTTGGCAGAGTTATGCGGTGCACTGCAGTGGCAGGATGGTGATCATAATTGGTGAAGAAGTGAGTATGTTTTGAGTATTGTTGGCAATATCATCAAAGAGTATTGTTGGAAGTAATGTGGATATGTAGTGAGGAAATGTGGAAGTAATGTGGGAAGCAAGAATTGTTGTAGCAAAGAAGCGGTGTGGTTGTGTGAAGTAGGGATTGGCAATAGAGTTTTGGCAAGGTGAAGCTCTGTTGTATTTGAATGTGTATTTGTATGTATTGATGTATTATTGCATGAGTATGGAAAAGTGAAGTATTATAGAGAATATTGTTGTGAGAGATGTATGATGAAATGTAATGCGGTAAGTGTTGTAGGAGATATGGATGTGCAATAGGAAGCACAGTTAGAAGGAAGATATTGTTTGATGGTGGAGTAAATGGATGTTAGATGCAGTCAGGTAAGAGAGTTGCAAAGGGGTGAGGATGGTCTGAACAATAGCAGTGATATGCAATGTATACAATATGCACAGTGAACGGTTTAGGCTTTTTTTTGAAAGCAATGTAAAAAACAAAAGTAGATGCTTGTAAATATTTGTAAAAGAAATTAAATTAAATTTGTTTAGCTTTTGAAATGAAATTGCGATGTGAGATATTTCTTTTAAATATGCAAATGAAAGTAAAACTAGAAAAACAAGCACACGAATAAAATATCACAAAAATCACACACAAACACAAAATCTTTTTTAAAGCAACACACACAAAAATCAAATAAAAATTAATTCGAAGAATAGACATCAAAATAAAATCAATTCTCCAGCAACGGTGACAAAAATTTGTCCGTTGACGGAAATTCTATCGGTTTAGAAAACTATCGAACGAATTAATAAAAATTACCGCAAGTGCACGGCGTGCTATCGTAGTACGTAGCGTGTATGGGTCGATCCGTAGGGAATTTTTAATTATTTTAGAATTTTCTACTCAATCAAATTAGACCAAAATGAGAGAGGATTATTAACTAACGACAAAATAATGCTAAAACTTAGAATGAAAATGTGGTTAAAAAATATGCGATTAGAAAACAATTTAGAGGCAAATCCACTCTCATATTTATGTAAAGTAACAAATGTACAAGCTATTATGTCTATTTTTGATATTAAATGACATAAGTATTGCATTTATCATAAGTATGATTTATTTATGTTATTAGTTAACATAACTTAAACCATCAAACTATAATGCAATAAATAAACCACTTATGAATTCTCATGAAAATGAAGCCAAAGCCAAAGCAAAAGCTATTTTAAGTTTGATATATCTACTATTGTAATTGGTAATATAGATCATCAAATTTTGCTTTACTATTATTTCAAAATCAAAAACCGATTAGCAAATATTGATGTAATTTGTGTTTATGTTGAATAAGAATAGCTCATTTACATATGCAACATAAGCCATCAAACCCACTCGTATAAACTTATATCAAAATCCACTCTCATGAAGCATAAATAAAAGAGATCATAGTTCATAGAAATGTTGAAGGTACATAAAGTTAGAGAGCTTCATTACCCCTTAATTGAAGGGGTTTGGCTACTCATATGCGTTATCGTATCAACACATGTAAATTTCAACACTGAAAGAAAAGAGAAGTAGAAACTGAACAAAGGAAATGAGATTAACTACTTGCATCAAATAACATTAAACTAATTGCATAAATGTAAATCTAAGTAATGAACATGAAATGAAAGAGAGCAAGGAAATAAAAATTAATATAAAAGTAAATAAAAGCATGTAGAAGAGAAAAGAGAAACAGACTAGGAAGCCATTTTGATTTCATGAAATTTTGACATTATAACTTGCTTTCTTAATTTGCTAACTAATTTGAAAGAGTAAGAAGATCTCTACATGTTCATAAGTGGGTTATTTATACATGCATAAAATCCTAATCAGTTTTAAGGATGCTTCCTAAAATGCCCTTTAAGAAGTGTGGCCTCCAAGTAATCATTAGCCTCTAATTAATCCATCATCGAATATGCATGAAACTTCAATATCCACTTAGTTGTCTATTAACTTCTAATTGAAGATTTAGATAAGTGGGTGGTGTCCTCCATGATCATGTATTTGAATTATATCCATCTTCCTTTTTTTGTATTCTCTTGTGCATGCATATTTCTTCATGAAACCCTCTTCCATATGCATCCCAATTGCTATAAAGATTATGAAAAATGTCCAAGCAAAAAGTTTCAAATTAACACATGCAATGACTATTTTGCTCCTATATGTAGTTGAATGTATGATGATTTGAAAACAATTGAATTTTTGTTTTAAAAATGTTAAAAAACCCAAATATGACATTTATTTAAATAAAAATAGACAAAGTATGGATGTTAATATATGCACATTTACGTGCACATCAAACCCCAAGCAAGTGGCGGTTCTGTAATTGCTATGCTAACTGTAACGACCCGCTATTTTAGACTATTCGCATCCGCACATTCGGACTTGAATAGTTCAAAATACCGAATTGTTAATTTAAATTTGGCAAAAATGAGCATATATAAATAAATAATCACAGATCATAGACACAGAGTAATAAATGCAGCGTAAACAAAAGATAGTAGTTCATGAAGCTACTATATACATATCAAAGTTAAATAAGGTACAACAGATGTCTCGAATACAATAATCAAATACAAGAATCATAATACCATCACTGGAATCAACTGAATATCTGAAAACTGGATAAATATCTGGATCTCCAAGCGAAGCTCCAACTCCGAAGGTGAGTCTCGATTACTGGTACACTCAGTCTGACCTGAGCGTAAAGTAAAGAACAAAACACTCGAGTCAGGTTTAACATTCTTATATCAATAAATCTAACTCAAGTGAAATAGCAACTGAAATACAAGTAACTCAAAGGATGCTTGGAATAACCATCCTTTTAAGGATCCGTTAAACTATCTACTATGTAGTACAATACGCTATTACAATATGTCTACAGTAAAGTAAAAGTATTAAAATAGCGTTAAGGCATTACCATAATTCCCCTTAACACATTTTATAATGTCATAGTCTATACAGCACCGTAAACCCCACCGTAAACTAGTGGTTATCAGAGGGTACCCCATAGGTATAACACAAAACAAAACGTAGTGGCCGCGAATAGGATAATCAGTATGACAAGGTACATGAGGCGATACCAACTAGGATACTAGTAGTTGCGTGATCCGGACTGATGTTGAGCATAGCCAGCAGCTACCCCAACACCGCGAAACAACACTCCCAAATCAAGGGGTGCACCCAAATCGAATCACAACAGTAATAGATATGGTATCGAAGAAGTGTGTCCGCTAGAGGTGGCAAACCTCAATGGCCCGGCGCGGCTCCCGTTCTAGTCATGTCAGGGATCATCCAATATCGTTCTCTTTCTTCAGTCAACGCATTCACCAAAACATCCACTTCATTCTGGATCAACACTCCGCGTATATTAGTTATTAAAGTGGTTTTCGGTATCGACAGAGAGTATGTCCATATCTGATCTCGGTCTCTTTAGTAACTACGTATTATTACCCCGATGGTCATTTAGTGTTTAAAGTTTAAACAAATCAAATCCAAAGTCAAGTTGCAAATTTGGTTTCCAAAATTTGACATTTCCTAATTCAATTTATATCAAATATTTAAAAAATCATATTTCCAAATGAAATCTTAGTCCAAACATTTGAGTTAACAATTAAATTCAATATTCAAATTCAATTTAATAAGGTTCAATTTCGCTTATTTAATTTATTCATATTCGATGGATTAAATTTTAATACTCCATTCGATTCAAATTGTTTAACGAAAATTCGATTCATCTTACATTCATATTTACATTCATCCTTCCACTTACTATAAATATAGATTCGGCTAAATCGATTTTCACTAACTACATTCTTTAAAATCAAAATAGTTTCAATTAACTCGTTACCAAAATCCAATTCAATTTCATTTAGGAAATCTCATTCTATTTATTTAATTCCATGATTTGCATAACCTAGTTTAATTCCTTAACAAGTTTCAAAACCATTTAACCTCAAAACCCAATTGCGAATTCATAATTAAGTCAATTCATTAAGTTTAAAATCGTTTAAAATTTATCCCAAATAATATCCACTACTATACTAAGTTTAACTTAAAATTAATTCAAAACTTCATTAAATCTTATCTTACGTTCATTATCAAGTTTTCAAATCCATTTAATTTAAAATCAAGTCTATAAATATTAACCTAACAAATTCCATAACGTTCGTAATCATTAAATCTTAAATTATTACCTGTCAAATTCTCACTCCAATTCCTCGACTTACTAAACTTAAATTTCCTTAAATTCAATTTCAATTTCTCAAATTAAATTCATCAATTAATTTTATTCAGATTAAATAAATTCTCAAATCCGTTTCAATTTGAATCCATTGATTTATTTCCATTAATCAATTAATTTATTTCGGTTAAATCAATTAAGTTTGCTAATTAACTTTAAAACAATTTGTTAGGTTCATTTCTAAATTTTAATGGATTTCAATTACAAAATAATTTGTTGGCCAGTCGGGTTTCTTATTTTAATTTTCTATCCTAGGCCAAGTTATTTAATTGGATATTTATCATTTCAACCTGATTCCAATTCAAACCAAAATCAAAGCATAGCAAAGGGAACTTGCGGTGTGATAACTGGGATAGTGTCAAAGTAAATAAACAAGCAATAACAACAATCAATAACAATCCAATAATTTATTCAAATAATCCCGAAATAATCGTATTAATTTACATTGTTGTTTGAGCAAATGAATATAATCATTTCTAGAATCTACACTATCATTTCATGTAGATTAAAGATTATTACACTAATCTTTATACGGTTCTTCACTTGGCATCTATTATTCAATTTCATACAACATCAATTTAAGCAACAAAACATTTAAATGGTTCAAGGTGTATTTTACCAAATTTCTACGTGTCAATTAATTCAACATTTTAAGGGTCATATTATGCAAATGTCGTCTAATCAAATTTAACATATATCAAAACTAACTATCCTACGTCAATTTCAATTTCAAATTATTTACTATTTACTACATTCACAATTTGACGTCCAATGTCAACAATCAAACAATCAACCATTTAACGACCAAACAGGATTATCATTGTATATATAACAGATAAAGGTGTCAGATGTCACAGGTGAACTGATACAGGTAATAGCATATATAACAGTGTAATTAACTAACAGCAGCATATTTCAATTGTCGTTTCAATTGAAATCAAATTTAATAAGTATAAGAACGTTAATCGCGGGTGATTGCTCACCTTTCGAGGCTAAGAGACATGGATGGGAATGGAAGCGAATTGTGAATCCAAGCACGAATTTCAACGCGAAACATAATGGGCACAAATGCGACGGATAGAGCTGGTAAATAGAAATTTACGAAGTCAAATCAGAACGAAATCGATGGAGATAATGGGATAAGTGAACTTATGTATATAACTATATATAGATAAAATCATATTCTAATTCCAAATGCATTTCAAATTTTTAAAACATATATTAAACTCAACATATATATATATATATATATATATATATATATATATATATATATATATATATATATATATATATATATATATATATATAAACGTAATACTTAAAATCAATACATATATATTACATTCATTTCATCCTAACATACTTGTATATATTTTTAAATACTATATTATAAGTCGATTTTAAACATACATTAGAAATAAAAAATATATATAGTTACAAAAGCAAGACTTATGTATGCAGGTTAATAGTACATCTATGCAGCCACTATACAACCATAATTAAATATACTATGCAACCTAATATATACACACACACGCTCTTTACTGTAAAATCTCTTAACCTACTATATAAAATCTATAATGAACAGTTACGTACAGCTATGTGTCTATGTATAATTTTTATTTAAACTTTTATAATTGAAAACATAAGATGTATATCCAGTAAACCCTCATTTTGAAATGCATATAAATATATATATCTTAATGTAAACCATATATAAACCAGCCAATATGATAATATATGAACTCTCGTACCTATGCGAATGCAAAGTGACAAATACCAGTATATAAAACTTATGCGAATAAATACAAGTGACTTTATACCTCAACTTCAACCAACCAAAACTTATATAAATAACAAGAAAAATATGACTTATTTAAACCTTTATATGTAACATCAAATCGTATGCAAAATATACCTGAAGGAATATACTTCATAATATCATACCGTAATTTGATGTTATACAACATATGAACAAATAGTACGGTCGAAGCCATAAATATAAAAACAAAACAAATCTATACGCATATACAATAGTTGTTTAACAGCTATATTTCAAATCAACCTATAAGTATAAAACTGACAAAATGAAATCTACCTAAATCTGTATATATATATAAAACTAACTAAATATACTAATGTATTGTTTATTAAATTATGTGCATAACCAGAATCTATGCAGACTCAAAGTGTATATGCAACAGTCCTTCCTCTCTTTGCAGACTCAGTGTATATAACAGTTGCCTGTACTATCTATACAAATAATTATACTATGCATATATTTTACTTAAAATTCAATGTGCAATATGAACATCATTATAATATATATAAACTAAACGTACATAATCTCCTTATAAACCTATATATATAACCCTGATATATATAAACGCATAACCAATATGAAATATATAACTTACGTATTACATGCTAACAGTAAGAGAAAAATAAAAATAAAAATCACTAAAGTAAGCAACATATACTTATATATGTATATATATATATATAGATATAACCAATGCTAATACCTATGAGCACGCACAACATGTGGTTGAAAGAATTGGCGAGCACAAGGAGAATGAGACTGACACAGTGGAGGCTTGCAATTGTGGTGGAGAGAGCGGCCGTTGTCGTGCTGCCGTGAGGGGGCGTGGATGGCTCAAGGAAGGAGGCGGAGCTGGCTCGGCCTGCTGTGGAGCGGATGGGGCAGGCTTCGCCGTAGCTAGGGGAGGTGGGTCTCGGTGCTCACATGTGGAGGTGTGGGCGTTTGAGGTTGGTGGTTGATTCGACAGAGGGGTGGCGATCTCGGGTTGGTGGCAGTGGGTGGTCGCGGAGGTTGTGGGCGGAGTGGTAGGTCGGAGAGGCTGCTATCGGGTGATGGGTGCAATTGCCAAGATGGAGAGCATGGAGACGATGCGGGTCAGGGAGGAGCAGGCACTAGTTGAGTTGGCTGGGTTAAAGTAAATATGGACAGAGATGTATACTTTATATCTTATACTATACTTATATATTGTTCTGCCGTTACAAAAGAAAAGAGAAAGAAAAGGAAATGAGTGGAAGGGATGGTTGCATGGAGAGAATGAGAAGCAGGGATAGGTTGAAGTGAAAGACAGCGAACAGGTTTAACCATATATGAAATATATATGATATTATATAATTTACTCAAATGAGTGTTGGACCCAAAAAAACGTATGCAGGCTTCCAAGATTTCCATCAATACAAACTGACACAAATATAATTTCTCTGCAATGTGTGGAAAAGAAAACGTATTAATCTAGCAGCTGGCTGGAATTAATCAGCCTTTCAGTTCACGTGGGTAATTGAAAAGACAAAAGAAACCAAAAGAGTACAAAACCAGTACCGACACGAAATCGTTTTTAACGGATTACGCTGCGTATCGGACTTCAAACACAAAATTGAATATACCACAGAAACCAGCACGATTAGAGGATCAAAACGGTACACAGATATCGGCGGTATGGTCTTTTTATCAAAAGTCGATAATCGGTACCAAGTGTGCTGCTAATTTGTTAGAAATAAGATAAACGGGGCATTCGCGGTCCAAATTTGAAAAACGAAAGATGACGTCACACTCAGAAGATGGTTTACAAATTTATTGTGTAAAAATATTCTGGTTTGAAAAATATTTTATTAACGTCAAATTTTTAACTGATTTGAATAAAAATAGAATTTACACAAGAAACTAAACATCCATATTTTTAGGTGAAAATTTACCATTTGCTATATTTTAATAGATGTATTCCAAATATTAAATTTTTATTTCAAAATTCAATTATTAAAAATTTCACAAAAATTCAGTTAATTACGTTATTAAAACAAATAAAGATTATTAAAATTTTACGGGTCGTTACACTAACGGTTCACGAGTGTGAAGAGACTTCCCCTACATTCTTTCCTTTTTTTATTTTATTTCAATTTGTGTAACTCAACGATATAATATTCCCGAGCGACACTTTGATCACCTTTTACAACTCCAACCCCATTCTTTGTTGGAAAATTCATGGTATGGAACTATAAAGCCAAAGCTATCCTAAATCAGCGAGGGTCGGTTGACCCAGGAAACCATTGTAAGCTGATATTTCATACATGATCATGAAGGTTTGGATAAGGACAACCCTTCATTCTCCTTCTCCAAGCTCCATAGGCAAGTCAATCATCCCGACGGGCTGTCTTGGTTCTCCCGTAAAGCCCTAGATTTTCATTCAACAAGAAAACACATCCTTCATGCCGATCCTCATCTGATCGAACTATGTCAAAACATGGTGATAACAGAACTTCCTTTATCCTCTAGGACTTGGCGTACAAATACCGGTCCAATTTTAACTATCACTACCTTCAGGTCGAGAGTCGGCGCTTCTACTCCTTCTATGTCTTGGTTCTTAAACACCATGTCATCGTTGAGTGTCCTTTGTTGCTTGGCCGGAACGCCATCTTCAATTGCAAAACAAGCTTCTTTCGAAGCGTGCTTTAGTGAATTCGCGTATCGCTCCATCTCTCCTGTGCCGGGTGAGGTCCACCAAAAATAGTGCTGATAACAAGTCTCTATTCTTTCCGCCTGGATCCTTCTCTACTGGGTCCAGATTGGTTTCCTTAGGTACTTGGAACTTTGCGTCCAGCAGGCTAGTTGGAGTATTGTGATTTCTTTACGTACTTCTTGAGCCTATTATTTCTAATCAATTCCTCAATCGGATCTTTTAGATGTCAGCATTCGTTCGTGTTGTACCCATGAGTTTCGTGAAAGCGGCAGAACTTTTCCAATTGATTTTTTCATTTAGATTCTTTCTTCTTGGAAGGCTTGTTGTATCGCTCAGTTCCCTGAGTTGCAAGGTAAACGTTCTTTAAGCTGTCATTCAACGGCGTATACTTCTTGGGTCTTAGGTCCCTGATTCTCTTTCCATTCCCGTCATGCCTACTAGCATCTGGTTTTTCCATTTATGATTTCTATCTTTCCCTATGTTTCCTGTCATGGCTTCAAAATTGTTTCCATCTGGTTTGACAGCTAATGGGTGTACACATGGCCTAATTAATATACTGGCCTAAAGCTCAATATTTCTCTGATCTATCTTCTTTGGTTACGGACTGGACATCATGCCCTCCAATTCATCAGCCTCTTCCAATCTTGGATACTGATTCGCCTTTTGGTAAACTCCTTCATGGTGGTTGGTTGTTTCATCTTGATCCATCTTACAAAGTCTGTGTCCGGATGGATAACTCGTACTAAAGCCATGAATACCATATCTTCGTTAGGATTTCTTACCTCAGTAACCAAAGTATTAAATGGTTTATAAAGGTTTTTAGTGACTCATTTGGTCCGTGGAAAAGACCATATAGAGACATCACATCTTTTGGGGGTTCCATGTGAATTCTGAATAGTTCCAAGAATTTCCTTGCCAACTCATCAAAGATGGAAATAGATCTTGGTGAGATTCTAGTAAACCACATAGAAGCAACATCTTCCAGGAAGATAGGGAAACATTTGCGATGGACAACATGCATTGCCATAGCTCCATCCATACGCTATTGTACTTGTACAAGTGATGTTCGGGGTTCGCTGTCCCATTGTAAGATGGCATAATAGGCATTATAAACTTCTGGGTATACTCTTCCCTTAAAATGTTTTTGATAAATGGAGTTTGGCTTGGTGTAAAACCCCAATTATCATCCTTCTTGCCCTTACTTTCTTCCATCAAGCGTTTATCCTTGTCCGTAATGAATGCCTAACCAGTCCAGTAGTCCACAGGTTGACTGTCAAGGGTTATGCCAAGCGTTTGACTCTGCAAATGATGTTGGTTTCCAACTGAAGTCTAGGTTCTTCATTCTTTAGGAGAATCACTTCTGTAGAATTCCATTAGTGTGTGGTTTTCTTTATAGAGGCATTTCGAACTTCCTTTCTGATATTTTGCCTGCCTATGTTAGCATTCTATTCTAGTCCTTTAGCATCAGGTTGCATTTCATCTTCATAATGAGAGAGAAGAATTACTGTATTCCCTTGTGGAGCCTTCACATTAAGGTTGGGGTTTGCAGCAGACTATCCCCTGGTAAGAGGGTGACTTCAATTACCTTCAATAACCATTCTGGTAGCTCCACTAACTATCTCCTTTTGCTTTTGCTTGTCATTCCTCCCATTCAGGTCTAAGATGGAGGAATTCTCCTATTCCATAGCCTTTGTAGTTTTCGGTCTAGTCCTCGAGTAAGTTGGTGGTTGTAGTGTTAGTAGAGCATCAATCTTGTCCGTAAGAGCTTTTTGATTATTAGCCATCTTCTGATTAAGTTGATTGACCATCTGGTTAAGCTCCTTTGGTTAAAACCTCATGTTGAGCGCACTGGTGCTAGATTTCCAGCATTAACTTCTATTCGATGATTGTTAGCATTATTTACTTCTGTTTACTGGAGAATGGTTTCATTTACACAAATTGTCGTCCCAAAAGGTCTTCCAAATGTTCACTTCTTCTTTAGAGCCATCAAAATAGGACATCTGTATCCTTATTCAAGCAAACATTCTTAGTCTAACCTCCGAATCTATCCACGCCAAAGTTGATATTTAGATCCAAGCCTGGTTCTCTGTTCTCAATGAAAGCACCAAAATGTTAATCCAAAAAATGGATCAACACCTAAAGTATGATGTGAAAGTGCCAGCCCTGTTATAATTGAGCAAATATAATAGAAATAGTAGTTCGGCTGTTAACTAAGCCTATGACAACTTTATACTTTTGATTATAGGTTTGATTTAGATTGAATGAGACTATAAGATGATTAAGAAAGAATTAATCACAAGCACATGGGCTAGGATGATTCTAAGCCCTATAACTGCCTAGAGTGGCTACCTTGCTGATTGTGGTGAACAGGAAAGAGTTGAAGAATAGATGGAGACCTCGCATAGTGATAGCAGAATCCAGCCCTTTCTCGGTTGCTTTGTGGTTTATATTTATAGGGGTAGCAGTCATATTGGACCAGAAGCTCGCATATAGAGAAGTCCAACGATCAGCCCAAGATAGCATAAGAAATGTCACGATGACACACGTTAAAGGCTAAACTTGGTACCGAGTCAATGCCTTAAATCAGCGTCGAGTTTAATCCTTAGCCAATCTTTTGCTAAATCTTCTTGTTTTTAAATCCTTACATCTTCTAGATGCCCTCCATGTAATTTGGCAGGTTATCGATGAGTTTTGGTTATCGTTCCATGACTTGGATTATCCTGCAGCTTGGACCGTTACATCTTCATTCTTGATGATGGGCTCTCTAAAACTCTATGAAACTTCATCAATATGCATAGGAAGACTAGGGGCTCACTTGGATAAAGTATGAGCACGCCATGATGCGACATTTAGAATTATTGCGAGTTAAGGGCCCTAACTTGAGCTAAATTATGGACTTATCTTATTTTGGGCTCCATACTTTTTGGGCTCTTCGTTTAGTCCTTCTGAGCAGCTTTGCCAAATTTCAGGTCATCCAGTTCTCGTTTTGATGCACTAGCTCCTATTGATTTTTCTTTTGTTAAAAACCTAGTTAACACCTATGGGGTTTAGTGAACTTAAAGGGTGCAAGCACTCCATTCTAGTGTTGCTTATGGATAAACATGCAGGGGTGATGTAACACAATGCCACATGTTCGGGTGTGGACCAACTATATTGTAACATCCCCATACTAGGAGGCCCAAAACTAACGGCTACAGATGTTGCGGTCGTCCATAGTTATTAGTCCTCGGCGACCAAATACGGTGATATTAGATACATTAATACACATATCATAAGAATATGGAAAAAATTTATCAAATCAAAAATAGAGTTCCATATTCCATTCAAAAAATTTCATTATCATTACATAATCCCATAACCGTTATCCACGTTCAGAAAAATATAATTATTACACATACGCCAAGAGCGGCATATGAAAATGCTCCCTTGGTTGATCATGGTATATAATAAGGCTAATAAGTCTGCCTTTACATCCAAAATACACAGCGGAAAAAGATAACACTAATAACTAACTGCCTCCTGCACGCCTTCGGAAGCTTTATTCGTCTAAGAAGAGAACCTGAAAACCTTAAATCTCAAACTACTCAAAATCAATTGAGTATTCGAGAGTTGAAGGGGAAAATAGAAACTTTGAGTTAGACATGAAGCCTGGTATAGATAATAATCTAACATCTTAATCCATTTAGATGTCTAGTGTGACCATGCCACTTAGCATAACCGGTTTTCCCCTCACTAGTATCCTAATACCTTTATATAACCAAATACTATGCTCCAGCATCCATAATGGTCAAAAACATAACATTTCAAAATATTATAATGGTATACATTTATAAACATTATGGATTTCTCATCCCCAGTTTAATTGACTCCTGTCATATTTATAGTTTCTAGGGTCATAATTAACCTATTAGTTTTCATGGGTTTACTAATAACCTTTTCGTAATTCATGGACACCCAATCCTATTTCACAGTGTTCATGGGATTACTAAGAACCTATAGGCCCCTGCTAATTAACTTAATCAATTCATCAGTTCCCCTGAACCTATTGGCCATTTCAATAACTCATCTTATATCCTAGTTTTCATGGATTGATTAGGAACCTATGGATTACTCTAGTAACTCCCCTCTTAGCCAAGTTTTCATAGGCTGACTAGGAACCTGCTGATACCTCCGTTAACTTCTTTCTTATCCTAGTTTTCATGGGTTTACTAGGAACCTTGTGACTGATGTCAATTCTTAATCCGGATATAGTTTTCATGGATTAACTACAAATCAAATTGGACTTGCCAACCATCCTTAATACATAGTTTTCATGAGTTTAGTATGAACCTGTTGGTTACCCCTAATAACTTCCTTATCATTGTTTTCATGGGTTTACTACGAAACATCTCCCGGACAACTTCAAACTTTAGGCATCCTATATAACAGTCTCCTTGACTCCCTTGATGCAATTCTACTCATTCAGGAGTTTAATCAATTTATATTCACTACTGGGATGGCCTAATTGGTTCTTCTATCCCTTTATCCCCCAAGATATAGTTGTGGGTTCTTTATCATGTGAAAATATTCATATTTGAAGAAGCAAACATAATAACTTAAATACCACTCCTGTGGGTTTGGTATCCTTGAAAACATTTATATATAAAACACGGTTAATTCTTTTAACCTATACTTTTATCAAGGAAATACTTCTTCAAATTTACATACTTAAAATCAACTCCTTTATTTAGCTACGGGTTTTTCCTTTTAAAAATGAGTTTGGATTTTAAAAGCCTTTTGACACCTTCGAAACCTTGCTTTCGACCTTATAGGATGACCTCCTTCAAAAGCATTAAAATATATCTTCAAAACCACATGTTCCTACCTTTCAAATAGTTTAAAACCTTTCCTTTGAAACCTTTCGACCGAGTTAAAGTATTATCATATAAGTATAGAAGCATAGCTTCGAAACTATTTGAAAGTACCCCTTTCGAAACCAATGAAGGTTACCTTCGAAACCAATACCAATTGGATCCATTAGGTTTATAGTTAAAATAACATTTTTGGGTCAAAAGTGAACATAAGCAAAAACATCTCTTTCGAAACCATTCTTTATTTCAAATACTACTGGGGAAGCTTGATAGTGTTGAAACCATCCTTTCGAAAGCATTAAAACATTTGGGTTGACTTCGAAATCCCTTCCAAAACCATTGCCTTTGAAACCCCTAAACCCCTTTTGAAAGTAGTAGGAAGTGGCTTATAGTTGTAAAAACAAACGGTACCTTCCAACATCATTGATGTCTTCTGTACCATCGAAAGGCATCAGATTACAGAAGGGTTTCGACTTGGTCAAAACTACCCCTTTCGAAAGCTTCAATTAAAAACTAAGTAAGTTCTTCGGAAGCTACAACCTGAAAACAAAGGCGGCGAACTTCTTTGAAAGCTTCTCTAGAAATACCTTTTCGAAACCATTGGTTTCGATTGCTTCGAAACCTTTTTGTAAACAGGCAAGCGTTTTGCTTTTAAAATAAAAAAACAAAGGAACCAACCTCTTCGGAAGCTACGTTTCGACACCCTCCCTTCTGCCTTTCTCCAATCCACTACATATCAGCTAAATGATACCGTATGTATTGTTTTACTGGTTTTGACCGAAAAGGTTTCGACAAGGTCGGAGAAGGAAGCTCTAGGACGAAAGCTCCTTCCAAAGGAGGCGGAACCTACTTTCCTGAGCTAAAGGCTATTTTTACTAAATAAAGTAAACTTTTTGTAATATACTTGCCCGATTATAACACTTGATTGGCTATCTTAAACTTTCAAATAATTTGGCTAATATTTGCCGCATTTTCTCAGATCCAAAACCAATTAACAATTAACACATAACCCTTCCAAGTAATAAAGCAATTGAATCATTTAGGTCCTCCTTCCAAAATAATTTAATTCCATACTAAATCACTTGGTAAAAATCCCTAAAAATTCTAGAAATTCATTTTAATCATGTTGCCTAACATATCAAAATTTCAAGCCCAAATTCTTAATGTGATTTTCAAAATAAATTTATATACCCAATAACCATATTTTCCTTTGAAAATTCATAATTAATTCTCCATGGCTTGGAAAATTATAAAAATTGAAGCCCAACTCCAAAATTATGTTTTTCATAACATAAAAATTTTCCATTGCATTTAAAAATCATACAATCTTGGTTTTATCCTAAAATCGTGTATACCCCCTTTGAAACAATCTTGTAATCTTTACAAATTATAAATCAAGCATACCATCATCCAATATATCGTAAAAACGAATTTACCCTTAAATCTGAAATCATGGACCATAAAATAGAGATGTTGTGATTATTATTCACCTTAGAATGGATAAGGAAATTAGGGATTAATTGAGATTGATTTCTTCTAGCTTGATCCTAAGCGTTAGATTTGATTTCTCTTTTTTTCTCTTCTTCCTAATGGACGGCTCCTTTTTGCTTTCTTATGTTTGTAATTTTTGCAAATGTTTAAATGAATGTGTATGGCTAAGGGAAAATAGTGTAAGGGTGGAAACATGGGTGGCAATTTTACCCTAATGCTCCTATGTTTAATTAGCTAACAATTACCCATTTTAAATAAGCACGACCACTATATTTAATTAACGATCTCAACCCCCTTATCTCTATACATTATTCTATTTAATCCACTCTATTTAAATCTCCTGAATAATATTATTAAAAATTAGGGGTGTTACACATATGGTATATTTTATCTAAAGATATACAATGCTTGAAAGGATACATCTGATCCATGTGCAAGAGGACCGTTCTCGAAATACCGAGAGCACCTCTATGGAATTCTACACAATTATGCGAATGCACCTTAGCGGTTTTGATTGTATAACTATTATTTTTGTGTTGTACATGCACGCATCACATCTACTTGTTATTTATATTCTACACCCTAGACACTATATATTATATCAAAGCATGTACTTGATAGATGGTTGGCTCTTTTGAGGGATAACCTTTATGGTATTTCATAATGTCTAAAAAGATGTTGTTATATATCATACATATGTCCTGAATTTATCATACCCGACTTATGTTTGACACTTGGTTTTTATTTTTCCTTAATTCCTCGTGTACTCTTTTGAGTAGCCTGAGAAAGGCAGGCTTTCGTTGACGTTCTCTGGAGCTTCTGGAGATGAGCTGGATGCTTCCATTCACTTACGATAATGTTTTTATTTCCGCTGCATTACTTTATTATATATATAAGCATATGTGAGGACATGTTGTTATAACTATCCATGCTGATGATGGTGCTTATTTTTTAATTATGAAATGCAATGTATCTTAGAGTGACAGTTTGTACTATCTTTTGATATTACATGTTATCGTTTCATTGTGAAATTATGATGTTGCATTCTCCTCTTCCGTTCTATTTCTTTTTCATTTATTTTACCTTAACAATTTATCTTTCCAGCACTTGAGTGCTCGGCACATGAATGTCGTGAATGTAACATTTGAGTGTCGAAAAGGCGGATTGTTACATTATAGTACCACATATATTTAATCAAAAATATAATATGCAAAAATAATTCCCTATCAATAAAGGTGAAACTACCTCAATTATAGATCAATCTCGTCCACAAGTCATATCATGCATCGTGAAACCCATAAAAAAGTCAACAACAAAATTTAGGTTAGTCCAAACAAGCATATAGAAATAAATAAATATATAAATAAGTAATCAACATGGCTCATTAAAATAAACACACATACTTAAAATAATATGGCACTATCACCATACTAACCAACCAACAAATAAACATGTTTGTTAATCCTTATGCTTACTACTCATCCATCATAATATGTGTTTTCTTAATTTATCGATGAACTTATGCAAGGTCTCATCCTTGAAACACTTAGTGTACTATCTCTTTTTTACACTTTCGAAAGTAATACATGTGCCCAATTACGGCTAAGTTCGTAAAATAATGTGACCAGTCATGGCTACATCCTCAAAATAATATGTGCATCAACTCATACAGTAGCTACATTCTCGAACCCACATCATAAGGCTTCTCACGAATGACCATCATCATAAGGTCAATGGATACCCAATATTATAAGAGTATTGTGCTTTGCAGTATATCATAACATGTACAAAATGTCTTACGGTCAAAGACTAGCCAAAATTTTGGTTTTCCTGTGCCCAAATCCATGCTAGTTTGTAAGGCCAGGTACTTAAACTCGTGGCATACAAGTCCAGGACAGTTCACCATTGTTAGATCTAGAGTGATGTCGTGTAACTCAAGTAAGCATTCTCGCCGATCCCTTCTTTACAAGTACACATTGAAACCTTCGAGTTATCAATGATCTCTTAGCACACATCGTAGTCTTATTCCATAAGCTCACATCATCAAACTTGTAGCCTTGGACCATCATAATAACTCACATCATCCTATCATCAAAGTTCTAAACACTTATAGTAACTACACCAAAATCCTTTGGTATGCATTCACATCGTAACCTTGTTCCAACCTTCAGATCATGTTGAAAAATAAGAATCCAAAATCCCCTTGTAGTGATTACTTCATCTGATGTATGGTGACTCACTCAAAATACTTAGGAGGAATCTGTTGCCCATCGCCGGCGATGAGGGATTTAACATATCTTTAAATCAGATCATGTTCTTTTCCAAATCAGAACTTGTTTTATTCTAAAAATCATTCTCTTTTTATCATAAAAGCTAACTCAAATTGATTTTGAGTAAATGCACTGTAGAAAAGATTCAAACGACACAATATTATATTTTTCTCAAAAATCAGATAAATGTCTTTGTTGAAGCTAAAAGTTATAGAAGCAAGTAATTGCTGGTTAATATAGATTTTTGAAATGTATAACTTTTTAAACCTTTAATTTTAGTAAAGAAGTAATGAACCCCCTACCCATTGTTTCGATTACACATTGATACCATCAAGTCTTTAGTCACCAAAATTCTTCAGTCACTATTACTCATCTTAAAGAAACATCATCAAATCTTTTAGGTCATCTGAATATCTAGTCTTCCTTAGCTTAGGAAACTATGTCTTTTAACATTCCACTACTTTCTCCAATTTACATCCCTATAAAATTCAACACTTGGTAACTACTTTATCTTAAAATTATTAATACACAACAAGCAATTTAACCTAACATACGTTATAAATAATCACAATATGTCAAACAACAAGCGACCAAACTAATAATAAAAATCAATCATAACAAAGCAAGTGATCAACACCATAATATGAGCAAAGGAAATTAATTCAAACAAGAACAAAATAAATGAATAAACAAAGGAATATTTTCTTACCAAATTTCATTTTACTACATCAGAGTTACACATATATACATACATTGGATATACACAATCATCATATCTCAAATATACAACAATATAATACAGCGGAAACACTCCATACGTTCCTGCCATCCAGCTCGCCTCCTGAGCTCCAGAACGTCCTTACTTGAAAATCTGTAATACTCGGTCTAACCCGAGCATTACATCATAGTAACACCCGGGTCAGGCTGGAAACCAGCGTGAGTAAACCCATTTAACAAGGAATACAAATCATACAACTTCTATAAAACCCGAGTAACTCGTATCAATTAACAAGTTCACAAATTGTTTATGGACATTACATATTCCACACGTCAATTTCCTAAGTACCAAAATTTAGATTAAATAATCCAATTCACTTAAATCATTTCATTTCAGCCTATTGATTTCACATATCAATTTATAAAGAATCGAAGTGGTTTCGGGTATTAACTAATACCCGACTCCAGTCTCTACGAATCTTATGTCATCTTAAACCAGGTTATTCAATTAAATAAAATGTCACTTTTCACACATCAATTCATCATTTATAGATAACCACAATATTTCTGTCCATCCAAACATATCTATCACAAAACATTTCATATCAGAGATATCAACCAATTCAAGGCACTTAATCATCATTCAAACATTCATAAGCAAGATGGATCATTCCCAAAATCAATTTAATTCATCTCTAATTACAAATCTTCAAACACATAGATTATCTTTACTTAACATTTATTAATTACAAATTAATTAATTAGACATCCTTTAATTTATCCATCTTAATTAATCACCTTTGACTAATTATCCTTACTTACTCTCATTAGTTAATTTATGTTCCTCTAATTACTTTCATAAATTAATAATTATTTCTTAATTGCTTACATTCATTAATCCTTAAATTAATTACACGAAGTGATTATGACTTGTGATTATGACTTTATAAGTTCCATTAAGTAATTATACTGAATCAATTTCAAATGATTATCCTTTAATTAATTAACCTAATTAGTTATTAAAATTAATCACGTTAATTAATTATTTAATAATCCTTAGTTAATGATCTTCATTAACTATTTAAAATTCATTAATTACTTTTCTGAAGTAATTAAACTTACATTAATCATTATTAGTTATAAATTAATTATCCATTAATTAATCCTAATTATTTAATTAATTAAGTGTTGACTGTAACTTAATTAATCCTTAATTACTTGATTAATAAATCATAAATCATTAATCAATTAAATCAATTAATAGTCCATTTTTAATTACCCTAACAATTAAATGAATTACAAATCATTAACTTCTAATTTAACTTTAAGATAAACCTTTTCTTATCTATAGTTAAATTATTATTCATAAATACATTTGAAAACATTGATTTTCAAATTTAGTTTTAAATTTTATTTTAAATTCAAGATTTAAAATGAAAACTAATTTATTTTTAACAAAATTTGAAATGAATTTAAAAAAAAAACTTTAAATTCATACGTTAAAAATAATACTTTTCTTATAAAAGAGATTTTAAAAGAGTTCGAACCAAATTTCTTTTTAAATTCAAAACATTTAAAATATACCTTAACATTTAGACTTATTAAAACATTACATTTATAAACTTTATTTAATTCCAAACTAAGATTCAAATTGTACTTGAATCCATATTTAAACGTAATATTAAAACTTATTTTAAATCCTTGCTTTTATAATTTAAATTTCATTTTTAAAATTTTAAAAACAGAACAGGTTTGTTTTTTTTAAAAAAAAAAACTGTAACCAGACTCTACCCCGAGCCTCACAAATATTGCTTCGAGTCAAATCCAAATACACTCGAGCAAACCATCAAATTACTTCGAGTAAAACTAGAACAATCCTTCCCTGTCAAATCAGAAAACGACAATCACTAGAAATGTCCACCGTGCACATGCACGGTGGCTTTGATCGCCTCCGATCAACTTTGGCGATCATCCAACATCGACAAACATCCAAACACCACATCACGATCATCAGATCGTTACAACAAAATCGAAATCAAATTCGATCTTGAAACCAGACCAGGAATAAAAACATGAACAACCACAGGAACAACGCATCAAAACCTGTAAACACCTCATCTCCGATCCTCCGACCATCATCGAGTCTGCACCTCCGACTACTCCATCGCCAGAACCTCTTCCACCATCCCCTCGAATCTTGTAGCACTCGATCAACCGAGGAAGTCGAACCAAACCTAAAACTCGACCTAGATAAAACTAGGGTTACAGACCCAAAATCTACCATCGCCACCTCCACGGTGATTCTGATCAACTTCTGGCAATTTTCCACTAACCGCCAATCACCCTTCGACCTCCAGGAAGAATCATGACACCCCATATCCACTAGATCGCCAGAGGTTACTCAAATATCATTTTCTGGTCAACTCAGAAATACCCCTCTTTCTCTTTACTACAAATTATGATTTTAGTTTTAAAATTTCTCATTTTCGATATGAATTCAAGTTATAAACCTGAATCAGAAATCCATGATGATGGATTTCATCAAACCTTTAAACTTTCCTTTGTTCTATCTTGTTTCCAAATATATTTCCATCTTTTTTTACTTGAAACAAATTTTAAGCTTTAACTTAGGAATAAACAAACATAAATCTTTTGAATCTCTAGTCCTAATAAATACCAGGTAAGTAGGTTTGGATTTTTGATTAAAATTTTAATTTACAGAACCAAGAACAGATATGATTCAATATAACAGACATGCACACTCACAAGTATTTATACCACAGAGATACTCATATATATGCACAACCAAGTATTATTCATCTTAACTTCACAGAAAAACAGCAGAATATTTACTTAGATTTAAATTTAAAAAAAAAGTTTACTCACAGTTTTAAAAAGAAGGAACTCTGCTTGCCTTTTTCTTTTATTTCAGGCTTGATCTTCTTTTTTAGTTTTTATTCCTTTAAGTGGTAATAGCTACTTGTTTTAGTTTTTTTTTAAGTTATGAAATGAAAGAATATATTAATTAGATCGAATGAAGGAAGAATATGAAGGTAAGTGGAGGTAAATAGGCTGCTTTTTGGTGTACACAGCAAGCTTCTACTTTTGATTTTTATATAACTTTTTTTTTCTTTGGTCAGGAGTTTATTATGACCTGATTTGTGTATGCTTGATTTGAACCCTTGTATGCTTGAACATTTAATGCCTGACATTGATATTTTATGTGCTTGAGATGATGTATATCTAATGCTATGTCCTCTAAGTACATACATAAAGATTTGTCATACTTATTTGGATAAGTATTTCTTGTGTTGTATACACAATATAATCACTTATATACTTATATATATAAATATCTTTAATATGTTTACTCTTATTTATTTTATTTTATTTGTTCGACCTATAAAATTAGGATTCCATAGATTTTGATTTATTTAATCACCCAATTAACATACTTTAAAAATCCGGGTCGTCACGTCCCTCCCCCTTTAGAACTTTTCATCCTCGAAAAGGAATGAAGCTAGAATTATTGAAATGCCTAAAATCAGATAAATTTTCTTTGATCGTTTTTAAAACACTTCTTAATATCTATATAATATTATTCCAAAATATTTTTTTTGTAAAAATACTTTTATAACAAGATGTTTCAACTAGTCTGTCCTTGTTCTCAAAGAAATTCGGTAATACGTTGATCAGGCGTACGACTGAAAATCTATAAGTGCTTGGCAGACCCATTTTCAACATCCAGTGAAAATACAATGAAAATATTGAAAACATTTTGAAAATATGGGAAATATCTTTGGTGAGAAGGCACTGGAAATCATCACCCCCATCCATGGTCGCAGTTACATCCTAGGTTACGTTGCCATCGCAGCAAAAGTCCATGTAACCGTAGGCACTCCGTGCCTCTCGATTACGCCATGGAACCCACAATAGATTGCAGTTACATTCCAGGGTCACGTTGCCATCGCAGCAAAAGTCCATGTAACTGTTGGCATCAGCGCCCTCGATTTTCACCGTCGAAGTGAAACTTCTCCACTCCTACATAGGTCGCAGTCTACCGATATAAAATCAAACACAGACTATTGGCTCTCAGCGGCCCACACGACTTTCGCTATGTTACCATAGGTCGCAGTCTACCGATATAAAATCAAACGTAGACTGTTGGCTCTCAGCGGCACACACGACTTTCGCTATGGTCTGTAGTAGATCGCAGTGACATCGAGTTACACTTTCATCACAACATAACCCAAATGCCTCTGTAGGCATCAGGGCCCCTCGATTTTTGCTACACACTACTCATAATCCTCAGGAAATAGTTTTGTCCGGACTCCTCACAGGATCAACTTTAGAACCCCCCCCTTAGGGTTCAAGGCAGTACCAACCTATGGTACTCCAGAGAAGTTCATTTCAAGGAAGCGTCTTTTTCCCCAGAGCCATTATCAAAACACTTTATACCATACACATATAGTATCTTTCAAATCATACACCTAGTATGATCTCATACAAAGCTCCTTTACACAAAATCGATTATCCAAAAAGCAATAATTCTCAAACTAGGCTTTCTAAATTCCAATATTGATTTTACCCAAAAATCAAAAGCCTTTCCAAATCCAAAGGTTCCCAAAACCTTTTTCCAAAATCATTCTCACAAGATCCTTTATATATATAGATAGATATATATAATTTCGAAAAATCTTTGGTTCTTTTTAAACTTGTATAAAATTCCTTTTATACTTCAAACACTTTCAAAAGTCCTTTTCTTCCGACAAAAGATTAAACAAGGGGAGATTTATCTTATATAACAAAGATATATAACATTGTTTATTCAAAATCAAATATTCAAATTTGATTACTCCATAAAGTCACTTACCATTTTACTTACTTCCATAAAGTTAATTTTTCCATAGAAATATCCAATTTCCACTTTACTTCATCATATATTTCACAAAATATACCTTTCATTTCAAAAACTATTTCACAATTATTACCCACAATTTCGCAGTAATAATTTCATTCAACCTGTACGATGCACATATCATCTGTATGCCATACCAATCTGATCGCTCACTCGATCACTCAATTTCACTTCCGAACTGGTATCGTCCACCCGACTTGCTAGTGCGGACTCAGATGTAGTTTCATGATCAGAAACCGTCATTCTCCTTGCATAGTCATAGCTATGATAGAGAATATTCAGAACCAATCAATAATCCATATCCAGGTTCGCTATCGAAAATCGAGTGAAAAATCCCAACTTGGATCAATATAACTACCTCAAAATTCTATGCTCGAATCTAGATCAAATCACTATGCGAGTTGAATAATATACATACATCCTACATATTTATCTTCATTGATTATTAGCCAAATCAATTTCCTTTCTATTCATTCTCACTTTGATTTTATTCACTTATTCACATTTGCCTCAACCCCATTTGGATTATCACTAAAATTCTTATCTCAATTGGAAATTTAATCATAAACAGTTTGAACCTCGACCAGTTTAATTTAGAAAATAGCTTGGAAAATCTAAAAATAGATAAGTGGTTGAAAAATAATTATTCGTTTGTAAAATAACTATAAATAGTTAAACAGTTATAAAATAGTTAAGTAATTGTAAATTAGTTGAAAAAAAGTAATTATTTATAAAACAATTGAAAAACAGTAATTAGTTTATAAATCAGTTGTAAAATTGTTAAATAGTACCAAAAATAATTATAAAACAAGTATAAGATAGTTTAGGTTCAAAAAGAAAAGTTGTATAGTAAATAGTTTGGAAAAATAGATTTATTTTAAAACAATATAAGTTGAAAATAGTCCAGAGCCAAACTGTTCAATTTCCCAATCTCCATTTCCAATTAATTTCCCATCAATTCAATTTAAATTTCCACTCCCATTTTAATTGACTCAATTCCAATTTTAAATAACCTCAATTTCCATTGAAATTGATTTAATCCCAATCCCCATTTGAATTTGAACTCACTCAACTTCAATTTCATTTCGAATTAGTCCAATTCAAATTTTCCATTTGGATTTTTAAACTTATCCATCTTCAATCACAATTCCAATTAATTCAAATCAAATTCTATTTGAACTAATGCAATTTAAATCTCAACTTTAAACCATCTCGAATTATATAAATCCGAGTTAAATTTTCAAATGTTGGTTTAACTTCTTAAACCAAAATAACTTTTATTTTGAAGTCTTTAAACAGTTTAATTCTGAGTCCAAATTTCAGAATTTCATTTTAAATTCCCTTACTTAACTTATTCCAAAGTTTAATTAATAACTCAAATTCCTTTAAACAATTTAATCTTCGAAATCCAATTTACTATCCAATTTCAACTTTGAAACCAAATTTCAGCAATCTCATTTACAATTTATCTTAAATATTCAAATTTCCAATTCAAGGCAATTACATATCCTTAATTTCAATTTAAAGTTTAATTCCCCTTTTATCTCAATAATGGATATATTACCACACTTCATTTCTCATTCATTTTAAACAAATCCAATTCACAATTTAAAGATTATTAATAACAATAGGATGATATCATCCACTTTATTTTAAAACATCCATTCATTTTCAATTTCCAGATCTCAAACCCATTTTGAAATCACACAATCTCCCAATTCAAATTAACCATTTAACTTCCCAAGTTAATTCCCAATTTCATCTTGAAATTTCCAATGCGGGTTGCTTGTTAACTTATTTAACTTTCCCAAAGTTAAATTTGCTTAACCCAGCCAACCTTACCTAATTTGAATTCCTATTTCAAATTTTAAACTTCACATTAATAGTCTTATAAGTTCAAAAACTTATCACCTTAGATATCAGATATCATTTAAAATTTAAAATTCATCATTTAGAGTTTATTTCAAACCATTTTTGATATTATGTATATTCCTTATATATACATATTATTTTCTTTACACACTAGGTTATCCTTAAACTTTAAACCATTTTTTGTTTTTACTTCAAAACAAATTTTCAAACAACCCTTGTTTGCAACAAGTCCCTTTTATTCAAATAATACTTATTTATTATTTCTTTTAGGACTTTGAAACAAATTCCAAATTTTCTGGCTTAGATTTTAAACTTCACAATGTAGATCATCTTCGGTTCCAATTATAAGTCATACTTACCTAAACATTTCATTTTGCTTACTCTATAATACACATCTTATTATTAAACACAATAATCATTTATGATAATAACTAAGATTATCATATCTGGAAACCAATTTATTATTATCTTATTCTGAAACTCCACCCAAATTCAAGATTTAATTTTAGTTTGAATCCTTTTCAAATTTACCTTTATTTAATTTCTATTTGGTTGTATTTCTTAATTTAATTCCAAGAATTTAACAAGCAATTACCTTAACATTTATTAAAAAGAAATATTTCTTTATATATCAAAATATATTCTTATACAAAATGATTTAAAATCTTTATATAAGAAAATAATAAGTACGCTCTGATATATATATACACACACTCAGCTCATTCTAGGGTACTACGGACTCTATTTAATGAGTAATTCCCACCAGAGCCAAGGTTCTCGCTTAACCTTTCAGCTCTGATACCAACTGTGACGATCCGAAATTTTCGATCCTGAAAATGGCAGATAATTAGGAAAAAGAAGAAAGAGATAGAAGGACAAGAAGAATAGAATCACCAACATCTCACATTCGCATCGGATAAAATATAATAACAAATAATAACAGTTATACAAAGGAATATTTTCTTGTCAAATTTCATTTTACCACATCGGAGTTACACATATATACAGATATTGGATATACACAATCATCATATCTCAAATACACAACAATATAATACAGCGGAAACACTCCATACGTTCCTGCCATCCAGCTCGCCTCCTGAGCTTCAGAACGCCCTTACCTGAAAATCTGTAATACTCGGTCTGACCCGAGCATTACTCAAAGTAACACCCGGGTCAGGCTGGAAACTAGCGTGAGTAAACCCATCTAACATGGAATACAAATCATACAAGTTTTATAAAACCCGGGTAACTCATATCAATTAACAAGTTCACAAATTGTTTATGGACATTACTTATTCCACACGTCAATTTCCTAAGTACCAAAATTTAGATTAAATAGTCCAACTCACTTAAATCATTTCATTTCAGCCTATTGTTTTCACATATCAATTTATAAAGAATCGAAGTGGTTCCAGTATTAACTAATACCCAACTTCGGTCTCTTCGAATCTCATGTCATCTTAAACCAGGTTATTCAATTAAATAAAATGTCACTTTTTACACATCAATTCATCATTTATAGATAACCACAATATTTCTGTCCATCCAAACATATCTATCACAAAACATTTCATATCAGAGATATCAACCAATTCAAGGCACTTAATCATCACTCAATCTTTTGAGTAGCCTGAGAAAGGCAGGCTTTCGTTGACGTTCTCTGGAGCTTCTGGAGATGAGCTGGATGCTTCCATTCACTTACGATAATGTTTTTATTTCCGCTGCATTACTTTATTATATATATAAGCATATGTGAGGACATGTTGTTATAACTATCCATGCTGATGATGGTGCTTATTTTTTAATTATGAAATGCAATGTATCTTAGAGTGACAGTTTGTACTATCTTTTGATATTACATGTTATCGTTTCATTGTGAAATTATGATGTTGCATTCTCCTCTTCCGTTCTATTTCTTTTTCATTTATTTTACCTTAACAATTTATCTTTCCAGCACTTGAGTGCTCGGCACATGAATGTCGTGAATGTAACATTTGAGTGTCGAAAAGGCGGATTGTTACATTATAGTACCACATATATTTAATCAAAAATATAATATGCAAAAATAATTCCCTATCAATAAAGGTGAAACTACCTCAATTATAGATCAATCTCGTCCACAAGTCATATCATGCATCGTGAAACCCATAAAAAAGTCAACAACAAAATTTAGGTTAGTCCAAACAAGCATATAGAAATAAATAAATATATAAATAAGTAATCAACATGGCTCATTAAAATAAACACACATACTTAAAATAATATGGCACTATCACCATACTAACCAACCAACAAATAAACATGTTTGTTAATCCTTATGCTTACTACTCATCCATCATAATATGTGTTTTCTTAATTTATCGATGAACTTATGCAAGGTCTCATCCTTGAAACACTTAGTGTACTATCTCTTTTTTACACTTTCGAAAGTAATACATGTGCCCAATTACGGCTAAGTTCGTAAAATAATGTGACCAGTCATGGCTACATCCTCAAAATAATATGTGCATCAACTCATACAGTAGCTACATTCTCGAACCCACATCATAAGGCTTCTCACGAATGACCATCATCATAAGGTCAATGGATACCCAATATTATAAGAGTATTGTGCTTTGCAGTATATCATAACATGTACAAAATGTCTTACGGTCAAAGACTAGCCAAAATTTTGGTTTTCCTGTGCCCAAATCCATGCTAGTTTGTAAGGCCAGGTACTTAAACTCGTGGCATACAAGTCCAGGACAGTTCACCATTGTTAGATCTAGAGTGATGTCGTGTAACTCAAGTAAGCATTCTCGCCGATCCCTTCTTTACAAGTACACATTGAAACCTTCGAGTTATCAATGATCTCTTAGCACACATCGTAGTCTTATTCCATAAGCTCACATCATCAAACTTGTACCCTTGGACCATCATAATAACTCACATCATCCTATCATCAAAGTTCTAAACACTTATAGTAACTACACCAAAATCCTTTGGTATGCATTCACATCGTAACCTTGTTCCAACCTTCAGATCATGTTGAAAAATAAGAATCCAAAATCCCCTTGTAGTGATTACTTCATCTGATGTATGGTGACTCACTCAAAATACTTAGGAGGAATCTGTTGCCCATCGCCGGCGATGAGGGATTTAACATATCTTTAAATCAGATCATGTTCTTTTCCAAATCAGAACTTGTTTTATTCTAAAAATCATTCTCTTTTTATCATAAAAGCTAACTCAAATTGATTTTGAGTAAATGCACTGTAGAAAAGATTCAAACGACACAATATTATATTTTTCTCAAAAATCAGATAAATGTCTTTGTTGAAGCTAAAAGTTATAGAAGCAAGTAATTGCTGGTTAATATAGATTTTTGAAATGTATAACTTTTTAAACCTTTAATTTTAGTAAAGAAGTAATGAACCCCCTACCCATTGTTTCGATTACACATTGATACCATCAAGTCTTTAGTCACCAAAATTCTTCAGTCACTATTACTCATCTTAAAGAAACATCATCAAATCTTTTAGGTCATCTGAATATCTAGTCTTCCTTAGCTTAGGAAACTATGTCTTTTAACATTCCACTACTTTCTCCAATTTACATCCCTATAAAATTCAACACTTGGTAACTACTTTATCTTAAAATTATTAATACACAACAAGCAATTTAACCTAACATACGTTATAAATAATCACAATATGTCAAACAACAAGCGACCAAACTAATAATAAAAATCAATCATAACAAAGCAAGTGATCAACACCATAATATGAGCAAAGGAAATTAATTCAAACAAGAACAAAATAAATGAATAAACAAAGGAATATTTTCTTACCAAATTTCATTTTACTACATCAGAGTTACACATATATACATACATTGGATATACACAATCATCATATCTCAAATATACAACAATATAATACAGCGGAAACACTCCATACGTTCCTGCCATCCAGCTCGCCTCCTGAGCTCCAGAACGTCCTTACTTGAAAATCTGTAATACTCGGTCTAACCCGAGCATTACATCATAGTAACACCCGGGTCAGGCTGGAAACCAGCGTGAGTAAACCCATTTAACAAGGAATACAAATCATACAACTTCTATAAAACCCGAGTAACTCGTATCAATTAACAAGTTCACAAATTGTTTATGGACATTACATATTCCACACGTCAATTTCCTAAGTACCAAAATTTAGATTAAATAATCCAATTCACTTAAATCATTTCATTTCAGCCTATTGATTTCACATATCAATTTATAAAGAATCGAAGTGGTTTCGGGTATTAACTAATACCCGACTCCAGTCTCTACGAATCTTATGTCATCTTAAACCAGGTTATTCAATTAAATAAAATGTCACTTTTCACACATCAATTCATCATTTATAGATAACCACAATATTTCTGTCCATCCAAACATATCTATCACAAAACATTTCATATCAGAGATATCAACCAATTCAAGGCACTTAATCATCATTCAAACATTCATAAGCAAGATGGATCATTCCCAAAATCAATTTAATTCATCTCTAATTACAAATCTTCAAACACATAGATTATCTTTACTTAACATTTATTAATTACAAATTAATTAATTAGACATCCTTTAATTTATCCATCTTAATTAATCACCTTTGGTTAATTATCCTTACTTACTCTCATTAATTAATTTATATTCCTCTAATTACATTCATGAATTAATAACTATTGCTTAATTGCTTACATTCATTAATCCTTAAATTAATTACACTAAGTGATTATGACTTTATAAGTTCCATTAAGTAATTATGCTTAACTAATTTCACATGATTATCCTTAAATTAATTAACCTAATTAATTATTAAAATTAATCACATTAATTATTTAATAATCCTTAGTTAATGATCTTCATCAACTATTTAAAATTCTTTAATTACTTCTCTAAAGTAATTAAACTTACATTAATCATTATTAATTATAAATTAATTATCTATTAATAATCCATTAATTAATCCTAATTATTTAATTAATTAAGTGTTGACTATAACTTAATTAATCCTTAATTACTTGATTAATTAATCATAAATCATTAATTAATTAAATCAATTAATTATCCATTTTTAATTACCTTAACAATTAAATGAATTACAAATCACTAACTTCTAATTTAACTTTAAGATAAACCTTTTCCTATCTATGGTTAAATTATGATTCACAAATACATTTGAAAACATTGATTTTCAAATTTACTTATAAATTTTATTTTAAATTCAAGATTTAAAATGAAAACCAATTTATTTTTAACAAAGTTTGAAACCAATTTAAAAAAAACTTTAAATTCACGCGTTAAAAATAATACTTATCTTATAAAGGATATTTTAAATGACTTCAAACCAAATTTCTTTCTAAATTCAAAACATTTAAAATATACCTTAACGTTTAGACTTATTAAAACATTTACATTTATAAAACTTTATTTAATTCCAAACTAAAGATTCAAATTGTACTTTAATCCACATTTAAAATTAATATTAAAACTTATTTTAAATCCTTGCATTTATGATTTAAATTTCATTTTTTTAAATTTTAAAACATAACAGGTTTGTTTTTTCAAAAAACTGTAACCAGACTCTACCCCGAGCCTCACAAATATTTCTTCGAGTCAAATCCAAATACACTCGAGCAAACCATCAAATTACTTTGAGTAAAACTAGAACAATCCTTCCAATCACCCTTCCACCTCCAGGAAGAACCACGACACCCCATATCCACTAGATCGCCAGAGGTTACTCAAATATCATTTTTTGGTCAACCCAGAAATACCCCTCTTTCTCTTTACTAAAATTTATTATTTTAGTTTTAAAATTTCTCATTTTCGATATGAATTCAAGTTATAAACCTGAATCAGAAATCCAAGATGATGGATTTCATCAATCCTTTAAACTTTCCTCTGTTCTATCTTGTTTCCAGATATATTTCCAACTTATTTTACTTGAAATTTTTTTTAAGCTTTAGCTTAGGAATAAACAAACATAAATCATTTGAATCTGTAGTCCTAATAAATACCAAGTTAGTAGGTTTGGATTTTTGATCAAAATTTTAATTTACAGAACCAAGAACAGACATGATTCAGTATAATAAACATGCACACTCACAATTATTCATATCACAGAGATACTCTTATATATGCACAACCAAGTATTATTCATCTTAACTTCATAGAAAAACAGCAGAATATTTACTTTGATTTAATTTTTTTTTAAAAGTTTACTTACAGTTTTAAAAAGAAGGAACTCTGCTTGCCTTTTTCCTCTACTTCACGCTTGATCTTCTGTTTTAGTTTTGATTCCTTTAAGTGGTAATAACTACTTGTTTTAGTTTGTTTTTAAGTTATGAAATGAAAGAATATCTTAACTGGATCAAATGAAGGAAGAAGATGAAGGTAAGTGGAGGTATATAGGCTGCTCTTTGGTGTACACAGTAAGCTTCTACTTTTGATTTTTATATAACTTTTTTTTTCTTTGGTCAGAAGTTTATTATGACTTGATTTGTGTATGCTTGATATGAACCCTTGTATGCTTGAACATTAAATGCTGACATTGATATTTTATGTGCTTGAGATGATGTATATCTAATGCTATGTCCCCTAAGTACATACATAAAGATTTGTCACTTATTTGGATAAGTATTTCTTGTGTTGTACACACAATATAATCACTTATATATACACTAAATATCTTTAATATGTTTACTCTTATTTATTTTATTTTATTTGTTCGACCTATAAAATTAGGATTCTATAGATTTTGATTTAGTTAATCACCACGTTAAAAATCCTGGTCGTCACACCACGAGTCCTACAGTTACTGATGCCCTACACCAACGTAATGTATACATAAAAACTAGCAACCCCTTTCAGTGGGTAAACTTTTGTTATGTAACATTACTGACCTTACATCCCAAACCCATACTAATGGTAATTTCATTTCTAATTAATCTAAGCTATTGTCTAGATTCAATAATTTTCACCCTTCATAAATGCATAGTTGTTTAGAACTTCTCTTATGTTCAACTATTGCATTCAGTTATTTTTACACAACTTACTTCTTGTTTTATTTATGCCGTTTTACTATCATTTACCACATACTTCTAATTTGGCAAATTAATCGTCTTTTACTACTTCACTTCTACTTGATAATATTAAATATATTTTGTTGCTTCTTTTAAACTATTACTACCTTTTATTGGTTACTATAATCTTCTTACTTACTCATTACCTTGTGTTATATACACTTCATTGCATATAGTTTATTTTCTAACTTATTGCATATGTTAGATTTCATAATTAAGTTATTATTATTATCTCTAACCATAATACTTTGGTTAAGGGATTTTCTGCATTTTAATATGCTGGAATTATATCCTCCCAAAGGAAATGCTAAGGTCATAAATTTCCATAACTTATCTAAAAGTGGACTTGTGTTATGTTTGAAATTACGAGGAATTATCTTTTTGTTATTATTGAAATAGTGAGTACAAAGTATGGTGAACATCCTTACTTTGTACATCTTTTTCTTTTTGGCACATTCCTTGTTATTTCAAACTTCACACATTTGTTTATTTATAAAATTGGATAATTTATGGAAATTTACCTTGCAACACACTTAATTCTAATGAATTAAAATATCACTTAAATCCCAATCCAATTTATAATAAAATCCAATTCACATTTACGCTCATATATCATTTAAGCAATAAACCTGGAATTACTAGACAATTTCACTAATTTACGAACTATTTTTCCCTTACTTTCCAGATTCAAATATATGCAATACAAAAGCTATGCTAATCATTTAAAGAATATGTTGGCATGATATATTAATTCACTGCACATATATTTTTAAGCCTACAACTCCAAAATTACTTTCAATCATACAGGAACAGATTTACAATGATATAAATCCAATATTATATAAAAATATAAAATTTCCCACTCCCTTTCCTTTTTCTCGAAACATATATTGAAAAAATACACATATTAATTAGAAATTTGGATCCCGGAAGAGAATTGAAATTGATTTAGTTTTGGATTTATAATTTTACCTTGGGTCTAGCAATTTTATGTGATCCTATTCTTCTTCTTTATTATTCTTTTCCATTCTCCACTTGTATATACATATATGATTATAGTATTATTAAGGTTTAAGAATTTGTTGAGAAAAGAAAATGGCAGGGCTTTGTCAGGTTTCAGAAAATATGAGGAGAAAAGTGGGGATGTAGCTCCGTATTTATAGTGGTTCGAATCAATGCCAAACGTGAGATTAGATTCTTTTAAATCTGGACCGTTTAGTCTAGTTTGAACTCATAGTCTCTAGTCAACTACCGATCGACCGCTACCCTACCATCGGTCGACCGCAAACGGTCGACCAATTATTTATTATTGTTAGTGTCCATTTCTTCCCCAAATTTCATTATTTCATATATATTTAACCGACTTGATAATGCTAATTATTCTTCATGGTTAAGTGACTATTAACATTAACCAACGTTAGTTAATTACAATTATTTCCTCAATTACATATATAATTCTTTGCTTTCCAAATTATTCAAAAGTTAATAACCTTTTCGGTTGAACACAATCGTAAAACATCATATATGAAAATTGGTCAAAAAATCACCATGAATGCAACAATGCAAATTTTGTTACCAAATTTTGACGTTTGAGAAAATTCCATTTTCGATTTCACTAATTATTAATTAATAATTGTTAAATTCACGAGGTGCTACAAAGGTTCTCCATTTTTTTCATTTTAGATGCCCTCGACATCCATATTCCTAGTTCGGATCTTGTTCATTTGCTGGCACAAGGTCATCATTTCTTCTTTGATGACAGCCTTAGCATGTCGTAGGCGGCTTTGGCCCTTAATCGTGGAGGGACTCCTTTAGTATCTTCTTAGTGATGGGATGCAACTATTGTAAGGCTACTCGAATGACGGTGATTGGATGGAGTAGGTGATTTGTGTACGCTGATTGGTGAAATGGACTAGCATGCCCGCCTTTCTCATGATCTTGGCTAGGGCACCTCCCTTTGGGACTAGAAGTGGATGGATGGTTCCCTTTGTTTAAGATTTCTAGCTCACCCACTACTACTCAAATGGTTAAAATACAAGTCGTGCTCCTATCCGCTGGTCAACGGTGGCCAACTACAGAAAACCTTTCAGCTAATGGAGAGTGGCGATCTACTTGGGCCTCTATACACATAACTGGCTCAGTATCTATGTCATGGTCATCACACCCTCTATTATGTGTAGTATATACTTTTCTACTTGGACAAGAGCTCCCCTAGGGGGAGTTTCTCGCATGATTATTCGTGGGCACCATGCATTACGGTGTAGGTGTTGAGAATTGCAGGTTTGATGGTGGTTTGGTTAATCATCGATGGGACTACGAGGGAAAATTTAATAGTTGTACAGGCGCCCATCCAAGTCTTTATGTTATTCAGGTCACAAGCATGTTTTTATACATTGGTTAACCATACATCATACCGAGCCATATGTCATTATTGAGCCTGAGGATGGGGCTGGCAGCACTAGTCCCACTGGCTCCATTGAGGTTGTGGTCATTGGGATTATCAACTTCATTCTCATTGTTGGCTTGTAAGGTGTAGGTTTGAATAGGGGTTTGTAGAGACTAAAAGTGAAAAAAGAGAGCTTTCAGGGCAGTGCCCTTTTCTAGCATCAAAATGTTGATTAAAAATTCATCCAACCACGGAATTATAATTGAGAGCTAGATATTTGCAAAGGTAATTAACCAACCTTGATTTATAAATGGAAAATGAGTACATAACATACAATAAGTAATAAGACACAAGATTTAGAGTGGTCGATCAAAGTTAATCTACGGTAACTATGACGATTTTTTATTACTTTACTTATCTTACAACAATTCAGATTATAAGAGGTAATAACACAAAAATTAAATGATTGAGAATATTAGTTGTTCAACCCTTGTTTAATGCATGCCTTTATGTATTTATAGATGACGAAATGCATGATGAATGGACATGATGATGCGGTTTCGATCTAAAATTATACCCGGGCTATTGATGGAGTTATTTGTCTAAGATGTTTGCCAGCTAGGATGCTAGTTGGTTTGAACGGCTTAAATGTTTGTTAGTTGGCGGTTTGAACACATGCATGCCTATGTTAGGGACAGTAGCATGGGATCAGGGGCGGTTGCACAAAGGCACTTTTCCAGGGTGGCGACAAAGGACAAGGAGTGGGTATCATAGTGCCTCTTGTGTTAGATATACAACACCATATGTGTCAGACTCTTTGGAGAAAATATGCATGTGAACCTTCTTTACAGCCGAGTGGTCCAATGCTTGTGGTCACAACAGGCCATATGAAGATAAGAGAAATTTAGAAGTTGTATGTGGTCAGGGTAGAAGACGAGTGGGAGGCATTGTCAATGGGAAGATGATACCATCCAATTGAATTGAAGTATGGGCAAAGTATGCTGCATGGGTTGCTCGTCTATGGATTGTCGTAAATATGTCGAGCCGTTATATTTCCTGGTTTGCTGACAACATCAAAAGATTGATATGGCTCATGCATGTACTAGTGTTTGGTGAGCTGTTTTTGGAAATTGAGGGTATTCCTTGAGCATATGGGCCACTAGAATCATGCGGGTCAAGATGCTAGTTATTGGAGTTATGCGGGTCGAGATGCGAGCTGAGAACAGGCCAATGCATTAACTGTTGAAATCATACAGATCAAGATGCATGCCGGTCCATATTGCACGTGAAAAGATTGAGCAACACAAAATTTGTCACATTAACTAATCGCTGAATCCCCCCATTACACCATAACTACCACTACTTGGCTAGAGATGAATGCACCAAACCCTCTTCAACCAACACTACGCCATAAATGGCCTTCTGTAACACAAAAAAAATGTTGGCTCAGGCCCGAAAAATGTTCCCATAGGTCTATGGCAACACTTTTAGGGTGATGCAATTTTTACCGTTGCCTTAGACCTCAAGGCAACATTTTGACTATCTAAGGCAACAAAAGTAATATTGTTGCAATAGAACCCTATTTGGGTCTTTAGCAATGCCCATAGGTATCTATAGCAACATTCCAAAAATGTTGCTATAGATATTAACTTTCTGAAGTTGTGGGGCCTACATCTTATGGGGCCCACAATGTGGGGCCCATGACCCAACTTGGTCCATCCCTATTGTAATGCCTTGAATGACTATTGCAACATTATTTTAAGCAACATTTATAACCCGGTGGCAACACTATTATGAAGCTACCGCAACACTATTATGAAGCTACTACAACACTATTTTGAAGCTACTGCAACACTATACTGAAGAGACACTAAGAGCACATAGAACACTTGCATAATACACAGTACAATATCACATAAAAAACTTGCATAATACACAGCATAATACACAGTACAGATAACAATTCATATAGCAGTACACATCACAATCCATGTCAGTTACCCTAAAATATCTAGTTACCCCAAAATACTACAAAGCTACCCCAAAATATCCGGTATACATAACAATTCATAAATGAGACTTAAGAGCTGGTGGCTCCAGTCAGATTATCAGTCTCACTGGACATGATTGTGGAAGTTAGATCCTCTACATTGATGTTCATCTCCGGGTTTGCATCACCTAATTTCTTAAGCACCCTAGCCAAATTCTCTTGTACCTTTTGATTTACCTTGGATTCCAGCTGTGCTTCCATTTCTTCGACAAGCCTTTGCCTTAAGTCATTTACATAATCATTTGTTAGAGCCTCGGTTGATTGTTTTGCACACTTTTCACGCCTCCCTATAAGCAAAGGACGACCCTGTGATTTTTCCATTCGAAATTACTGTTTCAATAGTATTTCCTCCTTCTCCACCGGCCATGCAGAGAATGCAGCAAATGCAGAGAAAGCAGCAAATGCAGAGAAAGCCACATTTTGGAATGTTTATGTGCATGTAATTAGAAAACAATTTGTAACATATATACTAGTAAAAACTGGAAAACAATTCCGTCGATAGCTAGCTACGGCTTCGTCATCTGGATTCTGAGGCTTCAAACGACCATTCATTTTATTTATGCACACACGTGTATTACTATAGACATATATTTTTATATAAACCAAGTAAGTAATCCCTTTAACCATATTCATTTCTTCATTTCCAGTTTTTGTGTCATTTCTAGCCAAACGCAAAAGCAAGTCCTCTTCATTCGACTAGAAAAGGAAAAAATGGCTGAGGGATCAAAATTCTTAATCTCACAATATACTCAATTATAATTTCCAAAGCAAACATCTATGCCATTAGTACGTTTGTGAAACTCAGGTTCAACAAGTGTTTCAAGGACAGTTTCAAGGCATGAGCATACATGCACATGAGAAAGACACGAACAATGTGCAGCATGTGCAAAACAGAACAAAACTATTACAAAACAGAATTATTACTTACAAGTTTGTAATTCATTACTTGAGGATTAGACACGTACTCACGTCCATCTGTTCTCTTACGACTTTTAAGAAAAATTGCTGCACTGGATGGTGTCTCCTGATACAAGTTCAATAGATAGTTTCGCATACACTCTCTTCAGTCAAAAATGTAAAGTATCACATACCATCTTATGACGAAGCTGGGCGAACGACTTTGGACCAGCGGTGTGTGTCTTGATACGACTTACGACTATCTAAAACTGAATTTAGGGTCCAACACCTAAACCGAAGGCCCACGCATCATGCACGTCACCAAAAGTTTGCAAGTAGGTATATTTATAACCTATTTTACCCTTCTTCTCGAGAAATTTCTGTGATGTGGGACAATTTGAATAGTCTGTAACTGTGAAACCATCGTTTCTCATATTTTCAAAACAAAGCAAGTCAGCCGGATGCTTGAAGATAGAATTTGCTAAGTCATGAACAAAATAAATCATTATTATAAAATTCCATTTAATCAAGAACTATACGTTAAGTATAATGTGAACTTCACTTTTTGTTGCATTATCCCATGAAGAGATTTTTTTTTTATTTACTTTAAAGTTTGACTCTCTTGTGTATATAAAGACTAAAGCAATAGCATCCTCTTTATGTTGCTCTCTAGTGTATTTCACTTAAAGTTTCTACTACTTGTGCTAATAAAAACATAAATAGCAATCCCCACGATTCTAACGGCCTTACCGGTTCAACCTTCGATCATCATAATTCGATGAGCAATTCAGTTCTCATAACTATGACTTCCACAAACATTAAAACATGTGTTTATGTTTTAATTCAACCTTTTCCCTTTGCTTATACCTTTGATTTCTAGTATGTCACACTTTCATGTCTGGAATAAATATATTCTTGAACCTCCATAACTTCCCTCATTTGCACCATTTTCACTTGTTTTTGTACTCTAGCTCACAAATTCACATAAATGAGTCATTTTATTGCAAATTGAAATCTTAGCTAGTAAACAGAACCATGCCTTTGAATTAATGATGCATACTATGAAAATAAAACTGAAATATAAAACATATTACTCGTATCTACAAACTAGTAATTAAGAATTATAACATGGAAAAAATATGTGGATAAGACCCACAGTACATACGGGTGCCACTAGAGGTTTTTATTTTGATTGAACAAAAAGTTTAAAGCCTTCGTGTAAGAAGTTAACATCATGTTTGACAGTTTTTTAACAAAACAAGGTTTATAATCTTCGTTTGGAAACAGAGGTACTTAGAATTCAAATCTGTACTGAAATCATAAAGTCCCATGTGTCCATTTCATAACAACAACCCGATAAATAAATTGAATTACTTGATTTAAACATAAATGTAAAATGGATGTTTGAAATTCTAGGAAGTCGAGGAGCACACACAAATGGAGTATAGAGGGTCTCATATGCTTGAGTCATATCGTATGTAAAATAAAGTGAGAGGTCCTACATGTAATATTTTGAAATATGGGTATGTCAACCAAAATTATTCATTAAGAGAATCTGACATCTAAGTACCACAATGAGCAGCCATTAAGAGGTAATGAAGGAGCTAACATTGCTGGTAGTTTCAATAGTATCGTTTTAGTCAAGTATAGCAGAACATAAGTATGAAAGATTATTGACCTTGTACTTTCACACTTTAAAATGTATAAACATAAGTGGATGGCAGCAAAATGTTTGGGACAAAATGGCAATTACCACACTTAGTGCATAAAAGTCCTTGTATCATTTGTTGATTCCTCTTACTGAGAGAGTACGCAAATATTTGTATACCAACGTCCAACACTTCAAGAAGATCAGGTATAATGTATCATCTTACAGTCGATTCAGCAATTTCAAATGGGAGTGTATATAGGGAGAGACACATAAAGGACACAAGGACATGTAGTTTTGACTATGCTGAAATTTCATACATAGAGCCATCTTGTGGTGGAAAAAACAAGATTTAGGATTGTATATTATGAACACATCCCTAACCGACTAGGAAACAAGTTCATTCATCAACCAGTGTTTCATGACACCAAAAGAATGCATTGTATAAGTTGATAATCCAGAGTTAACAATGTACATACTAACAATGATATCTTTCCTTAAAACAGTAAACAATTATCATTATTATTACAAAACTAAGGTCTGTATCACAAAACCTTGATTCTCATGTTTACCTAACCAAAATTGATTGTGATTGGCAACAAAATTTATTGCTTTCTAGCTAAAATGCCAAATTTAAGTGCAAAATGATTAAAGATGATGACAGAGATGCTAATGATTTTCTACATGTATTGAACATGTAATCTTTGTAAATGGTTATCATTAGACATAATCCAAGAAATGATTGTATATTCTCAAATTCTAAACTATTGCCAACATAATTGAAGAATTACCATGGAACACTAAGCCAGTGCTTTCTCACCCTTCACCAAAACATATCCAATGGTATCAGTCTCTTTAGATGTCAAATCTTCCTCCTTCACTTTATCCAACTCTTCCCCCTCGTTCTCTGCATCCAGCATAGCCTTTTCAACACCTAAAACTGGCTCGTAATAATCGGAATGAGCATCCATGCATTTCTTCAAAAGCGATGTTATTTCGAAGCACTTTTCCACTATATCTTCTTTGTTCTTCTCACCTTCCTCCATGCAGTTTTCCCAAGCCACAAATTGATCTTTGCAGCCGCCGCCTTTCATAAATAGGCAGAATCTGCATTCTCTTTCTTCTTCCTCTTCTTCTTCTACTTTTTCTTGATTTGGATCTTTAGTGCTTGTGCCCGGATTTTGATTAGAAGTTGGGGTTTGAGAATTGCTAGGGCTTTGGTCCATGGCGGCTGCAGAATATGGCGAGAGATTGAAGTTATTTACGGGGACTTTTTTTCTTCACGGCTTTAAAAGATCAAGGAGTGGTGTTTGGATTGATGAGATGTCACGTTCTCCAACGTAGGATTTGCCTTAGTAGATTGGCGCGGATCGATGCGAAAGATATGCAAAGGTCTGCTATAGCAACACTATAAAAAAATGCTGCATCAATTACACTTGTTTAGGTAGAGCAACACATTTTTATGGCTAAGGCAACACCAAAAATTCAACGTTGCAGTAGGACCGAAATTGCATAGCTATCGCAACATTTTACCTGGCAACACCTTGCAAAAATGTTGCAGAAGGCCATCTATGGCGTAATGCAATGACATTTTCCTCGACCACACCATCACGTCTCTATCGCTTGCAAATTATGCTGTTGCCACCTTATTTCAAAACCCCAATTCAATTTTAGGAGTAAATTTACCTATCGTTTCGTCAATTTAACTATGCCAATGAAATCCCCTCATCATTCTCCATAAGACTGTACTATTCATCGTCATCATTTGTGAAACCCTAAAATGGATACACCATATTTATTGGCCAATTTCTAGCCACCATGGGCACCAATTCCGAGAATGAATATTTGTCACCTCTGTTAGTTGTCAAGAGCTTCAAATCCATATATTATGAGGTAGGGTTCGAACACTTTGATTTTTTAATGACTTTTAATTAATTGATTAATCTGCTGTTGAAGGAAGATTAGAGAATTTTAGGGTAAAGGCTAAAAGTTGAGGATATAGATTACAGTTAGGTTTCTATAGCCTCTTCTATATTGTCATCAAGTTGGGTTATAGGTTGTACCAAGTTTGACATGTAATAGCTACGTATGTCACTTTAGCTCGTAAAACTCGTATCTTTCAAATCACCAATCCAAATTTAACAATTTATAGTCAAATCTAATCAGATCGGAAAAATCTATGTTATGATTATATATATGATACATAGTTCACTCTTTAATTAAAAGATCATTTTAAATTAATTTAATATTAATAGTGTCAAATCTGCTGATTGTTGCACCTTTATTTGGTTCAAGTAGAGGTACCTTTTGCCGTTATAGTATCTCTAACTATTTTGGGATTAAAAATTTACATTTTAATAGGTTACAAAATGTAATTCGTGTATTTTTCAAATAGATATTTTGAAAAGAACTTATTCAACAGGTATGTAGACCTTAGGTAGTTGTTGAACAAGCATCCACTTTTAGACGCGAGCATCTTGGAGATGGGAACTTGTTCAGTAGAGCTCAAGGCTCAAGCGCTTATTAAACAAAAGTCTATATCCAATTAGTAGGAAAATGTTCGGCAGATTCCCAATAACCAAATCCCCGTTGAATAGGTGCATGATCCTAGGCACTTGTTCAACAGGTACCTGACTATTGGGCAATTACTGAACATGTATCCAATATATTTATAGATTTTTGACCCTTTGCCTTGAATATGTAGCTAATTACAAAATATAACCAATTGGTGAGTTTTGGTGTTACGTCTTACATTTTATAGTTTAAACCACTTATTAGAGTTGCTCTTACAATAAAAATAACTTTATCAAATGGTGGAACATATGTCTAATCTTATTCCCTAGTTCAAAAAATAATTAATCGTTAAGTACATTGGACTTAAAAAAGGTGGGTAATGACAATAATCTCATGCTAAATTTAGTTCTTTTGATATCACCACTTTTCTTACAAGATTTTTATTAGTTTCTTATTTATGAAATCAAAACGTAATTACTCAGCAAAAATATAGAACCAAACCAAAACCAAAAAGATTTTTTTTTTGATATTGTCAATTTTTAGTATTTCATAATAGGTTCGTGCATTTTCATCAGGTTTTTTGTTAATATTTAGGCTATTTGTATACATTAAGTTTGACTGGCTTAATTGTTAGGTTGAAACTAGCCAAATAATCAAAGCTTTGTATATGTATTAAAAAATTCAAAATCAATAATCATATCAATTCGGTTATAGCATTCATTCATTATGCATCCTATTTTTTTTTAAATAGAAGATTTAGCGCATCTCTAATAGTTTACAAAATACAAATTGTGATTACATAATTTCGAGAATCAATTATGAGTTATTATCCCACAGTTTTAGTTAGTAGGCACCTGTTGCTCCGAAATGTCGAACATCTAGACATGTGTTAGTAGGCATTTAATAATTTTTTGGACTATTAGAACATATTTACGTTTTTTTGTTTTTGGTTTTAGAATTTTAAAATTTAACTTATTATTTTAGTTTATAATTTATTATATCTTTACTGGTTTTTATTTATATCATATTTATGGCATACATACTCAATTTAATTTTTGTGGTTTAACAAATTCACTAGTTTTAAAAAATTTAAATTTATAAATTTGTGTTATAAAATTAATGATAAAAATAAGAAAATAAACATATAATAATTTTCAAAACCCAATTTTGAATAAAAGGACAGTAATTGAAATTATCTAATTGAACCAAATACCAAATACTTTAAAACATAAAACACAAAACATAAACCGTCATTCCTCTTTGTTCGCATCTTCCTCAACATGAACATTTTTTCAAAACTTGTCTTTTTCCACATGCTCAAATATTCTAATTACCCTTCGTCCATACCGTTGTGTCCATAAACACGATTTGATTTGCCTCTCTTCAATCCTTGGTCTCAAGCAACTTCTTCATCATCACCTACTTTTCAGAAATGTCAGTCTGTATTTCTATCATAATGTAGTCATATCTCTCTCGAGCCTAGAAATTAATGAATCTACTCTAGACATTGAACTTTCCTTCTTGGCAACTTTCACTCCTTGATGTCTAGTGAAATCATTATCAGTTGCGATTAGATTCGTCTATAGGCATGTCATGACTTCCTTGTGATTCGTCCAGACTTGAAGTGTAACTAGTTTTTTTTACTTTGTCCTTTTCTTTGTTTCTTTGTAGCCTTTGCATTATGTTCACACTTGTAGATTTCTATCTTTGATGTTGAGTGAGTAAGTCATAGCAATGCATGGATTGATAATAATGAGCTTTCACATTGCTTTTTGGAACAATAACTTGTAAGAAATTCTTATTTGCGGTTCTTTCTACAAAAAATAAAAAAGTACTAGTATGATTTTTATGAATTTTATAATATATTAGAAATTAAAAAATAAATACATACCCCAAAATGATCACCACTCATACCACTTAGGTTTGCCTGCTCTTATACATTAGGTATTTGAAGACTTGGGTCTGGCGATTAATTTTTGGCCAACAATTCTTTAGCGATGAAAGCGACCAATTTCATTTTGGATGCTTCGCATTGCAATTGTACGTGATCTTTCCCCAGAATGTACTAGAATATTGATCATTTTGGAGTATTGGATCAAAAGACCGCAATTGTAACACTATATATATTGAAGCGTTATAAAATGATATTTAATTAAATTAATAATAAGAATTTATTAAATGATTACCAAGACAATTTAATTAAATGATTTACTCGAGAAATTTTTAATTATGCGAGTGTGGGACACTAGAAAAGTTTATTTTAGTCAGCCGTAGCTAACTAATTTAAATTCGACCATGACTAAAGAAATAAATCATTTAATAAAAGGGATTTTGAACAAAGAATTAATAAGATTGGACAAGGAGAAATTTAAGCCCAAACCAAAACTATGAATACATATGCCCTTTAAACATGATCTTCTCTTTATTCGCCTAATTTCATTTTAAAACAATAAAAAAAGTAAAAGAAGCCCAGGCTTCGTCGACCATCATTTTTAAGAAGAGGAGGAAAAAAAATAGAAAATTAAGTTTCTTATTTCGAAGAGAAGAAATGATTTCTTATCAAATTTGTCTAACTCCGGTAAGTAATACTTACCCTGTTTTCATTCAAATTCGTTGGATTTTAACATGTTTAGATGTTTTGAATGATGGCAATCTTGTTTTCATAATAGTAGAATGAATCTTTTTTTCTTCGGATATCAAATGACTTTATTTTTTATATGAATTTATAATCCCCAAATGCTTTTACATTTTCATATTATTTTGGACCATTAAAATAGAGATGATTTTTAATTTTCAAAATTTTTTGATGAAAAGAATGATTTATTATGAATTATCTAATTTAAATATGAACAATTTTTGCTAGAAATCAAATTTAAAATATTAAAATTTAAGATTTTGACCTAATCTTTTTACAGAAGGTCAATGAATATGTTTTCGAATTTCTATAAAATTTATGGGATCTTCCTATCACTTTTCAAATTATTATGAATTAAATGGTAATGAAGAGAATAGCGTAATTATCAAAAATAATTAAGGAAAGTAATTAATTAAGGCATAGTCAAAGGAATCAATTTTGACTATCTTTTGAGACCTCTGCATAATATAAAATAACAAATAAACAAATGACAAATATAAGAAACCAGTCGAAAAGTAGTTACTTTATTAAGGACAATACCGGATTTCCACTTAATTACAGATTTAAATTTTCATGCATGTGATAGCCCATATTTTTGTACATGCAATGGCATCATAAATAGTTCATTGCAATAGCCTTAAGCTTAGCATGCGATGGTTATAAGTTAAATATGCAAAAGCTATTAAAGTTATACATGCGAAAGCTATTTTAAGTTACATACGTGACAGCTAAACAAGTTAGACATGTGATGCCTATTGAAGCTAGACATACCGTAGTTATAAGTTAGACATACAATGCTATTAAAGTTAGACATGCAATAGCCCTAAAAATTGATATATGTGATAGCTCCAAATTGATACATGCGATAACAATTTTTGTAAAAGCACGATAACACGTACGTTATACATGTGATAACTGTTCTACATATGTGATGGCTAGACATGCGATAGCTATTAGTTAGTATGCGATAGTCATAAACTACATATGTGATTGGTTCAATATATACATATGATTACCCAAAGAATCTATTCTTGTGATAGCTATAGACGTGTGATAGCTAGGTATATGATATTATTGGTTTGGAGATGCGGTAGCTACATGTGCAATAGCTAATGTTAATAAATCCATTATTCCAATAAGTAAATTTTAGGATGGCATTTTGGAAGCTGGATGCTAAAATGTTTAATTTGAATTTCATAGGGATGAAATAATGAAGAAAAATGATAACTTTAAATGTAATATCTTATTTGAAAATGAGAAGTGGTGATAACTTTAAAGAAGATAAGAAACGATGAGTTGTATCATTAAAAAAATATAAAAATGTTTTACTACTGGATTGAAAGATTTTGGTCTAACATAAAGATTCAAAGAATTCATAGAGTGCACAAATAATGAATGAAAGAGATTGATTGAACATAATACCTAGAAATATTCCAACCCATGAAGTTATTACATGGAAGGGGATCAAGGCTAAGGGAAGTCTATTTTCAATGATATCTTTCATGTGTCAAGACATATGAAGTCTATATAAGGTTCAATTTAGAATTTTTTACTCTAGTGTGGGTAATGACATAAAAATGTATATATTTTGACAAATGAATCGACAACATGGAACAAAAGTGTATCTAAGACTAGGATGGGCTATTGATGCATAGTTAGGATGCTTACTATTATGTATTTATGGTGCTTACAATCAATCTCCTAGGTGAGTCAAAGTGGCTCTAGTCAGGGAAGGTCCTATGATGAAATGAGTGGTCATTTCAATGGCGACAAAAAGAAAAATTACTTAAATAAAACCTAGGTTTGACACCTAAATAAGCGTCTAAGTAATGCAGGTGCATGTGTATGTTGATTGTATGACATGGTTCGTAAAGATTATTGATAAGTATAAGATATACTAAAACTGAAACAGATGAATATATGATATGGCTCATAAATGAATAATAAGTATAGAGGATGCTTATGATTGAAATGATTCTTTTATGTATGCCCATGACATGGCTATTTTATTAAATGATATGATGTGATTACTATGGTTGATTTAGCGAGGGAAAACCCAACACAACTGGGCGACACGGTTTAAAATTGGATTCAAACTAATAAAATTAATCACTATCAATTTTCTAAACTAAAATTCAATTTAATGAGAGAATGAGTTACACACTCTATAATGTTAATCAGTTAAGAATTAATCCATCGTCCTTAATTCCTTTTAGTTAATCCTTTTTGTCACTAATATTTCTAATGAAATGTAAGTTCAATTTTATGAGCAAGTAATTAACCTGAATTGTTTGTAAACATTAGCAAATGCTTCCTACTATTAGAATTATAAGTACCACATAGAAGTACTAAAATTTAAACTTAATATCAATTCTTAACAAATTCTTTTGTTTCTTTACAAATTTATCAAAAGAATAAAATAAACATGGATATAAATATTTATTAATAATTTTCATTAACAAACTTAATTAAATATTATTATGGTAATCTTTGTATATGGTTGAGAGACAACATTATGAAATTATATGAAGGGTAAAATACATTGAAGGTTGACTACATCAAAACAATGAGATAAAAATTATAAATTATTGAATAAAGAGTCAGTTAAATCAAAGTTATCTTTAAATTTAGAGTTACATATGAGGTTTTGTTGATTTTCTTAAGGAGAGGTATGTAACATGTTTCCCTTTAGTTAATTATATCAAAACATACAGACGATTTTTAATGAACTTAATTGATATGCAAGTTTTGTCTTATATTTTTATGGAAGAAACACATAATTTATCTTTGAGTAATTTATAGTTCCTACAAAATTACTTCACAACAGAATGAATTAACATTTAGTATGTTTGGATTTTTCAAAAATAAATATTTTGCTACATAACACTCCTATTTTTGTTTCGATTTGCTCGCTTTATGAAAATATAAGCTCATATTTGTTTAACACTACGATATACATATCCAGAATATAATAACAATCTATTCCTAATTGTTCACGTTGTCAGTTGTGTTTCACTTCATTAGTTGTGTTTCTTTATTCTATTTGATCCTAGTGCTATTTTATGCAACCAACTATTGTCCATATGTATTTATGTTACGTTGATGTTCTATTTCATGTTGAATTAGTTTAATTGTTATACTTTTTAGTTACTATGTTGGGTGAATATTTGAAGTAGTGGGAAAAGAATATTTGGTTATTCTTAAAATTTGAGTGCACGATATTTATGTTTTACATATATTCATCATGTTATTTTATGTTCAATGTGTTAAGAAGTATGATGTGTCAAAACTACTTTCATATTTTTTTAAATGTCTTATTACCGGATAATCTCAAATAGTCTTTAGCAAATTTGGAATATTATTTATTTGTACAAAATTTTAATACTGTTTCAATTTAAGCATTATTTCTGATGTCAGGTTTGAAACATCATTATTAACAAAACTGAGTACATTTATATTCATAGATTAAAAAAAAATATTCTATTGAATATATGTTGGTTATGTTTGAACTTAATAACCACGCATAATAATGTAGTGCTTACTAACTTAAGAATAATATGTGGTTGACGTTACTGGTTTTTGAACAAAGCCATTATGCAATAAAAAAATCATGCAACGTGCTTCGATGTTATTTAAATATATTTTTCATTAACTATTTGCTAATAGCGTTGAATAAAAAGTGTTTGTACCAAAATTGGGCACAACACCCTTCGAATGTGTTTAAGGAGATAAAATGAAGAAACTAAATGTAAAAAGATGTAGATCTAACAAACAGACCAATAAACAGATGAGAAAATGCGCATAAACACACGATTTAGAGTGGTTTGGCGTATGGTCTACATCCACTATGAAATGGTTGACTTTTTTTGATTTTTGCTTGCTGGTTACAATGAGTTACAACAGTACAATCCAAGCACAATAGTAATTTTGACAAAGTCTGGACGTAAAAGAGCCAAAAGTCCTTTTTCAGTAGGTCTTGGGCTGCTATTTATAGGCGTAGGCAGCAAATATCTCTCCTAGATATCGGAGGACTTCTTCTCTCACGTGGGTAAGCCCACATAATCGATCCCTGACCGTTTGGACTCGATCCATGGTCGATATGAATGAAATTTGTATCAATCAAAATTTACGCCAATCGAGCCGAGATCGATCATGAACATTCCTAAGGTTGCACGCAAGCTCCTATGAAAATTTGGTAGCATTTGGACGTGCAGATTTCAAGTTATGATCGATGCAAGTTTGAATTTGTTGAAGGCTGCCAAGTTCACATCTGTTTGCATCGCTTATATTCGCATCGCTTCCAGGCGCGCTAACCAATGATGTGGCGCTATCTTTACGACCGATTGACTTTTCATGCCGAGTGACCGAGTCATCCATCTCTGCGTGACTCCTTCGTATCGCTCTAAGATTCATTTCGTTCGTATCGATCTCATTTGCATCGGTCCCTTGTTGCTTACTTCGTATTGATAGTCAACTCTCCTTTCGTATCGGTCGACCATGCTCCACTTCGTATCAATATATGGCACTCTACTTCGTATCATATCTTAGTGGCTTCTTCGTATCGATAGATGGACGACCTCTCTCGCATCATCAACAACGATCGATATAAACCATGCAGGTAGAAGACCGACACGAAGATTGTACTCATGGGATCGATTTGAAGTGACATGCACAGATGGATACGAACTATGCGTTAACCATGTTGGATATGATGTAGGGTAAAATTAATGGATATGAAGCAGTGTACTATAAAATTGATGGATACGAACCAAACGTTTTGCATGGATGCGAACGATTTTGATTTCGATGGATACGTAGGAGGTCGTTTTAGATGGATGCGAACGGGGATGGATACGAAGAAAGTTGCCTGGACGGATTCAAATGAAATCGATACAAAGGAAGTGGACTGATGGATATGAATGAGTGCACTGCCTGATTTGCATCGATCATATCTTGAGCATATAAACTCGGATTGAGTTGAAATTTGGAACGTTGGCTATCGTAGCTTTGATTGTCGTGTTATGTCAATTATAGTTCGATCTGGACTCAGGAAAAATTTATTACCATCCATAGTAGACCTGCGTATGACTGATTTTCGGGATGAACCATCTTTGGTTTTCAGTCGATTCCTTGGTGTCACGGCCTTGCAAAAAGGCAGGATAACATTTTCCTCCAAAGTACATTTTGTGTGAACATGACGTGCTTTGAAAAGCTACAATCTTTATCTGAAAATGTCTTACCTGATTCGTTGGATAGTTGATGTCCTTTTTGTCAAAAGACGTAACATTTGATTGATCTTCAATAGTACAAATAATGAATGGTTGACTGCCAATTATTGTACTGTGTAATGTTGTTATTCACCAAGTGAACATTCAATTCCAATGAATTTTGAAAATTGAATGTTAGCCTGTCATACACATACGTATGTTAACCTGACTTTCATCAACTTTTGCACGTTCACTAGTCGTTGTCAACTTTATTTTTCCTTCTGTTTTTTTTGAATCGAGTTTGCATCGATCCTCTCCTGGATCGATGTGGAATTCGAATTGTTGCAACGTTTGATCGTTGTTTTAAGGCATCACTCTGTATCGATCCTCTCCTGGATCGATCAAAGAAATAGGAATGCACACTTCGTATCGATGGCTATCGATGCGAAGTAGATAATCTTTAAGATAATTCATATCGATGGATACGAAATGGGTGTTTCATATCGATGTGATTTAGTGACTCAAATAAGACCTTGCTGTATCTTTTATATCAATGGAATCTGTACCGATGGACATGAAGATGATGGTCGGTCATTGATGGATACATAATACTAATTTTTGAACCGCTCTGGGTTGAGGGATACAAATGAGCCTCTTCGTATCGAAGGAATTTTGACTGCTCTAATCGGTTTTTGGCTACTGGGAGACGAAACTTTTTTTGTTTGGATATAAACCCATATATATACCGTTTGTACTTAGTCAAATTTCTCACTTGTCTTTATTTCTCTTTCTGCCTTCGTATTGATAAAGGACACGAGAGAGAAGAATTGCCTTCGTCTCCAAATTGAATAACTCACTAATTCTACGAACCACTTATTTAAGCTAGGTAATTATTCAATCAAAACCACTCTACAATGATGAGACTCAAGTTTTTCTGCCGACTTGTCCAAAGTTGTTGCTGATTCCGACATGTTGATGCCGGAATTTGGTTGAAGTGAAGTGGAGGAGAGAGCAATAGTGTGTAAGCTGCTTGGGGAAAAAGGATGAATATTAGACATGAAGGAAATATTCGTATCGATGGTGGAAGAGGAAGGGGTTCATACCGATCTGACGACGATGGAAGTTCATATCAATGTAGGGAGTAGCTTCGTATCGATTTGGAAGGATGGGAGTTCATATCGATACGGAGCAATCGATATGAAGAGTTGGACCAGGAAATCGATACGAACAAGGAGGGTTTGGGATCAGTAAGAAATGATCTTGGCGCGATCGATACGAAATGCTATTTTCTTCGATCCATGCGAATAGGGCTTCTGGTGATCGATCCAAATTCGAATGTTGATGGATACGAAATCTTTTCATAATTGAATATTTGAATCTGAAAAGCTTAAGCCTTGCATAGTCAGACTTAATTGTTTTATTACATATTTCACTTCCTTTTGAAGCTTGTCGATGGAACTGTAACTTAACCAATTTGATGAACTTTAACTTGGATCAATCTTCGAAGTTAGGATGGCACAGTTTTGACGGTCAACGATGACGGTCATTCCGATTGGATTTTGAAGTCTCGTCATTCGAATACCTTGTTAAGCTCTGTAGAAATTTATTAAGTATCTTACAATATTGCATTGCACAACACACTAATGCATTTCACACTGGGGAACGCACAGGATTATTGTTATCTAATGATGGTTTTTACCGAGTCGATTGGCTGTGGAACCCGGGAGTTCACAGCAGAAGGAGGCTCAAAGTTCACCTCCTTTGGTAATAGAGATGCTGGCCATCGCGGTCGAAGTCATAAGTCCAGCTCTGGACGAGTTACCGAAAGCAATCTTTATTGCGAATCCTCCAAATTTTATACCTTCTAATGTCTTCGAAGATATTTTGGGGAGAATCTTCTTAAGACATGGCCTATCACTAGATGACGTTCTACTACCAGGACCGAATGGCAGGCCAAAAATTCCTCCAGAAGGATTCACCGCCTTAAACAGACATTCGTGCATAGCTGGAACACTACCTCCATTTAACCAGCACATTTGAGAGGTGTTATCTTACTTCGGAATCGCTTCGTCATAGTTACATCCAGATGGGTATGCATTGTTGAACGGTTTATTCATTGTTTTCATGGAGAATCTCTTGCACCCCCACTTTGAAGGATGTTGGATTCTTGTTCAATGTCAAGAGTCGGGGAGTTAATCCTCATTTACATTCTTAGAGGCGGTCAAGAATTGTCAAGTTGTGACTGGAACCTGAACTAGGCTTAGCTACTTCAAGACCGAGTGGTTCTATGTTTGGTGCCTACCAGGGTTTGCTAGATGGTGGTTAGCGAGACGTAAGTGCCGCAATTTCTCTGGTGACTAGTGAGGTAGTTGTACTCGATGTTGAGCCTAACTTTTTTTTCCTTTACAGCCGCAATTCCACGAACCAATGGTGCCCGATTTAAAGAAATAGTGCGAATTCTTCAAGAGGTTCCTGGTGAAGTTAGGAAGACCGACTCGGTGCTCACATATGAAAATTTTAGAGCCATTAGGCTAATCGATCGAGGCCGGAGCATAAGACCTGAAGGAGCTTTTAGGGCAGCCCCGGCAAGATGGGCTAAGCGTAGGGTGCCTGGGATTGTAATAGTTGAGCGAGGTAATGAAGAGGATACGCCCGTTGAAAATGAAGCCATAGTTATGCCTCGTGATAGTCTACAACATTCAGAAGGATAGAGGAGAGCTTCATAATTCTTCAAGATGGAAATCCGTCGTCATGTCCCTGCCCGTTGCCAATGTTAGAATTTTGAAAACTCCTTTCTCACAAATGGAGAATCCTTTCGAAGGACTGACCAACATTCCAATCCCGGACAATGTGTCACTCCAACATGACACCGGATTAGAAGGGTTTAAAGTGCTTTATATTTAGGCGAGTCACTTCCTATGAGTATGGCCGACACAACCGGTTGATCGGGGGGTTATGCACGTGCATACATACACTTTCACGGCGCTACACGATTTCCAACCATGAGCTATTAGTTTCTAGTGATTACCGATTCTACTTCTCTTTCTATTTTACAGATACGATGACAAGGCGAGTATCCTTGCTCGGTAGCCTTCGCCTTGCACGCCAGTCGTCTAGTTCGTATTATGAGTCCCGCAGAAGGCAGGCTGATAGAGACCGTGATTGCGTTTATTCTAGCCAGGAGTGTTACAAAAGGGAGAGGGATAGAAAGAGAGAATATAGGCTTCGCTCTCGATTACGCTCTCCGCCACCTTGACCCCTAACATAACCTTCCAGTCATGGAAAACAACCCTTGGAATCTTCACGCCAAAGACCGCCTACACAAGTACCAAGGTTTGATTCACAGCATCGGAGGACGAAAGCCGAAACTCCTACTATCACTAAGCAGGCTGTCACAAAGCCCACTGGGGAGGGAGCGATCAAAATCGCCCAGCTGAAAAAAGATTTCCCAAACATCTATTTTGATCATCTTCCCTTCGCATTTAAAGAAATTTCCAGTCGAGGCAGAACAAAAAATGCACGACTATGTCCATGACGTTTACAGCCAATACTGGGAATGGATGAAGACCATAGACAAAGCATCGACGGTGGCCTTTAAACGGGCGAAAACAATTGAGAAATTAAAAACTGATCTCGCTCAAAAGGACCATATAATTCAAGTGCTTCATGATGACAGCGAGTCCATGAGAAACTCAAAGACAGAGGCCAACACATGCGCTGATGAGGCTACTCGACGGATGGAAGAGATGTGGCGGGCGCACTTGGCACTGACTGAGGAGATGGGGAATCGGACCACCACAGTCATGGACGAAAGGGACGGGGCGCTTAATGAGCTCGAAGAAGTTAAAGCTAAGTTAGCTGAAATCATCAGGGAGAAAGATGATGCAAAGCTGCATAGGAGTCATGTGAGCAGGCTGTGGTTTTAAGAATGAGAGGGATGCAATGGCGCTCAAAGTTAAGGAAACTGAAACCAAGGTTGAGAATGAGGTGAAAGCTGCGGAGACTTGGTTAGAGACTAACATCGAAGATCTTCTTATTACATACAACACCAATGTCTTGAAACAGCGGAACCGAACTTGGCTCGAAAACTATCCTTCACATTTATACAATGCTTGGTGCTGCTTAGTGGTAGATGAAAAAAATGAGCATCAAGCCGAATCTGTAGATGAATTTGAGTTGGAGAATCGGGTGCTGTGTGAAGATGAGAGAAGAGTTCTCCATGACATTACTATCATATATGAAAAGGAGAGACTCGCTGGTTAGCATTCGGAGGCAGGAGAAGGTTCTGGTGTTGAGCACCATGATGCGGGTCCCGAAACTCTTATGCCAACCCAGCCTCAATCTACATCTATGGGTGATCCTTTGTCTGTTCCTGCATATAATCCCGATCAACCGCAGTTGTCTCCAGCTCGTGAGCATATCTTTAGAGCTGCTCCGCCACCTAGGAGCCAATCCGAAGAAGGTACTATGAACATTTCTTATGCTCATTCAAAGTCGGAAGCATTGCTTGAAGTAATCACTAACAACTTTTTCTTTGTCTCTGCTCAGTGATAGGAGCTACATCAACCGTTCTCCCTGCAACACAAGAGCCGCATCATGCGCAGGAGGCCCTTATAAAACAGCGACCACTACAACAGCCACTGCATTAACTGACGGGGCATAGTGAGTACGTTTACTTTTGTTGAGTAGATGATGGAGGAGCTTCTTGGCCACCAAAGCGACCCTTTTGCTGATATGCCATTTGTGATGGGCGGAGGCGCACCTCTGATCAGCTCTTTGGGCCCAACCGCTAGCGTTCCTGGAGATGCCCAAACAACGCATGAAGAGGAGATAATTGCTAAAATCAACAATGAAATAGGAGTGGCTGCACAAGCCAATAGCACTGGATGTGGGATGGCGGGCCTAGGTCCAGCCCCTTTGCGAATGATTTCTCCTAGAGGCACGGTCGTCGACACTAGTGTGTCTCTCCCTCCTTCCAACATCGATCATGTCCCTTCGACTCTGCCTTAAGAAAGTATTCCAATCCATATGAGTACAAAGGAGGAGCTTACCATAATGCCCCCAACTAGAGATCAACCGCCAAAAGGCAAGGGCTCAAAGAGGCATACAAGCGGTGATTCCAACGGGTCTACACCGAAGAAGAAGAAGACGAGAGAATAGACGTGTCTCCTCGGCTCGTAGATAGAAAGGAATTTCCTTCTGTTTTTTGTAGGTCGTTTATAGATGCGGGATAGACCTGTGCTAGTCGGATTTTTTGGAATAATGTTTTACTTATCCTTCTCTTCCTAAGAATAGTTGAAATAAAATTCCATTTTGTCTTCAGCATAGTTTGCATTTATTTCGCTTAAGTATTCCAGCGTTCAAACTTCCATTCAATATACTTGTGGAATCTTAGCATTCGAATCGAACTTCGGTTTAATTGCTAAGTTCTGGAATCATGGCTTTGGGCTATGATCAAAACATTAAGTCAAATTCCAATACTACACTGTTTCAATCATTGGCAGTTACTTAAGTTCTGCCCCAATTTCGGGGACAAATTGAAAAGATCAGTAGATCATCATTTTTCGCGTTTAATATATCAAGCTCAACTCTTGTTGAATCGAGGCTGAAACAAGACGAGTTCGGGTGGTCGAATCACACCTACTTATCATTGGTGATTGCATCCACGCTCTAAGGATTGCACTTATACATTGGCGGTTGGTCATGCCCGCTTAAGGTTTTGAGACATGTCTGCGCTCTAGGGACTTAAGTTATTTTATGGGTGGTCAGCCGCACTTGTTTGATATTTAGAACTTCGTCCCCACTCTGGGGACTTAGTTTTATTCGTGCGTTGTCAGCCACACCCACTTTGCATTTATACTCAAGCCCGCACTCTGAGGGCTCGGAGTTGTTCTATGGGTGGTCGATTCACACTCGGTTTGTGTTTAAACTCCAATCCACACTTTGGGGATTTAGAGTTAGTCGATGTTTATACTCCCATTCACACTCTGTGAATCTGAAGTTAGTTAACAGACGGTCAAACACATATGTCGTGAGTTTCAGAATTTCTTTCGCACTTCGAGCACGACAGATGTATCAGGATCGTGGATGGTCGGATCACATCCAACCTGAGTTAACAAGCGAGGTCATTAATTTGACAGGTCTATCCCATATTTGTAAGTTTATACTCTAGTTCACACTTTAGGAATCTGGAGTAAGTTAGAGGATTGCCATGTATCAATCCTTTTTTGGCTTCATTGTGATCCCTTGCCCCCGAGCTCGGGTTTCACATAGCGAGTAACCAGTCATATCACAATCGCTTCCTATTTGAATAAATCCCACCGTATGGTGGAACTTAGCTCTCCGTGCATTATGATGGTCATATGATGCATTTTAGAGATCACTGCTCTGGCTCGAAGAGATTGTATTTTATTGTTGAAATAATAAAATACGGCAAAGTCAGTTGCCTCATTACAAATTCCAATTTCGAAATGCATAAAAAATTGCAAATGAAAATTAGACTGGATAAATAAACAAAGCCTGTTATGTGTAATAACAACGAAGACTTTCGCTGTTCCCGGCTCTCAACAATGAGATCAGTAGCGATCAATAAATGTGTCGTCTCCAAGTCTTCATTCAATGACATACGACCCTTCCCACATTGGTTTCATATGTGAAGGAATTCTGTTGAGGATAGTGATCGCTGAGTTCAAAGGTTTGGAGTCGGACCTTGGCATTGTACAATTGGGCGACTCAACTTCGTTATACGGCTGCCCTCAATTCAGCCTCTTCTCGCTTCTCGTCCAATAAATCCAGAGATTTGGCAAGGAATATAACATTTGTCTTCGGGTCATAATAGGTCATACGATGAGAAGGTACTTCCATTTCAACCAGAATAATGGCTTCTGAACCGTTGGAAAGTTAAAACAGGGTGTGGTCGGTCACGGATTTGTGGGTTGTTCGATAAGCCCATAGGGAGATAGGAGTTCATTGACCCATTTTCCCCGGCCATTTCTCGTCGTTTCTTCAGAATGGACTTTATAACTTTATTAACAGCTTCATCCTGTCCATTCGCTTGAGAAGGCACTACTGCGGAGAACTTCTTCTAGATGTGGAATCGTTGATAGAAATTCTGAAATTTAAACTGTCGAATTAGGCTCCGTTGTCAACGATGATGGCATGTGGGAGACCAAATCGACAAATAATGTTGCGTACCCCAAAGTTGATCACTTTCATTGTTATGATCATAGCAAGGGGATCGGTTCCGCCCATTTGGTAAAGTAATCAACTGCAACGATGGCGTACTTCGCACCACCTTTGGCTAGAGGTAGAGAACCAATAATGTCAATGCCCTATATGAAAAACGGTCATGGACTGATAATTTGAGATATTTCGGTAGGAGGGACTCTTAGAATCTGGGCGTGTTTTTGACATCTGTCGCATTTCCTGGCGTAATCTGATTCATCACGATTTATAGTCGACCAATAATATCCATATCTGAGCTCTTTCTTGGCAAGAGTTTTCCCACCGTGTGATCGCCACATTCTCCTTCACGTACATCATGCAATATTCATTCGATTTCATCGTGGGCGGTACATCGGAGTAAAGGAATAGAGTACCTTCTTCTATACATGACTCCATTTTTAATAGTGAACCACGAAGCCTTTCGAAGAACTTGTCTTTTTTCACTTCTATGCTCCGGCAAGGTCCCATGCTTGAGATAGTTTCTAAATGGATTCATCCATGACTCCTTATTGGGAATGACTTCATATACCCGGCCTGTTTCCATCTAATTGATGCTCAGGAAGATATTGCCTTCGCGGGAACGATTCCTATTTACTGTGCCTCGCGTGTGCATGGCAACTTTGCTAAGGAATTGGCCTACTAATAGTGTTCTCGTGGTATGCAATAGATGGCATAATAATCGAACTGATCCAATATTTCCTGAACCCAAGCAAGACAAGCGGTCAGCTTCAGTCTTTGGCTTGTAATCTCCTCGAACTTGACACATGACCAATTATGAATCATAGTAAATCTCCATAGCAATAATTCTTAAATCTGTGGCAAGTTTCAATCCGACGAGCAGAGCTTCATACAAGGTCTCATTGTTAGTTTCATGGAAATTGAACTTTAAGGCATGGCATATAGATCATCCTTCAGGTTTTTCAAGTACAACTTCGATTCCTGAGCAACGGTCATTTGATGCTCCATTAGTATGTAGCTTCTAGACATGTTTAGGAGATTCACTGGTTTCGGGAAAGTCTTCCAGGATAGTGAATTCAGCGATGAAATCTTCTAGGGCTTGTCCTTGAATGGCTCGCCATGGTGTGTAAGTGATGTCGACCTGACTAACCTCGATATTCCACTTGAGTGACCTACCAAACGTATCAGGTCGCGTAAGGTCCTATCGTAATGGCTGGTCGGTGTAGACGGTAATAGGATGAACCTAGAAATATGGGTGGAGCTTCCTTGAGGCAATGACAAGACAATAAGCTTGCTTTCCTAGTTTCAGATAATTTCTCTCTGCTTCAGTTCATCGTTTGCCAATATAATACACTGGCCGTTGTATGTGGTCTTCCTTTCGAATTAATGCGGCACTAATTGCGTTTTCTGACACCGCTAATCTTTCATGATCAATAGGCTTTGACAGAATGGGTGGTATGGATTGGTGTTGAACTAGTGCTCGGAATGCGCGGTTGCACTCCAAATTCCATTCAAAATTTCGTTTCCCTTTCATGATCAGATCGAAAAAGGGAACGCACTTGTCGGTGGATTTTGAAATAAACCTACTTAGTGTTGTTGCTTTTCCATTGAGGTTCTGAACCTGCTTTATAGTCCTTAGAGTCTCAAGATTACTGATTGCCCAGATCTTCTTGGGATTTCTGATTTCTGATTGCCCAGATCGAAAATGTGGCATTTCAACGGGTTGAGTTTCATTCTATATTCTCGAAGGATGTTGAACATCAATTCTACGTCTTTGATATGATAAGCGGAGAACCATGACTTCATAAGCATGTCGTCCACATATACCTCTATGGTTTTTTCGATATGGTTGGTGAACATACGATTAACTAAATGTTGATAGGTGACCCCAACGTTCTTGAGTCCAAACGGCATGACTTTGTAGCAGTAAAGTCCCAGATCGGTGACGAAGCTGGTATGCTCCTGATCAAGCAAGTGCATGGGTATCAGATTGTAGCCAGAATACGCATCCATGAAGGACAAGAGTTCATGTCCAGCCGTTGGGTCTACGAGCTGACCAATTCGGGGAATTGGAAAGCTATATTTAGGGCAAGCTTTATTTAATTCTAAGTAATCAATGCATTTTCTCCATTTCCCATTAGGCCTTCTGATAAGTACAGGATTGGACACCCATTCCAGCTAGAATACATCTCGGATAAACCCGTTCGACTTGAGTTTAACTACTTCTTCCTTAAGGGCGGCAGATCTATATGGATCCTTACCACGCCTTTTTTGCTTGACCGAGACATGTCGCGGGTCAATATTCAATGTATAACTCATGATCTCTAGGGAGATTCCACACATGTCAGAATGCATCTAAGCAAACAGGTCGAGGTTTTCACGGAGAAATTCAACCAATTCCTCCTACTTCTGTTGACTTAGCTGAGATCTAATCTTTATCATTTTAGAACCATCTTTATCGTTGATCGGAACATCGATCGTCAGGTCGGCTAGGGAAGCTTGATTGTCTTTACTTTCGTCTTCACTTTTGGTATTTCTCATGTCAAGATCTCTTAGGAATTGGTTGGGGTGCCTGGGCCGTAGCCCAGGCGTTTACTGTCAATTCTCAACAAAGCAGACGTAGGGAGATTCCTCTACGCCCTTTTATTTCTCCTTTCACTGCGCCTTCCACAACTCAGCAACATAACAGGCTCGTCCAGTAGCCTCGTCCCCCTAAACGACTCCATCTCCATTATCGGTAAGGAACTTTAAAATCAGGCACCAAGGGGCAATGGCAGCCCTAAACTCAGCTAGGGTCGGTCGATCCAAGAAAGCATTGTATGGCGAGTCTATATGCAATACAACACTCTCTAATTCCCAATTCCACTGGTAGCTCCCCCATCCCAGTGGGTATAGTCGCATTTCCATTGACCATGAATGCGAGATTGACAAGGCCATAAATCCTTTGCTTCCATCTTCATTTGATCATAAGCTCGCTTAAACAATATGTTCACTGAACTTCCACTGTCTACAAAGATCCTCTTCAACCCAGAAGGACCTATTTGAGATGAAATGACAAAGGGATCAATGGTTGGGGCTTCAACTCTGTCGGCATCCCTACTCTGGATTATGATGTCGTTTGTCATCGTTTTCTATTGCTTGGTCGAAGCCCCATCTTCCAAATTACTACAACATTCAAAGCTTACATGCCTAATAGAGCTGGCATACGACTCCATTTCCTTCCATCTTCGATCTGCTAGATGAGGACCACCACTAACAGTATTAATCACTAGGCTCCCGTCGGTACTAGCAGATTCCTACGGTCTCGCCTGATTTGGTATTTGGTTTTGATTCGATGGGCCCGCACCTCCAGACTGCGTCGTCCGAACAAACTGCTCCAACTTCCTCTCTCATATCAACTTCTTAATAATATCCTGCAAACGATGACACTCGTTTGTGTTGTGGCCGTAACTATCGTGAAATCTGCAAAATTTACTTGTCTGAATCTTTTTTTTCGACGATTTCTTCGGAGCAGGTTTCTTATATATGATAGTATTGCAGGTCTTCAAGTACACATTTTCCGAAGACATATTAAAAGAATATAATTTTCAAACATAGGAGCCCTACGTCATGGCCCATTATTTTGATCACATTTCCTATTTTGATTTTCATAGCCTTTCTGTTGTTTCTGTTTATTTTATATGTTCAATTGCACTTTTTCGAAACTCTTCCCGGTTTGTTTAACTCGACTTTTCTTTGGATTCCTTCTACACTAGGTCCTGCATCATCCTTTTTCCTTAACTGTTTCACATCCTCCCTTCTCAAGAACTAGGTTGCCATGGAATAGAAACGGTCCAATGACGTAGGGGGTTTTTCGGCCAATCAGTTGCCAAATTTGTAACCTGGATCGATTCCCTTAGTCAGTACCATCATAATTGAGTTTTCATTAGGATTACTAATCTCAGCGCATGCAGTGTGAACCTCTCCAGATAATGTCTGAGTGTCTCTCGGGGACCTTGAGTGACCCTAGATACGGTGTAAACATCTTTCGGCCTTGTGACATGCATGCAAAACTGTTCAACAAACTTCGTTGCCAACTGATCAAAACATGAGATAGATTGAGGTGGTAGACGAGTTAACCACATGGTTGCAATGCCCCTCCAGGGAAATCGTGAAACTTCGGTATTTGACAACATCATTAGCTCGTGTGACATCCATTAACCATTTGTACTTTAAGATGCGCTGGTTAGGATCAGAGCTCCCTTAATAAATTGATAGAGTTGGCATTTTGAATCGCCGAGCCAGTTCATTGTAGAATATATCATCAGTAAAAGGGTTATGACTCCGGGAGATTCCCCAGTCATCAATGGCGAGGCCCAGACTTTCGCGGATCATCTGACGGATCATCGTCGGGATAACCGGCAACCGGAAATTCTGGGCATGCTGCGCCAAGGTATGGTTGGGTTCCAAAATGCAAGGATGGGTTGGTCATTGTCGACAGTCCATATCTCGCCTCCTTAGTTCTAGGTTTTTAGGAACATAAGGCTTAGGAGTATAATTGCGTTGACGGTGGGTCGGATCTGTTTCGTTTCGAGCGTCAACTTCCAAATCAATAGCGGCGGTAGCAGCGCGGTTGTCAGTAGTGTGATAAGAAATAGCACCTCCTTGGGAGGAGGGTCCGGTCTGAGGGTTGGTTGACTGGCCAACTCTTGGTTGCATGAGATTCAAGATGCACTGATATCCAGTGGCCTGTGTATAGCTTCTATCTAGCCGTGGGCATGTGGACCGGTGATTGTAGTCAGAAGAGACAGAACTTCCAGTGGATGAATAGGAAGCCTTATCCCTTTTGGATCTCCTCCGTCTCTGATGATTCAGTTAATTGGTCAATTCCGCTTTAGCATAGAGTTGTTGAGTAAGGTACTGGCGGCTTTGCGTCAGCTGTTGCATTAGCAGCTGAAACTCTTCCCTGGTGACAGGGTCGTACGGATCTGTGGGTCCAGTAGCATTTTGGTTGGTAGAAGGAAGTTGCGTAGGGTTCTATCTGTCACGACCTTCTGGATCTGCAACTGTTGAAGTAGTCCTAGTGTTGACCATGGTTGATAGGAAAGCTCTCTCCTAGACTTGGTACAAATCTGAATAGGATGGAAGAACTTCTAAACTCGAAATCTAGATCTTCTCCTTAGATTCTTGCAATCCAATGTCGATAGTAGATCCAATGAGAGTGAGAAAAATGGGTTTTCTCAGTGAAAGAACCAAAGTGTTTGTACCAAAATTGGGCACAACACTCTTCGGATGTTTTTGAAGAGATAAAATGAAGAATTAAATATAAAAAGAGGTAGATCTAACAAACACACCAATCAATAGATAAGAAAATGTGTAGAAACACAAAAATTTAGAGTGGTTCGGCATATGGCCTACGACCACTTTGAAATGGCTGACTTTTTTTGATTTGTTTTCTTACTGGTTACAATGAGTTGCAATAGTACAATCCAAGTACAATAGTAATTTCGGTAGAGTCTGGACGTAGAAGAGCCAAAAGTCCTTTTTCAGTAGGTCCTAGGCTGCTATTTATAGGCATAAGCAACAAATATCTCTCTCAAATCTCAGAGGACTTCTTCTCTCATGTGGGTGCGCCCATGTGATTGATCCCTGATTGCTTGGACTCGATCCATAATCAATACGAATGAAATTCATATCGATTAAGATTTAGCCCAATCGAGTCGAGATCAATCACGAACATTTTCGAGGTTGCACGCAAGCTATTGTAAAAGTTTGGTAGCATTTGGACTTGTAGATTTCGAGTTATGATCGATACAAGTTTGAATTTGTTGAAGGCTGTCGAGTTTGCATCGCTTCTGTTTACATTGCTTCTGTTCGCATCACTTCCAAGCATGTGCTAACCAATGACGTGGTGCTATCTTTAGGATCGATCCATTTTTCATGCCCAGTGACTGAGTCATCCATCTTTTCACATCTCCTTCGCATCGCTCTAAAATTCGTTTCATTCATATCGATCTCATTCGCATCGGTCCTTTGTTGCTTACTTCGTATTGATGGTCAACTCTCCTTTCGTATCAATCGACGATGCTCCGCTTCATATCGATATTTGGCACTCTACTTCGTATCGATAGCTTAGTAGCTTCTTCATATCGATTGATGGATAACTTCCCTCACATCGATCAAAAACGACCGATACAAACCTTGCATGTAGTAGACCGATACGAAGATTGTACTCATGGGACCGATTCGAAGTGACATGCGCATATGGATATGAACTATGGTTAACCATGTTGGATACAATGTAGGGTGAAATTAATGGATACGAAGTAGTGCAAAGTTAATGGATATGAACCAGATGTTTTCTATGGGTGCGAACGTGTTTGATTCCAATGGATACAAAGGTAGCCGCTTTGGATGAATGCGAACGAGGATGGATATGAAGAACTTTATCCTGGACGGATTCGAATGAAACCAATATGAAGGAAGTGGACTAATGGGTAGGAATGAGTGCACTACTTGATTTGTATCGATCATATCAAGAGCATATGAGCTCGAATTGGCTTTCATAGCTTTGATTGTCATGTCATGTCAATTGTAGCTCGATCTGGACTCGGGCAAAATTTTCTAGTATCCGTAATAGACCTGCGTATAACTGATTTTCAGGACGAACCGTCTTTGGTTTTCAGTCAATTGCTTAGTGTCACGGTCTTGCCAAAAGGCAGGATGAAAAAATGCATAACTTAAACAAATACTATCCACAAAAATATGCTTTCATCATTGTAAGTAAAAAATATAAACAAAATATTAGATAAATTATGCGGTGAACCCCATGTGGTAAGTTAGGATTCACGCTTACTTTGCTTATGGATTTTCAGTTTCATAATCTACCACTATTTACTCACAACGTGATGGAGGTAATACACTACTTCCCTATCCTAGGCCACGGGCTGATCGGTCGCTCTCATTCTAGTCCATTCACCTTAAGCGTCCAAGACTCTAGAGAGTAAACCTGCCTGGTAGTACCTACTTCTCTATGAGCCTTTCGGCTTGCTATTTGGTCGACCTGATGTCGAACAAATTCCAAGAGTACTCCTTTCCAAATGAGCCTTTCGGACTCATCCTTGAGCATTCGACAGTCTATCATGGAATGACCTTTGATTCAATGGGACCCGTAATACTTAGCATTGCAACGAGCTTCCTCCTACTATCCATCCCTAATGGTTGTAAGTTTTTGATACCGCACTTTGTTCCTAGTGGCAAGTTAGATGATGACGATGTCCATATTTATGTAGGAGTATTATGATATCTTAGTTATAAGGAGGGTTGGCATTTGTGCCCTCTTTGAAGTCGTCTTGACGATTTCTATTGCAATGCTCGTTGTGTTGCAAGGGCCAGTTTGGATGGGGGCTTTGCCTTGTAGTTGCTGTCTAAAAGATCTGCATCTTCCATTCTCATCATGTCATTTTCCTATTGATAAAAGTGGTTAGGACCGAGGCCGGCTGCTTCTGGAGCTTCTTCTACATCCTGGATTTGTACCTAACCCACGAGCGTAGGGCCACAACTAGGCTGCTCATGTCCGCACCCCGTGCTAAGTGGACCCTCTATTAAAGCAGCTAACATATGACCATAAGCTTTCAAAAGGACCTATTTGATATTGGCCAGCTCATTGACCAACATGACATGGGTATGGGATGTAAAGAAACGAGTCTTGAAGTCCATGCATAGTTGGGCCCATGAGTTGATAGTGGACAATCGTAGGTGCAAAAATCAACGAGAGGTCAGTTCCATGAGGGTGGTGGGGAAGAGCAAGAAATTTGCTAAGACGGAGAGCTGTTTAACACATGTGATGGAGTTGAATGCTATGATTTGATTGAATGGGTCTGTAGTCCCACCATAGTTGTCAATTCGCAGTAAGGTATACCGTCAGTGAATGCAAGTGCCTAGGATATCATTGAAGAATGGCTCTCCATTCTCATCATCTAAGAATGCCTAGCACCCAGCACTACGGCTTGCATTCTGTTGGGCTGTTGGCAAAAGTCATGCATTTCTTTCCTGAGGTAGGCATTGACCTAGTGCAGGATGTTCTAGCCAACCACAGGTTGAGGGCTTAGCCAACGCTAGGGTGGAGTAGAAGATCATCGATAAGATGGATAATGACCATGATGAGCTGGAGATCTCCCCTATTAACCGAGGTGGATCTAGAATGCATGGCTTGCTCTTCTCTTTGCCTATTTCCAGGCACATCCCTATGGGATCGAAAGTGCACTGATGGAGCCATGTGCTCCTTGCTGGTTGCAGGGAGAATGCTATCGAGACGGTCAAAAACGAAAGTTTGAGGACAATTAGGAGCTAAGGCCATTCCACAATTGGGGATGATATAGGGTTAGCCTCGCAAGTGAAACCATGTCCAATGTGGGATCAATTCAGCAAGGCATGCACATACGTCGTACTTGATGGACTAGAGCACCCATTAGCAGAGTATTTGAAACCTCCCTCTCCTTGGTCTCGGCGGTATTCAGGAGACCGTAACCACCGAGAGACATTGGCCTATGAGTTGGCAGGTCGACCAAGTCAACTACGGGGTAGCTGGTGGGACAAAGTTCACGGTGGCTTGATTATCCATCTTCATCCTTAAGCCATTCACTTAGCGGACCTGTTGATCCATGTTTGACAGCTCTAGCAGTACAATACACTAGATTTCTTTATTAGAGCCAAGATTGGGGGTGGCACCAACGAGAGTGTCGCCATTGGTTTGCTGCACGCTAAAGTTTTTACCTTCGAAAGCCTGTGGATTGTTCATGGTAACAAGTCAAATCAGGTCTTACGGAGTTGATAGGTGTGGAAAGGGGAGAGTTTTTAGGAGAAAGATGTAATAACCCATACCTTAATGGGCCCGAATTTCGACTAAATTGAAACCCAAGGCCATTAGGTTACTGATTGTTGATGTTGGTAACTTGAAATAAACATAAGTGTATCAAAGGGCTATCTACATAAACTCATGACGAAATTGAAAAATATAATAAAACATATATACCTACAATGGCTAATACCTTAGAATCAATATTATTCCTTGAATATCTAGTGGTCTTGTCAGTGCCGAGCATGAATCAGAAGAATTCTCTATCTACCGTTTCCGTTTTGCACTAGTAGCATGTCCCTCTAGATTTATCATGTGGATTGTAATATGGAGGGTCGGAAAAACATTCCGATGATTGGAAAATCACATACTATATCCATAGCACTGGTTTATGCGAGTTGATTTTCTATTTAAGTGTTATGTCTATTATTCACAACTTATTCGTTTACTTCCATATGCTCGTACGATATATCCAACCTTCTTTGAGGCATAACTACATATACACATGTATACACACATACGTACACGTTGTACTACCAAAAGAAAAGCCTGGCCACTTAATATATCTTGAATATGGAGGATGTACCTAATGGCCATTTAATACCTCAACCTCGAAGCGGGCCCTCTGTAATGTAATCACCAGTCAACCGACCCTTGGCTACGAAGGCTGACGACTCCTAAATACAGCTTTATAATTTAATTAGCCATATTACGAGCTCATCTCAAAGACTTAACTAAAAGTTAACTAGTTCACCTTCGAAAAACAAACAACTAATTAAAATTTGAGGTCTTTTCACACAAATACGAATTGTACACTAATAAGAAGCGAAATTCGTCAGGGCATAACACAAGTCTTTGCTAACTACCACTCGGGACCGTTGGTAGTCAAAGCCTAGAGGTCAGTCCTACTTCTAAATACTGGTTTAACATAAAATTAATATAACCCACAGACCCTATAGCTGAAATCCCATTCAGGGTTTCCTAATATAAGTCAAGGAAAATTCCTACTCCAGTTGCTTAGTATCTCTTGTTTAGAAATGAAGCAGACCTCGTTTCCCTGTTAGGCATCATCGAATGTTATTGAAGACTTCTTATATAAGAAGAAGGTAGACCCAACGACCATTTAATAACTTCCACCCTGAAGTAAACCTTTTGATAACCCGAAATGTATTGACCCATTTAATACAACAAATCCAAGACAAACCCTTAGTGTATTTTCCCTCGCCTATATGAGAACCAATAACACTTCCGCCTGTGTTTTACATTTGGAGATGTCCCACATCAGTAGCACGTATACACAACCGTTGGTAGCCTCTAAGGTGAAGGAAAGACTTCTATTGTGTAACTCTATTGACCCTGCATCTTAGCTTATACTAAACTAAGTCGTTTATCTTAAATCTAAATATTGGGCTAGGCCCACTATTTACGCTCGTCCTAAACATTTTATTTAGGCCTTATAATTTCTACTATGAAAATTATGTTGCCACCTAGGTTTACTTATTAGTATTAAATTACTTATTCACCGCAAACCTATTCCTATCTGATAGGCTTACTTCCTATATTCTTTGTTTTATTCTTATGTCCTATAAATGTCAATTTTCCATAATAAATGGTCAATATTATTCAACTTGGACAATCACTAATGACATTTATTAATTATTTTCAAATTCAATTTATTATGTCTATTCCGTTTTCAATAAATGTCATATTAAATTCTACAATCGATCCCATTAAATGCATATATTTTCCATTTAATTTCTATAACTCTCTATTAACTGTATATTCATTTCCCACTATATTTGAAATCATTGTTCATAATTTTTGGAGCTACTATATTTTCCATTGCAACCTTCTAATGCTACGATTTTACTGTGCTATTAATATTTAGTAATCCTAATTACAACTAATACGACTACTGACGGATATTTATTTATTACGCTTTGTTCGTTACCTTATACATATCGATATTTTTAATTGGTGCGCACGATTATGTATATATATATATAAATGTGTATGTGTGCCTCTATATTTCTATTTCTAACGCGTTAATTCCTATGTTTAGGAATTTTTGAATATGCACTTATATGTACATTCTACAAAGAACATTCATTTGCACATTTTGATATATTGGAGCTATCCTTTCCAAAAAGAATTATGGTTATAACTCTTTATAAACTACCTAAAAAGGAGACTTTTGTTCAACTTGAAATTACAAAGAATAGTCTCTTTTCTTTTATTGAAATAGAGAGTGCAAACTATGAAGATTATCTGTACTTTACAAATCTCTTTTATTTTGGTATATTCCTTTTTATTCCAAACGACACACTTTTTATGCATAGTTGGGGAATTAAACAATTTATAGGTATTTACATGGAAATAGACATAAATAAATTGTACTCTGAACATTCCAATAAATTAAAACATAGAAATTTACATTCCAAATAAAATTAGGGTAAAAAATTTGGGACTGATTTCCAAATTTTCAAATTATGGTGTATATACCATTCCATTCCAAATACATAACTTACAGATATGTAGATGAGGATTTAAATAAAAATACTCATTTTAAGCCTACAATTCAACATATCTTTCATAAGCATAGTATAAATTTAGATGCTACATATAAATCATATAATTTTCCACTAATCTTTCTAGCTTTCGAAATCTCCCAAATCCAAATTCATTTCTTTAATTGACTTCCTTTTCCTTCCCAATGGAAAAAATATGTATAACAATATATTAGTGTGTGTGTATACACACACACATACACCTATTAGAATCACATATCCAATGAGAGATTTGCATTAAGTGGAATATGGATTTATAATTATAAAGTTAACCTTTTCATGGAATTAGTTCACTCCTTCCCTTCTTCTCTTTTATTTTCCACCCTTCTACAATATATATATATATATATAATAGTCGTTTTATAATTTCTAGAAATAATAGAGAATGGAAAATGATAGAGCTCCATTGCTCTAGTTAGAAAATATGAGAAGAAAAGTAACGGACTAGACCTTTCTTTATAGGCAGTAGAATCAATTTTGTCCATAGGATTAATATTTATTAAATCTGGGCCATTACGCCAAGGTTCAACCCTAGCCACCAGCACTAGAATCGATCGACCGCCCCATTGTAGACGGTTGATTGACCCAGGAAGGGTCGACCAGTGGGGTACATGCGTTAATTTATCGTTTATTTCCTTTAATTCCTTTTTAATTCTTTTTTATTCGAAAACTTCAAACATCGATAACTTCTTTGTTTGAACACCGACCGCAAAACTTCATATATGAAGTTGATTAGAAAATCGTCAAAAACACAATAGTGCAAGTTTCGTAGCCAAATTCTAACATTTTCTCAAGTTCCATTTTTGAGCCTTATTAATTATTAATTACTATTTAATTTATGGGATGTTACATTATTTTCCTTAAAATAATTTTGACCTTGAAATTTCCCAAGGGTTAAATTATGTAAAGTAGTGCATAATCATTCTAAACTATCCAACCAATCAGTATACAACCAATTTTCCATCCAATTGTGTACAAGTGCATGGTGTATCGCAACACATATAATATATATGCAGAATAATACTAATTCAACACCTCCTATGTGAATGTATTCTTTTAAACAATTTCGAAAATTTGATGCAAACATTATATATATACACATACACTGGCAGCTCTATATATGTGCAAGTTTTCAGGAATCAAAATCTTTGTTTTCATACAATAAACTCACACTCATATAAATAGAAGTATTTTTCAACCAAGTTTGCATTCCATCCCTACCATTCAACACCTAGCAACAATTTCTAACATCCAAAATTTGAAAATCCAATTTCCTAAATCTTCTCCCTTAGGCAGGAAAATGAATTTAGATGGAAACTTTATATTTCCATTATCCTTACGGATAACTATTCCATTGTACATTGGAACCTTCTTTTTTGCCCTTAAACATTTTCCAACTTCTCCAAGTACAATTTGCGTAAAGAGGTTTATTTTGTCATTTTAATACATAATTATTCAAAAGGCAAGTTTTGTTCACTGTCAATAAGGTATGAAAATGGAAATTCCAAAGCTAAAACAGCTTTTTCCCTAGTTATTCTCTATGTTTGGTATATTGTCACTCCTTGTCGGATAGTGAAATTCATATTCACTAATCACATCTACCTTTCCCGTGCTAATCATGTGGCATTTAAAATTTGGAAAAGTTCACACTTTTTCAAAAAAATTCCCTTTTCAACCAAATTCGCAAAATAGTTTGAAAATTAAATCTTTCAAAACCATTTAAACAAAAAATTCAAAAGCGTTTGAACATAATTTTTCAAAAGCATTTGAACACAAATTTTCAAAGCGTTTTCCTTTCTATCCTTTAAAAAATTCAAGCCACATTTTAAGGTAATCGGGATTCGGTCAATGAGTTAATGCAAATGATTGACCCTAGCATTGTGTAGTTAACTTAGATTTTGAAACTATTTCCTTTCATTTCAAAACAACAAACAACAAACAAGCATATTTATTTATTTTAGCCTCTAAGGCACAGAGATAGTGATCCGTTATCTCGCAACAACCTTCCTTGTCCTTCGCCTAAATTTTTTCTTTCAAAAATTTATGTTATTAAGATTTAAGCATTTTTTATTTCTAGTTGTTAATTTAATTTTCTAATTTATTTTATAAACTTCTTGCCTTAATTATATTCATCGCTTGTTAAGTGTCCTTATGAGATTTTTTATTTACATCGTTTCTCTATATATGTATTGGTCAAAGCACATTTAGAAAATCAACACAATAATAAATAGGAACATATTTCATATCCTATCGTACGCTTTTTCAAAACCTGAAAGGAGACAACGAGTGATTACGACTCAAACAACCTAAAAGAAAAAAATTGCCGAAATTTGCCCCCTAATATTAGTATGTGTTAAGGATGTTGTGGTTATATCACTCCTTATTCAATTAGAATGGACTTTTCAACTATAACCCTCGTGTCTTAACTTGCCTTTTTGGCTTCCATAAACAAAGTCCATCCACTACTATTGTAACGACCTGGAATTTTCGACCCCAAAAATTCGACACTAATACGTTCACTGTAGAAGCGCCCAACAATCGAACGCGAAAATCCCAGATCGTTAGGGGAAAGAAGGAAAGAGGTAGAATTAGAAATGGAAAACATAGCACAACTCACATTTGTAGAGGATTAAAATATAATATCAAATAATAGCATTTATGCAATGAAAAGCTGTATTTGCCAATTTATATACAATACATCAGAGTACAACCATTCACACATAAACTGGACAGTTATAATTAACTTGTCCCAGATAAATAACTCCAATACACAATGGAATAAACTCCATATGTTCCTGCCTTTCAGCTCGCCTTCTGAGCTCAAGAACATCCTAACCTGAAAATCTGTAATACTTGGTATGACCCGAGCATTACAATAAAGTAACACCCGGGTCAGGCTGGAAACCGACGTGAGTAAACCCATATACATTGAAATACTAAGTTATAAAACATAGTTGCAAATAAAGGTAACCCGTATCTCACTATAAGTTCTTAACTTGTTATGATCAATAACTATTTCACAAAATTATGTCTAAGAATTGTTACTCAGTTTAAATGACCATGACTGCTTCATTTATTTCATTCCGTCCTTTTTGATTCTACAACCAAAATTTATAAAGAATTACTGCAGTTACTAATCGAAGTGGTTTCGGGTATTTGCTGATACCCGATCCCGGTCTCTTCAAATCCAATGTCATCTCTAATCCAAGTTGTTTAAGTAAAATAGTGATGAACTCGAAATCGAGCAAGTCGACACAAACTGGAACTAAGTAGTTCATCCAAGAACCACCTCGGATGGCCACCTCCGGCCATCAGAAATCACGCGATCACGTTCAAAGCCGCGTCGACCAACAACGCATCAATTCCCCCTGCTCCGATCAGCTTCGGTGCATTGATGACGCTGCAGTAACTCGAATTCTGGCCACAACCAAAACGTGGTTTTAAACCCTAAATCGATACCGTTCAATCATCACGGTGATTGGGAAACTCCTGGACCATTTTTCCTGAGTTCGCCAACGCACAAGCTACCTCTGGCCATGATCACGAGAGCCATCTCTTCATCGATCACCAGAAAATGCCCGAAACCCTTTTTCGTTCAACTCGCTAATTCTCACAATTTACTAAACTAAAAATCATGATTTTTCTTTTAAAAATCATAGTTTCCGAAAGTAAATCATATTATATAAATGAATCAAGAAATTAAGACACTTGAATTTGGACACTTAAAAACATTTTTAAAACTTAAATCTTGATTTTGCAAACATGTTTTGTTTGAACCTTAAAGCCTAAGGAGGAATAGAGGGAGAGAATTTTGATTTTTTTTCAAACAGGTCTTAAAACCTATAACAAACACAGAGGCAAATATGCAAGTTCAATAGACATGCATAGATACATATATACATATTTGTATATATCTACAAACATATTTCATTCAAGCAAACATTTTTCACAGGTTTCCTTCAACATTTATCACCACATCCAGTTTATAGATCAGATCAAAAGAAGTTTACTCACCTGTATACTGATATACAGAGAAACAGGCTTGATTTGAAAAATCTGGAAGTTGCTTTGATGTTGAACTTTGATTTGTTTATGTTTGAGATGAACTGAACCTGGGTTGTTGATCTGCAACTTTGGTCTGATGATCTTTGTTTTAGTTTTGAGATCTTGATTGAGATGAATTTTCTAAGGTAAACTTGATTTTTTTAAATCAGGACTGTTTTAAATTTTATTTCCTGATTTATTTTCAAGTTTGTGATTGTTTGAATCTGATCTATAGCTTGCTTTCTGATTTGCATTTGAAAGAGTTTGTTTTTTTTTCTAAGGTTTTGCACAGGTTTTAGTTTGATAAATTTTTTGAAAATGTTAGATAGGAGAAGTAGATATGTATATATAGGGATGTTTAATTACTTTTAAAAATGGAAAGATAATAAATTAAACATGACACTTATTTAATTACATGTTAAAATTTCAAAACTTGTAGATTTGCATGACACAATTTTTGTATTTGTTTTAATGCATGTATTTTTAAGCTACAAATGTTTTAATGCATTTCTTTTTATACTAACATATGTTTTACAGACTATATTTATTCATGTAAAATTTTATGTTATATTTCCCATTTAGTCTAATATTTATATATTTTTATGTTTAAAATTTTTCTTTTTACTAATATTTATAAAACTTTTAAAGAAAATGACATAAAAATCCAATTAAACACTAATAAATAATGATACACACACACACTAGTTTTAAAAATATAGAGTGTTAAATCCAATTTATTTTTAAGATATTTTCTTTTGAATTTCAAAACAAAATTCTGTTTACAATCTACTTATATATACACAAACAAATACATATCTTATTTTGTTTTGAAAAAAGAATAAGTTTTGGGTCATTTTAAATGATTATAAAAGAAGATTATCAATAAATATTTATCCATATATATATATATATATTACTAGAATTATTTGTTCACCTTAAATCAGTGTTTCAATTAAAATCAGTTAATTACCAATTAATAGATGTCCAAAAAATTCAGGTTATCACATTCCTCCCCTTTTAAATCTTTTCGTCCTCGAAAAGGAACGAAATCAAAATTATCAAAATCATATTATCAGTTTAATTACCCTTTGAACATTTTTAACTATAAACTCTATTTATTAAAAAAAATTAAAACACTTTAAAAAACCTACATAACATTACCAAAATAGTTTTTATAAAAATACTTTTTATAACTCGATGTCTCAACAAGTCCATCATCGTTCTCACAGGAATTCAGTTATACATTGATCAAGCGTAGGACTGAAAATCTTTAAACACTTAGCATATCCGTTTTCAACATCCAGTGAAAATACTTAGAAAACATTTTTTTGAAAATATAGAAAATATTTTTCGTAAGAAAGCTCTGGAAATCATCAACCCCTCCATTCTGGCCTCCACGCCCCTCGATTACACCATGAAACCCGCCACGGATCGCAGCTACACCTAGGTTCTACGTCGCCATTACGGCAAAAACCCATGTAACTGTAGGCATTAGCACCCTCGAATTTCGCTGCCAAATGAAACTTCACCAATCCTACATAGATCGCAGACTACATCAGTCGAGTCCCAATGTAGCCTGTAGGCACTCACCGCCACACGACTTTCGCTATGTCTTCATAGATCGTGGTCTATAGATGTTATGTCGCCCTCCCGACGAAATCAAACGTAGACCATTAGCACTCACTGCCACACGTCTTCGGCTATGGTCCGCAATAGATCGTAGTGACATCGAGTTACATTGTCGTCACAGCATAACCCAAAAGTCTCTATAGGCATCAGTGCCTACAACTTTCGCTACCTACACACAATCCTGAGGAACTTCAGTTTGTCCGGACTTCCTCCCAGGATTAAATTTAGATCCTCCCTTAGGGATCAAGGCAAAACCACCTGTTGATCTCCTTTGACGTCCATTTCATGGGAACACCTTTTTCCCCAGAGCCAATCTCAAAACATTTTATACTGTACATATAGTATCTTTTAAATCATTCTCTTTATGATTCACATAAAAATCTCCTTTAAAAAAATCGATATCTCAAATCGATAGTTCCAAATTTGGCTCTCCACATTTCCAAAATTAATTTTTTCAAAAAATCAAAATCCTTTCAAAATCAGTGAGTTCTAAAAATCTTTTTCCAAAAATCATTCTCATAAAATCATTTATATATATAGATATTTAAAATCTTGGATCACTTCATACTTATATAAATTCCCTTTTATACTTTAAATATTTTCAATAATCTTTTCTTCTGGTTTTAGATTCAACCAGGGGAGTTTATTATATGTAATATATATATATATATATATATATATATATATATATATATATATATAACTTTATTTATGCCAAATCAAATTTTCAAGTTTGATTTCTTTTATCAAGTTATTTACCAAATTACATACTCTTCGTAAAGTGAATTCCAATCCTAGAAATATCCAACTTCAACTTTTATTCATCACATATTTCTCAAATGTACTTTTCTTTTCAAAAATCATTTTTACATTTCTTTTTAAAATTTCAATATCTACTACATTCATGCATGTACGATGTACACATACCATCCATACGCAATTTCAAATCTGACCATTTACTCGATCACAAAATTTCACTTCCAAACTAGTATCGTCCACCCGACTTCCTAATGCGGACTCAGATCTGGTTTCTTGATTAGAAACCGTCAGTCTCCTTGCATAGCCATAGAATTTTCAGAATCAATCAAAAATCCATATCCAGGGTTCGCCATTGAAGATCGAGTGAAATATCCTAACTCGGTCGATATACTATATCGAAATTCTATGCTCGAAATTTGGATCAAATCATTATACGAATTTAATAATATACGTGCATCCTACGTATTTACCTTCTTTGATTATCAGCTAAATCAATTTTCTATTACTTCACATTCATTTAAATTTCTATTCACTTATTCAGAATTGCTTTAATTTCCATTTGGGTTATCACTTCAATTATAAACAGTTTGTACTCTGACCAACTTGAATTAAGAAAATAGCTTGAAAAGGTTTAAAATGGATAAGTAGTTGTAAAATAGTTATTAATTGTAAAATAGCTGTAAAATAGTAAAGTGATTATAAAATAGTTGGAAATAGCTATACAGTTGTAGAATAGTTAAATAATTACAAAATAGTTTTAAAATAGTAATTAGTTTATAAAATAGTTGTAAAATAAATATTAGATAGTTTGGATTATAAAAAGAAAATCGCTAAGAAAAATATATTTAAAACAGTTTATATTAAAATAATTTATTTGAAATAGTTTCAGAGTCAAAATGGTTCAATTCCCTCAATCTTCACTTCCAATTATTTTCCCATCCCATTAGTTGATTCAATTCCAATTCAATTTGAATTAACTTCAATTCCTATTCCGAATTCAAATTAATTTCCATTTGAATTTAAACTTATTCAACTTCAATCACAGTTCCCATTTAATTCAAATCAAATTCAATTTGAACTAATTTCAATTCCAATCTTAACTTTAAACCATCTTTAATTACATAAATTCAAGTTAAAATTTTAAATGTTAATTTAATTCCTTAAATCAAATTAACCTTTACTTTTAATTTAATAACCAAGGTTTTTAAACAATTTAATTCTAAGCCCAAATTTCAAATATTCATTTTAAATTACCTTTACTTAACTTATTTCAAGGTTCAAGTAGGAATTCAAAACTTTTTTAAATAATTTAATCTATAGAATCCAATTTATTACCAAATTTTGACTTCTAACCAATTCTTAACAATTTTAGTTTGCTAGTTTATTTTTAACATTTAAATCTTAAGTTCATAGTGATTACACTCCCATAATTTCTATTTTATTTCTAAAAATCAAAATTATTTAAATGGTTTCAAAATAAAGTTTAATTCCATTTAATTCTAGTAATGGATATATATATTATCTGAATCTACTTCTTCATTTATTTAAAATAATTCAATTCTACTTCTTCATTTATTTAAAATAATTCAATTCGCAGTTGCATAGATTATTATTTGCAACAAGATGATAGCAGGATAGGTCAAAGTGAATAAACATCCAAATTATCTAAAACATTAATCAATAGTATCCGTCTCATATTTCCAGATCTCAAACTCATTTTGAGATCACACATAACTACCATTCAAACCAACCATTTAACTTCCCTAAGTTAAATCGCAATTTCATTTTGAAATTTCGTATTCAGGTTATTTGTTAAACTTATTCAACTTCCCCAAAGTTAAATTCAAATCCTTTAACCCAGTCAACCTTACTAAATTAGAATTCTCCATTTCAAATTTAAACTTCTTATAAATATCCCTTCTCAGTTATATGCTCAAAAACTTATCACATTTTAGGGAAAATTCAAAACTCAACACCTAGTGTTTACATCAAATCAACTTGTTATTATGTATATCCCACATATATACATATTCATTTCTTTTGCACCCCAAGACATATTTTTAATTTTAACCATTCTTGGTTTTAGTTCAAAACATATTTCTTCTAAATTTTAAACAATTCTTGTTTTAAGATAAGATTCCTACGTCTAATTTTTTTTTGTTATATTGTTTAACACTTTAAAACAATTTAAATTTTCTGGACTTAGATCAATTTAAATCCATTCCAATTTATTGGTTATACTTATTTAAACTAAAATATCACATTTTGCTTTGTCATTAATTATTATTAGAAAACAAAAATCCCATCATTAGACATAATAACCATTTTATGATAATAAACAAGATTATCATAACTGGAAACCAATTCACTATATGTTATCTCATAATTTATTGGAAAATAAAATCAGGGTAACTTAATTCAGCATTCCGAAAATAGTTCTACAAATTTTAGGATTTTATTCTCTGGTTTGAATCCATTTCAAGCTTATCTTACTCATTTAGTTCATATTATCTAATTTCAATAAATATATTTTCACTAAAATTCTTATGATCTAATTCAATTTCTATCACCAGCAACCAATTATCTTAATGTATAGTAATTAGATGAATTATTGCTTGTATATATGTCAAAATATAAGCTTATATAAAAATAATTTTTAAAACCCTTTTTAAAATCATTATATAAGAAAATAGCAAGTACGCTCTCATATATATATATATATATATATATATATATATATATATATATATATATATGTACGTATGTATGTATATATACACTCAACTCATTCTAGGGTACAATTGACCCTATCTTTAATGAGTAAACCCACCAGAGCCCAGGTTCTCGCTTAACCTTCTGCTCTGATACCAAAATGTAACGATTCGGAATTTTCGACCCCGAAAATTCGACATTAATACGTTCATTGTAGAAGTGCCCAGCAAACGTCGGAAATCCTAGATTGTTAGGGGAAAGAAGGAAAGAGGTAGAAGAAGAAACGGAAAACACATCACAGAATCTCACATTCACAGCGGATCAAAATATAATATCTAATAATAGCATTTGTACAATGAAAACTGTATTTGCCAATTTATGTACAATGCATCAGAGTACAACCATTCACACATAAACTGGACAGTTATAATTAACTTGTCCTAGATAAACAACTCCAATACATAGCGGAATAAACTCCACATGTTCCTGCCTTCCAGCTCGCCTTCTGATCTCCAGAACGTCCTAACCTGAAAATCTGTAATACTTGGTTTGATCCGAGCATTACAATAAAGTAACACCCAGGTCAGGCTGAAAACCAGCGTGAGTAAACCCATATAAATTTAAATACTAAGTTATAAAACATAGTTTTAGATCAGGGTAACTCGTAACTCATTACGAGTTCTTATCTTGTTATAATCAATACCTATTTCACAAAATTATGTCTAAGAATTGTTACTCAGTTTAAATGGCCATGATTGCTTCATTTATTTCATTCCAGCCTGTTTGATTCTACAACAAAAATTTATAAAGAAATATTGTAGTTACTAATCGAAGTGGTTTCGGGTATTTGCTCATACCCGTCCCCGGTTTCTTCGAATCCAATGTCATCTTTAATCCAAGTTGTTTGAGTGAATACGATTCAATTTTAAATAAAGGACGACAATACACAGCAATACATCACCGATAATTATCCTATATTATCACAGTTCAACCCAAACATATCATATCACATAACATCACAATTTATCAGACCAGAGCCATTAATTCAAACACTCAATACAAACTTGAATCATTCATAAGCAAGATTAATTTGTCACCCAATCTAATTAATTTAATTAACACAAAATAAATTAATTATCCTTAAATCCTGCTTAATTAACATTACTTAAACCATTGATTATTCTTTAATCATTTAATCATTCACATAATTGATTAACCTTTGGTTACTTATATTAGTTAACGATCCTTCGATTATTGATTATTTATCCTTAATTATTAATTAATCCTTGATTATCAATTAATTATACTTTAACCATCAATTAATTACCCTTAATTGTTAATTAATTAACCTTAATTATTAATTAGTCAACCTTAATTATTCTTCAATTACTCGTATTAAGTAATTATTCTTCAAGTAATTATCCTTTAATTACTTTCATTAATTAATTAATCCTTAATTACTTATAACTTTAATTAATTAAAAGATAAACCATTTATCTTAATTAATTACTTAATTATTATTAAAAATCTTTATTTAATAAACCTTGTAGCTAATTATCATTAACATATAAATTAATTTAAACATTTAAGTTAATTAACAATTAAAAACATTTTATCTTCTCGATTAACATCCTAATTGCAACATTAATTTTATTTAAAATGAACTTTTAAAAATTAAGGTTATATATATATATATATTAAAACATTTTAGACTTAATTAATTTAAAATAATTTATTTTAAAATCTTTAGTTAATCCTAAACTTAAATAAACATATATTATCAAAGAATAAGTTTACAAAAATTTGTTAAAACTTGATTCATTTAAACTTTTATAAAACTTGTTTTATTTCAAAATTTTAAAACTGAGTCAACCTACGCTACAGACCATCCCGAGTTCACCCCCAAGCCAAATGCCAGTTTTCGCGAGTCTTCCCCGAGTGAATCCCTTCCCTTTCCTTTTATACTTTATTTTATTTTAAAAACTTAAAAACCTATTGCATACATGAGAACACCCGATCACAACCCCAAGCCACCATATTATTTTCTCGAGATCAACTTCGAGTCAATCACCTTCTTCCCCAATCCCAACCTACTGACATAACCCAAATATATGTGCACGTGCACAGGTGATCTGTCCATCTCCAACCAACGCTCCGACCTTCAACACATCGGCGACGACCTCCACAAGCGTCAGGACCACCTAGATCCTTGAAACGGCGACGAACCCGAAATCGAGTAAGTCGATACAAACTGGAACTAAATAGTTCACCCAAGAACCACCTCGTATGGGCACCTCCACCACCAAAAATCACGCGATCACATCCAAAGCCGCTCCGACCAACCATGCATCGATTCCCCCTGCTCCGATCACCTCCGGTGCATTGATGATGCTGCAGTAACTCAAATTCCGACCACAACCAAAATGTGGGTTTAAACCCTAAATCGATACCGTTCAGCCACCACGATGATCCGGAAATTCCTGGATCATTTTTCCCGAGTTCGCCAACGCATAAGCTACCTCTGCCCCTGATCACGAGACCCATCTCTTCATCGATCACCAGAAAATGCCCGAAACCCTTTTTACGTTCAACTCGTAAATTCTCGCAATTTACTAAACTAAAAATCATGATTTTTCTTTTAAAAATCATAGTTTCCGAAAGCAAATCATATTATATAAATGGATCAAGAAATTAAGACACTTGAATTTGGACATGCGTTTAAGTTTTACTGTATTTCCCCATTTCCAGGAATAATTTAATAAATTATACTTAAAAAAATATTTTTAAAACTTAAATCTTGATTGTACAAACATGTTTTGTTTGAACCTTAAAGCCTAAAGAGGATTAGAGGGAGAGAATTTTGATTTTTTTAAGTCAGGTCTTAAAACCTGTAACCAACACAGAGGCAAATATGCCTGTTCAACAGACATGCACAGATACATGTATACATATTTGTATATTTATACAAACATATTTCATTCAAGCAAACATTTTTCATAGCTTTACTTCAACATCTATCACCAATCCATTTTATGGATCAGATCAAAAGAAGTTTACTCACCTGTATACTGATATACAGAGAAACAGGCTTGATTAGTAAAATCTGGAAGTTGCTTTGATGTTGAACTTTGATTTGTTTTTGTTTGAGATGAATTGAACCTGGATTGTTGATCTGCAACTTTGATCTGATGATCTTTGTTTCAGTTTTGAGATCTTGGTTGAGTGAATTTGCTGAGTTGAATTTGACTTTTTTTTAAAATCAGGACTGTTTTGAATTTTATCCCCTGGTTTGTTTTCAGGTTTGAGATTGCTTGAATCTGATCTATAGCTTACTTTCTGATTTGAATTTGAAAGAGTTTGTTTTGTTTTTTTCCTCTTGTTTTGCATAGGTTTTAGTTTGACAAATTTTTTGAAAATGTAAGATAGGAGAAGTAGATATGTATATATAGGAATGTTTAATTACTTTTAAAAATGGAAAGGCAATAAATTAAACATGACACTTGTTTAATTTCTTGTTATAATTTCTACACTTGTAAATCTGCATGATATAATTTTTACATTTGTTTTAATGCATGTATTTTTAAGCTACAAATGTTTTAATGCATTTCTTTCTATATTAACATATGTTTTACAAACTATATTTTATTCAAGTAAAATTTTATGTCATATTTCCCAATTAGTTTAATATTTATATATGTTTTATGTTTTTATATTTAAACTTTTTCTTTTTATTTATAAAACTTTTAAATAAAAAGATATAAAAATCCAATTATACAGTAATAAATAATTATATATATACTAGTTTCAAAAATATAGAGTTTTAAATCCAATTTATTTTTAAGATATTTTCCTTTAAATTTCAAGACAAAATTCTATTAAGAACCTACTTATATGTAACATAACAAATACATATCTTATTTTGTTTTGGAAAAAGAATAAGTTTTGGCTCATTTTCAATAATTATAAAAGAAGATTATCAAATAAATATCTATCCAGATATATATATATATATATATATATATATATTATCAGAATTATTTGTTCAACTTAAATCAGTTTTCAATTAAAATCGGTTAATTACCAATTAACAAATTTCCAAAAAATCTGGGTTATCACATTCCTCCTTCCTTTAAATCTTTTCCTCCTCGAAAAGAAACGAAACTAGAATTTATCAAAATGCTTACTATGAGTTAAATTACTCTTTGAACATTTTTAACTATAAACTCTGTTTATTAAACAATTTTGAAACGCTTTAAAAAAATCTACATAATATTACCAAATTAGTTTTTATAAAAATACGTTTTATAACTCGATGTCTCAACAAGTCCATCCTCGTTCTCACAGAAATTCGGTCATACGTTGATCAGGCGTGGACTGAAAATCTATAAGCACTTAGCAGACCCATTTTCAACATCCTATGAAAATACTTAGAAAACATTTTTTTTAAAATATAGAAAATATTTTTGGTAAGAATGCTTTGGAAATCATCACCTCCTCTATGGGCGTAGTTAACCCGATGATTACATCGCCATCCCGGCAAAACCATAGAAAACTGCAGGCCTCCGCGCCCCTCAATTACACCATGGAACTCGCCATAGACCACAGCTACACCCAGGTTTTTCGTCGCCATCACGGCAAAAACCCATGAAACTGTAGGCATCAGCGCTTTCGAATTTCGCTGCCCAATGAAACTTCACAACTCCTACACAGATCGCAGTACATCAGTTGAGTCCCAATGTAGCCAGTAGGCACTCATTGCCACACAACTTTCGCTCTATCTTCATAGATAGCAGTCTATCGATGTTATGTCATCCTCCCAGCGAAATCAAACGTAGACGTTGGCACTCATTGCCACACGACTTCCGCTATGGTCAGCACTAGATCGCAGAGACATCGAGTTACACTATCGTCATAGCATAATCCAAATGTCTCTGCGGGCATCAATGCCCTCGACTTTCGCTACCCACATACAATCCTCAGGAACTTCAGTTTGTCCAGATTTCCTCCAAGGATCAAATTTAGAGTCCCCCCTTAGGGCTCAAGGCAGAACCACCCCGTGGATCTTCTATGAAGTTCATTTCATGGAAGAGCCTTTTTCTCCAGAGCCAATCTCAAATCATTTTATACTATTCACATATAGTATCTTTCAAAGCCTACTCTTTATGATTCATATAGAAATCTCCTTTACACAAAATCGGTATCTCAAATCGATTGTTCCAAAATTGGCTTTCCACACTCCTAAAATTGATTTTTCCCAAAAATCAAAAGCCTTTCAAAATAAGTAAGTTTAAAAAATCATTTTCGAAAAATCATTCTCATAAAATCATTTATATATATATATTGAAAAATCTTGGATCACTTCATACTTATATAAATTCCCTTTTATACTTTAATATTTTCAAAATATTTTCGTCTGGTTTTAGATTCAACAAGAGGAGTTTATTATATGTAACAAATATATATATATATATATATATATATATAACTTTACTTATGCCAAATCAAATATTCAAGTTTGATTTCTTTTATAAAGTTATTTACCAAATTACTTACTCTTCGTAAAGTGAATTCCAATCATAGAAATATCCAAGTTCCATTTTTATTCATCATATATTTGTCAAATATACCTTTCTTTTCAAAAATCATTTTTGCATTTCTTTTCAAAATTTTAATATCTACTACATTCAAGCACGTACGATGTACATATACCATCTGTACGCAATATCAAATCTGGTCGCTTACTCGATCACACAATTTCACTTCCGAACTAGTATCATCCACCCGAATTCCTAATGCGTACTCAGATTTGGTTTCTTGATCAGAAACAGTCATTCTCCTTGCATAGCCATAACTATGATAGAGAATTTCCAGAATCAATCAAAAATCCATATCTAGGGTTCGCCGTCGAAAATCGAGTGAAAAATCCTAACTCGGATCGATATGCTATCTTGAAATTCTATGCCCGAAATCTGGATCAAATCAATATGCGAAAAGAATAATATACCTACATCCTACGTATTTACCTTCATTGATTATCAGCTAAATCAATTTTCTTTTACTTTACATTCATTTAGATTTCTATTCACTTATTCACAATTGCTTCGATTTCCATTTGGGTTATCACTTAAATTCTAAACAGTTTGCGCTCTGACCAACTTGAGTTTAGAAAATAGCTTGAAAAAGTTTTAAATGGATAAGTTGTAAAATAGTTATTAGTTGTAATATAGCTGTAAAATAGTTAAGTAATTATAAAATAGTTGGAAAATAGTTATACGGTTGTAAAATAGTTAAATAACTACAAAATAGTTGTAAAATAGTTATTAGTTTATAAAACAATTGTAAAATAAATGTAAGATAGTTTGGGTTTTAAAAATAAAGATTATATAGTAAATAGCTAAGAAACATCGATTTGAAATAGTTTATATTAAAGCAATTTATTTGAAATAGTTTCAGAGTCAAACTGGTTCAATTCCCCCAATCTTCACTTCTAATCAATTTCCCATCCCATTAAATTGATTCAATTCCAGTTTAATTTGAATTAACTTCAATTCCTATTCCAAATTCAAATAAATTTACATTTGAATTTAAATTTATTCATCTTCATTCACAGTTCCCATTTAATTCAAATCAAATTCGATTTGAACTAATTTCAATTCCAATCTCAACTTTAAACCATCTCGAATTGCATAAATTTGAGTTAAAATTTTGAATGTTGATTTAATTCCCTAAATCAAATTAACCTTTGCTTTTAATTTAACAACTAAGGTTTCTAAACAGTTTAATTCTAAGCCCAAATTTCAAATATTCATTTTAAATTACCTTTAATCAGCTTATTTCAAGGTTCTATTAGGAGTTCGAAACCTTTTTAAACAATTTAATCTACAGAATCCAATTTATTACCAAATTTTAACTTCTAACCAATTCTTAACAATTTTAGTTTGCTAGTTTAGTTTTAACATTTAAATCTTTTGTTCATAGTGATTACATTCCCATAATTTCTATTTTATTTCTAAAATCAAAATCAATTAAATGGATTCAAAATAAAGTTTAATTCCATTTAATTCCAATAATGGATATATATATATATATATAATCTCAATCTACTTCTTAATTTGTTCAACATAATTCAATTCACAGTTTTACAGATTATTAATAGCAACAGGATGATAGCAGGATAGGTCAAAGTAAATAAACATCCAAATTATCTAAAACATTTATCAATAGCATCCATCTCACATTTCCAGATCTCAAACTCGTTTTGAGATCACACATAACTCCCATTCAAACCAACCATTTAACATCCCTAAGTTAAATCTCAATTTCATTTTGAAATTTCCAATTCAGGTTGTTGTCAAACTAATTTAACTTCCCCTAAGCTAAATTCAATTCACTTAATCTAGTCAACCTTACTAAATTTGAATTCTCCATTTCAAATTTTAAACTGCTTATAAATATCCCTTCTCACTTATAAGCTCAAAAACTTTTCACATATCAGGGAAAATTCAAATCTCAACACCTAGTGTTTACTTCAAATCAACTTATTATTATGTATATCCTAAATATATACATATTCATTTCTTTTGCACCCCACGACATATTTCAAATTTTAAACCATTCTTTGTTTTTAGTTCAAAACATATTTCTTCTAAATTTAAAACAGTTCTTGTTTTAAGATAAGATTTCTACATTTAAAATATTATTTATTATATCCTTTAACACTTTAAAACAATTTAAATTTTTTGGACTTAGATTATAAAACTTCTCAATTTAAATCCATTCCAATTTACAAGTCGTGCATATTTAAATTAAAATACCCCAATTTCCTTTATCATTAATTATTATTAGAACAAAAACATCCCATTATTAGACATAATAACCATTTTATGATAACAAATTATCTCATAATTTATTGGAAAATAAAATCAGGGTAACTTAATTCTGCATTCTGAAAACACTTCTACAAATTTCAAGATTTTATTCTCTGGTTTAAATCCATTTCAAGCTTATCTTATTCATTAAGTTCATATTATCTAATTTCAATAAATATATTTCCACTTAAATTCTTATGATCTAATTCAATTTCTATCACCAACAACCAATTATCTTAATATATTGTAATTTATTTTTAAGATATTTTCCTTTGAATTTCAATACAAAATTCTCTTTACAATCTACTTATATATACATAAACAAATACAAATCTTATTTTGTTTTGAAAAAAGAATAAGTTTTGGCTCATTTTAAATGATTATAAAAGAAGATTATCAAATAAATATCTATATATATTATCAGAATTATTTGTTCAACTTAAATCAGTATTTCATTTAAAATAAGTTAATTACCAAATAACAGATGTCCAAAAAATCCAGGTTATCACAACTATAATTATTGCAACCTACTATAGGATAAAATATACATCTGAAACAGTAGTTAGTAAGAAATCAAAACTGTGCTCATTTAGAATAACTCATAGGAAAATTAGCTTGGTGGAATAGCTTTCCTACCATTTATCTTGCCTTCTTTAACCTTGAGTCATCCAATATCCCCCATGTGCGTTTTCTCTCTCATTACCCTCTTCACTAATCATATTACTATCCTTTTTCCATCAGAATCTCTTGACAGAATTCTCAAATTTTAGTATTCAATTCCTTTATCCTTGATCATTCATGTGAGTATATCCTAGGACTCACAAAAGTATCCTTTGATACTATTCCCCATTCCTCTGAGTGTTATTCTTATAGCTTTCACACATGCCTAGTCAAACATTCCTAGATTCATACTAATATTCTTTATATTCAACTGGGTTCCTTATTACTACACTACGATCATTTGCAGCTATTTTATTTATAGTCTTGACCTTTACCCTGTCTTACGAAAGCAGCTATCCTTATCTACTCTATATCAAAATTTGGATTGTTTTTCACCAATCTTTATAAAATTAAAACTTTACAATCATGAAGTAGTTAATCCACAACTTTTATCCTTGAAAATATAAATTTAGGAACCTTTCTATTAAACTAAGAAATTGCTTGGTTTCCAAAAGGATACATGAAATATTTCCCATTCTAACCAACTTTTCATTTTTAGGACTTTCTATAACAATGGATTACTTCTCTAAAAGTAATATTTTTAACGCAAAACATTATTTGCATTCAAAAACTCATTCATCGTACCAAACCATTTTTCAAAAACATCTTCTACAACTTTAAACAATGAAAATTAGAGTTGACAAAAATAACTTCCATTAACTATTATTTTCCTATTGCCTATGTTATTTCCACTTTCAACCTTTGTGAAGATTCCAATAGCTCATGAGGGGGACTTTTAGAAGATATCTGTAATTACTGCATATATCAATGGGATTTTTCCATTTTTCATAAGCTCTGCCTTACAATCCTTACATTGTACATAACTGTATTACTAACACCATTCTAATATAAATTCCTATCATTGTTTTTATTCTAGATTTTTTAATATTGCTAGTGTTTATATTTCATGTGCCAAAACGCCTTCTACTTATACAGCTTTTTTCCTCTTTTACTGTTTTCCTTATTGACTAATTTTGGTGCATTCACTTATTGCTTTAGCTTTGACACTTCCTTCATTCACATAAAAAAGACATGTGTAAATCTACTCCAGTTATTTTACTTCGTATTTTCCTTAATATGTGAATATTTTTTCCATCTTTATTATTGGGCATTCTTACCATTCTCTTTTCTTTACCTCATTTAGATCAAATACCATTTTCATTTATTTACCGCTTAGAAAGAATTTTTAAAATTTTTGAATTAATAAAATTTGGAAACATCATCATCACTGTATATTCTCCCTTTTCTATTCATTTTAGAAATGAAAAATACCTTTACAAAAACCTTTTAAATTGAAAATTTTCAACCTAATCTATTTTAAACTTTTCAATGGTAGGGTCCTTCTATTTTAAGAAAAATCCTTTTTAAAACCATTCAAGACGTTTCGTGAAACTTTCAAAATCTTTTTTTTTAAATTCTTTCATATGGTGTCGGACTTAGAAATGGACACTTATTCATCATTTCCTTCAGACTTTCCTTCTTTTCTACTTATTCTTAACCCATCTTCATTAAGAACATTTCAAAATTTTGGCTATCATGTTGTGATGCAAGAGCTTGCTTAATTCTTTTTCACATCTAACTTCGAATGCTTGCGATATGTATGTTTTTTCTTCCTATCTATCTAAATTGAATATTCGTCTTTAATTGGAAATCCAGCAAAACCCACAATCATAAGGAAATCCAAGGCCAGCAAAGGAGTCGAGTATCATCGGGCTTTAGGAATCCTTCTTTATGTCGTGCCCATGCTATTCTTGGTCAACGTCTTGTGGTACAACCTGCACTCCCTGTGGTAATCGGAGGAGGTATATAAATTTAACTCTATTTATTATTCCAACTCATTATTGCCTCATCCATCTTTTTAGAATATGGTGCAACCAATTATATAGTCGGAATTTATAAATTTTGGCATATAATATATATTACTATAGGTAAAAAACTACAAATGTGCTCTCTATGCGTATCCTAATTCCTGTGATCGACTAAACTAAGCTCTGAACCAAATGTAACAACATATACTTTAATGGGCCTGAATTCTGGCTAAATCGAAACCCGAGTCCACTAAGGTATAGATCATTAGCATTGGTAACCTAAAATAAACATAAGTATATCCAATTGCTATCTACATAAACTCTCAGCTGAATAGAAAAATATAATAGAAAGTATATACCGACCAAGGATACTATGTTTGAATCAGTGTTATTCTTTGGATATGTAGTTACCTTATCAGGGCTGAGCATGAATGAGAAGACTTCTTCGTTTAACATTCCCACCTTGCATCAATAGCTTATCCCTCTAAATTTATCATATAGACTGTAATGAGGAGAGGGTAAGAAAAACGTTTTGGTGATTAGAAAATTGTATACTTTATCCAAAACAATAGTATATGACGATTAATTTCTATTTAAGTGTTATGTCTATTATTCTTGGCATATTCGTTTACTTCTATATGCACGTACGATACATCCAACCTTATTCGAGGCATAACTATATATATACACTTATGTTCGTGTGTGTATACATATGTCTATATACACACAAATGCTGTACTATCCAAAAGAAAATAACGGCCACCTAATACTTCTTGAATAGAGAGAAGGCAGACCGAATGACCATTTAATACCACAACCCTGAAGAGGGCCATCCATAACATAATGGCTTGTCAATCAACCCTTAGTTATGAAGCCCAATGATCGATAGAAACGGCATTATAATTTAATTAGTTATATTACTAATGCATTTCAAAGACTTATTTGAGGGTTAGTAAGCCCACCTTCGACAAACAAACAACTAATTAAACTTCAAAATTTTTACGTATATCATATGAATTCTACACTAGTAGGAAGGAAAATCCAATAGCACATAACCTAAGTCATTGCTAACAACCGCTCGAGATCATTGGTAGTCAAAGCCTATATGCCAGCATTACTTCTAAATACCGGTTTACCAACAACACAGACCTGGCCTGCCGACCCCCACAGCCAAAATTCCATTTAAACTTTCCTAATATAAGTCAAGAAAAATGTCAACTCTAGTTACTTAATACCTCTTGTTTAGAAATGAAGCACACCCCATTTCCCTATAAGGTATCGTCGTTGGTTATTTAAGACTTATCATATAGGGAGGAGGTAGACCCTATGGCCACTTAAGACCATCTGCCCTGAAGTAAACCCCTCGAGATACTAAAAGGTACCGATCCATTTAATACTTATTCAAATCCTAGTGGAACCCTTGTTATATATTTTCACACCTACATGAGAACGTATATCGTATTAACCCAAAAAATGGATCGACACCCTGGTTTTGAGTGTGAAAGCACTAGCCTGATTTATCAAGGAAAATATAATAATAATAAGCAATAGTAAATCGTAGAAGATTTTTATAGTTGTTCGGCTAATAACGAAGCCTATATCCCCTTTATAACTTTTATTAACCAACTATTATTACAAAGTAGTTTTGTATTATAATATGATTCTTCTTCCTATGTTTGATATAGCCACCATTATTAGAGAAAACCAGAAGGATCTCAGTTGCCCCTTAATGGCAGTTATGAGGGTAAAGAAGGGTGAAGAAACCATGGTAGAGTTTCAGTAAAGATTAGAGCAAATCCTTTTTCTGTTGCAGATGAGACGGTATTTATAGGGGTTGGAAAGCTCTTGGGTTGAGAATCTCTTTGTCAGAAGCCTATAGTAGTCATATAGAGAGAGAGAGAGAGCTCAGAAAGTTTGGAGCCAAAATTGGCCATTTTTTTGGATTGGTACCGATCCCACCCGATTATACCGATCCAATTCCTTAGCCATTTTTGGCTCCAATATAAGCTTCTTACTCCATAATGATGCCTTATTGACTGGTTTTGCTGATGATTCACCTACAGGTTGAGTTGAACTGTATTTTGAATTAGATGAACATTCACTTCTCGATCTAGGATGCTAGGAATGTTGCCAAACTTGTTGGGTGAGCTTGGTTGAGGCATAGAGTCACAATGCAAAAGGATGAAGGCCACCACAAACCATCAATTTGGATCAGTACCGATCCAATTGGATCAGATCGGTGCTGATCCGAAAAGATTATATATTTTTGGACCAAACTTCCTAAGGTCCTTTGTCTTGTATTTTTTAGGCTTTTCGATCAAGTCTCGAGTCATTCTGGCTTAATCTGGATGTTCTAACTCCCATTGAATTCTGATGGGTTAAAAACATGGTTAACATTTTCCTCTCAGAGTATGCATTTGTTAAAAACAAGGTTTGCTTTGGAATTGTTTATCTTTGGGTTTCTTTTCTAAGAAGTTTCATTGGTCGCATCTGGCCATTTTGAAAAGCTATCTATGACGTACCGGCCAACCATCCAGTCCTTAGTGTGAATCTCCATTGTTTGTAATTACGGAGTGACCTTGATGCTAATTTCCAGAATGAATACGAACATCGAGTAGGTCGAATGGATAAAATTTGAGATCATTTCGATTACTAAATTTGGAGCGGTACCGATCCAAGCACTTGACAATTTTTCCACCTTTCCCTTCATTTCTATTTGAGCTGACCCCGCACTTATCTTCATTTCCATTCGATCCAAGCCCCTATCCTTCAATCGATCTGATCTCTCCAAACCTAACTAGCGGATCTAATCACTCCATCCACTTGGGAGTTGTCGCCATCGATCCGCAAACCAATGCCACCAGCTGCCGCTTCCTTGAGCCGCCATCGCCATCTTAAGTAGGTCACACTGTCTTGATCTCCTCCGTTTTGACGCATTGCCAATCTGATCCATCCAATACCCTATCTTGGGTTGTCTTGAATCGGAGATCAAATCACCTTTCTCCATTTTAAAGGTTGCTGATGTGGATTTTGGCGTATTTACATTAGCGATTGGTGATGAAGTTGTGTTGGTGATGGATACAGTGGAAGATTCGAGCAGATTGTGACTCTGTGGAAGAAGATAGAAAATCGAATCGTGAATTCTTCATGGAGCAAAGCTTGGATTTTACCCCAGTACTCGACATGTTTTGATATCTTCAACCACAGAATCAAAATTAACTTACATTGAGTTACACAGTCGATCCCGGCATAGTGTCTAGCGAATTGATTTTGGTTTTCCTGGGAGATATAATAGCTTGGGGTAGCATCCTGTATGCTTCTCATGCTATTATCACTTTTCAAAGAACTGAACTCGACTTATGCCGAGAATTCTCTACTTGATTCGAACCCATCGATCTATAGTTGCTCGCTTTGGATTGGTCCTATCATTGCACAATCCGTATACTAAGAATAGGAAGTGCTTCCCATGTTGCTTCAGACAATGGATCCATTATCGATCATTGATCGATAACGGGTAAGTATAGAAGAAAAGAAATTAACAAGTGATGCGATCGCTCCGTCCGATATGAGTGAGCCATCTACATGGAATGGTTTGTTCACAATGTTCAGGGCACTGAACCCATTCTCACTTGGACTTCACATCACACAACCCCTAGTTAATACTTGGAATCTGGTCGGTTGGTGGTACACGTCAATTATCTTTCGAATTTCAAGTATCAGCTACGCTAGGTTCTATAGTTTAAAGGTTAGGCGTACCTGGCCGTTTTGAACACAAGCTATCTTATATAGAATGATGTGCAAATCTTCTCGGCACAAATCATTTGAGGGGAACTCACCTCTTTCAGAAGCAGAGTTATAGTCGATTCCAACTGGATCCGCCACTTCCATAACTTTAGGTCAATGTGGTCGCCTGATTCAAGTCGGACCCACCGTCGACCGCACTCCTCCTAACATCAGTCTTACTTGATCCTCTAGAGAAAGATACTTCAATCCTTACACATAGGATGTTGTGAAGCATTTTCTTACAATATGGTATCCCAAAGGATGACATGCTTTTACCATCGAGAAGAGAATTTGCTTGTAGGCCACCTTCTGGATACGTGGCTTGCCACTGATATATGTGCACGTACGGTGCAGTGCTCCCTTTCAATCACTTCTTAAGATGACACTTCAAAACATAGGGTTGGCACCATTTTAGATTCTTACAAATGAATATTCCATGCTGACGTACCTATATGTTCTGTTCATGCAGATACTTAATCATGCCTCGAGTTTCATTGAGTTGCAGTACCTTCTATTATTCAAGAAGAGAGAGGCTAACCCATCACTTGTCTACATTGAGGTGCAACGTAGCCAAAAACGTATACCGGATCTTCCCAGTGATGTTCCCTCTTTCAAGAATCATTTCTTTTTCACTAAAATGTCCAGAGGAATTCATCCGTTTATGGAACAAAAAGGGTAAGCACCTTCCACCATGCTTGGAATTTCCTCTAATTATTACAAGTCATCTGAACAATCGTATATTCCTTGTAGTTCTTTTAAAGATTAACAAGGAGAAAACACTTGGTACTGTTCTTAGCACCTTGAAAGTGGTCGATGTTTAGGAGCACACAATTATGTTCTTTCTTACAGATAAAAATCTTCGCCGATGTGGGTTTCTACACCCAGGGGGGTCTGTTGGATTCGTCATCTCTCCTTCTCGCTCTAAAACCCAGACCCATTCTATTTCCTCTTCCCATGACTCTAGTGAAGATGATGATGACAATGAGGAAGAAGAAGTTGACCCATACGATGGGTCAGGGAAGACCCGTGAGGTGATCCAAATTCAAATCGGGGTCAACAGTTCGCTCAAAATGCCATTGATCCCAGAAAAGAAAGAAGAAGAGTTTATTCAACAGAAGTGCAAGGATCTGTTGATTGAAGGAAAGGAGGAAGGGGAGATTAGTGAGGAGCATCTCCAAATGAGAAAGAAATAGATTGGGGCAAAGATGAGGGTGACATCAACTTAGATGACAAGACTTTGTAGTTGAGCCCTGGACATGCTCCGTCGTTTCCTTTGAAAGAGCCCATTGAAGGAGCTTCTCCCAAGAATGAACCTGTATCTAGCTCTTTATCGAAAGGCGCCGATATTGACTTGGGAGATATGAGTGACATTTTTGTGAATATGAGTGACTTGATGGATGACTTCACTTTGGAAGGGTAGCATTCCAAACTTACTCAAATCATCCCTACAGGAATCAATGTCCCGGCGTTAGTTGGTGACCGATCTGGTTTAGGTACTCTGTAGGGGTCATTTAAATGCGGCACATACTTCACTAGGATTACAAACTTTATATTATTATTATTTTCTAGGATGTTCTCGTTTATCAAATGCCTCTTTCATAAGGCTATTTTGTCATTTGCTGCAAGAACCATGTCTCGTGGCTTTTATAATGATCTTTATCGAGTATTGGAGTTTTACCGTTCGCAGAGACACACTTTTCGAGTACTACGCTCCCAGGAGACTGATGAGGAGAGGAAGAGGAGGAAAGATAGGGAGGAAGAAAAGTGTCGCCGTGCCTAGAAAGTTCAAGGCCGTGCTAGAGGAAGTGGATATGAGAAGAGGAAGAGCCCGACTAAGTGGGAAGATCCGTCGAAGAGGTCAAAAAGAGGCCAAGAGCGAGAACCCGCTATATAGCTTCCTGCTTCCACTGGGATAAACGTTCCTGCTTTCGATGTTGTGACCTCCTCCACTCATGTTGTTATGGTCGCCTCTCTCCTAATTTCTAGGCGTGCGCCTTACATTCTACCCATTGGTCCCCCGCATCTACAAGCTGCATTACTTTACTTATTCTTAAGAGGGGTTGTTTTTTATAAACCCAATTTGAAGTCAGTTCATGTCGAATCTTATTTACCCTGTCTCTATGTAATTTAGAGCATTTTGGAGCAAAATGAGAGGTAGGAAAAATAATGCATGCAATTGTCTACTGTTAATCGACATAACTACCAAGAAATTTTCTAGTTCGAGTGCAAATATGACGGTACGAGAAGTAGCTCGTGGATCATGACACTAAGAATGAGAAGCTGATGAAAGAGAGGGATGATGCCCTCAAGAGCGAGAGCAAAAGTACTTTGTTTAAGGAGCTGAAAGAATCCACCGACCGGGCCACACTCATATTTAGAGATGAAATAAATAAGTCCCACACTGATGAGGAGGCTTTAAAAGAAAAGTTAAGGACAAATGCGATGATGGTTGAGACATAGAAGAAAACCATCGCCGAGCAGGCTCAAGAAATTGCCTCTCTTCGTAAACAAATCTCGACATTGGATGTTGAGAAGAAGTAACTAGCGGTAGAGAAGGCAAGCATGGATGCCAACTTTTTAGAGTTCCAAGATACCTTCACAAAGTAGATGGAATGCTTGGATGTTTCTATTCTGAGCTTTTAAGTGTACTCCATGCTACATTAGGGAAGTCTCAGTTACTTGGGTCCGTTGGTTCCTCGTATGCTTGTCGTAGGCTGGAAAGATATACTGGCCCGATTCCAAGATATTGGTGGCAGTTATACCGAAGAGGTGTTAGTTTAGGCGTATTTGAATGATGAATCATGCGAAGCTTTAGTGAAGGGACAGGAAATCTTGAGATGGGAGAGGGAACGAGAAACTACTGATGTCGCGGCCACAACTAAGGCTATATCCGGGCATTTTCCTTCAAGCCATAGTGAGCCATCTTCGTATCCTCGTGCTAATGAGAGGATTGTTTCTATTTCTCTCGTGATTACGTAGCCATCAAAGGAGGGCAACGGCGAAGGCTTCAAAGTTGTGGCGCATAAGCAAACCCCCGTAGCCGGTAATTTTCTTATCTCTCTCGTGCTTGAAGACTTTCAATTTTTGCCAGATGAAATTGCCAAGATAACCATCCTTTATTATGATATATAGATCAACCCTCTCTTCCTGCAGAGTTACCTCTTCATCATGGTGCAGGTTCTGCCACCATTCTGACAACATTAACCGTTGTCTCCGCATCTGACTCGTAGCCGGGTTCGTACTTTGAGCAAATTGCAGTGCTGCATGGTCTGGATGACCCCTTTATATCTCAAGAGGAAGGTATGGCAGTTGCTGACGCATAGGAGCAGGTGGATCAGGCTAGCCAACTAGTCAAAGTAGCAGCCGAGTAAGCAACGATCGAGTGACAGATGATAGCGGTGAAGAAGGAGAAGGTTAAAGAGCAAAAAAGTTCATCAAAGTGTTCTCACAGATCCCGCAAACACAAAGACAAAGGAGGGTCTGCCAGTGGTCAAGTTTCAGAGAGCGAGATTTCTCCGGGAGGGGAGAAGCTTTAGAACTTGTAGATCAGAGGTGGGAAAGGCGATAGGGGAAGCGGTGACAAGAAGTTATGATTTTTCCACGTACCCGTCGAGCGGAGCTTTTACCTTGTTGGTTCCTTTTTTGTACAAGTACAGAGTCTTCACTTAACACTTCTTCTTGTTGTTGCAACTACGGTGTTCTTTTTTTCCTATTCTTGGCAAATATTGTTCGTATTTTCCTATTCTTGTTCTTGCAACTACAGTGTTCCAAGAGGCGATGCATGGCTTGCGAAATGCGCATCTTTGATTTGGGCCTTCTCGGTGTCGCCAAAGCCACACTGGTTCTTAGAAGGCAGGGATCTAGTTTCGTTGATCCAATGGTTTGGGTAGATTTGCTTCCATTGACTTAACGAGTAGATGGGGTGTATTTGTGCATGATACCACTATCTCAAGCAACGATTGGATGGTTTTAAGTCGATTTGACCCCGTCGACTTAGCTGGTTACTTTTATGAATATGGTTTTATTGGTTCAAAAAGCAAGATAATTTCATTAATAAAAGTTGGGCAATTTCTGCCTATTTACAATGCCTTCGGTATTCCGGGATGGCTTATTGGTGGGAAATAGAAAATACATAAGATAGCCATAGACAAAGCAATGAAATAGTGATGCGCTATCCCAAGCTTGGGGAATTTGGGTTCCATCAACGATTGTTAGCTTGAACATGCCGTCCCCAAGATATGGCTGATTACATGGGGCCCTTCCTAGTTTGGTCTGAATGTTCCTAAGAGGGTAACCCGTTTAGGGACAAGGTCTCCTACTTCGAAAGTATGGTTACGGAACTTGGAGTTAAAGAATCGTGACTCTTTTCTAGAGAGCAGTAGTCCTTAGTTTGGATTCTTCCCTTTTCACATCGACCATATCGAGCGACTTGAATAGGAGCTATTCGTTCTGTGTTTAATCAAAATTTTGCCTTTGATGAGTAGGGACTTCTAGCTTAACTGGGATTATTGCTTCTAAACCATATGCCGGGGGGAAGGGAGAGTGTCTGGTTGCAGATTTGTGTGTTGTCCTATAAGCCCAGAGTGCAAGTGAGAGTTCATCAACACAATTTCCTTTAGCTTTAGTTAGCTGCTTTTTGATGGTGGACGTGATGATCATGATCACCGCCTCCACTTGCCCATTTGCCTGTGGATGTGCAATAGCGGAAAAGCTTTTCTCGATTCAGAAGCGTTTGCAAAAGTCTTTCAACTAAGCGCTTTCAAATTGAGTCCCTTTATCAAGGATGATCTTTTTTGGTACTCCGAACCAGCAAATAACGTTTTTATGACAAAGTTAATAACTTTCTTTGTGTTAATAGCGGTCCATTTGGTGAAGTAGTCAACAATAACGATAACCTATTTGGCTCTTCCTTTAACTATTGGCAATACACCAATCAAATTAATTCCCCAGATTACGAATGGCCACAGGCTGGCCATCTATTTTAGCTCAATTGAAGGAATTTTTTTAATCTTGTCGAATCTTTGGCATTGGTCGTACCATCTGGCATAATCTACTGCATCGCGGTTTACTGTTGGCCAAAAATACACATATAGGAGAACTTTATTTACAAGGGTTTGCCCCCTAGGGGCATCTTCGCAGTCGCCTTCATGAACTTCCCTGAGGATTCTTCGAGGTTTTTTGTTGGTCATACTCCTGAGCAAGGGGGTAGAGGATCCCCTATGGTAGAGTTTCCTATCCTGTACTATGAACCATGGTGCCTTTCGAAGGAGCTTTTTCCTTTGATACTTTTCCACGGGGAGTGTTCCTCAAAAATCAAGTAGATATCCATCTCGCCTACACCTGGAGCGATCAGAGTTCTAACTAGAACTAGTCCCAACGACTGAACTTCTCTGAAACTTGCCAATTTGGCTAGATAGTCTACCTTCATTTTTGTTCCCTCGGGATATGAGTTATGGTGTAATGTTTAATGTCATTTAGCAATTCCTGCACTTTAGATAGATACGGAGCGAGGTTCTCTCTTCGGGCATAATATTCGCCTTTCACCCGACGGACAACTAGATGATAGTCACCATAGATATGTATGGACTTTATCCTGAGTTCCTTCACAGCATTCAGCCCGGCTATTAATGCTTCATATTTCATTTCATTATTCATTGCAGGGATTTCCAAGCGTAAGACATAGCAAACGGATCGTCATTCGGGAGTTAAGAGCACAACTCCTCCTCCCAATTAGAAGTTGTAGATTCACCATCGACGAACAACTTCCAGTGTATCTCCACTTCTGAAGTAATTTCTTATTCGTTATCACATAGTGTAAACTCGGTAATGAAGTCTGCCAGTGCCAACTCGTTGATCGCCCTTTGAGAATGGTAGTGATTTCATACCAACTAAATTCGATTTTCCATTTAATAAGTCGTTCAGAGGGTTGGGCAGTACAATACTTGCTTCAAAGGTTGATTTATTAGTAATTTGATCGGATGTGCCTGGAAGTGTGGTCGTAAATTTCTAGATGCGATCAAGAGGCAGTATGCTAAATTTTCCGCTTTCGGACAGTTCTTCTCTGCTTCAGTGAATCGTTTACTGATGTAAAATATGGGTTGCTGGACCTTAACTTCCTCCTGTACGTGCCCATCACTTAATGCATGGGGCAAGACTACTAAGTAGATGAACAAATCTTCTCTGTCTACCGACTTGGATAGGATTGGCGGAGTTTCCATATGCCACATCAGCTCTTTGAAGGTAGTCTGACAAGCCTGATTCCATTCGAAGTTCTTTTTTCCCTTCTTTAGCACGTCAAAGAATGGTATACATTTGTCGGTTGCTTTTGAGATGAATCAGCTTAGTGTAGCAACTTTACCATTCAAGTTTTCTAACTCTTTCGTGTTCACTACACCAGAATTCTAATTTCGCAACGGCTTTGAGCCGTTGCGAAATGGGCAGTGGTAAAAATTTCGCAATGGCCCTTAGCCGTTGCAAAATACATATTTTGCAACGGCTAAGGGCCGTTGCGAAATATACTTTAGCAACGGCTTGTAGCCGTTCCGGATTTTATTTTGCAATGGCTTAAAACCGTTGCTAAATGTAGATGTATAACTGATGATTTTAATACTTGCAACGGCTTTAATCCGTTGCTAATTAATATTTTATTTTTAAAAAAAACATATTTGAAATTTTTCTCTCCACCAACGACAGTCATTTCATTATCATAATTAATATAACAAATTGCAAATTTAACAGTATCACAGAAGAAAGATTATTAAACCAAATATTTTCCATAGATTAAACACAAAAACCAAACATAACAAACGTTTGAATTATAATGTTCAACATCAACACATACCACAATATAGTTCAACTAGTATACATAACATACATAGTACAACAACGGCATCATTACATAATACAACATACCGTACATAACGTCTTCCTCCAATCGTCTAACGTTTATTGGAGACTGGAATATTGACATAAAATACTTATTTAGAATATCCTGCAAACAATGGTATATCTAGCCGCAGTATATCCTGCAAACACAAAATCAAACAATGTATTAGAATATCAACTAGCATATAGAAATTTGGATAAGAAAATTTATTAGAATGTCAACTGTATTAGAAAGGACCCATTTCAATTACATTTACAATTTTTAAGCTTCAATTTACATTTTTACAAAGTTTAAAAAAACTGACTGTGCACATTTCAGTGCACTGCTTGCTGTAGTAACAGTGCACATCACTGTTCAAACTAAATCTCCATCCTTGTTGCTTCAAGCATCTCGACCACCTCACAGTGCAGACATCATCCACTCCTCTTGCTACTGTTAAACATCCCATTTCACACAGTTCAACAACTTCTACATTGCTACTTGCCTCTTCCCAAACTTGCAACCTTCAGCAACAATACAAAATCATCAAAACTCCTGCCTGCATGCATAGCATTTTCAAACTTCATTCCCCCACGGTTTACAACATCAACTACCACCAAATATCCTCTACCTTGACCATCTCAAGCAACTGCATTTGTACATATACCATTTACATAATCTATCATCACTTCATCCTCTACTGACAATACATCACCACCCCTAAACATGCTATAGTTGACCTGTATGTCCTGATCATAGCCGCATACCATGTCTCAGCATGTAAGTTTTGTAGTCACAAGATAATGAAAAACCAATCGTGCATTCTTGCATGCAAACCAAGTTGTAATTAACTATACTGGATAATGGATATATCATGCATCACTTTTAGCAAGGAAGATCTATTTTTATGTCAACATTGAAATACAATCCAGTGTATATGGAACATTTTTAGTAGTAAGGATGGATGAATTAAGGTAATTGGATTGATAACATCGATAATACTGAAAAACATTTTTTAATTCACTTAGGAAGACTTTATTGTAAATTATGGCATGTGATGCATTGTGGCTGATATATGCATATGGTACATCTTGGGAATGGGTGTATAAGCATAATGCCATGTTTCTTGTTACCGGTACATTATATATAGTAGTACACTTAGTCACAATTCTTAAACGTAAAGCACAATTAATGAATATAATTTTTGATATACTTATACTCATGTTTGAAGTACCCAAGTAAGCTTTCCCATTTGACTGCATTATACAATATCATGTTGCTTCAACTGTATCACTTATTAAAAAAAAGATAACCTGTAGAAACACTTCCATGACAGTTATTGCAGTTGCACATGCCATGGCTTTCAACATGGTTGCATATTCAAATCCCACTTTTGTATATTATACATGAAATTGTCAGATATTCGACTGTCAGCAGTCGATTAGTATCTTATGAAATTGCAAATACATCACCACGCCTAAACAGACTCACTGCTGTAATACTTCATCCCCTTCCAAACTGTCAAGACTCCACCATCCTCACCAACACTCAATCACCAAACTCCATCAACCCTCTCAATTTAGCCTGCACCACTCAATTCCATGAACGGACAAAAAACCAAAAACCAACTCCCTCCATCATCAAACGAACAGATTCTACCTCCAACTCCTAGCCAACCAAACCACCATAATTCAACCTTCAATACCCAATCACGACCTGAAGCCAACACCTAACACCACTGCAACCTCACCAATTTTCTCCGCGAACCAACAACCTTCGTTTAGGGGATTTCATCACCGAACCACCTCATCAATCAAAATCTAGCAAACTTCACCCACGACCTCATCAAAATCCATGACCAGTGACCACAACACGACCTCCTTCTGCACCCACGAACAAGCCAAACGCCAACAGGAATCAAACCAGCGACTTTATTTCAGAATTCTGGAATTCATTGAGTTTTGATTTTTTATTGATTTTGGAATTCTAAAATTTGGGTCTTAGTTTAGAATTGGAATTCCGAGCTTGTTCGCTTAATTGCTAATTTTTTTTTGAAGTTTTAAATTTGTGTAAGTAATGGGTGTTTACTGATTGAGTGTGAGTTTTAAGTTTTGAGTAAATTGTTTGTTTTATTTTCTTTCTTATTTATTTTTGTAAAAATAAAATTGTTTGCTGAATTGTTTTCGGCCTATGCGAGAATTTGGGTTTAGTCAAAAAAAAATTCCGCACTTCAGAAAAAAAATAAAATAAAGAAAAATTTACTTTCATTTGGCTTGGGTGGCTCTAGTTGTGTTTAATTTTTATTTTATTTTTAGTTTTCTTTAGTTTAACTTTCATTCTTTAGTTTACCATTGCCACAACATCTCCTTGACATCAAACACTTCACTGAAACATTCCTCTGAAACACTGCTCATCTGCCACTTTTCATAGTACATTCACTTATTAAATTGAATACTATCTTTGTTACGCCATATAATGTGAAATTATCTTTGTTACCCTTGTTGTTGACTCGTCAATGAAAAAAATTATTGCTACTACAGAGTAACTAAAATATTGTACTTTCCTATACTATTCCCTCCGCTGGTTTTTTTTAATTAACATCTTAAAATAAAATGAAAGCAAGCAATAAGACAAGAAAGAAATAAAAGTGTATTTATGAAATACAGTTCCCCTGATGTTAAAGGTTATTCGTCTAATTTAAGACCATTTGACTTTTTCACTAAGTAGATGCATGCCATCAAATAGTGCTTGACATTAGTTTACTTTCATAAACTTATTAAACGATGCTTTCAACATAAGAATGTATTGCAATTAACTACGCCGACAGTTATACAAAAAAATTATACAAAAAAATGTTACCTCACGGATCAAGCTTTTCTATATCAGAAAGGTACACAGAGAAAGCATCTTCAACCTGAAACAAATGTTAAAAACCTGAAACAAAGAACAGATCAGAGAATTATCCGATTTTGTAGAATTTTCAGTTTTGATATTAAGATTGGAGGATTCTAATATTAAGAACAGATCAGAGAACATATATAGGTTTCCATTCAGATTGAATTTATTGGATAATAATAATGTATACCTTCTCCTGCGTCTAAAGATATCGAATTGAACTCTTTGGATGACAGACATAACCACCGACTCCAACATCATCAAAGATCATAGCAAGAGGATGATTTTGATTGGCTGTGGGCTCATATGGTAATAGCATATTGTCCACAATCAACTTCTCGTGTATAGGAGGTGCAGGTTTTTCATGTATTATGGATGCCGTCGAATCTCTGCATACAAAACCTGTTGCAACGACTTCTAGATCAAAGTTCAACACTTCACATTTTTGATTTTCCTGAACATGCGAAATAAGCGGGTTAGCAGCATCGTCATTGTTCGACGTTCTTCCAACACTTTCATGATGTGTCCCACCACTTCCTCCTTCGTTGGAAGCAATGTCTTGCATCTGTTTCATATATCCTTTTAATATGTCGACCAATGTGTTCAATATCCCCTTCACATTCTCCAAAGAACCCTCCACCTTCTCCATCCTTGTTTCCAATGTATTTGAGTATTTTTTACTCCTTCTGAGTTGTTTATGTGGAATAGTAGATGCTTTAACTTGTGTCTTTGGTATTATAGTTCCAACACTTCAAGTCCGGCCCCTTTTATCTTTGCCTTACATTTGTGACAAGATGTCTTCATCCAATGGCATATCTTGTTCCTCGTCGTCACTGATTGTTTCCCTTGCTTTTGCAATTTTGCCCTAAAATATGATAATACTTGAGATATTTAATTTCGTGCATATAAGTTATAGGCCGATAAACCATGTAAACATATATGTCATAACAGTAAATGATTTTTAATTTATCATCTAAAACAATATATTGTTTAACATACAAAGTACGAAGAATTTGAATCCGATATGGTGCCATCCTTTTTTGTATGAGTTTTCTCCCACACTTCCCGGCGTATGATTTCTTTTCCTGGATTTTCAGTTGCCTACAACCTAAACATCGATTATCAAACCAACCGATTCTTATTCGAAGAGTTTATTTCCTACCGATACAATATCATTCAACGAAATGGTAAAATGCAACGAAATAACAAAAATTAAAACCGTACCATTTTATGTTCTACTATGGCGTGACTTGTACGACCACTGTGATGGGTATAACTGTATTGTGATCTATTTTTTTGCCTAGCTCTCTTCTTTCGCGTGCGTCAGGTTTTGCTTCATTTTTCAAGAATCCGTCCCAATCTTCTACGCTAACTTTTGGCGGACAGTTTTTCCTTCTAGCTTCATCATTATCAAATTTGTCGTAGTACCCTGTCCTCAATTCACTTTTGTATCTTCTAAATGATTTACACATTTTTTAAAATACAACTCTTTTTTATCCGACTCTAGCTCATAATGTCTGTATATATTGAAGATAAAAAATACGTTAAAATGGAAATACAAGATAATGAAAAGAGGTTATATACACCTTAGGTGACATTCTCTTTTAAACAATAACCTGAACTGAAATGAAGTGGTGATAGAAGCGTGGTTTTGTGGACAGAGGTTGGAGGTGTAATCGAAGTGTTGGTGGTGAATAGGACTGCTGCTAGCAGGGGAAGTCGATAAACTCCTATTGAACTGCTGCTGTAAAGTGAATGTTGAAATGCTATGGTTTTGCAATGGTAGGTGGAGCTTGTGTGGTCATTTTTGTGAATGAAGGCTGTTGCAGAAAGTCATATTGATTGGTCGGGTGAACTGTTAGGTGGAAGAAGGATGGTATGTATGTGTTTGAAGATGAATGGGTTTGGCAAGTGTTTGACTGGTGATTAGCAGTGGGGTCAAAGGTGATGGAGATGTGTGGAAGAAGCAGGCAATGGTTTAATGAACTGGAAGTTGTGTTGACAGAGGCAGTTTTTGGTTTGGACAGTGGGGAATGCTTTAGTATTTGAGTGCAACAGAGATGTGTGGGGGGTAACACAGTGCATAGTATGCGCAGTTTTGGATTGTGTAAATGGAAATTTAATAGGAATGCACGAAAAATGTAACTAGACATTGTTTGTGCTACATCAGCGTCATGGTTTGTGTAACAATGTCATTGAATATATGCATATTTTATTACATATTTTATTACATATTTTATGCAACAATGCTTGGACAGGGGGAGACATGTGTGGCCACGACCAGAGGTTTGGCTTTTGCCATTGATCGAGGCGGAGTTGACCAACAAACTTGAATATTACCATCAAACTACGCATGCAATTTTTCTACATTTGATATAACATAATATAATTTGAATATTACCAACAAACTTTCATCAAAATTCTTGGATAGTACCTTAATCCCAAAAGTACAGTTTGACGTGTGTTTGTCTCCTTAAAAAATAACACGCATAATTTTGTAAAAAACTCTACTATGCATATCTTAGCCCATGAACAAATGGTTTTTACATGATCAGAAACCAAACTGGAACGAGATAAATAATTAAAATACATAAAAAACTTTGGTGCTCAGTATTTGGTTAATAACCCAACAACTAATATGCCTACAAAGAGAACTTATTGCTGACTTACAGCAAGCTATCGTGACGAGAAACCAAGCAAGATTTTATGTTTAAGTGCCCACCATTTGATTTGAGTAACTTGTTGCAAAATACATATATTAAATGCTTGAGTAGATTCCATTAACTCAACCCTCTGCATTAAAATGCACTACTTCAATTCATTGATGAAACACATCATTTGCATTAAAAATTATGTTAAACAAACTTAATGGAAAAACAACCCAAAAGTCATTGGTTCACTAAGATACTACGGTGAACTCTTGTATCCCATTAATATGTTCTACTTCATGAATTAAAATTTATATATTATTATAATATATAAGCAAAACATATTTACTATAATTTCCAGTACTAGTACTGTAATACAGATGGAATATAGAGTAAGTGCAAAAGGTGCATGTTGAATAAGCAGCAATGAAGTCTATAGTTTAACTCCAACATGAGTAATACAACTACTGAAACTGATCAAATTATATAACATATTTTATTTTACATATTTTTCTTCATATATTTAGGTTGATCAAACAGAATATATGCATATTTTATTTACTTTTACAATCGTTAAGACCAAAACAACTTTATATCAAACTTATTTTATTTCTTGATATCTTTATTGTCAGTGTATAGTATAATATCTCATATCATTGAAGTCATTGAAGTGAAAAAATGAGTTGTGCCATTTGTGACACTTCTGCTATTTGTGCCATTTGTGCCTTTCAACAGGCTAACAGTGAAAAAAAAATGACTTACCCGCAATTCATCCCAAACATCATCTTTACATTTGTTTTGTACTTTATCCCAACTTTCATATGATATCGGCACATGCGTTCGTACCAATTTACCAAGTCTACTGCCTATTTTCCTAGCATTATCAGAAACTAGAACACCATATACATTTGTCTCAACTTTCTCGAGTTGTGAAGATGACGAATTCGCGACTGAATTGATCGACGTTTCTGCGGCTTCTGACATTGTTGCTGCAAGTATTCAGAAATAAACATATACGAGTTCCCAGCATAATTGTACACAACACATAATTGTACAGCATAATTGTACTTGCAAAATAGTGGTATGAGTGAAATCTGCAGAAAAAGCCCAATTTTTTACAGGATGTCTAACAAAAGAAAGCAAGGATTATTACCTGAAAATGAAGAAAAACCGGGTATGTCGCTCCAAATTCCATATGGTAAAAGACATATTGAAAATTGATCAATCAGATTTCATGAATTTAGAATAATAATTAAATAGTGATACATGAAAAATTCTAAATTCATAATCAAAAAATTCTAAATTCATCCATATTTGAAATTCAACTCAATTAAATTAAGAAATGCATCTTATATTAACATATGCATTTGGTAAGATCTTCTAATTTTTTGTTATCTTCAAAGGCTGATTGATAGACGGTAGGAAACTCAAGATCATCCACGGTTGTAGTCAAGCGCTTAGGTGTGTGTAAAACCACAAACCATCCGCTATTTTTTAAATCTTTTGAGTAGAACACTTGACTCGCTTTTGACGCAAGAATAAATGGCTCATCATTCATCCTATCTTTGGTCTTCAATTTCCCTAAATTAACCGTAATCAAGTTTGAAACAGGATCAATCTTGCAACCATTGACCTTGTCTTTGACTTTTACCCAATTACAATAAAAAACCGTTTGTTTGAAGTCTATATAATCCAACTCAATTATCTCCTGAATAACTCCACAATACAGTGTTTCAGCTTCTGCATAATTTTTATCTTTCCCACTGGCTCTAAATTTTGTGATTGCTCTCATACATACACCGCTGTCTTGTGTTACAATCCGCTCTTCATATTTTTTCGGAGAAAATGTAAACCCATTTACTTGGTACTTCATATAACTGCGCGCCTTGAACTTCGGCCCATTCACAAGGCGCCAAAGAGTTGAATCAACATCGTTTGTTTTTACCAACTAAAAAAATAAAATATGTGAAAAGTTTGATTAATAAGGTGTATGATACCTTTAAGTACGCGTGAAATATTAAATAAGCTTTAATATATACCTTGCCACGTAACCATAGAGTAAAACTTTGACAATCTTCCACGGATGAAACCCCATTACAAGATTGAGATTTAGTACTTTTCACATAGATGTTATACCTCCTGCAAAAAACACATTTCAAAACATTTATATACTTACAATGGTGGAGATTCAGGAGTTATTTGTGAACTTACTTCTCACATTCATCCAACCCATCATACTTATTGAGGACCCATCTACGAACTTGTTCAAACTGCACCGAGGTTAAGGTTATGTCTTTACCATTATCTAGAGGCATCTCACCAGCAAACTCATCATCCTCGTCTAAGAAAGCCTCACGAGTATGTATATGTGTGCCATCGCCTCCTTTTGGCATATACTCCATGCAGTAAAGACTAGCTTCCTGTACGATATATCCTTCTGCAATACATCCTTCAATATATCTTTTGTTGCGGACGTATCCTTTATATGTTTTCATCAACCTATGAATATAAATCGATTACAAATAACTAGTACCAGTTTAAATCGAATGACGATAAACAAAACAGAGATTAGTAAATTACCGTTCAAAAGGATACATCCACTTATATCTAACAGGACCGCATTTAAATGCTTCATCGGCTAAATGAACCATAAGGTGGATGCTGATGTCAAAAAATGCAGGTGGAAAATATTTTTCAAACATACAAATTGCTTCTACCAAACAAGTCTTTGCTTTTAAAAGATGTTCTCTGTTAATCACATTTGAGCATAAAATGTTAAAAAATAGACTTATACGATGTATAGCATTACGTAGATCCTTATGTTGTGGATAAAAATGCTGAAGCAATACCGGAAGTAATTGCTGCATTATGACGTGGTAATCATGAGACTTCATATTTGTTAGTTCAGGAGGATTGATGTTCACATTGTTATTGAAATTGGAAGAGAATTTGCTAGGCACTTTTAGGCTTTTCAAAATGGTGCAAAATCGTAGCCTTTCGTCTTTGCTCAAGGTGAAAGTTGTATCTAGTATGATTACTTTATTTCTTTCAGGATCTTCACTCACCCACAATTTTTGTTTTATACCCATGTTTTTCAAATCCTTACGTGCATTAATGTCGTCTTTTGACTTGCCTTTATGACCCATAATTGTGCTAATGTGATGCTCAATGACATTCTTCTCTGTATGCATAACATCAATATTATGTCGGACCAAATTTGCTTTCCAATATGGCAAATCAAAGAGGATCGACCTTCTATACCACGCAGGAACATTCTCAACTTCGTCTTCATCGGTTTTCTTTTTTCGTTTTCGACCGATTTCTAATTTGTCTTTACCAACTTTCATCTTGATATTAGCTACCTTCTCTTCAACTTGATGACCAATCAATGGCTGTGGAGGACGACAATATTCTTGTTTGTTATCAAAGTTTGTTTTTTCGTCTCGAAACTTATGTTTGAAAGGAAGAAATCTTCGATGTCCCATGTAACACATCTTCTTACTTGCACGAAGATAGTAAGAACAAGTGTCTTCCCCACATGTTGGACATGCAAAATAGCCATGAGTTGTGCATCCCGATAAAGTCCCAAGTGCAGGATGATCATGAATTGCCCACAACAGCCTAGCTCTCAATGTAAACTCAGAATTATTAAATAAGTTAAATGCAGCGACTCCTTCCCATAACAGTTGTAACTCATCTATTAACTATTGCAAATAAACATCAATATCCTTTTCTGGTTGTTTTGGTCCAGAAATCAACAATGTCAACATTGAAAACTCTCTTTTCATGCACATGGATGGAGGAAGATTATACGGTACTATAACTACTGGCCAACAACTATAACGGTTACTTAGAGATGCATGTGGATTGAAACCATCCGTTGCTAATCCAAGCGTGACATTTCGTGATTCAACAGCAAATGTTTTGTCAAAAGCATCTGCAGCTCGCAATTGAGAAGTATCACATGGGTGACGCATTACGTTTGAATTAGACTTGGCACGACCATGCCAAGTCATAGCATCTGCTATCCATGGTATAGTATACAACCTCCTCAGCCTAGGAATTAGAGGGAAATGTCTCAACGTCTTCTGAGGTACTTTTGCAACTCTTTTCTCTTCGATGAATGTTGTTTTATATCTTGATTGTTTGCAAACTGGACAAAAAACTCTATTTGCATCATCCTTCCAATACAAAATGCAGTCATTAATGCACGCATCGTAAGTTTTGTAATCCATACCAACTTGCTTAATCATGATTTATACTTCTTGCTTTGATTGGCCTGTCAATCAACATCAACCGTCGGCGAATCCTCAATATTGTCTGGCAACAAACTTGTAGGTTGAAATTGATGAAATCTATTAGCATCATTGACCAGATCTTCCATCCTAGGAAGTTCAGAGTCATCGGTACTTACGGCTTGACGAACAGTTTGTTTTTTGTTCATTGCTGACTCTTCCCCATGAAAATGCCAAACAGTATATGATTCGACAATTCCCCATCTAAGCATATGAAAATGAATTTCATCTAATTTAATTTTCATTTTCATATTTTTGCACTGTGTGCAAGGACAAGAATAGATTTCCTTATTGCCACCATTTTCTACAACAAAATCAATAAATTTCTGCACTCCTTCCATATATCGTGGGGTTCTTTGATCGGCTTCTTTCATCCACTCTTTATCTATAATTGAAGACATATTGATCTGCCAACCAAAATATATACAACATTTTATAAACTTGAAAGTATGAACAACTTAAAGAATAATTACATGCACAAACTTTACTATATTATTTGCTCAAAAAGTGCAACAATATATAATTTAGGAAAGAGGATAATGGATGCAAAGAAGTAGTCTATCCAAATTGAAATATATTTGCTATGGAACATAGACGATATAACCCAAACATTTCTTTTTGCAGATTTATACTTATATTCTGCCAGTTAATATAAATAAGAATGACAATATATTGGCTGTGGAATGATCATTTAAGCAAACAAAATACTGTATAACAATTATTGTTTTACCTATTTATTGTATGGCTGTGGAATGTAGGATGGGTAGACTTTGAGAAGTCTGGCAGTCTACGGTAATTAAAGAAAAATTATGCTCATTTTAGTAAGAGTTTATATAGTACAAGGAAAATATAAAGTGGTACCACAAAGTTTACAAACGTGTTTGTCATTTGTAAATACTTATTAACTGCAAATCTGACTATATCCTCCTTCCAATTTCCTACGTGCCCTCCGTCCTTTTACACAACCTCTAAACACTCATTTACTAACTAATGAAAGCAATAAATTATTTAAAATATTATTGATTTGAGTGGATGAGATTACTAGAACACATGGATGAACAAACATTTAGGATAAACAAAAAATTTCTTATCCTGAAAGGGAATTACAAGAGAAAAGTTCCACTATGCATAACATATCGTTGTAGCTAAGTCTGGGATTAAAATACCATTGTTGTTACCTGTAAAGAGAATTACTTAACAGGGACTGCCTAAAGCAGAACAAAAACATAAAGTGCAATTGCATTAACAATCCATGATTTTCTTTACCCACCCCATTGAAAATGAAACAACAACAAAAGATAAAATTATCTTTTTTTATTTGTTGAAAAACATAAAAACCAATCATCTTATTTCAACAATGGTAGGTAGTGCAACGGGCTTGTGCTACAAGCAAATTCCAGGAAAGGTGGTGACAGTACACATATGCGGCTTCATTCCAACATCATTCCATCATCCTCAAAACTGCCTCCACCACACACGTCCCACTCTCACAGTCTACAAACTTCTCACTGAAACCATCCCTGCTACCATTTCATTCTTTCTAACCAAAAATATAACTGCCTCTAACACACTCAAACATACTACCTCCTTCATACTGTACAAACATCCCACTTTTACATTCAATCAACCACCAAAATTGCTGCTGCTCCACCACTGTACACTGTGCATATCAGTGCACCACACCTACCCTATGGAAAAACCACAGTCCTCCGCTGTCAACTTCTCACAACATTGCTTGATTCAACCATATCCATCGTACCATCCATATATCAACAGCCTTGCCTTTACATTCTCCCATTGTCAAAACATCAATGCAACTTCTCTGGTCATAACGACCAAACTTCTCTCCACTTGCTGCCAACGTCTCAAATAACTCCACCGTTCAAAACTACAACAACTCTTGCTGTCTTCACAAGCCTGCCACCAATACTGCAAACCCATCCACATCACACTTTCTCTTATTGAACTGTGCAAACCACTTGCATATCACCCAGTAATAAATCTGAATCTCACATACCACTTCACTGTCTATTCAATCACTCACAACATCCCAGAGACATACTACTCGAAATCAAACCCTCCACTTCATACATCAAACCTAAATTGCCTGGCAAACAACACTGTTCCTACTTTCCTCTACAACCAACTTCCTTCCATACATCAATAGTTCAATGCACTTTACCACTTAATATCACTGCACAACAAACTCCAGCCCACCATATACTCCACTTCGACCACCGAACAACCTTTCCAACCACCTGCCTTTGAACAACCCACAACCTCCTCAAATCACCAACTCGAAGTACAACTGCATAAACTTCCACTTTCTCATTACAATCAGCAGACCACATTCAATCCTCCACAATTGCAACTATTATCAACAGCAGTGCAATTCTCCTTGCTTGCATCTGCAAATACAACCACAACTCTACATACAACTTCAAATTAACATAACAACCCATCATCTTGCAACTGCGGCATCATCATGCTCCCCACAACACTGACCAAACACCCCTTTCCTCCACAAAACTCCACAATTCCATTCATGTTCAAACTAGAAACCACTCGAGTTCAAACCAGTTCACCAGAAATCAATCTCGAACCCCCCAATGGCTCGAACTTCTCCATCGCCAGCATTGCAACCTACGCGCGACCCAATTCGAACCATCCTAATCACTTGCCTGCATACCTCCATCTCCAACCTTCCACTGCTAACAACAGCCTCGCTCCTCTACCACCATCGCAAACCACCGAAGTTATTCTCAAGTCGCCAGTTTCTCCACACTTCGACGAACGAAACCCACAACCTTCTTCGAATCACCCACTGCAACTCGACAACCAGCTCTTCAAATCATAAGACAATGCCCCTTCCTAGCTCCACAATCTTTGATTTCGTTATCAAATTGTTTGTAATTTTGATTTTTGTATTCTCGGTTTTCCAATTTTTTTTCCTTTTTGTGAATTTGACTTCGGTGATTACGAAATGTTTAAATGAACTTGATTTTGTGAAAATAAACATCGTGTTTAGGTAAATGTGAGTAGTTTGGGCCAGACCGTAGTTAAAAAACAACAAAAACAAAAAAAACAAGTTTACAAACAATCTGTTTAATATCTATAAAATAGTCGGCGATTCATGGAATTATTTTAGTAATTATATATCTTTAAGAAAAATGAAAACAAGATATTTTACCCAAAATCAGTTACTTGTAGACCGATTGCATGAAAGTTGTTCAAGTTCCAGCAAAAGTATTAGGTTGGCTGAACTAATCATACCGTGAGTACTTCAAACGAAGTTAATTATTATTTTTGAGATGAATCAGTCACACCTGTAACTTTCACAAAATTTGAAGAATTCCAATCAAACGAAGAATTCTTGACTCCTCCATCAAGTCCTTCAGTAATTACAACTCCTTCACCGTCTACACAATCGAGCTCTTCCTGGTTGAAGTGGATAAAAACACCCTATATTCAGAACTATGCTACAAACACGGGCCTCGCTAACCGTGAAGAAGACATTCAAGATCCCTTTGCTGTTTAAAATGAAACTTGTTAACAAAATAAAATAAAACGTTCAATTAAAATAAAACGTTCAATTAGAAATACCATTTTAGTCGCAAGATCTGAGATGAAATTTGGATCCGTCGAAATTTGGATCTGTCGAAATTTGGATCTGTCGAAATTTGGATAAACACGCTTTACTATTTCTTCCACAGCAAAGATAAACACGCTTTACTATTTTTTCTACCGAAATTTGGATCTAGAATTATTATCGCCTTTTTTGTGGATCGAAGTGGAAAATGAAAGAAACGGGCGTAGCCGGTTGGGAACGGGGTATGCAAGGCTGTACTACAAATTTAGTTCGGGTAAGGGCCGTTCCAAAATTTAGAACGGCTATGAGCCGTAGTGTAATATTTTGCAGCGGACTTTAACCGTTGCTTAATAGCAACGGCTTAGAGCCGTTGCGAATTTTCCGCCTTCGGGTGTTGCGAAACGGCTGGTATGGTGTAGTGGTTGCTTGAGGCCTCAACTTCTCATAAAGTGGTAATTTGTTTGGGATTTGCCTCGATGCCTCTGGCCCTTACAATGAGTCCTAAGAACTTTCCAAAGGCTACCCTGAAGTGACATTTAAGTGGATTGAGTTTCATTATATATTTGTGGAGTCTTTCAAACATTTCGGCGAGGTTGCCCAAATGATTTGCTGCTGTGGATGATTTAAAAAACATATTGTCCACATAGATTTCCATACTTTTCCCCGTTTGATGCTTGAACATGTTGTTTACTAGTTGTTGGTGGGTTGTGCCAGCATTCTTTAAGCTGAATGGAATCATTTTATAACAGTATAATTCTAGATCGGTAATAAAACTAGTATTTTCCTGGCTAGGTTCGTAGATCATGATCTGGTTATATCCCGAGTTAGCGAACATAAATGATAGCAATTCATGTCCAGCTATCCCGTCCACTAGCTGGTCGATTCTAGGCAGAGGAAAGCTATCTTTTAGGTAAGCTTTCTTTTGGTCTAAGTAGTCGATACAAGTATTCCATTTCCCATTGGATTTCCTGACCCAGACTGGATTGGATACCCATTCCGGATATGTTCCATCGCACATAAAGCCATTCATCATTAGCTTATCTACTTCTTCTCTTAACGCTTTGGACCGTTTGGGTCCTAGGCTGTGCTATTTCTGCTTCACTGATGTATACTTGGGATCAATATTAACTGTGCATCTTGCAATCTCTAAAGACACCTCACAAATATCGAAATGCGTCTAAGCGAATATGTCCAAGTTGGCACAAATAAATTTGATTAGTACGGTCGCATCTTGTTTCCAAGATGTGACCCAATTTTCAAGACCCGAGTTAGGTCATCCATATCGATCGGGATAAGTGTCGTCAATTCTACCGGTGTCCCTCGATCCTCCGTTAAAATCTTCTTTGGGTCAACCTATTAGAACTCGTTTAATAAACGGGTGAGTTTAGGGTTGACCCGTGAACCCGGGTTTGACCCGACCAACCCATTTATAGGCTTAGTATTATTGTGCGATTCTCATTTTAGTTTTCATAAGAATGGTATTCTTGTCATTCACTTATTCCTACATATTCGCACTTAACAACTTCCTATGTTTTCATTCCCATTCCCAAGTTTTCATGCCCATTCCCACGTAACAATTTCCTAAATTTTCATACCCATCTTAGCTTGCAATAAAAGAATGACAACAATACCCTTCTTTTGCTTTAAAATTCTCATCTTAGCTTGCAAAAGACGAATATTGTTGTCATTCACTTATCCCTACACATTCACATTTAAAAACTTCCCACATTTTCATGCCCATTTTTATTTCTTTATGCAAATATTTTTCTTAATAGGTTACATGAATCAATGAAAAACCCACTTGTTATATAATCAAGTCAACCTGAAACCCGCCCGTTTAATAAATAGGTTGACCAGACCCGTTAAAAAATCAACCCACACCCAAGTTGACCCGCCCGAACACGACCCTTTGACAGGCTTAGTCCCCAAGCCAGAGGCAGCTCTACAGTAGCTATTTGGTAAGTTCTCGAATGTAGAGAGTTCTCCTCACATCCTTCCCCCATTTCTTTTCTTCTAGACTCCCGTTGTTATGTGGTGTAGCATTTCTTAGTGGAACTTTAGTCTCCTTTGATCATCCCAACTCTGTTCTCTATCAAAAATTTCATGGTTGGACACCACTGAGCTAAAGCAATCTTGAAATCTTTGAAAATGGGATCACCAAAGAAATCATTGAAGGAGAATATTCCATCTACAATCACAAAGGTTTGGATGAGGATGACTCTTCAGTCCCCTTCTCCAAGTTCTATGGGTAAATCAATTGTTCCGACAAGTTATTTAGGTTCACCAATAAATCCATGAATCTTTTTCGGCAAGCGGATATGTCTTTCATAATACACCTCATCCGATCAAACGTGTGTTTGAATAGAATATTCACAGAGTTGCCACTGTCCACCAATACCCATCGGACCATAGCTGGTCCGATTCGTACCGTCACGACCAATGGATCGAGGGTCAAAGCCTCTGTTCCTTCAGTGTCTTGATTTCGAAATACTATGTCTCGTTCAGAGTTCTCTGTTGCTTATCAGGAACACCGTCTTCAACCGCAAAGCATGAATCTTTCGGGGCGTGCTTTAATGAGCATACATATCGCTCCATTTCTCCCCAACTCTTCTACGCGATATTAGGTCCTTCAAATATTGTTCTGATGATGTGTCTATGGTTGGTCCGTCTAGATCCCTCTTTGTTGATTCCGGCTTGGTTCCATTGGTCTCTAGTGCACATGGTGTTACAGGATTGTAGGATTCTATGGTTTCCTCACATACCGTTGATGCTTGTTTTCCCAAAATCTGCTCTTCAATCAGGTTCTTTAAGTGATGACACTCATTCGTGTTATGACTATATGTTTCATGGAAGCGGCAGTATTTTCTTGAACAATTTTGTTGTTCGTTAGCTTCTTTTTTGCGGCTTATTGTACTCCTCTGTCCCTTGGGTAACAAGATAGATATTTTCTAGAGTATAATTGAGTGGGGTATAGTCTTTGGGTCTCAAGTCTTTATGTCACTTATTACCTTCCTTATGGAGTATAATTGACGGGGTGTAGTCTTTGGTAGTTGTTCGGTTCTTCTTTTCTAGTTTCCATCCTTCCCTGCGTCTCCTACAGTGGTCCTGGAGGTATGTGCATCTTGGTTAGCTTCCATGCCATTCTGGCCAGCATTGGTTGGTTGTAAGTTAGTAGGTTTTCTTTCTAGCTCCTCCACCTATTCTAATCTCAAATACTGGCTTGCCTTTCAATTAAAGTCCTTACTAGTGGTAGGTTGTTTGATTTTGATCCATATTCCAAATTCAGTATCGGGATGGATGATATGGACCAAGGCCATGAAAACCATATCTTCATTTGGGTTACTTACTTTAGTTACCACGGTGTTTAACCAACTCATGAAAGATTTCAAAGATTCATCTTGTCCCTAGATTAGGCCAGATAAGGACATCACATCTTTTGGCAATGCCGTGTGAAGACTAAACTAGTGATGGAATTTTGTTGCTAATTCGTCGAAAGTAGAGATGAATCTTAGTAGGAGCCTGGTGGACCACATGGAAGCAATTCCGTCTAGAAAGATTGGAAAACTTCTATATCGAAAAACATTTGAAGCATTCCTCTATCCATGTACCAACTGTACTTGTACAAGTGAGGTTTCGACTCTTTAGTTCCATCGTAAGATGAAATAGTCGACATAGTGAACTTTTTAGGGTACCGTTCATTCAGAATGTCATCAGTAAAGGAAGTCCGGCTTGGAGCATATCTCCATTCATCATCTCTCATAGCCTTACTTTCATCCATCAAGAGCTTCATCATATCCGCGATATATGCCTTTGATGTCCGTTAGTCCATAGGTTGGCTGCGAGTGACTTCACGAAGTGTTTGATGTTGTAGACGATCTTGGTAAGTAGGCTGGCGCCTAGGCTCTCCAATCTTCGAGAAAGCCACTCCCTTGGAGTTACATTGGCCTGCGGTTGGTCAGTAGGTGTAGTTTGGACCTCGCTGGCAGTATTGAGTGCATTAGTGTTTTCTTCCAACTTGTCATCGTCAAGTTGCTCACCATCTTCAGAGTCAAAGAGATCCACGACTATATCTTCTCATAGGGTTTTCGCCCCTAGATTCAAGTTCATGGTGGGATGCTTTGTAGTTGGTGGCCTGCTTGCTTTTCCTTCTATAGTGATTCCTGCAGCTCCACCCACTATACCTTTTTGCTTCCATCTTCCATTTTTTTCTTTTTAGCCCAATAACAGAAGATTTTTCCTACTCCATGGCAGCCACGGACTGTGGAATGGTTTTTGGAGAAGCTAGTGATTGCAAGGTAAGGAGTGCATTTAATTTGTCCATGAGAGTTTCCAGCTATTCTCAATTTTTTGATTGATTTCATCAACCACCATATTCAATTTTCCTTTAGTGACGACTTCATGCTGGATAGACAATCCTGGCACCTGATCCCTTGTGTTGGCTCCAGAATTTGCTACGATTTATGGATTATTGGTGTCGTTGACCTCAACTTGTTGAAGATTGGTCTCTTCTCCAGCTATTACAGCTCCTATGGGTCTTCTGAAAGTAGTTCTCTTTCCCCCGGCACCATTGATTATTAATGGAAAATCTTTTAAGTAGAGATTGTGATCTAACTTCTGGACCTATCTGATCCAAAGTAGATAGCTATATCTAAGCCTGAGTTGAATAGCTCTCAGTAAAAGCACCAAAATGTTAACCAAAAAAATGGATCAACACCCTGGTTTAAAAGCACTAGTCCTGTTTATCAAGGAAAATAAATAGAAAAGGAAATAGTAAATCACATAAAAAGTAAAGAGACAAGAGATTTTTATAGTGGTTCGAATGCTAATAAAACCTACATCCAATTTATAGTTTTTATTGATCGACTGCTTTTACAAAAAAAAATTGGATTACAATGTGATTCTTCTTTCCTAAGTTAGATCAAGCCATTATTGTTAGAGACAACTAGAAGGATCTCAGTCGCACTTTAATGGCAGTTGTGAGGGAGAAGAAGGATGAAGAAACAATAGTAGAGTTTCAATAGAGATCAAAGCAGATCCATTTTCTGTTGCGAATGAGATGGTATTTATAGGGGTTGGAATGGTCTTGGGCCGAGAATTGCTTTGTCCGTAGCCTATAGCTGTCATGTAGAGAGATCTCAGAAAGTTTGGAGCCAAAATTAGCCATCTTTCTTAATCGGTACCAATCCGCCAGTTGGATAGGTAACGATCCAAATCCTTAGCCAATTTTTGGCTCCGATTTGTTTGGTCAAGCTTCTTACTTCATAATGATGCCTTGTTGACTTGTTTTGATTCACCTTTGGCTTAGATTGAACCGTATTTTGAATCAGATGAACGTTCATTTCTTGAACTCGGATGCTTGGAATGTTGCCAAACTTGTTGGGTGAGCTTGGTTGTGGTGTAGAGCCACAACGCAAAAGGATTGGGGCCACTACAAACCATTATTTGGATCAGTACTGATCCATCGGATCGAATCGGGGCCAATCCGAAATGATTGTATATTTTTGGATCAAACTTCTTGGGGTCCTTTTTCGTGTATTTTAGGCTTTTCGATCAAGTCTCGAGTTGTTCTGGCTTAATCTGAATGTTCTAACTTCCATCGAATTCTGTTGGGTTAAAATCTCGATTAACATATCCCATCCCCATGGGTCATGCATTTGGAGATGTCCCACATTAGTAGTACGTATACATCGCCACTGGAAGTCTCTAGACGAAGCGAAGACTTCTATTGTATGACTTTACTGACCTTGCATCGCGACTAATAACAAATCAAACCATTATGCTAGACCTAAATATTAGGCTAGGCCCACTAATTTACGCTTATTCTAAATGTATTATTGAGGCCATATAATTTCTACTAATGAAATAATATTGCCTCCTAAGTTTATTTATTAGTTTAAATTACTTATTCGCTACGAACCTATCTCTATCTTATAAGGTTATATCATATGCTCTTCATTTTCTTCTTATATTACATAAATACCAATTGTTCGAAATAAATTGTCATTATTATTCAAATTGGAAAATCACTAATGACATTAATTTATTCGTTTCAAATTCAACTTATTATCCCTATTCTGTTTTCCCTAAATGTTACATTAAATTTTACAATCAACCCCCTTAAATGCATTTACGTCCCCATTCAATTTCTGTTACTCCCTATTAATTACACATTTATTGTCCATTAGATTTGAATCATTGTTCAAAAATTTTAGAGTTACTGCTTCTTTTCCATTGCAAACTCCTAATCCTATGATTTTACTACACTATTAATATTAAGTCGTCCTAATTGTAACTAGTACGAGTACCGATGTATATTTATTTATTATGCTATATTTATTACCCTTTATATATCGGTAATTTTAATTAGTAGGCATGGTTATACAAACATACATATATAAATACATACATACATATATACATATAATTCATTAATTGATATCTTTAGGAATTTTTGAATCTACACTTATATGTACATTCTATAAAGAATATTCATTTTCATATTTTAAAATATTAGAGCTGTCCTTTCCAAAAGGATTACCATTAGGACTTTCCATAAACTACCGATAAGGGAGACTTTTGCCCCGTTTGAAATTACGAAGAATTGTTTCTTTTCTTTCATTGATGTAGACAATGCAAACTATGGAGAAAACTATCTGTACTTTATGCATCTCTTTTATTTTGGTAATTCAATATTATTCCAGATGATGCGCTTTTTATATATTGTTTTAGAATTTGGTAATTTACAGAAATTTACATGGAAATAGATACAACTAAATTGTACCCTCAATGCTCTAGTAAATTAAACATAGAAATTTGCATTGCAAATCAAATTAGGTCAATCAAACAAATACTAAAAATTTTCAATCCAATTGTTATAAATCTAGAATAAACTTCACAGTCTGTAAACATTCCGCTTTGAAAAAATTTATGTGTTGATTTTCAAATTTTATGATTAGAGTGTATATTCCATTCCAAATACATAACTTAGAGAATATTTTGGCGAGGTTTCAATTAAATATATTCATTTTAAGCCTATAATTCAGCAGGTCTTGCATAATCATATTAATCAAACAAAATTTAATGTTATGAATTTCAATGCTATATATAAATCATATAAGTTCACACTCACCTTGCTTCTCAAATCTCCCACATCTAAATTCATCCCTGTAATTGACTCTATTTTCCTTTCCAATCGAAATATAAAATATATAATGAGATATGTACATACCTATTACGATTAAAGACCTGAGAAGAAATTTAAATTAAGTGGAACATAGAGTTATAATTATAGAGTTTACCTTTTCATGGAATTGATTCACTCTTTCTCTTCTTCTTTTTTATTTTCCTCCCTTCTCCAATATATAACTTTTCCACTATTATTAAAAATTATAAAACTAATATATATATATATAGTAGTTTTAAATCTTTAATAATAGTGGAAAAGCGAAAATGGTAGAGTTCCGCTGCTCTATTTAGAAAATACGAGAAAAAAGTAAGGTGCTAGACCTTTATTTATAGGTATTGGAACCAATTCTATCCGTTAGATTGAAACCTATTAAATCTTGCCCGTGTGGCCGAGGTTCAATCTTAGATGCTAGACTAAAACCAATCGATTGCTCCTCTATATACGGTCACCCGCTAGGAGTCAACTGACCTAAGGAGGGGGCCGACCAATAGGGTCCAGGAATTTATTTAATTGTTATTTCCTTTAATTCCTTTTTAATTATTTCCGATCTGAAAATTTCAAATGTGGTAGCTTCTTCATTTGAACTCCCTTCACAAAACTTCATATATGAAAATAACGTAAAAAATCACTAAGAACTCTATGGTGCAAATTTCATGGTCAAATTTTGACGTTTGCTCAAATTCCATTATGAAGTCTTATTAATTATTTATTCATTACCATTTATTTTATGGGCTGTTACAAAATTCCTCCTTCTAGCGCTAAAATGTTAACTAATTTTTTTAGCCAACCTTAAAATGATACAAGTATTAATACCAAAGATATTGATTTTGATGACAACAATCGTATAAATATGGGTACTACTACTTTTTAAAGTTGTATAGAGTATTTTGTTGGATATATGGTTTATGCAAATATAAGTTAATTAAGTTTGAAGACTGAATGGTAAAGATTTGGAGATCAACTTCCAATGATGATCAAGATATTTGAAGACTCATGAGTTTAGAGAAAAAAATACGAAGAGTTTTTTAATACCTCGGTTATTGAGTTTGATGACAATAACCATATACAACCATATAAAATATTGATACTAATATCTTGCCAAGATATATAGTATGTAGTGTAGAATATTACACAGGTGCTAAATCGAAGACTACACGGTATAAAGACTCAAAATAAAGAGACGACGACTCATGAGTTCAAAGACCAAGAAATAAAGGTCTTAATATTATAATTTAATGCATAAAGTCATTAATATATATTGTTAAAGTCCTTGATAGCAATTTCTGATCTCTATCTCCAATTTTGATCTTTGATATTTTAAACAAAAATAAATTATTTTAATTATGAAATATATTATTAAAATATTTTATAAAAGTTTTTGAGTCCAAAAATATTTAAAAACTATGTTCAAATTATTTTACAAAAGTATAGAATTTCCAAATCATTTTAAACAATTTTTTTTTATTTTTCACTAGCATATATCGACATATATGCCGCCAAATTGTTTTTATATTTTGAATGAAAATGTCTATTCGATACAACTCTTCACGAATGACACATTTGTTAATTTACTATATAAAGGAGAGTGCAAATGAATTTTTCAGTTACTAATTACTTACTTTCTTCCCACTCCTTACTCTCTTAAAAATATGCTCCACTCTCTTCAACATTATATAGAACCAATTCATACTTCATTATGTTGATTCAATACTACTTTCTTACTATTAGAAATAGCTCTCTCTCTCTCTCAATAATAAGATCAAAGTGCTATCCAAAAGGCTATAGGATCCATTGTATCGAAAGTACAAGAATTTGTCTTTGGAAAACTATCAAATCTATTTGTGTTAGGTATGCTTATAGCCCATTCAAATCAAGTGGGTGTGCTTGTAGCCCTTTCAAATCAAGTAGGTGTGCTTAGTAGCCCGTTCAAATCAAATGGGTGTGCTTGTAGCTATTCATATCAAATGGGTGTGCTTGTATCCCAATCAAATCAAGTGATTTTTCTCCAGACTCTAAATATAGGAAAGTGTGTCTTGTAGCCTCAAAATCGAGATTGTATTGGGGTTTGCCCTTTACTTAGCTAACAACTAGAATTTGAAAGAAATATGTACAAGGAATCATACAGGATTAGGTATAGGAGAACTACAAACCAGTATAAAATCGCTTATGTCATCTCTCTAACTCTTACTTTATTTTACCGCTTTCTATTTATATATATGATTGCATCTGTGACTGATTGTTGGTATCTATGTTGTTAATCTGTGATTCAATATTAATCTTGAAAGAAAATCAAAAAGATTTACATAAGTTAGAAAACACTATAACTTTCTCTCAATTGTTAAATTAGCCTTAAAATCCATAATTCCGCAACCCAAATTTGGTATCACGGTACTAGGTTTTTTCAAAAACTCATAATTTGATTTTTGAAAATTTTAAATGGCTAGCAATACTATTAGTAAATGTAACACTGCAGAAAATATCCCATAAACAAAAAAAATTGGATAAATTAAATTAAATAAGTTGAGGTTAAAAATGAAAACTCTACAAAAGTTTGAATTTGACCAGGAATGTTATGTTGTTGCATTCATGGTGAAATTCTTATCAATTCCCATATATAATACATTGAAAACAGTTAAAGGTGTGGCACTTTAGACAACGATTTTAGTGGTCATGGGTTCGAGCCCTTGAGATGGGAATGAGTTCTCTATTTAAATGAAGCATCACTCTTCTATAAAAAAGAATACTAAAAAATGAAACTCAAACGAAAAGTTATAGACGTTTGAATTTTTCGGATTCAGATAACTTAAATAGAATTCAAATTCAAATTTATAATTAGTTCTCAAGTTTGAAGTTCAAAAATTATAGTCATACTTAGGGTTTAAGTAAACGTTAAAATTAATGTTAAAATACAAATAAGGAAGAAAATAAATATATAAAACATCGGCACAATTCCTTTCCAAATAGATAGAATTGTCAACCCCCTGACCTTTACCAGTCGACCACTAGAGGTCGATCTGGCATAGGGGCGTTCGGTCGCTCCTAATTAGGTAACGGCTGGTGTTTTTAATTTTGGACATTTCAGATTTAGTTACTTAAATCCAACCATTCTGGTGCTTTCTCACTACTACAAATACCACCCTAGACCCCTCATTTGTATTCACATAATATTTTAGGAACATTAACGAAGCTCTGTTGGTCGACTTTTCAGATATTTAGAAAAAAACTTAATTAGGGTTTTAAGTAAGAAATCCTATAGGTCTATCTTAGTTTATCATTTATTTTCTCAACTTCTTTTCCTGCAAAACTTTGATTTTCTTAATCTAATGTATTTAAAAATTTCTCACTATATATATATATATATATATATATAAGAAGAGATCTGATAAGAGATTGTCAAAGGTGTGTCAAATTTAAAGAAGGTAAAGCTAAGACTATATACCATGAGTGGAAATCTTAGCTTTTTTATTTTGATAATGGCTTAGTGTAATTTGGGTTTGAATATGCCTTGGGGTGTTGTGATTTCGAAAAACATCATATTATAAAGCCCAAAAACTCCTTCAATGCGAAATGTCAATTCTAAATTGAAACCGCAAATTTGTTCATGTCAAAATATTATGAATTGTGTAGATTTGCAATTTTGATAATTTTACCTTCTATTCCACGCCTTGTTCTTTCTCTTTGAATTCGATTAAAGAGTTCTAATTAAGAAATAATGTGTAAGGTACAAATTTATTCGTAGTTTGCATAGCTTATTAACATAAATTAATTTTATGCCAAAAGGGGGTAAAATAGAGCATAAAAATTGGAAATGTAAGTTTCCATTGTCAATGTATTCCATTATTTTGATGTAATAAATTAAGCTAAGTTTTAATTATATACAAGTCTATTAATCGGAATTTTTAGATATAAATATTAGAATCTTGATAATATGGAATAATATTTGTATAATTGTTGATGGTTGACATTTAAACGCTAGTTTAGGGTGTATATTCCACACACTTAGAAATTAATAAGTGCGTGTGTGTATGCGTGTATAGTAACATAACTAATGAATAAATATAACTATAATTGCATGGTTAAATAGGTTACTAACTTTATTGAATCGTCCTTAGGAAGGTAACTAATTCAAAAGAGAAATAAGAAAGATCTCTTATAAGGCCTTGATTACGAAAACGGTGAGATGTGTGACCATATATATAGAGAGTAATATAGAGTATGACTAAGTTATAGGGTTACGAGGTTGGTCAAAAGTACATGGAGGTCTGTCCAGCTAAACTGCCTACCAGCAGTGTGATTTTGGGGCAGATGTGAGACATCATGTATAATAAGTAACTACGATAACATGAGGTTAGTCCCAAATTTTATAGGGTAAATCAGCTCACCTAATCTGGCTATCGGTACCTAAGAATAGTCCGGCTAATGTAAGACATCACCGTGGATACGGGTCATCGTATGAAAAAGCTACTTCAGAGATTGAAGGTATTAAATGGTTTTGTGAGTGACTGCCTCTTTTCTATGTAGGAAGTAGTAAATGGGTTGAGTTATGCATTAGGCACAGTAGAGGATATCTCAGGAAAGGGTCCGCTTCAATAGGAAGTGTTCAGTGACTGAAGAGATTCTATGCAATGTTAGCTAGATAGTTACTAGTGAGGAGTCCGCCTTTGTATTATAGGTTGTAAATGACATGGACCTGCCTTAAATAAGATATTAAATCGTCGGAGTCCACCTAATTCCCATTAAAAGTATTAAGTGACTTGAGTATTATCTCTTATATTAATATGACATTATTGACGGTAGATATAAGTTATTAAGATAACTATGGCTTATATTTAGAAAGCCTTTTATTTATGTTTGAGAAAAGCCTTTAGGCTTATATTTGAAAAGATCTAAAATACAGGTAGAAAAAGTAAGACACAATCATATTTAAATTATGCTGCCCATGTACTAATATAGTATGACTCGATGTTTTTCTTCAGTAGGTATATATATTGTGCTGACTCCCTCCTCACTACAATACCGGTGAGGAAAGATGACGATGTTGAAGGTGAAGGCATGGAGAAAACTTTTGGCAGTTTAACTATTTACCTACTTATGTTATTTTCTAATATACCCATTAAAGTATAATGATGTTTTTGAAAATATTGTACCGCGAATATGCATTGTGTATGAATTTTATGATATTTTTAAGTTGAATAAAATGGTTACTATTGTTATTATATTATAACCTTTTGCTGTGAGATCTGCATGTGTTGATAAATAGCTATGTATTGCTCTTTTTACCAACCAACGGCTAGCTCCGAGATGGGTTTAAGTTTTGATGGGCCTTTTCTGGGTTGGAATTTTGGTCTGTTTCAGAGCGGGTTGTTACAGCACACTTGTCAACAATTTTATAGAAGGATAATCTACTACTAGACCTGCACTGCCTAGTGGCAGCAATTACACTTATTGGTCATCTGTGATGTAGCTTTCTTTATAATCTAATGGCTAGGAAATTTGGAATATTACACAGAACGAGTACAGTGAACCCTAGATTGACTTTTCAACTTGGATTGTTGACCAAAAGACATAAGAACTTAATAATTCTAAGGTCATGAATATTTTATTTTGCACACTTGACAAAAATAAATTAATAGAGTCTTTACTTGTAATTCTACATATGGTATTTGGAGAACATTGCAAGTTGCTCATGAGGGAACTAGTAATGTTAAAAAACTACAATTTCCATTATTTAGAATGAATCAGAATGATTCAATTTCAGATATGTACTACAGGTTTCAAGATATGGTACATACTTAAGCATCATTGGGTAAATACTTTTCTAAGGTGGACCAAGTTATAAAAGTCTTCAGCTCACTCTCTTAAGAGTAGGATCAGAAAACACTAGCAATTGAAGAGGCTAATGACATCAGTACTCTAATAATTGAAGAGTTCACAGCTAATTTATTGTCCCATGAAGCATAATTGCAGGGCCGAAGAGAAAGCAAGTCAACAGAAAAGAAATCCACTACTTTCAACACAATGACTGACGATTAATAATCAGATGATGACAATGATGAGGAGATTGGTTTCATGACCAAATTTTTTAAAAATTTCCTAAAGTATAGAAAGATAAACAAATTTCGGAGACCTGAATAAAAGACTTTTGCGAAGTGGAACTGCGATTAGATGTTTTAACTGCGATGAACATGGTCATCTACAAAGACACTGTCTCCATCAGAATAAATCAAGAATCTCACCAATTACCATTTCATCCAGAAAAAGAAAGAAGGTTTAGACAGCAACATTAGATGATTCAGATACTACTTCAAATGTCAATGAACTAGATACTAAGAATACAAACATGTGTTTCAAGGCAATAGTATATTAACTGAAACAGATCAAAAGAAAGGAGCAAAAGTGGTATTTTTTTTAATTTTTAGTTTTTATTATTTAATTTAGGAATAAAATATAGATTAATATTATTATTGGATGTATACAAGTATACATATGTAGGAATAGTTTGTCTTAGTTTTAGTTTTAAACTTTTCGATCCATATGCCGACATATTCATAGCCCATATGTTGACATACATGCTAAAATTTTGACATTTCATTTCCAATTCAAAATTTGAATTTCTCTCTCTTCGGCATTTATTCCAATAATTGGAATGCATCGTTTCAAAATTGAAATGTCAGTTTTCTCTCTGTTAAATCATCTTATCTCTATCCATTCATTCACTCACTTTCAAAATTCAAAATATCTCTTTATTCTCTTATCTCTTTAACAAACTTAAAAATGGCCTCCTCAAGCTAACCGCCAAAACTCATAAACATTCAAAAGGACCTGGATTTCTTTACAATGACAAAGAAGCCATGGATACTTATGTTGAATATGCTATTTTTGAAAAAGTTTTTCCAGGAAGATTTGCAAAGTTTGGTGATTTTTCTTCTTATGGTCTTCAAGATCTTCGTTTTCAAAATGATATTCTTGGATTATGGATCTTCTCAAAATGATTTTGTATGTTATTTAGATCTACTTAAAATGATTTATGCAAATTTGAATGAAAAAATTTTACAAGGAGAAGAGGGACAAGATTTAGAGTACTGTAAAAGGCACTATTATTATCTTAGATGTGAAACTTTAGATCAAATACTTGTTTGCAAATTTAGTGGAATTAACCTCCCCACCTTTAAAATTAATGAACAAACTTGTGAAGTTTTTCATGATATTTTGGCATCGATGAAGATATTATTTCAAACACAAAAATCTTTGACAAAAATTAAAACTTATGAGTCACTTTATAACAAAGCATCAATCCGAAAATGGGAAATTACAATAACCCAACTCAAAAAGTTTTTAAAGCTCTTTTTTCCATCTATAGAAACTACAGCATCAATTGGGCACAAATCATGTTAGATGATTTCGTTCAAAAAAAATATTTTTAGACATTGGAACAAACTTTACCGCGGTGTGTACCTTTCTATAATCTTCGAATATTCTGGTGTTGATTTATGAGGAGAGCCCACTTCGCCTTGAAAAGTTTTTGACAAGGCCAACATCTCTCCCATGTATATTCCTCCCTACTTTGAACCATATGAAACTCTTCCCTAAAAAGAGGAAAGATTGGCATAGAAAGAAGTGCACAAAATTCAACAAGAAGAAGAAGGCGATGATATATAAATTAAAGAAGAAAGCAATCCAGAAGAAGAGAAGGAGGAAATGGACTCTTCCTTAGAAAGCTTCGACAAACCTCCTCACCATTCCAACAGAGAGATCCTAAAGAACCAAGAGAAGCTTCTAAACAATCGAAAGAGGCTTAAACATTCCTTTAGTAAAAGTTCACCTCTCTCCAACATAGTGGACAGATACTTTAGGAAAATCATTAGGAAGCTTAGTGGAAACTCTTCAGGTTCGTCGTCATCTATTTAGATCTCTTTATTTTACCTTTGTACCCTTGTTGTGTTTTTATCCAGTTTTATTTCATGTCATTTTTATGTATTTTTTCCAGTTTTTTTTGAAATTATGTATTTCTTTGTCTTAGGTAATGAAATCAATTTCTTGCTATTCCATATTGTTCCATTAGTCATTGGAAATTATTAATCTATAATGGGATTAAGTAAAAAACAAAAAGTATACCAAAAACTTAAAACTTGCATTTTTAGACATATATGTCGATATACATATATTGTATATGTCGACATATCCTAGCCATTTGGCCATTTTTTTGAATTTTAAAACATTTTAACTACAATCTATTCAAACATTCCAAATGACTTTTCACTTTTACTTATGTTTATTTCTTCTAGAAAAAGTCACTCGTCGTTTTTATTTTCAATCCTCTTTCGTTCTCAAACATTTTTTAAATAAAAATGTCTTCTTTGCATCAAAAACATTGTGAAAATCTTGAAGAGACGCTCCAATCATTCAAAGATATTCTCTCTATCATTATAAGAAATCAAAGACACATGGAATTAAGCCAAATGCAAATGATAAAAGAACAAAAGAAGCACTTTGATGCTCTTCGATGGTTAATTTCTTCCTTGACCAAAGATGATTAAACCAACAACCAAGAATGCTCAAACACCAAATACAATTTTGCCATAAATGCAAAACCAATCTTAGGATCTAAAGGATGGGATCATGTCCAAGGGAATATCTGGATTTCTACTTGTTTTAATTCTTGAGTGTGCATATTTATTAAAACTCTTAGGTTTGGATCTATTTGATTCAGGGTGATATAGTATGGACTGTAAAAATTATTATTAAGATTGGTATTAAATTTAGGATTTGATTTGGTTGCATCAAAGTAGGAATTAAATAACCAAATAAAATTTACATTATCCTATTTACATATTGCTCTTAGTATTTAGTATATAAAGATTTATCATTGTATAAATTAGTATATGCCATGATTATATCTTATGCAGTATTTTTATGTCTCTCATATTGCATCTTTATATGTCACATTAAATGTTTTTATTTTATGTTATAATTAATTTAGTCCAAAACACAATTATATAGTTAAACCCATTTTGATTAGCATATTATTAAATTCTGGATTATTGATTTTGACTCTACAAATTTATAAGTATTTTATTTATGTGAAATTTTTACCAATTTTCATTGATGATGAAGGGGAAGAAAAATATGAAATATTACACGTGCATATATTTAGGGGTTGTTATATCATATTTTATGTACAAAAATATTTAATGGTTGTCATTATGAACAAAGGAGAGCTCGTTAATACCTCAATTATTGATTTTGTTGATAACAACCATATACAATCATATAAATATAGATGCTAATGTTTTGCCAAGGTATATAGTATGCAATGTATGATATTATACAGGTGCTAAATCAAAGGCCGTATAATATAAAGACTCAAGATAAATATATAAAGACTCATGATTTTAAGAACAAAGAAATGAAAATCTCAAGATTATAATTTAGTGTATAATTATATATTGTTAAAGTCCTTAATAGCAATTTTTGATCTCTATCTACAATTTTCGATCTTTGATATTTTAAACAAAAATAAAATATTTTAATTACAAAATAGATTTTAGAATGTATTACAAAAGTTTGAGCCCAAAAATATTTAAAAACAGCGTTCAAATTATTTTACAAAAGTATAGAATTTTCGAATAATTTTAAAGAATTTTTTCATTTCTCAATTGCATGTGTTGATATACATTCGCCAAATGGTTTTACATATTTTGAATGGAAGTGTCTATTCAACATAACTATTCACGAATGGACACATCTGTTAATTTACTGTATAAATAGGGTTGCAAACAAATTTTTTAATAACTAAGTACTTACTTTCTTTGCACTCCTTACTCTCTTGAATATTCTCTTGAAAAATATACCATATTCTCTTCAAAAATTATATAGAATATTAGAATCAATTCATACTTCATTGTATTAATTCAATACCACTTTCTTAATATTTGGAAACATCTCTCTCTCTCTCTCAATTCAAAGATCAAAGTGTAATCTAAGAGGCTATCGGATCTGTTGTGTCCAAAGTAAAAGAATTTATCTTTGGAAAAACTATCAATTCTATTTGTCTTCGCTTGGGTGTGCTTGTAGCCTGTTCAAATCAAGTGGGTGTGCTTGAAGCCCATTCAAAGCCAGTGGATGTGCTTGTAGCCAGGTCAAATCAAGTGAGATTACCCTAGACTCGTAGCCTCAAAATCGAGCTTGTATTTGGGTTTGGCTTCTACCAGGTGAAAGATTGACATTTGAAAAGAAATTGTACAAGCAATCGTACATGAGTGGATGTAGTAGAAATATGAAATAGTATAAAATCCCTAGTGTCATCTCTCTAACTCTTACTTTACTTTGTACTTTTATTTATATCTGTGGTTGCATCTGTGATTGATTGTTAGTATAATTTTGTGTTACTAATCTGTGATTGAATATTAATCTTGAAAGAAAATCAAAAAGATTTACATACGTTAGAAAAAACTATTCACCTCCCTCAAGTGTTAAATAAGCCTTAATATCCATAATTCTACAACCCACAGAGTTCAAGCCTATAGTTTATTGTCAAGAGACAATAGATTAATTTTTTAAAGTCCTTAAATGGAATTTTTTTTCTTTTAATACTCTATTATCAAATTATTTATTTTATAATTTAAATACTTATTTTATTTTACAAATATGTTTTTACAAATACTGTATAAGGGTTTTATATATTAAAGTATTTAGAAACTATACTTAGTTGATTTTACAAGCGTTCAGAAATTTGCGTCACATTTAATGTGTTTTTTTATTTTTCAAAACATACATAAGTATGTTGACCTAAGCTATATAGATATATCAACATATGTATCGTTGAAGAGGTATCTTTTGAATTTTGAATAATTATGGTTTTTGGTTACATCTCTTTGCGAATAGACACGTCCCTTCATACACTATATAAAGTGGACTGGAAAACGAAATTTATTAACTACTTTCTCTATTTTCTTCTTATATCAAATTCTCCTTATATATTTAAAAAAATTCAAAATTTCTATACTATTTAAATTCAATCATATTCAATCTCCGCTTTATTACATTCATTCTCTTTAATTTACTCATTGATTTGAAAGTATTCTCTCTTCGATTCAAATATCAAAGTGCAATCAAAGGGCAATAGGATATTCTATATCCAAAGTACAACTATTTGTATTTGGAATCAACAACTCTCTACTATAATTTGGTTGGATGTGCGTGTTGCTTGTTCAAATCAAGTAGGTGTGAATGTTGTCCGTACAAATCAAGTGTTTGTGCTTCTTTCCCATTTAAATCAAGTGGGCAATCTTGTTGTCTGATTAAATTAAAAGAGTCTACCCTGAACTCGAAAAATCAGTAGGTTGTATCTTATTGCTTTGAAATCGAGATTATATTCTGATTTGCTTGCTACATATTTAAATTAGACATTGGAAAGGGAATCTATACATACACGTTACAGGACTAAATGTAGGATTGGTTAATCCGAACCTGTATAAAACTCTTGTGTTATCTCTATTACTTTTACACATTTATATTTATTTATGACTGCCTGTTAATATATATCCGTGTTGATTATCGTGTTTGAATTTAAATCTTGAAATGATTTAGATAAGTTCCATATAAGTTATAAAACTCTACTCACCCCACTCTAGTGTAAAAGTTGCGATAAGATTCGTTCACATTAGTACTACACGGCTTTTCACATTTGGTATATGGGCGTTAACTTTTTAGAAATTCAAGATTTGATTTTTTTGAAAAGTTTAAATGACTAAAACATTGGTAATACATTTTTTACATTTTCGTAGAAAAATAAAGTTGCAAAATCTCTATGATAACCTCAAATAGATTAGGAACTAGTAATATTGAAAAGTCGCTTGATTATTTGGAAGTGTATAAAGTAAATTTGCAAGAATATGTATGTTACATAGCAGATATGGATACTAGACAGTGGATGCTCAAGACACATGACTAGAAGATCTTAAAAGACATCGTTTACAAAGATGGAGGAATGGTTAACTTTGAAGATAACTCAATAGGATGCATCATTAGCACCGGTAACTCTAAAACTCCTATATAATGTTTTTCTATTTGGGAATTTAAAATTGAATCTGCTTATTATCAGTCAGTTATGTGATAAGGGTTGAAAAATTATGTTTGAAAAAAACATTTTCCACATCAAGCATAATGAGTTTAGAATTATTTCTGAAGGAGCTGGAAAACGTAATATTTACAAGTTGAGTGAGAAAGTGTCTAATGATATTCTCTGTATTTTGCCAAACTAGTGACCGTTTGATTTGGCACAAACGATTTGGTTATTTAAATTTTAAATATTTAGACAAAGTTATTATATATGAATTTGCTAGAGGACTCTCAGAAACGAGTGTTAGCGTCAATAATATATGTGATGCCTGTCAACTCAGAAAACTTAACAATGGTTCATTTAAATCAAAAGACCCGATTTCAACTATGAATCCTTTGACACTTCCTCACATAGACCTTATTGGAGCGTCACAAGTTTGATTAGTAATTCATCGTAGGCATGTTTTAGTAATAGTAGATGATTTTTTAAGATATACTTAGACAATGTTTCTTGAACATAAAAGTGATACATGTGGAATGTCAAAAAATTTCACTAAGAAAATTCAAAATCAAAGCTCAATTAAAATCAAAACAACACTAAGTGATCATTGAGGAGAATTCATGAATGAATTTTTTTTTTAAAATTTAATAATAAAGGAATTACATATAAATTTTATTTTCCTAGAACTCGTCTACAAAATGGAGCTGTAGAATGTAAAAATAAAACTATACAAGAAAGCATTACGACCATGCTAAAAATAGCGATTTACCTAAATAATTTGGGTCGAAGCAGTTTCTATAACATGTTATATTTTTAATGGAATTTAATACGACCATTAACTAAGAAAATACCTTATAAATTATTTTTTGCTAAAAATCCTAATGTATCTTATTCAAAAGTTTTTGGTAGTAAATGTTTTGTATTAAATACAAATGATAATTTGATAAATTTAACGCTAAACCCGATAAAGGTATGTTTATTGGTTATCCAAATAGAAGCGGGTCTTACGGAGTTTTAAATACTAACACTATTAAAGAAACTTTACCATTTCATTTGATGAAAATTTTGAAGTAACCAACATCAGTAATGATGAGGAAGAAAATCTTAATCCAAGTAAGAATAACGAAAGTACAAATAATGAAACTACTAACAATGAAAATAATAATACTAATAATTCAAATATAAATAAAAGAACGAAATTTTTGAAAGATCGTCCTAAGGAAAATATTCTAGGATATATAGAATTAGTTGTAAGAACTAGAAATCAACTAAATTAGATGAGAATGTAGTATTTATCACGACTAAGTAACCAAAATTCGAAAAGATGCATTTTAGATGATTTATGGATTCTTGCCATGCAAGCAGAACTAAATCGGTAAACTCGAAATGATGTTTGAGAATTAGTTCCATGATCGAAAAATCAATCTATAATTGGAACTAAGTGGGTTTATAGAAATAAATTAAATGAACAAGAAGAAATTGTAAAAAAATAAAGCACATTTAGTTGCACATGGATATAGCCAAGAAGAAGGAATAGACTTTGGTGAAACCTTTGCCTCTATCGCCAGATTAGAAGCCATAAGAATTCTACTCGCTTTTGTAAATCATAATATTATTAAATCGTTTAAATGTATGTCAAAAGTGAATTATCAAATGATTTCATTAAAAATGTTTCATTTGACTTAATATCATATGGTGATGCTGATTTTGTTGAATGCACGTTTGACCCCAAAAGTACGAGTGGAACCTATCATTTTCTAGGACACTCACTTGTATCTTGGGTCAGTAGAAACCAAAATTATATATCTATATCTACTGTGGAGGCAGAATAAATGTCAGCATCATCAGCATGTTCACAGTTCATCTTTATGCAGTAAACTTTGTGAGATTTTGGTTTAAATTTAAAACAATCACCAATATATTGGGGGTATCGATATAAGATACCATTTCTTAAGTGATAATGTAAATAAAGAAATAATTGCACTAAATTTATAAATAGGAAAAATCAAATAGTTGATATTTTAACAAACCCATTAGCATGAAATTCTTCCATTAAATTAGGAAGAGATCTTGGAATTTGTTCAATTATAGAAATTTAAAAATAACAACTTTTTATATAAAAAATGAAAAACAAAAATATTTTTCATATGTCGACATATCTAGGTAACCTACGTCGACATACCTGACAATTTTCACAAAAACTGCTTTTCCCTTATTCTTTCAAAAATTAAAAACTAACCATATAACCACCATATTTTGACTCCAGACCCAATTTCTTGTCTTCTTCCTTCTTGAAACTCAAAAATTAATTAATTAAAATGGAACCATCCAATTCCAAATACCGTAGAGAGGAAACTAGCCTTTTCTGTGACTTCACATTCTCCAAACTCGGCAAAATTGAAGAATAAGTAAAGCATATCCCGACAATGCTTTCTGAAATCAAAATCTTGCAAACTCGTTTTAAAACTGAGCAAGATAGGCAAGGGAGAAATTTAAGGAATCTACAAAAGCATGTATTTGATAATGAACCAAGTCCAATCATCATCGACGAGGATCCTCAAGTGAATCTTGCAATTCATAATCCTTTAAATCAAGATGATGAAGAGGAAGATAAAGAAGAAAAGGGTAAGGATGATAATGAAGATGAGGTTCGTTGTATAGGAGAAGTCCATTACGACATTCATGGTATTATGTTAGAACAGAAGGGAAATTTCTGCCTTCACTATCCAAATTGCTCCCTCCACAAATCTCCTAAATCAAAACATTAGAATTGTAAAAATAATAATGATTTGGTCATTTTAAGTTTATTTTGTTTGTTCTGTTTGAAATTATAGGGTCCTTTGAGTTTGATCGTATAGTTTGGTTTGTATTTAAACTTATCTAAGCTGTGTGTTTAAATATTTGGCCTGGATTAATAACATAGTTAGGTTTGATTGTTCTGCAATTAGTATCGATTTTGATATCGTCTGCAATATTATCACATTTAATGATATTATATATATGTCACAATTAGGGGAGGGTTTATTTTTTACCCATTTTTATTGATGACAAAGAGGGAGAAAAATATAAATCATAATATATGCATACACTAAGAGGGAGTTATACAAGTAGGGGGAGATAATCAATTTAGGGAGAGTAATATTGTATTTTATTATAAATATATTTATATGGTTGTCATCATCAAAATGAGGAAGATTGTTAATACCGCGGGCATTGATTTTGACGATAACAACCATATAAATATAGGTACTACTGTTTTTCCTAGTTGTATAAAATATTTTATAGGATATTGTATATATTTATACAAGTACAAGATAATCGAGTTTGAAGACTGATCGGTTAAAAAACTAGAGATCAAGATTCAAAGATGATCAAGCTGTTTGAGGACTTATGAGATTAGAGACAAAGACACGAAGAAATCTAGACTTTAGTTTATAGTCAAAAGACAATAGACTAATTTGTTATAGTCCTTGAATTGCAACTTTCTTTTCTTTGCACTACAACAAAATACCCCTTTTACAACGGGCAATGCCCATTATAATAGGGTTTTGCAACGGGCCTAGGCCCGTTGTATTATGCGATGTTGTAATGGAGTGGATGGATTTTACAACGGTTATTTCCCGTTGCAATAGGGGTTTTTTACAACGATTTTTGCCCGTTGCAAAAAAGTGTGCTTGTTGCTTTTCTATTTGATTTGTGTGCTTATTGCTTTTCTATTTGCATTTGCATTTCTAATAAGAAAATATATATTTACATATACACAATTTCATTTCAAATCAAAACAAAAATATTTTATTTCATTGCATTACATTTTATTTTCTAACATTACATACACTTCTATTTTCTAATTACATATTTCTCTTTTATAATATTTTGCATAGCCACATTTCAATCTCTGTTTACAAAAGTTCTATGCATTACAAAACTACTACCCGCAAACCCAACTCTGCCTCATCAAACTGCCACAGCCAAATACTACCCGCAAACATCAACATCCGCTATATCCCCTCCTGCACACCATCCCACTACACAACCATCTTTACTGTCAACATCCATAAACCACACCCATCTCCAAGTCTTCAACCATCACCAGAGAAACGCACCTGCTCCAAAACCAACTGCATTGCACAAATACCACAAGCGAACCATCCTTATCATAGCACGTTACTTCTACAACTCTACACTCAATCAACCATTCAAACCATCAATCACTCCACCACTTTCATCAGTGCTCACTTGTTGCATTTCTTTTCAACCTACCACTTGCCCTCAACACAAACAACAACCTCTGCCTGCACCTTAAAACCATACTCCTTCATTTCTTCAACAAGTTCAACTCACCATCACCAAATACCTCCACAATCTAACCCACTTACTATAACAGTGCACTTCTCTATATAACAGTGCACTTCTCCAGCTCAACGTCACCATGTTGCCAAACAATTAAAATTGCTCCTTCTTACTAAATTTACCAAACTCCCCTCTGCCTCACTTCTATAGCAACCTTGTAGCTTCACGGCATCTACTTCCTCCTGACCAAACTGCTGACCATCAGTTGCCTCATATCAAAACACCCATCTGCATGCAACCATCCTCAACTCACCTGTTATCAACCAAAAACTACAAGCAAACAATAATCATCCCCTTCCATTCATTACCCCAAGCATCGTCCTACAACCAAAACCATTGCTTCAATCTTGCCTTTCTCCATTGACAATAGCAGCACTTCCAACAAACAGCCATCTGCTCCATCTTTTCCACTGTCACCATACTCCTTGTCATTAAACCAACCTACACTGCCACCGCCTGAACCTTCCATCTACTGCTATCACCCATGCAACCTCCTACACTACCCTCATTCACTGCCAGCATCTCATCCAACCACACCCAACAATCACCTACTCAAATACCACAACACATCCTCCTTCAAAACCTCAACTGTCACATTTTGATACCACCCTTGTACATCACTACAAACACTACCCAAACTTGTTATAACCCCTGTGCCTTTCACCTTCTCCCTCACAAACCCGCCAAACCTTCAGCAAGCTGCAAATTCCCCCAAATCGACCACCAAAATTCAAGAATTAAAAAAATCGCAAATTCCTAATCACTATCCTCCGCAGCCTAGTCTTCCTATTGAATCAACCGCCGCGTCTTCGACCTGATCCAAATTCTAAATCGTTCGATTCGAAGACGGAATTGAGGAAGCTGTCGGAACTCGATTGGAGGCTGTTGGGTCGGCTTGACGGTTGATGAGCGGCTAACAGCTCACTTTCGAAGCTGGTGAGGTGGCACGAGCAGTTCACTGGTGAGGAGCAGGTTAATAAAAAAATCCTCCGCCTGCTTTGTCGTCGTTCGCCATCAGCACTCACAAGCTACTCTGGCCTCGACTCGCAGCCTTGCTCGACTCTAGCTCGCTCAACCTACGATTTTGAGCAAAAAGGGAATTAGGGTTTAGATGATTTTGGCTGAAGAATGAGAGGAAGGAAAGGGTTAGGCTGGGTTAAATAACGAACAATGGGCTTCGGCCTCGATGGTGGTAATAGTTTATTTAGTAGTAAAAAGGTTTATTTAATTCTTTTATAAAACCGTTTACTGAATGACACTTAACTTCTCGATCGAGCGTGAAAACGTCCGTATACAAAAATATGCTAATGAGTCATCCGAATTAAAATTTACAAATTAATACCTAAATTAATTATAATAATTTCTACTTTGTAAAATATTTCATCTATATTTTATTTCTACATTATTAAATAAAATAATCATTTTGTTTATTCTAACTAGTATAAAACACACATACATACATTATTATTAATTAATTATTATTATAATTCTTATTTATTTATTCTAACTAGTATTAATTCTTATTTATTAATTGTTAATGTAAATTAGTTATTATATTAATTATTAGTAATTAGAGATTATTTATTAATAATCATTAATTATTATAAGTTATAAATGGTTAATAGAATATTATTAATGTTTAATTATTAAATATTAATAAATAATATAATATTATCAATGATTAGTAATTGGTAATTAGTAATATAATATTATAATTAGTAATTAGTAACTATGATTAATATAATTGATTAATTATTAAATATTAATAAATAATAAATATTAATTTTAAGAAAGCATTTTAATTATTAATAACCGATTATCGAAAATTGGCAATAGACATTTATTACAATGGGCATTTTATGATCGTTGTAAAATTGGCATCGATTACAACGGACATTTTACGACCGTTGTGAAATTGGCACCTATTACAATGGGCATTTTTTGACCATTGAAAATTGACACCTATTACAACGGGCGTTATGACTGTTGTAAATTTGGCACCTCTTACAACGGGCATTTTGTGACCGTTGTAAAATTTGCACCTATTACAATGGGCAATTTGTGAACACTGTAAAATTGGCATCTATTACAACGGGCATGAAAGGACCATTGTAATAGCATTCTATTACGACAGGCATTCATTGCCCATTGCAAAAAAGGCGTTGTATAGGGCATCTATTACAATGGTCCTGAGTGGACCGTTGTAATAGCCTTTTATTACAACGGGCAGCAATATCCCGTTGTAAAAAGGGCGTTGTAAAGGGTATTTTGTTGTAGTGTTGAATGCTCTCTTATCAAATTGTTTATTTTATTCTCAAGATATAGTTTTACAAATATTTATAAGAGTTTTATACATTAAAGTAGTTATACATTATGCTTAAATAATTTTATAAGAGTTTAGAATTTTGCAACACATTTAAAGTGTTTCTGTTTTTCAAAACATACATAAGTATGTCGATATAGGCTACATAGTTATGTCAACATATGTATTGATGAAGAGGTATCTTTTGAATTTTGAATAGTTGTGGTTTTTGGTTACATCTTTTGTGAATAGATGCGTCCCTTTATACACTATATAAAAGAGACAGGAAAATGAATTTTATTAACTACTTTTTCTACTTTCTTCTTACTCCAAATTCTTGTTATATATTTTGCAAAATTCACTTTCTATACTTTTGGAATTCAATCAAATTCAATCTTTACTTTACTGCATTCTTTCTATACAACTTACTCACTGATTTGAAAGTATTCTCTAATCAATTCAAAGATTAAAGTGCTATCAAAGTGTAAACATCCCCACCTCAATAGCCATATTATTTAAGATTACTAAGTAATACCATCAGATGGAGAATGAGACGTTATGGGATACACACGTGAATATTCCCATGGGCTAACACTGGTACGTATTTAAACATCAATGTCTAAAAATTATCAATAATGAGATATCATCAAGTATAATTAGGCTAGCTCACAACATTGCCCAAATATAACTGTCAATTTCGAGTATAGAATACCAACATTAATATAAATATAGGCCTCCTATCAAAGAAATTATATACAATAAAAGATATGAGAATCTGTTATACTTTAGACACCTATCCAGATATAATCTCATCTCCTTATATATAAATAAATAAGAATAAATCATGATGGATGAAAGACCATATGAAAAATATGAAGTACCAAGTAGAATCATCTATATACACCAATTTTTGGATTGTTTAACCCTGGGTTTCCTAACCCATATCTATACTTAAGTGAGGTGTATCAATAGAATATGGCAAGCTATCACTCTGTTAGAGTTAGAAGGGAGACTTATAGCTGTCAGGCCGCTCTAAGAGCCTGGTCACCTAACCAGATCCACTTCTCCAGTCTTTAGTCACCTTGACATGCATCATGGCAGATATCCATCAGTGGCTTGTCAATGCGTAGCCTCTTAGTCACGACCTGCTTTGCCCCTATAGGTGACAAACTGCTGACCTATGCAACAAAAAGGGCTATAGGGAACCTACCCAATAGGTCACATAACCCAAATCTCTTGATATATAGGTCACCTTCCGTATAGGTCACCTAACCTAAATCCTGTGATGCGCATCAAGTAAAATATCCAATAAAGGTGTTGTAGATCTAGGGAGTAACCCCACGATCAGGCCGCTAAGGTTGTTTCTAGCCATTTGGTTCTCTCTAATGCCAATAATAGGAATACATCATGGTAGTTGCATATGATATTAATAAATATAAGGGCATATATCTTGCTTACACATATGAGCATCACCTCATGTAAGTACAATCTCATAATAAAATTCCCATAATGTGAGTGTCATCTACTTACAATGAATAATCGAATAATTATCACAATAGCATCTCATCCTACTGCATGATATTTAAACATTTATTCAAAGCTCATAAACTACATTAAAAATCTATAATATTCTATACAATGAGTAAAATGAATAAAAAAAATATCACCGAAAGTCTCATATCAGACTGTATTATAACTCCGTCTATTAAGATTTCTCATTGCACAGAATTAAAATCATCATAAAATCATATAGTAAGGTGTCATCACCGTATCATACCAAAACACTAACTAAACAATATCAACAGTGAATCATCCATATGATCCTATTCAATATACAAGAAAAGAGTGATAAGAAAAGTAATATAAAGTAGATTTTTCAATATATATATATATATATATATATATATATATATATCTGTGTGTGTGTGCGCGACAAATAAATCAATATTTAATAATGATTCATTCACAACATACAATCTTGATATAATAAAAACGAGAACTTAAAAATGGATAACAATATATATATATATATATATATATTACAAGATCAAACCGATTAAAACCCATTACAAAATTATCTTTTTAATAATTTACCAATTTTCTCATCGTTTTATATATTTAAGTAATAATATATTCACGAATAACTTTTGAAAACTGGTTTCCTTCTTTTAGAACCCTAAAATAGTTTATAAACCTAAAAAATTATGTTTATTTCTATAATTAAATAATATTTTAAAATATTTTTATTAGACAAAAATCAATTAATTACATTCCTAATTGTACAATATATTTCTCAAAACTTTAGTTATATTTAAAATTAATAAAAATCTACTTTGAAAATTTTAAAATGTCATTTAGGAACCATTTCATATATTTCTAGAATTTTATTGAAAACAATTCAATATTAAGTCACCCATGGTCATTCATGTTATATTTTCATGCACAAAACATCAAAAATCCAAATTATCTTATACATTTAGAAAATAAGAAATACGTCCTCAAATGATTAGACTAGTAATCATCCTATATATATATATGTGTATATTCCTACTACTCGTTCATTAGAATGTAACTGCCCAACACACACAAGGGGTTAGGTACCCTAAGTCTAACCTAAGGTCTTGACTCCTATCTCTTATATACAACGTATTATTCTGAACCAACTCTCATTCCAAATGTAAACTTTCCTTTCTCTATACCCATACTATCCAAGAATACTAATAAGTAATACCGTCAAACGATATGGATAATGAGGCAATATGGGGTACACATGCGAATATTACCTTAGGCTAACACTAGTACATATTTAAACATCAAACAATATTCACATATATGTACACAGTATCAGCACAAAATAATTAATATATGTGCCTCCAAGAATGAACATGCACAATATACAGTAAAAGATAGAGAAAACAGAGTCAGGATTTTAGTGATAATATATAATGCTATATATATGCACAATACGTAACCAATATACAACACAAGGATCTACGTGCACGAAACTATAAAAAAACAAAAATGATATAGAACAATATTTTATACCGACTACTGGTCTCCTCTAAGCCTAGATAATATAAACTGGTCTCATCATCCTTGTATCTAAAATGTCTCAGACTAACTCAAGTATTATGTAAATAAAAGAGGTTCAGACTATATCCAAATATAGAGATCAACACATAAGTAAATGTAGAATATGCATAGTGTAATAGCAATGACATATAAAACAATAGTATAAAAAAATAACAACCACTATGAAATCAAGTATAAAGATATCATTACCTACAAAAATCACATCATACATTATCAAATCTAAACAGTAACAAATGGACGAATCATCCATATCTGTTATAATCACCAATGTCCAAAAATCATCAATAATAAGATATAATCAAGTATAGTTTGTCTAGCTTAAAGCATTGCCCAAGTATATCTCTCAACCTCAAGTAATAGAATACCAACATCAATATAAATTTAAATACATGCCACCTATCAAAGAAATCATATATAATAAAAGATATGAAAATCCATTATACTTTGGAAACCTATCCAAACATAATCTCATCTCCTCATATGTAAATAAATCAGAATAAATCATGATGGGTGAATGACTGTATGACATATGAGAATTCCCAAGTAGAGTCATACATCAATATGTGGGTCACACAACCCACATCTATACTTAAGTGAGATGTATAAATAGAATATGCCAAGCTACCACTCTGTTAGAACCAAAAAGGAGACAAATGTCCACATAATCAAATAATTTACATAAGTCATTCACAATTGTTTCTCTACTATATGGTATTGACATTCGAATCCCATGTGTTCAAAACCATCTTCGAAAAAGAAGTACCTTTAAAACAATTTGATTCTTGGAAACATGGATTAAAACGTAAAACTACCTTTTTAAAATAATAAATTGTATGTTAAACCATTTATTAAACCATAATTAATCTTTATTAAATTTGAACTTAATTTAATTTTAAATTAATAAATAATTAAACCTTTAATAAATAATTTATTTATAAATTAAATCCTTAATTAATCCTTGATTAATTATTAAATAATAATTTATAACCTTTATTACTAATTAATTATTAATTTATCTCAATTAATTAAATAATCTTGTGACGCCCCACCTCTATACCCACGCTAGTCAAGAACACTACGGTGTAATGCTGTCAACTAGCACGGAGAATAAGGCTGTTGAGGAGCGACCATCCATGTAATTGCTTTGCGCGAGCACCAATATGTCAGATAGTATAACATGCATTTTATTTCAAGAGGAAATCCGACATACCGATACAAACACAAAGATACTACACATTGGCTATAATAATCTTCGGAAACAAATATAGAAATAAGCATAACACAAATCAGTCACAGATAATGCATATCACAAAGGCGGAAGGAGATATGAATATAAACTAACACATGAAAGTGTATATCAGAGTAGTGGTCAAAAAGATCCACAATAATACAAAAGAGTAGCAACACGTGTTATACAAAAGAATACATCTATGAGTCCATATCTCAAGAGTATACAACAAAATAAACTACTAATCTATGTAGTTAGCCAAAAGTCAGAGTAATAAATCCCTGGGGAGAAGTCAAGCAGAAGCACCTGTAACATCTCGGTCTGACCCGAGTATTATTTAATAAGAATATAATAAACGGATCAGTCTAGCTATAAATATCAGATAACATGATATAGAATAAAAGGTACGGCATAAACATATAATACCCATAATGGCATACTACTATAAGTATGCAATTGAAACTCAACATGAGATTAATCAATATCACAGAAATCTTCACAAAGATCTAAATAGGGTTTCATACCCAAAACTTGTATTCACAACAAGTCAATGACACACGAATTCACCAACGCACAAAAATTGATAAATCATATCAATAGAAATCACAAAAATGGGTGAAGCATAAATTCCAGAATTCAACACACGAAATCCAGAAATCACAAGAAAGGGGGGGAGGCCTATCACACGAACGGGAGCATTAAAGCTCACCAACATATGTATCACACGAACGAGAAGCTATCTCATGGTAGCTAGCCATTAATTTTTGACACACGAATGGCCCGAAGACCATGGGGAGCTACCACACATGTGTGAGTCGAAATCACACCGAAACAAAGAGACATCGCACAATTGCTAGTCTAAATCTTAAAATGATCGTCATGATCAAAGAGAAGTGTCAAGTACAGTAAGCTAGTAAATATATGAGCTTAGCTTCATGTCCCATAACCACTATCTTAACTTAAATATTTACGAACAAATTGTAGATCTCCACTAGAAAATTGCCACAAGAGATTCAATCGAACAAGTCCAAGAATTAACCGACGAAGTAAACGCAAGCGTTTCATACCACTCGTTTTACTAAGTCGTTTAATTAGATTTCTCATACGAGTGAGGTAAAGGTTTGTATATACTAATAGATTGGAAAATGATTTAAGCAACGAGCTTTGTACTAAAATAGTGTTGAAATCATTTGAAGAAAGAGTTTTGATATTTACTACTAGTATAGAAACCTTTATATTTTTAAAGTGACAAATCACGAAGAAGATTGTAGGAACAATCAATTACTAAAATTCACATACGAAGATGTGAATAAAAATCCAACGAAACCGATAAAGAATCCATCGAAATGGATATTCAAAAATCCCTAAGAAGGAGTCATCAAAGTCATAATAAATGATAACAACAAATAGGAAACAACACGAATCGATTAAGGTTGGAAATTGAAGCAACTAGGCGAAATAGGCAAAATTGCATCAGTTCGGTCGGCCGGCTACAGAGCTCGGTCGACCGGGCCCTGTTTCAGAAATTTTCCTGGGAAGCAGGTCGGTCGGCTGAGCCTTGTAGCCAGTCGACCGGACCAGAGACAGAAAGGTGCCTATGCACCTTAGTAGCAGGTCGGTCGACCGGCCCAGGGGTTCGGTCGGTCGACTCGGATGTTCTGCAAATTGAAACCTATTTCATTGATGTGCAAACTCCACCAATTCGCAACCGATCGAGCACGGACGATAGGGAATTATGCCCAACGGCTACCCGATCCTATTGGCTCGTCGATGCATCACCAAAAACGCATTTGAACATCAAAGCTATGATTTTTAAGGATTTGGCTTTCAAAACACCAAAATTGGAATATTCACAAAACCAATCCAAATCCATATCAGTTGCACAAGAATAAGTGTTAGGAATTCATACCTAACGATCGAAGATAGTTATAGACTAAGATGTGAGATAAAAATCTCCCCTTTGAACCCAAACAAATGAAGATGAAGCTTGAAAGCAAAAGGGGAATCAACCACTCTTCAAATCCAACTCAAGAAGCTTGATTCTAAGCTTAAAAGAAGAACATTCCCAAAATTAGGTTTAGGAATTTCTGAAATTGATAAGAGAATGAGTTGGAGAAGAAGAAGAGAAGCTTACCAATGGGTTCTTCAATTAGTTTGGAGCTAGAGTTTGATTTGCAAAAGAAAACTAGGGTTTGGAGTTTTTATTTCCTCTTCCACTCTCCATTAATATAAAAGCTTGAGTATTAGGAAATGAGGAATGAAGGAATGAAGAGGAGAAGGGGTTGGGACTGAATACATAAGTGGCTCAGCCCAAACCAAAGCCCTAAGTAAAAAGTAGCAAAATTCAACTTTCTCCAAACATATCGAAGCTTATACTCAAAAAGGTCGCAAACGGCATTTTAAACTCAATGGGAGTGGTCCCGAGTCCTAATTCGACCGTATGCAAAAAGTAGCTTTTCGGACTAAATTCCGAGTATTGATAAAATATTTAAATATAAAATCGACAAATATGCGGGTTGTTACTGACTCCCCTCCTTAAAGAAATTGCGTCCTCGCAATATTTAAGAAGAAGATATACAATAACAACCATAAAAGCATATTCAACACAAAAGAAGTTTGAAATAAGAAGTTTACCTCAAAGAGCACGAGAAAGTAAGTCCGGATGTGTTCGCTCGATGAACTCTCTAGACTCCCAAGAACGATCCTTAGGATTTGAAGACCATTGAACTTTAACAAGCGGAACATCTTTATTTCGAAGTCGTTTGGCTTCCGAAGCAATGATACGAATAGGATGTTGCTCATAAGTTAAATTAGACGAAACTTCAATCTCTTCCACAACATCGGGCTCAAGAATAGAATTGGAATCTCGAAGACATTTCCGAAGTTGAGAAACGTGAAACACGTCATGGATAGCAGAAAATTGAGCCGGTAATAAAAGGCGATAAGCCATGGAACCACTACGTTCAGTGATAGGAAATGGCCCAATATATCGAGGCGCCAATTTTCCCGATCGGCTGAAACGTACAACACCTTTCATAGGTGACACACGAATGAACACAAGATCTCCCACAGAAAACTCTAACTTCCTTCTCCGGTTTTCGGCATAGGATTTTTGTCTACTCTGGGCTTCTTTCATCCTATGTCGAATAAGTTCAATCTTTTCTGTGGAATCACGAATAAAATCTGGACCTAAAACCAGCTTCTCACCGGCCTTAAGCCAACAAGAAGGAGATCGGCATAGCCTTCCATAGAGTGCCTCAAAAGGTGTCATACCAATACTAGACTGGAAGCTATTATTACAGGAAAACTCAACAAGAGAAATATGATCTTCCCAACTTCCACCAAAATCAAGCACACAAGCACGGAGAAGATCTTCAAGAGTTTGATTCACACGCTCGGTTTACCCATCAGACTGGGGATGATAAGCGGTGCTAAAATTAAGCTTCATTCCTAAAGCTTTTTGAAGACTCTTCCAAAATTCACTAGTAAACAATGGATCACGGTCGCTAACAATAGAAGTAGGAACTCCATGTAATTTAACAATCTCTTTGATAAAGAGTTTGGCCAAAAGAGGAACGGTTCGATTAGACCGAACGGGAATAAAATGGGCGGATTTACTAAGTCTATCAACAATCACCCATAAGCTATCATGACCCGAACGAGAACGGGGAAGGCCGTCAATAAAATCCATGGAAATTTGATCCCACTTCCAAATTGGAATTTCTAAAGGTTGCAATAAACCACCGGGCCTTTGATGCTCGGCCTTAATGAGTTGGCAAGTCATGCAATGTTTAACGAAGTTAGCGATGTCAAGTTTCATTCCCTCCCAATAATAATGTCACTTCATATCCGCGTACATTTTACTACTTCTGGGATGAATTGTAAATTTAGAACGATGTGAATCTTCTAAAATATCTTTACGAAGATCACTACTATTTGGTACGATAAGTCTACCAAATTTCCGAATGCTGCCACGAGAATCAATATCAAAGTCTTTCAAACCTTCAATATCAATTTTATCCTTAATATTTTGGCCAAGAAGAGCCAATTTAGGATCTAGCCTTTGAGCTTCAAGAATGCGGTCTAAAAGAGAAGGGTGAGCCTCAAGGCTACATAAAACAAGAGATGAACATAAATCGGAAACACGGTCTCGAATTTCGCAAGTGGATAAAATCTCGAGACCGTTCCATTCGGATATCATCATAGAAATAACAGCTTGTTGTTTTCGGCTAAGAGCATCGGCGACACGATTACCCTTACCGGGAGTATAAAGGATATCAAGATCATAAGGAGCAAGGAACTCGAGCCAACGTTGTTTATGCAAATTAAGTTTCTTCTGAGAGAATAAATACTTCAAGGACTTATGATCGGTATAAAGAACAAATTTCTCTCCTAAAAGATAATGACGCCAAATACGAAGAGCAAAAACAATAGCCGCGAGCTCTAAATCATGAGTGGCATATCTAGTCTCAACAGGCTTTAATTGCCTAGAAGCATAAGCAATAACACGTTCTTTTTGCATAAGAACGGCACCCAAACCAACGCGACTAGCATCGGTATAAACAACAAAATCCTGATTCCCCTCGGGAATAACAAGAATAGGAGCATCAGAAAGGAGTTCTTTTAATTCCTGAAAAGAAGTTTCACATTTGTCCGAGCAAATGTATTTAACACCTTTCTTCGTTAAGCTAGTAAGAGGCACGGCAATCTTAGAAGCCACTTGAACTCGGTGAAGATCAATGAGGTTCATGCGAGAAAAGATTCGATCGCATGACCTTAGCCAAGCCTGTACTTCAATAACAGTTCTGGAACCTTTGAATGGCTTCCCACCCAAATTAGTGTAGTCACTGCACAAGCGTGCAAATCCAGATTTAGGGCGAGTAGGTTCCGGATTAGAACCAGCTGCTTGAGCATTCGTAACAAGGTCAAGAAGTTGCTGGGTAGTCATAAAAACTCCATCTTGGGGAGTAGCACTAGATTGACGGGCGCTGGGACGGCCAGGTCTAACCATTTCTCTTCCCTTAGAAAGAAATAAAGAAGAAGAAAAAGGTTATCCACAAAATGAATATCAAGCAATCTTGATAGATAAAACAAGAAATCATAAAGAAAATAGGATGAATCGGTACGAAGACTCGAATTAAATCCTAAGGCACGACTCCTAAGAAGGACTTAGGACTATGATCCTTGTTAAATTATTCCATATTGCTCCGAAGTTTGGCTTTGATACCAAGCTGTGACGCCCCACCTCTATACCCACGCTAGTCAAGAACATTACGATGTAATGCTGTCAACTAGCACGGAAAATAAGGCTGTTGAGGAGCGACCATCCGTGTAATTGCTTTGCGCGAGCACTGATATGTTAGATAGTACAACATGCATTTTATTTCAAGAGGAAATCCTACATACCGATACAAACACAAAGCTATTACACAGTGGCTATAATAATCTTCGGAAACAAATATAGAAATAAGCATAACACAAATCAGTCGCAGATAATGCATATCACAAAGGCGGAAGGAGATATGAATATATAACTAACAAATGAAAGTGTATATCAGAGTAGTGGTCAAAAAGATCCACAATAATACAAAAGAGTATCAACACGTGCTATACAAAAGAATACATCTATGAGTCCATATATCAAGAGTATACAACAAAATAAACTACTAATCTAAGTAGTTAGCCAAAAGTCAGAGTAATAAATCCCTGGGGAGAAGTCAAGCAGAAGCACCTGTAACATTTCGGTCTGACCCGAGTATTATTTAATAAGAATATAATAAACGGATCAGTCTAGCTATAAATATCAGATAACATGATATAGAATAAAAGGTATGGCATAAACATATAATATCCATAATGGCATACTACTATAAGTATGCAATTGAAACTCAACATGAGATTAATCAATATCACAGAAATCTTCACAAAGATCTAAATAGGGTTTCATACCCAAAACTTGTATTCACAACAAGTCAATGACACACGAATCCACCAATGCACAAAAATGGATAAATCATATCAATAGAAATCACAAAAATGGGTGAAGCATAAATTCCAGAATTCAACACACGAAATCCAGAAATCACAAGAAAGGGGGGAGGCTTATCACACGAACGAGAGCATTAAAGCTCACCAACATATGTATCACACGAATGAGAAGCTATCTCATGGTAGCTAGCCATTAATTTTTGACACACAAATGGCCCGAAGACCATGGGGAGCTACCCCACATGTGTGAGTCGAAATCACACCGAAACAAAGAGACATCGCACAATTGCTAGTCTAAATCTTAAAATGATCGTCATGATCAAAGAGAAGTGTCAATTACAGTAAGCTAGTAAATATATGAGCTTAGCTTCGTGTCCCATAACCACTAGCTTAACTTAAATATTTACGAACAAATTGTAGATCTCCACTAGAAAATTGTCACAAGAGATTCAATTGAACAAGTCAAAGAATTAACCGACAAAGTAAACGCAAGCGTTTCATACCACTCGTTTTACTAAGTCGTTTAACTAGATTTCTCATACGAGTGAGGTAAAGGTTTGTATATACTAATAGATTGGAAAATGATTTAAGAAACGAGCTTTGTACTAAAATAGTGTTGAAATCATTTGAAGAAAGAGTTTTGATATTTACTACTAGTATAGAAACCTTTATATTTTTAAAGTGACAAATCACGAAGAAGATTGTAGGAACAATCAATCACTAAAATTCACATACGAAGATGTGAATAAAAATCCAACGAAGCCGATAAAGAATCCATCGAAATGGATATTCAAAAATCCCTAAGAAGGAGTCATCAAAGTCATAATAAATGATAACAACAAATAGGAAACAACACGAATCGATTAAGGTTGGAAATTCAAGCAACTAGGCGAAGTAGGCAAAATTGCATTAGGTCGGTCGGCTGGCTACAGAGCTCAGTCGACCAGACCCTGTTTCAGAAATTTTCTCGGGAAGCAGGTCGGTCGGCTGAGCCCTGTAGCCATTCGACCGGACCAGAGACAGAAAGGTGCCTATGCACCTTAGTAGCAGGTCGGTCGACCGGCCCAGGGGTTCGGTCGGCCGACCCTGATGTTCTGCAAATTGAAACCTATTTCATTGATGTACAAACTCCACCAATTCGCAACCGATCGAGCACGGACGATAGGGAATTATGCCCAACGGCTACCCGATCCTATTGGCTCCTCGATGCATCACCAAAAACGCATTTGAACATCAAAGCTATGATTTTTAAGGATTTGGCTTTCAAAACACCAAAATTGGAATATTCACAAAACCAATCCAAATCCATATCAATTGCACAAGAATAAGTGTTAGGAATTCATACCTAACGATCGAAGATAGTTATAGACTAAGATGTGAGATAAAAAGCTCACCTTTGAACCCAAGCAAATGAAGATGAAGCTTGAAAGCAAAAGGGGAATCAACCACTTTTCAAATCCAACTCAAGAAGCTTGATTCTAAGCTTAAAAGAAGAACATTCCCAAAATTAGGTTTAGGAAATTCTGAAATTGATAAGAGAATGAGTTGGAGAAGAAGAAGAGAAGCTTACCAATGGGTTCTTCAATTAGTTTGGAGCTAGAGTTTGATTTGCAAAAGAAAACTAGGGTTTGGAGTTTTAATTTCCTCTTCCACTCTCCATTAATATAAAAGCTTGAGTATTAGGAAATGAGGAATGAAGGAATGAAGAGGAGAAGGGGTTGGGACTGAATACATAAGTGGCTCAGCCCAAACCAAAGCCCTAAGCAAAAAGTAGCAAAATTCAACTTTCTCCCAACATATCGAAGCTTATACTCAAAAAGGTCGCAAACGGCATTTTAAACTCAATGGGAGTGGTCCCGAGTCCTAATTCGACCGTATGCAAAAAGTAGCTTTTCGGACTAAATTCCGAGTATTGATAAAATATTTAAATAAAATATTTAAATATAAAATCGACAAATAAGCGGGTTGTTACAAATCTTTTAACTAAAAATTAAATAATAAATTAAACCTTTAAAAAATAATTATTTTAAACTAAAATTTTAGTTAATTTATAATTAAAAATAATTAAACATTATCTAAATAATTAATTAATAATTCACGACATATTTAATAATAATTAGTTAAAAATAAATCATATACTTAACTCATAATTAATCAAAAATTAATCTTACCTTTTGAATGATAATTAATTGATGACTAACCTTCAATTAATTAAAATTAATAAATATTATTTAATACTTAATTATTTATTAATTGTCAAAACTAATTAATTAATAAACAATGATTAAATTCTTAATTAACTTTCCTTAAACATCATTGTTAAATTTCTAAGACATTTTTAAAACGCTTTTAATTGTAAAAATCATTTTTTGCAAAAATCGGATTTTTAGGCGATTGCATCCATAGTGACTATCGCTATAAATGCAGTAACTAGAAATGTTTTCTAAGTTAACTTCAAAACTTATCACCTCATGAAACTTGCTTACTTTTCCAAACATAAAGTAAGTATTTATAAAAAAACAAAGTTTAAAAACCTGAAATTGGTTTGAGTTTTAAAAACAATTTACATAACTTTCACCAAGAATTTAAGCCGCCACCACCACACAAATGTGCTATTTATCTTAGCATAAATTCACAATCGAAGTCACCGCCACATAACACACAAAATCTACCTCATCATAATCAAGTTCTCACATACAACCTCATATAGAAGATCCATACACATAACCTAATATACAAGATCAAATCTCACACATTTACTACCAATTTCTAAGCTAGACTACATTTCAAGTCTAACTTCCAAACACATACAACAACACAATAAAGTCCAATAATTCACACACATTCCATACAATAATTTATCAAACATATAAAAGTTAAAACCTTTAATTTCAAAACAAAGTTTACTTACAAAATTTCTGCAAAACTTTTTTAAAACTTGAAATAACTTTGCAAACTTGACATAGGACCCTTACATCTTGAAATAAGCTTGGCCTAGGGCATGCACGGCTCTACCATGATAAGAACAAGGATGTGTGGGCTTGACTTAGAGAGGTGGAGGTACTTCGGATAAGGTTGAATTCAAAAAACCGGACCCAATAATTAGTCATATTATCTTGAATATTTGACCATATTACTCTTGGAATTTTGCAAATTTCTCAAAAGATTTTTTTTGGAAATTATTTTCTCTATAATTTAAAGAAATAATCACTCAATTTCTATTTGCTTTGAGGAAGACATGGTCAAAAGAAAGAGCGCTATTTACGGACTAGAAAATCCGAGTCCAAAATATGGCTTAAAAGAAATGCATTTTTGACATAGATAAGATAAAAATTTAAAGAAGTGATACAAATGGTAGTTGCAGCCACTAGAAATTTACACGATTTAAAAATTATAATTTCTCCATTTAAATCAGAGATGCGGAAGATAAGATAGAAAGAAGAGAAGGAAAAATTGAAGAAGTGGAAGGCTATTTATAAGCAATAGAAAAGGTAAATTACTGAACTACGCTTTGTCCTTTACCCTCCACTCATCCTTTGCCACCTCATCTAGCCTTATCCCCCATCCAAAAATTCATGTTCCAACATGTTAAAACATTTTTTGAACTTAATTGTACTTATGCCCCCTTTGACATGACATTTTTATTTTATTTTATTTTATTTTTCTAATTTATTTAACTTAAATATATTTATTTTTATACTTATGAAATTTAAACCTTATTTTATGTCAATTAAGGATGTTACAAACATTTAATGTAGTTTCCAAATATAAATAAGCGTCATAACATTTCAAACAACTTTTATAAGATGAAGCATCGAAAATTCGAAAAACAGTTTCCGGCCACTTTTAATGTTTTTCATCGAACTATATATTTTTGTAAACAAATTTTAAAAACTGTTTCACCATCATTATTTATCATTTAAAAGATTTTAATTTTAATTATAAAACTTATTATTTGAATATATAAAACTAATTAAATATCCGCAAATCAAAGCAATGAAATTCAGGTTCGTTACGCTCACACACTCCAGCAATTAGAGGATTAGGGCAGTATGCGATACTGTTCAACGACCAGATAGGAAATAGCTGATCATGACTGCATTATTTGGGGAAGGACCTAAAAACATTCAATCGAAAAGGTATACCAAATATTGTTAGACTATGATAAATTAAAACTAGACCCTTGGACAAGTAGAATATAAGAAAAATCAGGAGAGTGCTAAAGAATGCACTACTGACAGGCTCTTCATACTGGGTTTTTTAATGTATCACCGTGTCCATATGTGAGGATGTGAATGAAATGAACATGCACATGTTTTTCGATTGTTGTGCCAATAACAGAATTTGGAACGAAGTACAAAGATTAGGAGGGTTTTGGAATATGATGGGAACGGTTAGGAATGGATGGTTGAAGGTTTTTAAAGCAACAAGAATGAATACATTTAAATCCAACTTGCTGTTACGTGCTCTGAAGACATGTCAGTGTGAGCTGTGGAATGAAAAGAATTCTCATAGTAGGAAGGAAAAACGGAAAAAAGGAAAAAAAAATTGGTAATGCATCAGAGAAACTAAGGGCAAAATGGCTAGATGGATACACACACCAATAGTAATAGAAACTCTTACAATAGATGGCTTGGTTTTTATATCTAAATCCAAGCATTTTTGTACTTTCTTATAGTTTTTGGTTTTAGTAGAGAGGTAAGGGACCTCATTCAAAACCCTGCTTACATCCAAAAAAAACAATTTACACTTGGATTTATTTTTAAACATTCTTTTGTAAAGGATTTTCTCATTTATAAACTATCAATTATAGCTTTTAAAACAACATTTATTATCTCGAAAAGTAATCAACAAATTTTAATATTTATTAATTTTAAGCAATGTTAATTATATTGAAAGATAATTAGTATAATTACGTTATAAAATTTAAAACCACATTAATTATCCCAAAAGGCCATAAATTTAGTTATAATCTTTGTACATATTTTAAACACCAATAATTAACCCTAAGGATAATAAATCAAATTCATAATCTTTTATGATTTTAAAAGAACATAAATTATCTAAAATGTAATTAATCAAATTTATAATCATTTATTAATTTAAACAATATTGATTATCTTGGTAGATAATAAATCAAACTTACAACTTCTTTTATAGACTTTAAATCATAACTTAACCTTTATTTTCAAAATTCTAAAAATATTTAAAAATATAGTTCAAACAACTTTCAAAGTGCAAAAACGCAATAAAACATTTATTTAGTAAAAATACAAGTACAAGTTCACAAATGTAAGGTATAAGGAGATCATATTTCATAAGTGACGGTATTGTGAAAATCGCTATAACAATACTTACTTAATTCAAACAGTATGTCATGAATATTTCGACCAAGCATTAATATAAATATTAAAAGAATATAAATAAGATGCAGAAAACAGTATATAAATAATTGGCGAGAAACCCCTTAGGGTCTCTCTACAGAAGTCTCCTGCAAATCATATATATGTGTGTGTGTGTATTTTCGAGGAGTTTCGTAGTGATCTGTTCACTATGCACACTTCGACTACATCTTGCATTTGTTCCCTACAACAAAATGGTTATTTATGCCATCCACTATCTAGTAGAAATTCAAATCCTTAGAATAAATTAAATAATATTTATCATTTTACTTTGCAAATGTAGAACAGCGATTTATTCTGCTTGATAGATGTCCATATAAGATATTCAATTTTATTACAACAGAACAGGTTTTATTCTGCTAAATAGATGTCTCAAACGAAGTAAAACTAATTTAACTACATTATGCGTAATTAAATTTAATCATTATACTTTTATCACTAATTTATACTTCATTAAAATTATTAACTATCATCATGGCATTCAACAATAATCCATAAAAAAAAAAGGTATCAAATAGTTAATTTAAAGGTGAGTTAATTTACTGAAATTTTAGTTGACGCTTTCACGTTCCGGTTTGGTCTAAAGTTGATTGATGTCCAATTTTACCCTAAAATTCCACTTGCTTCAAATTTAATGAAACTAGTTCCAATGCATAGCTATCGCCATTATAAACGCAATGAAAAACACCGCCTCTCGATTGTACTTCGTATGAGCAAGGTATTAATTTTATAAGCTACCGAATCAATTACATAATTAATTTACATTAATCTCATTTAATATTTAATTACCCTTTTAATATCTAATCCTCCCCAATTCATCTTCCTCCTCCCGCCTCTGTGCACGCTGAAACAACCCAATTTTGCAGTGCATCTTCTCCCCCTCTCATGCTTATCTCAATGGAATCATGCACCGTTAACTCCGACGTACTCTTCTATTCACTAGCTTCACAGCGCATATGCTCATTCAAAGCTCGCACCTACCTTACCAGTTGAGACTTGAAATAGTTGCAAGCGACTACGGCCAAGTCGCATCACCATAGAAATGATTGGAACCCCCCAAATTTCCACCACTAGTTCGTCTTTGCCAAACAAACACAATGCCACCAATGCTGGATCCTAACTCCGCTCGAATCTCTCTCCAACCTAAACCCTAGTTTATTGACTAAACTATAGCCGTCGACAAATCGATGCTACACACTATGAAAAGCATATAGGTTCGTAGATCCTACTCAAACGAACATAAACAAACAAACTTTATATTTTAAGTGGACTATGGTTAGAGATATTAATTTTTGAAGTGGATGCCATCATTTTGTTTACTACAAATGTGAAGGAGAAAGAATGAAATGATGAGGCAAAGGTGGAAAAAATGAGATGGTGTAAAAATAGTTAAGACCATAACCAACAATCTGTTCTATTCAGTCCATTCTCTCTCATCAATGGCCACTGAACGAACGGGCGGTGCAACTAGGAGCACGGACTAGCCACTGACTGGTTTGTGAAACAAGTTATAACAACAAAGCTTTTGTCGTTATAAGTTTATAACAACTCGATGATGTTGCATTTCATTCTTGGAAGTAAATGTGTAATATTATAGTGGCAAAGCTTTTGCCGACTTTGTCGTTATAAACATATAACGACAAAAGCTTTGTCGTTATAATAACTAGCCTCTTTTCAGTCAACCAACCACGAGAACAACACCCACTGGCCATGAACTAGCCACGGGCATGTGAACAAGTCCCATCCAGTTGCTCCATGGCTTATTTAGCAACTGAACAAGTCATTGTTAGTTGTGATCTAAGTGTTGACTTTGTTTTTGATTTTATAAACCAACCGATATACCTTGCTTCCATCTCAAGCTTAAAAAGATTATTAAGTTATACAAACTTTTCAAGCCACCTATCACCTCAACATCAAGTCATATTGAAATTTTGAATTTTGATTTTTGATTTAAAAAGAAGGTTTTTGCGGTATTTCGATACACAATATTTCATTTGTATGTGAACCGCGAACAACTTAAATAAAAATAAGATTGTGCACCAAAATACGGCATGATCACAAAACAACAATAAAATACATAGATTATTTTGTTTTGTAAAATCATAAAACAACAACGTTTGCCATAAAACATGTCAAAAAATTCAAATATTTTCCAATTAAAAATTATGGAAAAATCATATAAATTCAATTAAAAATGCTACAATGAAAATCAAGTCGTTTATAAACCACTGATTTTTTTATATTTATTCGAATCATTTATTATTGTAAATAAATTTACAAAATGGATTCACCATTATTATTTATAATTAAAAGGAGTTGAATAATGTAATTAAATCCATGTAAGTAATATTTAACATACCATCCAAATATTTAAATAATACTATATTTGAATATAGGTTATTAATTTCTAAAAATAAATTATTTAAATATTTAAAATTAATTAAATATTCAAAAATCAAAATGTTAAATTCCTAGGATGTGAGGTTCTCCCCCCTTAAAAGAATTTTGTTCCCGAAATTCCAAAGAAAGAAAATGTCTTAAAACCCTTAAGGTTTAAAAAATATTAATTCAAATGATTTATTAAACTCTTAAAGTTTCTTATATTAGTGAAAAATCCAGTTGCGTCTCTTTTGCGTGGCTGAATTCGAAAAACTACAACTTTCCACAACTGGTTCAAATCAATAAAAGAAAGCAAAATCCATGCGACATCCCATATTTGGGATATTAATCATCAATAAATCACCGATTTCTAAATCTACCATGTACCTTTTTTATGTTTGACTTTTATTTTTGCAAGTAACTTACTATCTCAATGCGAATGCAGGTGCACAAGAAATCAAATAGCAATTTCTTACTTTCATGTACATATCTTGTACTTATAATCCTAAAGAGAACTATGCCGACAAAAAGAAATACACAAACTATTCCTATCATAGGCATTAGCAACATAAATAGTACAATAATCATACGCAGTTAAAGTCAGAAAACATTATTTAGTAAAATACTAATCATCCAATCTTTTGCAAAAGATAAATTGATAACTAAATGCTTGGGTTTTCATATTCAAAATATATATTCAAATTCATCCATAAAGAAACGAATCGAACCCAAAATCAATTACGACAAGGAGGCAGTTCCTTCTCCGAAGAATGATATAACTCTAAAATCAAAACAACATGGTGAAAGTGAGTATGAATCATATAATATAGAATATTAAACAATCTTTCTACTTGTATTGGATGTAAGTACAAAATTAAAGCAGTAAAGAAAATGACACCAGGAATTTTTGTGCTGGTTCAAACTTCCTATTCTACATCCAATCCCGGTGTCCTTCTGGAATTCAACTATCAACCATCCGTTTACTCGAAGGAATAGGTATTACACCGCCTAAGCAACCGAATAAGACTTCAACTTCCTAAGCAAAAGAGTAGGACTTTTAACCGCCTGAGCAACCGAACAGGACTTCAATAAATAAAAAATAACTGACTGATTGTGCCCTTTGAATGGAACAGATTTATCTTTAGAGCACACCCTTTCTATAATCATCTCCTTTACGGTATATCATGTATTTTGTGAAGAAATGAAGTTTATTTGATCATAAAAGAATAAATTTGAATATATATGTGATCAATAGAGTGTTTGTGCATAAAAAGCCATTGAGTGTAAATAGCAAGAATGGATAGAATTAAGGAAAATAGAAAAATTGATTAACAAGACGTTGGATTATTTCCTATTTATATAAATTTAAAGGTTGTATACGTTCACGAAGACCAACCATGAAGAGTTATAGAAGTATCTTCTGAATCAAGTGTTGTTACTGTTCATGGAAGAGAAGCACCTTTTCAAAACTAGTCGTTATGAAGCTTCAGTTGTTTGAATTAAAAATTCTGGCCAGCTGAATCGAGTAAAGTTTGAAACAGTAAGAAATTAGCACAAATTAGACATAATTCAGTCATCTGAATATTCTAAGTCAGCCAGTTGAATGTTACACTATTTTTTGTGCATGTACAACATTCAGACGACTGTAAGGGATCGTTCAGTCGGTTGAATGCAATGTTTTTATGGAGTTCTTTTGAATTGCCAATTATTTTGTTTTGTATGTATGTGTATACCACTTTGGAGAGATTTTAACATTTATCTACATCTAGACTCGGACTATATACTTAACTATGCGTTGCGGTAACAATCTGGAATCTAGTCTTCATATGTTTTTTATTATCTTCCTCTACAAACTTGGTTAGTTCATTTAACATTTACTTATATAGTCATCACAATCAAACATCAAAATTCGAGGCTCTAACATTCTCTCCATTTTTGATGATGACAACTATGTAAGTTTTAAATATGGAGATTAATTTTTTCCCCTGAATTGATACACCGCTTATCAATCTTATTCTCTCCCCTTGTCATCGACAAAAAGGAAAATAACTACTTGATAGGAGGAATATCATAAATAGGTAGACGTTTCTCATAAACACACATAAGCATTGCATTTAAACATGCATAGAAATTGAATATAAAAAAACATGATAACATTTATTTCAGAAAATATCACAAATTTTAAAAAGGTCATGTTAGAAAATAAGATAGAAACATTTCCTAACCATATAAAATATCATAAAACATATTGTCAAGAATTAAAATATCCGAAGAGCACAACAAATAGTACATAAATTTGCACTTAAAGCAAAGTAGTCATAAAAAATAGAGTAATGTTTAGATAATTATGAAAAACATACCAAATCAATCTTCGCTGCCTTCTTCTTTCTCTTCTTCTTATTTGGAGAATGTCCAAGTAAATGGTGCCTTATTTTCAAGAATACCCGTTGAAGTGGATCCGGAGCACCACATTTTTTCCTAAATTTTACTCAAAAAACCTTTTATGTAATTTAGCTTTTTGCTTGTCTTAGAAACATTTTTCCTAACATTAGCTAAATGGCAATTGAGTTTGCATTGATTTTGGGATAATGTGACGAGAGCTTGATTAGGAGGCACATCAATATTTAATTCATGAATTTCATCATCTTCTTCTTGTTGTTGAGGTTATTGAGAGGAAGAGGCAATATTTGTGTCTCTAGTTTGTGAAATGCATTGATTGTGATTAGCGACCCATGCTTGAGGACTAATAATTTATTGACTCTCAGGATGTTTAGGAAGACCCATGAGACTAACAGTTTTGGAGTTAAGTTCACCTATTGTCATGAAGTCGAAATTGGGTAAAGGGACTCCAAAATATGTTAGTATTCGCATTATATAAGCACTATAATGAATGGTTTTACAACTTCTCCTATGATTGACACTGATAAATTCGTCCAATATAATCTTTCCCCAATTAACTCGCTGAGAAGAGTAAACAGCATATAGGGATTGGAAGTCACGTTTATAAAACCTTATCATAGCATCCGGTTCGTGGTTGGAGAGAGCGAATGAGTGCATGATGAATAATTCTTGCTTTAGGACGTAAGGCACTTGATTTTAGTTCGGTTAAATCATCAGACAAAAATTTATGTGACACTTCATCACGTTCATATATATTAACGTCAACCAGCTTCGACTGGACATCTTAAAGTATGCCCTAATCTTTTTAAAGGTAAATAAATTTTAACGCCATAGACCAAAGTTCAAATGCAATCGTCTTTTTTTAAGGATTATGATGGTCTAGATTCATACTAGCATGAAAAAGCTTGATTAAGAGAGGATAAATCTTAATATTATTAGTGTCATACTTAATAAGAGAATTGAAACCACGTGCTCCGCCAATTCTCTAATAGCATTAAAATCCAAAAACTTTGTGAAAGCTCCTTCAAAAAGCTTGGAATTCTTCATGCTATTAAATCTATTGACATCCCTGTCATTGTGGGGCCATGATCTAATTTAACTCTGTCATGGACCAGCATATGATTCTCTTATTCATTTCAATCTAGGTGGCATTTTTGTTTTGAAAAACAAGAGAAATTGGATTATTGGTTTAAAGGATTTAGGGTTTTTTTTCACGTTAGTTCTGAAAAGTGGGTAGTGTATGAATGAATAGTTGATAATAAGTATTGATTTCCGTTGGATTTGTGCTTTGAAAAAAGTGCAATTCTATTTTAAAAAACAAAAAATTGTTTATGGGGCAGCTGAAATGCTCTAGGCAGCCGGCTGGGTACAAACCCGCAAGAAAATAGTTAATTTTTGGTATGATTCAGTCGTTTGAAAGTAAGGAGTAAGCCGGCTGAATTCTGTGTAATAATTGTATTGCTTTTGAATATTCAACCATCTGAATTGTTGTATTCAGTCGGCTGTTTCTGCTGATTTTTAGAGATCGGCCTGTTTTTAGCAATTTCCAACTTTAGTTAACAATGTACGCCATACATGTTTTTGTTTGTGAGCTTTATTATCATATATAAATATAATTTAATTTCAACAAACTTATTATATATGTAAATAAAAATACCAATACTATGAACATAATTTTATAAAAGTATAAACTTTATTTTTCAGAGGTTTTGGATTCGTCTGAAGAAAAAAATTCGAATGGGCTTTGTTCAGCTTTGGTGTCTTCCTGTAATGGATTAATAGGAGACCAAGTAGTATATTGAATAGGAGAAATATTTGTAGCACCTTGATCCTAAGAATCTGGAGATACGTGAGGTCGTTGAGGAGATGGATTGTGCACACCTAGTTTAGGGGTAGTCCATAGAATTTTAGAGCAAATTGTTCGAGAAAATTTAAACGTCTTCCATGGTGTTTTTGCTCATAATACATTTGACGTTGTATACTTAAAGTTTCACATTGGTAGTGATGAATATCATCAATTTTCTCCTGAGTAGATAGTGATCTAAATTCTAAGTTCCTTCTAGTTCTTTTGCTGTTCGATGTATATCCGGTATGGTGATTAGGAGATGGAGTAATTTTTACTGGAACATACACTGGTGTAGATTTGTTAAACAAATCCAAAGTTGGGGTGCTGAATATAATTGATGAGTAGTCGGAATTTTCTTAAGACGGCATTTTACAATAATTGAAGTGGATGTTTGTTTGTTTTTTAAAATATTTTATTCCTATGTGTACATATTAATTTCATTAGCTATTTCTGAATTTGACTATTCGGGTTAAAATTATTCTTTAAACATGAGCCAATCGTTAATTTATCTCTATGTTATAAATAGTATGTTTCTAAGGTAAAACTTGCAAAATGATTATCACCGTATATAAATTTGAAAGTAGGAGAGATCCTAATGCAAATAATAAAATAGAACACTAGAAAATCACATGTTTATCTCCCATTAGTATAGAGTTCGAGTGCCATCAGCTACAATTTGTGTTCAAAGTTATTATTATACTTTTATTTATTTTATGACCTTTTATTCATATATACTTTATTATCAACTTATGAATTATGTAACAACATAATTCCGAGTTCACATCTTAGTTTTAGAAAAACATTTTCATTTAAAGATTTAGTAAATATATCTGCAGCTTTATTTTTTCATGATACAAATTCAAGATAGATAGTACCTTTTCTATGCTGTCACGTAGAAAATGATGTCGGAAGTCAATATATTTAGTTCTTGAGTGGTTTATTGGATTTTTCGTTAAATTTATAGCACTAGTATTATCACAACAAATTGTTGATTTAGATAATTTGTACCAAAACCTTGAAGTATTTACTGCATATGTATTACTTGAGCACATGCCAAAGCGGCAAAAATATATTCTGCTTCACACATCGAAAGTGAAACATAATTTTGTTTCTTACTAAACCAAGAAAATAAATATTGTCTAATAAAGTGACATATACCACTCGTACTCTTTCGATCCATTCGACATCCTCCAAAGTCAGCATCACTATATGATACTAACTCAAAAGAACATTCTTTCGGATAAAAGACACCGTGGTATTTAGTTTTTCTTAAGTAGCGCAAAGTTTATTTCACTGCTTACAAATGTGATTCTTTGGGATTTTCTTGAAATCGAGCACATAAGCATGCACTCATCATCATACCAGGTCGACTAGCAGTTTAACTAAAGTGAAGATCCAATCATACTTCAATATAGTTTTTGGTCAATACTTATGTCATTTTCATCTCAATCGGGATGTACATAGTTCTCATAGGTGTCGATTTAGCGGAAGTATTTTCCGTACCAAAACAATTTATTAGACTATTAAAATGTGTTTCTTGACTAACAAAATACCATTATTTAGTTGTTTGGTCTGTAATCCAAGAAAATATGAAAGTTCTCCCATATGAGACATTTCAAATTCTCTTATCATGATATTCGAAAATTCTTGACAAAATTTTTTGTTCGTGGAACTAAAAATGATGTCATCTATATAGCTTGCATTATTAAAATTTCCTTTTTATCTTGTTTTATAAAAAGAGTTTGATCTACTTTTCCAATTTTAAAACAAGAATTTATAAGATAACTTTTAAGACGATCATACAAAGCATGAGGTGCTTGTTTTAAAATATATAAAGCTTTCGTTAATTTATAGACATGGTTTGGAAAATTTTCATGTGTAAATAGAGGTGGTACATTTTCTTTTATAAACCCCTTTAGAATTGGACTTTTTACATTCATTTGATATAGTTTAAGTTATGAAAACATGCAAAAGCTAATAAATTATGTATTTCTTCCAGTCAGGCTAAAGGAGCAAACGTTTCTTTGCAGTCTACACCTTCTTCTTGATTGTAGCCTTGAGCGACTAATCTAGCTTTGTTTCGAATAATATTCCTTCATTCATCAGCTTTATTTTTGTAAACTCGCTTAATATAGATGATTGTTTGATTACAACGTCATGGAACTGTTTGTGTCAAAATTGGGCACAACACTCGTCGGAAGTTTTTGAAGAGATAATAAATGAAGAAAGTAAATTAAAACGTGGATTATCTAACAAAAACTCCAAATAGTAGGAAGTAAATTACACAAGAGACAACGATTTAGAGTGGTTCGACAATTTGCCTACGTCCATCATGAAGTTTTGTTACTTTATTGCTTGATATTCGAAGAATACAACTTTTTAATGTCAAAGTACAGCAAGTAGTAAGCCAAAATTCGAAATCGAAGCCAGCGGTGGTGCTCTGAAGCAATTCTGGCAGCGTCTAGACGTGCTTTATCTCTAAAATTCTCCGATCCCCTTTCTGAATGACCAGGGGCTCTATTTATAAGTGCTGGAGGCTGATATTTCGCCTAAAATTTGGGGAGACCACTTCTGGCAAGTGTGGGGGGCCCACATGGCCGAATTCTGGAGATCCGGGCCCACTTTGGGATCGATTCGACCCTTGGTTCGAATCGATCAAAAAAGTGTCCAATTGTGATGAAACTTGGCGTGGGTATTCTTCTATGTATATGCAAGCTCCTGTGAAAATTTCGTAGCATTTGGACTTGTAGATCTCAAGTTATGATCGATTCAAGATGGTGCTCTTCGTCCTATGGATTCGTTCGAATCGATATGGTTCGAATCCATAGGGTCGAATCCATATGGTGACCCAGAGTGGTTTTAGCCATGCTTATCTGATGGATTCGAAGAGTTGGATTCGAAGGCATGCTCCTTCGATTCGATCACACGTGCGTTCCTCCGTATCGATCAAAGCGTTCCATGGTTCAATCGATACGAAGAGTTCTTTGCTCCATGGATTCGAAGATGGTTATGAATTGGAGTCGAAGCTTCTTGAACTTCATGGATTCGAAGGATGGTAATACCTCGATGGATTCGAACCAAGGCCTAATGGGATGGATTCGAACCAAGGTCTCGTGGAATGGATTCGAACCAAGGCCTAATGGGATGGATTCGAACCAAGGTCTCATGGAATGGATTTGAACCAATGCATGGTTGATGGATTCGATCGTGAGGCTATCTTATGGATTCGAACCTCAACTTCTTCTGACCGATTCGAACTGAGGTTGTCTCCTCCACTTTCCATTGGCAATAACTTGAGCATACGAACTCAAATTGTCTCGAAATTTGGAACGTTGGTTTCCACAGCTTCGCTTGACGTGTCTTATCAATTGTAGCCCGATCCGGACTCGGACAAAATTCATCGATATTTGTAGTAAACCAACAATCATTCAAAATTGAGGACATGTGACCCTTATTTTCCAGTCAGTTCCTTGGTATCTCGGCCTTGCCAAAAGGCGGGATAACATGTTCCCTCCAAAGTATGTCTTGTGTAAACATGACGTGCTTTGAAAAGCTGCAGTTTCACGTTGGACAGTCAGGACATGCTCTTCTGAAAGTCGTCAGTCGTTGTAATCACGACGAGGTGAACATTTGATCCCTGTAAATGTTAAAGATCAAGTGTTAGTCATACACATGTGCATATATGTACCTCTTTGGTTTTGGTTAACGTTGCGCGATTGCCAGTCGTTGTCAGTTTGGTTTGTTATCGAATTCTGCATCGGTCCTCTCCTGAACCGATTTTTGATTCAAGTTGATACACTGTTTTATGATTGTCTATAATCGTCCTCTTGTATCGATCCTCTCCTGAATCGATGTAAAAGGTAGACAAGCAATTTTTCAAATTGAAGCGATTCGTCCGTTCTCATTGGTGGATTTTGATGGATTCGAAGCTATGTTTGTTCGAATCGATGGCCCGATGGACCTCGTGCTTCGAGTCGATAAGACTCTCAATCCAGCCTCTGTTCGGTTGTTCCTTCGAATCGATGATGCCTCGTATCGATACTTCATGGATGGATTTGGAGTATTGATGGATTCGAATGCGATGGGTTCGAACGTGATGGGTTCGAACGTGATGGATTCGAACGTGGCTTGTTCGAATTGATCAGCGCGTGACCTGTTGGGGTCGGTCATTTTGACCGGGAGATGAATCGTCCCGTTTCCTATGTGAGACCCATATAAATACGTGAAGCCGGTGTCACTTTCACTTTTTACTTTTCACTGTTGCTATAGCCTCCTCTTCGAATCGATCTCTCCACGGCCAAGACAAACGTGTTTTTCTTGAATCGATCGAACCCCTTCACGCTTCCATTCGTAACCAAATCAACTCAGGTAATCAAGGGATCGATTCGAGATGAGAATGATAGAACTTAGAACTTTTTTGGCATCGATTCAATCTTTTCTTCTTGAAAATTTTGAGGAGTGGTGAGATCTGAACGAAGTGGGTCGACTCGATGGAACTGAGGAATGAAGCCATTCGAGTCGTATCGATCAGAGTGTTGTCTTTCATTGCTTCACATCGATCCAAGAATGATCGATTCGAATCGATTTTGAATGAATAGCTTCGAATCGATGGTTATAAAAGAAAATGAAAAAAGGCTCGTGGCGATCGATTTGAAATAACGATATTCTGATCGATTCGAAGGAGCTCAATATTGATCGATTCGAAGTAACGATATGTTGATCGGTTCGAACGAGCTCAACTTTGATCGATTCGAAGTCATGTAGGGCTTCATGGATTCGAATTGCTTCTTTGTCCCAAGGTCTCATCGAGTCGAACTACACGGAGTCGAGGCGTACCGATTCGAAGTTCATCGATTCGACTCGTGTCGATTCGAGTCGATCGATTCGAACGTTCTTGCTTTTGGGACTCCCACTCTTCTGATTTGCTCCGACATCTGAACTACGACCAATTTTAAGTTGAACTTTAACGAACTCACTGAACTTTAGCATACTTGACTCCGGCGAGCTTCGGCCTTGCATAATCGAATTTGGCTTGACCTCTCTTTTGGAGCTCGTCGATGGCACCATGACTTAACCAAAATATAACCAATTTATACTTGAATTGGTCAGTAGCATCTGGATGGCATGAGAGTGACGGTCAGCGATGACGGTCATTTTCATGCTCAAATTCCAAAGTTTCGTCGTTCGGACATCTTGTTTTAACTTGTAAAATCTGCTTAAGTTTTGCATAGCACTTGCACTGCACGACATATTCATACACTTTTCACCGGGGGAAGCATGGGCTTTTTATGTATTTAATGCCGCTTTCTGGTGAGCTTGTTAATTATGGAATCTTCGAGTTCTCAACAACAAGAAGCACAAATCTCGCCTCTTCCAGCGCTTGAGATTTCGGAAATCCCTCCTGAAGTCATAGATCCGGCTCCGGATGAGTTGCCGGAAGCCATATTTATCGAAGATCCTGTCGATTCTGTCCAGTCCAATATCTCGGAGTCTCTGTTGGGCCGGATATGTTCGAAACATAACATATCCCTGGACGATGTTTTATTACTTAGTGCCAGTGACAGACCACATAACCCACCTGAAGGATATACTGCTTTTTACCGTCATGCCTGCGCGGTCGGATCTCTTCCTCCTTTTAACCAATACATCAGAGAGATGCTGTCGTATTTAGGAATCGCTCCTTCACAACTCCATCCCAACGGGCATGCATTACTGAATAGCGTCTTTGTCATATTTATGGATTTCCTTTTTCGCCCGCCAAGGCCTAACGAGATCAAGCACATATTCAATTTCAAGAGTAGGGGTGATAGCCCGTCTTTCACTTTTCTGAAGGCGGTCAAGAACTGTCAGGTTGTGACTGGGGCCTGGACCAGGCTTAGTTATTTCAAGACCGAGTGGTTTTTTGTTCGATGCCCCCCAGGGTTTGCCAGGAGATGGTTATCCAGACGTAAGCATCATAATTCATCTTTGAATGGCCACTTTTAATACTTACACTAATACTCTGTTACTCTTGCAGCCACCATTTCGAGACCTACCGGTGGGCATTATAGAGGCGTCGTTCAAAGCTTGCAAGGGGTCCCAAGCGACTTAAGGCACATTGACTTGCTGTTGACCGACGATAACTTAAGGACATTGGGTTTGATTGGGGTGAGCCAGAGTATTGTAATTGAGGGGTTGGCAAAATCGGCCTCGAGGAAGAAGAAGAAAGTGGCAAAAAGAAAACCTGGCGTTGTGATAAGAGAAGTGATCGATGACGAAAGAACGCCTACGGACACTGAGATAGCAGCCGACCTTTCCCGAATAGAAGAGGATCAGAAAGGCAAGGCTGCTGTACCTAAGTCTAAGAGATCGAAGTCTGTAGTCGTAACCCGTTCCAAACCTGGGGTTACTGTTTCCAGCGCCTCTCCTCGCCAGTCCGGAGACCTTTTCACAGGGTTGGACGATATTCCCATTCCGGACTACGTATCTCTCTACCACGGGTCCGGGTTGGAAGAGCTCCGGGGAGCGCTTGATATAAGCGAATCTTTACCCGTTAGTGTAATCGACGCTTCTGGTTGGTCGGGGGGGTTTGCGCGTTTATACACTTTTCACAACACTTCACGACTTCCACGTGCATTGCAGTGCTTTTTCTCGGTACTTGACTGAATTGTTTCTTCTTTACAGGTGCCATGTCGGATCGTCCTTCTACACTTGATAGACTTCGGCGAGTGCATCATTCTTCATCTTATTACGAGTCTCGCCGTAGAGATTCTGACTGTGATCGTGAACGGAGGTATTATGAGCAAGTGCATCGTGAAAGGGACCATTCCCGATACTATTCTAGCCAGGAGTGTTCTGATAGGGACCGAATGTACCGTTTATCCTCTCGTTCTCCTCCGCCATCCAGAGGCCAGGCACCTGCAGTCGAACCTTCGCGACAACAGCCATCTCAACAAATCTCAAAACCTGGTCCACATCGTTCAAGGACTGATACGGCTACGACCGTAACTGTGGAGGAGGCCCCTCTTGAACCGTCTGGTGAAGGGGCTATAAGAATTGCTTAACTGAAGAAATATTTTCCAGAAATATGCTTCGACGCCTATATCTTTCCACCCAATCTCAAAAGAATTCCCGAAGAGGCTGTGAACACCGCCCTCAGCTATACCCGAGATTTTTATGCTCAGTATAAAGAATGGTGCAGGGAGGCTGTTAAAGCTTCAAAAGTAGCCTTTGATCGAGCCAAAGTTATTGAGAAACTGGAAGCAGACTTGGCTCAGAAGAACTGTATTGTTGACATACTTCAATCTGAAACGGAATCTTCTCGTAAGGCTGAAATGGAATCGCTAAAAAAGGTCGATGAGACACTAGCTGAGATGGCAAAGATGCAACAAGCGCATTGCACTTTAGTTGAAGATTTGGGCCATCGGTACAAAAATGTTGAGGCCGAGCGAGATGCAGCGGTCAAAGAACTTGAGGAGTTAAAGGCTAAATTTGCCGACTTGAACAAGGAAAAAGATGACGCTAACACGGCCGCACAAGAAGCGTGCGAGCAAGCCATGTCTCTCCGAGCTGAGCGAGACGCGGCGGTTGCTAAAGTTGAAGCGGTGGAGGCAGAAGTGGAGGGGAGAGTTCAAGCAGAGATATTCAGAGTAGAAGCCGAGTTTGATGATATTCTTGACACTTACAATACTATTGTGCTTGAGCACAGGAATCTCTCGTGGCTCGGAGATTATTCTACGCTTCTACTCAGTGCTTGGAGAAAATTGGTGGCGAACAAGAAAGCATCTCTCCCTGAGGGCGCCGTGGATGAATTTGAACTCGAGTCTCGCTTGTTGAGCGAGGAGGAAAGGAAACTTCTCCATGAAGCGATGATTTCTGCTGAGAGAGAGAGACTTGGTTTTCATCATGTGGAGACTGGCGAGGGTTCTGGAGCTGCACATTATAGTGAGGATGTTTCAGTTGATGCCCCGACCTCGTCTGGAGTTACTACTACAGTTGGTCCACATGTTGTCCCTGCTTATAACCCGGATCGACCGGAACTGTCTCTCGGTACAACTACTGTTTCTGAACTCGTCTCATCACCGAGCTGAGGCAAAGAAGGTATTCTAAATGTTGCTTAAGTGTTTTCAGAATGATTGACTTGGAACAGATCGTTTGACTAATTATTCTCATTTCTGTTCGACCAGTGACTGAAAGTGATGCGCCAGCACTTCCAGTACCACAAACTTCGCAGCCAATACAAGGAGCTATCGTTACTGAGGCTATTACAACTACCGCCGTAACCGACGAGATGGGAGAGGGGAGTTCAATATCGTTTGATGTTCAGATGATTGAGGAACTTCTCAAGCAACCCGGTGAACCCTTTACCGATCCTTCCTTTGCAATGGGTGGAGTTGCTCCAACTTTTAGCTCGTTCATGCCAACCGTTAGTGTGTCCAGCGCTGCTCGATCTTCCCGAGAAGAAGAAATCCTTGCCGAGATAAGCATTGAAATGGCTGCAGTGACAACGGTCGGTGGTTCTGGAAGTGATGTTGCTCCGCCAAGCTTAACTCCTTTAATGGTTACTTCTCTCGCCGGCACAGCTATACCTTTCTAGTGTCGAAGCTTCACCACCTGTTACGGCTTCTCTGCCTTCGGTTCGCCCTCACAAAAGGATCTCTATCCCTTCCAGCTCTAAGGAAGACGTGGATATTATGCCAGATCCTGAGGATGCTTCAAAGAAGGACAAAAAACCTCGCAAGAAACCGGGTAGTGGGTCTAGCGGCTCAACTCCGAAGAAGAGACCCCGGAAGAAGAAGGTGTGAACTTCTCGTTTTACCATGCGGTTGTGAAATGGCAATTTTTTTTCTCCTTTTTTAGGCCGTGTATAAGTGTGGACTCGACATCCACTTTACGGATTGTTTTTTGTTTTGTCATGTAATCAAACCCCCTTTTTTGCTTGTTGATAAAATGAAAAACAACTCTTATCTCTTTTGCTTAAGTATTGCGTTGATTACCTCGTGCTTACATATGTCATAAGCCTGGAATACATGTCCACACTTCGAGGACTTAACACAATTTGCAACTAACAGTTCGGCCCATATTCTGGGAACTTATTAATTATCAACGTTTATGACTTAGTTCGCTCTCCGGGAACCAGTATTTGACGTTTTTACTCTAATTCATACTCCGGGAATTTGAAGTTAGTGCCTTACATTCTGGTTCGCGTTTTGGGAACCAAGAGTTGGTGTTTATGTTCCAATTCACACTCTGGGAATTTGGGGATAGAGTTTTATATTCTGGCTTGCACTCCAGGAACCGAAAGTTGAAGTTTATACTCCAATTCGCACTCCGGGAATTTGGAGTTAGCTCACATTCTGGGAGCGATGGATTTACACTTCGGTTCACGCTCCGGGAACCGAGAGTTGAAGTTTACACTCCAATTCGCACTCTGGGAATTTGGAGTTGGCTCACATTCTGGGAGCGATGGAATGACACTCCGGTTCGCGCTCCGGGAACCGAGAGTTGAAGTTTATACTCCAATTCGCACTCTGGGAATTTGGAGTTGGCTCACACTCTGGGAGCGATGGAATTACACTCCGGTTCGTGCTCCGGGAACCGAGAGTTGAAGTTTATACTCCAATTCGTACTCTGGGAATTTGGAGTTGGCTAACACTCTGGAAGCGATGGAATTACACTCCGATTCGTGCTTCGGGAACCGAGAGTTGAAATTTATACTCCAATTCGCACTCTGCAAATTTGGAGTTGGCTCACACTCAGGGAGCGATGGAATTACACTCCGGTTCGCGCTCTGGGAACCGAGAGTTGAAGTTTATACTCCAATTCGTACTCTTGGAATTTGGAGTTGGCTCACACTCTGGGAGCGATGGAATTACACTCCGGTTCGTGCTCCGGGAACCGAGAGTTGAAGTTTATAATCCAATTCGCAATCTGAGAATTTGGAGTTGGCAGAGGGATTGTTGTGTATCAATCCCCGTTTATGTTGGTGTAGTGTTCTGCCCCCGAGCTCGGGTTTCACTTAGCGAGTGACCGGTCGTATCACAGCCACTCCCTATTTGAATAAATCCCACCACGTGATGGAACTGAGCTCTCCGTGCATCGTGACATTGTACGTCATATTCAGTAAATCACAGCTCCGGCTCGAAGAGATGGCATTTTATTGCTGAAACGAGAAAATATGGCAAAGTCAGTTGCCTTATTACAAATTTAAATCTCGAAATGCTAGAATAAAATTCAAAGGGATAATTTGACAGAAAATAAATAAGAAAAGTCTTTTATATGTAGTAGCGACGAAGACTTTCGCTATTCCAAGCTCTCGGCAAAGTATGACCGTCAACGGTCGATAATTTGAACGTGCCATCTCCGAGCTTTTGTGAAATCACATACGGCCCTTCCAAATTTGGCTTCATGTGCGAAGGAACCGGATAGACCCTTTTGAGTACGAGATCGCCGAGTTCGAAGGTTCGCGGACGGACCTTGGCATTGTACAGTCGGGCGACTTGACTTCGATATGCGGCTGCCCTCAAGTCAGCCTCTTCACGCTTCTCATCGAGTAAATCTAAAGATTCAGCAAGTATTATGGCATTTTTTTTCGGATCATAATATGTTACACGATGAGAGTGCACTTCCATTTCGACTAGAATAACGGCTTCAGAACCATAAGATAGAGAAAACGGGGTATGACCGGTTGTAGTTTTATGAGTCGTTCGATAGGCCCATAATGCCATAGAAAGTTCGTCGACCCATTTGCCCCCAGCCTTTTCCAGTCTCTTCTTTAGAATGGACTTGATAACTTTATTAACAGCTTCAACTTGACCATTTGCTTGAGGGTGCGCTGCTGTAGAGAATTTCTTATGGATGTGGAATCGTTGACAGAAATTCTTGAATTCAGCACTGTCGAATTGGGTTCCGTTATCGGTGACGATGGTATGTGGGAGACCAAAACGGCAGATGATGTTACGTACTACAAAGTTGATTACTTTCTTTGTCGTAATTGTCGCAAGGGGTTCAGCTTCAGCCCATTTGGTGAAATAATCAACTGCGACGATGGCATACTTCGCGCCACCTTTGGCCAGAGGCAATGTGCCGATGATATCTATTCCCCATACCGCAAATGGCCAAGGACTGACCATTTGGGTTATCTCAGTAGGCGAGGCTCTAGGAATTCGAGCGTGTTTCTGGCATTTGTCACATTTTCTGGCATAGTCTGCAGCATCGCCATTAACAGTAGGCCAATAATACCCATATCGAAGTATTTTCTTTGCAAGTGCTTGCCCCCCAGTGTGATCGCCACATTCTCCTTCATGTACATCGTGTAACACTCGTTTGACTTCATCGTGCGTGATACACCGGAGGAGAGGAACAGAGTATCCTCTCCGGTACATGACTCCATTTTGAATAACAAATCATGAGGCCTTTCGTAGAACTTGTCTTTTCTCGCTTCGTCGCTCGGGCAATATACCACGTTCGATATAATCTGGATAAGGAGTTATTCACGACTCCTTATTGGAGGTAGCTTCAAATGTGAAATCAGTCTCCCTTTGATCAATGCTCGGAGAGGACAGGGTTTCAACCGGAACAACCCCCAACTGCTGAGCCTCACCCGTACTTGCTAACTTTGCCAACGAATCAGCTTTCTGATTGTGCTCTCGGGGTATGTAGAAAATGGCATAGTAATCGAATTGATCAAGCATCTCCAGAACTCGAGTTAGATAAGCGGCTAATCTTCGGTCTTTGGCCTGATATTCTCCTCGAACTTGACATACTATCAACTGGGAATCACAGTAGATCTCTACAGCGATGATTTTCAGATCACGGGCAAGCTTTAGTCCAATAAGTAGAGCTTCGTACTCGGCTTCATTGTTGGTTGCGCGGAACTTGAACTTTAAAGCATAACATATGGATCGTCCCTCGGGGGTTTCAAGCACTACCCCAGCTCTTGAGCACCGATCGTTTGACGCACCATCGGTGTACAGCTTCCAGATGTATTCGGGAGATTTGCTGGTCTCGGGCAAGTCTTCAGAAACAAAGAATTCGGCTATAAAATCTGCTAGGACATGGCCGTGAATGGCCGTACTTGGAGTATAAGTGATGTCGAATTGACTCAGTTCGATGTTCCATTTTAGTAACCTACCAGACGTCTCAGGCCGCGTGGGGACCTGTCGTAACGGCTGATTAGTGTACACAGTAATAGGATGAGCTTGAAAATATGGACGGAGCTTCCTCGAGGCAATGACTAGGAAATATGCCAACTTTTCAAGCTTTGGGTAATTTCTCTCGGCTCCGGTCAATCGTTTACTCACGTAGTACACCGGTTTTTGCACTCGGTCCTCCTCTCGAATTAATGCAGCACTGATTGCATTTTCAGTTACCGCCAGGTAGAGATATAACTGTTCATGATCTACAGGCTTTGAAAGGATTGGCGGTACGGAAAGATGTTGGACTAGCGATTGAAATGCACCCTCACATTTTGCAGTCCATTCGAAGTTTCGTTTCCCTTTTCGAATCAAATCGAAAAAGGGAATGCATTTGTCGATCGACTTTGAAATAAACCTGCTCAGTGCTGCAACTTTCCCATTAAGACTCTGAACTTGCTTTATGGTTCTCGGAGTTTGAAGATTTCTGATAGCCCAGATCTTCTCGTGGTTGGCCTCTATTCCTCGGGCATTGACAATGAACCCAAGGAATTTTCTGGATGCGACTCCGAAATGACACTTTAGTGGATTAAGCTTCATCCCGTATTTCCGGAAGATATTGAACATTGACTCCAAGTCTTTGACACGATCATCGGAGTATCGTGATTTCACCAACATGTCGTCTACATAGACCTCCATAGTGTTCCCAATCTGATCGGCAAACATTCGGTTGACTAAGTGTTGATAAGTTGCGCCAGCATTCTTTAATCCAAAAGGCATGACCTTGTAGCAGTATAATCCCATGTCGGTTACGAAGCTTGTGTGTTCTTGGTCCGGTACATGCATAGGTATCTGATTGTAACCTGAGTAAGCATCCATGAAGGATAACAGTTCATGTACGGCGGTTGAATCTACCGGTTGATCGATTCGGGGAAGCGGAAAGCTGTCTTTCGGGCAGGCTTTATTCAGGTCGGAGTAATCTATACACGTTCTCCATTTCCCGTTTGGTTTCCGGACAAGTACGGGATTGGACACCCACTCTGGGTATAAGGCATCTCTAATGAACCCATTTGATTTCAACTTATTGACCTCTTCTTTCAGGGCGGCAGATCTCTCTGGATCCATACCACGTCTTTTCTGCTTGACCGGGATATACCGCGGGTCAATGTTCAAGGTGTGGCTCGCGATGTCCGACGAGATTCCACACATATCAGAGTGCGTCTAAGTGAATACGTCGAGATTCGCCCAGAGAAAATCAACCAATTCCTGTTGTGTCTATTGGTTAAGCTGAGACCCAATCTTCAACATTCTCGAGTCATTGTGATCATAGTCGATCGGAACATCGATGGTTAGCTCGGCCGGAGAAGCTTGACCTTCCGTAGATTCTTCTTTATTATCATTGTCCCTTGGATCAAGATCCTTTTGGAATTGGTTGTGGTGCCCAGGCCGAGGCCCAGGCGCTAATTGTCAATCGTCAGTAAAATGGACGCAGAGAGATTCCTCTACGCCCTTTCCTTTTTCTTTTCGCTGTGCCTCCCGCAGCTCAGCAACATAACAGGCTCTCCCAGCAGCCTGATCTCCTTGTACAACTCCTATCCCGTGGTCAGTATGGAACTTCAGAGTTAAACACCATGGGGCAATAGCAGCCCTAAATTCAGCAAGGGCCGGTCGGCCCAAAAAGGCATTGTACGGGGAAGGAATATCTAAGACAACAAATTTCAACATCTGAACTCTTCGGCATTCTCCCACTCCCAACTCCACCGGCAATTCAACCATTCTGGTTGGTGTCGTCGCACTCCCGTTGAAGCCGTAGACTCGTGATTGACAAGGTTTTAAGTCCTTAGCTTCCATTTTCATTAAATCATATGCTCTTTTAAACAGTATGTTCACATAACTCCCACTGTCTACCAAGATCCTCTTCATCCAAGCAGGACCAACTTGAGCGGATATGACCAACGGGTCAATTGTGGGAGCTTCGACTTTATCGGCGTCTCGATTTCCAAATACGATTTCATCAGCCATCGTCTTTTGTTGTTTAGCCGGTGTTCCGTTTTCTGAGTTACTATAGCATTCAAAGTCCACATGCCTGATCGAGCTAGCATATGACTCCATTTCTCTCCAGCTTCCGTCTACTGGATGGGGACCACCACTTATTGCATTGATAACCAGCCTTCCGCCCGTACGAGCGGGTTCACCTTGCCTTTCCTGATTCTGCGTTCGATTTTGATTAGATAGGCCCGCTCCACCAGACTGCGGCGCCCAAACAAACTGGTCCAACTTTCTCTCTCTGATCAACTTTTCAATGAGGTCTTGCAAATGCCTACACTCATTGGTATTATGCCATAACTTTCATGAAACCTACAGAATTTTCCTGTTTGAATTTGCCTTTCCGACGAAGGTTTCGGAGCAGGCTTCTTGTATTGCATAGTATTACAAGTCTGCAGGTATACGTTTTCCAGTGACGTGTTAAGCGGTGTATAACTGTCAAACATTGCGGCCCTACGTCTCGGACCACGATTCTGGTCTTGCTTCTTGCTTCGGTTATCACCGTTTCTTGATCGTTGAGTCTGTTTATTTTGAATGTTCAACTCGACTTTTCCTGAACTTTCTCTGGATTGTTTAACTGCAACATTACTCTGAATCCCTTCACTGCTGGGCCTTGCATCGTTCTACTTCCTAGACTGTTTCGCATCCTCTCGCCTCAAGAATTGAGCGGCTTTGGAATAGAAACGGTCCAACGATGCGGGAGGCTTTCCAGCTAACCAATTTCCAAACTCGGAATCAGGGTCGATTCCTTTAGTCAAAGCCATTAAAACAGAATTATCATTGGGGTTGGTGATCTCTGCGCATGCAGCATTGAATCTCTCCAAATATCGTCTAAGTGTTTCTCCAGGAGCTTGAGTGACACTTGATAAGGTATTAACATCTTTAGGTTGGGCAATATGCATGCGAAATTGCTCAACAAATTTGGTAGCTAACTGATCAAATGAAGAAATGGACCGTGGCGGTAAACGTGTAAACCACATTGTCGCAATTCCCCCTAAGGAAATGGTAAAACTGCGGCACTTTACTGCGTCATCAGCTCTCGCAGCAGTCATCGACCATTCGTATTTCAAAATATGTTGATTTGGGTCGGAATTTCCTTCATACATGGGCAGGGTTGGCATTCTGAATCGCCGAGGAGGTTCAGCATACAATATGTCATCAGTAAATGGGGTATGACTTCGGGAGATTCCCCAATCGTCATTTTTTAGGCCTTGACTCTCGCGAATCATTTGTCGTACCATGGCTGAGAAGTCTGGTATTGGAACATTCTGTGTGTGGTGAGCCAAAGTGTGGTCGGGTTCCACAGTGCGAGGTGGGATCGGGCGCTGTCGACGATCCGTATCTCGCCTCCTTGGCTCGACGTCTTCTGGGACATATGGCTCTAGAGCATGTCCATGTTGATGATAATTTTGATTGGAGTGATCTCGGGTATCAACTCCTATGTCAACTACAGCGGCTGTGGCAGCTCGAACATCTGCAGTGTATTATGGAATAGTGCCTCCTCGGGAGGAGGGCCCAGTATGGAAGCTGGTAGATGGGCCAACTCTTATTTGCCCAACGGTTAACGCCTGTTGATAGTCAACAGCTTGCGCATGGTTTTTTTCTAGCCTGGGACGGGTAGATCTGTTATTGTAGTCATATAAAGCAGAGCTTTCGGTGGAAGAATGAGGGGCTTGATCCCTTCTGGATCTTCTTCGCTTTTGGCGATTTAGTTGATTGGTCAACTCAGCATTAGCACGCAACTGCTCAGTTAGCTGTTGTCGGCTTTGGGTTAGTTCCTGGAGTAGTGCCTGGAACTCTTGTCTTGTGACCGGACCTGACAGATCCGTATGCCCAGCAGCATCTTGACTGGTAGACTGTAGCTGTGTGGGATTTTGCCTATCCCGACCTTGTTGATCACCAACGTTTGAAGTAGTTCTTGTACTCACCATCTCGAAGCGTTGAATCCTTTCCTAGACTTTGAACAAATCTGAATAGAACGGAAGGAATCTGAATATGAGGTCTGGATCTCTCTCTTAGATTTATGCAGTCCGGTAACGAAGATAGATCCAAGGAGCAGGGGGAAAAACTGGGTTTTTTCTCAGTGAAAGCACCAGAGTGTTTGTTCCAAATTGGGCACAACACTCGTCGGAAGTTTTTGAAGAGATAATAAATGAAGAAAGTAAATTAAAACATGGATTATCTAACAAAAACTCCAAATAGCAGGAAGTAAATTACACAAGAGACAACGATTTAGAGTGGTTCGGCGATTTGCCTACGTCCACTATGAAGTTTTGTTACTTTATTGCTTAATATTCGGAGAATAAAACTTTTTAATGTCAAAGTACAGCAAGTAGTAAGCCAAAATTCGAAATCGAAGCCAGCGGTGGTGCTTTGAAGCAATTCTGGCAGCGTCTAGAGGTGCTTTATCTCTAAAATTCTCCGATCCCCTTTCTGAATGACCAGGGGCTCTATTTATAAGTGCTGGAGGCTGATATTTCGCCTAAAATTCGGGGAGGCCACTTCTGGCACGTGTGGGGGGCCCACATGGCCGAATTCTGGAGATCTGGGCCCACTTTGGGATCGATTCGACCCTTGGTTCGAATCGATCAAAAAAGTGTCCAATTGTGATGAAACTTGGCGTGGGTATTCTTCTATGTATATGCAAGCTCCTATGAAAATTTTGTAGCATTTGGACTTGTAGATCTCAAGTTATGATCGATTCAAAATGGTGCTCTTCGTCCTATGGATTCGTTCGAATCGATATGGTTCGAATCCATAGGGTCGAATCCATATGGTGACCCAGAGTGGTTTTAGCCGTGCTTATCTGATGGATTCGAAGAGTTGGATTCGAAGGCATGCTCCTTCGATTCGATCACACGTGCGTTCCTCCGTATCGATCAAAGCGTTCCATGGTTCAATCGATACGAAGAGTTCTTTTCTCCATGGATTCGAAGATGGTTATGAATTGGAGTCGAAGCTTCTTGAACTTCATGGATTCGAAGGATGGTAATACCTCGATGGATTCGAACCAAGGCCTAATGGGATGGATTCGAACCAAGGTCTCGTGGAATGGATTCTAACTAAGGCCTAATGGGATGGATTCGAACCAAGGTCTCGTGGAATGGATTCGAACCAATGCATGGTTGATGGATTCGATCGTGAGGCTATCTTATGGATTCGAACCTCAACTTCTTCTGACCGATTCGAACTGAGGTTGACTCCTCCACTTTCCATTGGCGATAACTTGAGCATACGAACTCGGATTGTCTCGAAATTTGGAACGTTGGTTTCCACAGCTTCGCTTGACGTGTCTTATCAATTGTAGCCCGATCCGGACTCGGACAAAATTCATCGATATTTGTAGTAAACCAACAATCATTCAAAATTGAGGACATGTGACCCTTATTTTCCAGTCAGTTCCTTGGTATCTCGGCCTTGCCAAAAAGCGGGATAACAGGAACTAAGTCCCAAACTTTGTTTCATTCAAATTGATTTAACACTTATCATATAGCGATAATCCAGTAATCATCAGTTGAGGCTTCTTTAGCATTTTTAGGTTCAATGTTCAATAGGAAAGCTACATGACCCATTTGATCTAACTAATTTCTTCTTATTACATTAGAATTTATTTCTCCAGTAATATTTTCAATCGGGTGATTTCTTAGTAATCTCGGTGGAGATCGAATCTCATCTTCATTAGGTAGGTTGTTTTCAATTTCAATATTATTTCCAATATTTTCAATATCATCATCCTCTATGATATTTCATTTTGAAATTATTTTTTATCTTCATTTTTATTATAAAGTTTGAAATTTTTATCTAATGACACATTAAGTGTTACTTCGATTACTTTAGTTCTTTTATTATAAAATCTATATGCCTTGCTTCATTTCGAGTATCCTTTGAATATTCCTTCATTGGATTTTGGATCGAATTTACCAAGTTTGTCTTTTGTATTTAATAGAAAACATTTTGAACCGAAAATTTTAAAATATGATAAGTTAGGTTTTTTCCATTAAAAAGTTCATATGGAGTATGTTTCGTTAAAGGTCTAATGGAGACTCGATTTAAAACATAACAAGCAGTTCACACAGCTTCTATCCAAAAATGTTTACATAGAGTGCTTCCATTTAATAAGGTTCTAGCACATTCTTGAAAAGTCCTAATTTTCTTTTCTACAACTCTGTTTTGTTGTAGAGTTCTAGGAAATGAAAAATTATGGAAAATTCCTTTCTTATTACAATATTTTTTTTAAATATCGTTATCGAATTCACCTCTATGATAGCTTCTAATGTTTTTAATTTTGATATTTTTAATATTTTGAATTATCTTAGCAAAGTTTTTAAAATTTTCAAAAGTATCACTTTTATTTTTCATAAATATTGTCTAAGTATATCTCGAAAAATCATCTACAATTACAAAAACATATTTATTATGATTCATAAATTGAACTTGAGTTGGTCCAAAAAGATCTAAATGTAATAACTCAAGTGGTTGTAATGTAGAAATAAATATCTTTCATTTAAAAGATGATTTATTTAATTTTCATAACTGACAAGCATCACAAATGTTGTTCATTTTAAAATTAATCTTTGGTAAATCTTTTACTAAAGTATTTTTAGAGAATTTGCTTATTGCTTTGAAGTTTATATGATAATCTCTCTTGTGTGATAACCAAGGATCATTTCCTTTGGCTATTAGATACATATTTGTGTTATGACTAACTTTCATATTTAAGATGTATATACTACGTTCTCTAGTTCCTTCAAAACTAAGTTTCTTATTTTGGTCAAATATATTACATTTATTTTTCGAAAAAGATATATTAAACCTTTATTGCATAGTTGGCATATACCAAGCAAATTATGTTTTAAATTGTTGACTAGTAAAACATTTGTAATAAAAGGTAAGTTGGATGTCGTCATTGCTCACATCGTCTTTGCTGATGATATATCCATTGAAGTTATCTCCAAATGTGACAGATCCTCCATTTGAGTAGATAATGTTAGTTAGCATGTCTTTGTTTTCTATCGTGTGTTTTGAGCAACCATTATCAAGTATCCAATTTCCTCTTTTCTTAATCGGTGCCTGCAAAAAATATAGAAATTACCCGCCTTTCGTTAGGGTCCTAAGAGTTAGGTCTTAGGAAGCCAAACCCAAATGGATTTAGAATTCTCTTTATAAGTCAAATTTTCATTTTTATGAATGGTATCTATAAAAGTTTTTATATACTTGTTTCTTATCAAATAATTGTTTGTCTTTGGAAACTAAATCTTAATATATTTTGGATGATTAAAGTCTTTTAAAATAGTTTTTTACAAAAGTATTATCTTTCTTTTTAAAGTTTGTATATAAAGAGCTATTATTTTTAGGATAGTTTTTGTTATTTTATTATATCCCAATCCCTTTTAATTTGAAGCAGCCAATAAATTTTCTATAATTCTTGAAAGATTTCTCTTCCATTATTAAAGTTAGAAACATTCTTAGTAATATTTTCTAATTTTTTTAAGACTGGAGATATCTAATTCTGTTATTTTAACTGTGGATTTTAATTCATGATTCTCAGAAAAAGAATATCATTCTTTTCTTTTTGAGTTTCTATTTCCCTATTTAGCATCGTAAACTGAGAGGTTGTATTAGAACAAGATTCTTGAGTGATTACAAGTTCTTCTTCTAAAATTTTCTTTCATCTTTTAACATATCCACTTCAATTTCAGTTCTATTTAACTTTTCAGGGGTATCTTTATATTTTCTTTTGATATTTCTTAGTTTATCTAGTAGTTCTAATTTATATCTACTAAATCATCAAAAGAAAGATCACTTTCATCGTCATTTGTAGCCATGAAGTAGACATTGGCTTGTTTTGTGTCACTATCACCATTACTGTCTGATAAGGAAGACGGCTATGTATCATCACATGTTACAGAAAATGCTTGCCTCTTCTTATTTTTGTCTCTTTTGACCTTGTAGTTGTACTTGTCTTTCTTACAATTGGGACAGTCCTTCTTTATACGACCTTTTTTGTAACATTCATAGCATTCGAGAGTTGAAGCTGATGGTTTGTGGGTATTATTATTATTTCCAAATTTATTGCTCTTTTTATATTTCAAAAACTTTTTGAAATTTTTAGCTATAAATATCATCTTCATCTAAAACCGATTCTTCCTTTTTGGCTTGGAATGCTATTGTCCTTTTGTCTTATGCTTGAGCTCTTTCTGCCAGTACTCTTTTTGCCTGTAAATTTACTTCATATGTTAGATTTTCTATCAACATTTTCGGTTTTGTGGTTGAGATACGTCATTAGCTTCCTCAGTTGCTAAGACTTTTCGTTCCCATTCATCCGTTAAAGTGTTGCGGATTTTTGAAACAACATAAAAATCTGTATATTTTTCTCCTAATACCAAATGTAAATGATATGTATCTTGAAACCTAGAATACATTTCATTTATAGTTTCATCTTGCTTCATTCTAAAGTTCTGAGACTGATTCTTAAGCATAGAAATCTTGCTTTGTTTAACTTTGTTAGTACCTTCATGTGTAACTCTAAGTGTATGCCAAAATTTCATGTGTCGAATTACGCATACTAACTCTGTTAAACTCGCATACTAACTTTGTTAAACTCATTGGTCTTACGAACAAAACAACATATTCATGGCTTAGCATTAGCAGTAGCATTTAATTTTTGTGTGTTAGACCATTATGCATATGGTGTAGTAGGTACAGTGCATTCATTCTGAATGATATTCCAGGTATCATATCCATTTGCTTGCATATAAATTCTCATTCTAGTTGACTAATAATTATAATTTATTCCATTAAAAAAATTGGTGGTTGTGCGATGGATTGACCTTCAATAAAAGTTGTGCTAGTGTTATTTTCCATATTATTTAAATATCAAATAACTGTGTTATGGTTGCACGATGACCTAGCTCTAATACCAAATGAAAGTGACTAAGGATCGTATAATATGGAATATTAAACAATCTATCTACTTGTATAGAATGCAAGTACAAAAATAAAGCAGTAAAGTAAATGACACTAGAAATTTTTATACTGGTTCGAACTTCCCGTTCTACATCAGTCTCAGACTCCTACTGGAATTCAACTATACAACCTCTCTTAACCTAGAGGAATAGGTATTACCTCGCCTGAGCAACCGAACAAGACTTCAATTGTCTAAGCAACAGATTAGGACATTTAACAGCCAGAGAAACCGAACATGACTTCAATAATAAAGAAATATCTGACTAATTGTGCTCTTTGAGCAGCACAAATTTGTCTTTAGAATACACCCTTCCCATAATCTTCTCCTCTGTGGTATATCATGTATTTTGTGAACAAAGAAAGTTTATTTGATCATAAAAGAATAAACGAGAATATGTAAGTGATCAATAGAGTGTTTTTGCGTAAAAAGCCTTTGAGTATGAGTAGCGAGAATGAATGGAATTCAGAAAAATAAAAAATCGATTAACAAGATGTTGGATTTCTTTGCTACTTACATAAATTAAAAGGTTGTATACATTCATGAAGAGCAACTATGAAGAGTTATAGAAGTAACTTCTAAATCAAGAGTTGTTACTGTTCATGGAAGAGAAGAACCTTTTCAAAAACCAGCCGTTATGAAGCTTCAGCCGTCTCAATTAAATATTCCAACCAACCGAATCAAATAATGTTTGAAGCAGTAAGAAATTATTGCAAATTAGACAGAATTCAACCGTCTAAATATTGTAAGTCAACCGACTGAATGTTATTTTTTTCCAATGTACAGCATTCAAACGGCTGAAAGGGATCTTTCGGCTAGCTGAATGCAATGTTTTTGTGCACTTCTTTTGATTTGCAAATTCTTTTGTTATGTGTGTATGTGTATACCACTTTCTCTTGTGTATACCACTTTCAAGAGACTTTAACATTTATCTACATCCAAACTCAGACTATATACTTAAACAATGCGTTGCAGTAATAATATGGAATCTAGTCTTCATATGTTTTTGATTATCTTCCCTTGCAAACTTGGTTAGTTCATATAGTATTTAATTATAAAAATGTCACAATCAAAACATCAAAATTCAAGGTTTTAACACATGGAGCTCCAGTTGTATTTTGGTTCCTGCTAAAACAATAATAAAGGGAAACATATATGCTAGCGAGCCTTCCAAATTGGAAAACTGCAAATGCCCAACATCAGTCAAAACCAAAAATATCTGAAATCACTTACTGAAACTTTTTTAAATATCCTATAATGATAATGCTTCACCAAAATTTTAATGAAATAACAATACTGTTATTATTTCTTCCACAAATTCTTTAGAAATCACTATTCAAGAGTATTGGGATTTAAGTCCTAATAAATAACAACTTTGTAAAACGTACTCTATAAATCACATTATCAATCAAATCAAATTCTATTGAGGAATAAACTAAAAATTGGTTCTATTTAAAATGTTAAATGATCATCAAACATGATTTAGAATTTTGCTTATGTTCACAACTTTCTTAAGTCATACAACAAGTACACAAACATACTTAAGCCTGTATGATGTATATAAGTAATCCTTATGCAATATTTGATCCGATCACTTGCTATGATACGTGGACTTCACTTCCGAACTAGTATCGCTCACTCGACCTCCCTAGTGCAGACTCTGATTTGGTTCCTTGATTAGAGACCTTTATTCTCCTTACATAGCAATATGCTATGATAGAAAACATTAGTATCATATCAAGAATTTGAATCAAGTGTTCGCTGACAATAATCAACTAAGAAATCCTTTTTTAGCCTGTGTGAATCACTCAAAGTTATGTATTCATATCCTATATCAAGAACCTTGTGAATAAAATGATCTATGTACAATTGACGTACTAATTTTTTTTATTGCTTTCTTAGGCACATAAATCTTTTTCTAAATCACTTTCATTTTAACTTGTAGCATTGCATTCAGTACTTAAATTATTATGAATTACTTCAAAAAGATTTCATTTAAGTCTATAAACATTTTATAAAGACACATCTTTATAAATTATTAAATCAAAACTTACTCCACTTTTATTTACCTATATAATACTCTTCTACATCCTAAGAGTATATATAAAATGTCAATTCTATTTTATTTACTTATTGTTTATTTTTATTTTATCAAAATTCAAATGGAGCCTAAACAAAAATATAGGTCGTAAAACTGAGTCGACTACTTCGACCTTTTTACCTTAGAGTGTTCTGAGGAATGATGTTTATCGGTTGGCCCAATAACTTCAAATAGCTTATACAACATAGATGTTTAAACAACAATTATGATTTTAATATAACAATACATATTAAAACCTTCCTATCTAATTTAAACCATTTAAAACTTGAGTTAAATTATCTCCTTTCTCTTAAACAATTAAAATTTCATTTATCAAATTGTTATACAAAATAACTTTTGTTTAAACCAATTTTCTTTAAGGAAAGTTAAGGCTAAGTACCCAGTTTTTATTTTCAAAACCCTTTTTAAAATCATACTACATGTATTTCTATATATATATATATATATATATATATATATATATATATATTTAACAATTTATTCACCAACACTCGCTTTGAGTTCGTCCGAATTCGAACTCATTTCGATAATGCAATCAAAGAGAATAATTACGAAGTATACTACAACATTTGCCAAAGCAAACACTCGATTGCCACTTGGAAGATTATTCAGATTAACACAAAACTAATCGAGATGTTTCCCTAAACTATTCAAAGAAAATGTATCCTTCTAAAAAATTCTCTTTGATATATTTATACTTACAAATATTTTCAAGTAACACCACTATTGCTTTTCTCAAAATTATTTTGAAATCAATTCAAGCAATTTTGGGATCTTAAATTTTCAAAAAATCTTTTTACCTATAAAACACCATTTATATATCATGTAAATCATTTCATATATTTACCACACGTATATAAAATGTACCTTTAACTTATCTTATCTTATAACAACTTCCCTTTATTATAATAAACTTTTCACAATTTTTTATCCTCTAAATGTCTTATCTTCCCATTAATATTGAACTAAACATTTTTATTAGAAGTTTTACTTTTAACTTGAAATTTTCTACAAACATCCTATAGTTAAATTGTGAAATTCAATTCACAAGGGGTTCCTTTTAATGTACTCACAATTATCAAAATGATAAATGCCCATAAACTAGTTAAGCATAGATTAACAACCAATAAACAATAGTCAATGCTCCTAAACTATCTAAACAGAACAAATCATATAATAATTATAATAAATAAATAGTATTATCATAACCAAACAAACATCTTAAATAACTATATGAATTTTGAAAATTATTCCTTTGTATATATGAAATATATAATCTTAGGTAAAATATTTCATTTACTAAATTTTCAAAAATCAATACCATGTACATTTCACCTTATTCAAGTGTTTAGAAATCATTATCGACACCATGGCGTCCCAATCTCAACCATAATTCATAAACAACTCAATAGACCAATTAACACAATACATTTTTATAACAGTAACAAATACGATCTCGTATATATAATGCTCTTAAACTCATTTTAGGGTGTCACTTACTCTACCTCTAATGAGTCATACCCTACCAAAGCCAAGGATCTCGCTTAATATTCACCTCTGATACAAATGTGACAACCTGCCTTTTCGATCCTTGAAAGTCGATACCAAATACATTCACGTTATTCCAATGCCGAACATCCAATCACTGGATAGGCAGATTATTAGGGTAAAATAAATGAATAAATAGGGGAAATATAATCTTACAGCAGAAACAACGACATATAATGTAATAAAGAGAGTATAAACTATCACTCCAAGATGCAAGGCACATCAGAATTAAAAAAAAACCTCATTAGCTGGACGGTTATAAATTTTTGACCTTTCAATTACTGATAGGTATATACAATAATATAGTGGAAAAAATAAAATATTACGGTAGGTGAACATCCAACATTACTCCATGAGTTAAATGGTCTGGAAAAAATACTCGGTCTGACCCGATCATTATAATAAGATGATACCTGGATCAGTCTGGAAAACCAATATGAGAAACTCAAGTAATATGGTGTACATATAATAATTCTATGAGAACTAACGCGGAACAGATATTTACCTCACACGAACAACATCCATAGATGAAAGAATAAAAACTAACTGGAATAAAATGCAAAAAAGAAACAATGAACATAGGCAAAATCAGAACCAAAACTTAAAGAATGGACACAAATGATTAAACATCGAGAAGAGCTCTAGACACTTCGTGGTGCAATTAATGAAACAATTCAATGATTTGAATCAAATAAGGAAAGGGAATTTTCCAAAATTGACTAAAAGGGTGCACCCCCTACCGAAAGTATACCTCTAGACCATATACCTAAGAACTTCGATGGCTCTCGGATATGTCCAAGCCGGACCTTTCTAACCTTATCGAGAATCCAAGTATTTCACACCTCCATGGGCATGCCACCGAATCCAATCTAGAGTAAATGTGAAGATACTGTAACCCTACATAACTTGGCTTCTACTCGCACTTTGGTTTTAGTCATTTTCGATAAAGAATATCAACACTCAAACTATGCAGTTAATGCCTTGCTATTACCCCGCTATAACTCTTCTATATCCCATAGCAGATTCCCGCTGCTACGGTTTTCCCAAATAGCCTTACATATAGCCTTTCCGCTTTAAGTCCTGCTATTTCCGCTATATCTCGTTATTCTCGCTATATTCCCCTATTCCGGTTTATCTTCTTTAAAAGAAATGAACTGAAAAATGTCATTTATACCTTAAACAAAATTTGAAATAAATATTTTAATTGAATATTGTTAACATATTTTAAGAAACAAAAATACTCTAATATTCTATTAAATTTAATCATATTGAATAACAGTTTATGTTTATTTACAATATACTTACACGTGTTTAAATTTAAAATTAAATATGTATTAATTGTAGTTAAACTAAATGTTAAGTTTTCATTTAATTACCATTTATATATTTGTAAAAACATTAACTATTAGTTTTATATGCTATTTTAGACTCATCCCCTATATCCCGCTATATCCTCACTATATCCCCGCTATGACTTTTTGCACCTCTGCCGCATTGAAACCGCTAAGCGCTTTAACTACGCAGCACTCAGATGAGTAACAAATCGTCTTGGATTAACGAAACACAAAAGAAGAAAGGATTAATTCCTAGGATCGAATCAAAACAAGGAGAATGAATTTATCCATCATGGTTAGGAGGGTGCGCCGCTATATCGAAAGTATACCTCTATATAAAATATACTTAAGAGCCCACGCCAAACATGCATCACACTTGGGAACTTTCAAGCTAGATCCTGCTTCACACGAGCATCCGAATGTACACACGTTAATGCATGCATTCTACAAACAACTTTCTAGATAAGGTGAATAAATCCTAATGGGTGAGACCCTCATGGCTCGGCTCATGTTCGCTCTTTGGTTTTAGTTATCCATGGTATTGGATGTCAATGCTCAAAATGAGCAATAAATCACCTTAGATTGATAGATCACAAAGAATGATACCAAAATCGGTAGTTAAAAAATCAACTATCGAAAGTAAACAAATGATTGTATATGGAGATAAGATCGCATACACTTGTCACCAATATATGGATCAAGCTTTTAAAACATTTTATTCATACTTGTGGTTGATTTGCATCACAAATATTTATAAACACATTAAAAACACTCTTCGAAAATACTCTTTTAAATGGAACAAATTATTATATTTCTATGTGTATTAAAAAGAAAGGCCAAATTCATTTATCATGAAAACAATGTTCACTCTAAACTCAAAAACAATTTACACTTAGTTTTATTTTTAAACATTCCTTTTTAAAGGATTTTCTCATTTATAAACTATCATTTATAACCTTTAAAAAAACAATCCTGAAAAGTAATCAATAAATTTTAATACTTTTATTAATTTTAAACAATATTAATCATCTCGAAAGATAATTAATATAATTGTTCCATAAATTTTAAAACCGCCTTAATTATCCCAAATGACCATAAATCAAGTTATAATCTTTTAATATATTTTAAACACTATTAATTATTTCGAAGGATAATAAATCAAATTTATAATCTTTTATATATCTAAAAAGATATAAATTTTCCAAAGGGGAAAATCAAATTTATACATTTATAAATTTCAGAAATATTAATTATTTTGGAAAACAAAATCAAATTTACCATCTTTTATAGATTTTCAGTCAAAACTTGACCTTTATTTTCAAAAATTCTCAAAATATTGAAAATATAGTTCAAACAACTTTCAGAGTGCAAAAACGTGACCAAACATTTTTAGTATTAATACAAGCACAAGTTCAACACACACAAGGATTTAAGGAGATGAAATTTCATAAGTGACGGTATAGTGAAAATCGCTATAGCGACACTTACATATTCAAACAATACGCCAAGAATATTTCAAAGAAACATCAATATATACAATAAAAGAATATAAATATGATACAGATAATAGTAAATAAATAATTGGTGAGAAAACCCTAAGGGTTTCTCTATAAAAGTCCCATGAAAATCACACGTATGTAAGTGAATTTTCGAAGTGTTCAGTATTTACTACGTCGACTTTGATTTCGTCTTACTTTTGTTCCCTGCAATAAAATGGTTATTTATGTTATCCGCTATTCAATGGGAATTCAAATCCAAACAAACAAATTAATAATAAAATCTTCATATTTTACAAGCACGGAACAGTGATTTATTATGCTCAATAGATGTCCAAATAATATTTTCAATCTTATTATAGCAGAACGTGGTTTTATTCTGCTAAATAAATGTCCCAACCGGAGTATAATTAATTAAATAATGTTAAGCATAATTAAATTTAATCACTATACTTTTATCACTAATTTATACTTCATTAAAATTATCAACTATCATCCAAGAAATCAACAACAATCTTTAACAGTATATGTATTAAATATTTTATTTAAAGATTAGTTGACTCATAGAAATTCCAGTTGACACTTTCGCGTTCTGGTTTGGTCTAAAATCGATCAATGTTTGATTCAGCTCAAAATTCCACTTGCTCTAAATTCAACAAATTCAATTCCAATGCATAGCTATCACCATTACGAATGCAAAGCAAAAGGCTATGTCTTGATTGGACCTCATGTGGGCAAGATATTAATTGTATAGGCTGTCGAGTTAATTAAATAATTAATTCACACTAGTCTTATTTAATATTTAATTACCCTTTTAAAATCTAATCCTCCCCAAGCCATCTTCCTCCTCCCACCTTTATGCACACTGAAACAACCCAATTTCACCGTGCATCTCCTCCCTCTCTCACGCTCATCTCTCAACGGAATCACGCGTCATCAACTCCGATGGACTCCTCTACTCGGTAGGTTCACAATGCACACAGTCACTCGAAGCTTGCATCTTCCTTACAAGTTGTGACCTTGTGACCTTTTTGTATGCTTTAAGTCGACGATAAACCATACTCGTCAGACTTAAACCATACAGAATGACGGATTGTTGTGGGGTAAATCAGAAAAAGCAGAGAAAGAAAAAGAACAAAACAGAATCTTACAGCAGAACGACAAAATATAATAATCAAATAAACATTTCATGAAGCCGTTTTACAAAAACATTCGATTGTACTTATACAATATATACCAGAGTTACATATATCAGAGAACAATAAATAATGCAGCGGAATGGTATGAATGTAGTGAAATACTATAATAAATAATAATAAATCTTCGTCTTCGTCTTTCAGAACACGGTCTTCCAAATCCTGAAATGCTCAAGCTGACCTGAGCAAATTGAAAAGAAAAAACACTCGAGTCAAAACTAAAAGATCTTATATAAGTTAAATCTACAGTAAAATATGAGTGGAACGGCGTCATAGATGTTTACGGGATTTGACATCGCCTATCCAGTGTCAAACGTGAGTGCGGTAACTTAAGAGATGCTCGGGATTCACATCTCCTATGGATGCGTTAAACTATTTACTATGTAGTAATATTTCGCTATTATAATAATGTCTATTGTAAAATAAACTTACTTTTAAATGGCATTAAGGAGTGACCCAATATTCTCCTTAACACGTAATAGTCCCAGTAGTCCATCTAATATCATAGTCCCTCCTGATCGGGAAGCCACCAGAGGATACCACACGGGCTACGGGAGAAAACCAAACTCGTACAAGGCTCGCTATGATAGGTGACATGGCACAACTAGGCAATGCCAAGGTAGATATACCAATTACTATCTGGACTGGTGGTGATGCATAGCGCGCAGCTACCGCCCACCTCGAGCCACACTGCCAAAAAATGAAAAATCAAAAGTGGCCACCAAATAAATCTCAAAGTCAGAATATAATATCGAAGGAGTGTGTCTGATAAGTGGGCTACCTCCCTGGCCCAGAATCGCTCAGGTTTTAGCCACCTTACGCCAACTCACGGGAGTCAGGTCTACGTATATACCTCAAAGGAACGCCGCCGCCAACCTACTTCATTCTGGAATCTCCACCGTGTACACGGTTGTTAAAGTGGTTTTCAAAGTTGGCAGAGAGTATGACAACTTCCGATCCCAGTCCCTTTAACAACCAAATGTTATAATAACACCGCAGACCTTTCAAAATAATTATACTTCAAAACCAGAATATAATATCCATTTCGAAACCATATAATTACGATATCATTTCCGTTTCAAAAACTAAATCAATATGATATCATTTTAAAGAAATCCAAAATCAATATAATATCATTTTTATCTCAAATATATCCTTTTTCCAAATCATAGCACTTTCAAATTTATACACTTCGAAACCAAACATTTAAAATATAACCTTTCAAAACATAATACTTCAAATTTCATAGCTTCTAAACCATGACTTCCAAAACTTAAATGGTTAGGATATTTAAACAGTGTATATAATAAAATAGTTTGAATTTAAAATTACTTTATAAAGTAAAATAATTTCCTCGACTTCAAAATTTTATTCACTTTAATTTGAATCTCAAATCATAACTTTTGATTCACTTTTAGTTTTAATAAACCATTTCAATTTCAATACATTTCAAACTTTGAGTATTAACCAATTTCAAAACTAAGGTTGGTAATTACGATTCAATGATTCAATGTTCTATTTTTAGTTTTGAAATACTTGCATAATAAATCCATTTTCATTTAAATGAAATTCATATTTCAAATAACCAAATATTTCCTTCAATTTATTTATACTTGAAATATTTGTTTAATTCATCTTAAACCAAAATCCAGTTATACAAATCATACCTTTAAAATCTCAATTTTATTAAATTTCAAATCAATTTCATACTTATCTTCACACATTATTCTCATTTAAGTCGTTACAAACTCCAGAAATATAATTTAAATAAATACTTAATTATATTATATCTTAATAAAATCAACTTTATTATTATTCTTATTTTATACTTTAAACCAATTTTATACATTGCTTAAAACCAAGAATTTAACTATATATAAAATAACATTTATAAAATATCCAAATCAATATCTCATAAAACCATATATTTCTTTACAAAACCATAGAAATCATTTCAAATTATTTTTATAAACGGTGTCTGTATAAAATTTTCTACCCTATGGTCAAGTGATACAGATATTTATCATTTCAATCTGTAGTTTGAAATAAAAAAAATACGGTTATATATCATTTCAAACCGCAATCCCGAATGAAATAAAAATGCATAACAACTTGCAGTATATAACAATATGAAATACAACATCCATTCACCCAATATCAATCATCAACCATTCATCACAATTATCATCCAATTCAAACAATAACATCAATATAGAACAGATAACAAATGACAGGTATTCACTGGAAGTTTACATACAATAATAAATTAAATAACAATTTAATTGGCAATGTATATGCAATAATAAATTTAATAACAATTTAATTCAATAAATTCAATTTAACCGAGATGATGATAAAAAACATAGTCGTAAATAAATTTCTAATCACATCATAAATCAATTTAACAAACATAAAACATTTCAGAAGTTGTGAGTGGGTTAAAACACTCACCTTTATATGAATCTGCAAGTAATAGACTTCTAATTAATAGCTCCGCTCTATGTTTCCTTAGTCTCCTTCTTGATTACTTGCTTCGTTCCAAAAAAATTCTTTTATTCTGATTTACTTTAATTTTCCTCCTTATTATATTAACATACATATGTATGTATGTATTTTAAAAAGGTTTGAAAAAAAGAAGATTTGAAAAAAAAGAATTGAAAAAGAAAAGGATTAAAAATAAGAACTGAAAATGGAAGAGAAGATCTAGATTTGAAAAGAAAGAAGAAAGTTTGAAATAGAAAAAAATTTGAAGAAGAAGAATATTTGAAGAGGAAGGAAAAATTAAAATGAGAGATAATAAGGAGATTTGAAGAAAGAGAAAAAAAAGAAAAAAAAGATTAGAATGGAGGACGGGGTTTCATTTGCGTCATATCTTATTTATAAGGTTAGAGTTAGGTTTTGGGCCAAAGAGATTTGAAAAGAGTGGCCGCTATTAACTAGAAATAAATGAAATGACGTTTCAGAAAATGAAGTTGGAAATGAATGAAAAAAGTAAAGTAAATATGAACAAACTTGATATTGAAATATAGTAAATATGAACAGTCTTCTTTAAAAGTAGCAGGTATTAAAAATAGGTAATTATTAATTAGAAAGGGAATGAACGGACCAACTCTATGCTGTAAACAAACTTTTAGAATTCAAATTTCAAAACAGTCATTCACTTAATTTATTTTGTTAACCCTAAACATACCAAAATTAACATCCTTTGAAGATTTAATTAACACACAATAAAGGAAAGTAAATTCTCTACACAAATTTGTGTCATAAACTAAAAGAACATACAACATTAAAACTTTTCATTTCTCCCTCTTTATGATTAGATTGGGAATTAAACAAGTATGTTAACATTTCCATTGAATGTTTTACTAGGAATGCATTAACATACATTCGAAAATATGATAGCATAAGTAAGGTAATATAAAAAGGTGTATGATATATATATACACACACACACACATCTTTATCGCCACTTATAGTTTACATTCATAATAAAAGGTATGAAAATAATCCACATAAGGAGGCATTGAGTGTAAGAGTAAATTAGAAAATTAAAGATGGAAAGGTAAGTTATGTTGCTATTAAAATCTAATTGAAAAGGAAATAGCCAAGTGTAAATCTATTTTACCCCTTTAATCATCTCCTATTAACATTTAATTTAATAACGTATGAGATTTCAAACCTAAATAATCCTTTCTTTTTAATGATCTAGTTGGATCTAAAACATAAGTTTAAATTTAGGTATAAACATATATGCAATAAACTGGCATTGAATTTTGAAACGTGAACTGATTTAATTGGAAATAAATCACTGAATCTAAATTTATTTCAATATATGTTTACAATCAACGTCTTCCTACTTTTTAATTAAAACATTACAATCACATTAATTGTCATTGATTTCTAAGGTAAAAATAAATGAGACAATTCAATTTATTTTTATAGTAATTTAACGTATTTACCGAATTATTGCATACAAACCAAAAGTTATCAATTCTTATTTCTATAATAAAAAAAATTCAGCTACCAACATTTCAAATAAATAAACATATGATTTTTTTATTTAGTAAAGAAACATATATATATACACACACACACACATTTATTAATCCAATCAATAGGAATTTACATTCATATGGTCATTTGTTTTATTCCTTATTAAACTTTACAATTATTTCCAATTTAAGCTCTACAATTACATTCCTAATTTGCTTTACAATTACAATTGATTGAATCACATTAACAATTGTCAATTTCATTCAATCAACATCAATAATCACATTCATACTTTATTATCAACCAACAAATATTATAATTACTTATCTAACATTAATTTTATCAAATTATAGTTTATTACGTATTATTTTAATTATTGCTTCATTCATAAACCATTAACAATACATTATTATCTAATATTACCTGAATTCACACTAACGTAATATTTGATTTCATTTATTGCAATTGGTTTCAATTAATTAGAATTGCACTAAATTAATTATTTATCTACTTGCATTAAAATTATTACCTTTAATTGCAATTTGATTACCAACCTTATTTAACACACTAAATAAATGAATAACATATATTAGTTGTCACCTATTTACTTTTACTTACGTTTACAAGTTTATTACTTACCATTTACACTGTATTATTTCATTAATTAATTCAATACTTACATTTGTTTTTCTTATATTTCACTTACAAATCTAATCTACAATAACCACAATAATAAAGTGAATTGATTGTGATTGATTCCTAATTAATTTTTAATATATTAAATAATGTGTAACTTATAATAATGTTAGTCACCATTTACCTTAAATAACATTTATATCACCTTTAAGTTTATTATCGTAAACAAATGTTTCAAATTGCCTCTATAACACAAATTTTGTTATATTACCACTAATTATGTACTAGTTCAAAAGTTTATACACACTTTATTTACTTACCTTCAATTTATAACCAAGTTATAACATTTACATCATTTCAATTAATTGGGATTTCATATGAACAGTTAATAGTTAATATACATTAGTATTGTTGCAATTCATTCTGGTCATCATTTCCACAAACAATTCACAAATTTTTATTCTCTTCAATATTAAATTACATAATCTTATTAAATTAACCAATTTAATTATCGAAATTTATGGGTCGTTACACTCTTCGTCACTCAAAACTTTTCATCCTCGAAAAGGAAAAAGAAGGGGAAAAGAAGAATTACGAAATCAATATATCTACTTAAAATATTAAATTTATAAACAAATAAATTTACAAAATTAATTAATTTAAATAAAAATATACCAATTTATAACCCTTAAATGTTTTATACTCAAATTAATAAAGTTTGGAAAACATTTCTTTTCAAAAGGTTTTTTTTAAGTCTAAAATTTACAGAAAATTTCGGCAGAGTCTCCTTTGTACGAAGAGGCTCGAAAGAAAATATAATATCAAATATAACAATATACAGCATATATTTTCCAAAAAATATATATCCCAACCCAGGAAGATAATATAATAACGCTATAAACCGAATTCCGAGAACGTACCTATTTGTCGGGCAATTTACGCTTATATTATGAAACCTAAAGTAGTAGCAATTGCTCCCATAACCTGTATTTCACTTATATAATCCAAAGAGGGTTAAAATTCGTATAAAATGAAATATTTAAAGTTGTTTCAACCACTAACAACAAATCAATATAAGCAACAATCATTCGCAACCAACAACATAAACATTATATAAACATCAACCATTCAATCGAAACAAAACAATTGGTTGGTTCTGGTTAAGACACTTTAAATCGCATAGAATGACAAATAACTTTGAATTATTCCATTTACTCAACAAGTCTTAGGTAAAACTCAATATATTGTTCAAATATCTAAGTAATTAAAAGTATCTTTTACCTAAACAGCTTATAAACCAAACAAACAACAATTTCAAACGATGGATCCAGTTCAATCTTATTAATTCCATTTCATAGTATTTGTCGTTTGATTTCCTTTTAAATTATATAATGATTTATCTTTTTATTCAATTAATAGTTATCTTCATTTACTTCATTCATTACTTACTAACTACATTTCATTTATTCATATCATGTCAATTCTCCTATTTGTATTATTCTTTTTCATTTATTAATAATATTCATATTCATTTATTACTTAATTTCCTTCATTCATTTATTTATAATACTTACTTTTCAATTTATTCACTTAGTAGCCTTACAATTATACTTAAGTTTATAACAACTACCATATCAAATTCTTATTTATTAAAGAATCTCATTGAATACTTTCACTATTTCAAATTTTACATGTAAAATTTCCCATTACATTTTCTTTTAACATTTAACTTTTTATAGTTGTTAAGTTATTTATATGTTAAAGAATGCAATTGAAAATTATCCAAGTTTATCTCATTTCTTTTAACTTAATCTTAATGTTCAATAATCATATCCTTTACTTTTTGTAAATCCCAAATTTCAACTTTCTGGAAATTTCATCTATAACCTAGCATTTAATTCTTTTATTTTAATTAAAGGTTCCAATTATTAATTAGTTACATTCCATTTCACTACAATAGTTGAAACTAGTAATTAACGGAACTCAAGAACTAAATACCGGGTTTAATTTCAAATCATTTTAAAAATAATAGATAGATGTTTACCCATACACTTTATATACCCAATTATATTTAAAACAATTTAAAATTTATATTTGTTTATCAAAATAAATCTGCAGTAAAACTACTATAGTGGTCTTCCCACTTTGAAACTCGAAAATGAATGTCGATGATGCGTGCACTCATCACCGAAATTAATTTCCAGCGACAGAGAGTGGAGTACACAACTTATTTCCTTTCAAAATTTCTTTAAAGCAATTCTTTCAAATCATATTGAAATATTTATATCAGAAAATACTTCCAAATAATATTATTATATTCCAAAATCCTTTGAAATAAATTTTTAAAATCTCAGAACTTAAGTTCTAAAATTTCCAATTTTCATTTATTTTATTTTCAATCTCATTTCAACTATTATTTATAAAATTCATTACCTAAAAACCAATATATTGCAACCAAATATATATATATATATATATATATATATATATCAATTACAAAAAAAATTATTTTATGTATATGAAAATATAATAGGCAAAATTATTTCATTCACCTACATTCAAAACAAATATTGTGCCCGTCTGTCCTATTAAGTGTTTAGAAATCCCTATTAATGTCATAGCGTCCTATGCACCAACCAAAATTTATAAATCCAAAACGGAACAAATTAGCACAATATCAAAACCTTTTCTCTCATATATATGTATACACACACACACACACACGCTCAGCGACTTATCATAGGGTATTACTATCCTATTAGTAAAGTGTCAGACCCTACAAAGCTAAGGTTTATACTAAACCAAAGCTCTGTTACCAGATGTAACATCCTGCCTTTTTGTATGCGTTAAATCAACGATAAACCACATGTGTCAGACTTAAACCATACAGAAGGGCAGATTGTTATAGGGTAAATAAGAAAAAGCAGAGAAAAAAAGAACAAAACAAAATCTTACAGTGGAACGATAAAATATAATAATCAAATAAACAGTTCATGAAGCTGTTTTACAAAAACATTCGATTATACTTACACAATATATATCAGAGTTACACATACCAGAGAACAATAAATAATGCAGCGGAACAGTATGAATGTAGTGGAATACTATAATAAATAATAATAAATCTTCGTACTCCAGAATACGGTCTTCCAAATCCTGAAATGCTCACGCTGACCCGAGCAAATTGAAAAGACAAAACACTCAAGTCAGAACAAGAAGATCTTATGTAAGTTTAATTAACAATAAAATATGAGTAGAACGGCGTCAGAGATGTTAACGGGATTTGACATCACCTATCCAGTGTCTAACGTGAGTGCTGTAACTTAAGAGATACTCGAGATTCACATCTCCTAAGGATCCGTTAAACTATTTACTAGTAATATTTCGCTATTATAATAATGTCTATAGTAAAATAAACATACTTTTAAATAGCGTTAAGGAGTGACCCAATATTCCCCTTAACAAGTAATAGTCCCAGTAGTCCATCCTATATCATAGTCCCTCCTGATCGGGAAGCCACTAGAGGATACCACACGGGCTACGGAAGAAAACCAAAACCCGTACAAGGCTCGCTAGGGTAGGTGACACGGCACAACTAGGCAATGCCAGGGTACATATACCAACTACTATCCGGATTGGTGGTGAGGCATAGCGCGCAGCTACCGCCCACCTCGAGCCACACCCCCAAAAATCAAAAATCAAAAGTGGCCACCAAATAAATCTCAAAGTCAGAATATAATATCGAAGGAGTGTGTCCAATAAGAGGGGCTAACTCACTGGCCCAGAATCGCTCATGTTTTAGCCACCTTATGCTAACTCACGGGAGTCGGATCCACGTATATACCTCAAAGGAACGTCGCCGCCAACCTACTTCATTCTGGAATCTCCACCGCTTACACGGTTGTTAAAGTGGTTTTCGAAGTTGGCAAAGAGTATGACAACTTCCGATCCCGGTCCCTTTAACAACCAAACGTTTTTATAACACCGCATTCCTTTCAAAATAATTATACTTCAAAACCAGAATATAATATCCATTTTGAAACAATATAATTACGATATCATTTCCGCTTCAAAAGCTAAATCAATATGATATCATTTTGAAGAAATCCCAAATCAATATAATATCATTTTTATTTCAAATATATCCTTTTTCCAAATCATAGCTGTAACAACCCGCATATTTATCGATTTTATATTTAAATATTTTATTTAAATATTTTATCGTTCGTCGGATTTTAGTCCGAAAAGTTACTTTTTGCATACGGTACAATTAGGACTCGAGACCACCTCCATTGAGTTCAAAATGTCGTTTTCGACCTTTTTGAGTATAAGCTTCGATATGTTTGGAGAAAGTTGATTTTTGCTACTTTTTCCTGCTTAGGGCTTTGGTTGGGCTGAGCCAATGCCACTTAACTCAGTTCCAACACTCTCCTCTTCATTCACTTCTCTTCTATTTTCCTAACACTCAAGCTCAAGCAAACATGGAGGAGGAGAATGGGAAATAGAAATTCCTAAGCCCTAGCTTGCTTTGCAAATCCATCTCCTTGCTCCAAAGTTCATGAGAACCCATTGGTAAGCTTCCTCTTCTTCTTCTCCAACTCATTCTCTCTTTGAATTTCAGAAATTTCCTAAACCTAACTTAGGAAATGTTCTTCTTTTTAGCTTAGATTCAAGCTTCTAGAGTTGTACTTGAAGAGTGGTTGATTCCTCTTTGCTTTCAAGCTTCATCTTCATAAATTTTAGTTCAAAGGTGAGATTTTTATCTCACATCTATGACTATAATTATCTTTGGTTGTTGGGTATGAATTCCTAACACTTATTCATGTGCATTTGCTCTTGATTTGGATTGGTTTTGTGAATATTCCAATTTTTGGGTTTTTAAACCAAATTTGTGTGAAAATCCTTTTATGGATGATTGATCATGCTTTTGGTGATGCATCGAGGAGCATATAGGACCGGGTTGCCGATTGGCATAAACCCTTAGAGCCAATGTTCGTCCGGTTGCATTTTGGAAGAGTTTGCTCTTCATTTGAATAAGGCTGAAAAACAGCCCAGGCATGATTCAGTCGACTGAAAACTCTGTTCAGTCGACTGAACCTGAAACCCGAGAGTTTCCAGGCATGTTTCAGTCGACTGAAAAACTCTGCACAGTCGACTGAAACTGGAAACATAAAGTTTCCTGAACCTGGAAAATTTCCAGGTACAGGGTCAGTCGACTGAAAACTCTGTTCAGTCGACTGAACCTGCTGTTTGAGTCCAATTTGCCTTTTTGGATTGAAATTCCAATTCAAATCGATTCGTGATAATCCTATTTGTTGTTATCATCTATTATGACTTTGATGACTCTTTTTAGGGATTTTTGAATATCCATTTCAATGGATCCTTTATCGATTTCTTTGGATTTTATTCACGTCTTCGTATGTGAATTTTTGTGATTTGATTGTTCTTACAATCTTCTTCGTGATTTGTCACTTTAAAAATATAAAGGTTTTCTATACTAGTAGTAAATATCAAAACTTTTTCCTCAAATGATTTCAATACTATTTTAATACCAAATTCGTTTATAAAACCATTTTCCAATCTATTAGTATATACAAACCTTTACCTCACTCGTATGAGAAATCTAATTAAACGGCTTAGTAAAACAAGTGGTATGAAACGCTTGTGTTTACTTTGTCGGTTAATTCTTGGACTTGTTCGATTGAACCTCTTGTGACAATTTTCTAGTGGAGATTTACAGTTTGTTCGTAAATATTTAAGTTAAGCAAGTGGTTATGGGACATGAAGCTAAACTCATATATTTACTAGCTTAGTGTAATCAACACTTCTCGTTGATCATGACGATCATCTTTGTGATTTAGACTAGCAATGTGCGATGTCTCTTTGTCTACGAGGGAGACTAAACCCCGTTTTGTGGAGTTTCGACTCAATTTGTGATGGGGTAGCAACCCATGGTCTTCGGGCCGTTTGTGGAGCTTTGGCTCAATTTGTGATGGTTAGCGACCATGGAATTAGCGTTCCGTTTGTGATACACGTGTTGGTGGGCTTTATGCTCCCGTTTGTGATAGGCCTCCCCCCTTTGTGATTTCTGGATTTCTTGTGTAGACTCCTAGAATTTGTGTTTCACCAATTTTCGTGATTTCCATTGATAAGTTTTATCAATATTTGTGCATTGGTGAATTTGTGTGTCATTGACTTTTGTGATTTCTGGATTTCTTGTGTAGTCTTCTGGAATTTGTGTGTCATTGACTTTTGTGATTGACATTGATATTATCGTCAATATTTATGGTATGGTGAACGAAATAAGGAGTATGACGTTTCTTTGATTCTTGTGTAGATTTGGTGACATTGATTAATCTCTTGATGATTATCAATTAAGTATATATATATATATCACAGCTTGGCATTGTGATTATTATGTGTTTAGTCATATCTCTTATTATATATCGTTTCATCTGATATCAATAGTTAGACTGATCCGTTTATTATTTTCTTATTAAATAATACTCGGGTCAGACCGAGATGTTACAGGTGCTTCTGCTTGACTTCTCATCCGGGATTAACTCCTTGACTTTTGGGTTACTACTTAGATTAGTAGTTATTTTGTTGTATACATTTGAGATTTAGACTCCTTAATGTATACTTATTCTTTTGTGTAGTTCGTGTAACTATTCTTTTGTGATATTGTGGATCTTTTTAGACCACTACTCTGATGTACACTTTCTAGTGTAATATTCATATCTTATTCCGCCTTTGTGATATGAATTGTCTGTGACTGATTTATGTTATGTTTATTTCTATATTTGTTTCCGAAGATATTATAGCCACTGTGTAGTAGCTTTGAGTTTGTGTCGGTATGTCGTATTTCCTCTTGAGATGAAAAGTTATATTTTTATCCGGCATATCGGTACTCGCACAAAGCAATTATACAGATGGTCGCTCCTCAACAGCCTTATTCTCCGTGCTAGTTGACAGCATTCACAGTAGTGTTCTTGGCTAGAGTGGGTATAGATTTAGCATTCACAGTAGTGTTCATGTTCATAAAGTCCATATCCTATTTTTCGAGTGGACTATTCATCTTCGACATTTTCAATCTGTTAAGCAGATTTCTATTTTTCCTTTATGATTTTGATTCCAACTTGATGGCATCATTTTATTCCTTAAGCCCACTTATAAGGAAAGTGTTATTTCTCTCATTCATGTAGTTCGAGAAATTTTCCGGTATTTTTGAGTTTGTCTTAGGATTATCACCTAAGAAATCTTTTGTGTGGTGCTAAGGTCTTTTTAGTTCGACTTTACCACCGTTTTCATTTGCTACAAGTTGCGGAAGTTAGCATTTCACTTATCGCATTCCGCACTTGTTATGATTCCTATGAATGAATTATTATGTCATTCAATTTGTCCAGCTTGTTTCATCCGTTTTATAAATCCAATATTCTATGAAAATTTCAATGAGACCATTCTTATTTATGGATTTTGGATGGAAATAGAAATTTAAAATTTTGCAAATCTTTTTCATAAGATTTAATTATAAGTGCAATTTGATTTCTGCTCTTAAAACGAGCAAAGAATATTCTTAAAACTTTTTAAGAGATTTATTTATCCTAGAAAAGATGACTTTATGATTGTATTGCCCGTTGAGTGCTTTAAGAATTTTGGTCGATGCGCTTGATCAACGTTATCGATAGGAATTTCCTAAACGCTTTGATGTGACAATCAGACACGATATATTGACTTGTAAAAATTTAAATTTTTGTAGAAAGATTATTACATAAAAGTAAAAATGTAATTTTGAAAGTTTTAACTTTTCGGGGAAGAGAATTATTTAAAAGAACCCTTCCTTTCAATACTCTTATTCTTGTGATTCCTGAAGGGGAACCAAGACTTTGCTATTTGTACCGATACTAGTCGTATTGGTTTGGAATGCCATTCTCTTGCAAAGGAGAACGTGCTATCCCTTGTGCTTCTAAATCATTATAGCTTCTCAAGACTAGATAGCCACTTATGATCTAGCGCTCTCGGCTAATGTTTTTGCTTTTGGAATTTGGCATCATCATATTTGGATGAGAAATTTGTTCTCTATCTCGATCATAAATCTTTGGAATATTTATGTTCTCTTAAGGAACTGCTTGTTGACTCGAGTTCCTAGCTTCCTATGATCTTGATATTCTTTTTATTCCCGAAGGGGAAATCGTGTTGCCAATGCGTTTAGTCGTAAGCAACAAGGGGTTGTTTCTTTGTTGATGACCGAATGAAATTATCTTTTTATCAAGTTCATCGGGCGTTTTGATGTACTTCGTTTTATTGAGTTTCATCTCATTTCTTTTATGAACTTGCGTCCGATGTTCTTTTATTGTGTTCAGTTCATTGGACGTACCGTTTTTGTACTACGTCGGTGTTCCGAAATCATTCGGGCTTTGATTCATCGGATGTACCGTTTGTACTACATCGATGTCTTTGCTTTTGATTCATCGGATGTACCGTTTGTACTACATCGATGTCTTTGCTTTTGATTCATCGGATGTACCGTTTGTACTACATCGATGTCTTTGCTTTTGATTCATCGGATGTACCGTTGTACTACATCGATGTCTTTGCTTTTGATTCATCGGATGTACCGTTTGTACTACATCGATGTCTTTGCTTTTGATTCGTCGGATGTACCGTTTGTACTACATCGATGTCTTTGCTTTTGATTCAACGGATGTACCGTTTGTACTACATCGATGTCTTTGCCTTTGATTCATCGGATGTACCGTTGTACTACATCGATGTCTTTGCTTTTGATTCATCGGATGTACCGTTGTACTACATCGATGTCTTTGCTATTTGATTCATCGGATGTACCGTTTGTACTACATCGATGTCTTTGCTATTTGATTCATCGGATGTACCGTTTGTACTACATCGATGTCTTTGCTTTTGATTCATCGGATGTACCGTTTGTACTACATCGATGTCTTTGCTTTTGATTCATCGGATGTACCGTTGTACTACATCGATGTCTTTGCTATTTGATTCATCGGATATACCGTTTGTACTACATCGATGTCTTTTCTTTTGATTCATCGGATGTACTGTTGTACTACATCGATGTCTTTGCTTTTGATTCATTGGATGTACCGTTTGTACTACATCGATGTCTTTGCTTTTGATTCATCGGATGTACCGGTTGTACTACATCGATGTCTTTGCTTTTGATTCATCGGATGTACCGTTGTACTACATCGATGTCTTTGCTATTTGATTCATCGGATGTACCGTTTGTACTACATCGATGTCTTTGCTATTTGATTCATCGAATGTACCGTTGTACTACATCGATGTCTTTGCTTTTGATTCATCGGATGTACCGTTTGTACTACATCGATGTCTTTGCTTTTGATTCATCGGATGTTCCGTTTGTACTACATCGATGTCTTTGCTATTTGATTCATTGGATGTACCGTTTGTACTACATCGATGTCTTTGCTTTTGATTCATTGGATGTACCGTTTGTACTACATCGATGCCTTTTCTTTTGATTCATCGGATGTACCGTTTGTACTACATCGATGTCTTTGCTTGGGTTCATTGGGCGTACCGTTTTTGTACTACGCTGATGTCCCAAATTGTTTGAGTTTCTAGTTTTTCGGGCGTACCATTTTGGTACTACGCCGTTGCACTGGCTCAATTTTCTGCTAATCTTGACGTCCCCCACGTCTTTTATCTACGGGAATGCCTTAGGGATTCCGGTTTTCATTCTTGAGCCCGGTGCTATTGTGGAAATTGAAGTTTCACCAGATTTCTTGCTAACTCTTTTGTGCACTTTATGGTGAACTTCCTATTTCAAAATTTTCTTTTGTGTTAATATGCTTCTATGGTTGTTACTTCATATATTTCCTTCTTACTTATTGCGAGGACGCAATTTCTTTAAGGAGGGGAGTCTGTAACAACCCGCATATTTATCGATTTTATATTTAAATATTTTATTTAAATATTTTATCGTTCGTCGAATTTTAGTCCGAAAAGCTACTTTTTGCATACGGTAGAATTAGGACTCGAGACCACCTCCATTGAGTTCAAAATGTCGTTTGCGACCTTTTCGAGTATAAGCTTCGATATGTTTGGAGAAAGTTGATTTTTGCTACTTTTTCCCGCTTAGGGCTTTGGTTGGGCTGAGCCAATGCCACTTAACTCAGTTCCAACACTCTCCTCTTCATTCACTTCTCTTCTATTTTCCTAACACTCAAGCTCAAGCAAAAATGGAGGAGGAGAATGGGAAATAGAAATTCCTAAGCCCTAGCTTGCTTTGCAAATCCATCTCCTTGCTCCAAAGTTCATGAGAACCCATTGGTAAGCTTCCTCTTCTTCTTCTCCAACTCATTCTCTCTTTGAATTTCAGAAATTTCCTAAACCTAACTTAGAAAATGTTCTTCTTTTTAGCTTAGATTCAAGCTTCTAGAGTTGGACTTGAAGAGTGGTTGATTCCTCTTTGCTTTCATGCTTCATCTTCAAAAAATTTAGTTCAAAGGTGAGATTTTTATCTCACATCTATGACTATAATTATCTTTGGTTGTTGGGTATGAATTCCTAACACTTATTCATGTGCATTTGCTCTTGATTTGGATTGGTTTTGTGAATATTCCAATTTTTGGGTTTTTAAACCAAATTTGTGTGAAAATCCTTTTATGGATGATTGATCATGCTTTTGGTGATGCATCGAGGAGCATATAGGGCCGGGTTGCCGATTGGCATAAACCCTTAGAGCCATTGTTCGTCCGGTTGCATTTTGGAAGAGTTTGCTCTTCATTTGAATAAGGCTGAAAAACAGCCCAGGCATGATTCAGTCGACTGAAAACTCTGTTCAGTCGAATGAACCTGAAACCCGAGAGTTTCCAGGCATGTTTCAGTCGACTGAAAAACTCTGCACAGTCGACTGAAACTGGAAACAGAAAGTTTCCTGAACCTGGAAAATTTCCAGGTACAGGGTCAGTCGACTGAAAACTCTGTTCAGTCGACTGAACCTGCTGTTTGAGTCCAATTTGCCTTTTTGGATTGAAATTCCAATTCAAATCGATTCGTGATAATCCTATTTGTTGTTATCATCTATTATGACTTTGATGACTCTTTTTAGGGATTTTCGAATATCCATTTCGATGGATCCTTTATCGATTTCTTTGGATTTTATTCACGTCTTCGTATGTGAATTTTTGTGATTTGATTGTTCTTACAATCTTCTTCATGATTTGTCACTTTAGAAATATAAAGGTTTTCTATACTAGTAGTAAATATCAAAACTTTTTCCTCAAGCGATTTCAATACTATTTTAATACCAAATTCGTTTATAAAACAGTTTTCCAATCTATTAGTATATACAAACCTTTACCTCACTCGTATGAGAAATCTAATTAAACGGCTTAGTAAAACAAGTGGTATGAAACCCTTGCGTTTACTTTGTCGGTTAATTCTTGGACTTGTTCGATTGAACCTCTTGTGACAATTTTCTAGTGGAGATTTACAGTTTGTTCGTAAATATTTAAGTTAAGCAAGTGGTTATGGGACATGAAGCTAAACTCATATATTTACTAGCTTAGTGTAATCAACACTTCTCGTTGATCATGACGATCATCTTTGTGATTTAGACTAGCAATGTGCGATGTCTCTTTGTCTGCGAGGGAGACTAAAACCCGTTTTGTGGAGTTTCGACTCAATTTGTGATGGGGTAGCAACCCATGGTCTTCGGGCCGTTTGTGGAGCTTTGGCTCAATTTGTGATGGTTAACGACCATGGAATTAGCGTTCCGTTTGTGATACACGTGTTGGTGGGCTTCATGCTCCCGTTTGTGATAGGCCTCCCCCCTTTTTGATTTCTGGATTTCTTGTGTAGATTCCTAGAATTTGTGTTCACCAATTTTCGTGATTTTCATTGATAAGTTTTATCAATATTTGTGCATTGGTGAATTTGTGTGTCATTGACTTTTATGATTTCTGGATTTCTTGTGTAGTCTTCTGGAATTTGTGTGTCATTGACTTTTGTGATTGACAATGATATTATGGTCAATATTTATGGTATGGTGAACGAAATAAGGAGTATGACGTTTCTTTGATTCTTGTGTAGATTTGGTGACATTGATTAATCTCTTGATGATTATCAACTAAGTATATATATATATATCACAGCTTGGCATTGTGATTATTATGTGTTTAGTCATATCTCTTATTATATATCGTTTCATTTGATATCTATAGTTAGACTGATCCGTTTATTATTTTCTTATTAAATAATAATCGGGTCAGACCGAGATTTTACAGGTGCTTCTGCTTGACTTCTCATCCGGGATTAACTCCTTGACTTTTGGGTTAACTACTTAGATTAGTAGTTATTTTTTTGTATACATTTGAGATTTAGACTCCTTAATGTATACTTATTCTTTTGTGTAGTTCGTGTAACTATTCTTTTGTGATATTGTGGATCTTTTTAGACCACTACTCTGATGTACACTTTCTAGTGTAATATTCATATCTTATTCCACCTTTGTGATATGAATTGTCTGTGACTGATTTATGTTATGTTTATTTCTATATTTGTTTCCGAAGATATTATAGCCACTGTGTAGTAGCTTTGAGTTTGTGTCGGTATGTCGGATTTCCTCTTGAGATGAAAAGTTATATTTTTATCCGGCATATCGGTACTCGCACAAAGCAATTATACAGATGGTCGCTCCTCAACAGCCTTATTCTCCGTGCTAGTTGACAGCATTCACAGTAGTGTTCTTGGCTAGCGTGGGTATAGAGGTGGGACGTCACAATAGCACTTTCGAATTTATACACTTCGAAACCAAACATTTGAAATATAACCTTTCAAAACATAATACTTCAAATTTCATAGCTTCTAAACCATAATTTCCAAAACTTAAATGGTTTGGATATTTAAACAGTATATATAATAAAATAGGGGTTTTTAGGCTCAAGGAAAAAGTTAGAGAAAAATTTAGTTTCAGGGACAACAAGTTTCTTTTTTAGGCTGAAGGACACTTTTTAGTGTAATTCACAGAATGATAGTTGTAACTATCATTTTCAGTTTACACTGAAAAGTGTCCTTCAAACTAAAAAGCAAACTTGTTGTCCCTGAGACTAAATTTTTTTGCAACTTCTTCCTTGTGCCTATTTACCTGTAATAAAATAGTTTGAATTTAAAATTACTTTATAAAGTAAAATAATTTCCTCGACTTCACAATTTTATTCACTTTAAATTAAATCTCAATTCATAACTTTCGACTCACTTTCAGTTTCAATAAACCATTTCAATTTCAATACATTTCAAACTTTGAGTATTAAACAATTTCAAAACTAAGGTTGGTAATTTCGATTCAATGATTCAATGTTCTATTTTTAGTTTTGAATACTTGCATAATAAATCCATTTTCATTTAAATAAAACTCAGATTTCAAGTAACCAAATATTTCCTTCAATTTATTTGTACTTGAAATATTTGTTTAATTCATCTTAAACCAAAATCCAGTTATACAATCATACCTTTAAAATCTCAATTTTATTAAATTTCAAATCAATTTCATATTTTTCTTCACATCTTATTCTCATTTAAGTCATTATAAACTCCAGAAATATAATTTAAATAAATACTTAACAATAGTATATCTTAATAAAATCAACTTTATTATTATTCTTATTTTATACTTTAAACCAATTTTATACATAGCTTGAAACCAAGAATTTAACTATGTATAAAATAACATTTATAAAATATTCAAATCAATATCTCATAAAACCGTATATTTCTTTACAAAACCATAGAAATCATTTCAAATTATTCTTATATATGGACCACGGTGTCTGTATAAAATTTTCAACATTATGGTCAAGTGATACGGATATTTATCATTTCAATCCGTGATTAAAATAGAAAAATACAGTTATATATCATTTCAAACCATAATTCTGAATGAAATAAAAATGCATAACAACTTGCAGTTTATAACAATATGAAATACAACATCCATTTACCCAATATCAGTCACCAACCATTCATCACAATCATCATCCAATTCAAACAATAACATTAATATAGAACAGATAATAAATAACAGGTATTCACTGGCAGTTTATATACAATAATAAATTAAATAACAATTTAACATGCAATTTATATGCAATGATAAATTTAATAACAATTTAATTCAATAAATTCAATTTAACTGAGATGATGATTAAAAGCATGCCAAACAGTCATAAATAAATTTCTAATCACATCATAAATCAATTTAACAAACATAAAAAAGTTTAGAAGTTGTGAGCAGGTTAAAACATTCACCTTTATACGAATCTGGAAATAATAGACTTCTAATTAATAGCTCCGCTCAATGTTTCCTTAGTCTCCTTCTTGATTACTAGCTTTGTTCCAAAATAATTCTTTTATTTTGATTTACTTTAATTTTCCTCCTTATTATATTAACATATATATGTATGTATGTATTTTAAAAAGGTTTGAAAAAAAGAAGATTTGAAAAAAAGGAATTGAAAAAGAAAAGGATTAAAAATAAAAACTGAAAATGAAAGAGGAGATCTAGATTTGAAAAGAAAGAAGAAAGTTTGAAATAGAAGAGAATTTGAAGAAGAAGAATATTCGAAGAGGAAGAAAAAAATTAAATGAGTGATAATAAGGAGATTTTAAGAAAGTGAAAAAAAGATTAGAATGGAGGATGGTGTTTCATTTGCATCATATCTTATTTATAAGGTTAGAGTTAGGTTTTGGGCCAAAGAGATTTGAAAGAGAAGCCGCTATTAATTAGAAATAAATGAAATGACGCTTCAGAAAATGAAGTTGGAAATGAATGTGTGATAACTTAGATTTTTTTATCTGTTAATTGGATAATTAACTAATTTTATTTAGATAAAAACATTCTGATAATTAGGAATGTCTGAATATATATATATATAAGTGGATTTGAAAACTATAATAACTGTTGAATCAACATGATGAACCCTATAGTAAATTAATAAATATATTAATAGATATGTGTGAACTTGGAAATTTTATGTATATACATACACAAGAAATATAGGTGTGTATATAAATGTAAGATAATTTGAAAACATTGATTTGAAAAAAATAGGAATAAATACAAAGTTTTAGTTTATATATATGCATATCTTTTGAAATTAAATAAGATTTAATATACATTGTAAACATAATACAATTTTTAGTGTATATATATATATAAACATTTGAGAAAAAAAGGGAAAAATGATTCATAAATTAATCAAATGAAAGGGGTTAAAACAAAGTATTTTAATTAAAAACAAGGACTTAAACATAATTTAAATTATAAGTGACATTTGTAAAACTATTAATATAAGGAATAAACATTTGTAAACTTATGATAAAAAGTGTCATTTGTCTTTAAAAAAATAATTATTTAAAATTTAACCAAGGTTATATAAACATATCATCATTTCTTCTCTATTCTTCTTTTTCCTTATATTTAAACTAAACAAAAATAAAAAGGGCAAGCTATAAATCTGAATACAAAGCCAGAGAAATAGTAAAATCTATAAATAAAATTAAGTTCAGATCAACCAAGCTTTGATTTCAAATTGAAAATCAAGCATTGATCGAGATCAAGGATGAATCTTAGACCTGAAGCAAACAAATTCAAGTTTCTAAACATTTCAGCAAAAATAAGTTTGAGAGTTTTCAATGCTATTTCAAAGATGTACTCTGATTCAAATCAGGTGAGTAAACTGTAGCCTTTTTCAGTCTTAAAACCTGGTGTATGTTGGTTAAATTTTTTTAAGAAATTTGTGATATAAATGTTTGCATGTTAGTATTAAGGTAAACGCATATAGAAACTGTGTGTATGTCTGAAAATGAGTTTGTTTATGATTATCTGTTTGAACTAAGCTTTAATCCACTAGATAAAATCCAAATTTGTTCTTCATAAATCTAAAATTAGGATTGATCAGATTTTTAGAGGAAAAGAAAATAAATCAAGTCACGTATTCTTTTTTCTAAAGTAAGACCCTGTTTCTCCGTTTGACAAAAATAGTGGGTAAAACTCTTAAAAATCTGATTTAACTGAGGGTGCATGTGATTAACCCTTGAAGTATGATATGAATTTGTTATGAACGATGTTAAAAGATGTTGGGAAAAATAATCGTTGATTTTCTGGAATGCCGTGGTGGTGCAGCGAGGCAAATCTAGGGTTTAAGCTGGAGTCTCGAACGGGGTTGGTTGCTGGGCTTTTTGGCACCGTTGTCGCATCGAGTGGGGTCGGAGTTGTGGAGAGAGGAGCGTGGAACTCAGGTGGTGGTTCTGGCAGATGGTGAATTCCGGTGAGCGGTGATGGGAGGATGTGAGGTTTGGGCGATCGTGTTTCTGCCTGTTCTAGGCGCAAGTGGTTCGATTTTTGATTTTCACGAGGTAGCGGGATTCTGGTGGGTCGTTTGTAGTCATGTGACCGACGTCGACTTAGAGGATGACCAATGGGTTGGTCGGAGGGTGAGGAGACGGCGTGCACGTATACGTGCACGTTGATGGTTGAGTTGATCTGGGTTTGTTTTTGGATGTTTAGGAAGATAATGATTGCTCGAGTATATATCGGGACACTTAAGGAATAACTCGAAGAAGGCAGTTGTTCGAGAGTTACTCGGGATTCTGCTAGTTTGACTCGGGGGAATATTGGGCTTCGACCCGATTTTTGATTGTTATTGTTTGCAAGTTTTTAAAGCTTATCCAAATTATGTAAAATTCAAGGGAGATGTAAATCAAGTTTTAAAACTTAATATTAGCAAGATTTAGAACGAGTTTCCAAAGTTTAAAATGTTTTCAAATTGTTGTTATTAGATAAATTCAAAATGGGTTAAATCTTATATGTTATCAAAAATAAATTAAATGACGAAATTTAGTAAAGTAATTAATTATTTAATTTATTAAGAGATGGTTAAATTGATTAATGTAATCAGTTAAATCAATAATTAATTTAAGATAATTAATTTGTGTAATCAATTTAAAGAATTGATTTATTAATGTGATTAATTACTCAAGATAATCAATTTAAAAGATGGCTAATTTAATTAAAATTAATTACTTAATGAAATTAATTTGTGATAACTGTGGAAGTAATTACTTAATATCATTAACTAAGGAAGATAACTAATAGGTAATAACTATGTATGATTTATTTAATGAGAATTACTTAAGGGAAGTAATTAAGGATTAATCACTTAGTGTACTTAATTAAAGGATTGATTAACTAAAGAAATGAATTAAGGGTTAGTCAATTATTAACTGTGATTAACTAAAGGATAATTGATCAATTATAAAATAATTAATTTGAGTAATTAATCTAATTAATATGGGTGGGTGAAGGTTAATTTTTATAAATTAATTAAGAGCTAACTACTTATTGTAATTTAAGGATAATTAATCAAGGATGATTAATTAAGATGGATAATTAAAAAAATCTTTAATTTATTGATTTGAAATTAATTAATGATGAAGTAAAGGTAATCTAATTGATTTAAGATTAGTAATTAATTTAATTAAAGATAAGTTAAACTGATTTTGGAAATGATCCATCTTGCTTATGAATGATTGAATGATGATTAAATGCCTCGAATTGATTGATATCTCTGATATGAAATGTTTTTGATGTGGTATGTTTGGATGGACAATGACAATGTGGTTACCTATCGATGATGAATTTCTATGAAGAAAAATGACATCTTGTATTTAAGAGTGAATTGTATTTCACTTGAATAACTTGGGTTAAGATGGTTTTGAATTCGAAGAGACCAGAGTCGGGTATTAGTAAATACCCGACCACTTCGATTCTTTATAAATTGATACATGGAATCAGTAGGCTGAAATGGAATGATTTACGCGAATTGGACATTTAATTTAAGTTGGTACTTAGAAATTGATGTGTGATGTAAGTGTTGTCTATAATGACCTGTGAAGATGTAAATTGATACAAGTTACTCCGGGTTTTATATAAGCTGCATGCTTTTGTATTCCATGTTAGATGGGTTTACTCACGTTGGTTTCCAGCCAGACCCGGGTGTTACTTCGATGTAATGCTCGGGTCAGACCGAGTATTACAGCTTTTCGGGTAAGGACGTTCTGGAGCTCAGGAGGCGAGCTATATGGCAGGAACATATAGAGTATTTCCGCTGTGTGCTGTTATCTAGGACATGTTGTTACGTGTATATGTCCAGTAATTTGTGAGATGTTGTAACTCTGATGTGTTAAAATGTTATTGACAGATACAGTATTCTTTGAAAATTGTTATTATTTGATATTATATTTTGATCCGCTGCGAGTGTGAGATTCTATGTTGTTTTTCTGATTCTTTTCTTCTATCTCTTTCCTCTTTTCCTAACTATCTGGAATTTTCGGGATCGAAAATTTCCGGGTCGTTACTTTTGGTATCAGAGCTGAAGGTTAAGTGAAAACTATAATAACAGTTGAATCAACATGATGAACCCTATAGTAAATTAATAAATATATTAATAGATATGTGTAAACTTTGAAATTTTATGTACATACATACACAGGAAATATAGGTGTGCATATAAATGTAAGATAATTTGAAAACATTGATTTGAAAAAAAAAGGAATAAATACAAAGTTTTAGTTTATATATATGCATATCTTTTGAAATTAAATAAGATTTAATATACATTGTAAACATAATACATTTTTTTAGTGTATATATTTATAAACATTTGAAGAAAAAAAACGGAAAAAATGATTCATAAATTAATTAAATGAAAGGGGTTAAAACAAAGTACAAATTTAATTAAAAACAAGGACTTAAACATAATTTAAATGATAAGTGACATTTGTAAAACTATGGATATAAGGAATAAACATTTGTAAACTTATGATAACAAGTGTCATTTGTCTTCAAAAAAATAAATATTTAAAATTTAATCAAGGTTATATAAACATATCATCATTTCTTCTCTATTCTTTTTTTCCTTATATTTAAACTAAACAAAAATAAAAAGGGAAAGCTATAAATCTGAATACAAAGCAAGAGAAGTAGTAAAATCTATTAAAAAAAACTAAATTCAGATCAACCAAGCTTTGGTTTCAAATTGAAAATCAAGCACTGATCAAGATCAAGGATGAATCTTACACCTGAAGCAAACAAATTCAAGTTTCTAAACATTTCAGCAAAAAAAAGTTTGAGAGTTTTCAATGTTATTTCAAAGATGTACTCTGATTCGAATCAGGTGCGTAAACTGTAGCCTTTTCCAGTCTTGAAACCCGGTGTATGTTGGTTAATTTTTTTTAAGAAATTTGTGATATAAATGTTTGCATGATAGTATTAAGGTAAACGCATATAGAAACTGTGTGTATGTTTGAAAATGAGTTTGTTTATGATTATCTGTTTGAACTAGGCTTTAATCCACTAGATAAAATCCAAATTTGTTCTTCATAAATCTAAAATTAGGATTGATCAGATTTGCAGAGGAAAAGAAAATAAATCAAGTCACGGATTTTTTTTTTAAATAAGACCCTGTTTCTCTGTTTGACAAAAATAGTGGGTAAAACTCTTAAAAATCTGATTTAACTGAGGGTGCATGTGATTAACCCTTGAAGTATGATATGAATTTGTTATGGACGATGTTAAAATGATTTTTTTATTTTATATTTTTGTATATGTGATCAGGTCTGAAAGGGGCTAAGTATGCCTCTGTTGAAACTTTTCAAGCTGAAAACCTGATTCAAAGATTTTAAATCTTCCACTTAAGTGATCTATAAGCATTGATTCCTAAATAAAAGTGTTTGTGGGTGAGTGGATATCATTTTAAAAATTTATTCAAGAAAAATTATTTTGTAAATATTTCAGAAATAAAATACTTCAGTGAAGGATAAATCAATGTCAGAATTTGATTATCAAATTATCGGATTTTGAGTATATAATTGAATTCGACTTCGAATTCTAGGATTTTAAAAAAACAAAACTAAGATTTTTAGATTTGTAATTGGTGAGTTATTGTAAGGTAATTAGTTTTGGGTTAACGGTAGATTGTCGTCGATCGAAGATGATCTGTGACTCGTGGTTCATGTCAGAGGTGGTTCGTGGAACGAAGATGTTGGGAAAAATAATCATTGATTTTCTGGAATGCCGTGGTGGTGCGGCGAGGCAAATCTAGGGTTTAAGGTTGAGTATCGAACGGGTTTGGTTGCTGGGCTTTTTGGCATCGTTGTCGCATCGAGTGGGGTCGGAGTTGTGGAGAGAGGAGCGTGGAACTCAGGTGGTGGTTCTGGCACAAGATGGTGAATTCCAGTGGGCGGTGATGGGAGGATGTGAGGTTTGGGCGATCGTGTTTCTGCCTGTTTTGGGCGCAAGTGGTTCGATTTTTGATTTTCTCGAGGTAGCGGGTTCTGGTGGGTCGCTTGTAGTCATGTGATCGACGACGACTTGGAGGATGACCAGTGGGTTGGTCGGAGGGCGAGGATATGGCGTGCACGTATGCGTGCACGTTGATGGTTGAGTTGATCTGGGTTTGTTTTTGAATGTTTAGGAAGATGATGATTGCTCGAGTATATATCGGGACACATAAGGAATGACTCAAAGAAGGCAGTTGTTCGAGATTACTCGGGACTCTGCTAGTTTGACTCGGGGGAATAGTGGGGTTCGATCCGGTTTTTGATTGTTGTTGTTTGAAAGTTTTTAAAGCTTATCCAAATTATGTAAAATTCAAGGGAGATGTAAATCAAGTTTTAAAACTTAATATTAGCAAGATTTAGAACGAGTTTCCAAAGTTGAAAATGTTTTCAAATTGTTGTTATTAGATAAATTCAAAATGGGTTAAATCTTATATGTTATCAAAAATAAATTAAATGAAGAAATTTAGCAAAGTAATTAATTATTTAATTTATTAAGAGAAGGTTAAATTGATTAATGTAATCAGTTAAATCAATAATTAATTTAAGATAATTAATTTGTGTAATCAATTTAAAGAATTGATCTAATATTGTGATTAATTACTCTAGATAATCAATTTAAAAGATGGTTAATTTAATTAAAATTAGTTACTTAATGAAATTAATTGGTGATAACTATGGAAGTAATTACTTAATATCATTAACTAAGGAAGATAAGTAATAGGTAATTACTAAGTATGATTTATTTAATGAGAATTACTTAAGGGAAGTAATTAAGGATTAATCACTTAGTGTACTTAATTAAAGGATTGATTAACTAAAGAATTGAATTAAGGTTTAGTCAATTATTAAGTGTGATTAACTAAAGGATAATTGATCAATTATAAAATAATTAATTTGAGTAATTAATCTAATTAATATGGTTGGGTAAAGGTTAATTTGTGTAAACTAATTAAGAGCTAACTGCTTATTGTAATTAAAGGATAAGTAATCAAGGATGATTAATTAAGATGGATAATTAAAAAGATCTTTAATTTATTGATTTGAAATTACTTAATGATGAAGTAAAGGTAATCTAAGTGATTTAAGATTAGTAATTAATTTCATTAAAGATAAGTTAAATTGATTTTGGAAATGATCCATCTTGCTTATGAATGATTGAATGATGATTAAATGCCTCGAATTGATTGATATCTCTGATATGAAATGTTTGTGATGTGGTATGTTTGGATGGATAATGACAATGTGGTTATATATCGATGATGAATTTCTATGAAGAAAAATGACATCTTGTATTTAAGATTGAATTGTATTTCACTTGAATAACTTGGGTTAAGATGGTTTTGAATTCGAAGAGACCAGAGTCGGGTATTAGTAAATACCCGACCACTTCGATTCTTTATAAATTGATATGTGGAATCAGTAGGCTGAAATGGAATGATTTACGCGAATTGGACATTTAATTTAAGTTGGTACTTAGAAATTGATGTGTGATGTAAGTGTTGTCTATAACGACCTGTGAAGATGTAAATTGATACAAGTTACCCTGGGTTTTATATAAGTTGTACTCTTTTGTATTCCATGTTAGATGTGTTTTACTCATGCTGGCTTCCAGCCTGACCCAGGTGTTACTTTGATGTAATGCTCGGGTCAGACCGAGTATTACATCTTTTGAGGTAAGGACGTTCTGGAGCTCAGGAGGCGAGTTGGATGACAGGAACGTATAGAGTATTTCCGCTGTGATATATTACTGTTATTTAGGACATGTTGATACATGTAAATGTCCAGTATTTTGTGAGATGTTGTAACTCTGATGTGTTAAAATGTAATTGACAGATACAATATTCTTTGTAAATTGTTATTATTTGATATTATATTTTGATCCGCTGCGAGTGTGAGATTCTGTGTTGTGTTTCTGATTCTTTTCTTCTATCTCTTTCTTCTTTTCCTAACTATCTGGAATTTTCGGGATCGAAAATTTTCGGGTCGTCACTGAATGAAAAAAATAAAGTAAATATAAACAAACTTGGTATTGAAATATAGTAAATATGAATAGCCTTTTTTAAATGTAGCAGGTATTAAAAAGAGGTAATTATTAATCAGAAAGGGAATGAATGGACCAACTCTATACTGTAAACAAACTTTTAGAATTCAAATTTCAAAACAGTCGTTCACTTAATTAATTTTGTTAACCCTACCAAAATTAACATCCTTTAAAGATTTAATTAACACACAATAAAGGAAAATAAATTCTCTACAAAATTTGTGTCGTAAATTAAAAGAATATACAGCATTAAGAGCTTTTCATTTCTCCCTCTTTGTGATTAGATTGGGAATTAAACAAATATGTTAACATTTCGATTGAATGTTTTACTAGGAATGCATTAATATACATTCAAAAATATGATAGCATAAGCAAGGTAATATAAACAGGTGTATAATACACACACACACACACACACACACACATCTTTATCGCCACTTATAGTTTACATTCATAAATAAAAGGTATGAAAATAATCCACATAAGGAGGCAATGAATGTAAGAGTAAATTAGGAAAGTGAAGATGGAAAGGTAAGTTATGTTGCAATTAAAATCTAATTGAAAAGGAAATAGTCAAGTGTAAATCTATTTTACCCCTTTTATCATCTCCTATTAACATTTAATTTAATAACGTATGAGATTTCAAACCTAAATAATTCTTTTTTAATGATCTAATTGGACCTAAAACATAAGTTTAAATTTAGGTATAAACATATATGCAATAAACTAGCAGTAAATTTTGAAACGTGGATTGATTTGATTGGAAATTAATCACCCAATCTAAATTTATTTCAATATATGTTTACAATTAACGTCTTCCTACTTTTTAATTAAAAGATTACAATCACATTAATTGTCATTGATTTCTAAGGTAAAAATAAATGAGACAATTCAGTTTCTTTTATAGTAATTTAACGTATTTACGGAATTGTTGTATACAAACCAAAGTTATTAATTCTTGTTTCTATAATAAATTTTTTTCAACTACCAACATTTCAAATAAATAAACATATGATTTTTTTATTTAATAAAGAAACATATATATATATATACACACATATTTATTAATCCTATCAATTGGAATTTACATTCATATGGTCATTTGTTTTATTCCTTATTAAACTTTACAATTATTTCCAATTTAAGCTCTACAATTACATTCCTAATTTGCTTTACCATTGCAATTGATTGAAATCACATTAACAATTGTCAATTTCATTCAATCAACATCAACAATCACATTCATACTTTATTATCTACCAACAAATATTATAATTACTTATCTAACATTGATTTTATCAAATTATAGTTTATTACGTATTATTTTAATTATTGCTTCGTTCATAAACCATTAACAATACATTATTACCAAATATTACCTGAATTCACACTAACGTAACATTTGATTTCATTTATTGCAATTGGTTTCAATAAATTGGAATTGCACTAAATTAGTTACTTATCCACTTGCATTAACATTATTACCTTTAATTGCAATTTGATTACCAATCTTATTTAACACACTAAATAAATAAATAGCATATATTAGTTGTCACCCATTTACTTTTACTTACATTTACAAGTTTATTACTTACCATTAACACTGTATTATTTCATTAATTAATTCAATACTTACATTTTTTTCTTATATTTCACTTACAAATCTAATCTACAATAACCACAATAATAAAGTGAATTGATTGCGGTTGATTCCCAATTGATTTTTAATATATTAATAATGTGTAACTTATAATATTGTTAGTCACCATTTACCTTAAATCACATTTGTAACATCTTTAAGTTTATTATCATAAGCAAATGTTACAACTTACCACTATAATACAAATTTTGTTATATTACCACTAATTATGTACTAGTTCAAAAATTTATACACACTTACATTTATTTACTATAACCATGTTATAACCTTTATATCATTTCAATTAATTGGGATTTCATATGAATTGTTAATAGTTAACATATATTAGTATTATTGCAATTAATTCTAGTCATCATTTCCATTAACAATTCACAAATTTTTATTCTCTTAAATATTAAATTACAAAATCTTATTAAATTAACCAATTTAATTATCGAAAATTATGGGTCGTTACAGACCTATAATAGTCGCACGCAATTGTGGCGAAGTCGCATCACCCTAGAAACGATCGGAACCGCCTAAATTTCCATCATTAGTGCATCTTTGCCTAACAAATACAAACTCGCTAATGCTAGATCCAAACTCCATCTGAATCTCTCTCCCACTTAAACCTTAGTTCTCTGACTAAACAACGACCGTCACCAAATCGACGCCGCTAACCTCGAAATGCATATAGATTCTTAGAACCCGCTCATACGAACAGAAAGAAACAAACTTTTTAATTTTTAGTGGATTGTGGATGGAGATATTAATTTTGAAGTGGATGCCATTATTTTGTTTACTATAAATGTGAAGGAGAAAGAATGAAGTGATGAGGCAAAGTGGAGAAGATGAGATGGAGTAAAAGTGGTTAAGTGTTGACTTTGTTTTTGATTTTATATACCAACCAGTATATCTTGCTTTCATCTCAAGCTTAATAAGATTCTTAAGTTATACAAACTTTTCAAGCCACCTATAGCCTCAACATCAAGTTATTTGAAAATTTTGATTTTGATTTTTGATTTAAAAAGTTTTATAAAAGGAAAGTTTTCACGGTCTTTCGGCACACAGTGTTTCGATCTTATATGAACCGTGAATGACTGAAATAAACATACGATCATGGACCAAAATGCGCAGATCATAAAATAACAATAGAAAAACAGATTATTTTATTTTGTAAAATCAGACAAATACTATTGTTTTCCGTAAAACACATTAAACGAAATTTAAATATTTTTCAAACTAAAAATTATGGAACAATCATATAAATTCAATCAAAAATACTACAATGAAAATCAAGTAACTTTATTAACCATTGATTTTCTTATTGTTTATTCGAACCGTTTATTATTATAAATAAATTTATAAAATGGATATACCATTATTATTTATTAACTAAAAGGAAGAAAATGGCTCCAAACCTTTAAGCTTTAAAAACTATTAATTAAAACGAGTTACTAAACTCCTAAAGTTTCTTATATTATAGAAAATTTCGCCAGCATCTCCTTTGCACGGCTGAACCCGAAAAAATACAACTTGCCATAACTAGTCCAATTGACAAAAGAAAACAAAAGTAATGTGGCATCCCATATCCAGGTATAAAATATCAATAAATCACCAATTTCTAAATTTACTACGTAACTCTTTTGCGTTTAATTTTTATTTTTGCAAGCAACTTACTATCTCGATGCGAATATGGGTGCGCAAGAAATCAAATAGCAATTTCTTGCTTTCCTGTACCTATCTTGTTCTTTTAATCTAAAAGAGAATTATGCTGGCAAAAAGTAATACACAAGCTTTTCCTATAATAGGCAATAATAATATAAACAATATAATATGCATATGCAACAAAAGTATAGATAATGCTCTATAGTAAAATACTAAGCATCCAATCTTTCTCGAGAGATAAATTTAGAAATAAGTGCTCGGGTTTTCATATTCAAAAAATATTTTCAAATTTTCCCATAGAGAAACAAATCAAAATCAATTACGACAAGGATGGGGCTCATCCTACCGGAGCATATTATAACTCAACAATCAAAACAACAGGAGCATCTAGTGGTATTTCGGTTTCTTCTAAAACAACAACTAGAAAAAACAAATATACTTGGCGAGCTTTTCAAATCAAAAACCCCAATCGCCCAACTTTGGTAATAACAAAAAATATTTGAAAAATCAATTCATAAAAACTTTTTCAAATATTCCAAAATGATAATATATGGCTAAAGTTTTTTTTAAAAAATAATAATATTTTTGTTTCTTTCACAAATTATTTCAAAATCACTTTTCAAGAGTACCGGGATATAAGTCCTAATAAACAACTACTTTATAAACCGTATTCTATAAAATCACACTATCAATAAAATCAAATTCCATAAAGGAATAAACTAACACTGAACACTATTTAAATGTTCAATGATCATGAAACAAGATTTAGAATTTTGCTTATGTTCACAATTTTCTAAAGTCGTACAACAAGTATACAAACATACTTAAGCCCATATGATGTACAACAAGTATACAAATATTCTTAGATCTTACTTAATACAAACACAAATAAACGAACTTTATAATTTTTAGTGGATTATTGTTGGAGATACTAATTTAGAAGTGGATGCCACTATTTTGTTTACTTTAAATGTAAAGGAGAAAAAATGAAGTCATGAAGCAAAGAGGAAAAGATGAGATGGCGTAAAAATGGTTAAGTGTTGACTTTGTTTTTTATTTTATAAACCAACCAATATGCCTTGCTTCCATCTCAAGCTTAACAAGATTCTTAAGTCACACAAACTTCTCAAGCCACCTATCACCTCAACACTAACTCATTTTGAAATTTTTAATTTTTAATTTTGATTTAGAAAAAATTTTGAAAAGAAGGTTTTCACAGTATTCCTATACACAATATTTCTTTTGAGTACGAACCGCAAAGGATTGAAATAAAAATATGATCATGCACCAAAATGCAACTGTAACAACCCACAATTTCAGTTGTTCGGATTGGGAATATTAATTGATTTTAAATATTGAAAATTAATTTTATAATTTACAAACTTGAGTCTCAAATATAGTGATTTAATTGATAATTAAATTATTGAATTTAATTTTTGGAATTTGTTAAATAATTGAATTTTTAATTTTATATGGATGAAAACGATTTTAAAAGTTGATTTAAATTCTATTTAAATTAGAATGAAGATAGTAAAACTTTTAAATTGGATTTAATAGTGATTTAACTCATATTGGAAATTAGTCTTTTAACTAACGTGTAAAAATAGCCTTCCGGGACACAATCTCGAATTTCGAAGAAACCAATTTTATTAGATCCGATAGTGAATTATAATACGCCATCGAATTTCATGACGATTGGACGTATCGTCTGGGCATGCAAGATCGAAACGCATAGAAATTTATATCGAAATTTTAATATAATAACTAGGTTTAAAAAGTTATTTTTTGTCTATGATCGAATTAGGGCACGAAACAAGTTCCACTGTATTTGGAATATGGAATATGGGTATAACATATAGAATGTCAGGCGGTACGTCTCGTTTAGAGTTTGAGATTTTTGGACATATAAAGTTGGATATTTTCGAATATGAATATATATATATATACACACCCATACTCCTTCAACTGTTCAAACAAATGCTTCTCACGTCGTTACCCATACCTTTCCCCCTTTCTTATAATCGCATTCAGAAATCAAAAGAGAAATAATGGGCGTGCTACCAAACCACGGCCACAACAAAGCTACGAGGCGACAGAGGAACTTGTTTCATGATTTAAAATAAAAAAAAGAAATAGCCTGGAGGTCGCGTACGCACGCGGCAGAGGAACGCGAGGATGGCGCCATAGGGGATGGTGCGGCGGCGGCTGCAAGGTCAGCGGTAGGTGGCTGGTGGTACGGTGTTCGTTCGTCAATCGACGTAGAAGTTTAAAAAATCAAAAATGAAAATGTGCATGGTTGCTTAGAGGAAGAAGCGTGATGGAGGGAGATGAAGTTAAGTTTTAAACTTATTTTAATTTTATGTTAATTATAATTGAATTTTAATTTATCCATGACTTTCTCGTACGAGATTCGTTCTAAGCACGATGAGTCGCGTTGCAATCGTATCGATGAAGGCTACGCCGGGTAATTGGATTGGGTGGATTCGGGGCTAGTTGGAATTTTAGATTAAAATTGGATGTTCGTTCAATTTTAATTCAAAATGGAATGATTTGGAAACTATTAAAATCAATGTGAGTTAATCTCACCCTTTTTGGTTAATCATAAAGTCAATGAATATTCTTTATTGGATGTTTGGATATTTATTTTTGATTGTTATTGATTGTTTGGATAATTTACTTTATTTATTAGTTGGATTGGATATATTCCCTCCTATTAGATGGGATGAGATCCTATTACGTTCCCGTATAAGAGCCGATGACCCTTTATATACGAATCCTGCTTCGAAGCGGTGGATTTATATTTTTATGATTATATGCTGTATTTGATGCAAGGGAACAGGTTGGAGGGATTCAACATGATTCCTCACATTATTGATTTTATTTTCATATAAATTGGTATATGATATGTTGAATGCTTAAACTGATGTCATGGACCTAATTTTGCTTAATTAGTGCTTAAGTGAAACCGAGCCTTAGTTTTATGCATTTTAAATGCTATAAGATAATGATTTGATACAAAACATGATTTCAAAGTGATTTGGAAATTTTATATGTTTAAATAATTTTTCTAAAATAAAGGGTATGATTTGAGAAATTATAAATTTATAGTTTTATAAAATATTTTAAATGGAAATTTTGAATTATGGATAAAGAATTTTAAATCTTAAATTAAGTCCGTCTTTTATAATAAAAGGATGTAGGTTTTAAAAGAAAAAATTGATATAAATATTATTAATCATTTTGTATAAAGTGATATTTTACAAATGAAGTAAAGATTTTATAAAATCATGTTTTGTTAATAAAAATATGGATTTATAAGCGGTGTTATAAATCAAAGGAAATTATTATTATTTAACAAATTAGTGGAATAAATTAAACGTTGGATTATTACAAGATGAGGAATGATATTTTAGAAAATAATTGATTCTATATTAGAAATTTAAGATGAGGTAAAATTTGGGTTTGTTAAATGATATTTTATAAATTGAAGGAAATTTATAAAAGAAAATTAAACCTATTGAAGCAAGGTTAAAAACAGTTAAAAATTATATTGAATGGGATTTTATGAATAAATGAGATTTATAAAGGAATTGAGTTATAAATGGATTTATAAATGAAGGAATTTTTATGAAAGGAAGTGTTATAAAATTCAAAGAGATTTATAAATATGGTTTATAAATATTGAAATGGTCACCTTGGAAATTAAGTATGGATTTTTATCTTGTAAAAATAGTTATGTTTTAAAGGTGATTAATTTATATTAATATTGTTTTAAAAGTGATTTATTAATAGTTTAATGTTTTGAAAGTTAACTATTTAAAATTTTTTTATATGGTTTGAAATTAAATATAATTATTATAAATAAAGCTTGGAAATTAATTATTAGTATTTAAAAATGGTTGAAGATAAATAGTTATTGTTATTTAGAATGTTTAGAATTTATTAATTACTATTTTGAATGTATCAAGTTAATATTAGTTTATTAAAATGTTTGTTATTATATAATAGTGTTGTAACTAAATGATTAGAATTTACATTTTCAATGTTTTCGAGATTTATTAATAGGGTTTTATAAACAGATGTGGAGTATAAGAAGAATCTTATAATATGTTTTGGAAAGCATAAAGGAAGATTGGTTAAATCATAAAAGATTTTTATAAATGGATTAGATATTTATAAAAGAATTTACAAATAGGTTTATAGATTAATAAAAAAGGAATTCATAAAGAATTGCATGGTTATATAAGGGTTTAGAATTGACTTGAGAAATAATTTATAAATGTTTATAGAAATTTATAATGGAATTTGTGAATGATTTTCGAATTTGGTAAAAAGGAGATCTTCCTCAGAGTTTAGTAAATATACTTATACCGATGAGATAAGTCTATGGATATTTTCTACGTATTGAACATAGAGAGGTTGGTGAATATATCTTTGTAAAAGTATTTTGATCAAGCATTTAAAAGATGATTTTAATTAATGAAAAGATTAATTAAGGAGGCTTAGTGTTGCTTGGTGCTTAACAAATGTTGTTTTTTCCTTGTGGAATTAAATTCCTGATTGAATGATTGTTATTCAATAGTTAAATAACCGACTATCAAATTTGGACCAAAACGTAACTTTGGAAAAATATAGGGGAAACAAGTAAGTTATATGGCACAGTCATCTCCGATGATGTTGTATGTGCGTATAAATCTCATTTTGTTCTCATAGGACAATAATAAGGAAATCTTTTCACTAACGGTTAGGAGGTGATCTTCGATCTTATCTTTGACTGTTTATTTCCTAAAGAACTAGGGTAGAGTTTACCGGGAATTATCGAAAAGTTGTTTCGAAGATACCGGGGTTGGGTATGTTATCCAAAAACCACTTTGATCCAACGAATGCTTTTCGAAGTGAAGACATCTTGAAGATAACGGAATTGGAGACGGAGCTCTCAAGTGTTTCGTTCGGTCCCAAAATGACCTTGGATGGATGAATGCTGGTATTGCACTGTTTCTTAGAGGGCAGTATTGGCATTACAAGTGGAAAGTGCAATATAAAAGGTAAAACGTAGCCTCAAGCCTCATCATCCGGGAATGACTAAAACATGGAAGATGCAGCAGGGCTAAGTGGGTCGCTTCCAAGTAGGGTATGGTCATCCCTATCCAGAGTCGCTACTACCTCTCATTTGTATGCTTCGGGGCCCATTAATAGAGGGGTGATCATGTTCGGTACTATCCAGTGAAGGGTAGGCCGGTTCTATGTTGGCAGGGGTCGATAGGTTCGGCCTCGATGTTATTTTTTTAGAGATGCAACATGATAGGAAGTACCCCTGTAGCCCAGTCATTATATTGAATTCATTCTCTAATATAAGCCTTTATGGCTTTAGTTGTGTACCTATTGTGCTGGAATTTAATTTATGTTACAATTTCGACTAAGATTAATTAGTATTTGTATCTAGACACTATTATATTATCAAAGAATTTCATATAGAATGTTTTTGGCTATCGTAAGGCAAAAATCCGTCCGTGTTTATATGCGGCGTTGTCTTACAAGATACGTTTGAGTTTGAAATGGTTTTCTAGAACTTTAAAATCCAGTTGGGTGTGTTTTTTCTCACGCTGGTTTTCCAGACTGACTCGGGTGTTATTTTATTATAATGCTTGGGTCAGACCGAGCATATTTACATATTGATTTGGATGCATTGGAGCTCAGGAGACAAGTTGGAGGTCTTCAAATTGTATTCTCATGTATATTTATTTTCGATGTTTGTTTTTGAAATAATCAGAAATTGTGAGGACAAGTTGTTATATCTGTCCAAGCTGATGACTATGTTTGTTGTTGTACTATGATGAATGTATGTATATAACAGTTTTTCTTGTAAAAATCATTGATATTAGATTGTGCATTATTCCGCTGCGATTGTGAGATTCTATGTTATTTTAATTTCTTTTCTATTCTTCTCTACTTCCTTCTTCTTTCCCATAACTATCCGTCTTTCCGTTTGACTTGGGTTGGACATGTGTAGTATATTGTCAGCTTGAACTGTACGGATTGGCGGGTCATTACAGCAACAATATCACTAAATAACAATAAAATACATAGATTTTTTAATTTTTTAAAATCGCAAAAATAACATCGTTTACCGTAAAATACGTAAAAAGAAGATTTTAAAATATTTTCCAGATTAAAAATTATGGAAAAATCATATAAATTCAATTAAAAATTCTACAACAAAAATCATGTCGTTTTATTAACCATTGATTTTCTTGTTATTTATTCAAACCATTTATTATTGTAAATAAGTTTACAAAATGGATCTATCATTTTTATTTGTTAATTAGAAGGATTTGAATAAGGTTGTTAAATCCATTTGATTAGTATTTAACTCAACATCCAAATATTTAAATAATTATATATTTGAATACAAGTATTAAACTCTAAATAACAATTATTTAAATACTTAAATTTAATTAAATATTCAAAGATCAAAAAGATAAATTTCTCGAATGTTATAATGAGCAAACTCCTTTAAAATTTGTTGGTAAACTAAGGGTCACAATCACTAACGATGTTAACCGCAATTCCATGAAGTTGTGTTAAAGACGATGCAATTTTATTGCTTCTAAAGGAAATTTCTGTCACCTTCTTTTTTGATCAGTAAGAAATTCTCTTCAAATTCCTTTATATTTTATTTTTTCCTCAAATGGTGATAGTCCGTAGGTTAAACTTTATTTTTCTCTAAATTCTAATTTTTTGGGATTGAAACTTTTATTCATTTTAGGCTGCTAACCTATTTTTCCCATTAATTTGCAGTCTTACCTATGGTTTATCGCTAGTTAACTGTCCCCATAAAATTTCCTTATGTACTATGCTTCTCGACATATATATTTATCAACTGGCTTAAATCCTTTTCATAAGGTCAACAAATGATAAAACAGGGATATATCTTATACCACATCATGCACTTTTCCAATAACTAAGAGAGGCTACTAGCGACTACAATCCAAGAACTCTAAAAAATTGCTTTAAGCTGCCATTTGTTATAAAGTAGTATAAATGGTGTTGTGGTCCTAATGTGACACCTCGCAACTCTAGGAACCTCGAAAATCGGACATGACTAGAAGCACGGCTGGTGGGGTAAAATAAAAATCCATAACATAGCACAGAGACTAAGGCAACAACATAAAATGATTAAAATATTACAGCGGAAGAAAACTTTCACTAATTATAAATAAATAGCAAAACAGCTCATTAAAAACAACATTATACTAAATTTATCGCTAAAACCAAAAGTACCAAACATAACAAAGCTCACAATAAAGGTCCCCATATATAGAGTAAAGTACGGAAAAGAGAAACAAAGTGCATGAAACAAAAGAAACAAAAGATGAAGATAACAACTTCTCCAATGACCCTCCAAGCTGCAAAGAACTGTAACCTAGAACTGTCCTCCTGTGATTTAGGAAAAATAGAAAAAATAGTAATGGGTCAGACATAAATTCCGATGAATGAGAAATAAAATGAAAAAGAAAAAATAAAACAGTTTAATTCCAGGTCTTCCTCGGATATCGTAGAGGGTGAATAATATAATGTTGTGAATCCTTTTTTGGTACAATTCCTAAGAAGCCAAATTCCATGGTCACTCTATGGAAGTCAACTATGCAGTAATACCAAACGTCAATCGGCCCATCGGATTTGATGTCATTACCAATCCACGTGCTACAGCGTGAAAGTCATGCTCTTCACCCGTGCACTATGACTAAATGCCTCTTATGTCTGACCGGCGCCGACTCAAACAATCTCGCAAGACCCCAAAGTTGCACTCAGGCTCTTCCAAACCGGACTCTTATCCTCCTATGTCCTCGATCATCAATGTGGACTTACCCATGTCCAAAGTGTCGGCCCTCCGAAAGATCGCCCGCAGCTGGGTCGACTGCGCAAAATCCTCCAACCATCTACCTAAAGATGTCTACGATGGAGCACACTTATCATGTTCCATCTGTTCCGATCTGCTTGAAGAAACCTACGATTGTGGATGCTATCTATCCTACGTACTAGCAACCTATGAATGGTAACAAACATCCTTGCAAATCTACTTACCCGCTCCTAGTACGTACAGCCAAAACTATATTTTGATCATAACTGCTTGAAACATCTATCCAGACCTGTACAAGATTTGCCTACGAAATCGCTTTCAGATTAATTAATTTTACGATTACAGTTTACATACTATTTATTTCCATTAATCTACTTTAGATCATTTTTATATCTGATTTGGTAATTTCACAATTTCCTTTTTCTTACATAAATGGGGTTCCAATTTCATGTCCGTTCAATCCGTATGGTTTGTCTGTAATTTTTATACCATTTTGTTACTGATTTACACTTGCAATTAGGATCCATTTAACTTACATTTTTTTCCCTAATTTACATTCTCCATTTAAAGATGTAGTCTATACAAAATTTTAATCCAATAGCCATAAACCATTTAATTACACAAAATTCCACTTTTACATTTTTAGGCCACATATGAAACAAACAATTATGCCAATTAGACTTTCCAATTTTTTTCCAAAACCATATTCAAAATTATGTAATTATATCAGTCAATAACAATTTATTTGTTTCGAATTTCAACCCAAACATGAATTAGAATGGAGAATTGGCAGAAGGAGAAGACGCAATAATTTTCATAAATTTCAATCTTTTTTATGCCATAAAACGTGACTGGACAATTTATATGTTCCATGTTTTAAGCCAAACATGAATTAGATTTGAGAAGTAAAAGAAGAAGAAGAAGTTGCAATAATTTTCAGCTATTCCCAATTAATAAGGGAAAATAATTCATATTAACGTGCCAGAAAAGAACTGAAATTGAACTACTTTAATTTTATATTTCATACTAATTCTCGCTCACCTGGCTCTTAAGCTTGTATACATTTGAAAAAGCTTTGCTTTAATCTTTCTTCCTTTGATTCTTCTAAACTCTCCAAATTGCTTGAATATATAAAAATTATTTTGGTAGAGATTTGTTTATTTAGTAGAGAAAAGGAGGAAGAATAATACACACTAACTTTACTGTAGAATTATGGCAACGGCTAAATAAGAGATTAGGTTTAGGTTAGATGGTTTATTTATAGATTGTTTGAGTGAATATAATCCATTAGATTATTTTAGATTAAATCTGCTTCTTTCATACACTTAATGATTGTCCATTCTATCTCATACACATCACTCAACCAACAAATTTAGCCATTTCATCCTATTACATCACCGGAGCAAATGGGAAGCCGCCACATGTCAGAAACAATGCTGAAATACGTAGGAAAATCGCTGGAAACGAATCAGCTAAAAAAACATAGCTCCATGTTATGGGTGGCAACGAGACTTGATCTTTGGTTACTAAGGAAGTCAACATGCACTTTTACCATTATACTAAATGCACTTTTAATTTCTTTTTAATTATATTTTCCATAAAATATCGGGGTGTTACACCTAACATTCCCCACTAAATTAAGTTGGGCATTTCTTAATATTTCATTCCATTATTATCCATTTTTCTTAATTTTCCTTTTTGGTTTCTAATAAATGTAGTCCATCCATTACTTTAATTAATATTTCCATATAAATTGAAATTGAACAATTCCAATTAATCCCTTTAACCTTATTTAAAGTTTCCAAAATCCATTCATTTCTCCAAAAAAAATCTTCCATAAATGCCATGTCAAGTTTCCTTAATTATTCCCCATTTAATTTCTTTTACCTCACATTAATCATAGATTTATTGCCCTTAAATTTGTAATTAATGTCCATAAATCCTAATCAGTAATTACTAACTAATACGCACACAATCGTATGTTATATATATATATATATATATATATATATATATATTTCTAGTTGTTAAGCATGGTTATACGCGTATATATTTCTAACTACTAGCTTCTGCAACTAAAATAGTCATTTCCATATTTAAATTTATCGAAGCTATCCTTCCAAACATACCATGGTAATTTCTCATAAATAACCACAAGTGAGATTTTTGCTTCACTTGAGATTACAAAAAATTATTTCTTTTCTATTTATTGAAATAGACAACGTAATCTATGGAAAAGAATATCCATCGCTTACATACCTCTTTCCTTTTTAGTTTATTCTTTGTTAATTCAAACAATGCACTTTTGTATGCATTTTGAAACTAGATAATTTATGGATATTACATAGAAACTGCTTCGAAATAAACTACATAGAATTCATATTTTACGGGACACTTAATTACAATCCAATTACAGATTGGAATATCTTAACAACTTTACCAACTTCTTCAAGTAGAGATTTGGAACCTATTTCAAATTTTCAGATCAGGTTGTACACTCTATTCCTATTTTATTCACATCCTGAAAACCTTAATCTGCCTTACCTAGGTTGTGATCCTTATCTACTCCATAAAAACTATTCTGTATAAAATTGGAATTTTAGCAATATAACAAAATAATTTTAAATAAATTAGTTTTATACAAATAAACTTATTTTACTAAATCCAAAATCAGCATTTATTACCCCACTTCTTGTAAAACTTTATAAACTTTTACAAACATGAAGTACTCAACTCAAAGTCTCCATCATTGAAAATATAGACATAGAAATGTTTACCAAGAATTCAAAATTTCTTATTTCCAAATAGGAGCAAAATAATTTATCTTTTTAAAACTTTCTTCATCAAAGAACTGCTTGGTTCTCAAAAAGAAACCATGGAAAACTTTGCTTTTCAATGGCTTATTAAAATAAAGACTCACTCCCTTTTAAATAGGGTCTTTAACACAAAACATTCAAAACTCAATTATCATTCTAAAATAATAAATTAGATCCTTATTATTCCAAAGAGTTTTCTAGTTATACGAATTATCATTTCCAAAATAATAGTTTTTCCTCAATTACTATTTCAAAATAACAGTACATCATTTTTATAATAAATTAATATATATTGCCTTATTACTCAACATTATTTGACAAAATACTTTTTGTAACTTTATTCAGAACTCTTAAAATCCCTTGTAGTCTTTTTCTTATCAATTCCAATAATATTCTTATTCAAACAAGTTCCAAAATTTTAATTAGGAAAAATGCATGTATAAAATCCTCATCTTTGCATGATTGCTTTTCCAAAAATACCCTACTCATTTATTTATTAAAATTCATTCAATTGTTGAAGATATCTTTTATAACTTTAAATGATGGAAAAATGAAGTAGACAAAGATAACTGCTATCTTATTCCTATTATTCCTCTTCTATGTCATTTATTGCTGAATTAAAATTATAAATTCTATCACTACCTAAATTCAGCTATCATTCTCCGCATTTTCTTATATGGGAATATTCCTTCTATCTACCTTATCGAACATTCTTAACCTTCGATTCTTTCTATCCTACGCTAATTAAGTGCCTTTTCGATTTGCACACCTTTTCAAAAGAAATTTAAGGAAAAGAAACACTAATTTTATAAGGTAGAAAAAAATCATGCATTTCATAAAATAAAAATATTTGGACCAAAAATTTCTGGCTCAATAAATTTAAACTAAGAACTTTAAGGATACAAAATCCTTTTAAGTTAGAACTTTCGAACTCGACTATTTATAAATTGTAAATCTCCAAATTTCCTTGCTCTTTTCAAAATAACAGCTTTCAAATTCATAAACTAGAAGAATTCATAAGAAAATAGAAGATCCAAAAATGGAAAATTCAAAAGTTGAAAACTTTTAATTTAATAAATATTGAATTGAAAAGTTAACAAATGTGAACCTTTTTTCTTTGAATTTTTCAAGTAATTAAAAATCTTCCACCATTTTGTTTTCTAAAATGTTCACATTTCTTTCTTAACTTTTTACAAATGGTAGCATATTTTCAAAGCTGTCAAAAATTACTTTCTATCAAAAAATTTCAACTTACAACCATAAGATTTTCACTTAATAATTTTTCTAAAAGATCTTCAAAACTTTTAAGGAGTTTCCAAAAACCTTTTTACCACTTTCTTTCTTAAGAGGTAGGATTTTAAAAATTGGCTTTGATTGTTCTTCCCTTTGAACTGCCTACTAAATCATCTTAAAAATCTAGTTATCTCCTTGTAGTAATTAATTTACACCTTATGGAAGCTTGTTTCACTACTACATCCCTTACTTCCGTGTAACGACCCGCAAATTTATTACTTGAACAAATTATATTTATTTCTAAAAGATTTATTGATCTAGATAATATATTTGCGGACAAGTTACCAGGATAAAATATTGATAATTTGTAAATATTGTTCTAGAGATAATATTGATAAAAAAGCCGGATATCATTTTATCGATAAAACTGCTTTTAACCAATAAGAATCGTGCATGGCTCTGGATACATATACTAGTATATATATTCAAACAAGATTATGAAATAAAAATATTTTACTTTATTTTTTTTTGAAAATAAAATGTATTTATAACATCGACTGTTGATATCAACTATTTTACATATTTCTTCGAAATTTCAAGTTAAGTTCAAATTTTAAATAAACGGGTTTTTGTATATAGATAGTTTGTAGAAAAATAGAAAATGTGACTGAAGAATGTTTTCCGGAATTTCGACTTTTCGACACCGAAAAGTTGTCTGGAACGTTATTCGCTTTTATTCACTATATATACACATAAGTAATAGATAATTAATCATATAATAATACACTGAACCTAGGGGATATGACTTTAGAGGAGGAGTAGGTGGTGATGTGGTCTTACAAAATCATAACATGTTATGTTAATTAATTCAAATGATAGTTCAAGAATTTCTTTATTTTCTTTTGTCAATAAATACACATCCCCTTCACCATATTTTCATTTACTTCTCCATTTATATTTCCCTAAAGCATTCTTCATAATTTCATGGTTTCTTATGTTAGTTTTAAGTTTTTTTAAAAATCAAAAGATATAAATTGTTTTAAAGATGCGAACTTGTTTTAAAACTCTTTCTTCTCAATTTTCCTCCACTTTATTCGGCCACAACTTCCTCTATTTTACACCAAATCAAGGTTTTTTTTCAAATCACATAAAATTTCAGTATCTACAACTTTTCTTTTAACACTTTTTCAAATTTCAAGCTTAGATATGTCAAAATCTCATTTCTTTGAAACGTACTTCTAAACTTAGAAATTCAGATCCGGAAATAGCTCTCCTTCATTTGACCATATCTACCTCATACGAACTCTAATTGAGTGGTTATTTTTTTAATTTGTAGAGAAAATAATTTTCTAACTTTTCTTTTGATCGCTTTTTCAAAATTCGAGAGTAATATGTCTAAAAATCATGTCGAAAATGATATACTTTTGGGATGATTTTTGTGCATCTAAGGCATTTCAAGTTTCAAAGATTTTCGGTGAGTAAAACAATCTCTTTCTTATAAAGAAATAACTTTATTTCCATAAATTATATGTTGTGAAAATCCATAGTTTATGCTGATAAAATATCATACTATGATAACGATATACGTTTGCAATTTGTGGTTAGCATGGTTTGGATGTTAAATATTGTGTTTGGATGTTAAGCATCATGTTTGGATGTTTAAAGTGGTATGTTTGGCTGTAAGAATGTGATTTTTGTGTATGTTATGTTGATGGTACGGTTTTGATCAAAACTAGTTGTATGTTGTGTAAGAATTACAAACTTTACACCTTTGTATGTTGTAACGGACGTGAGATCCGAATTGGAATCAAAACTAAATTTTATAGTTTTAAATTTTGAAAATGGTTTCTAAGTTTTTATCTTCATTTTTAAGTTTCAAAAACTTTCAATTAGTTTTCCAAACCTGTAATAGCAAGGAATAAGCCAATTATTTCACTAAAAGTTAGCTTAAGTGAACTGTGCTGATAGCGATAATCGCTGTGGACGTACTTCGACAAAATTATCGATTTTCATTTTCAAATGTTTTGCAAAAATTTTCCGAACTTGATTAGTAATATAAAAAGAGTTAAGTTAGATAATTTAATAATTAGTTAATTATTTTGTAATTAAGTTAATTAGTTGATTAATTGCTATTTAATTAGTGATTATTTAATTAATTAGGGTTTAACTAATAATGAATTATTTAATCCTTAACCAAGATACATTAGGAAGTTAATTAGGACTTAACCAAAGTTCATTAAGTTAGTTAAAGTTTAATTATGAATTAACCTTGATTTAATTAAAATATAATTAGGGTTTAAGTTAATTGAATGTACTTTAATCTTTTCAAAACTATTTTTAAACTTAATCGGTTATGTTTGAAATCAATTTTCTTTTTAAGGTTAATTAATTTCAAATCAAAGGATCTCTCATTTGGACCACTAAGTAGCCAAATGAATTAAAGTAATGATTATAAAACGTTGACACGTTCCATGGGAAGTAAGTTGACTTGTGTTAGTATAAATGTTAAATATCGGTAAAGTGATAAACACGAGGAAGTTAATTTCAATAAGCGGGTCATGGTAACTTATGCATATAGAACATACTTCTCTACGTACATTTTTCATTGATAATGGATATCTATATTTGTAACCTGGATAATTACCTATAATTGACTGTATGTTATGTGTGAATCCCTTATATATTTGATGTTAGGCAATACTTATGATATTACTTGGATAAGTAAACCCAAATTTAATGATCCATTGTAGTCATTAAGCCTTCATTTAGTTTTGAAAAGTTAATATTTCATTTTCTTTTAAAATGTTTTTCAAGGTTTTGAACAAGATGTTTGAAGAATGATTTGATAATTAATTTGAATATTATATAAAGAAGTTTATGAATAATTATGGGGTATTCATAAAAGGAGTTTTAGAAATAGTTTTGATTATTTATAAAAGGATATTATAAATGGGTTTGGATGTCTATAAAGGGAAGTTTTATACAAGCTTTGAAAGTTTATATAACCGGGTTTGAATTTGTAAAGAGTCTCATAAATGAGTATGGAGGTTGATAAATGTTTTGTAAACGGATTTGGGTTAAAGCAAAAAGGATTTCATGGGTAAGGAAAATTTATAAAAGGATTTATTAAAGATAATTACAATAGGAATTCAAGGTTTGGGTTTCATGAGGTTGACTTTTAAAAAAATGGTGGTATGGAACATCCATTCCATAACACCGAAGGAGTAGTGCTTAGAGTTATTTTTTTCTCCAATTTAAATAATGTTGTTGAATCTTTTTAAGAGATTTGAAAATGGGAAATCTTATAAAAGTTTTGTGAATGTACTTATGTAAAGGAGATAAGAATATGAATGTTGATAAATGTTTGGGAAAGGAGATTTATAAAAAGGAAAAATGGTTTTAAGGCTTAGTGATTGTTTGGGTAATTAAATCTCTGGATTTTGTTGTTGTTATTTGATAGTTAAATAACCGACTATCAAATTTGGCCTAATTTGACTTAGGAAGTATGAATGTAAAATTTGAGTTTTCGACAAGGACTCGAATACTTACTTCCAAAATAATCGAGAATGAGTCAACCATAAATTATCGATTGTTGGTATGGAGAGACCAGGATCAGATTTATATATCTAAAAACCACTCCGAACCAACATATACATTCGAGTGAAAGACATCTTGATGGTGATTGAAGATGATGCTCTTTGAAGTGCAAGGGAAACTGCTACTAATCCTGAGGGTGATTCTAAAATGGATGTCGTGGAGTTAGTGCCTTCGGTTTCGTTCAGACCCAGAACGAACTTATATGAATGAATGATGGCATTGCATCGACGCCTGGAGGGCAGTGTTTGCATTCCAAGATGGATTGCTATTCAGAAAGGTAAAACATAGTCTCAAGCCTCATCAACTGGGAATGACTAAAACATGGGATATGCAGCAGGGCTATGCGGGTCATACCCATTAGGGTATATCATCACCCTTCTAGATATATATACACAATCATCAATGAATTTGTGTATGTGGGAGCTATCGATTAAAATTTGCAAAGCAATCGAGGTGATGATATATTCGGTACTATACAGCAAGGGGTAGGCCGGTTCTTTATTGGTAGGGGTCCTTAGGTACAACCTTGGTATATTTTTCTAGAGGTGTACTGTGGCGGACGGTACCCCAATAGCCCAGTCATTAGTTGAAATCCAATCTTCAATATGTGCCTTACGTTTTTGATTGTAGAGCCTGGTATGTTGGATTGTGTGATGCAAGCATTTCAGCTAGTTTATCTATTTACTTTAAGCTAAGACACTATGATAATATCACTGGATTTTGATATAAAATGTTTTGGTTATCATAAGGTAAAAACCTATCCGTTTTTATGTGCAGTGTGGTCTTATGAGATACCCTTTGTTTGAAAAGTTTTAAAATATAGAAATCAGTTTGGTTGTTACTTGTTATCGAGTTTTACTCATGCTGGTTAACTAGATTGACCCGGACATTATTCCATGTAATGCTCGAGTCAAATCGAGCGTGTTTTTTTACAGGTTTGGCTAGATACTTTGAAGCGGAGAGGAGCAAGATGGGAAAGATGTATTCGCGTATTTTTACTTCCACTGTAGTATAGAGTTTGTATGCTGTCAATGTGAAGACAGGTTTCTATAACTGTCCAAAAATTTAGGATAAGTCCAATGTACTCTGATGCTTTACATATGAATAAAGATGTTTCTTTTCTATAAAGGTCATGGTTGTATTATATGTTGTTCGCTACCTTTTTAGATTCTGTGTTGTTTTAGTCTTCCCTATCTTTTCCCTTCTTCTTTCACCCTAACAAATTGGTATTTCCACACTTGAATGTTCGGAATGTAATACGGTGGACATATTAGTGTCGATTCTTTAAGGTCGAAAATCCAGTTCGTTACATTCCGTATGTCTACTCTCATAAATATCACTTTGTCTGTATTAAATGGTTATTATCTTAACGGACATTTCCTAAAGACATTTATTTACTTATTCAACATTACATATTTAACCTCTTATTTATCTTCCCATAATTAGTCTAATGGTCTCATAAATCTATTTAATTTCTTTTAACTCCCCACTTATTGCTCATTCATTACATATTAAATTTTGGAGTTACTATCTTTCCTTCTATCCCTATTATTTAATATGCTTATAAGATCCATAATGATAATGAAGTCTAAGTCCAACAAAGAAGTATCAATTCAACTCCATTTATTTTTCCAACTCACAGTTGCTTCGATTACCTTTCGGAATATGGTAGCAACTACTTCTATAGTCAGAATTTATCGAGTCGGACATAAATTCAAAATAAATATGTATGTATGTATGTGTGTTTATATATTTTATCATAGGGTTTTTGAAAATATTTTTAAAAATAACAAATACGCCACTCATACATATACTTTTCCTCACTAATCGGGTAACCTAGGCTCTGATACCAAAAGTAACAACCCGCTATGGAATATGCCTGAATCCCAACCTAGAAAAGGCCCATCTAAACTTTGACCCATTCTAAAACTGGTTGTTGGTTGGTAAAAATTGAAAGGGACAGCGGATTAAGAATCTTAAGACTAAATTAACACTAGAGGGAGGGTGAATAGTGTTTAATGGATTCTAAGACTTATATGAACTAACTTAAAATTATGCATAAACAAATGCAAAACTTAATCACAGAACAATTATAGAATCAAGCACAGATGCGGAAAGTAAATAAAAAATAGTAAAAGGAAAGAACACACCGGATTTTATACTGGCTCGGAGTTACCCTTCATCTAGTCCTGCACCAAGGCAAGCCACCTTTTACATATTTTTATTATACCAATGTCGAGATTACATTCCTCAATTTCTAAAGGGCTTGAGGTACCCTCCTATCTCATGAGTCCGGGAAAAACTCTCTTGATTTACGGGCCACAAGATTACCCAATTGATTTCCAGGCACAACCACACCTTATAGAGAGACTCAATAAACTTTTGATTACAAATTGATCCTATAACTCTGAATAGCACTTTGATCTTCGAGAGAAGACAGATAATCAAACAAGAATGAGATTATAATTTGATTCACTTAAGAATTCGGCAGAATTTCGGAACGATCTTAAAAATATGAAATTATAGAATATGGATTTGTGGAGAAGAAGAAGTGAAGAAAATATGAAAATAGATGATTAAAAAATTCATTTGTGAAGCCTATTTAAAAAGCACCAACGGTCATAATCATTCGTGAAGAGATTTAAACGAATAGGCACTTCTTTTGAAAATTGAAACTTTTGAATTCAATGGCCATCATGTTGACATGGGGTATCGACATCCCTATGTAAAAAACAATGTAAAATTTGTTTTTGAAAATGAAGTTTAAAACAAGAGTTTATTTTAAAACAAAAACAAATACTATTTTAAGGCTAAAACATATTTTTGAAAAATCATTTGAAAAAATAATTTTAAGGCTGAAATATTTCGAAAAGCGGTTTTGAAAATCATTTTGAAAAACCATTTTGAAGTAGTTTTGCAAGCTTCTTCCTGCAGAATATCTTATCACATCAGGACTCGAGAACTTGTACAAAATCAGGATGTTCGTGGGTTTGTAAGCCACTTGTCGTAGTTTGTAAGCTACTTGTCGTGGGTTTGTAAGCCACTAAGTAGGTAGAAATGGGTTTCATCCCAAATGAAATTCGGATTGAAGATTTCCATGCTATTATGAAGTTTTAACAAAAATAGCTAGACACATATCTTGAAATCTTGATCTTGATACTCATGAGTCTTCAAACTTGATTTCTTCATTCTTGATCTTGATACTGTACAGTCTTCAATAATCAGTACCTGCCTTATATATAACCTATATAATAATATTCATATATATCTAGACAATAGTGTTGGTGTATAAGTTATAATAAAATAAGTTACAAAGGTTGTTGTGATCAAAACTACTATCTCCAGTTCCCAATAATATCCGCCTTTTTGATGATGATAACCTTATAAAATATACTTACCATTTCGATCGTACCATAACTCCCCTTTACTCCAACAACCCCCTTACTCCAACAACCCCCCTTACTCTAAGCCTACTATTTTACATAACTTTCTTCCCCTTTGTCATCAACAAAAAATAACTTATAAACCTTGAACTTAATAGAAAAAGAGATAAACAAACATAAGAGATAACAATATAACATCCTAACTAGAAATCATGTTTCTATGCATCGGAGATTGTTTTTAGAAGAACCGTAAGATTACACTTATATACAAATTAAAAAACTAATATACAATCACGAAAGAAAAAAACGAAAAAGGCTTAACGAGGACCCTTAACTATTGATGGTTTATGGACTGAACAATTTGGATAGTGGAGAAATTTTTTTTCACGTTGTTCAACCAAGTTCCCATTAGCGTCAAAAAGGACCTCTCCAACGCAAATCACGCCATTGTCTTCGTTCATATGAACATCCGGATTCAGCAGAGGATGTTCTTCTTCTTGATCCTCTTGTGGTTCTTCTAGAGGCTCTTCTTCTTCAAAATCCATGGCTTGTGATGATTCTTCAATAACAATGCGATTGGTATGGTTATCCATAAGGAATTTTTGTAGATTCCTAAGGATTCTGCCTTGCCTATCTTGTTCTCTTACCATTCGCAGTTGACTAACTTGAATCTCCATCGTCATTTGAAGCAAATCTTTCATCTTCTCTTGCAATTTGATGACTCCTACGTGTGTGGATCATTGAAAAGGACTAGAATGAGGAGAAGTGGGTGAAGAAGGTTCATTATTAGAAGAGGAAGCCATTAATTTACTGTTTTAGAAGTTTGTTACAAAGAATAGATCAGAGAAAAGGAGTAAAAGTCAAAATATATAAATATATAACTTAATAACTAATTTTAGAGGGAAAATTAAATTTGGAAATCACGGTTAGTATGTCGACATAGGAGGATGGGTCATGTCGACAAGCCTAGTGTGATTTTTGAGAAATTTTTATTTATATTAATTATTAATATACTTATATTATTTATAATTTATATTTCAGTTAATGAACATATACCAAATTCTCTTCTAAATTTAGTAAAGTTTTGTTCATTTAATGGTTTGGTTAATATATCAGCATTTTGTTTTTCAGTATTAATATATTCAAGAGTTACGACTTCTTTACTTACATTATCTCTAAGAAAATGATCAATATGTTTTGTTATAGCATGATGAGTTGGATTCTTAGATGAGTTTATCGCACTAGTATTATCACGATAAATTTGTGATTTAGTTATAGCTAATCCAAAATCTTTTAAAGTTTGTTGCATAAATATAACTTAGAACAAGGCAAAGCAGCAGATATATATTCTGCTTCAGTTGTTGACAAGGATACAGTATTTTGCTACTTACTAAACTAGAAAACCAAAGAATGTCCTAGAAAGTGACAAGTTCCACTTGTAATTTTTCGATCTGATTTACAACCAGCATAATCAGCATCACAATATGAAATTAAGTCAAATACATCATTTTTTGGGTAAAATAAACCATAATCTAAAGTATGTTTTACATATCTTAAAATTCTTTTAACAGTTTTAAGTGAGTTTCCTTAGGTTGAGATTGGTATCTTGTACAGAGACAGACATCATGCATGATGTCAGGACGACTTGTTGTTATATAAAGCAGCGAACCAATCATTCCCCGATACAATTTTTGATCAATATTTTTTGATTTATCTACTTTACTTAAAGCTACATTAGTTATCATTGGAGTTGATTTCCCACCAAAAGTGGTCCATCCAAATTTATTAATTAAATCCTTAGCATGTTTTCTTGACTATTAAAAATTTCTTTATCTAATTGTTTGATTTGAAGTCTTAAGAATAAACTTTGTGCTCCCATATGACTCATTTCAAATTCGTTAGCCATTATATCTGAAAATTCTTTATTCATTATGTTATTAGTTGATCCAAATATTATATCATCTACGTATATTTGTACTAGTTGAATATCATTTTTGTTTCTTTTAATAAAAAAATTTGTATCTATTTTACTAATTTCAAAACCAGATTGTAGTAAATAAGTTCTTAGTATTTCATACCAAGCTCTAGGAGCTTGTTTCAGACCATAAAAAGCTTTCTATAATTTATATACATGATTTGGAAATTTATTATCTTCAAAAAGTGGAGGTTGTTCAACATAAACATATTCTTTTACAAAACCATTTATAAAAGCACTTTTAACATCCATTTGATATAACTTAAAATTATTGTAAGTTTGCGAAAGCAAGTAGAGTCCTGATAGCTTTTTTTCTTGCTACGGGTGCAAAGGTTTCGTCATAATCAGTTCCTTCTTCTTGAAAATAACCTTGCGTGACTAAACGAGCTTTATTTTTTACGACCTCACCAAATTCATTCATTTTATTTTTATAAACCCTTTTTTTCAATTATACTTTAATCCTCATGTCTAGGGACAAGTTCTCAAACATCATTTCTAGTGAACTGATTCAATTCTTCTTGCATAGCAAGAATCCATGAATCATCAGATGATGCTTCCTTTGGATTTTTAGGTTCAATAGCTGATATAAAAGCTACATTATTCATAGTATTTAGTTGATTTCTTATTTTAACTATAGATTCAATATTTCCTAGGACATTTTCTACATGATGATCTTTTAATAGCCTAATTCTTTTATTAGGTTGAATGATTTCACAATTAGTTTCATTAGGTTCATTATTTAAAGTTACAAAATCTTCTTCATCTTCTTTTTGTACAGTATCTTTAAAATTTTCATCAAAAGATACATGCATTGTTTCTTCAATAGTGTTAGTTCTTAAATTATAAACTCTAAATCTTTACTTCTATTAGAATATCCGATAAAGATACCTTTGTCGGATTTAGGTTCAAATTTATCTACGTTATCTTTTTTATTAAGAATAAAACACTTACTACCAAAAACTTTAAAATAAGCCACTATGGGTTTCTTATTGTAAAGTAATTCATATCATGCTTTATTAGTTACAGGTAATTAGCCACAAGGAAGAAGTTATAAAAAAAATTAGTCTCAGGGACAACAAGTTCGCTTTTCAGTCTGAAGGACACTTTTTAGTGTAAACTGAAAATGATAGTTACAACTATCATTCTCTGATTTACACTAAAAAGTGTCTTTCAGCCTAAAAAGCAAACTTCTTGTCCTTGAAACTAAATTTTTCTCTAACTTTTTTCTTGAGCCTAAAAACTCCTATTAGTTAATGGTCTAACTAAAATCCTATTTAATATATAATACGCTGTAGCAACTGCTTCGCCCCAAAAGTTGTTAGGTAAGTTACTATCAGAAAGCATTGTTTTAGCATACTCTTGAATCATTCTATTTTTACGTTCTACCACTCCGTTTTGTTGTGTGGAGTTCTTGGAAAAGAGAAACGATGAATAATTCCTTTTTGATTATAGAAATTCTCAAAAAATTTATTTTTGAATTCTCCACCGTGACCACTACGAATAGTTTTTATTTTTAAAGAAAGTTAATTTTGAATTCTTTTAGCAAATTTTTTTAAATAATTCAAAAGCATCACTTTTAAGTTTAAGAAAAATTGTCCAACTATATCTAGAATAATCATCTACAATTACAAAAACATATTTATTATGATTAATTGATTGAACTTGAGATGGACCATATAAATCTAAATGAAGTAATTCTATAGGTTTAGAGGTAGAAATCATATCTTTTAATTTAAATGAACTTTTCTTAAGTTTTCCTAATTGGCAAGCATCACATTTACTATCTACTTTAAAGTTTAACATAGGAAGACCTCTAACTAAGTCAAATTTTGATAACCTAGATAACAGTTCGAAATTTAAATGACCAAATCTTTTATGCCAAATCCAAGGGTCACTTGTATTAGCCAACAGACATAAGTTATCATTTGAAATTTTCATACTAAGAATGTAAATGTTTTTCTTCCTAATTCCTTCAAAGATAATATTTGACTTATTATCTTCGATGTGACACTTACCTTTTTCAAATTTAATTTTAAATCCTTTATCACATAGTTGACTTATACTAAGCAAATTATGTTTTAAATTCCTAACTAACAAAATATCATAAATAAGAGAGTTTTAGAATTACCGACATTGTTGATGCCAACCACATATCCTTTTGAGTTATCGCCAAAGTTTACCAATCCACCATCTTGATATATAATGTCATTGAGTATTTCGAGATTTCCAGTCATATGCCTCAAACAGCCACTATCAAGTATCCATTTATCTTTCTCAATTTTCACAGTTTGTCCATTGGTTGTTGATTCTTCAAAAGCCACGTAACATGTCTGTTCATGCATAATAAACCAATTTGGTAGATAACTTGATTTTTCATAAAAACTATATGCAGACTTATGATACTTTGATGAAATGCATATATTCAAACTAGTATTAACAAAATTTCCTAAAAATGCCATTTTTAACTTTTCAAGTTTCAGATTACGAAAACTATGAAAACCTATGCTCTGATACCAATTGAAAGGGACAGCGGATTAAGGATCTTAAGGCTAATTTAACACTAGAGGGGGGGTGAATAGTGTTTAATGGATTCTAAAGCTTATATGAACTAACTTAAAATTATGACACAAACAAACGCAAAATTTAATCACAGAACAATTACAGAATCAAATAAAGATGCAGAAAGTAAATAAAAAACAGTAAAGGGAAAGAACACACAGGATTTTATACTGGTTCAGAGTTACCCTACATCTAGTTCTGTACCAAGGCAAACCACCTCATATAGATTTTTATTATACCAATGTCGAGATTACATTCCTCAATTTCAAAAGGCCTTGGGTTACCCTCCTGTCTCACGAGTCTGAGGCAAACTCGCTTGATTTACGGGCCACAAGATTACCCAATTGATTTCTATGCACAACCATACCTTATAGAGAGACTCGATAAACTTTTGATTACAAATTGATCCTATAAATCTGAATAGCACTTTGATCTTCAAGAGAGGACAGAGAATCAAACAAGAACGAGATTCTAATTTGATTCACTTAAGAATTCGAAAGAATTTGAACACGATCTTAAAAATATGAAAATTATAGAATATGAATTTGTAGAGAAGAAGAAGTGAAGAAAATATGAAAGTAGATGATTAAAAAATTCGTTTGTGAAGCCTATTTATAAAGCACCAACGGTCATAACCATTCATGAAGAGATTTACACGAATAGACACTTCTTTTGAAAATTGAAAATTTTGAATTCAACGGCCACCATGTCGACATGGGGTATCCTACGATGTCAACATCCCTATGTAAAAGACAATGTAAAATTTGCTTTTGAAAATGAAGTTTAAAACAAGAGTTTATTTTAGAACAAAAACAAATAATATTTTAAGGCAAAAACATCTTTTTGAAAAATCATTTGAAAATATAATTTTAAGGCTAAAATATTTTGAAAAGCAGTTTTGAAATCATTTTGAAGTTGTTTTGCAGCTTCTTCCTACAGAATATCTCATCACATCAGGACTCGAGAACTTGTACAAAACCAGGATGTTCGTTGGTTTGTAAGCCACCTGTCATAGGTTTGTAAGCTACTTATCGTGGGTTTGTAAGCCACTAAGAAGGTAGAAATGGGTTCCATCCCAAATGAAATTCGAAATGAAGATTTGCATGCTATTATGAAGTTTTAACAAAAAAAACTAGACACGTATCTTGAAATCTTGATCTTGATACTCATGAATCTTCAAACTTGATTTCTTCATTCTTGATCTTGATACTATACAGTCTTCAATAATCAGTACCTTCCTTACATATATCATGTATAATAATATTCATATATATCTAGACAATAGTGTTAGTATGTAAGTTATAATAAAAAAAAGTTACAAAGGTTGTTGTTGTCTCAAAACTACTATCTCCAGTTCCTAACAAAAATAACAAAATAGAACTATCTATTTATTCTTTCAAAACTCACAACGGATGGAATAAAATATAGTAATAGTAATTGTACCCATTTATTTCAATCATTGAAATGTCACAAAACATTACATAATGTCAGCCATTACAACATTTTATTTGAAAATACATTTCATGGGTGCAATAGAAAATAACATAAAAAGATTGATAGTTACCGCCATAAACTTCACTCTCGCCATCTTCAAGCATCACCAACTCCTTCTCTAACCCGTGTTACAATGAGGAAGGAGTCAGAACAACAAGTGTCTGGTGAATAGGAATCTCGAGCCTTACTATTTCAATACGTGGGCACTATAATTTAAATAAGAATACGTCTTACATAATTAAACCATTTAATACTTCATATAAGGAAAGGAGATGGGTCCTCAAACAACCACTTAATATCTTCCATTCTCGAAGTAGGTTTTTAAAATACATAAACAACGCCATAAATGTCTAACAATGCTAGAGATAGCACCCAGGCCACTTAATACCTTTTATTTGAAAATAGGCAGACTCTGACCATTTAAGACCTCAAACGAGGCAGATCCCATCATTTGATACCTATTCCCAGACAGACTCCTCATCGGTGATTATCTAGCTGGCATTTCATGGAATCTCTTGAGTTGCTTAATACTTCTTTATGGAAAGGCGGACCTTCAATCAGTCACTTAATATCTTATCCTAAAGCGGACCTCAATCAAGGTACCACCTACCATGCCTAATGACTAACCCCTTGGCTATTTATTACTTTATTTAAGGAAAAAGATGGCCCCTCAAACATCTATTTGATATCTTAAGACCCTTAAGCAGGCCCTTCGTATTATGACACATGCTCAATAACGTCTCACATTTGTCCGACTATTCATAGGAACCGGTAGTCAGATTAGATGAGCAGATTTACAATATAGAATTTGGGACTAAGCTCACATCATTATAAATATTTATCATAGGAGATGTCTCACATCAGCCCTAAAATCACATTGCTGGTAACCAGATTAGCTGGATAGACATCTGTGTAGCTTTTGACTAACTTTGTATCCCCGTAACTTAGCCATAATTTAAATACTTTACATATATGTAATACCCATTGCACCGTTCCATAATCAAGGCCTTATAAAGAATCTTTCTTATTACGCGTTAAAATATTAATTACTTTCTTAAGGGGATTTAGTGACAATTATTACCTGATTAACTATGCAATTATACGTTATAAATATAAGTTTATTGCGCTAATTAATATATAAATAAATATGCACTTATTATTCTATGCATGTGGAAATTACGCCCTAACTAACGTTAAATGTCAATTCCTTTTTAACCATGATAATACAAGACTTTCCTTTTTTCCCATTTTACCAATAATGTCCAAATTTTGATATCCATGACAAGGGATTCTAATATCCATAATAAGGGTTCAATGCTCATATCTAAAATTGCAATAAACGGACCTGTATATAAAATCTAAATCCAACTTATCTCTATTCAACTTCTTTTTATATGAAATTAGACAAGGAAAATTCTATTAAATTTTAACTTCGAATAATGATTCGTGCTTTATACACCATTTATCAATTAAATCTCTTAAATAGATTTGTAAAAAAGGAATAAGAAGTAGAATAGTATGTAGAATACATAAACTATAAAAATCCACAAAATTCCATTCTTTTAGCGTCAAAGAATTGAGATTCCAATTCTAAAATTGACATTTTTCTTTGGGGAATTTTGAGGATTTTTAATATGATGTTTTCATAATCCAAAACTTTCCAAGGTATATGTGAAATCCCACTATATTATCCAATTACTAATATAGAAAAAATTAAGATTTTCACTCACTTTTTTTTTTCAAAGAGAAATTTTATAAATATAAATATACCTCAAAAGCCGCCAACAAGCCTGACGGGTAACATGATAAGAAAATCAAAAAACCGTCAACAAGCCTGACGGGAAACTAACGTTGAAAACCAACAATCGCGGACGAAAGAACAGAAGAATAAATCGAAAAGCAAAAACCCAAGCAAACAAAAAAGAGGAAAACAAGAAACCGGACGAAACCCAAAAACGATAGAAGATAAGAGGTCCGAAAGAAAGCGATCCGAGCTATCCATCGCTCCGAACCAGATAGTAAGAAAAACCAGCTCCAGCCAAACAAGAGAAACCTAAACCTGAAAACAATAGCAGCGAAGTAAGATGTAAAAAGGGGGGGGAGGGGAAGGAAGAGCCAGAAAACACCTGGCCCGCAACCGAGTCTCAACCAATTCCCGCTCTAGCGGAAAGCCTAGAACAAGAAATAGACAGAAGGGGCAGAAGAAGGCGAGAGCGGGAACTAACCGATCCCTTGAAAGGTCTGGCTTTAAAAGCCAGAAAAACATCATTTCTAATCCGACGAATAATGGAAGCAGGATCCATGGGAAATTCGTCAAATATGGCCTTATTTCGCGCACACCAAATGTGCCAGCAGATCAGACAAGGAATCAAGCGAAAAATGACAGAGCGCAAAGACTTACCTGAGGTTCCGTTCCACCAGGTGCTCTGTAAGTCACTCGGCGAGCCGTATCTTCCTCGGATGCCAATTAGATTATCAAAATAATTCCAACAGGCACTAGCTGTGAAGCCCGAGAATAGTAAGTGATCAGAAGATTCAGATGCCCCGTTGCCGCAGCACCTGCAACGGGAAACTAAAGGAATCCCAATCCGCTGAAGTTTCTCATCAACCGGCAACCCCTTATGCAGGGTTCGCCACATAAACAAGGACACTTTAGGAGGGATTCTAGCGTCCCAAATAAAAGAGAATAGAGGGAGAACCGGAGACGGTGTACGAAAGGAATTCCACGCTTTGAAGATGGAAAACGTTCCACCGTCCCAACCGGAGAGGCCTCCGTGAAAGTCAAAGAAAGATTTGATCGATTGCATGTGCTTCCAAGTCTCACTTGCGAAACTTGGAGAACCAGAATAGCCAGCGGAGGCCAGCCTTCGGTACTTGGCATGCAGGAACTTAGCTTATGCAGGGTTCGCCACATAAACAAGATTTTCACTCACTTAGCTTTGCCTCTGTTTGGATTTGTAACGTCCATTATAATCTTCTTCGAATCTCTTCTTTTTGATATATATATATATATATATATATATATATATATATATATATAACAAGGGATTTTTTTGTGTGTGTGTGTATTAGATTTAGAAAGTTTGAAGGAGAAGCGGTTTAGAAATTAAATAATAAACAAAGATAGCTAGGATTTTTTACTTGAAATTCTAATGGAGTTTTTTGAATCTAAGAAGATATAAACTAACATAACTTCGTTGATGCTTTCAAAAATTTGTGAATAAAAGTGAGAGATCTAATGTCTTATTTATAGTGGTTGAAACGCACTAGAACCATAAGATGAAATTAGGTCAAAAACATATATATCTGGAGCATTTAACATTGAATAACCCTAGCCGCCATTACATAGTAAAGATCGATTGCCTACCTCGACCGGTCAACCGCTAGGGGTTGATTGGTTGGGTCGCGTTGGTCGACCGCTCCTCTTATTTCAGGGGCGTTTGATTGTTTCCGTTGTTTATTTTATTCCGTAATTAACTTTTAACGTTAATTGTTAAGTTTAACGCTTACTTGACCCTGAAGTCTAATCACAGCTAATTTTGAATTTTTTTAAATTTAATTACTCATTTGAATTCGAATTTGAATTAAACTAATTTAAATATGAAAAATTCGAACACTTATAACCTCTTTGTTTGAGCTTCATATTTAACATATTATATATGAAAACAGATCAAAATTTCTCCATGAGCGAAACAGAATAAGTTTTGTGTTCAAATTCCAACTTTTATAAAATTTCTATTTTTATCGTTACCCTATTTAATTGAATTTCTTCTTAATTTGCTTATTTAATTAGATTGATTTTACGGAAGGTTACATATTTAAAATAAATTCAAATAAGATCTAAATAAATTTAGACTTCGTAGGCCCAATAAAGATCCAAAATGAAATAATTTTTGAAATTTACTTATTTATCCCGTTACACGTTGGTCTAGTTCCAACAGATGTAGGAGAGCGGATCGAGACCAAGCCGGACCTGGTTCAGATCTTGTCTAAATCGAAGGTTGCTTTGAAGTGAAATGATATGTCCTCATTCTGGCATCTCATTGAGTAGAAAGTTTGGGTTGAGACCATGGGCTTGTGTTGGCCTTCTCGCCCAGTGTACTGGACTTGTTTTGATTGGATCATATTGCTTTTAATCGACCTGCTAGTTACTTAAAAAAAATTTGGGCAACAACCATTATTAATCAAACCGTGTACCTATATATTTATATGTTAAATATAGTGTAAACATATACTGAGTATACGGCTGGTGAAATTTGAAATTAATGATCATGCATGATAGTGCAGTGCTTAACAAGTTATAAGTAATATGTGATCGATGTTCTTGTTTTATTTTAGAGTTGTTGTGCAATAAAACATTAGTTATACGTTGCGTGCTTCGATATTACTTAAATAAATTTATGCAAATGTTTATACACGGTGTTTGGAAAGAATATAATCTAAACAAACGGTTGTAATAAAAAAAATTAACACTTACCATGCTTATGCATTTTCAATTTCATAATCTATCAGTATTCACACCATCCAACGTGCTTTCCAAGAACAACAATCACTCCTAATTTTCCGGTACCTTTCTTACAGATAAACATATTATTAAATCAAAGGAACTAGTGTTCAACCCCACCTTCACTGTTTCATGCCTTACATGATTAATTAGCGAATAACTAGAAACATAAACAAACAAAGGAGAAAAGAGTGGTTACGCCAAAAAAGGGAGAAAATATACGGCGGGAAAAGAATCTTGAATCTTCAGATTCATTTATTTGCAATGTACATGATTTATTGTCGGTTGGAATGTCCATTTTCATTTATTTTCGCCCATTCATACATCAGAAATTACCAGCCTGTCCTTGTGTACAAGTTTGTCGGTACGGCACCGCTCATTTGGAAGGAAGATGGCCGTTAAATTTGACGGCAGCATTGGTATTAGGATTTGATCTCATGTCGCTTTCGTATGGTGGCATGCTGGCCCCTGCCGGCAACAAACATGCTGTACAGTTCGTTGCCTCCGTTGATATTTTTTCCTTTTCTTTTTATTTTTAAATCTCCCGCTTTTTTTTTTTTTTTCCTTTTATGAATTCACACCCAGCACCAAAATTTATAACCTAAACATGATTGTGTTTGGGCGCCAATTTTTCTTAAATTTCTGTTCTTATTTTTAACAATCATAAAGTACGTACGCAGGTAATAAGCAAATAAACCTTAGAAAAACGCCGAGTACACTTTTCTTAGGGAGAATGAATTTGCACTTGTGCTATCTGATTAATGGAAAGTGATAAATTGAAAGAGGAAATTGGTTGAGCATGACGTGACATGAGGACGCGTCCGACATGTTGGACACCAATGTACCTCTCCCACCATTACCACAATGGAACTGTGAACATGACTAACATCGTTAGGGTATCTGATGCAGTGGACACATCACCAATAGAAACGGACCAAAATCCAGTTACGAACGACATCTATGTATACGTGTCACGAACGGGAGCGATACAAGCAAAAATGCCGAACGGTATATTAGCTAATGTTTGATGGATCCATACTTTATGCCAATGAGGTATCAAATACAAGCACACCGCTCTCTCTAAATGAGCCTTTGAAAATTAGCTGTAGATTTGTTTCTTTGAAAAGAAAAAAATTAATATAAAAATTTAAAACATTAGAATTCAGGTTTTAATGCACAAAACAAGTTAAAAGAAGAGTTCATTAATGGATCCGCAATTAGGATAGAAGTAGGGTTGTAGTTCAGAGATAATAGTAATGACAAAATAAATGCAAAAGTGGACAAGAAATAGAATGATAATAAAAAACTGTTGTCAGGGAAGTGGTAGTCAAAATAGCTGGAAACCAGTTGGTTTGAGTCAGAGTCCAACTGTTTCGTTGGACCGAACTCACGTGACCGGGCCCATTAGATCCAAATGTTTGCCATCATTCCATTCTAATCGCTGGGAGTGATGAACACACCACACCAACAGCCGTATTTGATTATATTTTCTAAATCGCTATATTTTTCTCCTTTTTGCTGCCTTCACATACAAGCCAAGCCCACCTTTCCGTCTTTCATTTATTATGTTGGTCCGTTCATGTTTACATTCTTACTCAACCTATGATATATATGCCATATTGTTGTTATGCTTATATATTAATAATTAATGATTTGCTTTTAGCGTAGATGTGAATTATCAGGCTCGTAAAAAGTGAGAGTTTGTACTGGGAGTTGGTGTAAACTTAAAGATTAAGCTAGTTGCACTCGACCCTAACCTGTTTCGCTTTTGGAATTATATTCGGGTGCATGTGCTACTTTGGCTGCTCTTGTTGGGTGTCACCCACGATTTGACGTAAAATCCTAATTAACCTTTACTTCCCCCGCTTGCCCAAGTATTTTCACACGTTAATTTTGTTAATAGCACTAATTAGTGCACATACATATCCATTCTCCTTTTTCTTTCACATCATTTTTTTCCGTCTTTTCACAACGTCTAGTTCAGATTCTGGTAACGAAGCCAATGAAGCATGCAATGATGCATACGATCTGCTGATCGTTTTAACCTGCTTGCCTAGAAAGAAACTTGCTATATGGCAAACTACGTACCTAAACGTACACTGACATACCATGTGTTGAATACACGTGTCAATGGAATTTCACAACGAACAAGATTTGCCTTCTCTCTTTGGGCAACCGGTTAGAACATTCCCAACCGTGTTGGATGGGAAGCGTCGAATCAAGTGAATCTCGAATCAAGTGAATCGAAAGAAAACTCATTCAAACGCGAAGACAAAGAAGCACGTGTGTGCTTCTCTTTAGCCAGCTAAATTATAGCAGCTAAAGGTAAACATGTGGATTGCAATACACAGTCGTTGGACTGCAATCCACGAAATACACTTAGCCGACTTTAATTTAACCGGCTAAGTGTACACAAGATGGTCGGCTATAAATTACTCAATTACTCCATTTCTTCCACAAATATTTTCCTTTTGCTTGCTACTTCCATTTTTCCAACATCCGAGAGCTTAGCAATTTTTTTTAAAGGTTAAAAAAATGAAAAGAACATTGAGGAGAATCCGAGAAAACAACAGTCACGGTGGTGGAATGTTCCGTTGACCGTAAAAAACGCTTCTGCCGAAGAAAATATAGACATACCGACGACGGGCGCTGGAGGTCGACGAAGCACGGTGGCGTGGCGAAGATATATATGTGGGTAGAAATACAGCAAATACAATTCTGGGACCCCACATCAACCAAAATTTGGGACCCGACAAGTATTTGATCAATTTCCATATACTGTCGAACGACGAAGCACACATCAGCACGTGTATCGAAAATTCTGTAAGTTATCTACCTTCAAATCATGTTTTAGTTTAAAATTGTAGAATAAAAATTGAATATGAGACCTGTTTTAAACTAGGCTCGTCGTGAGCACACCCGTGGTTCTTGGGTTAGTGTAATCTACCTATATAAAATGATCTGATCTTATGATGCGACGACATTATTGATGTTTTTATTAAATATATAGGATTTGAAGATGTCTTGAGTACATAATTACATAATTACTCTTTATTTATTTAATGCTTTTTAGCGTTTTCAATAATCGTAAATTGCTTTAATAGGTATCAATAATCTATAAATTCAGATGTTAAGTCATGTGGTGCTTTAGCCGCATGTTGGTGGAAGACCACTCATACATTCCACTTTAGTTTTGGAGAATTTGGCTTTACCCTTTAGACTTTGCTGTGCTTACCGGTTTAGGCATCGGAAAAGGGAGACCTTACCATATGACGAGTAACACCAGCACTTTCCCGTTTATCTAGTGTATTTCCACTCCACATCTTGACGTACAAGATGGACTATCATCCAGACTGCATATTAGATGCTCTTACATTAGACAAGCAATCTATGAATTAGTAAATGGTCGTAGCACGGACAATCATTTGGAGATTACTTGACTGTTTATTCTATACATGATGGGAAACCTATTCTTTACAAATGTATCGAACACGTTGCCGGTCGGATATGTTGCAGCTGTTGTGGAGTTGTCGTTTGATATTCCAATCATATATCATTGGGGGACTTCAATATTAGCGTATTTGTATCGCTCTATGGATCATCAGTGCATTAGATCCACCTCCGTTACAGGTTTTTGGGAGATTTACAATACTGGTACTATGAGTACTTTCGAAACATGACTTATCCGACGTTGGACTTCATGAGAGCCAGATCATGAATTTTATATTTAAACAAATGTTTTGTAAAGAAAATTCAAAACATCTTCAATAATTCTCAACATCTTCGGTAATCTTCAATGTCAATTGAAAGTTGGATTCCCGATGATTATTTCGTACTAATCAAATCGTACATAGAAACCGATCGTAGTTAGACACATGGAAAAGGAGTTGGAGCAATATTTTTGGGTCACTCTAAACGAGATTTTTAATAGTCATCCTGAATGTAGATTAATTCGAAGGCTTTTGAAAACTCGAAGTACTTTTGTCGCGTTTACTAGAGATTGTCGAGGCTATAGAATCGTTATAAATACAATGAAGGAAGAAGATCTATTTCAGGTAACACCAGCTACGTTTGATTCTCGTTATTTGTAAGAGCATCAAGTTGATTTTCTTAGACATTCTGCATATAATCTCTGGGTTAGATATATTAGACAATTTGAATGAAGTTTGGCTTAGTTAAGTTTTCTAGGTTAATTACCTTCAATGTGTTCTTTGCACTTTTAGTAAGTTATATATACTTTCAAATTTAATTAAATCCGTGTTTTAAAAATCTAGTATGCACTTAAGATAATAACAACATTTAACCCATGGAAAACATTAACAAACAAGACTTAACTTACTAAGACAACAAATAATATACGCAGACAACTTCATAGAAAACAAACAGCAAAACACGACAACATCATGGAAAGAAAATAAGACAACCAATGATTAAATAAACGACCTTCGACCACTTGATAAGTTAATTGAACCCAATGTCCTTTGAAATATATGCATTTGTTCTTCAAATTTGTTAGCATACACAACTACTCGATGAGGAAGAGGATCGTCCATCCATTGCCAAAGTTCACAACCATTTGGAGAATTACAACATCTATAATAGCACCATGTCGGTTCCGTTTCTTAATACAACATACAGAACAGAAACTCCATAGTTACAGTAGATCTCTCGAGAATTAACCTCTTGATCTATGCGAGATACTAGGTGTCATATTTCATTCCTTCATTCTCTTATCCCGTTATGGCTACACCGCTCTTCTCTCTGACATCTACCATTTTCAAACTGTGTGCGCTCTTGCTCTCTTACATGGGCATTGTGTCTTTGCTCTATTTCAGTATACCACTCGGTTGGTGGTTGAGGGGAGAATGTATTTGTTGGGCTATTTATTGTAATGGACCTTCACATAAGTATGAGAAGAGCAAAGAAATATGATTGTAATCGATCATTTTTATATATCACTTCTATGATATGAACGAAGATAAGTATAACAAGCAAAACGATATTTATATAGCATAATACATTGCTCGTGTAAAGCAGGGCAACGTGGATATAGTGGTCGATTTTGCCCGACACTTTATCATTCTCACTCAACATCCTTTAGCTTTAATCCATGTAAAGTAATGCATAGTGGCTACATTGTCCAATGCGACCCGACACTGTGTACTTACAAACCACTTTATTTCTATACCTAGAAATTATCTTCAAAACACGTTTTTTATTTGGGTCACAACAGATATTGTGTAAAACACCGTTACTAAAATCCAAAAATACTGGTTTATGGATTCAATTAAAATAAATATTAATAAGTCTCATATGCTATGTAAAAACATTTTCTTTGGCTATTATAACAATGGTGTCATAGTCTATGCTCTTTTTATTTTTACCGAAAACATGTATTACAACAATAAATGTTGTAACTCATGTTTTCGATACTTAACACACTCTAGGTTTTTATATTTAAAATGTTTATTTACCTACAAAGAAACTAGCGAGCTGTACATGCTCTATAATTCTTCAAAAAGAATTTCACTTTTGATAAAATTTACATCATATAAAAATCAATTTAAATTTTATACCACTTTTTTTTTCTTTCAAAAACCCAATATTTACTTCCTCAAACATATTAATAATGATATTTTTCAACAATTCAAAAAGTTTCATTTTATTAGGATAGACATAAAGTGGATTTTCTTCTTATTACCTTAGGAATATCCTTCCTAAAATTTGGGAATCTCATTTACTAAAATCTCTTATTCCTTCCAAAATAAAAATAATCTCTCTATTATCTTCAGGGAACTTTCCCACTTCTTATGACATATGGATACTAATCTTCTCTCAAAACATAGCTTATTGTACAGTATAAATTGGTAGTAACTTAGGGCTTAACACTCTTGGGTCATCCCAAACCCAACTAGAAAACTATGCATAAATGTACTTCTAAAAACTTCCATATGTTAAAATCTATAATTCGGGACTATTTGAATTTTAGTGCATAATATACTTATGTTTTATTCAAAATTATAAATATGTTCACCCACTATCTACCTAGAAACCCTAAACCTAGGCTTTGACACCAAATGTAACAACCCAAATTCCAGTGGGTCAGGATTATTCGCCAAAATGCTAAAATCCAAGCCCACTAAAGCCCGGTTGGGTATTTGATATCCTGCAAATAGGCAAAGACAAATATATCAGAGCTCAAATAAATATCTCACAGTGTAACTGACCAAAATATAATAGCAGGTAAATACTCACCAAGATAATAACACTTTCTAAACAAGTGTCTCAAAGCTGGAAAGTCCCTGCCATCTATCTAACCTGTAGGATGTTATGAGTAGGGGATCAGAACTAAAGTTCTGGTGAATGGACAAATCTACATATGCCGTTTTATTTCTATTTTCTGTTATATTTGGCTTATAATACTCACACCTCTATCGTGAATCGTACCCATCTACTCCTTAGTAGATTAAAACCTAATAGCACACATACACACACACACACAAATACACACACACACATGCCCAATGACCGCACTGGCCCTAGGTACTACCCATAGTACCTTCCGTATCCTCATCGAAAAGGACTCCATTGTCTTGCTCCTAGAGTGTTCTGTAACTACATTGTAAAGGACAGATTCGTGAGGCCTACAATATAGATGGTCCGTCGTCTACTATGAAAACGTAAAACTGCATCCGCACTAGCCTATACTATTGTTCAGACATCCACATGTACCACCCAGTGCATACTTTTAGGACTATACGCAGTCGCTCTGTCTACTTTATGAATCCTGCTAACAAGGTCTACCTTGTACGGAACTTAGTCGAGGATTTTCTATATATATAAAGGACAACTTCGTTAGGCCACAATATAGATACTCTACTTAGTCTGTCTCTTTTCTCATCATGATATGGACCCACACATCCACCCCTAAACTAATCGATAGTCCTTTCAAGAGCTAAGTAGTTGTGCCCTACTGCAAACAATCTAAACTTCTAATTGGCTACGCCCTTCGTCCAATGTCTCGATAGTGAAAAAATCATTAGCCTGTTGGTTTAATTCTAGTCTTTCCCGAACTCGCTCTTAGTTGATGATGGCTTGATCTCCGCATGCGACTATCCTTTTGGGTCCTGCCCACAAAAACCTACTCGCAAGTCAAAGTACGGTTTCATACGAATATCCTTCTCTACTCCTCAACCTTTCGACTTCCTACAAAGGTCCGCTTCGTTAGACCTACAATGTAAAAGCAATCAAGGCATATTCTCTTGAAGGAACACTTACAGACCTGCCTCCGGTGGTGCAACTTCGTTAGGCCTACCCAAGAGGGCCATCCTAGAGTACCTTCATGTCCCGTTGAAGTCTCATACTTTCTTCTAGCCCAAATTAACTAAGTTGGACGTGCTATTTCTGTGGGCTCTTCATCCTTTAGGCTGCCCCAAATGCATCTTACTATTTTATTAGACCCTAAGTCTAATCTTTTATTTTGCATTTAGTGTACTTTTCTTATTCTGTTGGCTACTTATTTACCATAATCAGCATAAGCGTGTCGCAGTCTCACCGAACTATTGTGAGACCATCAGTTCCCGACTGAAACGGAATGATGTTGGTATGGACCTTTCTTCTTTGTTTGCTTATTAACTTAGTGCATGTTTTAAAATAAGCCCTTTTTATCATCTCTAATTATAACCTATGTTGTAATTGTACTTGCAATTGTTACTTCTATATTCTTCTATAATCTACATGTTATAAATATAATTGCAAGTGTCTCTTTTCTATTCTAGTCTGCCTTCTTCTATTGTGATATTGAATTCTCTTTAGTTTTCTTATATTATATGACAAATCTTTGCTTCGGACTACGTCCGACTGTCACAAATTTACTTATCATAATAACTACTTTGCTTTTATTCTACTATCTGCGCATTATATGCAGATCTAGACACATTTTTATTTATTGTTTCTAGTCTTGTTAAATAATTAACTTGATTTCTTCTTTAATTTCTTTAAATCTTCACTTTATTTCTTTTATCCTAGGAAGTAGTTCTATTCTATTTGGTTGGTGACAAAAACTGTGCTAAAAATCCATTTCTATATTTTAAATATAAAATGATGCTATAAACAATAATTCATAATTGCAAGATATTTCTTTTTATCGTTTCTTTAATTGTTGGGTAATGCAAAATACAGAAATATCTCTATTTTACACTAATTCTCTTTTTCTTTCTTTTATTTTGAAATTGCATTTATCGTTATCTTTTAAATATTAAACTATGGAAATGTATTCTCTTTTCTAAACCAACCAATTAATGTATCGCTAACTTCTAAATCAAGTTATTGGATTTCCCTCTTTTTAATTTATTTCTCCCGTTTTAGCATAATTTACTGTAAATTTCTTGCTTTAAGGCTTAAGTCTTTCTCTATAACTGTTAAGCCCAATATTATTCATATTTAATTAGATTTCTTTCTTTCTTTTCCATATAAATAATAATTAAATATAAGCTTTCTTATAAAATTTACAGTTTTCAACATAACTAATTACTGAAAATAAATGCTGAATTAAATATTTGACGGGAATCTAACAATAATATATCATAAATGTAAAAGATATATAATTTAAATCCACTCACCTGTCGTCCTTAGCTTTGCTCCATGGCCTTCTTAGATCCCCTTCTAAGGCGTCTAATATTTTTATTAAGAAGATCTTTTCCCCATAAATATTTTCTATTTAGGGTTCATCCTCAGGCAATGAACCCAATTGGGAGAAAATACGATTGTGAGAAAATATTTAGGCCTAGGGTTCTATTTATAGTGTAGCTTGTGGATCTTAGACCGTCAGATTTTTGGATTGAATCTGGTGCAGCCACGTCATAGGGTCGCTGCGAGTTGTCGGATCTGAAAAATGACGCCCCAGATTGCGCAAAATCGAATTAATACACTTCGGCATGTCCCTAGGCGAATTCACGTCCAGGGCAACATGCGGGACGACCTGTGTGTATTAGACCTTAGGGTCGACCATTGTGCCTCGTGGGTCGACCTATGGCTCGACCCATGCTATTATATATATATATATATATATATATATATATATATTTAAAGATAGCTTTCATATAAAAAGTCAACCAAAAGCTGTCAACATGCCTGACAGGTAACCAAAACAATCCCAAAAGGAAATACAACACCGAGAACTCACAACATAGATAAAAATGAAACACCCAAAAGGAATCAATAGATACTGTAGAGAAGCAGATGCTAAGGATCTCTGGCCCAGCCACACTACACACCCGATGAGCTCCTGGCTACTACCGCCCAACCGACATCGTAATCGAGCTCCGGCAATGCCACCGCCCGACGACGATGTAGTGGGACCAACAATCATAGAAAAGCAAGCCCATCCGCCGCCCCTCCTAAATAGTAGGAGGAAACGGCCAACACCCCTAAAACTGAAAGGCCGACATCTGGAAGGGGATAATGAATTCCTTGAAGCAATCTCCCAGCAGAAGAGGAACATAGAGATAAGAGCCACTTTTGAAAAGCAAGAGCCTGAAAGCAATAGACACACTGTAAGAAATCAAAAGGGGGGGAGAGGGGGGAAGACGGACAGGGAGGAGACTAGGAAGCCAGAACCACCAGTCTCCGGTTCGGCAATCATCCAATTCCCGCTCTAAACGAAGACTGAGAGCGGGATATAGATAAAAGGTTTACTAAGCGACCAGAACGAGCACTGACTGACCCTCTGAAAGGTCGTCCCCTAAATGCTAAGAAAACATCATCTCTCACCCGCCGAATAACGGATAGGGGATCCATAGGAACCTCGTCAAAAATTGCCTTATTCCACGCACACCATACATGCCAGCATATCAGACATGGAATCAAGCGAAAGATGATAGAGCGAAGAGATTTCCCAGAGCAATCAAACCACCAAGATGACAGCAAGTCATTTTACGAGGTGATGGTGCCACGGACACCCAATAAATTACTGAAATAATTCCAGCAGGATCTGGCACACCAGCCAACGAAAAGCAAATGATTGATCGATTCTGTTTCCCCGTTGCCACAGCACCTGCATCGGGAAACAAGCGGAATGCCAATCTGCTGGAGGTTCTCATCAACCGATAACCCATAATGGAAGGTTCTCCACATGAGAAGAGAGACTTTTGGAGGAATCCGAACGTCCCAAACGAAAGAAAATAGAGGAAGGACAGGAGAAGGAGTTCGAGAAGAACTCCAGGCCTTAAGAATAGAGAACGGACCACCATCCCATCCGGAGTGGCCGCTATGAGAATCAACAAGCAGTTTGACCGATTGCATATGCTTCCAAGTCTCACTGGCGTAACAAGGAGAACCTGCATATCCAGAGGACTCCAGTCTCCGGTACTTAGCATGGAGGAATTTGGCCCATAAGGAGTCGTTAATACTGAACCTGTAGCACAACTTACAAGCGAAAGCCGAACAGATGTCTTTCGGATTCCGCAAACCTAATCCACCCTCAGTCTTAGGACGGCAGATAACATTCCAAGACACCCAGTGGTGTCTGCGATTGTCACCCTTCGAACCCCAGAAGAAAGAGGATGCCAAAGATTGGAACGAGCGAAAAAAAGAGGCAGTAGGGGTCATAGCGGCGAATATATGAGTACCATAGAGCTCAGAACCGATCGAATGAGCACTAATCTACCAGCTTTTGACAGAAGGGACGCATTCCATCGGATAATCTTACCCCTTACCTTATCCGTAAGAGGATCGAAAATGGCGTTTAGTTTCCTTCCTCGGTAAAGAACTATACCCAAATAAGGTAAGGGAAGGGAAGCAGCCTTGAATCCAGTAAAAGATTCGACCCAAGAAATTCTCACATGGTCCATGTCCTTCGCGTGCACGAAGGAACTCTTCGAAGAGTTGACCAATTGGCCCGAACACCTCTCGTACAACTTAATGAACCGAATAAGGCGGCTAACAGAGGACCGAGTTCCGTTGGAGAAAATGACAATGTCATCCGCGAATGACAGAGAGGAGACGAGGGGACACCGACTCGGAATACCGAATCGCTGAATTTGACCATAAACCGTCAATGTGTGGATGCCACGTATGAAGGCCTCGGCCGCGATAACGAAAAGAGAAGGAGATAGAGGATCGCCTTGACGGATACCTCTACCAGCTTTGAAAAAGCCATTGGCCGATCCGTTAATGAGAACAGAGTACCAGCAGTTGGAAATGAGTCTCCAAACCAAATCAATTAGGTTTCAGGGAAACCGAAAGCGCGAAGAACCTTGATGATGAAAAACCAGGACATACGGTCGTAGGCCTTTTCCATATCAAGTTTGAAAATAATGTTAGAACCCCTGACCTTTCGGTCAATCTGAGAAACAAGTTCTTGGGCTAATAGGACGTTATCAGTGATCAAACGCCCTTTAACAAAACCCGCTTGAGAAGAAGATATAATGCGATCAAGGTAAGGAGCCATACGGGTGGCCAAAACCTTGGATATCACTTTGTTTGCGAAGTTACAAAGGCTGATAGGACGGAACTCCGAACACGCCCGAGGATTATCACACTTTGGAATCAAGACCAAATTCGTGGATGACCAACTAATGGGAAGATCGGTCCCGGAAAAGAAATGCTGAATTGTCAGGCATAAATCAGCTTGGATGATATGCCAAGTAGTACGAAAGAAGGAACCATTAAAACCATCCGGCCCACAGGCACTATCCTTACTAAGAGCAAAGACACAGGCACGAACCTCATCTGTCGAAGGCGGGGAAGCCAAATCTACACTTCCCACAGCAGGAACAATACGAGGAATGAAAGAAAGGATGTCCGAATCCGGATCGGACACTGATGGAGAACCCAGATATGATTGAAAATGAGAGACTAATACCTCTTTGATTTCAGAAGGAGTCGAAGCCACAGATTGGTCCGTTCTCACAATTTCGTGAATAGAAAGCAAATTAGCTTTCTTGCGAATAGACGAGTGGAAGAATTTGGAATTCGTATCTCCTTCAACCACCCACTTGATCCGCGCCTTTTGACGCAGATAGGAGTTCTCAATACGAAGTTCCGAAGAGAAAGACAACTGAGCGCAAGCCCACAGCTCCTTATTTTCTGCCGATGGAGTCTCGTCGAACAATGTTTCGGCAAGAATCAGAGACGCTTCTGCCGCTCGCACCCTGTCGAAAATATTCCGGAAAACAAGGGAATTCCATGTCTTAAGACTAGCCTTTAGACGCTTCAGTTTCCCAGAGAAATCCCCCATGGGAGCAGCCATAATGGGAGTGGACCACGATTCCTCAACCACCTGAAGAAAGCTATGGTGGGAACTCCACATGCTAAGATAACGGAAAGAAGAAGGCCCCGATAAAGATCGCGAAGCGCACTGAAGAACAAGAGGCGCATGATCAGAGCAAGACCGATGAAGATGAGAGATAGAGAAAGAGTAAGGGAGGTTGAACCAATCAGCAGATCCAAAAATCCTATCCAACCTGGAGAGGATCCGGTTCGGACCTACCTGATTGTTAGACCAAGTAAAAGCGGAACCAACGAACGGAATTTCAGATAACCCAGATCTCGCAACGAAGGAATTGAAATCTGAAACCGAAAGACGATTGACGGCTACCCCTCCCAATTTTTCAGTCTGACTAGCGACAACATTGAAGTCGCCACCTACAACTTAAAGCGAGCAACCGAAATCAGCTAGAGACAAAATATCATCCCAAAGAGATAATCTTTCTAACCGGTCACACTTGGCGTATACCGCCGAAAAAAAGAATGGCTGAGGGGAGAAGGAGGAATAACACAAGATAGTTAAAAGTTGAGACGAGTCAAAAATTGGGCGAACATTGCAATCTTTGGACCAAAGAATCCATATTTTACCCGAAACATTAGATAAAGCACCACCAAAACCTAACGACAACACGGCCTTTGTGATCTCACCGGGACCCACAAAAGGTTCTAAAATAGCCACCAAACCAATGGAATGCTTACGGACAACCCGCTTAAGCCTAGCAGAAGAAGCTTCATTACCTATACCACGAATATTCCAGAAGAGAAAGTTCGACATAAAGCCAACACCTAAGAGAGAAAAAGAAAACAACAAAAGAAATCACACAGACGGAGATCAGATAAGATACAAGGAGGATAGAGCAGATCTATCAATCTGCTCTGTCGCCGCTATAGAGCGAGTACGAATAGTGCGTGGGATGACCAAAGCGTCACGCGAACTACGTCTAGAGGATCTGCGCAGAGGCTGACGCAATGGTCCGGACACTGAAGACTCATCTAATCTCGCCATCGAACCGGGCATAAGAGAAGAGGAGCGGGATGGGAGAGAGTTCTCGGAAAGACGAGAAAGCCATTCATTAATCAACGCAATATCCTCTACAGAAAGCATCGGAATGACGATCGATAAGGCACAGGGAGACGAAGCGAGAGAACAACGGGATGAGCAGCAAATAGGCGAGGAGACAGGAGGAACCGGGACGGATAGAGGATATCGATAATATGTAGGGGATCTATAAAATCGCATCCCACGATGCTGTAGGAACCTAACCCAAGCCGGACTGCCATAGGAAAGGCAGCCCCGCGAGACAGGAGAGGTTCGCAGGGTGGACCTAGCAGAAATATCACCCGATCGGGTCGCAACTGACTGGTAATATTCCAGTCTGACCGCATAGCGGGCCGCACCAGGGTACACCATGCAATCAGGAATGGAACACCGCCTGAGCCAATCGACCCAAACAGGGTAATATCTCCGTAGAGACCGATGGGGACCAAACAGAATAGGTACACGATAAGCCACAAACGACACAGACCTGGCCTCGCTATGGCTAAGACTATAATACCAACACGGGTAGTCACACTGTTCGCTCCAAACGGAGTTCACAATGCCAAAGTGACCTGACACGTCACCAACCATCAGAGAGGTAACAGTATCAGGGAGCACACGCCGAAGCGCGTCATGGCTCATAACCAAACAGAATAAACCAACAGATACAAGCCGACAAGTAACCAATAACCCATAATTAACGACTAACAGGATATGCACTACCAAAAAACTCACCTGGCCGGACGCCAAAGCACTTACCTGCAGCTGAACGTCGAAGAACACAAGAGAACAGCCCATCAAAGCCTGACTGATCAAAAAACCACTTGCCTGCTGTATCAAAGCACATGGTAAAAACTGGCAAACACCCGAAGATTGCATACCAGACAATACAAACATCAGATCAGGCCCACAAAAAGGCATAACCCTACCGGAGCCACGCAAAACAACTGCCTGAAACCATTGCAACAGAACAGAACGATCCACAACTACATCAAAGGACCAATGCCGACAACCGCTAACCACCTGCTCTGCCACCGGAAAGCTAACCAACTCAACATGACTTGAAGAGGTGGTGAAATCCCCTTCAGTCAAAGAAACTACAGAACGAACATCAGTCTTATGAACAAGACTACACAAATCCTCATCGAGCAACCCCCCAAAAGAACCGCATTCCACCATGGCTTTCTCAGGACCGAGAGCCACGATAGAAGGACTCGAAGAGGTGGTGAGCTCCTCTTCAGTCGCAAAGTTACCAAAACCTATAGAGCCACAAAGCACCGACCCCACCATCAAAGGCAACTCCCCCCGTGGCTCCACCTCACAAGAAACAGAGATGAAAAGCTTCGGTTTGAAAAGGGGGATGAAATCCCTTTTCTGAACCACTTCAAAATCTGAAGGAGAGCACGGTTCCACCGATCGACCCACGGCCACAACAAGGCGATGACGTCGCGGCAATCGAGATTGAAGACCATCACCCCAAACGGGTAAGAGCTCCAAAAAGCAACAATCGACCCATACATAACGAGATCTACAGAGAGCCCCAAAATCAACCGAGCAATAAACCCTAACCTCAATCGATTTTACACCAGTAAAAATCACTGAGCAGGGCCCTGAAACCACAGCCGATAAGGCGGTACCAATAGCTTCGAACGACGGACAATTTCGCACAAAGGAACCGGAGAGGAGGAACTCTCCCTCATTCGAGAGTGGCAGCGGTTCCATCAACCAAGAGGAGAAAAAAAAATAAAACGAAAAACGCTAGATCCGAATAGTAATAGCAGTAATAAACGCAGGAACAAGAAAAGCGACGGAGCAGAAGAGAAGAGAAGATCGTAGAAGCTAAGCAGGAGAGGCCATTAGAGCCGTTATGTTTTTTCCTGACTTCTTCATGTTAACTCGGATTTCGACAAGTTATATATGAAAATTGATCAAAACATCGCCGACACTATCTTATAAGTTTCGAGGCCATATTCTAATAATTCCAAAAATGTTTATTTTCACCGTTCATCGTTATTTGATTATCTAGTTATCTAAAAATGCGAGGTGTTACATTATATCTATATTCATACAAATTGGAGAAGAATAGAAATCTAATAAAAAGGTGAAGATAAAAGAATCAACTATACATGTATATGAGGTAATTTATATGTACTTGTATATTTGCATCCATTTTCTCTTCAAATCTCAAATCTCTTCTCAGATCTGCAATTTTAATATATGTATATACACTTTTATACATATTCTTGGATTAAAAGGGGTTTAGAGACGAATCAAACGTTTTATTTAAGATCTGGAGATTTGGATCGCTTTTAAAAGGCGGGTAGAAAATTTTATTGTATTATTTATGATTTTAAATTTATTCATTGGTATACGTTTGATTTTTATGCCTACATAAATTTTATCTGTGAATCATTGGCTTAAATTAGCGTAGAAAACTATTGTCTACATATTTTTGTTTTAAATCTAATTTGAAATATTTTTACGCCTAGATTTGGAAATAAGTCCCAAAATTTTTAGAATTTAAATGTTGTATATTTTTATTCCAAAGCTATATTTTAGTGTAAAATAGGATATTCAAATTATTGCCCAATTTGTGTTATGTTGTAGATTTTTCATAGTTTAATTTGTAGGAAGAACATCCATTTGATTTTTATAATTTTTTATAATTTTTTCGCTTTTTATCAAAAGGACGACGTTTGATTTAACAAGGAATACTCACAAATAAAAAAGGAAGAGATGTGTAAAGTACGGACTTATTCTCTATAGTGTACACTGTCTATTCTAATTAAAAAGAAATTATCCATTCCTTATAATTTCAAACGGAGTCCATCTTTCCTTTTTGTGTTAAACCAATTTATGGAAATCATAGCGGATAATCTTCTTAAGGAATTTAATTCCAGCAAATTAAATATGAAAAGCATATTCTAGTTACATATTTATGACTAGAATATATTTGATTATGAATATGTGGTTTTATTAGGTAGTTTATATGTATTTATTGCGTTAACAAAAAAACCACATTTATTCGTGCGTTATTTATGCATAACGTTTGTTGGTTGTTATTATATTTAGGAAAGTGAATAGATAGAATTAGAAAAGGTAGTAATTCATATTAATGGAAAATAAATTACGAATTTCTATTAATTAATTAATAAGAAATGAAATATTATAACCTAAATTAATGGGAAATTAATGAAAAATAACGGATAGTATTAATTACAGTTAATAGAGACGAATGTATTAATGAGACTAATAAAAATTGAAGAAATATAAAAAGGTTACTAATTTGAAATTAGTAACCATACATAGATGTCTTAGGAAATGTCCGTAAGGATTTTATGGACAAATTGACATTTATGAGCAATATAAGAGGATTTATAGGTAGATAAGTATTCAAGATAAATCTTATTGTCTTAAATAAAAATGGAATTAGTAAGCTAAGTCTAGGATAGTATAATTAAAGAGTTATGATGGTTGATTTGACTTAGTAGGTTAGTGATGCGGGTCAGTAGGGTTACTTGACGGAAGATTACCCTTTACTTTGAAGCTACCAACATTGGATGCACTTAGTACTAATATGAGATATTACTAATCTTAGGACCCATGACGATGTGAGAGATTCAACTTGCTTTCTTAATTGGAAAGTATTAAATGATCCAAACTTGGAATTAGAAGCGGTGAAGGATATCTTTAAATATGTTTACTTCAGTGTTGAGGCATTAAGTGGCTATCTTAGGGTACACCTCCATATCGAAAGAAGTAACTGGATGAGATTTCATATTTATAAGAGTGATACTGGATATCTTAGGAGAGGTTCACTCAAGTTTGAAATATTAAGTGGTTATGAGGTCCGCCTTTTTCTTATAGAAAGGTATTAACTAGCCCAATGAGATTTGCAAGCAATGTCAGCTCTATAGTACTAGTGAGGAGTCCGTCGTAGAGTTAGGTATTAAATGGCAAATGCCTACCTCCTAGGCGACATCGTTTTTCCATAGGATTAGCAAGCTTGCCTCCCCCTCGTTCTATTTTTGCACGTTAGATATCACATCCAACACCCTAGATCTAAATCATATTTCCTCCCTCCGACCACTTCTTAGCCTAAGACACCTTTCCGCACTATCGGTTTGTCCTCACACCATTATGGTCTCAACCCTCAAGAGGCCGCTTGGGCGGGCTGGTATGAGCAGACGGTTTTGCCGCTTTTGCATTGGAAGATCTATCCGTCATGGTAAGATTTCCATCGATTTTCTACTTCAAGACCTTTGACCGGGAATGTTGCCTATATTACATAAGCCTTTTCGATGTACTTTTGGTGTAGAATTTTGATAGAGGCAACCATTTGATTCGTTCGGAAGTGAAGGGTGTCTTGATTGAGCTGACTAATGATGATCTCGTTGAGATTTTGGAAGTCTCTGCGAAGGACGCAGACTTGGATGATATTGAAGTGACCGACTCAAAGATTTTGCAGCAGATTGTTCCTAAAATATCGTTGTTTTGAAGATGGATAATCTATGTCTGCTTGCACGTCAAGCTATGCACATCATAGAGTATAACATCGTCCCTAAGAGAGGAGTACTATTAGATTAATTCCATGGTGTGGAAGACCACCAATGCTAGTATTGGCGGCATCACCTACAATTCAACCCACACCCCTAAGATGCAATTTTTTAATCAAGGATTAACACTCCATAGATTCGCTTTCCGTATTTTCACTATCCACAAAGTGTCCTCTCCACTGTGAGACTCGGAAATGAATGTCGATGATGCTACAATCATCACCGAAATTATTTTCCAGCGACAAAAGAGGAGAGTACCGATTTTCTTCTTTTAAAATTCTTCGAAAACAATTTTCATGCAAAAATACTTTCAAATAATATATTCCAAAACTTTAAAACCCAAATTTTTGAATAGCGCTGGAAATTAAATTCTCAAATATTTAATTTAAATTTATTTCATTTGTAATTCAGATTTTTAAACCATGTTTGAACAAACTCATCCCCTTATAATATACAACAATAATTAGTGCTTTAGAAATATTGGCAAGTAAATGACATTCTAGTTTTATCACTTCTAACTACCAATTCATTTAACTATCCAATTTCAGTACTTTTATATATGAAATATAATCATACATAAAATTATTTCATTTACCAATTTCGAAATATTGTGTTAGTTTGCTCTGTTCAAGTGTTTTGGAATTTCTATCGATAGCGTTGGCCAAACGAATCGATCGAAACCCAAAATTTCAAACTTGACAACTCAAACAATACAATAAAAACATTCTTATATCAGTTACAAATACACTCCCTCACAGGATGATTCAAGAATAGATTTTAGAACAAGGATAAAGATTCATATTTAGAAGAATCCAAATCAAGCGAATTCCAACTAAGGAGATAGGCTCGAAAGGAAGATAATATAATTGATTGACAAAAGAGAAAGGTCGGTAGTCTTATTTTAATCGAAGGTGACTTTAATCGAGTCAACTGAGACTTAGTCAAGATGAGAAAATCATCAACGAAAAAAAGAGAAATTAGTTGAGAATATTGTGGAATTCGCAATTCATGAGATCGACGAAGAAAGCAGTAGCATTGGTTGATCCAAAGGCATGACTAACCATTTCATAGAAACCATTTGTCCGGGAGAAAGACTACGGGTCGAGTTCTCGAAATAAGATTGATGCAAAATTCAGTTTCTCCCTTGGAAGGGAGAGAAGCGACTTCACCAAAACATCAGGATAATTCATGACTGTATGTGGGATCAAGATCACTAGGCAGAAAAGATAAAACTGCCTGCAAATCCGAGGCATTTGATATTCAGTTACAAGAGAATTACCCTGGTCATTTACTCTAGAAACGATTTGGACTTAACATGAGATAAAAGCATCAAAACTGAGGATGAAGAAATTTCCGGTGAATCAACGCATGTTGTAAAGGAGTTTCACCCCTCTACAAATCATGCTAAGATTGGCAGAACCGTCGATGAGATTTTTCACGCAAAGGATGAAGTTGACAGTTGAGGTTGGAGCTATGGGATGCTCCGGTATCAAAAGAACGCGAACAGGAGAAGACTCAGAATGAAGGGGAAAGTTCTAAAAATTCAATGGAAATCCGAATCAAAGAGGAGAAATTCAAGATCAAAAAGGTGATTCCATAGTTAATTTTTACTCCATATGCTAAGTTTTTCCTAAACACCTCGCTCAGATACCAACTGTAACGACCCAGTATTTTAAACCATTTGCATCCGCACATGTCGGACATGAATTGCTCAAAATAACAGATTGTTAATTTATATTTGGCAAAACTTAGCATATACAGTAAATAAATCAATCATATAATCACAGACACAAAGCATTACAACAATAAGCAGCATAATAGATAAATATAGTTCATGAAGTTACTATAAAATATCAGAGTCTGAAACAAAATACAACAAAATCTCAAATACAAAATGAATCTCTAATACATAAGCAATTGACGAGTCTGAACATAAATGACTGGAATAAATTGAAATAACTGAAAGCTGGATATATAGATGGATCTTCAAGCGAAGCTCTAAACTCCAAAGGTGAGTCTCAAATAGTGTGTCACCCAGTCTGACCCGAGCATAAAGCAAAAAGCAAAACACTCGAGTCAAGATTAACATTCTTATACTAGTAAATTTTACTCAAGTGAAATGTCAACTAAAATACAAATAACTCAAAGGATGTTTAGGATTTCCATCCTCTAAGGATCCGTGGAACTATTTACTATGTAGTAATATACGCTATTATAATACGTCTATAGTAAAGTAAACTATTAAAATAACATTAAGGTGTTACCCATATCCCTCTTAACATATTTTATATAATGCCATAGTCTATACAGATACTGTAAACTCCACTCGCAGGTGGGCTATCAGGGAGCACTCCATAGGTACGACACACAAAAAACTCGTTGAATGCGTGATAGGGCATGACAAGGCATGCGAGGCAGTGCCAGGGTAGAAATATCGTTTACACTCCCGGACTGGTGGTAACGCATAGCAGCTACTACCACCCACCTCGTGACACACTCGCAAATCAAAGGTGCATCCAAATCAAATCACAAAGTAATAGAATAGTATCGAAGAAATATGCCTCATTGGAGGTGCGACCTCACTTGGCCCGGTATAGCTCCTGTTTTAGCCACATCAAGCTGACTCATGTGAGTCAGGGTTGCACTAAAACCTCATATAGAATCGTCGCCAAACCATCCTACTTCATTATGAAATCTCCACCACGTACACAGTTGTTAAAGTGGTTTTCGGTATTGGCATAGAGTATGACAATATTAGATCCCGATCTCTTTAACAACCAAATGCTTATTTCACATTGTGGTCATTTCATTTCAAATAGTTCATACTTGATATCAAAATACCATATTTTCATTTCAAAACCATATCAATTCGATATTGTTATTCACTATAAATAATATTCATTTCCATAATTGTAACACTTTTAAAATCATAACGATTTTGAAATCATAACACTTCTGAAATCACAACACTTCCAACTTAAACAGTTTAGATATTGAAAAATAGTATATATATTAAAATAGTTACAAAATTGAAATAGTTTATATATTAAAATAATTTATATATTAAAATAGTTGTAAATTAAAATAATTTATATATTTATTTAAAGAGGTTATATAGAAATAATTTCCAATTAGAATTATTTCATCCAATTCCACAATTGATTCAAATCAACTTAAATTCCAAATTTCAATTTAAGTCAATCCTTGTTCAACACTTTCAATTTAAAAGATTAAAGGTTCAATTCAAATTCTCAATAAACCATTTTATTACTCGATTTCAAATCCATGTTTGAACTATCATTTCAAGTCCAATAACATTCAAAGTTAAATATTCAAACATTTTTAATATAAGTTTCATTTATATTCAACATTTAACTTTAATTTTATTCAAATTAGAAAATATTCAATTAATCACTTTAATAACAATTAAATAAAATCTCAATTTATAAATTTAAATCAATATTAAATATTCAGTCTCAGTTTTATTTAAAGTTGAGAACATTCATTTAATTACTTTTTATCAAATCAAGTCATAAATCATATCTTTCAAAATCACAAATTCAATAACTTTAAATCAATTCTATTTAAATAATTTTTTTAAACAAATACAATTGCAAATCAATTTCAATTTATCTTCCCAACCTTAATTTATTAAAGTTATATAAAATCTATTTTTAAAATAAAATTTTAATAAATACTTAAACATGATATATATATATATATATATATATATATATATTAAATTTTATTAAATTAAACCTTAGTTTATATATATTTAAAAAATATAAAGTTATAAGAAAATCTTAAATTTTTAATTTTCAAAACGAACTTATAAATTTAAAAATTCCAAGACATATAAATAAGAAGAATCTATACACACACACACACACACATATATATACATACACACTAACCTTTATATATTATATTTTGAAAAATCACTATTTGCCGAAACCTATATATTTCCTTTCAAAACTTTGAAAATCATTTTCAACATATAGACCAATGATGTCCGTATATAATTTTTTATCCCATAGTCAAGTGATACTGATATTTATCATTTCAACCGGCAATTCCAAAAATTCTAAATCAATGAAAATCGCTTGGGTTTATCATTTCAACCCATAACGATTTCTCATAATCTATAATATCGTTTGGGTATGTATCATTTCAACACATAGGGATTTCTAAACTAACAGGAACTTGCAGAGTGAGAAAGATATGATAAAAATATGATAAAATCATCGTACTGTGATTTTTCAGTTGTTAACAACTAATTTCAACAGTTATTTGCTTCTCAGACGGTTTTTAACCGAGCGATATAATTTAAGAGATGATATTAGTAACCATATCAGCATCATTGAAATTGTCAGTAGATTACGGTGGTCTTAGAAGACGCTAATTATATTTAAAACAGAGTTTAAAAAGAGGGGTGTAGCCTTAACCATGGGCGACGGTTTAAGGTCAGTAGAATAAACAACTGCACAAACGATGATGAAAATAATTAGAACAATGGTTGTTCTTCTACGAGGAGAAGGAACAGGAATCTACAGTAGTGAACAGAACTACCGCACAAAGCATGTCGCGTATTGGAGGAGAACATGTCGCATGGAATCACGGAGATAATTAATTAATACTTTACATATGATTGACATCCGATTCTAACTAAACGTTGAATGATGATGCATTATGTTGTTGTCCACTGTAACGTGTAATTTGTATTTAATTTGCATCCATCAAAGCAAGCACGTTCAATGCAACTGTTTGAAATATTATTTTTGTCTCCGTTGGATGATTGCGTACCCATTCATTTTCTTTATTAGTTACTGTTTTTGATCTCATATAGTCAAATTGCTTGGTAAGGGGGTTTCAACTCAGACGAACATTAATAAAAGGCTACTAAAGGCATTTTGATGCAACGATTTCTCATGCTAATTCAAGCATTAGCTTTAACCCCTATATTCATAATCTTGCGCATGCTTTAACTAAATCTTCATGGAGATTTTGATACTGAAATTTATAGGTTTTAAGAAATTAAGTATTGGAAGGTTTAATTTAAAGTTGACGGAGAATAGCGTTGGGTCTGGAAAGTTGATGGGTTAACGCAATCTTTGACAAGCCCATTGCATAAATTTTACAGGTGTTTGTTTTCGTAGTGGGCTTCATGAACTGCCTTAGGGAAATAAAAGCAATGATAATTTTACAGGGCTTTCACGACCGTTTTTCCCTATGCCTCCTAATCCAAAACTGATTGAAGGTTCCTTCTAACGAGCCCCCGTTTTTTTTAAATGCAATTCCTTCTATTTTTCCTTCTGAATTTGATACCATCGCCCGTTTGGTTTGGGAAAATTTATTCCAAACAAAATGGCTCTTGCAGCATCAGCATCTTTCTTTTTTTATTTGTTCAGTTTTGAAATATGGGGTAAATTCATGTACTACAAATTTATGATTTATTTGTTCAGTTTTGAAAGATGGGAAATAATCCCTATATTACAAATTTATGATCTAGTTGATTGATTTTGTTTATGCAAGGAAAAGGAAAAAACCCTATATTTTATTTATGCTACATGTTCAATCTTTTGTTTTGAGAAGATTTCACCGTTTCACAACTTTGTTTAAGGGAAAATCCCTAAAAATTTCTATTTTATGGTTTCTTCTATCTCTTTGGAGAAATGGTCAAAATTGTATTATGTATATTATGGTCTCAATCTTCTAATTTGATCTGAAAGATATCATTTCCTCAATTATACATGCCTATTTTACATCACTAGATTATTGATTTTATTTGAAAAGAAAAAATTCCTATATTTTATTTATCCTACATGTTCAATTTTTTGTTTTGAGAAAGAAATAAGATTTCAAGTTTCACAACTTTGTTTAAGGGACAAATCCCTAAAATTTTCTGTTTTATGGTTTTATTTATCTTTGCAAGAAATGATCAAAATTGTACAATGTATATCATGGCCCGAATCATTTGAATTAATTCAAAAGAGGAATATTTCCTCTATTATTCGTTACTATTATCCACCATTGTTTTATTGATTTTATTTATAAAAAAGTGCGACTTATTTTACGAGTGATAAGGGACAAACCCTTAATGTGTAATTCATATTTTACGCTCTTTTGATTCAGTTACATCGAATTTGAAGAATATAAACTTGGACGCCTTTTCCTCTCTGTTTATGTGTAAAGCGTAACTTTTGTTATGTACTAAAGTCTTGATATTTTATCGCATCCTTAATCATAATTAAGCAGATACGAAGATGCACCTTTTTCCACTTAAAATGTCATTATCCTACAGGATCCTGTGGCTAATTGTTTATTTATAACATTTTTTTCCACTTAATCATAAGTCCTTTATTCCGAGTCATGGAATTCAAAGGGATAGATATGTTCCTTTTCAAGAGTTTTCATTCAAGTATTAATTCTCATATTTTGTGAATACAATTGATTGCAAGTACTATTTCTCATGATTATGGCCAGAATATTAATAGCTAGAAATGGGGACTTATGTTGAGTTAGTAGATTAAATCAGTAACATTGGATTACCAGATATAGACTCACCTTTATCCAGTTCGGCTAGAATGATCGTAAATAGAAACAAATCAAGTGAAGTGATTATAACCCAATAAATCACATTATTAACTATTGCGCTGATATACATACATTGATTTGTCGTGAAGTTTTAGGCATTCCTTTTGAGGAATTTGTATATGGATGTTAACGTCAAAATTGGATCAACACCCAAGAATGGTTGTAGGAAACCTGTGAAATCTAGGTCTAGAACATAATAGTAACAATAAGGGAAAATAAACAACAATAAGAAAGGCAGACAAGATTTTATAGTGGTTTGATAATCTTTGGCCTATGTACATTTTATAGCTTACAGATTTGATTGAGTTTCCTTGAGATTACAAAGGGTTTGAGAGAGAATAAGTCACAAGCACAGGGGTCAGATATGAAGATGCACCTTTTTCCATTTAAAACGTCGTTATCCTAAGTTAATATAATTTAGTGGCTAATTGCTTATTTATTACATTTCTTTTAGAGATCTTATTTGCGGACTATTTTTGAAATGTAAGTCCTTTATTCTGAGTCATAGAATTCAAAGGGATAGATATGTTCCTTTTCAAGAGTTTTCATTCAGCTATTAAATCTCCTATTTTATGCATACAAATTTGATTGCAAGTGCCATTTCTCATGTTTATAGCCATAATATTAATAGTTAGAAATGAGGACTTAGACTGAGTTGGTTGAGTAAATTGGTAACATTGGCTTACTAGATATAGACTTACCTTACTCAGTTCGGCCAAAATGATCGTAAATAGATACAAATCAAATCAAGTGATTGCAGCCTAATAAATCAAATTATTAACTATAGCGCTTGTGTGCGTACATTGATTTGTTGTGAAATTTTAAGCATTCACTTTAAGGAATTAATATATGGAGGACTCCAATCATTTTCGATATTGGAAACATATGAAACATATTATGTGTTGACTCTTTGTCATGGACCTAGTGTAGAGTGTGCAATTAGTATTTTCATCTGCTGTTAGTAGTTTGAAAATCACTCAAACTTTCCATCCTTATGTAGTACTTAAGACTTCAGAATAGTTTTTTTGTCCAAACTCCGGTGTGGTGAAATAGCGGATTATTATAGTACTCATCACTTCGATTATATCAAAATATTTTAATTTTCTTGGATTTTTGATTTTTGAATTCTTTCTTATATTCGACGAATTTATTGTAGACCTATGATTTGTGTTTCATAAGATACACATATCCATATCTAAAAAAAATCATCGGTGAATGCAACGAAGTACAAGGACCACATACATCTATATGCACTAGCCCTAGGAGTTCAGCAACTCTTTCTTTTCTGATACTGAATGGGTGCTTACCAATTTTTCCATTAAGACATAATTTACAAGTATCAAATAAATTTGAACCAAAAGATGACAAGAAACCTTTTTTTTCTCAACTTGTTTAACTGTTTCACTTATATGGCCTAGTCTACATTACCATATGCAAGTGCCACTAATTTTAATTACTATTTTCAACAAAAAATAAATAATCATAGTTAAGTACATAAATGCCTTATTTAAAAGTACCAAAACACATTATTCTATTTTCATAGCAAACTTTCTTAATAATTCATTACAAATAAAACTATAGTCATTTCCCTTCAAATGTGAAATAGATATTATTCCACTAAAAAACTTAGATACAAATAATAATTATATAGAACCAAATCATGTTCACTAGCAAGCTTCATATGCTAATCGCCCACTACTATGGAAACTATGGTGGGTCCATTTTCAACTTGAAATTTTATGCCCACTCTTGCTATGGTCCTTTGGATCTTAAGTCTATGTAACAATTTACAGACATGAGTTTCAAATCCAATAAATAAAACACAATAAGCAACACCTATAAATAAACCTTTTTTATAAGGAAAACACCTTTAGGAACCGATTCAGAATCCTACTTTTGAGCATCTTCAAATAATCTGGACATTGCTTTCTCTAGTGTCCCTTTTTAGAGAATGGTGAAATTCACTATTTTCTTCCTTGGCCTTGGCCTTGGCTTTAACTTTACCACCCTTCGACTTATTTTTCCTCTTCTTCAAACTATATGAAGAAGAAGTATTCTTGACCACAAGCACATAACTTGGTTCTTTCGTGAACATACTCTCGACCTTAACATATTAATGAGACCCACAATAGTATACTTCAATAAATTCATATTGAAGTTCAATTCGAACGGATCAAACTGCCGATTCTGTAATCCAAGTATCATATCGATATGCAACTGTTGATCAAGGGAAGTTCCCAGCTTGGCCAATCTGTCTATGTACCTAAGCAATTGAGTGCACTATCTTCATGGGAGATTCGTTGCCATGTTTACATGAAATTATTTCGATGAGATCTCACACCTTGCCAAAATTTTTTGTAAGCGGGCATGATTTTAAAATTTCTTAACCAGTCTTTATTATTCGAGCCATTCAGTATATTTTTCTCTACAATAACTTTCAATGTTACAATTTTATCTACGCAAATTATTTTAAATAAATAAGATAACATCACATGTATTTTTGTACTTATTAGATTAGTTTATTATATTAAATAAGACTCCCACTATATTTTACATCTCTTAAAAACCCTACAAGAGACGTCGAAATTTCTTCAATTCTTTTAATGGGTGATAAGATCCATTTACCATGTTACTACCACCTCAAGGGTCCTCAGCAAATTGCAACCCCCTTAAATAACAAGTAGCACACTAATAATTATATCTCACATATAATTCATAACTATATTTTATATGCTCTTAATTCTTTTTATAACCTTTAGGGTGCTCAACAAATCATAAAGTTTATTAGATACGCATGATATATCATTTTGTGAATTCCTAAAAGTAACAATGTAATCTTTGAGGGTGCTCAATAAAGTTACAAAATATTCTTACCAATCCATGGACAATATAAACATCACAACAAATATTTTATGCCTTGAGAGTGCTCAACAATCATGAGCATATTTAGTACTTTATTTATGTTATACTTGATGGAGAGCATAGATTATTTTAAATTCTAATTTTAAAATAATAATAATAAGAGCATTATCGATATTTTATGGAAGATGAGTAAACTTTCTCACGACATCATATGTCATTACATTTTATGTGTACTCCCTTAAATCTATACGAGTTTAGTTCATGTAACCTACTTTTATACATATGTGTCATATGTATAATTTTAGTTTATTATAGCATTTGAAATTCATTAATTTTATATGTGTACACATTCATATATCTATCTTTGTTAATTGATCTCTTTCGATTAATTTGAGTATAACTTCATATTTATATAAAATATAGAATAATTTTGATTTTACATTTTGTATTTTTATAGAATTTAATTTGTCTTCAAAATAATTCAAAATTAGAATTTGTATATGCATATTTAAATCAACCTCTGAAAAGCCATCAACAGATGGTATACGTTAGAAATAGACCACTTTGATGAGCCAGATAAGGGTCAAGAGGAAGAAGGATTGCCATTCATTAGAATGTTCCTTAAATAGAGTAATATTTCCCTTTGTTTAAGTACCCTCTCCTAGACACCTATCCAATTTTAATTTTCTTGAGACCCCCCAACATGTTGGCCAATTATTTATGCTAGCTCAATGCGAACTTTTATACAATTATTAGATAAGGTGCATTGGCAATATCGTAAACGGGAAAATTCCAAAAAAGATTCTTTTATTACTTGCATATTTCTTTAATTTGTGTTATCATGAATACTTTTGTAATGTTAAATCATATTTGATTTTGTATCGATATAAGAAGAGTATAATGTTTAAAATTTTATTTTAGTTTAATTTTACTTTGATTAATTTATATTAAAATTTTATTTTAAAGTTTACTTTATTTTTTTATGTTTAGTTTGATATTTGAACAATACATGTTCAAGGATAATATATACAATTTTGAGGTCAAAATGGATTGAACTAAACAACGAATTTGACAACATATGAATATGTTTTGTATTATATTAGCAATATGATAAATACATTGTGTCATATAACAATCCACATAAAGTATACGTCCTAAACTGAATATAGTATATACACACATATTTAGATATGGATAAATGTGTGTATGTATAAATATAGTATAATATCTTAAATTTAAATATTTATTGATTTTAGTCTTAGAATAATATGAACGCATATACTTGTTAAATACTCCTTTTTGTTTCAAAGATGAATATAAAATGGATTCGGATTTAAATTATGTATAAAAAGACATATTTTAACTTTTGAATTTTAAATTAACATTTTCTTTACCTATTCAAATTATTTTAGAGTGTATATAAATATATATAGCCGAAATTAAAAATTCTTTTTTTGGTTATAATATATGTGTATATTAACATTATAAATTCAAATTTTAAGTTAGTCTTAATTTAAATGTTCAGACTAATTTAAAAAAATAATAATATTTGTGTGTGTGTGTATAATATTATACACACATACACACATGTATATGACTAAGTCAAGGACCTCTAGCTCAAGTGGTTAGAGGTATGATGCTTTAGACAAAAGTTCCAAAGGTCGTGGGTTCGTGCCATTGAGACATTACGTTGAGTGCTCTGCTTGAATAAAGCATCGCTCTTGTTATGAAAAAATATATGTATATGACTAAATATTAAACCATTCAAATATATGTAATCTATATATGTCATATTTCAAATATATATATATATATATATATATATATATATATATATATATATATAAAACTCTTTTAGCATTGCATAGCCAAAAAGAAAACTTATATATATTACAAAGTATAATATTAATACATTATTATTTAATTTATAATGTATATGCATATTAATAAATGTTTTTATAGGTCAAAATATAAAAGTAAAAACAAAATTAATTAGTTTTAGCATTATGAGCTTATTTCTTCTTGGAAACCTCCTTCCTCCTCCTAGTTTGAATCTGAAAAGCTGGTTCATAGGCTTTAATTTATTCTAATTGAGTTGAGGCTTGGGCCCAAAAAAGTATAAAGAGAATAGGAAAATTAGTTGGTACTTATATCCATAAAAAGATAAAAAATATCTCATATATTTTCCACCTTTTTCTCCACTCAATTCAATTTTAGCTAGTAAATTTCAAAACAATTTTCACCCTCCTCTTTATCATTGCATATCTGGTTTGATAATATATTAATATAAATATTTTGGTTAGAAATAATTAATACTTTAATTACTAAAAAATTGAAAAGCCCTTATAATTTAATTCAATTAATATATACCATTTACATATTGTTTAAATTGTTCTTAGGGCTTCAAGTAAATAATTCATTGCCATAAAAAATTAACATAACATTTATATTAATTTTCCCCATTTTAATTTACAACATTTTTTAACTAATTCAAACTAATTAAACTTTGAAATACATGGAAAAGTATTGTTATGCGACTCACCGGTATGAGCTCATCCCTCGATACGAACTTTGTTGGAGTAGAGTAGTGGACATGAGTTTAGTTGTTTACAGATTATTTAGGTGAAATCTAATTTCTAATCTTTATTAAGCTAAATCTGAATTAACGATATTTTATGCATGTTTTCTTCTCATTATCACTATACTTGTAATACCCCACCTTTATACTAATACGATGAAAAAGTAGTACTTGATGATACTGTCAGGTAATATGGAGAATAAGGTGCTATTGGGTTGTCACACATGAATATTTCTTTGGGCTAACACCAATATTTATTTCAAAATCATATAGAAATCATATATACATACTTGTTATTAGCACAAAGCAATAAACAACCGTGTTTCCATGATAGAACACTACACATATGAATATAATAATAGAGAATATAGAGTCATAACGAAGTGATAAATATATAATACATCACATGAGTCTCAATAGGTCTATAAAAAGTTGAATGCCTACTATCTCTCAAAAATATACAATTCATGTGTCCAATACATATATCTCAACATCATAAAGATACATGAGGCTACATAAATACAAAATGATACACTATTTAACTAATAAACTAGCCTCCAAATTTTCCAACAATCACAAGCTGGCCACTTCGTCCTTGACCCTAAAATGTCTCGGACTGACTTGAGTATTATATAAATAACACATGGGTTGAACCATATCTAGAAGGTAGGTATTAATATATAATAACAACATGCATAGTATACCCATCTGTAACTCAAAGTGGCATATGAGCATCTCATATATAACAATATATCGCCGACCATACACATATCATCGCTGCTGTCAAAGCAAAGTCAAGTTACAATCCAAATAATATAGTAACATTGAAACACCCCATACCACTTAATATACCCAAAAATGGCATACTAAAGAATATGGTGCGTTTTAGGTATAGCTGAAAACTTACAGAGACTAAGATTCACGAGGAAAAATAAATAAAACAGCGAAAACATTTAAAAACAGCAACTTATTAAAAATCAAACTTCATAAAATAAGTCATAACCAAAATAAGTCTTAAAATACCAAATACATATGTCTTATGGAAAACATCATCTCAGTCACAATTAGAGTACATACATAAACCATCCCTCTCAACAAGTTCCAATACATGAAAATAAAACTGAAGAAAAGAAGAAGAATACATGAAGAAAAACTCTACAGCTGAATCTCCAAGAAAATCCAAAATCTACTGTCTCCGCCTCTGCTGGCCTATAAGGGAAAAGGGAAAATAAAGGGGTGGGTCAGACTAAAAGTATGGTGAATGAAAGTAATTACTAGTATTCTTAAGCAAGATAAAGATAATAGAATTTGCAACAGTTCTAGTATAAAAGGAAATAAAGAAAAAGATAAAGCTGAAATAAAATACGATTTAACTGTTTGCTTTACTTAAATAGTTCAATTGGATTTGTTTGCACTTTTTCTAAAACTGCTTTGGTTAGGCTGAAATCCCAATCCTATTTAATTAGGCCGAAGTCCTAATTCTACCCTCTAATCGGTCTTCTATCATTATTATGCCTACTGCAGGCTAGTCTCATCCAGTGGGTCTCACAACAAAAGACACCTGTTTAGCGTTTGGAACTCAATAGCCACTTATCTCCCTGCACCGAGGCTTCACGCTCGACCACTGTTAGGCTCACGCTACCTGTTTCTATCTCTTTAGACCTCTTATTTACCCTAAACAACATAAGCGTTCCCAGCCTCACCTCCATGTGTTATGAGGCCACTAGTTCCTGACTGAAGGGGAATGTTGCCGATACAAGTCCTAACAAATAAAATCTAGTTGCATCCCTTGTCCAAATCCTTTGATTTAAACTTCTAATTATTGGCCACTTATCCACCCTAAGCAGCATAAGTGTGTCCCAAGGGAAATGCTGCCGGTACGTGTCCTACTTCTATCTTTACTTATTAACTTAGTATAAGTCTTTAAAATAAGCCTTTTCTGTTTTGTCTCTAATTATAACCTGTGTGTTATAGCTTGGTTATTTACTTAACCCTACGCCTAATTTTAAAAATATGTTACTTCTGCTATTTCTTCCATTTTCTCTTTTTAGTTATAATTACATGTCACAACATGCTTGCAAATGTCTTAAATTTTCCTATTTCAGTCTAAGTCCAATTTATTACAGTTCTCCTTATTTTACATCCTATTTTCTGTAAATTCAGTGTTATTATATTTTAGTCCATATTAAGAAATTATTTTCTTCTATTTATTCCATTCGTGTAAAAGGGAAATTAAAAAGAAACTGACATTTACGGAATAAATCCCAACGTAGAATAGATGTAAATAAAACGTAAATAATAGCAAATAACCGTAAATAGCTGAAAATAATTAGGAAAGCTATAATTAATAGTAAATAATTCCAAATAACTGAAATAGAATAGCTAAAAGAAAATAGACTGGAAAACAAATCTAAAATTTACTTAAAAATAAACCGTGAATAAACTTGCATAAAGGTTATACCAAAATTGTAGAAAAACTACAACTATTGGAAACCCTATTATTTTAAATTACTTAAGAATAAAAAATAATTACTTAAACACTCACCTGTTGGCCTTAGCTCTTTCCTTTGGTCTTCCCGGATCCACTTGAGGGGTATAAAATATTTTAATCAAAAAGATCTTCTCCTCAGAAAAATATTCCTTTTATGGTCCAGCCTCAAGCAATGAACCCAGATGGAGAAAATCTAAATAAGAAAAATAGCTATGCCTAGGGTCTTATTTAAATGTCACTTGTGGATTTTAGACCGTTGCATTTGAAGGTTAAATCTGGTGCAACTACGTCATAGGCTCGATAGAAATCGTCAGATGGAAGCACGGACACACGAGATGGAGTAAAAATAGCAAAATGATGTGTTGAAATCGAACTGGACAAAGCCAGCAAAAGAATGTACACGGGTCGACTTGGGTGTTGACCTACCACTTGCTAGGGTCGACCTAGTCATGGTGAGGGTCGACTCTAGGGTCGATCTTGCATATATATATATATATATATGTTTTTTTGTTTTCTCGTTTCTTGTTTATTCCGTAACTTCTTCGTTATAGCTCCGATTTTGACAATCTATATATGAAAATTGACCAAAAAATTACCTTGGACACAATGGTGCAACTCTCACGGTCCAATTCTGATAATTTCATAAAGTTATTTTATTATTTAATTTGTTAATTACTTGCTATGGCTTAAATTTCGGGTTGTTACATTCTCCCTTCCTTAAGGGATTTAGTCCCCGAAATTTCTAAGGATAGAAAATAATTATTTTCATCTAAGTTCTACAACCAACTGCTCAACCATCATCTATTGCATCCATTGTACTCAAGTTTTGCTAATGCGATTTATGATACATATGCAATTAGTGTAGTGTCAATGTCCTAACTAATGCAAAAGATTAGGCGGTTTACTGTTTAGTTGACCTCCTTTTATGCAATCATGTCCGTGTCATGTATCTAAATGAATGCAATTTCCCTAATGATAACTGATAGTACTATATGCATGTCACAATCCTCATCCAAATGCAATAATCATGTGATAATCATCCATTTATAGCAACCATAAAATAAAATAAAAATGCAGACACGCACACATCCATATGCATATGCCCTAGTGGCCTAGTTAGGTCTATCTCTAAGAGATAACAGTGCCTAGTGTAAGTATATGCATTCATTAGAATCCACTAGCAACCACTTGCAACCACTAGTATCCATCATACATAACATGTTCTAGTAACATGTTTACGTCAAATCCTACTATGCACAGGTTAAATCCTAAGTTCTACCCTCCCAAAGTATAATAAAGGAACGAACCTATTCAAAACTAAAGATGGAATAAAGAGGTAGGAATCTTCTCTTCAGCTTCCCACGTAGCGTCTTCAATATCATCTCCCCACTGCACCTTCACTAACGAGACTTCTTTATTCCTAAGCTTCTTGGTGTCACATACAATGATCTTGGTAGGAATACGATGAAACCGATGCTTCTCTCTCCACTTCAACCTCCTCTAGTTTCCTAGGTTTCACAATCTCTGCCGAGTCATGTAAGCACTTTCTCAAGTGCAAAACATGAAAAACATCGTGTACTCTTGACCGGAATGAAGTGGGCGCTCTCAGTCAATCGATCTACAATAACCCAAATGCTAATATTCCATTTCCTAGACTAGGGTAAACCATCTATGACGTCCATCACACTATCCCAATTCCATTCGGGTACATCCAATGGCTGAAGTAATCTTCTAATGGGCTTCTGTTGCTCTGTCTTAATTCTTTGGCAAACAAGACACTTAGCTACAAACTCCGCCACATTCATTTTCATGCGACTCCAATAAAACATTCTCTTTATGTCCCTATACATCTTATCACCACTTGGTGAATAGTCATTCGAGAATGGTGTGAACTGCTCTCAACAAATCAGTAGTACGGGGGACACAAAGTCTTCCATCTCTTCTTAGCTACACTTTACTATTGATGTAATAGCGCCGGAGATGTCTAGAGACCTCTCCTCTTCTAATCCTCTCTAAATTATCCATAAGCTCCAAATTCTCTCGTTGCCTCGAGCCAATCTAATCTACGAGGGTAGGCTTAACCTCAAGTGCTTCCAACAATCCAGGGGTAATGTCCGTAGAGGGATTAAAATCAAAGGTGGAAATAAACTCTAGGCTCTTCCACTCCACGAACATAGGACTAAGGGTTGCTTTCTTCCTACTCAACGCATCTGTAACCACATTTCCCTTGCCAAGGGTATAAGCTATCTCAAAGTCGTATAATGCCAAAACTGCATCCATCGCTGCAGCCTCAAGTTCAAATCCTTCTATGAGAATAGCTACTTCAATGACTTATGGTCAATGGAAAGCTCGAACCTCTCTCCTAGCAAGTAATGCCTCCAAGTCTTGAGTGTGAAAACTATAGCAACTAACTCCAAATCATGGGTAGGTTAGTTCTTCTCATGCGTCATCAACTGTCTACTCCCATAACATTCCACCCTCCCTTCTTGCATCAACACAACTCCTAGACCCGTCCCACATGCATCAGTGTATACTATAAAAGGCTTAGCTCCATCGGGTAAAACTAACACTGGTGCATTAGTAAGGGCTCTCTTTAGCATCATGAAGGAATCCTCACAATCCACGTCCCATACAAATGCTTTATTCTTCTTCATGAGGCGAGTAAGCGGTGTTGAAATATTGGCAAAATCTCTAATGAACTTCCTATAATAACCAATCAATCCTAGGAAGCTTCAACTGATGAACACGAAGTGTATGAAGAACCTCCTCTAGATGAACAACATGCTCCTCCATACTCTTGGAAAACACCAAAATGTCATACACAAACACTATTACAAACTTATTTAGGACATCTCTAAAAATATGGCTCATCAATTCCACAAAATTGGCTGGGGAATTGGTTAGCCCAAAAGGCATAACCAACCACTTAAAGAATCCATCAAGCGTCCTAAATGCCATCTTATTAATGCTATCGTCAGCGACCCTAGGCTGATGAAATCCAGCAGCTAAATCAAGCCGAGAAAATACCGAAGAGCCAACTAACTGGTCGAAAAGGTCATCTATACTAGGAAGTGGATAACGGTTCTTCTTCGTGAGCTTGTTCAACTCACTATAGTCTACGCAAAGTCGAAGGGAACCATCTGCCTTAGCAGCGAAGACGATTGGCGCTCTCCACTCAGATATACTTCTTCTGATGAAGCCCTTCTCCAATAGCTCACGAATCTTCTTGCTCAATTCCTTCTTCTCCCTAGGTGTCATGTGACTCACGGGCAATGCTACTGGCTTAGCATTGTCATTCAAATAAATTCTGAAGTCGATCTCTCTCTTAAGGGGTAGTCCCTAACCTCCTCAAATACGTTTGAAAAATCTCCAACGACCGAAATTGAATCTGACTCTGTTGATAACGAATTGAGAGAATAAAGGAAGCTCAACATGACTGACCCCAAGAAACCTAGAGAGTCCTACCGCTACAAGTCTCGAGTCTAACGACTCTCCTCTCGCAGTCCTATATCACTCCCTATGTGGATAGCCAATCCATCCCCAAAATCATCCCACACCTCGAAAATCCCAACACATAGGCGTCACAATCAAATCTATGCATGGATAAAAAATTTCAAACCCCTACAAACCATAGATAAATGTGCCGATCCTTCTATGGGGTTTGAAATAACTATGGAGTCCACTACTAAGGAGAATCTAAGTGCAAACAATCAACCAAAGAACTAGGGATGAAAGAGTGTGATGCTCCAGAATCGAAAAGGGTTCGAATGGGAAAATCAGAAATAGAAATCAAACCTTCCATGGTGACTTTCCTACCTCTATCTAGTTCGCTGTTGGAAGGTTCTGCATCCAATGCCTGAATCTGTGTTGCCGGTGCACCCGCTCCTTGCCCCATCTTTTGAGGACAAAATCTACTAATGTGACCGGGCTGTCCATAATTATAACACTTTCTCTTTATCCCTATTTTCTTGTAGTCTTTTGTGTAATGACCAACAATCCCACAACTATTGCACTTCCCTCCTTTCTTAATATGCTTATGAGGGCCTTCTCCTTTCTTCTTATCTTTATTATTCTTCCACCATTTCTTCTTAGAACCTTCCATCTTAGGGACCTCCTTAGACTCTCCTTTCTTAGCTGCATCAGACATAAGCGTCGTCTCCACTAGTGACTCATAGGTAGCTCCCATCGGTACATAAGTCAACAACAACCCTTGAAGGAGCTAATTCAATCCCTTCGCGAACTTCATAGCCTACTTGTGCGGTGTATTCACTAACTCCATCCCAAACCGCGACAATTCATTAAATTGGTTAACATACACCTTCATTGAAAGACTTCCTTGCTTCAAGCTAATAAACCTTTCCAACTGCATACTCTCTTCTGCTTATGACAAAAACTTCCTCTCAAACCTCTCTCAGAATCCAAACTATCCAACGTCTCTTCCTTCCAACTCAACAACCTCCTACCAATAAGAAGCCTCTCCTTTCAGCTGCCAAGATGCAAGCTGAACTCTCTGCTGATCCACCGATCCCAATAGCCTAAATATCCTCTCTGTACTCCTTAACCAAGCTCTCGCCTCCATAAAATCCTTTGTATCAAAAAATGTATTGCCTCCTAAATTGGCGCAGTCCTCGCATAACTTAGAGAAATTGGCTGCTGCGGGTGGATTGATGGGATTTCCACCCGCTAGTGCTGGATTGGGCGCTTTCCCTTGCACCTCCGGAGTCATAGCTTGAAGGTATCTACGAAACCAGCCTGGGACTTGGACACACTCTGGAAGATTAGTGGCATACGTCATATTCAAAGAAAAAGAGAATTTAGGCTTGAAAGAATCGAAGGAAGACTGAACTGGACTTTGAGAGGATTTTTATAAAAATTTTCTTTTATACTTGAAAACTTTTTCTAAGAGTTTCATTTTGGAATACTTTTAAAACAAGTTATTTTTGAAAAATACTTTAATTTTTAAAACAAATTTTTTGGGAATCCTGTAACCTTAGGCTCTGATACCAAATGAAACACCCCACACACCTTAATATACCCAAAAAGGGCACACTAAAGAATATGGTGCGTTTCAGGTATAGCTAAAAACTTACAGAGACTAAGATTCACAAGAAAAAAATAGCATAAACATTTAAAAATAACAACTTATTAAAAATCAAACTTCATAAAATAAGTCATAACCAAAATAAGTCTCAAAATACCAAATACATATATCTTATAGAAAACATCATCTAGGTCACAATATCAGGTTGCATACATCAAACCATCCCTCTCAACAAGTGCCAGTACATGAAAATAAAACTGAAAAGAATACGAAGAATACATAAAGAAAAACTCCATAGTCGAATCTCCATGAAAATCCGAAATCTACTGTCCTTTCCTCTGCCGGCCTATGGGAGAAAAGGGGAAATAGAGGAGTGGGTCAGACTAAAAGTCTGGTGTACGAAAGTAATTGCTAGTATTCTTAAGGAAGGTAAAGATAATTGTAACATCCATATCTGGAGGCCAAAAACTAAGCGCTATGGATGCTTCACATTATTAACTTCCGGTGACAAAATACATCAGAGTTAATGGTATCCAAAAGCTAAGCGCTCAGCGGAATGGGTTTCCCCTCACTAATATCTCTTTTCAAAACATATATTTTGCAATTCATTTCCAACAGCCAAACTGGTTAATCAACAGATTATAAAAATAATATGCCATATCCATTATGCTAAACAATAAATAAAATAGACTATCTATCTAAAATCTGAACTATCTATTCTTTATTAGACTATCTATCCTAAATGCTGTGCTAACTGCTCTTTTTTGGACTATCTGTTCTAAAACTAGTTATATCAGAATAGCAATATCTTTTATGCTAGATAATGATCTATGTACCAAAAATAGGTAAAAATGGGTGGATTAACTGTCCTTAAAAATTTAGCAATGTTCGTTATGCTAATAAATGAATCATCTATTCAGATTAGAGCCAATTGCTCTATCTGGACTAACTGTGTTGGACTAACTGTCCTCTGGGCCAACTGCCCTCAAAATGGACCGACTGCCCGAATTTTCTTTTGGGTTAACCACCCTTCAAAATATCTGAGCTAACTGCTCTACAATATCTGAGCTAACTGCTCTTTAAATTTTCCTAAAAACCTTTTCCAATTGATTTAGTCCATCGAATATTATATATACAAGGAAAATATACCTTTAGCTTTACTCTAAGCTATTTTTGTCATGACACACACACACACACACACTTTACTCAAAATAATGTTGATGATGTTCAATAAGGATTTTCTATCCTTTAAAATAAGTTAAAGTCCTTTATAACTTAAACACTTAGGCTATCTGCCTAATTCTTATATTTGAAACTTTTGTTCAAAACCTTTAAACAACCTTTCGAAAACATAGAAGGAAACTCCTTCAAAATCATTCACAAAACCCTTCGAAAGTATTGAAGGTAACTCCTTCATATCCTTTAATAAACCTTTCGAAATCATTGAAGGTAACTCCTTCTAAAACTTTTAAAAGCTTTCTTTTCATAAGCTTTAAATCATATGACACTCGCCTTTAAATCCTTTAAACTTTAGCCTTTCGAAAACATAGCTAAACTATACCTTTCGGAATCAATGTACCTCAAAACCTTTCGGGGACATTGGGTTCAATTTAAAACAGGTGGAATACCTTTTGAAACAAATCAAAGTTACCTACCTTGAAACTTTTAAAATGTTTCGACTTAACACATTTGGATTATGCAAAGGGATCAGAAAAATATTAGAGTCAAAAGCAACTACTTCAAAACCTTTGTAAAACATTTCGAAACCAAACCTTTCGAACTTAAAACCTTTCGAAACCAAAACTTTCGAAATCAAACCTTTCGAACTCAAAACCTTTCAAAATCAAACCTTTTGAAATCAAAATATTTCGATCTCAAAGCCTTTTGAAACAAACCTTTTGAAATCAATAGAGGGAGGCGGCAAGTTTTAGAAAACAAAAGATAACTTTTGACTCCATCTGCGTCGAAAGGTTAGGAAGCGGCAAATACGGTGAGAGGCGGCAAGTTTTAGAAAACAAAAGATAACTTTTGACTCCATCTACATCGAAAGGTTAGGAAGCGGCAAATATGATTTCGACCTGGCCGAAAGCTATACCTTTCGACTTTGCCAAAAGATTTCAATTAAGAAAGTAAACCAATCGAAATCTTTTCCATTTAAACCTTTTGACAATTTCTAAAGCTCTTTGTCGAAAGCTAGCAAGTGTATTTTTTTCTTTAAAACCAACATAAAACTTCATCTCTTTCGAAAGCTATAACCCTTCGTCCCAACCTTTCGACTTCCACCAATTCGCTACGTACCAGTTTCTTAATACACATGCATTGGTATTTAATCTAATCGAAAGGTTTGATACCCTTCGACCTTGTTGGAAGTTCTGGAATGAAGGTGGAATCTCTTGCCGAAAGAGTTGAAACGATGAAAATACTGTTTGAAATAGTTCTTTTGTAACCTACCTACTTTGTTTGTCTAAATTTGATTGGTTGCCAGAATTTTATATTCAAAAGTGCTGTCGGCTTTCTTATTTGGAAATTTGAATAATTTTAAGAAAGCCCCTTTCTCCTTTATAATTATATAAAACATTTAAGTTCCATACCCTAAATAATTTTATATAATCATCAAAACAACTTGAAAATTTTTGGAAAAAATCCTAAAAGTAAATTAATATGTTCTCTTAAAGATTTCGGATCCAAACACTAATTATTTTACCCGTAAATAATTGTATAATCTAAATTTACTTTTTCTTCCTCAGAAAATTCATAACAATTCCATAAAAATTCTGAAAATCGAAACCCATCTCTAAAATAACTTTTTAGATAGTCATAAAAATTCGCAAGGCTAACAGATGTCATTTAATAGGGTTTTCATCTTAAAACATGTCATAAAATCTACATGTACATACATAAATCATCAAATGTATATATAATTTTTTATCATTCGAAAACAAGGTAAACATTTGCAAAATCATTCGGAATTAACCTTAAAACTGAAACCAAAATTATTTGGAGATGTAAATGTTATTCACCTTTGCGTTAATGATTATAGAGCTTGAGATCTGAAGGAGATTGCTTTGAATTTTCTTTCCTTAAGCTTTTCTTTTGTTTCCTTTTCTTCTTCCTTTATTAATGGCGGCCGACCAAGCTTTTTAACTTTTGAAATGGGAAATGAACGTGTGTTGCAAAACACATCCTAAGGAAGATAATATAAGAATGGCCTCTTTCCCATAATACCCCTTCTCTAATTCATTTTAAACACTTCATTTAATTTATTAGTTAGAAGGAAAGACTACCTTAATAAAATCAAATCTCAATATTCTAATCAACACATTATTTTATTTAGTTTATTTAACTAAATCTCCTCAATGATGTTATTAAAAATCTGGGGTGTTACAGACTCCCCTCCTTAAATAATTTCATCCTCGAAATTACAATAAGGCTTAAAACAAATAGGAAGGTAAAAATATCATCAAATAAGTCAGGATAAGTATCTCTAATCCTGCTCTCAACCTTCCAAGTATAGTCTCTGTCATCGTCACTCCACTAGACTTTGACTAATTTGACCGTCTTCGTTCTAAGCCTCTTCCCATCTCTCGCAACAATGCGAATTGGCTCCCTCGCTATGGTCAAGTCTGGTTCTGCCACTAAATCATCTAGCACTATCGGTGCAATTGTAGTCTCCGGGACTTTAACACACTTTCTGTGATGAGAAATATGAAAATCATGGACATCTTCCAAACTGCTCCGTAACTCAAGTCTATACACGAGCTTCCCGATCCTCTCGAGAATAGGAAAAGGTTTTATGAGCCTAGGAGATAACTTCTCCGACTTCCCAAATCTAAGCACACCCTTCATCGTTGATACTTTGACAAAAACCTGGTCCCCAACTGAGAACTCCAAATCTTTCCATTTTTCATCTGCATAACTTTTCTGCCTAGACCGAGCCTCCTTCATCCTATCTCGAATGACCTCAATCTTCTCTACAACTTCTCAAACCAAGTCTGGACAAAAAATCAACCTATCCTCGGTCTCCAACCAACAAATGGGAGATTTGCATGGCTTCCCACATAAAGCTTCAAATGGTGCCATTCCAATACTTGTCTAATAACCGCTGTTATATGAAAACTCGACTAGATGCAGATAGTCCTCCCATGATCCCCCAAAGTTCTGAACACAAGCTCTTAATAGATATTCCAAGATCTTGTTACCTCTTTTTGTTTGCCCATCTGTCTACGGATGGTAACCGGTACTCATCATAAGCTTGGTTCCCAAAACTTTATGTAGACTCTTCCAAAACTCGCTAGTGAACAAGAAATCTCTATCACTAACTATGCTGCTAGGAACTCCATGCAGTCTAATCACATTCCTCATGAACAACCTTGCTAAAATAGGTGCCGTCCCGGTTGACTTAATTGGCATGAAATGGGCCCTCTTGGTCAATATGTCCATTATAACCCATATACTTTCATTTCCCCTATTCGACCTTGGTAACCCGTCTATGAAGTCAATAGAAATAGAAACCCACTTCCATACTGGAATATCTATCTGCTAAAGCAAACCACTCAGTTTATGGTGTTCGGTCTTTTCCTACTGGCAATTCAAGCACTGCCTTACACACAAACCAATATCCCGCTTTATTCCTTTCTAGAATAAACTTCTCTTCATATCCTGATACATCTGGGTACCTTCGGGATGTATAGTAAACTTAGAACAATGGAATTCATCTAAGACTTCCTCTCTTACGTTTCCTATACTCGAAACACATAGTCTTCCTATATTTCTCAACCACCCAATCTGGTCAAGACTGAAATCTTTCAAGTCATTGCTCTTGGTTCCTTCCTTTAGCTTACTGATCCATTCAGCTAACACTGGCCCATTTGCTTAGAAGAAATTCGTTCAATCAAAACTAGTCGAACTTCCAAACAAGACAATACAACTGCATCACCACTAGACCCTGCCTCGGATCTCCACTACACTCTGCAATATGCTACGCTTCTAAATCTTTCCACTCAGCCATCATTGCCAACACTACATTCTGATGCTACCTGATAAGTGCATCTGTAACCCCGTTGCCTTTCCCTCGTGTGTACTCAATCCCAAAATCTTAAGCGGCTATGAATTCTTACCATCTCTGCCGTCTTATGTTCAGCTCCTTCCGAGAGAACAAATACTTCAGCGATGTATGATCTGTAAACAGCTCAAAACTTTCTCCCAAAGTTATTGTCTCCACACCTTCAAAGCAATAATCATAGCAGCCAACTCTAAATCATGCATTGGATACCTGACCTCATGCAATCAAAGCTGTCTAGAAGCATAGGCAATCACTTTACCTCTCTGCATCAGCACAACTCCTAATCCTGTTCCACATACATCGGTATAAACTACCAAGTTCTGATTTCCCTCTGGAACTACTAACATAGATGCATAGGTCAAAAAGTGTTTCAAACTCTGGAATGCTTCCTCACACTTATCAGTCCACAAAAACTTTACATCCTTTCTTGTTAGCCTGGTCATTGGTGCTGCTATCCACGAGAAATCCTTAATGAATCTCCGATAATAACCAGCCAACCCAGGGAAACTCTTAATCTCGATTACTGTCTCGGGTCTCTTCTAACTATTCATTGCCTCGATCTTAATTGGATCTACCGATAACCCTTCCTCTGAGACGACATAACCAAAAAACTTCACCTCCTTCTTTCAGAAGTGACACTTCGAAAACTTCGCTTTCAGCTGATGCTGCCTTAGCGTCTCAAGCACTACTCTAAGATGAACTTCATGCTCTTTTTCATCCTTAGAGTAAACCAAGATATCATCTATGACAACTAGCATGAACCTATCCAAATACTCTTGGAATATCCGATACATCAAATCCACAAAGAAAGCTGGAACATTCATCAGTCTGAATGGCATAACTAACCATTCGTATGACCCATATCTGGTCCTGAATGTTGTCAAAGGTACACTATCCTCTACTACCCTGAGCTGATGAAAACCCATTGTCAAATCCAACTGAGAAAGTACATTTGCTCCAATTAGCTGGTCGAAAAAATCGTCGATCCTAGGCAATGAATATCAATTCTTTATCATCTTCTCATTCAACTTACGATCATCGATACATAACCTCAACGATCTATCCGGCTTGTTAGCAAACACTACCGCTGCACCCCACGGCGAACTTCTCGGCCTGACAAAACTCATGCCCTCTAAGTCCAACAACTGCACCTTCAACTTCCACGTCTCTGAAGGGGTCATCCTACTTGGTGGTCTACTCACTGGTTCTACTCCAGGAACCAAATCTATCCGAAACTCAATAGCTCGTTTCGGTGGAAATCCAAGTGGAGGCTCGAACATATATGTGAGTTATCTAACCACAAAACTCAGTTCAACTCATTATTTGAATCCAAAGCACCCAATACAGCAAACACTGCACCGTTTGAACCTCCTATGGTGAAATCATTCTGATCACTACAATTCGGGTGACAAAGAGATATCTTTCTACCTTGGAAAAATATCTTAACATCATAGTCACTAAACCAATCCATACATAGGATGATCCTAAACCTTACAAAATCAAACATATGCAAACTACACTCGAAATTATGACCTAACAAGTGAAACTCAAACTGGTCACACTCAACCCCAGAGTTGCATAGCCTCCTATTGGATTCGCAACCCGTAAGAAAGTAACTAAATATGTGGGTTCAAGGTTAAGCTTATCTATCAAACATCTAGATATAAAAGAATGTGATGCAACAATATCAAATAAAACTTTAACATACATACCATAAATCTGGAGCATTCCCCTAAAAACAGACTTTCCTTTCTCCTGGGCTGTTGTCTTGGAAGCGGTAGGTCCAATGCATACACCATGCCCTTACCATCTCTAGTGGGATCCTTGCACTGGTTCTTATAATGGCCTATCTGGTCACAGTTAAAACACCAGACATCCTTCCCCTTAGCCACATCCTTCGCTTTTCCTGAGCGGCACTCATTAGCAAAGTGCCCTTTCTTGTCACATTTATAGCAGAAAACTTCAGACTTTGCTTTCTTGGCTGACCCACCCTTCTGTGCACCCTTCTTGGGAAAGAACTTACTCTTTTGGCTCTACCCAACCTGGACTACTTTCGCCTTGCTCTTCTCCAAAGACTCAAGGACTTCTCATTTCGTTTCAGCACGGTATCCACCAAGGCATACCCATACCGGGCCAACTCTTCGAAATTCCTGGCATACTAAGCAACAAACATTTCTCCCTACACCAGCTTAGCAAACTGCCTAATCAAAGCTGACTGTGCCATTACTGACATAAACCTCTCCTAAAATCTCACCTTGAAATCCTCCCAGGTTACTATCTCCTTATCAACTATCGTTGTTACATTGTTCCACCAGAAAAATGCGGTCCCCTGAAGCTGCTTAGACGTGAATCTCCTCTACTCATCATTGAGCCCTAAATCTATGAAAATCCTTTCGTAGTGAAATAACCAATTCTCCACTTCAATGGCATCCTCTGTTCCTATAAATGGCTTCCCTCCTAGCTTTACATAATCACCACACATCTTAGCGAAATGATTAACTATTGGAACTTCTGGAACCCTTGCTCCTACGGCATTTCCTCCTATCACTCCAACTGCAATCCCTACCTGCATCATATTCCTAAAAGACTGATACATGGCTTCCATTCCGACTTGCGGGACTTCAGCACCAATATTCTTTGCCTGACCTTGGCCTCTCCCTACATTAATTCTGGCATTCCTTTCAGTACTTCCCCCTCCTTGGTTAACTCTGCTTCTTCTACCATCCATATCTGTTTCCAAACCTCATGAGATACAGAAAGATTACCTAATCAAAGATAGATGAATGGAGATAAAGCACACACTTATATATGGCAAATACAAGTACATTACTACAGCGTTAACCCAACCCCAAACCTTACTCTAATTTTTTTGGATTTTTAATTTCAAAACAAATTTTTAGTTAAAGTTTTTTCGTAAACTTATGCTCTGATGCCAAGCTATAACATTCCGTATCCAGAGGCCAAAAGCTAAGCACTATGGATGCTGTAGTCGTCCACAGTATTAACTTCTAGTTACGAAATACAGAAGAGTTAATGGTATCCATAATATCAGAAGCACTTGAATATGAACAAAATCACAGATTTCCAAAAACAATATTTTATGTGATTGTATTTCAAATAAATCATATCCAAGTTACAAAAATCCCAAACGTAATCCCAAGCATTGATCAAATATAATTTATAACAGTATGCCAAGAGCGACATATGTAGATGCCCCCTTGGATGATCAAAGAAATATAGACATAAGTGTCTTAATACACAGCGGAAATAATTTTAAAAAGAATCCCTAAATTAGCTATCAATCAGCCACCTGCTCGTCTTTGGATGCTTTATTCGCCAAAATCTGCTAAAACCTGGAAACTTAATATCTTAGCTTACTCAAATCAAATTTTGAGCATCCGAGAGTTTAAGGGGAAACAAAAATTTCGAGTTAGACATAAATCTAGGTATGAATAACTTCTGTTACATCTCAGTTTTACTGATAAATAGTGAGACCACGTCGATTGGCGGAACGGGTTTCCCTTCACTAATATCTCTTTTCAAAACATATATTTTGCAGTTCTTTTCCTGCAATCAAACTAGTTAATCAACTGATTATAATAATAATATAGAAATATCCATTATGCTAAACAGGAAATAAAATAGACTATTCATCTAAAATTTGAACTATCTGTTCTTTTACTATCTGTCCTAAATTCTGAGCTAACTGCTCTTTTTTGAACTATCTGTCCAAAAAAATGGCTATACCAAAATAGCAATATCTTTTATGCTAGTTAATGATCTATCTACCCAAAATAGGTAAAAAGGAATGAACTAACTGTCTTTAAAACTTTAGTAAGGTCCGTTATGATAATAAATGAACTGTCTGTTCATATCAGAGCTGACTGCTCTATCTAGACTAACTGTCCTCTGGGCTGACTTCCCTCAAAATGGAATAACCGTCCGAATTTTCTTTTGGGTCAACCACCCTAAAATATCTGAGCTAACCGCTCTACAATATTTGAGCTAACTGCTCCTTAAATTTTCCTTGAAACCTTTTCAAAATGATTTAATCCATCAAATCATATATATATACAAGAAAAATATACCTTTAGCTTTACTCTAAGCTATTTTTTCTATGATACACACACACACACTTTACTCAAAATAATGTTAATAATGTTCAATAAGGATTGTTTATGCTTTAAAATATGTTAAATTGCTTTATGACTGTTATCCCACTTTTTGGTCAAAACTGGAATATCAACAAATTGGCAAGGGATGATGGATATTGGGATTGGAGATTGATTGAAAGCAAGGCGGTGATCGATGTCGTCAAAATTTAGTTGAATTCTGATCGGGACGAAATTGATTGGAGATGATTATAAGGATTAGGAAAGGCTATGTTTCAAATTTCAGGTTAATCGGAGATTATATGAAGGAGTTATGATCGATGCAAGGTAGGAAAGTCATACTGTTTGAATCCATCAAGGGTCAAGGTGGTGCTCGTTTCAAATCCATCGGATTCGAACCCATCAGGTTCGCATCGATCGAAGGCACGGCGCAAGGATGGTTCGAATCGATACACCTCGTATCGATCAGGAAGTGATGGCTTCGAATCGATACCTTTCGTATCGATCAGCTTGCACACGGCACGATGGTCTTCGTATCGATCAAATGAGAAGGACAGGTGGACTTCGACTCGATGACGGCATGGATCTCCTTCGTATCCATAAGGTGTACACAGGCTAGTTCGTATCGATGGTGGTTCAAATCGATAGGATTCTGGATTCGTACCTATCGATATGAAGAGAGCGTTCGAGAAGGATACGCAGGGAGTCGACTTCATGGATTCGAAGGACTTAGGGACAATTTCGAAGCGGTCAATACGAACCAGGGAAGAAACGTTCAACACGGTGACAAAGGTGGATCGACCCGGAGAATTCGTGACGCGTCATCGATGCGCACGCGCTTTGGATGGATTCGAAGCATGGATTCGAACCAGGCAGAACATACGGAGATTTGATCTCGAATCGATCATATCTTCCAAACCGTTGATCCAAATGCAATGAAATTTTTATAGGAGCCTACATACATGTTGAAGAATGTTCTCACCAAATTTTAGCTCAATTGGATGATTTCTTTATCGATTCGAATGGAGTTCGAATCGATCCCGATGTGGGCCCGGATCTCCAGAATTCGGCCGTATGGGTCCCCTCACGTGCTAGAAGCGGTCTACCGGATTTTTAGGAGAAATATCAGCCTCCTACACCTATAAATAGAGCCCCTGGTCATTCAGAAAAGGGGTCAGGGAATTGAGAGAGAACAAGCACGCCCGGACGCTGCCAGAATCATTCCATATCATCATTTCTACCATGGATTTCGAATTTGGACTTTGTAACTGCTGTAATCACTTGTAACCAGCAAGGATAATTAATAAAAAGGATAAAACTTTGGAGTGGACGTAGGCCGGAGATAGCCGAACCACTATAAAGCTTGTGTCACTGCTCGTTATTTTGGTTTTGCTGCTTATTATTTGCTGAGATCTGTTATTTGTGTTTGAATATTGTTGATTTGTATTCATACACTGGTGCTTTCACGGTATCTGGGGTTTGTGACCAATTTTGGCACAAACACTTTGGTGCTTTCACTGAGAGTTGAACTCACCCCCGCTACATCGGATTTGAAGTTTAGATTTGAAGAAGTTTGAGGAGTTTTGGTTTGAAGACAATGACTAGGCAAAACTGTAGAAGGCAAAGGGCTGAGCGAAGCCAACAGGAAGGAAGTCAACAAGCATCCTCCGGAGCCGGGGAAGGACAGGCTTCAATCTACATAACTCGGGATGAAATGGAAGCTATGACGAATTCTTTGCAGGAGAGATTGTTGAAGAGCCAACAGGAAATGATGCAGACTTTCTTCGAGCAAATGAGAGCTGCAGGAATGCAGAACTTAGGAACAACTACAGCCGCTGTGGATGCATGACAGGGGACTAGGGTCGTGGAACCCAATGGAGGACGTGATACGGAGCCAGAAGGCAATCAATAAGGGCTTGGGGGCAGGCCCACGGGATCCAACACAGGAGGACCTCTAGAAGGAGTTCAACAAGCTAGAGCTAACGTTGCTGCTAGTGAACCACACGAGGAATATGTACCAGAGTTCCCTCGGGGGAATGGGGGGCAAACCCCAACAGACAATACCGGATTAGTAGAAATCATCAGAAGAACTGTGCGAGGTGGTTTGACCAATGGGGACTTGGAAGGAGTGAATAGGAGTCTGTTTGCTCGGGAAATAAGGATGGCTCAGAATCCACCTAAGTTTAAGCTACCTAGCGTGGAGGTATATGATGGTAAGGCAGACCTAACTGATCACTTGATGAGGTACACCAGACACATGGAGGTGCTGGGAGCATCGGAGGAAGTGATGGTCCGATGCTTCCCTTTGTATCTGACGGACTTAGCCGCAATGTGGTTTAGGCAGTTAGGAGAAGGATCTATCAGGACTTGGAGAGAATTGGTGGAAAAGTTTTTGGGACAGTTTCGGGTTCACGTCAAGAGGCCGAAGAATGTGATGACACTGACATCGGTGAAGCAAAGGATGGATGAATCACTTAGAGCTTTTCTAACTCGATTCAGTGCGGCAGTCGCTTCGGTGGATCGGCCTGATCCATCGATGGTTTTAATGGCAGCAGTATCAGGAGTCAGGGAGGACTCGGATTTCAAGGTATCTTTGATATGAGATCCCCCACAGGATCTCGACGAATTCTTTCACGAGGCAGAAAGGTTCCTTCGGCAGGAAGATGCGAGTGCGGATTTAAAGGTGAAAAGGGTTAATGCAACTCAGGATGTAGGACCATCCAGCAAAGGTTTGGATAAAGACAAAGGGGAAAGGAAGTTGGACGATGATTCTGGAAACGCTAGGAAGCGATGGAAGGATCCAAAGTTTTCCACATACACAGGATTGAACGAGACGCTAGAGCGGATATACCTGGATACTCGAAACCGCCTTCCTTACTGGAGGCCGGCTAGGAGAGAGCCATCAGAACGGGAAAGGACATCAGGAAGGCACTACCTCTTCCATGATTTAGGTGGACATGATACCAACAGCTGCAGGCACTTAAAGGATATAATCGAGGAGCATGTAAGGAATGGACAGTTACAGCAATATGTCGGAACTCGGAATGCAACGGCAGAGCATGAGCAACTACTGACTACCTCACACCATGATAATGTGAGGCCCAGGGATGATGGTCGATTGATCATCCACTGATCAGGATAATGTGAAATAAGTAGCGAACTACTGGAAAGCAACCAAGTCATTTACACATGAATGGGGACAGAGATAGCCCCTAGGCATGCTCTGAATGATGATAAACTGCGATGCTGTGGTTTGTGAAATTTATCTTTTGCTTTTTGATTGGACACTGCTTTTATTTTTGGATCTGGTTTTGGAGTTCGGATCGAACTCCTGGTTTTGCTTGCTTTTTGATTTGGGTTTTTCTTTGGATGGTTGTTTTTGATTTTGAATGCTGCTTTGATTTCTGGTTTTCTGGTTTGGATTTGGATTTTGGGTTGGATATTGATTGGATTTTCATCTAATTTTTGATAAATGGTCGTCGAGTATGGATTATGCCTGACAAGGGGTGAGTCACTTTTCCCGAACGTGGTAAATTGACTCATTCAGGTCGTCGAGTATGGACTATGCTCGGCAAGGGTCCGGAGTGACCATGATTCAGCCTAGGACTTAGGCCTCATATTATCGATTATTGTATCAGGTCATTGAGTATGGACTATGCTCAACAAGGGTCCAGAGAGACCAGGATTTGGCTTAGGACTTAAGCCAAGGCATTGCTCAACGTCCAGGGACACCGGACCATGGTCGTCAGGTGTGGATTGCGCTTGGCAAGAACCCGGAGAGGTTAGATCAACGTCCAGGGACACTGGACCACGGTCGTTAAGTGTGGATTATTACGCTTGGCAAGAACCCGGAGAGGTTATGGATTCAGATATCGACCCGGAGAGTTCCTGGATCTGGTTATTGGCTATTGGATAAGGATGGATCAGGACTCGGCTGTCAAGTTCGAATGGATATGGAATTGGCTAAGGCTTTGGTTACGGGATTTGGAATTGGGCATCGACTCGAAGCAGTCAAGGATGACATACTCTGGCGATAGGACTTTGGATATTGGAATCGGAACTATTCAAAACACGCCTTCTTATCAAAAGGCATGTTTTGGGGGGCAAAATGTTATCCCACTTTTTGGTCAAAACTGGAATATCAACAAATTGGCAAGGGATGATGGATATTGGGATTGGAGATCGATTGAAAGCAAGGCGGCGATCGATGTCGTCAAAATTTAGTTGAATTCTGATCGGGACAAAATTGATTGGAGATGATGATAAGGATTAGGAAAGGCTATGTTTCAAATTTCAGGTTAATTAGAGATTATATGAAGGAGTTATGATCGATGCAAGGTAGGAAAGTCATACTGTTCGAATCCATCAAGGGGTCAAGGTGGTGCTCATTTTGAATCCATCGGATTCGAACCCATCAGGTTCGCATCGATCGAAGGCACGGCGCAAGGATGGTTCGAATCGATACACCTCGTATCGATCAGGAAGTGATGGCTTCGAATCGATACCTTTCGTATCGATCAGCTTGCACACGGCACGATGGTCTTCGTATCGATCGGATGAGAAGGACAGGTGGACTTCGACTCGATGACGGCATGGATCTCCTTCGTATCCATAAGGTGTACACAGGCTAGTTCGTATCGATGGTGGTTCGAATCGATAGGATTCTGGATTCGTACCTATCGATACGAAGAGAGCGTTCGAGAAGGATACGCAGGGAGTCGACTTCATGGATTCGAAGGACTTAGGGACAATTTCGAAGCGGTCAATACGAACCAGGGAAGAAACGTTCAACGCGGCGACAAAGGTGGATCGACCCAGAGAATTCGTGACGCGTCATCGATGCGCACGCGCTTTGGATGGATTCGAAGCATGGATTCGAACCAGGCAGAACATACGGAGCTTTGATCTCGAATCGATCATATCTTCCAAACCGTTGATCCAAATGCAATGAAATTTTTACAGGAGCTTACATACATGTTGAAGAATGTTCTCACCAAATTTCATCTCAATTGGATGATTTCTTTATCGATTCGAATGGAGTTCGAATCGATCCTGATGTGGGCCCGGATCTCCAGAATTCGGCCGTATGGGCCCCCCCACGTGCTAGAAGCGGTCTACCAGATTTTTAGGAGAAATATCAGCCTCCTACACCTATAAATAGAGCCCCTGATCATTCAGAAAAGGGGTCGGAGAATTGAGAGAGAACAAGCACGTCCAGACGCTGCCAGAATCATTCCATATCATCATTTCTACCATTGATTTCGAATTTGGACTTTGTAACTGCTGTAATCACTTGTAACCAGCAAGGATAATTAATAAAAAGGATAAAACTTTGGATTGGACGTAGGCCGAAGATAGCCGAACCACTATAAAACTTGTGTCACTGCTCATTATTTTGGATTTGCTGCTTATTATTTGCTGAGATCTGTTATTTGTGTTTGAATATTGTTGATTTGTATTCATACACTGGTACTTTCACGGTATCTGGGGTTTGTGACCAATTTTGGCACAAATAATGACTTAAACACCTAGGCTATCTGCCTTATTCCTATATTCGAAACCTCTGTTTAAAACCTTTAAAAAGCCTTTCAAAAACATAGAAGGTAACTCCTTCCAAATCATTCACAAAACCCTTCGAAAGTATTAAAGGTAACTCCTTCATATCCTTTAATAAAACTTTCAAAATCATTGAAGGTAACTCCTTCTAAACCTTTTAAATGCTTTCTTTTCATAAGCTTTAAAACATATGACACCTGCCTTTAAATCCTTCAAACCTTAGAATTTCGAAAACATGGCGAAACAATACCTTTCAGAATCAATGTACCTCAAAACATTTCGAAGACATTGGGTTCAATTTCAAAACAGGTGGAAAACCTTTCGAAACCAATCAAATTTAAATACCTTGAAACCTTTATAATGTTTCGACTTAACACATTTGGATTATACCGAGGGATCAAAAAAACACTAGAGTCGAAAGCAACTACTTCAAAACCATTATAAAACCTTTCAAAACCAAACCTTTCAAACTCAAAACTTTTTGAAACTGTTAGCACCAAAGTTGATCACTAACACCCTTGAGTAGAATTATGTAGAGAGATTAATGAATAAAGTAAATTAAAGTAGGGAAGTAACACAGTTGAATGCAAAAAGAACAACAAAAACAAGAACACCAGATTTATAGTGGTTCAGCATAATTGCCTACATCCACTTTGAATATAATCTTTATTACTTTTCCAATCATTTGAGTACAAATACAATCCGTAAACAAAAAACTTGAGTACAATTTTAATAGAAAAGAAGTGAGTGTAGAAAATAGCAGAGTATCCCTGGAGTTCTCCCAAAAAAGGCCCCCTGAACTGGATTCCTACCCCTCTATTTATAGACAACGATAGGCTGGTACCTATGTCCAGGCCCATAACCGAGATAGCTTGGCCCATAGCTGCTAGGTTGGGGCGACCGACCCAAGCAGGCCGTTCCACTGCCACCGATCCACCTGTTGTCAATCCAAGGGTTGTCTCATAGCTGACTTGAAGTAGGCTCTTAAGGAACTCGAGTAGCCAGTGGCGCGTCTCGAAGCAAAACACTATCGACCACATCACCTTGCTGTAAATCTAAGAATATGCTAACTCTCCTAATCTGCACCGACCCAGGTATGTCGAACCACCTAGGCTGACCTAACATGGTTGGCCCACTAGGGCCGATGCACTAAGGGCCGAGCCACATGGAAGAAATTCTTATGCGGCCGATCGCGCACACACTAAACTACCTAGGCCGACCCCGAACTGTCGACCCACGCTCGCCGACCAACGTATGCCGATCCAATACACAACCGACCCACCTCCATTTAAGTATCTTAATCGGTCTTTGCGTAATACCGGACCACTATAATCCATGCATCGACCTACGCCTGACTTTGATACTGGAATCAGTCCTAAGAATGACGAATAACAAACATACCGAGCCACCTCAAACATGCCGAGTCATAAATATACTAAACCAATCGGGTTACACCAAACCCTTATACTTCTATATCTATCTTGGCTTGAGTCCCATTTAGGCTCAACCATAACCTCTACAACTGTCACTTTGTAGCTGAGCCAAGTAGCCAGGTAACATTTGCCTCCCAAAGTACATGTTGTTGCATACATGACGTGCTTTGAATCAAAGCAAGTTAGAGTCTCTAGAAAGAAATCCATCATGTTTCCTGAATATTCATTATCCTTCAATTTTATCCTCCTATAGTGACGTATCCTTTTTGGACGTCATGATGCTTGGTCGATTCCCAATAGTATAAATTCAAGATTGTGTTCATCAGTGGCCATCTGTGTCCGCTCCTACAGGGTTAGTAAGATTCGACTATCTGATCCAGTCTTTTCTTAATAACCCTAAGTGAAAATTCAATTTCCGTTGATTTCAAAAATTCGAATTTTTTCGAATATCCACATGCATATTCGGGTACACGTTCTTGCCATTGGCTCTCAGATGCATTTTATATGCTCTAAGTCGCCCCCAATTCCATCTAGTTTAATTGCAATTTGATTGTAGTTCCGTGTTTATATTTTTTGTGAAATAAGGGTTGTAATCAACCACTTGATGAGAGGGGACTTCAAGTTCTACATGGATGACGACCTCGAAGCCGTGAGCTAGGGTGAATGGAATACGTCCAGTCATGGACTCATGGGTAGTTCTATAAACCTATAATGTTGTTAGGAGTTCATTCACCCATTTACCTCTAGCCTTTTCCAAACCTCTCTTCAGAATATACTTTATCATTTTGTTCACAGCTTCAACCTGTCCATTTTCTTAAGGGCGAGCAAATATCATAAATCTCTTTTTAATATGATGCCACTGGCAGAAGTCATTTAAATTTAGCACTGTCGAATTGGGATTCATTACCATTTATAATGGATCATGGAAGGTCATAAGGACATATGACGAAACTGACAACGAAGTTGGTTATTTTCTTCATCTTGGTTGTGGTAAAAAAATTCTTCATCTACCCATATGGTGAAGCAATCAATACTACGATGGCATATTTCGCATCACCTTTAGGATCGGCAAGAAGATGATGATGTCAATGCCCCCAAGTGGCAAACAACTATAGACTAGATATTTGAGTAATTTCCATCTACGGGGCTTTCGGATTTTTTGCAAACATCTTGCACTCATCGCATTGTCTAGCTTGATCAACCACATCTTAATTGATAGTTGGCCAATAATACCCGTAGCAGAGTATTTTCTATGTCAGGGTTTTCCCCTTGATGTAATCGCTGCATTCTTCTTCATAGAATTCGCTCAAGACTCATTTAATATCATCATGGGTGATACATCAAGGCATGGGAATGGATAAACTTCTTTCTACAAATGACTTCTTCTTGGATGATTTGGCATGAAGCATTGAGGAGGATCTGTCATTTTCCATTCCTCCATTCGGTAAGAATTCCTCATTGTTGATAGTCTTTGATAGGAGTCAACCATGACCCTTATTCTGGCTCTGTCTCCAAGATCTAGCAGATCTCTATCCATCAATGCTTGGAATATTAAGTATTTCAACCGAAACAAAGTATGTCCATTGCGCGTCCCTTAAATTGGCTAGCTTGGCCAGTGGCTTGACTCTTTTTATTTCGTCTGCTGATGATGTGTGTAATGATGTAATACATGAAGTCGGCTAGTAGCTCTTGGACTAGGCCGAGATAAGGAGTAAGATAATGCCCCCCGACAAGATTAACTTCCTTAACTTTGCATAGTACCAATCATGAATCACAAAAGATATGTAAAATTTCCACTCCAAGTTCTCTAGCAAGTTTAAGGCCGGCGGTTGAGGCTTCATACTAAGCATCGTTATTTGTTACAAGGAAATCGAATTTCAGGACGTAGCAGATCGATCGTTCCTTAAGGGCCATTAACACGACTCCTGTGCCATAACACTGATCATTGGATGCTCCATCCGCGTACAGCTTCCATCTATTAGTTGGTTCTCCACTGCTCTTCGAGTAGTCATCTGATACAGTGAATTCAGATATGAGGTCTGCTAATTTCCGTCCTTGGATAGCTCTTCGAGGGAAATAAGTGATATCGAATTGGCTTAGTTCGATATTCTATTTAAGCAGTCTTTCAGACGTCTCAGGTCATTGTATGACCTATCATAATAGCTGTTAGGCATAGACATTAATGGGGTTAGCGTAAAAGTAAGAGCGGAACTTTCATGATGAAATCAATAGACATTATGCTAGCTTTTGTAGCTTCGGGTCGATATCCAATGCTTGGCTTGCGATAGTCAGTGAAATCACACATGCATGTCAGAATAGGTCCAAGGGAACATATCATCATTTCTTTAGAGAAATCCAACTAATTCTTTTATCATCATTGCTCTGAGCTGTGATCCGATCTTCAACACCCGTGAAGGATCACCATGGCTAACTGTAATGTTGACTGTCAGTTTAACGGGTACAATATCAGATTCTTTGAGTTCAGATGTAACTATTTTGCGTAACATTCAATGTGAAATATCGTTTGGACAATCAATGTTGATCGTTACTCTGGTCAAATCCTAGAGTCTTGTCATGAGTTATTAAGTCTGACAGTGAAGGGCTCTGAATGCTCTGATCGATTTTCTACAAATGGGCAAAGATCCGGCTTATAAACACGTTGAAGAAAATGTCGAGTAGGAGTCAGCCTCGAGTTGCGTGAAGCTGCATAGCTTGCTTTGAGCTTGGATTTTCTTGTATATTCGAGTAACATGCTTTCCATTGAACACATTCATGATCCTTTTCCCGTCCTTCGGGTTGAAGTGATAGTCGGTTACCCATGAGATCATGCATCGATTTAATAATTCTATCTCTAGGCATTCTTTCGGTCGTAGCCTTATGTAGTTGTAAACACTATATATAAGTTTCAATATTGAGCTATCGCAGCCAGTCTTTGGATGATCATGCTTCTGCTCCCAGTCTGGGGTTGATAAATGTACTACGTGGATGGTTGAGTCTTGTCCTAGCAATGTTTACACTCCCACCTAAACGCCAAAGACATAAAGTTGATCGGTGAATAGTTGGTTCACATTCATCCCGCTTCTCGCTCGTGCCCCCAAGTCTAGGGCATATAACGATAAGTAGGAAGGCCAGCCATGCCTACTTTAGCTTTACTCTCTTTCCCATTGAATTGTGGGATCAAGTCAATTTATGGAAGGTTGAGTCTCGCCTATCTTGGATTGTATTATGGTTTTTCACTCCAAGGGGAATACATCGATGCCACGTCAGTTTCTGGGCATGAGTCGGGTACTGGACGGTCAGCCACGTCCACTTTGGTTTATGTTCTGTAATCAGATCTCGGGATAAAGTTGGCTCAAGTGCAGTTGAGTCATACTCATCCAGTTTCGTACTCCTCCTGATAGATCGAAGGAGGGTGTTGGAGAATTAATGACCAAGTCTTCGTGGTTTACTCTCCTTTCCACACTTTGGTGGTCATACTTTTTCTAGGGACATCCGGGTCACATTCTTATGTGCTTGGTGCGGATCGATATTGACCCTCGATCTGAGGTATGATATAGTCCGTCGCCCATAGCTTTGGATGCCATTTCGATTGGTTTTGTATTGAAGCCTCCTTGCAGTTGTTGCCTTAAGTTGTAAAGAACGCCACGTTTGAGCTATAATGAGCTGTCGTATTCAGCTTTTAGTGATTTGTACTCCTGCTCCTAGCATTGATTTGGCCAGGCCACAAGTCGGATGGTCAAACTCCATCCTTAGCGAGTTAATACTCCTCATGTCGATTTCAGGTTGAAGTTTGCGGAATACAGAATGGTCGGAATCCACTCATCTATTTATTGATGTTTATACACCACTCTGCATTATCGACTCGTGCCCAATTTGTGTTCATGGTTCGGTCCACGCTTCGAGGACTTAGATATTTATCGAACGGTTTATGCTCTACTCCACAATTTGGGACGTAGAGATTTTCATCAAGTCGTTTATAATCTAGTCCGCACTCTGGGGACTCAGAGTACTCTAGTCTAGTTCAGGGACTTAGAGATTTTTCTTAAATCGTTTATACTCTAGTCTGCTACGGGGACTTAGAGATTTTCCTCAGGTCGTTTATACTCTAGTCGGCGCTCTGAGGACTTAGAGTGCTCTAGTCCACTTCAGGGACTTAAAGATTTTTTGTCAATTCAATTATACTTTAGTCCGCATTCTGTGGACTCAGAGTACTCTAGTCCGCTTTAGAGACTTAGAGATTTTTCTCAAGTCGTTTATACTCTAGTCTGCACTGTAGAGACTCAAAGTAATCTAGTCTACTTCTGGGACTTAGAGATTTTTCGTAAGTTGTTTATACTCTAGTCCGTTTCAGGGACTTTGAGATTTTTTTCAAATCATTTATAATCTATTCCACGTTTTAGGGACTCAAAGCACTCTAGTCCACTTTAGGGACTTAGAGATTTTTCTCAAGTCATTTATACTATAGTCCGCACTTTGGGGACTCAAAGTACTCTAGTCCGCTTCAGGGACTTAGAGATGTTTGTTGAAAGCAGTCGTATTTCAACCTTTTGATTTTTATTTCATTTACGAAATTGAGGCTAATGTTGTCGAATGAATGATCGAACCATGTTTTCTCGTGGAATGGAACTCTGCCCCAGCATCAAGGACGTGACTTGAAAAATGGACGGTCGATTCTCGTCCGCTTGTTGATTATAGCTCTTCCAATCAAGTCAAGGAAGAAGGTATATGACAGATGGTTGGATCACATCCATGCTACGGTTAGATAATCAAGTCTTGCATAATTTTCTTCGTATCACTTTCTAGAAAATAAGGATAATGGATTATTGAGTAGACGAAGTAAGTTGTGTATATTTCAAGGTGAAGTCGTGTCCATGTATTGAGAGCGATGGTTGACGAGTAGGAAGTCCATCACAGCTACTTCAAGTTGGGCTTTCAAACTACCATTTTTTTTATGGTAGGATTTGATGTGTAGATGATCAAATCAAGTCCACTCTTGATAGATCCTGGCGTCACTGAGCTTTAGGAGAGGCATTTGTATTTTTTCGAACTTTGTTTTATGACTTGATTTGAGTGGATGATCAGGCCATATTTATTCCAAGCCTTTCTTAGGTCTCCAAGTCAAATGGAGGTCAATGAATGGACAGTCAGTCATGTTCGCTTTGTATTAGGCTCGAATCATGATGAGCTTTTCAATCTCTAGTCCTCGGCCCCAAATCAAAGGCATATGGTTGATGATGAGCGATCGAATCATGCTCGTCTTGATGAAACTCTACAGGTTCGATCAAAGTCTATGTGGATTGGTTGGGGGCAGCTTTGAGTACATGGTAACTTGCATCATTTTGGAAGAAGTTTAGTTCAAGTTGGTTGTAATTTAAAGCACAATTGAAATAGAAATAGAAATAATACAAATAAGATTGGTATAAATCTCATTGATAAGTGGAGTAGCATCATGTGCTCGCTATTCAACTCTGCCCTTAGCCCTTCTAGCGGGATGTAGACTACCAACGGTCCAATTGATAATTAGAGTTCTTTGTTGATGGGCATTCAAAGTTCTTGGCTTGCCATTCTGCAAGGTTTGCACATACTATTAAAGCTTTCCTTTCTGAATTAGCTTCCGATCATACCTCAGAGGTGTTTGTAATCGCAAGTGTTAGGATCAGTGTGCATCTTGGAATATATTACATTCCCTTATTTTATCTAGACTTTGGTGGACTCTCTCAAGGTTTGTTTTCAGTACCACTCTGAATCGCGAGTCTTCAAGTAGAGGTTATCGATCGAATCTTTCAAAGAGCATATGAGTCGAATTTTGGGACCTTGTTTTGTCTACTAGAATCAGAGTCCTTAGCCAAGGGCCTGCATTGTTATTTTTCCTAGTTTGCTCCACTCCTCTTCACTTTGGTTATGATTCATTTTGTAACAGAAACGACCCATGGTTGTAGAAGGCTCTCCAGCTAACTAGATGCCAAAATATATCTGGAGGTCGACTCCCCTCAAACGCGATCGGTATGATATCCTTGTTAGCATTTGGAAGAAATTGCTTAGAGTCAAACATTGGTTTACTTGGAGTCACTAAATTCAAAGTGCTGGGTCAGTGAAGAATGGTGGTTGGAGTCATCTTGGCATTTTCCTAGAGTCATATCATCTATGTTTTCCAACCTTTGGGAGTATCGTTGGAGTAGCGGTTGCTTGTCCGTTTCGTTGTTGCCATTTAGGAGCCGTCGCTTGATCCTCTATGCCTTGGTCATTCATAGGATGTAAGGGAAGTGGATAGAATATTACTTCATTAAGTTGAGTTTTGAATTCACTATGCGGAGGCACTGCGTTGCGGTTAGGATTCGTACCCGATCCATATATTTTTTGAAAATAGGGATCGTACCCAATTCTTTTTTTTGGTCTAGGGACCGGTCAGATGGTTTTTTGAGAGAGGGATCAATATATAGTAGAGTGATTGGTATACACTAGAGGGATAGGTATACACTGGATGGATCGGTATATATGTGATCGGTAACACTGGGTCGGTATACGCTTGATCGGTACACACTGGGTGGGTAACACTGGGTCGGTAACGTTGGGTCGGTATACACCGGGTCGGTAACACTGAGTCGGTAATACCGGGTCGGTAATGCCGGGTCGGTAACACCGGGTCCGTAACATTGGGTCGGTGTACTCTGGGTCGGTATACACTGGGTCATTCGGTGCAAATGGTTCTTGGAGCGATCGACACATATTGATAAGGGCATATGATCTTTGGAGCGATCGGGACATTTGGCTCTTAAAGCGAACTGTACATATGGTTTTTGGAGCGATCGGTATACAAGCTTTTTAGAGGGATCGGTATGCAAGCTTTTTTTGTGAGGGATCAGATATCTGCATTGAGTGACAGGTCGGCAATATGAGAGATTGGCTTAATTGCCTTTGGAGAGGGATCGACCTTCATATAACTCCAGTGCAAACTTCAACATCCAATCCTAAAAACTTGCGTACATCCGTGAATCCAATCCCATGACTAATAGCTTCATTTAGATCTCTTTCAAATCTAAGTAGAATAGGAAGTTTGCTGGTAAACAACTGGATCTATCTCATAATATGGAAATCCACTCGTAGACAGTGAGATCCAATCAAGCCGAGAATTCAATTCTCAGTGAAAGCACCAAAACGTTAGCACCAAAATTGGTCACTATCACCCTTGAGTAGAATTATGTAGATGGATCAATGATAAAAGTAAATTAAAGCAAGGAAGTAACACAGTTGAATGCAAAAAGAACAACAAAAACGAGAACACCAGATTTATAGTGGTTCAGCGTAATTGCCTACGTCCACTTTGAATATAATCTTCATTACTTCTCCAATCACTTAAGTACGGATACAATCTATAAACAAACAACTTGAGTGCAAGATTTAATAGAAAAGAAGTGAGTATAGAAAATAGCAGAGTATCCCAAGAGTTCTCCCCAAAAAAGGTCCCATCAACTGGACTCCTACCCCTCTATTTATAGACAAAGATAGGCTGGTACCTGTGTCCAGGCCCATAGCTGCTAGTTTAGGGTGACCGACCCAGGCAGGCCGATCCAAAACCACCGATCCACTTGTTGCCGATCCAGGGGTTGCCTCATAGCTAACTCAAAGCAGGCTCTCAAGGAGCTCGAAGTAGCTAGCGGCGTGTCTTGAAGCAAAACACTGTCGACTACATTACCTTGCTGTAAATCTTAGAATATGCTAACTCACCTGTTGTGCACCGACCCATATATGCCGAACCACCTAGGCCGACCCAACATGGCCGACCCACTAGGGCCGTTCCACTAAGAGCCGAGCCACATGAAAAAATTGTTCCGAGGCCGATCCCACTCGCACTGAACTACCTAGGCCATCCTAGAACTGCCGACCCATGTTCGCCGACCAACGTATGACAATCCAATACAAAACCGACCCACCTCCATTTAAGTATCTTGATCGATCTGTTGCCCAATACCGAACCACTATAATCCATGCATCGACCTGCACTTGGCTTTGATACTGGAATCAGTCCCAAGAATGCCAAACCACAAACATACCGAGCCACCTCAAACATGTCGAACCATAAATATACTAAACCAATCGGATTACACCAAACCCTTATACTTCCATATCTACCTTGGCTTGAGTCCCATCTAGGCTCAACCATAACCTTTGCAACTGTCACTTTGTAGCCGGGCCAAGTAGCCGGGTAACAGAAACCAAACCTTTCGAAATCAAACCTTTCAAACTCAAAACCTTTCGAAATCAAACCTTTTGAAATCCAAACCTTTCGAACTCAAAACCTTTCGAAACCGAACCTTTCGAAAGCAAAACCTTTTAAGATCAATGGAGAGAGGCGGCAAGTTTTAGTCAACAAAAGATAAACTTTGACTCCATCTGTGTCGAAAGGTTAGGAAGCGGCAAATATGCTTTCGACCTGGCCGAAAGCTATACTTTCAACTTTGCTGAAAGGTTTCAATTAAGAAAGCAAACAAATCGAAACCTATTCCTTTTAAACTTTTTGACAATTTCGAAAGCTCTTTGTCAAAAGCTAGCGGGTATATTTTTTTCTTTAAAACCAAAAAAAAACTTCATCTCTTTCGAAAGCTATAACCCTTCGTCCCCAACCTTTCTACTTCCTCCAATTCACTTCGACCTTGTCGGAAGGTCTGGAATGAAGGTGGATGCTCTTGTTGAAAGAGTTGAAATAGTTCTTTTGTACCCTACCTGCCTTGTTTTTCTAAATTTGATTGGTTGCCAAAATTTTATATTCAAAAGCGCTGCAGACTTGCTTATTTGGGAATTTGAATAATTTTAAAAAAACCCCTTTCTCCATTATAATTATATAAAACATTTAAGCCTCATACCCTAAATAATTTTATATAATCATCAAAACACCTTGAAAAATTCTGGAAAAATTCCAGAAAGTAAATTAATATGTTCTCTTCTACGTATAGAGATTTCGGATCCAAACAATAAATATTTTACCCATATATAATATAATCTAAATTAACCTTTTTTCCTTAGAAAATTCATAACAATTCCACAGAAATTCCGAAAATTTTAAAAATCGAAACCCATCTTTAGAATATAGATCATCATAAATTCGCAACGCTAACGGAAGTCATTTAGCAGGGTTTTCATCTTAAACATGTCATAAAATCTATATGAACATACGAAAATCATCAACATGTATATATAATCTTTTATCATTTGAAAACATGGCAAACATTTGCAAAATCATCCAGAATTAACCTTAAAACCCAAAACAAAAATATTTAGAGACGAACATTATTCACCTTTGCTTTAATGATTATGGAGCTTGAGATTTCAATGAGATTGATTTGAATTTGCTTTCCTTAAGCTTTTCTTTTGTTTCCTCATCGTTTTCCTTTATTAATGGCAGTTGGCCAAGCTTTTTAGGCTTTGAAATGAGAGATTAACGCGTGTTGCAAAACACCGCTTAAGGAAGAAAATATAGGAATGGCCTCTTTCTCATAATACCCCTCCTCTAATTCATTTTAAACTCTTCATTTAATTTATTAGTTAAAAGGAAGAGCTACTTTAATTAAATCAAATCTAAATCTCCTAATCAACACATTATTTAATTTAGTTTATCTGCCTAAATCTCCTAAATAATGTTATCAAAAATCTAGGGTATTACAATAATAGACTTTGCAACAGTTCTAGCATAAAAGAAAATAAAGGAAAAGATAAAGCTGGAATAAAATACGGTTTAACTGTTTGCTTTGCTTAGATAGTATGATTGGATTTGTTTGCACTTTTTCTAAACTTTCTTTGATTCGGCTGAAATCCGAATCCTAGTTTAATTAGGCTAAACTCCTAATTCTACCCTTTGATCAGCCTTCTATCTCTATTATGCCTACTACGGGCTAGTCCCATCCCATGGATCCCACAGCAAAAGACACCTGTTTACCTCTTGGAACTCAATTGTGACTTATCTCCCTGCACCAAGGCCGCACGTTTGACCACCGTTAGGCTCGCGCTACCTGTTGCTCCCTCTTTGGACCTCTTATTTACTGTAAACTGCATAAGCTTTCCCAGCCTCACATCCGTGTGTTGTGAGACCACCAGTTCCTGACTGAAGGGGAATGTTTCCGATACGGGTCCTAATAAAAAAAATCTAGTTGTGCCCCCTGTCTAAATCCCCTAATTTGAAATTCTAGTTATTGACCACTTATCTACCCTAAACAACATAAGCGTGTCACAAGAGAAATGCTGCAGGAACGAGTCATACTTCTATCTTTGCTTATTAACTTAGTATAAGTCTTTAAAATAAGCCTCTGCTATTTTGTCTCTAATTATAACCTATGTGTTATAACTTTGCTTATTTACTTAACCCAAGGCCTAAGTTTAAAAATAAGCTACTTCTGCTATTTCTTCTATTTTCTCTTTTTAGTTATAATTACATGTTATAATTATGCTTGCAAATGTCTTAAATTTGACTATTTCAGTCTAAGTCCAACTTACTACAGTTCTCCTTAATTAACATCACATTTTTTGTAAATTTAGTTCTTATATTTTAGTCCATATTAACGAATTATTTTCTTCTATTTATTCCATTCGCGTAAAAAGGGAATTAAAAAGAAACTGACATTTACAGAATAAATCCCAACGTAGAATAGATGTAAATAAAACATAAATAATAATAAATAACCGTAAATACCGTAAATAACTATAAATAATTGGGAAAACTATAATCAAAAGTAAATAATTGCAAATAACTGAAATAGGATAGCTAAAAGAAGATAGACTGGAAAACAAGTCTAAAATTTACTTAAAAATAAACGGTTAATAAACTTGCATAATGATTATCCCAATATTGTAGAAAAACTATAACTATTGGAAACTTTATTATTTTAAATTACTTAAATATCTAACATAATTATTTAAACACTCACCTACGGTCCTTAGCTCTTTCCTTTAGCCTTCCCGATCCACTTGAGGGGTATAAAATATTTTAATTAAAAAGATCTTCTCCTCGAATTTTTTTCCTTTTAGGGTCCAGCCTCAGGTAACGAACCCAGATGGAGAAAATCTGAATGAGAAAAATAGATAGGCCTGAGGTCTTATTTATAGTGTCAGTTGTGGATCTCAGATCGTTGGATTTGAAGATTAAATCTGGTGCAACCACGTCATAGGCTCGATGGGAACCGTCAGATGGAAGCACAGATGCACAGAGTGGATTAAAAATAGCAAAAAGACACATTGAAATCGAACTGGATGAAGCTAGCAAAAGAATGCACGTGGGTTGACCTGTATGTCGACCTACCACTTGTTAGGGTCGACCTGTGGGTCAACCTAGCCATGGTAAGGGTTGACCCTAGGGTCGACCTTGCCTATATATATATATATATATATATATATATATATATTCTGTTTTCTCATTTTTTGTTTATTCCTTAAATTCTTCGTTTTAGCTCCGATTTTAACAATCTATATATGTAAATTGACTAGAAAATTTTCACGGACACAACGGTGCAACTTTAGTGGTCAAATTCTAATAATTCCACAAAGTTATTTTATTGTTTAATTAATTCGTTAATTAATTACTATAGCTTAAATTTTGGGTTATTACAAACATAATGAATGGAACATTCACACATCCAACCAATATCAATACATAAGAAAACATCAAGTATTCTATAGCATACACACAACAATGCCAAGGTTACCTCTTAGGTTACCATAAAGTAGACATACTCGGGCCCACCATACTCATACAGGTGAATCAAACAAAAACCCATACATTGGAGAAATAGTCTAGAGTATAGTAATCAACTTTGCATCATACTACATCGAACTCAAAGAGGTGTAGAAATATCATATGTCTTTCTACTGCACATCATAGCCAGTTGGAAGACTAACAGCCACTTGCTTACTCCAGGAGCCTACACATGTGCCCATCTAGAACTGCTCCTACACTCTTTAGTTACCACGATGACCAACGTGATTCAATATCCATTGGGAGCAAGTCTATGCTAATGCAATGTTCACGACCCTACGAGTGCCTCAAATGGTAATGGACTGTTGGCTTCTGTGACATAGGGCCATATCACACAACTATATAACATGAGGTGTGTCACGAATCCGGGATGCAACTCCATAATCAAGACATTAGGATGGATACTAGCCTAATCTAGTTTAACCCTCACCAATAAGAGTACACAATAATGATAGACATCCACACACACACACACACACACACACACACACACACATACATATAAAGGCATATAACTATAAGCACACAATCGTGGTCACAAAAGTGAGCATCACCTCATATACACAACATATGCAATACCCTGGTATTGCTTATCCCCGTTCTAGTGTCATCTACTCACAAGGAGTAAACAAACAAATATCAACTCTGATGTCCCATACTACTAGGTGTTACCGGCTTGTTTATGTAATGTTTGTATGCTACACTCGCTCCATCCAATAATATTCTATGTAACAAGTCCAAAGAATAACTTGAAGAATATTACCCAATTTCTCATACCAAACGATATTATAAATCTGTTTATTCAATGTTCTCATCATATAGGTAATAAATTAAGAAAAGCACACAATGCAACTATTTATTGAGTCTGAAGAGGTTGTAGAATTAAATCTTTTTTCCAAAACTCCAATTTAATTTAAAAAAGAAAGATAAACACTAATTTCAATGAGGCTTATGTAAATAAATTATAATTCTTTTCTAAAATCTTTATTTGATAGCCTCTTATTTACTTATAAGGAAATATATATTTCAAACATCCATTCAATTTCTAATCCCATAAAATCCTATTAAAAAATAATTCATAAACTTTGAAATTCTTCTTAATAATTTTAAATTGGTAATTCCAAAGGACTTTATAATTTATGACTTTCTTTAGACAACGAATTTAAATAATTCCATAATCCTAATATTAATTTTCAATTAAAAATATTTCTTCAAAGCCATAAAATATTATTCCAAAACAAATGTTTTTAAAACATGCAGTTACATTTCAAATCGCTTTTTTAATAATTATCGTTGAAAAGTAATTCATCCAACCAAAATTCTATCTTCTATAATACCTTCCCAAAATAGTTTACTTCCTTTTGTATTAAAATAATCAAACAACAAAATATATTACTTTCAAAAATTCACTTAACATACAAATAGTAAAAGGTACTTTTGGCACAGGTCCTTGATAGGTTCCAAAATTCACAAAAACACCAGTGGAAAAAAGTACATAAATTAAGTCCTTATTTTTGGAAATCATCAAAAACATAAAAAAACCTAAAAGAACTTTCAAATTTTAAAATTTATTTCAGTTAATATTTATCTTCGTATTCATGTCAAAAAACCTAAAAACAAGGATGGAAAGGGAAAAAAATGACAGTAATATGTTTCAGGAATACTTGCAGACATGTATGCAATTTTAGACAATAATTGCAGACATGTCTGCACTTTTTCTGGATAGCATGCCTTTGCAACTATAAGTTGCAGATATGTTTGCAATTTTAAGAAATAAGTGCAGATATTTACGTAAATATCCTGATTGTTAAATCAAGATGTTGTTATTTAGTGAATAATTGCATACATGTCTGCAAATATATGGAATAATTGCAGACATGTCCATAATTATATTGATTTTATTCAATGCAGTTATTCAGTGAATGATTACGTACATTTCTGTAATTATAAGGATTAATTGCATACATATCTACAATTATTCAGATGTTTATTAAATGCAATTGTTCAGTGAATAATTGCAGACATATCTGCAATTATATGGAATAATTGCAGATATGTCTGAATTTAATTTTTTCCTTTCGAAAATATAGTTATAATATTTACAAATTTTTGAAATTTTTTTAAGCACCGCCGCAAAAAAACATGAAAAATACATCTACTACAGTAAAATAATTATAAGGACCCTCTTTACAACTTTTTTTTTAGGGAGGATGCCGTTTGAATTAAGTTTGGTTTTAGGGATGCGTGACTAATATTCACAATAGTAAATCCCAATAATAATTCCCACACAATAAATAAATTACATTCAACTTACTATCACTTCAAAATATCATTTTACAAACTTCCAATTTATTAAATATGCATAAACTAAACTTATCACTTCAAAATAAAATTTTATATCCTCTTTTTTATAAAAATAGTCTTTTAAATATTTTTAAAATCATAGATAAATAATATATATATGTATATTCAAAGATTCCTAGACTTGATAAAATCCCGACAATCATCAAAGTATTCCACTTTTGTTTTTTCCATCACTAATATTACTTTCCAATATTACATAAAAATTATTCCAAAATTACTATTTATTTCTAAAATAATTTATTTCTTCAAAACCTTCCCACTTCAATTTCCTCTCCCCTTTTCCGATCAATTTCAAGTATTGTGTCCGACTATTTACAATCATCTATTTATTACTCAAACATTGTATAATGTGCGTATAATCAATAATCAACTAATAATTCATCACAACAACAAGTAAATAATAGTTTACACTAAAATCCAACCAATTTTAACATCTTCCATTTTGAGGCTTGAAACTAACTGTTACAGATGCTATAGCCATTTATAGTATTAATTTCCGTTGACAAAATGCGGTAATATTAACGGTACCCATAATATCAAAAGCAAAAGAATATGAAATATTTCAAACAGAATTTCAAAACAACTTTTCTCATTACATTTCAAATCAGCATTTCATATTTGGTACATAATCCCATAACTATTTCTAGTTCAGATAAATATAATTATTACAAAATACGCTAAGAGCAAAATATGAAGATGCCCTCTTAGATGATTAGAGTTACTAAATAGATAGCTATAACATCTGCCTATACATTCAGCATTCAAACACAGTGGAATAGATAAGTAGATAATATTTTACATAGCTAATATTTGCCTCCTGCACGTATTTGGAAGCTTCATTTGCCAAAACCTACTAAACCTGAAAAACTTAACTCTCAACCTACGTAAATTAAATTTTGAGCACTCAAGAGTTTAAGGGAAAAACATGAACTTCGAATCAGACATAAAGCCTGGTGTGAATAATAATGTGATACCTCGATTTATTGATATTAAGTGAGACCACGTCGCCTAGCGGACGGGTTTCCCCCTACTAATATCCTTTAAAGGCATATCTTTTGCAATTAAAATCCTGCAACTAAACTAGTTATAATAAACAATATAACAATAACATGTATGCATACAATATTGGTAATCGGTGGACTATCTATCCTAACATCATAGTTTTATCAGGGTTGACTATAAAACTATGGCTAACTCGGGCCTACCAAACATAATAAATGTTTTAACTTACTGTTAAAGGAAAACCGGGCCATCAGTTTGTAACTTACTACTTCTTGGGTCAGCTGTACCTAATGGTTCTACGGGCTCACTAATAACCTATCTCCACTCTGTGATTCATTTCTGTGTGTAACCATCTTTTAGCCTTACCCATGTCAAATCCCAACATACTGAAATTTTGGACTTATATTTGCTAGAGGCTAGTAGCTAAAGTATAGGACATGACCCTACACCAGTCCCATCTGGTTTTCTAATCTCAGAGTCATTCTCTCAGTAAAATTCAGGGTTAACTACCTTATCTATATTTCCTTAAAAGCAAAATCTTTGTAAATGATTTAACCCTTGAAATTATACTTAAAACAAGAAAAACATTGGTCACTTACTTTACTCAAAATACTTATGCCATAATATATGCTTTATAAAACACTGTTGATGAAACTCGAAATCATTAGGGTCATCAACCCTCTCAAAACTTAGGCTACAAGGAGAAAACTATATAAAACCTTTACAACTTAAAACTCGGCGACGTCATCGCCATTGAAGATCTTTGCCCTTTCTAAATCATATTGAAGCCTTTTAATTGAAAAATATATAGGTTTGATGTTGAACTTATAACTTCATAAGTCATAGTGTTAAACTGTGGAAATTGCACTTCGATGACTCTAAAAAACATTGGCATTAATGCCACATCGAGGGTATAAATAAATTGGAATATGTGTGGCGTCGATATCGGTGACGTTGACATAGCAAAAAGCATTATGGGTTAAGCTCGATGACTAGTTAAAAAGTGGCAAGGGTTAGGTGCGACGATAAGTTAAATGGGGCATAGAGTAGGCTCGATGACCATTTGGATCGGTGAGGCAAAAACATTAAGAGGTGTATGTAGCATCATGCTTCTTAGTAAAAATGCAGCATGCATGCACCTTGATATTCCTATATTGAAGACCCCTCTTCGCCTTTTCAACATCGACAAGATTCCAAACTAACGCGCTTTATGCCAAACTCATTGACATCATGCGGCATTACTCTGTTCTACGTTGATGACACTGGAATGTGGTAAGATGGGTTCAACATAGCCAATATCGAGATAGAAAAGTTGTAAATGTCTAGAAAACTGCAAAATTACTATAAAAAATGTTTTCTTTTCGCGAAATCTCTATAATTTATCAAAACCTTATTGGCTATCAAAAATTTATCAAATTCTTTACTGAGAAAAACTGCCACATGCCATAATTTTAAATGCTAAATATTTTTACAGTTAACCCTTATTATAAATAGTTTACTTAAACAAATAAGCCCTTTAGAATTAAATAATTTATTTATCATTCCTAAACATTTAGAAAAAATCCCCAAAGATCAAGCTAATCATACTTTTCGACATATAAAAATTTCAGTGCTAAAAACTTATTTTAATTATTTCGAATAATTAAAACCCGGAATTCACCAATTTATTCACTTAGAAAATTCATATAATATCCATACTTGCTTGAAAAATTATGAAATTAAAAACCCACTTCTAAAATGATATTTCTAACATCACATCAAAATCGCAACTCATTTGGATATCGTATGATAGGTTTTTCAATTCAAATGTATCACTAAATTATTAATATAAATTCTAGAAAATCACTAATAAGCATACAATCATTCAAATTTCTAAAACATAGCATCATAGCAATATTAAATTCAGATTTCTCATTAAACCAAAACACAATTCAAAACATGAGATGTATATGTATTATTCACCTTGATTTGGATGTGAAAGATGAGATTTGGTGTAGACTTGATTTCTTTAAGCTTTGATTCCTTAATCTTTTGGTTTCCTTCTTGTTTTCCCTTTGCGATGGCCAGCCTCTTTGTATGTGTAGTTTGTATGCATGTAAATGAATGAAGGAAATGACAATAAAAGGGTTTAAGGGGTAGGAATAAATGCTATTCCCATTTTGCCTTTATCGTCTTCCTTCTTATCCTAACCTTTTATTTCCCTAATTGATTTATTAACTAAGAGGGCCTAAACATAATTACCAAATCTCAATTTCCTTATCCCTTTACATTAGTTTATTCTATTTATTTAATTAAATGTTCTAAATAATGTTAATCAAAATTAGGGTCATTACAAACCCTCCTCCTTAAATAATTTCATCCTTGAAATTACGATAAGGTGCATACATCAATCAAACATAAAGGTAAAACATACAATCAGCTAAGTTAGGATAAATGTCTCTAATCCTACCCTCTATTTCCCAAGTACAGCCTCTCTTGTAGTCACTCCACTGGATCTTTACAATCTGATTACCTTGTTCTTTGGCTTCTTTGCATCCTTAGTCACTATATGAACTAGTTGTCTGACTATGGTCATGTTCGGTTCACTACTAAGCCTTCTAACGCAATCGAAGCAATAGTAGTCTCTGGATCTCGAACACACCTCCTTAGATGAGAAATATGGAAAACATTATGGACTTCTGCCAAACTATTCGGCAACTTTATCCAATAAGCAATTTCCTGATCTTTTCTATAATAGAAAATGGTCCAACAAACATCGATGCCAATTTCCCTGACTTCTCGAACCTTATCATACCCTTCATCTGTGGTACCTTGAAGAAAACATGATCTTCGATCGAGAACTCTAAGTTTTTTCCTCTCTTATATGCATAACTTTTCTATCTTGACTGAGATTCATTCATTCTAGCTCAAATTAACTCATCTTTTTCCATGGCTTCTCTTACTATATCTGGACCAAGAACTAATCTATCTCTGGTCTCTAACCAACATACAAGATATTTGCTTGGCCTTCCATTCAAAGCTTCAAGCGGTGTCATCCCTGTACTAGTTTTATAACCGTTGTTATATGAAAACTCGACTGGGTGTAGATGGCCTTCCCGTGATCCTCCACAGCCTAGCACACAAGCTCTTAACAAATCTTTCAAAACTTTGTTAACTCTTACCACCGGCCCATCGGTCAGTGCATGGTAAGCGGTACTCATCTTCAGTTTGGTACCTAAAAATTCCTATAGATTCTTTCAGAACTCACTAGTGAACAAGGAATCTCTGTCGCTTACTATACTATTAGAAATTCCATGCAGTCTAACTATATTCTTCATGAATAACTTAGCTAAAACTAATGCCATTCTAGTCAACTTAACGTGTATAAAGTGCACACTCATGGTCAATTTGTCCACTATAATGCAGATACTTTCATTTCCTATATTCGACCTTAGAAACTCGTTTACAAAATCCATAGATGTAGAATCCCACTTCCAAACTAGAATATTTAAAGACTGAAGCAATCCACTTGGCTTCTGATGTTCGGCTTTTACCTGTTGACAGTTCAAACATTGCTTTACCCACATGCCTACATCCTTCTTCATACATTCCTAGAAGAAACTTCTTTTCATATCCTCATACATCTTAGTTCCTCTAGCATAAATAGTAAATTTCGATTCATGACATTCTCTAAGAACTCCTTTCTTAGATCTTCAGTATCTGGAACACATAACATTCCTTTCTTTCTCAACCACCTATTTTGGTCAAGAGTGAAATCCTTTAAATCATCAATCTGGTTCCACTCTTTAACCTTCTGAGTCGTTCAGCTAGCAATGGATCATCTCCTTGCTTAAAAGAAGTCCTTTCGATCATTACTGATCGAACTTCTAAACATGAAAACCTAGCGGTTTCTTGACTCGAACTTGCCATAGATCTTAATTGTACACTATATGTAGTCAAAGCTTCCAAACCTTTCCACTCAGCTATCATTGCTAACACTACATTCTGATTCCCTCTATTGAACGCATCTGCTACTCTATTTTCTTTCCTTTGTGTGTACTTAATTCCAAAATCATAAGAGGCTAAAAATTCTAGCTATCTCTACTAAGCTCCTTTTGAGAGAATAAGTATCTTAATTACTTATGGTCCGTAAAACAACTCGAATCTCTCTCCCAAAGGTAATGTCAACACACCTTTAGTGCAAAAATTACAGCAGCCAACCCTATGTCATGCGTCGGATATCTAACCTTATAAGGTCTGAGCCATCGAGAAGCATAGGAATACTTTACCCCTCTGCATTAACATAGGTTCTAATCTAGTTCCACATGCATCTTTATACACCACTAAATCTTGATTCCCATCTGAAACAACCGACACCATCGCATTGGTCAATAAATATTTCAGCTTCTGGAATGCTCCTCACATTTTTCAGTCCAAACATACTGTACTTCTTTCCTTGTTTCCTTAGTCATCGGTGCTGCTAACTGTGAGAAATCCTTAATAAAACTTCAGTAATAGCCAGCCAGTCAAAGAAAACTCACTATCTCAGTCACTGTCTTGGGTCTCTTCCAATTATAAACTACCTTGATCTTAACTGGATCTACCAACAACCCTTTTTATGAGACTACATGACTAAGGAACTGCGCCACCTTCTTTTAAAAATGACATTTTGTAAACTTTGTTTTCAATTGATGCCGTCTCAGTGTTTCAAGCACCATCCTAAGATGACCTTTGTGGTCTCTTTCATCCTTCAAATATATCGAAATATCGTCTATGAAAACCAAAAAGAATCTATCTAAATGCTCTTGAAAGATCCGATTCATTAAGTCTGCGAAGAAGACTGGCACATTAGTCAACCCGAATGAAATTAACAACCCCTCATACGATCCATACTTGGTTTTAAATGCCGTCAAAGGAATACTATCTTCTGCCACTCTTAGTTGATGGAACCCTCTTGCCAAATTCAAATAAGAGAATACTTTAGCTCCACCCAAGTGATCAAAAAAACCATCAATCCTCGGCAACGTATTTCGATTCTTTATCGACTTCTTATTTAACTTATAATAATCAACACACAACCTTAATGATCCACCTAGTTTCTTAATAAACATTGCGGTTGCTCCCTAAGGTGAACTACTTGGTTCGGTAAAACTTTTCACTTTCAAATCCACTACTTTCACCTATGATTGCTTCATCTCTGTAGGCATCATCCTACTTGGTGTGAGAAATGCGGATTAAGGATCTTAAAGCTAGGATAAACACTAAGGGGGGAGGGGGGGTGAATAGTGTTTATGAGAATTATTAAATCTTTTTGAGTTTTTTATTAATTTTAACACAAATGTATGCAATACTCAGACATAGATATGATCACGGAATCAAACACAGATGCAAATATAAAGTAAAAGCAGTAAAGGAAAGAACACACCGGATTTTATACTGGTTCGAAGTTACCCAACATCCAATCCCACACACAAGTACAGATTTCCTTTCAAAAACAATCTTTACAATTACACCCTCGATTTCAAGGCAACGTGGTACACCCACCAGAATCACAATCCTCTGGGTAGAGATACTTGATTTCCCGGGCAACAAGTTCACCAATTGATTTCCCATGGCTACAATCACACCTTATCTCGCTTGATTGATTTCCAAGGCTACAATCACACCTTTTCTCGCTAAGTTGATTACAAAAAGCCTATAACTCTAAATAGCACCGAGGATCTTGTTGAGATAGTGATAGAGAATCAAAGCAGAGATAATCTAGTTAGATTCAATGTTGATTTCGACAGAGTAATGGTAAGAATATGTATATAGAAATATGGAAAAAGAAGATGAGTGAAAAACCAGAAAAATTATGTTATAAATTCGTTGAAAACACTCCCTATTTATAGAAGTACAACAGCCATGTCTATTCGTGAAGAGATATGACGAATAAACACTTATTTTGAAATTTAAGTTTTGAATCTAATTGAGCCCATGTCGACATGGGGTACTTGGGCATGTCGACATCCCAAAGAGATTTTTGGTATTTTGATTTTCATTGAAAATAACCTTTATCTTATATTAAAACTATTTTAAACTTTATAAATATACTTGACTATAACTAAAATACATAAGTAAATATAGAGAATAATATATATAGAATTTTACTATAATTTTATATTTAAATCTAAATAAATATTTAAAAGTTAAATATATCATATTTAAAAGATAGTTTAAAAATAAGGATAATTTGACTTTGAAATTCAAGATTATTTTGAGGCTAAAAGTATTTCAAATCAGGATAGATGTTTTTGATTCTTTTAAAAGGAAGGTTTTGAAATCATTTTGAAAACAAGATATAATTTTGAAAAATCATTTTGAATAAAAAGTTAGCGGACACAAAACAATGTTCCACTAGATTTTTGTAGGTTCCATCCTACTTAGGGTTCCATCACTTTAACAGGCTCGAAGTGGATTCTATTCCACGAATAAATTGGATTTTAAGATGCCAGTGATTTTCTAGGAGTTTTAACAAAATTTCTAGTTAAAAGATAAATTACTTGAACTCTTGATAATCTTGATACTCATGAGTCTTCAATCTTGATAACTTGAATCTTTATACTATGCAGTCTTCATTCTTGATACCTGCATGGTTAAATCCTGCCTATACATATATATCTAAACTTATACTGTTAGTATTTATATTTTATAATATATTCTATGGTTGTTGTCATCAAAACCATCATCTCATGGACTAACACTTGGCGGTTTACTAATAGGTTCAGCTCTTGGTATAAGATCTATCCAAAACTCAACAGCTTGTTTCGGTGGTAGTCCTATCACCGGTTCAAAGACGGCTACAAATTCTCTAATAATGAAAACTCGATTCAACTCATCTTCCACTCCATTATACCCAACAAAATACAAACATCAAAACTCGGGTTTTCAATAGAATATATTGTTCAATCAATACTAGTAGGGTGTTTTAGTGACATTTTCGTATTGTGGCAAAATATCCTAGCATCACTCTTACTTAATCAGTCCATACTCAAAATAATTCTGAAGCCTACGAAATCAAACACATACAAACTACAAGAAAATATATGACCTAATAATCCAAACTCTGTCATATCTCTTCCTAAGAGTTGCGTACCCTCCCATCGGATTCGCGACCCTTGAAGAAGTAACTAGGTATGTGGGTTCTAGGTTAAGCTTATCTACCAAACAATAAGATATGAAAGAATGGATGCACTAGTACCAAATAGAACTCTAACAAGTATACCACGAGTCAAAAGCATACCTCCAATGATAGCTTTTTCTTTCTCCTTAGATGTTGATCTTGAAGTTGCTGGTTCCAACACAAACACCTTGCACATCTCTGCTTTAGCTGATTCCTTGCACTTGTTCTTATAATGACCGATATGATCACAGTTGAAGCACTTAATGTTCTTCTTTCCTATCACCTTTTTTCCGTCTCTAGAATGGCATTCATTTGCGAATTGACCTTTCTTATCACACTTATAGCTGATAATATCAGATTTTCCTTTCTTGGCATCTCCACTCTTTTGAGCTCCCTTCTTGTGGAAAAACTTCCTTTTCTGATTCTATTCACCTTAGGCATCCATTGCTTTGTTATTACCAAAGAAAGAAAGCATCTCTTCATTCCTCAAAGCCATCTCAACAACTACGTCACATGGATCCCTAATATGTGGCAAAGTTGCCCTGGCAAGCTCAGGTTTTAATTTCTTATTTCTTTTGATTACTGTGTCAACTGTAGCATAACCATACCTCGATAACTCCTCGAATATCCTAGCTTAATCCAGCACAGTCATATCTCTCTTTACCAACTCAGCAAACTCTCTCAATAGGGTAGAATTGACAATTTTCGACATAAATCTTTCCTCGAACCTACTCCTGAATTCTACCTAAGTCAATGTTTCTTCAGCTACACCAACCGTTACATTGTTCCACCAGTACAACGTAGCTCGTTACAGTTGCCTGGATGCAAACCTCCACTTCTGCTTATCAATTAGTCCAAGATAAGCAAAAATCCTATCGCAAAGAAGCAACCAATTCCCTACTTCAATTGCGTCTTTGGTTCCAATAAATGTTTTTCTCCAAGCCTTGCATAGTCTCTGTTCAACTCGGCAATGTTGTTGATAACCGAAGCTTTTTGATTCACTATTCCAGCATTTCCACCTACAAGTCCAACGGCAGCCCCTGCTTGCATCATGTTGACAAAGAACTAATACATGCTTATATATTAACTTGTGGTGTTCCGACAGCTACATTAGTATCTACTGTAGGATCGATTTCACCCTAGGGGGTGAATAGAGTGATACTAATAATTACAAAAATTTAATGCAGAAATATATAAAATAATTACAGCATAGATAATAGTAGAATAATAAGAGCAAAAATAGAACAACACAGATTTACCCAACTTCGGCAAAACCCTGTCTACATGCTACCTCCAAGGTTTCTACTAGATATTAAGTAGTCAGACTATAACGGCTGGGCGATTTTCGATATGCATATAAGTTATCAGAGTACGATCATCAACAATAAATATGGACAGTTATAATAACTTGTCCTAAAATGCTGAAAAATATAGCCTATCACACAGTGGAATATAACCAAGTACGTGCAATATGCCTCTGCCATCCAGCTCGAATCTTTAGCTCCAAAAACGTCCTAACCTAAAATCTTAAATGCTTGGTCTAACTCGAGCACTATAATAACGTAATACCCGAGTTAGGCTGGAAAATAGCGTAAGTAAACCCACTTAATTTGAAATAATCAAGTCATGAAAATCTTTTGAAACTAAGGTAACTCGTACAACACAACGAGTTTTTATCCGATTATAACCAAAACACTTTAAGTAGAAATCCATCGATATTATGAAAATGCCTAAGTATAAATACTTACTAAAATAAAAAATTCATTGAGTAAATTAAATTTTATCATATTGAACTCTATAATCAAACCCGTAAAGGTTCGTAGTGATTATTAAGTTGAAACGGTTCCAAATAACGCTGATATCTGATTCCGTTTTCTTCGAATCCAAACGACAGATTTTAAAGGCCAAGTTGTTTTAACAAAAAAATTCAAATTCAGAATGTCAACATTTATATGGGAATTTCACTATAGATATCTATTTCCAATAAAACATCTAAACGTTTCTATTTCAGTCATTCGGTTCATTGGGTTACTTAGCATCATAGGCACTGAATAAAATAACAAATATTTAAGAGTAATCAAGCCAAATCACATTTTGTTAAACTATTCAATGATTCACGGCCAAGATTAACTTATCACAACCATTACCTAGTTAATTTTAAAAACAAAGGTAATTATCGTTCAAACCTTGCTTACTTATAATCAATTTTAATTACAAAACTATTAATTTAAATAAATTTTAGAAATTTATCAATAAATATTATATATAAATTAACAATGTTTTAATTAATTTAAATTTTTATATTTTCATTAATTATTAAAAATTAAATAAATAAATTTCCAAAATTTAATCATGCGTATTAGGCAAAATGGGTTTTAGGTGATAGGATGATTTCAAATGCCTATATTGTTTTCTTTTAAAGAAAATAAGTGTTTAAAAATAAATAGGTTTTATGTGAAAACATTTATAACATTTTATTTTGATTTTTTTTAAACACAAGGGTCAGGCCCATCGGCCCAACCAGAAACAAGGCAAATCCCCCCTTCTCCTCTCTTTATTCTACTGCTTTTCCCTCCTTCATCTTCTCTTTCGACTTGCACAAAAGCCTCATTGTGCATGTGCACATGCCGATGCCTCCTCGTCGTCCACCTCCGGCCATTCCCTATGTTACCTCCGACCTCCCAATCCACTAGCCACCTCAATTTTCCCACAACAAACCCAAATTCGAAAAATCGAATTCGAACCCACTTCTAAGAACAAACCGATCACTTTTTCCCACCTCGTCCGGCCGTCATCGACCACCTGCCAATGCCAAACTACACTTGTAGGACCGCTGCCACCTCCTCATTCTTTTCCTCCCATATCGCAGCCCACTATCTCCTCCTCGACGCTGCTGTTTAGTCAAGTCCGACCACGGCCAAATTCCACCTTGAAACCCTACATCGACTCCGACCGACCACCACGCCACTCTAAAAATCCCAACGCCATTTTCCCTGAGTTCCTCCTCCTCCGTGCTTCCTTCTGACCAAACGCCGACCCCCACCATTGATTGCCTCTTCGGAATTTGACTAAAGACCAAAAACTGGTCATCTTCTTTTATCTCATTACATACATGGTTAAAAATCGATAAACCACCTTCAAAATTCATCATTTTCGATGACGAACCCATTCACATGAGTAAAAGCAAAAATTTTAATATTTGAATTTCTTACAATATTTGGTTACTTAATGTAAAACCCTCTTTTTATGTACTATACTTCATAATATTCATTAGAATTTTTTTTTAAAATAAAGTACAATAAATAACAAGCAACTTTTCTTTTAACATCGCAACCTAAAACTAATTAAGTTGGGAGATAGAGATTTTTTTGAAGCTAGGCATGACAATATTTTAAATATACAAAGCAGAGGTAAAAGAAAGGAATGTACATGCCTGAGCATCTCTGGTTATAACACTTACATATATTCATATACGAGTATACATGTATATAACTGTACAAGCATACTTATCAAACAACACTTCAATTTCCTTGACCAAGCCGATAACATATATTACCAGTATGAAACAATTTAGTTTTACTCATAGTCTTTCGACAATAGAAGAACTGCTGTACTGCTTGTATCTTCTTGCTTCACTTCCTTGACTTGATTTTTTTTTTATCACTTACAACATTCTCCTTTTGTTTGCTATTTTTTTGTGAACCTAGACAAACATTTGCTCGGCCACACACACACAAACACACACACACAAACACACACACACATACACACACATATTAAGTATACAGAGCAAGGCAGAGGCTTACACATGTATAAGCTTCCATTTTATAAAGGTTTTTTTCTATTGGATTTCATTTTAAATGATTTGATATTATGAGAGCTTGACTTGATTTATTTTGTTGATTTACTATTTTGTGAGCTTGAAATGAAATTTTCCATTATAATGTCCCCTTATATGCTTATATAGACATATGTGTGTGCGCGTGTGTGTGTATATATATATATATATTTACATATACTCTATTTTATGTTAACATATATATATTTAAATGTTTAATTATCTTCAAATTTATCCACACACATATATTTGACAAATATATACATATAGATATGTACATCCGTACAATGTACATATTTATTTTACTTCCTATCTTACATCTATATATATATATTACATTTATAACACATTATAATTTCATATATATTGTTGTCACCACATACACATATATCTACATTTTCACTATTTAATATATATACACATTTGCTTGTATCTGTCATCTTATTTACATATATATATATATATATTCTCATTATTCCCTATTTACATATTTATCTATATTTGCATATATATGCTTGTCTACATTTCTACATGCATATACATACATACATACATACATACATACATACATACATACATACATACATACATACATACATACATACATACATACATACATACATACATACATACATACATATATATCATTTTTATAAAGGGATTATTCTATCCCAAGTTTGAAATTGTGAAGTTTTAAATACATATATCTATATTGATAAATTTCCCTTATTCAAAAATTTATATCCCAAAATTTTATATAGTTTAAGTCAATTTATAGCTTCTAATTTTAAATATCAGAATATTCATTTATTCGATAAATAAATATTACTATTTCAATAAATAAAAAAATCAGTTAATTATCCAAATATTCGGTGGCTAAAACCCGTGTCGTTACATTCCTTCCCCCTTAGAACTTTTCGTCCTCGAAAAGGAACGAAGCAAGAAGTAGAATTTTGATGTGTATTATTAATTAAATCATCCTTCTAAACATTTTGACTCCTTACTCTTTTACTATACATTTTAAAACATTTTAAATTATATAGTATTACCAAGCTAGTTTTATATAAAACTTTTTATAACTCGATGTCTTAACAAGTCCATCCTTGTTCTTACAGAAATTCAGCCATACGTTGATCAGGCGTAGGAGTAAAAATCTATAAGTACTTAGTAGACCCATTTTCAACACCAAGTGAAAATACTTGAAAATCTTTTTCAAAAATGCTATGGAAAGTATCACCCCCCTTTCACCACCATGGATCACAGCTAACACGATGATTGTGTCGCTATCTCGGCGAAATCCATAAGATAACTATAGGCATCCGCACCTCTCGACTTTCGCCATGGGAACACCACAGATCGCAGCTACAACAAGGCTGCGTTGCTATCACAGCAAAACCGTAAGTATTACATAGGCAATCACTGCCCCTAGAATTATGCTGCCAAATGAAACTTTACTACATAAATCGCAGACTACACAAAGGTTTCGTCACTATCCCAGTGAAATCCAATGTAGAATATAGACACTCACTGCCACACGAATTATGTTATGGAACCAAACCATATAGATCTCTATCTACCAGTGTTACGTCGTTATCCCAGCGAAATCAAACATAGATTGTAGGCAATCACTACCACTCTACTTACGCCATGGAACTGCGATAGATCGTAGTTACAACAAAGGTTACGTTACCATCACAACAAAATCAAATGTAACTGTAGGCATCGACACTATTTGAATTATGCTACCCAACAAATGATCATCAAGAACTCATGAGTTTTATTCAGACATCCTCTGGGATCCCAATTTCGTTGAACCCACCCTTATAATTTCTAGGCAGAATCACCCAGTGGATCTCCTACTATAAGTTTTGACTTTCACGGGGGTGCCTTTCCATACTTTTGTCTCAAGCATATCATACTACATATATAGTACCTTATAAATCGCACTCTTTATATGTATCATATAAACTTTATTTATACAAAATCGATATCTTCAAAATCGGTAGTTTTCAAAATTTGGTTTACCTAATTTTTCCATAATCGACTATTTTCCCAAAATCGAAAGCCTTTAAAAATCAGTGGGTTCCAAAACTATTTCAGTTTCATTCTTATATACATATAAATTTATTCTTTCTAACTCGAATAATTTTCGGATCTTTAATTTCTGAGTCCACTTCATACTTATATAAACTTTATTTAACATTCCAAATATCTTAAAAGATCATTTCTTCTAGTATAAATTCAACAAGGGGAGTTTGAATGTATAATTAACATTTATATTCTTATTAATGCCAAATCAAATTTTCAAGTCCGATACTTTTACAAAGTTATTTGTCACATTTCTTACTTCTTATAAAGTAAGTTTCAATTATATTAACTATTAAATCTTCAGTTCTTAGTCATCATATTTTTCCCCAAATACTATTTCACTTATAATCATCTTTACCTTAATATCTCGATTTCGATTCCAATTCAGAATTCTTCGGGTTTCCATTTGGGTTGTAACTTCAATTTATCCCAATTAGTATTTAAATCCATGATTTAAATATAAATAATTTCCACTCCGACCAGTTTGAATTTAGAAAATAGCTTGAATAGTTATAAAATAGTTAAATAGTTAATATAAGATAATTTTGAGTTTTAAAAGGATGGTTTGTATAGTAAAGTAGCTTGGAAAATCAAAATAATTTGAATATTTAAGAAGATAGATTTGAAACAGTTTATATCAAAATAATTTATTTGAAAATAGTTTCAGAGTCAAACTGATTCAATTCCCAATCTCTAATTCAAATCAATTTTCAGTTTCCATTTCCATCGATTCAATTCCAATCTCAATTTGAATTAACTTCAATTCTCATTTCGACTTCCAACTAATTCAACTTCGATTACAATTCCAATTAATTCAATTCAATGAATTAAATTCCAATTTGAATTAATTTCAATTCCGTTCTCAATTTTTTTTAAACCACCGCGATTTATATAAATTCGGGTTCAGTTTTCAAAATACCAATTTAATCACTTAAATCAAATTAAGCTTTAATATTTAATTTAACAATCTAAATCTTTAGTAATTCAATTCTGAGCCCAAATTTCAAATATTCATTTAAATTATCTCTACTTAAATTTATTTCTAGGTTCAAGTGAGAGTTCAAATCTTCTTAGAAAAATCAATTTTCGGATTCAATTTATTACCCAATCATAATTTCAAATTTTAAAACCCGATTCTCTAAGAAATTCCAATTGACAAGTTTGTTTTATCATTTTAAACCTAAGTTCCAAATGATTCCATTTTCATAAATTCAATTTTATTTTTATTCAATTTCAAGGTTGGATATATATCATTTCAATCCACTCCTTAATTTATTCAAAATGATCCAATTTATAGTTTTATATACTGTAAATTAAAGATAGGATGATAGTAGGACATATGAAGTAAATAAACATCCAGATCATCTAAAACATCAATCAATAACATCCATCACAAATTTCCCGAATTAGAAACCCATTTTATTTCAAAAATCGTTTGAAATCATTCATACATGCATAACTTCTTTTGCAGTTCTTATCAAATCTATACTCTTTTGATTTACAATTTAATTCATTTAACTTCCATAAGTTAAAATTTTAATTTCACCTTGAAATTTCCAGTTCGGGTTATAAGTACAAAACTTATTTAAATTGGCCTGAGTTGATTCCCAATTCGTTAAATCCATTTAAACTAACCAAATTTAAATTTTACACTCCAAATCCAATTCTTATTAATATCACTTCCCACTTAAAAGTTCGAAAACTTATTTTTCTTTGGGTTATACTTCTCGTTTTATGGGGGTTCTAGAATTCAACAATTAATATTTATTTCGAATCAACTTTGAAACCTTATGTATGCATATATATCCCATTTACACACCAAATCACCTTTTTAAATTTTTAAACCAACCTTGGTTTCTATCCAAACCAAATTCCTTTGGAATTTTTCCAAAACAACTCTTGTTTTAAGCAAAATTTCCCATATCAAAATATTCTAAATGATATTATTTATTATTTCCTTAAACATTTTGAAACACATTTCAAAATTTTCGAGACTTAGATTCCAAATTTCTAACTTAAGTTCATTTTAATTTATAAATCACATTTATAAATTTAGCTTGTATAATTTCGGTTCCATAAGCATTTCTCTGTTTTATCATTGTTTAATCTATAATAAACATCCTTTATTAGGACACAATAACAAATCTATGATAATAATAAATATTATCATATTCAGAAACCAAACACACCATATATTTCATAGTAATTTTCTGTAAGGATTATCTAAAATAAAATTTGGGTAAACTTATTTCATTTCAAAACACTTTGAAAAACACTCCTGAAATCTCCATGATTTAAAATTTTGTTTTGAGTCTACTTTTAGCTTAACTTATTTGTATAGTTCATTCTTATCAGTTTCTATTTGGTTATATATGTTTTACCATTTAAGTCTTATTATCTTATATAATTTCGACAATAACAACAAATCAACTTAGTATACTATAATAATCTACAAAAATTACTTCTTTTATATAAAAATATAATCTTATATAAAAATCATTTAAAAATCATTTTTTTAAAATTATTATATATGAAAATAACAAGGATGCCCTCATATATACCACACGCAACTCCTTTTAGGGTGCTACTGACCCTATCTCTAATGAGTAATTCCCACCAGAGCCAAGGTTCTTGCTTAACCTTCAGCTCTGATACCACGTGTAACGACCGGGTGATTTTTGACCCCTCTCAAAATCGACACTAATACGTCCACGGTATAGAGTGCCGAGCAATCGTATGCCGAAAATACCAGGCTCTTAGGGTTAAAAAGAAAAGAGATAGAAGAAAAAAAACATAATAACAGCACGTAATCTCACAAGCGCAGCGGAGCAAAATATAATATACAATAACAACATTTTATACCAATAAAAAGCTATAACTGTTAATATGCATATAAGTTATCAGAGTATAATCATCAACAATAAATCTGTATAGTTATATTTACTTATCCATGAATGCTAAAAAATACAGCCTAACTCAGAGTGGAATATAACCAAGCGCGTGCAACACGCCTCTGCCATCCAGCTCATCTCCGAGCTCCAAAAACATCCTAACATGAAATCTGAAATGCTCGGTCTGATCCGAGCATTATAATAAAGTAATAACCAAGTCAGGCTGCAAAACAGCGTGAGTAAAACCACTTAATTTTAAATACTTAAGTAATCAAATTTTCTGAAACAAAGGTAACTCGTACAACACGACGAGTTTTTATCTGATTATAACCAAAACACTTTAAGTAGAAATCCATCGATGTTATGAAAATGACTAAGTATAAATACTTACTAAAATAACAAATTCGTTGAATAAATTAAATTTCAATATATTGAACTCTATAATCAAAGTCGTAAAGGTTCATAGTGATTATTAAGTTGAAGCAGTTTCGGATAACGATGATATTTAATTCCGGTCTCTTCGAATCCAAACGACAAATTTTAAAGGCCAAGTTGTCTTAACAAAATAATTCAAATTCAGGATGTCAACATTTGTATGGGAATTTCACTACAAATATCTATTTCCAATAAAACGTCTCAACATTTCTATTTCTGTCATTCGATTCATTTCGTTACTTAGCATTACAGGTACCGAATAAAATAATAAATATTTTAGAGTAATCAAGCCAAATCACATTTCGTTAAACTATTTCAACGATTCACGGCCAAGATTAACTTATCACAACCATTACCCAGTTAATTTTAAAAACAAAAGTAATTATCTTTCAAACCTTACTTACTTATAATCAATTTTAAATTACAAAAACTATTATTTATTAATTTAAATAAATTTTAGAAATTTACCAATAATTATCATATATAAATTAACATTTTTTTAATTAATTTAAATTGTTTTATTTACATTAATTATAAGAAATAAATAAATAAATTTCTAAAATTTAATCATGTGTATTAGGCAAAAAGGGTTTTAGGTGATAGGATGATTTCAAGTGCCTATATTTTTTTTAAAGAAAATAAGTGCTTAAAAATTAATGGGTTTTAAGTGAAAACATTTATAACATTTTTAAAAAAAACACAAGTGTCAGGCCCAGCGGCCCAACTGGAAACAAGGAAAATCCCCCTATTCTCTTTTCTTTATTCTACTGCTCTTCCCTCCTTCATCTTCTCTTTCGATTTGCACAAAAGTCTCGCCGTGCACGTGCACACGCCGGCGCCTCCTCCCTCTCCACCTCCGGCCATTCCCCCATGTCACTTCCGACCTCCCAATCCACTGGCCACCTCAATTTTCCCACGACAAATCCAGATTCGAAAATTCGAATTCGAAGCCACTTCCAGGAACAAATCGACCACTTTTCCCCACCTCGTCCAGCCATCAACGACCACCGCCGCCATCTCCTCATTCTTTTCCCCGCATACCGTAGCCTCTATCCCTCCTCGACGCTGCTGTTTACTCAAGTCCGACAATGAACAAACTCCACCTTGAAACCCTACAACGACTCCGACCAACCACCACGCCACACTAAAAATCCCAATGTCATTTTTTTCCCAAGTTCCTCCTCCTTCGTGCTTCCTTTTGACAAAATGCCGACCCCATCATTAACTGCCTCGCCGGAATTTGACCATAGACCAAAAATCGTCATCTTCTTTTATCTCATCACATATGTAGTTTAAAATCGCGAAACCACCTTCAAAATTCATCATTTTTGATGATGAACCTATTCACATAAGTAAAAGCACAAATTTTAATATTTGAATTTCTTACAATATTTGGTTACTTAATGTAAGACCCTCTTAGTATGTACTATACTTCATAATATTCATTAGAACAAATTTTAAAACAAAGTACAATCAATAACAAGCAACTTTTCTTTTAAAATCTCAACCTAAAACTAATTAAGTTGGGAGATAGAGACTTTTTTTGAAGCTAGGCATGACATTATTTTAAATATACAAAGCAGAGGTAAAAGAAAGGAATGTACTGGCCTGAGCTTCTCTGGTTATAACACTTACATATATTCACATATGAGTATATATGTATATAACCGTACCAGCATACTTATCAAACAATACTTCAATTTCCATGACCAAGCCTATAACATATATTACCAGCATGAAAGAGTTTAATTTTACTCACAGTCTTTTGACAATAGAAGAACTGTTGTACCGCATGTATCTTCTTGCTTCACTTCGCTGACTTGATTTTTTTTATCACTTACAACATTCTTCTTTATTTTGCTATTTTTTGTGAACTTGAACAAACATATGCTCGGCCACATATATATATATATATATTTGTATATATGTGTGTGTGTGTGTGTGTGTGTGTGTGTGTGTGTGTGTGTATATGAATGAAGTGCAAAGAGCAAGGCAAAGGCCTGCACATGTACATGCTTCCATTTTATAAAGATTTTTTCTATTAGATTTGATTTTAAATGATTTGATATATTACGTGTACATGACCTGATTTGATATTATGAGAGCTTGACTTGATTTATTTTGTTGATTTTCTATTTTATGAGCATGAAATGAAATTTTCCATTACGATGTCCCCTTGTTTGCTTATATAGACATGTGTATATATATATATATATATTTACATATGCTCTATTTTATGTTAACATATATATTTACATGTTTAATTATCTTCAAATTTATCCACACACATATATTTTGACAAATATATACATATAGATATGTACATCTATACAATGTACATATTTATTTTACTTCCTATCTTACATCCGTATATATATTACCTTTATAGCACATTATCAATTCATATATATTGTTGTCACCAATACACATATATCTACGTTTTCACTATTTAATATATATATACACACACATTTTCTTGTATTTTTCATCTTACATACATACATACATATATGTATATATATTTTCACATTATTCCCAATTTACATATTTATTTATATTTGCATATGTATGCTTATCTACATTTCTATATATATATATATATCATTTTTATAAAGGGATTATTCTATCCCGTGTTTGAAATGGTGAAGTTTTAAATACATATATCTATATTGATAAATTACCCTTATTCAAAAATTTATACCCTAAAATTTTATATAGTTTAAGTCAATTTATATCCTCTAATTTTAAATATTAGAATATTCATTTATTCGATAAATAAATATTAATATTTCAATAAATAAAAAAATCAGTTAATTATCCAAATATTCGATGGCTAAAACCCAGGTTGTTGCACAGACGCTTACATACGTAAACTTACGACACCCGCTATCGACTAACATAACTTTAAGCTCAAAACCCTGCCACAACTCAGTCACTGTGTGATGACCTGCCCTTCATTCCACAAAAAGACACATCATCGATAAGAAAGAAGGAGGTAGAAATAGAATAGAAAGAAGAAAGAACTCAACAAAATCAGAATCTCACAGCGGAATGGAACAAAATATAATATAACAAATAGATATTACATAGTCATTACATCAGAGTTACACAGATACACAACATCATCACATTAGAAAATTATAAGGTTCTGTCTAATACATTACATTCTATTACAACAGACAAAGACTTTAACTTAGCACAGCGGTAATATAGATATATCTACGTATGGACTCCTGCTCCATGCTTTTCAATATTCCTCAAGCCAAAACCTGATCTCCTGGCTATTCATAAAAATTTGAAAACCCGAGAGTTTAAGAAAAACAGAAATAAACTCCGGGTCAAACATGGGTCTGGTGTGAGTAAATGGTTTAAAGTTGCGTAACTTTAAAAATCATTTTGAAAACAAAAGGTATCACGTAAGACTCCCCACAAATAAACATGGGTAAGTTTTTACCTTACGCTAACAAAACATTTGATAGGAAATCCAGTGATATTATAATAGGGTCTAGAGTTTTCAAATAAAATACAGAAATAGCTGGAATGCTTACATCTCACGTTCCAACATAGTTGGGCACAATCAAAACATATGGTACTTATTGGAAATTGGATTCCATACAATGGCAGGGCTACTGGGGTACCGCCCATCACAGTACGTGGCCTAGATTAACGTACCGAGGATCTACCCTAAATCCCTTGCAACACAAGGCCGGAACCATCCCTTACTGGACAGTCCCGAACAAGACAACCCCGCAGTTGGCTGCAGATCCAACTGCCCACACAACCGAATAAAAAGGGACATCTAGAGAGGGGTAAACCTCATCCTACTTGAGCGCGACTCACTTAGCCTTGCTGAACCTCCCCTGTTTTAGTCATTTCTCGATTGATGAGGCTTAAGGCTGCAATTACCTTTATAGAACACATCTATCTTAGAATGATCATCGTCCACCTGACGATGTTCTGAAAGCATTCAATCCATACAAGTTCATTCCAGGTTCAAACGAAACCGAAGGCATTATTTCGTTACACTCATTTTGAAATCACCCTCAGAGTTAACGACAATAACCCTTGCACTCTGGATCTTCATCTTCACTTGATATTCACGACCTAACGCTTAATTTGAATTGATGTGGTTTTCGGATATCCAAATCTGGAAACCCGATCCCGGTCTCATCGAAATCCAAAACGCCATCTTTTAGGTCCAAGTTGTTTTAAAGTTTTAAAACAATTCATTTCAATTCAACACTTGAATTCACACAGCATTAAGCATAGATAAATATCACACATTTATCACTGATATATCCAATATCATATCACAGAATATCACAACATATCATCCAATAGATATAATCCAATAGATATAATCCAATAGATATCATCCAATAGATATCATCCAATGTATATCATCCAATAGATATCATCCAATACAGATATTCTACACAAACAATCATCCATAAACAGGAATTATTAATCCATTTTATTATTACTTTAAGCACCTTAAATTAAATTAATTACTTAAGAATTAATCTCCTAATTCTGCTCAAACAATCATTAATTAATTACAAACATTAAATTAATTAATCACTCCTTGATTATCTTATAAATCAATCAATTAATCTCTAATCACAGCTTAATTATCCTTTAATTATCAATTAATAAACCTTAATTATTAATTAATCTCCTTTAATAAAAAGTAATCAACCCTTAATTACTTTTATAATCAACCAATTAACCTTTAATTAACTGATTAATTATCCATTAACTATTGATTAATGACCTTAATTATTAATCAATATCTCTTAATTACAAATTAATTAATCCATAATTACTCTTAAATTAATTAATTAATTAATCATTAACTGATTATTTATCCCTTAATTATTAATTAACAAAATTTAATTATTAATTAACAACCTTAATTACAAATTAATTAATCCATAATTACAAATTAATCAGTCCTTAATTACCATTTGATTAATCCTTAATAAGCTTTGATTAATCCTTAATTACCTTTGATTAATCCTTAATTACCTTTGATTAATCCTTTAATTAATCTTTGATCAACTTTGATTAATCCTTAATTACCCTCTTATTAATCCTTAATCATCCTTTGATTAATCAATTAATTAATATTTTATTATAGATTAATCATCCTATTAGTATTAATTAATAAAACTTATTATTAATTAATAAAACTTAATTTCACATTAAGTAATTCTTAATTCTTAATTAAATAACCTCTAATTACTTAATTAAAAACCCTCTAATTACTAAATTAATCAAATTTAAATTACTTGATTAATTCATTCTTAATTACTTAATTACTCAATTAATTAATCTTTGATCATTAATTAACAATCTTTAATTAATGGTTCTTAATTACAATTAATTAAACTTAATTAATTAAATAACAGCCCTTAATTAATTATTAATTAAACCAATTAATTATTCTTAATTAAGTTTAATTAATCTTTTATAATTAATTAATCAAATTAATTAATTATACTTAATTCCCTTTATTAAACTAATTAATCTCAAGACATTTAACCATAATCATTTTAAGATAAAACATTATCTTATAAATACCATAATTACAATTAATATTTTCAAAACTTTATAATTACCTTTACTTAGTTACATCATTAATTAAGTTTAGAATAAATAATCATTTAACTTGATAATTTTAATGTTATCAAAGCTTGACTTCCATAAAAAGAACTTAAAACATTATCAAGTAAAGGTTTCAAAACTAACTACAATTTGTATTTTAAAACTTACTTTTATAAAATCTTAAATTTTCATTTTAAATTAATGTTTTGAAATCACTTTAGATTTCACAAATTTAAATCAATCAAGTTTTCAAAACTTCTTAATTAATAGTTGAAGAAAACAATTAGAAAAGATAAGTTTTAACAAGAAGCTTTAAACTAGATTTAAATTTAAATTTCAAAAACAATTTTATTTTAAAATATTTTTAAAAACCGATTATTATCTCTGCTTCGGGTTCAACCGAAAGATAAATCGGGTCTAGCCCCGAGTAACATCTTCTCCACCCATATTTTTATTTTTACTTAAACTTAGTTTAAGTTTAAGTTTTAAAACTTACAGGCAAAACCCCTCAAAACCACTCGTGTATGAACTCGAGTCTCTTCCCCAAACACTCGATATCTCCTTCGAGTTCAAACCCAATCCCTAACTCAGATACCCAAACCATCACTGTGCACCTGCACAACCCACTTCGACGCCGATGATCTCCTCTGGTGACATTGACACATCGACTATCATCCCAGCATCACCGCACGATCATCCAAACTCATGCCCAGGCTTCAAATCAAAATTGAGCAAGACCATTGGAAACTAGAACCATAACCCACCAGAAAATGTCTCGAACATCCTCCCTTCGACCACCTAAGTCGCCGTAACACCAGTCACACCATCGCCATACTTCCACGAACCAAATCCCAAAGTTTCATCGAATTCGATGCATTGGAGAAACGGCAGAGGTCCAAGCTACTTAGCTCGTCCAATTTAGGGTTAGAAACTAAATTTGCTCGTCGTCGACACCACGATGATCAAACACCCCATCTTCCATTTTTTCTCGCCTCACCGCACAGTCCTCCACCTCCACACAGAGCCCCGACCACCCTAGACCCTTTGGCCATCAACAGTTGCTCAGAAACCTAAATCTAGTCATCTTTAAAATACACAACCAATACAACATTATAAATCATGATTTCCATTTTAAAAATCATGTTTTCCTAAGTCATTTCAAGATATAAACTTGAATCATCATAATTCAACACTTGATTTTACATGCATTTTAAACTGTTGCTGCATTCCTTGGTTCCAACAAAAATTCAAACCTCTAATGTTTTAAATAAATTTTAAACTTAAATTTATGATTTAACAAACATATATTGTTTATATCTCCAAACCAAACAAATATTGAATGTCTCGATTTTGATATTTTTTTGATCAAACTTTTATTTCTTGAACTAAGAACAGAGATGTGAAAATAAAACAGACATGCACATATACAAACATTCATATCACAGAGATAACTCACATATATGCACAACCAAGCATTATTCATCTTAAACTTCACAAGCAAATAGAAATATATTAACTTAAATTTTAATTTCATTTGTTTACTCACCATATTTTTAAAAAGCAGAGACTGGAAGCTTGAATTGCTTGGATTTTCTTTGAAGCTGGAAAGCTTTGAACACTGAATTTGTTAATCTATTTTTATAACTGAAAAGCTTTGGTTACTGCTATGCTTAACACACTGGAAACTTGAAAATGTTGCTTGAGAGGATTTGCTTGACATTGTTCTTCCAGGTTGCATGCTTTTTTTAAGAAGGCTGCAGACTTGCTAACAGGTTTGAAAAATGTTTTTTTTTGGCTTGCATTTCAAATCTCAGTTTTGAAAGATGCTATAGACTTTGCATTTGAATGTTTACAGGCTTGCATTTCTCACATTTTTGAGGAAAATGGTGCCAGGTTTAACACTTCCAGGCCTTTGGTTTTTGAGATTGAAAAGGGTTACAAGTTTGAAAAGATTACAAAGCTTTGGTTTTTATTTGAGGAAGTGATTACAAGATTGCTTGAAAATCTCAGGTTTAAATTGTTTACAGAGTTGAATTGTTTGAGGAGTTTTCAGGCTTATGAAACTTTGATTTAAGAAATGGTTTCAGATTTGATTATGGTTTTGGAAGAATGGTTTAACAAAGTAGAGTTTCTCTCATTTTTTAGAAGTTGAGGAAAAAATAGAAAGATGAAGAAGATGGTTTATAAAATGAAAATTAGAATTTATTTTAGAATTAAAAAAACAAAAAAATGAATTTGACGCTTGTTTACAATGCCAACACTTGTCATTTCCCATAATTCATTAACTTACATGTGTATTTTTAAGCTTTAATAAATCAACACCTGTAATCTTTCATTTTTATTTATCTTTAAAAGATTTTAAAAAGCTTTTTAAATTAATTTTTCTAGCAAATAAATACATTTGTAAATTAATAAATGCTTCTAAAATTTATATAAATAAATTCTTTAAAAGAAAATAAAGTATAAACCAATTATAATTTAAATAAAATCATATAAAATTTATTTAATCCATTTTAAAGTGTTAACATAAACCCTTTTGTATTTATTTTACAATTAAATAAACACTATCTTAATTAATAAAAATAAATTATTTTTACGGAAAACAACTTCTATTTTAAATAAAAACTCATTCATATATTTTTTGTATATCCAAAATAGTATTAAGATATAAATATTCATTTAAATTCAAATTTAAATCTAAATTCAAATTCAAATTCAATTTGAATTCAAATTTAAAATTAATTTATTAATCTTGAACAAACTCAAATTAAATTTGAAAATAATAACTTTATTTAGAAAAATCTATTTTAAAATCTATTTATAAAACAACACCAATTAAATTTGAAAATAATTATCCTATTTAAAAAATCTATTTATAACTATATTTAAAATCATCATATTATCATTTATTTTGGTTATTTATATTTGAAAATAATAATTTTATCAATTTTAATTAATTTATTAAGAAGATTGTCACATTTTAAATTCCTCGAAATTATGGGATATCACATTCCTCCCCTTTAAAAGAATTACGTCCTCGAAATTTAAAACAGAGATAATCCAAAAACTTTTATTTCATTTCAACAATCTAAGCATCCATATAAATCATACACTATCAACCAAACAAACAATTTCATCCAAACAACCAATTTATTTGAACAAACAATTCATTCGAATAAATAGCACTGGCTATCCAGACATAAATCCGAATAAGCCTCCCTAAAAGTATCCAGAGTTTCACAAGACAAACTCTGAAATCCTTGCTTCACAGAACGTAAACCAGCTAAACTACTATGATCTAGAGCCTCCTCTTACTCCAATCCAAAAATCTGAACCAGATATTAGACCAGACTGAAAACCAGCTCAACTACTGGATCCTACTGAACTACAGATCCCAACTAAGATGGATCATTCACGTACTTCCTCAGATGACATACGTGAATAACAACATGAATTCCAACCATCCAAACTGACAATTCAATCCTGTGGACCACAATCACTAATCTCCTCAAGCACTCGGAACAGACCAATACATCTTGGAGCAAATTTCTCGTCTTACCAAAACTGATACTTCCTTTAAAATGGGGAAACTTTGACAAAGACTAAATCTCAAATCTTAAATTCCAATTATCCTTCTCTCCAGTCCACAAATTCTTTTGACGATCCTGCGTTTCTCTAAAACTCATAGATAAGCTCCACCTTCACAGATGCCTTACGGATCAAACAGGACCAAGAACCAGTTGATGTCTCGACTCTGCCCTACATAATGGGAATCTACCAGGTCTTAATACAAAACTTCATAGGGTGCCATCTAGACTCTCGCCTGATTACAGAAATGAGAATTCCATTCAATACAGATGGTCCTTCCAAGGCCCATCAAATCCAAAACACAAGCTCCCAACACAACCTCAAAAACTTTATTCAGCCTTTCCGTCTGACCGACGATCTAAGAATGATAGGTTGAACTAAAATTCAAACTCAAACCCAAAGCTGATCACAAAAATCTCCTAAAATTCTGCTAGAGAAAATAGGATCACGATCGCTAACAATGCTGACTGAAACACCACGCAGTCAGACCAACTCCTTCAAGAAAAACTCAGCCAAAGATGCTACAGTACGGGCTGCCTTGACCGGAATAAAATGGATGCTCTTAGTTAATCGGTCCACGATTGGCCATACTCCTTCATTTCCCTTTTCAAGCTCGGCCACCAGAAGAATTTTTGACAGAACTCCTTGCCTCAAATCCTTCCGATGATCTCAATGTTCCATGACCATCAATTCAAGACTGGAACTCTGACCATCCTTGACTCAATCCATCCACTTCTGGCAACACACAAACATCCAAGTAGACCTCCATCTTACTCTTGATATACGAAATAGCTAGAACAGGCACACTGGTCAGCCTTGCCTTCAAATCGGAGAAAGCCTCTTCACATTCGGTCCACTTAACTTAGTTCCTTCCCGAGTCACTCGGTTAAGTGCGAAGAAATCTTAGAATAGACTTGATAAACTTCTTGTAGAATCCTGCCAAACTCAGAAAACTGCGGTCCTCTGAATATTAGCTACCTTGGCTAGATCTACAGAAATACCTCCACTAGAAACAAAAGGCCTCCTCAAAAAAATCTTGGGTCAGCTTCCCCAATCCTTCTCTCTTCCTCAGCGCCATCCTTCACTAGGCTGAACAACAGGCACTGCTTCTGGAACTGAGACGATCCGAAACTCTAACTCTTGATGAAGGCAAACCTTCACTCCTACGAAAACATCCAAACAATCTCTAACCACAATGTTGGACTCTACGCCTCCTAGAGATGCCTTGCTTCCAGGCAACATATGCTCAAAAGAATTCCGGAATCATCGCAAGTCACTTTTGCGATTCTTCCCAACTCAGTCTCTAGAGAAACAATCCTTACTTTCCAAATAAGATCAAACCCTTCGAGATCCAATACCAATGGGTCACAAGGAAACTATGGGGGAGATGAGAAAACCTTAAGCCTCTACAGATCTTATCTAACTCGGTTGCTCCGCCTATAGGATTAGATATAAGGATAGGACAGTCAATCAATCAAAGAAAGGGATGAAACTCCTTTAGAACTCAAGTTGGAAATCCGAATAGATACCCAACAAATTTAGATAGATTTATAATTATATAAAAATTACAAATACGCGCTCTCAAGACAGATACCACTCCAGAGCCTAGGTACTATCTCAACATATGCTCTGATACCACATGTGATGACCCACCCTTCATTCCACAGAAAGACGCATCATCGATAAGAAAGAAAGAGGTAGAAATAGAATAGAGAAAAGAAAGAACTCGACAAAATGGAATCTCACAGCGGAATGGAACAAAATATAATATAACAAATAGATATTACATAGCATTTACATCAGAGTTACACAGAAACACAACATCATCACATTAGACAGTTATAAGGTTCTTTCTAATACATTACATTCCATTACAACAGACAAAGCCTTTAACTCAGCACAGCGGTAATATAGATATATCTACTTATGGACTTCTGCTCCATGCTTTCCAATATTCGTCAAGCCAAAACCTGATCTCTTGGCTACTCATAAAAATTGAAGTACCGGAGATTTAAGAAAAACAGAAATAAACTCTGGGTCAAACATGGGTCCGGCGTGAGTAAACAGTTTAAAGTTGCTTAACTTTAAAAATCATTTTGAAAACTAAAAGTATCACGCAAGACTCCTCACAAATGAACATGGGCAAGTTTTTACCTTACACTAACCAAAACATTTGATAGGAAATCCAGTGATATTATAATAGGGTTTAGAGTTTTCAAGTAAAATACAGAAATAGCTGGAATGCTTACATCTCATGTTCCAACATAGTTGGGCACAATCAAAACGTACGGTACTTATTGGAGATTGGATTCCATATAATGGCAGGGCTACTAGGGTACCGCCGGTCACAGTATGTGGCCTAGATCAACGTACCGAGGATCCATCCTAAATCCCCTGCATCACAAGGCCTGAACCATCCCTTACTAGATAGTCCTGAACAAGACAACCCCATAGTTGGCTGCAGATCCAACTGCCCACACAGCTGAATAAAAAGGGACATCTAGACAGGGTAAATCTCGTCCTACTTAAGCGCAACTCACTTAGCCTTGCTGCACCTCCCCAGTTTTAGCCATTCCCAGTTGATGAGGCTTGAGGCTGCAATTACCTTTATTGAACACATCTATCTTAGAATGCTCATCGTCCACCTGACGATGTTCTGAAAGCATTCAATCCATACAGATTCGTTCCGGGTTCGAACGAAACTGAAGGCGTTATCTCGTTACACTCATCTTGGAATCACCCTCAGAGTTAACGACAATAACCCTTGCACTCTGAATCTTCATCTTCACTTGAGATTCACGACCTAACGCTTAATTTGGATCGATGTGGTTTTCGGATATCCAAATCTGAAAACCTGATCCCGGTCTCATCGAAATCCAAAACACCATCTTTTAGGTCCAAGTTGTTTTAAAGTTTTAAAACAATTCATTTCAATTCAATTCAATACTTGAATTCACACAGAATTTAACATAGATAAATATCACACATTTATCATTGATATATCCAATATCATGTCACAGAATATCACAACATATCATCCAATAGATATCATCCAGTAGATATCATCCAATAGATATCATCCAGTAGATATCATCCAATGTATGTCGTCCAATAGACATCATCCAATAGATCATCCAATACAGATATTCTACACAAACAATCATCCATAAACAGGAATTATTAATCCATGTTATAATTAATTTAATCACCTTAAATTAATTAATTAAGAATTAATCTCTTAATCCTGCTCAAACAATCATTAATTAATTACAAACATTTAATTAATTAATCACTCCTTGATTATCTTATAAATCAATCAATTAATCTCTAACCACAAATTAATTATCCTTTAATTATCAATTAATAAACCTCAATTATTAATTAATCTCCTTTAATACAAAGTAATCAACCCTTAATTACTTTTATAATCATTTAATTAACCTTTAATTAACTGATTAATTATCCATTAACTATTGATTAATGACCTTAAATATTAATCAATATCTCTTAATTACAAATTAATTAATCCATAATTACTCTTAAAGTTAATTAATTAATCATTAACTAATTAATTATCCCTTAATTATTAATTGATAAAACTTAATTATTAATTAACAACCTTGATTACAAATTAATTAATCCATAATTACAAATTAATCAATCCTCAATTACCTTTGATTAATCCTTAATTACCTTTGGTTAATCCTTAATTACCTTTGATTAATGCTTTAATTAATCTTTGATCAACTTTGATTAATCCTTAATGACCCTTTGATTAATCCTTAATCATCCTTTGATTAATCAATTAATTAATATTTAATTATAGATTAACCATCCTTTAAGTATTAATTAATAAAACTTAAATATTAATTAATAAAACTTAATTACAAATCAATAATTCTTAATTATTAATTAAGTAACCTTTAATTACTTAATTAACAACCTTCTAATTACTAAATTAAATAATTCTAAATTACTTGATTAATTCATTCTTAACTAATTAAGTACTCAATTAATTAATCTTTGATCATTAATTAACAATCTTTAATTAATAATTCTTAATTACAATTAATTGAACTTAATTAATTAAATAATAACCCTTAATTAATTATTAATTCAACCAATTAATTATTCTTAATTAATTACTTAATTAATCTTTTATAATTAATTAATCAAATTAATTAATTATACTTAATTCCCTTTATTAAACTAATTAATCTTAAGACATTTAACAATAATCATTTTAAGATAAAACATTATCTTATAAATACCATAATTACAGTTAACATTTTTAAAACTTTATAATTACCTTTACTTAATTACATCATCAATTAAGTTTAGAATAAATAATCATTTAACTTGATAATTTTAAAGTTATCAAAGCTTAACTTCCTTTAGAAAAATACTTAAAACATTATCAAGTAAAGGTTTCAAAACTAATTACAATTTGCACTTTAAAACTTACTTTTATAAAATCTAAAATTTTCATTTTAAATTAATGTTTTGAAATCAATTTAGATTTCACGAAATTTAAATCAATCAAGTTTTCAAAACTTCTTAATTAATAGTTAAAGAAAACAATTAGAAAAGACAAGTTTAAACAAGAAGCTTTAAACTAGATTTAAATTTAAATTTCAAAAAAATTTGATTTTGAAACAATTTTAGAAACTGATTATTATCTCTGCTTCGGGTTCAACCCAAAGACAAATCGGGTCTAGCCCCGAGTAACATCTTCTCTACCCATATTTTTATTTTTACTTAAACTTAGTTTAAATTTAAGTTATAAAACTCACATGCAAAACCCCTCAAAACCACTCGAGTATGAACTCGAGTCTCTTCCCCAAACACTCGATATCTCCTTCGAATTCAAAGCCAATCCCAAACTCAGATACCCAAACCATCACTACGCACCTGCACAGCTCACTTCGACGCCGATGATCTCCTCTGGTAACGTCAACACACCAACCATCATACCAGCATCACTGCACGATCATCCAAACTCATGCCCAGGCTTCAAATCAAAACTGAGCAAGACCATTGGAAACTGGAACCACAAACAGCCAGAAAATGTCTCGAACATCCTCCTTCCGTCCACCTGAGTCGCTGTAACTCCAGTCACATCATCGCCAAACTTCCACGAACCAAATCCCAAAGTTTTATCGAACTCGATGTATCAGAGAAAAGGCAGAGGTCCAAGCTACTCAGCTTGTCCAATTTAGGGTTAGAAACTAAATTTGCTCACCGTCGACACAACGATGATCAAACACCCCCATCTTCCATTTTTCCTCACCTCACTGCACAATCCTCCACCTCCAGACAAAACCCCGACCACCCTAGACCCTTTGGCCATCAACAGTTGTTCAAAAACCCAAATCCTGCCATCTTTAAAATACTCAACCAATACAACATTATAAATCATGATTTTCATGTTAAAAATCATGTTTTCCTAAGTCAATTAAAGATATAAACTTGAATCATCATAATTCAGCACTTGATTTTACCAGGCATTTTAAACTGTTGCTGCATTCCTTGGTTCCAAAACAAAATTCAAACCTATATTGTTTTAAATAAATTTTAAACTTAAATTTATGATTTAACAAACATATATTGTTTGTATCTCCAAACCTAACAAAAATTGAATGTTTTAATTTTTTTTTTTGTCAAACTTTTATTTCCTGAACTAAGAACAGAGATATAAAAATACAACAGACATGCACATATACAAACATTCATATCGCTGAGATAACTCACATATATGCACAACCAAGCATTATTCATCTTAAACTTCACAAGCAAACAGAAGTATATTAACTTAAATTTTAATTTCATTTGTTAACTCACCAGATTTTTAAAAAGCAGAGACTGGAAGCTTGAATTCCTTGGATTTTCTTTGAAGCTGGAAAGCTTTGAAGGCTGAATTTGTTAATCACTTTTTATAACTGAAAAGCTTTGGTTACTGCTATGCTTAACACACTGGAAACTTGAAAATGTTGCTTGAGAGGATTTGCTTGACATTGTTCTTCCAGGTTGCATGCTTTTTTTAAGAAGACTTCAGACTTGCTAATAGGTTTGCAAAATGTTTTTTATTCAGGCTTGCATTTCAAATCAAAGTTTTGAAAGATGCTACAGACTTTGCATTTGAATGTTTACAGGCTTGCATTTCTCACATTTTTGAGGAAAATGGTTTTAGGTTTAACACTTCCAGGCCTTTGATTTTTGAGACTGAAAAGGGTTACAAGTTTGAAAAGATTACAAAGCCTTGGTTTTTATTTGAGGAAGTGATTACAGGATTGCTTGCAAATCTCAGGTTTAAACTGTTTACAGAGTTGAATTGTTTGAGGTGTTTTCAGGCTATTGAAACATTGATCTAAGAAATAGTTTCATATTTGATTCTGGTTTTGGAAGAAAGGTTTAACAAAGTGGAGTTTCTCTCATTTTTTAGAAGTTGAGAAAAAAATAGAAAGATGAAGAAGATAGTTTTAAAATGAAAATTAGAATTTATTTTTGAATTAAAGAAAAAAAAAATGAATTTGACACTTGTTTACAATGCCAGCACTTGTCATTTCCCATAATTCATTAAATTACATGTGTATTTTTAAGCTTTAATAAATCAACACTTGTAATCTTTCATTTTTATTTATCTTTAAAAGATTTTAAAAAGCTTTTTAAATTGATTTTCCTAGTAAATAAATACATTTGTAAATTAATAAATGCTTCTAAAATTTATATAAATAAATACTGTAAAAGAAAATAAAGTATAAACTAATTATAATTTAAATAAAATAATATAAAATATATTTAATCCATTTTAAAATGTTAACATAAACCCTTTTGTATTTATTTTACAATTCAATAAACACTATCTTAATTAATAAAAATAAATTCTTTTTAAGGAAAACAAATTTTATTTTATATAAAAACTCATTCATATATTTTTTTATATATCCAAAATAGTTTCAAGATATAAATATCCATTTAAATTCAAATTTAAATCTAAATTCAAATTCAAATTAAATTTGAAATCCAATTTAATATTATTTAAATTAATCTTGAACAAACACAAATTAAATTTGAAAATAATAACTTTATTTAAAAAATCTATTTTAAAATCTATTTATAAAACAACACCAATTAAATTTGGAAATAAATACCCCATTTAAAAAATATATTTATAACTATATTTAAAATCATCATATTATCATTTATTTTGGTTATTTATATTTGAAAATAAAAATTTTATCAATTTTAATTAATTTATTAAGAAGATTATCACATTTTAAATTCCTCGAAATTCCGGGATATCACACACTGAGCTGTGAATTCTCGAACTACACTACCGTAGTTCGTCCCCTAGTCACAAGACTAGAATTTTACAAAAGTTTAAAAGAAAAATGAAAATTAAAAGCAAATACAAAACCCTATATTAAATCAAAGCCCAGAATATTAATTAGGACCGACCCAATTTAAAATTAAAAGAGAATCCCTTTTTCTTTTTTTATCTTTGTGTATGTCTTCGGCCCATATTATTTGCTTTGTGAAAATGGCTGCCTCATTCATTCTTCTTCCATTTTGAAAATTATGGTTTTGGAAGCTAATTAACTGCCTTGAAGTTGATCGAATTGAATGCTGTATGCTTGTAGGAAATGAGGCTTGAATCTTCTGTTGCTTTCGTTCCTTCGTGGCTACTTCTCGATCGATTTTGAATAGAATAATTACTGGTATGCAGTTTCCTTTGTTTATTCTCGTTGATATTCATCAACTCGATGATCTTAATTGACGATGATGTTTGTGGCATTTATAGGGAATAAAACCACAAGTCATCATTCCCTTGAATTCGTCTGATATTTTAGCGCGACCGTTCGATTATACTTGAATACGTGTGTTTTGTTTCGACCGGTTTCAATTTGTATATTTCTTTGCTTGATTATCATGGCTTATGTTTGCTTTGGATTTGGTTCCATTCTTTTCTCTGTTGACATCTTTGATTTCAACACTGACTTTTTCGTTGTACTTGCGATATTATATGGACTTGTTCGAACTCTTTGATGCCGTGTTCATCTGAAATCCTCTTTTTGAATCTGTGATTTTCTGGACTTGAGATAAAACTTGACTTGGTAAACTCTGACTTGTTTTCACTGTCTTCGTTCAATACTGCATATGTATATGTCTACATGTGTGTACATTTTGTTTTGGTCGAGACTCTGTTGCATGTTCATGTTCATCCTTGAACCATGTGACTGAATGCTTGAATGTCTGGTGTTGTGCATTGTCCTTCTGTCCTGTACCATTATGTTTTTGAGCTGCTATCGCCATGTGATCTGGTTTTTGTTTCACTTTGTGTTGAGTTGCCTTGTTAGACTTGAAGTAATCTGGACATGTTTGCATTATGTTAGCTTATTTGGATTATATGTTTGAAGTGTAGGATGCATTGTACTTGGTCACGCATTTGTGTTCATCATGTAGTCTGCTTGGAGCTTGTTGACAGGTTCGGTTGCTCTGACCAGTTCATTGCATTCATATTGCCAGCTTCATTTGTGTTTTGGTCTTCATGTTTGAAAGCTTCATTTGTGCATGTCACTTTTCATTTTGTTTTCACTTGAAGTTAATCTGTTTTCATTCGAAGCTATACTGGGTTGTAGCCTCTGTTGCAGCTTGATTGCTTGCATGTATATATGTATGTTAGCTTGCATTGTTTTCAGACTTCAACATTGCCTGACCATATGCGTATGTATATACAGTGTTGCACCTTGGTGTTTATGTCTGACTGTATTTTGTTGTCGCAAATTTGAGTTTAAGCTTGTGCCTAGTCTGGTTGCATATGTATATATATGTTCTGGTCTTTATGTATATGATGAACTGAAATGCTATGCATTGCATACACACACACACACACACACACACACATGTGTGTGTGTGTGTATTTATGGTGATGTTGATGTATATGCAAGATCCATTCATTTTGTATTATTCACTGCCCTGGTCTTGTTCATTTGATGGTCTGACCATTTTGCTGTTGCACATTTCCTTGAGTCTGGTTGCTTCGAGTATAGTACATTGTTGCTTGTTCTATAGTTTCGACCATTGATTTGTTGTTGCCACTGGTTGTTATATACCTGAGTTGAACCTAGCTTTGACTTGGGTTTGACCTTGTGCTCATGTCATGACTTTATTTGTATTGCATTTGTGTTAAACCTAGATTTTGGTTGGGTTTGACCTTACGCTCACCTGTCCCTGTAGTTTTATCAAGTGTATATCGATGTTCACGACCTTATGGCATGTATAGTGATACACTGTGCATGTGACAAGTTGTTCGTGTAGATGAATTCAAAAATAAATGACGGCGAACAACCCAAATAACTGAGGCAAATGATATTTTCAAAAACACATTTTATTTTACACTGCAAAAATATTTCTTTTTCAATTTTATTGCATCAGTGTTTATTTTGCAGATAATTCAGATGCTGGATATATATTGGAATATAGTTGAAGAACAAATATGAGTGAATGAGTGATATATAGTGAGGTGCAAATGTAAGTAACAATTATGATGTAATTGAAATTGTATTGTAATTGAAATTTTGTATATATATAGTGAGAGCTCAAATTTTGTACTATTCAAAATTGTAATAAAATATTTGGTTGGGGAAAATATATGTTTGAATTTAAATTCTGTTTATTTATTTTATACAGCAAATATTTATTGTAATTATGTGAAAATAAAATAGTACAATAACAAATACACTTAAATGATATATATATATATATATATTTATATGTTTATTATCATCAAACAAAAATCATATACTAGCATATTCAATAGCTTCTGCCCGACCTCGATTCCTTTTAATACCGGGTCTAACCTTTCCATTTGTTGTGGTGCTTCCTTCAACAAATTCGCTCTTCCATTTCCTACCTCCATATATTACTTTCCTTTTAAATCTACATTCGAACCTTAGCAAGACATAGAAGAAGGACCTAAGAGAGATGGGAGAATAGAGATAAAGCGTATACTTACACATAGCAAATACAAGTACGTTGCTATAGCGTTATCTCATACCCGAATCCCATTCTCTGATTCATTTGTATTATGTTTTAAAAATCATTTTAGGTATAAATTTCTTTTAAGTTTTACATAAACCTATGCTCTGATACCATGGTGCAACATCCCCCATTTTGAGGTCCGTAACAAATCTCTACAAATACTACAATCATCTATATATTAATTTCTGGTGACAAAATGCTGTAATATTAATAGTGTCCATAATATTAGAAGCAGAAGAATATGAAATATTTCAAACACAATTTCAAAACAACTTTTATCATTACATTTACAATCGGCATTTCATATTTAGTACATAATCCCACAAAGTTTTCCAGGTTCAGATAAATATAATTATTACAAAATACACCAACTGCGACATATGAAGATACTCCCTTGGATGATCAGAGTTACTGAATAGACATCTGTAACATCTGCCTTTACATGCAACATTCAGTCACATCGGAATAGATAAATAGATAATCTACTACATAGCTAATTCTTGCCTCCTGCATGCCTTTAGAAGCTTTATTCGTCAAAACCTACTAAACTTGAAAACCTTAACTCTCAACCTACTCAAAATAAATTTTGAGCACCCAAGAGTTTAAGGAGAAAACACAAACTTCGAGTCAGGCATAAAACCTAATGTGAAAAATAATACGACATTTCAATTTACCAAAATTAAGTGAGACCGCATCGCCAAACGAAACGACTTTTCCCTCACTAGTATCCTTTAAAAGCATATCTTTGCAATCAAAATCCTACAACCAAACTGGTCATAATGAACAATATAACAATGACATGTATGCATACAATATAGTCAATCAGTGAACTATTTTTCCCAACATCATAGTTTTATCAGGCTGACTATAAGCCTATGGCTGACTCGGGCCTAGAAGACATAACAAATGTTCTAACTTTCAATTATAGGAAAACTGGATGGTCTGTCCATAACTTACTACTTCAAGGGTCAACTGATCCTAATGGTTTTATGGGCTCACCAATAACCTATCTCTACACTGTGATTCCTTTCCATGTGTAACTTTCTTTTAGTCTTACCCATGATAAACTCTACACACTAGAATTTTAGACTTATATTTGCTAAGGGCTACTAGCTAAAGTATAGGACGCGACCCTACACCGGTCCCATCTGGTTTTCTAATCTCTGAATCATTCTTTTAGTAAAATTCTAGGTTAAATACCCTATCCATATTTCCTTGAAAACAGAATCTTTGTAAATGATTTAACCCTTGAAATCATGCCTGTAACAAGTAAAGCATTGGTCCTTTTACTTGACTCAAAATACTTATGCCATGATATATGCTTTATAAAACACAGTTGATGAAATTCGAAATCAATAGGGTCTTCGGCCTTCTCAAAACTTAGTCTACAAGGAAAAAACTATGTAAAACCTTTACAACTATGAAAATCGACGAAGTTATCTCCATTGAAGATCTTTGCCTGTTCTGAAGCATGTCAAAGTCTTTTATTTGAAAATATATAGGGATAATGTCGAAGTCATAACTTCATAAGTCATAGGGTTAAATTATGGAAATTGAACTTCAACGACTCTAAAACAAATTAGCACTAATGCCTCGTCAAGGGTATAAATAAATTAAAATAGGCGTGGCGTCGATATCAATGATGCCAACGTAGCTAGAAGCATTATGGGTTAAGCTCGATGACTAGTTAAAAAGTGGCAAGGATTAGGCACGATGAAAAGTTAAATGCGGCATAGAGTAGGCTCGATGACCATTTGGGTAGGAAAGGAAAAAACATTAAGAAGTGTGTGGGCCATAATGCTTCTTTGTAAAAATGCGGCATGCATGCACCTCGACATGCCATATTGAAGACCCCTCTTTTCCTTTTCAACCTCGATGAGGTTCCAAAATAATCCGCTTTATGCCAAACTCGTTGACATCATGCAGCATTTCTTTATTCTGCGTCGATGACTTTGGAATGCGGTGAGATGGGCTCAACATAGCCAATATCGACATCGAGAATTTGTAAATATCTAGAAAACTGCAAAATTACAATAAAAGTGTTTTATTTTCTCCAAACCTCTATTATTTGTCAAAACCTTATTGGGTATCAAAACTTTATAAAATTCTTTACTGTAGAAAATTGCCACATGCCATAATTTAAATGCTAAATATTTTTATAATTAACCCTTATTATAAATAGTTTACTTAAACAAGTAATCCCTTTAAACTTAAATAATTTATTTATCATTCCTAAACACTTAGGAAAAATACCTAAAATCAAAATAAATTAAGTTAATCATACCCTTCGCATAAATTTCAGGGCCAAAAACTTATTTTAATTATTGTGAATAATTTAAACCTGAAATTCACTAATTTATTCACTTAGAAAATTCATATAAAATCCATACTTGCTTGGAAAATTATGAAATTAATAACCCACTTCTAAAATGATATTTCTAACATCATATTAAAATCGTAACTCATTTGGATATCATATGATAGGTTTTCCAACTTGAACATATCACTAAATTTTGTATATAAATTCTAGAAAATCACCAATATGTATACAATAATTCAAACTTCTAAAAAATGGCATAATAGAAATATTAAATTCAGTTTCCCATTAAACCTAAAATGCAATTCAATACATGAGATGTATATGTATTATTCACCTTGATTTAGATGTGAAAGATGAGATTTGATGTAGACTTGATTTCTTTTAGCTTTGATTCCTTAATCATTTAGTTTCCTTCTTATTTTTCATTTGCTATGGCCGGCCTTTTTGTATGTTTAGTTTGTGTGCATTTAAATGAAAACAGGAAATGACAATATAAGGGATTAAGGGATAGGAATAAATGCTATTCCCATTTTACCCTTATCATTTTCCTCATTATCGTAACCTCTTGTTTCTCTAATTGATTTATTAACTAAGATGGCCCAAACTTAATTACCAAATCTCAATTTCCTTATCCCTTTACATTATTTTATTCAAATTATTTAATTAAATGTTCTAAATAATGCTAGTCAAAATTAGGGTCATTACAGACTCCCCTCCTTAAAGAATTTCATCCTCGAAATTATGATAAGGTGCATACATAAGTTAAACATAAAAGTAAGACATAGCATCTAAAAAGTCAGGATAAATGTCTCTAATCCTATGGCGACTCTCAAAACCATTAGCATCAATGCCTTGTCAAGGGTATAAATAAACTGGAATAAGTGTGGCATTGATATCAATGACGTCAACGTAGCTAAAAGCATTATGGGTTAATTCCGATGATTAGTTAAAAAGTGATAAGAGATTGGCTTGATGACACGTTAAATGCAGCATTAAGTAGGCTCGATGACCATCAGGGTTGACGAGGCAAAAACATTAATAAGTGTATGCGGCATCATATTTCTTAGTAATAATGCGGCATGCATGCGCCTCGACATGCCTATATCGAATGCCCCTCTCAGCCTTTTCAAACTCGATGGGTACCAAACCAATTCTCTTTATGACAAACTCATTGACATCATGAGAAATTGCTTTGTTCCATGTCGATGATGCTAGGATGCGGTGAGGTAGGCTTGAGTTAGCCAACGTCGACATGGCAAAGTTGTAAATTTTTGGAAAATTGCAAAATAACTATAAAAGCATTTTCTTTTCTCCAAACCTCTATAAATTGGCAAAATCTTATTGGCTATCAAAACTTTATCAAAATTTTTACTGAGGGAAACTATCACGTGCAATAATTTTAAATGCAAAATATTTTTGCAATTTAACCTTTATTATAAACATTTTATTTAAACAAATAAGCCCTTTAGACTTTAATAATTTATTTGTCATTCCTAAACACTTAGGAAAAATCCCCAAAAAAGAAAATAAATCCAGTTAATCACAAATTTCAAGATCAAAACTTATTTTAATTATTTTGAATAATTAAAACCCGAAATTAACCAATTTATTCACTTAGATGATTCATATAAAATCCATACTTTCTTAGAAAATTTTGAAATTAAAAACCGACTTCTAAAAAAAGATTTCTAACATCATACCAAAATCGTAATTCATTTGGATATCATATGATAGGTTTTCCAACTCAAACATATCACTAAATTTTATATATAATTTCTACAAAATCAGCAACAAGCATATAATCATTCAAACTTCAAAAACACGACATAATAGCAATATTAATTTAGATTTCCCATTAAAACGAAATACAGTTCAAAACTTGAGATGTATATGTATTGTTCACCTTGATTTAGATGAGAAGGATGAGATTTGGTGTGGATTTAATTTATTTAAGCTTTGATTCCTTAATCTTTTGGTTCCTTCTGGTTTTCCTTCTACTATGGCCGACCTCTTTGTATGTTTAGTTTGTGTGCATGTAAATAAATGAAGGAAATGACAATAGAAAGGTTTAAGTGGTAGGAATGAAGGCTATTCCCATTTAGCCCTTATCATTTTCCTCCTTACTTTTATTTCTCTAACTGTATTATTAACTAAGGCACAACCTAAACTTAATTACCAATCTTAATTTTCTTATCTCTTTACATTATTTTATTTTATTTATCTAATTAAATATTCTAAATAATTTTAGTCAGAATTATGGTTATTACACAATTCAATGCATATCAACCAACGTTTGTCCTACGCCAATCAAGAAAAATCATAAAACATAGGGAATCTAAAATATATTTATGAGTTATAGAGATAACTCACCATAAATCAAAGCATTATTCCTACTAACATTCGCCAAAAATCAGTGCAACAAATCTTTTTATCGTAGCCCTTCGCTGTCATCAACTCCACCCCCATTCACACTTCGAGTCGTGGCCTCCTAAATTAGTAGTCTACTCCAACTAATGTGTGTTCTCTAATCATGCCTTTTCTCTTTTATCTTGCTTTTCACACTAATTAATGCATGCACGTTAGAACCGCTCCAACTTCCATGCATAGCATCTCTAATCGTAGCGCTCGAGATTGCAATGCTACAACTAGTAATGTGCATCCGTATGCATTCTGTTTCCTTTTTCTTCTACTACATTTAATTTAAAAATAGAAATGAGGGATGGGAAGGAAAAATGAGCAAATGGGTTTGGCTTTGAGTGGTGTAATGACCCGTACCTCAATGGGCCTAAATTTTGACAAAAATCAAAACCCAAGTCCATCAAAACACAGATCGTTGGATTTGGTACTTGCAAATAAGCATGAGCGTTATCATAGATTGATGGAAATTTAAACTCACAACGGAAACAATAATAGGATAAAAATACTGATTATGACTATTACCTTGGAATTAATGGTATTACTTGGATAACAGGTTGTCACATCAGCATCGAGCATGAGAGAAAAGAAGACTCCTCCAACAACTAAACACATCCAACTCTAGTGACATGTACATCTGAATCTATCCTGTGAATTGTAATGACGAGGGGTTAGAACAATGTTCCGGTGACTAGAAAATCTATAAACTGTCCATAACATAAATTTATACCGATTGGTTTCCATTTAATTGTTATATTCATTAAGGTTAGCAATTCTAATATAACCTTGCATTGCATACACGATTAATTACCCTTTTCCAAGGTACAAAATATTGATGAAGCCTTACCAACCACCCAATACTTCCAAACCCATTTGCCAATTAATAATTCTGAATATGAAGCTGGCTTCTATAATCATCACAAAATACTTTTGAAAGAAAATAGTCAGACTCTGCCATTTAAAACCTCAACTAAGGCAGATCCTATCATTTAAGACCTACTCCCAAGGTGGTTTTCTAACAATGTTGCCAATGATCGGTGGTTCCTGGCTACAAAGATCTCTAACTACCATTTAAGGTTTCTAACATTTCATGTCCAACTTTTATTGTATTTATTAACAATAAAACCGTAGCCATGTAAGAGATACCCAAACCACTTAATACCTTTGAAAGGACTAGGAGGACTTCTAACCATTTAATACCTCTATTCTAGGCAGGTCCTCATCACTTAATATCTATCCCCAGGTCGACTTCTTACTGGTACTACCGTTATTACGGCCCTAGCAATGTAAGAGATTGTACCCAAGCTACTTAATACCTCATTAATAAGGACTAGGCAGACCCTTGACCATTTAACACCTATTTATAGGTAGGCCCTTTTCATTTAGTACCTAACTCCAAGGCAGACTCCTCTCTGGTACTATCTAGATGACATCACTTGGAATTTCACTAGGTTACATCATACTTCTTTTTAGGAGGGAAGCAAACCCTTGGATCAGTCACCTAATACCTCAAACCCAAATCGAACCCTTTTCAAGATATCCACCATCACTCTTAATTATAAATATGGAATCTCATTAGGTTACTTCTTTCGGTAGGGAGGCGTGCCCTGAAATAGCCACTTAATATCTCTACACTGAAATAAACTCTTTCAGAGACATTCTTTTATATTTGGAATCTCAATAGGTTTCTTAATACTTCTTTTTAGGAGAGAGGCACACTCTACAGCCACTTAATACCTCAAACTAGAAGTGAACCCCTACGGAGACGTCCCTCACTGTCCTAATTCCAAATTTGGACATTTTAATACTTTTCAATTAAGAAAGCAGGCCCAAACTCTCATGTCATCACATGTGATATCTCACATCCGTAGTAAGTGCACCCAACTACTAACAGTCTTAAAGTGAATAGCAGTCTTCCATCGAGTGACTCTACCGACCTCGAATCACTAACCTAGTAAGTCCAGTTAACCATCCTAAGTCTTTACTTATTTTATCTTAGGTAAACATTGGACTTAGCTTACTAATTCCTATTTTATTTAAGGTAATAAGACTTACCTTAATTACTTATCTAGCCATAAATCGCCTTTTTATGCTCGTAAATGTCATTTGTCCATAAAATCCTAACGGACATTTCTTATGATATTTATGTATGATTACTAATTGCAAATTAATAACCTTTTATATATACATATATTCCATTTTTATCAGTCCCTTTTTATCCATTTGTCCTTATTAATTGTAACTCCCAAATTCATTTCCATTAATTGCTAATTAATTAGAGCTACATTCTTTAATTAACCAATTTTAAAGCCTAATCAATCCTATCCATTATTTCCTATTAATTGCTCATTAATTAAGGTCATAATCCTTTATTACCTATCAATTATTGGCAATTCCTAATTATTTACCATTAAAAGAAATTTCTACATTTCTAAATTCTACCTATTCGCTTTCCTAAATATAAAAATAACTAATGAACATTATGCATAAATAACGCACGAATAAATACTGTTCTCCTTTATTAACGCAATAAATAAATATTAACTACTCATTCTTATTTAAATGTACTCTAGTCATAAATATGTAACCAGAATACGTTGTCCATATCTAATTTTCTAGAATTAAATTCTGTAGGAAGATTTTCTGCTATGATTTCCACAAATTGGTTTTAACATAAAAGAAAATTTTTACCATGTTTGAAATATCAAGGAATGGATTTCTTTTTATTTGGGATAAACAATGCAAACTACGGAGAATAAATCTGTACTTTACATATCTCCTCGCTTTTTGTTTTATTCCTTGTTAAATCAAGCGTCGCCTTTTTGAATCAAAAGTGGAGAAGGTAAAAAATTATAAAAATCAAATGAATGTTCGTTCAACAAATTAAACTATGGAATATCTACAACTTAACACAAATTTGGGCAATAATCTAGAAATTTTGTATTACACTCAAGTACAAATCTGGAATAAAACTATACGACATTCAAATTCTAAAATCTTTGGGACTGATTTCCAAATCTATGTATAAACATATGTCAAATTTAGTCTAAAACAAGAATATGTAGGCAATAGTTTTTTATGCTAATTTAAGCCTACAATTCACAAATAAAATCGATTTAGGCATAAAAATCTATGCCAACAAAATAGAATTAGAATCATAAAAAATATATTAAATTTTCCCACTTAACTTTTAAAAGCGATCCAAATCCCCTAATCTGAAGCAGAGCTTAAATTCATCCCAAGTCCTTTTTAATCCAAGAAATATGTATAAAAGAGTATGTACATACATTAGAATTATAGATCCAAGAAGAGATTTAGGATTGAAAGGGAAATGTATACAAATACATATAAATTACCTTAAATAATCATATAGTTGATTTTCTTCTCTTCTTCTTTTTATTAGATTTCTATTCTTCTCCAATTTTTATGAACGTAGATATAAATATCTAATCTTTTTAATTTAGAAAGACAATAGAGAATAAGAAATGACAGATCTTCGCTACTACCTTTAGAAAATATGAGAAAAGAAGGAAGGGATAGGCTTGAATTTATAGGCGTAGGAATCAGTCTCAACCGTTAGATCGAAATATATTAAATTCGGACCGTTGGGCCTAGGCTAACCCTAGCCGCCACATAGGGAGGAGTCGATCGCCCCAAGTTGAACGCCCATGATGGTGGGTCGACCTATGAGCCTGGGTTAATTTTTTCAATTTTTCTTATTTATTTATTTATTTATTTATTTATTTTAGTTTCGAATTCGTTTTTTGTCTGTAACTTCTTCCTATAGACTCCCGTCGTAAAAACCCAAATGTGAAAGTTGCTTAGAATTTCGCCATGAACGCAATGTTACAAGTTTCATGATCAAATTCCACCTTTTACAAAAATTATATTTCATTCATGCAATTAAATGATTATTTAACTATTTTATTCACATTTAATATCCCTTATGCAAATTAAATCATTATTTACTATTTTATTCACATTTAATACCCCTTTTATCACATTTATAAATGCTCTATCAAATATTTATGAATGTATTTTCAATTTAATTAAATTTGCTATTTACATAAATATATTTAAATTCAGTGGTTATTTATCTTCATTTATTCATTCATTTTATTAATATCAAATAAAATTTCTTTTCATCTATTTTAATTATATGAAGATTGTTTACAATATAATATATTATTCTAATGTAACTATTTTATTTAAATTCAATATCTTTTCTAAAAGAACCAGTTTCAATTTATTAAATTAAAAATCCATTTATTATTGAATATTTAACTCAATAAATTATATACTTTTTTCAAATTAAACTTATATAAAAAGAACTCAAACATTTTATTTTAATTAAAATTGTTTATTTCAGCGGCATAGATAGTGGGTTGTTAAAATGTCACTAAGATATTCGGAGTTTGGTCAGTGATAACAAACTTCAATAATATCCATAATTAATTGCATAGTCTCACTTTAATGCCTTTGATCCAATCCGATAACATTTGTCGGTTAATCGATTTACTCTAACTATAGATATTGACTTTAAGTTGACTACCAATTATAATGACAATAACTTTCTACAACAAAGGAGATGAATCCTCTCTTTAGTTTCACTTCAAGACATTCAACATGCAACTAAATATGGTTGTAACATGATCATCATGTCGTGTGATTGACCATAGTCAAATTATAGTCTGGATACTTAAAATTAGCTCTAAAATTTGAGGACTATTTCACATCATTACACAATATATTCTATTTCGATTAGTTATATTAACCTATATTATAATCATATAGAGCCATTCTGTGATTGTTCCAAACAGTAATAAGAAGTACCTAATCCCTTAATGTCTCCAACTACCATGAGTAATTCACCATTCATCGTATAGAGAGCATTACGTTCACTAGTCTCAAAATATGTATCGATATCCTATCTCTATACCTCTTGAATAGGAACACTCTAAAGATAATTATTTTAAACATTAGATTCGATACTCATGATTACGAACACATTCACAACTAAAATTGATCAAATAGGTTTCCTAAGGATTTTCTATTATATATATATATATATATCTAATATATTTAGATCATTTCTTACATCATAATATGACAACACATAATAGCAGAAATCAAAACCAATAGACTGTTTTATTCTGAATTGGATTCTCATACAAAAGTTAAAATATATTACAAGTTGCATAATTTCCCCTAGACCTTTAACTCTACCATTTTATATATTTATATTTTTTTATCCAATAATTATAACATGGTATCAAAACCTATTTTTTATTTTAAAATAATAGCAGAGTTCAATTAGATTTTAATAAATTAAATGATTATGTAATTTGCTTGAAACTTTGGTCGACTACAAGATTGTTAAATCTCTTTGTTATGCAATATTTTGTCAAAGATTTCTTTATCCTTTAGGTATATTAAAGTTAGTAAATTAAGGTGCTTCCATATGTAGTTTCCTACGTCAAGGGGAATATATTAGCACTACAATCGAGATACGAAAAGGATAATCGAATGCTCTAGTAAGTAATTCATGAAAAGTTGCTGGAGGGTTAAGGCCTAAATATATTAACATTAAATGTGCTATGATATTTAATTACTTTATTATTAACATCATACTTAGTTTTTATATAAGTACGTGTTTCAAGTGCCAAGAGCCTAAGTTATGTATAGCCAAAGGTATCCAAATATTTAGTTAAATATCCAAACTAATAAAGATTAGATCAACCTAGAAAAGCATTCTCCAAGCATATTCAATTATAATTATGCCACTATGAAATCTCTACACACAAATGAGCCATGTGTTAGCGTTGCATAAGGCAGTAAATGAATGAAGAGGCATCAACAAACTACACATCGTCAATCCATAGGCGTTACTCAAAGCATAATTGATTAATGCCAAAAGTCAACAATCTAATAGATAGTTCAACTTGGCATGTCACATCATTATTCTACAAACATTCTACATATTAATAAAAGGTGCAAATGCCAATGAAAAAAAAAGATTTCAGATACTAAGATAAATAATTGTGTATTATATATATTAGAAATCTTATAGAAACTCATTAATGACTTCCTTTTGTAACATCCAAATATAGACTCTAAAGACGAAAAGTACCGAGAGTGGATGTAGGGGATTTTCGAACCACTATAAAACCTTGTGTTTCTCAATTACTTTCGATTACTTTTCTATTCTCGACATTTACTCTATTTCTAACATTTATACCTCATTCCAGTATCGTAGAACATCAGTACCAACTCTAAATCGAAGTCTTAATGTTGGTGCACTGTACATTGATCATTGACTGTTACTGTAACCAAAATTACACCAATAATTTAAGGCTAGAAGATGGTTTAAACCTCTATGTCTTTGTTCAACCTCTACTTCAGAAGTCAATCATGGATCATCTTGATGATAACTATACATCATTAAAAAGTTTTAGAACTTATGAAAAAAATTCCATTCTCAGATATGCCTCTAAACCTTTGAATTTAGCTAATTAATAAGGATAATAATCAACAATCGATAACAATAGTTTTGACTTGTTGTAATGATCAAGCACATCGCCTAATCAATGAACTTTGATTTTCTCAAATTAATAAAATCTTGTAGTACCTTAAGGAAGATCTTCAAGAGAATTCGAGCAATTTGATATTTTAAAATTAAATCACGATTTAATTTGATATTCTAACTATTTCCTCATGTATCTAGCGTAAGAATTTATTCTTTGATTGAGTTGAATTAAATAATTGGTGTTAAAAATACAAAAAATGATGGTTGGAGTTGGTAGAGGGTCGAAAACAAATAAAAATTATGGCCTATAGGATCTGATGTAATATTCTATATATGTCTTCATTTACGGACTTACCATAAGAGTATTTTTTAAGGAAAAATGAACTGGGTAAGGGGAATGGAAGTTCGTGGGAATATTTTTAAAAAGTTAAAATCTTATAGGAGAATAAATATTGAACTGATTTGAACAAAGTAAATGATTTTGTAATTTGCTTGAAACTTAAGTAGACTACAAGACTCTTATATCTCTTTGTCATACAATATTTTATCGAAGTTTCTTTATCCTCCAGTATATGAAAGCTAGTAAATTGAGGCGCTTCTATACATTATTTCAAACATTGAGGGGAATAACTTAGCACTATAGTCGAGATACAACAAGGGTAATCGTATGCTCTTGTATATAATTCATGAAAAGTTGCCAGGGGATTGAAGCCCAAAGATATTAACACTGAATGTGCCATGATATCCAGTTACTTTATTATTAACATCATTCTTAGTTTTTATGCAAGTACATGTTCCAAGTGTCAACGGCTAAAGTTAAGCCTAGCCAAAGGTATCCAAATATTTAGTCAAATATCCCAACTAATAAAGACTAGATCAACCAAAAAAGAAAGTTCCAAGCTCATTCAATTTTTATCATGCCGGTATGAAATCTCCACACACAAATGAGCCATGTATTAACTTTGCATAAGGCAATAGATGGATGAAGAGGCATCAAAACTGTAATGACCCACCTTTTTGGATGGTTCAAATCGACAATAAACCACATATGTCAGAATCAAACCATTCAAAAGGAAGGATTGTTAATGGAGTAAATAAGAAAAAAGGAAAAAGGAAATAAAAAATAAAACACAGAATCTCACAGCGGAATGATAAAATGTAATAATCAAATAAACAGTTCATGAAGCTGTTTTACAAATAACATTTGATTACACTTTTACAAATTCAAATCAGAGTTATGCATATATAATAAATAAACAAATAATTCCGTGGAACACAGAATGTAGCGGAATAAAAATAGCAATAATATACTGAATCTTCGTCTTCGTCCACCAGAAAATAGTCTTCAATGCCGAAAACTCGGGCTGACCCGAGCATAATGAAAAACAATACACTCAAATCAGAACCAAAAATCCTATGTAAGTCAAATCAGTCTCAAATAAAAATATGAGTGCAATGGCTTCAGAGATGTTAAGAGACTTTTCATCTCCTATCAAGTATACAACTTGAGTGCCATAACTTACGAGATTTCAAATAATTCGAAATACTAATTATAACCACTTTATTTAAAATAAATCCGAAGTTTGAATTAAAAACTTGAACTTTTTAAATAATTCAGTTCCAATAAATAATCCAAATTCAAGAAATTGTATGGGTATATATCATTTCAACTCATGATTTAAATGTCTTAATTATCCAATTCTATAATGATTCAGAGGACCATTTAAATGATGTCAATAATATACCAGGTGATAACAGGGATACATCCAACATATCAATCAATAAGCATCCATTTCAACAACATCCAAATCAACCAATATATTTCAACATAAAATAGTTATCAATATCGGGGTTTAATTATCAATTAAATTCTAACACAAAATTAAAGTCAATTCAGATTTAATATCAATTCAAATGTCAAATTAAATTAACAAACCGCAATAAAATATTTATATATTACATCATATATTTTACTTAACTTGCAATGAAATTTTTAGGATTGCGTGAGTGGTTTAATCAGCCACCTTTGATTTATCGCCAATTTAAAATCCAATAAAAGCCTCAAATTTCAATGGTCTTCAAATGCAACCATACTAGTTTCATGTTGTCCTGAATTTTGATACGAACCCAAAGGAAGAAACCATGCATTAATCGGGGTTCATATGCAGATGATATTCAGTTAGAAGAATATACTGGAAATGAAATACAAAAATATGTACACATATTTTAATAATAAAATAAAACACGTTAGTTAGTTACATTAAGAATTTTAAAGCCTGCTCATGTTTCTAAATTTTGGAGAATCAACAAGAAAAGACACGATGGCTCACACATGGAGGAAGGAGGCTTTAGAAAATGGATTTGTAAACAAATGGAAAAGATTGGCTTCATGAAAATAAATTGCTCACATTTGTTTGTTTCTTTATAGAAGAGAAAGAAAACTTTCGGCAAAAGAAATAATGGAAGCACGTTTTGGAAATGGAAAGTTATAGGAAGAGATTTATGAAATAGGAAACGAATAAGGGAAAAGCACGTTTGGAAATTGGAATATGAAAGGGAAAGATATAAGAAGATGTAAATTTGCAAAATAAAAAGAGCCTAACGTGCAGGTAATTTACAAAAGATAAAAGACACACGTTGGAATTTGATAAGATATGTATAAATGGTAAGAAAATCTTTTGGTATAAAATTTCAAAACATGTGCTACCTCGATTAATTTGATCAACACACATGAAACATTTCAAGGCAAGGCTCACACGTAAATAAATAAAACTTATTGGAAGACCAAAAGAGGCATGTATTTAATTAAAGAAAGCAGTAATAAAATAAATGAAAGCGACGATTCAAATTTGAGAATGTAGTCCGTACATAGAAATACAAATCTGATATACTAAAAAAACAATTCATTTTAACATATTTTATTAACCCTAATACGCTCAAATTTACACACATATATGTATTTTTTATTTAGTAATCAGTAAATAAAATTAAACACTACAATTAACATAATGAGGACCGCCACCCCACACATTAAAAGATGAACTGAGACTCCAAAGTCAAATTTGAAACAGAATAAATCTCCTATGTTAATTGTTTGCGTCAAAATTAGTCATAAACCCCAAGTATCGTGAAAGCACTAAAGTGTTAATATAGATCAGCAATGTTCTCAACACAAATCACAGATCACAGCAAATGATAACTAAAGACGCAAGATTTATAGTGGTTCGGCTATCTCCGGCCTACGTCCGCTTCAAAGTTTTTTTTATCTTTAATTGATGTTCTTTGCTGATTACAAATGGTTGCAGCCGATATAATGAATGAATTTCGGCTATAACAGCGCTGGAAGGAACTAGAATTGAATCCGACAGAATCTAGGCACTTGAGAATCCAAAGATCCTTCTTCTATAGGCTCTGGGGCTCTATTTATAGGCGTAGGAGGCTCAGATCTCGCTCAAACTCCGGCAGATTTTTTCTGGCACGTGAGTGGACCCACGCGACCGACCCTACTAAGTTTCGACTCGATCTGGGATCGATACAAAGTGATTTCGTATCCATCAAAGAATGATCCAATCGAGCTGAAACTTGGCAGGAACAATCTTTACCTTGTGTGGAAGCTTCTGTGAAAATTTTGTCGCATTTGGATTAGTGGATCACGAGTTATTATCGATACGAATTGAGGTTTTCCGTTGGCTGTCAGGTTCGACTCGATCATTTCGAATCGATGCCTTCGAACTGATCTCTTCACGTGGACTTGTGATGACGTGGCACGTACATTTCGCCTTGATCCGGTCTTCACTCCGAGTTGACCGCATCAACTCCATATATTTCGCCCCATTCGCATGGAGGGACGACACATCTTCAAGTTTGTTGACTTGGTGGATTCGAATGATGCCTTACTCATGGATTCGAACTGCAACCGTTGATGGATATGAATCACTGATGGATACGAAGCAGGGTAACCTGATGGATACGAAGTGCTTTGACCAAACGGATTCAAAGAGGGGCTCCCATGATGGATACGAAGCGGTGACCATGGACTTGAAATGTACTACCTGTCCCCATCCTGATCGATACGAAACGTATCGGTTCGAACAAACCTCCGCACGCTTGCCTAACATCCTGGGTGTGTTGCCATCAAGTCGAAATCCTCCTAGCCTTCCTCTTCGATTGATGCAAAGTCATCGAGTCGAACTAAAACCTGACCGATGCGCACTTCACTGAGCCGAACCCATGCCGATCGATACGAACGGCATCGTTACCTATGGTATCGATACGAAAGGTATCGATACGAACACAATACCTGATCGATACGAACACGGTCGATTCGAATTGGTGTACGAGGATGGATATGAAACCGGAGCTTTTCCCTTCAAATTGCATCCATCATAACTTGAGCATACGAACTCGGATTGACTTGAAACTTGAAACTTGAAATGTTGGCTTTCATGGCTTTGCTTGTCATGCCTTGTCATTTGCGGCCCGATCCAGACTCGGGCAAAATTCATCGATATCCATGGTTATCCTGCAATGCATAGTTGATATTCATGACTAGCTATTATTGATTTTCAGTCAGTTTTGGGTATCTCAGCTTTGCTAAAAGTTGGGATAACATTTTGCCCCCCAAAAAATGCCCTTTGGTAAAGGGTGTGTTTTGATTAGTCTTAAATCGAATGTAGTGAGTTCATGTTTTATTCAGAGCTTATAGCATTTTCAATCAATTTCACGACTGTTCGAAGCCAAGTCATTATCCATTTCTTCCGGTGGAAGTTAAAAATGTAGTTTTATAGTCTCTTCGGACTATCGATGGTCATTCCGGACCCTTGCCAAGCCCATTCTAGACTTAGCGATTGAATAGAAAGATCCTATTGCACTCCGGCGCTGCTCTTTATCCATTGCACTACGGCCCCAGTTAGGGCATATAGCGATGTCTTGGTTATTCTAAACCGATCATAGCCTCTCCGGGCTCTTGCTGGATCCCATCCTATCACTCTCCGGTGAAGGGGAAGTAGCGTTAAGTGAGTCGATCCTGTCGCTCTTTGGCGAAGCAACTCACTTCTTGCACTCCGGTTCAGTGTACCTGAACATTAAGCAATGTCTTGGCCTAGATCGTAGGCCGATCATAGCCTCTCCGGGCCATCATTGAATCCTGATCCAATCACCCTCCGGTGAATGGGAAATGGCGTTAAGTGAGTAGATCCCATCGCTCTCTGGCGAAGCAACTCACTTCTTGCACTCCGGACCCCGCCTATCCGGGTAGGGTCATAAAGCAATCATTTTTATATTGGTATTCAATATTCATCCTTTAACTCTCCGGTCAAACGTTTATTTCAAGAAATTCTAATTTATTTATTAAATTCAGGTTCTAGATGTTCAATCTCAAACATTAGGAAAAAGCTAAACATTGCCTCTCCGGGCATATTGGTCTATCTCCATCTCAGAGCATGCCTAGGGATCTCTCCAGTTTCCGTACATGAGTAAGTGGAGTAGCCGTTTATTCTGAAAACAAATCTAATGAAATTATTTGACCCAAGTCCAAATCCTGAACTTGGCCCTTGCCATCATAATCAGTTGATGATGAGTCGTGATCCCGATTCAGGATCGTTTCTGTTAGGTGGAGGGGGTAGTTGTTCAGGCCTTGCCGCCGCTGTCCGTTCTCTGACATATTGTGGCAATCTACCACTCCTGGCATGTTCTTCCACCTCATCCTTTAAGTGGCGGCATTCATCAATATTGTGCCCATCCAGCTCATGGAATAGGCAATAGTTTCCTGTTCTACGCTCCCGCTCAGTGGGATCTCTCCTGGGTGGTTTTTGATAGGGGAGTTTCCCCCGAGTTTCAGTGTAAATCATTTCTAGACTTGCCGTCAGATCCGTGTACTGTTTGAATCTAGGCTCTCGGAATTTCTTCCGTTTATCAGCATCATCATGTCTATTGTCCTGCTTTCTCTTTCCTTTGTCCGCTCCGGACTGTTCCCTGGCGGTTCCTTCGCCCTGCACAGCATTTATTTCTCTCCTTTCGGCTCGTAACTCTTCCAGCCGAATGAATCTTTCAGCTTCATGATAAAATTCTCCAAGATATTGTGGGGGATCTCTCGCCAAAGAATCTTTGAATTCGGTGCCTTCCCCAACTCCTTCTACCGCCGCCATCAAAATTATCGATGGATCCGGGCGATCTACAGAATCCACCGTTGCATTGAATCGTAGTAAGAAATCTTTTATGGACTCTCCGGTCCTTTGCTATATTGAAGCTAAAGTCATCACACTCTTGGGTCGTGTCACGTGGACCCTAAACTGTCTCATGAAGCAATCTACAGTTCGCCCCATCTCTCGATTGATCCAGTCTCCAGCTGTCTAAACCAAAGCGCAGCTAAATCTAACAAATATAAAGGGAAGCATCGAGCAATTACTTCCTCGGATGACCCCAGCACTTCATGTGCCAAATGTATCGAGTAATATGCATCGTTGGGTCCGACTTTCCATCATAAGGATCTAGCATAGATAGTTTGAACTTTGGAGGGTTCCTTGCGTTCTTGATATTTGGAGTGAATGGACTCTCCGACTGACCTCTTCCAATCCTCCATTAGACAATCCTCCTCTCATGATTCGTTGCACTAGACCAATCATTCTTTTATCTCCATCCGGGGGTTGTCCCCCTGTCATGTTTCTATCCTGCCCTCTAAGTCTTGAAGGGAACTCCGACACATACTCTTCATGTGGCTCAGTAACAGTAGCATTGACTCCAGCCTGCTGAGCTTTATCTATGGGTCTTCAAGTGTCTGATCCTGAGGGTCTGCCCCCAAGTCCTTGTTGATTGCCTCCTGGTCTCACATTCTGATCTTGAGCTTGATCTCTGCTAGTTTCCGCAATACCAACTCCTTGTTCAGCATTAGCAGTGGCTGTAGTTGGTCCAAGATTCTGCAAAACACCACTCTTATCTGCTCAAGAAAATTCTGCATCATCTCTTGGAGAGTCTTCATCATGCTTTCGCGTATCGAATTAGCCATAGCCTCCATCTCATCTCTAGTGATGTACATCAAAGCCTGTCCTTCTCCAGCTCCAGAGGATGCTTCTTGTCTTCCTCCTTGTTGGCTCCGATCAACTCTTTGTCTTGTTTGTCGAGTCATCGTCTCTAAGTCGGGATTCTTCAAGCTCTTAAATCTGAACTCTGAATCTGGTGTAGCGGGTGCTAGTTCTTCTCAGCGAAAGCACCAAAGTGTTTGCGCCAAAATTAGTCACAAACCCCAAATATCATGAAAGCACCAAATTGTTAATATAGATCAGCAATGTTCTCAACACAAATCACAGATCACAACAAATTATAACTAAAGACGCAAGATTTATAGTGGTTCGGCTATCTCCGGCCTACGTCCACTTCAAAGTTTTTTTTATCTTTTATTGATGTTCTTTGCTGATTACAAATGGTTGCAGCAGATATAATGAATGAATTTCGGCTATAACAGCGATGGAAGGAACTAGAATTGAATCCGGCAGAATCTGGGCACTTAAGAATCCAAAGATCCTTCTTCTGTAGGCTATGGGGCTCTATTTATAGGCGTAGGAGGCTCAGATCTCGCTCAAACTCCGGGAGACTTTTTCTGGCACGTGAGTGGGCCCACACGACCGACCCTACTAAATTTTGACTCGATCTGGGATCGATACGAAGTGATTTCGTATCCATCAAAGAATGATCCAATCGAGCTGAAACTTGGCAGGAACAATCTTTACCTTTTATGGAAGCTTCTGTGAAAATTTCGTCGCATTTGGATCAGTGGATCACGAGCTATTATCGATACGAATTGAGGTTTTCCGGTGGCTGTCTGGTTCGACTCGATCATTTCGAATCGATGCCTTCGAACTGATCACTTCACGTGGACTTGTGACGATGTGGCACGTACATTTTGCCTCGATCTGATCTTCACTCCGAGTTGACCGCATCGACTCCATATATTTCGCCCCCATTCGCATCGAGGGATGACACGTCATCAAGTTTGTTGACTTGGTGGATTCGAATGATGCCTTACTCATAGATTCGAACTGCAACCGTTGATGGATACGAATCACTGATGGATACGAAGCAGGGTAACCTGATGGATACGAAGTGCTTTGACCAGACGGATTCGAAGAGGGGTTCCCATGATGGATACGAAGCGGTGACCATGGACTCGAAATGTACTACCTGTCCCCATCCTGATCGATACGAAACATATCGATTCGAACAAACCTCCGCACGCTTGCCTAACATCCTGGGTGTGTTGCCATCAAGTCGAAATCCTCCTAGCCTTCCTCTTCGATTGATGCAAAGTCATCGAGTCGAACTAGAACCTGACCGATGCGAACTTCACTGAGCCGAACCCATGCCGATCGATACGAACGGTATCGATATGAATGGTATCGATACGAACGGTATCGATACGAACACAATACCTGATCGATACGAACACGGTTGATTCGAATTGGTGTACGAGGATGGATACGAAACCGGAGCTTTTCCCTTCAAATTGCATCCATCATAACTTGAGCATACGAACTCGGATTGACTTGAAACTTGAAATGTTGGCTTTCATGGCTTTGCTCGTCATGCCTTGTCATTTGCGGCCCGATCCGGACTCGGACAAAATTCATCGATATCCATGGTTATCCTGCAATGCATAGTTAATATTCATGACTAGCTATTATTGATTTTCAGTCAGTTCTGGGTATCTCAGCTTTGCTAAAAGTTGGGATAACATTAATATATGCTAACTCTTCCAAATCAAAAATTTAACGAAACCTTCAAGTTTTTTTCTTACCATTTTATTATTGTTACTTTTTCATAAGTTAAATTCAAATAAATTTGAATATTTAAATAAATCAAATATTCCAACTAGAAACATACAACAAAATTCAATTCTTTGTTATAATGAAATTAAATTAACATTCATAGGTGAAATATTCACTTTATTTGATAAGAATATTCTTTTTAAGAAAACGTCCTTTTCTTTTATTTTTATTGAAACATATTTCTTTTTATTACACATTAATTTACAATTAACACCTCCCTCTTTAAAATCAACTTATATTTAAAGATTATCCCATGAAAGAGTCACAGAAATAATACTTCGTACAACCACATCATTTCTTTATCAATTAATTTCATATTATCATTGTATTTGTAACAAATTTAAGTGCTCACAATTTGAACGTAATATTTCTCAATGAAATTCTCATTATATTTTTAACACAAAACATATGTTGCACATATCATTAATTAATTACCATTTACTTCTATCTCTTTTTAATGGCAAGATATAATTACTATTAATTACAATGATTAAATCTCAAAACATACCCTAATACAGGGATGATAATTAATCCAATTATTTCCTTTGAAATCCAATTTTCTATGTTAAACCCAATATCTATATACTAATTTAATTCCAACATTTAATTACAATTGTAATAAAACCTGTTCATTATATATTTAAATTTCAAAAAAATCCTTTTATTTTAATTTACATTCTTATTATCAAATCAACTATTCCCTCATGCAATTGATTAACATAAGTTTTACACTCACCACTCAACGGTTAACGTTTCTTCTTATATCAATTGTAATATTTCAATTACATTATTTCTCCATTAATTACCAAATAAATTTCTAACGGATTTAACGATAAGAAAATAAATAAAACAATGGCTATACGTTAATAATCCATATCTGTTAACTAATTGTTTACAAACAAAGGTTAATAAATTTACGCACAAAATAATTCATTTCATACTCCATATTAAAACCAATTGCAATTAATAACATAGGATTACATCAATTTATACATCATTTATTCTATTCCTTATTAACCTTTGTTATTTAAATTGATTGAAATTACGTTAACATAGTATAGTGGCCAATTACATTCAATCAATATTAGCAAATTATATGTTTTATCTCATTAAAATTAGTTGTTTTAAGATTTATCTTAAAGTCAAAATTTATAATCTAATAAGATTCAATTTAATAAATCATAAATTTTAATTTCTGACAATATTAAATCCCAATACCTTATTAAATTTAATATTTTTAATTATCAAAACATGGGTTGTTACAAAAGCTACACATCATCAATCCATATACACTAGTTAAAGCATACTAGATTAGTGCCAAACGTGAACAATCCAATAGCTAGTTCAACTTGGTATGTCACATCATTAATCTGCACTCACTCCACATCTTTATAAAAGGTGCAAATGCTAATGAAAAAAAGAGAATTCAAATATTAAAATAAGCAATTGTGTAATTTTTTATGTTAGAGATCTTACTGAAAATCATTAATGACTTCCTTTTGTAACATTCAAATATAGACTCTAATAAATAAAAAAGTATCGGGAGTGGATGCAGCGGATTTTCAAGCCACTATAAAACCTTATATTTCTCAACTGCTTTCGATTACTTTTCTATTCTCGACATTTACTCTATTTCGAACACTTATACTTTATTCTAGTTTCGTAGAACGTCGGTGCGATTTATAAATCGAGGTATTAATATTGAAGCACAAAACTTTGATTATTGATTTTTACCGTAACCAAAATTGCACCAACAATTTAGGGCTAGAAGAGGGTCTAAACCTTCATGTCTTTGTTCAACCTCTACATCAGAATTCAATCATGAATCATCTTGATGATAACTCTACACTAATAAAAAATTCATAACTTACGAAGAAACTCCATTCTCGGATATGTGTAACGAACCGGATTTTCGACCCTCGAAGATCTACACAAATACGTTCCAAGGTATTGCATGTCGAGCAATCAGGTGCCAGAAAAACCCGATTATTAGGGAGAAAGAAGGAAGAAAGAGGAGGAGAAGAGAAGAAGAAGCTAAAACTACCACAGAGTCTCACAATCGTAGCTAAACAACATATAATATAATAGCAATGATCTTTTCAAAACAGAAACTATAGTATACATACATCCATCAGAGTACAACAATCAATAACTAATCATCAGCGTGGACAGTTATAATGACCTGTCCTTACAAATGTTGATAATTTAAATGACCATGCAGCAGAAAAATATACATATACATGAATATGACTAGAAGGCCTCCGGCTCGTCTGCTGAAGCTCCAAAGCATCAAAACTGAACCAATAAATATACTCGGTCTGACCGGAGCATTGAAAGGGAAGAACTCCCGGATCAGTCTGGTAAACTAACATGAGAAAGCACATCTCAACTAAAATTTAAAGTTATAAAAATTTTCCTTTATCAGAACAAAGGTATCTCATAAGACCACGCCGACGTGGATGGGTTTTTCCCCTATGATAACCAAAACATTTCAAATCAAATTCCATTACATTATAATAGTGTATATTATACAAATAATGTCAATCTTACATGAAATTGTTACATTATTAAATTCTAGCATACTAGCCACAATGTGGGTTCTACAAACAAAATGGTAGACACGTATTGGAGTTTGGATTTCCATACAATGGTAGGTAATGGACTACCTTCCGTACAATACAAATCTAGATAAATATTCGAGGGTCGACATCTTCGAAACCTCTGCACCTGGCAAGACCGGCCTATCCACTAACCCATCTGGTGATAGGTAGAATCGAATATGACATTACCCCTGTCGTAATCGACCTATCCACGGCCACACGCATACACAACATTAATTTAAACCCCGATGTCATAGCAGGAATAAATACATCTAGACGGGTAGTGACCATACCCTAATGGGAGTGACCCACTTAGCCTTACGACATGCCTTGTTTAAGCCATTACCGGTTGATGAGGCTTAAGGTAACGTTTACCTTTCAAATAGCACATTCCACTTTGAATGGCGTATTGCCATTTCCAACAAAACACTAGTTGGTTTTCACAAAAGTACAATCTCTGAGCTCGTATGTCTCAGAGAGAGGTGTTAAGTGTAAGAGAGTTACTTCCTACACCACCAACAGGTGTACGTTTGTAAAAACCAATGTATATGGTTCTTAAAAATGCAATGTCAGACATTCGTCCATACAGGTTTTCCGGAAATCGGACAAACGAAGGAACTCTCCTACCATTCCCTGTTGGGCATTACCTCTAGAATTAGTAGTGAGCAGTCCTTGCAATGAAGATTTTCTTTACAGAGTACTACTGCCATCATGAGAATATGATATGGTAATTTCCCTGAGGGTCTAGTGGAAAGCAGCCATACATCAGGAAGATCTCCGTCTTCAACCATCATCATCATAAACATGCAATTTCGAATGCATACATTGGTCCAAACTGGTTCTAGGATAAATCCGACCCCGGTTTCTCTGAACAAACAACGATAAATATTACCTTTAAAATGGATCTTTTTAGTAATTAGATCTCTTTCCAAATATTTACTTCATATTACCTTTAAAATGGATAAATTCACAAAACCGTTCCAATCTTTTGATGCTACAAAACATTTCCATATACTTATATCAACAATATAGGCATATTCACAAATCATTTCAGTTTCAACAAATACAAAATATCTCTATATGCTTACATAAAAAAAAAAGTGTACATATATACAAATCTTAAGGAAAGTATTCTTCAAAACGCACTTTATTTGGGTCAAAACGAATGTTGTGTAAGACATCGTTACGGCAACCTAAAACATTAAGCATAGGGATTTAATTAATTATATATATAATCCCATATACTACATAAAACATTTACTTTCAGAAATCATTTACTATAACAACAGTGTTATAGTCCATGCTTTCCGAAAACGTCTATTATAACAATAAATGTTGAAATCTATTTTTTCAATACATATCTCATTTTAAAACTTTTTTCAAACCTATTAAATTCCATTGGAATTATTATTTACCAAAATATTATTTAAAACGATAAGTTACTTTTCAAAAACATTAATTTCATCAAAAACATTATTTATTCAACATTCCTTTATATAAAAATCCATATTTTATATCTCTACATAATTATTTCCCTATTTGATATGTTTATAAATCTTCTACTTATTTTATAAAAATCCAATTTTTATAAAATCACTTCTTGATAAAATTCTATTTATAAGTCACTCTTTATAAAAGCTCATTTACTATCAAAAATCCATTTCTATATCCATTTCTTTATAAATCTAATTTATTTATAAATGTCCATTTATAAATCCATATTTTGTAAATCTATATTATTTGTTAAAATTCCATATTTATAAATTCCAGTTAATCGAAATATATAAATTCCAATTAATCCGTATCTTTATTTATAAAATATCCCTTTTGTAAATCCTTTTTAAATATTCAAAAAAATCTATATAAAAATATTTCACCAAAACAAGCAACCAACATCACAAACTAATTATTCCCACATATATAAAAATATAAGCAGACCAAAGAGGTGAGTTAACTCACAGAAATTTTCTGTTATCGAGAGGTGTTCCGGTTTGGAACTCAAACCGAACGACGTCCGATTTTAGCCCAAATTTCATCCATCTCCAAATCTATCCAAACTAGTTCCATTGTGAAGCTTTCGTCATCATGAGCACAACGAAAAAAAAACACATCTCAATTCGATCTCGTATGAAGGAGTTATAATTTTATAAGTTATTGATACATTTTAATATTATAAAATAAAATTTTAACAAAATTGCGAAAATGCCCCTCCTTTTCCTACCTTTCTTCTCCAAAACTGACCGTTGCCTACATTAACGTGCATGGCTATGCACCAAGCATGCCCCTCCACTCCATGATGCTCTGAACCGAACTTGCCATCATCCTCCTCATCGAAATCCATGCCTCCTCGACCCCTACAAAAGTCAACCCGAGCTACTAGAGCAAAACGCGACCCTGTGCCTCCCCTTCAGCCAATGTTATGTCACGACGATTAATAGGTGATCGGACCCCTCCAGATTATGTCCGCCGATGCCTCTTCCTTCTACAAACCTAAATATGAACTCGAAAACTCCAATTGATCACACACAGAGATCGATTACTCAAGCACTAGATGCCCAGCCTCACATTGCTCCACTGTGAACAATTGCTGAGACTTGCACCAAGCATACCCGTGTGAAGCCCTAATCGAAATAAGAATTTTAAAGCTTGATCCATATTTTTATATTGAATAGAATTTGTTGAATTCAAAGCTTTTTTTTCTTTTCATTAACAGGATGCATTTAAATAGGAGAAGGAAGATGTGAATGAATGAGAAGGGCATGGGCTTGTACGGGAATGAGCAGAAGGGTATGGGCAGATAGAGATGGAACAGCAGTGTGTGGCTAAGTCGAAGAAAATATATCATTTAAAATTCAAAATATCTAACTATATAATTTTGGATCTCGATCGAGACATGCCGCCTGAAGTTCTATATGTTGTACTCCTATTCCAAACGCAATGGAAATTATTTCGAGACCTCATTTTATCGTATGCAGAAGATAGCCTTTTGAACATAATTATTATATTAAATTTTCAATATTAATTTGAACACGTTTCTATCCCGTACGACCAAACGATACGTCTAATCTCTACGAAATTTGACAACGTATTATAATCCACTATTTCAGACCCAATGATACTAGTTTCGTTGAAATCCTAGACAGTGCCCCAAAAGGCTATTTTCACTTGTTAACTTAAACGAGTTGTTTTCAGAATCAGTTAAACCACTTTTAAATTCAATTTAAAAGTTTATAATCTTCATTTTTATTAAGTAAAAATTTAAATAAGCTTTGAAATTACTTTTGTCCAACTTAAAATCCAAGATTCAATTATTTAAAAAATATTTCAATTACTAAATTCAATAATTAAATTATCCAATAAATCGCTATGTTTGAATTCGAGTTATTTAACCGATAAAATTAATATTTCAATATTTAAAATTAATTAATTATTCCAATATTTGAATTCGAGTTATTTCAATTACTAAACCCATTACTTTTTAAAACAGATTAGTTGAAATAGCTTACCAAATCCCTTTAAGCCTTTAAATTTCCAAAATCAATTTGTTAAAACCTTGTTATTACTTTTACTACGTTTCCAAATTCATTCATAGATTTCAAGTAATACTATCACATTCAATCATTTTAGGTTATAACTCAAAATCAAATTTTAGTTATCAAAAATTTCTTCTAATTTTTCTTAAAATTTGTCTAACGCCTTAATTTACGGAATATTTCGCCAGCGTTTCCTTTGCATAGCTTAATCAAAATAATCACCAATCGCCACTACGGGCCTAAAACAACAAGAGAAGACAAAAGCCAAGTGGCTCAATCATAAAACCATCAAATTCAAACAACAATATAAGTGTGTACCTTTTAGTCGGGCAACCCAATTTCACTTATGAACTCAAAGACATCAAATTAGCTCTTGCTTTTTTATATCTGCATATTATTTACCAATGATATCCAAACATGTAGTTTATAATCATATTAATTTGTAATTTCAATTTTTAATATTTACCCGATCTATATTAATTATCCACATTGCCTTACCCATATTCATTTATCTCTTTGCAGATATCTTGCAATACTAATGTCACTTAAGACTTATTCCCTTAAATTTTATATTTAACAACATTTCACTTCATATTAAATTCATTTATGGATCATTCATAAAATTTTACTTAAGTTTTATAAACATATTATACAACTCTAATGTTTTTTTCCAATTTACAACTTAAGTTCATAAACATCATAAATCAATTTCAATTCCATTTATCCACTTCAATATTCGATTTTGTCGACCACATTCCAAAACCGTATCTAATTCACTAATTTACTTAATTTGTTCCATCATTAAACAATTTCAATCACAATCAATTTTATTTCCAAAATCATTTCGTTTTGCCTAACTCGGGCTAATTTCTTTTCAAAAATTCAATTTGTTCAACTTATCTCAAGTAAAATTTCATTACAAAACTCAATTTCAAATTTACTTTCCTTAAAATTCATATTCAACAACTTAAAACATTGTTTCAACTTACTCATCCTCAAAATTTATAAGTTATAAAACTTATTTTCCAATATTTTCCATTAATTACTCAATGAATTTTTTTAGAGTTTATACATCTTGTTCTTATTTATTTCAAATCATTTTGAAATCATATATATACAAAATCCCCTCAGTATATCAAATAATCCTTTTGAATTTTAAAATTAGAACTAGTTTTACTATAATAAAATTCCACTGGTAGCGATTCCTCTCTTGGAAACCCAAAAATGAAAGTCAATGTTGTTGAAGTCATCATCGAAATTATTTTTCAGCGACCGAAGTGAGTTCGATGCTTTTATTACTTTTAAAACCCTATTTTTTTAAATATTTCTATTAATTTTTTTTTCGAATAATATTACTATTATTCTTTTCCAAAACTTCGAAAATCAATTTCCAAAACCAACGAGATTTAAATTCCTAAATTCCTAGCTTTTAAACACTTTTTACTCACAAATCATATTTGTAACATACTTCATAAATTCCATTTCCTTTCAATTTATAAATCATCTTTATACATCATATCTGTATAATTCCATTTGGTTATATAAAATCAATTCTCAATTGTTAATCTTGCTTGTATTAAAACTTCAACTTTTATTTGATCACATACAACAACAATAAATGATAATTATATAACATTACCAATTCCTAACAACTAAGCACACCATATATATCATTAATAATTTTATGAAAAACTGTCCCTTTGTATATATAAAAATAACCAGGAAAAATTATTTCATTTATCCAATTTCTAAACAATACCATATTGAACTGCTCTGTTCAAATGTTTAGAGCTCCCTGCCAATAATGTTAATTACTCGTATTGACCAGAATCTATAAGCCACTCAATAGTTAAACCAACAATATAAAATATTTTATATCATTAACAAATATACGCTCATATGTATACACACAAACTCATTCTAGGGTGCTATTGACCCTATCTAAAACAAGTTACCCCACCAAAGCCAAGGTTCTCACTTAACCTTCATCTTTGATTCCAAATGTAACGAATCTAATTTTCGACCTTCGTAGATTGACACTAATACGCCCACTGTATTACATGCCGAGCAATCAAGTGCCGGAAAAACCCGATTGTTAGGGAGACAGAAAGAAGAGGAGAAGAGAAGATGAAGCTAAGACTACCATAGAATCTCACAATCATAGCGGAACAACATACAATATAATATCAATGATCTTTTCAAAACGGAAACTTATCCATCAGAATACAACAATCAATAACTAATCATCAGCCCAGACAGTTATAGTGACCCGTGCTTACAAATGCTGATAATTTAAATGACAATGCAACGCAAAAATAAACATATAGTGAATACGACCAGAAGGCCTCCAGCTAGTCTATTGAAGCTCCAAAGCGTCAAAACTGAACCAGTAAATATGCTCGGTCTTACCTGAGCATTGAAAGGGAAGAACGTCCAGATCAATTTGGTAAACCAGCGTGAGGAAATAGATCTCAACTAAACTTTAAAGTTATAAAAATTTTCCTTTATCAAAACAAAGGTATATCGTAAGACCACGCCACACATAAACATGAACCGGTTTTTCCCTTACGATAACCAAAACATTTCATGTCAAATTCTGTTATATTATAATAGTGTCTATTATAAAAATAATATCAATCAGAGCCGTAATTGTTACATTATTAAATTCCAGCATATTAGCCATAAAGTGGGTTCTACAAACAAAATGGTAGACTCGTATTGGAGTTTGGATTTCCATACAATGATAGGTAAGGGACTACCTTTCGTACAGTATATTTCTAGAGGAATGTACCAATGGTTGACATCTTCGAAACCTCTGCACCTGGCAAGACCGGCCTTCCCATAAACACATCAGGTGGTGGATAGAACCAAATATGACATCACCCCAGTCGTAACCGACCTATCCGTGGCCATAATCATACACAACATAAATTTAAAACCCGACATCATAGCGGGAAAAAATACATCTAGAAGGGTGATGACCATACCCTAATGGGAGCGACCCACTTAGCCTTACGCATGCCCTATTTAAGCCATTACCGGTTTATAAAGCTTAAGGTAACGTTTACCTTTCACAGAGGACATTCCACTTTGAATGTCACATTGCCATTTCCAGCAACATACTAATCAATTTTCACAAAAGTACAAGCTCTGTGCACGTACGTTTCAAAGAGGGGTGTTAAGTGTAAGAGAGTTATTTCCTACCAACAGATGTATGTTTGTAAAAACCAATGTACGTGGCTCTTAGAAATGCCACGTGTAACAACCCTAGATTTTGACAATTTGAATTTATTTCATTTTGAATTTTTTTTTTTAATTGTGTGATATCATTTCTAAACTTTTTAAAATGATAATATAATTTTTCCAAAATTTATTGTATTTATTTCCTATTTTTAAATGCTGTTTTCTAATTTTCTGCCATTTTCTTCATTTTAAATTTCTTTATTTTATTTAAAAAAAATTTATTTGTGAAAATTCATCTATAAATATTTTTAAAATAATAATAGAATTTTTCCAAAAATTACTGTGTTGATTTCCTATTTTTAAGGGCTGTTTTCCCATTTTCTGCTATTTTCTGCATTAAAATTTTATATTTAAATTAAATTTTAAATATTTATTTTGTGAATATATTTGTATTTTATGTAATTATTTATGTTTAAAAATACTTTACAAGCTTATATGAATTTTCTAAAAATTATTTCATTTAACTTCAAATTTTGCTAGTCTAGTTCACTGTTTTTAACTATTTTCCTTAATTTTACTTTACATAATTGATAAATATTATATATATTTGTATATTTGTTAAAAATTTCGAAATCTTATCTGATATTATTATTATTTCAGCTACATAAATTTATATAAATAATAAAAGGTAAATTGAAAGGGTTTGTGACCTTTTGTTTCCTATGACTTTTGATTTTCCCACCTTTTCACATTTTAACTTACTTTTGCCATCAATTAGCCATAACTACTCACATAATTCAGCAGCCTACCTCCATTCTTCATTCACGTACATCTTTTTCCTCCTTCCTGAAAAAAATTTCGGCCTCCTCTTGATTGAGAAGTTTGGTAAAATTCTATTTCCTTTTATCTTCTTTTGTTCACTTATGTTGATTTTTCTAGTTTGATTTTGCACTTGCTTCACCTCATGTAGGTTCAACCATGCCACCTTACTGCCTAGCCGCCTCCACCGCCTGATGACACACCACCAGAACCTCCTCCTCACCAGCCACCCAAGCCATGAACCCCCTTGGTGATGCGTATCCGCAAAAGTTTCAAAACACCCTTCATATTGACCTAGCCGAGCACTAGCTTCCACATCCACCACTTCCACCAACCATGGCCGCCCCTACTCCACCACCACCACTTCCAGCACCTCCAGCACCCATGGCCACACTACCACAGTGGACCCCGCTCCTCTGGCCGTGACACCTAGGGCCTTGGCCGAGCCCAATTCATGGCCCAAAACCCATGTGTATGCCTGATTTTGTGTTCTTGCCTTCACCCACCTTTACACCATCACTCAAACTCATGTTAGTCCAACCTTGGCAACCCAGACGTGACCCTAATCATTGTCTTAGACCTGTACTCTACCTTTGGCCGAGCCTATGAGATGTCGGAAGGAAGTGCAAAGCATTTCAGCTTTGTTTTATGAAGTTATTTCTAGCATCGTTTATCGTATTTCTGGTCTGAAACCTTATAATTGTTATATTGTTTGTTTGATTTGTATTCAAGGGAATTAATCCTTGGCTCCTCCATTTCGTATCTGTATCGTGCTTTTGTGCTTGTGTAGATCTCGTTGTGCAATTCATCGTTTTGTCATCAGCTCAAAACAGTGAGTAAATCTCGCCAGACTAATATGTACTTATGTAGTGATAAACTGACATCACCTGAATCTGTAAATGCATATCATCTTGTTATAACTGCTATATCATAGTCATATGATGTTAACACCTATATTTACACCTGCTATATCATATGTTACTGTTATTTCATGCTATTCTGTTACTTTCATCAGTTTATCACACTGCAAGTTCCCTCTAGACTAGAATCACTATGGGTTGAAATGATACATACCCGAACGGACTTTAGAATAGGAGAAAATCGTTATGGGATGAAATGATAGGCCTGAATGATTTCAATTATTTTCTTTTACTTGGGATTGCGGGTTTGAAATGATCAAACCCGGGTTTTCTTTGTAAATTACGGGTTGAAATGATATATTACCCGTATCACTTTACCTAGGCTAGAAAATGAAATACAGACCCGTTGTTAAAATATGTTTTTCTAAAAAAATTTAAAATATTTTAGAAATGTAAATATTATAATGTTTTGATTAGATTTGATTAAAAATGATTTGTATAAAGCATTATTGATTTTCTGAAAATTTATAAGTGAAATAAATAAAGGGTAAAGTTAGAAATCTGAAATGTAAGTTGTTTTGGAAATTATAATTTGATGATAAATGGAATTTAAATTAAATATGAAAATATGATAAATTTATGATATTTTGAGTCAAATCAATTTAAAATGATTTTGTAATACATTAATGATTTTTGAATAAAGTTAAATGTGAAATGAATGAATATTTATGTTGAAATTTTAAAATATAACTAAAATTGAAAATTTGTGAATTTGGCTTAAAAGTGAATTTTAAGTTAAGTAAATAAAAATGAAATTAAGTTATATTTGAAAATTTTAAACTTAAGTGTTAAGTTAAATTTAATTTAATGAATTTGAAATTTTAAGTTGGAATTTAATAAGTGAATTATTATTAAATTTTGATTTTTGAATGGAGATTTAACTTTGTAAAATCATGAATATAAGGGTATTTGAGTGATTGTTTTAAAAGTGAAATTATATGATTTTATAAGTTAAAAATGATTTAAATAAAAATATAATTATTTGTGAAATTATACCGAATATTTGAAGTTAATTAACTGCATTTCAGAAATGCTATTAATTCTAATGTAAATGATAACACATCATTTGTAAATGCTGTAGTTGATGATAATGAACCAAATGGCTAAGTTTAATTAAAGGCTATCATAGCATTTTTGTAAATGTTATAATTGTTGAATTTAACTAAGTTTTATTTGAAACTAATGTAACCCTATCACAACATTTTTTTATGCTATCTTTTGTTAAATTGAACTGTTTTGAATGTAACTTTCTGTAGCAATTTCTAAATGCTGCGAAAGTTGAATTTTCATCTGTTTTAATAAATTAAGTGGATAAATGAATTTTGAAAGACTAAACTTTTGTAAATTTAATTATTAAATATAATAACTTCATTTTTATGATTTAAAATGAAGTAATTTGTTTTGAAATATAAACTATTTTGAAATGTGTTTTGTAATGGTATTTAAATTAAATAAAAATGAATGTGGTTTGGAAGATATTATATTTTTGATATTTTGAAATGGATTTTGAATGATATTGAATTTTGAAATGATATTTGATTTTGAAGTATAAAATACCATTTTGAAATTTTAACCACAGGATGTAATTAATTTATAGTTTAACCGATTCTTAAAGGGTGGGCGATCCCAAGCATCCTTTAAGTTATTGTGCATTTCTACTACAGTTCACTTGAGTTGGTTTACATTATATAAGTATATATTGTCCTGACTCGAGTGTTTTGTGTTTTACTTTACGCTCGGGTCAGCCTGAGTATTTACAGCTTAGCTTTGGATTTCTTTCTGGAGCTAGGAATTGCTGGAGATTTTGCTTGTCTAGTTATCTATCCCTTCAGTTTCAGTTGTTCTATTTCAGCTTTGGTATTGATAAACTGCTATGTAATTGAGATTTCTATTGTATATGTTTTTCAGGCTGATATTATGCATTATGTTTTGAGAGTTTGTTATAGTAGCTTCCTGAACTACTATGGTATTTTAATTTCCGCTGCGAGTTATTCTGATATTTCTGTGTCTGTGATTCTGTGATTGTATTTCATTTGCTCCAAATTTATTTACAACGCGATATTTTGAGCAATTCAAGTCCGACATATGCGGATGCGAATGGCTGAAAATATCGGGTTGTTACACAATGTTAGACATTTTTCCATACAAGTTGTCCAGGTACAGGACAAACCGAAGGAACTCTCCTACCACATGCTATAGGGCATTACCCTTACAATTAATAGCGAATAGTCCTTGCATCAAAGATTTTCTGGACAGAGCACTACTGCCACCATAAGTATATGATATGGTAATTTCCCGAGCGTCCAGCGGCAAGCGGCCCCACATCATGAAGTTCTCCGCCTTCGACCATCATCGTCATAAAATTGCAATTTCGAACACATACATTGGTCCGAACTGGTTCTTAGATAAATTCGACCTCGGTCTCTCCTAATCAAAAACGATAAAGAGGCCAAATTTGATAGTCGATTATTTAACTATCTAACTAACAAACAATGTCTGACACCAAGCAATCACTAGGCCCATTTAATTAACTTTTTATTAATTAAATCTCTTTTCAAATATTTACTTCAAATTATCTTTAAAATAGATATATTCACAAAAGCATTTCAACCTTTCGATACTGGAAAACATTTCCATATACTTATATCAGCAATATGGGCATATTCACAACTCATTTCAATTTCAACACTTAGAAAATATCTCCATATACTTAAACCAAAAATAAGTGTTTGTATATACAAATCATGAGGAAAGTATTCTTCAAAATGCACTTTATTTGGGTCAAAACGAATGTTGCGTAAAACATCGTTATGACAACCTAAAACATTTAGCATAGAGATTTAATTAATTATATAAATATATAATCCCATATACTACGTAAAATATTTCCTTTCGGAAATCATTTACTATAACAACAGTGTTATAGTCCATGCCTTTCTTACTTCTTTGAAAACGTCAATTACAACAATAGATGTTGAAATCTATTTTTTTGACACATATCTCATTTTAAAACCATTTCAAACCCATGAGATTCCATTTGAATTATTATTTCCCAATATATTGTTTTAAATCGATAAGTTACTTTTCAAAGCCATTAACTTCATCAAAAATATTATTTCTTTCAACATTCCTTTATATAAAAATTCATGTTTAATATCTCAACATAAATCATTTCCCTATTTATAAATCTCCTTATTTTATAAACTCCTATTTTTATAAAATCACTTCTTTATAAAATTCTATTTATAAGTCATTCGTTTATAAAAACTCATTTACTATCAAAAGTCCATTTCTATATCATTTCTTTATTAATATAATTAATTATAAAAGTCGTTTTATAAATCCATATTTCATAAATGTATATTATTTATAAAAATTCATATTTATAAATTCCAATTAATCCATATTTATAAATTCCAATTAATCCATATCTTTATTTATAAAATATCCCTTTAAAAATCCTTTATAAAATATTCAAAAATCTCTATATGAAAATATTTCACAAAAACCATATTTTTATAACATCAAAAATCATACTTTTATTCGTTTTAAACAAATTCATTCCATTTTTTTATAATTTGAAAAATTATTAAAACACATATTTCTCCGAAATCACTTGAAAACCATTTTAATTCAAAATCGCTATTTTATAGTATTTAAAACACTAAAAATATGGCCCAGTGCTACCATAGACTAAACAAGAAAAATAAATTCAGAACATCAAATATCGCATCCATTACATCATATATAAACATATATATGAAAATAAAAAAAACAATATGAGGAATCCAGTTGGATCCCTCCAACCTGTCCTCCTACATCACAAACATCATATTACCATAAAAATATAAATCAACTTCTTCGAGATGGGATTCATATGCATGGGTCATACATTCTTACATGAAAACGTAATAGGGTCTCATTCGCTCCAAGGGCGGGAATATATCCGAACCAACTAATATATATAATATATCGTCCAAAACAAGCAACCAACAACATAAATAAATTTATTCCCACTTATATAAAAATATAAGTAGGCCAGAGAGGTGAGTTAACTCATCAAAATTTCCGGTTATCGCCGAGGCATTTCGGTTTGGAACTAAAACTGAACGACGTCCGATTTTAGCCCAACTTTCAACTATCTCCGAATCTGTTTAAACCAGTTCCATTGGGAAGCTTTCATCATCTCAAGTGAAACGAAATAATCCATGTCTCGATTTGACCTTGTGTAAAGGAGATATAGTTTTTATAAGTTATTGATAGATTTTAAAATTATAAAATAAAACTTTAACAAAATTACGAAAATGCCCCTCCGTTTTCTACCTTTCTTCTCCAAAAGTGACAGTTGCCTATGCATGCAATTAACGTGCATGGATGCACGCTCCTCCACTCTATGATGCTCTGTACTTGACCTGCCATCATCCTCCTCATTGAAAGCTACACCTCACCGACCCCACAAAAGTCAACCCGAGCTACCAGAGCAAAATGCGACACCCTTGCCTACCCTTCAGCCACCGTCAGGTCGCGATGAACAATAGGTGATCGGAACCCTCCAACTTGTGCCCACCGATGCCCCTTCCTCCTATGAACTAAAATATGAACTCGAAAACTCCAATCGATCACCACAGAGATCGATTACTCAAGCCTTAGATGCGCACCCTCACATTGCTCCACTGTGAACAATCGCCTCGCCTTACACCAAACACACCAGTACGACGCTCTAATCGAAATAAGAATTTTAAAGCAAAATCCATATTTTTATATTGAGTAGAATTTGAGATTTAAAATTTTGAATTTAAAGCTTTTTTTCTTTTCGTTAACATGAAGCGTTTAAATAGGAGAGGGAAGATTGGAAAGAACGAGAGGGGCATGGGCTTATACGGGAATGAACAGAAGGGTATGGGCTGATAGAGATAGAACAACAGTGTATGGTTAAATCAAAGAAAATATATCATTTAAAATTCAAAATATCTGACCATATAATTTCGGATCCCAATCAAGGTGTGTCGCCTGACGTTTATATGTTATAACCATATTCCAAACGCAATAAAGTTCGTTTCGAGACCTAATTTTATCGTATGCAGAAGATAGCTTTTTGAACCTAATTATTGTTTAATTTCCAATATTAATTTCAACACGTTTCAATCACGTACGACCAAATGATAGCTCTAATCGCTAATTTGACGGCCTATTATAATTCACTATTTTGAAACCAATGACAATAGTTTCGTTGAAATCCGAGACAGTGCCCTGGAAGGCTATTTTTTTTTTTTGAAACTAGGGAAAACCTGGTCAATCACTACCGACATGCGGTTCCTGATCAGTAAACCTAGGGAATAGATGGAAGGCCCGCCACAACCACTATTCCAGGCTAGCCAGACCTTTCGGTTGACTTGGTGCAAGAGGCGCGAAAGTGAAACAACCTCCCACGTGAAAGGCATTTCTCCTCCCACACAAGGTGGGACTCGAACCTGAGACCTCCCACCTGGAAGGCTATTTTTAGTTGTTAACTTAAATGAGTTATTTTCAAAATCAGTTAAATCACATTTAAGTTCAAATTAAAAGTTTATTATCTTCATTTTTATTACATAGAAACTTAAATAAGCTTTGAAATTATTTTTGTCCAACTTAAAATCCAAGACTTAATTATTTAAAGAAAATTAAATTACTAAATTCAATAATTAAATTATCCAAATATTCGAAATTCGAGTTATTTAACCTAAAAAATTAATTTTTTAATATTTAAAATTAATTAAATATTCCAATTCCTAATGGCTAAAATTCTAGGTTGTTACAATATGCCTCTAAACCTTTGAATTTAGCTAATTGATATTGATAAGAATCAACAATCGATCATTGTGGTTTTGATAAGTTATATTGATGAAGCATATTGCGCAATCTATGAACTTCGGTTTTCTCAAATTAAAAAAATATCGGTGCACCTAAAGGAATATCTTTAAGAGAATTCTCAACTAAGGAATGCCATTCAACCTACGAAATAAGGAAGTTAAGTAGGCAATAGATTTCTAATGACAGTCAAGGACTACCTTACCGAAATCTTAAAATGGAGAAATCCAGATAATCCGGAGGAGAAATTTGGAATAACGAATAAAGCTAATTTAGAAAATGCCTTCGCTCCTTTTAATGAAACGTTATCACTCAATTTCTTAGAAACCTAAAGACCTTATCTTATGCGTACTACTCTCAATCGACAAGTGAACATTGGTTTACACTCAAAACCAACCAATTCAATGTGTATCAACCAACATTAGTCCCGTGACAATCAAGAGAAATCATAGAACATAGGGAATCTAGAATATAATTGCGAGTTGTAGAGATAACTCACCATAAGTCAAAGCATTATTCCTACTAACATTCATCAATAATCAATGTAATGAATCTTCTTATCGTAGCCCTTTTCGTCGTCAACTCCACCCCCATTCACGCTTCGAGTTGGGGCCTACTAAATAAATAGCCCACTCCAACAACGTTCATGCATCTCCTAGGTCATGATCGTGTTCTCCAATCATGCCTTTTCCCTTTTATTTTCCATTTCACACTAACTAATGCGTGCATGCAAGCACCACCCCAGCCGCCATGCATCGCATCTCCAATCACAGCGCTCTATATTGCGATGCTACCACTAGTAACTTGCATCTATATGCATTGTGTTTTCTTTTTCTTCCACTGCATTTAATTTGAAAACAGAAATTAAGGCTGGAAGGGAAAAAGGGCAAATTAGTTTGGCTTTGATTGGGCTAAAGAGCAGAAAGAAGGGTCTATAAGAGTTGAGATGGCTAAGGGATGTTCTAAACAATTACTTTTTACAAATAAACCCTCCTGCAGATAAAATCCTTATTTAACTCTTTTATTTACATTTAATCCCCAATTTATCACATTTATAAATACCATATCAAATATTTATGAATATGTTTTAAATTTTAAATAAATTTCCTATTTAAACAAATATATATAAATTCAGTAGTAATCTATCTATATTGATTTATTCATTTTATTAATATGAAACAAAATTTCTTTTCATCTATTTCAATTATATGAAAACTATTTATAATATAAAAATATTTTATTCTAATGTAATTATTTTGTTTAAATTTAATATATTTTCCAGAAGAACTGATTTTATATTATTAAATTAAAATCCCATTTATCTTTGAATCTTCAACTCAATAAATTATATTTTTCTTATATTAAATTTATACAAAACTCAAACATTTTATTTTAATTAAAATTATTTATTTCAATGACGTAGAAAGTAAGGTTGTTATAGTGTCATTGAGATATCTAAAGTTTGGTCAATGATTAAAAATGTCTGTATTATCCATAATTAATTGCATAGTCTCACTTTGACGTCTTTGGTATAATCCAATAACATTTATTGATTAACCGATTTACTCTGACCATGGATTTTGACTTTAATTTGACTACCAATTACGATGACCATAACCTACTGCTGTAAAGGAGAATCGTTCTGTGATTATTCCAAACGACAACAACAAGTACATAGTCACTTAGTTTTCTCAACTACCATGAGTAATTTACCTTCCATTATATAGAGAGCATTATGTTCATTAGTCTGAAAATATATATTGATATTCTTTGTCTCAATACCTCTTGACTAGGAAATTTTTTAGTATTAGTATTTTAAACATTATGTTCGATACTGATGGTTACGAACACATTCATAACTAAAATTGATCAAATAGTTTTCCTAAGAATTTTCTGTTATATATATCTAATGTATTCAGATCATTTCTTGTATCATAATATAACCACACATAATGGTACAAAAACAAAACCAAAATCATGTTTTGTTTTGAACAAGGTTCTCCTACAAGAGTTGAATTATATAACAAACTGCATAATTTCCCCTAGGAATTAACCCCATGAACTTTCTCTATTTATTTTATTTTATTCAATAATTCAATTACGGTATCAAAAGTTATTTGATATTTTAAAATAATATCAGCTTATTTTGATATTCTAACAATTTCCTCATGTACCAACAAAAGAATTTATTCTTTGATGAATGAATTAATTAATTAGTGTTATAAATACAAAAATTGATGGCTGGAGTTAGTGGAGGGTCGAAAGCATACAAAAGTTAGGGCCTAGAGGATTTCATGTAATATTCTATATAAGCCCTCATTTACAGATTTACCATAAGAGTATTTCTTAAGGAAAAATGAATTGGGTAAGGGGAATGGAAGCTAGTGGAATTTTTTTTAGAAAGTTGAAATCTTACAGGAGAAGAAATATTAAATTGATTTTAAAAAAGTAAATGATCATGTAATTTTGATTGAAATTTAAATAGACTACAAGATCCTTAAATCTCTTTATTATACAATATTTTGTCGAAGGTTTTTTTATCCTTTCGGTATATAAAAGCTAGTAAATTAAGGTGCTTCTATATGTTATTTCCAACGTCAAGCGGAATATCTTAGCACCACAATCGAGGTACAAAAAAGGATAATTGTATGCTTTTGTATATAATTCATGAAAAGTTGCTAGAGGGTTGAAGCCCACAAATATTAACACTGAATGTACAATTGTATTCAATTACTTTATTATTAACATCATACTAAGTTTTTATGTAAGTACATGTTCCAAGTGTCAAGTGCCTAAGTTATGCATAACCAAAGTATCCAAATATTTAGTCAAATATCCCAACCAATAAAGGCTAGACCAACTTAAGAAAGAAAGCTCCAAGCATATTTAATTTTTATTATGCCGCTATGAAATCTCCGCACACAAATAAGCCATGTGTTAGCTTTGCATAATGCAATAGATGGATAAAGAGGCAACAACAAACATCATTAATCCATATGTGCTACTCAAAGCATACTAGATTAATGCTAAAGGTCAACAATCCAATATCTAGTTCAACTTGGTATGTCATGTCATTAATCTGCACTCACTCTACATCTTTATAAAAGGTGCAAATGCCAATGAAAAAACAAGAATTCAAATACTAAGATAAGTAATTTTTTTTCTTTTATATTAGAGATCTTACTGATACTCATTAATGACTTCCTTTTGTAACATCCAAATATAGACTCTAAAGAAGAAAGTACCGAGAGTGAATATAAGGGATTTTCGAACCACCATAAAACCTTGTGTTTCTCAACTTTTTTCTATTCTCGACATTTACTTTATTTCTAGCACTTATACTTTATTCTAATGTCATAGAATATCGGTACTAATTCTTAATTGAGGTATTAATGTTGATGCACTATACTTTGATCAATTGTTTTTACTATAACTCAAATTGCACCAACAATTTAAGGCTAGCAGAGGGTCTAAACCTCTGTGTCTTTGTTCATCCTCTACTTTAGAAGTCAATCATGGATCATCTAGATGATAACTCTACATCAATAAAAAGTTTCAGAACGTATGAAGAAACTCAATTCTAAGATATGCCTCTAAACCTTTGAACTTAGCTGATTGATATGGATACTAATCGATAATAGATAATAGTGGTTTTGACTAGTAATAATGATGAAGCGTATTGCCCAATCTATGAACTTCGATTTTCTTAAATTAAAAAAAATATCGAAGTATCTCAAGGAATATCTTTAAGGGAATTCTCAGCTAAGTAATGTCATTCATGCTACGAAATAAGGGAGTTAATTAGGTAATAGCTTTTGAATGTGAATTAAGGACTACCCTACCAAAAACTTGAAATGGAGAAATCTAGATAATTCAGAGGATACATATGGAAAGATGAATAAAACTAATTTATAAAATGCCTTCACTCCTTTTAATGAAACGTTATCACACAATTTCTTAGAAACCCTAAAGACCTTGTCTTATACGTATTACTCTCAATCGAAGAATGAAAAGAAAAAAGGTTATGCTTTTTTCTAATATCATTAGAAAGCAGGCATATTATAGATGAATGTCATAAGCCTTTTATCATCATTGAACCAATGATTAAAAAGGGAATACCTTTAGAATTTACAGAGTGTAGTATTAACTCTTTAATTTTCTTTCAATTTAGGTCAATCTATTTAACATGTATCCATAGTACATGTTGAGGCTTTCAAAAAAACTAATTCTCTTGTGTTGACCTTCTCATTTATTATTTTGGTGCTACTCAAGGTCTTGATATTGCTAAGCCTCATGACTAACTAAAGGCAATGTTGACCATCACATTTTGGTTTCTTATATTTCAAATCTATAACCTTCAATATTAATTTGATAAACTACTAGTCCTTATTATACTCTATAAGTCACATAATAGGTAATTTGTAATCATAGGCCATGGTTGATTTTGTAACCATAGGTCTTGGTTAATTTCGACCACGGAATGGTAATTATACTCAATGGGCCTATGTCCAAATATGATTTATTTTAAGCAATAAAATATACTTTCAACGTTAATTTTTGCTAAAATATACAATAATGAACCATATTTGGCTTCAACTCTGAAAGGAAATTTTAATTTTTGGCTTATAAGTCTATAATTCATAGAATATTGAACAAGTCTGTAATAAGTTATTTGTTGATTGTTAATAAAATTACTAAAGTTATTCTTTCTACTTGATAAAGTGGTCAGGTCTAGTTTAATACAATTTGTCACATCATCTAAACTGCAATTGATACGTATTTAATTGGTTCGGTCTAGTTCACATTACTAGTATTTAGAAGATAATGGAATGGTATTTCACACCATTTAACTAGTTCGTTGTGGTCAGTTTTGGTTTGAAGGTGCAGTTTATTCCCTCCCCTAGTTCGAAGGCACTACATCAGCTTTAATAGCATTGACCCTTTATTGAAGCTCATTGATTAATTCTTCTTGTTCCTTTAGGTTTTGCTAGAGGTTGGCCAACTTCTTTACTTTAGCTTAGATCTCCTCCTAAGACACATTAATGGTTCATCCGTGTCTTTCAAAACCTTCTTGTGTAGTCAAGTCTTATGCTATTCTCTACATTAATAAAAATATAAATAAATCATTAGTACATAACATATTTATATGTAAGGTTATGAAGTAACTTACCCTAACAAGGTGCTGTATATTTTGGTCCAACCAGGACCAAATCTCTATCATGTTGTTTGTCCTCTACAATAAACTTCAATAGCATGGAAGCCATGGCTGAAAATGAGTGCGGATTAAGGATCTTAAGGCTAATTTAACACTAGAGGAGGGAGGAGGTGAATAGTGACTAATGGATTCTAAGACTTACATGGACTAATTTAAAATTATGACACAAAAAAATGCAGAATTTAATCATAGAACAATCATAGAATTAAACACAAATGCAGGAAGTAAATAAAAAGCAGTAAAAGGAAAGAACACACCAGATTTTATATTGGTTTGGAGTTACCCTACATCTAGTCCTGTACCAAGGCAAACCACCTCAAACAGATTATTATTATACCAATGTCGAGATTACAATCCTCAATTTCTAAAGGCCTTGAGGTACCCTCCTGTCTCACGAGTCCGGGACAAACTCTCTTGATTTACGGGACACAAGACCACCCAACCGATTTCCAGGCACAACCACACCTTATAGAGAGTCTCGATAAACTTTTGATTAATTGATCCTATAACTATGAATAACACTTTGATCTTTGAGAGAGGACAGAGAGTCAAACAAAAATGCGATTCTTATTTGATTCACTTAAGAATTCGACAGAAATTTGGCATGATCTTTAAAGTATGAAAATTATAGAATATGGATTTGTGGAGAAGAAGAAGTGAAGAAAATAAGAAATTAGTTGATTAAAAAATTCGTTTGTGAAGGCTATTTATAAAGCACCAACGGCCATAACCATTCGTGAGGAGATTTAAACAAATAGACACTTCTTTTGAAAATTAAAACTTTTGAATTCAACGGCCACCATGTCGACATGGAGTATCCCATGATGTCGACATCTCTATGTTAAAAACAATGTAAAATTTGTTTTGAAAATGATGTTTGAAATAAGAGTTTATTTTAAAACAAAAACAAATAATATTTTAAGGCTAAAACATATTTTTGAAAAATCATTTGAAAAGATTATTTTAAGGGTAAAATGTTTTGAAAAGCAGTTTTGAAAATCATTTTAAAAATCATTTTAAAGTAGTTTTGCAAGCTTCTTCCTGCATAATCTCTCATCACATCAGGACTCGAGAACTTGTACAAAACCAAGATGTTCGTGGGTTTGTAAGCCACTTGTCGTAGGTTTGTAAGCCACTTGTCGTGGGTTTGTAAGCCACTAAGAAGGTAGAAATGGGTTCCATCCCAAATGAAATTCGAAATGAAGATTTCCATGCTATTATGAAGTTTTAACAAAAACTAGACACATATCTTCGAAATCTTGATCTTGATACTCATGAGTCTTCAAACTCGATTTCCTTATTCTTGATCTTTATACTGTACAGTCTTTAATAATCAGTACCTGCCTTATATATATATATATATATATATATATATATCCTGCATAACAACATTCATATATATCTAGACAATAGTGTTAGTATATAAGTTATAATAAAATAAGTTACAAAGGTTGTTGTCATCAAAACCACTATCTCTGGTTCCTAACAACGGCTTCCATGGAAGTTAGGTAAATATTATTCCAAAGACGAGGAAATATCATTGCTATGAGTTAATACCATGACTTGGTTCAATGGTGAAGGAGTTGTTGGAACCAGCCAGTCTGTATTGGTTGAAATACGTGGATTTCAAAAAAAATTCCTATTTTGAATCATGGTGGTCTTATGAAGTCTAATAGGTTCGATTAGATCCAACATAGTTAGTTTAAATACAATCCAATTTTATTTAATTTTCGAATTTAATTACTTATTATTTTAATTAATTCAATATTTACATGTTTTGAGTATATTACTCACGTGTGTGTGTGTGTATCTCTCTCTGTGTATGTGTGTGTAAAGAGCAACATAGCAAGGTGTGCATGGTTAATGTATACATAAGTAGATATCGAGATTTATATCCACTATGTGTACAATGGCCATTTGTATACGTGTCAATTATCTCAAAACATTATATAATATACTTATAAAATATATAAATATAAATATAATTTTCATTACTATTAGTGTATAATAAAATATAAGACATCTAATTTCATTTTTCTAATTTTGTAAATTTTAGATCCAAATTTTGTATTTAGAATATCCAATTAAGACATAGTAAAAAAATTTAAAATTCAAAACCAGATCTTAAAAATATTTACTAAAACATCTTTAATTAAATTTAAATATGTATACTTATGTAAAATAATTATTATAGTAGAAAATAAATATTACTTATTTATATTTATATATTAATTAGTTTTTTTATTTAAAATACATTACATTATTTAAATATATACAAACAATACAATATATATTATAAAATAAATATTTGAAAATTATATATATGTGTGTGTATGTATGTATATAAATCTTTTTTGGCCAGTAATGAAAGAAAAATTAGAAAAAAGCTAATTTTTATTCAAAGCACATATATGTGTGTGTGTACTTATGTATGTAACAATATTAAAAGTAAACATCATATTAATAATAATGAATATATATATATATATATATATATATATATTATAATTATATAAAAGTATGTTTTCGATTAGAGATTTTTTGTAATTTTAATAGCTAAAAATAATTAGATATTTACTAATATATGTATAGTTTTAAAATTGTTTTAGGGTATTTCTATTTTAAAAATTAGTAAACAATCATTTTAAATTAATTGAATATGTATAATATAGATGAAAATTAATATATATCTATATATAATATAAACATAACCGAATTAAAAATATATGCACATAATTTTTAATTTTTATTTTAAAGTAAAAATTTCATGTAAGCTAATTATTAATACAATTTCATATATTAATATTTACACATATATATAAAATCAGTGTAATAATAAGAACAACGTATAATGAACAGTTTATGTAACATATAAGCATATACCTAAGAGGAGTAACCTTTGATTCATAGGTCGATCCAAATCGTATCCTAAATCCCTTAGATCCATGTCTTTGGGTACAAACTTATGAGTGCCACTTGAAAGGGTTTTGTGTTTGATTTGGGGTGAATATATGCTTGGCTTGAACTAGAAAAATAGGGTTAATAATGACCAAGAGTTGAAAAGGTGCAGCAAAAGAAAAATTAAATCCTAAAATGGAGGCTTAGGTTCACTTAATTAGGGGATTTATTAGAAATATCTTCCACCATCTCCTCTTACCATGTCATTCCCTAAGTCTCCCTCTTTCCATAATTTTTGGTCGGCCATATCTTTGGTCTATAGTGGACCAAATGAGCTTAAAACCCAAAAGCAATTGCGTTAATTTAAACTAGTTTATGTCCTTATAGATACCATATATCGATACGCACATATATATCTTTCATATATGCATCCAATTAATTGCTAATAGCACATAGAAAATTTATATAAGCTGCCTTATTTACTAAAAAAAACCCAAATATTAGATAGAATAATCAATAGTATTTATTTAAAAATTAATCAATTTAATTAATTTATAAAACTTTATAAATTAACTAAATCGAGTAGTGGTTTAAAGGCTAAAATTAATTCAGTTGTCTGACATATAGGTGTGAATTCAGTCAGCGATTAATATTTAAACAATTCAAATACTAATGTTCACCCATTATCTTAGCTAGTAGTGTGATAGTTTGGCTGGACTTATGGCTTACAAATCTCACCAGTCCAATTTTACAAATTTCAGCAATACCTATTTAGTAAAATTGTTTCCACCAATTCTATTCGTCAACACGATATCACATTAGGACTTGTGGAATTTTGTTTTGATCAAAATTGCAGTATCATCCATATTCAAATCGGTTAGAACATAAACAAAGACTTTGGTTCAATAATAACATTTATTATTAAACGCACTACTCTAGCTAGGGATTTCGATTTTGAGTTGACAACAATTGATCGGGATACTAACCCCATACAACCGAGGAGATGAATTCTCTATTGAATAGTGTTTCACTTCCAATGTTTGAACTTAGACCCAACTATAGTCGCTCGATGGTCGTCATGCAATGATTAACTATAGCCAAAGTGTAGTATCCACATTGAAGCTCAATAGTATTCTCAAGTTGAGAGAACCGTGTAATATCATCACTCCAGGATTTCCTACTTGACTAGTTGTTGTCATACAATTGGAAATTCACAGATGATTTATTCCATAATTATCTAATAACTAACTGTAAGTAACAGGTTGATGCCTCCAATAAACTTGAGTAATACAAAACCTGACATTCGAAGAGTGATACGTACTCTCATCTCAATAGATGTACTGATATCCTTTATCTAAACATCTTGACCGGTAATTTATAAAATAAAATGTTATTTTAAATTCCGGTAATCTTCTTATGATTACATCTCCTCACAATTATCATCACAAAATATATCATTTAAGGATTTTCTACTTAATATACGTAGAATAGTTAATTGATTAATATTATATCATAATATAACCAGTCTATAATAAAAAACAAACACCTTTATTACGAACATGATTGGTTATAAAGTTTGACATATGCAACAAATTACATAATAGTCCCTTGGGTGTACCCTTAACTATCTCAATTCGAACTTGCACTTATGGTCAATCATGGAATCTTACTCCTTCATTTTGATCAATTTTCTCAAAACAATCAAGCTAGTCCCTTAGTGAACGATATTCTATATTGTCTTAATTATCCACTCTATTAATCAACTGTCTTTAATGCTTGTAAACTGCTTTTATCATGTGGAACTTTTCTAGTGAGCTCTAGAATTTTTCATGATTTGTATCATCACATTGTTATCACATAACAATGTTATAGGATTCACAATGTTCGGAATCACTCCTTGCTCAGTTGTAAATTTGTGCATTTATATTCACAGCTTTAGCTGCGGCGTTATCTAAGACGATGTACTTAGCCTTTTGGCTGAATTAGTCATAACCTTGATGTATTAGACATTTCAAACTTAAAGCACCTTAATTAAGGTTAAATATAAATATAGGAATGGCATACTACGCTTGATATCATTTATGAAGTTTTAGTCTGCATATTCCTTCATAAGAAGCTCATGGTTTCCATAAATAATTCTCTAGTATTTTTAAATACTAGAGAACACTCTTAACCACTATTTAGTTATCTTTCACTCAATGTACAAAGTACATAAGTAAAATGTGATATAGTGGAAAACATAGCATATATAAAAACTTACATTGCCAATGCATAAGGAATTCATCTCATATGCTCCATATTTAAAATATTAATATGGTGTATATTTACATTATTTGGGACATTCCAAACATCCTTTTATATTGATTATAAAAGATAGCATTTTCTAATCCAATTTTGGGAATTATACAACTAAATTAAGATAGAGTTTAACATGAGTACATCGTTAACAATCAATAGTATGTTGTCTTATAGCTTAGAAATGTATTAGTACTTTCTAATATTCCTTTTTATAGATACATGCTTCCTTTGCATTTTTGCTAAAAATCCAAGTGTTTTATTTGTCTTTCAAAATATTGCTCAATTCTAATGCGTGTCAAACGGTACTTTTGTATCAGTTCTTGGATCCTATCCGAATCCCACAAACTATGTATTGCTCCACCAGATTTGGAGAAACTTTGGTGGTTATGTGCAAATAGTTTGTTCTAAATCAATATTTAGAATTTTTGTTTCAACGTGTATGTCCCAAAACTCAAAGTAATAATGGACGTTAATTTTGCAAGTAAAATCCAAACTAACTCAAGCATGTTGAATGATGATTTTGTTACAATAGTTTTAATAATTGAAATTTACGATATTATTCTTATTAACGTAGCTTGCTATATTCCAACTGCATTGTTTTTTTTTCGAAGACACATTTAGAACCGATGGATCATATCTCTTTGGGTACAACTATCAAAATTATATTTTAATAATGTACTTGAATGCATTCTAGATTTGTGCATCTGTCATATGGCAGAGTCAATACTTTTATTGGCTTATTGATAATCGAGGAAAGTATTATCTTGACATTTATATGTAATTCGGATTCTCTTTAATGTGCAAATGTTCTAGTTAGATGTTCTAATAGGTCATGTCGATTTTGGCTTGGTTAATTTCATTTCATCTTACATATGCATTTCTTAAAGCAACAATTGTTTCTCAGTACAATAGAATAGCCATATAAAAACATTTTATGAACTTCCTTCGTACATATATAAAACTGGTTTAGTTTTAGGTTTACGGAACTTATGTTCATTACATAAATTGGTCAACCAATTTTGGTTATTCGCAAACTCCTTTAGGGTGGTCCACATAAGAAACCTCATGAGCAAATATTACATGTAACCTCTCGACACACACAAGTTATCAACCCTTATCTTCTATGATACCGAAAACTATGTTTTGTATGAAGTTAAAGTTAACCTATGTACATACACTTAAGTGTATTTCTTTACAGAAAGAAGTTAACTCAACTTCATTGATTATCAATCATACTTTGTCTAACAAGGTCCGACTACACGTTAACGATAAATCATTATGTATCATAGAGAGGAGTGACTTTTAAAATTGAATCGTATTCATTTTTGGGTTCTTTTTGAATCGTTTTCCTGTGTGCTTGCCTATTGGGTCAAATTAAATTGTTTTATTTCCCTTGCACATTATGTTTTCTACTTCCATTGATATTATATGAACTTAGCATAGATATACTACTTGTGCATCAAATACACATCATTCCTATGATAATTTATATGTGAATTTAATGAAGTAAACAGATCAATTTTGGTACCATTAGACCATTCATTGCATACATCTATATGTATCAATCTGAAGAGTTCATTAACTCTTTTTCCGCTCTGGCCGAATGGGTGCTTTTTCATTATCGTTTGAAATACAATTCACCATTACCATATGATTTATAATCACATGATTATTGGATTATTTATCAAAGACATAGCTAGTTCATGATTCCAAAATAATTATAATTTTTAGATACTTCTATTCTTCTGTAGTTAATTGTAACATCCCCTATATAGAGGCCTAAAACTAAGTGCTACAAATGCTGTAGTCACCTATAGTATTAGCTTCCGGCGACTAAATATGGCTAAGTTAATGATATCAACAATACCCGAAGCAATTGAATGTGAAACAAAAAACAGATTTCATAAAAGCTTTTACTTCATTACATTTCAAAACCAATCGTTTCACATTCACAATACATAATCCCAAATCGTTCCCAAGCACATATAAAATATAATTATTACAAATTACATCAAGAGTGGTATATGATGATACCCCTTTGGTTGACCAGAGTTATATGTTTATAATAGGCCTAATACAATCACAGCAAAAATATATCAAAACATAACAAGAACTGCAAATCCTAAATAGCTATCCATTTGTCTCTTGCATGCCTCCGCTAGATTTATTTGTCATCCTACTAAACTTGAAAAAGACCTTAATCCCTCAGATTACTCAAATTAATTTTGAGCACCTAAGAGTTTAAGGGAAAACATAAAATTCGAGTTAGATATAAAGCCTGGTATGAATAATACTATACATCTCGGTGAAACATGTTAAGTGAGACCATGCCGCTTAGCGGAACGAGTTTTCCCTCACTAACATCCTTTTTAAAACATATCTTTGCAAATCCTTTTACAAAACCATATATTGTGCTCCTGCATCCACAATGGTTAAATACTGTAAAGTAATCATTATGTAAACCTACATAAATCTCATGTAATAATGAAGTATATGTTCAAATACACAAGTTTTTTTAGATAACTTTTAACCTTTGGATGACTCGGGCCTACAAGACAATATAATCAAAATTAACCTAACACCTTTTAGGTATTTTTCTTCTGGATTATCTATCCTTAACTATCTATTAAATACTTTACTTCTGGACAGTCTATCCCTAACTTAATCATCTCCCAAGTCTTCCCGATCCTAATGGTTTTTCATGCTCATGAATAACCTATCTGTATACAACATATATTCCTTTCAATGTGTAATCATAATTTTAGCCTACCTGTGATCAAGCCTTACACACTGGAATTTGGGACAACAATTAGCTGGGGCTAGTAGCTAATGTATAGGACGCGACCCCATACTAGACCCATATTCTCTTAAGGATCCCCTCCTACAATTTTCCTTGAAAATATTTCCAAACCGATTTAAACCTTTAAATCAAATTTAAACAAGGAAAAGTATATAATCTATATACTTTACTCAAAAGCATATCACCATGTTGTATATCCTCTTTACTCAAACTTTAGTTGATGGAACCACTTAGCCATCTGAAAGAACCTCTTCTACACTTTTGAAATCATATATTTCAAATTCAACCATCAAATCTTTTGAAAACAATAAAACTTTGGAAATCCTTCTGTAAAATCTCTTTAAAACATTGCCTTAGAAAACCTTGGAAAACCTTTCATCTCAAACCTTTCGTAACCATTCACTTAAAACTTTCGAAATTAGTCAAGCAGAACATTTCCAGATCATTCATTTAAACCTTTCGCAAGTAATCATTTAAATCATTCAAAATCAATGAACTTAAACTTCTCGTGGTTGATCATCAAACCTTTCGAAATCACTCAGCCAAAACCTTTCAAAACCATTGAACCAAACCTTTCAAAATCATTCAACTAAAACCTTTTGAAACCATTGAGTTTAACCTTTCGAAATCAATTAGCTAAAACCTTTCAAAATTATCTACATAAACCTTTCGAAGACTTACTGGTTTCAATCAAAACAAATGGAAAACCCTCTTTTAAAACCTATCGAAGTCGCTGAAAGCAACCTTTCGACTAAGCCGAAAGCTCTACTTCAAAAGCTTTAAACATATCCTTTAAAACAACTCTTTCGAAAGCTTTGGGTTATACTTCAATTTATAAAACAAGGGTAAGACAGGTAAGTCAAAGGCTTCCTTTTGAAAGCATTGGGAGAAGCGAATGGTTTTAAAACAAGTATACCTTTCGTCATTGTTGAAAGGATCAAAGCAAAACAAAGCAAATAAAGCAGCAGTAACCTTTCGACTATGTTGAAAGATTTTAAATAAAAGCCTTTGTTTAAACATTTGACTTCGTCGAAAGCAACCTAGTCGAAAGCAACCAATTCGAAAGCAAAGTACGCGGAAGCTTTTGATTTATAAAACAAACATACCCCAACCTCTTTGGCCATTAACCTTTCGACCTTATTCAATTCATTACGTACCAAGTTACTTGATACCATATGCATGGGTATGACCTTGCCGAAAGCTTTGAACCTCTTGACCTGGTCGGAAGGTCTAGGCTGGAAGGTTTTTGCTATAATAGGCTGAAACAAGGTTAATGTATGATTTCTTTGTTTTTAACTTTAAAAAAATAACTTTTCAACTAAACTACCTTTATTTGCCAAATTTTCAATGGTTAACAAATTCTTTTCAGAAATGTGCTGCCACTATTTTCGAAATTAATAATCATTTTGTTTTACAAAATGCCCCTTCGCCTAATTAAATATATAAAACATTTAGGGAAAGTCTATTTAGACACAAAATGTAGACACAATTAGTGACACAGTGGATCTACGCCATTGGATTGCTCCCTGATTTCCACCTTCCATATGAGGACAAAAATATCCAACGGCCGTGATTTTTTGTATCCCCAGTTTGTGTCTGATTTTGTGTCTAAATAGCCGCCCCCAAACACTTAAGTCCGATACCTTAAATAATTTTATATATTCATCAAAACAATTAGGAAAAATCTAGAAAAATCCTAGAAAATCTATTTTAGTATGTTGCCTAACATATAAAAATTTCAACCCCAAATAATAATTATTTAGCCAAAAATATTTTATAACCCAATAAACAATTTCCTTCACTAGAAAATAAATATAAAATCCACCATAATTCTAAAAATTATGAAAATTGGAACCTATTTCTAGAATATCAGTTCTCCACTATATTAAAATTTTCAAGGCATTTGGATGTCATTAAATATGGTTTTCATGTCAAACATATCATAAAATTTTGACATGAACATATATAATTCATCAACAGTCATATATACAACTTTAATCATCAAAACATGGCATATACTTGCAATTTTTTTTGTGTCTAATCATAAAACCAGAAACTAAAAGAAAATGGGATGTAGTGATTATTCACTTTAGCTTTGAAATTATAGATGAAAGATTTGATTGTTGAATTAGTTGATTACTTCTCTTTTCTTGAAACCTTGCTTTGATTCTTCTTTTAAGAATAGGAAATGGTGGTCGGCCTTAGGTTTTTTAGTTTGAGTGAAATGAAATGAGAATGAACATGGGCTATCCATCTCCTAGGGGTTTAGAGTACAAGGTTTACTATTTTCCATATTGCCTTTTTCATATCCCAACACATTATTAATGTTAATTCATTTTAGTTAATCACTTAACATGGCACGACTACCTTTAACTAATCAAATCCCAACCTATCAATCCTTGCATTATTTAATTTGATTTACTGATAAAATATCCTAAATAATGTTATGAAAATATGAGTGTTACAGACTCCTCACCTTAAAGAATTTCTTCCTTGAAATTATGATAAGGTTTATAACACAACAACCAAAGGTAAAACATACCATCAAACAAATCCGGGTAAGAGTCTCTAATCTTGCTCTCCACTTCCTAAGTACAGTCTCTAGCATCATCACTCCACTGAACCTTTACTAACTTGACTATCTTCTTCCTCAACTTCTTCTCATCGCTAGCAACAATTTGAATGGGCTTTCTTACAATGGTCAAATTCGGCTCTACTACTAAAGCTTCTAACACTGTAGGTTCTGTGGTAGTCTTTGGGTCTCTAACACATTTCCTAAGATGAGAAACGTGTAAACATCATGGACACCAGTCAAACTACTTGGTAATTCTAATCTATAAGCGAGTTTCCCTATCCTCTCAACAATACAAAAAGGGCCAATGAATCTAAGTGCCGACTTTCCTAATTTCTTATATCTTATCACACGCTTCATCGGTGAAACCTTAATAAACATATAGTCCTCGATGGAAAATTCCAAACCTGTTCTTCTTCTACCAGCATAACTTTTCTGCCTAGATTGAGCTTCCTTCATCCTAACTCGAATCAACTCAATCTTCTCCGTAGCTTCCTTCACCAAATTCGGACCAAGAACCAATCTATCCCTGGTCTCTAACCATCATACGAGAGACTACATGGTCTTCCATACAAAGCTTCATTCGGTGCCATCCCAATACTAGCCTGATAACTACCGTTACACGAGAATTCGACTAGATGAAGATGGTCCTCCTATGATCCCTCGAAATCCAATACACAAGCTCTTAAAAAATCCTCCAAGATTTTGTTAACTCTTTCCGTTTGCCTATTAGCCTGTGGATGGTAAGTGGTACTCATGTTGAGCTTGGTTCCTAATGCTTCCTGTAGACTTTTCTAGAATTCACTAGTAAACAAAGAATCTCTATCATTGACAATACTACTAGGAATCCCGTGCAGTCTAACTACATTCTTCATAAATAATTTCGCCAAACTTGGTGTCGTCCCAGTTGACTTTACCAGAATGAACTGAGTACTCTTGGTCAGTCTATCTACTGTGACTCATTTACTTTCATTCCTTCTGTTAGATCTTGGAAACCCATCAATAAAATTCATAGAAATAGAAACCCACTTCCACAATGGAACTTCCAACGATTGAAGCAATCCGCTTTGTTTCTGATGTTCAGCCTTTGCCTATTGGCAATTCAAGCACTGCTTAACAAGCAAACCATTATCCTGTTTCATACCTTCCCAAAAGAAACTTCTCTTCATATCCTGATACATCTTCGTTCCTTCTGGATGGATAGTGAACTTCGAATGATGGCTTTCATCCAAAACTTCCCTCCTCATGTCTTCTACATTCATAACACACAACCTTCCTCTCTTTCTCAACCACCCATTTTGGTCATGAATGAAATCCTTTAGGTGATCGCTCTCCGTTCCTTCCCTCAACCTTTTAATACATTCAGTCAAAATTGGATCCTCCTCTTGCTTAGAAGCTATCTTCTCAATCGTTACCAACCTAACTTCTAAACAAGACAATACAGCACTGGCGATACTAGAACCTCCCCAGATCTAAATTGTACACTACAAGCTGACAAAGCTTCCAAATATTTCCACTCAGCAATCATAGCCAATACTGCATTTTGATATTTCGGCCGAGTGCATCCGGCACCTTTTTTTCCATTTTCGGGTGTGTTCCCAATTCCAAAACCATAAGCAGCGATAAGCTCCAATCACCTCCTTTGTCTCATGTTTAGCTCCTTTTGAGTGAACAAGTATTTCAATGACTTATGATCAGTATAAAGCTCAAACCGCTCTCCAAGAAGATAATGCCTCCACACCTTCAAAGCAAATACAACAGCTTCTGACTCCAAGTCATGCGTAGAATACCTAACTTCATGTGGTCTGAGCTGTCTAGAAGCATAAACAATCACTTTACCTCTTTGCATCAACGCAGCTCCTAATCTGGTTCCACATGCGTCAGGGTAAAATACCAAATCTTGATTCCCTTTCGGAACCACTAACACCAGTGCATGAGTCAATAAGTGTTTCAAGGTCTAGAATTCTTTCTCACATTTATCAGTCCATATGAACTACGCATCTTTTCGCGTAAGCTTAGTCATCGGTACGTCCATCTGTGAAAAATCCTTTATAAACCTTCGATAATGTCCGGCCAATCTGAGAAAGCTTTTAATCTCGATCACTATCTCGGGACTCTTCCAATTATTCACTGCCTCAATCTTACTTGGATCTACAGACAACCCTTTCTCTGAGAAGACATGACCAAGGAACATCACTTCCTTCTTCCAAAAATGACACTTTGAAAACTTAGCCTTCAACTGATGCTCCCTCAATGTTTCGATCACAACTCTAAGATGAACTTCATGCTTCCTCTTATCCTTAGAGTATACTAAAATGTCATCTATGAAGACCGACACAAATCTATCCAAGTATTCTCGGAAAATCCTATTCATCGGATCCATAAAGAATGCCGACGCATCAGTCAGTCCCAACGGCATAACTGACCATTCGTACGATCCATATCTTATCCTAAATGCCATCAATGGAATGCTACCCACTGCCACTCTAAGCTAATGAAATCCCGTTGCCCAATCCAGCTAAGAGAATACCTAGGCTCCACTAAACTGATCGAACAAATCATCAATTCTCGGCAATGGATATCGGTTCTTTATCATCTTCTTATTCAACTTACGGTAATCGATACACAGCCTTAACAATCTGTCCGACTTCTTAGCAAATACAGCGGAAGCTCCCCATGGCGAACTACTTGGTCAGATAAAAAACTTGCCTTCCAAATAAACCAACTACACCTTCAACTCTTACATCTCGGTGGGAGTCATTCTACTTAGCGGTCTACTCACCAGTTCTACTCCAGGCTTTAAATCAATCCGAAACTCAATGTCTCCTTTCGGTGGCGACCCACTTACCGGCTCAAACACATCTGTGAATTATCTAACTATAAAGACTCGATGCAATTCATCCTCCAACTCCATAGTACCCAATAAAGCACACATTCCACAACTAGGGATCTCTACGTTATAAACTTTCCGATCACTACAATCCGGGTGACTAAGTGATATTTTTCTATTATGGAAAAATATCCTAGCATCATATTTACTTAACTAATCCATCCCAAGGATGATCCCAAATCCCCCAAAGTCAAACACATAAAAGCAGCACTCAAAAGTATGACCCAGCAAATAAAACTCTAAATGGTCACACCACATCCCAAGCGTTGCACACCCTCCTATCGGGTTTGCAACCCTTAAGGACGTAACTAGATATGAGGGTTCTAGGTTAAGCTTATCTACCAAACATCGAGAAATAAAAAATGAGATGCTCCAGTATCAAATAGAACGCTAATAGACATACCATGAATCTACATAGAGCCTCCCATAACAACCTTCCCCTTGCCCTACACAACTGGCCTTCAGGTTGTGGGCTCCAAAGCATAAACTTGCCCTTTTCCTTCTCTTGTAGGCTCTGGGCACTTATTTTTGCAATGTCCAATCTGATCACAACTAAAACATCTAACATTCTACTTTCCACCAGCCTCTTTTCCTTTTCCTTTACAAGTTAAACACTCATTAGCATAGTGTCCCTTTTTGTCGCATTTGTAGCACACCACTTCAGCCTTTCCTTTCTTCTGTGCTCCCCCTTTCAAAGCACTATTTTTCAGGAAAAACTTCCTTTTCTGGCCCAGTCCCATCTGGGCCTCCTTCATCTTCTTCCTCATGCAAGCCAACGCCTCTTCCTGTCTTAATGCTATTTCAACCACTACATCACTGGGATCTCTCAAATGTGGCAAAGTGGCATTTATCAACTCTGGCCTTAAGCCCCTTATAAAATTTTCATTCCACTTTATCATGATGTCTACCAGAGCATACCTGTATCGGGCCAACTCCTCAAACTTCCTCGCATATTTCAAGACGGACATATCTCCTTGTTCCAATTCTGCAAACTTCCTCACCAAAGTCGACTGCGCCATTACATACATAAATCTTTCTGAAAACCTTCTCCTAAACTCCTCCTAGGTTATGGTTTCCTCATTAACCCCAGCAGTGGTAGTATTCTATCAGAATAGAGCAGCTCCCTGCAGCTGCCTCGTAGCCAATCTCCTAGCCAATCTCCTCTTTTGTGCATCATTCAATCCTAAGTCATCAAAAATTCTCTCACAACGCAGTAGCCAATTTTCCACCTTGATTACATCTTCAGTACCAACAAACAGCCTCCCTTTAAGCCTAATTTAATCCCTACTTAGGGTAACATACTGATTGGCCATTGGAACTTCCTAAGCTCCACCTCCAACAACACTATCTCTGGCAACTCATGCTGCAATTCCGGCTTCCATCAAGTTTACAAAGAACTGATACATTTCCCCTATGTCCATCTGAGGAACTCCTGCACCAACAGTTTCTGCTTGTGCCTGACTGGGACCTCTCCTAGTGTTTGGTCGGGCAATTTCATTGGCGGTGGTGCTATCTCCTCCGAGATTAACTTTCCCTCTTATTCCTTCCACACTTGTATTCAAACCTCATGAGATACATATGAATAGCCTAACTAAGATATGAGTTTAGAGATATAGCATATACTTATTTATATAGCAAATACAAGTACGTTAATATAGGATTATTCCATACCTCGATCTTAACTCTAATTTCTAAGGATTATGTTCTCTAAAATCATTTTTAGTTAATGTATTTCACAAACCTTGCTCTGATACCTAGCGTAACACCCCCTATCTACATGCACAAATCTAAGCGCTACAGATGTTGCGGTCATCTATAGTATTAGCTTCTAGCGACTAAATACGGCTATGTTAATGATATCAACAATATTAGAAGCACTTGAATATGAAACAAAAAACAGAATTCAAAACAACTTTTACTTCATTACATTTCAAAACCAATTGTTTCACATTCACAACACATAATCCCAAATCGTTCCTAGGAATAGATAAAATATAATTATTACAAATTACATCAAGAGCGGTATATGATGATACCTCCTTGGTTGATCAGAGTCATATGGTCATAATAGACCTAATATAATCATAGCAGAAATACATCAAAACATAACAAGAACTATAAATCCTAAATAACCATCCGTTTGCCTCCTGCATGCCTCCGATAGCTTTATTCGCCATCCTACTAAACTTGAAAAAGACCTTAATCCCTCAGCCTTCTCAAATTAATTTTGAGCACTCGAGAGTTTAAGGGTAAAACATAAACTTCGAGTCATACATAAAGCATGGTATGAATAATACAATAAATCCTGGTTAAACATGTTAAGTGAGACCACGCCGCTTAGCGGAATGGGTTTCCCCTCACTTACTTCCTTTTTTAAAACATATCTTTGCAAATCCTTTTATAAAACCATATACTATGCTCTTGAATCCACAATGGTTAAGTACTGTAAAGTAATCGTTATGTAATCCTACATAAATCTCAGGGAATAATGAATTTTTTGTTCAAATACATAAGTTTTTTTAGATAACTTTTAACCTTTGGCTGACTCGGGTTTATCAGATAATATAATCAAAATTAACCTAACAACTGCTAGGTATACTTCTTCTAGATTATCTATCCTTAACTATCTGTTAATTACTTTTCTTTTGGATGGTCTGTCTCTAACTTAATCATTTTCCAAGTCTTCCTTATCCTAATGGTTTTTCAAGCTCACCAATAACTTATCTGAATACAATATATATTCCTTTCGGTATGTAATCATAATTTTAGCCTACATGTGACCAAGCCTTACACACTGGAATTTTGAAAAACAATTAGCCGGGGCTATTAGCAAATGTATCGGGTGCGACCCCATACCAGTCTCATCTGGTATTCTAATATCCGAGTCATTTTCTCTTAAGGATCCCCTCCCATTATTTTCCTTGAAAATATTTCCAAAACAATTTAAACCTTTAAATCAGATTTAAACAAAGAATAGTATATAATCTATATACTTTACTCAAAATCATATCACCATGTTATATATCCATTTTACTCAAACTTTAGTTGATGAGAACACTTAGCCATTTGAAAGAACCTCTTTCTACACATTTAAAATCATATATTTCAAATTCAACTATCATACCTTTCGAAAACAATAAAACTTTGGAAATCCTTCTCTAAAATCTCTTTAAAACATTTCCTTGAAAGCCTTCTATCTCTAACCTTTCGAAACCATTCACTTAAACCTTTCGAAATCAGTCAACCAGGTCCTTTCGAAATCATTCATTTAAACTGTTCGCAATCAATCATTTAAAATTTTCAAAATCATTGAACTTAAACTTCTCGTTGTCGATCATCAAACCTTTTGAAATCACTCAGCCCAAACCTTTTGAAATCATTGAACCAAACCTTTCGAAATCAATCTTCAAACCTTTTGAAATCATTCAACTAAAAACCTTTTGAAACCGTTGAGTTTAACCTTTTGAAATCAATCTTTAACCTTTCGAAATCATTTAGCTAAAACCTTTTGAAATTATTTACTTAAACCTTTCGAAGGCTTACTGGTTTCAATTCAAAACAAATGGAAAACCTTCTTTTAAAACCTTTTGAAGTTGTTGAAAGAAACCTTACGACTAAGCCGAAAGCTCTGCTTCGCAAGCTTTAAACAGATCCTTTTAAACAACTCTTTTGAAAGCTTTGGGTTATACTTCAATTTATAAAACAAAGGTAAGAAACCTAAGTCGAAGACTTCCTTTCGAAAGCATTGGGAGAAGCGCCTGATTTCAAAATAAGTATACATTTCACCTTTGTCGAAAGGTTCAAAACAAAACAAAGCAAAACAAAGCGGAAGCAACCTTTCGATATTGTTGAAAGGTTTTAAATAAAAGCCTTTGTTTAAACATTTGACCCAGTCGAAAACAACCAAGTCGAAAGCTCTAATTCAAAAGCCAAGCAGGCAAAGGCTTTTGATTTATAGAACAAACATACCCCACCCTCTTTGGCCATTAACCTTTGACTAAGAACCTTTCGCCCTTATCCAATTCATTACGTACCAAGTTATTAGATACCATATGCATTGGTTTGACCTTGCCGAAAGCTTTGAACCTCTCGACCTGGTCGGAAGGTCTGGGCCGGAAGGTTTCTGTTATAATAGACTGAAACATGGTAAAAGTATGATTTCTTTGTTTTTAACTTAAAAAATATAACTTTTCACCTAACCTGCCTTTATTTGTCAAATTTTCAATTGTTAACAAATTCTTTTCAGAAATGTGCTACCATTATTTTCGAAATTAGTAATCATTTTATTTTACAAAATGCCCTTTCTCTTTAATTAAATATATAAAAAATTTAAGTCTCATACCTTAAATTATTTTATATATTCATTAAAATACTTAGGAAAAATCTAGAAAAGTCCTAAAAAAACTATTTTAATATGTTGCCTAATATATAAAAATTTCAACCCCAAATAATTATTATTTTAGCCGAAAATATTTTATAACCCAATAAATAATTTCCCTCACTAGAAAATTAATATAAAATCCACCAAAATTCAGAAAATTATGAAAATTGAAACGCATCTCTAATATATCATTTCTGGCCTATATTCAAATTTTCAAGGCATTTGGATGTCATTAAATATGGTTTTTATGTCAATCATATCATAAAAATTTAACATGAACATGTATAATCCATCAGCAATCATATATACAACTTTAATCATCAAAACATGACATATACTTGCAAAAAGATTTCGAATCTAATCATAAAACCAAAAACTAAAAGAAAATAAGATGTAGTGATATTTCACCTTAGCTTTGAGATTATAGATGAGAGATTTGATTGTTGAAATAGTTGATTATTTCTCTTCTCTTGAATCCTTGCTTTAATTCTTCTTTTTGAGAATAGGAAATGGTGGTCGGCCTTAGGTATTTTAGTTTGAGTGAAATGGAATGAGAATGAACGTGGGCTGCCCATCTCCTAAGGGTTTAGGGTATAAGGTTTTACTATTTCCCATATTGCCCTTCTCATATCCTAACGCATTACTAATGTTAATTCATTTTAGTCAAACACTTAAAATGGCACAGCTACCTTTAACTAATCAAATCCCAACCTAACAATCCTTATACTATTTAATTTAATTTACTAATTAAATATTCTAAATAATGTTACGAAAATATGGGGTGTTACCCTAATGCATCAATTTTGTTATAAAACAAATACCTTTATTATAGATTTATCTTATAATAGATACTCATAATATTTATGCCAAAATAGAACTATACCTATTTTCAGTCAATACTGAAAAATAGTTTTTATTTCATAAATAATACTTGGCACATTTACAAAGGCAATCTTTCTTATCTTAATTCATCCACTAGTAAGTGTTATATTGCATGCTTCCATATTTCCATCATTACTATAACAGCGTATGGAATATGAAGATCTATTCAGTCACTTATCATGTGTAATTTATTTTGTCCATTGTAATTAATTTATAGCCGAAAATTTCATATCAAATACCTTAAACTCAAAGAAATAACTTTCATAGAAAACAATTTTTTGTATGTAAATACATTTTGGAAAAGAAATCATGTTTCTCATTCCATGTTAAGTAACTATTAGTATTTTATATAATTCTCATTTCCAATGTCTCTTCATGAATCAGAGGTGACCATTCACTCTTTTCATCCCAACTTTGTCGAAGATACATTCATTCTCATACATTCGCTTTCCTTTACAAATTTTCGAACCCCTCAAAGGAAATCCTTATTACAAGATTGCAACGGGCTATTTAAAAATGTAAATTTGGTCTTCCTTAACATTTAAGGATATCAAATAAGTTACACTTTACGTAAACTGATCAAATTGATATTTTAGTTATTGAACTTCTAGATCCATCTTGTAGTTCTTATTTTGGTATTACATCTAACACAATAAGATCCTTATGCAATCAATACAAGATCTCGCATCATGGTTTACTTAACCCCATTTCTACTGAACTAATTTCACCAAGGTTTTGTACATTACAAATTGCAACCGTTCACCATATGACATTTATATGTGATCGAATATGGATTAAATATCCATACTACTATATTGCTTTTAGACTTCAATACACATGAAAAATAATACACAATCTCATGCAAATGAACACCAAAGTAATTAATGTACGAATGTTTGTAGTTGCCGTATAATTTGGCACTTGCATGCGTCTTGAATTGATAGTAGATTAAAAGATTTATCGGTAAGTATATATTATATTTCTTCATCAATCTTAATTTAGTACATTTGTATAATTTAATTGATAAACATTTATTAACTATATTAGTTGCATAATTTTATCGAAGTAGATTATTTTAACTTTATATAGCGTATGTTCTTACAATATTGGAAAGCTTAAATGTGTTCATTTTATTTTTCTAATAAGGCTCCTATGAGATTATTATATTGCTCAAAACCCTAAGAGAAATATAGAGATCTTTTGATTACTCTAATGAATCTTAGGACTCGCTTCCCTTAGGACTTTGTCTTCAAGTTTTCTCAACAAATTATAGCCCTACAAGCAATGGATAACACTTTATTGGTTGTACCATATAGAACTCATAGCATGTGGTATTTGTCTTAATCTCATCTTGACCTTTAGTTTGCCCAACAAATAGAAAGAGATTGTTCACTCTACCTACCATTTCTCGATGGTCTAATTATACTTCATATATTATGAGTTTGCTCAATGAACATATGCATGTATCTTACCTCATCTTGTTAATACATTGATGGTACTACACATAACATCCCTTACTTGAGTTTTCTCAACAACTAAAGAGTATACAAATAATCTGTTAATATATGAATAGTAGAGGGCAACTTATATAATGGATATTCATATGAAATACCCTTGTGATTGAAGTATCGGACACATTTGAAATCGGGTTATATGTGCAATATGCATGTGTTGATACATTAAATCTAAGTTGAATTTCTTACAGTTCCGCTTATATTATACATTTATATCATATAAGTTTAACTCATCTATAACTATATATAATTTAATTAACTTATGTAACATTCATATTTATATTATTAATTAAATTATATTCGATTAATTTTAAATTATTAATTTAATTGACTAACTAAATAAATTATTTTAAAATTGAAAATTTTATTTTATTGATCCTAAATAATTTTAGATGAATATTAATTATAACATTTATAAGTTTATATACATATATCATTATATATGTATTTGTGTGTGTGTGTGTTTATTAATTGAAATAAAATTAATTGATTTATCAAATAATTTTTTTATTTATTTAAATCAATTTAGATAAATATTTTCACTAAATTCGGAATATTATTTTGTTTTACCTTAAACTATTATATATAGAGCAATAATGTTTACAGTTGTATTGATATATTAGTACAAACCTGTGCTACGCACATAGATATCTGCCAAACTAATAAACAATAATGCAATATTTCTTAAGTGTAAGGAGAACATGATTCAGGTTGATAACAAGGTTCCTTAAGTGTTCTGTGTGGATTGTACTTTGTCAGTGATTAATCAGAGCTGCAAAATCTATTGGTTGATGCTATTGCCCGGGACACCCTTTCATCATATTTTGTATATAGATGGACTTACTGCCAACATAGGTAATAGTTTGTTATGTACACATAATGAAAAAATAGAACGCGGTATGTAATTCCCCCTAACTTTAGATAGCATTGTCAAAAATAACGTAGGTATGAGAGTTATAAATTGTATTTCCATTTGATACGACTAGAAAATTCATTTTTTGTAAAGGTAGAAAACGCAATGAGGTTAATCAGCGGACAATCGGTGAAGGCTTGTATACATAGAAAAATGCAGCCTCGAACAGTATAAACTGGAGTATATCAGGAGTATGCCTGTTCATGAAGGTATGAGAGTTATGATGTTTTCACATCATTCCATTTGGCTCATGCATAAAAAATAACAAAAAAATAGGAAACTAGTTCAAGCATAAAAATATAAAAACAGTACACTTTAACAGTGAAACACTTACAATTAATAGTTGAATATATCAGGTAGAAGCCAAATGGTGTCTTCATAGATTTGAATATAAGAAAGCTTTAGACTAAGTATTTTTTGCACACTTTTTGTCATAATCTTCTTTAATCTTTCCAATTATATAGGAAAGTAATATTTATTTGTAAATAGGAAAAGCAAAAAAAAGCAATTGAGTTGATTTGTGATATTTGTACTGTAGGAGCGGATGATGAATGTACTCTGGAAGAGAACATAGAAGTTTTTGCCAAAATGTGCAAGTATTTTCTTTATTTATGTTAATTTTTTGTTATATTGTTTGAAAACTATGTAGTTTATGGATTATTAATTTTCAAATGTTTATCATTGCTACATAGGATCATAAATGCACCGAAAATTACTGTTTGTGAATGATTTTTCTTTGTAGTTGTATTATATATCGATGCATATGCAATCTTCATATCAACAAAAAATATCTCAAATCAACGAAATTACCAAATATATAAAAACAACCTTTTTAATGTAAGTAGAATAGGAAAAGAAAATACCATTAGAGATAATAAGCCGATTAAGCTTTCCAACGTTTTTTTTGGAATTATATGCCAGTTGGGAAGACGTGAAATACTAATATGTAGGATTGGAGGCTATTGGGACGTTACAGGTAGGGAAAGGTAAGTCACCACCAATCATGGCTAGGTAATTCTGGGAGTAACATGTATTTGTAAAATTAAAGGGCTTTTGGAAGGTGCTGGTGGGTCCAGGGTGGTTGCCATGGTGGTTTGATGAGTTTTCCAGCAGAAGAGAAGGTGTTCGACCGGTTAGAGAAGGTGTTTGAGGAAATGTTGAAGGAAGGTGATACTTAAGAATGTGCACAGATATATTTGTGCACAAGAACAATAACGCAGTTTGCTCCAAAAAAATGAAGAACAAGAAAAGAATGATCAAGAAAATTAAGAACTGATAGAAGCAAGAACTGATAATAGTGCAGTAAAATAACAGAATGAGTTTTCTTACAATTGTTAAAAATTATTCAAATTCAAGAATTTCAAGACTTGTCAAAATGTAACGATGACTCGAAGAAGAAGCAGGGAAGATGCAGAATCCTCTCGGGAAACAGACAGGGAAAAATGTTTAGGCAGAAACATAAGGTTGGACAGCAAAACAAAAGGAACAGATTCAAGAATTGGCTATTTCTAGTTGAAATTGAACCAGATTGTCTTTCTAAGAAATTACAAGTGAAAATTGCAGAATTTATAACAGAAATTTAAACCTAAAGATTTAATAGCAAGAATTGAAAACTGATCAACTACAGATTGCAATAAACTGGAAAATCAAAAGACAAGATTTATCAACTGAAATGGAAAATTAATATGAATGACAAAGTGCAGATTCAAGAAAAAATACAAATTTGCAAAGAAACTAAAGTTGAAGCAAGAACAAGAAACAAAGAACTGGGAATGTAATTGCCTACAAACTGAGTAAGAAGAACAGTAACTAACTGAGATTAAAACTAACAAATGATTAAACTATGTACCAGATTGAAAGGAAAGGGAAAGAATCAAAAGAATTACAAACTGGAAATGAAGTGTAGAAATCTACAACAGAGTAACAAATGAAAAATGAGTTTATTGCTTTAGTTCCTTCACACCCACAACAACAGATACAACTTTGTATTTATACAGTTTTCATCAATAATGGGCCAGATTTACATAACAGCCCAGTCCACATACAACTCGAATATACAACAACATACAAAGATATTCAAAATACACTGCATCACTCAATTGCCTCAGATCTGGTAACAGTAAGTGTGCATTTGCACACATGCACAGCCAACAATTCCTTCAACCAGATCATGTCTTCATCTTCACAACTCACTGCCAGTTTAGTGATGTTAGCTCTGATGAATTCCGGCCTGAGATTTCTTCTTTTATTTTTGCAGCTGATCCTCTGGCTTCTTCCATTAGTAGCTTAAGTAGAACTTGGTTGTTACATCTCCCTTTCCCTTAAAACGGACCTTGTCCCCAAGGTCAATTGATAACCCGATACTCTAACTTCTCGCACCTTCCAATGGAGCACCGCCTGGATCGAATATGAAAATAGTTTCTTCATTATAAGGCTTTCTACAACACACATGTCGGTCGAAAGCATAACGAGTATTGATAATCTTGTTTATGGTTGAATCTGAACCAAAAAAGCATTCAATGATTTGAGTTGACCTATCAAAATCATTAGCTGCATTCTTATCCTCATTTACCTTTTCTTTGGATATTTTTTCATCAATTTTGCCAGCTCCTTCCAATTCATCGTAACTAAATTGGTTCTCATTTGATTCATCAATTTCTGGAATAACATTCAACTTGCTCTCATCATTCCCTGAACTTAACTGAAGAATATTTCCTTTGCATGTATCATGATCAGTCTCAAAGTCGACCTTATCATCCCCACCATCAGATTCAATAGCTGAAGGAATTGGCTCTGAATGAAGAACTGTTGGCACAGGAACTGAAATGTTAGTGATATATGGATTAGGTATGAGAGGCTCTTGATGGTTTACAAGGGATGGTTGGGGTATAATAGCAGTTTGCTAGAAGTCTTGGGCAAGGGTGGTGAATGAGTTATGTAGAGAAAGTTCTTGAATGTGTACAGGGGGCAGCTGAGGTACTGGTTGTGGTGCAACTGGAAGTTGGTTCTTGATTTGCTGGAAATCTTGGACATAAGATAAAACCGATCCTATATTAACACCACAAGTAGTAACGTCCAATGTAGAATTACTAGAAAAATCAGTAATATATGAATTCTTTAATAGTCCATCCAAGATGACAGCGAAGAGCCCGAATTCATTGAGATATAAATCATAACCTTCCGGGTATTCATTTGTCAATTCGATGCAAACATTCCAAATTCTATAAGGAAGCCCATTGATCTTTTTTTTCTCAATCTTTGAAAGAGATGTGGTTAATAGGCTGCTTTGAAGGAAAGTGATAGTATCACCAATCTTTTTGTTGATAGATTTGATGAACATGATTATGGTGCTTAACTCCATTGATTCCAAGACGTTGATTGAATGCTCTAATTCAAATATTAGCCATGTCGGTGAGTCAAAATCTTGGGTTTGAGAGATGTTAAAGGTAATGTTAGCAACAGTTCTTGGGCTTGGAAAATAGTTTCTTGAATTACTGGAAAGAAGGGGTTCTTGCTGATTTGGAGCAAAGGTTATTAGACTGGTTGATAGGGCTCTAGTTAAGGGAATACTAGCATATGAAGGATGGTGTATGGGTTTGGAAGATGAAGATCTTGATAGTACATAGGTGGTTGTGGAAGAGGATGAAGGGACTGGTTCTTGATTTCTCCTTGCCATGTCCATGCTAGACCTTGATTTGGAGGGAAAATTTGGGAATAAATGCTAGTGAAGTAAGGATCTGACTGGTTGTCAAAGGTTGCCCCAGTCATCAGCTCTGATACCAAATTGGAAGGTACTAGTGGGTCCGGGGTGGTTGCCATGGTGGTTTGATTAGTTTTCCAGTAGAAGAGAAGGTGTTTGAGGAAATGTTGGAGGAAGGTGATACTTAAGAATGTGCACAGATATATTTGTGCACAAGAACAATAACGCAGTTTGCTCCAAAAAAATGAAGAACAAGAAAAGAATGATCAAGAAAATCAAGAACTGACAGAAGCAAGAACTGATAATAGTGCAGTAAAATAACAGAATGAGTTTTCTTACAATTGTTAAAAATTATTCAAATTCAAAATTTCAAGACTTGTCAAAATGTAACGATGACTCGAAGAAGAAGCAGGGAAGATGCAGAATCCTCTCGGGAAACAGACAGGGAAAAATGTTTAGGCAGAAACAGAAGGTTGGACAGCAAAACAAAAGGAACAGATTCAAGAATTGGCTATTTCTAGTTGAAATTGAACCAGATTGTCTTTCTAAGAAATTACAAGTGAAAATTGCAGAATTTATAACAGAAATTTAAACCTAAAGATTTAATAGCAAGAATTGAAAACTGATCAACTACAGATTGCAATAAACTGGAAAATCAAAAGACAAGATTTATCAACTGAAATGGAAAATTAATATGAATGACAAAGTGCAGATTCAAGAAAAAATACAAATTTGCAAAGAAACTAAAGTTGAAGCAAGAACAAAAAACAAAGAACTGGGAATGTAATTGCCTACAAACTGAGTAAGAAGAACAGTAACTAACTGAGATTAAAACTAACATATGATTAAACTATGTACCAGATTGAAAGGAAAGGGAAAGAATCAAAAGAAGTACAAACTGGAAATGAAGTGTAGAAATCTACAACAGAGTAACAAATGAAAAATGAGTTTATTGCTTTAGTTTCTTCACACCCACAACAACAGATACAACTTTGTATTTATACAGTTTTCATCAATAATGGGCCAGATTTACATAACAGCCCAGTCCACATACAACTCGAATATACAACAACATACAAAGATATTCAAAATACACTGCATCACTCAATTGCCTCAGATCTGGTAATAGTAAGTGTGCATTTGCACACATGCACAGCCAACAATTCCTTCAGCCAGATCATATCTTCATCTTCACAACTCACTGCCAGTTTAGTGATGTTAGCTCTGATGAATTCCGGCCTGAGATTTCTTCTTTTATTTTTGCAGCTGATCCTCTGGCTTCTTCCATTAGTAGCTTAAGTAGAACTTGGTTGTTACAGCTTTATATCATACATCATCAAATAAATGTTCGAGAATTCATGTTGCAATATCTGATTTGCAAATACCGAATTTAAGTAAGATTTTCAAATGGAAAACCCGTGACCCTAAATAATCAAAAGTGGGACAGTAAAAATCATCCGACCCAAATGTCTCTGTTGCATTTGCAGCACCATTACCAGAATAAAATAAAGAAAGTCCCATACCGCTTATTCCTATTACAAAATTCGATTTTACCCAAACTGGAGTTGTCGATGAATGATGCAAGTGAGAGTTAGAATTGGAAAAATGGTAGGTTGATACTTGCTTTCCACTTCAAATGGAGAAGTGCTACACATGAGGGCAAGGTCCTCTTATTGGTGGCACGGTGTTTATGTGCTTCCTTTTAATACCGAGTCTCTTGAAGAGAATACAAAATTTGCATTGTTCGGTGACTGTTTTGATATCTTAAGATCTACTCCAGGAGAGAGACAGAAGTCTAGTACATTGAGGTTGTCTTGAGTGAAAAAAATCTATTGTTTCCCTCTACTTTTGATGAATGTGCTCTACAATTCAAGTATATAAATGATAGGTAGGCATGTTATAGAAATGACTAATGTTTAAGGGAATATGAAAAAGAAGTTATGATCTCACCTTTGACAAACTCCCCTACCAACTTCAGCATCGTTGTTATTCACATGAAGGCAACTAATGCTTTTACCCGAAAGTGGATAGATAGCAATGGTTGTGGGGTAAGTGAATTCACATTCCAAACGTAGATAGACTAACTTTCAACCAAACATATTTTCCCCATGTTTCTCCATTGTAAAAGGATAGAATAGTCCACTCTTGCAACTAAACTATTTATGTTCCACTTCATTAACTATTCACCACCAAAGATATCGTAAGCACCGACATTCTTCTAGCTTCTTGCAGTATAGACTAAGAGGGGTCTTCATGGTCGATACCACCATTACTAGTTAGTAACAGAGGGCATTATGTATGAAGTGTTTCTTCTGAATGAACTTGCAAGGTTGGATAGATGAGTAAGAGTCTGGAAATTATCCAATCTTAGACAAAGTTGAAAAGTAGACAGACGACAATTAGCAGTCAAAAGGACCAATCTTAGACAAAGTTCAAGTTGTCCAAAAAAAATTAAAACAAAGAAAAATGATATTGGTAATACTAATAACACCAAACCTCACTCAAGTCAGGTAACAACAGGAAAAACCAATACACTAAGAGAGCAGGAAAATTTGGAAAGTTGAAAGAAAGTTTATTACCTGAATGGAAACGATTCTTTGAATTTGGCGAGCCAGTTTTTTCTTTAGAAATCTACATAAGAGAAAATTTATGAGGGTTACAAAAAGCAAAACAAACTGACTAATGATTTATACTAACCTAGCAATATATTAAGTGATTTGCTTTATAATCATTGGTAACAAATCTAGATAAAAATTAGGGAAATCCCACCATATCGAACCTTTACATGCAAGGCGTGAAGATGAGTTAAATGAGGTGAACTCTATAACTTGACGCTTGATTCAGAAGAATGGAGAGATTTGAACTTTAGGCATTCTGGTTTTTTATTTTAAAAGAATTAAGGAAGATGGTTTATTGTGGAAAGGAGAAGAATTGAAAGGATGTCAGAAGAGAAGTTACGAAAGAATTAAAAGGATGTTCATTTCACAAAAAACCAAAGGGGCTTGGGCGCCCTCGAAGTACAATTCAATAATAATATAATTGTATAGTATAGATACATATATCAAAATTTAATTAATTAGTTTTCAAATAATTATTTATTTGATTAACCCAATTAATTAGATTTTAAATAATTTTTTAAAATATTAAATTTATTTCAAAATAATTTTGACAAATAATTTATAACTTTTATATATTTTATTTTTTATTTTAAACTTAACTTTTAAATTTAAATTATATTTTAAAATTTTAAATTATTTTGAAAATTAGCTTACGACCTAAATAAATTTAGGGCTTTACAATTTGGCCAACCTTTTAAACTTGCTCTACCCACTGGGCTAGGCCAATAATTAAGGAGGGGAGAACACTTGATTAGTCAACCCCAAGCCTAAACACTACTATTCTAAACACCCACCAGATAAGTAGGCTTTAATTGGCCCTAAAGATGCAAATTTTGACCAAATAGACCATTTAAGCTCTGGTACATTGTTGGTACTGGGTCAGTCTATTGTGGGTGAAATTCGGATTTAAAAAAAGCTATCTTGGATCGGAGTGGTCCTATGAAGTCTAATAGGTTGGACTAGATCCAATCTAGTTAATTTAAATAAAATACAATTTATTTAATTTTTGATTTAATTAATTAATATATTTTAATTAATTAATTAAATATTTATATGTTTTAAGTATATCAATATATGCTCTTATGTATATATAAGTGTAATGTGCAACGTAGAAAATGTATACATAAGTAGATATTGGGCTTCACATCTACCATGTATACATTAGCCATTTATATATGTGTCAATTGTCTCAAGACATAGTTTAACATACTTATAAAATGTATAAATATAAATTTCAAAATTATCTACAAATAATAAAATACAAAATATTCTCGCAAAAAATAATACCCGGAGGTTATAGGTGTTACGAGTTGAAGTGGACAGACACAACTTAGATTTCCTTAGGAGCTTACCAGTCCATTGGGATCTATTGAGTATATTCAAAAAAATATTAAATAAAAAATATCAAATCTAATTTTAACTAATCTAATAATTTTTTGATTCGTATTTTGTATTTAAAATATCTAATTAAGACTTAGTAGAACATTTTTAAATTCAAAACTAGATCTTATAAATATTAGCTAAAATATTTTTAATTAAATTTAAGTATGTATATTTATATAAAACAATTATAACAATAAAAATATTTATTTATTTATTATGTATATTATTCATATATTTATTTACAATACAAAGTACTATTTTAATATGTATAAATAATACACACACACCCACACTATATACTATACTTTTAAAAATTAAATATATATGTTAATCTTATTTGGCTAGTAAAATAAAATAAAAATAAAAACTAATTTCGTAGAAAGAAGACACATAAACATACAAGTATAAAAAATAATATTAAAGTAAATAGTATATTATAAAAAATTTGATATACGTATATATATTATAATGATATAAAATTGTATTTTCAGCCGTAGAATATTTTTTGAAATTTTAACAACCAAAAATAATTTAGTTAGACATATAGTTTTAAAATAGTTATAAAGTATTTTAGGTTTTAAAAATTAGTAAATAGTCATTTAAAATTATAAATAAATATTTACAACATTTAGAAAGTTAATACACATATTATACAAAATTGGTTGGAATTAAAATATTTACATATAATTTTTAATTTTAAACTTTGAATTTAAATTAACATTTTTATGTAGATTAATTATTAATATAATTTAATATACTAAAATATATGGGAGACAATATCACATATATAAAATCGGTATAATGGTACGAATAACACATAATGAACAATATATATAACATAAAAGAATAAACCTAAGAGAAGCAATTTTTAATTCATGTCAATTCAAATAGTCTTTAAGATCCCTGTCCAAAGGTGCAAATGTCGAAGTGCCATCACTTAAAATAATTTTATATTTGATTTAGGGGCGAATGAATGCTTGGATAGGACTGAGAAAATAGGGTTGATGGCATCCAAGAGTTTGAGAGTTGGAGCAAAAGAAAAATCAAATCCAAAATGTGGAGGCTTAGGTTCACTTAAGTAAGGGATCTGGTGGAAATATCTAAATATCTTCCACCATCTCCTCTTACCAAGTCCACTCTGAAGCCCCCTCTTTCCCTCAACCCTGTCTAGCTATATCTTTCTTCTATAATGGGACAAATAAGCTTCAAACACAATCGCTATTAACTTTATCTGAATCCAATATAAATTCTTATTGATATCATGTCCCGATATGCACAAGTATTACCTTTATATATGTACCCAATTGTTTACTAATAACACCCAACACATTTCTAGAGGCTACCCTATTTAGCAAATACACCAAACATATTTAATACAATAGTAGTTACAATTTCTCTAAATATTAATCAATTTAACTAACTTATAACACTTTATAGATTAGTTAAATTGAGCGATGATTCAGAGATTGAAATGAATTCAGTTTGCAACTTATATGTGCAACTACAGTCAGTAATTGATATTTTTACAATTCAAATACTAGTGTTCACATGTCACCTTAACTAGTGTTGTGATAGTTTGGCCGAGATCATCTCTTACAAATCTCATCGGTGAATTCAATTTTAGAAATTTAAGCGGCGCCTTTTAGTAACCATTGTTTACACCAATTCTCTTTGTCAACACCATATAACATTAGGACATATGGAATTTTGTTTTTTTTCAAAGTTCTAATATCATCTATATTCAACTTTGTTAGTCCATAAATGAAGAACTTGGTTTAATAATAGCACTTATTAGTAACTATACTACTCTGGCAAGAGATTGTTAACCTTGAGTTAACTATAGTTGATCGTGATACTAATCTCATACAACCAAGGAGATGAATTCACCATTGAATAGCGTTTCACTTCCAATGCTTCAACTCAGACCCAACTAACATTGTTCAATGGTCATCATGCCAAGATCTAACTATAGCCAAAGGGAGTATCCTCAGCGAAGCTCAATAATATTCTAAATTCAATAAAACTATGTAATATCACCACTCCAACATTTCATATTTGACCTAGTTGTTATTAAACAATTGGAAACACTTATGCGAGTCATTTCATAATTATCTAATAATTATCATTACGTAACCACTTGGTGCCAATAGCCATAAGTAATACTATGTCTAATGTTTGGAGAGCGTTACGTACTCTGATCTCAACAGATGTATTGATATCCTTTGTTTAAACATCTTAATTAGGTATATTTAATATAATATGATATTTTAAACTACGATAATTTTCCCTTAATTACCACTCCTTGTAATTATTGCCACTAAACATATCGTTTAAGGATTTTATGTATAATACACTTAAATTAATTAACATATCACAATATAACTAGTATATAATAGAAAACAAACACCTTTATTTTGAACATGATTTTTTATAGAGTAAGATATATATAAAAAATTACTTAATTACCACTAAAGCATATCCCTAACTCTCTCAAGAATGTCCTTAAGAGAGAAATCTAATATAGGAGAAGTCCTTTTGCATATGCCTCTTGTGAACGTCGTGTGCTCATTTACTGGGAGCTTGGTTACGAGAATAGTCATTATAGTTTTTAGATTAGTAGGAATCTCATATATAACATCCTGAGCTTCAGGACTATGTTCATCACTTTTGTTAACGAGAATTTTGCCAATTATGTCTTCATACCAAAATTAATCTCAATAGAAAGTTAGATGTGCAAACTAAGAAAATGAAAAAATGTACAACTATAAGTTTACAAGTTGAAAGTTTACCAGGTCAAAATAACGAACTACAAATCCTTAAACCTAGGAGTCTAAGATCCAAAGTATACTCTTAAGAGAACCAGGTTCAACACCCAACCTTCATCGAATATGAGGTTCTTCATCTAGATTTTTCGATAGCTTTTGTTATGGTGGTGGTGGGATAATTTTACCACCTTATTTGTTCCTTTAGGGTATTAGATTTTAGACCCCTAAGGTGAATGTATGCTTGGAAAAAGAAGGAAGTAGGGCGACACCAATGATGGTTCTTGGTCGTTATTAGAGCTTTCATCAACTTTTTGACATTTGGAAGGTTGTTGAAAAGTATTATGAAAGCGTTGAAAATTGGGTCTCCACTTGGCTTTCTATACTTTTGTTAAAAGAAGTGATAATTCTCGGATCCAAAACTTGAACATAGAACTTATGGATAATCGCCTTACCCAGTCGTTTAGTGAGTGCAAGAAGATTCTAGGATTTTGTTTAGATCCACTAAGAACTTGGCGGAAGTGAGATTTGTATTTCCTCCGTTATTTACATAACCATGATGGCGTTTAGGATATTGTAATAAGTATGATTGAGTTGAAATTTGTTGATGTTATAGAAGCAAAGCAGATTGATGATGAAAAGGCATATTGGAAGAAGAACTCTAACTTAGAGATAGTCAACACTCCTAATGATGCAGCCTTCCATAGGGTCAAACCAAGTATCCATTGGTTCCGATGTAATAGCTTCAACATCGGCATCAACGAAATGTAAGATGAAGTGGTCTACCTTCAGGTGCGAAAACTAATCAAGTGATCCTCCATAATCTATTATTCAAAGTCAATCTACTTTGTATCGATACTTATAGGTAGGAAACTCAAAGTCTACACTTAAATAGGCTAAAATGAACTAAGTACTATTTAATAAGGCTCATCTCAAACTAAGGCTCAAACAAATGAAACAACCTTATGCAATTGGAAATAATCATTTAAGAACAAAACAATGTATTTTGAATCAAAAATAAATCCTAAAAAATGGAATTTAATCACTTTGATCTAATACGGTATGAAGAGAACACATGGGAATTGATATAAAACCTATAAATTAGCTGATATCTACATAAAATAATAGAAATCAAATGCAAAACTCAAATGGATAAATATATTATGCAGATCACCTACCAAGCACCTTCGATAACAAATATATTAATATCTGATATTTGAGTGCACTACATCAGTACCCGATCGATGGAAGGAAGCGTTAAGGGTGAAGTACAATAAAACAATGTAGAACCTATAGAACATCTCATAGCATTGAGACAAAATCTAGTAGGAATAGATGTAGAAAAGAGAGACGGTATATAATAAACAAACAAAGTAAACCAATATATCAGAGTGTTACAGGTTCATAGAGCACATGCAAAATAAAGTGGTAATAGAGTTTGTAAACTTAAATTAAATAAACTCTAAATAGAAAATTGTGTCTAATGATAGATAAGTACCGTTATAGCTGCACAGTACTGCACAACGGAGCGATAGTGGCTTCAGATATAGATATATAAGAAAGTGCCCGCCTCTTGTTCGTCCACCGCATAGCTCTATGCACTTTTTCATACCTATCTCTTAATCTACTCATTTAAGAGCACTCGAGATGACAACATGAAATGGAAATAACCTCGGGTCAGACAAATTTCTAGTATGAACGAACTATAATATCAAACTAGATATGAAAGCCATAATATCGTAAAGTTGGAATTTATATAGCAGGTTGTGAGCTGATGATCACTAAATTATCGACGTGAAATCTATCAGGAACACTAAATTAAATGTAGAGTCTCAGATGAATATTAAAAGTCACTAATCCCATTGCTCTGAAATAGTAATTTAAAGATCCCGTGCTGATCTACCATAAATCTCTTAATTTGGATATAATTTGTAGGGATTAAAGATGGTATTGATAGGAAACGGTTTAATGGAGGATTATATGTGTTTTTAGGAAGTGGAAGAGTTATTCAAAAATGTTTTATCGATGGTAGTTAGCACGATTCTAGAAATCCTTATGTGGGCCTAACTATAGACTTAGGCTAATTATCAGTAAAATCTATCAAACTTAAAATTATGATATCTCCCAAAGTATAAGCCCAAAAATCTAATATGACCACTCTATGGAAAGGAAAACTATCATTTCTTTCATTTGGTTGTGGTTTCAGATACTATTTTAGCTTTAATCAAAAGTTATATCTCTAACTAGTTTCATGATCAAAACTGCCCACAACTAATTCCAAGAGTAAAAAAATATCAAAATGCACTATTATCCAAAGTTATAGCCTATTTGGAAGTCATTTTCTTATGAAAGTAATATTTATACTATCCATTGAAACTTAGATATGTACAAAAAACATGGGCCGTTACATATAAGATTATATTAAAAAGAAATTCATAAAAAGGTGAAGATTTCTAAGCTTAAATTGTTGACTTCGCTTAAAATTTAAAGAAACCTGTGGAGAACTTGAAAAAAATATTAATAGCAACGGTGGTAAAAGTAAAATAAGAAAGGAAAAGATGACATGTTTATATAGGCAAAGCAGTTGAGATATAACTGTTGACCTTCGAATAATTAAATAAAATTCAACCATTTAAATAAAGTAATGATGATAGTGTCTGCAAAAAGCTATTTTTCTAAGTGTTAAAACATTTTGGTGCAGAAAAAGAGAACCACGATCTTCATTAACTAAAGGAAAATAACCACGTAGATGTCACATTTAATGCTTGATGTTAAAACCACCCGGTATGAACAACCATATGAAATTATAAAACCATATTATAGTCAAATTTATTTATACTGACCAAAAAATTTATTGGGAGGCATGTGTCATACTAAATTTTGTCGAGCATCACTTTTACCCTATTGGTTTACAAAAGTCGGTAAGATAAGTTGTTTTTATAGGTTGTTTTACAAAGGTGAAAGAAATATGTTAACCTTATAACTGAAATGTTAATCTTACGCATTTGTATTTAATTTATAAAAGGTTTTTAAGGATCAAACCCTAAAGGTATTAACACAAAATGTATTGTAGTCGGATAATATGATATTAACATAATGTTTCAATTTTTTAGTAAATACGGGCTCCAAGTGCCGAGAGACGAAGTTATGTATTGCTAAAGGTATCCAAATACTTAGCTAAATGTCCAAAGCAATGAAGAGCAAATCAACCTAAAAAGGAATGCTCCAAGCATATTGAATTTTATACTATGTTACTACAAAATTTCTACCACACAAATGTGCCACATGACAGCACTACATAAAGTAATAAATGGATGAAGGGGCATCGATAATGTACATGTCATCAATATGCATGCACTACTCAAATATAGTATATTAACCTCAACTATTATCAATCCAACAAATCTAAAACAATATGCCACATAGGTCCTAATAGAAATAAGAAAAGAAATAGAATTCATACACTAAGATATAAAATTTTGCACTTTTCTATATTAGAGCTCTTGTAAAATATCATTAATGACTTCTCTTTTATGTTTCAGATATAGGCACTAAAGAAGAGAAGCACAATGAGTAAACGTAAGAATTTCCCAAACCATTATCAAACCTTATTTCTCTTTGCTGCTATCGGCATTTACTTTTCTATTCCTAGCATTTATCCTATTTCCCAGTGTAGATCCTATTGATTGCATGAAATATACATTGACAATGCAAAAATAGGGCGATGGTGAATGAGTAAGTTTAGTTTCTCTAAGTTTAAGGATAACTACGAAGTGGTTATGATGACTCGCATGTGCAGCAATGAGTTAAAGGTATGTCTCTAATTCCACGTCATTATGGAAAATATGATTTCCCTATAACTAGAAACAAAATTTTACCTCATTGCAGCAGCAACATACATGTTGGTTCACCTATTTGTAATCGTTAAACTGGTAAATCATAGAATTATGAGTGCATACAAGGAAATAATGTAATTTCATCTATTATATTAGTTAGGACTCGTATCCTGATTATCTTTCACATTCAAAGTGTGATGTGATATATGTTGGTTTTATTTCTATTTGGTACCCTTATATGAGCTGATGTGTTTTGAATGTTGTGATACATTATATCATTAAGTGGAAATGCCTAGACCTTGTGTTTTGATGAACTTATGTATGAGATGTACATAATCATGGGTCTGGATATCAGTTATTTAAACACAAGATCATAAATATTCCTAGACAAAGGTGTATCAAGATGGAATAATGATGCATCATTGCATAATATAACTGATCTAACATATATATGGCTAACATTGTTTAGGATTATCAATGGATATTCGAAAAATATGAAATCCCTCCGCATCTATATCCGAAAAATGGATAAATATCCGATATTCCAAAAAAGAAAGCGGATACGGATACAAAAGCATCCGTATCCGAAATTTATCTGTGCAGTTTTTGTCAAGATTATAGTTTAGATTATTTGTATTTTAGTACAATAAAAGATATTTTTTATTTAGTTAGTAGTTTATATTATATGCAGTTAATGCATATTAACTGCTCAAAGCTACATACTATCATCATATTTGCTTATTTTTAACAGTTTTATGATCAATTTGATTGGAATTTTTTTATATAAAACTATCTATTTATGTTTCTTGATTTATTGGTCATTAGCGGATAAGATAATCGTCCCATATCAGTCTATATTTGCAGTATTTGCGGATGTAGATATCCGATATTTGAAAATGATTTTGGATATGGATGCGGATATTACACTATCCACATCCGAAAGTATCCGTTGATAGGCTTAAGTCATTGCTTGAGTAGGTTGGATTAAAGTTTGAGCAAGTGGAGTTGAATTCTCTCCTTCAGTAATGGTTAGTGGTAGAGCATTCCCTAAAGCATTTTTTGATCATGCCAATCACTCTCAAATATTCCATCTGAATCAGGTAATTAGTATAATGGCCATTTAGTTGATGATGATCATAATACAATCTGTATTTCCCTGATTTGTTTTTCTAACTTCCAAACTTGTTCAGCGCTTGATATCGAATTTTATCCTTAAGGGTTAGATAAATTTGAGCCTAATTATTGTCCAAAGAAGGTTCTCCCTTCTTGTTTCTCGGTTCCTAAGGGTCCACTTTTACTGCTCCATCCTTTATTTTCACCATCTTAGTTATAGTTCTCTTATATGTAAGTTCATCAATCCATATGTATCCTTGAGTTCTATGAAATAATTTCATCAAGCTCGTACACTAATTTCTCATCGAATCCTCCAAAAATGGTGTAAACTTCCATAATCTTAGTGTTAATTTCATCAACTTAAATTTTAACAATAATATACTAAGCTTTAACAACTTGCTTATCAAAACACTTAGAATACTTTTTCAAAATTTCTCTCAATTATCGTTTTAAATTAGCCACAACACTATTCTCTACCATTAGCTCCTTTGAAGCGAAGAATTAACTTGGAAGATCCAAAGTAAATTGATGTCAAAATTGAAAAGGTCTAGTTTAGGATAGTTGGTAGTAACTCTCGTGAAAGTCGTTGGGAGGAACCTACACCTAATAGCATCGGAAGCATCAGCTGAAATGATTTGCATACTATAAAGTAGAATCTTTAAGATCATTACATCCACCATAGGTGGTCAGAGAAACCAATTCACAAAAAGAGATGCCAAACATTTTTATACAAAAGGTAAAATGTGGAAAGGGATTTGAATGATTTGGAAAAATAAAGATACTTAATATTTTATAGTGGCTTAAGACAGTTTTTCATCCATCGTGGTACATATCATTATGAGCCATATACTAGAGATTACATTCGAAATATTAGGAGCAACCATTACTGAATTTTTAGTGCTTAAACCAAAAAAGTATAAATGAGTAAAAGAATTTATCTTAATCTCCATTTACCTATCTCGTCTCACTTTATCAATATATCCCATTTATTATGGGGATTCATGTATATTTATAGTGGTATGAGGTTTATATGGATTGATGTTTGGTAGTGGATTGTCATGGATGCTTGAACTGTAGAGCCAAACTAGAGTTTTGGGTAGCAAAAGCATAAAACCCAATAATCTAGTATGTGGACAATCTCAACAATTCCAATCCAAAAAAAGAATAAAATGAAAATCAAATGACATAAATTACCGACAATGAAAGAAAAGAAAGAACACACTAATATAATGAGATTCGACTATACCCTACATCCCCGGACCCAACAACCTTTATTATTTCTTTACTTCAAGAGAGAGTAGAACAATATGAGAAGAGTATAAATCACTCAGTAAATTTCACTCACCCTAAATTGATATGAAAATAAGGATCTCATTGAAGATATTTTGTAGAAAACTCTCTTATCCAGAAAGATGACCAAATGTATTTATATAAATATATGTGAGGATGAAGACTACCTTGTATGTTAGGTTGAAACCTTTTCGGATTTACTTGATTTGATTTCAACACAAATTAATCATAATGATACTTGTTTCCACATTTATTCCCTTCTCGATTAATTCTTGAAACATATTATTCTTATTTATTGATATCATAAAATTATTTATGGCTTAAATCGTTTAATTGATTGTTTTTCTATTCCACTTCCATATATATCCATATTGGATTGATTTCTTAAATCAATTAATATATCATCTTAAATTAATTGATTACCTTTCTTTTTTGCTTTCCATATTTGATTGATTACATGAATCAATTAATATATATTATCCCTTTTAGTAATTGGAATATATTTGAATCATCCAAATTAAACACACTACCTTGCTTCAAAAATATCTATCAATCAACAAAACCGATTGTTGGGGCGATGCCCCATGGCGTTAGGTAGCTTGTACCACACTAATCAAGTTTGATAACTTCTCAAACTTGTCATTTCAAACCGACTTTGTTAACATTTAAGCTGTATTTTCCTTTAATGAGAAAGAAACTTCTAACATTAATGTGCTTTGTCCATGAGCAGTAGGCTTGATTCTCAACAAATGAATGGTGCATTGGTTGTTTGAAACAACTCCACCATCTTCTACATCATTGATAAATCCTCCTAGAACTATAATAAATACAATCCATCCTTTGTCGCTTCTACATTAGAAATAAGCGTTGCCTCTACAGTAGACGAAGATACAATGAGCTATAATAGATTGTAGCTTGAATCTCCAAGAAAATGGGCCTAAGCCAAGTATATAGACATAGCCTGAATTCGATTTCATACTGTCTTTATCCCTAACATAATCTAAATCACAATAACACCTTAGAGTTATATCATTACTGACTCCTCCAAACAATAAAGCAATATCAAGAGTGCCTCTTAAGTATCGTAGAATCCTCTTTACTGCTTGCTAGTGAGTCTTGCCGGGGTTAGATATGTACCTACCAACAATACAAATTGCATGAGCTAAATTAGGCCTTGTGCATGCTATAGCATATATACAGCTTCCAACTGCACTGGAGTAAGGAATATTAGACATATCCCTTTTTTCTTCATCTAATGTGGGGCATAAATCTCTAGAGTTATCGAAATTAAGAGCCAAACGGAGTAGCCAACAGTTTACCTTTCTCTATAAAAAATCGAGATAGGATTTTCTCGATATACTGAGTTTGAGTAAGCCTCATACCTCTTCTAAAATTCTAGTTGTGCTCTTCGAAGCTATCAATATATCATCAATATGAATCATAAATATATGATATTTCATAACACTCCTTAACAATAGATGCATTGTCCTTAAAGCTTCTAGAGTAACCATGTAAGATCATAAACTTATCAAATTTCTTATACCACTTTCTAGGAGACTGTAATAAACTATAAAGAGATTTATTAAGCTTACAAACATGACCGGTCCTACTACTGTCAATGAATCCCTCTAGTTATTGTAGGTAAATGTCCTCCATTAAGGTCACAATGAAAAATGTTGTCTTGATATCTAATTGCTCCAACTCCATGTCAAAATGGGCAACAATTCCAAAAGAATGCAAAGTGAAGTGTGTTTGACAACTGGAGCAAAAATATCATTGAACTCTTTACCTTTCCTCTGAACATAACCCTTTAATACTAATCTCGCCTTATACCTCAAGTCACCATTTCCACCATCTTTCACCTTACAGATCCACTTCCAAATTACGCTCATGCTTGAAGGAAGTGGCACCCCAAGTGTGATTTTTGTGCAAAGACTCAATTCCCTCCTTTAGAGATACTAATCAACTGGAACTATTATTTGAACTAATGGCATCTCTATAGTCTCTGGGCTCATCATGAACTATGCTCAATGCACAGGCTATCATATCATTAAATTCAACGTCTTCAACGCTCAATCCTACAAAATCATCAAGCCATCTAAGTTTTTTTCCTCTCTTTGATTGGTTAAGTCAAAATTGGAGCTCTACCATGAGACTGGTCCTTTGTCCTTTCCTCATCAATCATAGTGTCATTAGAAACACCATTTATACTTGTATGGAAGTCTAATGATCTACTTAGTGTCTTGAATTCTAAAATTTTCCTCTTAACATCATCATTAACTGAAGCAGAAGGCTCCACCTTCAACATGGCCATCTCATTAAAAGTAACATGCCTACTAGTAACAATCTTCTAGATAATTGGAAATCACAAACTATAATCCTTAACTCCTTCCCAAGAAAAATAAACTTGCACGATCTTGGATCCTACTTTCTTTTGCTCTCATGCACATAAGCTAGACAACCAAACAATTTGAGAAAGGAATATGAAATAGGCTCTGCCTTCCATACTTCTTCTAGAATCTTCATATCTATTGTGGTAGGAGGTATACGGTTGATGAGGAAAACCACCATAGACAATTCTTCTACCAAAATCTCTTCTTTAATCGAGCAATAAGACGTAAGCAATGAGTTCTTTCTAACAATGTCTGATCCATCCTCTCTACAACCCCATCTGATTGAGGGCCTCCTGGTTTGGTGTAATGCCTTTTGAATCCCTTAGACTTACAAAATTTGGTGAATTTTTGAGAAGTGAGTTCACCACTATTATCTGAACGAAGAATCTCCACTTTCTTTATAGACTGCTTCTGAACAAGAGATTTCCAACCATGAAATTTAACAAAAGTTTCAACCTAGACTTCATAAAGTAAACCCATAATTTTCTAGAAAAATCATAAGCAAATGAAATAAAATATCTAGCTCCTCCAATAGATAGGCATGGCGTGGGATCCCAAACATCAGTGTGAACATACTCCAAAATATATTAGAACTTATGCTCTACAATGTCGAAAGAAACTTTTTTTTTCTTTCCAAGTATGCATCCTTCACAAAAACAAGGTTTTGAATGATGAATGCCATTAATCAAGCCTCCTTTCTCAACATCTCCAAACTGCGCTCATCAGCGTGTCCCTACCAAAATGCCATCATCTGGTAGAATAAGAATTAATAGAATCAACAACTGGAGAAGAATCTGCAACAACAATGGTACCCTTAAGCAAATAGATTTTCAACTTTTACCCATTTCAACACTTTCAATCAGCCATTTGCGATTTTCAATGAATCCTTCTCTATTACAGACTTCAAGCTAAGATTATACAATGCCCTATCAATGATCAAACTAAGCCTCAAATCAGGCACATGTCTGACATCACACAAAGCATGAACAACAACATCAAATATCTTGACCTTCATTTCCCCAACACCAAACATGCGATAAGCATCATTGTTGCCCATGTGAACCTCCCTGCCATCAAACTGATGATAAGTGAAAAATAATGCCTATCAGATGCTATATGATAGGATGATCTAGAGTCAATAATCCAAATAGTAATCGTCGTAGAAGAAGGCGAAGCTATAAAAGCACAAGAACACTCTCTGGATCTAATGACTCCACTATAAAAGCTGATGCCTTTTAGGCCATGGCATTATTTGTGTTCTCTAACTTGAAGCAATTTGTAATATAATGTCTAGTCCTTCTACAATAATAACAAACTCACTTCGAAGCTCTCTTTGATTAAGACCTTGACTTGCCTCTATCTCCAACATATTTGGGTGTACTCTTATTTCTTCCCCTCTAGGAAATAAGACCATTGGAATCATACTCCATGCCCAAGTTTCTAACTTTCCACTTAAAATCTCATTATTCAAATTTTTCTTCATATCCTCTAAGCGAATATAAGGGCTCCCATGGATCATAGAGTTAATAAAAAATTTATACTCTGATGGCTAGAAACATAAAAGAATGATAGCTTGCAATTCACCCTCTATTTTTTCTTTAGCTACCCGAAGATTCATAATAAGCGAGTTTAGGGAATCCACATGTGTTAATACATCGGTTCCAGGCTTTATCTTGAATGAATGAAATTGTTGTTGTAGGATGATGTAGTTGGTGAGAGACTTATCGTAGAACTTTCTTTGAAGGGCATCTCATAATTGCTTAGGAGTTTTTGCATGAGAAATCTCCATAAGGACTTCATTAGAAAGGCTAAGCCGGATGGTGATAAAAGCATCCTCCTTTAATTCCTTAATCTCTTCAGGCATTAATTTCTTCAATCTCCCTAGATACGAGACAATCTTAAAAGTCATCTCTTTCTTCAACACCGCTTTTGTTTTTATCTTCCATGTGACAAAATCTCCCCTTCCATCAACTTATGGAGCTTCTACCAATGTTACTTTTTATACAATTAGACATAGCTTAAATAATCTACAAATAGAACAGCAACCTCTAATACCAAACCACGGCGTAAAATCTGAGTTTTGGGCAATGGAAGCTGAACAGACAACAATTTAGTTTGTGCATAATCTCAACAATTTCGATACAACAAAGAGTATAAAAAGAAAATCAAAGGACACAGATTACAAAAAAATAAAAAAGCAAAAAAATAACAATCTAACATGGTTCGGTTGTGCCTAGGTCCTTGGATCCAACAACCTTAATTATTTCTTAATTTCAAAAGGAGGTAAAACAATATAAGAAGAATATAAATCACTCGATAAATTTCACTCACTATAAACAGAGATGTATTTTGTAACGACCCAGATTTTTCATCGTTGAGTTTGGAATATTTAAATGGGTTTAAATATTTAATTTGGATTATAAATTGATTTTGAATATGAAAAGTTTGGTTTTTATTCAATAAATAGATTCAGAATTTAATATAGCGGTTTCTTGGATGATATAACTATTTAATTTAATAATTGGGAATTGGCTAAAATATAAAACCTGGAGTTTCAAGCTTGTTAAAAATATTTTAAAGGGCTTGTAAAATTTATATTGATAGTACTGAAGATAGTAAGAGTGTTAAAATTGGATTTGGAAATATTTTGTTAAGTTTTGAAAATATATCGTTTAAATTGACGTTTAAAAATAGCCTTCCAAGGCATAATCTCGGAATTCGATGAAAAATGTTCCATTGGATCCATAATATTATATTATTATCGGATTTCAAATTTTGTAGTGTTTGGAGTTATCGTTTAGCCGTACGAGATATAAACATGCTGAAATTTATATCGAAATTTAAAATAAGTGGGTCTAAAAAGCTATCTTTTCCATACGATCGAATTAGGAACCGAAACCTTTTCCATTGCATTCCATTGCATTCGGAATAGAGGTATAACATTAAAGACACGTAGCGGTACGCAACGATAGGGGTTCAAAGTTTTGAGCGGGGTAGAGTCAGATATTAATAATTAAGCAATATTTTAGTCTGTCGAATCAAGGCCTTGCCTTCTCCAACACGATGTTTCCTCGGCTTTATATCACTTCCATCCCTCTTTGATTTCAATCAAAAGATCACGAATTTCTTTTTGTTTTTCCCCTTCTTCTGTAAACTGGAAATCAAATCCGGAGGAAAAAAAGAAAGCAATTTGAATTATAAGAATCACGACTTCCTCCTCAAATCCAACCAGCTCGAATATCAAAAAATAATAGCAAACGAACGAAATCGTTCGTTTATAAAAAAATCCAAATTGGTAACGTGGGAGGAGGCGACTTGCGACCAGAGAGCGAGAGGTGAGGCTGCGTTTATGCTCGTTGCAGGCTGGGGATTCTCGTGTTTACGGGGTATGGCAGAAGAGGGATTGTCAAGGAGAGCACGAAGCGACTGGCAGAGGCACTAGGGTGTGCGTTCATGATGCGAACGAGGCGAGGGGAAGATCATCATGGGTGAGGTAGCAGGATGTGAGTTCATGAGCTATGATGTAGGAGGAAGCGAATTGCGATTTGATGATTGAGGCGAAGCAGTGGGTCATGGCGATCATAGGGTTGCTGGCATTCGAGTGGCCCTCAGGTGGAGGTCGCGACGATGTTCGATGCAGCTGAGGAAGCTGCGTTACTAGACGAGGTTGTGCGACGAGTGGGGTAGGCAATTCATACTTAAGCTTAATAGGGTAATCTCAATAGTCATTTACTTTTATATAAAAAAAAGTTTGTTATTTAGTCTATTAAAACACAAAAATCAAATCCCAAATACTTATATGTTAAAAATGATTGCTTATGCTTGGTTAAATCGAACAGAATCAACCGTGTGGAACTCATGGCTGGAAATCTATGCAATAGAATTAAAAATTGGAAATAGATTGCATACAAAATCAAAGGTGAGTTAATCTCACTCTTCTAGATTACTATTTAAATTTAAATGGTTAAATTTAAATAATTGGTTGAGTGATTGAATTGATTTGATGTGCTATATTATGTATAGTAATATATAGTATATATTGGAGTGATTGATTTCTCGCATTATATAGCGGATGAGACCCTATGCGCCGCATGATAGCGGATGATATTATATTTAAAACCCATATACCACAATATTCCACCTCGAAGTGGAATTGGCATTTTATTGTGCTAGCATCAGTGGATACAGGGAAACAGGTTGGACGGACTGGATTCCTTAAAATATTTAGTTTTGTTAAAATATTTTGTGATATAATTATTTGCTATCCTGCGATGAATTATATTGATAATTGGAAATATTGGATACTATGGTTGATTTAAAATATTTCGGTGAACTGAGTTATCAAAATCTATAGAAATGGGATTTCTAAAAAGAAAATAAAAGAGTGAATTTTGAGTAAAATAATCATAGAAATTTAAATAAATTAAAAATGAATTGGAAAAGAATAAAAAGTGATTTTTGAATTCTAATAAATATAATTCCAAGTGCGGGAAATGAGATTTTGAATCAATGGGAATAAGTGATTTTATTTTTAAACTCAAGTGATATTATTTCAAGAAATAAGAATTTATTTTAAAATTCAAGGTTTGAACTTATTTAAAAGGATAAAGAAGAAATTTGGGAAATATGAAATTGGTATTTTCAGTTAAAAAGATTTTAAATCATAATTAAGGAATAATAATCTAAAGTCAATGGGTTTTGAAATAAATGAGTAAGTAAAAGAATTTATTTCAAAATGGGGTAAATTGAAAATCAATTAGGAAATTTAAAGGAGAATACGACTATGAAATTTATAAACTAGGTTTATAAAGGCGAAGTAATATATCAGTGGATATTTGAAGCAATAAATTCACGGTGGGAATTTATTAAAGGAATGGGTAAATTTGTTTAAAAATAAATATTGATTTATTTTTAAAAAGATGTGAAAGAGAAGCGTATTTCCGTGGACAGCCAAGGACGTTTTCAAAATAAATGTAAAAGTATAAGTTAAAAGTTTAAAGTTGTTTTAAAAAGTATGTTTTAGAAAATTTATCATTTCTAACTGTTTAAATTCTAAAGTAAGTACTTTCTTTTAATCTATTATAGTAGAAATTATTTAAAGGTGGCGAGGTATTATGCTTAAAGTTAGAAATTTAGTTTTATATTGTACAAAGTAGTTTTATTCTAAATATTCCTAAAGTATATATTTTGAATAAGTATTAAAGTAATTTTTAATTTAAATATTTTAAAAGATATTTTATAATAAAGAGTTTTAAATTATTTTAAAAAGCTAAAGTTTTTGTGCTTGGTATTTTCAGTGGAAATAAATATTTGGAAATTTGTTTCATGAGAAAAATGTGGTTTGAAAACTGTTTTGAAAAAGGGTTGAAAATGGAAATATATCTTGCGAAGATATTTTGAGATTAATAAATAATTCGGTGAAATTATTTATGTTTGATGGTTGTTGTGAATATAAATTGATAGTTAAATAACTGACTATCAATATTGGCCAATGCGCCAATCGTTTCGAAGAGACCGAGATCGGGATTTATTTCTCGAAACCCACTTCGATCCGGTTTGAACATTTTCGTGTGGAAAATAAGACTTTGGATTCGAAGGTGGAGCAGTGAAGTGCAAGGGCTAGTCGCTACTAATCCTGAGGTGATTCCAAAATGGATGTAGTAAGGGTAGTGCCTTCGATTCTGTTTGAACCCGGAATGGACTTGTATGGATGAATGCTTTCGGAACATTGCTCAAGTGGACGATGGGCATTCTAAGTGAAACATTCTAAAAGGTAACGCTTAGCCTCGAGCCTCATCAACCGGGAGTGACTGAAAATCAGAGGTTATGCAGCAAGGCTAAGTGGGTAGCACCCATTAGGGTTAGGTCATCCCTGTCTAGATGTCCCTTTTATTCGGCTTAGTGGTGCGATTGCTGATCCCAACCGTGGGGTGATCTTACTCGGGATTATCCAGTAAGAGGTAGTCCCGGTCTTGTGTTGCCAGTTATTGGGAGTAATCCTTGGTACGGTGATCTGGGCCACGTACTGTGACAGGTGGTACCCAGTTCCTAGTCATTAGTTGGAAATCCATTCTCCCTACGTGCCTTTTACGGTTTTATTTGTATTACCTACGATTGTGGCTAGTAGCTGGAATTTAATTAATGTAATAATTTCGGCTATTTTAATAAGTATTTGTAAATAGACCCTATTATAATATCAGAGGATTTTTATAAAAAGTGTTTTGTCTATCATAAGGTAAAAACCCGACATGTTTATTTGTGGCGTGGTCTTACAAGATGCTTTTGTTTTCAAAGGATTTTGAAACTTTAATAATCAATTTGAGTGTGATTTCTCATGCTGGTTTTCCAAATTGACTCGGGTGTTATTTAACTATAATGCTCAGGTCAGACCGAGTATTATAGATTACAGGAAAGGATGCTGTGGAGCTGAATGGCGATACGTACTTCCGTACTTGTATGAAACATTCCGCTCTGTATTCGGTTTTTGGAAGGACTAGATATTATAACCGTCCTGAGCTGTGTTGTGTTTGTATTGAAGTCTGTTACTGTATACTCTAAATATGTAATGTATAAACAGATTTGTTTTTGTGTAAAGATCATTTATTATCTATTATATTTTATTCCGCTGCGATAGTTAGATTTTGATGTTGTTTCCTATTTTCTTCTTCTACCTCTTCTTCTTTAACCCAAATGGTTCGTATTTCCGTTCATCTTGAGTTGATTGATGGAGAACAGTGTCGACTAAAGGGATACGGAACTGCGGGTCGTTTCACTTGGTATCAGAGCTGAAAGGTAAAGCAAGAACCTTGGCTATGGTGGGGGTTACTCATAGAGTCAGTAGCACTCTAGAATGAGTTTGAGCATATTAATAGTTATGAGTGTGTATTTGTTAGTGGATATAAAATTGGTTTTATATTGTGTTGATTGATTTATTGAGTGGCATATGAACCTTCATCGGCACAGTCTGGACAACTGTATCGAAGGGGTTTGTAAACACTTGAATAGGACAATTCGACACAATATTGTTTTTGAAAGTGGGTAAATGAAATAATTTTACGCAAAAATATATTTTGATATAAAAGAAATAATTTTTTAAATTGTTATATAACTTGGATGTTGGATGATAATATTTTAAACAAATAAGATTATAAAAAATTGGAATGACTTGTATAATCAAATGGGAATTTGTATGAGCATAAATTATATAAATGAATTTTGATTTAAGTCAAAATTTGAAAATTTAAAACCCCAGAGATTTTGGAAGTGTTTTTCAAAGTGTTTTGAAGACAAATAATAGCATTATTATTTTAAAAGTATTTCTAAAAGGAAATTGTTTAAAATAAATTTTAGGAAGGGATATAGCATTGAACTCACTTCAGTCGCTGGAAAATGATTTCAGTGATGACTGTAGCGTCATCGATGTTCATTTTCGAGTTTCTAAGTGACGGATTGCTGCCAAATTGATTTGTTCAGAAGTGCTAGTTTTTTTTTGAAATTTCAAAGGAAATTTGTTGGGGATAAAAACCAGGATTGGTTTAAAAATTTGAGAACTGTGATTTTGGGATAATGGTGGTTGTAAAATGATTTGAACCAAAAGTCGGGTGTTTGAAATCCCGAATCCTTATTTGAATTGAAAATCCCGATGAGGTAAGTTATAAACTTGTAAAGTTGAGATGATTTTTAAATAAGGGAGGAAAATATGAGCTTTGAATGTTGTAATTAATATTTAAAGTGAAAAAGTTAAAAAATTTAATTTGGAGAAATTAAATTATGGAAAATTTAATGGATGATTGGAAGAAATAATTAGTAAATCTTGAATGTGATTGGAATGGGAAAATAAAAATTAAATTTGGATTGAGAAATAAAAGTAATTAGAATTAAATTAACTTAAGCAAAGTTAATAATAATGAATTGGATTTGAAGTAAGTTGAAAGGAAATGGAATGAAATTAAGGTGAATTGTGTGGGATGGTATTAAATGAAATTAAGTCCTTGCTTAATAAAATTCAAAAGAATGGTATGTAGCTAGATTTAACTGGAGTTAAGTCGGAATAAAATTGAGTTTAAATAAATTCAGTTGAGTTATAGATAATATTAAATGGACTAAAATTCTTACTTAAATAAATAAGCGTAAACTAAGTAAGTATTGAATTGGGATAAATAAGCTTTGGAAGCATATAAAAGAATTGAAATAAAAATATAATTCCTAGTTAAAAGTAAAGTGAAATGTGATTAGCTGTAAATGGACGGTGAAGTATGAATATTAATAAGTGAGTAGCTTATAAAAATGTAAAAAGGGCATAAATAAGCCGAAATAAAAGTGTTGCAATTTTGGAAAATGAAAGAAAATCCAAACTGGAATTATAAAAAAAAATTGAACTCAGGAAAATTTAATGAAGTGATTTTTGTAATAAAATCGAATATTGATTTAAAAGTCGGAAGTAAGCTAATTAGCTAAATAATTTTTTTGACAGGGTATGTTAATAAAATTTAACTCGGTTAAATAAAATGGATTGTAAGTTAATAATGAAGTTTGGAAATAAACTCGAATTATAAACAGAATTCGACTTGGATTGATAATGAATTAAAATAAGTGGAGATGTTGTCAAAATAAAATGGAATTGGATTATAATAGAAATGATTTGAGATACAAATAAAATCCAATTCGAGTATAAATGAGTTAAGTATGTGCTTGGATATTATTTTGATAAATTGAGAAGGTGAATTAAAATAAAATTGATGGGCTAACTAAATTAAATGAAATTTGGTTAGATGAGAATCAAATTAAATAGAAGTGAACTTAAGTTTGAAGTTGGAATAAATTGAAGTAAATTAACTTAAGTTTAAAATTTATAGAAGTTTGGCTTCGAGGAAGGGTGAAAGTTTAGTAAATAAAAGTTTGGGCTAAATTAATTTGGAAAATGGTTATTGATATAAGCATTGAATGTTGTCAAGTTCAATGAAATGGTTTAAAATGAAACCAATGCGGAGATGACATCAAATGCAAATGTATGGTTGGTGATTAAACTAGAAATGGGATGAAATTTAAAATAAAATGAGTTGGAATCAATTGAATGTGGATAAAACTAAAATTGATATTATATTAAGTGAATATCGTCAAATGCATAGAGTAAATTAGTCGTTTAACTTAAACGGAAGTAAATAAAAATTCTATAGATTGGTAGAAGTAAATAAAATTGATTTTTGGAATCAATTGAAATAAATGTGAGTTTTTGGGTTAAAAATGAATCGAATGTAAGAAATTGAGTTGTAAACCATTAAAAATGAATGAAATGACATATGAATTGGTTGAAAGCAATTGAAATAAGTATCGAAACCTTACATATATGCTTATGAAAGTATATAACATGCATTGTTATATAATCCATTTTTTTGGCTATTTAAATATAAGTGAAATGCTATAAACTTCTTATAAATAGTGTTTATATGTTTAAATTGAGTAAGTACAGGTACCTAAAGGCCGTTTGGCAGGATTTTGGTCGCGCTAATTGCTAAAGTAATAAGCCCCTTGCTTAAAAATGCTAAATAAAAGTACGCCTACGCATTAAAAATAGGAAATATGAACTGTTTTTATTTTTCCGACCGTTTGTGGGTCGATGTATATATATTTATATCTCCTGTAAAATTGCAAAAGCGCCTCCGTCGAAGGAGATTCTGCCAAAATTTTCCGAAAATTTTTGAAAATTTTTGAATTTTTTTTTTGTTAGCGACAAAACGATTTCAAAATGGAGTTAAGATAAAAGAATATTGGAAATGGAGTTGAGGACAAATTGTTTTGGTTGAAACTAATTGTTTAGTTGGAACTAAAGGATTAGGAAAGTGAATTTGTGATTTTTGATTTTAGAGGATAAATTGAAATTTTCTCGGCAAAGGTATGCATTTAAATTTCTGTATGAAATTTGATGATTTTCTAGTCTAGCCACTTGGCTTTTGTTTTCTTTTGAAATCTGGGGGCTCGTAGAGGCATTTTGTAGTTGTACCAAGCTAGCCGCGCAAAGGAGACGCAGGTGAATTTTTTCGAAAATTTAGGGAGAGAAAGTTTTGATAATTAAAATTTGGATTTAAATTTAAATTTGAATAAGTGGAGTAAATAATGTTGTTGGAAACTATGGAAGGTTTTGGGAAGTTGGTTGAAGTAATAGTGGGTCTTTAACAAAAGATATGTTATGGCAAGTTGATAAAATTGTTTGGTTTTGGAAAATAGCAATGGGTATTGGATCATTCTTTTTAACTAGCAATTTCGGGGACGAAATTCTTTTAAAGGGGGAGGAATGTAACGACCCGGATTTTTCATCGTTGAGTTTGGGATATTTAAATGGATTTAAATATTTAATTTGGATTATGAATTGATTTTGAATATGAAAAGTTTGGTTTTTATTCAATAAAATAGATTCAGAATTTAATATAGCGGTTTGTTGGATGATATAACTATTTAATTTAATAATTGGGAATTGGGTAATATATAAAATCTGGAGTTTCAAGCTTGTTAAAAATATTTTAAAGGGCTTGTAAAATTTATATTGATAGTATTGAAGATAGTAAGAGTGTTAAGATTTGGAAATGTTTTGTTAAGTTTTGAAAATATATCGTTTAAATTGACATTTAAAAACAACTTTCCGAGGCACAGTCTCGGAATTCGATGAAACCAGTTCCATTGGATCCATAATATTATATTATTATCAGATTTTAAATTTTGTAGTGTTTGGATTTACCGTTTAACCGTATGAGATATAAACGCACTGAAATTTATATGGAAATTTAAAATAAGTGGGTCTAAAAAGCTATCTTTTACATTCGACCGAATTAGGAACCGAAACCTTTTCCATTGCATTCAGAATAAAGGTATAACATTAAAGACACCTAGCGGCATGCCCCGATAGGGGTTCAAAATTTTGAGCGGGGTAGAGTCAGATATTAACAATTAAGCAATATTTTAGTCTGTCGAATCAAGGCCTTGCCTTCTCCAACACGATGATTCCTCGGCTTTATATTACTTCCATCTCTCTTTGATTTCAATCAAAAGATCATGAATTTCTTTTTGTTTTTTCCCTTCTTCTCTAAACTAGAAATCAAATCCAGAGAAAAGAAAGCAATTTGAATTATAAGAATCATGACTTCCTCCTCAAATCTAACCAGCTCGAATATCAGAAAATAATAATAGCGAACGAACGAAATTGTTCGTTTATAAAAAAAGTCCAAATTGATAACGCGGGAGGAGGCGATTTGTGACCAGAGATCGAGAGGTGAGGCTGCGTTTATGCTTGTTGCAAGCTAGGGCTTCTCGTATTTACGAGGCATGGCAGAAGAGGGATGGTCGAGGCGAGCACGAGGCGACTGGCAGAGGCATTAGGGTTTGCGTTCGCGATGCGAATGAGGCGAGGGGAAGATCATCATGGGTGAGGTAGCAGGATGTGAGTTCATGAGCTATGATGTAGGAGGAAGCGAATCGTGATTTGATGATGGAGATGAAGCAGTGGGTCATGGCGATAATAGGGTTGCTGGCATTCGACTGGCCCTCGGGTGGAGGTCGTGACGATGTCCGATGCTGCTGAGGAAGCTGCGTCATTGGATGAGGTTGAGCGACGAGTGGGACAGGCAATTCATAGTTAAGCTTAATGGGGTAATCTCAATAGTCATTTACTTTTACAAAAAAAAAGTTTGTTATTTAGTCTATTAAAACACAAAACTTAAATTCCAAATACTTATATGTTAAAAATGATTGCTTATGCTTGGTTAAATCGAACAAAATCGACCGTGTGGAATTCATGGCTGGAAATCTATGCGATATAATTAAAAATTGAAAATAGATTGCATACAAAATCAAAGGTGAGTTAATCTCACTCTTCTGGATTGCTATTTAAATTTAAATGGTTAAATTTAAATAGTTGGTTGAATGATTGAATTGATTTGATGTGCTATATTATATATAGTAGTATATAGTATATATTGGAGTGATTGATTTCCCGCATTATATAGCGGACGAGACCCTATGCGCCACATAATAGCAGATGATATGATATTTAAAACCCTTATACCACGATATTCCACCTCGAAGTGGAATTGGTATTTTATTGTGCTAACATCTGTGGATGCATGGAAAAAAGTTGGAGGTATCCAACTGGATTCCTCATAATATTTAGTTTTGTTAAAATATTCCGTGATATAATTATTTGCTATCCTGTGATGAATTATATTGATAATTGAAAATGTTGGATACTATGGTTGATTTAAAATATTTCGGTGAACTGAGTTATCAAAATCTATAGAAATGGGATTTCTGAAAAGAAAATAAAAGAGAGAATTTTGAGTAAAATAATCAAAGAGATTTAAATAAATTAAAAATGAATTGGAAAAGAATAAAAAGTGAATTTTGAATTCTAATCAATATAATTCCAAGTGCAGGAAATGAGATTTTGAATAAATAGGAATAAGTGATTTTATTTCTAAACTCAAGTGATATTATTTCAAGAAATAAGAATTTATTTTAAAATTCAAGGTTTGAATTTATTTAAAAGGATAAAGAAGAAATTTGGGAAATATGAAATTGGTATTTTCAGTTAAAAAGATTTTAAATCATAATTAAGGAATAAAAATCCGAAGTCAATGGGTTTTGGAATAAATGAGTAAGTAAAGGAATTTATTTCAAAATGGGGTAAATTGGAAATCAATTAGGAAATTGATTTAAGTGTTTGAAAATTAGAAATTTAAAGGAGAATGTGACTATGAAATTTATAAACCGGGTTTATAAAAGTGAAGTAATATATCAGTGGATATTTGGAAGAATAAATTCACGGTGGGAATTTATTAAAGGAATGGGTAAATTTATTTAAAAATAAATAGTGATTTATTTTTAAAAAGATGTGAAAGAGAAGCGTATTTCCCTGGATAGCCAAGGACGTTTTCAAAACAAATGTAAAAGTAGAAGTTAAAAGTTTAAAGTTGTTTTAAAAAGTATGTTTTAGAAAATTTATTATTTCTAACTGTTTAAATTCTAAAGTAAGTATTTTCTTTTAATCTATTATAGTAGAAAATATTCAAAGGTGGCATGGTATTATGTTTTAAAAGTTAGAAATTTAGTTTTATATTGTTCAAAGTAGTTTTATTCTAAATATTCCTAAAGTACATATTTTGAATAAGTATTAAAGTAATTTTTAATTTAAATATTATAAAGGATATTTTATAATAAAGAGTTTTAAATTATTTTAAAAAGATAAAGTTTTCGTGCTTGGTATTTTCAGTGGAAATAAATATTTGAAAATTTATTTCATGAGAAATGTGTGGTTTGAAAACTGTTTTCGAAAAGGGTTGAAAATGGAAATATATCTTGCGTAGATATTTTGAGATTAATAAATAATTCGGTGGAATTATTTATGTTTGATGGTTTTTGTGAATATAAATTGATAGTTAAATAACCGACTATCAATATTGGCCAATATAATGCGCTGATCGTTTCGAAGAGATCGAGATCGGGATTTATTTCCTGAAAACCACTTCGATCCGGTTTGAACGTTTTCGTGTGGAAAACACGAGTTTGGATTCGAAGGTGGAGCAGTGAAGTGCAAGAGCTAGTTATTACTAATCCTGAGGTGATTCCAAAATGGATGTAGTAGGAGTAGTGCCTTCGGTTCTATTCGAATCCGGAACGGACTTGTATGGATGAATGCTTTCGAAACATTGTTAGATGGACGATAGGCATTCTGAGTGAAACGTTTTAAAAGGTAACGCTTAGCCTCGAGCCTCATCAATCGGGAATGACAGAAAATCAGGGGTTATGCAGCAAGGCTAAGTTGGTAGCACCCATTAGGGTGAGGTCATCCCTGTCTAGATGTCCCTTTTATTCTGCGTAGTGGTGCGGTTGTTGATCCCAACCGTGGGGTGATCTTACTCGGCATTATCCAGTATGGGGTAGTCCCGGTCTTGTGTTGTAGGGGATTGGGAGTAATCCTCGGTATGGTGATCTAGGCCACGTACTGTGACAGGTGGTACCCCAGTGCCTAGTCATTAGTTGGAAATCCATTCTCCCTACTTGCCTTTTACGGTTTTGGGTTGTATTACCCACGATTGTGGCTAGTGGCTGGAATTTAATTAATGTAACAATTTTGGTTATTTTAATAAGTATTTGTAAATATACCCTATTATAATATCAGAGGATTTTAATAAAAAGTGTTTTTGCTATCGTAAGGTAAAAACCCGACATGTTTATTTGTGGCGTGGTCTTACGAGATGCTTTTGTTTTCAAAGGATTTTGAAACTTCAATAATCAATTTGAGTGTGGTTTCTCATGCTGGTTTTCCAGACTGACTCGGGTGTTATTTAACTATAATGTTCGTGTCAGACCGAGTATTATAGATTGCAGGAAAGGATGCTGTGGAGCTGGATGGCGATACGTACTTCCGTACTTGTATGAAACATTCCGCTGTGTATTCGGTTTTTGGAAGGATGTGATATTATAACCGTCCTGAGTTGTGTTGTGTTTGTATTGAACTCTGATCCTGTATACTCTGACGATGTAATGTATAAACAGATTTTTTTTTTGTAAAGATCATTTATTATCTATTATATTTTATTCCGCTGCGATGGTTAGATTCTGATGTTGTTTTCGATTTTCTTCTTCTACCACTTCTTCTTTAACCCAGATGGTTCGTATTTCCGTTCATTTTGAGTTGATTGATGGAGAATAGTGTCGACTCAAGGGGTACGAAATTCCGGGTCGTTTCAGATTTGAAGATATTTCGTGAAGAACTCTCTTTTCCAAAAAGAAGAACAAATGTATTCACATATACAGGTATGAGGATGAATACTTCCTTAGAGATAAGGTTGAGTCTTTTTTGGATTTACTTGATTTGATTTCAACACGAATTAAAATTAATGGTACTTGTTTCCATATTTATTTCCTACTTGATTGATTCTCCCTACATATTATTCTTCTTTGTTGGTACCATAAAATTAATTGATTGACTGTCTCATTCTACTTTCCACATATATCCATATTTGATTGATTGCTTAAATCAATTAATATATAATTTTAAATTAAATGAGTACTTTCTATTTTCTTATCATATTTGATTGATTGCATATATTTTCTCCCTTTTAGCATATGGAATATATTTGAATCGTCCAAATTTAATATGAACTTAAGCATATACGCTTGATCAAATGGTTCTAATTAGTTGGGTATGAATCGGTGGCTTAGCGTGTTTCTTGAGGTAGAAGTGCGCTTATTGTAGATATTTCATATGAATGACTTATGGCAGACTAGGTATTCTTTTGATATGGTATCTTTCTGGAGCTTTAGTAATACTTTGCAAATATTTACATATATGTATTTCTCTACCTTTTAGGATATAGACCCAAAAATCGAATTGGTTGGTGTTCGGGTTTAGTTATTTCCACTTAGGCATAGCTACATAATGGAGTCTTTGTTATGCTAGAGCTTTCTTTTTGGAAAATTTGTTGAAACATTTAGCATTAGTTGATTACGGCTATACCTCATTTTGTTTTCAAAAGAGAGAAACTGCAATTATTTAAATTGGAAACATATGTTTAAATGAAGGGATTTGTAAAAATTAGGTATAGCTGATTGTTAGGGTAAATGGTGGGCTTGGTTAGTAATTCAAGGCAAGTGAGAGAAATCCAAGATTATTATTATAGTAAAAGACATAATAACATGCTACCATATATCCAATGGGAGTAGTATGTACTTTACGCCAAACGCAAGTTCTTTTTTTCATAATCCTCAACCATGATTTTCCCTACCGGCCACGAATCCTCAATTCAAAGCTCACATTACAAAGTTGGAGAAAAGATGAAAATGAAGGGGAAGAAGGACATGTCAAAATCAAACCCCTTTCTAGGTGGGGATGAATGTCTATTTATAGTGAATCAGGCTCTCTTAGATTCTTAACACGTGGCATTCCATCAGAAGTCGGTAGCCATGATTAGTCCATATGGCGCACGATCAAAATGCCATATGGTATACTTATTTAATGATAGTTCTTGACTCAAGATTACATGTAACGACCCGTAAATTTTAATTACTTGAATAGCTTAATTAACTAAATTTTTCATGAAATTAATCAATTAAAATTTGGTATTTGGTCTGCGTCTAATTAGCATAGCAAGTGGTAAATTTTTATTGGAAATTATGAAAGTTTTTTTGGTTGTGAAATTTCAATTTGCCATTTAAAATCCGTTAATTTGGAGGAAATTAAACATTTTGAAAATCTGAATATTCTTATATAATAAAAATGTAAATCTTTTTCTGAGTGAGACGTCATATTTTGTCGCCAAATTTGGACGGCTCTAGCTCCATTTATATTATTTTCGACGGTTTAGTAGCATTTTGGCAGCGAATACTGACTTTTGATAGGATGATCATATCACTCATATATGTGTACCAATTTGTTCATCTCGTCGTGTTGATCTCCACAATATATTCATTTATGCATTTCGGCATCCAGTACGTGGCGAAATTCGCGAAACAGTTAGCCATATCAGTACCCGTTTTGAACGTTTAAAGATAATGGATGTGTAGCGAACTGCCTTTCTATCACCAGAAAGGCGCATCATTACTTAAGAAAGAAAGGGATAGAAGAAGAGAAGAAAGAGAAGAAAGAACAACAACACATCAGAATCTCACAGCGGAATGAATGAAATATAATATGTAACATATATACAGTATCATATACATCAAAGTACACAACTATACATCTCAATTTAGATAGTTATAACTTTTCTGTCTAATGTACATTACAAAAACATCAAAACAGAATAACATCACAGCGAAAACTCTATCTATATATCTACACACTGAAGCTCCTGCTCCAAAGCGCCTTCAGAATTCGTCAAGGATAACTTGAATCCCTCGACTACTCATACATAATATGAATACCCAAGAGTTTAATAAAACAGAAAATAAACACTTGGGTCAGACAGGGGTCTGGTGTGAGTAAACGGTTTAAAATTGCTTAACTTTAGAAAATCCTTTGAAAATAAAGGTATCACGTAAGACTTTCCACACATAAACATGGAAAAGTTTTTACCTTACGCTAACCAAAACATTTGATAGGAAATCTAGTGATATTATAACAGTGTCAAGGGTTTTCAAGTAAATAAGGAATAGCCGAAATTGTTACATTCATTAAATTCCAGCTATTAGCCACAAAAGTGGGCAATACAATCAAAACCGTAGGGTCTCGTAGGAAGAATGTGTTTCCATCAATGGCAGGGCTACTGGGGTACCGCCCGTCACAGTACGTGGCCTAGATCACTGTACCGAGGAGCCAACCTAAATCCCCTGCAACACAAGGCCGGGACCATTCCTTACTGAATAGTCCCGAACAAGACAACCCCGCAGTTGGCTGCAGATCCAACTACCCACACAGCCGAATAAAAAGGGACATCTAGACGGGGTAAATTTCGTCCTATTTGGGCATGACCCACTTAACCTTGCTGCACCTACCCTGTTTTACCATTCCCGGTTGATGAGGCTTGAGGCTGCGATTACCATTAGGACACATCTATCTTAGAATGCTCATCATCCACCTGACGATGTTCTGAAAGCATTCAATCCATACAAGTCTGTTTCGAGTTCGAACGGAACCGAAGGCACTATCTCGTTACACTCATTTTGGAATCACCCTCAGAGTTAACGACAATAGCCCTTGCACTCTGAATCTTCATCTCGAAACTGAAAGTACTACCTTCGTTAAACTCATTCTGGAATCACCCTCAGAGTTATAACGATACATAGTTCTTACACTCCGAGTCTTCACTTCACTTCATTTGGATTTACGACCTAACGTAAATTTGGATTGATGTGGTTTTCAGATATAAAACCCGATCCCGGTCTCAGGAATCCAAAACGCCATTTTAATGTCCAAGTTGTACTTAAGGGTTTAAACAGTTGATATTCAGAATATCACTTATATAAATGAATGATTTATAACACACAGATAGATAATTCACTATTATCAAATTCATCCACACATATCACAAAGCAGCATATATATCACATCTCAGATATATCACATTCAAATCACTACATATCACTAATGACATCCAATATCATTAACTCGTCCAATGATATTTATCATCCAATCATTAATCATCCATAAACAAGTTTGGACTACTCTCAATTAATTTAATTCATTCTTAATTAAATTGATCCCTTACTTAATCACTTGGATTATCATCAATCCAACTTACTTATTCATTAATTAATTAACTAAATATCACTTAATTATCCATTTTAATTAATCTCCCTTGATTAATTGTTTCTTAATTAGTTTAAGTAATTATTCCCTAATTACAATTTTAATTAAGCATCATTATTAATTACTTCTTAATTATACCACGAAATTATCACTTAATTACCCTTTTTAAATTAATCATCCTTGATTAATTATTATTTAATTACCCTAAGTAATTATCTCTTAATTATTCTTTTTAATTAATCACACCTAATTAATCACCTTTTAATTAATCATACTTGATTAGTTACTTTTAATTAATCACATTTGATTAATTACTTTTTAATTACATTTGGTAATCAGAACTTAATTACAGATTAATTATCCTTTAATTACTAATTAACAATTAATTATTTAATTAATAATCACTTCCATTAATCAAATCCTTTCTAATTAATTATTTAACAAGTAATTAATCACTTTATTAATTACTCTTAATTCCTAATTAATTATTCTTTAATTAATTAATTTAAACCTTTAATTAATTAATTAATTCTTTTAATCTATTACTAAGTGATTAACCCTTAATCACTTCTACCCAATTACTTTCATAAAGTAATTAACCTCTAATTACTTTGTTAAATAATTTCTCCTTACTTAATTACCTCCAGTAATTAATTACTTAATTACTTCACCAAGTAATTATAGTTAATCAATTTAAAACTTAAGTGGTTATCTTTAATTAATCACTAATTAATTACTTAATCACTTATTTAACTAATCTTTAAGTTTAATTAAATAATTGATTAACTTCTTATATTAAACAATCTTTAATTAAGAAAATCATTATCTTAATTAGTTTATTTATATTGACCAATAATTCTTTAATTATTAATAATAATCGAATTATCTTAATTACCTTCACACATTTGTTTATCTTTAATTAATCAAAATTCTAAATTACTTAAGATACATCTTTATTATAATTGATCACTAAATCTAAATCATTAAACCTTATTTAAAATAAAATATTTTAGAAATCAATTATAATTAAAATAATTTAAACTTTCAAATTAAACTTTTAAATCTTTAAAACTTCCCAAAGTTATTTAATAAAATTTAATACAAACCTTATTATTGAAAATCCACTTATTTTATTTTTAAAAACTTTATATTTGAATATATATAAACTTGTTTAAAACTTAACTTTGAACCAAATTAGTTTTATAAGTAAAAAAAACTTGTTTTACTTTTGTTTTAAAACTTTATAAACATTCCAAAAATCAAATTTGTTTGTTCATATCATCTATTCATTGGTTTCACTGACTTCATAAAATCTGGTTATACTTAAAGTACAAGCCCGAGTCAATCTCGAGTAAACTAGCAAAAACCCCGAGCAAACCCTTACAAATTCCCGAGTTTCCCCACCCTTTCTCCTGCTTCGAGTCAATACTTCCTTTGCACGAGACGAAACCCGAGCGCCTACTTCTTCTCTAACCCTTCATTCCAGATACACAAATCGTGCACATCCACGTGCACAACCTCCCTGGCCAACGACGAACTATACTCCGGCCTTCGATACGTCGCACTCTACCATGGCAACAACACTCGAAACCCAGAAACCCACGATACAAACTAGAATCAAAATCGACCCCTATACCCAAACTGCCTGAACCAATATCATCAGGAAACTGATCGCTGCCGACGATCCAACACTCGAGACACCACGCCAATCTCTCCAAAGTTACGTCATGACCTCCAGCACCTCCATAACGTCATGAGAATAACTCCGGTTGCTTCTCGTCGCCGCGAAACCCAATTAAACTTCGACAACATCATAGGGTGTTAAACCCCACCCCATTGATTCTCGGCCATTTCGATCAACAATAAATTCCCAAAGCATTTTTCCTACGATCATCGTCACCCCCTCCACCTTCAAGCTCAACCACGACGTCGAATTCGCCGTCGATCGCCGTAATTAGGCCAATGAAGCTCGAACGCTCATCACAAAGTTTCACAACAAATTCCAATCTAAAAATCATGATACATACTTTAAAAATCATGATTTCCTGTATTGAATTCAATTATGAAATCAAAACTTAAATTTGAATTCATAAATTTTTAACCCAAATTTTACTTTTTCTGTAAATTTAAAATTTCTGAACAAATGTTTCATTTTAAATACCTATAATTATTTTAGGTGAGTTGTTACATGATTTCAAACAACTTTTATTTACAAATCATAAGCCAATTCGAATTCAACATTGAGTTATTGAATTTATTATGAAATTGAAACCTGTTATAAGCACATAATGACTATTTTAACTATACAGGCATGAAATATTCTTAATTCAAACAGTCATCCAATTTAATTCAAGTATTTCAGATAACATCATGATATTCATTCACAAGAACAAGACGAAATCCAAGATTTAAAACTGCTTTTAAATTCATTTACTCATAGATTAAAGCAGAAGACAGAGAACATAAGTTTGTTTTCCAGGCTCTTGAATTTTCCTTCTGCATGTTGAATACAATCTTGCTGCTATTGATTTCTGTTTTGCTTGTTGATTAATCCTGATTGCATTTGAAAATCTGAAGATTTTTGTTATAATTTCCCCTGCCTTTGATTTGAATTTCCAGCTTATCCTCTTTTATCTTTTATTCCTGATTTTATTTCTTATTTCAGATTGAATTTCCAGATTTTCTTCTTCTTTTGATCTATTTAGTTTTAGTTGAAAATGAAGAAAAGGGTTTGATCTGAAAGTAAAAACAGATTTCCTTCTTCATATTTTAGAATTTTAATTTTAAATTAAACCATCAAGAGAATTGACATTTGTCCCTTTTATGTTTTAGTTAACTTACACCTAAGCTTATATGTTTGCAAATGTCTCTATTCTAAATTAATATACTTACAAGTGTTATTACTATTTATATTTTTTTATAACTTATTTAAGCCTTGTATGTATAAGTATGTAATATGTACAGTATGTAATGTATTTTAATGCTTTATTATAGATTTACAAGTGTTACTTTTCTTTTTATAATTTATTTAAGCTATGTATATGTAATTATGAAATATTTACATGAATATAGTGTATATTTATCTTATATAAATAAGCTTTAGATTTTGTATAAATGTAAAAGTGATTTCATGTAAACACTTATAAATTACCTATGCTTTTATCAAATTAAATGTATTATATGTTTATAAACTTGAGAAATTTATTTTAACTCTATATATAAAATTTCTAAACCAAATTTATCTTATATTAAAATTTTATAATGAAATAATATTAAAAACAAATGAACTTTTAAATTTAAATCTTATCTAAAACTCAAGTTTAAAATATGTATATCTATATTAAATAAGAAATTATCTTATTATTAAAATTTAAATCTCAAATATCACTTTTAAAAGTATTAAGTCAAATTAAAATTTTCAAATTACAAATTATATATAATAAAGTTTGAAAACACTTTATTAACTTCAAAAAAATATTTTTTCCCACTTCTAATATATATACAAATATATACATTTCAAACGGAAAACATTTTTAATCATTAGTTTTGATAATTACTATAATAAATTTTGAAACACAAATCCAAACCACAATATATATATTCATATATATTACAATTTGAATATATAGCTTTTATTACATTAAAGACTTCCTATATATAATATATACCTATATATATACATTATAAATAGAAAACATTTTGATTAGCTTTTAAAAAATAAATCTTACCAATTTAAAATTGCTAGAATAAATATTTCCAAATTAAAATATTATTAGTTTTCAAAAGAATTAAACTTGCCAATTTTATGTTGTTAGGAAAAATGTTAATAGATATTGTCAAATTATAATTATTAACCTTTAAAAGAATTTTAACTTGTCAATTATAATGTAAAATGATCAAATCAATTTAATTATTAACAAAGATTATTAAATTGATATTGCTCAAAATTCCGGGTCGTCACATTCCTCCCCCCTTAAAAGAATTTCGTGCCCGAAATTTAAAAGCAAAGATAATTTAATAATCCAGCAAAAGTTTTAAATTTCAAACAGCTATCACACAAACAAATCATACACTATTAATCATAGCAACCATAGCAACCAATTCAAACAAATAATTTTAACTATCCAGACAAAATTCTTGATAGAACTTCCTGATATTATCTAGAGTTTTCCAAGTACCTATACTGGAATACTCGCTCTACAAAATCTTAAGTAACTACACTACTATAACCCAGAACTCGTCTCATCTGGATCTACAAATCTGAACAAGATACCAGACTAAACTCAAGACCAGCTCAACTACCAGATCCTTCTGAACTGCTGATTCTATCACTCGATGAATCATACACATATTTCCTCAGAGATACGTGAAATACAATGAATTCCAGCTATCCAAACTGGCAATTCAATCCCTTAGATCAAAATCTAATCTCCAGAGAACATAGGGAAAACTCAAAATACTTCCAGAGCTAGCTCTACAGTTTTACCCAATCTTATATCTCCTTTGATCGGATAAATCTAAAACAATATCCAAATTCCAACTTCTCATTCCAAATCTCCTCAATTCTTAACTACATAACTCTTCTGATGCTCCTGAGTCACCTCCATCTTTCCTGATCAGCGTAACCCTTGCTGGTTACTTCATGAAACAAACTGGACCAAAATCAAACCAATTTCCAGATCCTACTCAACAAAATGATTATCTCAAAAATTTGCCGAAATTCAAAATACAACTCTATTCCACATGTATTAGTGGACTTCAGACCTACTTCTCTTATCTGGAATGGCCAAATAGTTGCACTTGCAACCTTGCCTTCAAATCCTGAAAATTCCTTCATACTTGAATTTCCTGTAGAAATCCTCTAATCCAAGAAAACTACAACTCCCGGTTGCTCCTACTCTAGAATAACTACTATCTCGCTTCCGCTGCAGAACTCTGATCTAGAGTAGATGAGAATGCTATCGAAGAACTCGAGAACAAACTTTCTCCATATACTGTTTATTAGATCCTAAAAATCTTAGTGACCATTCTACTTGGTCAAAACATCTCAGCAGAATCTTAACGAGAAACTAGATGATGAACCCCTCCTCAAAAATCCTTTGCTGCCTCAACAAACTCTTCTCTCTCCAAAGAGCCCTCCCTCTACTAGGTTGAACCATCAATATTGCTCCTGGAATCCAAGTCGATAAGAAACTCAATCTCCGATGCGGGTAGACATCTGATTTCCTCAAAAACCTCTGGATAATCTCTGTCTACTTTAATAGCTTTTACCTCCATATGAGATGCCTCAATTTTAAACCAAAGAATACTCCATGAATTCCCAAACTCATCGTAAGTCACTTTTGCGATCTTATCCAGTTTAGATTCCAAAGAACTATCTTCACCAACTAGAACAGCTTTCCTAATCGAGATCAATCTTTCCAGAATGGCTTATTTATCAGAAAATTTGAAAAATCACTTCCAACAAATATATCTTGCTCTGCTGAGCCTCCTGAAGAAATGGATAAGCCTTCACTATCTGCCCGATCTGCCGATAGTAAAATCCTAAAGATTTTTGAACCATCGAAGAAAAGGATCCACATGCTGCTTCCAAACTTCACTTTAATGATACTGCTAAGCCAAAGATCTTCCTTAACCAAAAGCTTCTTGAAACGCAAAACTATCACCCAATTCCACTAAAAGATCCTTGAGATGGGTAGACATCTTCTCAAGAAACTCGTCTCCAAACCAAACACCAACCACTTGTTCTTCTTTAGGGAAATAATGAGACCATGTCCGAAATGAGGTAACTCATCGACCTTAGTCTCATACTTCAATATAGATAAGACTCCCATACTTAAGAACCAGAATATCTTTAAACATCCGAATCTTCCTTGCAGTAGGCATCACTGTTCCTTCAATACCATATAAATCTTGCTCCAAAAGAACATCTTCAGAACCATCTATGGATACTGCATCTCACCACACAGATATTCCTTCCTGAAGTTGCCAAGATACCCTCACCTGCTTCTGCTCGTCCGACAAATTCAACTCTTGGAAATCCCGCTCACTCGAGAGCAAATCAACCTCACACTTCAAGAATGTACACTAATCCTTGAAAAGACTTTCTCTGGGATCAATGAAATCCTTTCACAAATCTACAAAGCTTATTTAAGACGGTATTAGATCTACAATCTCGACAGATACACCTCCAACCGCAACATATGAGCCTCTTCCATTAGTGGTAGTCGTGTTACACACTCCTACCTTATCTACCTCTATAACCTATGTTGGAAAATCCGAATAGATAACCCAACAGATTAGGTAGATATATAAATACATACATATATATATATATACATATATATATATATATATATATATATATATATATATATATATATATAAATTACAAGTATGTTCTCTCAAGAAAGAAGTCACTCCAAAGCCTAGGTATTCACTCAACCTAGCGCTCTGATACCAACTGTAGCGACCCGCCTTTCTATCACCAGAAAGACGCAACATTACTTAAGAAAGAAAGGGATGGAAGAAGAAAAGAAAGAGAAGAAAGAACAATAACACATCAGAATCTCACAGCGGAACGAATGAAATATAATATATAACATATATATAGTATCATATACATCAGAGTACACAACTATACATCTCAATTTAGAAAGTTATAACATTTCTGTCTAATGTACATTACAAAAACATCAAAACAGAATAATATCACAGCGGAAACTCTATCTATATATCTACACACTGAAGCCCTGCTCCAAAGCTCCTCCGGAATTCGTTAAGGATAACTTGAATCCCTCGACTACTCATACATAATATGAGTACCCAAGAGTTTAATAAAACAGAAAATAAACACTTGGGTCAAACAGGGGTCTGGTGTGAGTAAACGGTTTAAAATTGCTTAACTTTAGAAAATCCTTTGAAAAGAAAGATATCACGTAAGACTTCCCACACATAAACATGAAAAAGTTTTTATCTTACGCTAACCAAAACATTTGATAGGAAATCCAGTGATATTATAATAGCGTCTAGGGTTTTCAAGTAAATAAGAAATAGCTGAAATTGTTACATTCATTAAATTCCAGCTACTAGCCACAAAAGTGGGTAATACAATCAAAACCGTAGGGTCTCGTAGGAAGAATGAGTTTCCATCAATGGCAGGGCTACTGGGGTACCGCCCGTCACAGTACGTGGCCTAGATCACCGTACCGAGGAGCCACCCTAACTCCACTGCAACACAAGGCCGGGACCATTCCTTACTGAATAGTCCCGAACAAGACAACCCCGCAGTTGGCTGCAGATCCAACTGCCCACACAGCCGAATAAAAAGGGACATCTAGACAAGGGAAAATCTCGTCCTACTTGGGCATTACCCACTTAACCTTGCTGCACCTCCCCTGTTTTAGCCATTCCCGGTTGATGAGGCTTGAGGCTGCGATTACCTCTAGGACACATCTATCCTAGAATGCTCATCGTCCACCTGACGATGTTCTGAAAGCATTCAATCCATACAACTCGGTTTCGGGTTTGAACGGAACCGAAGGTACTATATCGTTGCACTCATTTTGGAATCACCCTCAGAGTTAACGACAATAGCCCTTGCACTCTGAATCTTCATCTCGAAACTGAAAGTACTACCTTCGTTAAACTCATTCTGGAATCACCCTCGGAGTTATAACGATACATAGTTCTTTCACTCCGAGTCTTCAATTCACTTCATTTGGATTTACGGCCTAACGTAAATTTGGATTGATGTGGTTTTCGGATATAAAACCCGATTCCGGTCTCACCGAATCCAAAACGCCATTTTAATGTCCAAGTTGTACTTAAGGGTTTAAACAGTAATTATTCAGAATATCATTTATATAAATGAATGATTCATAACACACAGATAGATAATTCACTATTATCAAATTCATCCACATATATCACAAAGCAGCATATATATCACATCTCAGATATGTCACATTCAAATCACTACATATCACTAATGACATCCAATATCATTAACTCATCCAATGATATTTATCATCCAATCATTAATCATCCATAAACAAGTTTGGACCACTCTTAATTAATTTAGTTGATTCTTAATTAAATTGATCCCTTAATCACTTGGATTATCATTAATCCAACATACTTATTCATTAATTGATTACAAATTAATTAACTAAATATCACTTAATTATCCACTTTAATTAATCTCCCTTGATTAATTGTTTTTTAATTACTTTAAGTAATTATTCCCTAGTTACAATTTTAATTAATTATCTTGATTAATTACTTCTTAATTATACCATGAAATTATCTCTTAATTACCCTTTTTAAATTAATCATCCTTGATTAATTATTATTTAATTACCCTAAGTAATTATCTCTTAATTATTCTTTTTAATTAATCACACCTGATTAATCACCTTTTAATTAATCATATTGATTAATTACTTTTAATTAATCACATTTGATTAATTACTTTTTAATTACATTTGGTAATTAAAACTTAATTATAGATTAATTATCCTTTAATTACTAATTAACAATTAACTATTTAATTAATAATCACTTCCATTAATCAAATCCTTTCTAATTAATTATCTAACCAATAATTAAGCACTTTATTAATTACTCTTAATTCTTAATTAATTATTCTTTAATTAATTAATTTAAACATTTAATTAATTAATTAATTAATTAATTCTTTTAATCAATTACTAGGTGATTAACCCTTAATCACTTCTACCCAATTACTTTCATAAAGTAATTAACCTCTAGTTACTTCGTTAAATAATTTCTCTTTACTTAATTACCTCCAGTAATTAATTACTTAATTACTTCACCAAGTATTTATACTTAATCAATTTAAATCATAAGTGATTATCTTTAATTAATCACTAATTAATTACTTAATCAATTATTTAACTAATCTTTTAAGTTTCATTAAATAATTTATTAACTTTTTATATTAAAAAGATCCTTAATTAAGAAAATCATTATCTTAATTAGTTTACTTATATTAACCAATAACTCTTTGATTCTTAATATTAATCGAATTATTTTAATTACCTTCACACATTTGTTTATCTTTAATTAATCAAAATTCTAAATTACTTAAGATAAATCTTTATTATAATTGATCACTAAATCTTAATCTTAAACCTTATTTAAAATAAAATATTTTAGAAATCAATTATAATTAAAACAATTTAAACTTTCAAATTAAACTTTAAATCTTTAAAACTTTCCAAAGTTATTTAATAAAATTTAATACAAACCTTATTATTGAAAATCTACTTATTTTATTTTTAAAAACTTTATATTTCAATATATATAAACTTGTTTAAAACTTAACTTTGAAACAAATTAGTTTTATAAGTAAAAAAAACTTGTTTTACTTTTATTTTAAAACTTCATAAACATTCCAAAAATCAAATTTCTTTGTTCATATCATCTATTCATTGGCTTCACTGACTTGATAAAATCTGGTTATACTTAAAGTACAAACCCAAGTCAATCTCGAGTAAACTAGCAAAAACCCTGAGCAAACCCCTACAAATTCCCGAGTCTGCCTCGTGTTTCCCCACCTCTTCTCCTGCTTCGAGTCAAAACTTCCTTTGCATGAGGCGAAACCCGAGCGCCTACTTCTTCTCCAATCCATCATTCCAGATACACAAATCGGGCACATCCACGTGCACAACCTCCGTGGCAAATGACGAACTATACTCCGGCCTTCGATACGTCGCACTCGACCATGGCAACAACACTCGAAACCCAGAAACCCACGATACAAACTAGAATCAAAATCGACTCCTATACCCAAACTGCCTGAACCAATATCACCAGGAAACTGATCGCCGCCGACGATCCAACACTCGAGACACCACGCCAATCTCTCCGAAGCTACGTCACGACCTCCAGCACCTTCAAAACGTCATGAGATCAACTATGGTTGCTTCTCGTCGCCGCGAAACCCAAATAAACTTCGACGACATCACAGGGTGTTAAACCCTACCCCATCGATTCTCGGCCATCTCGATTAACAATAAATTCCCAAAGCATTTTTCCTATGATCATCGTCACCCCTTCCACCTTCAAGCTCAACCATGACGTCGAATTCGCCACCTATCGCTGTAATTAAGCCAATGAAGCTCGAACACTCATCACAAAATTTCACAACAAATTCCAATCCAAAAATCATGATACATACTTTAAAAATCATGATTTCCTGTATTGAATTCAATTATGAAATCAAAACTTAAATTTGAATTCATAAATTTATGACCCAAATTTTACTTTTACTGTAAATTTTAAATTTCTGAACAAATGTTTCATTTTAAATACCTATAATTATTTTAGGTGGGTTGTTACATGATTTCAAACAACATTTATTTACAAATCATATGCCAATTCGATTTCAACATTGAGTTATTGAATTTATTACGAAATTGAAACCTGTTATATGCACATAGTGACTATTTTAACTATACAGGCATCGAATGTTCTTAATTTAAACATGCATCCAATTTAATTCAAGTATTTCAGATAACATCATGATATTCATTCACAAGAACAAGATGAAATCCAAAATTTAAAACTGCTTTTAAAATTAATTCACTCACAGATTAAAGAAGAAGACAGAGAACTTAAGTTTGTTTTTCCAGGCTCTTGAATTTTCCTTCTGCATGTTGAATACAATCTTACTGCTGTTGATTTCTGTTTTGCTTGTTAATTAATCCTGATTGCATTTGAAAATCTAAAGATTTATGTTGTAATTTCCCCTGCATTTGATTTGATTTTCCAGCTTATCCTCTTTGATTCCTGATTTTATTTCTTGTTTCAGATTGAATTTCCAGATTTTCTTCTTCTTTTGATCTATTTAGTTTTGATTGAAAATGAAGAAAAGGGTTTGATCTGAAAGTAAAAACAGATTTCCTTCCTCATATTTTAGAATTTTAATTTTAAATTAAATTATCAAGACAATTGACATTTGTCCCTTTTATGTTTTAGTTAACTTACACCTAAGCTTATATGTTTAAAAATATCTCTAACCCAAATTAATATACTTACAAGTGTTATTACTATTTATATATTTTTTTAAACTTATTTAAGCCATGTATGTATAAGTATGTAATATGTATATGTATGTAATGTATTTTAATGCTTTATTATTGATTTACAAGTGTTACTTTTCTTTTTATAATTTATTTAAGCTATGTATATGTAATTATGAAATATTTACATGAATATAGTGTATATTTATCTTATATAAATAAGCTTTGGATTTTATATAAATGTAAAAGTGATTTCTTGTAAACAATTATAAATTACCTATTCTTTTATCAAATTAAATGTATTATATGTTTAAAACAATTTTAACTAACTCGCCAAATCCGAGACTTTTTGAAATCCGAGACTTTTTGAAAAATGGCTATTTTAACTCGCCAAATTAATATTAAAAACAATTCGATGCGTTTCGAGCTGCCACGATCAAACGATAACTCCGATTGCTACGAAAATTGAAATCCAGTAATAACTAACTATTACGGATCCAATGGAACTGGTCTCGTTCAATTCTGAGACTGTTCAAAAATTGACTATTTTCACTAGTCGATTTAATATTAAAATATTCAATTTTCACAAATTAACTTTTAATTCGATTTTAAAAGTTCTAAAATATCATTCTAACTTCAATATGATAAAATAAAATTTTACAAATCATTTTCAATCATATTTAACTCAGTTTTCAATTATTTCCATAATTTAACATATTAAATTATCGATTTAATTATTCAATTAAATCCAATTATTCGAAATAAAATTTATTCGACTTATAAATTCACTTATTAATATTTAAAATTAATTAAATATTCAAATTTTAATTACTTAAAATCCTGGGTCGTTACAATCTTCCCCCCTTAAAAGAATTTCGTCCTCGAAATTATCAAGTAAGAAAAGTTACAGAATCTATTAACTTTCCATAAATCCATAGTTAAACTTCTTACAAAACTTTACTAAGTTTTCAAATCATACTTAGTTATCTTTTCAAAAACAACTACTATTGTTTAACTTTCAACTTCAAATCAAAGTTAAAGTTTTCAAAATTTTCCAATTTTCTCAAATTTTTTCTAACGCCTTAAATTTTCGGAAAAATTCGCCATAGTCTCCTTTGCGCGGCTCGATCCGAAAAAAAATGACAGTATATATATCACAAATATACATCTCATCAAGTAATGAGGCATCCCGCAGGGAAAAAGTATAAAAGTCGATATTTAATCCGAGATATGTACCTTATATTTTATTAGCAAGCATATACGGCTAATATAGCGCGAAAGCGAGCTCCAAATGCGAAGCAAACGCGATCCGCACCTACTAAACACTCAACAAACAACATGAGAACAATGCATATAGACAATAGTATCGATATACAACATATAGCAACATAATAACTATATATGCCAACATAGCAAATGCAAACATCAACCAACTATCATTCATAACCAATATATATTCATTCATATTCTCATTAATATTCAATGAAATAGGTTTTCAATTTAATCATATTTGATTTATTAACAGTGGATGTTCTTACTAACATTCATTTTCAATTAGTTTATATTCACTAATTCATATTCAAGTTGGTTCACTTCCAAATCAAATTCAATTCTATTTAAGATTCACTTAACTTCCAATTGAATTCCAATTAATTTAGCTTTCAATTTCATTAATACTTAATGAATTATATACAATCAACTAACAACCATATAACAACCAATGTATATTAATTTCAACCAAATTCCTTTGCTTATATTCATTCAATTTGGTTTCAACACCATCACTTTCAATTGGTTTAATTAAATTGATTTTCATTCAACTATTCAACTTCTAATAAATTAGATTTTAATGAATTAACAGTTACATTCATTATTTCTTATCAATTATTCACATTTAATTGATAAATATTCAATCCATTCATTCAATTCAATTGATAATCCATTTAACTTTAAATTCTTTTTCATTTACAATTCATATTCATAAATATATTCGTATAGTTTCACTTCTTATATATATAAGTTTATTTCACAATTGTAAATCACTTTAATTATAATTCAATTCTTATAATTCATTTGCTTTTACAATTATTCTTCAATTTAGATTATTCAAACAACTAAACAATCGACTTATATACACTTTAATAATTCTGAAAAATTATTACTTTATATATAAAATATAATCAAGGTAAAATTATTTCATTTAACCATTTTAAAAACAATATTGTGTCGAGTTGTTCTGTACAAGTGTTTAGAGATCTTTATCAACAACGTTAATTACTCGTATTAACCAGAATCTATATACCACTCAACAAACCAATTATCACAATATAAAACAATTTTATATTCACTAACAAATACGCTCTCATAGCTATTATTACACTCAAACTCATTCTAGAGCACTACTGACTCTATCTCTAATGAGTAATACCCAACAGAACCATGGTTGTCGCTTAACCATATGCTCTGATACCAGATGTAAGGACCCGATTCTTCGTCTTTCGAAAATTCAACATCGATACTCACTTTATCGACTGCCGAGCAATCGAACGACGGAAAACCGAACACTTAGGGTTTTAAGAAAAAGAAAAAGACAGAAGAAGAGATAAGAAGATAGAAAATAGAGGGAAAAGAACATAGAAAATAGAACGGAACAGAAAGACAACAGAACAAAAATAGAATCTCACAATCGCAGCGGAACAACATATAATAATAAATGAATACTCTTTAAACAAAGAACTATATCAGTTATTATATTTTATACATTTCATTACATTACATCATATCATCAGAGTGTACAACAACAACAACAAACAGTGGAAAAGAAATACTATATACTATTAATACACCATGCCATCCAGCTTGCCTCCTGCAACTCCAGAATATCCAGAATATCCTGATAAACCTTAACTCTTGGCTGCCCGTGTGGAAATTGGTGGGCACCCAGAGTTTAGGAAGGAAAACAATAAACTCCGAGTCGGTCACGTGACTGGTGTGGGAACTCAAAACAGTTTATTTATCTTTAAAATCAAAATAGAGGAATATTTTTAAAGTCAATTCGCAATGCTTTTAAAAATGAGACTACCATAAGACCTCCCGCCACACACACAATGCAAACGCAGACTTGGAGGAGATTTCTTCTTATTTTAGTCAAAGATGCTTGATACGCATTAAAAAGAAACATTTGATATTATTGCTAGTGCATAGTGTAGAAAAAATTCATTTCGAAAGTAGAATATAAATCTTAGCCAGCATAGGTACCATTATATTATGCCTACTATAGCTACCTCCCGAGGAAGCAGGTTCTACAACTAAAACCGTACAAGTCTCGTATTGTTTCTTTGGATTTCCAACGAATGATCAGGCCAAGGAACTTCCCATTGCCACATGAGAATGCCTCTGGATGGACATCCCCGAGAACCAAACCGGATCTCTACCAACACAAGGCCGGGTTACCCCTAACTGAGTAACAACTGACCGAATATGCCATCTCCCGGTCCTTTGGGACCTTTCACCGAACGCTCGTAATCAATTCACACAATCATAGTGTTTTCAACTTGAGTAAGTATCTGGGCTCCATACCATGATACCACCCTTTTCCAGAAGGAAATGCACATATCCTAAAGGGCGCTACCCCTCATAACCTTGCTGCATCTTTCCTGTTTTGACCATTCCCGAGGTGTGAGGCTCGACGAAGTCACGTCCACAAAAACATACTTTATACAAAAGCCATGCTTTGGGTCAACAAATGATCATAGAAATGATCACCAAGATAGACGATCAAACAAATGATCCTATCACAAATAATCAACACAATGATCATTTCACAGCAACACTCAGCATGTCACATTACCAAATTGAGAATATATCGCCGATAACCTTCAACTACATAACCTCTGAGCTCGTACGTCTCAGAGAAGGGTGTTAAGCTAAAAGAATAAATTCTCCGCTACCAACAGAAATATATTTGAAAGAAATCTGCTTTATATCTCAATTTGTAATGTCAGACATACAATCCATACAAGTCTGTTCCGGGATCGAACAGAACCGAAGGCACTTACAAAGAAGTCCTTGCAATCCGGATATCCACAATCCTGATCGGATTTCCCATCACTTAGGGAGTCTCTATACCGTTGCAACTCAGTGCAGAGACAATCGATAGGTCATCCTATCGCTCTCACAAATATCCGGTCTTCAACACCGATCTTCAATGTTATCCATTACGTCGTATCACTATTCGAAATGGGTAATCCGAATAACGAGCGCAATAGTTTCAAAATAAGTGTAGCATTCAAATTCAACAAATCACAACAAATACCTTTCAAAGGTAAATATTGATAGTCGGTTATTGAACTATCAATGGATATGCACACATCACCAGATTCCAAATAATTTTCCAAATTATTTATTTCCCAAAAATATCTTTACTAGATATATAATTTTCACACTTCAAAAATAAATCAATATTTTTTTTAAAGCAAATTCTCCTTTCCTTTTATAAATTCCATAGTGAATTTATATTCCAAAATATCCATGCATATACGATTTCAATTATTCATTTCAATTTATCTTCAAAAAGATAAATTCTCAAAATATTCACTTTATATTGGAAAAACATTTCCATACTTACTTATTCATAAGTAATTCACAAATTTTATTTATTTTCAACACTTAGAAAATATTCAATATATTTAAATCGAGATTAAATATATATTTCATTCTTTAAGGAAATCATTCTCTTAAACATTTTTATTTGGGCTAAAACGAATGTTACGTAAAACATCGTTACGACAACCCAAAATCACTAGTATAGGGATTCGAAATTAAAATAGATATATAAATCCCAATACTATACAAAACATTTCCTTTCGGAAATCATTTACTATAACAACAGTGTTATAGTCCACCATTTCCTTTTATTTCTCGAAAACGTCTATTTCAACAATAAATGTTGAAATCTATGGTTTCGAATCTCAACACATTTTAAAACATCGTTAGATCGTTTTAATTAAATTCAAAATATCACATCCTAAACATTTTTTTAACGTATTATTCACTATTCAAAAACGTGAATATACTACGTTACAAATTTCATCATTTTTATTCATTTCATTTTAAAGGATTATTCACAGTCAAAACGTGAATACAACTCCATTAATAGGTTTCAACAATTTACTTATCAAAATAAGTCGTCTGCGAATTTATAAAACAACGTTTATAAATTCCTTTTATTAACCTATTCAATTCATAATTCAATTATAAACCAAAGGTCTATATTTTAAGTTAAACACTTAAAATTTATTTGTTTACTAAATCGTTCCTTTAAACTTCATAATTATAAATCTTATAACTTATAAGATTCGTTTATTTACCCAAATATATTCTTTAATAACTTCACGAAATTTATAAATCTTATTATTTATAAATTTCACTTATAACTCCACCATTTATAATTTTATAAATTCCATTCACTTATGCAATCCATTTTCACTTCATTCAAACACTTATAAAAACTCGTTTTATAATTCAAATATTTTCATTTATAAATTATCAATTTATAAATCTTTTTATATAAATCAATTTATATTATTCTTTTAAAACATCTTTAATCTCCTTTATAATTTCATCATTTTGATTCATAAAATAATTAAATTTTATAAATCCTATATTTTCAACTCTTTATAATAATTTCAAAAATCCCGATTAAACTATTTTATAAAATCATTAATCCATATTTCTCAAAAATCAACTTTAACCGTATTTCTCAAAAATCATAATTTTTATAACTTTTAAAAGTATAACGTTTATTTATTTATAATGGATCAATTCCAAAAATATAGTATATTTTCAAAAATCACTTTATAAATCATTTTAAAATCCCAAAACTTGGTCCAATGATGCTACACACCAAATAGTCAATCACGACTACAACGACATCATATATCGATATGATAATCCATCAAATATCAAAATATCTGAAATCAAATAAATACTGTTGAGGAATCCAGTTGGATCCCTCCAACCTGTTTTCCTGCATCCACAAACATTAGCACAATACCAATTCTGCTCCAGTACGGAATTATCGCGGTATATGGGATTTAAAATATTATCCACTTAATAGACGGCGCAATAGGGTCTCATCCGCTAAAATAAATGCGGGAAATCAACAGCTGCAATATATACATATGCCAATATATATATATTGCTATTATATATAATACCAATTTCACTGTTTATGAAATGTTCGCGGTATATGTTTTTAATAAATAACATCCGCTTACTAACGGCGCATAATGTCTATTTTAACAATCAATAGATAACAATCATCATTCAAACATGCATTCAAATATTTTAAATCTAACTATTTAAAATAAAAATCGAAACTGATTCGATTGAGTGAGAAGTTTTCACCTTGATTTCTATTTCGTTTTAGCGATTTATTTCGAATAAAATTAAACGGACCCGAAACTGGTTTCGCGCGTTTTCGACCTCGTATGAAAAAGATATCAATTTTCGAAGTTTTACACGATTTATATAACTAAATTACGACATTTATCTATATTTTTTAACCTACTCTAATCTGGCCGTAGGATCCACTGCCCCCTCCCATCGTCACCGTGCGTACTCCCCCCTTCTCCCTCTCGTTCCATCTACAGACAATATCATACGTATATGAACCCATTTGCTCAATTTAGGTTTTAAATTTACAACCTCTATGCTTGATTAAAACTCGATCAGGGAGCTCCATATTGTAGCCGTCGACGAGAGCTTCATTCGGCCCCCCTCACGTTGAACTCGGCTGCCATATGAGCCTCGATTCGCGTGCGCAACCTCCAAGGAACGCGGCCCCATAACTCACAATATACAACTCCATTCGCGATCATACCCGTTGAATATGTAGATCTTGATGCCCTCTTCAATTTGTTAGTTGAAAGTTGTTGACAATAATCAATGGATTGGAAGATAATTGAGGGAGAAGAAAGGAGCATTTTTGTCCATTGGTTGTTAACTGGCGGCTACATATTAGGTTTAGGTTTTTTTTTTTAATTTAGAGAGAGAGGGGGCTATTTATAGAAGAACGAACGACACTATTCATTCCGGAAATTCCAAACTCCGATTTACGCGCCGTAACCAGTGTTTCTAGGGTTTACCCCGCGTTCCGGACACAATGGAATAGGTTTCGAAAGCTAATTCGGATATCTGTGCGAGTTATGGCAATAAACGTTCAATTTGAATTAAACCGATTTAAATGATTTTCTAGGCGTTTTAATTTGTACCGGACAAACGGTAAATTCAATTGACACGAAATTTTAAACCTTACAATAATATCACATTATGGATCCGATGAAACTGGTTTCGTCGAAATCCGAGACTTTTTGAAAAATGGCTATTTTAACTCGCCAAATTAATATTAAAAACAATTCGATGCGTTTCGAGCTGCCACGATCAAACGATAACTCCGATTGCTACGAAAATTGAAATCCGGTAATAACTAACTATTACGGATCCAATGGAACTTGTCTCGTCCAATTCTGAGACTGTTCAAAAATTGACTATTTTCACTAGTCGATTTAATATTAAAATATTCAATTTTCACAAATTAAGTTTTAATTCGATTTTAAAAGTTCTAAAATATCATTCTAACTTCAATATGATAAAATAAAATTTTACAAATCATTTTCAATCATATTTAACTCAATTTTCAATTATTTCCATAATTTAACATATTAAATTATCGATTTAATTATTCAATTAAATCCAATTATTCGAAATAAAATTTATTCGACTTATAAATTCACTTATTAATATTTAAAATTAATTAAATATTCAAATTTTAATTACTTAAAATCCTGGGTCGTTACAATCTCCCCCCTTAAAAGATTTTCGTCCTCGAAATTATCAAGTAAGAAAAGTTACAGAATCTATTAACTTTCCATAAATCCATAGTTAAACTTCTTACAAAACTTTACTAAGTTTTCAAATCATACTTAGTTATCTTTTCAAAAACAACCACTATTGTTTAACTTTCAACTTCAAATCAAAGTTAAAGTTTTCAAAATTTTCCAATTTTCTCAAATTTTTTCCAACGCCTTAAATTTTAGGAAAAATTCGCCATAGTCTCCTTTGCGCGGCTCGATCCGAAAAAAAAATGACAGTATATATATCACAAATATACATCTCATCAAGTAATGAGGCATCCCGCAGGGAAAAAGTATAAAAGTACGATATTTAATCCGAGATATGTACCTTATATTTTATTAGCAAGCATATACGGTTAATATAGCGCGAAAGCGAGCTCCAAATGCGAAGCAAACGTGATCCGCACCTACTAAACACTCAACAAACAACATGAGAACCATGCATATAGACAATAGTATCGATATACAACATATAGCAACATAATAACTATATATGCCAACATAGCAAATGCAAACATCAACCAACTATCATTCATAACCAATATATATTCGTTCATATTCTCATTAATATTCAATGAAATAGGTTTTCAATTTAATCATATTTGATTTATTAACAGTGGATGTTCTTACTAACATTCATTTTCAATTAGTTTATATTCACTAATTCATATTCAAGTTGGTTCACTTCCAAATCAAATTCAATTCTATTTAAGATTCACTTAACTTCCAATTGAATTCCATATAATTTAGCTTTCAATTTCATTAATACTTAATGAATTATATACAATCAACTAACAACCATATAACAACCAATGTATATTAATTTCAACCAAATTCCTTTGCTTATATTCATTCAATTTGGTTTCAACACCATCACTTTCAATTGGTTTAATTAAATTAATTTTCATTCAACTATTCAACTTCTAATAAATTAGATTTTAATGAATTAACAGTTACATTCATTATTTCTTATCAATTATTCACATTTAATTGATAAATATTCAATCCATTCATTCAATTCAATTGGTAATCCATTTAACTTTAAATTCTTTTTCATTTACAATTCATATTCATAAATATATTCGTATAGTTTCACTTCTTATATATATAAGTTTATTTCACAATTGTAAATCACTTTAATTATAATTCAATTCTTATAATTCATTTGCTTATACAATTATTCTTCAATTTAGATTATTCAAACAACTAAACAATCAACTTATATACACTTTAATAATTCTGAAAAATTATTACTTTATATATAAAATATAATCAAGGTAAAATTATTTCATTTACCCATTTTAAAAACAATATTGTGCCGAATTGTTCTGTACAAGTGTTTAGAGATCTCTATCAACAACGTTAATTACTCGTATTAACCAGAATCTATATACCACTCAACAAACCAATCATCACAATATAAAACAATTTTATATTCACTAACAAATACGCTCTCATAGCTATTATTACACTAAAACTCATTCTAGAGCACTACTGACTCTATCTCTAATGAGTAATACCCAACAGAACCATGGTTGTCGCTTAACCATATGCTCTGATACCAGATGTAAGGACCCGATTCTTCGTCTTTCGAAAATTCAACATCGATACTCACTTTATCGACTGCCGAGCAATCGAATGACGGAAAACCGAACACTTAGGGTTTTAAGAAAAAGAAAAATACAGAAGAAGAGATAAGAAGATAGAAAATAGAGGGAAAAGAACATAGAAAATAGAACGGAACAGAAAGACAACAGAACAAAAACAGAATCTCACAATCGCAGCGGAACAACATATAATAATAAATGAATAATCTTTAAACAAAGAACTATATCAGTTATTACATTTTATACATTTCATTACATTACATCATATCATCAGAGTGTACAACAACAACAACAAACAGTGGAAAAGAAATACTATATACTAGTAATACGCCATGCCATCCAGCTTGCCTCCTGCAACTCCAGAATATACAGAATATCCTGACAAACCTTAACTCTTGACTGCCTGTGTGGAAATTGGTGGGCACCCAGAGTTTAGGAAGGAAAACAATAAACTCCGAGTCGGTCATGTGACTGGTGTGGGAACTCAAAACAGTTTATTTATCTTTAAAATCAAAATAGAGGAATATTTTTAAAGTCAATTCGCAATGCTTTTAAAAATGAGACTACCATAAGACCTCCCGCCACACACACAATGCAAACGCAGACTTGGAGGAGATTTCTTCTTATGTTAGTCAAAGATGCTTGATACGCATTAAAAAGAAACATTTGATATTATTGCTAGTGCATAGTGTAGAAAAAATTCATTTCGAAAGTAGAATATAAATCTTAGCCAGCATAGGTACCATTATATTATGCCTACTATAGCTACCTCCTGAGGAAGCAGGTTCTACAACTAAAACCGTACAAGTCTCGTATTGTTTCTTTGGATTTCCAACGAACGATCAGGCCAAGGAACTTCCCATTGCCACATGAGAATGCCTCTGGATGGACATCCCCGAGAACCAAACCGGATCTCTACCAACACAATGCCGGGTTACCCCTAACTGAGTAACAACTGACCGAATATGCCATCCCCCGGTCCTTTGGGACCTTTCACCGAGGGCTCATAATCAATTCACACAATCATAAAGTGTTTTCAACTTGAGTAAGTATCTGGGCTCCATACCATGATACCACCCTTTTCCAGAAGGAAATGCACATATCCTAAAGGGCGTTACCGCTCGTAACCTTGCTGCATCTTTCCTGTTTTGACCATTCCCGAGGTGTGAGGCTCGACGAAGTCACGTCCACAAAAACATACTTTATACAAAAGCCATGCTTTGGGTCAACAAATGATCATAGAAATGATCACCAAGATAGACGATCAAACAAATGATCCTATCACAAATAATCAACACAATGATCATTTCACAGCAACACTCAGCATGTCACATTACCAAATTGGGAATATATCGCTGATAACCTTCAACTACATAACCTCTGAGCTCGTACGTCTCAGAGAAGGGTGTTAAGCTAAAAGAATAAATTCTCCGCCACCAACAGAAATATATTTGAAAGAAATCTGCTTTATATCTCAATTTGTAATGTCAGACATACAATCCATACAAGTCTCTTCCGGGATCGAACAGAACCGAAGGCACTTACAAAGAAGTCCTTGCAATCCGGATATCCACAATCCTGATCGGATTTCCCATCACTTAGGGAGTCTCTATACCGTTGCAACTCAGTGCAGAGACAATCGATAGGTCATCCTATCGCTCTCACAAATATCCGGTCTTCAACACCGATCTTCAATGCTATCCATTACGTCGTATCACTATTCGGAATGGGTAATCCGAATAACGAGCGCAATAGTTTCAAAATAAGTGTAGCATTCAAATTCAACAAATCACAACAAATACCTTTCAAAGGTAAATATTGATAGTCGGTTATTGAACTATCAATGGATATGCACACATCACCAGATTCCAAATAATTTTCCAAATTATTTATTTCCCAAAAATATCTTTACTAGATATATAATTTTCACACTTCAAAAATAAATCAATATTTATTTTTAAACAAATTCTCCTTTCCTTTTATAAATTCCATAGTGAATTTATATTCCAAAATATCCATGCATATACGATTTCAATTATTCATTTCAATTTATCTTCAAAAAGATAAATTCTCAAAATATTCACTTTATATTGGAAAAACATTTCCATACTTACTTATTCATAAGTAATTCACAAATTTTATTTATTTTCAACACTTAGAAAATATTCAATATACTTAAATCGAGATTAAGTATATATTTCATTCTTTAAGGAAATCATTCTCTTAAACATTTTTATTTGGGCTAAAACGAATGTTACGTAAAACATCGTTACGACAACCCAAAATCACTAGTATAGGGATTCGAAATTAAAATAGATATATAAATCCCAATACTATACAAAACATTTCCTTTCGGAAATCATTTACTATAACAACAGTGTTATAGTCCACCATTTCCTTTTATTTCTCGAAAACGTCTATTTCAACAATAAATGTTGAAATCTATGGTTTCGAATCTCAACACATTTTAAAACATCGTTAGATCGTTTTAATTCAATTCAAAATATCACATCCTAAACATTTTCTTTAACATATTATTCACTATTCAAAAACGTGAATATACTACGTTACAAATTTCATCATTTTTATTCATTTCATTTTAAAGGATTATTCACAGTCAAAACGTGAATATAACTCCATTAATAGGTTTCAACAATTTACTTATCAAAATAAGTCGTCTGCGAATTTATAAAACAACGTTTATAAATTCCTTTTATTAACCTATTCAATTCATAATTCAATTATAAACCAAAGGTCTATATTTTAAGTTAAACACTTAAAATTTATTTGTTTACTAAATCGTTCCTTTAAACTTCATAATTATAAATCTTATGACGTATAAGATTCGTTTATTTACCCAAATATATTCTTTAATAACTTCACGAAATTTATAAATCTTATTATTTATAAATTTCACTTATAACTCCACCATTTATAATTTTATAAATTCCATTCACTTATGCAATCCATTTTCACTTCATTCAAACACTTATAAAAACTCGTTTTATAATTCAAATATTTTCATTTATAAATTATCAATTTATAAATCTTTTTATATAAATCAATTTATATTATTCTTTTAAAACATCTTTAATCTCCGTTATAATTTCATCATTTTGATTCATAAAATAATTAAATTTTATAAATCCTATATTTTCAACTCTTTATAATAATTTCAAAAATCCCGATTAAACTATTTTATAAAATCATTAATCCATATTTCTCAAAAATCAACTTTAACCTTATTTCTCAAAAATCATAATTTTTATAACTTTTAAAAGTATAACGTTTACTTATTTATAATGGATCAATTCCAAAAATATAGTATATTTTCAAAAATCACTTTATAAATCATTTTAAAATCCCAAAACTTGGTCCAATGATGCTACACACCAAATAGTCAATCACGACTACAACGACATCATATATCGATATGATAATCCATCAAATATCAAAATATCTGAAATCAAATAAATACTGTTGAGGAATCCAGTTGGATCCCTCTAACCTGTTTTTCTGCATCCACAAACATTAGCACAATACCAATTCCGCTCCAGTACGGAATTATCGCGGTATATGGGATTTAAAATATTATCCGCTTAATAGACGGCGCAATAGGGTCTCATCCGCTAAAAAAATGCGGAAAATCAACAACTGCAATATATACATATGCCAATATATATATATATTGCTATTATATATAATACCAATTTCACTGTTTATGAAATATTCGCGGTATATGTTTTTAATAAATAACATCCGCTTACTAACGGCGCATAATGTCTATTTTAACAATCAATAGATAACAATCATCATTCAAACATGCATTCATATATTTTAAATCTAACTATTTAAAATAAAAATCGAAACTGATTCGATTGAGTGAGAAGTTCTCACCTTGATTTCTATTTCGTTTTAGCGATTTATTTCGAATAAAATTAAACGGACGTTTAATTTTACCCGAAATTTTCACTAACTCCAAACGACTCCAATCCAATTCCATAGCGTAGTGCTCGTCCATACGATTCCAACGCAACTGGTTTCACGCGTTTTCGACCTCGTATGAAAAAGATGTCAATTTTCGAAGTTTTACACGATTTATATAACTAAATTACAACATTTATCTATATTTTTTAACCTACTCTAATCTGGCCGTAGGGTCCACTGCCCCCTCCCATCATCACCGTGCGCTCTCCCCCCTTCTCCCTCTCGTTCCATCTATAGACAATATCATACGCATATGAACCCATTTGCTCAATTTAGGTTTTAAATTTACAACCTCTATGCTTGATTAAAACTCGATCAGGGAGCTCCATATTGTAGCCTTCGACGAGAGCTTCATTCGGCCCCCCTTACGTTGAACTCGGCTGCCATATGAGCCTCGATTCGCATGTGCAACCTCCAGGGAACGCGGCCCCATAACTCACAATATACAACTCCATTCGCGATCATACCCGTTGAATATGTAGATCTTGATGCCCTCTTCAATTTGTTAGTTGAAAGTTGTTGATAATAATCAATGGATTGGAAGATAATTGAGGGAGAAGAAAGGAGCATTTTCGGCCATTGGTTGTTAACTGGCGGCTGCATATTAGGTTTAGGTTTTTTTTTTTTTTTAATTTAGAGAGAGAGGGGGCTATTTATAGAAGAACGAACGACACTATTCATTCCGGAAATTCCGAACTCCGATTTACGCGCCGTAACCAGTGTTTCTAGGGTTTACCCCGCGTTCCGGACACAATGGAACAGGTTTCGAAAGCTAATTCGGACATCTGTGCGAGTTATGGAAATAAATGTTCAATTTGAATTAAACCGATTTAAACGATTTTCTAGGCGTTTTAATTTGTACCGGACAAACGGTAAATTCAATTGAAACGAAATTTTAAACCTTACAATAATATCACATTACGGATCCGATGAAACTGGTTTCGTTGAAATCCGAGACTTTTTGAAAAATGGCTATTTTAACTCGCCAAATTAATATTTAAAACAATTCGATGCGTTTCGAGCTGCCACGATCAAACGATAACTCCGATTGCTACGAATATTGAAATCCGATAATAACTAACTATTATGGATCCAATGGAACTTGTCTCGTTCAATTCTGAGACTGTTCAAAAATTGACTATTTTCACTAGTCGATTTAATATTAAAATATTCAATTTTCACAAATTAACTTTTAATTCGATTTTAAAAGTTCTAAAATATCATTCTAACTTCAATATGATAAAATAAAATTTTACAAATCATTTTCAATCATATTTAACTCAATTTTCAATTATTTCCATAATTTAACATATTAAATTATCGATTTAATTATTCAATTAAATCCAATTATTCGAAATAAAATTTATTCGACTTATAAATTCACTTATTAATATTTAAAATTAATTAAATATTCAAATTTTAATTACTTAAAATCCTGGGTCGTTACAACTATTACGGATCCAATGGAACTGGTCTCGTTCAATTCTGAGACTGTTCAAAAATTGACTATTTTCACTAGTCGTTTTAATATTAAAATATTCAATTTTCACAAATTAACTTTTAATTCGATTTTAAAAGTTCTAAAATATCATTCTAACTTCAATATGATAAAATAAAATTTTACAAATCATTTTCAATCATATTTAACTCAATTTTCAATTATTTCCATAATTTAACATATTAAATTATCGATTTAATTATTCAATTAAATCCAATTATTCGAAATAAAATTTATTCGACTTATAAATTCACTTATTAATATTTAAAATTAATTAAATATTCAAATTTTAATTACTTAAAATCCTGGGTCGTTACATGATACATATCCGAACGAACTTGTGGACTAGGGAAAATCGTTATAGGTTGAAATGATAAACCCAAGCGCTTTAATTGAATTTTGAAAAATTTGGGATTGCGGGTTGAAATGATATATACCCGTAAATATTAAATTATTGCGGATTGAAATGATAAAAATCCGTATCACTTGACAATAGGATAAAACTATATACGGACACCGTTGGTTTATTTTAATTAATTTCCAAATTTTTTGAAAATATGAGTTTTTAATAAACATTGATTTTTTTATATAACGTAAAGATTTTATTATAATATATTTGTAAAATTTAGATTTTTAAATTATATGTTTGGAAATTTTAAATATATAAGTTAAGTTTTGAAAAATATAAATTTTAGATTTTACTTATAGTTTTATTATTTTTAAGTATATATAAAATAAGATTTTTTACAATATATTTAGTAAAATAAGATTTAATTTAATAATAATTGATATAACAAAATTTAATAAGAATTTAATTTAACTAGTATATATAATATGTTTTAAATATCTATTTACAACCTATGTTTATATCTTTAAAATAGATTTGGTAATAACTTAAGTAAATTAAGCTTGGGAAGGTGATTTGAAATTGATTTGAAAGTTTAGTGGCTTAAGAATTGTATTTAAATAAAAACTGATTTGAAACTTGTTAATTTTGAGATTTTAAGTATATGATTTTTATAACTTAATAGCTGGATTTTGATTTAAGGTGATTAAATGAATATTTTCAAATTTAAATAAAATTAAATGTGAATATTTAATTTTGATTTAAATTTGTAATTTGATATTTTATTTAAATGTTATTAAAAATGATTAAGTGAATATTTTCAAATTTAAATAAAATTAAAGTTGAATTTTGAAATATAAATGAATTTATCAAATTGAATTATTATACATTATTTTAATATTTAAACTTTGAAACCTATTGAATTGGAAGTGGTTTAAATTTGTAGTTCAAAACATGGATTTGAAATCGATATAAATTAAAAAGGGCTTTAATTAGAATTTGAATTGAACCTTTAACCTTTTTAATTGAATTGTTGAACCGAGATCAATTTCAATTGAATTTTGAAATTAAAGTTGATTTGAATTGATTTTGAAAATTGGAAGAAAACAATTCTAATCTGAAGCTATTTTCGATACAAGCTCTTTTAAATATATAAACTATTTAATATATATATATATATATATTATTTTAAATTTATAAATAATTTTAAATAAATAAATAAATTTATATTTTCTAATATATAAACTATTTTAATATATATTTTTAAAGTTTATAATTTTTTTAAATATATATATTTTAATATATAAACTATTTTAATGTATATACTATTTTAATCTATAACCTATTTTTAAATATAAACTATTTTTATTGTATAATTTTTCCAATATATTAATACTTTCAAACTGTTTAAGTTGGAACTGTTATGATTTAGATTTAATGGATTTAAATGTGAATATTTGATATAATGATTTCGAAAATGAATATGATTTAAAGTAGTATGATTTCGGAAATGAATATGATTTAAAGTGATATGATTTCGAAAGTGATATGATTTCAAAAGTGATATGTTTGAAATGAATATGATATTTTGATATAAACTATGAACTGTTTGAAATAAAAAATGACCAAGGTATGAAATAAGAATTTGGTTGTGAAAGAGTCTGAGATCACATGTTGGCGAGGTCTATATGAGATCTAAACATAGCCCTGACTCCCACGAGTCAGCTTGATGTGACTAAAACAGGAGCCACGTTGGGCCAAGTGAGGTCACTTCTCCGATCGAGCATGCTTTTTCGATACCATTCTATTACTTTGTGCTTTGATTGGATGCCCCTTTGATTATAGGAGTGTGTCTCGTGGTGGGCGGTAGTAGCTGCTATGCATAACTACAAGTCTAGATCTGCAAAATGTTAGCATCCTACCCTGGGCCTTGCCTCATGTGCCTTGTCACATGCCTTATTGCTCTTTCTACGAGTTTGGTTTGTGTCGTACCTATGGAGTGCTCCCTGATAACCCACCAGTTTGGTGGAGTTTACATTACTATATAGACTACTACATTTATATAAAATGTGTTAAGGGGGATATGGGTAACGCCTTAATGCTATTTTAATATTTCACTTTACTATAGAAATTATATATGTAGCGTATTGTACTATGTCTGTAGATAGTTTAACGTATCCTTCAAGGATGGAATCCCAAAATCCTTTAAGTTATTTTCATTTCACTTGGACATTTAACTTGAGTTGATTTACTTGCATAAGAATGTTAATCCTGACTCGAGTGTTTTATGTTTTGCTTTATGCTCGAGTCAGACTGAGTGTCACATCATTTAAGATTCACCTTTGGAGCTTGGAGCTTTGCTTGAAGATCTATCTCATATCTATCTAACTTTCAGTTATTCATTTTATTCCAGTTTTTTACGTTCAAACTTGTCAGTTGATTTTGTATTGGTGACTTTTATGTACTCGGGATTTTCTATTGTAATTGTTTCAGACTCTGATTTTATGTAGTACCCTCATGAACTACTATTTATCTATTCCATTGCTTATTGTTGTAATACTCTATGTCTGTGATTCTGTAATTGATTTATTTCTGATATGTGTGGATGATTGTCGATTTGAATGGTTCGAAATGCCAGGTCGTTACATTATGCGTGATGGATCTCTTGAAACCTTCCATAATGGCTCCAACTTGTTGCTTCAAAATAGTAAGTGGAGGTTCTAATTCATCAGAATAGTGTGGATGGATTTTAGTTTGTGAATTGAGCATAATAACATCTTGGAAATCTTTCACGATAGTTTAAATCACCCGTTTTAGAATTGTTCTTGATGGCATGTTGGAACTCCCAAGATTGCACGCAATGGCTTCATTAAACTCTTCGCAATAGCTTTAATTTATCTCTAAAGGTTGCATACGAACCATGAGGATACTCCTCTCAATAGCTTGGTTTATCACTTAGAGAATGGTACACAAAGGTTTCATTAAACTTTGCATAATTTGTCTAGCAGCTGCTTTCATAAACATATCACAACGGCTCTGTTTCCTTTCATGTTTAACATTGTCACATAGAAGCTTCTTGCAAATTGCTCTATAACTCTCTATAATAGCCAACAGAAAACTCTTCACGATGGCTTTACGGAACTCTTTGCGATAGATTTATGGAACTCTTCATGATAGCTCTGCTTTAACGCGTCACGCGATGACCTTAAGAAATCTCCTTGATAGCTCTTCCTATGTTACTCTGTAATGGACTCAATGTGTTGTTTTTCTCACGATAACCTTTGACATTACCTTGAAGGTTCTATTAAGTTGTTTTGCAATGACTTCAAGATGATTACTCCACGAAGGCACATAGTAGTCTACCGAACTTCCTATGGAAACTCTTGTTTATCATTTGAAAATATCATGCGATGACTATATTCAATGTCTCATGATGGCTTTTCAAGACATTCGACGATAGCTTTAGGACTTGTCTCAATTGGCTTTGCAAACTCTTCGCGATGGCTTCTGTGCTTTCCTCACGAAAGCTTCCCGCCTTGTTAACCAGTGATGACTAGCATATTTTAGGTATAACACTTGCCCTCCTTATAATATTCATCCTACCCGTCGATATTCTTTCCTTTTGATCTAACAGTTGTCTTACTCTCCCTTTCTTTCTATAAATAACCATTCTTTCCCTCCTTTTTTTTTACTTTCTTTATCAAATTTTTTTGTTCTTATCATACTTCCCGGCATTAGATCTTGTTTTTTGTGATTTTCATTTAGTGTATGTTATTATTAATGGTTCATTTTTTTTTGTTTCTTTGTCGACACAATCTTTTTCTTAATTTTATAAGGATTACGTTGAATTTTAGTTACTTGTTCCGATCTTAGTGATTTCTTTATATTATCTTCTATAATTAATATTTTAATCCATATTTAGTTGCTCAGCCTGCTACTTTATTGTTTATGGGTTTTGGGTTTTTATGGGTTATGTATTTGTTACCTAATGAATCTGAACCATTGTTGTATGATGGGCTTTTGCTCAACGACTTAGTACATGATGGCTTAACCTTCATGCGCAATTTATGCTAAGGTCTTATTTGAGAAGACTGTATTTATTTATCACACGATAACTCCTTCCTTTTATAATAATTTAGATCATTACGTGATAACCCTGTGTTCTAGTTCATGCATGATGATTATGTTCAAACTTATTGGGCAGTGTTCTATACACTAGGACCATGTTTCACGACGATCATGTTCAAACTCATCATGAAGAGTTTTATTCCCGAGGTCCATGCCTTACGATGACCACACTTAAACTTATCGCGAAGAGTTTTAATCATTAGGATTGTTTCTTACAATGTCTATGTTTGGAATCATCCTGGTGAATTTTATACATGAGGATTTTTGTCTCACAACGACTTTATTTAAGGCCTAACTTTAAATTTTATACATGGAAGCTTTATACATGACAATCAATTGTTTGGTAATTATATACCTCATCATAACTTTGTACTTCATATGTGCCAAGCCCAAAGGTGTGACTGAAGGATTTTCGACTATCTTCCTTGGATGGTGCTTTGGCTTGGCTTGACGACAGAATCAAAGGCTTAAATTTACCATCACTCTTTGGACTGTTGCTCTGGCCAGGCATGAAGGCAGGACCGAAGACTTTTGGACCATCTCCCTTGGATGTGTACTTTAGCTAGGCCCAATGAAGGAGCGAAGGCTTAATAGACCATAACCCTATGAATGGTTGCTTCAACCGGGCCTGAAGGTAGGACCGTAGGCTTTTCGACCATCTCCCTTGGTTGGGTGCTTTGGCCAGGCCAGATGGTAGGACCAATGGTTTAATTGACCTTTGGATGGTTGCACAGGTCAGGTCCAAAGGAGAGACCAAAGGTCTTTCGACCATCTCCCTTTCATAGGTACTTTTGTCAGGTTCGATGCTGTAACTAAAGGCTTAAATAATTATCACTTATTGGATGGGTGCTTCGGCCAAGTCTAAAGGCAGGACTGTAGGCTTTCGATCATCTCCCTTGGATGGGTTCTTTGGCCAGGCCCGACAGCAGGGTCCAAGACTTAATTGACCATCACTCTATGGATCGATGCTTCAGTCAGAACTAAAGGTGGGACTAAAGGCTTTTCAACCATCTCCTTTGGAATTGTGCTTTGGTCAGGCCCTATGGCGGGACCAAAGGCTTAATTGACCATCACTGTTTGGATGGATGCTTCAGCCAGACCCAAAGGTGGGACCGAAAGATTTTGGAGCATCTCCCTTGGATGGGTGCTTTGGCCAAGCCTAGTGGTGGGACCAAAGACTTAATTAAACATCACTCTTTGAATGTGTGCTTCAGCCAGGCTTGACGACATGACTGAAGGCTTGTTGACCATCTCTATTAGGTGAATGCTTTGGCCAAGCTCTGTGGCGGGACTAAAGGCTTAATTGACCATCATCTTTGGATGGGTGCTTCAGCCAGGCTTGAAGGTAGGACTAAAGGCTTTTCGACCATTTCCATTGGATGGGTGCTTTGGTCAGGCCCGATGATAGGACCGAAGGCTTTTAGAAAATCTATTAATACCTTATTTGGTTTCCAAAATAGAATTTTTGATCATCGTTGTCCTTTAGACTTGGTTTTTCTTGTCGTGGCTCTAATTCCTTGGACATTTTATAAACTCGTGTAATTTTTCTTTCCTTACCTAGTACTTAATGATTCTAGATAGAGCTCGACAATCATTAGTGTGATGTCCATTAGCTTTGTGATGGTGATAGAGCTCGACAATCCTTCCTTATTCCTTTCTTCCTTTCTTGTAATGTTATTGGAAATTCAATAGTTTAACCTTCCCTTGGTTCGAAAATACACTTCTTCTTGGAGGGCAAGAAGGGATTACCGATTTTTTCCTTTGGTCATTATACTTTAGGATTTCCTTGTTCATCTTTATACCTTTTATAGGAGCTATGCGTTCCATGTCCTTCTTCCAACTTCCATTTCCTTAATTAAGATTTTATCTTAACCATTTTTTCCTATTTCTAAGCAAAATTTTCAGAATCATGATCCATTTCAATTTCAAAAACCGTGCCTCATGCTTGAAGTTGAATGCTTCCCCTAATTTGAGAAAATGAGTTCTTTTTAGACTTTGCATTATCCCTATTTCTTTGGCTTAACTATTTTGATCTTAGTTTGTTGTCTAAGGAAAAGATTGTCTTTTTCCAATATGGAAGGGGTTTAAACTCCATTTCCTTGGGTTATATTGAGCCATCCCTTTCTTTTCCTCCAATGTCCGAAGAGCTAGGCCTCTCAAATTCAACTTTTGTTCTTCACAAATTACTATTTTCTTATTTGGTGGGGTAAAAGTTTTAGATGCAATTTGGAAGATCCTTATTGCGATCTAATTGCCACAGTTGAAAGTTCAAGTGAACCTAATTTATCTTTGACAAGAGAATGAGTGAAAACAATCCTTGAGTTCAGTTCTCGGTGAAAGCACCAAAGAATGTTAGGGTTAAAGTTAGGCTATGCTAGTAAATCAAGGCAAGTAGGAGGAATCCAAGGTCATTATTATGGTAGAAGACGTAACAACATGATATCATATTTCCAATAGGAGTAAGTATGCAATTTACACCAAATGCAAGTCCTTTATTTCAAAATTCTCAATTAAAATTTTCCCTAATGGCGATAAGTCCCCAATTCAAAGCTCACTTTATAGAGTTCAAGAAAAAATTAAAATGAAGGGTAAGAAGGACTTGACAAAATTTAACCCCTTTCTAGGTGGCGGAGCATGCCTATTTATAGAGAAATAGACCTGTTAGATCTTGATATGTGGTATTCCATTAGAATTCAGTGACCATGATTAGTCGACATGGCACGATGTCGAAATGATATGTGGCACACTTATTTATTGATAGTTCTTGATTCAAGATTGCACATGATGGCTCTCTTGTATCCTTCCATGATGGCTCCAACTTATTGCTTAAAAATAGAAAGGGACGGTTCTAATTCATCGTGACAGTGTGGATTCTTGAAGGATTTTAGTCTGTGAGTTGAGTGGTAATGCCTTGGAAGTCCTTTGCGATAGTTTAGATCACCCATTTTAGTATTGTCCATAATGGCATGTTGGAACTCCCAAATTTGCAAGCGTTGGCTTCATTAAACTCTTCGTGATAGCTTTAATATATCATTCAAAGGTTGCATGCGGTACCATAAGGAAACTACTCTCAATGGCTTGGTTTATCACTTTGAGAATGGTACACAAAGGCATCATAGAACTTCCCATGATGGCTCTTTTACTTTGGCAAGCGACTGCTTCCATAAACTTATAACGATGGCTCCGTTCTTTCATGTTTAAAGTTATCATAAAGAAGTTTCTTGCAAATTGTTCTATAAACTCTTCATAATAGCTCATAGGAAACTCTTCATAATGTCTTTATGGTCTTTATGGTTTCTTTATGGAACTCTTCACGATAGGTCTGATTTAATACTTCAGAACATCATGCAATGGCCTTAAGGAATTCTCCTCGATAGCTCTTCCTATGTTGCTCTGTGATGGACCCAATGTGTTGTTTTCTCACGTTAGCCTTTGGAATTACCATGAATGTTCTATTAAATTGCTCCATGATGACATTATGATGATTACTCCATGAAGGCACATAGTTTCTTTGCTGAACTTACCATGAAAACTCTTGTTTATTATTTGAAGATAGCATGCGATGACTATGTTTAACTTCTTGCGGTGGCTTTTCAAGACTTTCCACTATAACTTTAGGACTTGTCTCTGTTGATTTTACAAATTCTTCGCACTAGCTTCTGTGCTTTCCTCATAAAAGCTTCTCGTCTAGTCAACCTTCAATGACTAGCAAATTTGGGGTATAACACCAATTCTTGTGATGATTAGCATATTTAGGGTACAACGCTGGTTCTTGTCCTACTTTGTGAAGCAAGACACACACACAAACACACACACAAGTATATGTATATATATATAGACAAACACACATACATTTATGTATAGACATGTATGTATACATAATTCCTTTATAAGTAGAGGCATTATATTGAATCTTCATACTTATAGTTTGTTATCCATTCATCTTGTACTATTTAAGAAAACAAGAATATAGATAGTTTGTTATTGCTGTATTGAAGCCTGTCATTTTATTTAGGATTGCAGTCATCTGCTTTGACTTTGACTCAAAATATTCCGAGTTTGAAATTTATGTGAAAATAACTCAGTGATGTGGGCTTTATATTGTAGATTCCTTAACATAATATGTATTCAACATTGTATTGAATCTGAACATAATTTAGTCATGGAATGAATGTTATATTATAAATAAGATATTGATGAAGTTAAGATAATTTACCATGATGAATTCCCGATGCTCGATGCTAGGATTATATAGTAATATACTTTAACTTTATCTTATAGCTCTTGAAGTATAATTCAACTACTTGATAAGGATTATAGTGTTACTGCTAGGTATGGCTCGGATTGTATTAGTATAGATGCGTAGAATGGATTATGATTAGCCTCACATAGCAAGATATCCTAAATAAGATGAGCATATATATGGGATTGGTAGCATGTGACAGCAATGAATTTCCTTTGTTACAATAAGTGTTCTCACGAACATATATATGCTCTAGGTGGATGTAGGGGTATCCAATCAAGGCGCTGAAAAGAGCTTCATTCAGTGGTCATGCTTCTTCTACGCTAAATGAAGTATGCACATAGCAGAGATGTGAGGGGTGTCAAAAATTTCAACATAGTATTAGAGCCGATGGTTCGTGAGGACTAATATGATGCAACATTGATCTTGGTATGCTTGAGCATATGGTTTAAGTTTGGGATTCTCATTAAGGTAGAGTTTTATGTTAAAACACGGCCAGCTCTAACCATGTAAAAGATGGCTCTTTGTAAAACTGCTTGGCCAAACTACCGAGATGTGGTAGCAACCTAATCTAAACTGTTGAAAGGTGTCAGCGACCATATCTAAGTGTTTGAGGACTATGTAACTTCACGTTAAATTGAGAAAATGCTTGCCAAGATAGGGATCTATAAGGTGCAGCGTATATTGTATTAGAGTGGGTGCGTAAATTGGATTATTATAAAGTGCCACGTCTTAAGATATCCTAAAGGAGGTGAGCATATATATATATGTGATTGGTAGCATATAACAATAGGGGATTCCTTTTTGTTACAGTAAATGTCCCCATGAAAATATAAATGCTCAAAGGAGGATGTAGGAATATCCAATCATGACGCTAACACTAAAAAGGGCTTCGTCCTATGGCCTTGCTCCTTCTACGCTAAATGAAGTGCGGGGATAGTGGAAATGCAAGGAGGTGCCAAAAATTTCAACAGTAACAACTAACAAGTTGCATTATTAGGATTCCTTAATTTGGCTAATTGAGGATCCTACTTACTCGAAATTGGATATGGAACAAAAAGCATAATAAGCAAAAGCATTGGATAGTTAGACAATAATCATTAAATTTTTAGTTCTTTAATTGATTTGCTAGTTTGATTACCTAACTATAGATTCAGTTTCTACATTTGAAGTTTATTTTTTCCAACATTTTTATAAGTAAAATGATTATTCAATAATGATAATTTTCATTTTAGTGCTCCATGTTTTTCCCAAAGTGGTTATGCCATCGTTAGTGAAATGTTTCATGTGATGACATCGAGCAATGACACACATGTAATGCGGATAGTTATACTCAAATACCGCGGTTTCAATTTCTTGAAATATCACATTGATTTCATTTCTAAATTGTTAAGAGTTAATTAACTAGAAAATTGATGAAAAAGAAAAAATAAGAAGAAAACAAGTCAAAGAAATTAAAGAAAACCTTTTATCAACATATGGAGAACGGTGTTCGTTTTTCTATCAAACCTTTGGAGTTCTCGATAGTAAAAAGCAAAGTGTGTAATTATATGCCTTTTAAATATGCATTCAAATGTGTACAGTATTTGATAACTTCTCTGTATTTCTTAATGTTGTTAAATTGACATCCAAATCCTTTTAGCTACAAGGGTAAGTCAAGTAACATTTTGGACTAAAGAAACAACGTGTGGAAAGGGAAATAATCCTTAAACTAACATAAGGCCACGTTTATAGCCAAAAATTTACTCTTTCCTATTTTAGATGCATTTGAAAAGTCAGATGTGGGTAATAGAGTTAGGTTGCACCCTAGGGGTAATTACGTAATTCATTACATAATAACTTAACTCTTATAATTTTTTTTGAAATGATGTATGCATCTTGTAAAAACCCACCCCGAAACAGGCCTAAATTTCAAACCAGAAAAGGCCTATCAAAATTTAGATCCATTCTAAGGCTAGCAGTTGGTAGTAAAAAGAAATAACATTACAGAGCCATAACTAAACTTTCAGAACTCATAGTGGATAGAACAAAATATAATAGTAAAGTGTACCCATTTATTTGAAAACCTGATAAATGTCATAACACATATTCCCATAAAAACGGTAATATAATATCCGGTACAATAATAGTTTAAATCCTTGTACACAACGAAAGCAAATAATAATAAGTACTTCCACTTACCAAGCTACTTCATCTTTAAGCATCGTCACCGCCATCACTCCGTCATTAACCTGTATTGTAATGAGGAGGGAGTTAGAACAACAAGTGTCTAGTGAATAAAAGCCTTGAGTCTTACCTTTTTAGTAGGGTAGTATATTTCAAAATGAGAATATGTCTACGAACATAAAACCATTAAAATCATTTAGTTATTTTTTATAAGAAAAGGAGGTGGATCTAACAAATTAATACATTCCATTCGACCCATATCCTAATCATATGTCATAAATAGCTAATAATGTGAGAGACGATACCCAAGCCACTTTATACTTTCAAGTGGAAAGTAGGTAGACCCTATTATTTAAGACTTGGTTACAGAAGTGTGCTCCTCAATGGTACTATCTAGCTGACATCATATGGAATCTTATAGGCCACTTAATACTATCAAGTGGAAAATAGGCAGACCCCATCATTTAAGGCCTCTTTCCAAAAGCGAACCACTATAGAGATACCGCATAATGTAACCCTTTAGCCATTTAATACTTCAGCTGGGGAAAACGGTGGGTCCAACCACTTAATACATCAAACCCCGAAGCAGACGCTTCCTCTTATGGCTCATACCCATAATGACGTGTCACATTAGTCCTCTATTCATAGGAACTGGTAACCAGATTAGGTGGGCGGATATCTCCTAAAGAATTTGAAACTAACATCATGTCATTAGAAATATTAATCATAAGGATATCCCACATTAATAAAAGTGTATGCAACTGCTGGTAGCCACAATGTGAAGGGCAGACTTCTATCATGTAACATGACCTCGCATCCCTATGATTTAGCCATAAATTAATTACTCTACACACACACACACACATTCATCTCACTATTTCATAAATAAGGCCTTATAAGGAATCTTCCTTATGACGCCTTAAATTAATAATTAGGGAAAGTTTCCTCTTATTTTCGCCTCAAAATCAATAACCTACCTAATGAGGGAAATAAATGTAAATAAATGCCTAATTAACTGCACCATATACGCAATAATTATACGTTAAATACGCAAATAGGAGTAAATAAATATTTGTGCCTAGCGAGTTCCGAACGCATAAATTTTACACTCTAAACTAGCGTTAAATGACAATTCCCTATCAAGTTATTACAACAAGTCATTTTTCTTCAATTCTCAAGATTTCATGGAATTCGGATGTCCAAAACAAAGAGTAAATATTCATAACCAAAACTGTAATAATAGACTTGTAAAAAAATAGAAACTCAATTTATTACACCGATTCAATGGAATATCTTAAACAATAAGAATTGCAATCTAAATCTTATATTCTATTCAACTCAACTTTTTGCAAAGAAATAGATATGAATAAGTGGTGTAAATTATGAATTAGAATTCATAATCTAAACCCCTTACTTAATTGAAGGATCATAATTTGACCCAAAGAAGAAACAGAAGTGAAATATACTATGAAATTATCAAAAATTGCATAAACAATACAAATTCCATTAAATTAATGTAAATATTTGAGAATCTCAACATAGAATTGACATTTTAAAATAAAAAGAAATTTTGAGGGACTTTATCTATCATGTTTTCGAAGTCCCAATATCTCTAAGGCATACTCAAATCCAAAAGAAATAAACTAAACAATTGCTAAAAGGAAATACTAAGGTCTCCATTGACAGATTAGCCTTAGCATTACTCAAATGGGTTTGTAGCATTTTGATCCCTTCCAGAACCTCTCTCTTTTGATATATATACACACACAATAGGAAAGAGGTATATATATTCATTAGATTTAGATAATTAGAGAATAATAGGATAAGAATAGATTGGAGGAAGAAGAAACAATTCGAAAATAGGTTGAATCCTTACTTGAGTTCTCTATGAAGGTTTTGAATTTTATTAGAGAGATACCAATGGTATAATTTTGTCATATTCTCTAAAATAATATGAACAAAAGCGGAAATGATATGGTTCTTTCATAGGAGTTGAAAGAAACCAGAACCGTATGATGGAAGTAGGTAGAAAATGAGTAAATCTAAAGCGTACAATCAAATAAAACATAACGTAAAACCTTAGCTGCCACTGCCATTGCCAAGTGGTCGACCGCCTTTGGGCGACTAGTCGACCGCTAAGGTCAACCGGTTGACTTATTCAGGTCGACCTCACTTTTATTCAGGTGTGTTTATTTTGTTTCCATTGCCGTATTTTTTATTCCCTAATTAACTTTTTAACGTTAAGCGTTAATTAAATGTTTACTTAACTCCCAAGCTAATTTTTGAAATTTAAATCCAAATTTAGATTTCTCATTTGAATTTGAATTCAAACTAAATTAATTTAAATTCGAGAACTTCAAAGCTCGTAACTTCTCTATTTAATCTCCGTTTTCAGCATATTGTATATGGAAACAGATCAAAATTTCACCATGAACGCAATAGATTAAGTTTTATGGTCAAATTCCATCTTTTATAAATTTTCCATATCCAATCCTTATCGTATTTAATTTAATTTTCTTTATTTATTATTGTTCATTTTATGGGATGTTACATTCTTCCCCCCATAAAAAGGATTTCGTCCTGAAATCTTCCAAGGGCGAACGGCGTAACTCGCAATGCATTTATGTTATGCAACCAAGTTTTCTACACAACCATCTGCTAAACTAATAGTGTAATGTGATTATGTACTGCAGACTTGCTAAAATAAGCTCAATCCTAGCGTTAGTGTGTAATTGTGTCACGTAAGTATGTACGTAGATACCCTAAACATGTATAAAAATTTCTCTATGAGTGTAAATGATTGGAAAAAGTGTAACAACCATCTCCTACCATCTAATTTAGTAACCGATGCAACAAAAATCCTAATTTTGGAGAGAAAGGTTATCAGTGAAAAGCTCTGGGTAAGTGTCCTTCATCTTCTCCTCAGTCTCCCATGTGCTTTCCACCAGATTATCCCCCCATTACATACAAAACAACTTAATAATTTTATTGTGGATTCTTCTAGTACCGTTATCCATAATGCGTGCGCTGGCACAAGGCACTATCGGTTCCATCTCAAAATCCCCCAAATGATCAAGCGCTACTCGAATAGCGGTGTCATGAAGATATTTTCTGAGGTGAGAAATGTAAAAAACATTGTGGACTCCTGTCAACTTGTCTGGAAGCTCAGCACGATATGCCAATTTTCCTATTCCTTCCAATATTCTGAATGGGTAATAAATCTAAGTGCTAATTTTCCATACTTTCCAAATTTAACAACTTTTCTAAGAGGCGAGTTTTAACAAATACCATATCTTCAACCTTAAATTCAAACTCTTTCCTTCTTTTATCTACATACGATTTCTGACAGTCTTGCGCTACCTTCATCCTTCACCAGATCAACTCTACTTTTTCTGTGGTATTATAGACTAAATCGGCTCCGAGCAATACTTTTTCAGTGGTTTTCCACCAACAACTACTCGATTTTCTTAGCCGCTCATAAAGTGCTTCAAAATGGGTCATACCAATTGTAGTTTGATAGTTATTATTATACGCAAACTCAACCAAAGGTAGATGCTACTCCCAACGTCCTCCGAAATCCATGGCATAAGCTCACAAAAGTCTTTCAAAATTCTATTCACCCTCTCTATTTGTTTGTCAGTTTGTGGATGATATATTGTGCTAAGGTTCAATGAGTTCCTAAAGAAGTTTGTAGGCTCCTCCAAAACTTGTTAGTGAACAAGTGGTCCCTATCATTGACTATGCTTACTAGAATTCCATGTATATGAACAACCTCCTCAATATAAATCTAGGAGAGAGAGTCACTAGTCCTATTTCTCCCAATAAGAACAAAATGATCACTCTTGATGAGTCTATGCACAACAACCCAAGCAGAATCATTACCCTTCTGACTTTTAGGCAATCCTTCCACAAAATCCATCAAAATTTGTTCCCACTTCCAAGTCAGAACTTTCAAAGGTAATAACAATCCACTAGGCTTCTCTTGCTCAGTTTTATCCTTTGACATGTCAAACATCTGGCAATAAATTCAGCTACACTCCTCTTCATTCCGTTCCAAAGAAAATCTTCTTCATGTTCTTGTACGTCTTATCTCCTCCGGGTTGAATGGCCATCCTTGAGTAGCGACACTCCATAAGCACATCTCTCATCAAGTCATTAAACATTGGGATGCAAAGACGGTTATCTCTTCTCAAATATCCCTTCTTATCAACTGAGTAACTCCTAGCATGGGAAAAATGCTCTCTTTTTCTTAATTGTCCCAAAATCTCTACTAACTCCTCGTATTTAACTTTCTTATGCCCTAATAATCCATCAAGGTTGGTCTAACCTCCATAACTGATAGAAAACATTGGATGGGTTCTTTTGATAGTTGGAGGTTAAAGTTCGAGAGAAACTCCAGCTGTATCCATTCATATATAACACCTAGGGTAGCATGTCTCCCACTAAGGGCGTCGGTGACTATATTCCCTTTTCCAAGGGTATATTGAATACCAAAGTCAAAGGATGCTATACTGTCCATCTACCTCTAATGCCTTAGATTCAAATATTTTTGGGAAAATAGGCATTTCAGAAATTTATGGCCAGTGAATAACTCAAACCTTTCCCCTAAGAGATAATGCCTCCATATCTTTAAGGCAAAAACAATGGCTACTAATTCTAAATCATGCACTAGATCCTCTTTTTATGATCTTTTAGTTATCTACTAGCATAGGCAACTACATTCCCTTCTTACATAAGAACTGCTTCTAATCCCATGCTACATGCATTCGTGAAAATCGTAAATTGCTTGGTTCCATCTAGAATACTGAGCACAAGTGCACTGGTTAATGACCCCTTAAGATTCTCAAATGCCTTGGTGCATTTGTTATCCCAAACAATAACTAGATTCTTCTTAGTCAATCGGGTTAAAAGGCTGCTATTTATGCAAAGTCGTTGATGAACTTCCTATAGTAGCCTGCTAACCCTAGAAGACTTCTAGCCTCCAATGCATTACTAGGATCTTCCATCCTCAGACAGCTTCCACTCTAGTAGGGTCTATCACCAATCCTATATATAAAACAATATGCCCAAGAAACCTAACTTCATCTTTCCAAAAGTGGCATTTAAAAAACTTGGCTATGAGTTGGTTTCTCCTTAAGGTCTCCAATACCTCCCTAAGGTGGTCCTTATGCTCCTTCTTTCCTTCGAATAAAACTAAGATATCATCAATAAACACCATGAAAAGATTTTTAAGTTGCCATTTGAATATTCTACTCATCAAGTCCACAAAATATGCTAGGGCACTCATCAGTCCAAAAGGCATACTTCCCATTCATAGAGTCCATTTGGCATACAAAATGCGGTCTTTAGCTTGCTTTCCCTTGCCATCCTCAACTGATGGAATCTCATTTCTAAGTATAATTGGGAAAAGACATTAGCTCCTATAAGTTGGTTGAACAAGTCATCTATTCTAGGTAGAGGGTACCTATTTTTCCTTATCAACTTGTTCAACTCCTTATAATCAACGCAAAGTCTTAAAGAACCATCTGCCTTAGTAGTAAATACAACAAAGTCTCCCTACTCGTAACTACTCCTACGAATGAAACATTTCTTCAATAGCTCTGAGATTTGCTTAGCCAAATCTCTTCTTTCTTTGGGGGCCATATGTCTCAAAGGAAGAGTGACGGGTCTTGCGCCCTTCTCCAAATCGATTCAAAGGTCAATCTCCCTATGGGGTGGGAGATCTGAGACCACCTCGAAGGCATCAAAAATTCACAACTACGGGAATAGATAATATCTCTCGAAAAACCGATAGATTTAGTGAGTATGTCTTAACTCAACTAAATCTTTGGTGTACAAAGAACTTCTAAGTCACGACTTCCATGACTCCTTACTCGTACTACATTCTTATAAGAATCAAGAATGACTCCATAATATGAAAACCAATCCATACACCAGATAAGTCCATACCCCTCAAAATTTAGAACGTACATGATACATATGAAATCAACGTCATATATATATAACACTTGGTCTTTGAAAATAAGAGAAAGATGGATCAAACCCCTAATGGGATTGGAAACCTCTATTGGGCCGCTGAACATTTAGGTTTTAAGGTTTAAGAAATTTACCGCTTTCCAAGCTATAAAGGACGTGGTGCCTCTAAATCAAATATGGTATGAATAGTAACCCAAAAAATAAGAGTTATACTTTCTAAAGCTGCTTTTCCTCGGTCTCTCGATGGCTTAATGACAATAAGGATAGCTTCAATAGAGTAGGCATGTCCGTTTGGTCCTTCCTTAGCCATCTTGGGACTGATTCTCGTGACACCATTCCTCCTGGAAGTTAAAACACTTTCCTTTAAAGGCTTCCTTCATCAGACTTAACCTACAGTCTTTTGCTTCATGACTGCTCTTTTGGCATCTCTTACGCACATTTACTTCTTGAATTTCCCATTTGACTTCTTGTTGTCCCAAAAGCTCCCTTTCTTGGACCCTCCTTGCTTTTTGGTCTGTCCAGACTTTTCTTTCTCTCTCTTATCTTCCTCATTGGCCACGTGCAACATCGCCATTTCTACCAACATCTCGTACGTGGCCCCCATAATTACTTGGGTCAATAACATTTCTCTTAGCAGGGAATTTAAGCCCCTCATGAACTTCATGGCATTTTTCATAGGTGTGTCTGTCAGGCTCATCCTGAATTTAGCCAATTCAGTAAACTAGCTATGTACTCCTTAAGGGTAGAATCTTCTTGTCTCATCTGAATGAACTTTTCTAATTGCAAGATAACCTCTGCTCTAGACATGAATCTCATCTCGAATCAGTCCTTGAATTCCTTCCAAGGGAATATCCTGTCTGGATGCTCATCAACGACAAAGTTCTGCTAATTTAAAGCTTCTTCCCTGAGGTGCCAAGCTGTCATTCTTATTCTTAGATGATCATCCCAGCCCAACACTCTAAATATCTTCTCACACTTACCAACCCCTTATTTAGCTCCCGAATATCCTTTAGTTCCAAAGTATGTCTTCCCTTCCATATTGAGAAAGTCCTTACATAGCTTAGGAAGGTCGACGACATATGGTGCTACATCAGTGGCCGGATCAGTGGGTGCTACTGGTGCAGCTGGAGGAACAGGAATCTGCTTGATAGTCCTAAGGTATTGTTTAAACCATTCGGGCATTCCACGAGCGGGTGATTTTCCGTGGGTAGGGTTCCCTTGTTCGAAAGAAGATTGATCATCAGCCATATCAACTATCTGTAGGTTAAACCTTTAGTGATGATATCCTAAGATAGTATTTACATGTTGAAAGAAAAGAAAAGTTTTCCTAGTGTATGTGCATACGTTTAAGAAGATGGGGTATAGGTATAATAAGAATTATTTTGAAAATTCACTTTGAAAATTCATTTGAGAAACCTTTTTCAAAATAACAAATACGTCTCTCATACATATAGTTCCTTTTCCTGTTGATCGGGTCATGACGTTGATGCCAAATGTGACAACCCACCCCGGAATAGGCTTAAATGTCGACCCATAAAAGACCCATCAAAACATAGATCCATTCTAAGGCAAGCCGTAGGTAGTAAAAAGAAGTAACATTGCAAACCCATAACTAAACTTTCAGAACTCACAGCAGATGGAACAAAATATAATAGTAAAGTGTACCCATTTATTTCACAACTAGAAAATGTCATAACATAAAATCCCATAAAAACCGTAATATAATATCCGTTATAACAATTGTTTAAATCCACATGTACACATGAATGAAAATAATAATAAATACTACCATTTGCATTTCATTTCCGAAGTAGATCCCATATCCCAATTATACGTCATAAATAGCTAATAATGTAAGAGGCGGTACCCAAGCCACTTAATACTTCTAGTTGGAAAATAGGCAGCCTTTTTATTTAAGGCTTATTTGCAGAAGCATGCTCTTTGATGGTACAATCTAGCTGACATCATATGGAATCTCATAGGCCACTTAATACTTCCAAGTGGAAAATAGGCAAGCACCATCATTTATGGCCTATTTTCAGAAGTGGACCTTATAGGGATATCACCTAACGTAACCACTTAGCCAAGTAGTAATTCAACCGGGGAAAAAGGTGGGTCCAACCACTTAATGCCTCTAGTTGCAGAAATGAAGGAATTCCAATAGAGTAATGGCGGCTCTCTCCTCGAAAAAGATCTATCTCTATTTGTAGGTAGGTGATTATTTATAGGGGAATTCAATAAGTATCGAGCCAGAAGTCCAAGTGCAGAAGAGTCCAGTTGTTATGCCAAGTCATCACCTAAAATCTCAAATCAATTTGAGTCATTATGATGGATCGCTAGCTATCCGTAGAGGATGGATCACTAGCTATCCATCAAATTATCATATTTTTCTACTAAAAGCCTTTACATGGCGCTATGAGGAGCTCAGAAAGTTTGAGGGTTATCCGACCTATCTTGATGGATCGCTAGCTATCCATATGGAATGGATCACTAGATATCCGTCCACTTGGCATATTTTTGAGTGATCTTTGTTTGGCTATCTTCCTATCTTCTACTTAAGTGTTTTGTCCAAATATCAAGTTGTTTAGAGTTAGTTTGATCTTCCATCTTCATGGGTCATCTGGTCAGGAAGAATTGTCCATAACTCGCTCAAAATTCAACAAAATCATATGAAACTTTGCATGTACTCTCCCTACATGGTTCACTAGCGACCCATCAAGATGGATCATCAAAGATCCATCATATTAACTCCAATCAATCCCATTTTCTCTATGAGCCTTCTTTTATGTCTTCTATTTATTCTTTCAAAATCTAAAGTCAATCCGACCCCGTATGAATTCTCTAGGTCCATTCTAAGTTAGCTACTTTTGGTCAAACCTTTTGAATCAGATGTCTACACTTCTCGAGCAAGATTTTTTGGCATACTATGTAGCTTGGAAAGCATGCTTAGAAATGGTAATGAATCATGACGTAAGAGGTTTGGAAACTCATGGATCGCTAGTGATCCATGGATGATGGATCGCGAGCAATCCATCTGTTGGTATTTTATTAGCTTATTGTCCTTGAGTCCCATTTACTTGTTTGCTTGGTTTTTTGGTTGGTCCTTGAGTTATTCTAGCATAATCTGAAAGTTCTAACTCCTATTGAATTCTGATGGGTTAAAAACATGAATAACACTTGCCTCCAAAGCGCACCTTTAGAATCAAAGGTTTTCTTTGCTTAAGAACAAGTACCTACCTCTAGTCTTCGATAATTGAGCTTTCCAGATGCCTTAGCCTTAATTAATCTTCCAATTCCTTCGAATTCTCTTACCAATCATAAATATTTCCAAACATGTTATATCCTAGGACTCTTACTCTGCCTGGGTGTAATCTATGCATCACAATCATTCTGATTTTATTCGGAGTTATTACATTACGCATCTCTGATTAAATCACATGTTTTAATTACATCACTTATCTCCATTTGCATCACATATCTCTAATTATCACATTTTCATTTGGGATTTTCATCACTATCAACTTTTACTTCTCATTCAAAGTTGTCACATCATATATTTAAAAATCACAGTATATATCAAAATCGTATGATATATCAGTATCACATCATATATCGAAATAATTCTATGTTCAACTAGGATTTATTAGTTTTATTCTACTTATATGAAATTCAAATTCTTTTATTAAATAAAGTCTATTTTAAGGCTCTATATCTCCTGATCGTTTAGGTTTAATGCATGATCTCTCCGGATTATTTAATGTTTAGTTTAATGCAGAATCTCTCCAAATAGTTTATTGTTTAGTTTAATGTGCGATCCCTCCAGGTCGTTTAATGTTTTGTTTAATGTACGATCTCTTCGAATCATTTAATGTTTTAAGTTGAGGGGACGATCTCTCCATATTGTTGTTCGTTAAGCTAAGGGGGATGATCTCTTCGAATCATTTTCTTATTATGTTAAGGGGGGTTATGTAAGCCCATCCGCTCACTCTCCCGTGAGGGAACTTACTTCTTACACTCTGGTCCCGTCTCTTCGGTCGGGACTCTATAGCGTTCGATATTGTATAAGTCCATCCACTCACTCTCCGGCAAGAGGACTTGCACCTTGCACTCCGGTCCCGTCTCTTCGGTTGGGACTCTAAGGTGATCAGTTTAATGTTCATTCCAGATACTCAACTCAGAACGTACCTATAGACCGATCTTGGTCTCGTACACGTGTAAATGGTCCGAGATTATTTAAGACAGAAAAAGCAAAAGGCAAAGTAAAGGATGAATGTACCTCATATTCCATCTACGGGTTTCTGGTTTCAGCTCATGGGGTCATGTATTTGTACTCTGATTTGCTACTCTAGCTCCAACATCAACCGGTCTAGGCATTAAAGCTCATCCTAGATCCAAATCTGTCATGCCCTCCAACCATAGGGGCATTCTATCAGTTTGTTTTGCTCCAACTCCAGATGCTCCTGCATTGGGTCTTATTGTTGATTCCAGCATTGCCCCCCAAGCATCGGTCGTTCTAGGTATGGAGGCAGTATTCCAGCTTGTTCCAATCCAGCACCAGCGGCTCCTGTTGTTATTTCTCATATTTTGATTCATACTCCTTTAGATCTAACTATCCCTTGCTGCTCCATCCCCCTCACCTTAGATAATTCAAATTCATGTGTTTAATGATAAATTAGAAAAAGAATAACCAAAATTGAACTTACGGATCAAAATATACGGCAAAAATAATTCTTAGATCAACGATCATTTTTGCTGTCGTTTTTCTCTCGTGATAACAACAAACAAACACAGTTTTGACCAAGCTAACTTCGAAATTTCAGAAAATTTATAATATAAAAGTTGAAGGTGATTTTGCCTTATGCTTTCTAGTTTGGATTCATGCTTTTAATGATGATTTACAGTAGTGAACTTGCTGGAAAAAAAAATCATTACAGTAATATTTGTTTTGGGATTGAAGCTGAAATGATTTTGGCCATACCTCTCACGTTTCTTATCCAAATTAAATAATTTTAGATGTCCCGGAAAGCATATACTTTGTACTAAAAGTTTTATGTCTTGAGTTTTATGAAATTTTGAAGTTAGCTTGCTCAAAATTGTATTCGTTTGTTGCTATACCGAGAGCAAAAGGATAGCAACAATGATCGTTGATCTAAAAATTATTTTGGACGTATCTTTTTATCCGTAAGTCCAATTTTGATGAATCATTTTCTAATTCCAAGATAAGAAAATTACATTCAACTTTTATATTTTGAATTTTTTGAAAATTTTGAAGTTAGCTTGGTCAAAATTATGAAAACGACAGCAACAATGATTGTTGATCTATATTGATTTAGCTGTATCTTTTGATCCGTAACTCCAATTTTAGTGATTCTTTTTCTGATTTCAAGGGATGAAAATAACCTTCAACTTTTACGTTTTGAGTTTTGTGAAATTTTGAAGCTAGCTTGGTCAAAACTATGTTTGTTTGTTGCTATTCCAAGAGCAAAACTACAACAACAATGATCGCTGACCTAATAATTGTTTTGGTCGTATCTTTTGATTCGTAAGTCCAATTTTGGTGATTCTTTTTCTAATTTTAAGCTAAGAAAATCACCTTCAAATTTTATGCTTTTCTTTTCCGAAATTTTGAAGTTAGCTTGGTCAAAACTGTGTTTTTCGTTGCTATCCCGAAAGGAAAATGATAGCAACAATGATCGTTGATCTAAGAATTGTTTTGGCCGTATATTTGATCCGTAATTCCAATTTTGGTGATTCTTTTTTTTGATTTCGAGCTTAGAAAATCACCTTCAACTTTTATGTTTTGGGTTTAGTTAATTTTGAAATTTACATGGATGAAAGTTCAATCTAAGGTCGCCGTCCGAAGACCAAAATGACAGAAGTAGTGACGTTCAAATCTCAAAATTGTTTTAGCCAATATTTGGCGAGTTGGGACGTTCGAGATCTCCTATTATAGGAGTAATAATCAATGAGAACCACTTATTGACGTTGTTTTACTTCCCGATGAGACGAGGCGAGTCTTGCGATGAGATTTCCCTTTTTTGGAATTATGGTTTTGAGAAACCATTATCAGATTTATTTGCACTTGTCGATAATACGAGGTAAGATATATGAGTATTCTGAGAATTTTGGGATTTGAGATTTTATTTTTATGATATGGAGTTAACTAGCATTAGTAAACCGTTCAATGCGAACCTGCAGTATGATATGCACGTTAACACTTTTCGGGTTCCTTTCCAAGAGTTTGTGACACATCCACGAGTATGTCAGTGCTATAGACCTACGGGTCATCTAAGTTATGTGATTTCGGTCACTATGAGTTATGTCACCTCGGTCACCACTGGTTATAGGACTTCGATCACCATGAGTATGACCTTCAGGTCCATGTGTTAGGTACCTAAATTATAAGTAGCACTGGACAAGAGTTTAGCACATGTAATATTGCTTTGGCATTGCAATAGAGGATCTGGCCAATCTGGGTTTTCTAAGTTTTTTGAATTTTATACGATTTCTCCATTTTGAGATATTTTTGTCACATTGATAGCCTAGTGCTACACGAGATGCTATATAAGGTGATTTCTTTTCTTATGAGTTTTAAACTCCTTTTGAGGGTTCCATGAGATTTAAGTTTTGAATTTGGATGAGTTTCTCTTATGGTTTTTTTATGATTACCTACATTTATATTGAATGCCTTGAGTATGGATTATCTTATGTTGAAATAAACCCAATTATTCGACAACCCATTGTGAATCGATACACTGGCATTATATTTGAACCATATGTACACCATTCCTTTATAGTTAAAGGAAGAATTCCCTTATGCACTTTTATTCCTCTTAACTTTTACTAATATCAAGTTATAGCTAGCCTGACTCGTGTATTTATTACTCGGGTCAGACCGAGTTGCAAGTTAGGTAGTTGGACTCTTAGCTCACTTATCTTTTGGTCTCCATCTTCGGCTTTGGATATAGCAAAGTTTTTGTGTAGTTGTCTTTTTGGTTGGAAACTATATGATGAATATATATTCTTTTGTAAGGATGTATGTATGTTTATATTATGGTTGAATAACACTTGTAACGGGTTGTATTATATTTGATGTAGGTGTATGCATATATTATCTATGTTGCTGTTCTGTGATTTGAGATTGTATAGTTATTATGTTTTGTTTCTGAATCGATCATGTTGCCACCATAGTATTGTATTAGATAGGGATAAAGTACGTCAAATGATTGATATAAAAAAAATGAGCACAAATACCGACATACTTAGCTCTTATCTAATGCAAGACTATGATGCTTGCCCTTAACCAGCCCTTTTCTCTGCATTAGTAGATAGAATTACTCGGTAACTGGAAGAAGCTATCCATCATCTCTTGTTGCCTAGAAAAGATCCCATCTTGCATCTTCTTCATCATTCTTTCCATTTCTTCTCTAATCACATAGATGGGTTGATGAGAAATTGAGGACACCTCTTAGCTACCCCTAGGCTTTGGTTGACTTGCCACCGCTCTAGATCTAGTATTAGGTCTATTTATCTTCTCTAAATCTTAGATTTAGACTTCGATTCTTTAGATTTCATTCAAGGTTCTCCATGAAAGCACCAATTAATCCAAAAAATGGATCAACACCTTGGTTCGAGTGTGAAAGCACTGATCCAAATAATCAATAGCACAAGTCCACTTTAATCAATCTTTATTTTGATTATACTAGTTGAATCTCTCTAGATATCCATTAGTTAGTCCTTAGATCAAAGTTACAATGAGTTAGAATAGTCACTAGTACAAAGGGACTAGAGAATCACAGTATTCTTTATTATGATGCTTCGCACTGGATCGCTAGCGCTCCATGGGTGATGAATCGCTAGTGATCCATCTACTTGGTATTTTATTGGCTGATTTTCCTTGAGTCACGTTGACTTTTTTGCTTGGTTATTTTAGTTGAGTCTCAAATTATTCTAGTATAGCCTGAATGTTCTAACTCCTATTGGATTTTGATGGGTTAAAAACCAGATTAATATTATTGTTACTAGTTAAGCATATTTTACATCGAAAATACGATTTTGCCTAAATAGTCTGTAAGTGTTGAACTTCTCCTGATACCATGTATCATCAAAGCCTGTACAGGCTTTAGTATTTAAAATCGTTTGAACATTGATTAGAGTTCATACTAGAGAGTCAACACAACCACGTTATTAATTATTTCCATGGTCGACCAATGGTAAAATAAATTTACAAATGATATAAACTAACAATAAGTTAATGTAAATGTTGTACTTATATTTTATGGTTATTTTAAGTATTTATTTTAAGTTTAAATCAGACAAAATAATGTATAAATTTATAAGACGGTTCATTCGATTTAGGGGCCAGAAATTAGTTAACTAAATGGTGATTCTAACGGGAGTCAAAGAGGCCATTGACCTAGCATACTCAAGCATATTGCTGGCCACGCTTGGGGGTATTGGAGGGCTTTACCAAGTACTTAAGGGCTAAAGAAAATAGTGGAGAAAAAGGTTCAATCCTTAGCTATCATAGTATAGCCTCCACTCTATTACAGGACACTTTTACTATTTTCTTCCGTAGCCGCCTACCCTTATCATTCCCATTGGTCAAGTCATCTTTTTAGATTTGCAAACCAAATAGGATGAGAAGACTATGAAGCTCTAAGAAGAAATTATCATCAAACAATGTGTTAGACTCTCGGTGGGACTGCTTTGATGAAAGGTATACAATTATATCTTTATATATTCAAATATCTATTCAAGCATATCATTTTTCCCATCATCACACTGTAATTATACTTGGCCATAACTTATAAAAAATACATTTTAATTTATATATATAATTGAATTTAATAATTAATTTGATGCATGTGTCAAAATATATATATATGTATATATATATGTATGTATGTATATAATACCGAATATATACATACATATATATATATATGTACGTATGTATGTATACACATTTATTATTTTGTTTTTTGAAAAACAAATCGTAGATCCTAATATTTTATATATGTATACACACACACTTTAACATCCTTACAAATATTTAAATTATAAAATTATTACTCTGTTGGATCTCAGAATTAATTTAAAAACATTTTTTTATACTTTATTATCGAACCAAATTTACCAAAAATTTCGACCTAGTTCATTATTTTACCCTAATTGAAATTTTTTATTGCAAGTGCTGTAGCATAATAAAAAATATATTATACATATAGTATTTTCAACAAGTCAAACTTTTGAAAAATAGAATTTCAAAATTGTTTATCTAAAGGCAAAATATAAAATAATATTATATATATATGTGTGTATACATATATATTATTAAATTATAGTAAATAATAAACTTTATTTTAGAATGATTAATATGTATATACATTTTAAATTACAAATATTTTATAAACATATGCAATGTAGAGGAGGGGGGCTTACAAATTATAAATCCACATAACCTTAATGTCTCTTTATTGGGAAAATGGCCATGGAAATTTAATAATAATAAGGAAAACCTTATTTGAAAAGAAATGATTTCGAATCTATTTTATGGTAGAACTTTTAACCCTCACTATGTCACTTAAAATTCTAACAATATGTCTCACTTTAAGAAATCCATCTTAATTTTTTAAGCAATAACATGTTAGCTTGGCATGATAGCAGGATTTCTATTACACCCCTTTAAGTTGAGTATAAAGAGCCTTATGAAAATTAGTACTTTTAAATGTGCTCTAATTTCAGAGGCTTATAGATCTAATGAATTTTCATGGTGCTTTAATTTCAATCTGGCCCTTGAAGATGTTTCCTTTACTCAATTTGTTTTACCTTGTACTAAGCTAGAATATTATGACTTAGGCAATGAGAGAGATATAAAGATTTTGTAACACCTCAAAAATTTTAGTGGACAATTTATTATAGAATTAAATTTAAATTGAAAAGGGCAAAAACGTAAATTTTACAAACGTTCGAATTTGGCTACGAAACTTGTATGTTATGTTTGTAGCGATTTTTTGGACAATTTTCATACATAGCACTTTAAAATCGAAGCTAGTATGGAGAAGTTATGGAAGTTTTGAAATTTGAAAATGAAATCAATTAAACAAATAAATAAGGAAATAAAGTATCAGTGAAGAAATAGCTCCATCGGTTGACACCCTAGGGGTCGTTGGATGATAAGCAGCCGTCGATCGTCCCCCAAGCGGTCAATTGGTTGTTTCTCCAGATCGATGCATTCGAGGGGCGATAGCCCGGATTTAAAAAATATCTTTACTTGGCTATGAATTAATTATTTAAAAAGTGTAGGATGACACCAAAGATTCTCGAAGGGTTGATCAATGGTCAGTAATAATCTTAAACCCCTATAAATACACAACTAACCTAAACCCTAATTTATTGCAAATTTATCAGTATACCAACACTCTGCCAGATTTCACCTCCTCCACTTATAAAATTCTTGAAATATAAACAAGAATAAATTAGAGAAGTCTAAGAAGATCAAATCAGGAAAACAACTAACGAACGAGGAAGGTTTCTAGTTGGAAATCCAAAGGAAAGCTTGGATTTGAGGTGAGTGCGCACATTTTTAAAAAGATGATTATTTGTAGTTAATTTTAATATGCTATTATATTTTGGTTTTTAGAAATTAAATTGGAAAATTTATATTGTTTAAACTTGAAATTGAATTATAAATTATGTTGGTATAATCTTGTTAATATAAAGATTAATCTTAGTAAACCCTTTTGTAATCAAAATGAAATTCTTACAATATGTTAGTATAACTTAATGATATTGACATTGAACCCTAGATTAAATTGATTACTATGAAATTTAAGTAGATTATGAGTTAAACAAACACCTCTTTGAATTCACAGGAATTATTCAATAAGAAATTATAAGCTACTACTAAAAATTAGAGAACAAACAGAATTAGATGATAATTAATCGAAATCAATGTAAACAAAAAACCTAACCTAAAATTCACACTACGACCGGTCAACTACAAAACGTAAAGCGGTCAATCGACCAAGTATATCGGCCAGTTGGAATTCCAGAAGAACAATCTGATCCTCGGCTACGGGCCCGTGTTATAAATAAAACTATTTTAAATGTAAATATGAGTGTAATTTGGGTGTGTATATGCATGTTAGGTTAGGAAGCTAGTCCCTATTAGGCGACACTAGGACATTGCAGAGTCAGTTCAATTCTACTTATCCAATGGTGGTTGATATTTAACTAGGAGGGGCGATTCAATCACAAATGGTGCTCACATGAGGTTATACAGTAGATGCGCAGCACCGACTGATGCCTGGTGAAGTGTGTGGGTCCAGCATAGTGGGAGTTCCTTGGTATTCACGGATTCTGACACGACGTAATGTTATGTTGTTGTTGGATCCCGAAACATTAAATAAGAGGCAATTATCTTACCATTTAGAGGTGGATATGGATGCAGATGATAAGATGCTTCGATGAGTCAGGATTTTATGCTCCTTCCAATGCATAACGGGGGTGCGGGTATGGGTAGTCGTAGTTGTGGAAAACTTAGTCCCATGGTAGAAATGGTAGGGTAATCCTATGTAGAATAGTCCAGTAGCTATTAGCTGATCAATAGTTTTCTATAGGTTCGATCAGTTGTTCGATCCTAGGTATGACCATGCACAAGTTTTTTGTGTAGGTGTGTATCAAGTTAACACCCTTAAGTAAAGAAACATGGTCATTCACGGACATCCGTAGAACACCCTAAGTCACATGGAATATTACTAAAGTCAACTATATGTGATAACCACATATTAATGTCATACTCATTCACCATAATTTTGGCTGAGCCATTCATTTCCCTTCTTTATCCCCCACAATAGGATAATAAGATAGTGGTTGATTTGACAAAGCATGGAGAAAGGAGCTAAATATTAGAGTTCCACTACCCTTAGTTGTTCCTTATATAGTTATTTGTTGTATTAAATGTCTTGTTAAACCTATATTGTATTTCGAAATAATGTATATGAATTGAGCATTTTAAAGGTTGTTTTTCTAAAATGTCTATTTTAAGTGCTTATACGTTATTCTTTTCACTGTGAGATCTGAAAATGTAGAATACGCTGGATTTATATCTATATTCTCAACCTTATAATGCACCAAAACCCGATAGCTCGTACTTCCTGACACCTATGTGATTCTGAAAGTAACCCTAGGATTTGGATCAGTATCGGAAGGTGCGAGTTGTTACATTTGATATCAAAGTTAGATAAGATTCCTTAGGATTATGTGCATATTTGGAGAACATACTTGAAAAGTTTTTGAAAATAAAAAAGTTTTCCATAAAGGTTTTCAAAATGTTTTTTGAATTTGACTTTTGAACAGTATATATATATATATATATAATTTCCAAATATTTAATATATAAGTATACCAAAAAGAAACCCTTTACATCTCCCATAAAGAGACGAAAGAAGAGGTTTCCTATACCAACTTGTAGTGACAAGTAAATTATGAATTTAAGGATGGATGGAGAAGATTATTACTATGGGATCCTTATAGCTAAGTGGGATATGATAAGTGAAAAAGAGAACATGAAAGATTTCACTAACTTGGAGCAAATCTCCCCAATTTGGGTGGAAACCCTATTCTTATATTGGTAAGAATTAAAGACTACTTTTTGTTAACATGGCTAGAGTGTTTCTATATTGGAGCTAGACATTGTAATGGAAGATAAACTTTAGTTAACCATTTTTGGAAAGAATGACGGAAACCCATGCACTTAAAGATTTGTAGGTATTATTGGGCTTGTGTACACTAGGTTGCTTTTATCTTCACCGATTTAAGTGACAAACTAGTCAATGTTTTATGAAAGTTAGATACAATAGACGTTTGATATTTTAAAAAGAAAAATATGTTTTATTTATTACTTTCTATATAATGATCAGACACACTATATAAACTTTTTCCAAAAAGTAAAATTAAAGGAACTTAGCAAAAGCAAATTTTCAATAAACTGCTTTAACGCTTTTGTTTTTAGGCACATTGCTGCACTTACCCTTGAAACGTCTTTGCATTTAAAACAAAACTTTTGAAAAAAAAATGAAGGAGTATGTAAAACCTAACTTTTGAACCACTATTATAAATAAAAAATGGTTAGTGCTTGAAAATGTCTTTTATAAATGTTTCTATTATACTTTAATATACATATATATATATATGTATGTACATATGTATGTATGTATATATGTATGTATATGTGTATAGTGTGTTAAAAAACATCACATCTTCTTTAAAAATACAATTTTAGTGAGAGTTTCATATTTATAAAGGCATATTTTAGATATATAAATTTTTTATGTAAAATTTCCTAAGTAAAGATAAACCATTTTTTATTATTTAAAATTAAATAAAAATGTCATGATCTTTATAAAATTGCGACATTTGTTAAAAATGAATAGATGGTTTTACAGTTCAAAACTCACTAGTTTGTGAAAATGGATTCAAAGATTTTGATTTGGAAGGTAAATTAAGGTCATAGTTGTCGCTTAAACTTAAAAAGGGAAGAATTAAATTGAAGTTAGATAGAGAGAATTACACGACCTACGAGTACTAAATTGATTCTGAAGTTCATAAACATTGCAATATTTAAGGACAGAGGTAGGAAGAGGTATGGAGATTTAGTAATCTTTCTAGTCAAATTTGTATTGAAAGAGTAGAGTACTAGATCAAACTTCATGTTATAATGAAGAGTGAACACCACTTTGAGTTTTAGCCCCAAATATGGTTTGAGTTGTAGAATCTTTATGAAAGAAAGTTTGGAAAGTACGATTTGGATATAACATATTTTAGAGTAAAGAAAGAGTAAGCCCAAATGTTATTATTATATCAAAGAATGCTGCAGATGCAAGAAGTTTTTCTTTTTGAAGTGTTAAAGGGATAAGTAGGGTCTGCATCAATCCTTATAGGGAGTGGTAAGTAAGAAATGGCCATTACCTTGATTACATTAGGCAATCTAAATGAGGCGGTAAGTGTAGGCCCAACGCTATATTAGCAAGGCTCATACCATATAGCTGAGAATAAAATACATGTAGGCTACGAACGGTCCTGGTATTGTGTTGTTCCCTTGATGTTTTTAGGCGAACCAAGTGGACATGAGTGGAAAATTATATATTTTTATATATTATTGGATGTATATCATTGCAGATGTGCTCCACATATGCCTAAATGCAAATCTTGAAATTGTAGGATTAAATATTGCATATACTCGAACATGGAAAATAAAGGGGAGTAGTTCCTAAATTTATAGGTTTGTTAGGTAATTGAATTAGGCTAGTAAACACAAATTAGAAGTTGTCAAAAATTAGAACAGGATTTAAGTGGTATTTTAATTCATAGGAATAAAGTGTTCAGCAATATAAATTTCTATAAATTAGCTAGTTTTAGTGCAGAAGTGTATCGTTTGAAAAAACAAGAAATATGCCTAAAAGAAAGAGATGTACAAAATATGGATGTTTACCATATTTTGTACCATCTATTTCAATAATAACAGAAAAGATAATTCTTTATAAGATAATTCTTTATAATTCTAAACATAACACAAATCCTCTTTAAGATAATTTATGGAAAGCTACAGGGTTCACATTTCCTTTTGGGGAAGATGTAATTCCAATGCATTAAAATGCAGAAATCCACAAGTATAAACCAAAGTATTAGTCATTATGTACATTAGTTCAGTGTGGCAAGGCACCATTCCATATTGAGTTGTCTTTGACTATGGGATAGTTGGAATAAAATGGTAAGAAGTTACATATAGGGAAAAGGTCCTATTGATGGGATGGCTGTAAGAAATTGTAGATTTTAGAAGTTCAAACTTCAAAGGATATCCTAGATGAAGTTGGAGTTAAGATTGCGCAAAGGATGGTTAATTTAAGGATTTGGGTTCTCATCAAGAGAAAATATATTACAATTTGCACGCATTAAGGAGAGGAGGCGACTTTTATGGAAAATGAGATATGGATATTTTCATAAGATTTTGAGAAAAAACTAGTAGGATTCCTTTCAATCATTCCTTATATAAAAAAGAGACCATTTATTTGACAAAACTATCATCGGGAATTGACTTAAGTAATAGTTTTACGTATATCACCCAACCGATAATCTTGAGTTCTAAAACAATTTAGGTTTGGATTTGAATTAATTTTAGGACTTCACTTACGCATAGGATTTTAATTGCTAGGTTCAATGGAATAATAAGAAATTCAATTCATTTGATGCCAAGTGAGTCACCGTCCACTTACAAGTTGTCTTACCTTGGTATCACTAGGATGGAATAATTGATATACTGCAAGGATGATTTAAGGTTTTGTGTATGTGCCTTGAGGGTTGCATAAGGCTACGTTCATTTAAGAGCATATATGTGCTTAAGTTATCAGTATGGTGCATAGAGACGTCATTTTAGGTGAGTTAGTAGCAAGGACTGTAGAGGTTTACCTATGAATATACATTTGGTTTAGATTAAGTTTACATGCTAGTAGTAAAGTCGTTAATTTAATATGGAAGGACGATCCAGTTGAGTGAATTTGGGAGCCCTAGAAGGAAATCCAAGCTACCAATCAGAGCTCTTTTTTGGTATGTTCCCATTTTTGTTGGTATAGTTAATTAGGCGCTTAGAGTTTAGCTACTATATTCCATAGGTAGGAATCTTTGGATGATAGGCATGGTTGTAAAGGCGTCATTAGGGTATGTTTTGGATGATGGTTGTAAATGGATGTATTTTATTAATTGGTATTACATACGTGGGCCAATTTGTTCATGTTGTCCCATGACACACGTTACCTTATCTATTTTATTTTTATCGATAATATGCTCATGGTTGCTGCATATGTGTTGAATAGTTTCACATACATATAGAACTGTCAGTATATGTACATAGGATATTGCATATTTTTAGGATGCGTAGCATAAGCACTTGCATTCTAGGTCGACTAGTTCAAAAGACCGTCTAATTATGCATTAGTCATAGGTTCATATGCGTTCTATACCTGTAACGTTCGCGATTTTTCGTTGCCGAAAAACCGAACAGTTAGGGTTTTAAGAAAAAGAAAAAGATAGAAGAAAGAGGTAGAAGATAAAAAGAGATAGAAAATAGAACGGTACAGAAAAGAAAACAACAGAACAATATTAGAATCTCACAATTCGCAGCGGAATAACATATAATAAATAAATGAATAATCTTTAAACAAAGAACTATATCAGTTATTACATTTTATACATTACATTACATCATCATCAGACTGTACAACATCAAACAACAACAAACAATGCAGCGGAAAAAGAAATACTATATACTAGTAATACGCCATGCCATCTAGCTTGCCTCCAGCAACTCCTGAATATCCTGAATAAACCTTAACTCTTGACTGCCCGTGTGGAAATTGGTGGGCACCCAGAGTTTAGGAAGGAAAACAATAAACTCCGAGTCAGTCATGTGACTGGTGTGATAACTCAAAATAGTTTATTTATCTTTGAAAACAAAATAGAGGAATACTTTTAAAGTCAATTCGCAATGCTTTTAAAAAATGAGACTACCATAAGGCCTCCCGCACACACACGCAATGCAAACACAGAATCAGAGGAGATTTCTCCTTATGATAGTCAAAGATGCTTGATACGCATTAAAAGAACATTTGATATTATTACTAGTGCATAGTGTAGGCAAAATTCATTTTGAAAATAGAATATAAATCTTAGCCAACATAGACATTTCGAACTATGTCTACTATAGATACCATCCAAACAGTGGGGCGCCACCATAAGTGAATGATAGGTTCTACAACTAAAACCGTACAAGTCTCGTATTGTTTCTTTGGATTTCCAACAAATGGTCGGGCCAAGGAACTTCCCATTGCCACATGGAAACGCCTCTGGAATGACGTCCCGAGAACCAAACCGGATCTCTGCCAACACAAGGCTGGGTTACCCCTAACTGGGTAACTACTGACACGAAAATGTCATCCCCCGATCGTAACCGATCTATCCGAGGATCCTCGATTTCCAACAACCACAAAATATGCAGCATCAACATAGGTTAAATATCTGGGCTCCATACCATGATACCACCTCTATCCAGAAGGAATGACATACGCTAAAGGGGCGCTACCCCCTAATAACCTTGCTGCATCCTTCCTGTTTTGACCATTTCCGGGGTGTGAGGTCCGACGAAGTCTCGTCCACAAAGCCACACTTTATACAAAAGCCGTGCTTTGGGTCAACAAATGATCATAGAAATGGTCACCAAGATAAATGATCAAATAAATGATCCTATCACAAATGATCAACACAATGATCATTTCACAGCAACACTCAGCATGCCACACCACCAAATTGGGAGTATATCACTAATAACCTTCAACTATATAACCTCTGAGCTCGTACGTCTCAGTGAAGGGTGTTAAGCTAAGAGAATAAATTCTCCGCCACCAACAGAAATATATTTGAACGAAATCAGCTTTATATCTCAATTTGTAATGTCAGACATACAATCATACAAGTCTGTTCCGGGATCGAACAGAACCGAAGGCACTTCCAAAGAAGTCCTTGAAATCCAGACATTCACTAATCACGACCGGACTTCCCGTCACTAAGGGTGATAAAACCTCTATATCGAAGATCAGCCGATGTAGAGTAACTCGACGGTAATCCTTCCGTTTTCACAAATATCCGGTCTTCAACACCGGTCATCAATTGTAATCCATAACGACGTATCACATATTCGGAATGGGTTATACGACCCCAAGGTCCTTTCCCGGCTAACCCGAATAGTGAGCGCTTATTTAAAAATAAGTGTGGCATTCAAATTCAAACAATCACAACAAATACCTATTTAAAGGTAAATATTGATAGTCGGATTATTTAACTATCAATAGGCATGCTCAACATCACCAAATTCCAAATAATTTCCCAAATTATTTACTTTCCAAAATATCTTTACTAGATATAAAATTTCCCACACTTCAAACATTTGAAAACTAATTTTCAAATCACTTTTTAATCCTTTACCATTTTTGAAAATAAATTTCAATCAATTTCCTTATGCGAAATACTTTCATTTCAAAATGGTTTATTTAAACCAATTAAATAAATCCTTAACGATTTACTTTATATTTACGTTCCAAATCCGTAAATTAATTCCCATAGTTCCAAAAATAAATCAACATTTATTTTTAAACAAATTCCCCTTTTTTATTTGTAAATTCCATAGTGAATTTACATTCCAAAATATTTATGAATATACGATTTCAATTATTCATTTTCAATTTACCTTCAAAAAGATAAATTCTCAAAACATTTCATTTCATATTGGAAAAACATTTCCATACTTATTTATTCATAAGTAATTCACAAACCCATTCAATTTCAACACTTGGAAAATATTCAATATACTTAAATCGAAAATTAAGTATATATTTCATTCTTTAAGAAATCATTCTCTTAAACACATTTGTTTGGGCCAAAACAAATGTTACGTAAAACATCGTTACGACGACCCAAAATCACTAGTATAGGGATTCAAAGTTTAAATAGATATATAAATCCCAATACTATACAAACCATTTCCTTTCGGAAACCATTTACTATAACAACAGTGTTATAGTCCACCATTTCCTTCTATTTCTCGAAAACGTCTATTTCAACAATGAATGTTGAAATCTATGTATTCGATACTTAATGCATTTTAAAACGTCTTTAAAATCATTAACTTCATTTCATAATGTTCCTTCCCCAAAAACATATCCATTTCATTTAATAATATATTCACTGTCTGTAACGCCCCGGAAATTTACGACTTTCGAAAATTCAACATCGATACTCACTTTATCGACTGCCGAGAAATCGAAGGGCGGAAACCCGAAATGTTATGGTTTAAGAAAAGAGGTAGAAGAAGAGAGAAAAAGATAGAAGATAGAGAGAAAGGAAAACAGAGGGAAAAGAGAATAGAAAATAGAACGGAACAGAAAGAAAATAACAGAACAACATCAGAATCTCACAATTCGCAGCGGAACAACATATAATAATAAATGAATAATCTTTAAACAAAGAACTATATCAGTTATTACAATACATCACATTTCATTACATCATATCATCAGAGTGTACAACAACAAACAACAACAAACAGTGCAGCGGAAAAAAAATGCTATATAACTAGTAATACGCCACGCCATCCATCTTGCCTCCAGCAACTCCAGAATATCCAGAATATCCTGATAAACCTTACTCTTGACTGCCCGTGTAGAAATTGGTGGGCACCCAGAGTTTAGGAAGGAAAACAATAAACTCCGAGTCAGTCATGTGACTGGTGTGAGAACTCAAAACAGTTTATTTATCTTTAAAATCAAAATAGAAGAATATTTTTAAAGTCAATTCGCAATGCTTTTAAAAATGAGACTACCATAAGGCCTCCCGCACACACACACACATGCAAACGAAGAATCGGAGGAGATTTCTCCTTATGATAGTCAAAGATGCTTGATACGCATTTAAAATAACATTTGATATTATTATTAGTGCATAGTGTAGAAAAAATTCATTTCGAAAGTAGAATATAAATCTTAGCCAACATAGACATTTCGAACTATGCCTACTATAGCTACCATCCAAACAGTGGTGACCACCATAAGTGAATGGCAGGTTCTACAACTAATACCGTACAAAGTTTCGTATTGGGAATTGGATTTCCAACGAATGATCAGGCCAAGGAACTTCCCATTGCCACATGAGAATGCCTCTGGATGGACATCCCCGAGAACCAAACCGGATCTCTACCAACACAAGGCCGGGTTACCCCTAACTGAGTAACAACTGACCGAATATGCCATCCCCCAGTCCTTTGGGACCTTTCAACCGAGCGCTCGCAATCAATTCACACAATCATAAAGTGTTTTCAACATGAGTAAGCATCTGGGCTCCATACCATGATACCACCCTTTTCCAGAAGGAAATGCACACATCCTAAAGGGCGCTACCCCTAATAACCTTGCTGCATCTTTCCTGTTTTGACCATTCACGGGGTGTGAGGCTCGACGAAGTCACGTCCACAAAAACATACTTTATACAAAAGCCATGCTTTGGGTCAACAAATGATCATAGAAATGGTCACAAAGATAGACGATCAAATAAATGATCCTATCACAAATAATCAACACAATGATCATTTACAGCAACACTCAGCATGTCACATTACCAAATTGGGAATATATCGCTGATAACATTCAACTACATAACCTCTGAGCTCGTACGTCTCAGAGAAGGGTGTTAAGCTAAAAGAATAAATTCTTCGCCACCAACAGAAATATATTTGAAAGAAATCGGCTTTATATCTCAACTTGTAATGTCAGACATACAATCCATACAAGTCTGTTCCGGGCTCGAACAAAACCGAAGGCACTTACAAAGAAGTCCTTGCAATCCGGATATTCACAATCCTGATCGGATTTCCCATCACTTAGGGAGTCTCTATACCGTTGCAACTCAGTGCAGAGACAATCGACAGGTCATCCTATCGCTCTCGCAAATACCGGGTCTTCAACACCGATCTTCAAATGCAATTCACAACGACGTATCACATATTCGGAATGGGTTATACGACCCCATGGTCCTTTCCCGGTTAACCCGAATAGTGAGCGCTTATTCAAAAATAAGTATGGCATTCAAATTCAAACAAATCACATCAATTACCCATTAAAAGGGAAATATTGATAGTCGGTTATTGAACTATCAATGGATATGCACACATCACCAGTTTTCCAAATAATTTTCCAAATTATTTATTTTTCAAAATATCTTTACTAGATATATAATTTCACATTTCAAAAAATAAATCAATATTTATTTTTAAACCAATTCTCCTTTTCATTCATAAATTCCATAGTGAATTTATAATCCAAAATATCTATGAATATTCGATTTGGATTATTCATTTCAATTTATCTTCAAAAAGATAAATTCTCAATATTCACTTCATATTGGAAAACATTTCCATACTTATTTATTAATAAGTAATTCACAAAGTTATTTATTTTCAACACTTATAAAACATTCAATATACTTAAATCGAGATTAAGTATATATTTCATTCTTTAAGGAAATCATTCTCATAAACATATTTATTTGGGCCAAAACGAATGTTGCGTAAAACATCGTTACAACAACCCAAAATCACTAGTATAGGGATTCAAAATTTAAATAGATATATAAATCCCAATACTATACAAAACATTTCCTTTCGGAATCATTTACTATAACAACAGTGTTATAGTCCACCATTCCCTTTTATTTCTCGAAAACGTCTATTTCAACAATAAATGTTGAAATCTATGGTTTCGAATCTCAACACATTTAAAACATCGTTAGATCGTTTTAATTTTGTTTAAAATATCACATTCAAAACAATTACTTCAACATATTATTCACTATTCAAAAACGTGAATATACTACGTTAACAGATTTCATCCTTTTATTCATTTTATTTTAAAGGATTATTCACAGTCAAAAACGTGAATATAACTCCATAAATAAGTTATAACAATTTACTTATCAAAATAAGTCGTTTGCGAATTTATAAAACAACGTTTATAAATTCTATTTCTATTTGTTTTATAACTACTTCCTTTATAAATTTCCTTTAGTAACCTATTCGATTTATAACTCAATTATAAATCAAAAGTTCACATTATAAGTTAAATGCTTATAAAACGATTATTTACGAAATCGTTCTTTTAAACTTCCCCAAATTATAAACTAAAGGTTCATATTATAATTTTACTTATAATTTATTTGTTTGAAAAATCGTTCCTTTGAACTTCATAATTATAAACCTTATAACTTATAAGATTCGATTATTTATCCAAAACCATTCTTTTAATAACTTTATAAATTTTACAAACCTACTGCTTATAAAATTCCATTTATAACTTCACCGTTTATAATTTTATGAATTTCATTCATTTATGAAATTTATTCACAATTCATTCTAACACTTATAAAAACTCGTTTTATAATGTCAATATTTCAATTTATAAATATCCATTTCTAAATCTCTTAATATAAATCAATTTATATTATTCTTTAAAACGTCTTTAATCTCCTTTATTAATCTATTCTTTTTTATTCGTAAAATAATTAAATTTTATAAATCCTAAATTTAAACTTTTCACAATAAATTCTAAAATCCCAAATTTTAAACTATTTTATAAAACCATTAACCTCATATTTTCAAAAATAAATCTTTAATCGTATTTCTCAAAAATCATAATTTTTATAACATTAAAATTATAACGTTTATTTATTTAAAATGGATCAATTCCAAAAAAATATTTTATAACTTATACTTTCAAAAATCACTTTAAAAATCATTTTAAAGTTTCAAAATTTGGTCCAATGATGCTACATACCAAATAGTCAATCACGACTACAACGACATCATATATCGATATGATAATCCATCAAATATCAAAATATCTGAAATCAAATAAATACTGTTGAGGAATCCTGTTGGATCCATCTAACCTGTTTTCCTGCATCCACAAACATTAGCACAATACCAATTCCACTCCAGTACGGAATTATCGCGGTATATGAGATTTAAAATATTATCCGCTTAATAGACGGCGCAATAGGGTCTCATCCGCTAAACAAATGCGGGAAATCAATAACTCCAATATATACATATGCCAATATATATATATATTGCTATTATATATAATACCAATTTCACTATTTATGAAATATTCGCGGTATATGTTTTTAATAAATAACATCCGCTTACTAACAGCGCATAATGTCTATTTTAACAATCAATAGATATCAATCAACATTCAAACATGCATTCAAATATTTTAAATCTAACTATTTAAAATAAAATCGAAACTGATTCGATTGAGTGAGAAGTTCTCACCTTGATTTAAATTTCGTTTTAGCGATTTATTTCGAATAAAATTAAACGGACGTTTAATTTTACCCAAAATTCTCACTAACTCCAAATGACTCCAATCTAATTCCATCGTGTAGTGCTCGTCCATACGATTCCAACGCTTCTTGTTTCGCGCATTTTCGACCTCGTATGAAAAAGTTATCACATTTCAAAGATTTTACAAATTTCACTGTAAATTATTATAAAATTCCTTTTACATTTAATTCTCTGCAAATCTGAGCCGTAGATCCAAACCCCCCCTGATCTGGACCGCACACCCCCTCCCCCCCCCCCCATCATCATCTTCACGCGCGTCTTCCACCAGAAAGGAGCACGCAATAATGAACCCAACACATCTAAATTAGGTTTTAATCTTGCAACTTCATCGTTCACCTATACTTCGATCAGGATACACCAATGGAAGCGCCTCACCTTCCTCTATGTTCGGCCCCAAGCAAGTTGAACTCGGCCCTCTATTGCTTCTTGAAATGCGTGCCGACCGTGTGCACTTCATAGCCAAATTCTGACGAATCCTGACCTCCGATGATGATCTTGACCGTTGGATAGATGGATCTTGTCATGCTCTACAATTTTGTAGTTGTATGTTTCTTGAATCGTTGAGTGGATGAAGAGATAAGAGGAGAAGAAGTTGGGATGTTTCTGGCCATCCATAGAATAGGAGGCGGCTGCAGTTTTAGATTAGGGTTTTTGATATTTTTTTTTATTGTGAATGGTGGGCTATTTATAAGGAACCGACGAAACACTATTCATTCCGGAAATTCCGAACTCCGATTCACGCGCCATAACCAGCGTTTCTAGGGTTTACCCCGCGTTCCGGACACAATGGAACAAGTTTCAGAAGCTAATTCGGACATCTGTGCGAGTTATGGCAATAAACGTTCAATTTGAATTAAACCGATTTAAATCGATTTCTAGGCGTTTTAATTTGTACCGGACAAACGGTAAATCCAATTGATACGAAATTTGAAACCTTACAATAATATCACATTACGGATCCGATGAAACTGGTTTCGTTGAAATCCGAGACATTTTGAAAAATGGCTATTTTAACTCGCCAAATTAAAATTAAAAATAATTCGATGCGTTTCGAGTTGCCACGATCAAACGATAACTCCGATTGACACGAAAATTGAAATCCGGTAATAACTAACTATTACGGATCCAATGGAACTGGTTTCGTTCAATTCTGAGACTGTTCAAAAATTGACTATTTTCACTAGTCGATTATAATATTAAAATATTCAATTTTCACAAATAAACTTTTAATTCGATTTTAAAAGTTCTAAAATATCATTCTAACTTCAATATGATAAAATAAAATTTTACAAATCATTTTCAATCATATTTAACCCAATTTTCAATTATTTCCATAATTTAACATATTAAATTATCGATTTAATTATTCAATTAAATCCAATAATTCAAATAAAAATTTATTCGACTTATAAATTCACTTATTAATATTTAAAATTAATTTAATATTCAATTTTAATAAATTAAAATTCTAGGTCGTTACACTGTCCAAAATCGTGAATATAATTCCTTTCATATATTCCTACCAACTTATCAAATCCAATTGATTTCGGATTTATAAACAACGTTTATAAACTCCATTTATATTTTTATAAACTTTTATTTATAAAAATCTTTTTTATATCTCATTTTAAATGCCAAAATCCGATTTATAAGTTGATTACTTATAAATCTTAGATTTTACAAAATCTATCCATTTTATATCTTCATATTTCAAAATTTATAAATCTCAATTTACTTATGAAATCCATTTTTATTTCACTTTATTACTTATAAAAACTAGTTTTATAATTCCAGTATTTTTAATTTATAAATATCAATTTTATAAATCTTTTTTTTATAAACCGTTATAATAATTCAAAATTCCCAATTAAACCATTTTATAAATTAATCACTATTTATTTCAAAAATCTTAATTTGGTTATATTTTACAAAAATCATAACTTTTATAACATTAAACTTATAACGTTAATTTATTTAAAATAAATCAATTCAAAATTTTAATAAAACGTATACTTTCAAAAATCACTTTAAAAATTCCTTTAAAACCAAAATCATTATTTTAAAACTTCAAAAATGGATCCGATGATGCAGCAGCACCAAATAGTCAATCACGACATCCAAATATCATATATCGATATGATAATCAACAAATATCACAATATCTGTAAATAAATCAATACAGTTGAGGAATCCAGTTGGATCCCTCCAACCTGTTTCCCTGCATCCAAAAACATTAGCACAATACCAATTCCGCTCCAGTACGGAATTATCGCGGTATATGGGATTTATAAAATATTATCCGCTTAATAGACGGCGCAATAGGGTCTCATCCACTATACAATGCGGGAAATCAACAACTGCAATATATACATATGCCAATATATATATATTGCTATTATATATAATACCAATTTCACTGTTTATGAAATATTCGCGGTATATGTTTTTAAATAAATAACATCCGCTTACTAACGACGCATAATGTCTATTTTAACAATCAATAGATATCAATCATCATTCAAACATGCATTCAACAATTTTAAATATAACTATTTAAAATAAAATCGAAACCGATTCGATTGAGTGAGAAGTTCTCACCTTGGTTTTATTTCCGTTTCAGCTTTTATTTCGAATAAAATTAAACGCGCGTTTAATTTTACCCGAAATTTTCACTGACTCCAATCGACTCCAATCCAGCTCCATAGCGTAGTGTTCGACAAAACGAAGCCAACGCCGCTTGTTTCGTAATTTTTCGACCTCGTATGAATAAGATATGATTTTTCAAAGTTAATACAATTTTATATTTATAATTATCTACACAATCTTTTTAAATTTGAAACTTCTCACATCTGGGCCATTGAATCCTAGCCTACAGATCAAAGCCATCCCTCTTCTTCTTCCCTCCGTCACGCATGCGTTCATTCCAGTAAACCATAACCCATTGTCGTCATCTAGATTTACATGCCGCTCCACCTGCCGACGTCGAGAGTTCATCAGACCACCACCATTCGAAAGCCAACGTCGAGCTCCACCACTGCCGTGAGTACGGCCAAACTCGGCCACCCCCTGAGCACACGAAACGATGATGAACGGCGACCAAACGCGGCCCCAATTCGACTTCAAACGACGATGATTACTCAAATCCACCGTTGGATTTATAGCTTACGCGATGCTCTACAGGTTTGCTTTAGAAATTTTTTGATAATGGTCGATGGTTTTAGAGATAAACGAGGGGGAAGACGAGAGATTTCTGGCCATGGGTTTCAAAAAAATGGCGGCCAGCTGAAGATGAAACCCTAGCCTTATTTTGGTTTTGCAAATAAATGAAGATGGAGGCCTTTTATAGAAAACTGACAAACACTATTCATCTCCAATTTTTCGAACTCCGATTTACGCGCGATGACCGGCGTTTCTAGGGTTTACCCTACGTTCTGAACACAATGGAATAGGTTTTGGAGGCTAATTCGGTCATATGCGCGAGATATGGAAATAAACGTTCAAAATTAAATTAAATCGATTAAACGATTTTCTGTGCGTTTTGGCTCGCCCCGGACAAACGATAAATCCGATTGACTTGAAATTTGAAATATTACAATAATATTACATTACGGATCCGATAAAACTGGTTTCGTCGAAATCCGATACTTTTTGAAAAATGGCTATTTTAACTCGCCAAATTAATATTAAAACAATTTCGATGCGTTTCGAGCTGCTACGATCAAACGACAACTCCAATTGCTACGAAATTTGAAATCCGATAATAACTAATTATTACGGATCCAATGGAACTAGTTTCATCCAATTCTGAGACTGTTCAAAAATTGGCTATTTTTCAGTCGATAATTAAATATTAAAATATTCAATTTTCACAATTTAACTTTAATTCGATTTTAAAAGTTCTAAAATATCATTCTAACTCCAACATGATTAAATAAAATTTTACAAATCATTTTCAATCATATTTAACCCTATTTTCAATTATTTCTGTATTTTCACATATTAAATTATCGATTTAATTATCCAATTGAATCCAATTATTCGAAATAAAATATATTCGACTTATAAATTTCACTTATTAATATTTAAATTCAATTAAATATTCAAATTTAAATTAATAAAAATTCTGGGTCGTTACATACTTCCCCCCTTAAAAGAATTTCGTCCTCGAAATTATCAAGTAAGAAAAGTTACAGAATCTATTAACTTTCCCAAAATCCATAGTTAAACTTCTTACAATACTTTACTAAGTTTTCAAATCATACTTAGTTATCCTTTCAAAACCAAAATATATCGTTTAATTTCCAATTCCAAAACCAAAGTTATAGTTTAAAAATTTCCCAAATTTTCTCAAAATTTCTTTAACGCCTTAAATTTTCGGAAAAATTCGCCATAGTCTCCTTTGCGCGGCTCGATCCGAAAAAAAAATGACAGTATATATATCACAAATATACATCTCATCAAGTGATGAGGCATCCCGCAGGGAAAAAAGTGTAAAAGTACGATATTTAATCCGAGATATGTACCTTATATTTTATTAGCGAGCATATACGGCTAATATAGCGCGAAAGCGAGCTCCAAAAGCGAAGCAAGCGCAATTCGCACCTACTAAACACTCAACAAACAACATGAGAATCATGCATATATGAAAATAGTATCAACATACAACATATAGCAACATAACAACTGCATCATATAGCAAATGCAACAAAAAGTAACAAATGCAACCACCAACCAACTATCATGCATAATCAAATCAATTTTCATTCATATTCTCATTAATATTCAATGAATTGGTTTTTAATTTAAATCACATTTGATTCATTTACATTGGATTTTACTAACATTCATTCATATTCAATTTTAATTAGTTTGCATTCACTAATTAAATCCAATATTAGTTCACTTCCAAATCAAATTCAATTCTATTCAAATTTATTTACTTTGAATTTGAATTCAGTTACTTTAGCTTCTAATTTCGCTAATACAATTTCATTAACACTTAATGAATTTTATATACAATCAATCAACAATCAAATAACAACCAATGTTTATTCAATCCAACCAAATTTATTCACTTTACATTCATTTTGGTTCAACACTTTTAATTCCAATTGGATCATATTAAATTGACTTCCATTCAAATTTATTCAACTTCCAATAACATTAGCTTTTAATGAATTAACATTTTCATCCATTATCCCATATCAATTTTATTTACATTCAATTGATTTTCATTTAATTGATTAACATTCGATCCATTTATCAATTCAATTGCTAATTCCTTTAACAATATAAAGTTGAATTTCATTTATATAACTCAAGTTCAAATTCTTAATGACTTCACTTCATTAATTCACTTATTAATTTACTTCGATACCAAAATTCAACTTCATTCAACATCACTTAAGTTATATTTCATTCCAAACACCTTTTGTTTAATTTTAACTTAAGTTTTCACTTATAAATCCAATTCAAATTCCAATCCTATTTAACTTTTCTACCAAAGCTAAATTTATTAACTCCTATCATAAGTTCAAAACTTATTTCACTTATATTCATCATCTTATAAGTTATACAATTTATATTCAACAATTACTACTTGGATTTTATTGATTTACTTATACTTCCTTTAATTTAACTTCATCCTTTAAGTTAAATTTATTCTATCGAAATTCAATTTGTATAAGTTATCAACTCATTTATCATTTCCATAATATTTAAATAGGATTCCAGAGTCTTTTCAACCTTTCAAAACCATTTTTGAAATCAATTCAAATATCTTTTGAATTTCAAAACCCAATCCCTTATTTTCCAACAACTTTCCTTTAAAATAATCTGGCAGCAATTCCTCTTTTGGAAACCCGAAAACGAACACCAATGATGCCGCGGTCATCATTGGAATTATTTTCCAGCGATCGAAAAGAGTTTAGAGCTTTCATCTCTTCAAAACAATTTTCCCAAAATATCAATCCTTTCAAAACACTTCTCTGGAATTTTGTTTTCAGATTATAAATCACATTTTATAAACCTTTTACTTATATAATTTCACTTCTTATATATATATAAGATTATTTTACAATTGTAATCATATTAATTATAGTTCCATACTTATAATTCTTTTGCTTATACAATTATTCTTTTAAAAATTGTTATTTTTATTCAACAACCAACCAATCAACTCATATACTCTTTAATAATTCCGAAAAATTATTCCTTTATATATAAAAATATAATCAAGGTAAAATTATTTCATTTACCCAATTTAAAACAATATCGTGTCGAATTGTTCTATTCAAGTGTTTAGAGATCCTTATTAACAACGTTAATTACTCGTGTTGACCAAAATCCATATACCACTCAACAAACCAATCATCACAATATAAAACAATTTATATTCATTAACAAATACGCACTCGTATCTATTATTACACTCACACTCATTCTAGAGTACTGCTGACTCCATCTCTAATGAGTAATACCCAATAGAGCCATGGTTGTCGCTTAACCATATGCTCTGATACCAAATGTAACGTTCGTGATTTTTCGTTGCCAAAAAACCGAATAGTTAGGGTTTTAAGAAAAAGAAAAAGATAGAAGAAAGAGGTAGAAGATAAAAAGAGATAGAAAATAGAACGGTACAGAAAAGAAAACAACAGAACAATATCAGAATCTCACAATTCGCAGCGGAATAACATATAATAAATAAATGAATAATCTTTAAACAAAAAACTATATCAGTTATTACATTTTATACATTACATTACATCATCATCAGAGTGTACAACATCAAACAACAACAAACAATGCAGCGGAAAAAGAAATACTATATACTAGTAATACGCCATGCCATCCAGCTTGCCTCCAGCAACTCCCGAATATCCTGAATAAACCTTAACTCTTGACTGCCCGTGTGGAAATTGGTGGGCACCCAGAGTTTAGGAAGGAAAACAATAAACTCCGAGTCAGTCATGTGACTGGTGTGAGAACTCAAAACAGTTTATTTATCTTTGAAAACAAAATAGAGGAATGCTTTTAAAGTCAATTCGCAATGCTTTTAAAAAATGAGACTACCATAAGGCCTCCCGCACACACACACAATGCAAACGCAGAATCGGAGGAGATTTCTCCTTATGATAGTCAAAGATGCTTGATACGCATTAAAAGAACATTTGATATTATTACTAGTTCATAGTGTAGGCAAAATTCATTTTGAAAATAGAATATAAATCTTAGCCAACATAGACATTTCGAACTATGTCTACTATAGCTACCATCCAAACAGTGGGGCGCCACCATAAGTGAATGATAGGTTCTACAACTAAAACCGTACAAGTCTCGTATTGTTTCTTTGGATTTCCAACAAATGGTCGGGCCAAGGAACTTCCCATTGCCACATGGAAACGCCTCTGGAATGACTCCCGAGAACCAAACCGGATCTCTGCCAACACAAGGCCGGGTTACCCCTAACTGGGTAACTACTGACATGAATATGTCATCCCCCGATCGTAACCGATCTATCCGAGGATCCTCGATTTCCAACAACCACAAAATATGCAGCAACAACATAGGTTAAATATCTGGGCTCCATACCATGATACCACCTCTATCCAGAAGGAATGACATACGCTAAAGGGGCGCTACACCCTAATAACCTTGCTGCATCCTTCCTGTTTTGACCATTTCCGGGGTGTGAGGTCCGACGAAGTCTCGTCCACAAAGCCACGCTTTATACAAAAGCCGTGCTTTGGGTCAACAAATGATCATATAAATGATCACCAAGATAAATGATCAAATAAATGATCCTATCACAAATGATCAACACAATGATCATTTCACAGCAACACTCAGCATGCAACACTACCAAATTGGGAGTATATCACTAATAACCTTCAACTATATAACCTCTGAGCTCGTACGTCTCAGAGAAGGGTGTTAAGCTAAGAGAATAAATTCTCCGCCACCAACAGAAATATATTTGAAAGAAATCAGCTTTATATCTCAATTTGTAATGTCAGACATACAATCATACAAGTCTGTTCCGGGATCGAACAGAACTGTAGGCACTTCCAAAGAAGTCCTTGAAATCCGGACATTCACTAATCACGACCGGACTTCCCGTCACTAAGGGTGATAAAACCTCTATATCGGAGATCAGCCGATGTAGAGTAACTCGACGGTAATCCTTCCGTTTCCACAAATATCCGGTCTTCAACACCGGTCATCAATTGTAATCCATAACGACGTATCACATATTCGGAATGGGTTATACGACCCCAAGGTCCTTTCCCGGCTAACCCGAATAGTGAGCGCTTATTCAAAAATAAGTGTGGCATTCAAATTCAAACAATCACAACAAATACCTATTTAAAGGTAAATATTGATAGTCGGATTATTTAACTATCAATAGGCATGCTCAACATCACAAAATTCCAAATAATTTCCCAAACTATTTACTTTTCAAAATATCTTTACTAGATATAAAATTTCCCACACTTCAAACATTTGAAAACTAATTTTCAAAACACTTTTCAATCCTTTACCATTTTTGAAAACAAATTTCAATCAATTTCCTTATGCGAAATACTTTCATTTCAAAATGGTTTATTTAAACCAATTAAATAAATCCTTAACGATTTACTTTATATTTACGTTCCAAATCCGTAAATTAATTCCCATAATTTCAAAAATAAATCAACATTTATTTTTAAACAAATTCCCCTTTTTTATTTGTAAATTCCATAGTGAATTTACTTTCCAAAATATTTATGAATATACGATTTTAATTATTCATTTTCAGTTTACCTTCAAAAAGATAAATTCTCAAAACATTTCATTTCATATTGGAAAAACATTCCCATACTTATTTATTCATAAGTAATTCACAAACCCATTCAATTTCAACACTTGGAAAATATTCAATATACTTAAATCGAAAATTAAGTATATATTTCATTCTTTAAGAAATCATTCTCTTAAACACATTTGTTTGGGCCAAAACAAATGTTACGTAAAACATCGTTACGACGACCCAAAATCACTAGTATAGGGATTCAAAGTTTAAATAGATATATAAATCCCAATACTATACAAACCATTTCCTTTCGGAAACCATTTACTATAACAACAGTGTTATAGTCCACCATTTCCTTCTATTTCTCGAAAACGTCTATTTCAACAATGAATGTTGAAATCTATGTATTCGATACTCAATGCATTTTAAAACGTCTTTAAAATCATTAACTTCATTTCATAATGTTCCTTCCCCGAAAACATATCCATTTCATTTAATAATATATTCACTGTCCAAAATCATGAATATAATTCCTTTCATATATTGCTATATCCAGCTTATCAAATCCAATTGATTTCGGATTTATAAACAACGTTTATAAACTCCATTTATATTTTTATAAACTTCTATTTATAAAAATCTTTTTTTATATCTCATTTTAAATGCCAAAATCCGATTTATAAGTTGATTACTTATAAATCTTATATTTTACAAAATCTATCCATTTTATATCTTCATATTTCAAAATTTATAAATCCCAATTTACTTATGAAATCCATTTTTATTTCACTTTATTACTTATAAAAACTCGTTTTATAATTCCAGTATTTTTAATTTATAAATATCAATTTTATAAATCTTTTTTTTATAAACCGTTATAATAATTCAAAATTCCCAATTAAACCATTTTATAAATTAATCACTATTTATTTCAAAAATCTTAATTTGGTTATATTTTACAAAAATCATAACTTTTATAACATTAAACTTATAACGTTAATTTATTTAAAATAAATCAATTCAAAATTTTAATAAAACGTATACTTTCAAAATCACTTTAAAAATTCCTTTAAAACCAAAATCATTATTTTAAAACTTCAAAAATGGATCCGATGATGCAGCGGCACCAAATAGTCAATCACGACATCCAAATATCATATATCGATATGATAATCAACAAATATCACAATATCTATAAATAAATCAATACAGTTGAGGAATCCAGTTGGATCCTCCAACCTGTTTCCCTGCATCCAAAAACATTAGCACAATACCAATTCCGCTCCAGTACAGAATTATCGCGGTATATGGGATTTATAAAATATTATCCGCTTAATAGACGGCGCAATAGGGTCTCATCCACTATACAATGCGGGAAATCAACAACTGCAATATATACATATGCCAATATATATATATATTGCTATTATATATAATACCAATTTCACTGTTTATGAAATATTCGCGGTATATGTTTTTAAATAAATAACATCCGCTTACTAACGACGCATAATGTCTATTTTAACAATCAATAGATATCAATCATCATTCAAACATGCATTCAACAATTTTAAATATAACTATTTAAAATAAAATCGTAATCGATTCGATTGAGTGAGAAGTTCTCACCTTGGTTTTATTTCCGTTTCAGCTTTTATTTCGAATAAAATTAAACGCGCGTTTAATTTTACCCGAAATTTTCACTGACTCCAATCGACTCCAATCCAGCTCCATAGCGTAGTGTTCGACAAAACGAAGCCAACGCCGCTTGTTTCGTAATTTTTCGACCTTGTATGAATAAGATATGATTTTTCAAAGTTAATACAATTTTATATTTATAATTATCTACACAATCTTTTTAAATTTGAAACTTCTCACATCTGGGCCAATGAATCCTAGCCTACAGATCAAAGCCGTCCCTCTTCTTCTTCCCTCCATCGCGCATGCATTCATTCCAGTAAACCTTAACCCATTGTCGTCATCTAGATTTACATGCCGCTCCACCTGCCGACGTCGAGAGTTCATCAGACCACCACCATTCGAAAGCCAACGTCGAGCTCCACCACTGCCGGGAGTACGGCCAAACTCGGCCACCCCCTGAGCGCACGAAACGATGATGAACGGCGACCAAACATGGCCCCAATTCGACTTCAAACGACGATGATTACTCAAATCCACCGTTGGATTTATAGCTTACGCGATGCTCTACAGGTTTGCTTTAGAAATTTTTTGATAATGGTCGATGGATTTAGAGATAAACGAGGGGGAAGACGAGAGCTTTCTGGCCGTGGGTTTCAAAAAAATGGCGGCCAGCTGAAGATGAAACCCTAGCCTTATTTTGGTTTTGCAAATAAATGAAGATGGAGGCCTTTTATAGAAAACTGACGAACACTATTCATCTCCAATTTTTCTAACTCCGATTTACGCGCGGTGACCGGCTTTTCTAGGGTTTACCCTACGTTCCGAACACAATGGAATAGGTTTCGGAGGCTAATTCGGTCATATACGCGAGATATGGAAATAAACGTTCAAAATTAAATTAAATCGATTAAACGATTTTCTGTGCGTTTTGGCTCGCCCCGGACAAACGATAAATCTGATTGACTTGAAATTTGAAATATTACAATAATATTACATACGGATCCGATGAAACTGGTTTCGTCGAAATCCGAGACTTTTTGAAAAATGGCTATTTTAACTCGCCAAATTAATATTAAAACAATTTCGATGCGTTTCGAGCTGCTACGATCAAACGACAACTCCAATTGCTACGAAATTTGAAATCCGATAATAACTAATTATTACGGATCCAATGGAACTAGTTTCGTCCAATTCTGAGACTGTTCAAAAATTGGCTATTTTTCAGTCGATAATTAAATATTAAAATATTCAATTTTCACAATTTAACATTTAATTCGATTTTAAAAGTTCTAAAATATCATTCTAACACCAACATGATTAAATAAAATTTTACAAATCATTTTCAATCATATTTAACCCTATTTTCAATTATTTTTGTATTTTCACATATTAAATTATCGATTTAATTATCCAATTAAATCCAATTATTCGAAATAAAATTTATTCGACTTATAAATTTCACTTATTAATATTTAAATTCAATTAAATATTCAAATTTAAATGAATAAAAATTCTGGGTCGTTACAATACCTATATGCACACGTTGCATTAGAAATTATGGACCTAGATATTATCCCTACCTGTATTAATCGCTTATCACCTTGTAAAGATCTATCGCCATCATATCACCAAGGAAATCCTGTTGTGCGCACCAACGACCTCCAGTCCGTAATGTCCTAATGTTTTGGGGACTTTCCATCTCGTACGCCATCCTTTCGCGTACCCTTGTCTTCTTCTTATCATGGATTTTTGGTTCCACGCACCACTACCCCGTCTATATTTTGAAGTAACCTTTGTATGGATTAACTAGACTTGCCCTTTCTAACAAACAACTATGTGTTGCAAACCCATTCCTGATAGGCAGATCTATAGGTGTAGCCATGAACGAGCTCGATAAATATGCAACTCCTACCCTAAAGGTACCTAAGTACCCTAGCCTTTTACGTACACTTGTTCAACTCGTTTTGGTACCTAAGCACACCAGACTTTTCGTGCCATGTTGTATAAGTCTGATCTCATTCGCCATCCATTTAGATTGTCTAGTGCAGTCAAGGTAATACCCCCACTTAAAAATCTAAGGCAGACCAAATTTAATTGTGCGCTCAACATATTTATAACTGAAAATTTATAATCAAGGTAGTAAGCACAGTCCATACCTAGGGATGCCCCTCTAATACGAAATTATACACTCACCATGGGTCATATTGGTTGGATATGTTTTTAGCATTCCAGCCCAGTCTAACGATCTTCCGACATTGGTCAATTATAATTATAACAAACAACTTATAATTATTCACACCCATCGTAAACGCGTATTCGAGATTGCTTATGTACATATTTCAGACTGATGTATAATTATTCTTCTTTTATTATCTTTATGCCTTAACATATTTTATGTATGACTTTAAGCCTTTTGTATTGCTATACGTTTATCTTTTATTTCATCAATTTCATTTACCACTTCTCAATTTCAGACATCAATATCCACGCTACGATATTCATTAGTTCAACTTTGATTTCTATTCCATTTCATTTAATTATCAGACTTAATCCATTTCTTTAGATTATCAAACTTAGTCCATTTCGTGATATTATCAGACGTAGTCCATTTCATTTTCCAAGCTTCTCACTCTTTCCTATTACTCAGACCTCCTTGTTTATCAGTTTTTATTTTATTAACTTTTTAGTTACATTCTTATTTTAATATTACGCCTTTAGGATTCACTATTTTAATAATTGGAATTAAACTTTATCAATTAGTAGTTACACGATGAATTATCTTTTATAAAAGAGGGGGCTTGTGTGGTGTTTGTAATTATACGGAATTCTCTTTTTATTTATTGAAATAAGCAGCATAAAATATGTTGATCATCTCTATTTTGTCCACCTCTTTCTTCTAAAGGCATATATTTACTCCTTGTCCTTTCAAACCTTGCACTTTTGTAAATTTAGACTCGATAATATATGAATATCTACTTGCAACAATACAAATTCCAATAAACTAAAATATCGTAAAAATCCCAAAAGTCAAATTAACTTTATTCTTGATTTTATTCATCAACGTTGAATTAAATGAAATCCCAATTCATTACATTTTAGCTAACTAATATCCGACATAGAAACTAACAATTCTAATCATTACATAATTACAGCAATAAAATTGATCACTAAGCACTTGTAGAATTAAAAATAATCATTATGCAATTACAATGAAAAGTTCATATCTCAACTTTTCATACTTATGAATTCATTGCAATTTAAATTTAGTTCTCAGACATGTAGGAATGGGTTTGCAATGAAATGATCTAGTATCATGTGTAAAAAAATATTATTCTCACTCACCTTTAATTAGCGCTCCTAAATCTGTAGATTTAATCAAAATTTGACCCTATTATCCTTATTCTCAACTTTTGGACTCCCTATCCGGATACAAAGACAATATTCATGTAGATCTCATTAGAAATTGGATTAGGGAAAAGAGATTTAAATTTAGGTTTATTAATTGGGACTAGATCTAAAATTTTACTTTTGGTGTAGTGACCTAATTTGAACCTACCTTATATCATTTATCCTTTTCTATTCTTCTTCAAATTATATGTGTGTGATCTATTCTATTTCTGTGTATTTAGAATTTTTGGAGGAGAAGAGAAAGTGATAGAGCTTCCATGCTTTTTAGAAAAATAATGAGTTGAAAGTGAAGCCTTAGGTCCTAATTTATAAAGGTTCAAACCAGCACTGACCATTGGATGGAACCAAATTAGATCTGGGTACACGACTTAAACTAACCGCCGCCTTCGAAACCCTTTAGATCGACCGTCCTAGGCTCATGGTTGATAGCCCATGGTTGACCCAGGGAGGTCACGGTTGACCTATGTGGTTTATTTTTGTGAATTATAAATATGCGTTGATTTATTTGCTACGTTTAATTTATTGTGCGTATTTTTTTCTATCATTATTTGCTTAACATTAATTACCTTTATTTTTTGCCTCAATTAACATTTTTTAATTGTTAAGCAAACATTACGTTAATGGCGTTAACTCATCATTAACTAATTTTAAATTGTTTTCTTAGTTACATAAATATTTATTTCCAACTACGAAAATTCAAACGCTGATAACTTTTCGTTTGAACTTTGATTGGAAAAGTCTATATACGAAGATTGATCAGAAAATTGCCATGAATCTAATGGTGTAAGTTTCGCAACAAAACTCCAACGTTTGTAAAAATTATTTCTTTCATAACTTTTGAACCGTAAATCCAAACTGGATGATATTTTTCTTGTTTAAAAGCTTAGACTTTTTTCTACAACTTTCATGTTTGAGTTTTATAATATTATGAGATTTAATTAGTAACTACATATATTTGATCCTAAATTTGAGTTAAATGAAATAAGTTGATAAGATTTATATACAAATAATTTTACGAAACAATATTATTTTTATTTACAAATATTAAAACTGCTTCTAAATTAAGTTAATAGATATTAAAAATGATTTTTAGCAAGTTATTTTACATATAAGAATGGTTAGTAAAATATTTATGGAATGGAAATATGACATTGAAAATACAAATCTAATCTATTTTTACATAAAAGTGATTGTGGATTTGGAATTTAAGTATTACGGGTTCATTAAGAAAAAAATATAGGATTCACGGAATTTGGAAATGTGATTTGAAAAGTATAAACTTAATTTATTTTTAAACAAAATGGTTATATTTTAATATGGATCTAGAAGAGTAATTAAATATGGTTTCAAAATTATAAACTTAATTTAGGAGAATGTTCACCACGTGAAGGGGATTTCAACGCAATGGAAGAATTCGATCAATTTATTATTAATTCCAATTTGATATAGTTACCTCTGAGTAATAAAGAATTTACTTGATCTAACAATAGGGAATTCCTTTCTATAGCATTATTAGATAGATTTTTTATGAGCAAAGAAACTGAAGATAAATACCTGATTTGTAAAGTCAATGAGGTATCTTATTTGTATTCGAACCATTGCCCTATTATTTTTACTTGTGATTATCATAGAATTGTTAACAGAACTTTTAGATTTGAAAAAATGTGGCTATTAGAATCTAAATTTTTAAATTTAATTAACTATAAATGGAATTATATGAATTTTTAAAATATTAGACATATTGGTGATTCAGGAAAAATCTTAGTTTTGAAGCTTAGAAATTTTAGAAATTTTCTAAAGATTTGGAACAAAAATGCATTTGGTAGTGTTAAAATTAAAAAAGAGAATTTACTTAATGAAACCTTTAAATTTAACAGGATAGAAGAGACAAGACACCTAAATTTGGTAGAAAGTAATATTCTCAATAACTTAAATGAAGAATTTAACTTAATTTTAGAAAAAGAAGAGGTAATGCGGAAACAGAGATCTAGAATTCTATGGATCATTGAAGGTGACAATAATACAATTTTTTCCATAATATGGCAAATGGTAGAAAGCGTTGTAATACCATTAATTCTATTTTTGTTAATAATGCTGAGTTGGTTGATCAAAGTGACTTGAATAAGGCTTTTACCAATTATTATAAGGATATTGGTAATAAGTATAATCATATAATTAATGCTAGATGGAATGAAATTTATCCATATAATTCTAGAATTGATTTTAATTATATTGATAGTCCTTTTTCGGAAGAGGAGATTTTAAAGACAATAAATGATATGCCTAGTGATAAAGCTCCTGGTCCTAATGGCTTTCCAAATTTATTTTATAAACAATTTTGGAATGTATTAAAATCTGACTTAATTAATATGTTTTATAACAGAAATTTACAATTTGGAAGATTTAACTTTACAAATGTCATTCTATTACATAAAAAAGCTGCTGCTAACAATTTAAAAGATTTTAGACAAATTTCTGTAATTAATTGTTCAGTTAAAATTATTTCTAAAGTATTAGCTAAGAGGATTAGTTTGAAAATGAATAACTTAATTTATTGTTCACAAAGCTTTTACTAAGGGTAGAAACATCACTGACGGTGTTGCAGAAGTCCAAGTATTTATTAATCGTTTTTGTAAGAATAATATCACATCTACGCTTTTAGTACTTGATTTTGCAAAAGCTTTTGATTCAATTGATTGGAATTTTCTTGGAGATATGTTGATGGCTAGAGGTTTTAGTTTTAGGTGGATTGGTTGGATTATGTCACTTTTAAAGACTCGTAATTCTCGTAATACGGTAAAAGGTATTTTAGGGAATAAAATACAACCTAAATTGGGTCTTAGACAGCATGCTTCGTTATCACCACTTTTGTTTGACCTAACTGCGAATGGTTTTGCTAGGATAATTAAAAATGCCGTAGGTAATGGAACTTTAGGGAATATGGGGAGTGATATTTCTCGTAATCGACTTTCTGTTCTTCAATTTGTAGACGACACCATGTTATTTACTAGGCATTTATCGAAACATGTCATTGCTTTTAAATTTATTTTATACAGTTTTGAATTACTATCCAAGTCTTAAAATTAATTTTGATAAAAGTTTGGTTTTAATGTTAAATGATATTGACAAGATTGAGGGTTTACTAGATAATACGTTAAACTATTCTATCATAAATTTCCTTATTGACTATTTAGGCTTTTTGATTAGACCATCCCAACTTAAACATGACGACTGGTTAATTATAATTGAAAAAATTAAAAATGGAATTTCTAAATGGAACGATAGGTTTTTATCAAGAGCCGGTAGATTAATTCTTATTAATTCAGTTTTATCTGCACTTCCATTATATTGGATGTCTTTGAACCTTTTTCCTGAATGGGTTATCGAAAGATTAATAAAATAAGGAGGAATTTTTTATGGAGTGGTGATAATCCAAACAGTGGTACAAACGTTTAGTTAATTGGGACCTCATTTGTAAATCAAAACAGGAGAGAGGACTAGGTGTTATTAATTTATGTAACATGAATTTTACATTATTAGGGAAATTGTTATGGAAATATAAGGATATTAATGATAATTCTATTTGGAAGGAAACCGTATCTAAATGTTATTATAATAGCAGTTATAACTTATGTCAAATTACAACTAATGTTAATAACAACTCGTCTAATTTTTGGAAATAAATTCTCAAATGTTAGGATATTTTTAATCTTGGTATACATACGATTGTATATTCCGGTAATAATACAACCTTTTGGCATAATCATTGGATATCTATCATTCCTCCTAGGATTGAATTTAAAGAACTTTTTGGAATTTTTATCTTTAAAATGCTTTAATCAAAGATATTTTTTCTTTGAATAATGATCCTCCTTGGAACTTTAGTTTTAATAGAATTTTAGAAGGAATAAATCTTGGACAATATGCTTTATTATGTGCAAGATTGAGTCTCTATAATAATGATTGCGAAAATGACATTATTAACTGAGAATGGGATAATAGTAATAAATTCACTTATAATTCATTTTAAAATTTTTAATTACTCGGGTGTAATAAATAACACTTCTAATCTTATTTGGAAAGCAAATGCACCTCCGTAAGCTAAGTTACATGTGTGGTTGATAATAAATGTTTATTCTATAATCTATCTTTTGAAAGTATTAATCATATATATTACGGTTGTAAGGATACTAATTACATTCTTAATAATACTCTTAAAATATTTAACTTTAATATTAAAGTTAAAGTTTCTGATTGTGATTTGTACTTGAATAATATAAGATTTAAATATAAAAAGGGATATATTTTTTGGGCACTTTATTTACTACAATTTGTTGGTTTATTAGGTTTAAGAGAAATCAAAGATTGTTTAACAATAATAATAATAGTCATATAAATAAATTGGTAATGGCAATTTCACTATTTTTGTTTTAATTGGATCTCTAATTCAAATTATGAATTGGCAAAAAATAATCACTTTAAAGTATATCTTAATTTGGTTAGTAAAAGCGTTAATGTTTCTAAACATAAAAACAATATTTTTAATAGTAATAACTCTCGTAATAGCATTTATTCGAATTCGAATATCTATCTTAGGAATCATCCGCTAGTACTTTGGTTGCAGGATTATAACGTTTATTCTTTTCGTCTGACTTTTGTTTTAAGCATATAAAAATATAATTAAATATTTTAATTTTTATATAAGCTATTTGATCTCATGGACACTTTTTCATTACATAGTAGAAAATTAGAGGTTGCTTTATGTGATTGACTTTATTAGTAGTCTAGTATATATTGCATGTTAGTTGATTCCTTACAGTATAAATTTTGGTATTATTAATTTTAGTTAATTGATATATATATATATATATATATAATTTATATACATAATATATATATATATATGTATGTATCATTCTTACATTTTTTGTCTAGTTTTTCTCTATGGGCATAGATTTAGACTGAGGATGTTTGTAGGATTGCTGTGTACAGGGATGTAGGGTCGAGGATTATTAGGGTGTTAGGTATCTTTTTACATGTTCGTTTGTTATGATAGTTTTCATGTATTGGTTACAGATCATTCGTGCTAGATATGTGGTGTTCTCTCACTTGTGGAACTGCTTATTGGTCTCACTTGTGCAATTATTTACGCAAATGCTTATTTTGGTTACTTGTAACACTTTACTAGAGGATGGTGGCCTTCCTGGAGTTTGATACTGAAGTGTAATGGGTGGTGGCTTTGTCGTAATTTGTTTTGAAGTTACCTTATGTTCTAGAGTTTATATTTTTGAATTTTTCATTGTTATTAGTTATGATTTGTTATCTGCCAGACTTGTTGGCAGCTCCTTTATTTTTGATGATATATATGTGTGTGTGTGTGTGTGTGTGTGTGTGCGCGCGCGCGCGCTCTCCTCTATCATAGAGGATCACACGTTTCTCTCAAAAAAATTTAGTTTTGTGAATAATACAACAATATAGAAATTGGAGACAACTTTGTGTATATAAGTGGAATCTTGGAACAATTCGGGGTTATAGAATATTTTATTAAATAAGCGAACACTTATTTAAAGTAAATGACAAGTGGATTTATGGAAAATTTCAACAAGTGTTTTTCTAAAATAATAAAGATTAGAGAGAGAAATTGTTTTGAGAACCTTAATTCTATAATTTGGGAAGTATTATTATTCGACTTAATGTTATTGACTGTTTTAAATGATTTCAAATAACATTTCGTTTAATATGGTATAACCCATTTAATAGACTGTTTGAGTGGAATTTACTAAACCACTATCGAATACTTGAAATCCATCAGGTAGTATGGGATGCCTTCGTTAAATTCTTATGATTGTATTTGGGAAAGTACTTAACGCTTTAGAGTTTTATTCTCTTCTAGTGTGCGACAAGTGGTTGCTAAATCCTTAAGAGAATGTAGTTCAGGTTTTCTAGTTGTATCCATAATAAGTGATATTTACCAGCTTTTAGTAAATTCTTGGATTCACCGTACGGTATGGGTTGTGTTGGTTAAATCGTAGTAATTACTGAAGGCGATAGTATTTGGCACTTTAGAGTTTACTCTCCTTTGGTGTGCGGTAAGTGGCTGTTAAATCCTTTAGGAGTTACTCATGGATTTCTTTTCAAACGTAATAATCTGAAATAAATCCAAAAGATCCGATCATGGCTGTTATCCTTGAGATCATCTTGTGATCCTGTGATTCCCGTCCTGTATACGATCCTCGGTATTGGATCGGTTCGTGATACCAAATTGTTTGTTTGTTTGTTTGCTATGGTTCTGTGTACGATCATTACGATCATTTTGAGTAAGATCTCTTGGATTCTGGATATTTGGATTCTATGATTATTCTGTGTTCATGAAATAATATATATTCTTGGGTCTTGTGTTCGTGAAATAAATATTTATTCTTATGTTAGTGAAATAAATATATATATTCTTGTGTCTTGTTCATGCAATAAATATATATTCTTATGCCTCGTGTTCATGAAATAAATATATATTCTTGTGTCTTATGTTCGTAAAATAAGTAAATATTCTTGTATCTTGTGACGGATGCTAAATTAAGTTAATTCTATTGTTGTATGTTTAGTGACTAGTTCGTGTATGTGACTTAAACTTATAATCCTGCTCTGAGTTAAATTAATTCGCTAACTCGTTATATCCTGGAGATCTGTATTTACTTATATGTTGTTTATTCTTGAGTTATATTATATTCTCACTCTATAAGACATTTAGAGATAGTTTGACTCGGGTGTTATTTCGCTCGGGTCAGGCCGAGACATTTTAGGCTGCAGGACAAGTTGACGTTTGGATGTTTGGGCTAGCAAGGAGATAAACACTTTTGACTTTTTAATTTATCTCATTTAGAAAATTTGTGAATTTGTTTATAAGATGTACAATTGAGATTAGAGAATTGTAAAACTTGTATAACAATCGAGTTCAGTATTTCATTTTGTAATTTCAAAATTTGTATGTATGTAAGTTGAGATTTATTCTGCTATGATCTGTGACTGTTATGTATATGATATATTGTTCTAATTCTGAGAAATCAGTGTGTCTGTTACATTGTTTTAATACTGTACATGTCAAATTCAGTTCAAATATTAATTGAAAATTTATAAATGATGTGTCAGTGTTAGTATAAACATATATTCATATTCGATCGCCCTTAACAAGCCGTATTCCCCGGATCAGTAGACGACATTACTTGTAATGTTCTTTGCTAATCTGGATATCGCTGTGAGATCGTTACCATTTTTGTATGTCGCATTAACTCTTCGAGCGCGGTTTGATATGCCTGATTCCATTCGAATTTCTTATTTCTATCCTTTAGTGTGTCAAAGAACGGTGTAAATTTGTCGGTTGCTTTTGAGATGAACCGGCTTAGTGTTGTAAATTTTTCGTTCAAGCTTTGTAACTCCTTTGGTGCCTCGACTTCTTTGTAGAGAGGTAATTCATTCTGGATTTGCTTCAATGCCTTTAGCGCTTAAGGTGAATCCCAAGAACTTTGTAGAGGCTACTTCAAAGTGAGATTTAAGTGGATTGAGTTTTTTCCGCATTTGTAGAGTATTTCTAACATTTCAGCGAGAGTATCCTAGTGATTTGTAGCTATACGAACCAACATGTCATCCACATAGACTTCCATATTTTTCCCAATTTGATACCTGAACATGGCGTTCACTAGTCATTGGTAGGTTTCCTTAGCATTCTTTAAGCCGAATGACAACACTTTATAACAATATAATTCTAGATCGGTAATGAAGCTGGTGTTTTCTTGATCGGGTTCGTGCATCATGATCTGGTTGTATCCCAAGTATGCGTCCACAAATGATAGCCATTTCCCATTGGACTTCTTGACCAAGATAGGGTTAGGTACCCATTTAGGGTAGGTTGCATCACGGATAAAACCATCCACCATCAACTTGTCTACTTCTTCTCTAAGTACTTTGGACCGTTCAAGTCCTAGGCTACACCTCTTCTGCTTTATTGGTGTATACTTAGGATTAATATTAAGTGTCTGGCATGCAATCTTCGATGAAACCCCATACATATCGGAATGCATCCAAGCGAATAAGTCCAGGTTGGCTTAAAGAAATTTGATGAGTTCCAATCATGTCTTGTTTCCAAGATGTGATCCAATTTTCAAGATCCATGTTGGGTCGTCCATATCGACAGGAACAAACACCGTCAAATCTGCCAATGTTTCTCGATCCTTCCTGATCCCTTCTTTCTAAGGTCCAAAGCCTGGTCGAATCAGCTATGGTCTACAAGCCAGGTGGCTCCGTAGTTTCTATTCGGCATGTTCATGAATGTGGAGAGTTCTCCTTACATTCTTCCTATTTTCCCTTCTTTTAGGCTCACATAGTTTCGCGATATAGCATTCTCTAGCAGTACTTTGGTGTCCTTTGATCAACCCGACTGCATTTTCTATTGGAAATTTCATAGTTATACACTATTGAGCTAAAGCAATTCTGAAATCTGCAAAGGCGGTTCGCTCCAAGATGCATTGTAGGCAGAAATTTCATCTATGATCACAAAGGTTTGGATGGGGGTGACTCTTCGGTCACCTTTCACGAGTTCTACAGTAAATTAATTATTCTGACAGGTTGTTTGGGTTCATTGGTGGATCTCTGGATATTTGTTTGGCAAGCGGATACATCTTTCATACTGATCTTCGTCAGATCAAAGGTGAATTTGAAAAGAATATTCATAGAACTGCTACTGTTTGCCAATACTCATCAAACCATGGCAGGTCTGGTTCCTACTGTCACGACCATGGGGTCGAGAGTTGGAGCTTCTGTCCCTTTAGTGTCTCGATTCTAGAATACTATGTCATTATTCAGGGTTCTCTACCACTTGGCACGGGTTCCATCTTCGATTGCAAAGCATGAATCTTTTGAAGTGTGCTTTAATGAGCTTGCATACCGCTCCATTTCTCCCCAACTCTTCTACGTAGGATGGGGTCCTCCAGATGTTGTTCCAATGATGAGTCTTTGGTCAGTTCGTCTAGGTCCTTCTTTGCTGGTTCCAACTTGATTCCCTTGATTTTTGTGAGCTTGGGGCACTACGGGTTGGTCAGGATTCTACGGTTTCCTCACATACTACTGAACCTTGTTTCCCCGAATTAGCTCCTCAATCAAGTTCTTCAAGTGATGACACTCATTCTATTATGGCCATGTATCTCATGGAAGCGACGGTACTTTTCGAAACGCTTTTGCTATTTAGTAGCTTTCCTTTTAGGTGGGTTTTTGTACTCTTCTGTCCCCTATGTCACGAGATAGATGTTTTTTGGAGTATTGTTGAGCCGGGTGTATTCTTTGGGCCCCAAACCTTTAAGTCATTTGTAGCTTCTTTTTTGCTTGTTGGAATTATGGTTCTTCCTTTTCTAATTTCCATCTTTTCCTACATTTCCTTCAGTGGTCCCAGAGGTATTTATGTCTTGGTTTGTCGCTATACCACTCCTCCCAATATTGGTTGGTTGTAAGTTAGCAGATTTCCTTATTAATTCATGTGCCTTATCCAATCTGAAATACTGACTCACCTTTCGGTTGAAGTCCTCCATAGTGGTAAGTTGTTTCATTTTGATCCATTTTTTGAATTTAGTTTCGGGGTGGATAGTGCGGACCAAGGCCATGGAAAATTTAACCTAGTTTGGATCACTTACTTCAGTCATCGCGGTGCTGAACCGATTCATGAAGGACTTTAGAGATTCATTCTGTCCTTGGAACAGGATGGATATGGACATCACATCTTTTGGTTGTGCCAAATGAAGCCTAAATTGGTCAAGGAATCTTGTTGCTAGTTGATTGAAGGTGAAAATGGATCTTGGTGGATGCCTGTTGAACCACATGGAAGAAATTCCCTCTAGGAAAATCGGAAAACATCTACATCGAATGGCATTCGAAGCACTTGCTCCATCCATATACCAACTGTACTTATACAAGTGGGGTTTCAGGTCTCTGTCCCATCATAAGATGGAATTGTTGGCATAGTGAACTTTTTAGTGTACCGCTCATTTAGAATGTCATCAGTGAAGGGAGTCTGACTTGGAGGGGTTCCCCATTCATCATCCCTCATAATTTTACTTTCATCCATTACTTCCTTGACCATGTCCGCGATATATGCCTCTATTATTATGTAATCTACAGGTTGGCAATCAGTGACTACACCAAGTGTTTGATTTTGCAAACGATCTTGGTAAGTGGATTGAAGCCAAGGCTCTCTGTTCTTCGGGAGAGCCACTCCCTTAGAGTTCCATTGGATTGTGTTCGTTGGGTAGAGGCAGTTTGGATCTCCCTGGCGTTATTGAATGCATTAATATTTCCTTCCAATTTGTCATCGTCAAGTCGCACACCATCTTCTGAGTCAGAAAGATCCATTGCTATATCTTCCAGTGGGTTTTCACACATAGATTCAATATTATAGCTGGTTACCTCGTAGATGGTGGAGTGCTTGCATTTCCTTCCTACTGTTACACCTATCACTCTTTTTTGCCGTTGTTATCCAGGTTTTTAACACAGTAGGACCCACTAGAAAATAAATCAATTTCATGACATCAGAATGACTTAGAACTTAACCAAAGAGGCTAAGGCAAGGAGTTAATGAGAGCCAAGCGATATTACCAAAGCAGCGATAGAGTTCAACTAAACTAAGAGACCAACATCTGTTCAGCTCATTCAGCAGTCAAAGCACAATCAGCTAGTAGATCGTCATCAAGACGGAGCAACATGCAGTAAGACTACGCAAAAAACAACAATACAAGTCCATAGAAACATCTCAAACTCCAAACTCCAAAAATAGCCGAAGTGCTTGGATCGCCAGCGATCCATACCTTATGGATTGCTAGCGATCCATGCAAAATGGTGGGTCATTATGGTGCATGGAATAAAAGAAGGAAAGCAGAAAAATTTGGAAAAATATGGTAAGTGTAAGGATCGCTAGAGATCCATACTTGTCCATGGCTCTTGAATGGGAAAACTAGGCGAGATAATGGAAAGGAAAGCTAAGTCATTAGCTTGAAAGCAAGCCAAGTCTATGGATCAGGTTTTGGCTCGGATTGCGAGCTAAACTCCCTTTAGTCTCCTCTGTCCATATGCAAGCAATCGATGAAGTGACATGGTATCGATGCTCTCTGATCTCTATAAATACCCTCATGTCTGCAACATAAACTAGATCTTTTCCAGACTGGTTGTTGAAGCTCTATTGGAAACCTTCTTCACTCTCTATCTCCCTCATAAACATCTCCAAAGGGATTCACTGTGACTCTCTAGTGGGCTCCAACTCTGGAGATTCAATCTAGCAAAGGATAATCAAAAGCCTTGTAATCAAACACTACTTGTAACAACAATCAGTCATGATAAAACTATAAAGTAGACATAGGCTTCATTAACATCCGAACCACTATAAAAATTCCTTGTCTTCTTTCTTTTACTCTCATTTTCAACACCTTTTATCTGTATAGTTGCTCTGTAAGAAAAGGGCTGGTGCTTTCATAATCAAACTAGGGTGTTGATCCATGTTTTGGACTTACATTTTGGTGCTTTCACTGAGAGCTCCAACTTAGGATCCAGATATAGTTATCTACTTTGGATCCCATAGGTCCAGAAGTTAGATCCTCAATCTTTGCTTGAAGAATCCCCTTTTTGAAATCAATGACCCCTAGAAGAAGAAGAACTGCCTCCGGAAGATCCATAGGGGCTGTAATTGCTAGGGAAAATGTTAATCCTCAACAAACTAAAATAAATGGTGCTAACCTAGGAAGTCAGGCCCTGGCATCCTCCAGTCAGCACGAAGTTGTACCAGGGATGAGTTCAATAAAATGATTGATGAGATCAACCAAAAAATGGAAAGTTGTCAAAAGGCTCTAATGGATAAGCTTAACGCTCTCCTAACCCTACAGTAAAACCCTACTCCAAGGACTATGCATGCGCCCACAGCTACTATAGAACAAGGGAATTCCTCCATTTGTGATCTACATAGAAGAAATGGAAAACAACCACAAAAAAGGGCGACAGCAGGAATTAACGTGGACAGAAATGTAACTACTCCATTTGCCATGAGGCAGCCTATTCCGACTTGAATCAAGGGGCAAAGACCCCATTGGAAGACATAGCTATGGATCTCTCCGACTCAGAGGATGGAGAGTAAGACGTAAAATTGGAAGAAAATGCCAATGCATTCAATGATGCTAGTAATACTCAAAATGCTCCAGTTAGGCCAACCGCAAGCCAACGGGACCCTACAAGAGTGGCTCTTCCAAAGACAGGAGTGCCTAGGTTTTAGCCTACTCTCCAAGACCGTTTGTAAAGCCAAACACTTGGCGTAGTGATTGTCATCCTCAAAACTACCGTACATCAGAGGCATGCATAGTGGATATGGCTAAACAATTAATGGAGGAGAGTAAAAATAGAAGAGATGATGAATGAGATCTACACCAAGTCAGACTCCCTTCGCAAATGAAATCTTGAATGATAAATGTCCAGTAAATTTCACAATGCCAACTATTCCGTCCTATGATGGGACAAAACACCCAAAACCTCACTTGTACAAATGCAGTTGGTGTATGGACAGAGCTAATGCCTCCGAAGTTGTTCGATGCAGATGCTTTCCTATCTTTCTTGAGGGAGTTGCATCTATGTGGTTCACTAGGCTCCACCAAGATCTCTCTCTACTTTTGACAAATTTGCAACAAGATTCCTTGATCAGTTCAGACTCCATACGGCACAACCAAAAGAAATCATGTCCCTACCCGAATTGTTCCAAGGGCATAATGAATCACTAAAATCTTTCATGAATGGGTTTGAAACCATAGTGACGGAAGTAAGCAACCCCAACGAAGACATGGATTTTACGGCATTAGTCCATTCCATTCACCCAAAAAACAAATTTGGAAAGTGGATTAAGATGAAGCAACCTATCACCAGGGAAGATTTCAATCGTAAAGAAAGTCAGTACCTAAGGTTGGAGGAAGCGCGGGAATTGAAAAGGAAGTCTAGTAGTGTGCAACCAATGAACATCGGGTAAAGTGACACAGAAATGAATCAAAATGTGCACACTTCTCGGACTGCTGAAGGAATCATTGGAAAAGATGGAAATTCAAAGAGAAAACATCAAAACTCCAATAAGAAGAATGGCAATGGAATAATAAAAATCTCAAAGAGTTTAGGCCTGAAGGCTACCCTCCCTTAAGTGACACACCAAAAAACATTTTTCTCGCAATTTGAGAGACTAAGGAATAAAAAAGCCCCCAAAAAGGAAGCAACTGAGCATTAGAAGCGCTTGGGAAAATTCTGCCGTTTCCACGAGACATACGGCCATAATACAAACAAATGCCGCCATCTAAAGAATCTCGTTGAGGAGTTGGCCGAGGATAATAAGCTCTAGCAATATGTAAGAAAGCCTCAAAAACTCGATCAATCTACGGCTCCTCAGCCTCCTAGAGAACGAAGGAATCAAGTAGGAACTAATGAAGAAGGGTCGAAACGAATTGACCAAAGGCTTTTTATTAGAACAACATCGGGGACCACGCCTGCATAAAGAAGTTGGGTGGAAATAGAGCGATATGCAAGTTTGTTGAAGCATGCTCTGAAGGAATCATGTTTAGCTATAGAAGACGAAACTTAGGCCAAGCTGCAAAGGGTTTTGAATGACGATATAGTGTACCGAAATCGGGATGCCGCAGGGATCGAAGATCCAACTCTCGATCCGATGGTGGTGACGGTACTGATCAGACCTGCTGTAGTTCGATGGATGTTGGTTGATAGTTGTAGCTTCGTTAAAATACTCTTCAAACGTACTTTCTATTAGATAAAGATTGGCATGAAAAGCGTATCCATGTGCCAAACAAAGATTCAGGGGTTTACCGGCGAGCCTAAACAACCGATGGGAACAATTGACCTACCTGTGGAGCTTAGAGATGGTGAGCGAAGGGTCACTATAACAACCCTGATATTGTTGACTACCTAATATATTAAATTATAACGATAGTTATAGTTTAATATTGAGAAAAAATTGAAATGGAAAAAGTATATATGGTTTAAATTTTTTATTTCAAATAAACAATATGTTTGGAGTTAAATATTGGGTTTAAAATTTATTGAACGGAGATTTGGTTAATAAATTGAAAATATTAGGAATTTTGTTGGATTTGGCCAAAAAATTAATCAAGTGATCTATTTCAACATTTAATTGTTGAAATAAATCCAAACCGATGAAAATAGAGTTTTAAAAACTTTATTTGCAAGAATTGGAGTGAAAATAGTTATTTATTGTATTTAATTAAGTCAGTATGGTAATATTGGTAATTATTGCCAATATTAGCCTTTTATCGAATACAAAGGGAAAATATGAAGATAATATGTGTTCTGTTAAAATAAAAGGTGTAAAATGGTTTGAAAATATTATTTTGATGATTAAAAAGTGTTAGAATGATTATTGCAATTTATTTGGCAAGGAAATAATTTTATTAAGCTTGTTATGTTAAAAATAGTGTTTTTACACTAAAATGGTGAAAATTGTGAAATATCGTGTAAAATGTGGTTTTATTGTTAAAAATTATCTTTTTTTAATTAAAATAATTTTTTTTGGTTATAGTTACAATTTATTTCAAATAAGTAGTTGTATATATTTTATTTGGCAATCTAATGATGAAATGTGTGTATATTGTGTTAAATAAGAGAAAATGTGATCATAGCTTAATATTTTTCCAAGTTTTTGCGCAATTGGGCTATTTGGGTAAGAAATAGTTCCATAACCATTAACTAGAAGCTTTTAATTTGAGAAAATTAGCCTATACCTAGTAAATTTTCATCTCCTTCTCAGAACAAAAGAAAGAAAAACTAACGGTAAAAAGAAATTCCATGGCTTTCTCAAATTAGAACCAAATTTCACCAAAATTTCCGCAAACTAAAGAAGAGAATCATTAAACTAGATAGTATACAAGGTAATAAAACCTAATACTACAAAATATTTCATCAAAATTTTTGAATTTTGATATAATTATCTATAGATCTTTCTTTTGAATTGCATGTTCTCTTTCAGCTTTTACAGGTGCTTAGAGCTTCATATCTCCTTCAAAAATCATTGCATGCTAACAAAGCTTTGATAAATCGCTAAGGTGAGCATAAAAGCTCACAATTGCTAACTAAAAATATGCCCTACTTATAAAAATCGTCGCTGGAAAGCAGTTTTGTAAATATTATTCTCTGTTGGTTGTTCTTTGATTTCTTGTTTCTGGTTGCCACTTTGAGTGACCATAACTCTTTGATTTTCACTTGATATGCTGCCCAATCTTTTCTAGATTGTAATTTGAGAGATAACATATATGCACGTCAATTTTCACTACAAATTTTGATCGCTTTCCATGTTAATTTGATGTTCAAAGTTGAGTACGAGCCAGTTTTTGCACCTTGTAGAGAGTCCGTAGCCTAGGTCGACAGGCAGGTCGACCCAACACCTTCCAGGTCTACTAGGTGGTCGACCTAGAGGTCGACTGTCCTTCAGGCTTGGATCGACCTCCTGTTGGCCCATGTACATGTGTTCATGGCCTTTTAACCCATCTCTTCTGCAACTTTTGTTTGCTTTGTGCTATGGTATTCGACATTATTTCAATGCAATTCTTAAGATGTTTCTGATGATGGTTATAGGCTATGATATCCATCAATGGGTTAGCCAAGATTCAGAGGTATTTTTTAAAATTATATTTAAATTTGAATTTAATTCGAATATCGATTTGAAGTAATTCCTTCGTTTTTCTCGATTTTCAAGCAATATTCCTTTCAAACAAATTTTGGAAATATTCTAAATTAATTGACTTTTGAAATCATTATTACAAAATATTTTCAAATTATTATTAAATTATTTTAAAGAATTTTAAACGTATTATTTCCAATAATAAGGAGAAATTTCACTAAATTGCTTTCAAAATGGTTTTAGAAAATTATTTTAAAATTCTGTTTTCTCTAGAAAATTATTTTATAAACAATATACTTTATTTTTATACTTTTTGGATGTATGAGAAAGAGAGTTAAACAATTTAGTAAAACATATGGTATGGGACAAGTGACTTCACTTTAACGGTTATTCCGGACTTGTACGGACGAAACTATTCAGGCTATTTATTTCTGATTTATTTAGCCATTTATGGCGAGTTATTGATATTGTAATTCCTATCTTTATGAATTATCTGTGAATGCGAATATTTCATGGGTTGTGGTTCGAGATCTTCTATTCTAGAAAAATGATCGATGCAATATAGTGTATTACTTGCCGATGAGACGTGGCAAGTCTTGAGTTTTTCGAGTTTGAAATTCTATAATGATTTCTATTTTCTAATGTGGCATTGACTAGCGGTTAGTAAACCGTTAATGTGAATGTGTGGAATGTGATGCATGTTAACACTTTCTGGGCTCCTCTTTGGGAGTTTGTGAGACATTCTAGGATTGCCGGTACTATAGACCTTCGGTTCATTTGGGATTACGACTTCGGTCACTAGGGATTTATGACTTCAGTCGTCTTAGATTTACGACTTTGGTCGTCTGGGATTTACAACTTCGGTCGTTTGGGAGAGGTACCTAAAATATATATAGTACTAGTGGGATGACACGTGCATCATCGCTTCAGCATGCAAATGGGATTTGGCCAATTTGGGGAATTTTCATGAGTTTTGATTTCGATTTCACCAATTTGGGATGATGAATTTACTTATAGCCTTAAGTTAGAGAAAGGCTTATATATATGTTGTTTATAGTGATTTCAACATTAGGATTATGAACTCTTATTGAGTTTTATGAGTTTTTGATTTGGAGATTTTGATGATTTCACGTATGTCTTATATATTGCTTATGTACACTTACATTGTATAGCCCCTTGGATGTGAAACATCTATGCCATGTTAAACCTTATCATGTAATTAACTTTGAGCCTTTATGGAACACCTATTCTTAGTTGTATCAATAAAATTTAGATATATCATTCCTTTATTTTTAAAAGAATGTTTCCCTTATGCACATGTATTCCTTTATCTTTTGCTAATATCAAGTTCTAGTTAGCCTGACCCGTGTATTTATTACTTGGGTCAGATCGAGTTGCAGGTTAGCTTTTGGACCTTTGCTAGCTTTACCTTTTGGATTTCACCATCGCTTTGAATATGGCTTAGTTTTTGTGTAGTAGCCTTTTGTTTGGGAACCTTATGATGTATATATTCTTTTATGGGGATGTATACATATATTATGGTGAATACCACTTGTGACAGGTTGTATTACATTTGATGTATGTGTATGTATATATTATCTATGATGTTGTTCTATGTCTTGTGATTATGGTAGTTATTATATTTTGTTTCTGAATCGATCTTGTAGCCACCATAGTAGGGTATTAGATAGGAATTAATTATGTTGAATACTCGAGATGAAATGAAAAAAGAGGCCAAAACCAACATACTTAGCTCTTATCTAATGCAAGACTATGATGGTCACCCTTAACCAACCCTATTCTCTCATTGGCAGATAGAATTACTATGTAATTCTCTTTGTTAATGTGTGTGTCGGGGTGGGGAATCAAAGTAACCCTCATTTAGACTTTTGTGATCGTGGATGAAATGTCAGCATACAACACCTTCTTGGGATGGCCCGCATTAGCCGACATAACAATTGCGTTGGTCCAGTGGCGCCTTACAATGAAGCTCCCTACAGAGCATGGAGTTGGAATTGTGAAAGGAGACCAAAGCACCGCCCAAGAATGCTACATCGTGGAATTGCGTGAGTCAAGAAGAAAGGAAAAGAGGAAAGGATGTGGTAAAGCCTCTCCAGATTCGTAAGCCCACTAAATAGCAATTACAGAGCCGCCCCTGGCTTGGGGACCATATCCGATTCGACAAGGCTTTAGACCCTAGAAAGAAGAGTTCAGGGAAGGATCGGGCAGCAATGACACAATTGACGGTGTCTATCCCAGTCTGTATGGACAACACGATACAGGTCTTGAAAATCGGATTGCACCTTGGAAACAAGATGCGGTCAAAACAAACTAATTCCTCCATGCCAATTTGGACGTATTTTCTTGGACACACTCCGATATATATGGGTATTACCCAAAATTGCCTACCATAGGCTTAATATTGACCCCAAATTCACACCAGTAAAGTAAAAAGGTGCAGCTTTGTCCCTGAACGGTCCAAGGCACTAGAGAGGAGGTGGATAAATTGATGGCTAACGGCTTCATTCTATATGAAACTTACCATGATCGGTATCAAACCCAGTCTTAGTCAAGAAGTCTAATGGAAAATGACGAACTTGTATGGACTTCTCGGACCTAAATAGAACTTTCCCAAAAGATAGCATCCCACTCCCTAGAATAGATTAGCTTTTGGATGGAATGGCGAGGCATGAATTGCTGTCATTTATGGATGCATACTCGAGCTGCAACCAGATCCTGATGCATGAGCCAGATCAAGAGAACACCAGCTTCATCACCGAATTGGGATTGTATTACTATGCCATTTGGTTTAAAAAATCCTAGGACAACATGCCAAAGGCTAGTGATACTATATTCAAATGCCAAACCGAAAAGACTATAGAAGTTTACGTGGATGGAATGTTGGTAAAATCTGGAGTAGCTACTAACCATCTTGAAAATCTCGCTGAAATGTTCAAAATACTCTGGAAGTGTGGAATGAAGCTCAATCCACTCAAATGTCACTACGGAGTAACCTCTGGAAAATTCTTGGGGTTCATACTAAGTGCCTGAGGCATCGAAGAAAATCCAGAACAAATAACGGCGCTACGAGAAGTCCAAGCCCTGGAAAATAAGAAGGAACTTCAAAGCTTGAATGGAAAAGTCATAGCACTGAGCAGATTTATCTCAAAAGCTATAGACAAGTGCACACCATTCTTCGATGCACTGAAGAAGGGAAAGAAAAACTTCAAATGGAGTAAAGCTTACCAAACGGCTTTCAAAGAACAGCTACGACACATGGAAGCTCCGCCAATCTTGTCTAAGCTAGTCGACGGAGAAGACCTATTCATTTACTTGGCAGTCTCATCGCATGCATTGAGCACTGCTCTCGTGCGGGAAGAAGCGAACATCCAGCGACCTGTGTATTACATTAGCAAACGTTTCACTGGAGCCGAGAAGGATTAACCAAGACAAGAAAAGCTATCTTATTGCTTCTTGAGCATGTCTCGGAAGCTACGACCATATTTTGAGGCACATCTAATAAAAATACTAACTAACCAACCCTTGAAACAAGTGTTGTACCGACCTAAAACTTCCGGGAGACTCCTCAAATGGAACATAGAGCTAAATTAATATGATATCGCATACCATCCTAGGAAAGCCATCAATGGGAAAGTGTTAGCAGACATCATCGCCGAGTTTACCATACGGGACGATGAAGAAGATGCGCCGTTGGAGCTGGGGACTCGATAGAAACTCTTTGTAGATGATTCATCTAACAATCTCTATTTAAGGGCAGGGGTAGTGCTTGAAACCCTCGAAGGGAGAGTCTTTTGCTATGCCTTACGCTTGGAATTCCCTACGACGAATAATGAAGCGGAATACGAGGCGCTTACTGTAGTACTAAAAATGGTGAAAGAACTTAAGATAAAATCCATTCACATTTACAACGACTCCCAGTTGGTTGTCTATCAAGTAAATGGGGAATACCAGGCTCGAGGCGAGAATCTTTCCCCGTATCTGTTTAATGTGCAAGAACTGCTAAGCGACATCGAACATTATACCATAACCCATATTCCATAAGAACAAAACACCAAGGTAGACTATTTGGCAAAACTAGCAAGCTCTGGGGAAGCTCAATCATTGGGGCTCGTCTAAGTCGGAACTTTAGCCACCCCAAGTATAGATGAGATGAACGCTGACTGGATCCTCGAGAGAACCATCGAGCCGGAGACATGGATGACATCGATAAAGGACTATCTACTTGCGGGAACCCTTCCAACTGAACGGAACCAACGGAAAAAGCTTCTTTGAAAGGCACCACGGTTCATGATACATGATGGAATACTTTATCGAAGGGGATTCTCGACCCTCTTTCTTAGGTGTGTGACCGATAATGAAGCAAGACGAATTCTAAAGAAGGTACATGAAGGTGAATGCGGGGACCACAATGGGTATAGACCATAGTGAAGAAAGCCATTTGGTATGGATATTTCTGGCCAATAATAAACCGCGACGCTGCAGACTACGCTAGAAGATGCGATCGCTGTCAATGATTTAGCAAAATTAAGAGAACTCCTTCAACAGAGCTAACGCAGATGGTCAGCCTGTGGACGTTTGAAATATGAGGAATCTACTTGATTGGCGCCCTGCCAATAGCAAAAGGAAGGTCCAAATATGCAACAGTTTCCATAGATTATTTCACTAAATGGGCCGAAGCTGAACCGCTAGGCACCATAACCACAAAGAAAGTCAACAATTTCATTATTAAAAACATTATTTGCAAGTTTGGTGTGCCACAAAAAGTTATCATGGACAATGGAACTCAATTCGTAAGTGCCGAGTTCAAAGACTTTTGCAAGCTCTTTCAAATTGAAAAGAGCTTTTCCGTGGTGGCTCATCTACAAGCAAATGTGCAGCTGAAAGCGATAAACAAGATCATCAAGTCCGCTATCAAAAAGTGACTAACAAAAGCAAAAGGAATCTGGGTTGATGAACTTCCATTCCCACTATGGGCTTACAGAACCACCCATAAAGAGGCAACCGGCAACACTCTGTTCCCCTTGGCGTATGGTTTAGAAGTAATTGTTCTTGTTGAACTGGAAGTCCCCTCACACTGAAGGCAAAACTTCAATCAAAAGAAATACGAATAGCTCCTACTTGAATCGCTAGATATGATTAAAGAAAAAAGAGAAGATGTAGTGTTTAGAACCACCGCCTACCAAAAAAGGGTCCCATGGTACTTCAACTCTAAAGTTCACAATCAAACTTCAATGTGGTAGATCTTGTGCTCAAGCGAGTTTACCCCGTTCCAGGGACCTTGGGATCAAGCTGGGTTGGATCTTATGTCATCAATCAAAAGCTAAGAGATGAGACTTTCCAGCTAACAACTGCCGACGGAACACATATTCCCAGGGCAAGGAATAGCAAATCGCTTCATCGTTACTTTGTTTAAAAGCTACCATATCTACGTTTTACTTTCTAGTAAATAAGCCATCCCAGGATGCCAAGGGCATTGTACATAGGTAAAATCTGCCCTGCTATCCTTAATAAAGTTTTCTTCATGAAACAACAAAACCATGTTAATAATAACTGTGTGTCGGGTCGACGGAAGCAAATCGACTCAAACCGTTAGATCGGCGGAACCTGATTTGGGTCTTCTAAAAACCGGCATTGCTCTGACAACATCAGAAAGGCTAAAACATATGCTTCTTACATTGTCCAAAGATAGGCAACACCAAGAAGCACGAAAAGCCATGCATTTCGTAAGCCGTGCACTAACTCCTAAACCATACGCTCCTCACATTACCTTAAGATAGGAAACACCGAGGAGCATGAAAAGCCATGCATTTTGTAAGCCGTGCACTAACTCCTAAAACATTCCCCCCTCACGTAGCCCGAAGATAGGCAACACCGAGGAGCACGAAAAGCCACGCATTTCATAAGCCGTGCACTAACTTACAAAACATATGCTCCTCACGTTGCCCAAAGATAGGCAACACTGAGGTGCACGAAAAGACGTGCATTTCATAAGCTGCACACTAATCTCCAAAATGCCAAATCCTCATGTTCCCCAAAGATAGGTAACACCGAGGAGTATCAAAAGCCGTGCACTCCATAAGCCGCACATTAAGTTCCAAAACACTAGCACCTCGCGTTGCTCGGAGATAAGTAACACCGAGGAGCATGAAAAATCATGCACTAATTCTTAAAACTTAAACTCCTTACCGTACTCAAAGATAGGCATCATCGGGGAGGACTAAAACACAAGCACCTCGCGTGGCCTGAAGATAGGCAACGCTGAGGAGCACCAAAAACCATGCATCTCATAACCTGCGCCAACTGCTTTTATAATTAGAAATAATGAGCACAACCCCAACAAAATTGGAATGTTATAGACCAACAGAAAAGTTTCAACTAAGGACACTTAATGATTAAAACTTCCATCTATTAACCCATGCAATGTGCACCTCTCAAACATGCATATATTGCATAATTTCTGAAATATTACAAAAAACTTGGACTACATGCTAAAGTTGCAAAACTTCCCAAAAAAGGAAAATCATGCCGTGACTTAGCTAGTTTTCAAGTTAAATATGAGAATTATCTAAACCCTAAATTACCGATTATTTGAAAATTGTTTGAAGTAAACAGCCCTATGAACTGGGCGGCACACACCGGTACTTGAATAAAAACACGCGAAAACAATAAGTTCACAAGTTCTGTCGCTCCAAACAAAGAATTTTTAAACTTAGAATTTTTAAGTTAAGTTAATTTTTAAGTTCTGTTAACTCAAATGAAGGATTTTGGCAGTAATCATAGAACTAGATAAGTATAAAATCAAACAAACGCAAGTGCATAGAACATATATGAGCAAACAATTGGGAATACGGTCAAAATATAATTATATTGCCTACAATTTTCTTTACACAAGATCAAAACATGGGGGCCGTACCCACATAACACCAGCCAACAAAAAGAAAATATAGACTCCGTGAAAAAACACTAAGTGTAGACTCTGCACTTGAACAAAATGACTCAAAAGGAACCAAAAATCAAATCAGTCTTCACACAAGCCACTCAACACTTCCTTCCATAACTCCCCTTTCCGTGCTTTGTTGGCAGCTTCTACTTCGTCTCAAGAGTGGTGTCACTGCCGGTAATGTCAATGAACACCTCAGTGGCAATGTCCTCCTCTTCCTCTATAGCCTTCTCAGAAGATTCTCGCTTCGCTTTATGTTTCTATGATTTGCGGAAGCTCTTTGAGGCTTTGATCGCTTCAACCTTTTCCTTCTTGATAGCGACCAGTTTGTGCTCAGTCTTGCGAGGCTGCTTTGTATGAGCATCATGCTCCTTAATTTCTGTCGCTGTTATGTCATCTTCTAAAGACATAGAAAGGTCATCCAGGCCATAAAGCATGGCTATTTTTCTAGACTTTGGCCCCGGCTGCGAGCCGACAAGGACGTAGAAACTGGATCAGGAACAGCGAAGACCACGAAGGCTGTAGAAATAGCAGCAGGTCTGGGCGCTGAGGAAGCTGGAACATCAACAGGAAAGATGGACAAACCTATAAGATAAAAAAATTAAAGCATTAAATTCTTCCTGCTCTTGCGGCATAAATTGGAAGCTCCCGAACTCGGAGGAAGCGAGAACATTACCTGCACCATATGAATGGTCGAGAATGTCGACTTCATATTCACCACCTTCACCTTCTTTCGATGGTTCCATTACCCGAGGTAGAGTCTTGAGCTCTAAACTTGCTGACAAGTCGTTAATTCACCCGTGCTAGAAATAAAAGGCTTGGTGAGCACTTCGGCGGCAGTCGTTAAGGCAGCGTCTATGGCCTCTTTCTCTCTTTCGACTTGAAGAATCTCCCGGCCCTCGAGCAACATCTTCTTTGATTTTTATTAAGGTAGGCGTCTTGCAACTCCCGCTCGGTATAGACGTCACCTCTAAGTAGAATAAGATTTCTTCCCAAACTAAAGCAAGAGTGCGATGGAACTTAAGACCCAAGTAGTTGAGGCTCCCCTGGTGTAATAGAGAGTTAACATAAAAATTCAAAATGTTTGCATTTATCTTCTCCGTTTTTCTTTCAAAAGCATTTTGAAGCTCTAGGTAATCCGCTTTGATGGCGGCTCTCTCAACTTCAACGGCAGACTTATCGTCACTGAGCTGCGCGACCTGAGCCTATAGCTTGGAAATGATCTCGGATTGGTCAACAATAATTTTGTTGTGCCTCTCAACGATGAGGTCATGATCATCAATGGTTTTCCTTTGAGCCTCAGTCGTTTCATTACAAGCAGACACTTCTTCTTTTAGTTTCGAATCGTCGGGATGAGCCTTTTTTATCTTGTCTCTATAGACGATCTCAATTCTGGCATGAGCCTCTTTTACTTCTTTTAGCAAGTTGGTGCTCCTATTGCCCTCTTGTAGTGTCGTTGCTTTCTCCTCCTATTCCAGCAATTTAATTTTGGTATCGCCTTCTGATAGCGCTCTTTCAAAATCATCTTTCTCTAACTCGAAAGAGAGAATTTCTTGGTAGTTATTGTGATCGGTGACCGCCAATTTCTTACACAATCTCTCTCATCCTTCGGCCTGATTCAAGTCGCTTTGAATAGCTTAAATGTGAGGCATGTATGAATCTTTGCGAACTGGGTGTAGATCGCGATCAAATTGAACTCCCTTCAAGAACCAAACGGGAAGCGCTGCCTCAAGCTTAGGGAGGCCCGAAGGAAGAATATAGGCAGGTCTCCGATGAGGACATGAAGCACAGAGAGCAGTAACGATGGAATATGGCGGGACGTAAGTTGAATACGGAGTAGAAGTGACGGGGATTTCTTGATCTGTTGAGGAGCACATCGGAGCGGAAACCTGTTGTTATGAAGAATGCGAACGGTGGTCGAACTTTGATCTCTTCAATGTCTCCCCCCTTTCATCAAAAGATCTGCTTTTCTCATACCAGCCTTTGTAAGACTGGCTTCGATCTCTTTCATCTTCATGTTGGGCTTTGGCCTCTAACTCTTTCCTCCTCATGTTCTCCTCCTCTGTTTCTCAGGGTTGATAATGGCCGAAAGGGCGCTTAGACCAGCGCTGGGAGTCAGCGAACTCTTTGAAGTCATCATAGAGGCCATATCCACTTGTCATACTTGGCATAAAACATAAATAAAAAAAATTAGAAACAAAGAACAGGCATGGAAAGAAAGTGGGAAAGTGAGTGCAATCCTAATAAGATGTATAGTGTATTTCAATGAAAGGCCTAAATCGTCATCACGATCCAGATCGAGCAGCCATCGCGAGCAAGACTGGACTAACATTGGGCGTAGTATTGCCTGAAGGGGGCAACTCCTTGAATTTCAAGTCCTCTCCCATAGTCGCATCAAAATTGACGTCGATGTCGCTCAAATCCTTTAACTCTACGCCGACATCTTTATTCGGGGTATCCTGATGCTCTTTGTTCTTTGGGGCATTATCTTTGTCACCCGCATTTGGAGGAGGAGAGCTCGGAAGGACGAGACTCATGCTTGGGGTCTCATCGCACGATTTCTTTTCCCCATCTTCGGATTCTACGTAGAAGTCGTCACTGGAAGTGGACTCGTCACTATTGCTCTCGAGTTTCCCTTCCTACTTATATAACCCTACTACTGCCATGCCTTTCCTTTATTGGAACTCTTCTTCTTCCACTTCCGAGATTGGAGGCATTCTGCTCGAGCCACTGGCTACGGCCGCAGTGACATCTCCTCCCTCGTGGGCCTCTTCGACCGACTCTCTGAATAAGCCCTCTCTCTCTCTCTCTTGAGAAGCACTTTCTTCGGAGCCCTGAGAATAAGAATTAGATCATGTGTAAACCCTGGACCGAGCAAGGGAAGGTACCTCAACTTGAATGGCAGATCTACCTTGATACAATAACCCATATTGATGAAAGCTTTCATCGGCCAGTAACACTTTGACAGATCTCCCTTCGCTTCAATAGCTTTTAGAGTCCGAAAATTTCATCAAGAGAAACATCCCTATTTGGCCTCGGAATAACTGTACGAAGTATACAGCTCGTTAGAAACTCCATAGCAATGCATCGAAACTCGATAAGTATGAAAAGGAACTTACCCCCTGTCGTCCAGAGAAGGTTAAACCCCTCGGGGAACCTAATGAAGAAATACCACATCTTGAACTGGAACAAGTTACTCTGTAGACGCAAAACGATTTTCTGGTTCCACCGGGATTTAATTATGATCAAGTATGGACATTTATCCCTCTTTTTGAATGATAGGAAGTACCACAACTCATCAAAGTTTGGAGCATGGTTAAACGTCTGCATGAAGAGAACATGCAAGAAAGTCAAGATAGCATAGCCGTTGGGATGAATTCGAAACCAAGAAATGTCTAAGTTGGAAAGAGTCTCACGCAGAAAGTTGTTGAAAGGAGACATGGCTCCATTCGGGCACATGTAATGATGGAAAGAAGAAAATCCGGGGGGAGGCATATGAGAAAACTCGAATTTTTCCGATGGACATACGTCCACTTCTGATATACCATGTTGTACACAGATTTTGTGCTGAACTTTAGCGGAGAGCACCAATGAGGGTCTCTTCGGCGGGTTGAGTAGGACTCTAAATTTGGGCGGTGTTCGGTTCACGACTGGCCCAACCAGGACCCACTGGTCGTATTCTACTTACGAAGTGGTAGGAGAAAGAGCGACGGACGACGATTCGACCGCTGAAAGTATCGGACTTCCTCCACTCGATTTATGGCGCGAAGATGGAAGTTTCATTCTAAAACAACGGAATTTACATTCAAAAAGATCAGGTGTTTTTATTCTAATTTAGTAATTTGCCCCTATTATACTTGAATTCCAGGGAGGTATCGATTCGCTTCCGCGCGACGGGCATCTAGTATATACTGAGGCGTATGCATCGTGTTGTCTATAGGGCGTGAGCTCGGTAGCCAAAACACTATAAACGCTCAATCCCGTGTAGATAGTTTGTTCGCAATAGAAAAGGAAAAAAGTTTCCCACATCATTCCTACTTGTTTTTACTTCCTGTACAGTTACCCATTATTGATCAACAGTCGATAATAGATCCGTTGTCCAAAGCGACGTGGAAAAATCTTTTCACTGCAGGAATACCAAGCACGCAATAAGCAAGCAAGATAAGTCCAAATTCTCCAGAAGAATTGGGACCGATTAGCGAAGTGTCGTGCCGTGTCAGCTACGGAACTTGGCACAGGTCAATTCCAGCCTAATAGACGAAGACAGCAAAATGTGTCAAGTACTGGACCTACGCCCGAATGTCATTCCGGGAGAAACTCAGGACTCAATTTACTGTCTCCCTCCATTAGACCGCAATCAACTCAAATTTTTCATGACCAACACTGTAAATGCAAACTCGTCATCAAATTGTTAACCGAACACCGTAATTAGCAAACCAATTAGAAAACCCACCTTAATTTGAACACTAAAGCATAGGAATGATCAAAGACTTAGAATCAACGTACTGTGAATTAACCAGTGGCGAGCTAAGGGATGGATGGGTAGCGACTTAAGGCAATGGTAAACTAGGGCTTCAAACCAGCTTTTGGATCGAAGTTAGTGGCGATGCTCCAAACATGATGGCACAAACGTGGATCATGGTGGAAGGATAGAATCGCCGAAGATTGATGGATCGAAATGCTTGGAAGTTAATTGAATCACCTAGAACTCAGGTTGCATGAAGAGATTGAATTGGATCGGCATGAATAAGTAATTAGGTCGGCCCGAGTAAACATATATAGCTAGAAATAAAAGAACAAAGCAAAAATTAGCTAAGTAATTGGGCCACCTGCGGTCCATCATGGATCTCTAGCCACCCATCATTGATCGCTTGCGGCCCATCTTTTCGAAGCCAAAATTTTCAAGTGGTCAGGTCATAGCGATCCATCATACATGGAACGCTAGTGGCCTACAAGATTGGGGGCAGAATTTTCTCAAACTCGAGCTACGACACCTACCCATCATTTCAAGGCATATCATGAATCTATAAGAAGAACTTTGATTCGTTATGACAAGAAATAGCAATCGAAACCATAGCTAGGTGATAGAGAGCATGACTTGCCACGTACCGTAAAACTCTTATGTGAATGCTTGGAATTCAATGAATAGATATTGAAAGCGATAACTTCCAGAGCATGCCTTGTTTTTAACGAAGATGCACTCTTGGGGGTAAATGTTATCCATATTTTTAACCTAGCAGGACCCACTAGAAATCAGAGCAATTTCATGACATCAGAATGACTTAGAACTTAACCAAATAGGCTAAGGCAAGGAGTTAACGAGAGCCAAGCCATATTATTAAAGAACCGACGGAATTTGACTAAACCAAGAGACCAAGATCCGTTCAGCCAATCAATTGTCAAGGCACAACCAGCTAGTAGACTGCATCAAGACAGAGCAACGTGCAACGGGACTACACAAATAACGACCATACAAGGCCGTAGAAACATCCCAAACTCCAAAAATAGCCTTAGTACTTGGATCACCAGCACTCTATACACAATGGATCGCTAGAGATCCATGCAAAATGGTTCTATGGTGCATGGAAGAATAGAAGGAAAGCAGATAGATTTGGAAAAATATGCTAAGCATATGGATTGCTAACGATCCATACACCATGGATGCTAGCGATCTATACTTGTATATGTGTCTTCAACGAGCTAACTAGGTGAGACAATGGAAAGGAGAGCTAAGTCATTAGCTTGCGAGCAAGACAAATCTATGGATCGCTAGCGATCCATAGACCATGGATCAGTAGCGATCCAGGGTTTAGGCTCGGATTCATGAACTAAACTCCCTTAGGTCGTCCTATGTCCATCTGTAAGCAATTAATGAAGTGTCCTAGCCCAGAATCTCTCTGATCTCTATAAATACTGTCCTACTTGCAACATAAACTGGATCTTCTCCGGACTGGATGTTGAAGCTCTATTGGAAACCTTCTTCACTCTCTATCTCCCTCACAACCGTCTCCAAAGGGGTTCACTATGATTCTCCAGTAGATTCCAACTGTGGAGATTCAATCTAGCTAAGGATAATCAAAAGCCTTGTATTCAAACACTACTTGTAACAGCAATTAGTCATAGTAAAATTATAAAGTAGACGTAGGCTTCATTAACAGCTGAACCACTGTAAAAAATTCTTGTATTCTTTTTTTTTTTGCTTTCTTTTTCTACACCTTTTATATGTATAGTTTCTCTATAAGAACAGGGCTGGTGCTTTCACATTCAAAACAGGGTGTTAATCCAATTATTGGGTTAATAGCCGTTGCTTTCCGTTTCTCCTATTTAAGCTAGAGACAGAAGAATTTTCTTGTTCCATGGAAGCTGCGGGCTTTGTCATGGTTATTGGAGCGGCATATGACTTTAAGGTCAATATGGCACTCAATTTGTCCATAAGAGCTCTTTGGCTGTTTTCCATCCTTTGACTAATTTCATCAACCATGTTATTTAATTCATCTCTAGTGACAACTTCATGCTGAATAGAGGATCCCGGCACCTGATCTCGTGTATTGGGGCCATTGACTTCAAATTGCTAAGGATTGATCTCTTCTCCAGCAATTACAGCTTCTATGGATCTTACGGAAGCAGCTCTTCTACTTTATGGAGCCATTGATTTTCAACAGCAGATCTTCCGAGCAGAGATGCAGGATCTAACCTTTGAACCTATTTGATCCAAAGTAGATAACTAAATCCAAGCTTAAATTCAGTGTTCTTGGTGATAACACCAAAATGTTAATCTAAAAAATGGATCAACACCCTAATATGATTGTGAAAGCACCAGCCATGTTTATCAGGACATAAAATAAAGCAAAACACTCTCCAAATCGCAGAATAGACAGAATAAAGTAGAGAAACACAAGATTTTTATAGTGGTTTGGTTGTTAACAAAGCCTACATCCAGTTTATAGATTTTATTGATGGATTGACTGTTGATCACAAGTACAAGTTTTTTGCAGTTCTAATAATTGAACGAAGAAAGATCAGACCATAATTGATGGAGATAAAAGGAAGGATCCTAATTGTCCCATGGCAGCCTTTGCAAGGAGGAAGAAGGTTGAAGAATCTTAGTAGCAGAGTTTCCCCACTGGTCAAAGCAGCCAACCCCATTCTATTAAATAAAGGATGTTATTTATAATATTTAGATAGCACTTGATCGAAACCAAAGTACCAAAAGCCTGTAGTTACCCATAAGAGGAGGCATGTAAAATTTAGGGTGATTTTGAACTAACCTTTTGGATCGACAGTGATCCAATTGGATCAGACCGATACAAAATTTTGTGCAATATTTGCGCGACTCCTACTTCGTTGGCTTCCTCATGTGATTTTATAGCTTGTTAACTTATTTTGATGAAGGTTCACCTTTAAATTAGATTAAACTGTAATCTGAATCGGATAAGTCTTGACTTCTTCAACTCGGAAGCTTGGAATGTTATCAAACTTGGTAGATAAGTTTAGGAGAGATGTAGGAATATAATGCATGTGGATTGGAGAATCCACAAGTCAGTATTTGGGTCGGTACTGATCCAATTGGATCGGATCGGTGCCGATCCAAATACTCGGCGTATTTTTGGTTCAAACCCCAGGGTTTTTTTGCCATGTACTTTTAGGTCTTTCCATCAAGTTTTGGATCGTTCTAGCTCAGTTTGAATGTTTTAACTCCTTCTGACTTTCGCTGGGTTAAAAAACCGATTCATAATATTATTTAAACCTGAAATTGTCATATAAATGGTTTTCATATAATCCTGGTTATATAAAGATTTGTCTAGGTTAAACTCCTTTTTACTCAAATAAAAATTCGTAAAATATGTTAATATAACTTGATGATACTGATATTGAACCCTAGATTAAATTGATTATTATGAAATTTAAGCAGATTAGAAGTTGAATACACACCACTTTGAATTCACAAGAATTGTTAAACACCAAACTATAAGCTATTGCTAAAAATAAGAGAACAAATAGAATTAAATGATAATTAATCGAAATCAACGTAAATAGAAAGCCCTAACCTAAAATGTACAATGTGACTGGTCGACTGCATAACTTAGAGCGATGGACGGCAAGCAGTGGACCGCCTCAGTATATAGCAAACGACTGGTTGGCCGGGTCGATCGGTTGGCATTCTAGAAGCGCAGTCTCAACCTCGACCTGAAACTTAGGTTATAAATTAACTATTTTTTAACAAAGCTAGCAAGGTTGATTGGGCCCTTTCCAATTTATTAAACACGTAAAAAATGAGTATAAAAAATGTACATCCATGCAAAAACACATAGAAAAAAGGAAAAAAAGAAAGAAAAAACCACAAACACATATGAAAAATACAAACAAAAATCACTACACATGATCTACAAAAACACTGAACAAACCATGCACATAAGCTTTTTCCTTCACCCTTGAGATGATCAAATTTAACAAAACACCATCAGGCATATTCTTATTTTCAAAAACTCTTGCATTCCTCTCTTGCCATGAGACATCCACAAAAACTTTAAGATAAAGCAGCAGCAGATTAGACCTTGCATCATGCAATTTAGTTGCTTTAAAAATCATGTTCCATTTAGCAAAACTGAACCTTAAAGGCGAACCAAATCCTCCTTTAACAAGCACATTAGTCCAAAGCTTGAAAGTGACCAAGTAATTGAAATACATGTGCAAGTATCTTCGGTATGCAAATTAAAGAAAACACACACATTTTCAACATTTAATCCCTTATCACAAAGCCTTTTTTGTCATAATTCCATTCTTGAGCACTTTCCAGAGCATGAAACTAAGTTTTTAAAAGGAAAATCAATTCCAGACTTAGGCACACCAGTTGAAAGTAGCACCATAATTCCTCACAGTAATGACATTGTATATTGTAGAAATAGAGTGTAGGACTTGCTTATCTATCTAGACATATCTAGCATCACCAGAAGGAAGAGGAGAGCTTTGTATTAATTGCCATAGTTGATGAATTTTAAAGTTAGAGGAGTAAGGAAGGATTTAGTGGCCATCAATAACATAGTCAAATACAGCTGCATTATTTTGGAATTCCAGATTGCCTAACCTCATCAACGGAAAGTTGATTGTGCAAAATGAGGCCTTTAATTGCCCAAGGCTCAAAAGTGAACTTAGCAGTAGAGTTAGAGGCCAATATAAGTTTCACATGAGGAAGCATGGCCTGTCTAAGTTTTAAAATGGATCTCCAAACCTAACCGTAAAGGGGAGAAGGATTAATAACCTGGAAATTTTTATTGCCAAGATGATACCTCCTAGCCCACTTGACCTAAAAATTAGGTTTATCATTAACGAAGTTATCAAAGTGCCTAAAGAAAGCAGCCACATTCCATGTTTTCATGCATTTTATCCCAAGCCCACCATGACTTAATGGTTTTTCTAGTCTACTGAAGGCAATATGGATTAATTTCTTGGGTACATATCACCAGAGTATAGAAAATGATTCATAGCTCTTTTGATGTTTGAAATTAGTTTTATAGGTAAGAGAAAGCATCTACACTAATTCACTTGCACAGATAGAATAACATATTTAATGATGGTAAGCCTACCTGCCGAGAAAGGAATCTATTTGTCCAACTATTCATTATTTTAGTGATCTTCTCAAACAAAGAGAGACAAGCAGATATACCAATCGCTTTGGAAGATAAAGGAATGCCAAGGCGAGTGACACCATCAATAGGAATAGGAAAAGATGTGTTATTATGTATATGTTGTTTTTAAATTTCAGCCACTCCAGCAATAGTGAGATAGGATTTTTCATAGCTAATGTGAAGACCTGAAATATTATCAAAGGTTTTTAGAAAATTTTAATGCAGCTCAAGGATTCATCTATTGGTTTAGTAAAAAGAATAACACCATCAGCAAGAATAACATTATCGGCAAATAGGAGAGCAATTAAGTTGGATTCTTGCATTTAGGATGTCAGGAGAACTTTTTATTAGCAACTTGCTTGCTGATCAGTTGTGAAAAAATTCCATCACAATGATAAAAAGATAAAATAACATTGGTTCACCTTGCCTTATACCTCTATCACCTTAAAATTACCCAATGGTTTTGCCATTAAAGCACAAGGAATATGTCACTGTTGAAATGCATGAGTAGATCCAACTAACAAAGTGACAAGGGAATCCCATTGTTCCCATAATACCAGTGATAGCATCCCAACAAACAGAACCATGTGCTTTTTTATATCAAGCAAATAACACTATTTTAAGCGTAAATGTATGTATATAGCATGTGCGTGTGTGTGTATGAATGTTACGGTTGGGAAGCTAGTTCCTTATGAGACAACATCCAAGAAGGTTCCATATTCGACTGGGAGGGCGATTCTATTGCAAATGGCACTCACAAAAAGTTCTAAAGTGGATGCACATATGCCTAATGAAGTGTGTGGGCCCAGATAACGTAAGTTCCTTAGTATTCATGGATTTTAACACGACGTGATGCTATGTTGTTGTTGTATCTTGGCATATGCAGTAAGAGGTAATTATTTTACCATTGAGAGGCGAACACAGATGTAGACGATGAGACACCGGTAAGTCGACATTGTGGGCTCCCCCTTAATGCATAATGGTGGTATAGGTAGCCGAGTTGGGGGAAACTTAGTCCCATGGTAAAAATGGCAGGGTAATCCTATGTAGAATAGCCCATTAGCTATTAGTTGATCATTAGTTGTCTATAGGTCGATCAATTGTTTGATCCTAGGTATGATCCTATACAAGTAGTTAGTGTAGGTGAGTATTAAGTAAAAAAAACTTAAGTAAAGATACCCAGTCATTCATGGACACTTGCAGAACACCCTAGGTCACATAGAGTATATATTATTAAGTCAACTACATGTAATCACCATATACTAATGATATACTCATTGACTAGATTTTTGTCTAACACACTCCTTTCTCTTCTTTTTCCCCACCATAGGATAACAAGACAGTAGTTAATTTGGCACAAAGCGTGGAGAAAGAAGCAAAGCGTCGGAGTTCCACTACTCTTGATTTTTCCTTATATAGTTATTTTTTGTATTAAATGTCTAGTAGGCTTATATTGTACTTTGGAAATAATATATGTGAATTGAGCATTTTGAATGTTGTTTTTCTAAAATGTTTATTTTCTGTGCTTATATTTTATTCCATTCGCTATGAGATATGAAAGTTTAGAATGCCTTAGATTTATCCTAATCAGTCTCTGGTAATATATAAAAAGCCAATAGCCCGTACTTCTTGACACCCACGCAAGTCTGAAAGTGACCATATGCTTTGGATCGGTGTCGGGTGGTGCAGGTTATCACAGATTTGGAATAGGGATAACAATAAATATACTCAAACTCAATTTATAGGTTTTAAATTTCTTTAGAATCAAACCAAATATTTTCAAATTTACTAGTAAGTGCTTCATCCAAAACAAAGATGCACATGCAGTTAAACTTATATGGAAAATTAAATACGATTGAATTTCTAACGAAAAAGAATTTTCTTTTAGGTAAAAATGTGTTTTCTTTAATTTGGACTTAGAAAATGTGACTTACCTATATTACAATCATCCCTTAACTAAAACATATTGTAAACACTCTTAGTATTTTTGACTTGAACAGGAACAATACTAATTTAATCTATGACTACTGTTGGTTAGATTTCAATATGCTAAAGGTAATACAATTCTACATGATATTAACTTCACTATTACTTGTTGGTATTTATGGTTTGAAAGAAACCAAAAAATGTTTAATAAGTTCATATTCCTTCTTATTACTTGGTTTATGCCATTGCGCTTTTCTATTATAATTGGTCCAAAAATAGTAGCTATAAATTGGCTAAACATGTTCACTTTGAGTAATATCTTACCAAAGTATAAAGTCGCATTGATATCATGAAGGTAGAAATTTTCATAACAATTGGAGAAACAATAGGGATTTAAGCACCAACTTTGTTGACACTCTAATGATAACTCTCCGAACATTTTAATTTAACTGAAAACTAATTTCATTTTACATTGCGATTTCATTTTATTTTTCATACATATATGTATATAAACTTTGTTGTATACATATATATTTGATGGTCTCACATCTTTTTTGAGTTTTTTCTTCAGTTTTAGGGGTTACTCTAGATTGGATTGCTTATGCAATGGCGCTTCTATACATTGGATTGTTTGCTGGATTATTCTTATTAATTTCATATTGAAGATTCACCATGGGCTTGCTTATGGCCCTTCGAGTCTAGTGGGTACTTCTTTAGCAAATTTTTTAGTGATTGATTTTTATCATCCCTTCTTGTCTATTGTATATTTAGGCTGAAATTCTTCCTCTTAGTTTCTTATCATGGACTCTAGTTATAAGATTTGGGGGGCCTCTTTCTTTTCCTTTTCTATACATAGGGAGGTTTGCTACATACTAGGCTTGTTGGCTTCTCCTTTTGAAGTTTAATAAAGTTATATGAGCTTTCTCCTATTAAAGAGGATAACTCATTTTCCTAAAAAAATATACATATTTTTTAAATATATATATATATATATATATATATATATAAGTTTACGTAGCCAAAAAGCATTAATTCTTGTTTATTAGAGAGTGTGTATATAATTTGAGATATTATATCAACACTATATCACTACATGATGCTTTATTAACCCTAGGACACAAAGGTCTATTTCCCCATGAAACCTTTGGACAGTTTATATATTTATATTGTCGTGATGTTCATATTATGAATACGAATATCATAAAATATAGAAATATAAAATAAATATTAAATTAATAAATTAAATTATTAATAAATATCATTTTAGAAATTAGCAATAAATAAATTATAAAATTATAACATTATCAAAACTCTATTAATTAAATAAAAAATTCAGTTTAGCATAAGAAAATATTATTTATGCCAATGCAAATTAAAGATTTTGTATATTTTAATAAATGGTAAATTTTTGGAAATTCGCTCCTTTTATGTCATTGCTTGTATACCTGATCCAATAATGGTACCAGAGCAAGTAGACGATAGGCGGTTCTTACAGTATCATTTATGACGAAGCATTGATTCTTACCCTACATGTCCTAGGTCAATGAGTTGATAGGTTGTGTGTGAATCAAGAGGCTACATGTAAAAATTATGTTTGATTGATCTTGTCAAGTCATGCTGAAGGAGTTCAGACCCGACCAGCAATGATCCAAAAGTTGATACAGCAATGTTATTAGATTTCGCATTATGGTTGTGTAAATAATTAACCAATGCATAGGGCACAGCTTTTAAAAAAGTCAAAGCAGATGGATGTCCAAGGAAAATTGCTTATACTAAGGAGAAGGCTACTCTAGTTGAGGACCACTCTTGAGTGGAAAACTTTTCGATCACTTAGCCTTTACTTAGCTCGTCGAAATAATCTGTCTCTATGGTATGCCTTTATGGAAGAATAAAAAGTGTTTTTTAGTCTCAGGTTAATTCAATATCATATCTAAATATTATAAAATTACTTTAAATTAAATAATTACAATGAAAATTTAAAACTAATTTAAATTTAAATAAATAAATATAAATGTTATATTTATAATTAATTAATTTGTTTAATTCATAATAGAATACATACGAATATATATATATATGTAAATTAATAAAATATAAATGTTAAAATAACTAGATGTGTATATATAAATTGTGTGTATAAAAATGTAGGATGTTAAAATATATATAACTTGAGACTTAATGGAGTATACATTGGATATATATAAACGATATGCGATATCGCGAGTTTTAATCCTTATAGGCATCTCCCTTAAGTAGTCATAATACTTTATCGAGTTATTTTAAATTATTAATTTAAAGTAATATAGCCTGCCATCATTTATAATACAAATAGGGTACCTTAAATATATATATATATATATATATATATATGATTGTTGAGGAAACTTAAGCCATAAAATATTTAGGGCGATGTTTATATTATCTCTGTTGGATCTTGGCCACCAGCAGTGGGTTAAATGGGTAAATTTCAAAAATAATTGGATCATATTCGGCCTATGAAGTCTAAATTTATCATAGATACGATCTAAATTAATTTTATATAAAATCATTATTATATTATATTTGTAAATAAAGTTTTATTTTGATATTATATTTATGTTATATAATATGAACATGTTTATTATATGCACATATTTATGTAGGTGCACGTGCAACGTATACAATGTATATAGTTTAACATGTCTATATATAAGTGTTGAGATTTACAACGCAATGGATATGCTAGCCCCTTCATATATGTATATTTTGACCTATATATATATATAATTTAATGTGATAAAATAAGTTATATTTGGAAATACAAATAATAATAATTATAAACTTAAATTTAAAATTTCAGTTTTTTAATCTAGATCTAGATTTTACAACATTTTCTAATTTCAAATTTAAATCGATAAATAATGTTTTGATAAAATAAAATGAATGTATATAAACAGTAACATCCTACCTCTATACCCATATTAACAAAGAATATTATTGAGTATTACTATCTGATAATATGAAGAATGAGGCTATAGGGGGGCTTACGTACATGAATATTCCTTTGGGCTAACACTGGTACGTATCTCAAATCATATAATATAAACTCTTATGTATGTGGTATCGGCACAAAGCAACAAACAAATGTAGTTTCCAGAACAGAATAATATACAACACAAAAATCACAAACAGAGTTCACAGGATTAGAGCACTGTGGTAAAATATAATACATCAATTGTACATATCCAAAGTGAGCAACAAAATGCTAGTCCAATGCTCACTCTATCAAATATACATGTCGTAGTCAAATAGAACATCATCATAAACAAATGAGGCACAAATACACATAAGGAACTATCATTCTAAAGTGTACACTAGCAGCCAAAAATGTCCAACAAGTTAAGCTGCTACTTCAAAGCTGGACTTGAAATATCTCGAACTGACCTATGTATTTTAAATATCACACGGATCAGACTATGTGTAAAATGCCAATGTCCGTAGATGAATGAAAATAGTGATGTATATAAATGTATCCCTAAATAGGTATGAACATCTCAAGTGTAGCACATATCATAACATGCTTGAATCATCATCCTCATAAGTATATAAAACATCCAATACACAATATCGACACATCATCCATACAACCAATCTAACACAATAGCCACATCCACACACATACACATATCATGCATCTACTTACACATAGTGGTTATTACGAGGATTAACCTTACCCTGGACACATAGTCTAAGCAAAGCCACAAATCATCATCAACTCTAATTAAGCATTAAGGAGATGAATGACTAAAATAATTCAATCTATGATACATTATAACCAGATGGGAGACACCGATAGCCATTCGCTTACACCAGGAGACCACACACGTGACCGTTTGACATGGCTTCTATAGTCTTTAGTTACCTCGACGAACATCATGACTTGTTATCCATCAAGTGCAAGACAAAGCTATGCAATGGTCATGGTCCTACAAGTGCTCCAATGGTAACCGAGTCGTGGCTTATATGACATGGGGAAAAGCACACAGCTATAGCACATAACAAAAAACCATAAGGTGTGTCATGGATATAGGGCACGACCTTGTAATTAGGCCTTACGATGGATACTAGCCCAATCTTGTTTACTCCTTACCAAAATAATAGGAGTTCCCAAATGATAACTTCCACATACAAATAGGTTGGCACGCATCCTCATATGTCTCCTTGAATGCATTTATCCAATATTAACATATTGCAAAATCCATTTATTCACAAAGAATAATCAAATAAGTATCAGCATCGACGTCCCGTATCACCGTATGTTACTCACCCGTTTATTCAATAGCCAAAAATCACACTTTCATCTCTAATAATATTTTATATGCAAGTCCAATGAATAAACGGAGGAATAATACTGAAAGTCCCATACCAGATGGTTTTATAACCCCGTTTATTCAAATTCCTCGTCACACGGAATAGTAATCACAGATCCAAGAATATTAAGGAGCCTTAATTTTAAAATATTTATTTAATTTTAAAGTGTCCTTGCACTTTAATTTTAACAAAATAATTTCCTTTTTATTCTTTTATGATTGAAATTTCACATTTTCCAACCTTCTTTGTTAATTCGAAAATAGGTGTATATATATATTATATAAATTCATATTCAAATATTTACATGCACTGCAAATCATTTTTAAATACATATTGACTTATACATAATTCCTAAAGCTTCAAATCAATTTATTATATGCTACTTTAAATAATTAGTACTCAACGAATATAATATTATCAACACTCAACATTATTATTAAACTTCATAAATATGTTTCTACAACGATGTATATCGGGTTTTAAATTTTATTATTTAAAATTTTATTTCATTTTGTTTTTTAAACAAAAATTCACATGCACAAACTTGGAATTCGCATCTGGGTTGTACACCGATGGATTGGTGCACTATGCACTGCTGACCAGTCGTGACCTGGTATGTAGAATTCCAAGTCGTGTGGCCACCATTTCCAATGACTTTAGCCATTGACTCCTCCTCCTTCAAGCCCTATTTCACCCATACACTTTAGCAACTCAAATCACAACAATATCACACAAACAAAATAAATGCGATGCAAACTGTGGGTTTAAGAGGAGACTGTAACTTAATTCAAATACACAAACATTCATTATGTAGTTCAAGCATTTAAGCATAGATGCGAATGAAGAAACAGTCTCCTTGAAGTAGCTATGCTTCAACAGTAGAGCTACTCCTTCTATCTTCTTCTCTCTATAAAATACAGTTAAGACCAAACTTCAACAAGATTCAAACTTCTTCTTGCTAATAGGTGTAGTATGGAGTTGAGAAGGATATACATTTAATTCAGAATTTTAGAGATTTATTTCGCTTTTTTTAATTTAAGAGGGAGTGGGTTAGTGTTTCAAGATCGAGATGGAAAGCTTATGCGAGATGGAATATAAAGCAATAGAAGGAGCTTCTAGACTTGTCTTGAATGACAGAAGGGCAAAGATATTTTTCCATGTGTCTAATGGGCCTAGTGGGCTTGCTTTTATTTGTTTTAGTTCGTTTCTTTCTTCATATATTAATCTATTTTTCTACCATACTAACTTAGCCCTAAGCTTGAATAAAATTCTTTGCATATTCTTCATAAATGTTTTACCACAATTCCATAATTTTTCAATAATTATTAATCATAATTTATGCCAATTAAATATTTATTTTCATATTTACCATATAAAGCCCAATTACATAAATAAATTAATAAACTCCTTTTATAACCAAAGTAAAAATTATTTTCTTTTAAAATTAATTTTTTTATATCCTAGTTACTTTTAATATTTAATTTTAATAAATTATTTAACCATTTCAATTATGTTTTAAAAATCATTTTGTTCCTTAAAAATGTCTAAACTTCTTTTAAAAATTAAATTTTTTCTCAAATAAATTATTTTATCACTTTATAAATATTTTTCTCCTATAACTTCCTAATTATTTCTATTTTCCATGTTTATAATATTAAAATCCCTTTCAATTAATTAAATCTTTATTTTTTTGTTCCTTCTTAACTATTGATTATTACAGGCCCTTTTAAGAAAATTGTTCCTCGCAATATATCCTTAAGGAAAAATATATAGTTGAGCAAATAACTTCTAGATCGACTACACCATTAATACAAAAATAAACAAATAATATGCAAATAAAACTGAACATACTAGACTTATGTGCATCAAAAAATAGCTGGGGATAGGTCCGTGTCATAGCTTCTACATCTCCCAGGTATAGTCCAATGGATTGTCGGATCATTGCACCTTCACTAATGGGACCCTCTTACTCTTAAGCATTCGGACCTTCGAGTTGACTATGCAGACAGGATGATGCAAATAAGTCATGTCTGGTGAAATATCAAGCTCTTTAACTCGCCATGCCTCTATACTATCTCACAACTCCTTAGATACTTCCTCAAGTGGGAGATATGGAAGACATCCTGAATACCAGAGAGCTGATTAAAAGAGAAACTCAGTAAGCAACATGACCAATGTGCTCAGTAATCGGGAATGGACCGACAAAGCGAGGTGTAAGCTTTTTAACTTATCGTACCTTGTAACACCCTTCAGAGGAGATATCTTCACAAAGACAGGATTACTGACCTCAAACTCGATACCTTTCCTCTTTCGATCAGCATAAGATTTCTAGTGATCCTGGGCTTCCTTCATCTCTGCCTAATTAACTATATTTTCTCAAAAGCCTCTCTAATAGAATAAGGAACAAGTTCAAATATTTCTCCAAACTTAAGCCAACAAGATGGTGAATGACATGGTCAATCATACAGAGCCTCAAATGGTATCATGCTGAAGCTGGATTAGTTGCTATTGTTGTAAGAAAACTCCACTAAATAGATATGATCCTCCTAGCTGCCATCCAAATCTAGAACACAAGAACAAAGCAAATCCTTCGACACTTGATTAACATGCTTTGTACGACCATCAGTCTGCGGATGATATCTACCACTGAAGTTCAACTTCGTACCCAAAGTTGATTGAAGACTCCTCTAGAGAACACTAGTAAATAATGGATCACTATCACACACAATGTTACTAGGAACACCATGAAGTCTCATAACCTCCTTCACATAAAGCTTGGTGAAATTTTTTGTAGTTTTACTTGACTTCTAGGTATAAAGTGTGTCGATTTAATCAAATGATCAACTACTACCTAAATGCTATCGTGCTACTCCTAGATCGAGGAAGATCATCAACAAAATCCATCGACGCCTGAAAAGAATACAACATTAAAGAGACCGCTACTAGAATTTATATTGGGATTTATATAAGTGAACTAGTACAGAGAATCGAAATCACTTATACCTTATCCCACTTCTATAGCAGGATCTCCAATGTCTGAAGAATTTTTTTAGGCCTTTGATGTTCAGCTTTAATGAGCTGGCAAGTCATACATCGCTTCACATACTTCCTAATCTCACACTTCATCCCTTGCCAATAATAGAGACGCTTCATATCCATATAATTCTTACTTCCTCCAAGGTAAATAATATAGCACGATTGATGACAATCATCCATCACTTCCTTATGGAGGTCATCCAAATCAGGAATAACAAGTCCACCACTCCTCCATAAGCAACTACGAGCATCAAGAGAGTACCAAACAAGATCATCATCTATCACCAGACTCCAAACTATGAGTAGTAGCATAGGATCTCTCCTTGAGCCTCTGTAATATGATCAATCAAGGATGGTCATTCGATGAACGAGCCAACATCGCACTTGAACTAACTATGGAATCTCTATCTTGAGTATCACACATAGAAAGCAACTCCAAATCCTTCCACTCTACTACATTCATAGATACAACAACCTAATGCTTCCTACCCAATGCATCAGCTACTCATTTCCCTTTCCCAAGGGGGTACAAAATCACAACTTCATAGGATGCAAGAAACTCATGACAACGCTGCTGCCTCATATTGAGATCCTTCTGAGTGAACAGATACTTCGATGACTTATGATTAGTACAAAGCACAAATCTCTCTTCAAGAAAATAATTTTTCAATATCTTAAATGCAAAGAAAATGGTGGAGAGCTCTAAATCATGAGTGGCATAACAAACTTCTTTAGGCCACAGCAGCCTAGAAGCATAACCACTACTCGACCTCTCTACATAAGAACTACTCTGAAACCATACTCACATGCATCAGTATAAACCTCAAGATCTCACTTGCCCTCTAGCACAATGAGAATATGTGTTGGGTAAGTATCTCCTACAGCTTCTAAAAAGATGCTTCACATCTATCCGTCCACTAAATCTTCACTTCCTTCTTGGTAAGATTAGTAAGGGTAGCACGGTCATCATGAAATCCTTTATGAAACGTCGATAATAATTGATTGAGCTTGAAAAACTACGGTTCTCGAAAACTATCTCAGTCCTCTTCCAATTCTGAATAGCTTTAATCTTGGTTGGGTAAACAGAAATACTAGCCTTTACATGGCCTAAGAACTTTACCTCCTTTTTCTAAAAGTGAAACTTGGAGAACCTGGCTTTCAACTGGTTCCACCTAAGTGTTTCTAGAACTACTCTGAGATGCTGCTCATGCTTTACCTTTGACTTGGTATAGACCAAGATATCATCAATGAATACCAGGACAAACTTATCAAGATAGTCTTGGAAAATCTTATTCTTCAGATTAATGAAGTATATAAATTCATTCGTCAATCCAAGTGATATCACAAGCCACTCATAAGCACCATAGCGAGTCTAGAAGCTGTCAATGGAATGCAATCCTCTACTATACAGGGCTAAAGGAAAACCGGTGGCAAGGTAAAGTTGAGAAATGACCTAAGCATCGCTATGTTGATCAAACATATCATTAGTCCGGGGAAAAGGATTTTAATTCTTTATTGTGAACTCATTTAGCTTCCGGTAATCAATGCGCAACCCAAGGGAACTATCTACTTTCTTCCCAAACACTACTGTGGTGAGCCAAGGAGAACTACTAGACTAGATAAAATGCTTAGCCTCTATCTTTGACAACTACTTCATCAATTCCTTATTCTTCTTGGTGGACATCCTCATTGGAGGACAACTAACTTGTTGAGCTCTAGGAATTAGATCAATATGGAACTCTTTATCCTGCCTCGAAGGCAAATCAGTAATAGGCTCAAATAAATTAATATAATCTCTAACAATGGTATTCTGGCAATATCATCTTCTTCTCGAGACTCAAGTGAAAATAGAGAACCACTTTAGCTCTGACTAAGGTTTCCAAGAGCTAGGTTGAGATTCTCTTCAGAATCTGGATGGCTAAGAGTGATTACTTATTTGAGACATAAATGATGAGCCTAATATAGATCCATCCAATCCACACTAAGAGAAATGCCAAATCCTAAGTACTCAAATAAATATAAATCATACCAGAAAGATAATTTTATAAGTAAAAATCAACATATCTACATAACTTACCAATGATTGCATAACCCCCTATAGGATTAGCAATCCTCGAAGATGTAATCAAGCATACGACTTCAAGATTAAATCTGTCAACTGGCTCCTTTGACACAATGAAGGAGATGCATCCATGTCAAAAATAACTCTAAGAAGAATCTTGAATAGAATAGTACCTTCGAGGATGGATGGAGCTTACCCTTTAGTCTGAGACGGTCCAATAGAAGCCTCAATAATATTCAACTTTGCACTCTTCCTACCAGCTACTGGGTAAGTATAGCTAAGATGACCTTCTTCATTACAAATTCTACACTTCTTTTGAGATGTTGGGATGCATGGCTTATACTGCTCCTTGGAATAATGTCCTCTCTCCACAGTTGTAACACTTCATAGAATCTCTGGCTTTGCTCTGAAACTTGGGTACAATATCTCTTGCTTGCTTCTTATTCTGAAACTTTGCCTTTTGCTTCCTGAATGGGAACTTCCACTTTTGACCAAAACTAGGCTTTCTTTGAAACAATGTACTCCCTGGCCATAGCTGCTTCCTTTGCTTCAAGGAGTGATAATGGTTTTATAACCCCATTTAATCAAATTCCTCGTCACATAGAATGTAGTCAAACATACAAGAAAATAAAGAGCTTTAATTGTAGAAAATATTTATTTATTTTTAAACCATTCTCATTCTTTAATTTTATCAAAATAATTCCCTTTTATTTTTTATGATTGAAATTTCACATTTTCCAACCTACCTTATTATTTCATATATATAATCATATAAATTCATATTCATTTATTTAAAAGTACTCCAAATCATTTTCAAACACACTTAGAGTTTTAAATTATTCCTAAGGCTTCAAATCAATTTGTTATATGCCATTTTAAATAATCAGCATTCACCAAATATAATTATTATCAATGCTCAACTAGTATTATTAAAGTTCATAAACTTATTTCTAACAAATATAAATATGTTTATAAAATTCATTAATTATATTTTTAATCCATTTTTTTATTTATTATTTATTTATTACTACTATTATTATTTAAAGCGAACAGGCACATGCACATGCATAGACCTGGAATCCCCATCTAGGTTCTCAACTGGTGCATTATGCATCGGTGTACAGATCATGACCTAGACGGCAAAATTCCACTTTATGCGACCATCATTTCCCACAACCCCGGTTGCCAAATCCTCCTCCTTCGAGCCCTATTTTACCCCTACACCCCGCACTGCACTCCAGTAACTTAAAGCATAATAATGTCACACAAACCCAATCAATAGCAATGCAAACTGTGGGTTCAAGTGGATTGTGCAACTTAATTCAAATACACAAATATTCAAGATGCAATTCAAGCATTTAGGCATTTATGTAAGTGAAGAAACACTCACCTTGAAGTAGCTAAGCTTCAACAAAAGAGCTACTCCTTATATCTCCTCTTCTTCTCTATAAAAAATCCAATAAAGACCAAACTTCAACAAGATCCAAACATCTTACTGCTAAAAGGTGTAGCATGGAGTTGAGAAGGATATATATTTATTTCAGAATTTTTAGGGATTTGTTTCTATGTTTTTGAGTTTAAGAGGGAAGGGATTTGTGTTTCATAATTGGGAGATTAGAGGATGGAGAAGGAAATGCTTATACGGGATGGAATATGACAAATGAAAGGAGTTTCTAGACTTGTCTTGAATGACAAAAGGGCAAAGATAATTTTCCATGTGTCATAATGGGCCAAATAGGCTTGCTTTTATTTTTTTTAGTTCTTTTTGTTTCTTTCTTCATAAACTAATATACTTTTCTACCATACTAACTTAGCTCGAAGCTTGAATAAAATTCATATGTATTCTCCATAAATGGTTTACTATGAACTCATAATTTTCCCATAATTATAATTTATAATTTGGCGAATCAAATAATTATTTTCATATTTACCATATAAAGTTCAATTTCAGAAATAAATTGATTAACTCCTTTCATAAGCGAAATAAAAATTAGTTTCTTTGAAAATAATTTCCTTATCTTATTTACTTTCAATATTAAAATTTACAAAAATTATCTAACCACTTTAATTATGTTTTAAAATCATTTTGACCCCTAAAAATGTCCATACTCCTTTTAAAAATCAAAATTTGCTCAAATAAATTATTTTATTACTTTACAAATATTTTTCCCTTATGGCTTCCTAATTATTTATATTACTCCATATTTTTAATAATAAAATCCCTTTTAACTAATCAAACCTTTGTATTTCTTATTCCTTTTCAACAATGGGTTGTAACATAAGTGTATGGAATTTAATAAACTTTTTTGGATATATACATACACACACACATACACATACATACATACATACTTAAATTTCAAATATGAAACATTGTTTACATAATACTAATAAATAAAACTATATATACATATACATATATTTTTGGCCCAAATTATGTTTGACAAAGTCTTTTTTAATTCAATTCTTATGATTTAATTTTTTTATTTAAATCATTTTCGAATGGAAATGTTTAACTTTTTTTTAAAATTTCACAATCATAAATATGATTATTATATATTAAAATATTTGTAAACATATTTTATAATATATGCATTATATATTAAAGTAATATGTTATATTTTAAAATAAATATGTAATATATATTTATATTTATATATTGAAAATCAATTTTATTTTAAAATCCCTTTTATAATTATTATTTAAATTCAAAAATTATTTTTATTTTGTTTGTCGATTGAGAACTCTATATGCAACATATACATACATATATACATACATACATACATACATATATATAATCACAACACACACGCACTTATTCACTTCCAATGACAACACACATATAGGGATTCGCTGTATAATGATTTTATCTAAGCATATATGATTCAAGACAATTATCGAATAAATTAAAAAATTGTTATCAAATAAGTTAAAATAATTATTGCCTAATTAACAAACGTTGAATGCTGAATCGATCGACTCCATTTGAATCTGAATTCAAATCCTTCTAGAGATAGATCTGAAAGCACTATACACTGATGTCTTGTTTTATTTAAATTTGTGTTGTTTAATGCTTTAATTAATGGAGTAGGAAGGGAGGTGGGTTCATCCTAATATGGATGAGCGAGATGCCAAAACAAAAGCAAGAAACAAGGGGTTAAAGGTGTTTAAATAGCAGAGAGAGTGGAGCTGAAGGTGGATCTAGATCCGCTATTTCTCTAGCCATTTCAAATCCTTTTGAATCAAATTCAAACCTATTTTATTCACCTTGATGGTCGACCATCGATGTCCTATATAGGGGCCTTCTAATCACTTCAAGCCTAATCGAATAAAATACATTTAAATCCAATTTAAACATACATCAATACTGTATATCGATACGTGTATATACAACTTTTATACACGGACTATTTTCAAAACAAATCAAATAAAATTTTATAATTAATATTTCAAAAATATTAATTGGTTTCATTAATTTATGACAATTGTAATTTAATTCAATTAGGTAGTAGTCGGAGATTCAATATTTCAGTTGTGTGACTCTTTGGTGTAAGGTCGGTCAGCGAGTAACATCGAACAATTCAAATATTAATGTTCACACATCACCTCAGCTAATAGTTTGATATTATAACCAAATTTATAGCTTATATTAATTTAGTAAAAACCTAATTTACTTATTTTAAGTGTTACCCATTAGTGATAGTTATTTTCACTAATTCTCTTTGTCAAAACAATATCACAATAGGACTTATGGAATTTGAAAATGGTCAAATTGCAATATCTCCGTATTCAACTTTATTGTCCAAATATAAAGTCCTCAGTTCAATAAAAATTATTATTAATTGAACTGCTCTGGCTAGAGACTCTGAATTTAGGTTGACTTCAGTTGACGGTGATATTAACATTATATAGTTCAAGAGATGGATTTTTTATTAAATAATGTTTCACTTCAAATGCTTTCACTCGACCTGATAGTTTTTTGATAGAAGCCATGCCATGATTTGACCATAGTTTCCATATTAATGCTCAATAATATTCTCAAGTCAAGAGAATTGTGCAAGATTGTCACATTGATATTTTCTATTTGACCTTATTTAAATTAACCAACAAAAGCTATCGAATGAGTTATTCCATAATTATACAATATGTATCAGTACGTAACCCTTGGTGCCTCCAGCAACCATGAGAATTTACTACACAACATTTGGAGAGCATTATGTACTGTAGTCTCGATAGATAAATCGATATCTAGTCTTTATATATCCTGACTAGTAATATTTAAAACTATGTATTTATTACATTGTGATATATTGCTCATGATTGCAACACCTGATAATTGCTATCACAAATTACACCATTTATGGATTTCCTATTAAATATACTTAAATTAAATAATTAAATAATTATAACGTATTATAATAAGTAGATAATAGAAAGTAAAACAACTTTTATTTTAAACAAAATTTTATTACAGAGTTAATAATTTTCAATAAATTATAGAATTGCCATTAGGAAATACCCATAACTCTATCAATCTCCCACTTGCATTTGGGGACAATTATGGAATCTTAATCTCATCCCTTCAATCATCTTGACGAGAACCAGCCAAGATAGTTCCTTCGTGAATGGATCTGCTATGTTGTCCTTGGTATTTACCATGTGTATCATGACCTTTTACTTCTTAACGAACTCTCTAATCAGGTGGAACTTTCTAGAATAAGTCGTCATTTCTGGTGTGACCAAGGTCCTTTTGCGATCTGCAGCCTCGCATTATTGTGAAAAAATAATTCCATTGGATTCTTTGTGCTGGGAATCACTACAAGCTCACTTAAAGTCTTGCTCATCCAGACTGCTTCTTTAACTGCTTCATTAAGGGTGGTGTATTCAACCTCTATCGTGGAATCAACTATCATTTTCTATTTGGAACTTTTCCAACTATCAATTGGAGCAGGTTTCTTATTTGTCTTATTACTCCTCTTTCGCTTCTTCGAACCTTTCGAAGATGACATGTTCCCTTTAACAACAAGTACATCCCATTGGTCCTTGGATAAAGATTTGGTCAACCTTAACATATTGAGGAGCTCTATGAAATTACATCAATTAGTTCATATTATAATTTAATATGACTAGCTCATACCGGGGAGAAAGAGACCTAAGAATCAAATCTACTTGCAACTCATTGCATATGTTTCGTCTAACTAAGAAAGTCTATCAATATAGCCTTCCATCATCAAAACGTAAACATCCACTTTCTAGCTTTTTGTCATTTTTATATTGAACAGTTTCTTCATAAGTTACCTTGTGAAAAAGGACAGTTCCCCTAATAGAGCTTTATGACTATTGAAAATTTCATGAACATACATGTTTTCATACTGCCTCTACAACGGTTTGTCTAACAAAGACAACATGAAAACTTGGGTGATTTCAAGGTTTGAGACCCATTTGCTATAGCTAATCATATTTTGGAGTCCATGTCATTAGTGAGTCTGATCGTAGGATGTTTGGTTATCGAGAACCAAAGAAGTCCATTAGTTAATGCAATCTTTATTGCCATTAGCCGATCTATGTAGTTAGGTCCGGTGAGTTTTTTTTAGATAACAAATTGGGCGTTGTTATTTTGCTGCAAATTTTAACTTAGTAGATTAGGAATTTATCATTATGGATGTTCTTATAACATTAGTGAGGTTCATTTCATTTTACTAATAAGCTCCCAATAGTCTTTTATGTTTCTCCATACCTAAATACAAAATATAGAAGACTCTTCGACTTCACTCGTAGGTGTTAAGCCTCGTTTATCTTGGGATACTGATCTTGAGTTTGCTCAACAAGTCGTAGCCTCACAAATGATGGATAAATTTTTATCAGTTATACCATATACAACTTATAACCCATAGTCCTTGTCCTAATCTCATTTCAACCTTGAGATTTCTCATAAATCGAAATGATTATTCACTCGTACCTACCATTTCGAGGCAACTTAAATCTAGTACATATACCTTGAGTTTTCTCAATAAATACATATTACTACCTTACCTCGTCTATATATTATAACATTACTAAAAACATTTGTGTTTGTTATATAATTGGAGAGTTTGCAAGTAATTAATTAACATACAATGGCATAGGACAACTTTATAAAGATCCTAATATATTTAATTGAGAGATATCGACTTATGGAATAATGTATTTCTTATGAAATACCCGTGTGATTCAAGTGTCGGACACGGTAAAAATCATGTATGTACTATACCTTTTTATGTATCCTTTCATTTTATTTAAGGTTTCTTATAGTTCCAACTTTAATTATACATTCATATTACATAATTTTTAATTATTATATAACTATTATAATTTAATTAACTTATATAATAGTCTTATTTATAACATTATATTAATTATATATTATTTAATTTTATGCTATTTAATTAAACATTTTATATTGAATTTTTATACTATATCATTTATAGTTACACACATATATCTTTATATATACATACGTATGTACGTACATCTGTATTTTGTTATTTATTAATTAAATTTTATTTCGTATATTTAATTAATTATCTTTGATTAATTATTAATTTCAAAACTTTCTTATATATACATAGATACTTGTATCATCTTAAATAATTCAAGATAACGTAACAAAAATCATTATATATATTATATATATAGTTTAATTAATTAACTATTTAATTTATTTATTTAATTTATCTAATTAATATATTTAATTTTTTAAATATTTTCAATATATTTTCAAACACCTTTGAAAACTAATATGATAACATTTATTATGTTTATCTTATTTAAATTTAATTTAAAATTTAAATTTTTTTATTTCAATTTCGAAACAATTTTGAAAATTAGCCCAAGGCCCAATTCAAATTGGACCTTTTCTGTTAAAGACAACCTTTGGGCTTACTTCATCTTTTGGGCCGGGTCGGTGACTAGGTAGGGCATGATACTTGATTACGCAAACTCAGTTTAGACACTACTATTTTAGACATCCTACCAAATGTGTAAGCTTAAATAGTTAGTCATAGCATGACTAATTTAGACCGCATAGGCTATTGGGCTTCGAAACTATTGTTGAATCTTGGCCAACGCACAGTGGGTTAAGTGGAAATTTAAAAAAATTATCGTTTTGGATCTTATTGGGCCAATGAATTTTAAATTTATTTTAGATCAAATATAAATTAATTTTAAATAAAATTATTATTTAGTTTAGTTTGTAAATAAAGTTCTATTTCAATATTATATTTATATTATATAATATGAACATTCATATAATATACAAATGTATGTGTATGTGTATGTGCACGTGTAATATATATATATTTAGTATACATGGTTTAACAAGATATGCTAGGATTTACATCTCGCATACTAACCCCACCGTAAACATATGTACTGTTCAATATATATATATATACATATATATATATATATAATATGATATGATATAAAATATATTTATAATAGTACAAATAAATAAATAAATATAATATTATAGAATAGTTATGATTATAAATATAGATAATTATTGTTATAAATTTCAATTTCAATTCAAATTTAAATTTTCAATTTTTAACTAGATTTAGATTTTAATTTAAAATTTCAACCAATAAATAATGCTTCTATAAAATAAAATAAATATATATAAGAATATGAAATTAAATTAATTTATTTGGTAATACACACACATACAAATTTATATATATGCATATGTATATGTTTAAATGTAAGTACATCTGTATGTGCGTAAATTAATATTTCAATTTCAAAGACAAAACATTATAAATATAATATAAATTACTAAAATTATATATATATATATATATATATATATATATATATATATATATATATATTTTCGACCTAAAATATGTTGGCAAAATCTAATTTTTTATTAAATCCTTTTAGTTTTAGTTTTTATATTTAAATCATTTCTGTACCAAAATGTTCATTTTTTTTAAATTTCATAATCGTAAATATGATTAATATATGTTAAAATGTATGTACATACATATTTTAATATATACGTATGTGTGTATATATATATTATACATTAATGTAATATGTTATATTTTGAAACATATAATATATATATATATATATATATATATATATTAAATCCTTTTTCTTTTTGTTCTATAAATTCAAATCATCATTTCAAAAGAATCATTTTACGAGGTCATCATTTCTAGTTATACGTATGAGAATAATGAATCATCGTCCTGAGATGTTGAGAAGGCTAATTCGTCTTCTCAAGAGGGTGAATTATCTTCCTGTTCTGTGAACCCTAGCAGGATATCAAGTTGATAAATCGCACTAGTGGATTTAACCTCTACATAGACTATTTGCCCCCAATGAGTCATTGTGGTATATTTCATCCATATACTCTCGGTCAGTTATGGTTGGCCCCCACACCATCCCTTTGTTGTCGTACCATCAGGTATTTGGAGACTTGATAAATCTTACTCATGTTGTAGTCCCATTCATCTTCATATCTCCATCCAGTGGCCCTATTTCTCTTTGTTTGCTCTATGCCTCTGACAATTCCTCAATATCTCCTATAACTTCATATATCCTGGCAAAAGATCATTTGGACATTGTGATGAGGGATAAGGTTGTCACGATTCAGGTTGTGAGCCTCAAATCAGTCCACTGGGATGGAAACTAATAGTCTAGTAGTCCATACCTCATACCGTTCTATTCAAATGTAAAATTTCAATCTTCAAAAACTTGTAGCTTCACAAAACGTCATTATTCCCTAAGTTGATATTATACCCTAAATAAATGTTGTGTATATATCAATTATCAAACAATAATGTACTAAAGCATTTCATTTCAAACACAATAATTCATCCATTCAAATCAATATAACTGGGGTATAATAAACTTGCATCGATATATATCAGGGGTGAAAGTGTATATCACAATTCTACATTTGTATTTCTAGAATCAAAAAAGTATTTAAAAATCACCCAAATTCATCCAAACATCCAATTCATCCATTTGAAATTTTTATTTCACATATAGTTCGAAATTTATTTTATAAATGCATTTCATACAATATTCAAAGGCAAGTATTATTTAATTTATTCAAATTCAATAGAAAAGGTTTCCACTGACTTAATTATGAGTACCACAATCTATGAGTAAACTAGATGATCGATATTTTGAAATAAATTCAAACAAAGTTTTTATTTACCAAATTTAAACACAAATTCCATATCGTATGAAATATGATCATGTTTTCTAAAATATGTACTTGGATGATCGGTTTTTCTTTCTTTGAAGTCATACTATAAATCATTTCAGAGCTAACCAAGTATTTTTCAACATTTAAATCCAAAATCAAATACTTGAATGAAATTCAAATTCAAATATTAAATATTTTCAATAATATCTCTAACAACTTTTTAAAATTCTCTTTGTAGAAAATCTTATATATATAAAGAATTTATCTCTTATTTTTTAATTTCAAATTCAAATCATTTATGGAATAAATTCACTTTATTTTATGAAAGCTCCTCTACTATTTAATTTCATATAAACATTTATCTTATTCAAGCCAAATTCATTTTGGGCTATTTTAAGAGAATCTTATCCTTTATTCAAATTTTTAGTCCAAAATATAATTAAATATTTTAAACTTTGAAATATAAATTATATTCCAGAATATAACCACTAATGCACTAAATCATCAATACCATAAACTCTCTTTTATTCAAGAAATTAGACAACATTATGAATAAAATTATGTGTAGTGCACGACATGTCATCGTGCACGTGCACTCAGCTTTTCCAAAGAAACATAGTGAAGTATCTTTATTGTTTCATATATATTTGTGTGTGTGTGTGTATGTATATTATTTCTAATGTTTTCTATTCTTTTTTTTTCTCCCACTCTCTTTTATGTGCTTGAAAATATAATTACCTTCATTTCATTTCCTTTCCTGGGGAACGTTTTCAATTCTTTTGCCTTTTCTCTTTCTTTCTTATGTGCTCGAAAACAAAATCACCTTCCTTTTATTTCGTTATCCTAGGGCAGAACATGCACACGTCTCCCATCCTTGTTTTCTTTTACTTGATTCTTTGATTTACTTCTTTCTGTGGGCGGAAACATACCCGTCCTTTTCCTTTTTTCTTTTCTATATTCGCTTTGATGATTTGCGGTTGCACATGGAATATGCACTTCTTTCATTTTCTTCATTAGCTAGTTGATTATAGTTTTGCTACCAAGCCATCAACGATCACATTGTACCCACCATTGCACTCAGTGTTCATCCCTTAGATATGTAATTCATTAACTAATACATACATATATACACACAAACACACTCCATAAATAAATAGATCGTTCCTATCCCAGTGTTCATCCCTTAGAACACGAAACTTAACTCGTATATATACAAAAGTTATTCCCAACTCTACCAAGGTTACGTTGACCGGTTAACTTCCTATGTCCAAATTTTCTATGGTTAAATATGTTATAATTCCTGATTTATTCAATACTAGCCTAACATCTTCTATGCACCATGTTGTGACGCCCTGACTGTAGTGATCAAAATATCAAAGGGAGTTTACAGTCTGATAGCTCGGATCAATGGGCACGAAAGGAGTAATCTCTCTATACATTACTTTGGGTTAACACGGGTACGTTTAAATACCTAAATACTTCTAAAATAGTACGTATGTCATCTCGACACAAGTCAATACACACTAGATCTAGAATTGAATAACTCACACATCAGGAACACATATAATAAATGATGACACGGTTATCTATATCACAACGGAAATTTAAATTTGTGTATATAACTTAAAGCTTGTTTGATGCATGGACTGAACAAAAATACACCTCTTGAAACCCAGTAAACTATGTAAATTCCAAAAATTGTTGACTTCAAATGTCCATGTAACAATCCTTCTTGCAACCGATCTTTAGATATATCCACAGCTGCTTGAATAGCCTCAGCTTTATCATATCTTTGAATAAAATGAATAGTCTTGCAGATCTTAGCCATAAGGCAATGGTTGTTAAACTCAAACTTGTAGCCTTCCATCCATATATACACGTGCGCACACACACAGATATATATATATATATGAATGACTCACTAAAGAAATAGACCAACATCCAATAGGAGACTAACCTAGAAAACACAACATCTCTGTCTGACTCGAGGCGTTGCCATATAATAACAACCTTGGGTTAGACTAAGAATCTACCTGTGAGTATAATCATGCAAAATAGTAACATACAAGTGTGGTGGCATGTATAATTCGATGAAATTTCTATCAAACAAGCCGATGTCACTCACACCATACAAAATCCCGTCCATAATTTATTTTCGCAAATCAGTGTTAATGCACGTGTCATAGCTCTGTTCATCGTGACTTACAGCTATAACTATAGTCAAATGGCATATCATAATCTATCTATATTGTATGAGCTGGTTTTGTTGTATAAGTTCAAATAATCATTTCAAAAGAATCATTTTACGAGATTGGCATTTCTAGTTATACTTATGATAAGGATAAATCATCTTCTCGAGATGTTAAGAAGGCTAATTCATCTTCTCAAGAGAAGGGTGAATCTTTACTCATTCTGTGAACCCAGCAGGGAGATCACATTATGATAAATCTCCTCGGTGGATTTACCCTCTACAAAGATTGTGAGAAATACAGATTTTGGATCTTAAGGCTAGGATTACCACTAGAGGGAGGTGAATAGTTTTTATAAAGAATTACTAAATCTTTTTGAGTTTATGTTAATTTAAACATAGATGTGTGCAATAGACAGACACAGATATGATCACAGAAACAAACACAGATGCAGAAATAAAATAAAACGCAGTAAAGGAAAGAGCACACCGGATTTTATATTGGTTCGGAGTTACCCTACATCCAGCCCTGCAACACAAGTACGGATTTCCTTTCAAAAGCAATCTTTACAATTACACCCTCGATTTCAAGGCTACGAGGTACACCCTCTAGAATCACAATCCTCTGGGTGGAAACACTTGATTTTCCGGGCTACAAGTTCACCCACTTGATTTTACGGGCAACAAGTTCACCCAATTAATTTCCCAAGGCTACAATCACACCTTATCACGCTTGATTGATTTTCAAGACTACAATCACACCTTTTCTCGCTAAGTTGATTACAAAAGCCCTATAACTCTGAATAGCACTGAGGATCTTATTAAGATAGTGATAGAGAATCAAACTACGAATGATCGAGTTCAATTCAATGTAGATTTCGGCAAAGTAATGATAAGAAATTTTATTAAGAAAAGTGGAAGAAGAAGAGGAGTGAAAAACCAGAAAATCTGATATATAATTCGTTGAAACTGACCCCTATTTATAGTGGAACAACAGTCATGTCCATTCGTGAAGAGTTATGGCAAATAGACACTTCTTTTGAAATTGAAATTTTGAACTCAACTGACACCATGTCGACAGGTCACCATGAGTATATCGACATTCCAAAGCATTTTTGATGATTTGATTTTCTTTGAAAATAAACTTTATCTTATATTAAAACTATTTTAAACTTTATAAATATACTTGACTATAGTTAAAATTCATAAGTAAATATAGATAATAATATATGTAGAATTTAACTATAATTTTATATTTTAAATTTAAGTATAAATATTTTAAAAGTTAAATATATTATATTAAAAGATAGTTTAAAATCAGGAGCAATTTGATTTTGAAACTAAAGATGATTTTGAGGCTAAAATTATTTAAAATCAGGATAGATGTTTTTGATGCTTTTAAAAGGAAGGTTTTGAAATCATTTTGAAAACAAGATATAATTAAAAAAAATCATTTTGAATAAAAGGTTAGCATATACAAAACAATGTTCCACTAGATTTTTCATAGGTTCCCACCTACTTAGGGTTCCATCCCTTTAACAGGCTCGAAGTGGATTCCATTCCACGAATAAATTGGATTTTAAGATGCTAGTGCTTTTCTAGGAGTTTTAACAAAATTTCATAATTAAATAATAAATTACTTGAATTCTTGAACTCTTGATAATCTTGATACTCATGAGTCTCCAGTCTTGATATCTTGAATCTCCATACTATAAAGTCTTCATTCTTGGTACCTGCATGGTTAAATCCTGCATATATATATATATATATATATATATATATATATATCCAAACTTATAATGTTAGTATTTACATTTTATAATCTATTCTAAGGTTGTTGTCATCAAAACCATCATCTCACGGACTAACATAGATTACTTTCAAATTTTTAGGGAAATGATTATTTCCAGGTCTTTTACTCTTCTCAAAATTCTTCAACTCAATTCTTAGTCCAAATAAGGGGTTTAATCAAACTTGAGTTCCATTTGAATGTTAGATCCATAACTGATCCAAATAGAAGATCTTTGATTACTAAAATATATCAAGTTTCATTTTCTTTAGATTCTATAGCTTGCAGAAAAATAACTTGGAATCTTTAAGTGTATTAAAAGAATCTTAATGTGTGATTGAATTGCCGAAGAGTAATTAATTTATCATATTGTAATTGAGTTCGATGAAATTTAAATCAATTTATTCTAGAAATAATACTTTTTACTTAGAATATTGCAATATCAAAGTATCTTGTTTTAGAATTTAGAAACCCTCATCGATAAGGCTTATTAGACATATCGATTAGAATTCATAACCTCTCAACAGATATGTTAACACAATCCAGTTACCAATATTATTCTTTTCTTATAAATCAAAATTATTTATTTCCCTACTAGTTAAACTCGAAACACCACTGGATTTGCTTTCTTTAGACGAGCTAAATATCATTGAGTAATGGTTCAAATCAACCTATTTCATCAAGTTTAAGTGGGTTCTTACACTTTCAATGATAATTCCTCTTTAAAAATCCACTTTTTATTATGAAGCAAAATTAAAAACTATGCAACTATCCATATACAAATGCAATTAATATACTACGTACAGATAGAAACAAATCTCTTAGCCCCTGAAACACACTCTGATCATTACTGAATCTTTTTACTCAAATTCATTTCATCGCATTTATCTTTGTGGTGTAATTTTATTATGGGATTTAGATTGTGGTCATATACAGCTTCCCTAATCATATAATATTTTAAAAATCCATTTAAGCAACAACAGTTTTCTACTAAATCCAATAATCCAAATACTACAAATTTCATCCTTAAGGAAATGTACCTTTTAAGACTAAGACTTGCTTTCCTTTATCCGATAGCTAACTAGGTTCATTAATTATGGATATCTTACCTTCGATCTGTACTTTGGACTTCTTGCACTGTTGGTCTATAGGACCAATTTCCTTATAGCAATAACATTTCTTCAAACGATCATATTTTCTCTTTTTACATTTGTTGGCATATTGACCTTTGTTTCTATAATAATAACATTCCTTTTGAGTTTTATCAATGGATATTTTTTCTCAGGTTGTGCGGGTCGAATAGGCTTCTTTGGTTTTGTCATCTTTGCTTTGAAAAAACTTCATGTTCATTTTGAACTTCCAGTCATTTCTCTGAATGAACGCTTTCTTTCCTAGATGAAGTTGTTGAGTAGATCGTCCACCTGAGACTAGATTCCGCTCGCATACCATCTCATATCTCAATGCTATATCGACTACTTCTTCAAATGGATACCTTACCTAAGTATGCAATTTTCTTTCAATTCGACATTAGGTCCAAGAACAAATTTATCATTCTTCTTCAAGGGTGAATCAACCAATCTTGGTCTATATGTTGAAAGAGAAATAAACTCATTTACATATTCAATTACTAATGAATTACCTTAGCTCCGATTTACGAATTTCATAAGAAGAGCTGCCTTTTCCGCTTTGGGAATAAAATATTCTTTAAATAGTTCTTTAAATCTTTGCCAATTTATATCTTCTTCTGATATTGTTGTGGTGATGGCATCATACTACTCCAATGCCCTAAATTGTAACTGATGAGATGCCAATCTTATTTTCGCTTGGTCTACTAATCCTAAATCATTAAAAATCTTTTTAGAAGATCCTGGGCAAGAGTGTACACCCATTACTTCTTTATTTATAAAAAGCGGCTTTCCTCCTAGGCAAGTATAGCCATTTAGGAGACTGATAAATTCTATATGGGATTTGGCTTTGTATATTAGCATCATTTACATCTTGAGCATGTCTTATAGCTTATGTCCATTGGTCAGGTGTTAATTGAACACTTGGGTTTTCTGATCCGCTTCCTTGACCATTTGCTGGTCTTGGAGACACACACGTTCTAGATCTGCTAGATCCAACCATTTTATGATAAACAACATTCTTTACGTAATAGATAAATGTCTCAAAATTTCGTTAACTAATACATATATACCATAAATACATAATTCATTATCTAATACACATATATGTACCATAAATATGTAGATCATTCCTATCCCAATGTTCATCCTTTAGAACACTAATCCTAACTCGTATATGACAGACACGAGTTATTCCTGACTCTACCAGGGTTATACTGACCGGGTAACGACCTATGTCAAACTTTTCTATGGTCAAATGTGTCTTGACTCCCGACTTATTCAATTCTATTCTAACATCTACTTTAGTACCATGCTATGATGCCCTGGCTCTAGTAACCAAAGTATTATAGAGAATTAATCGTCCAATATCCCAGATCAATGGGCACGGAATGAGTGATCTCTCAAATACACTACTTTAGGTTAACATAGAAACATTTGAATACCTGAACATATCGAAAAAAGTATGTATCTCGTCTCGACATAAGGCAATGTACACTAATTCTAGAATTGAATAAATCTCATATCAGAAACACATATAATAAATGATGACACAATTATTGGTACCAGCGTGGAAATGGAAATTCACATATATAACTCAAATCTTTTCTGATACATGGATTGATAAAAAATATACCACTTATAACTCAACAAGCTATATATACTCCAAAATTTGTCGATTTCAAATGTCCATGAAACGGTTCTTCTTGCAACCAATCTTCAGATATATCCATAGCTGCTTGAATAGCCTCATCTTTATCATATCTCAAGATAAACTGAATATGTTGTAGATCTTGGCTACAAGGCGATGGTTGCTAAACTCAAAAATAGTAGTCTCCCATTCTATTATATATCCTATGGACGACGCTAAAAAAAAGACCGACGTCCAATAGAAGGCTAATTTGGAAAACATAACGCCTCAGTCTGACCCGTAGCATTGTCATATTTATAGTAAGCCTCGAGTCAGACTAGGAATCTAGTTGTAAGCATAATCATGCACAATAATAACATACAAGTACGGTATTAGATGTAATACTTGACATTTCAATCAAATAAGCTGATGTCACTCACACTATACAAAATCCCACCCACGGTTTGTTTTCACAAATTAGTGTCAATACACATGTCATAGCTCTATTCAACGTGAATCATAGCTGCAACTCTAGTCAACTAGGATATCACAATCTATACATATTATATCAGTTGTTTTTCTTGTATAAATTCAAATCATCATTTTAAAAGAGTCATTTAACGAGGTTGGCATTTCTAGTTATAAGTATGAGAATGATAATCATCTTCTCGAGATGTTGAGAAGGCTAATTCATCTTCTCAAGAGAAGAGAGAATCATCTTCTCATTCTGTAAATCGCAGATAGATACCATGTTAACAAATCTCCTTAGTGGATTTATGTAACGATCTACGTTCCTTACACTCAAAGACAACACTTAATACATTCTCGGTATCCATGTGCCAATTATTTAAGTGTCCAAAAGACATGTCATTAGGGGTAAAAGAAGAAAAGACAAAACAGAATCTCACAAAACATGACGATTACTATATAATATGAACAAGTATTTACAAAAATAAATTATCTTTATTATAAACATCATCAGAGTATATTAACCGATTATCAGCCTGGACAGTTATAACAACATATCTTTACAATTGCTAACAGATACAGACAAAAACAAAACTAACGAAAATAGCAGAAGGCTATAAGGTACGTCAATATGTCTTGGAGAATCCATCTCGTCACCTAAAAGCTCCAAAGGAACCAGCTAATTCTAGAAAATATGCTCGAGCTGACCCAAGCATTATAAAAAAAAGGCCAAATCAGTCTGGTAAAACTAGCATGAGAAACTCAAATCACAAGGATCTATTTATTTTACTTGTAAAACTTTTTAAAATCAAAGGTATCTCGTAAGACCACACCACACATAAACTCGGACAGGTTTTAACCTTACGATAACCAAAATATTTTTATAGAAAATCCATGATATTATGATAATGTTTAGAATACAAATTCATATTAACCAAAGCCAAAACAGTTAAATTATTAAATTTCAGCCTAATAGGTATACAATCAAGTCTGAAGGCACTTGTTGGAGAATGGATTCAAACTATGAAATGGTAAGGGTTTACCTACTGAATCTGTACACCTCAACATAAAATGTACGGAAGGTCACAACACATTGCACCTCTTCCGCTTAAGACCGGCCTTACGTCTTATTGGATAGCACTGAGTATGATCACCCCTTGGTTATGATCATGCATCCATAATGGGCCTCGAAACGTACATAGAGATATTGACACTAGATCTTAGGATGATCATACCCTAATGGGAGCGACCCACGTAGCCCTACCGCCTGTCCCTTCTATATTCATTTTCCCAATTGATGATGCTTAAGGCTACGATTACCTTTTTATGTAGCAACCATCTTGGAATGCTAACACTGCCCTCCAGGTAGCAATGCAGTGCCAACATTCATACATACAAGTTCATTCTGGGTCTGAATGAAACTTAAGGCACTACCTCTACCACATCCATTTTGAAATCACCATCAAGATTAGTAGAAGTAGCCCTTGCACTTCAAAAGCTCCATCTTCAATGATCTTCAAGATATCTTCAGTTCGAGACGCTTGAGTTGGATCGAAGTGGTTTTTAGATAATTTATACTTATCCGATCTCGGTCTCTTTGAAACAATGTTTGATGGTTTCGGTAAGCTCAACCCTGGTTCTACTGGAAATAATCGGACAATACATAGGAGCAGGTATCATCCCCTAACTATTTAAATGGATGAATCTCCCTATCATTTGTCCTAGGTGAACGATACGAGATTCATATCCAAAGCGCAACATCATCAAAGATGATTATGCTATATAACTCACGTGTTTTTCTTCTAGATATTTCTGGAGTTACATTTTGGTCCATATTTGATAGTCGGTTATTTAACTATCAAATAAATGAACAACAACAAATTTAGAGATTTAATTACCCATAGCAACCACTAAGCCTCAAACTAAATCTATCATTTATTAAAATTCTTTTCAAAAGTATTCATCAGAAACATTCATATACTTATCTCGTTGACATATATATATATTCACAAAGCAATTGTGAAAGATTTCTCATTTCCAAATCATATCAAAGGATCAAAACCAAAATGTTATTTAAATTATAGATAAAGATAACCTCAAACAATATTCCTTTGATATTAAGTGTGGAACAAATACCATCGGAATCAAGAAGGTTGGTTAAAGGAAATCCAATTTCAAATCCTTTTATAAATTTCCTTCTATGAATCCTCTTAATAAATATCTTTTATCTATGAATCCTTTTAACTTAAATTCCAAACCTATTTATAAAAATCTTTATAAATCACCAAGTTAAATTTACAAAACTCTTTTACAAATACCAAAACCATTTATATATCCCTTTATAAATCTCCAAAACTATTTATGAAATTCCTTTATAAATATCTAAAATCATTTATAAAACTTTCTTATAAATATTCCTTATTTAAATCAAAATTCCTTTAATAAACTTATTTAATAAAGTCCTTTTGATAAACAAAATGATTATATAAAACACATTACTAAAATCATTACATAACTTGAAACCATTATTAAAGGTATGACTGGCTTTTAAAATAGGAAGAAGTTTAGTGACCGCAATGGTTCTCTTTTAATTAAGTTTACTTTTCAAGTTATAGCATGGGTATTTATATAACAAGCAGATATGTATACGAGAATCATCGAATAACAAACAAATCAACATATAGGTAAGATGTCCAAGTTATTATAATAGCAGACGGGGATATGCTAAAAACATGTCTATGTTAATATAATAGCAGAATGAGTTTTTATTCTACATAAATAGATGTCAACAATATCTACTTGGTGAACTATGGTAGAACGGTGATTCAGTCTACCAAATAGATGCCAAATACAAGTTAATTAGCAAAATGGTGATTTATTCTACTTAATGGATGTCATTAGTTTCCATATTAAATTGGGTTTACATAAGGATGGTCGACAAAGAAATCCCTTGGATTAGAATATCCTTTTGAAAGAAAGTTACATAAAAACAATTAGAAATAAAGTGGTTTAAAACTTTAAAACTTCTATTTAAAAATTAAATAATAATTAAACTCTTTAATAATTATTATGCCTTTAATTAATAATTAATTAATAATTAACTATTAAGTAAATAATTAAACCATAATAAATCTTTGATTAATTATTAAATAATAATATAAATTAATTAATCTCAATTAAATAATTGAACATTCCTTAATTAAAACTTAAATAATAAACTGAACCTTCATTTAAAGTAATTAAATCATGATTAAGTTTTAATTAAACCTTAACAGAAATTTAATTTGATTCATAATTAATTAATAATTAAACTCTTCTCAAAAAAATTAATTAATCTTAATTAAATATAATTAATTAAATAATAATTAACTCTTTATTAATTAACAAATAATGATTATGTTACCTGAAAATTAATTAAGTATTAATTACCCTAACTTAATTAATGATTAAGTACTAATACCTTACTTAATTTATTAATTAAATAATCACTAAATAAGTAAATAAATAAATAATTAGTAATTGCTTTAAAATATGCTTGAAAACAATTTTCAAAAAAATAATTAAGTTAAATGTTTTAAATTCAAAACGAGTCCGTTTTTCATGAACTGCATTTATAGCGACTATCGCTATGCGACCTGAACTTTCAAAATTTTGTTTTATACTCTAATTCTCTTTTATATTTAAACTACTTTGTAAACTTCGAATATAGTTTTAGAAAACAAAGGTAAGGTTTTAAAAACTTTATAAAACATTTTTAAAAGTAAAATTAGAAAACAAGTTTAAACCAAAGGATCTCGATGTCATCTTAACAAGTCACAATGCTAACTTTCTTAGCACATCAACACATACATAAGCTCATACGTCCAAAAACATGTCGTAACAACATACATAAGCAACAACTATAAACCAAAATCAAATCTTTCTAACCAACTTCAACATTAAATTTCATTTCAAGTCTAATTTTCAATCACATACAACAACATATAATATTGTCTAAACCAAACACCCAACATACTTAACAACCAAATAATAATATTCATTATCAAAGTAAGAATTATATGTAAAGTTAGAACTTTTAAATGACCTCGTGAGTTATACTCACCCAAAAGCTACCAAAATGAGTCGAACTTTCCTAATTTTTTAACTAAGCCTAGATCCATGCTTTGACTTTGGCAAAAACAAGATTTAGTGGCCTTGTGGTGGCTTTATGGTTCGACCAAAGTATGGTGCACATTGTCCAAAGGTGGTGGAGCTCGGCCTTGAAAGGTGGAGGGGGTTCGGATTATCAACGAATTCATAAAAAATCCAACACGAAAATTGGTCTTTTCTAACTAATTTTTGGACAAGTAACTCAAGGATTTAGGAAAGTTATCAAAAAAAAAGTTTTTTAAAATTCATTTCTATTCAATTTTAAAAAATAAATCACTCAATTTGGTTCATATTTTAGGGATATATGGTCAAAATTAGAAGAGGTGTTTTCCGACTTGAAAATTTGGGTCCGAAAATGGGTCTAAAACAAATGATATTTGGGCATAGCTAACCTTAAAATTTAGAGAAGTGATACCAATCAAAGTTGTTTCCACTAAAGTTTTACAAGGTTTGAAAAAAATTAAAACCTCCATTTGGTTAAGAAATGAGAAAGAAATGGTAGAAGGAAGAGAGGGCAAAATTAAAGAAGCGAAAGAGGTATTTATAAGCAAGAATAAAGTAAATTACCTATACACCCTTGGTCCTTTACCCTCCACGTCCTCTTGCCACATCAACATGCCACCTCACTGCCATGTACCTCGGTGCACAAGCTTGTCCCCCTCCTTTCTCCATGTTCCAACATGCTTAAACATGTTTTTGATGATATGACATTTACTTTCGTTTTTTAAATTTTAAGTATAATTCTTATTTTTAGGAAATGTCACATCTATTTATATACTAACTTAAGTGTGTGTGTGTGTGTACCATAATATAAACTAATTTATTTATAGATGCATGAATATATGTTATAACTAGCATTCACAAAGATTTCGACAACTTTTAGTCGACGAAAAGTCAAAAATTCGGAAAATGAATTCCACCACATTTTTTTATTTTTCTTCGAACTATATATTTTTGTAAACAAATTTTAAATGTTGTTTCACCATTATTATTTATTATTTAAAAGAGTATTATTTTCATTATGAAATCTATTATTTGAATATTTGAAATTAATTAAATATTCCCAAAGTAAAGCGGTGAAATTCTAGGTCGTTACAATTTAACCTCTATATAGACTATCTGCCCTGATAAGTCATCACGGTATGTTTCATCCATCTACACCCGTCAAGTTGTGGTTGGCCCACACATATCCCTTTATTGTCGACCATTCAGGTATACGGAGACATGATAAATCTTACTCATGATGGAGTCCACTTCATCTTCATATCTCTGTTTGGTGGCCCACTTTTCTTCGTTTGCACTATGCCTCCGACAATTCCTCCATATCTTTCATAACTTTATATGTCCTAGGAACAGATCTTTTGTACATTGTAACGAGGGAAAAGGTCGTCGCGATTCAGATTGCGAACCTCGAATTGGTCTGATAGAAGGAAACTAGCAGTCTAGTGGTGTAACGAACCGGGTTTTAAGTCAAATTTAAATTGATAATTAATATAAAATTTTGGATTTAATTGTGAATTAATTTCAAGTTTTCCAAATTAAACAAGATATGTGTTTGTTTGTTTATATATATATATATACATGTATGTATATGAATTTATTGTGAATAGAATTTAGATTTAAAAATCCAAAAATAAATATTTTAAAAATGTATTGATTTGAAACACTATATTTTAAACTAATAAAATTTGTCATAATATACATATGTAATATATATGTTTTGAAAGTTATATTTTGTATTTGATATAAATAATTTTCAAAAGTTGTTTAAATCTAAATTCCATATTTTATAATATACATATGTATGTTTATTTATTAAAGGGTAATTAAGTTTTAAAATCAATTTCTTTAAAAGTTATATATATACAGGAATGCATTAATTAAATAATAGAAATTGTATCAATAAAAATATAAGACATATATAGATATTTAAAATAAATTGAAAATATAATAAAACATATTTGAACATGTAAATGGAAAAATGTAAACTATATAACATAGAATTAAACAAGTGTAAGACATGTAGAATGAAAATTATAAGTGTCATTCATTTTAAACTTTCTTTTTTATTTTAAAAAAAGGATTATAAGACTTTATATATGTACATCCATTCCCTTTCTCTTCTCATTTGTTTCATGCATTCAAAACAAAGAAAATCTAAATCAAAGAAAACAAAATTCAAAAGCTATAAACTAGAAAAAAAATAAAGATAAAAAACAAAGTTTAAAATCGAACCTCGAAACAAGCTCTAGTTTTAAAAGATCAAAACCAGAGAGAAGATAAAGCAATCAAAAACAAACAACTCAAAACAAATTCAACAACTTCAAAACCTGAAACAATCAGATTAAAGTAACTCAAGCTGGATCATCTCAACAATCAAAGTTTTATCTCAAATACAAAGCATTCAAGTTTCAGTTTTAAAATAAGTTGCATTTTCAAAGCAACTGAGATAAGGATCAAGCAAGCGATGGATTCAAATTCAACTCAGATCAACTAGCAGATCAACTCATATGCATCAAAAAAAAGTTCAGATTAGTTTTCCAATTTCAAAAAAAAAAAATCATTTCCAGATTTTCAAATATCATTCCAGGCTTTGCTTCTCTGTACAACCATTCCAGGTGAGCAAACTTCTTTGACATGATCTTCGACTTGATATGGTGATTTATGTTGAAATGAAGCTGTGAAATTTGTTGCATGCGAATTCCTAGAATGAATTATGCTTTGCATGTATATATATAAGTGTGATTCTTGTATATATGAATGTGTTAGAAGTGTGCATGTCTAATATATCTATGTTCATCTCTATTTTAAGTAACAGAGTTTAAATTTAGATAAAAATTCCAAATCTCCTCATCTATTCTCTGATAGGTTTTAGTTTTCAAATAATTTTTTTTTGTTTAAACCTAAACTAAGATGTAAAAATGTATTTAAGAATGATAGTTTTGAATATCATTTGGAAAATAGAAAAGACAGTGAAAACCTTGAAATCATGATAAATTCGAACATCTAAATTCTTCGATTTACTTATATAATCGGAATCACTCTCGAAATTTATGATTTTTAAAAGTTGAACATGATTTTTAGTATTGAATCGAGAAAGGAAATCGAGGTTGAATGTGAAGTGGGTTTTGGGAAATTGCTGGCGATCGATGGGTGGTAAGGCCTCGGGATCGCCACTGGAGGTAGTTGGGGAGTTATTGAGTTTACGAAAAATGTCAGGTGGATTTTTAGTCCACTGAGGCGGTGCCACGGCGATGGTTTTGGGTTTAAACCCTAAGTTTGGTCAAGACTGGAAATTAAGTTGCTGCGTCATCTCTAGAGGATCGGGTTTCATCGGACCTGAGGGAAAGGTTGAGTGGATGGTCGACGGAGGTGTGGCCGCAGTTTCGTGGACGCTGGTGATCGACAGCATCGGGTCGAGAAGGTTTTCTAGTGATGGGTTTGGTTCCAGGCTTGTTCAAGTAGCTCGATTTCGATTTGGTGTTTGTGTTGAAAGGAGGGTGGTCGGGATCGATGGCTTAGGTGAAGGTCGATGTACGGGAGGTATCGGCGATGGCGGAGACGTCTCGATGAACAGTGCACGTGCACGAGGTTGGTTCTGTGTCAGTGATTTGAGAAAGATGGTTGTCTAGAGGAATGACTCGGGTTTGCATCGTTGTGTCCCGAGTTTAGCTTCGGGAAATAGCTCGTGAGTGGTTCAGGTGTAACAAGTTTTATCTTGTACTAAAACAAATTTCTAAAAAGAAAAGGTGGATTTTTCTCGGGCCAGGGCTTAAGTGTTTTCCGGGTTGAACCCGAAGTAATTTAAAAACAGTTTTAAAAATTCAATTGAAAACAAGTTTTCAAATTAAATAAAACAAGTTTAATTCTATTTCTTAAAATTTATTTCATTATATAATAAATGTTTAAATAATTGATTTAAGAAGTTATATGATTTGTTTAACTTAAATTCGTAAGTTATTTTAAACTTAATTTAGAAATATAATTAAGTAGATACTTAAAAAAGTAAAATGTATGGATTTATATGATAATGATAATCAAGAAAATAATAAAGATAAATGGTTTATCTTTAAACTTAATTAAGGTTTGAGAAATTAAGAATAATTAATTAATTATAATTAAGGTTAATTAATTAATGAAAGGAATTAAGGGATAATTACTTAGCGTGATTACTTAAAGAATAATTAATTGATTAAAGGGTTAATTAATTAATAAATAAAGGTTAATTAATCAAGTGATTATAAGATAATTACTTAATCGAAGTAAATAAAGGGTTAATTTGTTAGGGATTAATTAATTAGTAATTAAAGATTAATTACTTAATAACCTGAAGGTTAATTATTTATTAATTAAAGAATAATTAATTAACTAAAGGTTAATTAATTAATGATTAAAGGCTAATTAATTCATGACTGAAAGATAATTACTTTATGTAATTAGGAGTTAAATTAATTACGTAATTAACTTAAGGTTAATTTTATTTATGTGATTAATTCAAGAAAAATTAATTAATTAAGGTTAATTAATTAAGATGGATAATCAAGGATGATTAATTAAATTCATTAGTTAATATTAAATGGTTTAATTAATGTTAAGTAAGTAGGGACATAAGAGATTAATTTATTTGATTTAAATTAAATTAATTATAGATTATGTGATTGATATCTCCTTGCTTATGGATGATTGATGTATTTAATGCTTGAATTGTTTGGCATCTCTTATTTGTAATATTTTGTGATGTGAATTGCTTCGAATTGATCTGTGAACTATGATTTATTTATCTGTGATGATATTACTTGGAATGAAAGATACGCGTTATAATGTTACACCGCTTATCGATATTGTTATGCTTGAATTTATGATGGTTGTGATATGTTATTGTTGTGTGTAAAACCCCCGGACAACACCACACACACAAATATGGATTTCACGAGAAACCGGTTAAGTCATAGATATTTTGAGCTTAAATATTATTTCGTTTAAAAGTTGAATTTTGAATCCAAATGGTTTGGAAGTGAAATTGAGTTAAATTTGAAAAGCTTTTGGAAAGGAAGTTTGAAATTGAAATTTAGTTTGAATATAATATATCTTGTTTAAGTTTCGAAATTAATTTGGAAATTACGGTTTGAAAGGTTTATATAGTATATATATGGACTTAAACCCATTTTTAAATAAATTGTTTTGTGAATTTGAATTTAATTCAAACAGAAATCGTCGAGTATATGGCAGTTCACTGATTTTCTGATTTTACTTTGAAAGGCTATAACTTGAGTAAATATAATCATATTTTTCCTAAAATAAAAGGCGTTTGTTTTTCAAATGATGATGGCTTTCATATAACGAAAGAATTTTTAGTTTTTGTTGAAAGGATTTCAAGTTTGGAATGGAAATAGTTTTGAAAGCTATGAATGAATCTTTGTGAAAGATTGGTGAATCTTGTTTTTCAAATTGAAGAGGATCTTAAAAGGGTGAATCTTTTATTTCAAAAAATTAAAAGTGGAAATTTGTTTAAACCGTTCAAAAGGAAAGGTTTTTGGGATAAAAACTGTGACTTAACTAAGATCCCAATATATCCATATGCTTTTTAAATTAAGCGCTCATTATTCGATTTAGTCGGGAGAGGACTTTGTGTCATAAAACCCATTCCGAATTAATGATACGACGAAAAGGATACCATTTGAAGACGGCGGTGAAGACCGGGTATTTTCGAAAATGAAAGGATTACCTATCGATTGTCTCTGTATCAAGTGGCCGTGGTATAGAGATCTCCATATGTGATGGGGAGTTCGATCGGGATTGTGGATACCCGGATTTGCAAGGGCTTCTTTGGGAGTGCCTTCGGTACCATTCAGACCCATGATGGACTTGTATGATTGTATATCTGACATTAAATTTTGAGATATAAAGATGATTTCTATCAAATACATTTCTGTTGGTGGCGGAGAATTTATTCTCTTAGCTTAAGACCCCTCTCTGAGACGTAAAGCTCAGAGGTTATGTAGTTGATTGTAATAGTGATATATTCCCAATTTGGTAGTATGGCATGTTGAGTGCTGATCATTCGTTGATCGAAGCATGGCATTTGTGAAAAGCATAGCTTTGTGGACAAGACTTCGTCAAACCTCACAACCCGAAAATGGTCGAAATAGGAAGAATGCGGCAAGGTTATGAGGGTCGCTCCCTTTAGGTTATGTGCATTTCCTTTTGGATAAAAAGTGGTATCATGGTATGGAGCCCAGATACTTAACTTATGTTGTTACTGGAATTTGTCGTTGTTGAGCACTCGGAAAAGGTTGGTTACGACTGGGGGATGACATTTTCGTGTTAGTAGTTACCTAGTTACAAAGGTAACATGGCCTTGTGTTTGCAGAGAGCTGGTTACGTTCTCAGAGCATCCCTCCAGAGGCGTACCCATTCGGTGAGGAAGTTCCTTAGCCTTGACCATTTGTTGGAAATCCAATCATCCAATACGAGCCCTATACGGTTTTAGTTGTACAACCTGTCATCTAACATGGTAGCTATAGTAGGCGTACTATAATCGTACGTGTGCTGGCTAAGATTAATATTATACTGGCAAATGTTTTCTGCACTATGCACTAAAAATAATATCGAAAGGATTTTGCGTATCAAGCATGTTTGATTATCATAAGGAGAAATCTCCTCCAAGTGTGTGGTCGCATTGTGTTTCATTACAACATGATAGGCGGTTCTCGCTTCGTGTTTGGTGGCGAGTAGGAGACTCTTACCCATACATGTCCCGAGGAGGGGTTGGCTAACGGTTAGGTTGAGTGTCGAGAGGCTGGCCGTAAAAACCAATGCGAAGTACCAATGTGAGCCACTGTGGGACTGGGATAGTTGAAAAGCCTACCAGTCGAGATTGGCTAGCATGTCTGTGGCGGGAGGCCTTATGGTAGTTTCATTTTCCAAAAATCATTGCCGATTTCTTTTTATTTTCTTTTGTTAGAGTTGAACTGTTTTTTTTGCTCACACCAGTCCTATGACTGACCTGGAGTTTATTGTTCCCTTTCTAAACTCTGGTTGCCCATAATTTTCCACATGAGCAGCCTAGAGTCAGGTTATTAGATAGTCATCCAGTAGGTGTAGCTATTGGAAATCTTTGGAATCTTTGGATTTTGGCAATTGCATTGGTGCACTGAGTTTGCTTAACTTCAGCTTGATGGTGGTTCAAGCTTATTGGATTGCAGTCTTTGGGGATTTGGCATTGAAGATGTTGTTTTGCACTACTATTGTTGTCATATTATTTCTGCTGTTGTATCATATCTCTGATATTGTTGATCATTTCATTTGTATCATTGTTGTATCAAATGTTGTATATCAGTAAAAAGTATTCTTCTATTTCCGCTGTGTTGTTATCGCCTAATGTTGTTATAAGCTCCGACGAACTAGACTCAACGTTTGAATCTACGGCACTCGAATACGGGTGAAGTATGGATGTCGATTTTCGAAGGTTGAGTCAGGGTCGTTAAATTTGGTATCAGAGCTAAAGGTTGAGTAAGAACATTAGCTTTGGAGTATAACACATTAGGTGACTCATTAGAGATAGGGATATAAATGCTCTAGAATGAGTATAATTCCTAAGATATCCGTCTGTATGCCTCAATTGATTCTCTTACTATTCACTAATAGTGAGAACGAGTGCAAGAAGAGGACGAGATAGGGGGCGGGGGAGTACCACTACAAATGGTCGATACCCCGCAACAACAAGAAACAACTTTTTCCCTCGATCTTCTTTTGATCATCATTCACTTTCAATTCTTTGATGGCTTCGTACAACTACAAGAAGAAGCTTTGGTGTGGTGGTGGCCCTACGAATCTTTGTTTACGTTATAAAAGAAAGTTCCTATTTTGTATTCTCTTCGTCAGCTTTTCGTTTTTAAATTTAATAAATTTAAAATTTTATTTGAAATAAATTGAGTAACAAAATATGGAATTAAATTAGATTATATCGATAGAATGATTTCGGTCAAAACCAAATTTGGAAAATTTTGTTGTGATTTCTTGTGAGGATCCAAGTCCGGAGAGAGACAAGCTAGTGTATACTTTGGAGTATTCAGACTTGAATTGAGAATCTATTTGTCTGTTCTTTGGGGTCCAGATACATTCTACGAATGGTTAGTTATCCCTCCGGACTAACCAGTGCCCCTGCATATTTTGTAGACCGAATGACCCGGTATCTTGTGAAGTATTGAATAAGATCGTTCTCGTATTTATTGTTGATATTCTGATTTGGTAAGCCAAATGTAGAATTAATATTTCAATTTGATCTGATAAACCCATTTCTCTATCTTTGAAGTGTTCATCTGTTCTTGGGTTGTCTCCCTGTCTAGTAAATTTCGAGGACGAAATTTTCTTAAGGGGGGAATCTGTAACGATCCCAGTTTTAAGCCAAATTTAAATTGAAAATTAATATAAAATTTTTGATTTAATTGTGAATTAATTTCAATTTTTTCGAATTAAATAAGATATGTGTTGGTTTATTTATGTATATGTGTGTGTGTGTGTGTATGTATGTATATGAATTGATTGTGAATAGAATTTAAATTTAAAAATCCAAAAATAAATATTTTAAAAATGTATTGGATTTGAAAACACTATATTTTAAATTAATAAAATTTACATAATTAATATACATATGTGTGTGTGTGTCTATATATATATATATATATTGAAATTTATATTTTGAATTTGATATAAATAATTTTCAAAAGTTGTTTGAAGCTAAATTCCATATTTTATAATATACATATGTATATTTATTTATTAAAGTGTAATTAAGTTTTAAAATCAATTTCTTTAAAAGTTATATATATATATATATATATAAATGCATTAATTAAATAATGGAAATTGTATTAAAAAAAATATAAGACATATATAGATATTTAAAATAAATTGAAAATATAATAAAACATATTTAAACATGTAAATGAACAAATGTAAACTATATAACATAGAATTAAACAAGTGTAAGACATATAGAATGAAATATTACAACTGTCATTCTTTTAAAATTTTCTTTTTTATTTTCGAAAAAGGATTATAAGATTTTATATATATACATCCATTCCCTTTCTCTTCTCATTCGTTTCATGCATTCGAAACAAAGAAAATCTAAATCAAAGAAAACAAAATTCAAAAGCTATAAACCAAAAAAAATAAAGATAAAAAAAAGTTTAAAATCAAACCTGGAAACAAGCTTTAGTTTTCAAAGATCAAAACCAGAAAGAAGATAAAGCAATCAAAAACAAACAAATCAAAACAAATTCAACAACTTCGAAACCTGAAAAACCAGTTCAAAGTAAATCAAGCAGGATCATCTCAACAATCAAAGTTTTATCTCAAACACAAAGCATTCAAGTTTCAATTTTAAAACAAGTTGTTGTTTCAAAGCAACTGAGCTACGGATCAAGCAAGCAGTGGATCCAAATTCAACTCAGATAAACTCATATCCATCAAAACAAAAGTTTAGATCAGTTTTCAAATTTCAAAAGTGAAATCATTTCCAGATTTTCAAATATCATTCCAGGCTTTGCTTCTTTGCACAACCACTCCAGGTGAGCAAACTACTTTGACCTGATCTTCGACTTGAAAAGGTGATTTATGTTGAAATTAAGCTTTGAAATCTGTTGCATGTGAATTCCTAGAATGAATTATGCTTTGCATGTATAATATTAGTGTGATTCTTATATATCGAATGTGTTAGAAGTGTGCATATCTGATATATCTGTGTTCATCTTTGTTTTAAGTTACAGAGTTTAAATTTAGATCAAAATTCTAAATCTCCTCATCTATTCTCTGATAGGTTTTAGTTTTCAAACAATTTTTGTTTGATTTAACCTAAAATAAGATTTAAAAATGTATTTAATAATGATAGTTTTGAATATCATCTGGAAAATAGGAAAGATAGTGAAAACCTTGAAATCATGATAAATTCAAACATTGAAATACTTCGATTTACTTAGATAATCAGAATCACTCTCAAAATTCATGATTTTTAAAAGTTGAATCGGGATTTTTAGTATTGAAAGAGAGAGGAAATCGGGGTCGAGTGTGAAGTGGGTTTTGGGAAATTACTGGCGATCGACGGGTAGTGATTCCCCGGGATCGCCACTAGAGGTAGTTAGGAAGTTGTCGAGTTTAGGAAAAATGTCGGGTGGATTTTTAGTCCATCGAGCCGGTGTCGCGGCGATAGTTTAAGGTATAAACCCTAAGTTTGGTCAAGGCTAGAAATTGAGTCGTTATGTCGTCTCTAGAGGATCGGGTTTCATCGGACCTGAGGGAAAGGTTCAGTGGATGGTCGGCGGAGGTGTGGCCGGAGTTTCATGGACGCTGGAGATCGGCAACGTCGGGTCGAGAAGGTTTTTTGGTGATGGGTTTGGTTCCAGGCTTGTTCAAGTAGCTCGATATTGATTTGGTGTTTGTGTTGAAGTAAGGGTGGTTGGGATCGATGGCGTAGGTGAACGTCAACGTGCGGGAGGTATCGACGATGGTCGGAGACGTCTCGATTAACTGTGCACGTGCACGAGGTTGGCAGTGTGTCAGCGGTTTGGGAAAGATGGTTGTCCCGGGGAATGACTCGGGTTCGCATCGTTGTGCCTCGAGTTTAGCTTCATGTAATAGCTCATGGGTGGTTCAAGTGTAACAAGTTTTAATTTAAACTAAAACTAAGTTTTCAAAAGGAAAACTGGATTTTTCCCGGGTCAGGGCTCGAGTGTTTTTCGGGTTGAACCCGAAGTAATTTAAAAACAGTTTTAAAAATTCAATTGAAAACAAGTTTTCAAATTTAAATAAAACAAGTTTAAATCTATTTCTTAAAATTTATTTCTTTATATAATAAATGTTTAAATAATTGATTTAAGAAGTTATATGATTTGTTTAACTTAAATTTGTAAGTTATTTTAAACTTAATTTAGAAATATAAGTAAGTAGTTAATTAAAAAGGTAAAATGTTTGGATTTATATGATAATGATAAATAAGAAAATAATAAAGATAAATGGTTTATCTTTAAACTTAATTAAGGTATGAGAAATTAAGAATACTTAATCAATTAATTATAAGGAATTAAGGGATAATTACTTAGTGTGATTACTTAAAGAATAATTAATTGATTAAAGCGTTAATTAATTAATAAATAAAGGCTAATTAATCAAGTGATTATAGGATAATCACTTAATTGAAGTAATTAAAGGATTAATTTGTTAAGGATTAATTAATTAGTAATTAAAGATTAGTTACTTAATAATTGAAGGTTAATTACTTATTAATTAAAGAATAATTAATTAATGATTAAAGGTGAATTAATTAAAGGTTAATTAATTCATGATTAAAAGATAATTACTTTATGTAATTAATTAGGGGTTAAATTAATTATGTAATTAACTTAAGGTTAATTTTATTTAGGTGACAATTAAGGAAATATTAATTAATTAAGGTTAATTAATTAATTAAGATGGATAATCAGGGATGATTAATTAAATTCATTAATTAATATTAAATGGTTTAATTAATGTTAATTAAGAAAGAACATAAGAGATCAATTTATTTGATTTAAATTAAACTAATTATAGATTATGTGATTGATATCTCCTTGCTTATGGATGATTGTTGTGTTTAATGCTTGAATTGTTTGGTATCTCTGATCTGTAATATTTTGTGATGTGAATTGCTTTGAATTGTTCTGTGAAGGGTGATTTATTTATCTATGATGATATTACTTTTTTATCTGCGAATGAAAGATAAGCGGTATAATGTTATACTGCTTATTGATATTGTTATGCTTGAATTTATGATGGTTGTGATATGTTATTGTTGTGTGTAAAACCCTTGGACTACACCACACACACACAAATATGAATTTCACGACGAATCGGTTAAGCCTTAGATATTTTGAACTTAATATTACTAGTTTTAAAATTTGAATTTGGAATCGAAATGGTTTGGAAGTGAAATTGAGTTAAATTTGAAAAGCTTTAGGAAAGGAAGTTTGAAATTGAAATTTAGTTTGAATATAATATAACTTGTTTAAGTTTTGAAATTAATTTGGAAATTATAGTTTGCAAGGTTTATATTATATATATATATATATATATGGATTTAAAGCCATTTTTAAATAAAATTTTTGAGAATTTGAATTTAATTCAAATAGAACTCGCTAAGTATATAGCAGTTCGCTGATTTTCTGATTTTACTTTGGAATGCTATAACTTGAGTAAATATAATCGAATTTTTACTGAAATAAAAAGCATTTCTTTTTCAAGTGATGATGGCTTTCATATGAAGAAATAATTTCCAGTTTTTGTTGAAAGGATTTCAAGTTTGGAATGGAAATAATTTTGAAAACTATGAATGAATCTTTGTGAAAGATCGGTGAACCTTGTTTTTCAAATTGAAGAGGATCTTAAAGGGGTGAATCTTTTGTTTTAAAAGATTAAAAGTGGAAATTTATTTAAGCCATTCAAAGGAAAGGTTTTTGGGCTAAAAGTTATGACTTAACTAAGATCCCAATATATCCATATGCTTTTTAAATTAAGCGCTCATTATTCGGTTTAGCCGGGAGAGGACTTTGTGTCATAAAATCTATTCCGAATTAATGATACGACGAAATAGATAGCATTTGAAGACGGTGGTGAAGATCGGGTATTTTCGAAAATGAAAGGATTATATGTCGATTGTCTCTACATTGAGTGGCCGCGGTATAGAGATCTCCATATGTGATGGGGAGTCCAATCAGGATTGTGGATACCCGGATTTGCAAGGGCTTCTTTGGAAGTGCCTTCGGTTCCATTCAGACCCAGGATGGACTTGTATGGTTGTATGTATGACATTACACTTTGAGATATAAAGCTAATTTTTATCAAATACATTTCTGCTGGTGGCGGAGAATTTATTCTCATAGCTTAACACCCTTCTTTGAGAAGTACGAGCTCAGAGGTTATGTAGTTAATGGTTAATAGTGATATATTCCCAATTTGGTAGTATGGCATGCTGAGTGCTGATCATTTTTTGATCGAAGCATGGATTTTGTGAAAAGCGTAGCTTTGTAGACGAGACTTCGTCAAACCTCACAACCCAGAAATGGTCGAAACAGGAAGAATGCGGCAAGGTTATGAGGGTCGCGCCCTTTAGGGTATGTGCATTTCCTTATGGATAAAAAGTGGTATCATGGTATGGAGATCAGATAGTTAACTTATGTTGTTGTTGGAATTTGTTGGTGTTGAGCGCTCGAAAAAGGTTGGTTATGACCGAGGGATGGCATACTCGTGTCAGTAGTCACCTAGTTACAGAGGTAGCCAGCATTGTGTTGGCAGAGAGCTGGTTAAGTTCTCGGGGCGTCCCTCTAGAGGCGTGCCCATTTGGTGAGGAAGTTCCTTAGCCTTGACCATTTGTTGGAAATTCAATCATCCAATATGAGCCCTATACGGTTTTAGTTGTAGAACCTGCCATCTAACATGGTAGCTATAGTAGGCATACTATAATGGTATGTATGCTGGCTAAGATTAATATTATACTTGCAAATGTTTTCTGCACTATGCACTAATAATAATATCAAAAGGATTTTGCGTATCAAGCATGTTTGACTATCATAAGGAGAAATCTCCTCCAAGTAAAAATGTAATTCCCTTATAGTCTAATGTAGAAAACCACTGGCTTTTGCTTTATTCGGACGAGTTAAATATCAATCAGTAATAATTTCAACTAAATCTATTTCATCTAGTTTTAAGTGGGTTCTTACTCTTTCAGTGATGGTTTCTCCTTAAAAATCCACTTTTTCTTATGAAGCAAAATTAAGAACTATAGATCTATCCATATAAAATGTAACTAATTTACTACGTACACCTAGAAACAAATCTCTTAGTTTATGCTATGCACTATGATCGCTGCTAGATCTTTTTACTCAAATCCATTTCATCACATTTATCTTCATGATGTAATTCTACTATGGGATTTAGTTCATTGTCGTAGACAACTTCCCTAGTCGTATCGTATTTTAAAATCCATTTAAGCAATAATAGTTTTCTACTAAATCTAATGATCCAAATACTACAAAATTTCATCCGTAAGGAAGTGTACCTTTTAAGGATGAGACTTTCTTCCCTTTATCCTGTAGCTAACTAGGATCATTAACTATGAACATCTTACCTTGATCAGTACTCTAGACTTCATAGACTGTCTGGCTATGTGACCAATTTCCGCATAGTTATAACATTTCTTCAATCGATCATATTCTCTCATTTTGCACTCGTTAACATACTAACCCTTATTTCTACAATAATAACATTTCTCTTGAGTTTTATTAATGGATTTCTTTTGCTTGGATTGTCTGGGTCGGATAGGCTTCTTTGATTTAGTCTTGTTCGCTTGAAAAAACTTTGTGTACTTCTTGAATTTCCAGTCCTTTTTTTGAAGCAACAATTTCTTTCCTCGATGAAGTTGTCGAGTAGATCATCCACTTGAGACTGTATTCCACCCACACACGGCCTTATATGTTAATGCCATATCAACTACTTCTTTAGATGGACATCTTACCTGAGAAAGTAATTTTTTCAATTCAGCTTTAAGTCAAAGAACAAAATTTTCATTCATCTCAAAGCGTGAATAAACCAATGCTAGTTCATAATTTAAAAGAGAATTAAACTCATTTAGACATTCAATTACCGATGAATTCCATTGAGTCAGATTTATGAACTTCATAAGCAGAGCTGCCTTTTCAACTTTGCAAATAAATATGCTTTATTCCAAGTTATATCTTCTTCTGGTATTATTGTGGTGATGGCATCATACCATTCCATAGCACTAGATTGTAATATTCGAGATGCGAATCTTCTTTTCTCTTGGTCTACTAGTCCTAAATCATTAAAAGTCCTTCCACAAGATCTCAGTAAAGAGAGTACACCCATTACTTCTTCATTTCCCAAGAACGACTTTCCTCCTAATTAGGTATAATGATTGTAGAGACAGATAAATTCTTCATTAGGATTCGACTTTGGCATATTAGCATCATTTATATCTAGAACATGTCATATATCTTCTATCCGTTAGTCAGTGTTAATTGAACAATTAGGTTTTTTGATCCACTTCCTTGACCATTTGGTGATCCAGGAGATACATACGTTCTAGGTCAGCTAGGTTCAACCATTTTCTGATAAACAACACTCATCACTTGAACGATAAATGTCTTAAAATTTCATTAACTAATATGTATTCACCATAAATACATAATACATTAACTAATACACATATACCATGAATACATAGATCATTCCTATCATGTTGTACATCCCTTAGAACATTAATATTAACTCGTATATGACATACACGAGTTATTCCCAACTCTACTAGGGTTATACTGACTGATTAACAATCTATATCTAACTTTTCTTTAGCCATATGCGTTATGATTCCTGATTTATTCAAATATTATCTAACAACTGCTCTGATACCATGCTATGATGCCTCGGCTCTAGTGACCAAAATATCAGAGGTGGTTTACCGTCTGACATCTCAGATCAATAGGCATGGAAGGATCAATCTCTTGTATACACTACTTTGGATCAACACAGATAAGTTTAAATACCCAAATACATCTATAATAGTACATATCTCATCTCGACACAAGGCAATGCACACTAATTCTAGAATTGAACAACTCACGTATCATGAACATATGTAATAAATGATGCCACATTTATCAATATCATAGCGAAAATGGAAATTTATATATAACTCAAAGCTTTTCTGGTATATGGACAGATCAATAATACACCATTTAAAAATCTACAGACTATATACACTTCAGAAACCGTCGACTTCAAATGTCCATGTGACGATTCTTTTTGCTATCAATCTTCAAATATAACTACAGCTGCTTGAATAGCCTTATCTTTATCTAACTATGAACAAACTGAATAGTATTGCAGATCTTGGCCATAATGCGATGGTTGCTAAACTCAAACTTAGTAGTTGCCTATCCTAATATTTATCCTATAGATGACTCACTAAATAAAATAGATTGACGTCCAATAGGAGGCTAACCTGGAAAACACAACATCATAGTCTAACTCGAGGCATTGTCATATATATTACAAACACCGAGTCAAGATAGGAATCTTGCTGTGAGCATAATCGTGCACAATAATAGCATATATGTGTGGTGCGAGGTATAATACGTGGCAATTTAATCAAACAATTCGTTGCCACTCACACCATACAAAATCGCCTCCATGGTATATTTTCACAAATCATTGTTAACACAATTGTCACGACTCTATTTATTGTGACCCACGACTATAAATCTTGTCAACTAGGATATTATAATCTTTTATATATATGACTTGCTTTATATTATATGAATTCAAATCATCATTTCAAAAGAATCATTTTTTGAAGTTGGCATTTCTAGTTGTACTTATGGGATGGATAAACCATCTTCACGAAATGTAGAGAAGGCTAATTCATCTTCTTAAAAGAAGGATGAATCATCTTCTCATTTTGTAAAACCAGTAAGATATCACGTTGATAAATCTCCTTAATGGATTTACTCTCTACATTGACTATCTACCTCAACAAGTCATCACGACGTTTTTCACCCGTATACTCCCGGACAGTTGTAGTTAGCCCACACACGATCCCTTTATTGATGTACCCTTCAGGTATCAGAGACATGATAAATCTCACTCGTGTTGTTGTCCACTTCACCTTCATATCCCTATTAGGTGGTGGTACTTCTCTTCATTTTCCCTATGCCTCCTATAATTCGTCAATATCTTCCATAACTGTATATATCCTAGCAACAAATTGTTTGGACATAAGGATGAGGGACAAGGTCGTCACGATTTAGGTTGTGAGCCTCGAACTAGTCCTCTAGGATGGAAACTAGTAGTCTCGTCAAATGTTAAATTTCAACCCTTAAAAGCATTTGGCTTCCCAAAAAATCATTATTCCAAAAGATAATGTTATATCCCTAAATAAATGTCGTGTATACCTAATCCAATTATCAACCAATAATGCATTCAAGCATTATAATTCAAACAAGACAATTCGTCCATTTAAATCAAAATAGCCGGGATATAATAAACTTGCATCAATATTTACCATGGGTGGAAATATATATATATATATATATATATATATATATATCATAATTTTATACTTATATTTCTTAAATCAAACAAGTATTGAAAAATCACCCAAATTCATTTAGATATCCAACTCATTCATTTGAAATTTGTATTTCAACTATAATTGGCAATTTATTATATTATATAAATGTAGATAAGAGTTAGTGAGTGCCATAGCCTCTATTATATATAAATAAATCAATAGAAAAAGCTTCTATTCCATTGTGCAAAATATCATAAGAAAAAAAAATAGACTGGTCTGAAAGATCAGAGCAATGGATCTATCTTAGCATTTATACCAATAGAAAATTATGATTATGTTGAGTAGATAATTCCCATAGAATTCAATGCCAAGTATTATATAACTTATTCAAATTTAATCGAACAAGTTTCCATTGACTTTATCAAGGGTACCACAAATTATAGGTAAACTGAATGATCAATATTTTGAATTAAATTCAAAAAAACTCTTTATTTACCCGGTTTGAACTCATACTCCATATCGTGTAAAATACGATCATGTTTTCTGAAACATATACTTATGTACTTGGTTTTTCTTTCTTTGAAATCACATTATAATTCCTTCCAGGGCTAATCAAGTATTTTTCAATATTCAAGTCCAAAATCAAATACTTATATTTATATAATAAATGAATTTCAAATTCATTTATAAAATATTTTCAACAATATTTCAAATAATTTTCAAATATTCTCTTTATAGAAAAGCTTATATATTAAAACCATTTCTATCCTCTGGCTTAAATTCAAATTCAAATCATTTCTAGTATAAATTCACTTGATTTTATAAAGCTTATCAACTATTTAAAGAGAATCTCATCCCTTATTCAAATTAAAGTCTAAAATATAATTAAATAATTCCAGTTTTAAACTTTAAAATAAAATTTATATTCCAAAATACATCAACCATTAACACCCCCAAATCATCCATATCGTACACTCTCTTTTATTCAAGAAATTTGACAACATTTCAAATTAAACCATGTGTAATGCCTGATGTGTCATCATGCATATGCATACAATTTTTCCAAAGAAATGAAGTGAAGTATCTTTATGGTTTCACACACAAAACAGACACACACTCTCACTCATATATATATATATATATATATATATTCTTTCTATCATTTTATTTTCTTTTGTTTTCTCTCTCTCTCTCTCTCTCTCTCTTTGTGTGTACTCAAAAACAAAACCAACTTTATTTCATTTCCTTCTCTAGGGCAGAACATGCACATGTCCCCCTTTCCCCATTTCTTTTGATTTAATTACTTCTTTGATTGATTGATATCATGCATTGAAACGTTGACGTCTATTTGATATTTTATACTTGCTTTTTCAATTTTCTCTGTGCATGGAACATAGAACAACAATACTTGTTTTCTCTCTCTCTCTTTGCTTTTTCAACAGTATTTTATATTTTACACATAGAACAACAATTTTTTTCTTTTTCATTAGCTAGTTGGCCAAGGTTTCGCTACCTTAGACCATCGACGAGCAAACTGAACCCACCAATGTACTCAGCTATGCAATACATACCTACCGGTACCTTCTATTCTAATCCTAGCTAATTCGTTTAAAATACGGACGAGGACATGATGGATTAAATTATTTTCAATAGCTATGAAAGAAGCAGCTTTAGTTCTTGGTTTAAAAATGATTTGTATGGAGCAGAGATTGTACCCACTATATTTTTATAAGCCATGAAGTGGACAGTGTTCAATAATACAAAGTTACGGTAAAATGATGAACCGCGAGTTTTACAGCAACCTATGTAAGGTAAGCTATATAGGGAAGAGTATGCTTATTGTTTCTTAATGAAGTAAGGTAGCTTGGGACACTGTAGTTGCTTAGTGAAGAGGAGGAAGTATATGTTGAGACGATTCTTGGATTTCAAAAGTGTGAAACGAAGCAAGGTAGCTGATGTGTAGGTGTTAAGTGGCATCAAGAGGAAATGTTTAAGTGGAGTAATGAAAGTAATTTGTTTATATATAAGTTAAGGAGACTTGCAATTGATGCTCAAGGAAATAATATAATAATTAGTTTAGATAAGTATAAGCAATCAAATTTAAAATTTTATATTTTAGTAAACTCAAACCCTTAACCCACTTAATACCCAACCCCTATTCGATCTCCGATTAAAATCCACTGGATACTTTTTAATCCAAATTTTATTTTACATTTATAATAAATTTTCTTTTATTAAAATATTACTCTTTAATTTTCAACAATTATAATATAATTGTTTTATTTCCTGAATAAATTTCAAAATTCCATAAATATTATTCAAAATAAGTTCCCAAGCAACTTGTGGATTAAAAAATGTAATTTGAATTTGAAATTTGAAATTTTTAAATCATTCTTTAGTAAAATTCCAAAATCACTTTTATTGAATAAATTCAACAAAATGTCCAAAATTATTTTCTAATCTCGTTTTTTGTTTATTTTTTACTCTATAACAAATAAAATATCTTTTATGAGTAAAATTCCATTTAACTTTGAATTCTTTTCAATTTAAAATCTTAATAACTCGCTTATTTGTTTAAAATTTCAAATAAAAACCTGAAAGAAATGTTATTTTAATTGGTAAAGTAAAGGGATGGAATACAAACATGCCATAATGCCAAATTTGTGAAAGAATTAGGCATAAAGTAACCAAATGTTACTTCAGATTTGATGTAAAGTTTATTAGAACCCAATAAAATGAAATAAATGTTAAGGCATTAGGAGGATACATGCACACCGTAAATATGACATAAAAAACAAAGAAAGGAGGAAAACCATATGATAACTCAAGAACCTACCATAATGATGTACTCGCCAAACTCGAAGACAAACAAGGTAAAAGTAGGTATTGGAACTTAGGAGCCACGAACCATGTTACCAACAATCTGCAAAACTTGAACCATAGACACATAGGATATAAATGTAAGGAATTCATATACATGGACAATGTAACACCTTTTAATATTACATATGAGAAATGATAATATCAATTCTTATAGTACTTGAAGATTGCTACACTCAAGAAATACTTGAAGATTGCTACACTCAAGAAATTTACTCAGAGTATCACAAATAAAGAAGAAACTAATGTGCATGCCTCGGTTTGCTCCTGACAATGATGTTTACTTCGAATTTCACCTAAATATTTGCCTTGTGAAAGATAACCCAATCTTGCTACAAGGTGACCTTCATGGAGGCATATACAGATTTGACTTATCAAACTACAACAGTCCACAAAGCAAAGGGAAACGATGTAACTTATTAGAAGGTAATATGTAGTTTAATAAATCTTCAGATTTTTGGCATTATAGGCTGGAAATCCTAGTGTAAATGCGGTAAAACAAATTTTGAATGAAAATGAGATTCTATCTCTAATGTGAATTTAGCTTATATATGTACCTCTTATCAAAGGGGTAAAATTCATAAATTACCATTAGATTACTATTTACAACATGCCCCTAAAGCTAGTTGAGTCAAATTTATGGCGACCTGCACTTATCACTTTTGATTATGGGTTCAAGAAGTACATCACTTTTGTAGATGTACATTCTAGATACACAAAGTATGTAACAACACATACTTAGAGTGACATAATATGGGATTATAAGAATTTATTAGATGAGAATTAATAGAAACTAAATAAAATAATTAATCAAGGAAGATTTGATTAACCAAGCCTGGGATACTAAAAAAAATTAACCGAGTCAACCATAGGTAATTAATTCAAAATAAATTTGACCATAAATAAAGAAAAAATTATTTTAATGAAGTGAATTTTGTATCAAGGGAAAGTAACTAAAAAGAATAAGGCAAGAAATGATTTTAACTCATGCCCAAATTATTAACACATACTCCCCTAAAGCTTAATTGTCTCTTTATTCATTCTCATTTCAATAAAACAAATATAAAAATCCAAGCAAGGCCGATCACTATAAACAAAGGAGAGGAAGAGCGAAAAAAATAGAGGAAGATCAAAGCTTTTAAAAAAGAAGATTTAAGTCAAGTATTCAGGTTAGGTGAGTAATAGTAACCCTATTTTCATCCAAATCCATTTGATTTTGAATTTAGCATATTTGGTGTTTTGAATTATGATAATCTTGTTTTAATAATACTAGAATGAATTTATTTATGTTCTAATATTAAATAACCTTGTTTTGATATGTATAAGAGGAAAGTATGAATTTCTCATCTCTAAATGTTTTGAAATTTTAGTATGATGTTAAGAACATTAAAACAAAGATGGGTTTTAATTTTCATAATTTTCAAAAAAAAATATTTTCCATGATTTTTCTATGTTGAAAATGGGTAGTTTTGGGTGTAAATTAGCATTTGTAAATATTGAATTTAACATTTTGACCTGAAATTTATACTGAAGGTTGAGATGGGTATTTTCGATGCTCTTTGATTTTTTGCAAATTTTCCTATGATTTTTCGAATTGATTTGAATCAAATGGTAAGGTAGAAAATACCTTAAGTAATAAAATAATTAAGGAAAGCAATTAATTTAGGCTAGATTAAAGAAATTAAATTAAGCTATCTTTAGAATATTTTTGCACAACATAAATGTAACAAAAGAAAATAAAGCATGTGTAAAGAATTTGTCAAATTGTTTATTACGGAAAATATCAGTTTTCCACCTATTTTCAAATTTATCATTTTTATACAGGCAGTACCCTATAAATTTATACATGCCATATGTTATTTGAGTTTTTAACCCAATAGAAACCAACAGAAAATAGAATAACCTTGTGTAGCCGGATGGTTCAAGACTTAACAAGAAAAGCTAAGGCAAGGGATCAACCAAGGCCAAGCTATACGACTAAGATGATGATTGGGATCAACGAAGCTGAGAGATCAACATTCTTTTAGTTCAATCAGCTACTAAAAGCAAACAGCCAGTGAATGCAATCGAAGTGAAACAATTACGACAAAAGACTGTGGAAACATCTCCAATTTCGAACTCCCGAAAAATCCTAAGTGCTTAGGTCATCAGCGACCCATACCTCTCTGTATACCTTCCAACAAGATAGCCAAAGAATACTATGAAAGGTTGCCAAAACCTTGGCTCGCAAAACGATCCTAGTCAATGGGTCGCTAGTGACCAATAGGCTATGGGTCGCTAACGACCCAAGGCTTTGCCTTGTTTTGTGAGCCAAACTTTCCCAAGGTCATTTCCTACCTACCTACGAGCCGGAAATGGAGTGGCCTGGCCTAGAAGCTCTCAGACCCATAAAAATTCCATCCCATCTGTGCCTAAACGGGGGCTTCTCGAGACTGGTTGCTGAAGCTCTGTTGGAATTATTCTTCACTCTCTACCTCCCTCACAACAATCTCCAAAGGAATACACTATGATTCTCCAGTGGATTCCAACTCTGTAGATTTAATCTAGCTAGGAAATAATCAAAGCCTTGTAATCAAACATCTTTTGTACTAGCAATCAGTCTTTAATAAAACTAGAAAGTGGAACTAGGCTTCATTAATAGTCCAACCACTATAAAAAAAAATCTATCTACTTTCTTTTACTATTCCTTTTCTATATCTGTTATATGTGATATTGCTCAATCAGAACAGGGCTAGTGCTTTCAAATCCAAACCGGGGTATTGGTCCACTTTTTGGGTCAACATTTTGGTGCTTTCAGTGAAAACCCAACTCAGGGTCCAGGTCTAGCTATCTACTTTGGATCTCACAGGCCCAGAAGTTAAATCCCCAGTCTTGCTTGAAGAATCCACTGTTTGGAATCAATGACTCCTGGAAGAAGAAGAACTGCCTCTAGGGGACCCATAGGGGTAGTAATAGTTGGTGAAGGTATTGGTCTCCAACAAGCCTAAATAAATGGCGCCGACTTAGTAAACCAGGCACGGCGCCCTCCTATCAGCATAAAGTTGTCACCAGAGATGAGCTAAATAAGGTGGCTGAGGAGATTAAGTAACGAATGAAAAATAGTCAAAAGGCTCTAATGGATAAGTTGAACGCTCTATTAACCCCGCAATCAAACCTCGCTCTAAGGACTATGCCTGAACTAATGACTGCTATAGAATAAGAGAATTCCTTCGTTTCCAGCTTGCATAGAAGAAACGGAAAACAAAAACAAAGAAGGGTAACAGTGGGATGTAATGTGAAGGAGAACCAAAATACTCCACCTAATGCCAGGCAGCCGATCTCGAATTTGAATCATAGGAGGACATTGCTGTGAATCTCTTTGATTCAGAACATAGAGAGCAGGGTAATCTGATAGAAGAGAACAACAACGTGTTCGATGATGCTGTAAACTCCAAACTACCCCAATCAGGCCAACTGGAAGCCAATGGGGTCCCATGGGAGTGGCTCTCCCATAGATAGGAGAGCCTAAGCTTCTACCAGTGCGCCAAGACTATTTGAAGAATCTAACACTTAGCACAGTGACTAATTGCTGCCCCCAGGACTATCGGACATCAGAGGCATACATAGCAGACATGGTCAGACAGTTGATGGACGGGAGTAAAAATCGAAAGGATGATGAATGGGGATCTACCCTGAGTCGGACCATTTTTACCGACGATATCACGAACGTAAGATACCCCGACAAATTCACTATGCCAACTATCCCCTCCTACAGCGGAACGAAGCACCCAAAACCCCATTTGTACAAGTATAGCTGGTACACAGACGGAGCCAAAGTTCCAAAGGTCGTCCGCTGTCGATGTTTCCTTATTTTTCTAGAAGGAGTCGCATCTATGTGGTTCGCCAGACTCCTCCCAAGATCTATTTATACCTTCGACCAACTTGCAATGAAATTCCTTGACCAGTTCAGGCTTCATACCGCACAACCGAAGGACGTCATGTCCCTATCCGGATTCGTCCAAGGGCACAACGAGTCATTGAAATCATTCATGAGCAGGTTTAACACCACGGTTATGGAAGTAAGCAACCCCAATGAGGATATAGTTTTTATGGCGTTAGTTCGCTCAATTTACCTAGAAACGGAATTTGGGAAATAGATTAAGATGAAGCAACATACTAACAGGAAAGACTTCAATCGTAAAGCAAGCCAATACTTGAGAATGAAGGAAGCGCAGGGGCTGGAAAGAAAGTCTGCTGGTACACAACAGATGAACGTCGGACAAAATGACACGGCGGCAAATCAAAACATGCGCAATGTTGGAAGTACTCAAGGAGTTACGGAAAAGAGCAGGAATCAGAAGAGAAGAAACCAGAACTTTAATAAAAGAAAAAAGGGTGGCAGTAACAAAAGATTTAGAGGATTTAGACAGGAAGACTATAGCCCTCTAAATGATACTCCGGAGAATATTTATCTTGCAACACAAGAGACTAAAGAATATAAGAAACCTCATAGAAAAAAGGCAACGGAAGAGCAAAAGCGCTTAGGGAAATTCTACTGCTTCTACGGGACACATGGCCATAACATAAACGAATGCTAGCACCTTAAGGACCTCATCGAAGGGTTGATCCGAGACAACAAGCTTCAACAATGCGTGAAAAGCCACAAAATCCCAATCAACCTGCGGCCCCTCAACCTTCTAGAGAACGAAGAAATTAAGCTGGAACTAGTGAAGAAGGTTCGAAACGAACCGACCAAAGGCTTGTTATTAGGACAATATCTGGGGGACCACATCTTACGCAATGAAGTTTGGTAAAGATGGAGTGATATGCGAGTTCGTTTGAGCACTCCCCAAAGGAATCACGTTTAACAATAGAAGATGAGATTATGCAAAAGATTTTGAACGATGACATAGTGTTCCATAATTGGGACACCAAAGGAATTGAAGCTCCAACTCTTGACCCAATGGTGGGGAGAGTAGGAATCGGGCCTATCGTAGTCCAACGAGTGTTGGTTAATAGTGGTCGTTCAATTAACATACTTTTTAGATGTACTTTCGATCAAATGAAGGTTGGCATGAAAAGCATATCCACATGCCAAACAAAGATTCAGGGGTTTACTAGTGAATCCAAACAACTGGTGGGAACAATTAACCTACCTGTGGAGCTTTGAGAGGGTGAGTGAAGGGTCACCCTTATTTAGACTTTCGTGATCGTGGATGAAATGTCAGCATACAACGCATTCTTGAGATGGCTCGTGTTATCCAACTTAAGAATAGCATTGGCCCAATGGTGCCTTACAATGAAGTTCCCTACCGAGCATGGAGTCGGAAATGTGAATACCAAAGCGGTCCCCAAGAATTCTACATCACAGAATTGCACGAGTCAAGAAGAAAGGAAAAGGGAAAGGATGTGGGGAAAACCCTCCACATCCATGAACACTCTGAATAGAAACTACAAAGCTGCCCCTGGCTTGGAGAGCATAGCCGGTTCGATAAGGCTTTGGACCCTAAGAAGAAGAGCTCAAGGGAGGATCGGGCAGCATCGGCTAAACTAATCGTGTCTGTCTCAGTCTATATGGATGACCCAACATGGGTCCTGAAAATTGAGTCGCGGCTTGGAAACAAAATGTGGCCAGAGCTAACCAAATTCCTTCGTTCCAATTTGGACGTATTTGCTTGGACACACTCCGATATGTGTGGGGTATCACCTGAAATTTCCTACGACGCTCTTAATATTGACCCCAAATTCACACCGATGAAGTAAAAAAAGCTCAGCTTGGGCCCAAAGGGTCCAAGGCATTGAGAGAGGAAGTAGATAAACTGATGGCTAACAGCTTCATTTGAGATGCAACCTACTCTGAATGGGTATCGAACCCAGTCCTATTCGAGAAGTCCAATGAAAAATGGCGAACTTGTATCGATTTCTCGGACCTCAACAAAGCTTGTCCGAAAGATAGCTTCCCGCTCCCTAAGATTGGTCAACTGGTGGATGGAACGGTGGCACATGAACTGTTGTCGTTTATGGATGCATACTCTGGCTATAACCAAATCCTAGTGCATGAATCAGACCAAGAGAACACCATCTTCATCAACGATTTGGGACTGTGCTGCTACCGAGTAATGCCATTCAGTTTGAAAAATGCAAGGGCAATGTATCGAAGGCTAGTGAATACTATGTTCAAATGCCAGATCGAGAAAACTATGGAAGTTTACGTGGACGATATGTTAGTTAAATCTCGAGTAGCTGCTACCATCCTGACAACCTCACTGAAATGTTCGAAATAATCCGGACGTGTCGAATGAAACCTAACCCACCTAAGGGCCATAGCCTCTGGGAAACTTTTTAGATTCATAGTAAGTTCCTGGGGCATCGAAGAGAATATAGAGCAAATAACAGCGTTATGGGAAGTCCAAGCCCTTAAAAATAAGAAGTAACTTCAAAGCTTGAATGGAAAAGTTGCAGCACTGAGCCGATTCATCTCAAAAGCTATAAGCAAGTGTATATCGTTCTTCGATGCGCTAAAGAAGGGAAAGAAAAACTTTAAATGGAGTGAAGCTTGTCAAACAACTTTCGAGGAATTTCTACGACACATGGAAACCCCCACCGATCTTATCAAAATACGTCAATGGAGAAGACTAGTTCGTTTATTTAGCAATTTCCTCGCATGTAATGAGCGCACTCTTGTGTGGGAAGAAGCAAGAATCCAGTGACCTATGTACTAAATTAGCAAACGATTCACCGAAGCTAAGAAGAACTACCCAAAATTGGAGAAGCTAGTGTATTGCCTTCTGATCACGTCCTGGAAGTTACGACTATACTTCCAGACCCATTTGATTAAAGTATTGACTGACCAGCCTCTGAAGCAAATTTTATATCGGCCAGATACTTGTGGATGACTACTCAAGTGGAATATAGAGTTGAGCAAGGACGATATCAAATACCATCCAAGAAAAGCAATCAATGGGAAAGCGTTGGCCAATTTCATTGCCGAATTTACCGTAAGGGACAACGAGGAAGAAGTTCAGTCGGAAACAGGCACGCAATGGAAGCTCTTTGTCGATGGTGCATCAAACAACTTTTGTTCGGGAGCAGGGATAGTGCTTGAAACCACCGCGGGGCGAGCCATTAGCTATGCTTTGCACTTGGAATTCCCAGCAACAAATAACGAAGCAGAGTATGAAGCATTGATCATTGGACTAAAGGTTATGAAGGAACTCGGGATAGAATCTATTCACATATACAGCGACTCCCATCTAGTCGTCTATCAAGTGAAAGGGAAGTACCAAGCGCGTGGAGAAAATCTCGTCCCGTACCTGTCCAAAGTACAAGAGCTGTTAAGTGATATCGAGCGCTACACCATAACTCACATCCCACGGGAGCAAAATGCCATGGCAGACTATTTGGCCAAGCGGCAAGCTCCGAAGAAGAGCTGTCAATGGGATTAGTTCTGGTTGAAACGCTAACCAACCCAAGCATAGATGAAATTGATGTAGACTAGATTCTAGAGACCACCGTCAAGCTAGATGACACCGATAAAGGACTATCTACTTGCAGGAACCCTACCAACTGACCGAAATCAACAGAAGAAGCACCTTCGCAAGGTGTCATGGTTCATTGCAAAGGTGTCATGGTTCATGATATAGGATGGGATATTCTAACGAAGGGGATTCGCGACCCCTCTTCTTAGGTGTGTGACTGATGATGAAGCACGACAAATTTTGAAGGAAGTACATAAAGGCAAGTGCGGAGACCACCCTAGGGGCAGACGCTAGCAAATAAAGTTCTTCGTTACGGATACTTCTGACCAATAATAAATTGCGACGTCACAGGTCATGCTAGAAGATGCGATCGCTGTCAAAGATTCAGCAAAATTAAGAGAACTCCTTCAACGGAACAAACACAAATGGTAAACCCATGGCCATTTGCAATATGGGGTTTGATCTGATTGATGTCCTTCCAATAGCTAAAGGAGGAGCCAAATATGCTACAGTTGTCGTAGATTATTTCACAAAATGGGCCGATGTGGAACCGTTAGCCACCATAACCACAAAGAAAGTTATTAACTTTGTTGCTAAAAACATCATTTGTAGGTTTGATGTGCCACAAAAAATCATTACTGACAATGGAACCCAATTTGAAAGTGCCGAGTTCAAAGACTTCTATAGGCGCTTCCGAATCGAAAAAAGCTTTTCCGCAGTGGTCATCCACAAGTAAATGAGCAAGTGGAAGCAATAAACAAGATCATTAAATCCACCATCAAAAAGCGATTAACAAAAGCAAAAGGAAATTGGGTTGATGAACTTCCACTCGCATTATGGGCATACTTGACAACACATTAAACGGTAACTAGCCACACTTCGTTCACCCTAGCATATGGTTCACAGGCAATGATTCTTGTCGAAGTAGAAGCCCCTCACATCGAAGGTAGAATTTCAATCATCAAGCAAAATGAGCAGCTCCTACTCGAGTCACTAGACATAGTCGATGAAAAAAGAGAAGAAGCAGAGCTGAGAACTACTGCCCACAAGAAAAGGGTCGCATGATACTTTAACTCCAAAGTTCATAGTCAAATCTTCAAAGTTGGAGATCTTGTGCTCAAGCGAGTTTACCTTATTCCGGATGCCTTCGGACTAAATTGGGAAGGACCATATGTCGTTAATCAAAAGCTCAAGGACGACGCTTTCAAACTGAAAATCGTTGATGGGGTTGCAATTCCCAGAGCTTGGAATAGTGAATTGCTCCGCCATTATTTCATTTGATAAGCTACTTTATGCATTCACCACTTTTCAGCAAATAAGCCATCCCGGAAATTCCGGAGGCATTGTAAATAGACAAAGAATCTGCCATGCTTTTTTTAATAAAATTCGAATTGCTTTTTCAAATTGACAAAAATGTGTCGGTACAAAATACTCGCCAAGTCGACGGAAGCAAATCGACTCAAACCGTTGGATCGGCGAAACCTTATCCCTGCCTCTCAAAAAAAGGGTGCTGCCCTTGTAGCGCTGGGAGGTAAAAAAAACTAACTCCTCGCGTTGCCTGAAGATAGGAAACGGCGGGAGCGCCTAAAAAACTAAAGCCTCGCATTGCCAAGAGATAGGCAACGCCGGGGACACCTAAAAAACAAACTCCTCGCATTGCCCAGAGATAGGTCACACCGAGGAGCATCAAAATGAAACTCATCACATTGCCTGGAGATACGCAAAGGCGAGGAACATCAAAAGCCATGCATCTCATAATTCGTGCATTCAAACTGAAACTCCTTGTGTTGCCCGAAGATACGCAACGTCAAGGAGTATCAAAAGTCGCACATTCAAACTGAGACTCCTCGCATTGCCCGGAGATAGGCAACATTACGGAACATCAAAAATGAACTCAACGTGTTGCCTGGGGATAGGCAATGCGAGAAAGCATCAAAAGTAAACTCCTCATGTTTCTACAGATAGGCAACGCCGAGGAGCATTAAAAATAAACTCCTCGTGTTGCCCAGAGATAGGTAACACCGAGAAGCATTAAAAATAAACTCCTCGCGTTGCCTAGATATAGGCATTCTGATTAGCATCGAAAACAAACTCCTCGCGTTTCCAGAAGATAGGCAATGCCGAGGAGCATCGAAAACTAACTCCTTACATTGCCTAGAGACAGGCAACTCCGAGGAGCATCAAAAACTAGCTTTTTGCATTGCCCGGAGATAGGCAACGCTAAAAAGCATCCAAATTTACACTCCTTACGTCACTCGAAGATGGGCGATGTCAAGGAGTACCGGATGCCGCGTACTACACAAGCGGCACGCTAAATACCAAAACAATAGCCCCTCACATGGTCGGGCAACACTGAGAAGCATAAGAAACCTCATGCTTATAGTCAGGAATAATTGGTGTTAGAAGGAAGGCGCTCAATGATTGACAACATATACCCATGCGTAAATTTCATACTTACCTGAATACTGTCGGAAGCTGAGACTACATGCTGAAGACAAACTTTCGAGGGAAGGAGAATAAAGTTGAAACTTAGCCAAATTTTCAATAAAGATTACCTAAACCCTAAGTTATCGGCTACTAGAAAATTGTTTGCATTAAACAGCCCTGTGAACTGGACGGCATACACCTGTACGGAGATAGAAAGATAGAAGCGTATGAAAACAATATGTTCACAAGTTCTGTTACACCAATCTACGACAAGTTTTAGATTTTTAAGAAGTTTTATGAATTTCTAACAAAAATTCTCTAAATCATGTTAATTTCTAAAGTTCTTTTAACTTCCAAAGTGCTGATAAATCTCTATGTTCTGTTACTTTGAATGAAGGGCTTTGATAATCACAGAACTAGAAAAGTATGAAATGAAACAAGCACAAGTACACAGAACATATATGAATAGATATATAAAAGTATGGTTAAAATATCAATGTACTGCTAATAATTTTCTGTAAATAGGGCCAAAATGTGGGGGTCGTACCCATAAAACAATGGCCAACAAAAAGAAAATACATACTCTACAGTAAGAAGGCAAAGTGCAGACTCTGCACTTAGATAGAATGACTCAAAAAGAAACAAAAACAAGTCAGTCTTCCTGCAAATTGTAAGTCAAAATCAAGTCCATCCTCGCACTGTCCACTCAACGCTTCTTGCCACGGCTACCCTTTCCACCTTTAGTTGGTAGTTTCTTCTTCTTTTCTGGAGACGTATCGCTGCCAGTAACATAACTGAATACTTCGGTGGCAATTTTCTCCTCTTTCTCTAAGAGTTTCTCAAAAGAGCCTCCCTTCCTTTTACATTTTCTTGATTTCCAAAAACTCTTCAAAGCCTTGATTGCCTCCACCTTTTCCTTCCTAATGACAATCAAATCGTGTTGAGTCTTTGGTGGCTGCTCCATCTGCATTTTCTGCTCCTTGGCTTCTGCTGCAGTTATATCACCTTACAAAGACACTGAAGGGTCATCCAGGCCGTGGAGTGTAGCTATCTTCTCGGCTTATGGCCCTGGTTGCGAGCTAGACACAGATGTGGGAACAGAAGCAGGAATAGAAACAATCACAGAAGATGTGAAAATGGCAGCAGGCATGGGCGTCGAAGTAGCTGGCGCATTAATGGGAAAAGTGGATGGACCTATAAGATCAAAAATGAAAGCATTAAATTCATCTTTCTCTTGTGACATAAGCTGGAAGTTTTCGAATTTGAGAGAGGCATAAATGTTACTTGCACCAGAAGAATGATCGTGAATGATGACCTCGAACTCACCACCTTCGCCTTCTATTGAGGGCTCCACCAAATGAGGAACAATATCAAGTCCGAAACTTGTTGGCTAATCGTGGAGCTGCTCTGATCGTTTGCCCACGCCGAAGATAGAAGGCCTGGTGAGCATGTCGATGGCGATCATCAATGCAGCATCGGTGGCCTCCTTTTCTCGTTCAACTTGGAGCATATCCTAGCCCTCAAGTAGTGCTTCCTTGGATTCATCGTTTAGATAAGCGTCTCGCAACTCTTGATCTGAATAAATGTTGCCGCTCTCAGCAAAGCGAGATAAGATTTCCTCCCAAACAAAGGCAAGATTGCTTGGATACTTCAGGCTGAGATAACTAAGGCTCCCTAATGCAACATAGAGTTAACTTAAAAATTCAGAACTATTGCATCTAGCTTCCTATCGAAGGCATGTTGGAAGTCCAAGTAGTCCGCCTTCACCGTAGCCTTCTCAACTTCAGTAGCAGTCTTGTCGGCACTGAGCTACATGACCTGATCTTGTAGCTTGGTAATGGTCTCGGCTTGGTCGAAGATATTTTTGTTGCGCCCCTCAACATTTAGATCGTAGTGGGCTGTAGTTTTCCTCTCGGCTTCGATGATGGCATTACAAGCGACCACTTCTTCATTCAGTTTAGCCTCCCCAGCATGAGTCTTTTTAATTTCGTCTCTCTAGATGATCTCAACCTTTTCAGGTGCCTCTTTTAACTCCTTCATCAAATGGGCAGTCCACCTACTTTCACGAAGCGCCGCCTCCTTCTCTTCCTCCAACTGTTTAATTTTGGCATCGTGATCGAACAACGCATTCTCAAAGTCGTCTTTCTCTGATTTGAAGGAAAGGATCTCCTAATAATTATTTCTGTTTGTATCCTCTAGCTGCTTACAAAGCTTCTCCCATCTTTCAGCCTGTTCTAGGTCATTCTGGATAGCTTAGAGATGTGGCATGAAGGAATCCCTGGGTTCAAGGTGGAGATCCAGGTCGAACTTGTTCTCCTTTAAGAACCAACCCAGAAGCACTGCCTCAAGCTTAGGGGGCTCGAAGGAAGAACATAGGCAAACCTCCGGTGGGGGTGAGAAGTACCAGAGTGGCACTGATGAGGGAAGAGGATGAAATATGAGCTGGGGGCAGAATCGGGGCGGAAGTGATAGGAGTTTCGTGTCCCACGGAAGAGTGTTTTGAAGCAAGCTTTGAAGGATGGGGGCAATAATCAAACTTTGACTTCTTTGATGGTTCATCTCTTTCCTCAAGAGATCTCCTTTTCTCATACCCTCCTTTTTGAGAATAAGCTCGATCTCTCTCTTCTTGATGATGGGTTTCAGCTTTGAGCTCTTTCCTCCGCTTATACTCTTCTTCCGTCTCTCATACTTGATGGAGGCTAGAGGAGCACTTGGGGTACCACTGTAAATTAGTGTAGTCTTTGAAGTCATCGTAAATGGGAACGAATGCCTATCATAAATGGGATCAGACTAACTTTACTTATTATAGGTGGGACCAAGCTAACTGCTGGCACGATATCGCTCGAACAGGAAGACGCATGTTAAATTTGACGTCCCTTCTCACGAGCGTGTTGAAGTGACAAAAACATCGCTGAAATCTTCGAGCCCTATTCTGACATCCTTACTTGAAGTATCCATATGTATTCCAGTTTCGTGGACTTTGCCTTTGCCACTTGCATCGGAAGGAGGTGGATCCAGGAGATTGAGACTAATTCTCGAGGTCTCATCGCAAGACTCCAAATCTTCACCCTCAAATTCTGACGAGAAGTAATCACTAGCGGTAGACTCGTCGTGACTATTCTTGAATTCTCCTTCTACTTTCTCTTAGTATGGCGCGGCTTTGCCTTCTCTATGCATAAACTCGTCTTCTGCTTCCTATGGGATTGGAGGCATTTTAACTAAAGCGCTCTGTCCAGTCGCGGCAGTGTCTTCCTCCTTACATGCCTCAACCGGTGATCCTCTGGACGGTCTACCTCTCTCTTGACCTTCCTTGAAACCATGGGATGAAGAAGTGGATCTTGTGTGAACCCTGGATCAGCCAAGAGGGGGAGTTTCAATCTAAACGGTGGATCTACCCGAAGCTAACAGTCTGTATCGACGCAAATTCTCATCGGTCAGTAGAACTTTAACGCACCTCTCCTCAACATCAATAGCCTTTAAAGTTTGACGAACTTCATTAAGAGTCGCATCTTTAATCATCTTGGGGATAACTACAAGAGACATATAATTAGTTAGAAACTCCATTATAATGCCTCGAAGTTCGAAAAATGGAAAATAGAAGCTCACCCCCTGTTGTCCACCGAGGTTGAATCTTTTGAGGCATCTAACAAAAAAATACTGCATCTTGAACTGTGATAAGTTGCTTTGCAAACGCAGGATGATCTTTCCATTTCTTTGGGCCTCGGTTATAATCAAATAGGGAGAGTAGTCTCTCCTCTTGAACACCATAAAATACGCAACTCATCAAAACTTGGAGTGCAGTTGAACATTCGCATGAAAAGGACATTCAATAAGTAAGGATGGTGTAGACATTCGGATGAAGCAAGAACAGGGCAATACCCAAGTTCGACAAAGTTTCATGCTGAAAATTGTTGAAGGGAAGCATGGCTCCGTTCAAACACTTGTATCGATGGCACGCGGTATACCATAGGGGGCATATAAGCGAATTTGTCTTACGCCAGCAGATGCACATCCTCTTTGGGAATTCCATGTTGCATGCATACATTATGAAGAACCTTAGCAGAAACCACCGACGAAGCTCTCTCAAGTGGATTAAGCAGGACTCGAAAACTAGGGAGAGTACGATCCACGATTGGCCCAATAGGGACTAACTGGCCGTATTGATCCAACAAAGTGGACGATGATTCGGCTTCTAAGAGCGTTGGCCTCCACCCGCTTGACTTACAACGCGTAGATGGCTACTTCATTCTATATAATAGAACTCGTGTCTGAAAACGGTTAGATAAATATATCCTAATTTCATAAGTTTCTCCTACCACACTTGAATTCCGAAACATTAACTTGTAATCGACACGTTGGATTTCAAGTGCGGACGGGGGAAGTGCATTGTGTTATGTATATAGGATAAACTCGATGCTCAACACATTGCAAACGCTCTATCCTGTATAGATAGTTCACTTGCAGTGGAAGAAGAAAACCCCTTGTTACTTCGTTTTCTACTTTTATTTATACTCCTAGTACACTTGACCATTATCGATCGACGATCGATAACGGATTCATTGTCCAAAGCGACATGAAAAACTCTTCTCCTCGCGGAATGTCGAACGTGCAACAAATGAACAAACTAAGTCCAGATCCTTTGGAATAATTGAGATCGACTTGTGGATGTAAGCGACGCGTAATGATATCCATGAAACTGGTCATAAGTCAATTCTGGTCTAATGGACGAGGATAGAAAAACATGTCAAGCACTGGGCCAAAGCCCGATTGTCGTTCCGGGAAACAATTCGAGACTCGATTTACTGCCTTCCTCCATTAAACCACAATCAACTTGAACTTCTCGTAATCAACGTTGCAAGTGGACGCTAATCATCAAGTGATTACACGAACGTAGTAATTATTAAATCAACTAAGCAAACCCACCTCAAACTAACTTCTAAGTCACCGAAAGAATCGCAAATCGAATTCAATGAACTTTGAAAGGATCGGTGGCAACTCAAGATGTTAGCGAGCTAATGGTGGGTCAGCTACAGTTCAAACAACGAGATAGGGCTTGGAAGCTAGAATTTCGAGTTAGGGCTTGGACTTTGGAGCTAAAATTAGATGAAAGGTATCAATTAGGGTTAATGAATCAAGGCACTGGAAGTTGGTTAAATCGCTCGAAGATGCTTGTTGGTTCGGGTCAAGTGAGGAGTAGGGTCGATTCGAGCCGCGTATATAGGCAAGCAAAGGAGCTAAATTTTTTCTAAGTAGTAGGTCGCCAGCAAACTGACCCATCATGGGTCGCTAGCGACTCGACCTAACTTTATAAAGTTAAAAATTTCCCTGTACAGTTAGTTCGCTGGCGATCCATCCCACATGGATCGTTGGCGATCCATCCCACATTGATCACTAGCGACCCACCGTACACACACGCACACACATACACACATATATATAAGAAGAGTGGAAACCTCCCATACCACACTATTGTTCATCATAATGAGACAGTACCAAAAATATAACGCCCGGCCCCTATTCCCATGCCAACCAAGAGCAATACGAAGTATTACTGTCAGAAAGCATGGAGAATGGGACTCGATAGGGCTAAATGTTGTACTCATTCCCTTGTACTAACACTAGCACGAAAAATTTTATGACTTTTTTTCGTACTTACCATTCATGCGCAGTGTTGGTTCAAAGCAATGGCACAAGATAATTTTTTTTCCAGGTTACATAGTACAGAATATAATAGAATGTACAGTTCAGCACAATAACAGTATAATGCATAATACATATCATAATAGTAATGTCCACAATACATAGTCCATAGTACATATCACTTCCAAAACATAATAACATACATACCATATTACATATATTAACTACTCCTAAGTCCAAGCTGTAAAGTCCAAAACCCCAAAATGTGGAAAATAATAAGAATGCTGCTACAGTCCACGCAACCTAACCTGCAACCATAATCCTCAGACTGACCCGAGGATTATAAAATAAATCACACGGGTCAGACTATTTCTAGTGTGAGTGAAGTAAGATCTATGAACATTAATTGTCTCAATCAACAAAAAGGAAAAGTAAGCGCCGCATGTATAAACCAACATGAGGCATATATGTGTGCGTGAACCAACATGTTAATTTGGTTTCATAGACAATTCATTTAATCAAACAATGGTTTTAGGCCAAACGTATCGTATATAATCCAATACGATACCAACCCAATCATCATATATAACACAATGAATAAGTTCATACATACGTTCTCTAAAGATACTGGGTTTTAAAATCAACTTTCATATTTTCAAAAAAATCATAAGATAAAGAAAATTGCATTATGGGAATTGTGGGATAAATGTAACACGACTCATAAAATATACCAAATAAACAGACGCTAGTATTGTAAAATCACAGTAGTAGAGCCCAAGCGCGCGCGGAGACATCAACCCCGTAACCTACTCATAACGCCATAATACACCTGGCGATCAACCCAGGATAACCAAGACGGTCTAAGGCAAATGTCGTATGCTACCCGTTCACGGATCTACACGTGAGACCCCCATGCCTCCATCCATCATAGTCTGTGACCCGCCGATCGGAGATCCCGATCAAAAATAAGATTAGCCCTATGTAGCAGACCGTTGACCTTTGGTGGTAAAAGAGCATGTGATATACCACCGATTCAGGTAGCGATCCTGAATCAGGTCGGCCAAGGTGGAGTTTTGGCCCATTGGTACAACAGAGTCTAATCTATCCCGACCCAAAAATCAAAGTGTTTGTAATTTTGAAACACTTCTTAAAAATAAAAGTCAACGATGACAATCGTCTTCCAAAAATTTCATTTATAAACCTAGTATAATATTCAAAAAGCAAATAAAATTTAGCAAAATCATTGTCTGTAGGAAAAAAAAGAAAAAAAGAAAAAAGATGCATCTCTGTTTCGCATTAATACACAAGTACCCCATGATACTTATGTAACAAGGCGAAACATAAAAGTTTAATTTATTGAATTAAAGTTATTCAAGTTCATAAAAAAACATTGTAACAATTTATTTAATTTTAAAACAAAATAACTTATGCATTGTTATGCAAAATGCTATGAAAAGGTTGGAAATAAATTTTCTTTTTCTTGAAAACATTTATTAGTCGATTATTATATATATATATATTTATTTTTTTAAATAAAATATAAGATCTTTTTTTTTAATTTTTTTCTTTTCTTCCGGGCAGTACAATGCAGCCTGGCCAATGCTGCCCATCTGGGCTGCATTTGCAGCCCTGGGCTGGGATGCACTGCAGCCCTGGCAGCCCACCCTGGGCTGCCTGTGCAGCCTGGGCTGCCTGTGCAGCCTGGGCTGCACATGCAGCCAATGGTCGGGCTGCCTGTGCAGCCCATGGCCGGCCTGCCTATGCAGCCCGCATGGGCTGCCGGTGCAGCCCGCGCCCGGGATGCCCGTGCAGCCAAAATAGGCTGCACAGTGCAGACCCTGTGCTGCACAGTGCACCTCTGGCTGGGCTGCACAGTGCAGCACATGGCTAGGCTGCACCTTTGCTCGGTGCAGCTCCAGTCTAGGTTGTACCTGCAAATCAGAATTTTTTTCTTCATTTTCAAAATGAAGAAGTCTGAAACTTATTGTGACAATTATACGAACACCATACATGCATTGCAATCATATGCATTGATTCTTATTTCTTTTCAATCCAATGATGCAATCAACAAACATGTTGCAGGGAATAAGCAAACAAGCCTTTTTATCCAAAAATTTCCATCATATTTGCATGCACACATGAAAATAAAATTTAATTATAACTTCACTCACCTAAACACCGATTAGCAATCTTCAAGCCCAAAATCAGCTTGTCTTTGATTGCTGAAGCTTCTCCTTTCAATAGCTAACAAAAGAGGAAAACCCTAAATAGCTACTCATAAAACAAAAGAATGAAATAGAAAAGGATTGATTTAGAGATACTTACTTTTAAAATTGGAAATCTTAGATTTGATTGCATCTCTTCTTCTTCTTTTTTGGATTTGGATGAGAGGGTTAGCAATTAGGTTTTAGGTTTTTTTTTTCCTTTCTTTCTTCTTTCTGATTTTTCTTTCCTCCACGTACTGTAAATGGAGGGTTGAGGAGAGGGAATGGTATTTTTATTATAAAGACCCTCCTCCATAATCTTCTCCTAATTAGGCTTTTATTTTATTATTTCTCCTTTTTTTTTTAATAAAGAGTTGTTCTAGATTTTTCTTTTCCTCAACATTATTTTATTCAATTCAAGAACTTTCCTACATGGCATCATGAAAATGATATTATTATTATTATTTATGTAAAATTTGTAAATTAGTATGAAAATTTCATTTTCTCTCCTTTTTTTTCTCTTTAATGCATGGGAATAAAAAACTTTTTAAGTAACAACAACTTTTCTATTTTTTATTTTATTTTTTATTTTATTTTTTAACTTTCCAAGTAATTTGGTTTAATAAAATGGTTCATTTATAAATTACATTACCACTAAAAATGCATAATTTATAATGCCAAATAAAAGCAAATGAGTTCGTTACAATTTACTTTGCTCTCAACCATATTAATATTAAAAAAAATTCATTTGTCTATTATTTTATTTTCTCCATAAATATTTAATTATTTATTATTATTAACTAATTAATTATCAATTTATTAATTTGATTCCCAATTTAGTATCCCTAAAAATTGGGTTGTTACACATGATGGGAAACAACGGTCAGAAATATAATACGTTGTGGCAACTTATAGCAGTCAAAACCAAAGAAAGACGACTGGGGACATTGGGTTAACAAAGTCGTAAATATCTAATGCAATCAATTGGAGATCAGCAGATGGATATCGAGAGTAATAATGTTTAAGGATGAATTTCTATTGGTTTAGAAAATCGGCGAAAAATTTATAATAAAATTAACACAGGCGCACGGTGTACAATTCTAATACATGACGAGTACGGATCGATCCGTAGGAAATTTTTTGGTTTTAAATTTCCTATTCAATCAAATTATACCAATATGGAGAGTGAATTAAACTAGAAAATAAGAAAATTAACAAAAAGAAAGTGATAAAAATACGAGAGTAGAAGACAATTTATAGGTAATTTCCACTCTCTAGATCACATAGTTCAACACAACATATGAAATTATGATCTCTTTTTTTTATCATAGTGAAATTAGTTGATGTGCTTATCATGAGTATGGCAAATTTGTGCTATTAATTAGCCCAATATAGACCATCAAACTATAACACAACCACTAAATCACTTACTAACTTTCATGAAAAATGACAATAAAGTTGAAAATAAAATCTATTTTAAGCATGGCCTATTAACTATTAATTAGAAATATAGACCATCCAATTTTGATTTAACATTCATTTTATTACCATAATCATATGTAGATGAAGAGATAATTTTTATTTGTAATTATTTAAGCATAACATATTTGTTATGAACAACATAGACTATCAAATTCAACATGAAAGAATAAATCATATAAACATTCATTTAAGCACAAAAGGTATCAAAATTAACAATTTATGTTGAAGCTAGATAATTAGAGAGCTTCATTGCCTCTAAATTGAAGGAGTTTAGCCTCTCATATTTGTTATCAAATCAACAATGTAGCTTGCAACATTAAACAAACAAGAGGAAAAAGTGAGCAAAATAAAAAGAAAATCTACTCTACTTGCATAAATAAATAAATAAATCCACACTACCAACATGAAAGAAAATAAACAAGAAAGGAAAGGAGCACGTATTGAAATTGCATAAAAAGAATTACATGAAAGAAATGGCCAAGTAGCCATGGAAAAAAGAGAACTTGCATTTTATTTTTGAGCCTAAACTAAACTAAAGCGGTTAAGAGAAGAGAGCATAAGAGAGACTAAAGAAGAGGAGGGTTACATAGAGCATAAGGGGTATTTATACAAGTTCAAAACCCTAATTCATTTTTTTGGGAACTACCCAAAATACCCTCTTAGGAAGTGTGGTGGCCAAGTAACATTAACTTCAAATAATCATCCATTAAGTGTGTATGAAGATTTAATGGCCTTTTAGCATGTGCATTAGCTCCTAAGTGTACAATATGGTAGGTGGATAAGTGAGGTCCTCCATGATCATCACTTTGAATTATTTCCGTCACCATTTCTTGTATTCACTCTTGTGCATGCATATCTTCATGTAGCCACTTGTAAAATTCACTAAAATTCCTATAAAACAACATAGAAAATTCCAAGTAAATTTTTACAAATTAACAAATGCACAAAAACGACCATTTTGCCCCTATATGAAGATGAATATGTTACAATATGAAAATAATTTGAATTTTGATTTAAAAAGGTTAAAACACCCAATATGATCATTTATTTAATTTAAATAGATTAAATATGGTGGTAAAAATGTGCATATTTACGTGCACATTAAATACCCCAACACTTATCTTTTTATTCGTCCTCGAATAAAGAGAAACCACGATAAATCCATTTTTATAGGGAGCACGATTGCACTGAGCGTATGCAACAAGCCATTAAACCTCTAGGTGTCCCCAGTAGGACGAGTGTTGTCTCGTGAGGGTTTTTAGCAGATGCTACCTAAAAATTCCAAATGTAGGATGAAAATATTTACGAAATGCAAGATTTATTTACAAAGAGATGAATACGAGTTTTTGGAAATAATTACAAATGAAAGATTTACTTTTAAATAGACACAACAAAGTTAAATATAAATTTTGCTCATTATCTTGAAAATTTAAGTCATTTACTCGTCAAAATTTCCAACAAAAATCAAGTTACCATAACAAATAGACAATAGTTTAACTCGTTGTTTCAGTTGATAACAAAGTGTAACCATGAAATAGATCCTTAGTTGATTATCAAAGTTTATCAAAGTGATATTTTCATTTCTTTTCAATAACAAGTCAAATCAAATAAGTAAAAATAGTGCTTGGATTTCAATTGCTTACTCTTTCTTATTTGAAAATTTTATTGATACTAACAATATTTACAAATGCCTAACTCAGATAAACTGAGGCCAGATATCTTACCCATGCACTGCATTGCGGGCTTATGTAAGGGGAATACAGAGCGTGGTGAGTGAACACACAAGTGTGAACATTTATCGACTATAGGCGTTATTAATAAAAGAATTTTTTTATATACACACACCTAACTCAGATAAACTGGGGCCAGATATACTGATCGTGCACTGCTTTTCGGACTTATGTGAGAAGGGTACAGAGCATGGCGAGTGAACACATAAGTGTGAACACATGACTCTAGGTGTTAATAAAAATTATATACATATATACAAACATATTTTTTTTGTTTTTTGCTTTTTTTAGAAGAGAGAGTTTCGCACTATCATCTTAGTACCATTAAAATTAGAAGACAAAAAATGTTATATCTTTACTTTAAGTCAACCACTTTTTAAAACAAAGATTTTCAATCAGGAATAATTATCACGTATGAACCTTCCTATATAGTAGTTAAACCATCGTTATTTGTAATCAAACTTCACTTCTATTTTTTCTATGAAGAATAAATTTTTAAAAAAGTTAGTTTAGTAAACCTAAACCATATATTTATCCTATAGTGTTTCTTTAAAAAAAAATGCTTAAATTTTTTTTTGTTTTTGAGATTTTTTTGGGGTTTGAAAAGAAAATGTAAAATAAACCATGAAAAATCAAAAAGAAGATGAGACTTCCCTCCATACTTGGTTTTGACTGTGCCCCCACAGTCAACCCAAGCGGAAGGAAAAAATAAAACAAAAATAAAATATGACCTTTATTTAAATGAAAATAAAAGGACGGTTATTTACAAGGCATCAAAAAATATGATGTTAAAGAGTAAATAAACCGTTCTTCCAAAGACCGATTCATTTGTCTCGCCTAATATGTGAGGCACAACTTAAACGTAGAAAACCAAATCGTAAAAGATTTTGGAATCGAATGTTGATTTGGAAAAATAAATGTCGTTTTTTTGAAAACTGAACGAGTTGTTTTATTTTCGATGATTTTTGGGGTAGATAAAATAATTGATTGAAGTTTAAGTTTATTTTCACCAATTAGAAATTCAAGCCTATCACTGAAAACTTATTCTAAATCATTGATTTCAAAATCAAAATGGTGATTTAAATCCTCCCTTCAGAATTAGACAACTCGTTATCGAGAATTCCAAAAAATTCGTGTTCATTAAATTCGTCTTCCTTTATGAATTATCAACTTCATCGCATAAATCAAGTTCAAAATCCAAAGTTGTTGTGTTCAATTTTTCAAAACCAGAGAAAGGAAGATCGAATTTCAAATTGAGTTTCTCACCTTCAAAAGAATTGAAATCCAATTCGATTACCAATTTTTCAAAAACTTCATTAAGATCATCATTTTCAGTTCAAAAGTTGTTATTTGAAAATCGTTAATTTTGGTAAAAGATGGACTATCGTTTGACTCGTCACACATTGGGTTTTGGTTTTGTTTTTCACGTTATTTCATATATGTTTCAAACAACAAATATGTGTGATCGTTGTAAATCTCGTTCATCTGCTCAAAAAAATCCATTTATAATTATTAACTTGAGAATTTCAATTTGGACTTGTTGATAATAAAAAATTTCACTCACATCGTAGTCGATATTATTCCCATGGCCAAAATTATTTGAAATGTGGATCACATTTTCGTTTTGATTTTGAAATTCATTTTGGAGTTTGAAATTGAATTAACATGGGCTATACTCGAAATCATTTGAATTTTGAAGTGAATTCAAATTTTGATTATTTTAAAAACTTTGACTCGAGTTATTGCATAAATACGAATTACACAAATTATTTAGCATTTGATTTTGTTGTGTAGAAAGTTCAAGTAGAGATGAAATCGTTACCATGCTTTTTTCAAGATTCGAGGTTTGGTTTACAATATTCGAACTGTCTATACAAAAGCTATCGTTGAAATATCCACAGGAGTTTGATGTGAAACTATATGGATTATATTGATGTTCACAACTATTGTAAAGTTCTGGCGAGTAAGAAATATTGGACATTTTCAAAAATGTCTGTTTTTTACTTTATTTTATAAAGGAAAAAATATTTACAAATAGAATTTATTTTTCAAAAGGGAAATTGATTTTTTTTTGTTTTTCAAATTTTTTCTTTGTTTTTGAAAAGGTTTTAGAAAATTTGTGGATTTTTGTTTTTATAAATTTTTAGATTTTTGAAATTCCAAAGGAAAAGGATTTAAAAATTTCAAAGAAAAAGAAGAGGAATATTTACAATTTTTTTAGTTTTGGATTTTGAATTTTTTTAATAATATGCATGAACTAATGCAACTAAATGAGCACAAGAGTTAATTACAAATTATTTATCCTAAGTTAACCCAAAATTTTGTAATGACATTTTGTCTTAAATCAATAAGATAGTTCTCAGACAGGTAACAGACAGGATTTATCGATGCAGCATGAATCACCATAGCAATGCAATTGAAGGTTTAAGTACCTTCAGAGGAACACCCACTATACTATTTACGAATCACCATAATATTTATAAATGGTTATTACTCTGTCGTAGCCTAGACATCAAGAAATTAAATTGTTCAAAGAAGACAAATTGTCAATATACAATTAAGTGTTATCGATTTCTAAACGTTATTACTAATCAAAATCTAAGATGAAATGCAAAACGGAAATTAAACGTGTATTAACAATGAAACTACAAATGGATTTTTGTTTTTGAAATTTTTTATGCAAGCAAACAATAATGCAAGACAAATAAAAACAACATATAGAGATCAAAAGCAGAAAATTTTTATAAGCAAGTAAGCATTTATTTTTTTGGCAAGCTAAGCGAATCAAGCAACTCTTCCTATCTACTTTTGCAACCTAAAAAGGAATCAAACAAGATATATACAATATATTTTTTCAGAATATAAAATTAAAACATAAAATAAAACAATTTTTTTAAGAATAAAACAAAACTAAAAGAAAACAAACTCTTTTTTTATTTGGATTAAACTAAGAACATTAAAAAAAATTCAAAGATAATTTATTTTTATTTTAAAGAGAACAAGACAAAATAATAGCAAATGAAATAAAATGGAAATATTTTTTGTTTTTATTTAATAAACATGCTTTTAAGGAGATTTTAGACTAATCTTTTTTAGCAAGTTATAAAAAGAATACAAAGGAAATCTCGCCCACCCCCTTTTCTTTTTTTAACGACAGAACAAACTTTAATCAAAACAAACCAGGCCAAGTTTCTATTTTAGAATCCAAATAACAAACTGATATGGCAATGGAACGGAACAGAGCAGTTGGAAGAAGAAGATAATAGAAATCAGAGGAAGAGAAGGTAAAAGCACAGAAATGGAAAGGATTGGTAATAATTTTCTTGCATAACCTTTCTTGCCAGCTTTCTATATATATATAGAGAAATCTCTAACAACTTTCCTACGTGGCCATCTACAGGACCACTCCATTAAAACAACTTTTTGACAGAAAATAACAAAAATAATAAAGGAATTATTTAGCACGTTTGTAAATTTGTCTCTTCTCCTAACAAACTGTCAGCACTCATATTGCATTGTTTTAATCCAGGAATCTTTTGGGAGGGTGTATCATTCTCCTCGGCCTTGTATTATTCTCATGTGCTGCTGGGGTAGACCTATGCGTATCAATGCTCATCCCTTCGAGATCGACCTTGTCCCCAAGGTCGTTGTAATCGACGATTAACGGTACTGGCTGTGGAATGGTAGAGGATGGATTCGGGCATGGTTTAAGTAAGGAAATATGGAACACTGGGTGGATGCATGATTCTTGTGGTAGGAGGAGTTTATAGGCTATGTGTCCTATTCATTCAATGATTTCGAATGGGCCAAAATATATTTCTAACATTTTATGGTGATTGTTGTGTACGGTGGCATGGCGATATAGTTGGAGTTTGACTAATACGCACGAATCAATATTGAATTCTTTTTCGATGCAGTGCTGATCGGCATGATTTTTCATGAGAGTCTGGACTTTTTGTAAATTAGTCTTGATTCTTTGAAGTAGCTAATCTTTATAGGAAGCACATGTGTCAAGCTCCGGAATTTGTGTAGTAGAAGTGATGTAGTTGGCCAGTATTGGTCGGGGTCGCCCATAAACCACTTGGAAGGGTGATAGGCCAAGGGAGGTATGTTTTGTGGTGTTATACCACCATTCTGCCCAGGGGAGACATTTAAATTTTGTGGATACATCGTCGGCTACTGCACGCAAGTATGTCTCGAGATAGCGATGGACAACTTCCGATTGCCCATCGGTTTGTGGGTGGTAGGCGCTACTCGTGTGAAGTTTTGTTCCATGAATCCTAAAAGTTCTTTCCAAAACTGGCTTGTGAATAAGCGGTCTCGATCCGAGATGATAGAGCATGGGAATCCATGCAAGCGGACGTATTCTTAAAGAAAGCATGAAGCTAACTAAGAGGCTGAAACCGAGGTGGGGTGCACAAAAGTGGGCGTACCTTGAAAGCCTATCAACGATACCCCAAATTGCAGTTTTTCGGCAGATGGTGGAAGGTGGGTGATGAAGTCTATGGCGATGTCTTCCTAGATTTGAGTAGGAATTGGGAGTGGTTGGAGCAGGCCTTTGTACGGAGTATTATCGGGTTTGGTTTGGAGACAAGTAGGGTCCTGTTTGACAAATGCCTGAATGGTCGCGGTGAGCTTAAGCCAAAAAAAAATTCTTGCTACTTTGGAAATTGTACCTTTAATTCCCGAGTGCCCACCCATTTTGGAATCATGGAGCTCAGCAATGATTTTATTTTGCAACTTCATATTATTGAGAATATAAATGCGATTATCCCAAAACAAAAGTTCATTCTGCAATCAAATTCTGGGTTTAGTACATGTACCTGATCGTATTTGGTTGATGAAGGATTGGGTTTGTGGTTCGTTGTGCAAGGCAGTTTGTATGTCGGCCAGCAATGGAAAAGTTGGGCCTAAAATTGCATGCATGGTAGCTTCTGCAGTGAAGCGTGATAAGCCATCTGCGGCAACATTTTTTTTGCCTGGACGATAGTGAATGGTGAAATCAAAGCCTAGAAGCTTCATGAGCCATTTTTGTTGTTCTGGTGTTTGGATAGACTGAGAGGCCAGCTTGCGGAGGCTTTGGTGGTCGGTGTAGATTTGGAATGGGTGGTCGAGTAGGTAGTGACGCCAATTTTTGACGGAGGAGGTTATGGCGAACATTTCTCTAGAATAGATTGAGGCTTTTTAAAGGTAGCGTAGGAGTTTGAGGCTGAAGTAGGCGATTAGGTGGTTGGCTTGGGCAAGGATGGCTCCAATTGCGGTGGTGGAAGCTTCGGTGGTGAGGGAGAACGGTTCTGTAAAGTTGGGGAGAGCTAATATTAGAGTGTGGGTAACAGCCCATTTTAATTTTTCAAAAGATTGCTGGGCTTCGGGTTCCAGCTGAAGTTGTTCTTTTTTAACAATTCTGTTAATGGTTCAGCTATTAGAGCATATTGTTTGATGAAGCGTCTATAATACCCGGTATGGCCCAAAAATCCACGAACAGCGGTTACGGATGTAGGAATCGGCCACTGTACCATAGCGTCAATTTTCGACGGATCTACTTCCATGCCCTTGGCCGAGATAATATGGCCTAGGTAAGTTAACTTTGTAAGAACGAAACTGCATTTAGTTAGGTTGGCAAAAAATTGGTGCTGGTCTAGAATATTTAGGATTATTTAGAGATATTCTAAGTGGGTCATCTAAGATGAACTGTAGATGAGGATGTCGTCGAAAAAAACGAGCACAAATTTTCGTAAGTGAGTACGAAATATATCATCCATTGTAGCTTGAAAAGTTGATGGTGCGTTTGTTAATCTAAACGGCATGACCAAAAACTCATAATGGCCTTCGTGAGTGCGAAAAGTTGTTTTTGGAATATTGGGTGGATGCACGCGGATTTGGAAATAACCGCTTCGAAGGTCAAGTTTGGAAAAAAAATTGCACCATGAAGTTCATCTAATAATTCGTCGACCGTTGGAATAGGGAAACGGTCTTTGATAGTGATAGCGTTAAGGGATCTATAGTCTATGCAAAATCGCCATTATCCATCTTTTTTTTGACTAGGAGAACAGGTGACGAGAAAGGGCTAGTCGATGGTTGAATAAGTTTGGATGGAGCATTTCTTGGACTTGACGTTCAATTTCATTTTTTTGAAAGTAGGGATAACAATATGGTTTTGTGTTGATTGGCTGTGAGTTAGAAAGGAGGTTTATATGGTGATTAAGGTTGCAGTCGGGTGGAAGATCAGTGGGTTTGGAGAAAACGTGGGTATAGGATGAGACTAGTTTTTGAAGTTATAGGTCACCATGGTTTATAGTGCATGGTTTGGATGAAGTATTCATGGGTTGTAGTTGTAAATATAGAAAACTGGAAATAGAAGAGGTGGCTTCTAGCCTCTTTAATTGTTGCACTGAAATGGGGACAGGGTTTAAAGATTGGCCCAGCCCAGTTAAACACACAGGCCGATTATTAGAAAAGAAGGCCATAGTTAATTTTTTATGATCAATCGTTATTGGTCCAAGTTCCTCCAGCCACTGTATGCCGCACACCGTGTCTAACCCGGCTATCTTTAGCAAGTGGAAATCGATAGTGAATTGATGTCCTTGTATGTCGACGTGGACATCGGAACAATTGCCTGAGATGTGTAGCTTCTCTCCGTTGCCCACCGTAACAACAAATGTGTTCGACTAATCCGATTTAAGGCCAAGGGATTTTGCTGCTTTTGGGTGAAGGTAGTTGTGGGTGGAGCCGGTATTGATGAGGATATAAATTGGGTTTCCGTTTATTGTTGCGGGAAGGCGAATTGAACGTGGATGGTTAGAGCAAGTCAAGGCATGGAATGATATTTTCTTGGGTGGTTTGTTGGAGTTCGGTGTTGTCGGAATGATCATCATGGGAAATGGGCAGTGGATCTGGTTCGACATTGTTAGGAGAATCGTCCGAGTTGAGTTCCGGCGGTATCATTAAGATATGAGTGGGCTTGCAGCGGTGGCCAAAATGGTATTTCTTGTCACAATTAAAACACGGTCCTTGTTGTTTGCGTTCATTCATTTCGGATTGGGATAGTTGTTTTATTGGGATGTTTGGCTTTGTAGATTGTAGATGAGGCGTTTAAGGAATTGACTGAGTGGTTTGAGGTGTGTTTTGTGGTTTCTGGAATTGTGGATTTGGGAATTTAGTGTAGGGAGATTTTGTGTGGTCATTGTACTTGCGTTCAATGAGTTTATCACATTCAATGGCATTGGCTATAGTAGTGGGTTTGAGGAGATGTAGGTCGTTTTGGATATGAGTTTTAAGGCCGAAAATAAAGCATTGAAAGATGGATTCAGGTGGTAGAGTGGTAATACGGTTACAGAGTGTTTTGAAGGTGGATTGGTAATGATCGACGGAGGTGATTTGTTTAAGTTTGAAGAGAGTAGCTTGTGGATTTGAAAAAGTTGGTGCAAAACGTTGTACGATTGCTTTTGCCAAAGCCAACCAAGAAGAAAGTTGCTTGTTTCGGTGCATCCATTGGAACCAAGTGAGTGTTTGGCCTTGCATGTGGAAGCTTGCAAGCTCGACACGTTGATCTTCCGGTGTAGAATAGTAAGCAAAAAATCTCTCGGCTTGAAATATCCAACCGTGTGGATTAGATCCATCAAAAAAGGTTAAGGTGCATTTAGGGGTACTGATGGGTGTATGAGTCGATAATATTGGTGGTTGTCTCTGGTTGGGTGATGGGCCATAGACGGTGGAAGTTTGGTTATATGGGAAGGGAGGTGTTTGGGTATCAAATTTTCGGTTGAGGTCTGCTATGGATTTTGTTATATCTTGGAAGGCTGCTTTGATATCAATTATGTCGGCATGTTGGGTTTTTAGCATGGTGCTGTGGCTGGTTTGGGTGATTTGGATGGTGGTAATGGTGTCGTGGTGGTTGTTGAGCTGCTGGATGGCTTCGTCTAGTCGGGTCATGGTGGTAAGGGATAGTTTGGATGTTTAGGGGAACAGGAAGGAGAAATCAAGAGTGGAAGCACCAAAATGATATGGCACTGAAATGGAACGGAGCAGTGGGAAGAAGAAGATAATAGAAATCATAGGAAGAGAAGGTAAAAGCACAGAAATGGAAAGGATTGGTAATAATTTTCTTGCATAACCTCTCTAACCAGCTTTGTATACATATATAGAGAAATCTCTAACAACTTTCCTACGTGACCACTCCATTAGAACAACTTTTTTGACAGAAAATAAAAAAATAATAACAGAATTATTTAGCACGTCTGTAAATTTGTCTCTTCTCCTAACAAACTGTCAGCACTCAAATTACATTGCTTTCAATCGAGGAATCTTTTAGGAGGGTGTATCATTCTCCTAAACCTTGTATTATCCTCGTGTGCTGTTGCGGTGGACCTATGCGTATTATAAACTTGGCACAGGAATAACTCAAACACTTCGTTTATTTTAGGCAAACCCAAATTCATTCAAACTTTCCATTTTATTAAACCGCGATTCGTATATCAAAATTACAAATAAATTGAAATCAAAATCGCGCAAGTTTAAGGTGTTCAATTTGGGAATGGTCGCCGGCGATTTAGGGATAGTATTGCGGCTTCGTGGTTTTGCGGAAGGCAATTGAAAGTGTACGATTTGCTGGTTTTCAATGTGGAGGAATTGTGATAAAGGCAAGTGCTTTGTAATTCAGTGGAAGTGATGGCGACTGAAGTATGGGAAGCGGCGATTGAAGTGGATTCGAAGTTGATGGATCGGAAATTGTGTTCTGAAGTGTGAAGTCTGTGAATGGAAGGATGAGAAGATGGGTGCGATGTTGTTGCATTCACTGGCGATTTTGTAGTTTTTGGGGAATGTCAAGTAGGTGCAGTGAGGAATGTTTCTGGTTGTGTGATTGTAGGATGTGGAGGTTGTTGATTTTGTTTTGGAAAAGGTGATGATGCCTGAAGTTGCTGATGGTATGAAGATGGTATGTATTGCTGTGATGGATGGTTTTGTATGGTTGTGGGTTTATTGTCGTGTTGAAGCAGGTTGAGTAAACTACTTTTGTGTAGCAGTGGTGGATTCAGTAATGTATGGTACTGTAATTTGATGGGTTGGCCGCAGTTTGGTATCTAGTAAGTGATGATGTATGCAGTTGGGTATTTAGATTAGGAAGTGGGTGATTGGAGCAGACTCAGGAAGTTTGAGTGAATTTGCAGTGATTTTGTTCAGAGTTGATGGAGTGATGAAGCAAGTAGAGGCTACTGACAGCAGTGGTTGGAGAATGTCACAGTGGTAAATGAAGAGGTGTTAGGGCAAGATGCAGTAGTGTATGGTGGGTGAGGGTGACAGGCAGTGAATGTGAAGGGTGAATGGCAGCCGCAAAGGGTAGATAACGCAGTGCGATTGAGAAATGTACTATTGTATTGCTAATAGATGTAAAACAGTGGGAAGTTAAAAAACTGCAGCAGTGAAGTGGAAGACTGGTGGCAATTGAAGGTGGAGCATTAGCTTGGTTATTAGTGGTGAAGATGAAAGAAGGTGAAGAAATGTGCGGTAAAACGAAGACAGTGCAAGATGAAGCCTGTGCACAAGTTACACTATGTATATGTGCACGGTGTTGTTAATAAAAATTGTAAAGAGAGAACGGTCAAAGAGAAACAAAACTTGTAATAAAAAATGTAAGTGAAAATCAAAAAGGAAATTTTTTTTCTTGAAATTGTATGTTTCTTTTTTTTTTAAATAGAGATGCAAAAGAAACTAGAAAACAAACACACAAATGCACACAAAAATGAAATGCAATTTTTTTTTGAATATTCAAACACACAGAAAATAAAAACACATAAAAATCAAAGGAAAATAATTTAAAGAATAAAAAATAAAATGAAAACAATTCTCCGTCAACGGCGTCAAAAATTTGTTTAACGACAAATTTTCTATTGGTTTAGAAAATCGTCAAAAATTTTATAATAAAATTACTGCAAGTGTACGGCGTACAATTCTAGTATGTGGCGAGTATGGGTCGATCCATTGGGAATTATTTGATTTTAAATTTTCTATTCAATCAAATTATATCAAAGTGGAGAGTGAATTAAACTAGAAAATAAGGAAATTAACAAAAAGAAAGTGATAAAAATATGAGAGTAGAAGACAATTTAGAGGTAATTTCCACTCTCTGGATCACATAGTTCAACACAAGATATGAAATTATGATCTCTCATTTTGTCATTAGTGAAATTAGTTGATGTGCTTATCATAAGTATGACATATTTGTGCTATTAATTAGGCCAATATAAACCATCAAACTCTAACACAATTACTAAATCACTTACTAACTTTCATGAAAATGACAATAAAGTTGAAAATAAAAACAATTTTAAGCATGGTATATTAACTATTAAATAGAAATATAGACCATCAAATTTTGATTTCAACATTCACTTTATAACCATAATTATACGTAGATGAAGAGGTAATTTTTGTTTGTGATTGTTCAAGCATAGTCAATTTATTATGAACAACATAAACTATCAAATTCAACATGAAATAATAAATCATATCAATATTAATTTAGGCACAAAAGAGTTCAAAATTAACAAGTTATGTTGAAGCTACATAATTAGACAGCTTCATTACCCTTAAATTGAAGGAGTTTGGTCTCCCATATTTGTTATCAAATCAACAAATGTAGCTTACAACATTAAACAAACAAGAGGAAAAAGAGAGCAAAATGAAAAGAAAATCTACTCTACTTGCATAAATAAATAAATCTACACTACTAACATGAAAGAAAATAAACAAGAAAGGAAAGGAGAACGTATTAAAATTGCATAAAAATAATTACATGAAAGAAATGGCCAAGTAGCCATGAAAAAGAAAGAAAGAGAACTTGCATTTTATTTTTGAGCCTAAACTAAACTAAAGAGTCTAAGAGAAGAGAGACTAAGAAAGACTAAAGAAGAGGAAGGTTACATGAAACATAAGGGGTATTATACAAGTTTAAACCATAATTCACTTTTTTGGAAACTACCAAAATACCCTCTTAGAAAGTATGGTGGCCAAGTTATCATTAACCTCAAATAATCATCCATTAAGTGTGCATGAAGATTTAATGGCCTTTTAGCATGTGCGTTAGCTCCTAAGTGTACATTAAGGTAGGTGGGTAAGTCGGGTCCTCCATGATCATCACTTTGAATTATTTCCATCTTTATTTCTTGTATTCACTCTTATGCATACATATCTTCATGAAGCCACTTGTAAAATTCATAAAATTCTTACAAAACAACATAGAAAATTTCAAGTAATTTTTCACAAATTAATAAATGCATAAAATGACCATTTTGCCCCTATATGAAGATGAATATGTGACAATTTGAAAATAATTTGAATTTTGGTTTAAACAAGTTAAAACACCCAATATAATTACTTATTTAACGTAAATAGATTAAATATGGTAGTAAAAATATGCACATATACGTGCACATCAGATAACTTCCAGAGCACGCCTTGTTTACAACAAAGACGTACTCTAGGGAGAAAATGTTATATGGTCTTTTAACCTAGTAGAAACCAATAGAAAACACAACAACCTTGTGTAAACAGGATGGTTCAAGACTTAACTAGCAAAGCAAAGGCAAGGGATCAACAAGGGCCAAGCTATATGACTAAGACGACGAATGGGATCAACAAAGCCGAGAGATCGGCATTTTTTTAGTTCAGTCAGTAGCTAAATGCAAACATCCAGTGAATTGCCATTGAAGCAAAAGAACTCGATTAAAGACTGTGGAAACATCTCCAATTCCAAACTCCAGAAAAATCCAAAGTGCTTATGTCATCAGCAACCCATACCTCTCCGTAAACCTTCCCACAAGATAGCCGAAGAATACTACGGAATGAGGCCAAGACCTTGGCTCGTAAAACGAGCCAAGTCAATGGGTCGCTAGTGACCAATAGGCCATGGGTCGCCAGTGATCCACGGCTTTCCCTCATTTTGCGATCCAAACTTTCTCATGGTTGTTTCCTGCCAACCTACGAGCTGGCAATGGAGTGGCCTGGCTCAAAAGCTCTCCGACCCATATAAATACCATCCTACTTGCAACATAAACGGGGGCTTCTCAGGACTGGTTGTTGAAGCTCTACTGGAATTATTTTTCACTCTCTACCTCCTTCACAACAATCTCCAAAGGAATATGCTGTGATGCTCCAGTAAATTCCAACTGTGGAGATTCAATCTAGCTAGCAAATAATCAAAGCCTTGTAATCAAACATCTTTTTTCACAGCAATCAGTCTTTAATAAAACTATAAAGTGGACATAGGTTTCATTAGCAGCCGAATCACTATAAAAATTCTCAATCTACTTTCTTTTACTATTCCATTTCTATATCTGTTATCTGTGATATTACTCCATTAAGACAGGGCTAGTGCTTTCAAATCCAAACCAGAATGTTGGTCCATTTTTCGGGTCAACACCATAAAAATTAAGTTATACACAAGATATCCCTAAAAAGCGATACTTGTGATAGCATAGAAGTTATACTTGCTATTTCCATAAGTTAGACATGAAATAACTATTTAAGGTACATATGTGAAGCTATAACTTAGATACACAATAGCTATTATGCGATTTCTACAAGTTATACATGTGATAGCTAACCTTAGAAGTGTGACATCTTTACATGCGATAACACTTAGGTTAGAAGTGCTATAGCACTTAAATTAAATGTGTGATAACACTACGTTAAGCATGCCTGTAACACTTCAAAAAATTTAAATAATGAACTAAAATACTAATAATGATAGAAATGTAAATTTACATAAAAGGAAAAAACAGTAAATTTTCACATACGTTGGAATTAGGCCTCGGGAGTTATTCCATTGCGGTCGGAATGCCATTTATGGTTACATAACATATATATCTTGTTAAAATTGATAAAATGGTTCAAAATTAGTGGAAACCAGACCCAGTAGCATTTATGTAATTATTAATTTTGGGATTTAACTTAATAACCCTAGTTTTCAACTATAGATAAGACCCTAACTCTCACTCCTTTTCATTCTAAACCCTAGCCTCCACTTCTCTAATAGCACATACATTTCTTCTTCCTCCTCCTTAAAACTCCTTAATTCGAACAACGCTTTCTATTCTCCTATAAATATTTAAATCGAAAATAAAACAAAATAAAGCAAAGTAAAAGAAAGGAAGGGAAGAAAAGTTAGAGAATTCAAAATGAAAATATAGGAAATAAAAATATAAAACAAGAATAGACTAGGAGGGAAGAAAGAGCCCAAATTCGAATCGGGATAGGAAAGGATTTATTCAAACTACCCTTTGAGGAGAGTGAATTTATCTACGAAATGCTTATGTTGTAGATAAGTAGTTAATTCTCATTTATACACCTTATTAGAATTAAAAATATGATTTTAATCTTGAACCATTGTTTTTATTCAGAGGTACTTATGAATTGAAAGGATTGGAAAACTCTAGGTAATGGAATTATAAACTAACCATTGCAATTTGGGAGGGAAGGGTAAATTTGATTGATAGACCCCTAATTCTATAGATTTGATTTTACGTAACAAGTTTGGATTTATTTTGATAAATTAAAAACAAAATGAATATTCCCTTTGAATTTACTTGAATTTTCCTAAAATTAAATATGCATAGAGAATTTATTGATATACATGCAGAAATCGATTAGAAAATATGTAGATAATTGATTTAAAAATTATATACAATTATTAAGGCACATTAGCTAAAGTGATGTATAAATAATAATGGAAACTCTAGCTAAACAGCTGCTAAAAAATCTAGCATGTATATTAGAATTAGCGAATAAGATGAACGAAAATAAATAAAATAAACAAATCTTCCAATACTGGAAATTCAAGACAAGATGTTTGAAAGTATAAATAGACCTGTGAATTCATTTTCAGACTTTTGAATTTCAGAAAGCTTGGAAAAGAATGGAATAGTTCAAATTTAACTTAATTCGGACGTTTGAATCCTTATTCAGAGTCTATAATCGAAGTCAGATGTCAAAATACCTACGATAAAATTTTGTATCTGGAGAATCAAACATCTAAACTATTTTTAAAGTCTAAATTACTAGCAAGCCTGGGTTGAACCTAGATCTGGTACAGACCATGTGGATGGATCAAGGAAACTTGTTCCCGCTTCCTTGTTTTTTTGGAGTTTACATAACTAAATAGTGTCATGCAGCAAGATGGAAAAATATCTTACTTAATGAAGTCCTAGGCTCTCACTTCATGAAGTTATTAAATGTAACACCCAACGTGGTGGGCAATTATAGCATCGTTAGGAACTCTCATCATTTATAGTCGGTCCTAGCCACCTGTGGGTAGAAGCTGGAAAGTGATGATGGAGAAATATGTTATAGTAGGATCTTTTTATCCTACAGAGGGTTGGTTCTATAAATCTTCTCTTAAATGCCATTTATGAACTGGCATAGGGCTAGGATATGTGCAGTAACAAAAAGATAATATTGGGATTGTTAACCCAAGTGATTATTTTGGGACTGTAAACCAAAACTATTATGGCAAGATTATTAACCCGAATGTGTAGGCTTGGCATGGTAAACTATACTCAGTTTGGCATAACTCAGCGAATTCTATTAATATTGTTAATCCAGTATAAGTTATATACTAGAAATGCTTCTAGGAATTATTCTGTTGGCATGTTCCAGCTGTAAGTGGAAACTTTCAAAATCTAAACTTAGATTTAGTCACATTAGGACTAGCCCAGCTAAATTATGAAGGTAAGTAATCACTTACATATAGAATATGCACACTAAAGGACACTCTTAGGTTTAGGTTTTAATTGAAATTTAATTACTTGTCCATACCATACCACTAGTGATATTATTCACTCATCGAACTTTGTATGCCTCCCTTCAATTTTCCCTTTTTAAATCTACCGTAGGTGGTAAAAATAGTAGGTGATGTAGTTGAGGCAAGCTGCATGGAGAAGGCAACCTAGCGCTTCAAAGATTAATTTATTTATATTTTCTCTCTAAGTACATTATATTATATTATTCCTATTTGTCATACTCTTATGTATTATTATTTAGAGACATTGTTGTACAGACTACGTTGATATTGAGACTAATATCTTGACTATCTTCAGTACTTATATTTTATTCCTTCATCTTTGAGACCTGTAGAATCTTTAAACTTTATGTTAGTCTCTGTATCATGTAACTGTAAAAGTCAATGACTCGTACTTCTTGGCACAACGTGAGTTCAAACTCCATTTGAGCTTTGAATTAATATGTCTGGAGGGTTGGGTTATTACAGTTGGTATAGAAGCTTAGGTTAGGGATTCTTCATGGATTAGGAGCGTATTGAGAAAATGTACTTAAGTATTTTCAAAAATTATTATACATATAAGTATTACATGAACACCCTCATATTCTAGTAATGCTTGACACTACTTGAGGAAAGTTGTTAATAATCCCTAATTACAAGTAGTAACTCGATTTTAGGGATAATTATTCATCATTATTTTATTAATTATATTGGATTTCTGGAATTTAATAAAAGTGAATAATTCGAATTACTTTAGACTTTTGAAATTTTGAATAATTTATTAGTGATAAAATAAAAAAATTGGAATAAATATAGGTTTTAAGAATTATGAAATAAATTAATTTGGAAATTATTTATTATTGAGTCTAAAATGATAATATTCAATTTAAATAAGCTAAAATGTGGGAGAATAAATTTTAGAAATTTATAATGATGACTACACAATTGATTATTGTAAATATAAATTTTGTTTGGAATTTTATTGTAGTTTAAAAAAATTGAAATTTGTTATATATGTAAAAGAACTGAAAAAGGAAAGAAAATAACAAATATATATTTGTAAGAACCCAAGCCATATTTCTAAGCCCAAACCCATCACCACATATTATGATTATTCTATATCTCGATTCTTTTAATTCCCGACTCTTCTCTTTCGTTTATAAAAATAAGTACGCTCCCTTACTCTCACGACCTGATGATGCTCCTTTTCTCATCTTCCTATTCTAAATTCTCAAATAAATCCAATAAATTATGAAAATTTCTCAAATTTAAATACAAACATTTCAACACCATTATACATTTGTAGCAATAAAGGAAGAAAAGGTTTGATCATCTATTGGAGTGTTGTGCGCGTGCGTTCAAAGAGAAAGAGGAAAATCGTTGAGGAGGAAGATGAACACAATGAACGGATGAGTGTTTCACTCATGAAATTGATGTCTAATCAATTTATATATTGCATACGATATGAAGAGTCAACACATGAGTCGAGAGGAGGAGAATTGGTGGTTGAAGCCACTTGAAAGATATTCGAATGAAGCATGGCATGGAACTTGGATTGCTCTAAGTGTTCTCGACCGGTGGACAAGTCATAAATGACCGGTGCACCAGTGGGTTGTGCTATGTGAAAGTTTGTGTGGGCATGTGTGTGTAGTGTACATGTGTGTGAGAGATCATGTGCATATGCGTATATGATGTTGTGTTTGTATGCATACCATCATTTATGTGCAACCTTTTGTGTGTGTAAGCATTGTTGTATATTCAAATTAATATACATACCACCCTATATGATTTGATATTAAATATATGAGTGAAAATATAATTTTAAGTTTAATAAACTAATGAAGTGAAATCGATAGTATTATTTAAATGAGAAAAATATTGTATGGTTTATAATTAATATTTATAGTTTTCGAATATATGAAATTTTGACATATATAATTCAAGTTTTGAAAATGTATTTAATTGATAATAAATGTATGTAAATTGATTTACATATTTTATAAAATTGCTAGAAAATAGTGTTTAGTTATAAAAAATTGTGAATTAATTGTTTCGTGTACTATTTGGTTTTATAAACTATTTTGGGTTTCAAAATAAGGTAATGAGCTTTCCAAAGATATTTTGAATATGAAATTAAAGGTAACTATATAAAAGGTTATAAATTAATAATTTATCGAGAAGAGAATATATATTTATTAATTATGCATTTCTAAGTGTTTATTTTCTTATAAAAGAATATTTGTTGCAAATGATTTATTGTAGACTTACATTTATTGTTATATATATATAATTAAATAAATAATCTACTTCATATTACTTTCCTATGCATTCTTTCCTTATATATTAAATGATTCACCGTTGACGTTATTTTGATTACTGATTTGATATGACACGATGATGACATCCTTTGATATGGATTTTTGATATTTTATATTGATTTTGTTATTTAATTATGTGTAGCGAGGAATCTGAATAAACAGAGTTATAATACTATTTGGGATGTGGCATTCGGTTATATTTATGGGGTTATTCTTTGGACTCGTTATATAGAGTAGTGAAGGAGCGAGTGTGATGTGTGAGCACCAAATAAAAAGACTAGTAACACGTGGTGGTATAGGATGTCGTTGTGTTATTTATATAATACCCAGGTCCATCCAAGACATTTCAGGTGTAGGAACGACGAGACTAGCTTTTGTTTACTAGGTTTAGTAGAAGCTAGTATCACGGTTCAGTTGTTTATTACTATATATACGATATACTTCATGGATGTATATTCTTGAGATTGTCTTTTGGTCAGGTATTGTATATTGTATATTATACATTATCACTGAGATTGACTCTATGATCATTGATTTACTATATATTGTGTATTGTTCTATCCTAGAGGCACATCTGTTTATTTCTTTGTGTCGATACTGGATATATAGATGTGAGTTATTTATTTGATGTTTTAAATACATACTAGAGTTAGTCTAAGGGAATTGTAACAACTCTGATTTTTGAGCTAATAAAATAAAATAAATTAAATTAATTAAATAATGGTTTAAATTGGAGAATTTAAATCATCAATCTAGAATTTGTATTCTTTTATAAAAGATAATTTATTTTAAAATAATTAATTCTAAATCATTGTGAAATTGAGAAATATCAGTATTTGTAAAACATTCGAATTGTAAAATTTAGAATTTAAGTTGAAAAGAAAATATTTATTTATTTTGAATCTTTTATTTTGAATAGAAGAGAATTTGGGATTTATAGGCTTCTTTTAATAAGGTGTTCTTGTTTTAATTTCATTTAATGAGTTATTTTATTTATTTGGGCTATGGTTTAAATACTTAGGCGTTTTATTTATGAAGCCTACTAGTTAATAAAATAAAATTAAAAAAATTGATTTTTATTTTATTGTTGGATTGAGAAATGAAATCTACAGCCCACTTAAAAGAAAACAAAGTGGAATTTTATTCTCCTTTCTATTCCCTAAACGCACACTTCAATAAATCGAAACAGATAGAAGTCTGTAACTTTCCCTCTTTGAAAACTAGAAACCAAAATCTAATTTCTTCAATTCTCTTGCAATTTAAACATTTTTAGAAGTTAATAAAATTAAGATAATGAATTCAATCTCTACTTGATAGTCTTGGCTCTTTAATTTCAGTAATTACAGCAAATAATTCTTGTTTGTTCTTTGCATGGGTGCTTAGTTCTAGGGTTTTCTTCAAGTAGGAATCAAGTTGGATTTGGCGCGAACTAATGAGCTAAACATAAGGATTAAGGTGAGTAAACCTCACCAGCTATCTCTAATAGGACTGCCTGTAATAAAGTTATAGATATGGTTCTTGTTTGAAAGAAAATGATTGCTTTTTGCTAAATAGAATTACTTAAATTTGTTTGAATTGCTTGGAATGCAAAGGAGATGCCGTCCATTTGGATTTTGACTATCTCCAGTTCATTAAGGTCATTAATTAAGGTATAGGAACAAGTTAAAACTGTATTGTAGTGATTAGGGTCGCTAAAAATAATCCAGCGATGACTGGAAGTTCTTTATGGAGCAGATTACTCCAGGAATTGACTGGTTGTAACTAGTCGGCTACTGGGCAGTGACCTGGATTTATCTCACTCCAGGTTTGTCGTCTTGACTTGTGATGATTTGTGGTTTCTGTTGTGACTTTCTTGTGATGGTTTTGATTTCATTGATATGCTTTCAACCTAAGATTTTGGAATATTACCTTGAGTTTAATATGATTGATTTTCATAGTCTGCATGAAATCAAGATGAGTTTTAATCAATACATACATACATACACACACATATATATATATATATTATGTGTGTATATTCTTTCAAAAAAAATGATTAGCATTGGTTTTAATATAATTGATTTTCATAATCTTCATTAAATCAAGTTGATTTTTAATATGCATACATAAATAAATACATACATACATACATACATATTCGAAAGGAAAGAAGTATTTTAAAGCAATAATGTGATTAGTTAAAACTCTAAATTTGATTTAAAAATAAGTACATTTTGGAATGAAAGGTTTTATAAAGAAAAGTTATAGTTTAAAAAAATTTAAAAAAAACTTGTGGAGATTATTATATATGTATATATATTGATTTCAAAACTAATTTTCTCAATTCTCTAAAAATATGATTTCTTATTATTTAATATAAATCTTGAGATAAATCTTGGATTTGGTAGTTTATTTTTATTTAAGGATTTAGAATAGAACTTGAGATAAAATTTTGAGGGCTTTAATTCTATAATATGAGAAGTACTAATAATTGACTTAGTGTTAGTGATTGGTTCAACTGCACTCAAGTAGTGCTTCATCGAATATGGTATAACTCATTAAATAGAATGTCTGAGTGGAGTTTACTAACCCATTAGCGAATACTTGAATTTCACCGGGTAATATGGGATGCTTTGGTTAAATTTTTGTGATTTCCTTTAGGAAAATACCTAACAATTTAGGGTTTTATGCTCTTTTAGTGTTCGGATTTCAGGGTGATAGATCCTTAAGAGATATATAATTCAGGTTTTTCAGTTGTATTTGTAATGGGTGAGACTTACTAGCTTTTAGTAAATACTTGAATTTCACAAAACGACATGGAGCATTCTGGTTAAGCTCTTATGATTACTAAAGTGATAGTATTTAGCACTTTAGAGTGCGTTCTCTAATGGTGTTCGGATTTTAGGTCGATAGATCCTTAACAGGTATACTCATGGATTTCGTTACGATCATCTTGATTGGTGTGAGTTACATCTTCTTAGGTCTTTGAGTTATGTTTCCTACGATCATTATCATCAGTACGACCATGTGATCGATTTGGACAATCACTGAGATCGATTGGGATTTTTTTTCATGGTATGGATGATCCTTGGTACCAGATCGGTATGGATTAGGATTTTGTTTTTTTCATGGTATGGACAATCGTTGTGATTAGTGTGGATGATAATTATGATCGGTATAGACGATCCTCATGATCGGTATGGATTAGGTTTGCTTGGATCTTGAGATATTATTATTTACTCTGGAACTCTGGGTTTTGTGACTATTTTGTGTTTCGTGATTTAAATATTCCTGTGTCTTTAGATGGATTCTGAGGCTTTGTGACTTATTCTATGTTTTGTGATTTAAGTACTCTTGTGTATTAAGATGGATTTCGAGTTAAATTATTCCAGTGAGGCCGAGACTTTTCAGGTTATAGGAGGTGTAGGCTTTTGGCTAGGTATGCTAGCATGAAGATAGACCATTTTGACTTTTTAATTTATCTTCTGTAGGACATATGTGTGTGTGTGCGCGCGCGTGTGTGTGTATGCATGCATGTATGTATGTATGTATGTATGTGTATATTATGGGATGTATATTTTGAGATAATGACTTGTCCTGGATGTATATTATATGAGTCTAGTATTATATTTTTTAGACTCATAGTATGCATTTGTATATGATGTTTGTTATTCTGCTGTGATCTGTGATTATTATTTTATATGATATATTTTTCTGTTTTGAGAAACCGATGTGTTTATTACTTTGGACTAAGATTATACATGTCAAATTTTATTCCATAGATTTAGTAAAATAGTAGTATGACTTGTCGGTGTTACTTTAAAGATATATTCATATTTGGTCACCCTTAACAAGCCATATTCTCCATGTTATCGGGCAAAATTATTTATAACGTTCTTTAGTAATATGGGTGTAGTGGTGGGGTTATTACAGGAATATTCACGTGAGTCTTGTTCTCTGTATTATCCGACAGTATTACCCAGTAGTACTCTTGGATAGTATCGGTATAGAGGCGGGGTATTACAAAATAGTACCAGAACCGGTTCAGAGTTATACATCGTATATATGAGACATGAGTCATTAGCCTAGATGAGACTTAGAGTCCCTATCCCCTCAGGTGTGTTGGGTAGTTACCATATATTAAGGGATAGTAGGAATACACGATGATTACCTGGTTAATCATCTGGCAACATATTTGCTATTTTCTATATATATAATTGTTAGCACCAAAATTGGTCACTAACACCCTTGAGTAGAGTTGTGTAGAGAGATTAATGAAGAGAGTAAATTAGGACTGAAAAATAGTGTAATTCAATGAAAAAGAATAACAAAAAATGAGAACACCAGATTTATAGTGGTTCGGCGTAACTGCCTACATCCACTTTGGGTTTAATCTTTTATTGCTTTCTCAATTACTTGAATACAGATACAATCCGTAAATCAATCACTTGGATACAAGTTTGAATTAAAAAGAGGAGAGTATAAGAAATGGCAGAGTCTCCCCAGTGTTCCCGGAAAAAAGGTCCCTTTCACTGTGCCCATGCCCCTCTATTTATAGACGAAGGTGGGTTGGACTTCCCTGGTGGGCCTGTTAACTGAATAACTCGGTCCAAATGGAGTAAGCCCTATGTGCCGACCCAAATAGGCCGAACGACCAAATGCCGAACCTTCATCTTTATGCCGAATCAAGTGAGGCCGGACGCTCTGCGTGACGAGTGAAACAGGCCAAACGGTCGGCATGCCGTGCCTTCCTTTCCAGGTCGATGGGTCTCTCTGTTGAATGGAGGAAGCGGGCCGAACGATGTTGGGATGCCGAGTGGAAGGATACGCCTTTGCCATGTAAGAATGCCGAGTGGAAGATATGCCGAGTGGAACTTGTGTGCCAGATGAGGAGCATGCCGAGTGAAAGGCTTGCCGTGTGAAGGGTTTGCCGTGTGAGGCATGGATGCAGAGTGAAAGGATATGCCAAGTAGAGGGAATGCCGAACAGAGGACATGCCGAGCAAAGGATATGCCGAGTAAAGAGCAGGCCGAGTACAACCCTTTGACAGCCGAACGTTCAAACGTGCCGAGTGCTCATTTGTGCCGAGTACAACCCTGCATGTCGAACGTTGTAGTTGCCGAACGTGCTTTAGGTGTCGAACGATATTCAATACCGAACATCGCTTTATGCCGAACGTCTTTCTAATGGGCCTGACAACTTGCTAACACCTCCAGGCTCTTCGAGGTCAAAATCTTGTCTACCCCTAATAATAATGTCTTCGACTGTCGTTTTGTAACCGGGCCAAAATGTCGGTTAACATTTGCCCCCCAAAGTGTGTCGTCTGAAGCAACACAACACGCTTTGAATCAGCGAGTATTCCCTGTCTTTAGAAAGAAATCCATCATGTTTCTTGAACAGTCATTATCCTTCGATTTTCTCCTCTAAAGCTGTCATATCCTTCCTTGGTCGTCTTGACGCTTGGTTGTGGCTAAAAGTTCTTCATCTGCCCATTTGGTGAAGTAATCAACTGCTATGATGGTGTATATCGCACCACCTTTAGGATCGGCAAGAAGATGATTTCAGTGCCCCCAAGTGGCAAACGGCTATGGACTAGCCATTTGAATAATTTCCATCGGTGGGGTTCTCGGCTTTTTTGCAAACATCTTGCACTCGTCGCATTGTCTAGCATGATCAACCGCATATGGGTTGAAAGTTGGCCAGTAATACCTATAGCGGAGTATTTCTTTATCATGGTTTTCCCCCTGATGTTATTACCGCATTCTTCTTCATAGACTTTGCTCAAGATATCATCATGGGCGATACGCCGAAGCATGGGGATGGATAAACTCCTTTTGACACACGACCTATTCTTGGATGATTTGTCGTGAAGCTTTGAGGAGGATCTGTCGTTTTCCATTCCTCTGGTTAGTAAGAATTCCCCATTGTAGATAGTCTTTGATAGGAGTCAACCATGACACCTTTTCATTTTGTTCGCTGAGTACGTGTGTAATGGTGTAATACGTGAAGTCGGTTAGTAGCTCTTGGACCTGGCCGAGATGAGGTGCACGACAATGCCCCCTAGCGAGATTAACTTCCTCAGATTTGTACGCTACCAATTAAGAATCAAAAAAGATGTGTAAAGTTTTCACTTCACATCCTCTAGCAAGTTTGAGGCTTGCAGACAAGGCTTCATACTATGCATCGTTGTTTGTTTCAGGTGAATCGAGTTTCAGGATGTCGCAGATTGATCGTTCCTCAAGGGTCATTATCATGACTCCTATGCCATAACACTGGTCATTGGATGCTCCATTCGCGTACATTTTCCATCTTATGGTTGGTTCTCTGTTACTCTTCGAGCAGTCATCTGAGGTAGCGAATTTGGGTGTGAGGTCTGCTAGTTTCCGTCCTTGGATAGCCCTTCGAGGGAAATGAGTGATATTGGATTAGCTTAGTTTATTTAAGTAGTCTTTCAGACGTCTCAGGCCATTGTATGTCCTGTTGCAACGGCTGGTAGGCATAGGCGTTGATGGGGTGAGCCTAAAAGTAAGAGTGGAGCTTTCATGATGAAATCAATAGATATTATGTTTGCTTTTGTAGCTTCGGGTTGATATCCAATGCATGACTCGCGATAGTTAATGAAATCACATATGCATGTCAGAATGGGTCCAAGAGAACATATCATCATTTATTCAGAAAAATCCAACTAATTCTTTTATCATCACTACACTGAGCTGTGATCCGATATTTAGCACCCGGGATGGGGTCACCATGGCTGGCTGTAATGTCGACCGTCAGCTTAGCAGGTGCCATCCCAGATTCTTTGAGTACAGATGTAACTACTTTGCATAACATTCAATGTGAAATATGGTTGGGATGGCCAATGTTGACGGTTACTCTAGTCGAATCCTAGAGTCTTGTCATGAGTCATTAAGTCTAATAGTGAAGGACTCTAAATGCTCTAATAGATTATCAACGAATGGCCAGATCAGGCTTAAAAGCGCATCGAAGGAAATGTCGAGTGGGGGTCAGCCTCGAGTGGCGTGCAACTGTATAGCTGGATCTTGCTATGAGTTTGAATTTGCTTGTATATTCGAGTAACGCACTTTCTATTCAATGCATTCGCGATCCTTTACCCGTCCTTCGGGTAGGAGTGAAAGTCAGTTGCCCATGAGCTAAAGTATCGATTTAATGATTATCCTTTCGGTCGTTGCCTTGAGTAGCTGTAAGCACTACATATAAGTTTTAATACTGAGCTATCGTAGCCAGTTTTAGGATGACCATGCGTCTTCTCCCAGTCTCGGGTTGATAAATGTACTGCATGGACGGTTAAGTCTCGTCCTAGCTATGTTTATGTTTTCACCTAAGTTCCAAAGACATAGAGGTGATCGGTGAATAGTCGGTTCACATTCATCTTGCTCCTCGCTCGTGCCCCTAGGTCTGGGGCATATACCGATAAGTAGGAAGGCCAGCCACGCCCACTTTAGCTTTACTCTCTTTCCCGTTGAATCGTGGGATCATGTCAATCGATGGGAGACTAGGTCTCACCTATCTCGGATTTTATCGTGGTTTTTCATTCCAAGAGGAATACTTCGATGCCACGTCAGTTTCAGGGCGTAATTTGGACAGTGGATGGTCATCTACGTCCACTTTGGTTCATGCTCTGTAATCAGTTCTCGGGGTAAAGTTGGCTACAAATGCAGTCGGGTTATGCTCATCCAGTTTCATACTCCTCCTGACGAATCGAATGAGGGTGCTGAAGAATTTCTGACCAAGTATTCATGGTTTACCCTCCCTTCCACACTCTGGAGGTCATAGTTTTTCAAGAAACATCCGAGTCACATTCGTATGTGCTTGGTGCAGATCGGTATTGACCCTCGATCTGAGGTATGATATAGTCGATTGCTCGTAGCTTTGGATGCCATTTCGATTGGTTTTGTATTGAGGCTTCCCTGCAGTCGTTGCTTCAAGTTATAAAGAACGCCACGCTGAGCTATAGTAAGCTGTCGTATTCAGCTTTTTAGTGATTTGTACCCATGCTCCCAGTATTGATTTGGCCATGCCACTAGTTAGATGGTCGAACTCCATCCTTAGCGGGTTAATAATCCTACGGTCGATTCCATGTCGAAGTTTTCGTAATAGAGAATGGTCGGAATCCACTCGTCTATTTATCGATGTTTATACACCACTCTGCATTCTGGTGACTTAGTGTTATTCTCCCCCCGGTTGATTCGCGCCCAATTTGTATTCATGCTTCGGTTCATGCTCCGGGGACTTAGAGATTTGTCGAACAGTTTATGCTTTAGTCCACATTTCAAGACGCAGTGGTTTTTGTCAACTCGTTTATACTCCAGTCCGCATTCTGGGAACTTAGAGTAATCTAGTCCACTTCTGGGATTTGGAGATTCTTCTCAAGTCTCCTATAATCTAGTCCGTGCTCTGGGGACTGAGAGTACCGTAGCCCGCACTCTGGGGATGTAGAGGTTCTTAGGTCGTTTATACTCTAGTCCGCACTCAGGGGACTTGTAGGTTTAAGTCGTTTATACTCTAGTCCGCACTCTGGGGACTTAGAGTACTCTCGTCCGTGCTCAGGTGATTGGAGCACTTGATGAAGACAAGTCCGGAACCTCCTTCCATGCCGACGGGGGTTATGAAGTAGAAATTACAGGCGCATCTGATCACACATCCGAATTGATCATGAAAGAGCGGCTCGAGAAAGAGAAGGTCAAGGTCGAGCCCCGAGTTGTGGACTTGGACGATCCTTTGAACAAGCCGTTGAAGGTCATCCTTCCTGGCGGGTCCAAGCCTATGGAAGTTCTCCATACTTCTTCAGTTGCTACCCCTCTATCAAAGAAGAGTACCAAGAGTAAATGCTATGGAGAGAAGCCGTCTAGAAAGGAGTTGAAGAAGCACAAGAAGTGATTACTATCCTCGTTCAACGAGAGTTCGTCTAAGTCATGTAATTATTTTCATCTATTCCTTTAGTCCTTGTAAATAGAATGTCGACTCCGAACTTTGGAGGGGTTGTAATAGGAACTCGTTTCCGAATAAAGTTTAGTTCCTTTTTCCTTCTTACCAAAGACTCTTATTGTTCAGTCTTCTTTGTGATTGTGATGTGGATCCAAGCAGTTGTGAGTAACATAGACTTCTCGGTCCATCTTCATATAACTCGGAAACACTTCGGGAGTTGTTGAACTTCCATTCTGTGCTTCGAGCACTTAGAATACATTCTAGCCCGTATGTCAGGGATTTGACAAATTCAAGTCATCTGTGTCATAGTTCATATTCAGGGAACTAGGAGATCCGAATTGCTTATATTCGAGTCCGCACTCTGGGGACTTAGAGTACTCCAGTCCGCACTCTGGGGACTTGGAGGTTCAAGTCATTCATACTCTAGTCCGCGCTCTGGGGACTTAGAGTGCTCCAGTCCGCGCTCTGGGGACTTGGAGGTTTAAGTCATTTATACTCCAGTCCGCGCTCTGGGGACTTAGAGTACTCCAGTCCGCGCTCTGGGGACTTGGAGATTTTAAGTCGTTTATACTCTAGTCCACGCTCTTGGGACTTAGAGTACTCAAGTCCGCGCTCTGGGGACTTGGAGGTTTTAAGTCGTTTATACTCTAGTCCATGCTCTGGGGACATAGAGTACTCCAGTCCACGCTCTGGGGACTTGGAGGTTTAAGTCGTTTATACTCTAGTCCGCGCTCTGGGGACTTAGAGTACTCCAGTCCACACTCTGGGGACTTGGAGGTTTGAGTTGTTTATACTCTAGTCCGCGCTCTGGGGACTTAGAGCACTCCAGTCCGCACTCTGGGGACTTGGAGTTTTTAAGTCATTTATGCTCTAGTCCACGCTCTGGGGACTTAGGGTACTCCAATCTACACTTCGGGGACTTGGAGGTTTTAAGTCGTTCATACTCGAGTCCGCACTCTGGGGACTTAGAGTACTCCAGTCCGCACTCTGGGGACTTGGAGGTTTAAGTCATTTATACTCTAGTCCACGCTCTGGGGACTTAGAATACTCCAGTCCGCGCTCTGGGGACTTGGAGGTTTAAGTCATTTATCTCTAGTCCACGCTCTGGGGACTTAGAGTACTCCAGTCCGTGCTCTGGGGACTTGGAGGTTTAAGTCGTTTATACTCTAGTCCGCGCTCTGGGGACTTAGAGTACTCCAGTCCACGCTCTGGGGACTTGGAGGTTTAAGTCGTTTATACTCTAGTCCGCGCTCTGGGGACTTAGAGTACTCCAGTCCACACTCTGGGGACTTGGAGGTTTGAGTCGTTTATACTCTAGTCCACGCTCTGGGGACTTAGAGTACTCCAGTCCACGCTCTAGGGACTTGGAGGTTTAAGTCGTTTATACTCTAGTCCGTGCTCTGGGGACTTAGAGTACTCCAGTCCACACTCTGGGGACTTGGAGGTTTGAGTCGTTTATACTCTAGTCCGCGCTCTGGGGACTTAGAGTACTCCAGTCCACGCTCTGGGGACTTGGAGGTTTAAGTCGTTTATACTCTAGTCTGCGCTCTGGGGACTTAGAGTACTCCAGTCCACGCTCCGGGGACTTGGAGTTTTTAAGTCATTTATGCTCTAGTCCATGCTCTGGGGACTTAGGGTACTCCAGTCCGCACTCCGGGGACTTGGAGGTTTTAAGTCGTTCATCCCCGAGTCCGCACTTTGGGGACTTAGAGTACTCCAGTCCGCACTCCGAGGACTTGGAGGTTTAAGTCATTTATACTCTAGTCCACGCTCTTGGGACTTAGAGTACTCCAGTCCGCACTCCGGGGACTTGGAGGTTTTAAGTTGAGAGCAGTCGTATTTCCACTCTTTAATTTGTGTACATCTACCGTATCGAGGCTAATGTTGTCGAATGAACAGTCGAACCATGTTTGCTCATGGAATGGGATCTTGCCCCCAGCTTGAGGGATGAAATTTGAAAAATGGACGATCGATTTTCGTCCGCTTGGTGATTATAGCTCTTCCCATCAAGTCAAGGAAGGAGGTATATGACAGATGGTTGGATCACATCCATGTTGGGTTAGATAGCCAAATCTCTTATAATTTTCTCCGTATCTCCTTCTAGAAAATAAGGATAATAGATTGTTGAGTAGACAAAGTAAGTTGCATATGTTCCAAGGTGCAGTCGTGTCCATGTATTGAGGGCGATGGTTAATGAGTAGGCAGTCCACCTCAACTACTTCAAGTCGGGCTTTCGAATAACCTTTTGTGTTCAAGGTAGGACTTAATGTGTAGATGAACAAATCACGTCCACTCTGGACAGATCCCGGCATCACTAAGCTTCAGGAGGGGCATCTGTATTTTGTCCAACTTTGTTCTATGACTTGATTTGAGTGGGCGATCGAGCCATACTCATTCCAAGCCCTATTCAGGTCTCTGAGTCAAACGTGGAGGTCAATGAATGGATGGTCAGTCATGTCGACTTTGTATTTGGGCTCTAATCGTGATGAGCTTTTCAATCTCTAGTTCTTGGCCCCAAATTAAAGGTACATGATTGATGATGAGCGATTGAATCATTCTCGTCTAGATGTAACTCCACACGTCCGATCATGGTCTGTGTGGATTGGTTGGTGACCAAATCTGAGTATCCAATCTCCTGCATCGTTTTGAAAGTAGTTTAGTTCAAGTTAGTCGTAGTTCATAGAACAATTAAAATAGAAATGGAAATAATTGAAAGAAGATTATGATAAATCTCATTGATAAGTGAAGCAGCATCGTGCGCTCGCTATTCGACTTTTGCCCCTGGCTCCTTTCAAAGGGATGTCGGCCGTCAGCAGCCCAACTGAAAATCATAGCCCTTTATTAATAGGCATCGGATATTCGCTGCCCGCCATTCTGCAGGAAATGTACATACTATTGAAGCTTTACTTTCTAGATCAGCTTTTCGATCACACCTCGAAGGTGTTTGTAATCGCCCGTGTTAGGATCAGTGAGCATTCGGGAATATACAACATTCCCCTGATTTTCTTTAGACTTTGGTGTACTCTCTCGAGGTTGGTTTCCAGTACCACTTCGAGTCGTGAGTCTTCAAGTAGAGGTTGTCAATTGAATCTTTCAAAGAGCATATGAGCCGAATTTTAGGGTCTTGTTTCGGCTACTAGGATCTACATCCTTAGCCAACGGGCCTTCATTATTATTTTTCTTAGTCTGTTCTGCTCCTCCACACTTTGGTTTAGATTCATTTTTATCATAGAAACGATCCATGGTTGTAGGAGGCTCTCCAGGTAGCTGGTTTCCAAAATATATATGGAGGTCGATTCTCCTCAAGGGTGATCAGTATGGTATCCCTTTGAGTGTATTGTTTGAGTAGCGGTAGTTTGTCCGTTCCCTTGTTGTCATCTAGAAGCTGTCGCTAGATCCTCTATGCCCTGGCCGGTGTAGGGGATGTACCCGAAAATATTTTTTTTTTTGAAAATAGGGGTCATTCGGCATTAGAGAGCGCTCGGCATTTAGAGAGCGTTCGGCCTTAGAGAGCGCTCGGCATTTAGGAATGTTCGGTATCCGAGAGCGTTCGGCATTCACTTCGTTCGGCATTAGAGAGCGCTCGGCATTCAGGAGCGTTCGGCATTGGTTCTATTCGGCCTAAATTTCTATTCGGCCTTCTTTCTGTTCGGCCAAATTTCTGTTCGGCCTTATTTCTGTTCGGCCTTCTTTCTGTTCGGCCAAATTTATGTTTGGCCAAATTTCTGTTCGGCCTTATTTCTGTTCGGCCAAATTTCTGCTCGGCCAAATTTCTGTTCGGCCTTCTTTCTGTTCGGCCTTCTTTCTGTTCGGCCTGGAGGTATGGTCGGCATTCGGATGTATGGATCGGCCTGGAGTGTTCGGCATACGCCTTTTCTGGGGCGATCGGCATACGCCTTTTTTGGAGTGTTCGGCATACGCCTTTTCTTGAGCGATTGGCATACACCTTTTTTGGAGTGTTCGGCTGAATTGCCTTTGGAGGAGGTTCGGTCTTTATTCAACTTGAGTGCAAACTTCAACGTCCAATCCTTAGATCTTGCGTACATTAGTGAATCCAATCCTTTCACACGAACACGAACACTTGATTAACTTACGGCTGTCAGCTTCCTTTAGATTTATTTCAAATCTGAGTAGAATAGGAAGTTTTCTAGTAAACAACTGGATCTATCTCGCGAATATTGAAATCCACTAGTAGATGATGAGATCCAATCAAGCTGAGAAATTCAATTCTCAGTGAAAGCACCAAAATGTTAGCACCAAAATTGGTCACTAACACCCTTGAGTAGAGTTGTGTAGAGAGATTAATGAAGAGAGTAAATTAGGACTGAAAAATATTGTAATTCAATGAAAAAGAATAACAAAAAACGAGAACACCAGATTTATAGTGGTTCGGCGTAACTGCCTACATCCACTTTAGGTTTAATCTTTTATTGCTTTCTCAATTACTTGAATACAGATACAATCCGTAAATCAATCACTTGGATACAAGTTTGAATTAAAAAGAGGAGAGTATAAGAAATGGCGGAGTCTCCCCAGTGTTCCCGAAAAAAAGGTCCCTTTCACTGTGCCCATGCCCCTCTATTTATAGACGAAGGTGGGTTGGACTTCCCTGGTGGGCCTGTTAACTGAATAACTCGGTCCAAATGGAGTAAGCCCTATGTGCCGACCCAAATAGGCCGAACGACCAAATGCCGAACCTTCATCTTTATGCCGAACGAAGTGAGGCCGAATGCTCTGCGTGCCGAGTGAAACAGACCGAACGGTCGGCATGCCATGCCTTCCTTTCTAGGTCGATGGGTCTCTCTGTTGAATGGAGGAAGCGGGCCGAACGATGTTGGGATGCCGAGTGGAAGGATACGCCTTTGCCACGTAAGAATGCCGAGTGGAAGATATGCCGAGTGGAACTTGTGTGCCAGATGAGGAGCATGTCGAGTGAAAGGCTTGCCGTGTGAAGGGTTTGCCGTGTGAGGTGTGGATGCCGAGTGAAAGGATATGCCAAGTAGAGGGAATGCCGAACAGAGGACATGCCGAGCAAAGGATATGCCGAGTAAAGAGCAGGCCGAGTACAACCCTTTGACAACCGAACGTTCAAACGTGCCGAGTGCTCATTTGTGCCGAGTACAACCCTGCATGCCGAACGTGCTTTAGGTGTCGAACGATATTCAATACCGAACGTCGCTTTATGCCGAACGTCTTTCTAATGGACCTGACAACTTGCTAACACCTCCAGGCTCTTCGAGGTCAAAATCTTGTCTAGCGCTAATAAAAATGTCTTCGACTATCGTTTTGTAACCGGGCCAAAATGCCGGTTAACATATATTAATCATCTGTAGTTACCATATATTAAGGGATAGTAGGAATACACGGTGATTACCTGGTTAATCATCTGGCAACATATTTGCTATTTTCTATATATATAATATTTGAATTTTTGATATTTTGGGTATAAATATAAAATGATTGATCTTGGGTGGTTTAATATTGAGTTGTCACGTTTTGATGTAATTTTAAACAGATTGCACAGCGGAAATGGATAACTGATTTTCCACTAAATCCATTGCTCACTGTTGCTTATACATGTTTGAATATTCTAATTGCTTGTATTAAATTAATTTTTTATTGTTGGTTGGATATCCATATGTTTTTTATAAGTTGTAAAATGGATTAATTTTGATTTTTGTTTACAATTAATAAATATGTAAGGTGTTTCTTTGATATTATATAATGTTTAATAAAAGGGGTTTTTGTTTATTATAGTATAATGTTTATTAGAAAGGTATTTTAATTTAGCACTGATATTCAACGCGTGTTTGGAAAATGGTTGGATATTGCTGAGTATTTATTATAAATTTAACTTTTGATACATGTATACATATAGATATGGTTTATCATTAAATGTTTTCTAAACTAAGTAAATATTTTGATTGGGGATCTTTTGAGAATATATGCATATCTATTAAGTATGATGATTTCATATTGAGATGTGATGTTTAAAGTAATAAAAGTGAATTATTATTTGAGATATTTAAAGACACAAAGAATTTATGTGGTTCGGATATTATGGAATCCTACGTCTATGAGGAAATGTCACTTTCTTCTATATATTTCTTGGTACAGATTATAACGGCAGAGAGTATAATGCTTTTTTATTTCTCGACCTTAAAAACAACAAATTGAGAAAAAGATCCCTTTCTAGCTACAGTGCTTTTCTATTTATAGTACAGAGATGCACAATGGATCGTCGTAATCCCTCTTCTGCTACTTTGGTTTCCGCCATAGGATCATGCCATCTGTCATCCATCCATGTTACTCACTTAATGCGCATTGATTGCTGACGTGTCAACGATGGAAAACCATTATTTGAGTGGTTGAATTTTGGGCTTCGCCGAGAGATTTGAAATTTAAGCGCGAACGCTTGAAATTAGGGCGGAAAACCTTAAATTTGGACATGCTCTGCCTTCATTATTTTTTCCATAAAGGTGTAGAAGTTCATGCCTTTGTTCTTCCTTGTATGTTATTGATACTTACGTGGCTGGAATATGTTGTCCAGTGTGCCACTTTTGCATGATACTGCCCGAAGATGAAGATTGTCGAAGTCAAGCCGCATTATTTGGCAACGGAGGTTGAGTTGCCAAATGTAGGGTTATTTGCCATATACTACTCCATACTGACATGGCTTCGATGTGGGACTACACTAGTTATTGACTAGGGAGGTTTATACCTTTGTTGTCTACATGTAAGTACGGACCTGTGCTGGAGTGCTGTATAAGTGGCCTGTTTATAGCCTTTGGAATGTTTTTTGTTCAACGTGATTTTTCTTAGGGAGTCCTTAATGAGGGCAACACATGTCTGTACCTAAAAGTGGTAGAAATGCATAATCTTTAGGAGTAATTTTAGGGCTTATTTTGCCTTTTGATTGTAGCACGGTCCTCTTCTTTTATCCCTCTCTTTACATTCTGTGTTTGCTGCATCCTAATGGTGGCATGATTCTTTATTATCCCATTCTGATGGTGGTGCGCTTATTTTTATAGCGGCACACTTATTCTTTAGCCTGGCTTTGAAGTTGTACTGCGATGCTATTTCATTTTCAGTATGCAAGAGAGGGTATCGCATCCCTATAGCCCTTGTTATGGCAGGCCAATTGTCCTTGTACATTGATATGCGGGTGTAGCACGACCCCATTTTTATATAACTTTTCAGGGGGATGTGTTGTGCTCTAACATCGTCAGTGCAAATTTTGATTAGGCGGTGTAGTATGTTTGTTTTGTTGTCACTTTTGCATTTTGTTGCAATTCTTTTTATCTGACCGCATACCTGGCAGCAATTTTTGGTTATAGTGCCAAGGGTGTGTTTAAATGATTGGGAGCAGTATTCTCTTGATTTTTTCCTAATCTTTGCTTCCTCTAATTGTAGCCTAACTTTATTGTGAGAGCAGTCTTCTTTGATTTTGGTGCTTGCGTCATCTCTCCTTTAACGGGATATGGGAAATATGGGTGTAACATTTATTCTCAAATCCACAGCGATCATAGATGGGTATAGACTTGTATTTGATCATTGCATCCCGTCAAATTTGTTTATTTCTTTTCAAGAATGGGGAAATGTCTTAATAGCCATTTCACACTTAATTCTCTTACACACGTGTCCCTTCCCTATTGGTTGAGCTTCTGCTGAGCTGTAACATCGATCTCTTCATTTTGCCGGGAAAATCTATCTTGATTTTGATGCTCATTATTCTTGCTGTTTAATCGATCGATTGGTGATTTGGGAATTTTTCATCAGTTCATTTGTGAGGTAAACATTCGATTAAGGTACGTATATATCTATTCTCTTCTTCTTCTTTATTTTTTTACATTTTATTATCACAACATAAATATAAAGAAATAGTACGATAAAATCTTCACCATTCGATCGATTCATTTCCTGAGTTCAGAATTTCTTTCAAAATTGAAGTAAGGATCTTGTTTTTTAATTAAAACCTCTTTGTTTTAGCTTTTTTTGCAATGAGTCTTGTAATTTCGAAATGGCCTCTTCTTCTCCTCCTTTGTCACTGCCCTCTAGGATAACTCGCTTAAAAGATGTAAAGGGTGTTTTAAATAAATTTGGGTTTGTAGGTTATGAGGTTGGGGTTCCTGAACCTCACGAGCATGTTAATACCCCTCCAAATGTGTTTTGCCCATACTTTCGAACAGATATGATGCATGCTCTACCTTCCCCTAAACTAAATTATTCGTCAATGGCAGACCACCATTGATCATGTTCCTGTCCAGCTCACTTCTCTTTCATATTCACTCGTGATCGCCACTTTTAGTACTTTTATTCTCTATGCTGAGAATGGCTATACTCCCTTTTGTAAGGGCTTCGATTCTTGTTTGATATAAACATGAGTCCTATAGTGGGCGATGCCAGTTTTTATTATTCTCAAGCTAAGACGGTGATCCTGATGTGCGTCCCTCATAAAACTCAGTGATGGGTTGATTTATATTTCTTTCTCCAAATTCTAACAATTTTCCTCTTTGCTTTTGCCCTCGTCCTACTCGGCCCATTTTTTGATGGTGCCACTAAGTTGTGTGAGTTCCATAAGAACCCAATCCTAAGACTAGGGGTGGAATAGAGGAAAATGCAATTATTTTTCACTGAAGAGACATTGGAAAAGTATTGTTTTCTGAGCCCAAATCACAAATTCTCTCATTTTATTTTTAAGCTTTCTCCAGTTTCGAATGAGTCTAAGGGTATGACTTGCTAAAAATGGATTAAAGATTCGCTATGTTATGTTTTCGACCTTTAGGAAATACTTTCCAATCTTCAAATTCTTTTTATATGTAGGTAAAATGGATGATGATCTCATGGACGCAATCATTTCACCTAGTGAACCATCGAAGAAGAATAAGAATAAAAGAAAATATAAGGGTCCTAACCAAGGTTTCAAAAAGTTAGCTATTTCCACTTCCCCTCCTCCTTCAACGGCACCCCCGGTTTCTGCTTCGATGGCTCTCCATGTTCTACTTCTGCAGTCTGTTCTTGATCATGGCACTTGGTATTTGCATTTGTTCGAGGGCGCTGTCCTTGAAATTGCTGAAAAGGTCAAAAAGATTGCATTAGATAATTTATCAAGTATTTCCTCGTATCCCCCGTCTCTTCTTCCTCTTCCATTTCCCAAGCTTAACTTCTCTAATCTTGTAGCCGAGATGAAGTGGTATCGGTCCTATATGAGTGTTTTCCCATTATCTCTTTTTTTATTCATTTAGTTGGTCCTTACCCGTTTATTATTTTATTTATTATTATTATTTTTAGCTTGGGCCCTTGACTAATAAGGCGCGGAAGAGATGTGAAGGGGAGGAGGTCATTTCTTTGGCTCGTATTGCTGAATTTGAAGCAAGCCTTAACTTGGTCACTTTTGAGATGGCTAAGGTTGTGGTAGACTTTGATGCATACCATCTTTAGGCAGAGGAAAAGAAGAAGACTAGGCCTTGGTCTTAAAGGATCGTGAGCTTAAGGAAAAAGATGTAGGGCTGAAGGTGAAGGATGTGGAGCTGGCAACGTTGTGGAAGTGACTTAAGGAGAGTACCTCCACTTGGTTTACAAAATGTAAGTCTCAGCTCGGCATCAGTTCAAGAAGGAGGTCAAACATGGATTTTTGGGGGACTCGGCCATGGTCGATAAAGCTTATGTCTATTGCCGGCTAAGTTGGACGAGTAGGTTGCTATGCAGATTGCCTCTTCCTTGATTCTTTGCAAATAGTTGAGGAGGAAATCCGGGAAGGCGAACTATCATAAGATGCCAAGGAGTCTAAGAAAATCGAGATTATTCCAAATTCTCATGTAGAAAATTGATTTTTTATGTAAATTTTGTGACTTCTTTCAATATGCAATGAAAATTGTTTTCGATTTTTGTCATACTGGCTTTTCTTCATACCTATTTCTATTTAGTCATTGTCATGTAAATGATCGCTTTGCCTTTATTGTTTTGTTTGTTTTAGTCTTCTGAAGAAGTTGTGTTCACTAAACTTCTAAGGGAAAGCAAAGTCAGACTTAAAATATAAACCCTAGGCCATCTCGGTCCTAGTATTGCGGCTATCATTAGGCATGATAAAGAATTAGCCAAGTCTTTTACAACATTTAAGGATGAGACTTAAGCATTACTTTCGAGGATTGATCAGATAGTTAAAGAGGAGGAGCCCTTCTACAACGATGGCGATACACCCTAGAAAGTGCTCTTTTCTAAATGATGGTCCTCGCCTTGAGTGGTTTAGGTGTAGAATCAGGAATTTACACAAGGATTGAATTCTGCTTAACTTTGTTATTATATAATTTTTACATGGGTTTTTTGAATCGATGTAATTGATAATAAATGTTTCTTTCAAATTTTTATCTAGTGCACTATTAATGTTTTTTGAGTCGAAATTTACTTATTACTAATTAGTTTTAGCCCTCCATGAGTCTGTATCTAAATTTAATGAAGCCTTAGAACCCGACATTCCTTCTACCACCGTCATTCATGGTTCCGATGACAAAAGAGTGACTAAATTTGAGATTGTAGCCATAACCTCTACTAAGTCTCTAGAGGAGGAAAACATTCGTCTGACATTGGCTAATGAGAGGCTTAAGAAGGATTTGAAAGGTGCCTTTAAGGAATTTAGAGCAGCAAAAGATGCACTAAAATGTTAGCATGATGTAACACCCCAGATTATTGGTAACATTATTTAAGATATTTAATTAGCTAAATTAAATAAAATAATGTTTTGATTAGAGGATTGAGATTTGATTTAATTAAGGAGTAGTCGTTCCATATAAACAATAAATTAAAATAAGAGTTTAAATTGAAATAGTGGAGGGGTAAAATTGGAAAGAGACCACTTTATGCCATAAACCCTTGGCTTTGTCCCCTACATGTCCATTTTCATTTTATCAAAAAAAATTAAGGCCGGCCACCATTAACAAGAACAAGAGGAAGAAAATAGAGAAAAGCTAAGGAATAAGCTTAAGCAAATCAATCCATTCGCGCCTCAATCTCGTTAATCCCTAAAGTTAAAGTGAATAATGTTTACATCTAATTTTTTATTGTGTTTTTGGTTTTTAGATGAATGCTGAACATTTTGCATTGGTTTGCCATGATTTTGAACGATGGAATGATTATACATACATGTTGATGATTTATGTATGTTCATATTGACTTTATGATATGTTTTAAGGTGAAAACCCTATAAAATGACATCCAAGTGCCTTGCTAATTTTTATAAAGATTGTAAATATTATTTTGGAAATGGGATTTCAATTTTCTAATATTATATGGAATTTATATGAATTTATAGTAAAGAAAATGTTAATTTGATTTAATAATTATTTACCATTCAATAATAAAAGATTTGGGTCTGAAATTTTATATGTTGGAAAACTTATTAAAAAAGATTTTCTAGAATTTTTGTAGAATTTTCCTAAGTGTTTTAATGATTATATAAAATTATTTGAGGTATGTGACTTAAATGTTTTATATATAAAGAGAGAAGAAGGGGCTTTTTGTAAATTAATTCAGCTACAAAATCTGAAAAGTCGGTAGCACTTTTGCAAAACTGTAGTACGTTTTATTGGTAAGGAAAGAGGCAACCAACCAAAATTAGACACGTAAAGCAAGTTAGGTGAAAAGAACTATTTGCTTTATATTTTTCATTATTTCGAAGCCTTCGACACCAGGTTCCGCCTCCTTACTTTCGCCTCCGACACTATCGGAACCAATGTACATGGTATCAGTATACTTGTACGTAGTGAATTAGATGTAGGCGAAAGGTATAGAATCAAAACCAGGGGTTTTGAAGGGGTTGGGACTTTACTTTGGTTTTTAGAGGAAAATACACCTACTTGCTTTCGACTAAGTTGCTTTCAACTTGGTTAGCTTTCGACTGGATCAAATGGTTTTAAAAGGAATGGTTTCGACTGGGTTGCACTTTTGTTTTAAATAACTACTTTCGACTGAGTTGAAGCCTTTAGCTACCACTTCTTACCTTTCGATCTGGTTTCGAAAGGTTTTTTTTGTGTGCTAAAGACTTGGCCACCTCTCCAATGCTTTCGAAGGGATGTTTTAGACACCATCACTTCTTTACTTAGGAAATGGTTTCAAAACAGATTCTTTTGACTTAAATATTTTTAAGACCTTTTTTTTATAATTAAAGTAAAACTCAAATGGTTTCGAAAGAGAAAGCTTTAAAATGTTTCGAAGTAGATGCTTTTAACTTTAACGGGTTTCTGAACCTTTTGCTCTACTTGAAGGCAAAATCCAAATGTTTTCGACCGAGACATCTTTCAAAGGTTTCGAAGGGCAAATTTTTGAATGGTTTCGAAACATTTCCATGTGTTTTAAATTGAACCCAAAGTGCTTTCGAAAGGATTGATTCTTAACCGTTTCAAAAGGTTTTTAGGAATGATTTGAAAAGGGGTGGTTACCAGGGTTTCGACAGGGTCGAAAGGGAAGGTTTTTCCTATGTTTTTGAAAGGCAATATTTAAAAGGTTTTAAGGAAGGATGTCTAATGTTTTGAAGCTTTCAGAGAAAATAAAGGAAAATTTTTCCAATGTTTTCGAAAGGCTTTTATTGGTTTCGAAAGGGTCGCTTTCAATGGTCTCGAAGGGTTTATCTTTAAGGGTTTCGAAAGGGTTGCTTAAACGTTTTAAAATAAGGTTTCGAATGTATTAAATAGGCAATATAGCCCAAGTATTTTCAAGTTAAAAAGGGTTTTAACTTGTTTTGGAAGGATAGTTGATCCTCATAAGCGGCGTGGTCTCACTTAATATCAATAAAACGAGATGTAACAGAATTATTCACTCCGGGCTTGATATTCGACTCGAATTTTGTGTTTTCCCTCAAACTCTCGAGTGCCTAAAATTGATTTGAGTGGGCTGAGGGTTAAGGTTTTCAAGTTAGAAGTTTTGGTGAATAAAGCTTCCGGAGACGAGGTGGTGGCTGACGGATAGCTAATTAGGAATTGCAGATTGTTTCATTTATTTCTTATGTGTATTAAGTCAGATATGACTATATTGCTTTGATCAACCAAGGGGTCATCGTCATATGTCTCTCTTGGCATATTTTTGTAATGAATTTAATTAATCTTTACCTCAAAAACGATATGAGATTATGTAACTTGGATATGAATTTGTTTTGAAATGTAATCAGTAAAATATTATATTTTGAAAATCTATGATTTTTTCATATTCAAGTGCTTCTAATATTCTGGATACTATTATCATTACTGTATTTTGTCAGCAAAAGTTAATACTATAGATGACCGCAGCATCTGTAGCGCTTAATGTTTTTCCTCTAGATACAGGATGTTACAACTTGGTAGCAGAGCATGGTTTATGAAAAACTTTAAACTAAAAATGATTTTAAAACATACTCCTAAAGAATTAGAGTAAGATTGGGGTATTGGATAACTCTATAGTAACGTGCTTGTATTTGCTATATATAAGCGTACGCTTTATCTCTATTCTCCTATCCTTATTAGGTTATTTTTTATATCTCATAAGTTTTGAATACAGAAATGGAAGGTAGAAGAGGAAGAGTTAACCCAGAAGGGGATGACATCGATGGGAATGCTAGACCTACTACAAAGAGAACCTAAGGTCAGGCACAAGCATAGAATGTGGGTGCTGAGGTCCCGCAAGTTGGAATAGAAGTTATGTGTTAGTTTTTCAGGAATATGTTGCAGGCGGGAGTTGCAGCTCGAGTGTTAGGAGGGAATACTACAGGAATAGGGGTTCCAGAAGTTTCGGTTGATAAACATTATGGTAAGCTAAGTGGGGATTACAACAAGCTTGGAAGGAAGCCCTTTATTGAAATTAAAGATGCCGTTGAGGTAGAGAATAGGTTGCTGCATTGTGAAAGGATGTTTGCAGACTTGGGGCTCAATGATGAGCAGAAGTGGAGGTTGGCATCCAGACAGCTTCAGGAAGCCACTTTTTTTTGGTGGAATAGTGTGACTGTGGCAGTGGATGAGGAGATTATGGCCTAGGAAGATTTCAATGGGAGGTTCCAGGAGAGATTCATGTCTGCGATAGCACAGTCAGCTCTAATCAGAAAATCTGTTGAGTTAGACCAGGGGGAGATTCTTTTCTGGAGCATGCTAAAAATTTTGAGGAGTTGGCCAGATATGGTTATGCTTCAGTGGATACAGTGATGAAGAGGAATGAAAAGTTTATCAAGGTCTTGAAGCCTGAGTTAGCTAGGGCCACATTACCTCATATTTGAGGTCCTTTTAACTTTGTGGTGGAGATGGCCCTAAGGCACGAGGAGATTCTTGATTCTCTATAGAAGAGTAAGGCTAAAGAACTCTAGGTTGGGTAGAATAAGAAGAGGAAGTTCTTTCCTAAGAAAGGTGATCAGAAGGGTGGAGCAGCTAAGAATAGGAAGTATGAGATTGTTTGCTTCAAGTGCGATAAGAAGGGGCACTTTGCTAATGAGTGTCGTGTTAGGAAGGCTAAAGAAGTGGCTGGAAAGAAGAATGTCAGGTGCTTCCACTATGACCAGATCGACCATTGTAAGAGCTAGTGCAAGGATCCCACTAAGAATGGAAAAGGCAAGGTGTATGCATTGGAGCCTGTTGTGTCTAAGCTAACAGCTCATAAGAAAGGAAAGGCAATTTTGGGAGGTATGCTTCAGATTCATGGTATGTCTGTTAGCGTTCTATTTGATACCGATGCATCGTATTCTTTTATACCTAGATGTTTGATTGATAAGCTTAACCTAGAACCCACATATTTAGTTACTTCCTTACGTGTTGCGAATCCAATAGGAGGGTATGCAACTCTAGGGTTGAGATGCGACCAGTTAGAGTTTGAGTTATTAGGTCATGCTTCTGTTTTCAGTTTGCATGTGTTTGATTTTGTGGGGTTCGGGATTAATCTTGGGATGGATTGGTTAAGCGAGTACGATGCTGGGATATTTTGCCAGAATACAAAAATATTGCTTAGACACCTTGATTGCAGTAATCAGATAGTTTAAACCGTAGAAGGTTCTTGAGGTGAGATGTTTGCCTTGATGGGTGCTATGGAATTGGATGATGAGTTGAGTCGAGTTTTCATGGTTAGACAATTCACGGATGTTTTTGAGCCTATAGTCGGAATTCCACTGAAACGAGCCATCGAGTTTGGGATAGATTTTGTTCCGAGGATAAAGAACCAAGCAGGATGACCCCTACAGAGATGAGGGAGTTAAAGGTGCGGTTGGTGGATTTAGAAAGCAAGAGTTTTATCAGGTTGAGTAGTTCCCCTTGGGAAGCAACTACAGTGTTTGCTAAGAAATTAGACAGATCGTTAAGGCTATGTATCGATTATCGTAAGTTGAATGAGAGGACGATAAAGAATCAATATCTATTATCGAGGATTGATGATTTGTTTGACCAATTGAGTGGAGCAAGGTATTCTCGCAGTTGGATTTGGCGACGGGTTTCCATTAACTCAGAGTAGCAGAGGATAGTATACCTTTGGCGGCATTTAGGACCAGATATGGGTCTTACGAATGGTTAGTTATGTCGTTCTGACTGACTAATGCCCCAGGTTTCTTTATGGATTTGATGAACCAAGTTTTCCGTGTGCACTTGGACGGTGCAAATTGGTTTTCATAGATGATATCTTGATACGCTCTAAGAATGAAAGAGAGCATGAAGCTCACCTTAGAGTAGTGCTTGAGACGCTGAGGCAGCATTAGTTAAAGGCAAAGTTTTCAAAGTGTCATTTCTTGAAGAAGGAAGTGAAGTTTCTTGGTCATGCAGTCTCAGGGGATGGATTGTCAGTAGAACCAACTAAGATTGAGGCGGTGAATAGTTGGAAGAGACCCGAGATAGTGAAGAAGATAAAGAGTTTACTTGGATTGGTTGGTTATTATCGGAGTTTCATTAAGGATTTTTCGCGGATAGCGGCACCGATGACCAAGTTGACGAGAAAGGATGTTAAATTCATGTGGACCGGTAAGTGTGAAGAAGCATTCTAGATTTTAAAACACTTATCAGGCACCTATTTTGATTGTTCCAAAAGGGAACCAAGATTTGGGGGTTTACACAAATTCATGTAGAACAGGATTAGGAGACGTGTTGATGCAAAGAGGTAAAGTGATAGCTTATGCTTCTAGACAGCTTAGACTGCATGAATTCAGATATCCAAAGCATGATTTATAATTAGCTGTAGTTATTTTTGCTTTGAAGGTGTGGAGACATTACCATTTGGGAGAGAGGTCTGAGTTATATACAGATCATAAGTCATTGAAATATTTGTTCTCTCGAATGGAGTTGAACATGGGACAGCAGAGGTAGTAAGAGTTTATCGTTGCTTATGATTTTGGAATTGAGTACACACCGGGGAAAGGCAACATGGTTGTAGATGTACTCAGCAAGAAACATCAGAATGTAGTATTAGCAATGATCGTTGAGTGGAAAGATCTGGAAGCGTTAGTAGATTGCAAAGTGTAGTGGAGATCTGAGACTGGGTTTAGCGGTGAAACCATAGTGTTATCTTGTTTAGAAGTTTGACCAATGATGATCGAAAATATTACTTCTAAACAGGAAGAAGATCCGGTCTTAGCTGAGCGAATTAGGAAGCTAAAAGATGGAACGGAGAGCGATGACTTGAAAGATTTCAGTCTTGACCAGAATGGGAGGTTGAGAAAGAAAGGAAGATTATGTATTCCAAGTGTGGGAAACAAAAGGAAAGAATTCGTAGAGGAATGCCATCTTTCGAAGTTCTCTATTCATCTAGGATGTACTAAGATGTATCATGATATGAAGAGGAGTTTCTTCTTGGAAGACATAAAGCGGGATATTGGTTTCTGTGTAAAGCAGTGCTTGATTTGCCAACAGGCAAAGGCGGAACACCAGAAGCCAAGTGGGTTGCTTCAACCGTTGGATATCCCAGTATGAAAGTGGGATTCTATTTCCATGGATTTTATTGATGGGTTGCCAAGTCAAACTGAGGAAATGATAGTATATGGGTCATAGTGGACAGGTTGACCAAGAGTTTCCATTTCATTCTAGTTAGGTCAACCGAGACGGCACCTGTTTTGGCGAAGTTGTTTATGAAGAATGCACTTAAATTTCATGGAATTCATAGTAACATAGTTAGTGATAGAGATTCTTTAATCACTAGCGAGTTCTGGAAGAGTCTACAGGCAGTTTTGGGAACCAAGCTCAATATGTGTACCGCTTACCATCCGCAGACAGATAGGAAAATGGAGAAGTTGACAAACTCTTGGAAGATTTGTTAAGTGCTTATGTTCTAGATTTCAGGGGATCATAGGAAGACCATCTACATTTAATCAATTTTTTGTATAACAACAGTTATCAGACTAATATTGGGATGGCACTGGTTAAAGCTTTGTATGAAAGGCCATGCATATATCCCGTATGTTAGATAGAAATCGAGGATAGGTTAGTTCTTGGTCTAGATTTGCTCAGGGAAGTTACAGAAACGATCAAGGTCATTCAGACTAGAATGAAGGAGGCTTAGTCTAGGAATAAAAGTTATGCAGATAAGAGACGAAAAGATTTAGAATTCTCGGTTGGAGATCAGGTTTTCGTCAAAGTATCATGTGCTTAGATTTGGAAAATCAGGAAAGTTAGCACCGAGATTCGTTGGACCTTTTCCTATTATTGAGAGGATCGGGATGCTTGCGTATAGAATTGAGTTACCGAGCAGTTTGGCAAGTGTCACCAATGTTTTTCATGTTTCTCATATCATAAAGTGAGTTAGAATCCCGAAGACTACAATTGCACTGACTGTGCTAGATGATTTAGTGGTAGAACCGATTTGACCATAATAAGAAAGGCTACACGTATTGTTGCGAGAGATGAGAAGAGGCCTAGAATCAAGACGGTCGGATTAGTCAAAGTCCAATGGAGCGACGATGACAGGAACGACACTTTCGAGATTGAGAGAAGGATTAGAGATACTTATCCCGACTTATTTGATGGTAAGTTTTACCTTCTTGTTTGATTTGTTGTGTACCTTATCGTAATTTCGAGGAAGAAATTCTTTAAGGAGGGGAGTCAGTAACACCCCAGATTTTTGGTAATATTATTTAGGATATTTAATTAGCTAAATTAAATAAAATAAGATGTTGATTAAGGGATTGAGATTTGACTTAATTAAGGGGTAGCCATGCCATATAAACAATAAATTAAAATAAGAGTTTAAATTGAAATAGAGGAGGGATAAAATAATAAATATGCCATTCTTATACCCTAAACCCTAGATCATGTCGCTCTACACGTCCATTTTCATTTTATCAAAAAAAATTAAAATCTAAAGCCGGCCACCATTAAAAGAACAAGAGGAAGAAGATAGAGAAAAACTAAGGAAGAAGCTTAAGCAAATCAAGTCCATTCACATCTCATTCTCTTTAATCTCGAATGCTAAGGTGAATAATGTTTACATTTCATTTTTGATTGAGTTTTCAGTTTTTAGATGAATGTCGAATATTTTGCATTGATTTTCCATGATTTTGAATGATGGAATGATTATATAAACATGTTGATGATTTATGCATTTTCATATTGATTTTATGATATGTTTTAAGGTGAAAACCCTATAAGATGACATCCAAATGCCTTGCTAATTTTTATGAAAATCATAAATATTATTTTGGAAATAGGTTACAAATTTCATAATTATTTGAAATTATGTGGAATTTATATGAATTTTCTAGTAAAGAAAATGTTTATTTGGGCTAATAATTATTTACGGTTAAATAATAAAAGATTTTGTTTAAAAATTTTATATGTTGGAAAACATATTAAAAGAGATTTTTTAGAAATTTTCTAGAATTTTTCTAAGTGTTTTAATGGTTATACAAATTTTTTTAAGGTATGGGACTTAAATATTTTATATAATAAAGAGAGGAGAAGGGGCTTTTTGTAAATTAATTTAGATTATAAAATCTGAAAAGTTGGCAACACTTTTGGAAAAACTATAGTATTTTTTATTAGTGAAGAAAAAGGCATCCAATCAAAATTAAACACGTAAAGCAGATTAGGTTAAAAGAACTATTTGCTACATATTCTTCACTGTTTCTAAGCCTTTGACACCAGGTTCCACCGCCCTACTTCGCATCCGATGCTATCGAAAGCAACGCACATGGTATCAGTTTACTGGTACGTAGTGAATTGGATGTAGGCAGAAGGTATAGATGTTTTTAAGACCCTTTTTCTATAATTGAAGTAAAAGCCAAATAGCTTCAAATAGCTTTGAAAGAGATAGTTTTAAAAGGTTTCAAAGTAGATGCTTTGGACTTTAATGGGTTTTTGATCCTTTTGCTCTACTTGAAGGCAAAATCCAAATGGTTTTGACCGAGACGTCTTTCAAAGGTTTCAAAGGGGCAAATTTTTGAATGGTTTCAAAAGGTTTCCACATGTTTTAAATTGAACCCAAAGTGCTTTCGAAAAGATTGAGTTTTAACCATTTCAAAAGTTTTTAGGAATGGTTTCGAAAGGGATGGTTCCCCAGTGTTTTGACATGGTCTAAATGGAAGGTTTTTCCTATATTTTCGAAAGGCAATATTTAAATGGTTTTAAAAGAGGATGTATAATGTTTTGAGCTTTTGGAGAAAAGAAAGGAAAGGTTTTCCAATGTTTTCGTAAGGTATTTATCGGTTTCGAAAGGATAACTTTCAAATGTTTTGAAAGGGTTACATTCAAGGGTTTCAAAAGGGTTGTTTAAAGGTTTTAAACAAAGGTTTCGAATGTATTAAATATGCAATGTTGCCTAAGTATTTTCAAGTTAAAAAGGGTTTTAACTTGTTTTGGAAGGATAGCTAATCCTCATAAAAATCCATCAATATTATTTTGAGTAAAGTGTGTGTGTGTATGTGTATCATGGAAAAATAGCTTAGAGTAAAGCTAAGAAAATATTTTCCTTGTATAAATATGATTTAAAAGGTTAAATCATTTGAAACGATTTTCAAGGAAAAAGATAAAGGGTAGTTAACCCTAAGAAAATGATTCGGACAATTAGTCCATTTTGATCCAGATAGTTAGTCCTGTTTGTGGGTGGTCAGTCCAGTTTTATGGACAGACGGTTCATTTGTTAGCATAACGGACCTTGCTATTATGTGTGGATAGATAGTCTACTTATTACCTATTTTATGGATAGATAGTCCATTTATTAGCATAAACGATATTGCTATTTTGATATAATTAGTTTGATTAACCAGTTTGGTTGCAGGAAAGGATTTGCAAAATATATGTTTTAAAGAGAATATTAGTGACAGGAAACATGTTCGTCTCACTTAATATCAGTAAACCGAGACGTAACAGAATTATTCACACCATGCTTTATGTCTGACTCGAGGTTTTTGTTTCCCCTCAAACTCTCGGCTGCTCAAAATTGATTTGAGTAGGCTAAGGGTTAAGGTTTTCAGGTTAGAAATTTTAGCAAATAAAGCTTTCGAAGACGAGCATGCAGCTGACGGATAGCTAATTAAAAATTTCAGATTGTTTAGTTTTTTCCGCTGTGTATTAAGTCGGATATGACTATGTCGCTTTGATCAACCAAGGGAACATCGTCATATGTCGCTCCTAGCGTATTTTTGTAATGATTATAATTAATATTTACCTGGGAAATGATATAGGATTATGTAACTTGGATATGAATTTGTTTTGTAATGTAATCAGTAAAATGTTGTTTTCTGAAAATTTGCGATTTTGTTCATATTCAAGTGCTTCTTGTTTGTACCAAAATAGGGCACTCTTCGGGCGTATTTGAAGAGATTAAAGTGAAGAATATAAATGGAAAATGAGGAAGATCTAAAAAACACACCAAAGACAGACAAATAGAAGTACTAAAACATAGAGATTTAGAATGATTCTGCGTTATAGCCTACGTCCACTATAGAAAGTTTGTTGTTTATTAACAACTCTCGCTGACTACAATTGTTTACAACTGAACACTCAAGGTACAATGAAGATTTCGGCAGAGTATCAGCGTTCCAGAGTCGAAAGTCTATTTTCTGGAGGCTTAGGACTGCTATTTATAGGTGTAGGCTGAAAATATCTATCTCAAATCTAGGAAGACTCCTTCGCTCACGTTGGTGGGCCCACCAGATCGATACGAGGTGGATATCCATGATCGATACAGATGAATTTCGTATCGAGCCAATATGACTCCATTTGGGTTAAGATCGATCAGAAGTCTAGTAGAGGTGGTATGGAAGCTCATGTGAAAATTTAGTGGCCTTTGGACTTGTAGATTTTGAGTTATGATCGATCCAATTTGTATTCGTGAAATGTTGTCGAGTGCGTATCGATACAACTTCGTATCGATGGCTTCATATCGATGTTGGCACGTATCGATCAGGGTGACATGATGCTATATTCTAGGATCGATCCTTTCACCTGTTCACTTTGCTTCCGCTCTTCGTATCGATTGCACAACCAAGAAAAAGAAATTGTCTTCGTTCCCAAATTGCTCAACTCCTTGATCCCTCGAATTAGCTGCCTAAATTAGGTATCTAACCAACTATCTCACATTAGAAATGACAAGGCTTGAGTTTTAATATCATTCCATTCGTATTAACGACCAAGTTTGGTGAGGAGGAGGCCGGAGATGGTCGGAGTAAGGTCGAGGAAGGAGGAGATGGTTCCTGTGTTGCATGAGTTGATCGGAGAAGAAGAAGTGTAGATGGATATGTAGAAGCCTCTAGTATCAATCTTGGATGAGGGGATACAGTTTGGATCGATCTGGATGCAGTAGAACTTCGTATCGAATGTTAGAAGTGTTTCGTATCGTTAGATCGTAAGTTTTCGTACCGATCAACTAATGATGGCCTTCGTATCGGTCTAGAGTGATCGATATGAAATCCAAGGTCCAGTGATTGATACGAAGCAGAGGGAGTGTGACATTTTGAGAATCCATACCCTCTGAATCGGCAATAATCCACACATGTACGATCCAAAAAGCAAAGACTAATGGAAAGTTAGGAGAAAGAAAAGAAGAGAGAAGAAGAGAAGAGAAGAGAAGAGAAGAGAAGAAAGAGAGAAGATAGAAGAAAAACAGAATAATACAGAACCTCACATCGCAGCGGATAATATATAATATCATATCAATGATCTTTACAAAACAGAAACTGTATATATATACACATCAATTAGAATTCAACAATCAATCAATAATTATCAGCCTGAACAGTTATAATAAGTTGTCCTTACAAATGCCGATAATATAAAACAACTAAGCAATGCAGCGGATAATCAAGCAAATACGGATGTACGAAAATGAAGTTCTCCAGCTCTCCCGCTGAAGCTTCGAAAGCATCAAATCTAGACCTGTAAATATACTCGGTCTGACCCGAACATTAAAAGGAAAGAACGCCCGGATCAGTCTGGTAAACCAGCGTGAGAAACACACTCAACTGAATTTATTAAATTACCAAACTTATCCTTTATCAAAACAAAAGTATCTCGTAAGACAAGTCCACACATAAACACGGACATGTTTTTACCTTACGATAACTAAAACATTTTTATATATAAAAACGTTTGATATTATTTCTAATGACATTCTTTTGAAATCACTTTTCAAATAAACTTATTCAAATAAGGTATCAATACCTGGACTAAGTCTAACAGAATATATCCGTACTGGGTCAACGGAATATACCGAACGAAATATACGATACCAAAAAGGGGTAGCTGAAATGTTTGCAAGTCATTACAGCTATTTTGGGAATACAATCAAAACTGTAAATCTCGTATTGGGATTGGATTTCCAACGTGATAGAAAACTAGTGGAAAGATCAATCTGTATCCACCGCTTACGTCCATGACTCAGATGTCGTTATACAACAACATAAATGGCTAAAAGTTGATGCAATCTGCGAATAACATCCAAGGGCTCGGACTTCGCGCATCCCTGCCATGAGGTCCAGACGTATCTGGTACCTGGGGATCAGAACATCTGATAACCTAAATCACTACTATCCGAAATGCGAGTATACATCTGACCACATAGAATCCCATCATAACCGGGGTGTGAGGCTTGCATGGCTATGATTACCTTTCACATATCACATATCACATCACTTTGAATGCCACATGGCCATTTCCGTTGACTAATAATTGCCTTCCACAAAAATACAACCCTTAAGCTCATACGTCTCAAGGACGGTGTTAAGCTAAGAGAAGTTGCTTTCACCACCACCATTGATGTACGTTTGTAAAAACCAATGTACGTAATATTTAGAAATGCAATGTCAGACAAACATCCATACAATTTGTCTAGGAACAGGACAAATCGAAGGTACTTTCCTACCACATCCTGTCGGGAAATCCTTAGGATTAGTAGCGAATAGTCTTCGCATTGGATATCATAATGAAGATACCACTGCTACTATATGTAAATTAGGATTTTAACCCCAAACGATCAACTAGCAGTCCCCCACTATGAAAATCCAAAATATCAATATCATCATAAGCAACCTGTACAATCGTCGCATATACATTGGTCTGAATTGGTTTTCAGATAAATCTGATCCCGGCCTCTTTGCACCAACAACGTAAAAGCGTTTCTCAACCTCACACAGAAACTAAGTCTCATAGACTTATCACGTTTCCAACTTTCAACTTGCTATCCTTCGGGCCAAGAAGGAAGCTCGATAGATTGGAGTAATACTCCGCACTACACGAATCAACATCCTCAACACAAACGATAATCAAGCTACATAGAAGGCTGCGTACTAAGTATAGGACTAAATAGTTCCCACATCAAGTCGAGGAACTAAAATTTGGCCAAGATCGATAGTCGGTTATTTAACTTCAAAGCAAACAAACAAATATTTAGCACCATAACAATCACTAGGCCCTTTTAATTAATCTTTTACTAATTAAATCACTTGCCAAATATTCACTCCAAATTATCTTTAAAAAGATATATTCTCAAAACCATTTCAACTTCTATATTGGAAAATATTTCCAATTACTTATTTAGTAATAAGTAATTCCCAATTCTATTTATTTTCAACACTTAGAAAATATTACATATACTTAAATTAGAATTAAGTATATATTTTATTCTTTAAGGAAAACATTCACTTTAAACACATTTAGTTGGATCAAAACGAATGTTGCGTAAAACATCGTTACGACAAACCAAAATCACTAGTATAGAGATTCGAAAATTAGATAGATATATAAACCCCAATATTATATAAAAACATTTTCTTTCGAAAATCATTTACTATAACAACAATGTTATAGTCCATCAATTCCTTATTTCTCGAAAACGTCTATTTCAACAATGAATGTTGAAATTTATGGTTTCGATATTCAACACATTTTAAAACAACTTCAAATCGTTTAACTCCATTTAAAAGATCACTTTCAAAACATTTACTTAATTTCAAAAGATTATTCACTATCCAAAATCGTGAATATAGTTCGTTCACCAAATTCAATAATTCTACACATTTTATTTTAAAGTAAAATCCACTATCCAAAATCATGGATTTAATACCTAATCAAATTTATTACTATTGCACTTTTATTAAAGGATTATCCACTATCCAAAATCGTGGATATAATTCCATTAATAACTATAATAATTATCTTATCAAAATCAATTGATTTCAGATTTATAAAACAATGTTTATAAATTCCATTTCTATTTATAAAAACTTCAATTTATAAAATCCCTTAATTTACCAATTCTATATATATCTTACTTATATTCCAAAGTCCAATGTATAAGTTAATTACTTATAATCCATTTATTTACAAAAGCCATTCATTTTATAACTTCATAATTATAAATCTTATTTACTTATAAAAATCCATTTATAACTTCATTTTAAACACTTTCAAAACTCCTTTATAATTTCATCACTTTGATTTATAAAAATTCAATTTTATAAATATCATACATAAACCATTTATAATAAATCAAAAACTACAATTTATACTATTTTACAAAAAAGTTAACTTCCTATTTCAAAAATCCAATTCTTATTATATTTCCTAAAAATCATAATTTTTATAACAATAAAAATTATAACAATTATTTATTTAAAATAAATAAATTTCCTTAACAGTTCAAAATTCAATAAACGTATATTTCCAAATCATTTTGAAAAATCCTTTTAAATTTGGAAATCATCACTTTAAATTTTTTAAATTTCCAAAATATGGCCAAATGCTGCAACGGCACTAAATACAACAATCGCGGCATCCAAAACATCATATATCATATGATAACAGAATATATAACAATATCTGCAAATAAATCAATACTGGTGCGGAATCCAGTTGGATCCCTCCAACCTGTCGCCTGTAATAAATATACATATAAAAATATGTGTACAAAGTCCCTTTAAAGGCAGACGCGCGTACAAAGTGTCTTCTACTCATACACGGGAACGTATAGGGTCATCTGCTCCACTATGCAGGAATATATCCAAATACCAATCAATATATCATATATCATCCAAACAATCATCAATCATCATATAATAAATTATTTCTCACTTATATAAAAATATCAGTGAGTTAGAAAGAGTGAGTTGTACTCACATTGTTTGTAGTCGTTGCGATAGCGATTTATTCCAATTAAAATTAAACAAATGTTTAATTTCAACCAAAATTTTCACTAGCTCAAATAAATCATAATCCAGTTCCATAATGTAGTTCTCGTCAATACGGACACAATGCAATTCGTTTCGTACGAAACCGACCTCGTATGAAGTAGTTATTCATTTTTAAAGTTTATATGAATTTATAGTATAATTTACAAAGTTAATTTTTTTTATTTTTTAAAACCTTTATCATCCAGTCCGTAGATTTTGAAAGATGAAATCGTGGCCATGTATTCTATCTTCTCCCCCATCGTTCAAAAACGAATGAGATAACCCAATAGCCGCCACTCAACCCTAATTGCCGCAACCACCATCGACCATTCCAACTTGATCAACCACAACACTTCGAAAGCTCGTGCTCGCCTCTAGAGTCACCCGTGATTTGGCTAAGTTCGGTCGTGCCGGTGTGGGGAAAAACATGGGAGAATGTTGCGCGTTCGAACCCATTTTTTCGTTTATCCATCTCGTCTTTGTCGATCATAACCGTTGGATTCAAAGTTCTCGACGTTGTCTATAGCTTTGTAGTTGAAACTTTTTCGAATAGATCGATGGATTTGAAGATAATTGAGGAGAAACGAAATGAAATTCTGGCCATTAACAAGAAGTGGCGGCTAGGGCTTGGAAACCCTAATGCTTGCGAAAAATGAAATGATGGAGGGCTTTTATAGAAAATTTCGCGACACTATTCACTTGAAATTTTTTTTGAACTCGAAACGAAGCATGCCGCCTGGCATTTATAAAGTTTTACCCCCATTCTGAACACAATGGAATATATATCGGGAGCCAATTCGATCATATTTGTAAGATAGGTTTTCAAATCGAATTATTTAAATTCACCTAAACAAATTTCTACGCATTTTAGCTTGCCCCAAACAAACCGTAAATCCGATTGACATGAAATTTGAAATCTTACAATAATATAACATTACAGATCCAATGAGACTGGTTTCATCAAAATCCATGACTGTTTGAAAAATGTCTATTTTTACACATCAGTTAAATACTAAAACATTCAATTTCTTCAAATTAACTTTTATTTCGATTTTAAAAGTCCTGTAACATCATTCTAGTCCAAATAGAATTTACTTCAACTTTGTAAATCATTTTTATTCACTTTAAATCCAAATATCAATTATTTTAACGATTTCAAATATTAAATTAACCATTTAATTATCCAATTAAATCACGATATTTGAAATTTAAGTTATTCAGTTTATAAAATTTACTTATGAATATTTAAAATCAATTAAATATATCAATTTCAAATGACTGAAATTCCGGGTCATTACATTCTCCCCTACTTAAAAGAATTTCGTCCTCGAAATTACCAAATAAGAAAAAGTCACAAAATCAATTAACTTTTCAAAACAATTCGTTAAAACTATATTTACCAAATCTCTAAGTGTTTAACTTTCCCAAAATCATTCAATTACATTTCATACAAAAACTTTTCTAAGTTTTCAAATCCTTTCGTAGTTATCTTTTCAAAAGTACTAATATCGTTTAACTTTCAACTCAAAAACCAAAACTTTAGTTATCAAAAGTTTTCCAAAATTTTCTAACGCCTCAAATTTTCAAAAAAATTCGCCATAGTCTCCTTTGCACGGTTCGATCGTAGTAGGATTACAACATATATATATCACGAATATACATCTCATCTCTGAGGATGAGGCATCCCGTAGGGACAAAGTGTAAAAGTACGATATGTAATCCGAGATACGTACCTTATATATTATTAGCGAGCATATACGGCTAATATAGCGCGAAAGCGAGCTCCAAATGTGAAGCAAGCGCAATCCGTACCTACTATACACTCAACACACAATGAGAAATATGTATATAGAAAATAATATCAATACAACAACTATATATGCCAATATAGCAAATGCAATCAAAACAACAAATCCTGCTATCAACCAACTATTACCCAACAAACATCCAACAAATCAATATATATCTAACAATCCATAACCAAACCAGTATAAATTCACTTGTTATTGATATTTAATGAATTGGTTATCAATTTAATCACATTTGATTTATTAACATTGGATTACTAACATTCATTTACTCAATTAGTTTACATTCACTAATTTACATTCAAGTTTGTTTACTTTCACGTTAAATCAAATCAATTTCATTTCTATTTTGATTCATTTACTTCCAATTTAATTAATTCAATTTCATATGAATTTCTATACAATCAACTAACAACCATCTAATCAACCAATGTATAACCAACATTACCAAATTAATTTACTTTCAATTGGTTCAATATTCAATTTAGATTGAATTCTAATATTCACTATATTCACAACATCTTTACTTAAGTTTTATTCAAATTCTTAACACGACATTTCCAATCCTGATTCATTTTATAAATAAAGTAGAATTTCTTTATATAACTCAAATTCACATTCAATTAATTACTTCGATACCAAAATCAACTTTATTCAACATTACTTAAGCTATATTTCATTTTATTCTCACTTGCATTTACTTTCACTTATACAACTTAAGTTCACTACTAATTTAATTGAAATTCTATTTTATTTAACTTTATTTAAGTCAAATTTATATCACTATTCAAATTCAGATTTTGTTTTGCTTAACAAAATTGTTTAAGCATTTTAACAATTGGTTTTACTTACATTTTCTCACTTTATAAGTTATACAACTTATTTATATAAACTTCCAAATTCATATTATATAATCACTTAACCATTTAAGCTTATATTCTTACTTCAATAACTTATCTAATGTAGTTCAACTATACCTTCCTCTTGTTAAATTTCAAATCATATATCTAATATGCTAACTCAAATTTATTTCAACTTTACCAAAATTAAATGTTTACTTCATCTTATAAGTCCAAAACTCATTTTACTTATATTTATCAATTTCAACTTGGATTTTAAATTCAAATTTTTTTATCACAACAAACTTCAATTTTAATTTACTATTGGTAGCAAATCAATCATACAGAAACTCGAAAATGATACCGATGATGCTACAGTCGTCATCCTTATTATTTCCCAGCAACAGTAGTGAATTATGTGCTTTATGTTCTTTTTAAAAATTCCTTTTATAAATCACATTCATAAATCTTTCACTTATATAATTTCACTATTCGCTTTACTTATATAAGATTCATTCCAAATGTATTTATCTTATTTGGATTTATAATAATAAAACCTCTTTAACTTTGAAAAATAACTTTCAAATTTAACAGGATTTAAATTTTCAAATTCTTAGTCAAATCCTTTTTTTATTTATAACTCATATTTTTAAATATATTCATGTTGTTTCATTTCTTATATATAAGATTATTTCGTAATTGCAAATCATATTAATTATAATTCCATACTTATAATTCATTTGCTTATATAATTCATTCTTTCTCAATTATTGTTTTTATTAAGGTTATTCAAACAACTTTTATTAACTTATATATATTTATATTTTCAAACATTCAAACAATTCATTTATATATACTTTAATCATTCTGAAAAATTATTTCTTTTATATATAAAATATAATAGAGGTAAAATTATTTCATTTACCCAATTTAAAATAATACTATGTCGATTGCCTCATTTAAGCGTTTGGAAATCCCTATCGATAACATGGCATCCTACATATCGACCAGAATTGACAAACAACTCAACGGATAAGCAAACACAATATAAAATAATTTATATTCACCAACGAATACGGCCTCATATATATAATACACTCAAACACAATCTAGGGTGCTAATGTCCCTATCTATACTGAGTACACATCAAAGCTTAGGAACATACAAAATCTAAGCTCTAATACCACGTGTGACGTCCCGAGAATCTGTACCCTCTGAATCGACAATAATCCACACATGTACGATCCAAAAAGCAAAGACCGACGGAAAGTCGGGAGAAAGAAAAGAAGGGAGAAGAAGAGAAGAGAAGAAAGAAGCAAAACAGAACAATATAGGATCTCACATCGCAGCGGATAATATATAATATCATATCAATAATCTTTACAAAACAGAAACTGCATATATATACACATCAATCAGAGTTCAACAATCAATCAATAGTTATCATCCTGAATAGTTATAATAACCTATCCTTACAAATGCCGATAATTTAAAACAACTAAGCAATGCAGCGGATAATCAAGCTAATACGGATGTACGAAAATGAAGATCTCCAGCTCTCTTGCTGAAGCTACAAAAGCAACAAATCTAGACCTATAAACATACTGGGTCTGACCCGAGCATTGAAAGGGAAGAACGCTTGGATCAGTCTGATAAATCAGCGTGAGAAACACATTCAACTGAATTTATTAAATTACCAAACTTATCATTTACCAAAACAAAAGTATCTCATAAGACCAAGTCCACACATAAACACGGACATGTTTTTAACTTACGATAACTAAAACATTTTTATATATCAAAACGTTTGATATTATTTCTAATGACATTCTTTTGAAATCACATTTCAAATAAACTTATTCAAATAAGGTATCAATACCTAGACTAAGTCTAACGGAACATATCCGGACTAGGTCAATGGAATATACCGAACGGAATATATGATACCAAAAAGGGGTAGCTGAAATGTTTGCAAGTCATTACAGCTATTTTGGGAATACAATCAAAACCGTAAATCTCGTATTAGGATTGGATTTCCAACATAATAGGAAACCAGTGGAAAGATCAATCTGTATCCACGGCTTACGTTCATGCTCAGACGCCGTTATACAACAATACAAATGGCTAAAAGTGGATGCAATCTGTGAATAACATCCAAGGACTCGGACTTCGTGCATCCCTGCCATGAGGCCCAGACGTATCGGGTACCTGGGGCTCAAAACATATGATAACCCAAATCACTACTATCCGAAATGCGAGCATACATCTGACCACATAGAATCCCATCATAATTGGGGTGTGAGGCTCGTGAGGCTACGATTACCTTAAGCAACCTGCACAATCGCCGCATATACGTTGGTCCGAAATGGTTTTTCATATAAATCTGATCCCGGTCTCTTCGCACCAACAATGCAAAAGCGTTTCTCAACCTCACACAGAAACTAAGTCTCGTAGACTTATCACGTTTCCAACTTTCAACCTTCGGGCCAAGAAGGAAGCTTGATAGATTGGAGTAATACTCTGCACTACACGAATCAACATCCCCAACACAAACGATAATCATGCCTACATAGAAGGCTACGTACTAAGTGTATGACTAAATAGTTCCCACATCAAGTCGAGGAACTAAAATTTGGCCAAGATCGATAGTCGGTTATTTAACTATCAAAGCAAACAAACAAATATTTAGCACCATAACAATCACTAGGCCCTTTTAATTAATCTTTTATTAATTAAATCACTTACCAAATATTCACTTAAAATTATCTTTAAAAAGATATATTCTCAAAACCATTTCAACTTCTATATTGGAAAACATTTCCAAATACTTGTTCAATAATAAATAAGTCCTAATTCTATTTATTTTCAATACTTAAAAAATATTACATATACTTAAATCAGAATTAAGTATATATTTTATTCTTTAAGGTTCACTTTAAACACATTTAGTTGGATCAAAACGAATGTTGCATAAAACATCGTTACGACAACCCAAAATCACTAGTATAGGGATTCGAAAATTAGATAGATATATAAACCCTAATACTATATAGAAATATTTTCTTTCGAAAATCATTTACTATAACAACACTGTTATAGTCCATCATTTCCTTATTTCTCGAAAATGTCTATTTCAACAATGAATGTTGAAATCTATGGTTTCGATATTCAACACATTTTAAAACAACTTCAAATCATTTAACGCCATTTAAAAGATCACTTGTAAAACATTTACTTAATTTCAAAAGATTATTTACCGTCCAAGTTCGTGAATATAGTTCGTTCACCAAATTCAATACTTCTACACATTTTATTTTAAAGTAAAATCCACTATCCAAAATCGTGGATTTAATACCTAATCAAATTTATTACTATTGCACTTTGATTAAAAAATTATCCACTGTCCAAATCGTGGATATAATTCCTTTAATAACTATAATAACTAACTTATCAAATTCAATTGATTTCGGATTTATAAAACAATGTTTATAAATTCCATTTCTATTTATAAAAACTTCAATTTATAAAATCCCTTTATTTACCAATTCTATACATATCTTACTTATATTTCAAAGTCCAATTTATAAGTTAATTACTTATAATCCATTTATTTACAAAACCCATTCATTTTACAACTTCACAATTATAAATCTTATTTACTTATAAAAATCCATTTATAACTTCATTTTAAACACTTTCAAAACTCCTTTATAATTTCATCACTTTGATTTATAAAAATTCAATTTTATAAATCTCATATATAAACCATTTATAATAAATCAAAACCCATAATTTATACTATTTTACAAAATAGTTAACCTCCTATTTCAAAAATCCAATTCTTATTATATTTCCCAAAAAGCGTAAATTTTATAACAATAAAAATTATAACATTTATTTATTTAAAATAAATCAATTTCCTTAACAGTTCAAAATTCAATAAAACGTATATATCCAAAATCACTTTGAAAAATCCTTTTAAATTTGGAAATCATCACTTTAACCTTTTTAAATTTCCAAAATATGGCCAAATGCTACAACAACACTAAATACAACAATCATGGCATCCAAAACATCATATATCATATGATAACAGAATATATAACAATATCGGTAAATAAATCAATACTGGTGAGGAATCCAGTTGGATCCCTCCAACCTGTCACCTGCAATAAATATGCATATAAGAATATGTGTACAATGTCCGCTTCAAGGCAGACGCACGTACAAAGGGTCTTCCACTCATACACGGAAACGTATAGGGTCATCTGCTCCACTAAGCAGGAATATATCCAAATACCAATCAATATATCATATATCATCCAAACAATCATCAATCATCATATAATAAATTATTTCTCACTTATATAAAAATATCAGTGAGTCAAAAAGAGTGAGCTGTACTCACATTGCTTGTAGTCGTTGCGATAGAGATTTATTCCGATTAAAATTAAACAAGCATTTAATTTCAACCAAAATTTTCACTAGCTCAAGTAAATCTCAGTCCATCTCCATAACGTAGTGCTCGTCAATACGGACCCAATGCAGTTCGTTTCGTGCGAAACGGACCTCGTATGAAGAAGTTATACATTTTTAAAGTTTGTACGAATTTATAATATAATTTACAAAGTTAAATTTTTTATTTTTTAAAACCTTTATCATCCAGGCCGTAGATTTTGAAAGATGAAATAATGGCCATGTATTCTATCTTCTCCCCCATCGTTCGAAAATGAACGAGATAACCCAATAGCCGCCACTAAAGCCTAATTGCCGCAACCACCATCGACCATTTCAACTCGATCAACCACAGCCCTTCGAAAGCTCGTGCTCGCCTCTAGAGTCATCCGTGATTTGGCCAAGCTCAGTCGTGCCGACATGGGGAAAAACATGGGTGAACGTTGCGTTCGAACCCATTTTGCCGTCGATCCATCTCATCTTTCTCGATCATAACCGTTGGATCCAAAGTTCTCGACGTTGTCTACAACTTTATAGTTGAAACTTTTTCGAATAGATCGACGGATTTGAAGATAATTAAGGAGAAACGAAATGAAATTCGGCCCATTAACAAGAAGTGGCAGCTAGGACAAACCGTTTTAGCTTAGTCGGACAAACCGTAAATTCACTTAAACAGATTTCTCCGCGTTTTAGCTTGCCCCAAAAAACCGTAAATTCGATTGACACGACATTTGAAATCTTACAATAATATAACATTACGGATCCGATGAAACTAGTTTCGTCGAATTCCGAGACTTTTTGAAAAATGGCTATTTTTACCCGTCAATTAAATATTCAAATTCTTCAATTAACTTTTAATTCGATTTTAAAAGTCCTGTAACATCATTCTAATCCAAATAGAATTTATTTCAACTTTGTCAATCATTTTTATTCACTTTAAATCCAAATATCAATTATTTTAACAATTTCAAATATTAAATTAACCATTTAATTATCCAATTAAATCACGATATTTGAAATATAAGTTATTCAGTTTATAAAATTTACTTGTGAATATTTAAAATCAATTAAATATATAAATTTCAAATGACTGAAATTCTAGGTTGTTACAGAGAATTTGGCACCGATACGAAACGAATTCCATGTGATCGATACGCAGCATTGTTCCACTATCAATACGAATCATTGCTTCCTCCAATGGATACGAACCATGCTATTGGCGATATATACAAACAGACTTTATGGGTGATCGATACGATTTGTTTCCTCCTTGATGGATATGAATTGTCCATTTGGGGATCGATCCAAGCTTGAACTTGATGGAGATGAAATCCTTTGCACACTCAAACATTTGACTTCGACGAGCTTCTGCCTTACATAACTGGACTTGACTGTTTTACTGCATATCCGACTTCCCTTCGAAGCTCGCCGATGGAATTGTAACTTAAAAATTTTTGACGAACTTTAACTTGGATCGGCCTTCGAAGTCTGGATGGCACGGTTGTGAAGGTCAGCGATGACGTTCACTCCGATTGAATTTTGAAGTCTTGTCGTTCAAATGTCTTTTAAATTCCGTAGAATCTCTTAAGTAATATGTAACACTGCACTGCACAACACTTTCACGCACTTCACACTAGGGAAACACGGGTTTATTGTTGTCTAACGATGATTTTTACTGATCTCAATAGCTAGGGAACCAAGACGTTCGCAATCACTGGATGTCCAGAGTCTACCCTTTCCCAGAATTGAAATGCCGGTTATTGTAACCGATGCTATTAGCCCTGCTATGAATGAACTACCGGGAGCAGGTTTTATCACACATCCACATGACTCTGTTCCTTTCAATATTTCTAAAGATATGTTGGGCAAGATTTGTCTAAGGCATGGGCGGTTAATAGACGATGTCTCGTTGCCAGGATAGAGCCTACACTCCTTCGGAAGGGTACACAACCTGCAATAGATTTATATGTGTAGCTGGGACACTTCCTCCTTTTACCCAATTCATCTGAGAAGTTCTACTATTTTCGAGGATTGCTCCATCCCAATTGCATCCGAGTGGGTATGCCTTGTTGAACAGTCTTTTTGTCATCTTCATAGAGCATCTCTTCCGCCCCCCCCCCCCCAAACGATAGAAGAGATCAGATTCTTATTCAATGTAAACAGTCGTGGGGACAACCCTTTCTTCACTTTCTTAGAGGCAGTTAGGAATATTCAGATCACGAAAGGGGCATGGAGCAAGTTGAGTTATTTCAAGACCGAATGGTTCTTCGTTCGGTGTCCACCGGGGTTTGCCAGACGGTGGCTAGCAAGACGTAAGTGCCCTAGCCTCTTTGCTGATTAACTAGGTAATGGTACTTGATGTCGAGTCTAACACTTTGTTTTTTCAACAGCTTCAATTCCACGACCTGAAGGTACTCAGTATAAGGAGATAGTAAGAGTTCTTCAAGAGGTGCCCACCGAGTATAGAGAGATCGAAGAAGTCCTTACGGACGAAAATATGATTGCCGTTAGGCTAATTGATAGAGATCAAAGCATTAGACTCGTAGGAGTTCTTAAGACGGCCCTGGTGAGGCAAGCTCAAAGGAGAGCTTCAAGGATAATAATTACTGAACAAGGCGGTGATGAAAATATGTTTGCTGGAGACAACCCCAGGGCTGGGCCTTCGCAAAGTCTTCGATCTTTAGAGCGGAAAAGAAGAGGATAGTCTACTGCTAGAAAATATGTAAGGTGCAAAACCGTCATGATGTCTTTGCGTATCTCCAATCAAAAGATTTCTTCTTCACAGATAAAGAGTTTTTTCGAAGTACTGGAGAACATCCCTATTTCGAATGACCAGCCTTTGCATCAAGTTACCGGATTAGAGGGGCATCAAAGCGCCTTAGACATAGGAGAGCCAACTCCTTCGAGTACGGTCATTACAACTGGTTGGTTGGGGGGGTTTACACATGCATGCACACACTTCACTGCACCACACAATTGCTAACCATAGGCTATTCAATCCCTGGAGATAACTTACTCTGCTTTTCTTTTCACTTTACAGATATAATGTCGAAGAATGGATCCACGGTTAGCAGTTTTCGCATTGCATGACATTCTTCTAGTTCATATTCCAAAGCTTGCAGGCGCGAAGCCGAAAGGGATCGCGATCGGGGCTACTTCAGCTAGGAGAGGGATCGTTATGAAAGGGGTTATGATCGTCGGTATTCCAGCCAGGAACGTGAGTGCCGAGAGAGAGAGAGAGAGAGAGAGGGAGTATAGGTACAGCTCACGATCCCGCTCTCCTCCTCCTAGCATTCCTCCCAAACCATCTAGTTCTGGTAGACATCCTTCGGAGGCGCCTCGCCAAGTGGTACCTCCACAAACTTTAAGACCTGGCGAACAGCCCCACAGAACTAGGGTGGAAGCGCCTACTATTACTGCATCAGTGGCGATAGAGCTTACAGGTGAGTGAGCCATCCAAATAGCCAAGTTAAAAGAGGATTTCCCTAATATCTGTTTTAACGGCTTCCACTGCCCCCCAAACTTGAGGTTGATTCCAGAAGGGGCGGAGAAAACCGTGCACGACTATGTTTACGATGCTTATAGCCAATAATGTGAACTGAAGAAAATGGCAGAGAAGGCCTTGGCGGTGGCATTCGATTGGGCAAAGATAATCGAATAGCTGCAAAAAGATCTCGCTCAAAAAGATCGCATATTTCAAGTGCTCGCTGCTGAGAATGACACTTTGAGGAACTCGTAAACAGAGGCCTTGAAGAAAGTCGATGAGGCGAATAAAAAGATGGAGCAAACGAGGCAAGAGCATCTAGCTTTAGTTGATGATATGGGCTATAGATTTGCCACCATCACAACCGAGAGAGACAATGCGCTCAAGGAGCTTAATGACCTTAAGGCGAATTATGCTAAGGTCATCAAAAAAAAGGACGACGCTAATAAGGCCACCCAAGAGGCATGCAATCAGGCCGTGGAACTTAGGATTGAGCGGGATGCAGCTGTACTAAAGGTGCATGAAGCCGAGGCTAAGGTTGAGACTGAGGCCAGAATGGCAGAGACCGGGCTAGAGGGCAACATTGAGGATCTCCTTATTACTTATAATGTCAATGTTCTAAAGCATTGAAATCTGAGCTGGCTCGAAGATTACTCGTCAAATTTGTATAATTATTGGTGCCACTTGGTAGAAGATGAGAAAATGAACCACAGTACCACATCTGTTGAAGACGTCGAGCTAGAGAATCGGATATTGACTGAAGTTGAAAGAAAGGTTCCCCATGATGCCATTATTACTCATGCAAAGGAGAAGCATGCCGCTCAGCCTATGGATGTCAAAGAGGGGTCTAGAGTTGATCATCACGAAGTAAGGTTTGAAATACCTGCATTAATCCAACCCGAAATCACTTCTACAGTAGACCCTCCAATTGTACCTGCTTATGATCCTGATCAAACAAGTTTGTCTCCGTTTCACGAGAATGTTTCTAAAGATGCTCCGACTTCACCTACGAGCCAATCTGAGGAAGGCACTCTGAACACTCCTCGTATTTACTCAAAGTCCGGAGCATTGTTTGAAAATATCACCGACATCTTTCTTTTCCATTATTCAATTATAGAGTCAATACCAACCGAGCCTCCAACATCCTAAGGGCTGCATCTTAAGCAGTAGGCCTTTCTGATAGAGGCAACGACCGCTACGGTTGTCGCATCGACCGAGGAAGTTCAGGAGAGCACTTTTATTCTCGACAAACAAATGTTGGAAAAAATCCTCGGTCATCAGATCGATCCACTTACCGACTTGCCTTTTGTCATAGGCGAAGGTGCATTCACAGCCAGCTCCTCGAGCCCAACCGGCAGCATTCCCATGGATGCCTAAGCAATTCATAAGGAAGAGATTATGGCAGAGATCGATGCTGAAATGGAAGTTGCCGCACAGGTCGGTAGCATTGGAGGTGGTATGGTGGGCCCTGGCCCACCCCCTTTGCGTATGATTTCTCCCGGCGGTACAATCATTATCACTGGCGTACCTTCTATGACCTTCCATATTAAAAGTGTCCTTGCTCCTCCGACCACGCATTCAGAAAGTATTCCAATCCATATGAGTTCGGAGGAAGAGATTACCATAAGTCCCTCGGTTGGGGGTCAATCATGGAAAGGCAAAAGCTTGTAAAGACACCAAAGTGGTAGTTCGAGCGGATCGACTTCGAAGAAGGAGAAAAAGTCGAAGGAGTAAGCGTGTCCTCTTGCCTCTTCTTTTGGTAGATAGGTAGAATAGGACTTTATTTTGCTTTCTATAGGCCGTGTATAGATGTAGGTTCCTCCCCTGCTTATAGGAATGCTTGAAATAAGTCTTTTGTTCTTGTTTTGTTTCCAAAGAATAGTTGAAATAAAGTCTCCCTTTGTTTTCGGCATAAATCAGTGTTTATTTCCTTTAGCGTTTCGGCACTTGAATTTCCATTCAATGTACTTGTGAAGCTTTAATCTCTACATCAGACTTAGGTTCGGTTGTTAAGCCCCAGAGTCATGGCTTCGGGTCATAATCAAACATTAAGTCGAGTCCTAATATTGCACTGTCTCGATCAGTAGATGATACTTGAGTTTTTACCCCCAGTCTTGGGGATGAATTGAAGTGGTCGGTCAACAGTCGCCCATCAATAAGTACTTGCATCCGCATTCTGGGGATTGAGCTTGAGTGATGGCAGTCGGTTATGCCTTCTCAACATTTAAAATCATACCCACGCTCTAGGGACATAGGAGAATTCACGGGTGGTCAGTCACACCCGTTTAATACTTGGAGTCATATTCATGCTCCAGGGATAGGATGTGTTTTATGGGTGGTTAATTATTCCCATTTAATGTTGAAAGATATGTCCACACTCCGGGGACTTTAAGTTATTTTACGGGCAGTTAGTCACACTCGTTTAATGTTTAGAATTACATCTGCACTTTGGGGACTTAGATTGATTTGTGGGTGGTCAGTTACACCCAATTTGTGTTTATACTCTAGTCCACACTCTAGGTACTCGGAGTTGCCTCACGGGTGGTTGGTTCATACCAGTTTTATGTTTATAGTCCAGCCCGCGCTTTGGGACTTAGAGTTATTTAATGTTTATACTTCAATTCGCACTCCGGAAATCTGGAGTTGGTTGATGGATGGTCAGTCAACCCAATTTGGTGTTTATACTCCAGTTCACACTCTGAGGACAAAAGTGAGTTGGCGGGTGGTCATTTATACCCGACTATGTTTATACTCCAGTTCGCACTCCGGGAATCTAGAGTTGGCCGACAGATGGTCAGTCACATCTGTTTAGGCATTTGGATCTCGTTCGCACTCTAGGAATAAGGAGTTGGTCTAGGTAATGGACGGTCATATCACATCCACCTTGATTTGACAATCGATGTCATAGATGGATCGATCCATCCTCCTCAAACTTGGATTTAGAATTTGCACTCTAGCTTACACTTTGGGAACTGGAGTTCGTTGGAGGATTGTTTTATATCGATCCTTTTTTTTTTACTTCAGTGTAGTTGCTTGCCCTCGAGCTTGGGATTTCATTTAGCGAGTGACCAATCACAGTCACTCCCTATTTCAGTAAGTCCCAATGTAGGATTGAATTTAGCTCTTCATGCATTGTGATGGTCGCAAGACGCACTTCAAGAATCGTCGCTCTGGCTCGACGAGTTTGCATTTTATTGCTGAAATAAGAAAGTACGGTAAAGTCGGCTGCCTTATTACAAGTTCAAATTTTGAAATGTATAAACAAATTTCAAATGAAAAATAGGCTAAATGATTAAATAAAGCCCGTCAACTCCGAAGGTTCCGGGATCAAGGTCTCTAAGGAATTGGTTGTGGCGCTCGGGCCTAGGTCCAGGCGTTTATTATCAATTTTCTGAAAAACGGATGCAGAGAGATTCATCCATGCCATTGCCCTTCTCCTTACGCTGCGCGTCCCGAGCTCCACAACATAACAGGCACGTCCAACCTCCTGATCACCTTGAACAACTCCAACCCCGTTGTCAGTGGGGAACTTTAGAGCAAACATCATAAGGTGATAGTTGAGCTGAATTCAATGGGGGTTGGTCGGCCCAAGAAAGCATTGTATGGAGAATTGATATCTAACACAACAAATTGTAGCATCCGGACACTCCAATGATCTCCAATTCCAAACACAATTGGCAACTCCACCATCCCAGTGGGTGTCATTGCAGTTTCATTAAAGCCGTGTATGCGAGGCTGATATGGCTTCAGGTCCTTCGCCTCCATTTTCATCTGATCATAATCTTGTTTAAAAAGAATATTCACTAAGCTTCCACTATCTACCAAGATCCTTTTCATCCAAGTAGGACCTATTTGAGCTGATATGACTAGTGGATCAATAGTGGGGTCTTCGGCTCTATCAGTGTCTCTGTTTTGAAAAACGATATCGTTTGCTATCATCTTTTGTTATTTTGCCGGAGCCCCATCATCAGTATTACTGCAACATTCGAAGTCTGCATGCCTGATCAAACTGGCGTACGACTCCATTTCCTTCCAACTCTAATCAACCGAATGAGGACCACCACTAACTGTATTAATAACCAACCTCCCGTCGGTACGCGTGGGTTCCTCCGATCTAACATGATTCTGACCTTGATTCGGGTATGACGGGCTTGCACCTTCATTCTGTGGCACACGAACAAATTGTTCCAACTTTATCTCTTGGTTTAACTTCTCAATGATGTCACGCAAATGATGACATTCATTAGTATTGTGGCCATAGGAATCATGGAATCTATAGAATTTTCTAGTTTGAATTCGCCTTTCAGATGACTGTTTCGGAGTAGGCTTCTTATACTGGCCAATATAACAGGTTTGCAGATAGACATTCCCTAAGGATGTATTCAGGGGAGTAAATTGGTCAAACATGGAAGCTCTGCGTCTCGGTCCACGATTTTGGTCTCGCTCCTTACCCTGACCTCCATTGCCTTTCTGTTGGCTTTGCTTGTTCTGAATATTCAATTGTACCTTACTGGAACTCTCACCAGTCTATTTTAAAGCAACGTTACTTTGGATGCCTTTGACACTGCGCCCCACACCATCATGTTTTCTAGATTGTCTAGCGTCTTCTCTCCTTAAGAACTAGGCCGCCTTAACATAGAAACGATCCAATGACGCGGGGGGTTTTCCTACCAACCAATTGCCGAACTTGAAATCGGGATCAATTCCTTTAGTTAGCGCCATCAATATAGAGTTGTCATTTGGATTGCTGACCTTAGCACAGGCAGCGTGAAACCTTTCCAGATAATGTTTGAGTGCCTCTCCTAGAGCTTGAGAGACACTGGATACGGTGTTAACATCATTCAGCCTCGTGACGTGCATACGAAATTGTTCAATGAACTCGGTTGCCAACTGATCAAAGCATGAAATGGATCGAGGTGGTAAACGAGTAAACCACATGATTACGATGCCCTCTAGGGAAAAAGGAAAGCTTTTAGATTTAACCACATCGTCAGTTTGAGCGACGTTCATGAGCCATTCATACTTTAGGATGTGCTGATTGGTATCTGATCTCCCTTCATAAACAAGCAAAGTCGACATCCAGAATCAGTGAGGTGATTCAGCATAGAGGATGTCAATGTTGAATGGAGCATGACTTCAGAACATTCCCTAATCATCGTTAGTAAGGTCTTGACTTTCATGGATCATTTGACGGATCATGGTTGGAATATCTGGCATTTGGATATTCTGAGCCAAGGTGTGGTTGGGTTCCACAATGCATGGATGGTCCAGGCATGGTCGACGGTCCATGCCTCGCCTCATTGGTTCCAAGTCTTCGGGTACATAGGGTTCAGGAGTATGATTGTGTTAACAAAGGTTCGAATCTATTCTGTTTTGATTTCCATCTTCCAAGTCTATGGCGGCGGTAGCACGACCATTAGTAATGTGATAATTAATTGCCCCTCCTCGGGAGGAGAGTCCAGCCTGGTGACTTGTAGATGGACTAGCTCCTTCTTGTCCAAGATTCATAGTGCACCGATGCCCAGGAGTTTTCGTGTAACTTCCATCTAGCCGTGGACATGTAGATCTGTAATCAGAGGAAGCTAAGCTCTCCACTGATGAGTAGGAAGCTTGATCCCTTATGGATCTCCTTTATCTTTCTTGATTCAGTTGGTTGGTTAACTCCATGCTTGCACGGATCTGTTGGGTAAGCTGTTGGCGGCGTTGAGTCAACTCCTGCATCAACATTTGGAATTACTCCCTGGTGATAGGGTCTTGCGGATCTAAAGGTCCAGCTGAGTTCTGACCTGTAGTGGGTAGCTGAATGGGGTTATGTCTATCCATCCTTCTTGATCTGCAGTAGTTGAGCCGTCCTGGTAGTAACTATGGTGAATGATGTAGCTCCTTCTTAGATTTGATGCAATCTGAATAGGATGGATGAACTACTAGATATGAGATCTCGGTCTTCCTCTTAGATTCTTATAATCCAACAACGACAGTAGATCCAACGAGAAGGAGAAAAGCTGGGTTTTCTTAATGAAAGCACTAAAGTGTTTATACCAAAATTGGGCGCAACACTCTTCGGGAGTTTGTAGCCTACGTCCACTATAGAAAGTTTGTTGTTTATTAATAACTCTCGCCAATTACAATTGTTTGCTACAGAACACTCTAGCTACAATAAAGATTTCGGTAGAGTATCGGCATTCCAGAGTCAAAAGTCCATTTTCCAGAGGCTTAGGATTGCAATTTATAGGTGTAGACTAAAAATATCTGTCTCAAATCTCGGAAGACTCCTTCTCTCGCATGGATGGACCCACCAGATCGATCCGAGGTGGATTGGGATCGTTCCTAGATCGATACATACGAATTTCATATCGATCAATATGATGCCATTTGGGTCAAGATCGATTAAAAATCAAGTAGAGGTGATACGTAAGCTCTTATGAAAATTTGGTGGCATTTGGTATTGTAGATATTGAGTTATGATCGATCCAAGTTTGTATTCGTGAAACGTTACCGAGTTGGTATCGATACTACTTCGTATCGCTGGCTTTATATCGATGCTGGCACATGTCGATCAGGTGACGTGGTGTTATATTCTTCGATCGATCCACTTTCAATGCCGAGTGACCGAGTCTCCCACTTTTACATGCATTGTTTGTATCAACCTAGGATATCCTTTCGTATCGTTCTGCTGCACCTTACTTCGTATCGAATCCTGAACTATTTCGTATCGATAGCATAATGGTCATTCATGTCGATAGATGGACGATCTCTTCGTATCGATCATAGAGTAGGATTTCGTATCGATGATGCATGGCCTCCTTTCGTATCGATCAGTAACGATCGATACGAACCATGTGGGTGAAAGAACGATACGCAGAGTGTATTCATGGGACAGATACGAAGTGTCATTTATTGATGGACACAAAATGTTGTTAACATGATGGATACAAATCAGCTTCAGCTCGATGGATACGAAGGAAGTTAGTGGGCAATGGATATGAACTAAGTCTACCTAGGGAATGGATGCGAAATTGTATAGGTACGAGTAGAGTTGGTTTCCTCAACCTTGATCGATTAATATCTTGAGCATACGAACTATGATTGACTTGAAATTTGGAACGTATGCTTCCATAGCTTTGCTTGTCGCATCATATTGATTGTGGTTTGATCCGAACTTAATTTACAGTAAACCTGTGTATAACCGATCTTCAGGACGAACTGTCCTTGGTTTCCAGTTAATTCCTTGGTGTCACGGCCTTGCCAAAAGGTGGGATAATGCTCTTGATATTATGGATACCATTATCATTACTGTGTTTCGTCATCAGAAGTTAAAACTATAGATGACTGTAGCATCTGTAGCACTTAGCTTTTGGCCTCCAGATATGGAATGTTACACATGACCATAACACTAAGTTGCTGCAAGGGTCGAGGCTGCTGAATCAAAGTTGGAAGGAATATAGTAGTCTCTGAAAGATGGTGAGAAACTTCATGGCATTGTTTATGAGGGTGAAATAGCATGGCTAAAAAACTATATAGGATATGTCCATGCAAATTGCTCACCTAATCGAAAGGGAAGAAAACTTTGAAGGTAGGGAGGCAAAGAAGTTTTCTTAAATGAAAAGAGAAGGATGGAAGACTGATGCCCATAAACTCTTTACGGGCTTTACGAGGAATACTAAGAAAACTAAAGAAGACCTTTTTAATACTTTGGAAACCATGTGAGAAAAAGACATACTGAAGATATATGAATTTGAGGATTCATGGCATGATGCTCGGGGGAAGATCACCTCCTTCTTGGAAAAACTTAAACAGGAGAGAATTGACAGCAAGAAGGGGCTAGTTTTCCTATAGCACACCTGGAATTCCCTTAAATATTTCTATGTTCATTGGATTAGAATTTCTTATGTAATATTGTGGGTTCTGAAGTAACCATGGAAGGATTAATGGACCATTGGCTTGGAGCTTGCAATGACCCCCGAAGGACTTTCCCTATTAGTTCAACCCCGCCTTTAGCTACTATGTCGTAGGTGTCTTAGGGTAATATTGTTGGAAATCATGTAAGACAATGATTTTGCAAATTTTCATTGTTGGACATTATCTTTGCAAAGTTTCTGTGCGGATGAATATTTGGACATTATCTTTGCGAAGTTTCTATGCGAATGAATATTTCTCCTAAGTTGTAACTATACCGGGTAGATTTAGAGTTCTTTGCATAATTCATGTATTTATTGTGAGCACTTCACCTAGTTGTTTTTCTCTTTAATTTCACAGGTGTGGGCTCATTTGATTTTCACATTGCTTCTTTTGATTAAGACCCGGAGATGGCCATTTTTAAAAAGAAGCTTAATTCGACTCTAGATAGGGTTGTGGTATTAGAAGGTTTATTGAAAGATGTCGAGCATGCATACAAGATTGTCTACATGGATGAACTTAAAGCTTAGAAATATAAAGTTGAAGAATTAGATGGGCAGAATGCAAAACAAATTAGTTCTAAAGATTACCCCTCTGTAGCTTACGTGCTACTTATAGACTAGGTTCTGCCCCCTACTCCTTTCTGGAGCTGATCCAGACGATGTTCTTAAATGAAAGAATGATTTGAAAAACTATTGTGAGACAAAGTTTAATGAGTTGGAGGATCATTATAAGAAAGAATTGGTAACTTCTAGAACATGCACTTCACCTTACCTTTCTTCTTCATAAGAGCTCTTTGATCCATCTTCTAGGACATAGAGAAAACAAGGGGTAAACTTTTTGTGAAAGATCGAACGAAGTAGGTGGATCGCTATGGGACATGTGAATTTGTAACATCCCCCACTTTGAGGCCGAAACTAAGTGCTACGGATATTGAGTCATTCATAGTATTAATTTTCGGTGGCAAAATACAGCTATGTTAATCATATCAATAATCAGAAGAAAATAAATACGAAAATTTCCAAACGCAATTTAGTATCAAGTTTTCACATTTCATTTCATAAATAACATTACATACTCACGGCATAATCCCATTCACAATCCCACATTCAGAGAAAATATAATTATTAAAAAATACTCCAAAAGAGACATATGAAGTTGCCCCCTTAGTGGATAAGAGTCTAACATCTAGCAATTACATAACTTGTCATTACATCTATAAAGAAAAATCAAGCAACATAGCAGATTAGATAAGAACTCCTAAATAACTAGATTTCCTCCTGCGCATCTTTGGAAACTTATTCGTCTTACTGGAAACCTAGAAACCCTCTTGACCTACACAAATGCATACTCGAGAGTTTAAGGGGAAAAAATAAAATCTTCGGGTTAGACAAGCAATATGGTATGAATAATAACCAACCATCTCGGACCAAAATAGATAACTAAGGAGACCATGCCACTAAGCGAACGGGTTTTCCCCTCACTAGTATCTTAACCAAAACATAATCACCATATCCTATGCTCCTACTTCTACAGTGGTTAGAACATAGAAAATGAGCATTTGTAGTCAAGCAACATATACTAGACTACCCATCCCAATTTATTAGACTATCTGTCTTAAGTTCATCTGATTATCCATCTTAATTTCAAATGACTATCCGTCTTATTTCATCTGACTATTTGTCTTATATTTATGTGGACTACCCATCTCACATGTAAACATCTTATGGATTATCCATCCCCTCGCATGTAGATTACCCATCGCATATGGTTTCATTGTCAAAGTTATGTGATCTATCTATCTCACATATTTCCTTTATTTAAAATGATGTGGACTATCCATCCTACATCCCATAGTTTTCCTAGGATGACTATAAACCCTTCATTAATTATATAGATATTATCCATCTCCAGCATAATGTGGACAATCCATCACACATTCCATAGTTTTCCTAGGATGACTATGAACCCATCGCTTATCGCCATAATTCATCTTAAACCTAAACGTTCAACTCATGTCTATTGGTGTCTTCAATTAGGTTGTATAGCCCTTTAACTTATACATCTCAAAATGATGTGCATTATTAGCCCTAATGATCTATTTCAAAATTTTAAAATGAAATACATTGGTATCCCCAATGATTAATGTCGATACATAAAACAATGTGTCAATATGGTATACATTGGTATTCCCAACGAACAACATCAAATTTCTAAAGCATATATAGCGCGTCGAAGTTAATCTACACTGGTATCCCCAATGAACAATGTCAAACAAAACTTATGCCTTACCGCCATTAATACAAAAAATAAGCGGCATTCATGCGGCACTATACAATGTCGAACCACTATTTAAGGTTAGAAAACAAAAACTTGATTTTATAAATTACGTAGCTAACTATCGAAACCATAAGGTTATCGACCTTCTTAAACATAGGCTATCTCGCATCTTTAAAACATACTTTTAGTAAGCACAAAACAAAGCCTCGCCGGCATTGAAACAAAGAGTAACGACATCAATGCCGCTTGGCATTATTATTGAAAATCAGTCATTTGCGGCATTAATACCGTAATGTCGAAAAACATAGTACTTAGGCTCTATGCCATAAAACATAGCACTTTATCTCTATGTCGTAAAGCATAGTACTTCGGCTCTATGCCATAAAACATAGGGTGTCGACATTGAAAACCACACTATTAATTTCCTTTACATCGATATCGAAAACATGCGGCATCACCGTTAATATAGTTGATACTGAAATAGTTATATACGACGTCATTTAAAACTATGGTGAAAACTTATGGCGTTGTCATGCGGCATTAAAACATGTGGCGTCATTGACACCAAAGGCATGAATGCCGACCTTACTCATACTTCTCACTGGATTCATTCCATAACAACTGAGGTCGATATCTTATGCATCCGCTATAGCTAACGTCGAAAAGCATAGCTGTGATATAGATGATTGGGCATCAATGACGACGACGACAACGGCAATCCGGTAATTAATACAAAAACTATTTTATTTCTATCAAAAGCATTTCCTTTTCACCAAATCTTATTCCACCTCAAATTTCTATTGGATAACAATATACTTGTGTCTAAAATCTTTTCAAAAAACTGTCACAACCAGTTTTACTTTTCCAAACATAAATCAACTTTAGTTTAATTAATTATTAATTTAAATGCTTATCAAACATAATAAATCATAATCACTTGGGAAAAATCCCAAAAAATCACAAAATTTCATAAATATCTATTCTTTACCTTATAAAAATTTTAGGGAGAGAAAAATATATTTAATTATTTTTAATAATTAAACCCAAAATAAACATAATTTCCACATTAGGATATTCATAAAATATTCATTTTAACTTGGAAAATTATGAAATTAAAAAACCATCTCCAAAATAACATTTTACTAAATATATTAGAAAATCAAATCGATTGGAGATTAAAATCATAGATTTTACGCTTAAAACCAATTTAAATAATTTCATAAAAATTTCCTAATTTATTATTCTATCTAAACAATGATCATACAACCAAAACATGGCATAAATTATGAAAATAATCCGGGTATACCCATAGCCAAATTCGAAAACAACAATAGAGATGGTTCATTTATTATTCACATTAATTTAGATGTTCGAGTTAAGATTTGATGGTGTTTAGCTTCCCTAAGCTTTATCATCCAAATCCTCTTTGATAATGTTAGACTAAAATCAGTGGCGTTATTGACTGCACTCCTTTAAAAATATTTGTCCTCGAAATTTAGTAAGGACTACATAACAAGCATATCAAACATGCAAACAATGCTAGTATATCCTACCAGCTACAAACTCTATATATAACAAATATAGAACATACTATCATAACAACTCAAGATAAGTAGCCCTATTTCTATTCTCTATCTTTGAAGTGTAGTATTTATTGTTGTCACTCTACTAGACTTTCATCAGTCTAACTGTCTTGTTCCTTAGCTTATTCTTATATCTCGCTACAACACGAACTGATTACCTAACAATAGTCAGATCTGGTTCCACTGCTAAATCTTCCAATGCAGTTGGAGAAATAGTAGTCTCTTGATCATGCACATACTTTCTAAGTTAAGAAACATGAAAAACATTATAGACACCCGCCAAACTACTCGGTAACTCTACTCTATACGCGAGTTTCTCAGTCCTCACTATAACAGGGAATGGTCCAACATATCTCGGTGTCAGTTTCCCTGACTTACCAAACCGTACCACACCCTTCATCGGTGATACTTTAATGAAAACATGATCTCGAATCACGAACTCTAAATTGTTATGCCTCATTACTGCGTAACTTTTCTACCTGAACCGAGCTTCCCTCATCCTAACTCGGATTAACTCAATCTTCCCTATGGCTTCTCTCACCATATCTGGACCAAGGACCAATCTGCTCCAGTATCCAACCAACATGTTAGTGATCTGCACCAATATGTTAGTGATCTGCACGGCCTTCCATACAAAGCATCGAAAGGCGCCATTCCTATACTAATCTGATAATTATTATTATAGGAAAACTCAACTAAGTGCAAATCATAACCCACCAAAATCTACTACACAAGCTCTCAACAAATATTCAAGTACCATATTGACTCTCTCTGTCTGCCAATCCATCTTGCGCTATAAGTGGTACCCATCTTAAGCTTGGTACCTAAAAATTTCTATAAACTTTTCCAAAATTCACTAGTGAACAAGGCATCCCTATCACTGACTATACTACTAGGAATCTCATGCAGTCTAATAATATTCTTCAAAAACAACTTAGCCAGTACAAGTACCTCATGTTTGACTTAATGGGAATGAACTGTGCACTCTTGGTCAGTCTATTCACAATGATCCAAATACTTTCATTTTCCCCATTCGACCTTGGCAACCCGCCAAAAAAATCCTTGGATATCGAATCCCACTACAACACTGGTATATCTAAGGGCTGAAGCAAACCACTTGGGTTCTGATGCTTGGCTTTAACTTGCTGGCAATTCAAACATTGCTTCATCCATAAGCTTTCATCCCTTTTCATACCTTCCTAGAAGAAACTTCTATTCATATCCTGATACATCTTAGTTCCTCTAAGATGTATAGTAAACTTCGACCGATGACACTTCCTAAAACTTCCTTCCTTAGGTCACCAGGAACACATAACCGTCCCTTATTCCTTAACCATCCTCTCTGGTCAAGGCTCAAATCTTTTAGATCATTAGTCTCAGTTCCACTTTCCAATCTTCTAATCCTTTCGGCTAACAATGGATCATCTCTTTGCTTAGAAGCAATCCGCTCGATCAATACTGGTCGAACTTCCAAGCAAGATAATATGGCAGTACTTACTAGAACTAACAGCCGATCTTAACCGCACCCTACAATTAGTCAGCGCTTCTAAATCCTTTCATTCTACTAACATAGCTGACATCACATTCTGATGTTTTATGTTAAGTGCATCTGCCATTTTATTTCCTTTCCCTATGGTATACTCAATATAAAAAACGTAAGCCGTAAAAAACTCCAGCCACCTCTACCGTCTCATATTCAACTCTTTCCAAGAGAATAAATATCTCAAAGACTTATGATCTGTAAACAGCTCGAATCTCTCTCATAAGAGTTAGTGTCTCCATGCTTTCAATGCAAAACTCACCGCTGCCAACTCCAAATCATTAGTCGGATATCTAACTTCATATGGTCAGAGCAATCAAGAAGTGCAGGCAATTACTTTACCCCTTTGCATCAACAAAGCCCCTAATCCTGTTCCACATGTAACTATATACACCACTAAATTCTGATACCCATCCGGAACAACTAACACGAACACATTGGTTAATAAATGCTTTAATTTAAAGAATGCTTCTTCACATTTATCGAACCAAACAAACTTTACATCCTTCCTAGTTAGTTTAGTCAGGGGTGCTGCTTTTTGAGAGAAATCCTTGATAAATCTCTGGTAATAGCCAGCTAATCCAAGAAAACTCCTTATCTTGGTCACCATCTAGGGTCTCCCTCCAATTATTTATAGCTTCAATGGATCCACGGACAACCCTTTGTTTGAAACTACATGACCAAGAAATTTCACTTCTCTTTTCAGAAATGACACTTCGAAAACTTTTGCTTTTAGTTGAAGCTGCCTCAACGTCTCAAGCATTATTCTAAGGTAAATCTCGTGATCTCTTTCATCCTAAGAATATATCAAAATGTCATCAATGAACACAAACACAAACCTATCTAAGTGCTTTGGGAATATCCGGTTCATCAAGTATCACAAAGAAAGAAGTTGATTTTTTAATCCAAATGGCAATACTAACCACTTGTACGAACCATATCTCATTTGAAACGTCGTCAAAGGGATACCATTCTATACCACTCTCAATTGATGAAACCATGTCACCAAATCCAACTAGGAAAATACTTTGGCTCTACTCAACTAGTCAAATAAATCATCAATTCTCGGCAAAGGATATCTATTCTTTATCATCTTCTCATTCAACCTACGATAATCGATACATAATCTCAATGACCCATCCAGTTTCTTCATGAACACCGTGGTCGCTCCCCAAGACGAACTGCTAGGTCTAATAAAACTCTTTCCTTCTAAGTCCACTAGATGCACCTTAAACTCTTTTACCTCATTAGGTTTCATCATGTTAGGTGGTCTACTCATGGGTTTAGCTCGACGTACAAGGTCTATTCGAAACTTAATAGCTCATTCAATGGTAGTCCTATAACATGCTTAAAAAAATTTGAAAATTTTCTTTCAACTAAAACCCAATTTATCTCATCTTCAACTTCTATTGGCACCTAATAAAGAACAATCATCTAAACTCGAATTCTCAATTGAGTACATGATTCGGTCACTATTAGGGTGTCTCAATGTTATTTTCTTATCTTGGAAAAATATCCTAGCATCGTATCTGCTCAACCAATCCATACCAAAAATAATCCTAAAACCCGTAAAATAAAACATAAACAAACTATAGGAAAAAGTATAACCTAACAAGTCTAACTCTAGATGGTCACATCTTATCCCAAGAGTTTCACATCCTCCTATTGGATTCGCTACCCTTAAGGAAGTAACAAGGTATGGTGGTTCTAAATCTAACTTATCTACTAAACACTGAAAGATAAATGAATGCGATGCTCCAGTGTAAAACAATACTCTAGCTGGTATGTTATGAATCAAAAGCATACCTTCCATCATAGACTTTCCTTTCTCAACTGCAATCAATCTTGATGTAGACAGCTTCAAAGCAAACAACTTTTCTTTATTAGCCTTGGCTCCTTCTGGACATTTGTTCTTGTACACATGGTTACGATTAAAGCACTTCACATTCTACCTTCCCACAACCGTCTTACCATCAGCAGATCGACACTCATTAGCATAGTGCCTTCACTTGTCACACTTATAACAGATGATATTAGCTTTCCCTTTCTTGGTAGCTACACCCTTCTGAGCTCCCTTCTTCTTAAAGAATTTCATCTTCTTATTCTAAGAACTCTGGGTATCCACCGACTTTTCTTTCCCAAAAGTCGTAAGCATAGGTTAGCAAAAAAGAAGTTTGATTCGTTAAGGATTTAGTCGAGGTTCGGTTGGCCCATAATACCAGAGATAGCTCTTTCGCCCATTTTCCCTTAGCTTTCTGCAGCCTTTTCTTAAGTAACTTTTTAGTGGTTTTATTTATGGCTTCAACATGCTTATTCACATGTGGGTGTGTGATGGAGGAAAATCTCTTAATTATGCAATTCTTCTCACAAAGCTCTACAAACTCCTTACTTTCGAATATGGTGATTACTTTTCTTACCACAAAAGCGACTATCTTCTTTACAGTAATCATAGCTAAGGGTTCCATATCTACCCACTTGGTTAAGTAGTCTATTACCACTATGGCGTACTTTGTCCCTCCCATTGACATAAGAAGTGGACCTATTGAATTTATGCACCATACGTCGAACGACCATGGGGCGGCAAGTGGGATGAGCTCGGAGGATGGCTATTTGGGGATACTCATGAATCAATGACATTTGTCACGTCATCTTATGAATTCCCCCTCATCATAAAGCACTAAGGGCTAGTAATAACCATGTCTCAATGCTTTCTTCTCTAACTTGGCTCCACTTGAATGATCCCAACATTGGCCTTCATGTACTTCCTCACGTGACCCATACACCTCTTATTTGGTAACGTACCTAAGATAAGGGGTTGAGTACTCTCCCTTGTATAATATGTCATCAAAGTAGAAGTACGGAGCCTAGTATCTTATTTTTTGGGCTATGTTTCTGTTCTGGGGTAGGGTCCCATTTAGCAAAAATTGTTTAATGGGAGTCATCCAGTTGTTCCCCTCAATTTGCTGAAGTGTGGGTTCAACTGGGGACCATTCCTGATTTTTTTTTGTTTTATGATCTTAAGCCCCTTGAATTACTACTGTTGGGCTTAGGTTACGACCACCGATTTGATTCTGTTGTGCTTGGCTCTACCTAATGCTATATTAGTATTATCTTTATTTTATTTGTCACTTTGGCTAATGAGCCAGCAGACGAGTTATTTTCACGTAAAATTTGTTCTATGCTAAACAATTCGAATTGCTCTAGTAATTTCTTAGAATCCACATATTTGGCCAATGTTGGTTCCTTTGCTTGGTAATTACCTTACACTTGGTTCATAACTAATTGAGAATCGCTGTGAATTTTAATATAGGTTACCTTCATTACCTGGGCCATTCTCAAGCCTATGAGAAGAGCTTCGTATTCCGCAATGTTGTTGGCTACTTTGAAATCAAGCTGCACTGCTCTATACAGCTTGTACTTATCTAGAGTGATCGGTACATACCCAATTCCTGCCTCTCTTTCATTTGATGCTCATCCACAAATAGTTGCCAGAACTAAGGGGCTGAGGCTTCTTCCTCTGGTTTAGGTTCGGCTAGCAACGTGCATACTGCGATGAAGTCTACCGATGCTTGACCTTTGATTGCCCTTCGAGGACAATAAGTAATGTCGTACTGACTGAGCTCTATTGCCCATTTTAGTAAGCAGCCTGATGTTTTTGCCTTTTCAAGTATCTACCTTAAGGGTTTGTTTGAGAGGACATTTTTGGAATATGCTTGAAAATAGGGCTGCAGCTTCCTTGCTGTAAGGAGCAAGTTGTAAGCTAGCTTTTAAATGGCTGAGTAGTTCCATTCTGCTCTTGGTAACCGTTTGGTTGTGAAGTAGATGGACCTCTGGTTCCCTTCATCCTCTCGTGTTACTGCAGCACTAACAGCTTTATCAGTTACAGCTAAATAAACATACAAATCCTTACTAATTATGGGCTTAAATAGTATGGGAGTGTTAATCCAATGATTCTTTAGGTTTTGGAATGCTGCTTTGAATTTCTCCATCCATTTGAAATTTCACCCTTTCTTTACCTGGTTGAAGAATGGGATGCACTTGTCCGTTGCTTTTGCTGCGAATTTGCTCAGTGCTGCCACTGTACCATTTAGGCTCATTAGATCCTTCGGTTTTTCTAGGATCCCCATATGTCTTATGGCTTCAATCTTCTCAAGGTTCGTTTCTATTCCACGCACACTTACTAAGTATCCCAGTAACTTCCATGACTGAATAGCAAAGGTAAATTTTTGGGGATTCGACTTCATATTCTGTTGCCTCACGGCTTCAAATGTTTGCTCTTGGTCTTGAATATGAATTGGTGCTACCTTTGACTTGACCAGCATATCATCCACATATGCCTCGATATTCTTTTCAATCTGATATGAGAACATCATATTGGCCATCCTTTGATATGTTGCTCTAGTGTTTTTGAGACCAAATGGCATGACTTTGTAACAGTACAATCTGTTAGAACCTCCATCTATAGTTTCGATGACAACAACTATACAGTCGTATATATATTTCAAATATCTTTATGCAGGGACAATTCACTACAAGCAAGAAGACAATTTTGAAGACATGAGGCAAAGCATGAATATTAAGTTATTAGTATGTATATATATGATCGTAGAATAGTTATGTAAAATCTCCTTAAGTATATATACAAAAATGCACAAAACTTCAAAAACATAGAAAAATGCCTGAGTCAGACGTCTTAATGCTGAACACCAGATGTATGAGTTTTGTTTCTGGATTTTTTTAAATATACCAGGTCAAACGTCTAACCTTCCTTACCAGACGTCTAAAACTGGACTTGGGATTTTTTTTTTTAAAAAGGCATAACCGCCATATTTGAATGGATGCTTCTATGTCTCTTCTCCAAAACTTTTCATATTTGAATAGAAGCAATTCTAGAGCAGAAAAGAAATGGAAGTAATGATTTATCGCAATCTTTTACAACTATAATATGTAGAACAAGATTGAGATTAAATCTAACTTATTCTCTCTATCTCTGCATCTAACTTCTTGCATGTGCCTTCTTGCTTTCAGATACAACCAAAATTATATTCATTTTGATCAAATCTCTTTTATATTCTCAAGCACATACACGTTTACATTACTCAAGGAGATTATAGGAAGAAACAATACTTGTAGTCAAAATCGGTGTTACCTAGAACATGCACTTGTCAAAGAAATACTCTTGTGTAAAAGCCTATTCCTCCAGGCGAAGCGAGGGCAATTGGATAGTGAATTTCTGAAAGGGAGCTTCGGGACTGGACGTAGTACGGGAAATCTGAACCAGTATAAAAATTCTGGTGTGATTACTTTTAATTTTACCTACATTATTATTCTGTGTGATCCAGACTATCATACACGTATTTTTCATATACTATATATATACACGATCCACATAGACTTTCAATTGGTATTAGAGCGAGGTTAGTTCAAATCATAGTAACACGTATTTGAAACCAATTAATATTGCAAGTATCTTTCAAGAAGGCTAGTCAACTGGACGTCCTCCTCTATTCACCGGATCTAATTATGCATATTGGTCAACACGTATGAGAATTTTTATGGAAGCAAATGGTTTAGAAATATGGTCAGGTATTCAAATTAAGTATGTAGCACCTGAAACAAATATTAGCACATGGATGGATGCATAAAAAACCACCGCTTCTAATAATGCTAAAGCTATGAATATACTTTTTTGCTCCCTTGATAAAAAAGAATTTTCATGTGTTATCTTATGTACCACTGCTTATGATATATGGAGTACTTTACAAGTTATACATGAAGGTACAACTAAGGTCAAACTAACAAAAATATCAATTTTACAAAATCATTTATCATCTTTAAAAATGAAACAAAATGAGTCAATTGTTGACATGTATTCCAGATTTCAAAATTATACAACACGACCTTATGGCACTAGGAGTCAAATTACTGATTTTGATTTAGTATCTCGAATTCTCAACCTTTTAACAATTGAGTGGGAAAGAAAAGTATTAGTATCGAAGAAGCTAATGATCTTTCTGAACTCAAAGTTGAAGAGTTGATTGGAAATTTAATGTCGTATGAAGAACATAACATTTCAAGCAAGCAATGAAGATTCTGAATTGGATAAAGAAGAAATTGTATTTATTGCCAAGAACTACAACAAATTTAAGAAATTCAAGAAAATGACGAGATTCTAAAATGACGGAAAATCAAACTCATCAAATCAAACTTCGATCAAGTACTTTGAATGTGATCAGTTTGGACACATGAAGAAGGATTGCTCAAAACTCAACAATGAGAAAAAGAAAAATAAATTTGAGAAATTTAAGAAAAAGAGAAAGGCATTTCAAGTCACATGAGATGATTCTGACTCTTTCTCTTTATCTGACAGTGACAGTGAAAGTGATACGAGCAGGCAAATGTATATTTCATGGCAAATACTGATGAGGTACTTTCTGAACTATCCTATGATAATTAATGGAAATTAGCGTCGAATTAGACGATAAGTACAGAGATTCAAAAAAACTGAATAAAGAATACTTAGGAAAATTAAATAGATCAGAATTAGAAATTGGGTTATTAAAAAATGAAAAGAGTATTTTAGAAGAAGAACTAGATTTTGTACAAAAAGATAATAAATAGTTGTTAGCTAAAAGTAGTCTTCTTTTACAAGAACTAGAAAATTTGAAAAATGATAAAGAAAAACTGTAAAGATCTCGACTTTTAAGTCAAATATAAATTGATAATTTATATAAATTTTTGATTTGATTATGGATTAATTTAAAATTTTAATAAGATATATACTTATTTATTTTAAAAATTTGAATTTGAAACTCAGAATAAATATTTTAAATAGAATTGGATTGTAAATAAAATTTTGATTTATAAATTCAAAATGTACTGAAAATGAATTGGATTTAAAATTTCATTTTAAAGTTGATAAGAATTTGTTTCCTAAGTATGTTAAATATGCACTTTGATTTGAAGTAATATCGTGAAATTGATATAAATAAAATTTACAAAAGCTATTTAAAGAATTAAATTCAAATATATACATATTTTATACTTATTTATTAATGTTTGATTTATTTTAAATCGCATTATTTAAAGCTATAAATATATAAATATCTATTAGATTTGATAAAAAGATTTAAAATGTATTTTCTTTTAAAGTAAATAAATATAGTTTGTATATTCATGAATTTAAAATGTAAAACATTTACATATGTTAAGATATAAAAAAAATATAGATAATTAAGGGGTTTAAAATACAAATTGCAAATCAAATGAAATAAGGGTTTTAACACACAAAAAATGCAAGTTAATGACATTTATAAATACATAAAGACATGCAAATGACAAGTGTTAGGAAAAAATACAAGTGGCAACAAATAAAATTTTCTTTTGATTTGGAATTATAGGAAAATATGTAAAAGAGGAAAACCTGCTTACTTAACTCAAATCAAAATTCTCTCATCTTCCATAATCAAATCTGGAAATCAAAATGAGAAACCAGAAAACAAAACTATAAGCCAGAACAAACCAAATTATCTCAACATTAAAACAAAAATCAAATCAAGTAAAGAAAATTGAAGATGCAATTACAAACCAGTAATCAAACGGTGATCAGAACCTGATCAATGCAACCAGATCTTCAACCTGGAAAGCATTCCATATTCTTTTTTTCAAAAACCAGAAAAGAAATCTAAAACCTGGGAATTAAAATAAAGATCAAAAGCCTGTAAACCCAAAGTAGAAACAGAAATAAAAATCAAAAGTCTAAACAATCTTCATCTTGAACCAGACAACAACTTCAACCTATTTCAACCTAGAATCAAAGAATAATACATTCAAGTTCAAACTAGGAGTCAAAACAAAAGCAAGTCAAAATTCCACGCTCAAACCGCTCTCTGTTTCTCTGTTCTTTCCAATTAACAGGTGAGCAAACCCCTTAACTCTGTTATATTTCTTAGTATTTGGATATGTTTTTGAAGTATGATATGACTTATGCTTGATTAATTATGTGGATATGTTTGTATGTCTCTGTATATATGTATGACTGGGTGCATGTCTGGGTATATGCATGTATAGTTCCTGTTATAAGTTACAGGTTTTCAAAACATGATTCAAAAATCCAAATCATCCAACAAAGTGATTTTGAGGCTATAACCTCTGAAGGAAAATGTTTGTATATAGATGATATCATTTTAAAAATTACTTTCAAGTGTTTAAATTAAATATTTATTTCGAAAATGATATATATACAGTGATGATTTAAAATAAGCCCAGAATTAAACGTTTAAATTTTTAAGTTTGATTTTAGGAATGGATGCACATTCCAAAATCATGATTTTTAATGATCATTACAGAATTTTTAAATTGATGAATCAAGTTATACTTGGAGTTGAATAGAAATTGAGTTCGCATCAAATTATGGTGATCAAATAGATTGGGGACTTCGGGGTTGTTGTCAGAGGTGGCGGGAAGGAAGGTGAACGATGGAAAAATGGCAAATGAATTTTTAGATCATCGTTGTATCGTATCGAAATCGATTTAGGGTTTAAGAGCTCATTTTAATCGTCGTTGTTCTTGGGTTCATCGCGACATCTAAGGAGCATCGGACTGGGCGAGGGTGAGTGGAATAGAAGCGGTAGCCTTTGGTGAAGCTTGAGTCTGGATGTCGGAATTTATAGTGATTGGTGGAGGTGATCGACTACGTTCTTGGTTTTGTCCCAGGTGAAGGTCGATGGGTTCGTTTTACATTTACGAGGAGGCTAGCATTTCTGTATGGTCGTTAGGTTCGAGTGGGTCAGTAACGACAAGTTGGTGGGCTAAGCGATAATAGATGGCGATTGGGTTGGCGTGCACGGTGCATAGGTATCATTGGTGTCTGGTCGTATTTGGATTGGAGGAGAGGGTATGTGCTCGAAGTCGACCTTGGGAAGACTGTTGTGGGGCTCGAGTTTTAGTCCGGGTATTTTTCAAATGTGCATTGGATTTTTGAAAACTTAAACAAAAATTTAAGTTTGAAAAGAATACGGGTTAGTTTTGGGAAACACTCGAAGAAAAGCCTTTTGTCTCGGGGTGAACCCGGGTTTGTCTCGGGTCAGTTGATTTTAGTATAAAACGGCTTTTTTTAAAAACAAATTAAGTTTGTCTTTAACAAAAAAAAATTATAGTTAAAAAAAGTTCTTCTGAAAATGTTAATCTAAGTTTTCGAATTTGGTCAGAAGATTTTAATTATTAATTTAACCTAAGGGTTTTGGGATAATAAGTTGATGATGAATTTATCTCAAAGATTATTAATAAAAAATTTAAATGATAAATAAAGTAATTAATAAAAGATAAAATGGTATATCCTAAATTTAATTAATTAATGATTTATTAATATAAGTAATTAAGGATAATTAAATTGGTGTGATTAATTAATTAAGGTAATTAATTTGAGAATAATTAATTAATTAAAGGTTAATTAATTAATGAAGGTGATTAAGAAATGATAATTAATTATGGGATAATTAATTTATGTAATTATTTAAGAATAATTAATTAAAGAATAATTAGGGATTAATTATTCAATAATTAGAGGTTAATTTATTTAAGGTTAATTAATTAATAATGAAGGGTTAATTGATAAATGATTAAAGAATAATTAATCGGTGTAGTTTGTGCTTAATTAATATTAATTAACCAAGATTAGTAATTAATCCGATTTAAATGAATCAAATAATTAATTGATTTTACTTATGGATGTGTGGATTTTATGGAATGTTGAATTTGTGGGATATCCCCGATATGTGATGCTCTGTTTTGATTTGAGCTGTGATAAATGTAATTTATTTATCTGTGATGAATGTAATTATTTATCTATGATAAATGTAATTTAATTATCTGTAATGAATTTATCTTATTTATCTGTGAATTTGTGAATGAACGATAAGCGTTATAGACTATACCGCTTATTGATATTGCTATGCCTGAATCTGTGATGATTGATGATGTTGCACTATTGTGTAAAACCCCTGGACTACACTATACACACATAAATATGGATTTTATGGGAAATCGATTAAGTCACAGATATTCTAAATTTAAAAGTTTGAATTTTGAATCGAAATGATTTTAGAAATAGAATTGAGTTGAATTTGAAAAACTTTTGAAAAGGCGTTTTTAAAGATAAATTTATTTTGAATAACTTGATAAAGTTTTGGAAACTCAAATAGTTTGATTTGAATATAAATTCAGGATTTGAAATTGAATTTTGTATTTGGAAATTATGATTTAAAAGGTTATACCATAATGTGTTTATATTGATCTTAAACTATTTTAAGAGTATTATTTTGGAAATTTGAATTTAAACCAAGTTTTATACTTGAAAGGCTATAACTTGTGTATATTTGATCGGATTTTTCCGAAAAGAAAACTATTTGTTTTCAAATAATAATAGCTTTCATATAAAGAAAGGATTTCCAATTTGTGTCGAAAAGATTTCAAATTGAAATGAAATTGTTTTGAAAAATTATGAAGGAATCTTTGTGAAAGATTGTTAAACTTTGTTTTGAAATTGAAGAGTATTTTAAATGGTGTATCCTCTGTATAAAGGATTTGAAATGAAAATTATTTCTGAAAGCAATGAATCCTTGGAAATGGTTTTGAAAGCTATGAATTAAGTCTTTGACTTAAAGATTGGATGGGTTAACCCAATTTGAAAAGATAAGTGTTTTGAAAGGCTATGAATGAATCTTTGTGAAAGATTGGTGAACTTTGTGAAGTGAATCTTTTTGTTTAAAGAATTGAAAATGGTAATTTTTTAAAACCATTTGAAAGAAAAGTTTTGGGCTTTAAGCTGTGACTTAACCGAGATCCCAATATCCATATGTTTTTAAATATTGTGCTCATTATTCGGTTTAGCCGGGAGAGGACTTTGTGTCATATAACCCATTCAGAATAGTGATATGACGTTATAGATAGCATTTGAAGACTGGTGGTGAAGACCGGATATTTACGAAAGCGAAAGGATAACCCGTCTGCACCGAATGGCCCCGGTATACAGATTTGATCACCCTTTGTGATGGGGAGTCTAAACGTGATTAAGGATTATCCAGATTGCAAGGGCTTCTTTGGAAGTGCCTTCGGTTCTGTTCGAACCCGGAACGGACTTATATGGATGTGTGTCTGACGTTACATTTTGAGATGTAAAGCTGGTTTCTATAAAATACATTTCTGTTTGGTGGCGGAGAATTTAATCTCTTAGCTTAACACCCTTCTTTGAGACGTACGAGCTCAGATGTTATGTAGTTGATGGTTACTAGTGATACATTCCTAATGGCATACGAAGTGCTGCTGATCATTTGTTGATCGAAGCATGGCTTTTTTGAAAAGCGTAGCTTTGTGGATGAGACTTCGTCGAACCTCACAACCCGGAAATGGTCAAAACAAGAATGTTGCAGCAAGGTTTTTAGGGTCGCTCCCCTAGGGTATGTCCATTTCCTTCTAGATAAGAGGTGGTATCATGGTATGGATCCCATATATTTAACCTATGTGATTACTGCAATTATTACTTTGTGGCTGTGGGTGTCGAGCGCTCGGATAAAGGTCGACTGGGGATGGCATACTTGTGTGGTAGTTACCTATTCTATAGCTTGGTTAAAGCGTGAGGTAGCATCGGCTTTGTGTTAGCAGAGATTCGATTAGGTTCTCAAGGGAGTCCTTCCAAAGGCATACCCATTTCGGTAGGGAAGTTCCTTAGCCTGACCATTTGTTGGAAATCTAAAGAAACAATACGCTCCCTGTACGGTTTTAGTTGTATAACCTGCCATGGAATGTGGCGGTAACCTACTACTGAACATGGTAGTTATAGTAGGCATACGACGAAATATGGTATGTTGGATAAGATTAATATTATACTTTCGAAATGTTTTATGCACTATGCATTAATAATAATATCAAATGGTTTTCGCATATCAAGCATTTTTGACTGTCATAAGGAGAAATCTCCTCCAAGTGTGCGCTTGCATTGTGTGTGTGGCGGGAGGCCTTATGACAGTTTCATTTTCCAAAAAGCATTGCGTATTTCAATGTTTTAAAATTCTTCTGTTGTTTTATTTTAAAGAAAACTGTTTTTGTTTGCTCATACCAGTCCCATGACTGATACAGAGTTTATTGTTCCCTTCCTAAACTCTGGGTGCCTATAATTTTCCATACTGGCAGTCTAGAGTTGGGTTTTTTCAAGATAGTCAAATAATAGGTGTAGATTCGATAGCATCCAGTCTCTGGATAATGGCAATTATTTTTGGATCGAATTGCTTCACTTCAGCATTGATGGTAGTTCTCGCTTTCTGGTTTGGAGTCTTTCTAGCTTTGGAGATTTGGCAATGGAGTTGCTAGATATTGGTTTCTCGCTGTCTCACTTGGAATCATGTTGGAGCATGTATATTGTTAAGTTCTAAAGAGATTATCTTTTGGAGATATCTTTATGCTATCGATGGTTGCAAACTCTAGACCATCTTCTTGTGTTGTCTTCCGTTATTGTATATCTTTTAGCTCTGATTTGTATTGATATCCTGTTGTATCATTATTGTATCGGATATTGTGTATCAATGATATATTCTTTTCTTCCGCTGTGTTGTTATACTTAATGTGTTATAAGCTCCGGCACGAGTTGAATTTCAATGGTTGAATCTGCGGCAATCGAGTATAAGTGAAGTACGGTTGTCGATTTTCGAATGCTGAAACTTAGGTTGTTTTAAGTTTGGTATCAAAGCTGAAGGTTGAAACTTTAGCTCAGGAGTATAACACATTAGGTAACTCATTAGAGATAAGGTAACATATACCCTAGAATGAGTATCCCTAAGATATCCATCCGTATGCCTCGGTAAATTTTCTTACTATCCATTGATAGTGAGTATGAGTGCAAGAAGAGGACGAGGTAGGGGACAGGGAAGTACTACTAAAAATGGTTATATCTGTAACAACAATGGAAACAATCTTTTCCTATCAATCTCTTTTGGTCACCATTCAATTTCGATTCTTTGATTTCTTCGTGGTAGCTCGAGGGAGAAGCTTTGGTGTGGTGACTCTGCGAATCATTATAGATATGTTCTTAATCCGTATTCTCTTCATCGAATTCTTATCAGCTTTCCGTTTTAACTCCAACGAAATTGAAATTTTAGTTGAAATAAATTGGTTAATAGAATATGAAGCTAAATTTGAATTGTATCGATAAAACGATATCGGTTAAAACCCAAATTTGAAATTTTATTATCATTTCTTATGTGGATCAATGTCCGAAGAAGGACGAGCAGGTGTATACTTTGAGATACTCCGACCTGAGTTTGGAGTTTATATCAAGTGTTTGAAAATTATGGAAGATTGAATCCATATATCTATTATCTGGGTCTCCATATATTCTACAAACGGTTAGTTATTCCTTCGAACTAACCGGTGCCCTATTTGATTCACAGATCTGGTGACCCGGGTATCTTCTAGTATTGTATGAGTTCGTTCTCATATTGATGATATTCTGATTTGTTAAGCCAAATGCAGAATAGATAATTAGCCTGATTGATGAGTCGATTCTCTATCTTTGTGTATTCATCCTTTGTTGTCTTCCTTGCAAATTTGGAGGATGAAATTTTCTTAAGGGGGAATCTGTAACGATCTCGATTTTTGAGTCAAATTTAAATTGGTAATTTATATAAATTTTTGATTTAATTATGGATTAATTTGAAAATTTTAATAAGATATATGCTTATTTATTTTAAAATTTTGAATTTGAAACTCAAAATAAATATTTTAGATAGAATTGGATTATAAATAAAATTTTGATTTGGAAATTCAAAAAGTATTGAAAATGAATTGGAATTAAAATTATATTTTAAAGTTAATAAGAATTTGTTTCCTAAGTATGTTAAATATGCACTTTGATTTGAAAGTAATATTGTGAAATTGATATAAATAAAATTTACAAAAGCTATTTAAATAATTAAATTCAAATATATACATATTTTATACTTAATTATTAATATTTGATTTATTTTAAATCGCATTCTTTAAAGTTATAAATATATAAATATTTATTAAATTTGATAAAAATATTTAAAACACATTTTCTTTTGAAATAAATAAATATAGTTTGTATATTCATGAATTTAAAATGTAAAACATTTACATATGTTAAGATATAAAAAAATATAGATAATTAAAGGGTTTAAAATACAAATTGCAAATTAAATGAAATAAGGGTTTTAACACAAAAAAAATGAAAGTTGATGACATTTGTAAATACATAAAGACATGCAAATGACAAGTGTTAGGAAAAAATACAAGTGGCAACAAATAAAATTTTCTTTTGATTTGGAATTATTGGAAAATATGTAAAAGAGGAAAACCTGCTTACTTACCTCAGTTCAAAATTCTCTCATCTTTTATATTCAAATCTGGAAATCAAAATGAGAAACTAGAAAACAAAACTATAAGCCAAAACAAACCAAATTATCTCAACATCAAAACAAAAATCAAATCAAGTAAAGAAAATTCAAGATGCAATTTCAAACCAGAAATCAAAAGGTGATTAGAACCATATCAATACAACCAGATCTTCAACATGGAAAGCATTCCATATTCTTTTTTTCAACAAACCAGAAAAGAAAACTAAAACCTGGGAATTAAAACAAAGATCAAAAGCCTGTAAACCCAAAGTAGAAACAGAAATAAAAATCAAAAGTCTAAACAATCCTCATCTTGAACCAGACAACAACTTCAACCTATTTCAACCTGGAATCAAAGAATAATACATTCAAGTTCAAACTGGGAGTCAAAACAAAAGCAGATCAAAATTCCAGGCTCAAACTGCCCTCTGTTTCTCTGTTCTTTCCAATTAACAGGTGAGCAAACCCCTTAACTCTGTTATATTTCTTAGTATTTGGATGTGTTGTTGAAGTACGATATGACTTATGCTTGAATGATTGTGTGGATATGTTTGTATGTCTCTGTATATATGTATGACTGGGTGCATGTCTGGGTATATGCATGTATAGTTCCTGTTATAAGTTACAGGTTTTCAAAACATGATTCAAAAATCCAAACCATCCAACAAAATGATTTTGAGGCTATAACCTCTGAATGAAAATGTTTGTATATAGATGATATCATTTTAAAAATTAATTTCAAGTGTTTAAATTAAATATTTATTTCGAAAATGATATATATACAGTGATGATTTAAAATAAGCCCAGAATTAAATGTTTAAATTTTTAAGTTTGATTTTAGGAATGGATACACATTTTAAAATCATGATTTTTAATGATCATTACAGAATTTTTAAATTGATGGATCAAGTTATATTTGGAGTTGAACAGAAATTGTGTTCGCATCAAATTTTGGCGATCAAATAGATTGGGGACTTCGAGGTTGTTTCAGAGGTGGCGGGAAGGAAAGTGATCGATAGAAAAAATGGCAAATGAATTTTTAGATCATCGTTGTATCGTGTCGAAATCGATTTAGGGTTTAAGAACTCATTTTCGTTGTCGTTGTTCTTGGGTTCATCGTGACATCTAGGGAGCATCGGACTGGGCGAGGGTGAGTGGAAGAGAAGCGGTAGACGTTGGAGAAGCTTGAGCCAGGATGTCGGAATTTATAGTGATTGGTGGAGGTGTTGCGAGGCGGGTCTTGGCGATGGACTACGTTCCTAGTTTTGTTCCAGGTGAAGGTCGTTGGGTTCGTTTTAGATTTACGAGGAGGCTAGCGTTTCTGTGTGGTCGTTAGGTTCGAGTGGGTCGGCACCGACAAGTTGGTGGTCGAAGCGATAATCGGTGACGATTGGGTTGGTGTGCACGATGCACAGGTATCATTGGTGTCTGGTCGTATTTGGGATGGAGAAGAGGGTATTGTAGGATCTAGATTAACCCTAGAGGGGGGGTGAATAGGGTTATAGCAAATTTTTCCGAATTAAACACAGAAGCAAACTGTAGAAATAAATATGCTGAAAAATAAATCACACACAAAATTTACCCAGCTTCGGCAACCCCTGCCTACTGCTGCATTCCCAGATTTCTATTAGAATTAAACAGTTTCCTGCTTACAAACACTCTAACAGACTTGCAAACCCTGCTACCGCCTATAAAGTTTTGCAAACTCGCAAACCCTGCTAACTGAACTAACTCTAACTAGACAATCTGACAACACCTAAACCCTAGGTGGTGATTTACAAATTCTTTTGACTCAAAAAGAAAAGAAACAACTTCAAAATTAAATGCAGGAGCAAAAATTAAAATATAAACGTTAATCCTTAATTTTTGCTCAACAAAAAAAACTTTTAAAGTTTAAACCCTAAATAAAACTAAAGCCCCTTTAATAATTAAACTAAGACGGCCTAATGTTCTTTAACCCGATCCACTTCGTTCCTTCTTTTGCTTGTAAGAACAATGTCGGCCTTGCTTTTGAGATTAGGGTTTGAGTCTTTGATAAAATTAGGGCTTTAAACTATCGATCCAAATTGAGGCTTTCGGCTCTTGCTTGTGCTCGATTTCTGATGATTAATTGTTGACTTTTGAAATTGCGTTGCTCGGCTTGCTCGTTCTCTGATGATCGAGTTGTTGATGATTCGGTATGTTATTTCTTTTGTTGCTCGTTTTATTGCTTGCTTTTTAACTCGATTTCTCTGTGTTCTATGATGATTTCTTGGGGTTTATTTATAGGGTTGAAACCCTAATAACCACTGTCAGATTTGATTTCTGCACGTCGTTGATTATTTTTTCTGAAATTGTTCTGGATTTGGAGTATTCCTTTCTTGATTCAATTTCGAATTTTTGCTGACCATATTTGTTTTCGAATTAATTAATTCGAAGATTTCTTCCTATATTTGTTTTCTCGGCCCCTATTTGAATTAATACCGACCATATATGTAGTCGAGAAATTTGATGCAGAGATTTCTTTCCAAATTAGATTTCTTTGACTTAATTAAAGATACGAATTAGATTTTTAACTTTGGCTTGATTTCTGCACTGACTTGTACTTGCCACTGTCTTGTGTTCCCTACTGCACATTCACCTGTTTACTATATATGTGCATACATACATATGTATGTGTGTATGCATATATTCTTGGGTTTGTACTTGGATTTGAACTGCTTCATGTTCTGTTGATCGTGATTTTGGAGCTGCCACTGACTTCTTTGTTGTAACTTGAAACTGTTTTGTCAATTCGAATTGCACTTGCACACTCCATGTTGCATTACTGTATACTTTTGGTCATGTTGTGCTTCTGGTTGGACACTTGATTCACATGTGCACTGTCTGTTTGAAGTTGTAGCATGTCACTGTGATGTTTTCATTTGCTTGAGTTTTAACTGTGTTCGAACTCTGTCCATACTTGCCTTTGTGGTCTTCACTGTGTTTGTTGTTGCAGTGATTTGTCTGACCTCGTATGCTTCAAGTTGCCTTGAGTTGAACCTATCTTGGGTTTGACCTTGTTTGTGATTTCTGTGCATTGTGCTTTGTTGTTGTATATGCATTGGGTCACTGATTTTGGTCGAGACTTTTTTTTGTTGCAGTATGTCACTGCATTTGGTCTGAGTCACTTGTATCCATTCTCGAGTTGCACACTTTGATTTACTACTGCTTCACCTTGTTGAGTACCTGTAATTTCTGTTATATCACTTCAAATTGCATTTATTTGCTTGTACTTGTTTTCTGGTCATTGCTTTGTTGTGTAGCTTTTATGCAGTTGCTATGCATCACTATATATGCTCTCTGTTTTGATTTGCATTGGTGCAGTTTCCATATTTTGTGTATTTTGATGTTGTATACACTTTTTCATGCTGCTGTGATGCAGTTTCCTTCACTGTTGTATCTTTGGGAGTTTGCACTGCTTCATGTTGAATTCATTGAAGTATTGATTGCTATTGTTGATAGCGCACACGAGTTGGCGAGGCAGTGCACACGTGTATAAATGTACACGTGTGTATTTCAGCCACTCACGATTTCCTGTAAGAACACTGATATGCACAGATATTACACAATCAAAGATGATGACAATAACCCATGTATCTGAGACACAAAACAAATTTCTATTTTTGCAAATTCAAATTTGTTTGTTTTCAGATTACTTTTGTAGTTGCTAATTATACAGGTACACAGGAGACAGGACAAGAAGTGGAGCTGGACAATGCAGATAGATGCAGATGTGCAGACAGAGTGAAAAAACTGAGTGTTGAGTGTTGTAGTGAGAAATGTAAAATGTATGAACTGGTGTATGTATATATAGAGAGAGCTGAAAACTTTGTATTGTTTAAGTGTTGTAATAAAATATTATATTGAATAAAAAATACTGGTTGAATTATATAAATTCTGTGCAATAGTATAATTATTCAATATGAATATTTCTTCCTTTCTGTATATAGTCCAAACTGCAAACACATATATATATTGATATATATGTTTGTTATCATCAAACAAAAAATCACATCAAACAATCTCCCCCTTTTGATGATGACAAACATATATATTAAAGATTTTGAAATGCTAATACATGTGTTTGAACATGAAATTTTTAGCTCCCCCTATTTGAATGCTCCCCCTACAACCAAGACCACTCCCTATTTAGAAGATAACAGAAATTACTGATGAATAAAAGAACTAAGGAAAATTATCTAACAACATTAAACAAATATTGTTGAAGTATTCCAAAAAATATTTACTTCCTTATCAAAATCTAGTTCTTTTCTCCCCCTTTTGGCATTATCAAAAGACTGACAAAAAACCATGGAACAGTAGGAACAAAAAATAATATATCATAACGAGATAACAACTTCCACATTGTAGAGAATGGATCGATGATCGGTTTAAGAAGAGAGATATTTTAACATTAATTTGACATTTAAGCACAAAAAAAACAAAAAAAAAACAAAAAAAAATAAGCACTTACTAGCCACGCATAACCATAAGGACTTTTAAATGGGATTAGCAGTTACTTATTAGTCTAAGCATCCGGACTTTTAAGTGAGACCAGAATACTTAGTTACCATACTCCATCCATGCATAACCATAAGGGCTTTTAAATGAGAATGGAGTAATGATAAAAATAATTCACTCACATGCTCCATCCATGCATAACCATAAGGACGTTTAAATGAGAATGGATGCATGAGAGTTATTATTATTTATTATTATATATATTATTATTATTATTATTATTATTATTATTTTTATTATTTGTTTAAAAATAATTCACTCTTCTTATTTTATAAAACCATTATGAACGATAGAAAGATGGTAGAAATAGAAATGATCATGGAATAAGTTACCAAGTTAATTATATTATGTAATATCCGGTACTGAATACCATATTCGAATCAATCTTTGGATAATATCCAAAACTGGTTTGAATCCTAGAAATTGAAGTTGAAAGTATATATCCAAGAATATTTCAACAAAAAAAATGAAAAATGGTTAGTCAATTTCTATAATCCCCAAATCCAAACGTAGTCTGGAAAATCTTTCTTCTGGGAGGGGTTTTGTGAAAATATCAGCAAGTTGAGTCTCAGTTGAAATATATTCAATGCAAATGTCTTCCTTAGCAATGTGATCTCTAAGAAAGTGGTGTCTCACATCAATGTGTTTTGTACGTGAATGATGAACAGGATTATTTGATAAGTCTATTGCACTTTTACTGTCACATTTTAATGGAACTTGTTTATAAACTAAGCCAAAATCAGAAAGAGTTTGCATCATCCATAAAATTTGAGCACAACAACTCCCTAAAGCAATATATTCTGCTTCAGTGGTGGATAATGCAACACAGTTCTGTTTTCGACTTGACCATGAAACTAACGAGTGTCCTAGCATAAAGCATGTTCCACTAGTGCTTTTCCTGTCAATCAATGAACCAGCATAATCAGCATCAGAATAGCCAACTAAATCAAAATTTTCACAAGAAGGATACCATAACCCAAGTTTGTTTGTGTGTGAAAGATATCTCAAAATTCGTTTAGTGGCTTTCAAATGAGATTCTTTAGGATTAGATTGAAAACGTGCACACAGACACACAGAAAACATAATATCAGGTCTAGAAGCAGTAAGATAAAGAAGTGAACCAATTATCCCTCGATATTTCTTCTAATCAACAGCACTTCCTTTCTCATCTTTGTCCAACTTTGTTGATGGGCTCATAGGAGTTCTCAATGGTTTGGAGTTCTCAACTCCAAATTTCTTCAACAGTTCCAACACATACTCGGATTGTGAAATGAAAATGCCATCACTGCTTTGCTTGATTTGAAATCCAAGAAAATATTTCAATTCTCCAACCAAGCTCATCTCGAATTTAGCCTGCATGACTTGTTCAAATTTCTCGCACAAGAGTTCATTAGTAGCACCATAAATGATATCATCTACATAAATCTGAACAATCAAAAAATCACTTCCTTTATGTAATAGAAACAATGTCGTGTCAGCACTCCCCTTTTTAAAGCCATTTTCCAAAAGATATGTACAAAGGCAGTCATACCAAGCTCTAGGAGCTTGCTTAAGACCATATAATGCTTTTTCAAGTTTATACACATGATTTGGAAAATCGTGATTTTCAAAACCGGGGGGTTGTTCAACAAAAACCTCTTCTTTCAAATTACCATTTAGGAAAGCACTTTTTACATCCATTTGTTTAAGTTTGAAACCTTTATAACAAGCAAAGCTTAGCAAAATCCTAATGGCTTCTAACCTAGCAACTGGAGCAAATGTTTCATCAAAATCTATGCCTTCTATTTGGTTATATCCTTTTGCGACCAACCTAGCTTTGTTTCTAATTACATTTCCTGATTCATCAAGTTTGTTTTTGAACACCCATTTAGTTCCTACAATTGGATAGTCATTTGGCCTAGGAACTAATTTCCAAACTTTATTTCTCTCAAATTGATTAAGTTCATCTTGCATTGCTAGAATCCAACTTTCATCATTAAGAGCCATTTCAACAGAATCAGGTTCAATTTCAGAAATAAAACCACTATGACAACAAAACGCACACAAATTTTTATCAAATGAAGAGCGAGTGCGTATACCTTCCGTAGGATCTCCTATAACCAATTCAGGAGGATGATTGGATTTGAACTTCAATCTATCAGCATCAACAGTCCTACTTTCATCTTTCTCACTAGATGTCCCTTCTTTAATGCCTTCATGATCTACCCCATCATCAACCGTTTTTTCAGTCGTCCTTTCCAGATCAGATTCATCAAATTTCACATTGATTGATTCAACAATTGTCTTTGTTCGTTTGTTGTATATCATGTAAGCCTTGCTCCTGGTTGAATAGCCCATGAAAATTCCCTCATCGGCCTTTGATTCAAATTTTCCAAGTTGATCACCTGTGTTAAGAATGAAACAAGGGCATCCAAAAACACGAAAGTAAGAGATGTTAGGTTTCCTTTCATGCCACACTTCATAAGCCGTTTTGCCAAGTATTGGTCTAATCATTACTCTATTCATTACGTAGCACGAAGTATTCACCGCCTCTTCCCAAAAAGTTAGAGGTAGTTTATACTCACTCAACATGGATCTAGCCAATTCTTGCAATGTACGATTTTTCCTTTCAGCCACCCCATTTTGTTGAGGTGTTCGTGGAGCAGAAAATTCATGTTTTAAACCATTTTCTTCACAAAAATTTTCAAATTCCGAATTTTCAAATTCGCCTCCATGATCACTTCTTAAAGTTTTAATTGAAACTCCTTTTTCATTTTGAACAAGTTTAGCAAATTTTGAAAAATAATCAAAAGATTCAGACTTTTTGGCTAAGAAATAAACCCATGTAAATCTAGAATAATCGTCAACCAATACATAACAATAACGTTTTCCATTCAAGCTTGCAATTTCATTTGGTCCAAATAAGTCCATATGAATTAATTCGAGGACCCTTGATGTGCTAACAATGTTTTTAGGGCGAAATGATGATCGACTAAGCTTGCCCAAGGAACATGCTTTACACACTTTGTTATCTTTAAATTTCTGATGTGGTAACCCTCTGACTAATTCTTTCGTTTCAAGATTTTTTAAGAGACTCATGCTAGCATGTCCAAGTCTCCTATGCCATAAAGATGCCTCTTCGTTAGTGGCTACCAAACATCTGGAAAGATTTAGATTGTCAAACGAAAGTGAGTAAACATTTCCTTTTCTTTTGCCCATAAAAACTATGTTATTAGAAGTTTTATCAATGATCTTGCAAGTATCACTATCAAAAACCACATTCATACCTTTGTCACATAGTTGGCTAATAGAAATGAGATTGTGATGCAAATTATCAACGTATAAAACATTAGTCAAGGAAAAAGTACCGTTACTTACTTCACCTTTCCCAATAATCTTACATTTTCTATTGTCTTCCATGATCACATTTCCACCTCTAAAATTCTCTAGGCTAAGGAACTTAGATTTATCACCTGTCATATGTCTAGAACAACCTGAATCTAGAAACCATTCTTGTTGCTCCTTAGCCCGCCAACAGACCTACATAAAGAGAGAGGAGGATGACCAAGAGAAACTCTTAGGTCCAATGATATTAGTAACTGAAGCATTGTGAACAAACAATCCCTTTGGAACCCAAACTTGTTTTGTCCTTTCATTTTTGTTCCTATAGACATGAAATTTGTTTGTAGAATTCTTAGGAACCCAAACTTGTATAAATTTTGTGTTCTTGTTCCTATGACTACAATTTTCAACACGATGTCCAATTTCACTTCTAACAAAGACACTCTTACCTTTTGCATAATCATCAACCTGTGTTTTCCTAAAACCTAGTCCTTTTCTGTTATTAGCAAAGAGTTGATTTCCCAATAACATGTTAAATGATTTTTCTCCTCTTGAAAAGTTATTCAGAGATTTCTCAAGATTTTGGACTTTGTTTTTTAGTGTTGTGTTTTCAGTTACAAGTTTGGTGCATCTATTTATAAAATCCTTTTTCCTAGTGTCAATGGTTTCCTTAAGACTCGAGTTTTCTTTTTCAAGATTATCGAAGCTATTCATAAGTCCTGATATTTCTGAATCTAAAATTTTACATTTTTTACAGTCTAGGTTTTGAATATTTTCAAGTTCAGTTTCTAACCTAGTATTCTCATGAACGAGTTCTCTCCTGTCAGACTTCAATTTTTCAATTTTAGTTTCAAGAGTATCAATTGTATTAGTAAGATCATAACACATCAAAACAAGTTCTTTATAAGAATAGTCACGTACCTCACTGGATTCCTCTAAACTTGTTTCTGAATCTGATTTTGCCATAAGGCACAAGTTAGCCTCTTCTGAGCTATTATCCGAAACTTCTTCTCCTTCTTCATCATCCCAAGTTGCTGCAAAGGCCTTCTTTTTCTTTTTCTTTCCTTTGTTGTTTTTGAGAAGTGGGCATTTCTGTTTGAAGTGGCCAGGCTTTTTGCAGTTAAAGCATGTCAATTCATTATCGGAATCGTCAGAATCTTTTGACCTATTACCACTTGTTTTCTTCTTGCGTGGCCTGAATTTTGACCATTTTCTAAGATTATTGACAGCCATCGCAAGCTCTTCAATTGGATCTTCTTCTTCTTCATCGCTTTCTTCTTTGCTCTTTAAGGCAATTGTCTTCTTTTTTGATTCGGAGTTGTTACGTTCCTCCTTTGCCTTTAGCTCAAGCTCATATGTCATCAAGTTTCCGATCAACTCCTCCATGCTTAGTTTACTCAGATCTTTTGATTCTTGTATTGCCGTGACTTTTGCCTCAAAGTTCATTGGTAAGACTCGCAGTATCTTCCGCACAAGCTCTACTTCAGTGAAGACCTTCCCAAGCGCTCTAGCATTGTACACCAAAGTTGAAAAACGTCCAAACATATCCTTTATGCTCTCGCCCTTTTCCATCACAAAGTTTTCGTATTCATTGCTAAATAGAGCTAGACGTGACTCCTTGACTTGAGAAGTTCCTTCGTGTGTCACCTCCAAAGTGTGCCAAATTTCCTGTGCTGTTGTACAATGAGAAATTCTATTAAACTCATTTTTATCAAGAGCACAGATCAAAGCGTTCATTGCTTTGGCATTTGTAGTTTTTAATTTCTTATCGTTAGCATCCCACCTATCCTTAGGTTTAGGAATCTCAGTATCACCAATAACTATAGTGGGAGATTTATAGCCAGTTTCAATAATATCCCAAACATCATAATCGACAGAACTAAGATAAATACTTATCCTAACTTTCCAATAAGCATAATCATTCCCATTAAACATGGGTGACCTAGCAATAGATTGCCCCTCAGAAAAAGCATTATTTGGTGGATTCATGACTCTAGAGTTAAAGTAAAATACCTTGCTCTGATACCACTTGTAGGATCTAGATTAACCCTAGAGGGGGGGTGAATAGGGTTATAGCAAATTTTTCTGAATTAAACACAGAAGCAAACTGCAGAAATAAATATGCTGAAAAATAAATCACACACAAAATTTACCCAGCTTCGGCAACCCCTGCCTACTGCTGCATTCCCAGATTTCTATTAGAATTAAACAGTTTCCCGCTTACAAACACTCTAACAGACTTGCAAACCCTGCTACCGCCTATAAAGTTTTGCAAACTCGCAAACCCTGCTAACTGAACTAACTCTAACTAGACAATCTGACAACACCTAAACCCTAGGTGGTAATTTACAAATTCTTTTGACTCAAAAAGAAAAGAAACAACTTCAAAATTAAATGCAGGAGCAAAAATTAAAATATAAACGTTAATCCTTAATTTTTGCTCAACAAAAAAAACTTTTAAAGTTTAAACCCTAAATAAAACTAAAGCCCCTTTAATAATTAAACTAAGCCGGCCTAATGTTCTTTAACCCGATCCACTTCGTTCCTTCTTTTGCTTGTAAGAACAATGTCGGCCTTGCTTTTGAGATTAGGGTTTGAGTCTTTGATAAAATTAGGGCTTTAAACTATCGATCCAAATTGAGGCTTTCGGCTCTTGCTTGTGCTTGATTTCTGATGATTAATTGTTGACTTTTGAAATTGCGTTGCTCGGCTTGCTCGTTCTCTGATGATCGAGTTGTTGATGATTCGGTATGTTATTTCTTTTGTTGCTCGTTTTATTGCTTGCTTTTTAACTCGATTTCTCTGTGTTCTATGATGATTTCTTGGGGTTTATTTATAGGGTTGAAACCCTAATAACCACTGTCAGATTTGATTTCTGCACGTCGTTGATTATTTTTCCTGAAATTGTTCTGGATTTGGAGTATTCCTTTCTTGATTCAATTTCGAATTTTTGCTGACCATATTTGTTTTCAAATTAATTAATTCGAAGATTTCTTCCTATATTTGTTTTCTCGGCCCCTATTTGAATTAATACCGACCATATATGTAGTCAAGAAATTTGATGCAGAGATTTCTTTCCAAATTAGATTTCTTTGACTTAATTAAAGATATGAATTTGATTTTTAACTTCGGCTTGATTTCTGCACTGACTTGTACTTGCCACTGTCTTGTGTTCCCTACTGCACATTCACCTGTTTACTATATATGTGCATACATACATATGTATGTGTGTATGCATATATTCTTGGGTTTGTACTTGGATTTGAACTGCTTCATGTTCTGTTGATCTTGATTTTGGAGTTGCTACTGACTTCTTTGTTGTAACTTGAAACTGTTTTGTCAATTCGAATTGCACTTGCACACTCCATGTTGCATTACTGTATACTTTTGGTCATGTTGTGCTTCTGGTTGGACACTTGATTCACATGTGCACTGTCTGTTTGAAGTTGTAGCATGTCACTGTGATGTTTTCATTTGCTTGAGTTTTAACTGTGTTCGAACTCTGTCCATACTTGCCTTTGTGGTCTTCACTGTGTTTGTTGTTGCAGTGATTTGTCTGACCTCGTATGCTTCAAGTTGCCTTGAGTTGAACCTATCTTGGGTTTGACCTTGTTTGTGATTTCTGTGCATTGTGCTTTGTTGTTGTATATGCATTGGGTCACTGATTTTGGTTGAGACTTTTTTTTTGTTGCATTATGTCACTGCATTTGGTCTGAGTCACTTGTATCCATTCTCGAGTTGCACACTTTGATTTACTACTGCTTCACCTTGTTGAGTACCTGTAATTTCTGTTATATCACTTCAAATTGCATTTATTTGCTTGTACTTGTTTTCTGGTCATTGCTTTGTTGTGTAGCTGCTATGCAGTTGCTATACATCACTATATATACTCTCTGTTTTGATTTGCATTGGTGCAGTTTCCATATTTTGTGTATTTTGATGTTGTATACACTTTTTCATGCTGCTGTGATGCAGTTTCCTTCACTGTTGTATCTTTGGGAGTTTGCACTGCTTCATGTTGAATTCATTGAAGTATTGATTGTTATTGTTGATAGCGCACACGAGTTGGCGAGGCAGTGCACACGTGTATAAATGTACACGTGTGTATTTCAGCCACTCACGATTTCCTGTAAGAACACTGATATGCACAGATATTACACAATCAAAGATGATGACAATAACTCATGTATCTGAGACACAAAACAAATTTCTATTTTTGCAAATTCAAATTTGTTTGTTTTCAGATTACTGTTGTAGTTGCTAATTATACAGGTACACAGGAGACAGGACAAGAAGTGGAGCTAGACAATGCAGATAGATGCAGATGTGCAGACAGAGTGAAAAAACTGAGTGTTGAGTGTTGTAGTGAGAAATGTAAAATGTATGAACTAGTGTATGTATATATAGAGAGAGCTGAAAACTTTGTATTGTTAAAGTGTTGTAATAAAATATTATATTGAATAAAAAATACTGGTTGAATTATATAAATTCTGTGCAATAGTATAATTATTCAATATGAATATTTCTTCCTTTCTGTATATAGTCCAAACTGCAAACACATATATATATATTGATATATATGTTTGTTATCATCAAACAAAAAATCACATCAAACAGGTATGTGCTCGAAGTCGACCTCCGGAAGACTCGTGTGGGGCTCGAGTTTTAGTCCGGGTATTTTTCAAATGTGCATTGGGTTTTTGAAAATTTAAACAAAAATTTAAGTTTGAAAAGAATACGGGTTAGTTTTGGGAAACACTCGAAGAAAAAGGCTTTTGTCTCGGGGGTGAATCCGGATTTATCTCGGGTCTGTTGATTTTAGTATAAAACAGTTTTTTTTAAAAAAAATAAGTTTATTTTTAACAATTTTTTTATATAGTTGAAACAAGTTCTTTTGTAAATGTTAATCTAAGTTTTTGAATTTGGTCAGAAGATTTTACTTATTGATTTAATCTAAGGGTTTTGAGATAATAAATTGATGATGAATTTATCTCAAAGATTATTAATAAAGAATTTGAATGATAAATAAAGTGATTAATAAAAGATAAAATGGTTTATCCTAAAGTTAATTAATTAATGATTTATTAATATAAGTAATTAAGGATAATTAAAGAGGGAATTAGGCTGAAGGAAAAACCTGAAAACACTTTTAGTCTGAAGGACAGAAGTTTTAAAATTTAGCCTAAAGGACAAAAAATGATATATTCATATAGCATTACACATCCATAATGCTATATTCATATAGCATTACACAGCTATAATGCTATATACAACACAATTTTATAAGTTTCTGCATACACAAACAAGCAGCTGTGTAATGCTATATGAATATAGCATTATGGATGTGCAATGATATATGAATATATCATTTTTTGTCCTTCAGACTAAATTTTAAAACTTCTGTCCTTCAGACTAAAAGTGTTCTCAGGTTTTTCCTTTAGCCTAATTCCCTGGATAATTAAATTTGTGTGATTCATTAATTAAGGTAATTAATTTAAGAATAGTTAATTAATTAAAGGTTAATTAATTAATGAAGTTGATTAAGGAATGATAATTAATTAAGGGATAATTAATTTGTGTAATTATTTAAGAATAATTAATTAAAGAATAATTAGGGATTAATTATTCAATGATTAGAGGTTAATTTATTTAAGGTTAATTAATTAAAAATGAAGGGTTAATGGATAAATGATTGAAGAATAATTAATCAATATGGTTAGTACTTAATTAATATTAACTGACCAGGATCGGTAATTAATCTGATTTAAATGAATCAGGTAATTAATTGATTTTACTTATGGATGTGTGCATTCTATGGAATGTTGAATTTGTGGGATATCCTCGATATGTGATGCTTTGTTTTGATTTGAGCTGTGATAAATGTAATTTATTTATTTGTGATGAATGTAATTAATTTATCTATGATAAATGTAATTTAATTATCTGTAATGAATTTATCTTATTTATCCGTGAATCTGTGAATGAATGATAAGTGTTATAGACTATACCGCTTATCGATATTTCTATGCCTGAATCTGTTATGATTGATGATGTTGCACTATTGTGTAAAACCCCTAGACTATACTATACACACATAAAAAATTGGATTTCACGGGAAATCGGTTAAGTCGCAGATATTCTAAATTTAAAAGTTTGAATTTTGAATCAAAATGATTTTGGAAATAGAATTGAGTTGAATTTGAAAAACTTTTGAAAAGGAGTTTTTAAAGATAAAGTTATTTTGAATAACTTGATAAATTTTTTGAAACTAAAATAGTTTGATTTGAATTTAAATTCGGGATTTGAAATTGAATTCTATGTTTCGAAATTATAGTTTAAAAGGTTATACAAGTTATAAATGTGTTATATTGATTTTAAACTATTTTAAGAGTATTATTTTGGAAATTTGAATTTAAACCAAGTTTTATACTTGAAAGGCTATAACTTATGTATATTTGATGATTTGGGTAAACCAAGTTATAAGGTTTTTACGGGTCGCGCCCCTAGCATATATCCATTTCCTTCTGGATAAGAGGTGGTATCATGGTATGGAGCCTTGATATTTAACCTATGTGGTTACTGCAAATTTATTACTTTGTGGTTGTTGGTGTCGAGTGCTCGAATAAAGGTCGGTAACGACTGGGGATGGCATACTTGTGTGGTAGTTACCTATGTTATAGCTTGGTTAAAGCGTGAGGTAGCGTCGGCCTTGTGTTAGCAGAGATCTGGTTAGGTTCTCGGCGGCGTCCTTCCAGAGGCGTACCCATTTCGGTTGGGAAGTTCCTTAGCCCGACCATTTGTTGGAAATCCAAGGAAATAATACGCACCCTGCACGGTTTTAGTTGTATAACCTGCCATGGAATGTGGCAGTATCCTGCTACTGAACATGGTGGTTATAGTAGGCATACGACGAAAAGTGGTATGCTGGCTAAGATTAATATTATACTTTCGAAATATTTTCTGCACTATGCACTAATAATAATATCAAATGGTTTTCGCGTATCAAGCATTTTTGACTGTCATAAGGAGAAATCTCCTCCAAGTGTGTGCTTGCATTGTGTGTGTGGCAGGAGGCCTTATGGCAGTTTCATTTTCCAAAAAGCATTGCGTATTTCAATGTTTTAAAATTCTTTTGTTGTTTTGTTTTAAAGAAAATTGTTTTTGTTTGCTCATACCAGTCCCATGACCGACCCAGAGTTTATTGTTCACTTCCTAAACTCTAGATGCATACAATTTTCCACACTAGCCGTCTAGAGTTGGATTTTTTCCAGATAGACAAATAATAGGTGTAGATTCGATAGCATCCAATCTCTGGATATTGGCGATCGTTTTTGGATCAAATTGCTTCACTTCAGCAATGATGGTAGTTCTCGCTTTTTAGTTTGGCGTCTTTCTAGCATTGGAGCTTTGGCAATGGAGTTGCTAGATATTGGTTTCTCGCTGTCTCATTTGGAATCATGTTGGAGCATCTATCTTGTTGATTTCTGAAGAGGTTATATTTTGGAGATATCTTTCTGCTATCGATGGTTGCAAAGTCTAAACCATTCTTGTGTTATCTTCCGTTATTGTATATCTTTTAGCTCTGATTTGTACTGATATCTTGTTGTATCATTATTGTATCGGATATTGTGTATCAATGATATATTCTTTTCTTCCATTATATTGTTATACTTAATGTGTTATAAGCTCCGGCACGATTCGAATTTCAATGGTTGAATCTGCGGCATTCGAGTACAAGTGAAGTATGGGTGTCGATTTTCGAACGCTGAAATTTAGGTCATGACAAAAACTTGAAAAAGAGAAAATTAATTTACTAAATCAAGTAGAACACAAAAATATAGAAATCAGTGAACTCTCAAACAAGTTAGATAAAATCACTAATAATATTATAAAATTCAACAAAAGAAAACAAAACTTGGAGAGTTTAATTAAAATTTCCAAGCCATTCAAAAATCGAAATGGACTAGGATTTAAGGATAAGACAAAACCTACAAAATATAGTAAGATTTATACTAAGATCAAAAAACCTTCTCCCAAAAATGAGAAATTGATCTCGAATTCAAAAATGATTAAAATATGGGTTCCTAAAAAAAATAACTTAATTAAATAGAAATATATATAATTATATAAAAGAAGTAGTTTATAATAATAATTATATTTCAAAAGGAACCAAACCATCATGGGTATGGTTACCCTCATCTACTAAACTTACGACTCAAAAAAAAGGGTACCAATTTAAACTTTCTTATTTTTGCAGATACCCAAATACAAAAATAAAGAGAAATGGATATTAGATAGTGGATGCTCCAAGCACATGACGGGAAATGCTCACATGTTGTCAAATATAAAGTACATTGATGGTGGCACTGTAACTTTTGGTGATAATTTAAAAGGATTCGTCATTGGCATTGGAGAAGTCATCAATATCGGTATCTCTAACTCTCATATTATTTCTACTGTTTTATTAGTAGAAAACCTAAAACATAATCTTCTTAGTATAAGTTAGTTGTGTGATAAAGGGTTCGAAATAAAATTTGAAAAAGATAAATGTAAAATTCTCGATCAAAGCAAAAAAATTCTCTTTGGAGGATTTAGAAATCATAATATATATATATATATATATCCTAAATATAAACATTAAAAACAATTCAGATTTATGTCTAGCCGCAAATCATGATGATCCTTGGATTTGGCATAAACGTTTTTGTCATATACATTTTAATGTATTAACAAACTAGCAAAACATGGTCTAGTTAGAGGTCTTCCTAAAATTAAATGTAAAATTAAAAATTTATGTGACGCATGTCAAATGGGCAAGTTAAAGAAAAGTTCTTTCAAATCTAAAAATAATATATCCACTAAGCAACCATTAGAATTACTTCATTTAGGTTTATTTGGACCAACCCAAATACGATCAATAAATCATAACAAATATGTGTTCATAATTGTAGATGGTTTTTCAAGATATACCTGGACATTATTTTTAAAACATAAAAGTGACACTTTTGGAATGTTTAAAATCTTTACAAAACGAATTACTAACTTAATGGATTCAACAATTAAAAATATATGCAATGGTCATGGAGGAGAATTCGAAGATGAATTATTTACTGATTTTTGTAACAAAAAGGGAATTAGTCATAATTTTTTGTTTCCATGAACATCAAGACAAAATGGTGTAGTTGAATGTAAAAACAGAACTTTACAAGAGTGTGCACGAACATTACTAAACAGTAGTGGTCTACCTAAACATTTTTGGTGTGAAGCTATTACCACTGCCTACTATGTATTGAACCGTGTCACACTTCGACCTTTGACTAAGAAAAAATGTTGTGAAATGTTGTATGGAAAGAAACCAAAAGTTTCGTATTTTAGAACTTTTGGGTCAAAATGTTTTATTCTAAATACTAAATATAATCTTGGAAAATTTGATCATAAAGACAACGAAGGAATTTTCATTGGTTATTCAAAACACGGTAAAGCTTATAGAATTTATAATAAACAAACAAATATTATTGAAGAAAGCTTACATGTGTCTTTTGATGAAAATCTCTAACAAACTATTAAAGAAGATGAAGATGACATTTTAACTGAAAATCAAACTGAAAATACAAGTAATGTGAATGATTCATCCTCCAATAATTATTAAAATGTTTTAAGATCACCCACATGTATATTGAAAAATCATCCTTCGGATAATATAATTCGAGACTTAAATTCTCCAGTCACTAGAAATCAATTAAATCAAATAAGTCACGTTGTTTTTATCTCAAATATAGAACCTAAAAATTATAAAGAAGCTTCTAAAGATGATTCTTGGATCTTAGCGATGCAAGAAGAATTAAATCAATTTGAACGTTATAATGTATGGGAACTCATTCCTAGACCATCAGATCAATCTGTAATAGGAACAAAATGGGTTTTCAAAAAACAAAGCAGATGAAAATGGAAATATTATTCATAACAAAGCAAGATTAGTGGCTCAAGGTTATAACCAAGAAGGGGGAATTGATTGCGAAGAGACGTTTGCTCCAGTAGCTCGTCTCGAAGCAATTCATACTCTACTTGCTTTTACGTGTCATCACAACTTTAAATTATTTCAAATGGATGTTAAAAGTACTTTCTTAAACGGTTTTATCAAAGAAAAAGTTTATGTAGAAAAACCAGCGTTATTTATCCACGAAAAATATCCAGATCATGTCTTTAAACTTAAAAAGGCTTTATACGGTTTAAAACAAGCACCATGTGCTTGATACGATCAACTAAAAACTCATCTATAAAATTATGGATTTCAATAGGAAAAATAGACACTACACTATTTATAAAACATAAAAATAATGATATATTAGTTATACAAATATATGTTGATGACATCATATTTGGATCAACTAATGAAAGTTTATGTAATGCATTTTCTGAAATAATGAAAAATGAGTTTGAAATATCACACATGGGTAAATTATATTTTTTCCTTAGATTACAAATAAAACAATTGGACAATGGCATTTTTATAAGTCAAGAAAAATATTGTAAAGATTTACTTAAACGTTTCGGAATGCAGAACACTTCTAGTAAACCAACTCCTATGAGCACAACTTTATATTTAGACAAAGACGAAAACGGAAAAGACTATGATCAACAATCATATCATAGTATGATCGACTCCTTATTATACTTAACAGCTAGTCGATACGATATAATGATGAGTGTCTGTTTGTGCGCTCGTTTTCAAGCTCAACCTAAGGGATCACATCATCGAGCAGTTAAACGAATTTTGTGTTACTTAACCAACACCAAAGATTATGGCTTATTCTATCCTAAAGGTACTGCTTTCGAACTCGTATCATATAATGATGTAGACTTCATAGGTTGTAAAAAAGAGAAAAAGCACAAGTGGTATCTGCCATTTTATCGGTCAATCTCTGGTTTTATGGTTTAGCAAAAAGCAAAATTGTGTTTCACTCTTGATGTGTGAAGCAGAATGTATCTCTGCCACCTTAGCTTGTGCTCAATTAATCTATATGCAACAAACACTTAGAGATATTGGTAAAATAATTAAAAAATCTCCGATACACTACAGCAACAATTTATCTAAAAATCCAGTTAACCATTCTTGAACTAAACATATAGACATGTGACACCATTTTCTTAGAGATAATGTAGAAAAAGGAATTATCTCCCTTGAATTTGTTAACACCGACAATAAAATTGCTGATATATTCACCAAACCATTAAATGAACAATCATTTGTAAAACTTAGACGGAACTTAGGAATTTGTTCATATAATGAATTAATAAACTAAAGTATATATTCTTTATCACCCTTCTTTATTACCCTCCTAAATGGTTACGTAGAAAAGCTAACAAACAAAAACTTTTGTAACCTTTCTTAGTCATGTTTTCTACCTAATTTAAAACTTTTGTATTGTGATTATTTTGTGGGTTTTCTTGTATGGGCTACTGTTCAGTGGGCTACTATTGTTTTATGGGCTACTGATTTGTGAACTGTTGTTGTATTTTTGTTTTATGGGATATTCTTGGATTATTATTTTGCTGGTTCTGATATCTTGAATCATATATAATATTTTATTCTTTTTGATAATTCCAAAGGGGGAGAAAATTGTATATAAGCTTCATATATGCAGGGGAGTTCATAAAAGCAAGAGGAGATCATCAATGCCTAAACATAGGGAGTAAACTCATTTTTTTACATTGTATAATTGTCATCATCAAAAAGGGGGAGAATGTTAGAACCTCCACTCTATAGTTTCGATGACAACAACTATGCAATCGTATACATATTTCAAATATCTGTATGCAGGGATAATTCACTACATGCAAGAAAACAATTCTAAAAGCAAAGCATAAGTATTAATAATTAGTATGTATATATATGGCGGTAGAATAGTTATATAAAATTTCCTTATGTATATATACACACAAATACACAAAACTTCAAAAACGTAGAAAAATGCCTGAGTCGGAGTTTGGATGCAGAACACCAGATGCCTGAGTTTTGATTCTGGATTTTTTAAAATATACCAGGTCCGACGTCTGACTTTCCTTACCAGACGTCTGAAACTGGACTTAGGATTTTTTTCAAAAAAAAGGCATAATCGTTAAATTTGAAAGGATGCTTCTATGTCTCTTCTCCAAAACTTTTCATATCTGAACAGAAGCAACTCTAGAGCAGAAAAGAAATGGAAGTAATGATTTATCGCAACCTTTTACAACTATAAATATGTAGATTGAGATTAAATCATCTAACTTATTTTCTCTATATCTACGTCTAACTTCTTATTTGTGCCTTCTTGCTTTCTAAGTATACAACCAAAATTATATTCATTTTGATCAAAACTCTTCTATATTCTCAAGCACATACACGTTTACATTACTCAAGGAGATTATAGGAAGGAACTGTACTTGTAGTCAAAATCAGTGTTACCTAGAACACGCACTTGTCAAAAAAATACTCTTGTATAAAAGCCTATTTCTCCAAACGAAGCGAGGGCAATTGGTTAGTGAATTTTCGAAGGGGAGCTTCGGGACTGGACGTAGGACGGGAGGTCTGAATCAGTATAAAAATTCTGGTGTGATTACTTTTAATTTTACCCGCATTATTATTCTGTGTGATCCATACTATCATATATGTGCTTGTCATACACTATATATATATATATATACACACACACACACGATCCACATAGACTTTCACAATCCTTTATCTGTGATGAAACTAGTATGCTTTTGGTCTAGTTTAAATATAACCATCTGATTGTGTCTTGAATATGCATCCATGAACGAAAGCAGATCATATCCACTGTTTGCATCCACTAGCTAATCGATCCTTGGTAAGGGAAAGTTTTCTTTCGGGCAGGCTTTGTTGGGCATGGTATAATCAATGTAAATTCTCCATTTTTCATTAGGTTTATTTATAAATACCGGGTTGGCGATCCATTTTGGATAATATACCTCCCTAATGAACCCATTTTCCTTCAACTTTTTAACTTCTTCGTACAGAGCATTATATCTTTATTGATCTAAGGTTCTATAATTTGTGTGACTAGATAGGCATCAGGATTGATGAAGTGCATGATAGATGATGCTGGGTCTATGCCTACCATATCTAAATGAGTCTAGGCGAATACATAAGTTGATCTCTTCCAGAATTCTATTAGCTCAATTCAGGCATCTGAACCGAGGTTCTTCCCTATTTTCAAAATCTTTACGGGGTCTTTTGAATCTATTTGTACATCTTCGAGGTCATCCACTGGTTCTAATTCTTTATTTGTTGCCTCTAATCTTGGGTCTATCTCACTTTCTGATTCCTCTTCGGACCATGACTTGACTTATAATGCATGTTTCAAGGCTTATCTGAAGAAGTATTGCATGTAGATAGAGTTGTATTCGTGAGTGCCGATCATATGCATTATGCCCTTTTCTCTTTCTCTGCAAATGTTAAGTTCGCAGGACAGTCTGCCGCGGTATTGGCTTTAGTACTTTGTACTAATGCAATTCTTTGAGCTGGTTTAGTTTCTTGTTTATTTCTATTATTGAAAATATTAGAAGAGATAGAAGAATAGTTTGGAACAATTTTATTGCTAGAATTAAAAGTTACATTGTGTGGTCCTAAGCTAAAAAAATTTCCTCCCTCACTGACCCTATCCTAGCAGGAGTGTTGAATTTCATAATCAGGTCTTTCTGAGAGACGATTACCCCCAAGTAAACCAGAACATGTCTTCCCAAGAAAGCATCATACGGCGAGGGATGGTCAATGATTAAGAAGCTCGCATAAACGACTTATGCATTGGGGAGGTTTCAGCCGTACCAAGCAAACGTGATGATCCCACTATAATGGCGGTAGTATTATTAAAGCTATAGATAGGTTCAGAACTGAGCTTTAGGATCTCTGATGGTAGTTTCACTTGGTTGCATGCAGACTTTAAAATGACATTGATCGAGCTTCCAGAATCAACGAAGACTTTCTTCATTGTACATTTTTATATATGCACTGTGATAATAAGCGGATATTGGCATGGGAACACAACTCCTGCGGCACCAACTGCTATGAATGTTATCTCCGGTGTAGACTTCTGCTCGACATAAAAAACTAATGCTGTATTCTAGCTACTTGCACGTATTTCTTACACCTTCTTTCTCAAACCAACGAGTTGTGGTCCTCCATGAATCGAGACTATAAGGTTAAGGGGTTTTTAGCTTGATTCTCATTTGGGTCTAGGGTTAGGTTTCATGTCCTATCTTCACCGTTTTCCTTTTGGAAGATACCTAGGTAATCTTTCTTAATTAGCTTCTCTATTTCATTATTTAGATGTCGGCAGTTGTTAGTATGATGGCCATTAGCTCATTAAAAGCAGCAGTATGCCCCCATCTCGGTTTTGTTCTAGTTTATTCCCCTTGTTTGGCATATTGTACGCAAGTTCGACCCTGGTCATCTCATATATCTTTCCGAGGATGTAAGTGAGGGGATTTTTTATAGTGAGGTTTAATCCCTTCTAAGGCTTCGCAGGTGGGTGATATCCCTCCACTTCCCTTTTTCTTGTCATAGCTGGTAGCAGAAACTTTTTGAGATTGTGCTGCAGATCCAGCTTCCTTCATCCTAATGTATCCACTTGCTCTTTTATAGAACGCCTTCGTGCTATAACATGTGTTTCTACTGTTTTTATCCCACATGGCAGTGTCTCTTCTGATTCTAACATGAGCCGCCATCCGTAATGCTCCTTCATCGCTTACTCTTACCTGAGAGCCGTAGATTTTAATGTTTTATAAAGTTGCGTAGGCTTTCATTCTTGCCATACTTAACACACGATATTGTATTCACGTCTGTAGAGCTTCTCTCCCTAAATTGAATTGTCTTAGCAAATCGATAGATAGCTGTCTCTAAGATCGGACCTTCCCTGGTCCAAACCTTCCAAACCACTTGGAGATAGCACCGGTTAGGTAAACTGGGAGGAGTTTACACCAAGCCATCCTTCCTGCTTTCAGGATGTTCATGTAATATTCAAACGTGCAAAGATGATCATCAAGATTTGTGGTCCCATCGAATTTTTCAATCGATCAGGCTTTGAAGTTGTTAAAGAAGTTTAGTTCAATGATAGTTTTGCTGAATGGGGAAGATCCTTCTTCCTTAACTTTCTCCTCGGTACTTTGTTGGTAGAGTTTAGTCGGCTGCTCTACTCGTGCCTTTAGTTGGTAAATTTCATCTTCCCTGGGGTCTAACTGGGATGAGTCATCCTTGTATAACAAGGTGGAATCCATCATCTTCGAGAACAGATTGAGTTTGTTTCTTCAGTCGTACAGGGTTGATATTGGCTGGTTTAGAATTGATTTGTGAATTGGCCTAGATCTTGCTTTCCAGCTTGCATCGAATTTTGGGCCACTGTCATCGTTTCCATTTCTAGGAGTGTCATTATCGTTTACTTACTGAATAGCCAGCATAGTATGTGAACGATGGCGGTGGACTGTAGTGGTGAGGATGGTTTGCGAGTAACATGTTGGGCCATTATTTTCTCTAACCCTTTTATGCGTTGGTTTTTCTGGTTTGTGAAGGATTAGAATGTAGTCAAGCAAAGGTCTACGAGGACTTCAGTCGAAGCTCCAGCTTCAGATTAGGATTTCAAAATTAAGAGTGGTTTGTTCGTAGTTTTTGAAGTCAAGTGTAGATGTTCTTAAAGAGGAGGAGGAGGAGTGGAATAGTTGGATTCATGGTATATGAATTGAAATATAAGTAAAGTTTACAGGAAGTAGAAAACTGAGAGCGAAGGTTCAGACCCTCCTTATAGCACCAAAGTATTTGTGAGAATTTTTGTCTCACAACACCTAAAATGAACGTGAAGTAATTTTAGCGCTAATTACTCCAGTGGTTAGGAATTAAAAAAATTAGGTGATACTAAATTTGCCTCTAGGTAGTAATTGTGCTGCTATAAGCTTACACAATTATGAAGTTGATTTTAACTATTTGTTAAAATGTCAATTCGAATTAGTAATTAATTTAAGTAAAGATAGGACAAAATCTAACACTGAAATCTAGGTGAAGGCAAATAAAAGTGCAGAAAAGTAAAATACACAAAGAATTTACGTGGTTCAGATACTAATGAATTCTATGTCCACGCGGAAATGTCAGTTTCTTCTTTATATTTCTTGGTACAAATTTTAGTGGTAAAGCATACAATGCCTTTTGCTTTTTCAACCTTAAAAATAACAAATCGGAAAAAAGATCCATTTCTAGCTACAATGCTTTTTCTATTTATAGTATAGAGATGCACGTGGATCGCCACAATTCCTCTTCATCTATTTTGGTTTTCGCCTTCAAATCGTGTCATGTGTCATCCATCCGTGTGGCTTATTCGATGTGCATTGATTGTTGACGTGTCTTTGGCGGGAAACCATGATTTGAGCGGTCGAATTTTGGGCTTCGGTGGAAGATTTGAAGCATGAACGCTTGAAATGTGGGTGGAAAATCTTAAATTTGGACGAGCTCTGCCTTTATCATTTTTTCCATAAGGGTGTAGAAGGTCGCGCCTTTGTTCTGCCTTGTATGTTGTTGATACTTATGTGGCTAGAATATGTTATCTAGTGTGTAACTTTTGCATGATACTGCCAAGGGGATGGAGATAGTCAAATTAAAGTTGGCAAGGGAGGTTGAATTGCCGTTTGTGGGGTATTCGCCTTATACTACTCTGTACTGACCTGGCTTCGATGTGGGCTGCACAAGTTATTGACTAGGGAGGTTTATACCTTTGTTGTCTACTTGTAAGTATGCACCTACACTACAGCACTGTCTGAGTGGCCCTATGTGCAGCCTTTGGAATGTTTTTCATTCCACATGATATTGCTTATGGAGTCCTTAATGAGTGCAGCACGGATCCATACCTAAAATGTTAGCAATGCGTAAGCTTTAGGAGTAATATTAAGGCTTATTCACGGTCCTCTTCTTTTGTTCCTATCTTTGTGTTCCTATGTTTGTTACGTATGGTTTCTTTATTTGCCCATTCTAATGGCGGCATGCTTATTCTGATGGTTGTGCGCTTATTCATTAACCTTGCTTTGATGTTGGATTGTGGTGCTATTCCGTTTTTTAGTATACAGGAAGGGGTGTCGCATCCCTTAGTCCTTGTTGTCGCAAGCCTGTTATCCTTATACATTGATATGCGGGCGCAACATATCCCCGTTTTTATATAACCTTTCAAGAGATGTGTTGTACTCTTACATCGTCAGTGGTAACTTTTGGTTGGGCAACGCAGTATGTTTGTTTTGTTGTCACTTCTGGATTTAATACAGTTTTTTTTAACTACCCACATACCTGGAAGCCAATTTTGGGTACAACGCCAAGGCTATGTTTAAACAGTTGGGCGCAATATTCTTTTGATTTGTCTTAGCCTTTGCTTCCTTTTTTTGTAGCATAACTTTATTGTAAGAGCAGTGTTCTTTGAATTTGGTGCTTGCATCATCTCGCCTTTAACGAGGTTTGGAAAATATGGGTGTAACATAAGTCAGTCGAAGCACTGCAGTATATCACTATAACTAGACCGGAAATAGCTTTTAGTGTGAACAAAATTTTCCTCTTTATGTAACAACCACTTGAACATTTGAAAGCAGACAACGTATAGTATAATACATGAAAGGCTGTTCTTAATCAGGAAATAACGTTTAAAATGAATAAGACATTAACCATTAATGAGTATGCTGATGCAAATTGGACGACAGACGTAGATGAAAGACGGTGCACAAGTGGATCCTCTGTTTACTTTGTTGAGACCTTACATCATTGTGCTCAAAGAAACAGCCTACAGTATCCAAATCTAAGTACTGAAACCACACTAGTCAAGCTAATAGTTGAAATAATATGGCTGGAATTCTTCTATCTGAACTGCAAATTCATCTAAATGGTAAACCAACTATACGATATGTGATAACTTGAGTACAATTACCTTAACAACCAACCCACTCTTACACTTAGTAAACAAACTTATGGAGTTTGACCTATATTTGTTAGGAACAAGCGTCAAAGGATAAACTAACCATCAATCATACACCTGCTTTATATCAAAGAGCTTACATATAAAAAACCATTATATCTGAGCACACCCTGGTTGAGAGGTGACATACCCCCCAACAGGGAGGGTAAAGGTCGGTCGTGGCTTGCCTTGGCAACCCCAAGGCTGCCAAAACAACTTTATAAAAGCCATTTAAATTTTAAAGTGAGAATTCAAGTGTTCCCACCACACGGATTGCAAAAAATCGTTTAAAATTAGATTCCCCCCCCCCCCCCCCCCCCCTCCCCTCCTTGCTATGGTTGGATTTTTTTTTCCTTTTTCTTTTTCCCTGTTGATTGGTGGTAGATTGGTAGAAGTTAAGGGTTTAAATGGATATGAACGATGTTTGCTGATACAAAACTAAGGAAGGGTGTTAAAGTTGTCAGATATGAGATACATGTGTAAAAACAAATATATATATATATATATATATATATATATATATATATATATATATATATATATATATATATTGGAAGTATTCAAACATGTACAGCTACAATATGTAGGCTGTTTCATCGTAATCGGAACGGATTTTACTTTTAGATGAATGAAGCAACAATCTAGTTTCTCTTTATTCTTTTGTGAGATGCTCCATGCAATCTTCACTAGTCCGAAAAATAAATGTGTATACCTGATAAATTTTGAGATAATACAACTAATATTCGAAAGCGGTTAACCCATCTGAGATATACTTGATGAAATACATTTACTCTGTATGCACCATTACAGGAAACATTGTTCAGTTTACAAACTCCCTAAAATAATTTAATACAAGCAGACATAGTCCACTCCTATTTTTCAAATATACTATTATGTCTTCCTCTTACTTCACCATTTAAATAATCTGTCAAGACTTTCTTAACACCAACACCATGATTGCTTGCCTTTCGAAGAGCAAAAGGAGTTCTTTGTGCTTTAACAGCTGAGCTAATCAACGGCGCCGGAGAGTAACTTGTGGTTGCATAAGACAATGCAACTTTCTTGCATAACATTGTTGATGAAGGTTGATCTGAATGCTTAGCCAAGTCATCAACATATAGTAAATCATCTATTCTTGCTATTATATTAAATGCCACACTCTCCAATACTCTAGAATAGCTTTCCAGTATAGACTTCCCAACATCCTGAAATATAAAGTCAATAAGTTGCTGATCATTGTTAATGTTCTTCAACTTACTATGTACCTTATTGAATTGTATCTTGCTCATGTCTAAACTCGTTTGTGTGAGTCCTGGGAATCTTTGTTTCAAGCACAGCATGATACTCTCTGCTCTATCTGCAAGCAAATCCATTCTATCTGCATTATTCTTGTTGCGTACTGTGTTCTTCCTACGCCATATATAGGTGGAAGCCTCAACGCGATTTGCTATCTCTAAAGCCTGGTGCTCCGAAGAAAACTCTAGGCAGTCAAGAAGGCATTCTGGAGAGAACTGATCAGAGGTTATGTATCTGTATATGACATCACCCAGACATTCCCTCGCATTCTGCAAATTACAAAATATGTTAGCTAATTGTTTCGTTCGAATATGTTATATGAATACTTTAAACGAATAAATTAACCTTTGGTAGGGATTCGAAATATGATTGAGGGACTTCCATCTCAAGCAAAACGCCATCATTAATAACCATGACTGCCTTCAAGATCTGATTAGTGCACTCGCGTTTATGCTGTAATTTCTTTCTAGTAACTTCTTGAAGTCCACCAGGTGGTACACGTGGCACAGGCAACCACCACTTATCTTCTTGCCGCTGAAATGGCCTACCCCTAAAAGAAGAACCTTCGGAATCTTGTGCTAATATTCCTTGATCTATATACCAAAATTCTTGGTCATGAAAACTATCCAATATTTCCTGTAAAAATAGATGATGCTTTATCCATGACGATGAAAAATCATCGATACGTGGTTAGGGTAAATTGATTGCTAGATGGGATCTTACAAGAAGCATAGTGTCCAGTTTGCGTAGTGCAGGGAGATTAATAAATAGATCGGATCTTGGTCTGCATGTCATCACCTGAATATGCAATTTATAACTTATAGATAATACATTGAACAAATAATATAAAGAAGTGTGCATTCTTTAAGGGTGTAAGTATCCACATTGCTACTGGCTGTATGTGTTCACAGACAACGCCAAGTTACAATTGTAATAACTCTGAATTCACAGATAATGCATGCATAAAAGTCAGCTTACTTCAAGTTTGCTTCCATCTGGAAATATTTGGCAGGAAGGTAAAAATTCGACTATGTGATCGCTAACGCAAAGAAGCCACTCCATTTCTCTTTTCCACATTGCTTTTTTCTCAGTAGGTAACGGCTCTAATCTCCACAACTCTCCAAAGAGTGTAGCTATGAAAGTAAAATATATTAGTTTGTTTTAACTGCTATAACTGGATTATCATGAAAATTGGTTACGTAGATATTACCACAAAGATTAGTTATAGCATTTGAAATTGCTAATGCAGTGCATACTCCTTTGCCGCACCCTGACATGTCTTCTCCAAGCAACAATTTTGAATATCTCTCTTTCATCATCTCAATTTCTATCAATATATGATGACATTCATCCCCAATTATTATATAGTTAATAAGCTTAAAAATCAGCTTATAGCGTATCAAATGTTATAGTTTAATTTTGAGATGGACATTTAGGTAGTGTTTGGTTTAAAAACGAATTTTGTATTTTCGGTTTTCAACACGCATCTCAAATATGAGAGGACTGGAGGAATGGCGGAAGGGATGAACAAAAGAGGATGAGAGGACGAAGGGGATAGAGAGACGATGAAAGAATGTATTGTTTCACGTGTTTGTGTTATTTTCCATTCCAAAACACGAAAAATAAAAAAATAAAATTTGTTTTCTATTTTTTGCGTTAACTTCATTTTCTTAATTGGTCGTTTTAGAAAATATTAATGCGTCGTGTGCATTTTTGTATGGAAGAAAATACAAAACTAAAAATAACAAACCAAACCCTACTTTAGTTTTCTTTTTAAATAAAGGTCATGATTAATGGAATTTCAAACTCTAATAAGACGGGTTAATTTTTGGTTTTTTTGAAAAATTGCTACGGGTGCACCAAATTTTTTATCCCATCTTAATAGGAAAAAAAATCACAACTGTTTTTAGTATTTTGGTGACCCTCTACAGAATTTTGACTTTTTTACGATTATTTTTTCACAGCTGCTCTCAATTTTGGATAAACCATTGTTATTGTTTTTTCATTTTTTGATTGGGTTACGCCAAATGTTGCTTCGAACAAAAAGTAAAGTAGTAAATCGTTTTATTTAGTCTTCTAAAATTTATGTTCCCCTTTCTAAAAATGGAATCATTTAACAACACCCTAAATAAATAATCTGAAATCTCGTTGAGTTCCTTGAATGAACATTACAATTATCACTTTATTTTTTCAATAGAATTTTTTATTAGAAACATTACTTGATTTGAGCTGCATTTTCATTTTCATTACAATTGTAAAATTTTGTTCAATCAAAGTAAGGCTAGTTTTGCAGCATCACATTCATATAAATAACCAATGAAGCATTGAAAAATACTGTACAAATTACAAAGTTTCCTCTTATATGACCAGATAAGATTTTGTGGAAAAAAATGTAGTTTAAGTGACGTTGGTCAAGTTATTAAAAAACATTGCAAAATTTGACCATTATTTGTGAACGATCTTGGAACAAAACATATAATTGGAACTAATCAAATAACATTACCCTTAAAATTTAAACTACCAATGCTTCTAATTTAACTTTTTTTTCTGTTGAAGTTTGTCATAAATCAAACATAAAAAATTTTACAAGTCTAAATCTTTATACCTGAAACACTTGTTTTGGGCTTATCAACGAATTGCTCATCTTCAGCTATGTTTTTCTCATCGCCCATTACTAAATTTTTAACTGAACCTTTTCTAATTGGCCAACCCAATGTTAAATTCTTCTCATCAATACTTGATGTTAAACTCTCAGAGCTCAAACTGCAGCTATCTCCACTTCCATTTTCAGATGACACGCTGCTACTGCTTACGACCAAACCTTCCATTTTAGCAGTATTTAAAGAAAACCCAGATGGCAAGTTTGTATTTTTATGAGATTTCCAAACCCAAGAGCTTAAAAGAGTAAATGGGTTGAAGCAGTTGTTGAATTCCATGAAAAAGATGGCTCGTTTGAATCATTTCCAAAGAGATATGGATTTGTTCTTTGTTTAATGAAGGGATATGATTGTGAACTGTGATTGTAGCACATGAATTTTATGATGAATATAAAGAGAGAGCAGGAAAGAGCGGACTTTCCTTTTAAATTTGCATGCGGAGTGTATTTTCGTAATAAATGGGGTGCGTGTATCATGGGAAACGGTCACAAGCATGAGATTATGATTTACTTTTTGGTATTATTTTTTTTCTTTGATATCCATGCAATAATTTGATGGTAATTAGCTAAGTTCATCGAGAACTAATTAATAATCGGAGTTAATAAATGAGGTCTCCGTCGGAAAAGGATAGAAAGCGAAAATTGATTTGAATTTACCGAGTGTTTTTTTGGAAAGTTGAAACGTTTCTTTCAAAGACAGGAATCATGAACTTTATTGAATGCGTACAATTGGACTTGGACTAGAGTTTCCTCATCTTCTCCCTCCTAATTAAGCATAAACATTCCCTGACAACCGGAGAACTTCTATAATTTGATCAACGGTATTGTTAATGTGTACCTAAGACACATATCAAGAATAAAATTTACGTGCTAAAATAAAATATAAAAAAATTATTTCAAATATTTATTTTACACTTAGACCGCAGAAAATAGTTAAGTAGACATAATTCAATGAGCAATTTGGAGATTTAAGAACCTTTAACATGTATCATTATAATGCTAACGTTTTTCTTTAATTAAAGAGAAATATTAAACATTCTATATTATATGATTTTTTACTAGCTAATTTTCTATTACAATTTGGGATACAAAATCTCATTTTTAATAAATAAATATAAATAAAGAAAAAAAATATTTGAACTGACAATAGGGTTTGGCTTGGTTGGCAGATAGTTTTAGATTATAAGCATCGTAGATTCAATTTTCGAGAACAATACTTGTTGGCAGTAATGAACAATGTTGCACAATAGACACAAGAATTTACTCAAATACGGGTGATTGATTTAAGCACATGTAACTAATTTTATGAACAAAGCCTCATTTTTTTGGAATAAGGAAAAATGGGGAATAAGGTAAAAAATACCGAATTTTGGAAAGTTAATTCTATTTGTGTGCTTTTATCTTAATTCTTCACTTTTAAAGGATGATTGTTTATAGATCTTTATAAAACCTAATAATTAAAATGAAAGCTACATAAAAAAGGATTCTAAAAAATAATCGATTATGGTGTAAATAGGACTAGGAAAATCGAAATAGAGAGTGTAAGGAATTTGAAAGTTAAGGAATGTTTTTTTTTTCTTTTCATGCCAACGATCTTAGCCAACTATTTGAGCAAAAAGTGGGATTTGGTGGTATAACGGAAGGAAATGGGACAACAATTAATATAAGGCATAGGGGGCTATTCGATGCATCCCGGATTATTCTGTATTCAACATAATTGCCAATGGAACATCGACATATCCAATATGGAAGCAAGTTGGAAGAACTTATGTAAATAATTTGGAAACAGATATTAGTAGCAAATAAACTCGTAGCGGTCGGATCCGAACTCGAATCGAGAGTTTCAATTCTAGACGAATCGATTTTGTCAGATCGAAACTATATATTTTGAAACTTAGACCCGACCCGACCCGACTCGATATACGGATCGATTCGTGTGTGGTCTGATCAGATAATTACATTTAAAATACATATATTTCAAATTTTTTGGTCGGGCCTTTTAGATTTTGAACTGGTTTGGGTCAGATATTATCGAGTTTAAATAGTATTTTTCATTATCTAGACTTGACCTAAGACCCGTTGAATTTGGGTTGGGGATGGTAATCAGGTTCGTGGGCCTATGTTCTATTTGCCAACAGTAGCAACAAATAAGGAAACATGATAAAGTTGGTAAATCTAAAGCTTAAGAAAGACGAACATAGTAGGGAACATCTTCCAGCTATTGCAAACCAACGGGCAATCGTGAGCTAGATGGATAATGATGAGATGCCAATCCTAATATTGATGAGTTCATTAGCAGAAAACTATGCGTACACTACAAGAACAGATCAATTTTCGACGGCTCCTGCCAATCGGCGACCGTCGAAAGCCATCGGGAGTCGTCTGAAATAACCAATGCATGTACTCAGCAATACGCTGATCCAGCAGCTGCGTCATCTCGATGGCCTGGCGACGGTTCTACTCTTCCATCTGTGCCACCCCAACTCTCAACTCTACGATCTCTGCTAGATCGATATCAGCTCTGGCTGTTTGACTGGCTCTCCACTATCTGCTGGCCTGCAACGCTTATTTAATTTAGTCTATAATCTTACTATCAAAGTTACAACATAATGTGTTAATTGTTATATCTATAAACTTATTGCTGAAACTAAAGCGATGTGAAGTTATTTAGAACTAAAAAATTATTAGATTGTTATATCTTAATATATTATTTATTACCACTTGATTGCCAAATCCGTAACGCATATTCCATGACGGTGGATACATGACTGACTCAAAAATAACGTCCTCCCCATCCGTAGTCAGCTGCTCTCGACCGATATCCTTCAAGAGTTTTTGGCGTTGTTCTATAAAGCTTGCCTACGTGAACAAATAAAAATGCAGCTAAAATTAATATCATGATATCTTAATTCATTATACTTTAACAATTAAAACAATTACTAATAGTACATAAACTAAATATGCTTACATTGTTTTTTCTCGATTTATCGTCGTGCCATATATATGATACTGTCACATCCGAATTTACATGCTCGAAGGTATGAGTATGGATAACACATCCATATACGACACGGACCCTGCGTCTCAGCTTCCTGAAATTGATTATTATGTACTGTTATTGTATATTCAAAATTATATTGTACAATAACTATGTACAATTCACATTTAATAAATTTACCAGCTCCTGACGATATTGTTTAAACGACTTTGACCCTACTCGATGAGTGGCGGGATTTTTGTTTCTATTTGTAGAGTTTTTTTCCGACTCTGACTGTACATTTAAATTTAATACATTATTTACTTGCCAAATATTTTTTTTATATTTACGTATCAATCAAATAACTAGTAAAAGTTTCGTACACTTACCTTCGCCTCGTCACTATCCCAATGTGTCAGTCACCCTTCCCACACACTTGTCCCCATCCAGTTTGGCTTCTGTCTTTTATGCTTCACTATCGACATGAAATTCATGTAGTTCTTCCTCATCTTCTGCATTCAGTAATGTCATATTAGCTGCAGGTCATCTGATTGTATGTCCACTGCGACCTGCGTTTCATGATAAATAAGCAAGCAAAAATTAAACAATAAAAGGTAAAAAATAAATAAGCGACAAAATAAAATTAAGAATGGAAAATAGAAGATTATACTTATAATGAAATCCTACCAAATACACTCCAAATGTGGTGAGGGATATTATCCCACTTCGGCAAACAAGTCGACATCTTACTCTTGTATGCCTTTCTCGAAACTGATAGAACTACAGCCGATGGCTGTAGCTCAAACTCTCCGTGTTATATATGATACAGATTAGTATACCATACACAAAATATTTAGGATGCTGAAAAAAGCTTAATACTTACCAATCCGCTCTAGGTGCTAGAGCACTACAGGTCAATGTGGCGGTTTCGATGGACCGTTGCCATCGCCTCTTGAAGAATGGAAAGAACTCCTCCTTTTGGACGACATGATACTTGTCACAGACACATCATTTTAAAAGAGAATAATAACATGATAATGGAATATATTTTATAGGTAAATGACATAAATGATATAAAGTACATAAAGTGCAAAGTATAGCTGATTTAAATTGGGTCTCATATTTCAACGATAAGCATAATGCATTGCATTTTTAACATGAAATGCTAAATAAATGACAGAAATAGTAATGACACAAAAGATGTAAATGACGATAAGCAGATTCGGTTTCATAAATGACATAAATTACATAACTAGCAAAATAAATCTCATCAAGTACACAATTTCTTAATACACCAAAAATTCAACATAAGTGTATCACTTACATAATTACATCAATTGCATATTCTCATCAATTACATCGATTGCATTATTACATAACTAGCAAAATAAATCTCATCATTTGCATCAATCCCCAATGTCTTTTGATTCAGATTCGGTCTCATATTCTACATTATTTTTCTTCCTACTCTCGAATGCGTCTACCAAAACATTTGATTCATCGTTCAGAGGTCCCAAATCAGTACGGTCGTCAGTAATTATTATTTAGTTGTTTTGCTCAAAATCTGCCTGATAAGCTTGTTCGTTTGGAATATTCTTTCCATTAAACGTACATCTTGCCTTTATTTTAAAAACTGTCAACCAATCCGCTTTATCTCTTTTTAGAGACGGATAACGGATAAGAAGCGTAATAAACTTTCAATGCTTCTTTGACTAGTACAAAAGGATTGTATTATGATAATGCGATGTGTGCTTTATTTCAATAAGATTATAATTCTTGTACATGTTACTTTCAGAACCTAGAACATTACTAAACTAATTGCATCTAAACAGATACACCTACTCCGCGGGTTGTGAGAAATATGTTAGTTGCAAAATTTATGTTAAAATGCTATAAAAATCATTTATGTGATTTTCTGCATCATCACTACCTTTAACAAATACGCCTGTATTATTAGTTAATTTTTTTGCACCGTATTCTTTAGTGTTAAATTTATATCCATTGACAAAATATATTGGATATGTCATAACATTTTTTTTTGGTCCCAACGCAAGGTATTTCAAACCTTCGTCGATCGCACAATTTCTTGGTTCATAAACGTACTTTGAAAACCAATCAGAATTTTTTTATTGAGACCTCTGTGCGGATGTTCACTTTCATATGTAATGGATATATGAATAAAATATTGCATTAAATTCTACACACGCATGCATTATGGAAATGACTAAATCATAAATTATTATTTCAGATTACCTAACAAATGGTTCAACCTCGGCACAATTTAAAAGAATATAAGTGTGTACTACATGAAGATCTCTATCGTCTAACCATACTTCTACACGTTTCCCAAAAGATCGACCATATTGTCTGAAAATATATAGCATTGTTTGAGAGGACTTTTGTTCGTCGCCTTTGTCATTACGAAAAACACTTTCAAATGATATATTCACATGGTCACTGAAATGGTAAGAGAAAACGAACGAAACTTCTTTTTCGATGTAAGATTTACATATCGAACCTTCGATTCGTGCTTTTTTGTCTCGCTTTTTTCTTCAGATGATTCAAGTATCTATGTAAAATTAATTTACATTAACTTTAACTTCCGAATGTAATTAAATTAATAGGTAAGATAATACATATATCTCAAATGTATACATCCATCCTTGTTGCGTTGGACGTCGAAGTCATGCTTCATATGAGAGATGAATAGGTAAATTTTCCATTACATTAAAAAAAATATGACAGAAATATTTTCTCAAATTTGCAAAGCAATATAGGAATATCTTCTTCAAGTTTACGTAAACATTACACTTTTAAAATAGTCGAAAAAAGCTCTCTGTAAAACAGGCTAAGCTCCGTTATTACCTTTCCAACTTTTAACGGCAATAGAATAGAACGGGTAATAAATTTTCCATCTTTATATGACAGCCGTGGCTTTTCATTCCGCTTAGTCTACCATTTTTAAAGTCAACACATTTGTGAAGATTTGATGAAATCTCATCCGGAAATCTTAATCCTTCCACCCACTTTAACACAACTTTAATTTGATTATTATCTAACCCCTAACATGCCTTAGGTTTTTTTACTGTCATTTGGTTTCATATGAAGCTCATGGACGTTTGTATAATTCTTATATATCGCGTCTTGATTTCCAATCGTCCTTATTCTTTTCCTTGACATTCAAAATTGTGTTAAAAACATCATCAAAGACATTTTTCTCATTGTGCATCACATCAATATTATGACGAACCAGAAAATGTTTTCAATAAGGTAACTCGCAAAATATACTTAGTTTGCACCAATTATGAATAGTCGATTTGTCTGCAATTTCTGTTTGCCCTCCAGTTTCATGTATTTTTGGATAGTCTTTACAAGTTCGTATATGCCTTCGCTTGACCATATCGTTGGTGGTTGTCTAGTTTGTACTCTATTAGCTAAAAGGTTTTTCTTATCTCCTCTCAATGGATGATTGACATAAAGAAAATATCAATGACAGTCAAACCATTAAATTTTCTTACAATTAGGCAAAGAAAACGTCTGCATTTCTTCCATGCAATATGGACATGCTAGACAACCGGATGTACTCCATCCTAAAAGCATTGCATAGGTAGGAAAATCACTTATAGTTCATAACAAAGAAGCTAACATATGATTTTTTTTCTTTGAAGCGTCGTATGTTTCTACTCCTTCGTTCCACAATGTTTTTAACTCCTCAATCAACGGTTGTAAATAAACATCGATTTCTTATGTCGGATCATATGGGCCAGAAATGACAACAATATGAAACATATATTGTATTTTCATACACATCCACGGTGGTAAATTATAAAGTTTGATGATAATGGATCAAGATGAATATTTAGCACCAAACTAAAAAAAATGTGAAAAACCATCCATACATAATTCAAGTCCAACGTTACGACTCTCCGTTGCAAAACTGGAATAAGGTTTGCCGAAATGCTTCCATGCTTCTCCATCGGCTGGATGTATAAACGTACCCTCTTACTCTGTTCTCACACTATGTCATCTCATATGAGATGCAGTTACAGAAGATGCGTATAATCTTTGAAGCCTAGAAGTGATGGATAAATAATGCATACATTTATATGGAACTTCCTTTTCCTTCTTTTTTCTTGATTTGTACCTTTTCTCGTTACATATTCTACACTTTCTAAGAGTGATGTTCTCTTTTCAAAATAACATGCAGCCATTTAAACATGTATCTATTTTCTGATAAGGTAAACCAAAAGCCGACATAAGTTTTTTAATTTTATAGCAATTTTCGCACATTAAATTATCGGACGGCATATGTCTTTTTGTAGCTTGTACAACGGCTGTAAATCCGACTTCGGTGATGTTGTATTTTGACTTCATCGTAATGTATTCTGCAGTTACTGATAGTTGGACGTCGCTTTTACAACCAAAGAGGTTTTTTAGCAGCATCCAGTAAATCATAAAAAAAATTGCTTCAATATTTGGTTCTTCAATATTTTCATCGTCATCGTCAATTTCAACCGTAGGGAACATTGATCATGCTGCATCTACAACCATATTTTTTATACGGTTCGTCATAACAATTTCATTACCAGCAATGTCTAATTCAGACTCTATAGAAGTATTTGTTACAACTTCTCCATGTTGATCACAAACATAATACTCCGGTACAAAACCGTTTTCGCACAAATGGACTTTCACGATATCGGGTAATAAATACTTCAAATGTTTTCACCTACTTCACGGACAACGAATTTCTACATTGTTTGCGTTATTACTTAAAGTAAATTCAACAAATATGTTTACACCATTATAAAAATCTTCTTTTATTGAACCTCTCAACCTCTTCTTTGATACATTCATCTCCTCCGATCAATAAAATAATCGATCATTTTTCCTATTTGAAAAAATATGTCACAAATTAAAAAATAAATATTGATCATATTACGAATTCATATTTTATTTTTCAATGTATCAATACAAAAACTTATACGCGTCAATTTTACCCAAGTTAAGAATATAATATAGAAATGTTGGTTCATGGTTTTCTTTTTTTCTGGTGAGTCATCCTAGTTCCCATTACAAACACACTAAACACTTATATTTTGTATATTATTTCGTTTTAAGCGATTCAACAAAATTTCGGCAGCACTTCCATTTATCTCCTTTATTGTACACAAATGCATATACACAGAAAACAAAAAAGAAAAGTGAGAGCGAAATTTTACGAACCTTTTGAAACGAAATAATGTGTGAAATGTAATTATTTACTGTATTTATAACTTGTCAAATTCAACAAGTATTGTACCAACTGAATATAAATGCCCGTTTTGTAACAAAAATGCATTACGGTCATGTACAACCCCCGTCGGACTGGGCCAAAAACTCTCTAAGGGACGTAAAAAAAAAGTAGTTTATAAAAAAGAATATATATTTACTAATTTTATATATTTCAAAAAATTATTAACTTACCACATTTGTTCCGCGTATTTTATCGTATAAGGCTGCTTTAATATTGTTCTCATTTTCCAATACAATCAAATTTTTTAGACTCGTGCATTCATTATTGTTATACAAGTCAAAATATTATACAACTTATGTCTTACTCTAATTAACACAATACAATGGTAGAAGCAACATATATACAATGGTTTACATATACACACCCAATCACAAATTACACATACTCTTTAAAATTTCACGATAACATAAGAAATAGGTATACTATGGGACAATGTTATTATTACGCTATTGGAAGCAATTGCAATCACTAATTAGCCATGATTTATCAAATTATGCAAATCTAGATTTAGAGTAAAATTTAGATTTTTGCCGAAGATAAGAGATTATACATGAGATTGAGAGCGATAGAGTTTGATTAGACAGCCGTGAAGGATCCGCAAGCTCGAAATTGGGGATTGGAAGCTTGGAGGAGGATTTGTGGGTTTTTGGATGATAAGTTTTGTGCTGAGAATGAGGAGGAGGAAGAATGCTTGGCCGAGTCTTGCAATTCATGAATTTTCGACGGCTTCCAACGGCCGTCGACGGCCCGTCGGAAGCTGTTGCTCCATGTTGTCAGAATATTAGCATTTTCTAGTAGTGGTACATTGAAGAACTCAAATTTAGGTCGAACAATTGACATTTATCGGTTCAAATGCATGGTGGTACGATTAAACAAATTAATGTGTAATGAGTAGCTGTATACGTTGTCGAGATCATTATTTTAAAATGAATAAGCGTAAATGAGGCGTTTTTAGGCCTATGAGGCGAGACGTAATAAGCCTCGGAACATTGAGGCGTAAGATATTCGAGTAAAAAAATACAAAATATATAATAAAATTTGACAATCTAATTACTTCGAAAGAATTGAACGAGGAGCCGTATGAGGGGAAAATCTCATGTACGGTTCTGTAGAGTGACTTGTCTGTCAACTTTTCCACTATCACACCCAAAAAACCAAACTCTGGCAATTCCACCCAGAAGGTAATGCGTTACTCCTACAGCATGTCCTTGTACAATGCTCAAGGCTCTAGGCTGAGTAGCAGAAGCAACTTTTAATTTGTTATGAGCCCAAACAATGGATTCAATGAATTCTTGCCTATAACCGCGGCCGCTGAATAGAAACATTAAACTAAAAGTCCAAACAAAATGAGCACCTAAGAAATATGAAAAACAAATTATTGAGGGCTGATTATGAACATGTATATATCTCTTTTCTTTTTTTAAAAATAAAAATAAATAACTGAAATTCATATGATTTTAGTTTCGTTCCTTAAATTAATCTGGAGATTCCTCAAAATTTTAGTTTCGATTCCTTCTACCAATTCAAATCTATTTGCAAGATTTATTTGGAGATTCACTGAATCTATTAAGAAATTTTATTTAAATAGCAACAAGAAAATCAATTAGCTATACCTCTTGAATCGTTGTTTCAGAAATAGTCTTACTTAATCATGTGGATATTGAAATTGAAAAATAAAAAAACACCAACTTTTATTTTTTTGTTTATTTTTTCATTAAATAATTGAAGGTTAATAACTATTTCTAGCGTCAATATATTTAAGAGCAAAAAAAATTTGATTCACATGTTCGGGCATTTTGAGACATGTGAGATGTACGCTTTATATGTTTTCTATGCCTCTAAGTAGTTGAGGTGTAAGCTGTAGAGGTAAAAAGCTTTTAGGTGAAAGACTTAGGATGTTTTATCTCTATTTACTTGAGAAGAACTTTTAAAGAAAATGACGAGAATAAGATTTTTTTATTGTTGCATGACGATATCGATCTATTGCGATTGAACGATTTCGATTTTGTCGTTGTATTTCAAGTTCTCACATATTGTATTTCAAACTCTCATATATTTTCCTTAATTTCTTCAATCACATTATATCTGTAGTTTGAAAAAATGAATCTTCTACCGTGGTAGCAAAGTCCTATTTAATTAGTGTTTAATACAACAATTATTCAATTAACAAACTAAATTAATTAAATTAACATCATAATTCACTTCATGGTCTGTGCAGTTATGATATGTGAAGGTGAAAACATAGATTTCCAACGAGGGCAATAAATCCATCTATTAATGGTTCAGGGTGGAAGAGCTTATGGTACTCTCCAATGACTGTGAAGAATGTTTGATTTACGTCGGTAGTAGTGAAAAAAAAAAAAAAAGGAAATAAAAAATTGTTTACAATCATGTAAATCCACTGAATCATGAACCCTTCCATTCAGAAAAGAAAGAAAACTGAAAATGGTCAGGGTACAAAATAAACAACTCGTTAAGTCGTTATCCTTCAGTTTTCCCAAAAACTTAATGTAGTAAAATAATTAAACTGCAAAACCCAACTAATAATGCTGTTGGGTGGGCCCTCCAATCTGAAATCCTATATACCTCAAACGGCTAGAAAAAGGGGCCGCTGGCCCATTTTACTATCGCACCACTTTTTTACTTTTCTTTTTGTACAGTGGATTTATTAATAAAAATAGCCGTTGGTTGGTCTTTACCACTCTACGTACGCTGACTTATTTTGTACTCTTTCAAACTCTGTGCATCCAATATTTCTTCCACGCAATTTAATTAAACTACTATTTGTCGTTGTCGTTGTATGTGTTTCTTGATGGAATCATCCATTGTGGTAAACTGTGATGAAACACATGGCCCAGCTTTCTTTATCATTATTATATTATTATCATTATGTTTATGGCATTAGTTATACTGATATTAAAAAAAAATATCACAATAAACGGTGGCTACCGCTCAATCAAGTAAAATCCAGAAACTAAAACGTGAATTATAAACTTTATTTTTTATTTTTATGAAATTTAAAATATAAACCTGAAAACATACTGTAATTACTATTTTTAACAAAAAGGAAGTATTCATCAAGTCTCCATCCTCAACCTAACAATAAGAACAACCTCTACTTAATGAGATATATGTATTCTATAAACACCTCTTTTACTTGGCTGTTACTATTACTATTTTCCTTTTTCTTTTTCTGCTAGCATCAAATATTGCATATAATTATCTTTTCTTTTCAACTTTAATTTTTTTTTCATGTAATACACCATACTCATTTGTAAACATTATAAAAATGTTTATTATCAAATGGTACCTAATGCACACGGTACGAATAAACTGTTGATTCTGTTTGAATCGATAAAATATATCAAAATTAAAATAAATATTCAGCAAATAAGAACCAAATCAATATTTTTCAAACTAAAACTAATTGAATTGAAAATACTCAATTTAGTTTGGCTTATCTAAATTATTCGTCTTTTAATGAGCTACCTTATATGTTGGAATTATTACATTGATTTCATCCTTGGCGGAGCTGATGTCGCGGAGTAGAAAGTGAGGCAGCGCAAAACGCCAGATCTGAGTGACTACGGTGAAGAGGGCAGTTTCGTTTGGTGGAGGAGCTCATTTGGTGTTGATGACAAAAAGGAAGGTATCAACATTGAGGAGAAGATGCGATATGCCGAACCAAATTTTGAGAGCGGTGAAATAGTGAATAAATTGGAGCGGCATTTGTTTCTTTCGGTGGAAGGAATGCCGATCCAGATTTTTCATTCGGTGATTTGCCGAACGAAATATTTCGTTCGGTGATTTGAAGCAGATCGGTCCAAATATTTCACTCGGACATTATGCCGAACCAATGGGTAATTTCGAACCAAATGAGCTGCTGAGTTTGCCGGTTCAAATGCGCCGAATCTGGTGTGTCGAACCAAACCCCAGGACTACTATATAGCAGCTATCCATCCTTATTTCTTCACTTTATAAATAGTGAAGTTTATGGACAACAATGGCGGCCATCCTAGAGAGCTAAAACGTTGCAGAATTTTATCTGTATTGTTAATTCTTCTTATGTATAGCTTTCAAAAGTGAATCAATCTTACAACTCTAATTTTTTAATGATTAATAAAATTTCCTTTCCCCCAAGTGGACGTACATTGCTTCACCGTAGTGGAACCACTATAAATACTGGTGTTAATCATTTTCCTCCATTGCATAGATCTGTGACTGTCTATTCTGGTGTTTATTTCTGTTTGTTTTGACTCACTACAATCACAATCCAGTTGTTTTCCGCTGCGTTGAGTTTTTTTATTCCCTTAAACTGATCATCTAAAGGGATTTTGTCCAATAGTCTGGTATCAGAGTTGCAAGGTTGATTGAGGAGTGTTAGACGCCATGGAAGGAGATGAATCGACTCATGTTGTTACAAGATCCTATATTAGAGAGATGTATATCACGTCCGGATCATAGCTGGCAATTGAGAAATGGAATGGGGATAAAGACTTCGAGAAGCGACAATGGAGCACGAATGCTGTTCTAATGGGAAATGAAGTCCATCCAGTGGTGTTTTCCCTTGAGAAGCTGACGACTGACATCTCAGTCATGGAAGGAAGAAGATGGAGAAATGGACGTTTACTACTTTACAACCAGCTATGGGAGAGAATGTTATCTCAGAGATTAGCAGTGAGACCACTACTATGGGCATTTGGACAAAGTTGAAACTTTACTTTAAATAATCTCTGACTAACCGTATGATATTGTTGAAGACATTTTTCACTATGCGGATGAGAGATGGTACTTCAGTGAAGGAACATCTTACTTTCTTTTATGATCTCATGATGAAGATGAAGACTGTTGACTTGAAGATGGATGAGGAGCAAACGATAATGATTCTTTTGTGTTCTCTTCCGGAGCGTTACACAGGTTTCGCTAACAGCCTTATCTTCGCTAGAGACACATTGACAGTGGAAGATGTGAAGTTAGGCCTTTTTATCTGAGGGCTTAAGAGATCAGATGAAGGAGATAAGCGAAGGAAGTAGAGGTGGAAGTAGTAATCACGGCCTGTTTGTTGAAAGAGGTAGAGAAGATAGGAAGAATTGACACTCTAGAGGGTGTTCCAAGTCCAGGAAGCCCGGTAATGGCAGGAGAGGAGAGTCCAAGGACGGAAAGTGCTTTATCTGTAAGAAACCTGATCATTGGAAAAGGATTGTCCAGATTTGAAGAAGAAGGAAGAAGGAAGAAGACAATCTTCATCATTTGCGGTGAAGAAGTCTGTATCTAGCAATGTACTGTATGCAGCAGTGTCGGATGTCTCAGACCATTGGATGCTGGACTCGGGGACGTCTTTCCATATGATGCCTAATAAGGATTACTTTAGTTCTTTCTTAGATGAGAGGGAAGTTCTATTCTTATGGTTAAGGATGCTAGTTGTAGAGCAATGGACGAAGGTTAAGGAATGATCAAGATGTTTGACGAAGTGATACACACTTCGACGGGTGTCCGGTATGTTCCAGGTCTTTGGAAGTTCTTAATTTATTTAGGACAATTGGCATCTTTGGGATACAAGTAACTATCGAGAAGGATAGTCTAAAGATTTCGAGAAGTGCACTATTTCTTATGAAAGGAGATGTGTTTCGAAATTTGTTTTTGCTGAAAGAAACCATAGTTTTTGGAGAGTCGTGTGTTGGAGTAGATAGTTCTCGTGCATTGGGTGCCATAAAGCTTTGGCATCTCAGGTTGTGTCACATTTCAGAGAAGGGCTTAGAGTTTCTTCAAAGACGGTAGATGATCAAAGGAGGAAGCTTCGACAAGATGGACTTTTTCTAGGAGTATGTGTTAGGCAAGCAAATTAAAGTATCATCTGGAGTTAGACTCTACAGATCATGGCGGGTACTTAAGTACGTGCATACAGATGTCTGGGGACCGGTTGCTATTCCTTCTCTTGGAGGAGAAAAGTATTTTATCTCTTTCATTGATGACTTTTCTCGTAAAGTATGGTTGTATGTGATGAAGGTCAAATCAGAAAGTTTTGAGAAGTTCAAAGACTGGAAAATGCTTGTTGAGAACCAATCTGGTTCTAGGTTGAAGGTGCTGAGATCTGAGAATGGTTGTGAATTTGTCTCTAGGGAGCTCCTCGACTTTTGTTGATAGCATGGTATTCAATGACATTTCACTACACTCGGAGATCTGCAATCCAGAGGGGTTGCAGAAAGGATGAACATGATTGCATTGGAGAAGGCTCTTTGCTTGAGATTGACGACTGAATTGTCTAGAGGCTTTTGGACTGAGGCATTATCAACTGTGGCGCATGTCATAAATCGAATTTCATGCTCAGCCATAGATGGAAAGATTCCAGAGGAAAAGTGGAGAGGTAAAGTAGTGTATCTTAGTTACTTCCGAATTTTTGGTTGTCCTGTGTACGTTCACTATATAGGCGATGACAAGTTGGAGGCTAGAGCATACAAGGGCATACTAATGTGATACACCGATGGTATCAAAGGGTATCAAATATGGATCCTTGTTGATTTGAAGATTGTTCATTCCAGACATGTTACTTTCGATGAATCTGCCATGTTCAATCCGAAGGAGAAGCTACCTATCACATCAGAAGAATCAGATAGGCCTAAGGAGATGGAAGAAATTCCCGTATTCCAGCCAAATTGTAGAGTTATTGTTGATTTCTTCGAGGAAAATGCAGTTGATGAAACATCACAGGATAGTTCATAGGTACCTTCTAGTAGTGCTGGTAATGTATAAATCTAAAGGAAGTTCAGTTCAAGATGGAGCTGAAAGGAGTTTAGGCGAAGTAGTACTTACCCGGGTCAGTCGTAGGACTATTAGGCTGCCCGAAAGGTATGGTGATTGGCAGTTTGCGAACCTTAGCCTTGGTGATCAGTTTGACTATGCCCTAATGTGGTTCATGAGGAGCCGTTTGACCTTGACGAAGCTTGAAGCCATGTGACAGTTCGAAGTGGATGTGCGCTATGGAAGAGAAGTTAGAGTCATTGAGGAAGAATAAGACTTGGGATTTAGTACCAACTCCTTAAGGAAGCTGAGCCAAGGCTGCAAGTGGGTTTTCAAGGTGAAGGATGATGGGAGATACAAGGCCAAATTAGTTTCTAAAGGGTTTTCAAAAAGAAAGGGATTGGAGTATGATGAGATATTCTTTCCAGTAGTGAGGCATACGTCCATCCACATTTTTCTCACTATCGTCGCAGCTCATGACTTAGAGCTGGAGCAACTGGACATGAAAACCACTTTCTTGTACGCAGACTTCGATGAGACCATCTACATGAAGTAGCCAGAAGGATTTGTTGTAGATAGGAAATAAAATTGGGTTTAAAAATTGAAGAAGTCATTGTATGGACTTAAGCTATGACCTAGACAATGGTATAAGAGGTTTGTCTCTTTTATGCTTTCACTTGGTTTTGATCGTAGCATCAAAGACGCTTGTGTGTACTTCAAGCATTTAAAGAATGGTAGATGTGTGTACCTACTCTTGTACGTGAATGATATGTTGATTGCTTCTAAGGATAAGGCTAAAATCGATATTTTAAAGCCAAAACTAAAAGAGCAATTCAAAATGAAAGACCTTGGAGAAGTAAAGAAAATTTTGGATATGAAAATCCAAAGAGATAAAAGGCTGGGACTTTTGACCCTTACTCAAAAGGAGTACATTTGAAAGGCGCTTGCTCAAAAGGAGTACTTTCTAGTAAAGGCTCTCCAATCTCGGAAAAGGACAAGACTTATATGATAAAGGTTCCATTGGTAAGTGTAGTTGGAAGCTTGATATACGCCATGGTCTGCACTAGGCCTAACATTGCACGGGCTGCTGGATTGGTGAGTAGATTCATGGCAAATCCAGGAAAGACGCATTAGGAAGCAGTGAAGTGTATCTTATGATACCTTAGAGGAACTCCAAACTATGGACTTGTCTTTGGCAGAAGAGGAAGAGATTTTAGCTTGGTTGGATTTTGCAATTCTGATTATATCGGTGATAGAGATCGAAGGAAGTCAACCTTCGGATATGTGTCCACCATTGGTGGGACAACAATCAGTTGGAGAGCGAGGTTGCAGATGATTGTGGCATTGTCTACTATAGAGGCAATGCTCATAGCTACGATTGAAGTAGCTAAGGAGGTTCTTTATTTGAGGGACTGTTATCTGATTTGGGTTTCATATATGAAGGAGTGGATGTGTACTGCGATAGTTAGAGTGCAATTCACTTAGCGGAAAATATGGCGTTCAGCTCGAGGACGAAGCATATTGAGGTGAGAGAGTCGTTCCTTGTGTTGATGAGCGAAGTGAACCTAGTTCGTCTTCAGAAAGTTCACATAAAGGAGAATGTAGCAGACATGTTTACCAAGTCATTGCCTATTGTTAAGTTCAAGCATTGCTCGGACTAGATTCGCTTAATGAAGTGCTAGGTGCCACAGGGTGGCGTAAAGGGAAGGGAGTTGAGATGGTTCATGGAGACGTTTGTTTTCATAGTGGAGATTGATAGGTTCTATGTGGACTAGGCACTTCGAAAACTTTGTTAACGGGTGGTGGCCTTGTCAGAGTATAATGGGTGATGGTATTGCCGAAGGTCATTGGATAAGTATCCATTGCTTGGAGCATAAAGGTATAGATGAAGTTAGATGGCTTGATGGAATATGGTAACAAGGTGGAGATTGTTGCAACTGTTACCTTGATTCCATCGCTGGCGGAGCTGATGTCATGGAGGAGAAAGTGAGGCCCTAGATCTAAGTGACTTCGGTAAAGAGAGCAGTTTCGTTCGGTGGAGGAGCTCGTTCCGTGTTGATGGCAAAAAGGAAGGTAACTTCGTTTGGCATTGAGGAAAAGATTCAGTATGCCAAACCAAATTTTTGGAGCGGTGAAATAGTGAATAAAGTGGAGCGGCATTAGTTTCTTTCGGTGGAAGGAGTACGGATCCAAGGAATGCTGATCCAAATGTTTCATTCGGTGGTTTGCCGAATGAAATATTTCGTTCGGTGATTTGAAGCATACCGGTACAAATATTTCGCTCGGGAATTATGTCGAGCCAATGGGTAATGCCGAACCAAATGAGCTGCAGAGAGTACCGGTTCAGTTGCATCGAAACCAGGTGTGCCGAACCAAACCTCAGGACTGCTATATAGCAGCTACCCCTCCTCATTTCTTCACTCTATAAATAGTGGATCCTCTGGACAAAAATGGCAGCCACCTTAGAGAGCTAAAACTCTAGAATTTTGTCTGTATTGTTAATTCTTCTTATGTATAGCTTTCAAAGGTGAATCGGTCTTGTAACTCTAATCTTTCATTGATTAATAAAATCTCCTCTCTTCCCAAATAGACGTACACTGCCTCGCAGCAATGGAACCACTATAAATACCGGTATTATTTATTTTTCTCCATCGTATAGATCTGTGACTGTCTATTTTGGTGTTTATCTTTATTTGTTTCGTCTCACTACAATCATGATCCGGCTGTTTTCCGCTGCGTTGGTTTTTTTATTCCCTTAGATTGATCATCTTAAGGGATTTTCCCTAACATTATCTAGTTGCTAACATTATATATGAACGAATTGGCTGGTATGGTATATATTTTGCATAAAGAAGTGATGATTTTATACTTATAGAAACAAACAATTTTTCTTCTACAAACATTAACATAAATTGAAACAATAATAATATTTTCATTGATAAAAATGTTTGTTATAATTCATCAAAGTTCTATATTCGATTTAGTTAGTTGGTTGACTTTAAATATCGAAAACCGAAACAATCAAAAAGGCAGATAACTTGAACAGTAAAACCAAACCCAACTAGTTAAATAACAAAATCGAACCAAACAAACCAAATTTATTCGGTGCAATTAATTTATCCATTTGACCTAGTAATGCTCACCCCTAAATACACATACTCAACTCATTGTTACGTAAAATTTTCTTTTCTTCACACAGAGAATAAAAATTAATACTCAAAGTGTATATTGTAATTTTAAAGCGAAAATTATGTTTACATCCTTATTTTAAGAAAAAATTCAAAATTTTCTCTTCCATTTAATATTGTAACTCCCTGAAATGATATTAAAGCGGTTTCTAGTTTATTTGTTGAAAAAAGAACACCCCTTTATTGTGCACTTTTACAATGTAATGTAATTAAAAGCTTAGAAAAGAACGTTCTCGTTAAAATTTATTGTTCTATAATATTATAATAAATTATGTAGGATTATAATTGTTGTGGATTTTTTTTTAATTTGTGGTTTTAGCTTACATTGCAATTTTATGACGCATGTTACTGGAAAATATGAATTTATTTATTTTCTACAAAAAAGACTTGCATTATGTAATTAAAATACCATATTAAATGAAGACACACATTATACAAGTGTACGTAATAAAGTAGTTTTGGTTCCTTTTATTATACGTTGCATTTTTCATAGCGTAAAGTACTTGCTATATGTTTTAGTTCGGTTCACTACATTATAGATAACGTGGATTTATTTATATATGATATAAACATAGTAGACGATCATAATATTAACAAATATGCATTTAGGTTTATTGCATTGTACCTTTCATTTTAATTAGTGCAAGCACTTTGAATCTTTATCGTAGCACTTAATTAGATGAGTTTGAATTTGAATTCATAACTTAGATACTTTTTTTATCATGATAACCTCTCAAATCCATAAGTGGTACCTAAGCCAAAGACAACTCAAAAGTTGGATATCATATAACATACGATTTACTTATACACATATATATGCATGCATGCATGTACGTATGTATGCAAATAATTATTGTGTGTGATACATTATGGTAAATTTTATGTTTAGTCATTATCGAAAATTGACGTGTGTTGGCCCGTCTGACTTCGTATATCGACTAGAGGGTGCAAGTTGTATCCTAGACGTGCATGTATAACATGCCTTGTATGTAGTATGCGATATTAGACTATGTAATATGAATGCATACCTGTTCTTGCAAATGAGTTCCCTACATACGATGGAACAATGTGTTGATGACAACTATTAAAGTAGTGACCATGTTAGTAGTCTCGAATTTACCTTGTCGGAAGTGATAGAGTTAAGTGCATGCCCTAGGGGTAATTATGTTATTTAATTACATAAGGTACCTCTTATTGAGAATCTTATTCGAAATGATATAAGAATATAGTTTTATTTTCTTTTATATGCATTGTTATATTGAGATATACAAATAATAAATTAAATACATTAATGATATATAAATAGAAAATCCTTAGGAGAGGTATTTTATCGATTATAGTTACGAAATGCGTTTGAAACCACGAGTATTGAATCGATACATACATGCATACTTACATACTTACACATACATACATACATATTACTTGCTTCTTAAATGTTTCTAGTCAAGATGTATTGAGAAACGTATATCAATACGTTTGTTATGACTTTTGTACGTAACACTGTCTTTATGATTGGTGACGATTTACTCATGATCGTTCACTACATTAAAACATTAAAAAATGTGCTAATAAAATTTAGGAACACTTTCTACATGTTTCAAATTAGCATGTTGTTGTGTTTGGAGACACGTCTTTGATTTATGGATTTCGAAATCCACGACATCCAAATGGAATTGCTTATTTGGAATCAGTAATAATCCATAGACATCCATTCATTGTTACAAATATAAGATCTGTAATACCTAAAGGGTGTTGTGATTACACAACACCTAATGAATGTTGCGACTTCAACATCTACAATACCCAAGGGATGTAGTGGATTCAGAACCTCAACACCCATTATATGTTGCAAATCTAGAACTCACAACCATCGGTGTTGTAGATTTCAAATCTAAAACACCAAAAAGTATAGCTAATTTCATAAGCAATATATAACTTGAAATCCGATGAACATAAAATAAAAATAAAGATTAAAAGTCAAATAGATAATAACTTAACAATAATACACAAATCATAAATTCTAATGTGAGAAGAACATACTCATACACCATAATTTTATTGTTAGTTAACATTCAATATAACACAAGACACTAAATGAACATCGTTATAGTGTTAGTTAATATCCTAATAATTTTATCCATTGTCTAATTCATCAATGAACCATGCACAATCATTAGTGATCTGGCCTGCTAAGCAAAACAAACTTTATTCTTATATCGGCTATTGTGCCATTTGGTAATTATATCGATGTATGTATATTCAAATAACATTCCAAAAGCTTTTACGTTGAATTACATAACCAAAAATAAATATCATAATTCTAATAGCAAGCCAAATATTCATCGGTAAATTTAAAAGATACATCTAAAAATAAGAAGTACCCAAAGAATATTTAACATTAGCAAAGAAAAGTACAAACCCTTAACCTAAATGGGTTCTCTATCATAAAGAAAAATAGCACTCATAAACTCTTAGCATGTTGAATATTCTTCCATAAGCATATATTCTTTCAAAACCAAAAATACCATTTTCAAAAGCTTTTGCTGTGAATAGATATGAATCTTCTTAGTTTCCACACAAATATGTCTAAAGCATAACAAAACCATACCTAGAAGCATTATATATAACATCATAAGCACCATAATGTAAAATCAACCATTTGTAAGGCCAAAGTATATTTTATTTTATATGTTAACTAGCTTTTGTTTAAGCCATGTAACCAAATCACTTTAAGGGTAGAAAATTGGTTAAGAACCATAAAAAACTTTTGAAAGTAGTCATAAAGCGTAAATATCCATATGTTTGCTTATTTGGTTAAACATTTTATTGTATTAGCAAGCATGTTAAGCGGCACTACTTTAAGACTTGCTAAATTCAGGTTCTATTGCAATAGTTTATGTTAATCCTGTAGCTGAGGAAGGTGCACCGTAAGGAATTATAGAGTTTGAGCAGAAAACATGGGGTATTGTTGGGTTTTATACTCAAGTTTAAAGTCCCACATTAATGGATATCTTAAAGTATATCTCTTTATATAATAATACTCTACTAAGCAAAGTGGTATGAGTATTGAAGAAGGAAGTTTGTGAAGGGAACATAGGCATATATAAGATCTTTAATGGTCAAAAAATGGGCCTTGGGACTCTTAAGGTCTCGTGATTAGATATACCTAGGCCTTGTGGTTATTTATTTGGTCGAACTGCCTTTTATTTTTTGCACTTTTATTTCATGAATGGAAGTGTCTGTTCATTCAAGTGGCATACCGTTTCAAACAGATACATCTATTCAAATCCTATAAACATGGGCTCTTTTTTCCACTCCAGACATGAAAATTCTCGTCTGCATACTCCTTCTATAAACAAAACTCTTCTTCCTCACACAAATCACTAGAGTGTGCATATTGATGTTCGAATTGAGTCCATACCATCTCTACATAGCCTTGGACTAAGAGTTATATCCTGTTAGATAGAAATCGACGCAAAATACACTACACCAAAGTGAAGGGATGAATTTCTATCTTAGGACATTGCCAATGCAAGCTTCTCTCACAATTCCAGTTAGATTGTCTATATTTTATTTAACATTTTCTTTTTTGATTCTTGTTCGACTACAGGTACTATCTAAACATACTGATAGTTACACAATTGATTGGTCCATATTGTCTTGTCTCTAACTATCCAAGACATAATTTTTTATTTTTTATTCTTATTTCTATTTATCAAAATGGACCGATCTATTGTCAAGCAAAACCCAATTACGAAAAAACCAGAAAAGTTCAAAGGCATTGATTTGAAAAGTGGCAGTAGAAAATGTTATTTTGCCTCACTAGTTTGAACTTGGCTCATATGATCAATTATGAAAAGTCCGTGCCAAACAAATTTCCAATCTCTCAGGAAACTCAAAACGAAATTAATGCTTGGACACATAGCGAATTTATTTGGAAAATTATGTCCTTAATGGATTAGATGATACTCTTTATGATATCTATTTAACTTGCAAAACTGCGAAAGAATTAAAGGAGTCTTTGGAAAAGAAATATTTATCGCAGGTGGCAAGTGTTGGGAAATTCATTGTTGGCAGATTCATGAACTAAAAAACGATCGATGGTAGGCCCATTCTCAACCAATTGAGGAACTATGGATTATCGTTCATGAGTTACATTTTGAAGGCATGAGCTTTGATGAGAATTTCTAAGTGGGTGCTATTTTTATGAAACTGCCACCGTCATGGAAGGAATTTAAACATAAGTTGAAACGTTTGACTTAAGACCCGTCGATGGAGAATCTGGTACTAAAATTTCGAGCTGAGGAAGGAAATAGAATAAATAAATAGAATGATGCCTCGGCCTATGAAGCCAGAGAAAACATTGTAGATGGAAACTCTTCTAAGCAAAAATCTCAATTTCCAAAAGAAAAGGGGAAACAGATCAGTAAAAGGGTCGAATCTCGGACCAAAGGCAAAGAAATCCAAAATCAAAGGTGCTTGCTGGATTTATGGAAAACCAAGACACAAGCCCCAAGTGTGTTTCCATAAGAAGGGCAATGCAACCATTGAAAATCAATGCAATAACAACCAAGAAAACGTGGCCGTTAGTACTGATTTTGCTACTGTTATTTCTAAGATTAACATGGTTAGTGATGCCAAAAGTTGGTGGTTTGATACTAGTGCTACTAGGCATATATGCTCTGATAGGATTGCTTTTGCAACCAACCATCAAGTTGAAGAAGAAAATCTATTCATGGAAAATGCATCATCATCCTCTGTTCAAGGGAAGGGCAATGTGGTTCTTGCACTCACTTCAGGAAAGAGACCGACTCTTTTCGATGTAATGCACGTTAGTATCGTAAACTAAAATCAAATCAGTTTTATATATAAGACAATTCATGAAGTGCTTATGAATACCTATACCATTGCACATGAAACAATTCTTGTTTCAAGAAATACCAACTTCATGACGAAGGAATTTCGTTTAAAAATTATTGGTAGTAAAATGGGTTTGGATAGACTTAAAGATGGAACTGATTACATGGGATGACACGAAGCTAACATACCCTTAGTAAACACGATGCATTAGAGTGTCTAATAAATATTCTTGCATATTGAAGAGAAATTATAAGTTTCTTATCAATATCCAGAATGGATAATCCTTAGTTGTTAATTAAACCATTAAGAGTATTGGCTATCTATGGTATGGTGGACAAATCTGAAAGGATTCCAAGTACTTTATCAAGATATGATGTACGTATTTGTACCCGAATGGATATGATCCATTGATCGTGAATGTGCCTTTAAGACAAAACTAATGCAATTAGAATAAAATAAGCAACATTTATAAGAATAAAATCATAAATTTCGATTGTTGAAATTAGGTAATAGATTCGTCATTCAATATGCTTAAGTAAATTCAGATTTGGTCACAAATTATCGCTTAGTTTGACTTGTGATTTGGTATATATGTGTTGAAATGGAAAATTCTAAATAATGATTTAGAATAGACTATTTTCAGATAACAACCAAAGTGTCTCGAAGTCAATGGAAATGACATTGCGTTTGTGGGTTTTCGAATATAATCCAATAAACGATATGAAAATACCATTCTATAAGCATTAGAATTGGATAAGTATTTTGATAGAAATATCGAATATTTTGATTTTCAATGTGAAATATAGAGGAAGCATGGTCCACAAGAAAGAATGTTAAAAGGTACAAAAATATTTTAAAACTATAAGTGAACAACAAACTGCTGATTATTAATGTTGTACTTATGTTAAAATTATTTCTAGTTTGGTTGTTTAAACTTGATGTTGGATTTTTAAATTATATCCATTATAATAAGTATAAAAGGCGTTGGGAATGCCCTGAACGATATGCAAACACTCCTTATTAAAATGTTTAATACAGAACATGTAAGATGATTTCTTATTTATTGATAATAGGAATTATCAAACTTGTTGTGTATAATGTTGTATTTTGCTTATGCATTTGTGCATGATGAAAATATCAAATCCAAATTAAGACTATTAAATGGTAGTTTAGAGTGTTCTCAAGTATTTACAAAATACCAGAGACTTGTTTATAGAAACAATGAACTCTTTATGAATGAGTATTTAGAATCAAACTTCATAAGTGATGCTAAGTATAACATGTCAATATTGAATTCATGTTCCGCTTTAGTTAGGGAGGTTTAAGTTGGAAATGTTTCAAATAAAAGGTTGTTGCCGATTCAATGAAAAGGCTAAGTGCTTTGCCTTAAATATCACTACGGTAAAAGCATCGTATAAATATAAATATACAAATTATAACTGAGTTAGGGGTGATTCCAAGTATTAAGAATATTATATCACTGTTAATGATAATAATGTAACGATAAGAGATCACTAAAAGTCAAGAAACATATTTTGAATAGTTCCACATGATAAAGATAGTTTATTAGTATCGGAGAGAGTTGATTGACAGAGTAGATACATAACATAACAGATCCATGGCCTTAAGTGCAAGTGAAAGATTTATAGAGTTAAGGTATACCCTAGAGGCAGTTATGTAATTGTTACATATATCTAAGTCGATAACCAATCTTGTTCAAAATAAAAGGTATTTTCTTTCTATCGTATACTTATAATATATAATATTAGTTAATTAATTAAAAGTATATTTAATAGAAAATCCATAAATAGTATGTTTTGTAGTAGTAGTTACTGTTTTGTAATAGAGAGTGGTTTATCATAATAAAATAATTATACCGTTTTAGATATTTCTAGTCAAGATGTATCAAGATTGGATATCAGTACATCCGTTGAGGCTATAGTATATAACACTCTCCAAATGTTGGACAGTTTATTACCAATGGCTGCTGGGGGCTCCAAGGGGTTAAGTACTGATTGTTATCGGATAATTATGGAATGACTCATTCGATAGTTTTCTACTATTTAATATAACTATGACCAAAATTAAAATATTGATGCGACAATATCACACAACTCCATCGACTTGTCAAGCTTCAATGTGGAAACTTCACTTCAATTATAGTTAAGTCATGGTACGACATCCGTAGAACGACTATAGTTGGGTCAAGTGGAAGCATTGGAAGTGAGACACTATTTAAGAGATAATTCGTCACGTCAATTATATGAGGTTAGTATCACGGTCAACTGAAGTGAACTCAAAGTCAAGTTTCTAGTCAGAGCATTTCGGTTAATTATAATGTTATTAGTAAACGAAGGACTTTGTGTTTGGATTATAAAGTTGAATATGGATGATATTAGAATTTTAACCATTAACAAATTATATAAGACCTAATATGATATAGTTTTGACGAAGATAATTAGTGTAAATAATTGTCACTACCGGGTAATGCTTAAATAAAGTGAAATTAGATTTTATCAAAACCGTGTAAATGATAAATTTAGCCATAATGTCACACCACCTGCTAGGTGAGGTGTGAACGCTAATATCCGAATACTTGGATATTAATCGTTGACTGAATTTACACCTAAGAGTCATCCGATCGAAACGTTGAATACTCCCTTTACCACCTAATTTAATTAATTATAATTGTAATAAATTAATTAATACTTATGAAATATTAGTTATAAAATTTTATTTAGCTTGCATTGATCAATATTAAATAGTGTGCATATAATAGTTATAAACACACGTACTGATATATGATATCGATGTGCATTCGAATTAGATTTAAATGCATTTATTGAGGCCGATTATAGAGCCTAGGTAGCCGACCGTATCAGGGACAAGTGGGGTGAATTTTGATTCAAAAGGACGTGATTTGGTAAGATCAAAATGTGGATCAAGATCCTCTTTTCGCACTTTTAGATCCTGCCTATTTATTCATCTCTAACCCTCACTTTAGTGGCTCTCCCTTTTTTCTCTCTTTAGACCAGCAAGGTTGGCCCCCTCTCTAGCTCTCTGCCTTAATATTTCAAGCCATTAAAACACTAATTAAATATGAATCAAAGATCAGTGGTAGGTGCATTTCTATTGGCAGCACTTTCTAGATTTTGGCATCATTTCAAGGAGTTTCGATTCGGCGTTTCAAGTTATTTCATCTTGGCTATAGACAATGTAAATACCTACTTTTACACACACACGTGTAAATACATACACTCATATACATGCATGCATGCATACATACATACATACATACATATATATATATACATATATAAATTGTTCATTTATTATTATGTGCTTAGGTAATATATATTTTATCATGAATATACATACGTTGATGTTGTCTTCATTAGATGATATAATATATATGTATAATAAAAAATTCATATGTATTTTCATACATATTGTTCATGACCTTAAAATTAAAATAATTTTTTTACGAAACTAATAAGAATAAAATGATTTAAAATCAAACTGATTAAATATAAATGTTATTAAGTAAAGTATATTCTACATTTTATTAGTGTAAATATATATACTTATATTTGTAGTGTCAAGTATAATTATATATGTATATAGATGTATTTAAAACCAAAAAAAATATTTTTATTTATTTAATAAAATGTCATTTCCAATTATATAATATATATTTGGATATATAATTATATAAATTACATAAAATACATGTAACATCCCTCCTTTTTGTACGCTTTAAATCGACGATAAACCACACACGTCAGACTCAAACCATACGAAGGATGAATTGTTATTAGGGTGAATAAGAAAAAGGAAGAAAGAAAGAAACAAAACAGAATGTTGCAGTGGAATGACAAAATATAATAATCAAATACAGTTCATGAAACTGTTTACAAACATTTGATTATACTAATACAATATAAAGATTAGAGTTACACATACCAAAGAATAATAAATAACAATGCAGCGAAACAATATAGTAAACAATAGTAATAATAAAATCTTCATCTTTGTCCTCCAGAAATAAGGTCTTCAAACCCTGAAATGCTCAGACTGACCCGAGCGAATTGAAAAGTCAAAACAGTCGAGTCAGAACTAAAAGATCTTATGTAAGTTAAATCAACAATAAATAATATGAGTGGAACTGCGTCAGAGATGTTTACTGGATTTGACATCTCCTATGCAGTTCTAATGTGAGTGCATTAACTCAAGAGATGCTCGAGATTCACATCTCCTAAGGATCCGTTAAACTATTTAATATGTAGTAATATATGCTATTATAATAATGTCTATAGTAAAATAAACTTACTTTTAAGTAGCATTAAGGCTTTACATTTTCCACCTTAACACGTAACAGTCCCAGTAGTCCATCCAGTATCAGCGTATCTCCAGATCGGAAGACTATCCTAAATACTCCACGGGCTACGGGAGAAATCAAAAATCGTACAAGGCGCGCTAGGGTAGGTGACACGGCAGAACTAGGCAATGCCAGGGTAGATATACCAATTACGCTTCCGGACCGGTGGTAGCACGTAGCAGCTACTACCGCCCACCTCGAGCCACACCCCCAAAATCAAAAGGGCCCCAATCAATCACAAGGTAATAGAATGGTATCGAAGGAGTGTGTCCGATAAAAGGTGCTATATTCTTAGCCCGTTGATCGCTCCTGTTTTAGCCACCTCATGCCAACTCACGGGAGTCGGGTCCACGTATATACCTTAAAGGAACGCCGCCACCATCCTACTTCATTCTGAAATATCCACCGCATACACGGTTATTAAAGTGGTTTTCGATGTTGGCAGAGAGTATGACAACTTCCGATCCCAGTCTTTTTAACAACCAAACGTTATTATAACTCCGCGGTCATTTTCAAAATAGTTTATTCTTTAAAACCAAATATCATTGCCCTTTCAAAACCAAATCAATACGATATCATTTTCATTTCAAATATATCCTTTTCTAAAACCATAAAACTTTCAAAGTTATAATATTTCGAAACCAAATGCTTGAAATATAACCTTTCAAAACATAATACTTTGAATTTCATAGCTTCCAAACCATAACTTCCACCACTTAAACGGTTTGGATGTTCAAACAGTACAAAAAATATAATAGTTTAATTTTAAAATTACTTTATAATGTAAAATAATTTCGTCGACTTCACAATTTTATTCACTTTAAATTAAATCTCAACTCATAACTTTCAACACACTTTAAGTTTTCAATAAACCATTTCAATTTATATCGATTTCAAATATAGATTCGAACCTCCAAATAAAACATTTCAATAGATTTCAAAGCTTTCAATATTTAACATTTCAAAACTAAATCTGTCAACTCTATATATATCAAATTCAGTTTACTACTGCTTAGTTTTGTAATATTTACTTAATAATTCCAATATCATTCAAATAAACTTCGATTTCAAATAACTGAATATTTCTCTCACTTTATTCAAACTTAATATATTCATTTATATAACCTAAGACAAAAATCAAGTTAAAAATCATATTCTTTAAAATCTTCAAATTCAATGAGTCCCAACATGATTTTTATTAAATAAAATTCTTAATTAAATACAATTTCAAATCAATTTCCAATTTAACTTTCAACGTTAATTTATTGAAATCATTATAAATTCTATATTAAAATATAATTTAAATAAATAGTTAACCATATTATATTTTAAACAAAATCAAACTTTATTATTAACTTATTTATGTCAATAAATTTATACATAGCTCAAGTCAAGAATTTGACTATATATATATATATACAATAGCATTTATGTAATCTAAAATCAATATTTATACAAAACCATGTATTTCTTTCCAAAAGCCATAGAAATAAATTTCAAAATATTTTTATATATATAGACCACGGTGTCTGTATATAATTTTTTGTCTTATGGTCAAATAATACGGATATTTATCATTTCAATCCGTAATTTAAAATATAATTACGGTTATATATCATTTCAAACCGCAATCCCGAAATGAGATAAAATCCATAACAACTTGCAGTTTATAACAATATAAAATACAACATCCATTCATCCAATATCAATCATCAAACATTTACCACAATCATCATCCAGTTAAATCAATAACATCAATATAGAACATATAATAAATAACAGGTATTTACTGGCAGTTTATATTTAATAATAAATTAATTAACTATTTAACTGGCAGTTAATATGCAAGAATAAATTAAATAAAAATTTAATTCAATAAATTCAATTTAACTGAGATGGTGATTAAAAATATGCCAAACAGTCATAAATATATTTTTAATCACATCATAAATTAATTTAACAAACATAAGAAATTTTAGAAGTTGTGAGTGAGTTAAAACACTCACTTTTAGAATTTAAATTGAATTTAAATCCAATTTAAACCCAAAATTTGAATAGTCTCATAATTCATCCAAAACAACTTCAAGATGTCTGGAATTTCGATACGATCCTAGCGGAGAAAACCGCACGTAAATTGGACCTCGTATGTAAAAGTTATTGCATTAAATTGAGTTGAAATCGAATTTAAAATAAATTAAAACAAACAAATCATACCCTGCCACGTCAAAAACCATACTGATCTTCACCAGAACTCTAAATCTACACAGCACCGAACGCATGCGATCCTCGAGCCGCCACCGATTCTGATCATCGCCGCATGCCCCGGTCCATGTCGCGACCATACAAACTACCTCTCGACGCCGCCTCCACTCGTACGAGTCGACCCAAGGCCTCACGCTAATTCGCGCGTTTGAGCAGCAGCCGCCATGGGTTTTGAAACCCTAATCAGCGATTTGCCAACGATCTAGCCGTCTACTCCGCTGATGAACCACACCGATTGACTACTCTCTGTCCCTTCTTCATAACCCCTCAAACGATTCGACGATCGGTCACAGCTCGTCGCGACGCGATGAACGACCAATATTTGGTCTTCAATTTCTGGACAGACGGTTGTTTAGATTGGAAAACGAACTACAAATCTGAAAAGCACCCGTCGAGAGATTCAGATTGATATAAAATTTGATATTGTTTGAGGATTTTGAATTTTTGAGGTTGAATTTGTATTGAAACTGGGTTGTGAATTTTAGGGTTTGTCTTCCATTGAGAAAGAGGAGCAATAGAAGTTTTGTACGTACAGAAATGAGAAAAATAGAAGGCTTCTAGGGTTTATAACCATATATATATATATATATTTTTATATATATAGAGAGAGAGCTGAAAATAGAGGAATGGATACGATTGGTTTGGACCGTTGAGCGATAAATGACCCAAAAAGCCCGTTCTGACTCCGGAACAAAATTAAGTCAACCCACTATGTCAAAATAGATGTTTTTAAATATTTTAAATGCAATGGAACAGGTTTCAAGTCCGAATTCCATCATATGAAGAAGTTATGCTAAAATCAATTCATTTCAAACTGATTTCAATTGATTTCAATTAATTTGATTTCTAGGCGTTTCAACCCCGTACGATCAAACGATAAGTCCGATCATTATGAAACTTGAAATCCTACAATAATTCATATGGATCCGATGAAACTGGATTCATCGAAATCCTAGTCCGTGGCCAAAATGGCTATTTTTACATTAATTAAATAAATTAACAATTAATTAATTAAATCAAAATTTTCAGTTTCAATTCTATAATTGGCAATTTTTATCATTTCTAAATTTCTTAATAATTTACACTAATTTAAACAAATTTAGATGTCCATTTAGAGTTGATTAATTTATCAATTTCAGTGTTGACCTCAATTTCATTAAATTCAGTCATTATAAATTTAATTTTCAATAATTCTATTTAATTTACTTTTCATTCTATTATTCAATTCATTATTATCAAACAGATGAAATTAACATTGGATTCATAATATATTACATTAATATTATCACATTCCATCTAAATTTCAATTAACGTAAAATGTAGATATTTAATTTCATTTATTTGCAATTAAATCCAATTATTATAGTTCAAATCCTATTAAATTGATAAGTCTTCATTTCCATTCTTTTAATTCAACAAATTGTCCTATTATGGATAATATTAACATTATTTTCAAATATTACCTTAATTAACATTAACATAATAATTTATTTAGATTTATTGCAATTGATTCCAATTCAATTTAATGGATTAAAACATATCGGTAACTTATAATAATTGTTGCCACTAACTCTTAATCATACTTCTATAAGTTATCATTTCCAAACAATAGTATAATTACTTACAGGACATTGATTTTATTCAACTAATATTTATTATTATTAATTCATTAATTAATTCAATATTTATGTTTGTTTTCTTATATTCAATTTATAGCCTAGTATAATAATTTACATTACTTCAATTAATCGTAATTTCATTTCAATTGTTAATACTTAGCTTTAATTTCCATGGTAGCATTTCATTATAGCATTCGTTTCATTATTAAATTATAAATAATTTGTTTCGTCTTAATTTATTTACCAAAACCTTAATAAACCAACTAATTTAAATCATCGAAAATTACGGGTCGTTACACTCTCCCCCACTTAAAACTTTTCGTCCCCTAAAGGAAAAAGGAAGGAAAGAATTGAGTAAACAATATCTTATTCAAAATTATTAACTTTATAAACAAATAAATTTACAAAAATTAAATAATATAAATAAAAATATATCAATTTATAACCATTAAATCTTTTTGTACTCAAATTAATAAAGTTTGGAAACATTTTCAAAATATTTTCTAAGTCCAAAATTTACGGAAAATTTCGGCAGAGTCTCCTTTGTACGGAGAGGCTCGGGAGGAAATATAATAACAAATATAACAATATATCACATATAATTTCCAAAATAATATATCCAACGCGGGAAAACACTATAACAACGCTATAAAACCGTAATCAGAGAACGTACCTATTTGTCGGGCAATTAAGCTTAATTATGAAGCCAATAGCAGTAGCAATTGCTTCCATAACCTGTATTTCACTTATAAAATCAAAAAAGGGTTAATAATTATACAAAATGAAATATTAATTTTGTTTCATCCACTAACAAACAAAACAATAATGATCACTTGCAATCACAACATACAACCATCATATGAAGTAAATAAAATCAACCATCCATATATCCATAGCAAGCAAAACCAATAGTTGTTTGGGTTTAAAACTTTAAATTATACAGAATGAAAAATAAACTATTAAGTACACCATTTACTCAACAGTCTTAGATGAAACAAAATAGATAATTCGAACATCCAAACAATTTTAAAGTATCCTTGCCCAAACAACCGTAAACCAAACAACCAACAATTTCAAACAATAGTTCAAGCTCATTCTTATTAATTGCATTTCATACATTTGTTGTTTGATTCTCTTTTCATTCATATAATGATTTATCTTTTTAGTTTGCATTTATTTCTTGCAAATTTTCATTTATCTATAATATTTACCTTTCTATTATATTAAATTAGTAGCCTTTCAGTCATACTTAAGTTTACAACAATTATAACATTAAATTCTTATAAAAAAAGCAAATTCATTGAATACTTCCATTACTTCAAGTTTTACTTATAAAATTTCCCATTACATTTTCTTCTAACAATTTAACTTTTTATAGTTGGTAAGTTATGTGTACGCGCTAAAGAATGCAATTGAAAATTACACAGTTTATCTCATTTCTTTTTAAATTAATTTAATGTTCAATAATCCAATCTTTTGTCTTATAGGTTACACATTTCGAATTTTCTATTAATTTCATTCGTAACCTAGCATTTAGTCTCAAATTCCTTTAGAGGTTCCAATTATTAATTAATTACATTCCCTGTTACTATAATAATTGAAACTATTAATTATCTAAAACTTAAAGACTAAATACCGGGTTAAATTTCAAATCATTTAAAATAATAGATAAATGTATATACTTGCAACTTATATATCCAATTATATTTAAAACAATATAAAATTTATATTTGTTTATCAAAATAAATCCGTAGTAAAACTACTACAGTGGCCTTCCCACTTTGAAACTTGAAAATGAATGTCGATGATGCGTGCGCTAATCACCGAAATTATTTTCCAGCGACAGAGAGGGGAGTACAGAACTTATTCCTTTTCAAAATTTCTTTAAAAAAATTCTTTCAATTTATATTGAAATATTTATATCAGAAAATACTTCTAATAATATTATTACTATATTCCAAAATCATTCGAAAGAAATTTTCAAAAACCCCGGGACTTAGGTTCTAAATTTCCAATTTATATTCATTTAATTTGTAAATTTTATTTCTCAATCAATATTTATAAAATTCACAGCCTAACAACAAATATACAACAACCAAATATAACCTTTATAAATTTATTACTTTATATACAGAAAATATAATGGGCAAAATTATTCCATTCACCTATATTCAAAACAAATATTGTGTCGGTCTGTCCTATTAAGTGTTTAGAAATCCCTATTGATGTCATAGCATCCTATGCACCAAACAGAATTTATAAATACAAAACCGAACAAATTAACACAATATTAAAACATTTTTTTATAACACTAACAAATACGCTCTCTCATATATATATACACTCAACGACTCGTCACAGGGTATTACTATCCTATTGATAAAGTGTTAGACCCCACAAAGCTATGGTTTATCGCTAAACCAAAGCTCTGATACCAGATGTAACATCCCTTCTTTTTGTACGCTTTAAATCGACGATAAACCACACACGTCAGACTCAAACCATACAAAGGGCGAATTGTTATTGGGGTGAATAAGAAAAAGGAAGAAAGACAGAAACAAAACAGAATCATGTAGCGGAATGACAAAATATAATAATCAAATACATTTCTTGTAACTGTTTACAAACATTTGATTATACTAATACAATATAAAAATCAAAGTTACACATACCAAAGAATAATAAATAACAATGCAGCGGAACAATGTGATGCAGTGTAACAATATAGTAAACAATAGTAATAATAAAATCTTCGTCTTTATCCTCCAGAAATAAGGTCTTCAAACCCTGAAATGCTCAAACTGACCCGAGCGAAATGAAAAGACAAAACACTCGAGTCAGAACTAAAAGATCTTATGTAAGTTAAATCAACAGTAATTAATATGAGTGGAACGGCGTCAGAGATGTTTACGTGATTTGACATCTCCTATCCAGTGTCTAACGTGAGTGCGGTAACTCAAGAGATGCTCGAGATTCACATCTTCTGAGGATCCGTTAAACTATTTACTATGTAGTAATATACGCTATTATAATAATGTCTATAGTAAAATAAACTTACTTTTAAATAGCAATAAGGCTTTACATTTACCACCTTAACACGTAATAGTTCCAGTAGTCCATCCAGTATCAGCATATCTCCAGATCAGGAGACTACCCTAAATACTCCACGAGCTACAGGAGAAATCCAAAATCGTACAAGAAGCGCTAGGGTGGGTGACACGGCACCACTAGGCAATGCCAGGGTAGATATACCAATTACGCTTCCGGACTGGTGGTAGCGCATAGCAACTACTACCTCCCACCTTGAGCCACACCCCCAAAATCAAAAGGGCCCCAATCAATCACAAGGTAATAGAATGGTAGCGATGGAGTGTGTCCGATAAAAGGTGCTACCTTCTTAGCCCGTCGATCGGTCCTGTTTTAGCCACCTTATGCCAACTCACGGGAGTCGGGTCCACGTATATACCTTAAAGGAAAGCTGCCACCATCCTACTTCATTCTGGAATATCCACTGCGTACACGGTTGTTAAAGTGGTTTTCGGAGTTGGCAGAGAGTATGACAACTTTCGATCCCGGTCTCTTTAACAACCAAACGTTATTATAACACCGCGGTCATTTTCAAAATAGTTTATTCTTTAAAACCAAATATCATTTCCCATTCAAAACCATATCAATACGATATCATTTTCATTTCAAATATATCCTTTTCTAAAACCATAACACTTTCAAAGTTATAATATTTCGAAATCAAACACTTGAAATATAACCTGAATTTCATAGCTTCTAAACCATAACTTCCACCACTTAAACGGTTTGGATGTTCAAACAGTACATAAAATAAAATAGTTTAATTTTAAAATTACTTTATAATGTAAAATAATTTCCTCGACTTCACAGTTTTGTTCACTTTAAATTAAATCTCAATTCATAACTTTCAACTCGCTTTCAGTTTTCAATAAACCATTTCAATTTATATCGATTTCAAATATAGATTCGAATCTCCAAATAAACCATTTCAATAGATTTCAAAGCTTTCAATATTTAACATTTCAAAACTAAATCTGTCAACTCTATATATATCAAATTCAGTTTACTACTATTTAGTTTTGAAATATTTACTTAATAATTCCAATATCATTCAAATAAACTCCAATTTAAAATTACTGAATATTTCCCTCACTTTATTCAAACTTGATATATTTATTTATATAACCTTAGACAAAAATCAAGTTAAAAATCATATTCTTTAAAATATTCAAATTCAATGAGTCCCAAATCGATTTTTATTAAATAAAATTCTTAATTAAATACAATTTCAAGTCAATTTCCAATTTATCTTTCAACCTTAATTTATTGAATCATTATAAATTCTATATTAAAATATAATTTAAATAAATACTTAACCATATTATATTTTAAACAACATCAAACTTTATTATTAACTTATTTATATCAACAAATTTATACATAGCTCAAGTCAAGAATTTGACTATATATATATATATATATACACACGCAATAGCATTTATGTAATATCTAAAATCAATATTTATATAAAACTATGTATTTCTTTCCAAAATCCATAGAAATCAATTTCAAAATATTTTTATATATATAGACCACGGTGTCTGTATATAATTTTCTATCCTATGGTCAAGTGATACGGATTTTATCATTTCAATCCGTAATTTAAAATATAAATACGGTTATATATCATTTCAAACAGCAATTCCAAAATGAAATAAAATCCATAACAACTTGCAGTTTATAAAAATATAAAATACAACATCCATTCATCCAATATCAATCATCAAACATTTATCACAATCATGATCCAATTAAATCAATAATATCAATATAGAACAGATAAAATAACAGGATTTTATTGGCAATTTATATTCAATAATAAATTAATTAACTATTTAACTGGCAATTAATATGCAAGAATAAATTAAATAACAATTTAATTCAATAGATTCAATTTAACTGAGATGATGATTAGAAATATGCAAAACAGTCATAAATAAATTTCTAATCACATCATAAATCAATTTAACAAACATAAGAAATTTTAGAAGTTGTGAGTGGGTTAAAACACTCACTTTTTGAATTTAAATAGAATTTAAATCCAATTTAAATATAAAATTTGAACAGTCTCAGAATTCGTCCAAACCAGCGTCAAGATGTCCGGAATTTCGATACGATCCTAGCGGAGACAACCGCGCGTAAATTGGACCTCGTATGTAAAAGTTATTGCATTAAAACGTGTTGAAATCGAATTTAAAATAAAATAAAACAAACTAATCATACCCTGCCACGTCAACAACCATACTCATCTTCACCTGAACCCTAAATCTGCACAACACTGAACGCATGCAATGCTCGAGCCGCCACTGATTCTGATCATCGCTGCACACCTCGGTCCACATCGCTACCACGCGAACTACCTCCCGACGCCGCCTCCACTCGTGCGAGTCGACCCACGGCCTCGCGTAAATTTGCGAGTTCGAGCAGCAACCGCTATGGGTTTTTAAACCCTAATCGGTGATTTGCCGATGATCTAGCCGTCTACTCCTCTGATGAACAACACCGATCGACTACTCTCGGTCCCCTCTTCATAACCCCTCAAATGATTCGACAATCGGTCACAGCTCGTCGCGACGCGGTGAAAGGCCAAAATTTGATCTTCAATTTCTGGACAGACGGTTGTTCAGATTGGAAAACGAACTAAAAATCTAATATGCGCTCGTCGAGAGCTTCATATTGATATAAAATTTGATGCTATTTGAGGAGTTTGAATTTTGAGGTTGAATTTGTATTGAACTGGGTTGTGAATTTTAGGGTTTTCTACCATTAAGAAAGAGAAGCAACAAAAGTTTTGTACGTACAGAAATAAGAAAAATAGAAGGTTGCTAGGGTTTATAACCAGATATATAAGTAGAGCTGAAAATAGAGCAACGGATACGATTGGTTTGGACCGTTGAATGATAAATGGCCCAAAAAGCCCGTTCTGACTCCGAAACGAAATTAAGTCAACCCATATATCAAAGTAGATGTTTTTAAATATTTTAAACGCAATTGAACACGTTTCAAGTCCAAATTCCATCGTATGAAGAAGTAACGCTAAAATCAATTCATTTTAAATTGATTTCAATTAATTTCAATTAATTTTATTTCTAGGCGTTTCAAGCCCGTACGATCAAACGACAAGTCCGATCGTTACGAAACTTGAAATCCTATAATAATTCACCGTTACGGATCCGATGAAACTGGTTTCGTCGAAATCTGAGTCCGTGGCCAAAATGGCTATTTTTACATTAATTAAATAAATTATTAATTAATTAATTAAATCAAATTTTCAGTTTCAATTCTATAATTGATAATTTTTGTCATTTCTTAATCATTTACACTAATTTAAACAAATTTAGATGTCCATTTAGAGTTGATTAATTTATCAATTTCAGTGTTAACCTCAATTTCATTAAATTCAGAAATTATAAATTTAATTTCCAATAATTCTATTTAATTTACTTTTTATTCTATTATTCAATTCATTATTATCAAACGGATGAAATTAACGTTGGATTCATAATCTGTTACATTAATACTAACATTCCATCTTAATTTCAATTAACGTAATATTTAGATATTTAATTTCATTTATTTGCAATTAAATCCAATTATTATAGTTCAAATCCCATTAAATTGATAAGTCTTCATTTCCATTCTTTTAATTCAACAAATTGTCCTATTATGGATAATATTAACATTATTTTCAAATATTACCTTAATTAACATTAACGTAATAATTTATTTCGATTTATTGCCATTGATTCCAATTCAATTTAATGGATTAAAATATATCGATAACTTACAATAATTGTTGCCACTAACTCTTAATCATACTTTTATAAGTTATCATTTCCAAACAATATTATAATTACTTACAGGACGTTGATTTTATTCAATTACTATTGATTATTATTAATTCATTAATTAATTCAATATTTACGTTTGTTTTTTATATTCAATTTGTAGCCTAGTATAACAATTTATATTACTTCAATTTATCGTAATTTCATTTCAATTGTTAATACTTAGATTTAATTTCCTCGGTTGCATTTCATTTTAGCATTCATTTCATTATTAAATTACATAATTTTTGTTTCGTCTTAATTTATTTACTAAAACCTTAATAAACCAACTAATTTAAGTCATTGAAAATTACGGGTCGTTACAATACATGTACATAAATATCTAATATAATATGTATAAATATTGAATTCTTTTTGGACTACGAAAAACTAAGTTTGTATTGTACGGAAATCAATTTAAAAATAATTAAATCAAACAATTTAAAACTGAAAAATGAGTTTTTTTGGTCGAAAGTATGTATTTTTACATATTACATATAAATAATTTAATTATTTATTTTCATTAAAACGTGTGTCTATATATATTAATTAATTAAGTGTCTCTAAATATTATTTTTAAATACACATATATGTTTGATAAAAAAATTATTTTCGATACACACACACACACAAAATTAATATATTTATTTAAATTTGAAACTACTATGTTACTTTATTGTGCAAATCTAAATCTAAACTTAAAATTTGAATTCGAAATCCATCATTATTTATACTAAATTTATAATTATATTATGTTATAATGTAAACTATATACACACACATTTGTATAAAACTTACATTTATAAATATTATTTTATAATAATATATAACTATATATATATATATACACACAAGATAACAGATATGTATATAAAGGGGGTAACATATTCATTGTGATGTAAATACCAGCACTTATATGTACATGGACATGTTAAACCATGTACACTATTTTTTTTGCACATGCACATACACATATATGTATATATGATACACATATAATATAATATATTATAAACATAATATTGAATAAAAATTTATTTATAAATAAAATAAAATATTAATTTTATTTAAAATAAATTTTGGTAAGATCTAAATAAATTTAGATTTCATAGTCCAAATAAAATCCCATGGAATATTTTTTCTAAAATTTATTCATTTAATCCGCTACGTGCTGACCCGGTTCCAACATAATTTACTTTCTAGTAATGTTAATGTACCTAGAATTTAATTGCATACTGAAGTAAATTTACGTAAAAGGCAATATGTATGTTAGAATCATACATGTTTAAGTATTTGGGATTTAGAGTGTACTTTAAAATAACAAATACATGATAAATATTTTTGCAACCGTCCTCATAATCTTAGCCCCTGCCTATGCCCCCTTTTCTCATATTTTTGCAACTTCCGGAGATCACCAAAGGCACCATGACCGTTGTTGCATGTTCCCACAACCCAAGCTTCATTTTGGCACCTAAGTTGACAACTCCGATGATGAACTACACAAACCCTAATTTTATGTCAACCGGACTACTGCCGAAATAGCCTACCATAAACCATTAGACTTCCATTCATGTCATCAAAGTTGAAAGATGATTACCATTTGCCTAATCTACCAATTCCGACTAGCATAGTATCTTGAACTCTGATGACAATGAAGTGGATGTGCATGGACGATATGCATAGTGTGTGGATGAACAATAATCAAATGAATTTTTAAAAAAATTAGTTTTAAACATATTTATTTAAAGCAAATTTAAATATTCGATTTTGATTGGAAATAACTAGAAAATCTTCCTCGGTATTCCCATAAGTTGAATTCACTTTAAACTGTCAACTTAACCTTTGAAAGATCATATCTATAACTTAATGTAAGGTTGAAAAGTCTGCCATTAAGACGTAATTTACTTTATGGAGAGAGAAGGAATTGTTATGTGTGTAGAATGAGGCATCTAAATATATTTTTAGCAGCATTAATTTGCTAAGTAAACTATCTCACCTAATTCCATTATTCAAGGTATGACTCATTATAAGTGAGATCTTATTTTGGATGATTAATTAAATCTATTTAATTAATTCATACCTACATATATCTTGTCTTGGAAATTAGGCTGAAGGCCTTCTTAACATGGTAATAAATTTCCATGAAAACTCTACGAAATAGTTAGCTGTAAGGATAAAGGATAAATAATTATATTTATTTTCTAAAGGAAAATGACAAATAATAGATGGTAAATGAGAAATTATAAATGATAGAAGAATCATCATTTTTTGATGGAAAATAATAAATGATAAATATACTTAAAATTAATTATTTTGGGATGATGTCCTAGAAATTTATTATTCTCAATCACGAAGGCCTTTAAGTGAAAATCCAATATTTTGTCCTACCTCATTTTGAAATAATTTTAAAATTTTTGCTACCAAAATTATATATATTATTTAAATTATTATATTTGCCTAAAAATAATAATTAAATAAATAAATAACATATATTTTATTAATTAATTCAAGCCCTCTATTATAATTAGAAATTTAAAAATAATAAACAATATAACCATTATATTAATATCTCCATAATAATAGTATATAACCATTATAAATTATCTCTATTTGGTCGAAAACTTAGGGTTGTGGTTGTATGACTCTTAGTTGTGAGCTCATCCTTCAATAATATTTAAACATTTTAAACATCAAAGCTTGTATAGACTTTGTTGCATTACAGTAGTGGACATGATTCATGTTGCTCATAGTTTATCTATGTCAAATTCGGTTTCTTATCTTTTAAAGCAACGTCCTTAAGCAATGATATATTATGCATATTTCCTTTCATCACCACAATATGACTTAAATATCTAGAGCTCGTTTAATAGTAAAAACTATAAGAATAGCTATACTTATTGCGAAATCTAACATTAAATTCTATGATTCAATCCAATAATATTTATTAATTAAAAGATTTTTCTTTAGCCAAAAACTTTCACTTTAAGTTGACCACCAATTATGATGATACTAACCTTCTATTCAAAGGAGACAAATCCTCCTTTGAATAGTGTTTCACTTCTAGAATTTTTACTTATACCCAACTATGGCCATAACATGATCATAGTTGTTGTCTGATTGAGTTTATTCAAACTACTTTTTAGATACATAAGATTCATGGTATTATCAAATCAAAAGACTATCGTACATCATCATGTAAGATCTTCTATATAAATTTCAAACAATAAAAGACTCTAGGTGAGTCATTCCCTAATTGTTCCAAACAAGTACATATACGTAACCCCTTGGCGCCTCAGCGGTCATGAGTAGTTTACCATCCATCATGCAAAGATCATTATGTACATTGGTCTCAACCAATATATCGATATCCCATTTTTGTTATATCTTGAATAGGAATGTTCACTATAAGAAAATGAGGTCTTTACCTACCAATTGTAAGTGTAGGTAAAACTAGTCTAATGGTGGGTAATATGTTTTAGCTACCAATAATGAATTGGTAGACACTGGTAGGTAAAGGTTAGTGGGGGAAATAGTCTTTACCTAAACTTATTAATATTGGTAGGTACAAGAATACATGAACCCCTCTAAGTTGTGAATCAAATGATGAGTCATCGGACGATATGTTTGACGATGTGTCATCCTACGTGGCTGCTGGCATGGTTGCTACAGTAGCATACATGTAGCATACATCAATGCTGCCACATGGCATCTTGTGGTTGGTCCATGAGTCAAACAAAAATTTGTTTATATGTCATCATCTGATTAGTACATTCACATTATTTTTCTTTGGCCATGTGGCATCATTTCATTAGTCCGCATGGCATTATCTAATTTTCCATGTGCATCATTTTATTGGTCTACGTTGCATAATATTATCGGACCATGTGGCATTATTTTATTCGCCCACATGGCATCATTTTATTGGTCTATGACATAATTCATATTTTGGTCAAAATGGTTATATGTAGATAAAAGATAATAACAGTTGTTTATAAATGTTCTATATTAGAAATAAACTAGAAAAACATACATTATTATTATCTACCAAGCTAATATATCGACAACCCAAATAACCAAATCAAAGCAGTTGTAGTCATTGTGATATTCAATCAAATGTATATGTAGTGTACATAAAATTCGCACTTATATATGTACAAACAATTGATGCCCATGTATATATAATTTATAGAAAACAACTTGTAACAATTAGATGTCTCTCCCACACAATTGACATGAAGCATGCCTGATGAGCCAACTAACCATACATTATACATGAAAAACATATTTACATCGATAAACTCCTCGTGCTTTCTTTGATTTCAAAATCATACAAAAAAATTGAATACTTCGTTAATCATCAATTAATAAATAGGCTTAACATATCAAGAAAATATTTTGCAATAGAAGTCATACCAGAAGGAAAATTGAGTAGCATACTGACTCTGATGCAAAATAACTATTCTCCATTGATATCTTAAGTGTTCCAATTTTATATTTTATGACAAGCCTTTTTTGCCTTCTGTATCGAATATGCCAAGGAATTTGATTACGGGGGAGTCTACTGCATTCATCTACACAGAACATATATATGATCTAAATATCAATTTCAGTTTTATGAAATATCTATCTATAATATAGTGATTTAACTATATGCCTGACTTTGTACTGCAGATCCTATCTTCTCTCTAACGAGTCTTCAACTCAAAAGACTAGTAAGGACATCGATCAGTTGTCAATTGTACAATGATTGTAAAAATGTTAGGTCTTAAAATTAAATGTATTACATGTATACGTATTATTATGTTAATAATATTGTTGTTTCTATTAGTTTGATTTCCTTATTCATATACTATTATTTTAAAATATTTTAAGATCTATAATTATAGTTAAGGTGATATGATGACTTTTATAGAGTTGTCATAATTAGAAATGGTTAGTGTAATATACCGTGTTGTTCATCTTATGATCCATTTGTCATGTACCATGAATACTAAGTGTGCGCGCGCGTGTGTGTGTCTATATATAAGCATTACAGAAGCGCAGTTGTTTCAAGTTGCATTTTTTGCATCTGATTATATATGTATTGAAACTTCATTGCAATTTTATTCAATGTGTATTTGACACTTACATATAGTTGTGATAAGTTGGTCTATTGTAAAGCAAGACCTAACTATCTTGTAATGAAGTGTATCTAATACTATATCGGCTATTCAAACATAAAATCTAACACAAAATCTGACATTATATACCTTAACCATCAGATCTCGATTTATTTTTTTTACACAAAGGGTCGAATTCGGAAGGGAATCCAATGGTTCATATTTATTTTGTCATCAACTATGTCACAAACTTGTATTCCAACAGAATTTCTCATTATATAAATTGGATTTTTTTTCTTAAGTTTAAATCATTTAGAAAAATTAAGAATGCTACACATAAAGTCAATACATTGATTACTTCAATTACTAACAAACATTTTTTACGAGAAATAGACGTACAAATAATTATATTTCAAATGGTAAATCATTCGAACATTTAGTAAGTCAAATATAAAATTTGCAAGTATTTTCAAATTGATAACAAAACTTGGCTAAAAAACGAATAAAACCATGTAAATACTTTTCTATTCAAATATCAAATGGCCGGTCCTATTATTCAACCTATTAATGTTGAATTTAACCTCAACATCCACTTTTGTGCTAATATATGCAAGTCATGGACTTTCAAATCTGTAATCACAATCGTATAAATAAATACTAATCTAAAAATAAAAAATAATTGAAACACATAAGTAAATACATGATAATTATGTGATTTCTTAGACTTACTTGAAGCAGACGGGAAGAATAACAAACCAAAATTTTACATCTAAGAAATCACTATAGCCGCTTTATTGTATCTGTATACTTGCAACTCTTTTTTTCTTCATCATCTCCTATTTTCGCTTCAATAAATACACCATATCAAATCAAATCATGGCACAATAAAGTTCCTTAATACTCTTCCCACCTATATATCAATAGTTAGTCCTCGAGCGCTTTTTTCAACTCACACACCATAATAGAGAAAAGGCTAATTGGTACATTTATGTATAGAGTGAAAAATATTTAGGTGATTAATACTTATCCGAACTGACTTAAATACCTTACATTCAAAAAATCACTAAGGCCGAATTATGAAATTTTCTTGGTAGAGAAGCCAAAGCTTTCTTCTTAAAATTCTTTCAAATAAATGGATCTTCATCATCATCCATGTTCGTGTGCTCCATTCTCATTTCAAAGTGTCCCATTAAGTTACATTAACTTGCAATGCTACAATATATTTTCTAGATTAGTCACATTAACTTCCAATGCTACAACATATTTTCAAAACCATCAATATTTGTTAATCTTACTTATTTCCAATCATCTAATCAACTTTTCTTAAAGTCCATGTGGAGAAGTATTTAATGTGCCTACATAATACATTGAATAAAATAATAAAGACGATTAACACTAAATTATTCTTTAGAATATGATTGGTTCCGTTGCATCACACTACTCAAATTAATTTCATTAAGCTGCTAGGTACTCTTCAACTTTTCTTCACCTTATATGAAAATATAAAAGAATAAAACAAACAATCTATTCTATCAGTGAAAAAGTCTAAAATTAAATTATGTTATTTGTCTAAAATAGCAATTTGAAAGGAACCTAAAGAAAGAATTACACATATTTAGTTTTGATAACAAACATATAATCTAATATACAATAAAAAACTTGAAAATTAAAACCTAAGAATAAAGTTTGATTCAATTAAATAATTTATTCCAAATGAATTGGAAAAATATACCTTATGGAGTGTACTGAACGGATGAAGCTCAAGGTTTGAAAATAGATCTAAGGAATTGCGAAATAAAGTTTAGTGATCTCAGGTTAAAAGGGTATAATAATTTGAGAATGGCCTTAATGAGAGGATATGAATGGGGAGTAAGTTTTTATGACCTAAGTTTGTGGAGCTAAAATGGTGGAGGAGAACCGATGGTTGATAGGCGACATGAAATATTACAGAGGAGATGAAGATAAACAATATAGCATGAAAGAAAAATAAAGCAACAATAATGAATAAGAGATAATACAGTTGTATTAATGCTGGTTTGGAAATGAAGGGATAAACAATTAGGGAAAGAAACAATTGATTAGGGAAGAAATAAACAAATGATTAGGGAAAGATATAAATGATTATAAAAGAAACCTAAAGAAGTTTAGAAAAGAAGGGGAAGGTTTTCGCGATAATAGAGTGGCTGAATAAAAATTAAAAGGGATAATTATAAAAATGTAACTCAAATCAATGAGAGGGTAGTATTTTAAATGCTTAATTGAGAATGGAGGATAAAAAAGGTCAAATATTCAATTTTATATATAATAGAATAGATCATCTTATTTTGCCTCTAAATTTACATTATTAGAGGCAATTATCTTATTTTTCCCTTAATTAAGTGCCTCTAGTACTCTTAATTTTGGTATTGTATGCGGATTGAGGTTATACCGTTAGATTTGATTTAAAAGAAACGGTTTGATCTGTAGCTGGAGGGGATGTTACAGATTGTGTTTCTCTAATAAACTGGGGAGAATATGGTTTATCCATTTTGGATGAAGACATATTGGCATGAAATTGTGAAACTTTTTAGAAAAATTGCAAACTTACATTTTAATAGTCAATTGTTTGAAAAAAATTACAATATACGAAAAGTTATTAATAAATGAGTATTGAATATTTAATATTGATTATTTAAAATTTAATTGTTTATTAATTATTAATTATTAATTGTTAATTATTTCATACATTTCAAAATAATTATTAATAATTAATAAATAAGTGGTTTTACAAGGAACATTGCTAGCATATGCAAACGAATCTTCATTCCAAAAATGAAATTGCTAGGATAGGGTTTTTTGACAAATCATCACACAACTCAGTATCATTTTTAATGAAAAGTTAAAATGATAGGAGGTAAATATAGGCGCCAATTGCAAACTTTCCCTCCAGTATATGCGTAGATAACCCTTTTTACCTACTCATATTTATTTTTAGATAATCATCCTTCCAAAATATTATGATATTGACAATATTTACCTACCAAGAAATCTTAGCATTAAATATTGGTAGATAAAGGTTATCTTTACCTACCATATAAATTGGTAGGTAAAATAGTGGTAGGTAAAGGTCGGATTTCTTGTAGTGATTTAAAGATAAGCATTAACTTTATCAATTAAATACTCATATTTGCGAATACTTTCGTAGCTATAGTCGATTTAGTACATTTCCTAAAGATTTTGTGGTTGTAAAAATGTATGTGTAACATTTTTATTTCTTAATATAACGAAATATAAAACAGAAAATAAAACCAAAAGCTTACTTTATTTCGAAAAGATTCGCCGCAAGAGTTAAGTTATAAAATCGAATTACATAATTGCCCCTAGAGAACACTCTTAATTCCATCACTTCATATACAGAAGCATTTATTTTTCCTTGTAAACTCCTCGATTATATCCTTTAAATTTCTACACTCATTTGTATATTCCCATGTCATTCATGGAAGTGACGATATTTATCAGACCTCTATTCTTCCTCCACTGCTTCCTTTGGAGCTGGCTTTATTTACCTGATTGTATTTTGGATTGTTATGTAATTATTTTTCACGGAGTAATTCAAATCCGTACATTCCCATTTAATGCGAACCAAAAATGTATTCTAGGCCTTCCTTCTTTCCCTCAGATTGGTAATTTTTCTTTTTATGTTATTATTCCCATTTCCATTGTTGTGGTCTTTCTTTATAGCCTCGTTACTATTCACCAAATTGCTTGGTTCTTCCGCTCTCACTACATTCTATCAGTCCTCTAATTTTTCCTCTTCCAAGAATCAAAATTGGTTTGTTGTTTGATAAAAATCCTTTAAAGTGGTTAGTTTCTGTCATGGTAAGCCACTTTCCAAAATCAAAATCATTGCTTACTCTGCCAACTGAGCAATTAACATAAGACTATCCTTTGGATTCATCACTTCTGTGTTAGCAACATTAGAACTTTTCAAATGACTTTTCAATGATTCCATTTTCTTCTACTTTACGTTAGCCAAGGACATCTTTGGGTTGTAAAAAATGTATGCCTAATTAACTCTATAACTTGTTATTCAATTAATCATAAGAACTGATGGATACCGACCCAAGTCTGTAGAACCATACAGTCGCCAGTCCCTCCAGAAACAAAGGGAAACATTTGCAATTCACAAAGTCAACCACTCTTGCTCCATCCATATACTAGTCATTCCTAAGCAAATGCTATAAAGGATCAGTCAGCCCGTTATGCATTGGCATGGATGGTACTGTAAATATTTGTGGATACTACATCACTCTAATCTCCACGATAAATGGAGTATGACTAGTGGTAGTTCCAAATCAACTTCGTGACTCTCTCTAGAGCAATCACCTTATAGCATCATTTATAATTTCATCATTTCTCCCATTACTCCTTCGATGGCAGTCGTCGGTTGCGTCATGATGTGCTCGGTTTCATGAATGACCATTGTTGTTGCTGCCCAAGCGCTCTTGGCTACCAACCTGATGCTAAGGTCCTCCAGTCTACGGGGAGTCCATTCATCTTGGCTTCTCAATCCTTCCATGCTTTCCTTCCCAACTACATCCTTGAGATAGCTCTCTTCCATGAGTAATTGCCTTATCATTTCTTCCATTTCTATCTTCAACTATGCTTACTTCACGATCCCTACTTCGACCAGCATCACAATGACATTCACCACCACATAAAGATCGATCAGTCCCGATCGATAATGGACCAATCGATCAATCTACCTGGAGAATTTGCTCTAAATACATTTAACCTTTCAATAGTTTCTTCTCTGGGTCTATTCTTGTTCGCTCTACACCTTGTTGTAGAATTCTCTTCATTAGATCTAATTGGAGAATTCCTTATTTCCTCATGGTCTTTAGCATGAGATCATTTCCTTAAGGGGCTTTCCTTATCATATTAAATTTTGCATCCAACTCCTCCATTAATGTCCCATGCATTGCTTCCATTTATTGGTTGAATCTAGCTATCATTCCTTCAAATTCCTCTCTAGTCATGAGAACTGGTGGAGGTTACATGGTTCCATCATTAACACATTGTCCAGTGCCTCCTTCACCATCTACCCCTCTAGCTTGCTCGTCCAAGTTCATTTTAGGTCTTATTTGATCTAATATCCTCATAGATTTTATTCGAATTCGAATAACATAAGAAATCCCATAACGACCCAAAATATCACTACATTTATTTCCGAATACTTAATTAATTTTAAATATTTAAATAATAGGTATTATAATTAAAATAAAAAATCTTTTAAATAATAAAAAATTAAAGATAAAATAGCTTTTAAAATTAGTTTACAAAAATATCTAGTTCAAAGAAAAATTAAAAATGTGACCGGAATTCGTTTTTCGAATTTTCGTTAGCTAAAAGTTGTCGGAATGTTGTAAACTCTTTTGTATAAATATACACATACAAATAAATAATCTAGCATATGTTAGTACATAAGTATACAAATACACTTAAGTGTAAATAAGTTTAAAAGAATTTAAAAACAAAATAAAATTGAAAATGCACATCATTAGAAACATTTTGGAAACTAAGAACAAAACATTTTTAACATGTTTTCATGAAATGGATGGAGGGGAACCAAACGTGGGAAGGAGTTGAGGTGGAGGGGGCTAGGTGAGATAGCAAGAGGGTAGTGGAGGGTAAAGGACAAGAGCATTTAGGTAATTCACATTTTCACTTGCTTATAAATGGCCTTTCATCTCTCCAAATTTTCTCCGTCTTCCACCGATCATATCTCTCTCATATCTTATCCAAATGAAGTTAATCTTTTCTCCCAACCATATCAAATTCTAGTGGCTACAACTTTTATGTCGATCACTTCTTCAAATTTTGAGCATAGTTATATTAAAATATTAATTGTTTACAGAGTGTTTTTGGACGTAGAATTTCAAGTCCGAAAATGGTCCTTCTTCTTTTGACTATATCTTCTTCGAAACTGATCGAAATTTATATTTTTGAAACTATACAGAAAAGAATTTTATAAAACTTCCCTCTTTACTCTTTTTGAGAATTCGATGATTATCAAAAGTCACTCCACCTTAACAAAAAAAGTTTCTTCATCTTTCAAGGCTGAGCCTACCTAGTGCATCAAGGGTCCAAGACTCCATATTTTTGTTATGAATGGAAGTTCTAGGTCATACTCTTAGTTTGCGAGGGTTTGGACAGCTTTCGGTGAGTAAAACTACACCTTCTTAAACAAGTTTATACTTTGTTAATATTCATGTTAATAGATTATGAATGCTAGTTGTATATGTCACGTGATGGCTTGGTTGTTTTTCGTTTCATGTTTGGAAAAGTTGTCGCATTTGAAAGTTAGTAAGCATGCGGTTAGCTATGTGAAAAATTGGTAGTTAAAGTTAATATAATTGTCAGTAAATAATTATTACATGTTTTATCATTATCATTTACCTTGTATTGTGCTTAAACCATTGCTATGTGATGTTTGGTTGTATGGCTAATGTCATAAGTTTGTTTGTCGAATTGCCTGTATAGCGATAGTCGCTACGTCGGCACATTCGAAAAATCACCTTTATCGAAACCGCTTGGTTTCATTATCGTGCTTGGAATTATTTTACAAGTTAAACAAGTTTTTGATTGGTGATGTTTTCAAAAAAATATAATTAATTATTTTAATAATGATTATTTATTAGTTAATTACTTAATTAATAAGGATAAAGGTTAACTACTTACTTAGTTAATAATGTGCTTTAAATTTAAATAATTGCTTGGTTAATGATTGTTTAAATTAATCGATCATTTTATTTATGATGTTTAAATTTAATTAATCATTTTATTTAATGATGTTTAAGGATAATCAATCATTTAATAATGATGAATTAAAGTTAGTTAATCAATTTGCTAATGACACTTTTAAATTAATAAATCTTTTCAATAAATTATTTTAAAATTTATAAATCTATTTTAACTCTAAATAATCTTTCCTTTATTGATGTTTATAATTAATAAATCATTTTTAGATAACGAGAATTAATTAATTAAATTAATTATGTTTAAATTTATTAGTTAATTGAATTAATGATGTTTTAAAGGTGATTTACTCTTTTTAACCCAAGGTTATTGGAGTTAATTAGTCAATTTAATTTATGAAGTTTCAAAGTGAATTTATCAAAGTATCAAGGATGTTTGACTTTATTTTTCATTTTAAGTAATGATAACTAATTTTTATTAATTTAATTAATTAAATTTACTAATTAATTGAATTAATAAGGTTTAAAAGTGGTTTACCCTTTTATACATTTAAAGACATTTAAAGTTCAAAAATCAAATTGTGTAATGAAGTTTAAAGATAATCAATCAATGTAATAAGGATGTTTTAAGTTATTAAATATGTAATAAGGATGCTTTAAGTTATTAAATCCTTTTTAAATTGATGTTTTGAAGTTAGTAAACTCTTTTAACAAAGCGTTTTAAAGCTAATACTTGTAATGTGAGGCCAAGCATGAATTCAGGCTTTTAAAAGAAAAGGTTTTATTTGTTTATGGAAATGAATTAATTTTTGTAAAGCGTTTCACTTATATGGGAATGATTTATTTGTATACTTAGCACTAAACAACGAAGAAGTAGACTCGCTGCTGTTTCGAAAGTTAAGAATAATCGTGAAACATGACTTTGAGGTAACACTACTTTGACTTGTCCGGTATTATTATTATCCAAGAAATAGTACAAGTCGGAATTCGACGAGTGGTGATAAGTATACAAGACTTAATTTCCATATACGATCATTTTATATCATCAATAGTTAGTTTCTCAGCTATCGATGCTTCAGCTTCTTTATTATCGTCATTCTAAGATGATGTGTTGCTCCATTGAGCTTTGATATCCTTTGTCAGAAAAGACTAAAATCAAAGGGTGAGTGGGGACAAAGCTATGTTGAGTTTCTCTCATTAGGATATTTTCACATCCACCCTAGATAGGATTCATTATTGTGGATCAAGATATAAAGTACTCGAATTCTTAGTAACAGGTGGCTGGGCCTGGCTTGGAGGTTTCCGAGAGCCATCGGATCTCTCAAGGTATTATTTCAGTAAGGGGCCACACCCTCTTAGTCACTGTTGGAGATTTTCCTTACTTGATTCAAACATTTGAATCCATTTTCTTTAATTACAACGGGATAAATCAACCACTCTCCATGGTATTCAATTATTGGTTTTGTCCACTCTATCGATGTTGGACTATTATCTTCTTTAGTCCTTTCTATCGAGTTTGGACTGTTGTCTTGTTTTATCCATTATGTCTAGTTTGGATATTTATTTCATACTATTTCCATTATTTTAAGTCTGAATGTTATACTAATTATGCCTATCAGCTCTGTTTGGATTTGTTCCCTATTGTTCATTTCCATTTTTGTTATCTTTGGTTGTTGTTTATGTGAGAGAAAATCCATTATGCATTAGCGGCATGGTCCTACATGTTAGTGTTTAAACACACCCATTTGTTTCATGGTTTTACTCTTACAGAACATTTTGTCCGAGAATAACAGGTTTTTCTTAGCAACTCTTTGAAGACAACGAATGAGTAGGAGGCTCCTTAGTTATCTAGTTATTTATTTCTGTTGTATGATTATGTAGATGTATTTTGTATCTTAAAAATGAAAAGTCAGAATGTATAGCTATCAATTATTTGACGTAGTATTTGTTTGTAACTCTGATGACTCCTTATAAGGAGTAACCTTTTGTACCATATCATTTTATATTATATGTAACCATTTCAATGCAATGTTTATCTATTCTTTCTTGTTCTATTCTTTATTTTACCCTAAGATAACTTACCTTTCGGACGCTTGGGAAATGACACATGAATACCATGGAGGTACTAAACGTCATTCCTAGGAGTCAGAAAGGTGGGTCATGACAAATCTTGCTGATCTTTAATGCCTCTCAGTGAAATCACCAATAAATATTAGCTTAAAAATTGTTTTAACACATCCAAAATATCATGCAATCCCAAAACTCTGTAAACAATCTTTGGTTGTGAATTTATGGAAGATGTAGTCTTTGATTTTGAGAATATGAAAGTTTCAAATAGTTGTTTTAGATTAAGTAGTGGAAGATCAGTGGAAGATCAATAAAAAATGTGTGTACATGAAGGAAAAAGAAGTTGCATCGGCAATGGGATAAAATGGAAAATTAGACATAAATCATTTTACTAATTTTTCACAAGACCTAAATTTGTGTTTGCATGCATCTATGCACCAAATCGCACTCGTTAAATATTAATAAATGAAGCATTTATTATTTAAATTTGATTTTATTTATTTTTTCCTTAATTCTTTAATTACAAATTAAAATTACTAGTCTATCATAATTCTAGTTCAACTTTAGTTTAGTTTGTTATATTTTATTTGATGGAAATTCACATTCGCGATATTAGGAATGTCTCCTTAATATTTTTGTGTGTTTTAATAAAGAAACATAAACACACACACATACAGAGATATATGTAAGAATGTTTATTTTTGGCCATAGTAATGTATTATATATATTTTTGTCTGGTTATACATTAAAAAAATTGTTTTATCAACATATATGTATATATAACTTTCAATAATATAATTTATTTAATAAATAATATATATGACTTTAAAATTAAACATTTATATTTTAGCCGAAATGTGTATATATAATACATATATATTTGGACACACACACACACACAGATATATATAATAAATCTTGATATATTAATGTTTGAAATTTATATTATGTTTGATCAATTTTAAAACATTAATATATTTAAGAATTCCCAATAAATTTATTCATTTAATGGCCAAAGGTTTTTTTTATTTAGAACAACATGTATTCACATATACATACATACACACACACACATATACATATATACATATACATGCATATATATATTGGGGTGTTTATGTATATATATATTTTAAATTAACTGGAAGGAAAAGGAAAAAGATTTCTTTAAGTATACATGCACAAACACACACATATATATGACTATTAATATACATACACACACACATGCACACACATACATACATACATATATATACATATACGTATTTGTAAATGTTCTGAAATATTTTTTTTGCCTAAAATAAAGTGGAGAAATCTACACACACAGACACAGACACACACACACACACATTTATATACACATTCATCCATATATATATAAAGAAATTTTTAAATCAAATTACCTTAGTTATTCTAATTATTGACATGCCGTGATATTAATTCTTCCCCCTTGAACGATAATTCCTTTCTCCTTCAAGCTTAGTGTGCAAATTCTAGCTTCATGGTTCCAACTAGTTTTAGTGAAGGCTAGGTTAGTATTTATTTTTTATTTTTTGAATAAGAGAAGATTGGGCTATTTATAGTTACAAGACATATAAAATATCTCCATATTTTCTTCACTTTTAAATCCAGATCGAAAACCTATTCAAACCTCTCTTTTCCTTGCTATTCTCTTTTTTATGGACTCATTGTGATGTTAGGCTTAATTAATATACTATACTTCAATTAATTAATTAAGCTAATAAATTCGATTAAATAAATATATAACACCTATACATTATTTTAATTATTTGAATGTCTAAAATAAACAACTAAATGCCACAAACATTTACACAACATTTACACTAATCTTTACTATTAATTTATAACACTTATAAATAAATTTACACTAGTTGAATTTGGAAATTTTCTATGAACACTACTGTGTCGACTCACTGCTGTGAACTTGGTCCTCAATAATATTTAAATAATTAAAATAATAAAGCATGTACGAACTTTGTTAAAGTACAACACTGGGTATTAAGTCCAGTTACTTACAGATCATTTAGGAAAAATCCAGTTTCCTATCTTTAATAAGCCACACTTTGTAATAAGGTTTCGTGCATGCTTTCTTTTAGTCATCATTATATCACTGGGAAATCTAGAGTTTGGTCTATGGTCAAAAAATCCAGTAGTATCCATAGTTAATTACATAGTTCCATTTTAAAGTCGTTGGTTTAATCCAATAATATTTGTCGATTAATTGTTTTATTTTGTCCGAAGAATGTGACTTAGAGTTAACTGCCTATTACGGTGATACTAACCTTCTATAATAAAGGAGATGAATCTTCTCTTGAGTAGTGTTTCACTTCACGAGTTCAATTTGTATCTAACTATGGTTTTAACATGATTGTGGTTTAGCCACTGAGGGTCAACAATAATCTCAAGTCCTAAGACTACTGCACATCATTGTATGAGATCTTCTATTTTAACTTAGATATATTAACTAGTAGAAGACTCTTATTGAATTGTTCTACAATTGTTTGCAAAACCAATACATAATCCCTTGGTATTAGAGGAACCGGGTCGGGTTGCAGCGAGTTAAATGGGTGAGTTTTAAAAAAATCCATTTTAGATCTTTGTTAAGCCCATGAAGTCAAATTGATTTTGGATCCAACCTAAAATATTTTAAATAAAATCTTTATTTTATTTATTATGTTTATAAAAGAGTTAATTTAATTTAAATTCAATTATAATCTTATAAGTCTATCAAATACACTTATATATGCAAAGTGCACATGCAACGTTTACATAGTGTACATGGTCAATGTGTTGTTTATAGGTATTGAGATTCACACTGTAATGGACATATTTCTTTCATTTTATATATATATATATATATATATATATATATCTTTGTCATGTGTGTGTGTGAAATTATAGATTAATTTTGAAACTATAAATAATAATGGCTAAAAAATATATAATTTAAATTAATTTTGACTAATTCAAAATACAAGTATATGTATATTTTGAGATGAAATTAATATCCTACAAATATAATTTTGACTTAAAATATTTCAAATTAGATCAACAATTTTGAATAAAATATATGGTTTTAAATTTGAATTAAAAGTAAGTATAATATATGAATGTTCTAAATTTTGTTTTATTCTAAGTATATGTATATTATATAAAATCAAATTTTATTCATAAATTACAAAAATAAAATCCATATTTAGATTATACACACACAGAACCAAATTTTTTATACCAAATCTATACGTATTTGTAAAAAAATATATTTTTATATAATAAATATATGTGTGCGACTTAATATTAAAATATTTGAAATGTTTATTTAATTTATTTCTTAAGAAAATAAAAATAAAATTTTCTTTTATATAGCCGAAAGCATGTATAAATCTGAATTTTTTAAACAGATTAAATTACATTAATATATATATATTGTTTGTACCAAAATTGGGCACAACACTCATCGGATGTGCTTGAAGAGATAAAATGAAGAGGATAAATGTAAAATGAAGCAGATCTGACAAATACACCAATAAATATATAAGAAAATGCACAGAAACACACAGATTTAGAGTGGTTCGGCGTATTGCCCACGTCCACTATGAAGTTTGATGACTTTATTGATATTCTTTTGATGATTACAACAGATTGCAGCGGATTACAGCGAATTGCGGTTGTGAAATTCGAGCATAACAGCAGTAATGGAGTACAAAGTTTAATCCTGCAGAGTCTGGGCATTGGAGAGTCGAAAGATCATTCTTCTTTAGGCCATGGGGCTCTATTTATAGGCCTTGGAGGCTGATATTTCGCTCAGATATCGAGAGACTTCTTCTAGCACGTGGGTGGGCCCACGCGATCGATCCCAGGCAATTTCGACTCGATCCGTGATCGATACAAACTAATTTCGTATCGATCAATATTTTCACCAATCTAGTTGAAATTTGGCATGAACATTCCCTAGGTCGTACGTAAGCTCCTGCGAAAATTTCATAGCATTTGGACTTGTGGTTTGCGAGATATGATCGATGCAAATTGGAGTTTTTCGGTCCGCGATCGATACGAACGAATTTTGTATCGATCGGGATTTGATCCAACAGAGATGAAATTTGGCAGGAACATTCTTTAGATCGTGTGTAAGCTCCTGTGAAAATTTCATAGCATTTGAACTTGTGGATTGCGAGTTATGATCGATGCAAATTGGAGTTTTTCGGTCCATGATCGATACGAACGAATTTCGTAACGATCAGGATTTGATCCAATCGAGACGAAATTTGGCAGGAACATTCTTTAGGTCGTACGTAAGCTCCTGTGAAAATTTGGTGGAATTTGGACTTTCACATTTCGAGTTATGATCGATGCAAGTTTGGATTTCTCAACCGTAATCGATCAATATCTTGAGCATACGAACTCCAATTGCTTTGAAATTTAGAATGTTGGCTTTCATAGCTTTGCTGGTTCTATCATATCAATTGTAGCTCGATCCGGACTAGAACAAAATTTACCAATATCCATAGTAGATCTATGTATTAACGATCTCCAGGACGAACTATCCTTGGTTTCTAGTCAAGTTTTTGGTGTCACGGCCTTGCCAAAAGGTAGGATAACATTTGCCCCCCAAAGTACGTCTTGTTTGAACATGACGTGCTTTGAAAAGCTGCCATCTTCACTCTGTAATGTTCTATCCGATTTACTGAGTAGTTGCTATATTTTCGTCAAAAGATGTAGCTTTTGGTTGATCTTCAGTGATGTAGATGTCAAACTGTTGATTGTCATTGATCATGCGATGTTTTGTTGCAATTGAGTGTTGAGCACTAGCGATTTGTAGTTTATCGTTCTGATCATCACCAGGTAAGCATTCAATTCCTGTTCACTTCAAAAATTGAATGTTAGTTTGGCACACATGCACATATGTTAACCCGACTCCTGTTCATGTTTGCACATTTGCGGGTCGTTATCAAGTTCTTTTGTTTTTGTTTGGTTTGAGTTTCGTATCGATCCTCTCCTGTATCGAAATGAAATTCGAGTTGTAACAATGTTCGATGTTTGTTTTTAGTCCTTTCTTTGTATCGTTCCTCCCTTGGATCGATTTGAAATGTTAGAATGTATGCTTCATACTGATGGATACGTAATATTAGGTCTCAGGTTGATGGATACAGGAGTAATGCTTTGTGTCGATGGAGTCGAACGATCCAGACATAATCATGCAGTGATGTTTCACGGAGGATATGCCATCTTTCATTCCTCTATTCAAGAAGAATTCCCCACATTAGATAATTTTCGATAGGAGTCATCCATAACCCCTTTTCTAGATCCATCTCTAAGATCAAGTTGATTTCATATGTCAGTGCTTGGAATATTAAGTATCTCAACCGGGACAAAGTCTATTTGTCGCACATCTCTAGAACTAGCTAGCTTGGCCAATGATTCAACCTTTTCATTTTGTTCTCTGAGGATTTGTGTAGTGGTGTAGTACTTGAAGTCGGCTAGTATCTCTATGATCTAGCTGATATAAGGAGAAAGGCATTGCCCCTAGTTAGAAAGTCTTCCCTGATTTGACATACCATTGACCAAAAATCATATAAGATATGTAAAGTTTCCATTCCTAGTCTTCTTGCAAGTATCAGCGTGGCGACCAAGGCTTCATGCTTAGCTTCGTTATTCGTTGCAGGGAAGTTTAGTTTCTAGGTGTAAAAGATCAATCGTTCCTCAGGAATCATTAACGCAACTTCGACATTAAAAAGCCGATTATTGGAAGTTCCATGTATGTATGCTCTCCATCGGTTGGACATCTCTCCACTGTTCTTTGGATAATCGTCTGATGCGGTGAATTCGGATATGATGTATGCTAATGTTTACCATGGATAGCTCTCTAATAGAGATAAGTGATATCAAATTGGCTTAGCTTGATATCATTTGAGTAACCTTTCGGACATCTAAGGTTGCCATAGGACCTACCATAATAGCTAGTCGATACAAAGGTTAAGGGGGTAAGCCTGACATAGTTAGCTTTCATCATATACTGGTCTTTGGATTCATTTCTCTTTATATAGCAATGCGATGCTTATGGCGTGTGTTAACACGGCCAAATTGAAGTGTGAATCTTCGCTACCCAACGGCTCGGATAAAATTCTTTAAGCGATCTATCAGAGCTAGAACTGATCAACACAGTTTTTAGCCTATTCAAAAGTTTTCTTCCCTCTCTTGGTCAGGTTGAAGAAGAGAATACACTTGTAGACGACCCTAGAGTTGAATTAGCTTGGGATAATCTTTTGACTTAGCTCTATACCTGCTTGGTTTCTTGGGTATATGGATGACCCTAATCTATAGCATTTTCTGACATTAGCCTCAATCCCACGAGAATTGATGAAGAAACCCGAGAATTATTCTTATACAAGGCTGAAAGAGAATTTCGAAGGATCAAGTTTCATTCTATAGTTGTTGGAGAGCACTGAATATCTTTTCCAAGTCATCGATGTGGTCGTTTGATGGTCATGATCTCACGAGCATATCAACCACATATACATTCATCGGTCGCCCAATCTGATTTTTAAATGATCTGTTAATTGTCCTTTGGTAGGTAGCATAAGCGTTCTCAAGTTTGAATCCAACGAATGTAGAATAGCACTATAGGCCCGGGTCAGTAATGAAACAGTTGTTTTCCTAGTCTAGGACATGTTTCAATATCTGATTATATTTGGAGTTTGCGTCCATGGATGAGAGTAATTCATGTTTGATGGTCGAGTGTATTAGTTGGTTGATCATTGAAAGTGGAAAGCTATGATTTGCCATGCTTCGTGCAAATCTGAGTAGTCGGCGTACGTCGGCCACTCTCCATTCGTTTCTCTCACAAGTAAAGGATTGGATACTCATTTTGGGTAGAGGACATCGTGGATAAACCTAATGGTTTTGAGTAGATTCACCTCCTTCTTAAGTGCAGCTAATCTTTCTAGATCCACGCCGCTTCATTTTTATTCACCGAGACATGCCCCGAGTTGATATTTAATGTAGGGATCTCAATAGTTGGTGAGAGTCCGTATATATACGAGATTGAGTCCAAGCGAACATATCAAATTCCCCTAGAGCAAACCAGTTAACTCTTTCATTATCATTGCGCTGAGTTATGATCTGATCTACAATACTCGTGATGGGTTATAGGCGCTTCATGTGCTTATTTGCAATGGTAAATGATTAGGCTTGTAGGGACGTTGAATCGAAGGCTTAGTAGAGTTTAGCCTTGTATCACGCGCTGCAGCATAGCTGGCTCTAGATATGAGTTTGAATCTACTTGTGTTTCTAAGCCATGCGCTTTCCATTCAATGTACTCATGATCCATTGCTTATCGGAAGGGTCAGAATGATGATCAATTGCCCATAAGTCCAGGTGTCGATCTGATGATTCGATCTCTAAGCATCTTTTCGGTCGTAACTTCAAGTTATTATAAATACTGGGCATGAGCTATAGGATTGAGAAGTCGTATCCAGCTTTTGGATGATCATGCTCAATGCCCCCAGTCTTGGGTTGATGGATGTATTGTGCGAATGATCTAGCTTAGCTTCTGCTATGTTTATACTGTAGTCCAAGCTGTAAGAGACAGAGGTATTTGATGAACGATCAAATTATATTCATCTTATTTCTTGTGGGTGCCTCAAGTCTGGGGAATATCTCGATAAGTGGCATGGTAGATAATGTTCACTTCAATTTCGCATTCTATCCAGTTGAACCATGGGATTGAGTTAACTGATGGAAGGCTGAGTTGTGTCTTATCCTGCATTCTATCTTAGTCTTTCCTCTAGGTAGAATACTTTGTTGCCTCTTCGACATTCATTTTCCTGCTTATGTCGTCATACTCTAGGAAAAAAATGAAGAGTGAATCGTCCAGTCTGATCCAATGTAGGATTGATGCTTCCCTTATCGAATCGAGGGTAAGAATCGATGCGCGGACATTTAGGTTGCGCTTGTTGTGAATTGCTTGTTTAGTTGGATCACGGTAAGAGTCAAAGAATGAATGGCCGTATTGCATTCTTTTTGAGTTGGGCGATCAACCACGCCCATTTTGATTTACCTTCTCCCGTCAGATCTAGGGATAAAGTCCGCTCAGATGCAGTCAGGTCATGTTCATCCAGTCTCATGCTCTTCCTGGCGGATCGAAGGAAGGCGACGGAGGACGAATGGTCAAGTCACACTCATTCGTGGTTATATCCAAGCTCTAGTGGTCGAAGGTATTCGATGGGCTCTCATGTCACATCGATTTGTAGTCGAAGAGGATCGATATTGGCCGTTGATTTAGCGACACAATATAGAAGCACAGACCTCATTGCCTATCGATCCATTGGTATGATATGAAAGGTGCAGATCGATATTGCCCGTTGATCCGGTTGTACGATATAATTGGTTTCTTGTAACTTCGAGCATCATTTTGATTGATTAGCATTAAGGCCTCCTTGCAGTCATTTTCTTAAGTTGTAAAGGACGCTAAGCTAGCATTGTAGCGAGCCACCTTTCTCTTCTTTCGGTGATTTGTTATTCTGCCTCCAGTCTTGGGTTAGTAGAGTTACTTTGTGGACGGTCTAATTACATCTGTAGCGAGTTTATACTCCTCCCGTCGACTTTAGGTCGGAGTTGGTGAATGAATGGTCGAATCACATTCGTTCATTTGTCTATGCTCGTAGTCGCATGTTGTGGATCAGAGTCAGCTGAAGGGCCATTCATCACACATATTTGATGTTTATACCCCTGTCCACACTCTAAGGACTAAGATTTTATAGAAAATGGTCGAACTGCATTTTCCTTGGTCAATTCCTCTGCCCCCAATCGAGGGCAAAAGTCGAAGTGTGGTCGGTCACATTACAATAACTTTAATTTGATGCTTGTTGCACTGAACTGTCGGAAGGAATTTATTAGTGGATGGTTGGGTCACATCCGCCCATGTTGCATGCACAACTCATCTGATCATAGGCGAGAGTTAGCGGATGAATGGTTGTATCATGTTCATTTGCGGTAAGATGGGTAATCACATCCATTTAGAATAGGACGTTCAACTAGGTCCGTTTTGTTAATCTGCAACTCCCTATCAAATCGAGGAAGAAATTTTGTCTTGTAGAGTTAGAGTGCATCCTTATAAAATTATGTTATAGGTCCTGTTCCGGGGAAAAGAGTTGATGCATGAACGGTCGTATCATGCCCGCTTAGTGCTAGATGGTTGTATCGCATCTGATTTTTTGTGATAAGTGTGCCCCCATGTCAGGGGAAGAGTTGGAAAGTAGGAGGTCAAACCACATCCGCTTTTTGTAATACAGAACTTGTTGAGTAATTAGAGTTGACAGATAGACAGTCGAATCGCATCCCTTCTGGTATTTATATTCCAAACCATGTTTTAAGGGCTGGAGTTCGTAGATGGGTGACTTGCCACACCCATTAGGTCTCTATACTCTAGTCTGCGCTCTTGAAACCAGAGTTAGCTAATGTTTATAATCTAGTTCACACTCTAGGAATATGGAGTTAGTTGATTGGTGGTCAATCACACCCATTTGGTATTTTAGTATTACGTCTGTACTCCGGGGACTTAAGTTGTTTTACGAGTGGCCGGTCACACCCATTTTGATGTTTATACTCCAGCTCGCACTCCGGAAATCTGGAGTTGGTTAATGGATGGTCAGTCACACCTATTTTGTTGTTTATACTCCAGCTCCCACTCCGGGAATCTGGAGTTGGTTGATGGGTAGTCATTCATACCCATTATTGTGTTTATACTCTAGTCCGCACTCTAGGGACTTAGAGTTAGTTGATGTTTATACTCCAGTTTGCACTCCGGGAATCTAGAGTTAGTTGATGTTTATACTCCAGTTCGCACTCTGGGAATCTGGAGTTAGTTGATGTTTATACTCCAGTTCACACTTTGGGAATCTGGAGTTAGTTGATGTTTATACTCCAGTTTTCACTCTGGGAATTTAGAGTTAATGGATGGGTATACTCCAATTCATGCTCTGGGAACTTGGAGGTGATGTTTATACTCCAGTTCGCGCTATGGGAACTTGGAATTTTCCGACAGACGGTCAGTCGTGACTGTTTAGGCATTTGAATTTCGTTTGCACTCTGGGAACAATGGATTTATCAGGATCGTGGATGGTCGATTCACATCCATCCTGAGTTAACAAGTGAGGACGTTAGATGGACGGGTCCATCCTCCTCATACTTGGTCAAGATATGGGCGAAGTCGTTAGGTGGATGGATCCACCCTCTTCAAAAACGCATTTATAAGTTTATACTCCAGCTCGCACTCTGGGATACTAGAGTTAGTTAAAGGATTGTCGCGTATCAATCCTTTTTTGGCTTCAGTGTGGTGACTTGTCTTCGAGCTCAGGGTTTCACTTAAATTGTGATTGGTGGGATCTTGATTACTTTCCACTTATCTTCCATCAACGTAGGATGAGATTTAGTTTATGGACGGTTGAATTACGTACATGTTCATTTGGATTCTACTTATGCCAAGCCTAAGGAGTAAGATTAGTGTTCTAGCAAGCTTTGAGCTCGAGCAGACGAGAGGATGGTCGAACTACATCCACTTTGAGCCGTGTATTTTCCCTTAATTCAAGGGCAAGAGTTGGAGAGCAGATGGTCAAGTCACTTTCACTTTATGCTTTGATCTCTTCCGGTCGAGTTGTGGAAAAGAGTTGGAATGATGGCTCATGATGGTCGGTTGCCTCTACTTTGTACTAGAGTCCTAACCTTGTCAGTCTATTTCTCTTTAATGCCTTGCCCCCATTCGAAGGCATATAGTAACTGATGAGTGGTTGAATCATGCTCTTCATAATGATACCTCAGTGACTTGATTATAGTCCGTGGAGGTTGTTTGGCACCGAACCTTGAGTACTTAGTTACCTGCATCATTTGCAAGTAGTTTAATTCAAGTCGGTCATATTTTGCAACATAAACGAAATTGAAATAGAAATAATTCAAAAGAGATCGAATTAAATCTCATTGATAAGTGAAGCGGCGTCATATGATCGTTATTGCACTTCAGTCCAGCCCTTCACAGTTGGAAGTCTAATGCAAATGGTTCAGTTTGATCAAAGTTCTTGATTGATAGGGGTCGGAGGTTCCCGGCCCTTCGTTTTATGGGGCTTGAACATATTGCCAGAGCTATCCTTTTCGAAGCAGCCTTATGGCGTTGGCGTTTACAATAACCATCTAAAAAATGATTTTTCCGATATAGAGTATGGAGTAGGTTCCCTCCTTATCTCACCGAGTTGATCCTTCATCTGATTCATCAACTCAATATTGACCTGGACATCTTGGTATATTCGCCGGCGGCTATCCATCAGTTCTCTTATCAAAGTCTAGAAATATATGCTGGTGATAAATTCATTTATGGGTATTGGCAGCAACTGGCTGTGGGCTTTGGATAAATTCATTAGCCGCTAGCTTCTTTATTCCCTTCAGCAATACGAGAAGTAGAATCGGTATGTCTAACCATGACTGACAGTGTTCTTCGAGGAATGGGGGAAGACATCTACGTTTGGTGTCATTCACCACTCTTGGTGGAGTCCATGCGCCATCCTCAATTCATGAGGTAGTGTCGGGAGTTGTATTTCCATAGTATACTGACATAGTCAACATATTTAATTTTCACTGGAAATTTTACAAGTAGGCTGGTTTCGATGAATAGGTCTCCACTGGGGAAGATTCTTCAATCATCATTATGACTAGGTCCATTTTATGGCTATGGGATCATGTAATACCGGTGAATGATGTGTGCATGATTGTCAACATTTGAGTGGTTGGTAACGCCGGTTGGACGGCGAGTTGGTTAAAATGGGTTAAGAAATTGGTGATTGTCCCAAACTTCCATCCAGATAAGAGACCTATGTAGGGTACTAAGGAAGTCCTCTTGAGATTGTAGGCCATGCTTCTAGTCATATGGACACGGTATGATTAAGATGCGGGCATTTGAAGATGGTTCAGTGGTGATTAGTTGTGCTTTGAGTTGGCAAAGTAGACAGTGTAGGGCACTCGTCATATTAGCCATCGTACCATAGTTGTCAATTTAGGGGTTTAAAAGCTAGCCAGTTGGTGGAAGTTGCAGTCCACCTTAGAAGCATGATATATTAATCAACTCTAATTGTTGGCATATTAGCTAGGTTCTCCGGCCTCTGGGAGCATCGGTTGAGTAGTATTTCTTTACGATTCCTTGATTGCAATTAAACATTTGTTGCTGTGATCCCCTATGTTTTGTTTAGTCATGGAGCGATCAAGATGTATCTTTACCCGAAAATATTTTTTTTTCAAATTTCATATTGTATTCAGCAACGTTTGAAAGATATAAAGTGTTATCTGAGCATCGATACGAAACGCACATGACCAGATTGATAAGAAATAATATCTGAGGATCGATACGAAATGCAGCTGATGGATCGATATGAAATGTATCCGAGGGTCGATACGAAATGCGCGTGGTTGGATCAATATGAAATTGTATTTGAGGATCGATACGAAATGCGCGCGGCTGGATTGATACGAAGTGTATCTGAGGATCGATATGAAATGTGCGTGGTTGGATCGATACGAAGTGGTATTTGAGTATCGATCTGAAACATGCTGCAGGATCGATACGAAGTCGTGTCTGAGGATCGATACGAAATGCCCGCGGCTGGATCGATACAAGGTGTTTCTGAGGATCGATACGAAATGCAGCTGGTTGGATCGATACGAAGTGTATCGGGGGATCGATACAAAATGGGCTCGATTGGATCGATATGAAATGGCATTTGAGGATCGATACGAAATGCACATGGCTGGATCGATACGAAATGTTTCTGAGGATCGATACGAAGTGGTATTTGAGTATCGATACGAAACACACGCTGCAGGATCAATATGAAGTGGTGTCTGAGGATCGATACGAAATGCACGTGGCTGGATCGATACGAAGTGTATCTTAGGATCGATACGAAATGCGTGCGGCATGATCGATACGAAGTGTATATGAGGATCGATACGAAATGCGCACGGCTAGATCGATACGAAGTGTATCTGAGGATCGATACGAAATGCGTGCGGCAGGATCGATACGAAAGGTGATCGATATAAATGGTGATCGATATGAAAATTGATCGATATGAATGTTGATCGATACGAAACTGATCGGTACGAAAATCACCATATTTTTTGAATACGAAAAGTGGATACAAAAATCACCATATTTTCTGGATATGAAAATATGGATACGAAACTCACCATATTTTCTAGATACGAAAACATGGATACGAAATTTACCATTTTTTCTAGATACGAAAATATGGATACGAAAATGATCATATTTTCTAGATACGAAAATATGGATACGAAATTCACCATATTTTCTGGATATGAAAATATGGATACGAATTGAGCATAAATGTAGTTCCTCTTAGATCTGGAGCAATCTGAATAGAATAGAAGAAACCACTGGACGACAGATCTGGATCTCCTCATTAGATTTTTGCAATCCAAGTATGGTAGTAGATCCACAGAGCAGCAGAAAAGCTGGGTTCTCTCAGTGAAAGCATCAAAGTATTTGTACCAAAATTGGGCACAACATTGATCGGATGTGTTTAAAGAGATAAAATGAAGTAGATCTGACAAACACAACAATAAACATATAAGAAAATGCACAGAAACACATGGATTTAGAGTGGTTCGGCGTATTGCCTATGTCCACTATGAAGTTTGATGACTTTATTGATATTCTTTTGATGATTACAACTAATTGCAGTGGATTACAGTGAATTACAGTTGTGAAATTCGAGTACAACCGCAGTAATGGAGTGCAAAGTTAAATTCGGTAGAGTTTGGGCATTGGAGAGTCAAAAGATCCTTCTTTTGTAGGCCCTGGGGCTCTATTTAGAGGCGTAGGAGGCTGATATTTTGACTTGATCCGTGATCGATAAAACTAATTACGTATTGATCAAGATTTGCTCCAATCGAGTTGAAATTTGGCATGAACATTCCTTAAGTGGGACGTAAGCTCCTGTGAAAATTTCATAGCATTTGGACTTGTGGATTGCGAGTTATGATCGATGCAAATTGGAGTTTTTCGGTCCGTGATCGATACGAACGAATTTCGTATCGGTTAGGATTTGATCCAATCGAGACGAAATTTGATAGGAACATTCTTTAAGTCGTACGTAAGCTCTTGTGAAAATTTCATAGCATTTGGACTTGTGGATTGCGAGTTATGATCGATGCAAATTGGAGTTTTTCGGTCTGTGATCGATAAACAAATTTCGTATCAATCATGATTTGATCCAATCGAGACGAAATTTTGCAGGAACGTTCTTTAGGTTGTACATAAGCTCCTGTGAAAATTTGGTGGCATTTGGACTTGTACATCTCGAGTTACGATCGATGCAAGTTTGGATTTCTCAACCGTGATCGATCAATATCTTGAGCATACGAACTCCGATTGACTTGAAATTTAAAGCGTTGGCTTTCATAGCTTTGCTAGTCCTGTCATATCAATTGTAGCTCGATCTAGACTTGGGCAAAATTTCCCGATATCCATAGTAGACCTATGTATTAACGATCTCCAGGATGAACTATCCTTGGTTTCTAGTCAAGTTCTTGGTGTCACGGCCTTGCCAAAAGGCGGGATAACATATGTGTGTGTGTGTGTGCGCGTGCGCGTGCATGTGAGTATGTTATAAAATTACTTTAAGTACTAAAATTAATTTTAAAAATTCAAAAATATTATTTAAATAAATAAATGCCAATATATATATGTATATATTTATTATGGTAATGTAGTAATGGTTTTTTAATCAACTTGGGAGTGTATGTATGCGTGTATTAGATCAAACAACATTGGTACATGTAAATTCATTATAAAGCATATGGGATCTAATATACATGAACATAATGATATATATGTGTGCGTATATAACTGAGATCGAAAGATTTCCAATAGGAAGTTGCCAATGTAATGCACCTTGAATGAATGAATGCTACTAGATCTGATTGAATCGCTTTTGGAAATTGCAACAATTTAAAGTGCCACCTTTATATTCATTTTGATTTGATTTTATATTGAATTGTTCCTTAAAATTTCAGCTTAATCCTTTTAGAACTCATGGCTAGAGTGAATGAGAGAATGGAGCAAAAGTATATTATGATGTGAGTGCTTACATGGTCTTAGGAAGAGGTAAAATAGGAGATATTTTCTCCCTCCTTTTACTCATTCTTTTTTTCCATGCCAAATTCAATTTAAACACTTTAAACCCCTCTTCTACACTCCTCATAGAAGAGCATATCCAGGCCTAGACAGGGTTTTAGAACCCGAGCCCACTTAGTAACTAATTATTTTAAGTCGAATTTAAAGTTCAATCGATGTCATATGTCGATACATACATAACTTTTATAAACGCACTTATATAAATATTAATGGCATCAAAATCAAATAAAATTTAATAATTAATATTTTATTAATATTAATTAAATTAGGTTTATTAGTTTACAACAATTATAAATTAATTAAATCACATGATTTAATTTGGAGTATTCATCACTACAGTTGTGTGCCTCAAAGGTATAAATTTGTTCAGCGGTTAATATTGAAACAATTCGAATATTAACATTTAGACATCATTGGTTAGTGGTGTGACAGTTTGATCGAATTTATTGCTTACACATCTTTTCAGTGAAATCCAATTTTACAATTTAAAGTGGTAACTGGTAGTAACAATTATTTACACCAAGTATATTCATCAATACCATATCACTTTAGGACTTAAGGAATTTGGTTCTGATTAAAATTCCAATATCATCCACATTATCCTTGGTTACTCTAAACATAAAATCCTTGGTTCAATAAAAAGATTATTATTAACCATACTGCTCCAGCCAGAGACTTTGACTTTGAGTTGACTAAAGCTGATCGTGATACCGACCTCATGTAACTGAGGAGACGAATTCTCTATTACATAGTGTTTCACATCCAGTGCTTCAACTCAGACCCAACTACAGGCATTTGATTGATGTCATGCTATGATTTAACTATATTTGAAGTGGAGTATCCATATTGAAGTTCAATAATATTCTCAAGGTAAGAGAACCGTGTAACATCGTCATTACGAGATTCTCTATTTGACTATAGTTTTTCCAACCAATAGAAAACTTTTGAGTGAGTCCTTCCATAGTTACCCAATAACTATTAGTATGTAACCTCTTAGTTCCCATAGCATCCATGAGTGATACATTAAACAACATTTGGAGATCTTTATGTACTTTAGACTCAACGGATGTATCGATATTCCATCTCAAACATCTCAACTAGGAATACTTAAAATAATATGTTATTTTTTGTGTGATAAATTTCTCATGATTACAACATGTTGTAATTACTATAAAATAACATATTATTTAAGGATTTTCTATGTAATATACTTAAATTAAATAATTAACTAACACAATATAGTATGACAAGTATATAATAGAAAGCAAAAAACTTTTTATTTCGAATAAGATTTTATTATAGTAATTTACTATAATTTACAAAATTTTCCATAGGGCATACATCTAACTCTATCAGGTGACACTAACGATCATGAGTACTCCATCACCTATCATATCGAAAGGATTATGTATATTTGTCTCAACAGATGTATTAGTATCATTTTCTCGATACATCCTAACCATGAATTATTTATGGATAAGTATTTTGAGTGTTCGATTCAAAACTTGTGGTTATGAACACCTTTGCAACTACAAATGATAAAATTCCTTTCCCGACTATTTTCTACTTATAATAATTTATGTCATAGAACAACAACATAAAATAGATAACAAATCCAAAAGCATACTTGTTTCGAACAAGATTCTTATACAAGAGTTGAGTTATATTATAAATTACATAATTGCCCCTATAGCATACCCTTAACTCTATCAATCTTCCACTTCCACTTAGGACCAATTTTGGAGCCTCTTGCCTATACCTTTGACTAGTCTACATTAATTAGACTAAGAAATGGCCTCAGTGAATGTGTGGAACTTGCGGATGATGTGCAACCTCTTAAAATCCCACGATTCCTTGGCAATTCATATTGTTGGATTATGTAATACCCTAGAAAATTTGCAACTTTTTTACTTAAATATTAATAAAGAAATAATAGAAAATAAGTAAATTTAATGTGTTAATTAAATAAATTAAAAATAAGTAGGGGAAAATGGCCAGTTTTCAACTTTGGAAATTCACAACAAAACCAGTGTGATCGTTTGATTTTCTGAGTTGCATAATATTTTTGTTTGCCTCGTTTGGAGTTCGCATGGATGGGGAAAGTGCTAATGAGTTGATTGGGGGTCAAAAAGTTAGGACTTGAATTTAAATTTGAAAATAGGAAGATAATTATTCCCTCCTTCTGTTTAGGAAACTAACAGACCTGCTCCATTTTAGAAAAACCAATCATCTACCCTCTTTTCTCCCTCCGTCTTCATCATAACCTACTAAGGATCAAAACACAATATCTCACTCTAAGCTCAGCTAAATCAAGAGAACGAGTGGTGTTTTGGATCTATCAGACAAGGCTACAAATCCATGATGATTCGTAGGCAAAAATCTAAACCAAAGATATGCAGCAGTCCAGACAGCAGGAGTTCAGGTGAAAAAAATTGATTTAGGGTGTGGTTTATCTTCTTACCTTTGTATAATGCAATTATAATCCTATATCTATTAAATATTGGCATTATTATTCTAGTTTAACTCTTATAAAGACTTAATTTCAGATATAAGGGGGATTTGTAAGGGATTGCTAATAACAACACATAGAAACTAGGTTATATTAAAATATGGTCATTTGGTGATTATATGTAAAAATTGATGGAATAATAATCATATCTGACCTAGAAGTACTAGGAAATTACTTAGGCGATTAGAGGAAAAGCGGAGGCGGATAGAGGTAGAAAATGATGACGAAATAATAAATTCCCAAATCTAAAATTGCCAGGAAACTTATGCATCGGTCCACCGGTGGGATTGAGTGGGGGCATCGGAGGCCTATTCTGTTATCAAGTTGACCCTCGACCTAAACGGGCCTATGTAAATAAAAAATGGTCGATTCGAAACTTGTTTCTCTTATGTTCTAGAAGGCGATTGGGGGCTATTGACGAAGCAAATGATGGGGATACAAATTGAGTGAACGATTGTAATGATTGTTTGTTATTTGGAATTACTATATATGTTACTTGATGCAGAGACATAGTATAATGGTAATGCGAAACATGAATGAGTTTGTGGTGTAGATAAATTTCATCAGAAATAGATTTGGTTATGGATATAGACAAAGTTATGAATATAGGTACAGATATGGGTGCAGATGCGAATGTGGACTTGTGACACAAGTAGGTGATCTAGACATTACGTTGTTTCCCTATTTTGCTATGGCAAGCTAGGTGGAGGAGGTGGATGTTAAGTGATCCTTTAGGCTATGAGTGGATCGGGGCATAGGTCCTACAAACACGAGGGTAACAGTCTTTCCTATAGGCTTCGAGCGGTCTAAGAAAGTGAGTCCTATATGATTTACTGATGATGGGAAACAGGTGACCCTATAGGGTATGAAGCCGATCCAGTGAAGTAAGTCCATACAATAATAATGTGATATGACTATATGTGGATGATAGTTAGGCATGACGTGATGACATGACGTGAGCCACTGGATAATAGACTCATATTATGTTATAGTATTATTTTTGTAGTATATGTAAAGTGAATGTATGGCTTACTGACTAGACATATGTTTGACCACCTTCTATTTTTCCTTTATATACATCCAGGTTGATAGAGTTTGAAGTCGAGATGGTATCTTTGACAAAGATTCATTTATGTACATTGCATGATGTAAATAATGTTATAACCTTGACTTGATTGTTGATATGGATTGGGTTTTAGTTGTATTACTCATGTATTTGACATTTTATAATGTTATGGTGATGTGACTATGGTTATTTATGTATTATATTTTATTTCCTCCCACTGTAAGACTTTGAAATTAGAAAGTTATTAGATAGAGTTAATTAGAACTATATCAGATATATGATATTTGTCTATACCAGTTATATGCTTATTTTATCTTCACCCCCAGTGACTCGTCCTTTCAGTTCTCGGGTTGTCGGCGTCGGTTCAAGAAATCACCATCTCAAAATACGCCATAAGGCAAATGCATATATCTTCATATAGGAGGATATAATCCCAAATAAACGCCGAAAGGCAAATCTCGTATAATAATGGCCAAATATTGCTCTCTCTCAAATATGGTACCACGCTCGAAGGCAAATACGCCTCAATGGGCAAATACGCCGCAATGGCAAATACGCCGCAATGGCAAATACGCCGCAATGATAAACATCACGAGGTCAAATATGCCACAATGAAAATACGCCGCAATGGCAAACATCTCTAGGAAAATGACCCGAAGGTCCAGTACCGGCAATACGCCTCGAAGACAAATGTGTCACAAACTCTCGGATAGAATCCCAAACTGTGTTAACGTTTTCCCCATACCACACGTCTGCACTAAAAGGTTTGTTAACCGCTAGTAAATTTCACACTCAAAGTAGTAAAAAGTTTACCTCATCTCATCGGTAAACTCGACCCGAAGGTCAAATCAATTAAACGGATAAGTCGAGAATTAACCGATAAGATAAACGCATATGTCCCATACCGCGTGTTTTACCAAACGTTTAATTTTCATTCGCTCGAATAATGAAAAAACATGTATTTTATATATAAAATAATTTACTTTGAAAAACAAGCTTTTAAAATCAATTTTCAAAACCAATTTTGAAATCCATATTTGAAAATTCTCTTATTATAGAGAATAAATATATTTTATATTTGAAAATACTTTAATAATGTCATATAATATTTATTTAAAATGCACATTTATTTAAAAAAATTCAAAGCAGTTTGGAAAATCGGTGCTCAAAAATGAATAAAAACGAAGAAAATCACTCAAACCAATACTCGAATTTAATTAAAATTAAATTCAAATTTAATCCAAAATTTGAATTTCAAAATCTTTAAAATTTGGCTAGTATATTGATAGACATCATGGCCTTTAATTATATGCATAAATATCAAAAACAAAGCAAGAAAAGCAAGTGAAACGGGTCAACAACACATAAGACAACAAGGGGAAATGGGTTGGATAGCCCAACATCCAGGTCAAGGTCGACCATAGTCCCCCACAGGTCGATCGGCCGGTCAACGTAGGAGGCCTCTTTGTTGACCTGCATGCCGAACCAGAGAAAGGGGAGGTCGATTCCTTTATGCAATTTTGTTTCCAGGTTGTTTCCAATGTTTGTATGCAATTTCAGGAGCAGTTTTGAACACACAAATGACAATATTTTTCAAACTAATTTTACAGCGACAATGCTCAACATGTAAGTTACCAAATGAAAGAAATCCGGCAGAATTTCTTTTTCCCAAATCAAAATTCACAATCATTCAAAGAAGAAACAAAAATTAGATTCAAACAGAAGAAAACTATGAACAGGTAAACAATTACAATGACTTATTTTGCACAGTTTCAAGCAATTGCAACTTTTATTTTGCTAAATATGTGAGTATATTCAACGCACATTTCTATAGTTGTGCAAATACCAAGATTTAAGCAAAAATTTTGAAGCTTGGCTTGCGTATTGACCTCTAGGAACCTGTAGAAAGAAGATACAGTACGTGCAAGCAAAATTTACAGTAAATTAGAAACCTATTTCTCAAATCAGGAATTGCATGAAATTATTAGGGCTTGGAGTTTGATTACATTTTTATTTAAACCCTAGTTTGATAAAAATATCAGCATGTTGATTTAATTTGGAGTTATGAGCTTGAAATTTGAAAATTGGAGAGGTGAGGTTCCTTTTTTTCTATTCTCTGGTTTGAGAAGAAAGAAGGTAATGTAAATGAATGCACTAGTAATTGTTTTCCTCGTTTTCTCATTAATAGGTTAAGTCTAATGGGCCAATGGAACCAAAATTAAAAGAAAATAAAATGGATAAGTTGAAATAATTCACACTTATAACAAAATGGCTTCATATTTATACTATACACAAAACCAAAATGCATTTTCCTTTAAATTTTTACACAAGGAAAATATGTAAACTTGTATACTTATAAAATAAAACATTCAACATCACATAAAAAGATTATTTTATATTTTAAAACATATTTATTATTTAAACCCTTTAATTTAAAAAACACACTATTTACTCAAATAAATGAATAAAACCTTATTTTTAACTTCTAAAATTCACCAAAAATAATTTTCTTACTTAGAAAAATATTTCGAACCATTTCCAAACATAATTTATAACCAAAAATCATTTTAAAACCAAATTTCACCTTTTTATTTAAATAAACAACCTTTAAAAATTAAATATTTCCTTTAAAAATGACTAAAAGAAGTAATTGGAAATAATTGATAAAATTATTGCATTTTCTCCAAATAAAAACCATTTTCCATTCATTATTAACCCAAACCAAATAAAATAAAGTTTGAAACTTTATTTTTGTATTTTTTAATTCCAAATTCATTGTTTATTCCAAATAAACAATATAAAATCCCTAATTTTATTTTAAGTCGCAATATTAAATTATAACTACCGTTATAATTCAATATTGTCAGGTAATCTCCAAACCTGGGTGGTTGCAGACTCCCTCCCTTATAAAAATTGCATCCTCATAATTTCTAGAGAAAGGTTTGTATTCCACATATTAATTCATCAAGCCAAGGAAGATAGATAAGCTCAATTTTAAAATTTCTCACCCTCAACACAAGATTACAGAAATCCAAGATAAGACTGCTCGATTAATTCTATGGTTTTCTAAGTGGAATTACTGGGATTTACGGATCATTGAATTTCTATGAGCAATACATCCCTATTTCGAAGGCGTTTCACCTTCGAAGCAAAACACGGATGGGATGTTACGCAATAGATAAATCGGGTGAGATTGATTCATAAGAATCTTCATGAACAAAGTCGGGATTTAGTCATAACTTTATCCTGAACTCCAACCCACAAGATCATAATCGATACGACTTTTTTTATAGCACTATGAAGGAAGTCATACCAATATTAGATTGATAACTATTACGAAAGGAAAACCCAATAAGAGGTAGGTGTTTTCCCCCAATACCACCAAACACATACGACTGCATAAACGCAAGTCGTAAAATAATTGCACAAAGGCAAGTTATGACTCAAGGAATAGATTTTTAAACTCTCTCTTACTAACCGAATATTATTAAAGTTTTCCAACCCATTATCTTTAAGATTTAAAATTCTCAATTTTCAATAATTGAAAATTTACAAAGCTTCTTACTGAGATATTAAATTCAAATTCATTACTCTTCATTAGAGTAAATAAAGTTTAAGTTATTTATTCTCTAGTTCTTCCATAGGTATTCTCTAGTTTGCAACATATTGTTTTTTCAATTTGCTTCTCAAATTTTCTAAGTGTTATAAATTTTTGAAAAAATTGGCAAAGTCTCCTTTGTATAGAGGGCTATATACAATATTACAAAAATGATTTATATAATATACATCGACCATTAGGTTGGAAACACAAAATATACCATCATTTAGCTCTTAAAATTAATCCGAAAACATACCTTTCTTTTTAGCATTTTACAGTGGGTTTGCACAATCTTATCTATAACCTTTTTGCTCAATATATAGTCCACCTGTCCTATTTTCACATGCACTTAACTCAAATAGATGATATTAGTTCATGTTCATAAATTAGAAGTGCTACATTTAATTATTAATGGGAAAAAGATCAATTTCATTTCAGACCCGCTGTAAAGAAGACATGTTTTGACCTAGCAAACAACTAAATCTGAATTTTTTTTAAAAATAAAGTTCTTCTACTCAGTCTATGCTTTCCAATAATATAATGATCATCAAAATCGGATTTACGGTTTGAAAGTTATGCTAGATTCATTTTCAGCTTAATCTTAGAAATTTCTTAAGAGGACAAAAATGTCTATGCACTTTCAAAACAACTTTAGACTTAGTAAAAAGCAAAATCTTTTATAGTGGTGAAACAAAACGCTATATATTACTGAAAGCTCTTTAATTTGCAAAAAGATTAAGCTCTTTTGGAGTATTAAATTTCAAATTATCGCAGTTTTAATACAGCACTTTTTTAAATGAAATTTCAGCTTTTAAAATCAATTTAATATTTATAATTCTCCCAAACCATTTTAATTTCAAACTACATTTTCAAACAAGCTTTTTGTTATATCATTTATTAATGATCTTCTTTTCCATAGAAAGCTAAGACATGCAAAATTATGATCAACTTTATGTAATCATAAAAAATACAATTCTTTATGTGGAAATATTTTTATTATTTCCAAAATCTTGCTTTAAAAACAGTTAACTATGAAAACTCATTTGGAAGAGACAACTAATCTCTTCCATTATCAAGAGATGATTGTTGATTATCCACCAAAATAAATCTATAGGACATATATATAAAGTTTAAAATTATTCTCATAATTTAAGTTGATTAGTCTACATGAATTGTTCATTTAACAAAAAAATCCAAATTTACATTTCCACTTGTCACAAAAATTAATTTTCCATCTACTTATCAACCTAAAAATAATTAAAGTTGATAATAAATTCAAACTTGTTTTCAAAAGAATTTTTCAATTTCAGACCCACAAGTATTAATACCATTTAAGTTTAAAACACAAACTAGCTCACAAATTTATGATAAATGTTCTAAACTAACACTTCTTTATTTTCTCTTAAGATAGAGTTTTATATTTATCCTCTACTGTTACTCAAATAACTAAGTGTCAAATTTTATTTTTATAGTCATCATTAATAACTGGTCCTAAACTTCATATTTTACTTACCCAAATTACCATATTCAATTTCTCAAATTTCAAATAATATAATGGTGTTGCCTCGCCATTGATTTATAGTGAATGAACCCATCGATTGGCTGCAGAGTTGATCAAATGATCAAAACTGCCTCACCACTCCTCCAACACTCACTATAGTTCGATGGTTTCATTACACATTTAAAATAAAAATTAAAACTCCTCCATATTGATTATTTCCAAACTTTACTTATTAAAACACAATTTACTGTGTCTGTCTGTCTCATCATAATGTTTAGGAAATTCCTATCGATAACATTGATTAGACGCATCGACCAGAATTCTTAAAACACTCGATGGACAACCCAACATAAAAATATTTTCTATGCTGCCTCATATATAATTTTACAAAATATACCTTGTTTATCTCAATAAACAAAAATCCAATTTCACTTAAAAAAATATAACTTTTATTTGAAAGGTTTGAAAATTCAAATTTTTGCTTGCACTCAAAATAAAAAACACAAGAAGAACTTATCGAGATATTCCAAGATACTCAAATCACAAGATTGACGACTAAGCTGAAATGTTCACCAAACCGAATGGTATAATGAGCCTCTCACAAGAACCATACGAGTGTGGAATATGGTAAGAGGACCGCTATCCTCCACAACTCATAGCTCATGAAAATCGGTGTAAGGTCAAGCTGAGGAATGACCCTAGAACCACTTAACGGATTAAAAAAAGATCAAAAAGATATAAGAGTAAGGTTAAGATATCTTCTCGAATAAGAAGAAGAACACTAACAGCTTATCATTACTTCGAGTGAAGTAATTTGAAAAAGTATATCAACAATTGAGTACCCAAAGAGGATGTAACGACCCAGAATTTTTAGAAATTAAAATTTGAATATTTAATTAATTTTAAATATTTATAAGTGAATTTATAAGTCAAATAAATTTTATTTTGAATTATTGGATTTAATTGGATAATTAAATCGATAATTTAATACGTTAAATTATGGAAATAATTGAAAATTGAGTTAAATATGATTGAAAATGATTTGTAAAATTTTATTTTATCATATGGGAGTTAGAACGATATTTTAGAACTTTTAAAATCGAATTAAAAGTTAATTTGTGAAAATTGAATATTTTAATATTTAAATCGACTAGTAAAAATAGTCAATTTTTGAACAGTCTCAGAATTGAACGAAACTAGTTCCATTGGATCCGTAATAGTTAGTTATTATCGGATTTCAAATTTCGTGTCAATCGGAGTTACCGTTTGAGCGTGGCAGCTCGAAACGCATCGATTTGTTTTTAATTTAAATTTGACGAGTGAAAATAGCCATTTTTCAAAAAGTCTCGGATTTCGATGAAACTAGTTTCATCGGATCCGTAATGTGATATTATTGTAAGGTTTCAAATTTCAAGTCAATTGGATTTACCGTTTGTCCGGTACAAATTAAAACGCCTAGAAATCGACTTAAATCGGTTTAATTTAAATTGAGCGTTTTTAGCCATAACTCGCACATACTTCCGAATTAGCTTCCGAAACCTATTCCATTGTGTCCGGAACGCGGGGTAAACCCTAGAAACGCTGGTTACGGCACGTAAATCGGAGTTCGGAATTTCCGGGATGAATAGTGTTCGTCGATTCCTTATAAATAGCCCCTACCCTTCATTTAGAAAATAAAAAAAAATAAAAATAAAACCCTAGCCGCCGTTCACCCCACCAATGGCCAGAAATGCTCAACATTCTTCCCCTCCGATCTCTCAATCCATCAGCTTTTAGACGAAACCCTCAACTACAATATTGTAGAGCACAGCACGATCTATAAATCCAACGGTTGTGATTGGAAACGGAGCTGTAGATCGATGGGAATTTAGGCTCAAAGGCCTGCCATCACGCACGCATTTCGAGGAGGAGGAGATGACCGAGCTTCACAAGCTCACAGCCGAACCTAGAGGGAGTTGGGGGCTTCGTGATGGTGGTAGTTTGATCGAGTTTCGTTGAGAAATGAGTTTGAAAATTCGAACCCTAATCATGGAATATGGGTTCGGTTTCTTCGTTGTTGCCTGGGTGTTTTGCGCGTGAGGGAGATGGAAGGGGGGTACGGGCCTGATGCTATGGGATTGAATCACACGGCCCAGATTTGCTAGGGTATAAAATTTTATAAAGTTAGTTATAAATTGTGTATATAAATCGTGTACGATCTTTAAAAATTCGTAACTTTTTCATACGAGGTCGAAAAATTACGAAACCAGTTGCGTTGGAATCGTATAGACGAGCACTACGCGATGGAGTTGGTTTGGAGTTAGTGAGAATTTTGGGTAAAATTAAACGTCCGTTTAATTTTATTCGAAATAAATCGCTAAAACGGAAATTAAAACCAAGGTGAGAACTTCTCACTCAATCGAATCAGTTTCGATTTTATTTTAAATAGTTAGATTAAAAATATTTGAATGCATGTTTGAATGTTGATGAATATCTATTGGTTGTTAAAATAGACATTATACGCCGTTAGTAAGCGGATGTTATTTATTAAAAACATATACCGCGAATATTTCATAAACAGTGAAATTGGTATTATATATAATAGCAATATATATATATTGGCATATGTATATATTGGAGTTATTGATTTCCCGCATTTTTTGTTTAGCGGATGAGACCCTATTACGCCGTTATTAAGCGGATAATATTTAATAAGAACATATACCGCGATAATTTCGTACTGGAGCGAAATTGGTATTGTGCTAATGTTTTTGGATGCAGGAAAACAGGTTGGAGGGATCCAACTGGATTCCTCAACAGTATTTATTTGTTTATGGATATTTTGATATTCGTTGATTATCATATACGATATGTGATATCGTTGTAGTCGTGATTGACTAATTGGTGTGTAGCATCATTGGACCCAAATTTTGGAATTTTAAAATGATTTCAAAGTGATTTTTGAAAGTATACGTTTATAAAATATTTTTGGAATTGATTCATTTTAAATAAATAAACGTTATAATTTTTAATGTTATAAAAATTATGATTTTTGAGAAATATAGTTAAAAACTGATTTTTGAGAATATGATGCTATTGAGTTATAAAATAGTTAAATCGGGATTTTTGAAATTATTGTGAAAAGTTTAAATATAGGATTTATAAAATTAAATTATTTTATGAATCGAAATGGTGAAATAATAAAGGAGATTAAAGACGTTTTAAAGAATAATATAAATTGATTTATATTAAGAGATTTATAAATGGATATTTATAAATTGAAATGTTGACATTATAAAACAAGTTTTTATAAGTGTTTGAATGAAGTGGAAATGAATTTCATAAATGAATGAAATTTATGGAATTATAAACTGTGAAGTTATAAAAGAAATTTATAAATAGTAAGATTTATAAATTTGGTGAAAATATTTGAAGAATAGATTGGTTAAATAAATGGACCTTATAAGTTATAAGATTTATAAATTAGAAAGTCTTTAAAAGAACGATTTTGTAAAATAATCGTTTTATAAGTAATTAACTTATAATATGAACGTTTAGTTTATAATTTAGTTATAAACTGGAATAGGTTAATAAAGGAATTTATAAAAAGGAAGTTTTTATAAATAAATAGAAATGGAATTTATAAACGTTGTTTTATAAATTCGCAAACGACTTATTTTGATAAGTAAATTGTTGAAACCTGTTAATGAAGTATATTCACATTTTTGAATAGTGAATAATCCTTTGAATTAAAATGAATAAAAGGATGAAATTGTTAATGAAGTATATTCACGTTTTTGAATGGTGAATAATATGTTAAAGAAATTGTTTTGAATGTGATATTTGAAATATAATTAAAACGATCTAACGAAGTTTTAATTGTGTTGAGATTCGAAACCATAGATTTCAACATTAATTGTTGAAATAGACGTTTTCGAGAAATGAAAAGGAAATAGTGGACTATAACACTGTTGTTATAGTAAATGATTTTCGAAAGGAAATGTTTTGTATAGTATTGGGATTTATATATCTATTTTAATTTCGAATCCCTATACTAGTGATTTTGGGTTGTCGTAACGATGTTTTACGCAACATTCGTTTTGGCCCAAATAAATATGATTAAGTGAATGATTTCCTTAAGGAATGAAATATATACTTAATTTCGATTAGAGTATATTAAATATTTTCTAAGTATAGAAAATAAAAAGATTTGTGAATTACTTATTAAATAAGTATGGAATTGTTTTCCAATATGAAGTGATATTTAGAATTTATCTTTTTGAAGATAAATTGAAAATGGATAATTGAAAACGTATATCAAAAGATATTGTGAAATATAAATTCACTATTGAATTTATAAAGGAAAGGAGAATTTGTTTAAAAAAATAAGTATTGATTTATTTTTGAAGTGTGAAATAATATATCTTGTAAAGATATTTTGTAAAATAAATAATTTGGAAAATTATTTGGAAACTGGTGATGTGTGCATGTCCAGTGATAGTTAAATAACCGACTATCAATATTTCCCTTTGAATGGGTAATTGATGTGATTTGTTTGAATGTGAATGCTACACTTATTTTTGAATAAGCGCTCACTATTCGGGTTAACCGGGAAAGGACCATGGGGTCGTATAACCCATTCCGAATATGTGATACGTCGTTATGAATTGCATTGAAGATCGGTGTTGAAGATTCGGTATTTGCGAGAGCGATAGGATGACCTGTCGATTTACTCTGCACCGAGTAGCTACGGTATAGAGTTCTCCATATGTGATGGTGAATCCGATCAGGATTGTGAATATCCGGATTGCAAGGACTTCTTTGTAAGTGCCTTCGGTTTTGTTCGATCCCGGAACAGACTTGTATGGATTGTGTGTCTGACATTACAAGTTGAGATATAAAGCCGATTTCTTTCAAATATATTTCTGTTGGTGGCGGAGAATTTATTCTTTTATCTTAACACCCTTCTCTGAGACGTACGAGCTCAGAGGTTATATTGTTGAAGTTATCAGCGATATATTCCCAATTTGGTAATGTGATATGCTGAGTGATGCTGAAATGATCATTGTGTTGATTATTGTGATAGGATCGTTTATTTGATCGTCTATCTTGGTGATCATTGTGTTGATCATTTGTTGACCCAAAGCATGGCTTTTGTATAAAGTATGTTTTTGTGGACGTGACTTCGTCGAACCTCACACCCCGGAAATGGTCAAAACAGGAAAAATGCGGCAAGGTTATGAGGGGTAGCACCCTTTAGGGTATGTACATTTCCTTCTGGATAGAGGTGGTATCATGGTATGGAGCCCAGATATTTAACCTATGTGGTTACTACGAATTTATTACTTTGTGGTTGTTGGTTTTCGGGATCCCGTGAGAAAGGTCGTTTACGATCGGGGAATGGCGTGCTCGTGTCAGTAGTTACCCAGTTAGGGGTAACCCGGCCTTGTGTTGGCAGAGTTCCGGTTTGGTTCTCGGGGATGTCTTTCCAGAGGCATTCTCATGTGGCAATGGGAAGTTCCTTGGCCTGACCATTTGTTGGAAATCCAAAGAAACAATACGTGACTTGTACGGTTTTAGTTGTATAACCTGCTATGGAATGTGGCGGTAACCTGCTATTGAACATAGTTAGCTATAGTAGGCATACGATAATGGTCGTATGTTGGCTAAGATTTATATTCTACTTTCGAAATGAATTTTCCACTACACTATGCACTAGTAATAATATGAAATGTTATTTTAAATGCGTATCAAGCATCTTTGACTATCATAAGGAGAAATCTCCTCCGATTCTGCGTTTGCATTGTGTGTGTGTGCGGGAGGCCTTATGGTAGTCTCATTTTTAAAAAAAAAACATTGCGAATTGAATTTAAAAATATTCCTCTATTTTTGATTTTAAAGATAAATAAACTGTTTTGAGTTCTCACACCAGTCACATGACTGACTTGGAGTTTGTTGTTTTCCTTCCTAAACTCTGGGTGCCCACCAATTTCCACACGGGCAGTCAAGAGTAAGGTTTATCAGGATATTCTGGAGTTGCTGGAGGCAAGCTGGATGGCATGGCGTATTACTACTATATAGTATTTCTTTTTCCGCTGCACTGTTGTTGTTGTTGTACACTCTGATGATATGATGTAATGAAATGTGATGTAATGTAATAACTGATATAGTTCTTTGTTTAAAGATTATTCATTTATTATTATATGTTGTTCCGCTGCGAATTGTGAGATTCTGATGTTGTTGTGTTGTGTTCTGTTTCTTTCTGTTCCGTCCTATTTTCTTCTGTTTTTCTATTTTCCTCTATTTTCTTTTTCCTCTATTTTAAAATTTTCTATGTTCTTTTCCCTATCTAAATTTTCTATCTTCTCTCTTCTTCTCTTCTCTTTTCATAAATTCTTTTTAAAAAACCCTCAGTGTTCGGTTTTCCGTCGTTCGATTCCTCGGCAGTCGATAAAGTGAGTGTCGATGTTGAATTTTCGGAAGACGAAGAATCGGGTCCTGACAATGTGGTATCAGAGCTTATGGTTAAGCGACAACCATGGTTCTGTTGGGTATTTCTCATTAGAGATAGAGTCAGTAGTGCTCTAGATTGAGTTTGAGTGTAATAATAGCTATGAGAGCGTATTTGTTAGTGAATATAAAATTGTTTTATATTGTGATGATTGGTTTATTGAGTGGCATATGAACCTTCGTCAGCACGGTATGTACAACTATGCCGAAGGGGTTTCTAAACACTTGAATAGAACGATTCGACACAGTATTGTTTTAAAATTGGGTAAATGAAATAATTTTACCTTGAGTATATTTTGTATATAAAGAAATAATTTTTCAAAATTATTAAAGTGTATGTAAGTTGATTGTTTAGTTGTTTGAATAATCTAAACAAAAGAATAATTGTATAAGCAAAAGAATTATAAGAATTGAATTATAATTAAAGTAATTTACAATTGTGAAATAAAACTTATATATATAAGAGGTGAAAATATATGAATATAACTTAAGTGTTGTTGAATGAAGTTGATATTAGTATCAAAGTAAATTAATAAAGTTAAGTGGTGGATGTGAACTAAAGTTATATAAATGAAATTCATCTTTTGTAATAGAATTGAATGAATGGATTGAATATTAATCAATTAAATGAAAATAATTGATAAGAAATGATGAATATAAGTGTTAATTCATTAAAATCTAATGTTATTAGAAAGTTGAATAATTGAATGAAAATCAATTAATTAAACCAATGGTAAGCAAAGCAATTTGGTTGTAATTAATATACATTGATTGTTATATGATTGTTAGTTGATTGTATAAAATTCATTAAGTGTTAATGAAATGGAAAGCTAAAGTAATTGAATTCAAATTAGAAGTAAATAAATTTGAATAGAATTGAATTTGATTTGGAAGTGAACCAACTTGTGAATTAGTGAATATAAACTAATTGAATATGAATGTTAGTAAAGAACATCCACTGTATATGAATCAAATGTGATTAAATTGAAAACCTATTTCATTGAATATTAATGAGAATATAAATGAATATATATTGATTTTGAATTTGTTGAATGCTAGTTGGTTGATGTTTGAATATGTTGCATTGCTATGTTGACATATATAGTTATTATGTTGCTATATGTTGTATATTGATACTATTGTCTATATGCATGATTCTCATGTTGTTTGTTGAGTAATTAGTAGGTGCGGATCGTGTTTGCTTCGCATTTGGAGCTCGCTTTTGCGCTATATTAGCCATATATGCTTGCTAATAAAATATAAGGTACATATCTCGGATTAAATATCGTACTTTTACACTTTTTTCCCTGCGGGATGCCTCATTACTTGATGACATGTATATTTGTGATATATATATTGTCATTTTTTTTTTCGGATCGAGCCGCGCAAAGGAGACTATGGCGAATTTTTCCGGAAATTTAAGGCGTTAGAATTTTTTTTGAGAAAATTGGAAAATTTAGAAAACTTTAACTTTGATTTGAAGTTGAAAGTCAAACAATAGTAGTTGTTTTGAAAAGATAACTAAGTATGATTTGGAAAACTTAGTAAAGTTATTGTAAGAAGTTTAACTATGAATTTTGGGAAAGTTAATAAATTCTGTACTTTTATTACTTGTAATTTCGAGGACGAAATTCTTTTCAGTGGGGAAGATTGTAACGACCCAGAATTTTTAGAAATTAAAATTTGAATATTTAATTAATTTTAAATATTTATAAGTGAATTTATAAGTCAAATAAATTTTATTTTGAATTATTGGATTTAATTGGATAATTAAATCGATAATTTAATACGTTAAATTATGGAAATAATTGAAAATTGAGTTAAATATGATTGAAAATGATTTGTAAAATTTTATTTTAATATGGGAGTTAGAACGATATTTTAGAACTTTTAAAATCGAATTAAAAGTTAATTTGTGAAAATTGAATATTTTAATATTTAAATCGACTAGTAAAAATAGTCAATTTTTGAACAGTCTCAGAATTGAACGAAACCAGTTCCATTGGATCCGTAATAGTTAGTTATTACCGGATTTCAAATTTCGTGTCAATCGGAGTTACCGTTTGAGCGTGGCAGCTCGAAACGCATCGATTTGTTTTTAATTTAAATTTGACGAGTGAAAATAGCCATTTTTCAAAAAGTCTCGGATTTCGACGAAACCTGTTTCATCGGATCCGTAATGTGATATTATTGTAAGGTTTCAAATTTCAAGTCAATTGGATTTACCGTTTGTCCGGTACAAATTAAAACGCCTAGAAATCGACTTAAATCGGTTTAATTTAAATTGAGCGTTTTTAGCCATAACTCGCACATACTTCCGAATTAGCTTCCGAAACCTGTTCCATTGTATCCGGAACGCGGGATAAACCCTAGAAACGCTGGTTACGGCGCGTAAATCGGAGTTCGGAATTTCCGAGATGAATAGTGTTCGTCGATTCCTTATAAATAGCCCCTACCCTTCATTTAGAAAATAAAAAAAATAAAAATAAAACCCTAGCCGCCGTTCACCCCACCAATGGCCAGAAATGCTCAACATTCTTCCCCTCCGATCTCTCAATCCATCAGCTTTTAGACGAAACCCTCAACTACAATATTGTAGAGCACAGCACGATCTATAAATCCAACGGTTGTGATTGGAAACGGAGCTGTAGATCGATGGAAATTTGGGCTCAAAGGCCTACCATCACGCACGCATTTCGAGGAGGAGGAGATTACCGAGCTTCACAAGCTCACAGCCGAACCTAGAGGGAGTTGGGGGCTTCGCGATGGTGGTAGTTTGATCGAGTTTCGTTGAGAAATGAGTTTGAAAATTCGAACCCTAATCATGGAATATGGGTTCGGTTTCTTCGTTGTTGCCTGGGTGTTTTGCGCGTGAGGGAGATGGAAGGGGGGTACGGGCCTGATGCTATGGGATTGAATCACACGGCCCAGATTTGCTAGGGTATAAAATTTTATAAAGTTAGTTATAAATTGTGTATATAAATCGTGTACGATCTTTAAAAATTCGTAACTTTTTCATACGAGGTCGAAAAATTACGAAACCAGTTGCGTTGGAATCGTATAGACGAGCACTACGCGATGGAGTTGGTTTGGAGTTAGTGAGAATTTTGGGTAAAATTAAACGTCCGTTTAATTTTATTCGAAATAAATCGCTAAAACGGAAATTAAAACCAAGGTGAGAACTTCTCACTCAATCGAATCAGTTTCGATTTTATTTTAAATAGTTAGATTAAAAATATTTGAATGCATGTTTGAATGTTGATGAATATCTATTGGTTGTTAAAATAGACATTATACGCCGTTAGTAAGCGGATGTTATTTATTAAAAACATATACCGCGAATATTTCATAAACAGTGAAATTGGTATTATATATAATAACAATATATATATTGGCATATGTATATATTGGAGTTATTGATTTCCCGCATTTTTTGTTTAGCGGATGAGACCCTATTACGCCGTTATTAAGCGGATAATATTTAATAAGAACATATACCGCGATAATTTCGTACTGGAGCGAAATTGGTATTGTGCTAATGTTTTTGGATGCAGGAAAACAGGTTGGAGGGATCCAACTGGATTCCTCAACAGTATTTATTTGTTTATGGATATTTTGATATTCGTTGATTATCATATACGATATGTGATATCGTTGTAGTCGTGATTGACTATTTGGTGTGTAGCATCATTGGACCCAAATTTTGGAATTTTAAAATGGTTTCAAAGTGATTTTTGAAAGTATACGTTTATAAAATATTTTTGGAATTGATTCATTTTAAATAAATAAACGTTATAATTTTTAATGTTATAAAAATTATGATTTTTGAGAAATATAGTTAAAAACTGATTTTTGAGAATATGATGCTATTGAGTTATAAAAAAGTTAAATCGGGATTTTTGAAATTATTGTGAAAAGTTTAAATATAGGATTTATAAAATTAAATTATTTTATGAATCGAAATGGTGAAATAATAAAGGAGATTAAAGACGTTTTAAAGAATAATATAAATTGATTTATATTAAGAGATTTATAAATGGATATTTATAAATTGAAATGTTGACATTATAAAACAAGTTTTTATAAGTGTTTGAATGAAGTGGAAATGAATTTCATAAATGAATGAAATTTATGGAATTATAAACTGTGAAGTTATAAAAGAAATTTATAAATAGTAAGATTTATAAATTTGGTGAAAATATTTGAAGAATAGATTGGTTAAATAAATGGATCTTATAAGTTATAAGATTTATAAATTAGAAAGTCTTTAAAAGAACGATTTTTTAAAATAATCGTTTTATAAGTAATTAACTTATAATATGAACGTTTAGTTTATAATTTAGTTATAAACTGGAATAGGTTAATAAAGGAATTTATAAAAAGGAAGTTTTTATAAATAAATAGAAATGGAATTTATAAACGTTGTTTTATAAATTCGCAAACGACTTATTTTGATAAGTAAATTGTTGAAACCTGTTAATGAAGTATATTCACATTTTTGAATAGTGAATAATCCTTTGAATTAAAATGAATAAAAGGATGAAATTGTTAATGAAGTATATTCACGTTTTTGAATGGTGAATAATATGTTAAAGAAATTGTTTTGAATGTGATATTTGAAATATAATTAAAACGATCTAACGAAGTTTTAATTGTGTTGAGATTCGAAACCATAGATTTCAACATTAATTGTTGAAATAGACGTTTTCGAGAAATGAAAAGGAAATAGTGGACTATAACACTGTTGTTATAGTAAATGATTTCCGAAAGGAAATGTTTTGTATAGTATTGGGATTTATATATCTATTTTAGTTTCGAATCCCTATACTAGTGATTTTGGGTTGTCGTAACGATGTTTTACGCAACATTCGTTTTGGCCCAAATAAATATGATTAAGTGAATGATTTCCTTAAGGAATGAAATATATACTTAATTTCGATTAGAGTATATTAAATATTTTCTAAGTATAGAAAATAAAAAGATTTGTGAATTACTTATTAAATAAGTATGGAATTGTTTTCCAATATGAAGTGATATTTAGAATTTATCTTTTTGAAGATAAATTGAAAATGGATAATTGAAAACGTATATCAAAAGATATTGTGAAATATAAATTCACTATTGAATTTATAAAGGAAAGGAGAATTTGTTTAAAAAAATAAGTATTGATTTATTTTTGAAGTGTGAAATAATATATCTTGTAAAGATATTTTGTAAAATAAATAATTTGGAAAATTATTTGGAAACTGGTGATGTGTGCATGTCCAGTGATAGTTAAATAACCGACTATCAATATTTCCCTTTGAATGGGTAATTGATGTGATTTGTTTGAATGTGAATGCTACACTTATTTTTTAATAAGCGCTCACTATTCGGGTTAACCGGGAAAGGACCATGGGGTCGTATAACCCATTCCGAATATGTGATACGTCGTTATGAATTGCATTGAAGATCGGTGTTGAAGACCCGGTATTTGCGAGAGCGATAGGATGACCTGTCGATTTACTATGCACCGAGTAGCTACGGTATAGAGTTCTCCATATGTGATGGTGAATCCGATCAGGATTGTGAATATCCGGATTGCAAGGACTTCTTTGTAAGTGCCTTCGGTTTTGTTCGATCCCGGAACAGACTTGTATGGATTGTGTGTCTGACATTACAAGTTGAGATATAAAGCCGATTTCTTTCAAATATATTTCTGTTGGTGGCGGAGAATTTATTCTTTTATCTTAACACCCTTCTCTGAGACGTACGAGCTCAGAGGTTATATTGTTGAAGTTATCAGCGATATATTCCCAATTTGGTAATGTGATATGCTGAGTGATGCTGAAATGATCATTGTGTTGATTATTGTGATAGGATCGTTTATTTGATCGTCTATCTTGGTGATCATTGTGTTGATCATTTGTTGACCCAAAGCATGGCTTTTGTATAAAGTATGTTTTTGTGGACGTGACTTCGTCGAACCTCACACCCCGGAAATGGTCAAAACAGGAAAGATGCGGCAAGGTTATGAGGGGTAGCACCCTTTAGGGTATGTACATTTCCTTCTGGATAGAGGTGGTATCATGGTATGGAGCCCAGATATTTAACCTATGTGGTTACTACGAATTTATTACTTTGTGGTTGTTGGTTTTCGGGATCCCGTGAGAAAGGTCGTTTACGATCGGGGAATGGCGTGCTCGTGTCAGTAGTTACCCAGTTAGGGGTAACCCGGCCTTGTGTTGGCAGAGTTCCGGTTTGGTTCTCGGGGATGTCTTTCCAGAGGCATTCTCATGTGGCAATGGGAAGTTCCTTGGCCTGACCATTTGTTGGAAATCCAAAGAAACAATACGTGACTTGTACGGTTTTAGTTGTATAACATGCTATGGAATGTGGCGGTAACCTGCTATTGAACATAGTTAGCTATAGTAGGCATACGATAATGGTCGTATGTTGGCTAAGATTTATATTCTACTTTCGAAATGAATTTTCCACTACACTATGCACTAGTAATAATATGAAATGTTATTTTAAATGCGTATCAAGCATCTTTGACTATCATAAGGAGAAATCTCCTCCGATTCTGCGTTTGCATTGTGTGTGTGTGCGGGAGGCCTTATGGTAGTCTCATTTTTTAAAAAAAAACATTGCGAATTGAATTTAAAAATATTCCTCTATTTTTGATTTTAAAGATAAATAAACTATTTTGAGTTCTCACACCAGTCACATGACTGACTTGGAGTTTATTGTTTTCCTTCCTAAACTCTGGGTGCCCACCAATTTCCACACGGGCAGTCAAGAGTAAGGTTTATCAGGATATTCTGGAGTTGCTGGAGGCAAGCTGGATGGCATGGCGTATTACTACTATATAGTATTTCTTTTTCCGCTGCACTGTTGTTGTTGTTGTTGTACACTCTGATGATATGATGTAATGAAATGTGATGTAATGTAATAACTGATATAGTTCTTTGTTTAAAGATTATTCATTTATTATTATATGTTGTTCCGCTGCGAATTGTGAGATTCTGATGTTGTTGTGTTGTGTTCTGTTTCTTTCTGTTCCGTCCTATTTTCTTCTGTTTTTCTATTTTCCTCTATTTTCTTTTTCTTCTATTTTAAAATTTTCTATGTTCTTTTCCCTATCTAAATTTTCTATCTTCTCTCTTCTTCTCTTCTCTTTTCATAAATTCTTTTTTAAAAACCCTCAGTGTTCGGTTTTCCGTCGTTCGATTCCTCGGCAGTCGATAAAGTGAGTGTCGATGTTGAATTTTCGGAAGACGAAGAATCGGGTCCTGACAGAGGATATCTGAAAAGGAGGCAAGAATGAAAACATAAGCTAAATTTAATGAATCACCTCATTTCCTTAGTAGAGATCCTCGTGGAAGGATGACCAAAAGGCTAAGAACTGGGAATGAGGTCTATACAATTCTCGATTGCCCGATAGAGTGACATACCCGAATGGACTCACAGAAATCAACAAAGTCATAATGACTGGAATTCGAGATATATCATCAACATCTCGAAATGCAAGAGTAAATATAGATACTTCAAAATCATTATTAACATTCCAAAAAACAAGAAACAACCAATCAACCAAAATTAGGATACCTACATATAGGATCCTTCAAATTACAGAATGCGGCTTGATAATACGACCACTCCATCTCAAATCATTCCAAACTCTAGATAAAAATAGTGTGGTAATTCGCACAAAAAGATAAGCTACAAAGAACAATCCCAAAATCCTCAAACATCATACCAAAGATTGCATATCCCCTCAATAGGATTCGCAATCCTTAAAAAAATCACAAGATATGAACATCAAAAAGCATTGAAAAATTCCTCCGATACGGATGAGTGTAAAGCACCCATATCGAAGAGGATTCAAATAAAACAATCACGATTAGGATTACTCCAAAGATAAGATATAATCAATTCAATTATGTAATACTATGGAATAAAATATAATCCTAGACATATCCCAAACTTCTATCTCAAAGGACATAATAAAATAAAGGATACGATGATTAAAGGATTTGTAACACTTGTACTATACTTGGATGTATCGTAATATTCGCTTCTATTATGTGTTTATCATATTTTTTCTGAACTCAACTCTGATACCAAGATGTGATGCCACACCTTGAGACCCATATTAACAAGGAGTATTACTGGATAATACTTTCTGCTAATGCAGAGAATAGGGCTGATTCGGAGCGACCATCTATGGTCTTGTCTTAAATATCTATCGAATACGTCGATTTGCGCTCTTTATATTTTTTTGATATCTCAAGTAAATCGACAATCAAATAAATGCTTAATACAAAACTACAAGTGGCTATACGATCTATCAGAACAAAATGCTACAACTCAAATCATAACATGTCACAGAACAACAAACAGATATATATACACATATACTTATACATCATAATATAATACAATACAAATAATGCATCATAAGTGGTATGACGACCACAATATACACCCGAGTCAAAACAATATACATACATACATACATACATACATACATACATACATATATATATATATATATTTAGAGTAGCGACAAAAAGACTACAACAAAAAGGGTTAGCAGATAAGTCCATGTGGAAACAGAATAAGCTAAGTCCATAAGGGTACCTAATCTGAAACACCTCGGTCTGTCCCGAGTATAAAGTACACGGGTTAGTCTAGCAAAACAAAATAGTTTATAAGGATAAGTGATAATATAAGCACAAGGCAAGGTGATAATTTTCTCAAGTGAGAAGGAATAATTCAAGGGTATATGGTTACATCACATGGCATAACTAACTAGGTATAGTAATTCCAAGTGATATAAGGATATCACTAAATATGAATGCAACTCAAAGGCGATAAAACTTCATAACAAATCTCACAATAAAAGCATGCCTCATTTCATCGACATATCACAAAACATTTAATATGGTTTAAGAGAAAAACATAACTCCAAATAGAAGAAATCCCAAACCGCCATATCGAAAAACTCAAAAGCAACTCAAGAAATCACCATCTCAAAATACGCCATAAGGCAAATGCATATATCTCCACATAGAAGGATATAATCTCAAATAAACACCAAAAGGCAAATCTCATATAATAACACTAAAAGGCAAATCTCATATAACAACGCCAAAAGACAAATATCAAATAACGCTAGTGTAGGCAACTCAAATTCCCATAAGGTAATCGCCATATTTAAATATAACACGACTTGAATGGCCAACCACGAAAAAGGTGATACTGTAAGGAAAGCACAATAATCGATGAAATCATCTCAAAAGTTTTTCACGTGCTTATGGCCGATGCCTGCCAAGTACTCCTCTCTCTCAAATATGGTACCACACACAAAGGCAAATACGTCTCAATGGATAAATACGCTGTAATGGCAAACATCTCGAAGGCAAATACGCCGCAATGGAAAATACACAACAATGGTAAACATCTCTAGGACAATGACCCAAAGGTCTAGCATTGGCAATACATCTCGAAGACAAATGTGTCACAACTTTCGCATAAGAACCGCCCAAACCACACGTTTGCACTAAATGGTTTACTAACCGCTAGTAAATTTCACACTCAAAGCAATAAAAAGTTTACCGCATCTCATCGATAAACTGGACCCGAAGGTCAAAACGATCAAACAGACAAGTCGAGAATTAACTGATAAGATAAACGCGTGTGTCCTGTACCACGTGTTTTACCAAACCGTTTAATTCTCCTACTCATTCGCTTGAATAGTGCAAAAACATGTATTTTATATATAACATAATTTGCTTTGAAAAACAGGCTTTTAAAACCAATTTTCGAAATCAATTTTTAAATCCGATTTGAAAATTCCATTATTATAGAGAATAAATAGATTTTATATTTTAAAATACTTTAAAATATCATATAATAATTATTTAAAATGCCCATTTATTTTAAAAATTATTTCAAAGCAATTTGAAAAAATCTGTGCTCGAAAATGAAGGAAAACGAAGAAAATCACTCAAACTAATATTCGAATTCAATTCAAATTAAATTCAAATTTAATCCAAAATTTGAATTTCAAAATCTCCAAAATTTGGCTAGTCTATTGATAGACTTCATGGCCATTAATTATATGTAGAAATATCACAAAACAAAGCAAGACAAGCAAGTCAAACCGGTCAAAAACACACAAGACAACAAGGGGAAATGGGCTCGAAAGTCCAGCATCCAGGTCGACCTGGAGGTCAATCATAGTCCAGGTCGACCTAGGAGGCCTCTGGGTCGACCTACATGTCGACCCAGAGAAAGGGGAGGTCGATCACTTTACACGATTTTGTTTCCAGGTTGTTTCCTGTGTTCGTATGCAATTTCTAGAGCAGTTTTGAACACATAAATGACAATATTTTTCAACCACGTTTTGCAAGAACAAAGTTCAACATGTAAACTACAAAATGAAAGAAATACGATAGCATTTCTTTGTCAAAATCTAAATTCACAGTCATTCAAAGAAGCATCAAAAATCAGATTCAAATAGAAGAAAATTATGAACAGATAAAGGATTACAATGACTTATTTTGCACGATTTCAAGCAGTTGCAACTTTTTTTGCTAGATATGTGATTTATTCAACTCACCTTGCTGTACCTATGCAAATACCTGGATTTAAGCAAAAAGATTGAAGCCTGGCATGAGTATTGAGCTCTAGGAACCTTTAGAAAGAAGATACAGTACATGCAAACAAAATTTACAGTAAATTAGAAACCTATTTCTCAAATCCGGAATTTGATGAAGTTATTGGGGTTTGGAGTTTTATTACCTTTTGATTTACACTCTAGTTTTCTAAAATCTCAGCTTGTTGATTTAATTTGGAGTTATGAGCTTGAAATTTGAAAATTGGAGAGGTGGATTTTTTTTCTTCTGTTCTCTGGTTTGAGAAGGAAGAGGCAATGTAAATGAACGTACTGGTAATTATTTTCTTCTTTTTCTCATTATCAGGTTAAGTCTAATGGAACAATGGACCCAAAATTAAAATAAAATAAAATGGCTAAGGTTAAATAATTCACACTTATAACCAAATGACTTCATGTTTACACTATACACAAAACCAAAATGCATTTTCCTTCAAATTTACACAAGAAAAATATGTAAACTTGCATACTTATGAAATAAAACATTTTACATCACATAAAAAGATTATATATTTTTAAAACATTGTTATTATTAAAGCCCTTTAATTTACAAAACACACCATTTATTCAAATAAATGAATAAAATCTTGTTTATAACTTCTAAAATTCACCAAAAATACTTTTCTTACTTTTAAAAATATTTCAAACCATTTCCAAACATAATTTATGACCAAAACTCATTTTTAAACCAAATTTCACCTTTTAATTTAAATAAACAACCTTCAAAAATTAAATACTTCCCTTAAAAATTATTAAAAGAAGTAATTGGCAATAATTAATAATTTTTTTACATTTTCTCCAAACAAAAACAATTTTCCATTCATTATTTACCCAAACCAAATGAAATAAATTTTGAAACTTTATTTTCTCATTTCATTGTTTATTCCAAATAAATAATATAAAATCCCCAATTTTATTTTAAATCACAATATTAAATTATAACTACCATCATAATTTAATATTGTCAAGTAATCTCCAAACCAGGATTGTTACACTATCGGAGAGGTATACCCATTTGGAGCAAAGAGAAATGACTGTTGGAGAGTATGTAAGTCTGTTTAATGAGTTGGCTTGATTTGGATTTGAGTAACTGAACACCCAAGAGAAAAAGGCATTAAAGATTACGAAATGTTTGAATTCACTCTTGAAGGAGCTTGCACTGAATTAGATAATGTGGAGCAATGTTTGAGGGTTGATAGGCGCAGCATTGCTGACTTCTCTAAATGGAAATTTGATTAAGGATAGGACTAAGGGAGTAGAGGGTCGACAATAGGAAAAGCATGAAGGAAATAAACTGTAAGGAGCGCAAGTCAAGAGGCAAGTGGTTATTGTCATAGATGTTAGAAGGTGGGACACCTTACAAATAATTGTAGGAAGAATCTCTTGAAAGGTAAATGTTAAATTCCAACCAAGTAGGACAAATAGCAAAGGCTTGTAAAGCAACCCTAATTCAAAGGGAAGTGAATTATTATAACTGTGATTAGTTCAGACGTATAAAGAGGGACTACCTAGGTCTAAAAAAGGAAGGTTAGATTGTGAAGGCATATGCTCTAGATGTCATTCCAACCTCTAGTAAAGCACCGCTGTCGGCTCAAGAGAAGGGAAAACCGTTATGTTAAAAGGTGTGCTGATTTTATCTAATTCTCTTATTCATACTTTATTTGACAATGGTGCATCTAATTCATTTGCTACAAGTGCATTAGTGATAGTTTAGCCCTAAAACCTGACCTAGTGCATGGATCCTATAAAAACTCGCCTTTTGTAGTACCCCGAATCAACGTCTAGAAATACATCAGACTCACAGAAACCATAGAAGGGAGTCTATCAAGGTAAAATAAAAGAAACAAAACATTATAACCAAGGCATAACAATAATTCCCCCATCGGAATGATAACGTATAATATACTGAATATACATGAACAAAACTGAATAAAATAATATATAAGAGATCGCAGCACTCGATATTTCTAGCTCTACCAGCTTTTAACTTCCCTACGTTATGCTAGAATTCCTTTATCCCTGGCAGAAAGCCATTTTCAAGTTTTGATGTTGTGATGCCGGCAAAGACATGTGGTTGTGATATGGCTCTTGCCAATATGATTTATGGGTTGTTACATATCCATTTCGATGTTGAATCCTACTGGAAGATTGACCCAATTATTGATGCTATGTCATTATTTTAAAGATGATCATCAATGGTGCAGAATTCCCTTATGATGCATATGTATTGAACTTTTTTGGGATATGGATTTATTTTGGAAATAGATTAGACGTCTCGCTATAGGGTAGTGTTAATTGTGATAGGAAGATGATTTGATTGAGGAAGGGAAAAGGACATGATTTGATCCTTTATTTTGAGCTCTATAATTCTGCTATGGAGACATATTTGTGTTCACTCAGCCTATCATAGGTAGAGCTATCATGTACATCCGTAGTGAAGAATTATCTATATGTATTCAAAGTTGTTTCCATTCCCCCTTCCTAAAGAGAAGTTGAATTTTTTTATTGATCTCAAGAAAGGAGCAAGGCTGGTTGTGATGCCTCTTAGGCATATGGCTCTGAAAGAGAGAAGTGAATTGGATAATTTCCTAATTGTTACAAAAGGCTTTATTCGAAGGGGTATTTCGGAATGGGGAGCACCAATCGCTTTCACTACTAAGATAGATGGTTCCATAAGATTGTACATCAACTCTTGAGAATTTAAAAAGTAGACAAAGAAAAACCAATATCCATTTCCTAGCATAGACGACCTCTTTGATCAGTTAGTCTGGACAAAGGTTTCCCCTCAATTTGATTTGGCAACTAAATTTTACCATTTGAGAGTGGCTGAAGATAGTATCTAGAAGATCGATTTTCACACAATTAATGGATTTTTTGAATGGGTGATTGTGTTATTTGGACTAACTAATGCTCCAGCTTATTTTGTGGATCTGATGAGTAGAGTATTCCAAGAGAAGTTTAATAGGTTTGTTGTGGTCTTTATGGATGACATTCTAGTCTATTCCTAAAGTAAAGAAGAGCATGAGATTCATTAAGAGAAGTGATGGATGTCTTGATGAAAAATCGATTGAAGGCTATGTTCAATAAATGTCACTTTTGGATAACATAAATTAGTTTCCTTAGGCATGTTGTATCAGTAGACAGATTGGCTGCAGACCTAGGGAAATAGCTGCAGTTAGAGATTGGAAGATGCCAAAGAATGCTTCAAAGGATTGTGTTTTTCTTAGTTTGGCTAGATTTTATTGAAAGTTTATTAAAGATTTAATGAAGATGTCAACACATCTGACCCGATTGACAAAGAAGAAGCTGATTTATACATAGAGTTCGAAGTGCAAAGCGACATTTGTTAAATTGAAAGAGTAACTAACGACTGCCCCAGTTTTGGTGATTCCCGATGGTACTAAACCTTTTACCATATATACTGATGCATGGGTACTAGTCTTGGTGATGTCCTTATGTAAGAACAAAAGGTAGTGGTGTATGCGAGTTGACAGTTGAAGAATCACGAGAGGAATATCCGACGCATGATTTTGAGTTGATTGCCATTGTATCTGCATTAAGTTCGTTGATGCATTATTTGTTGGGCGAGAGATTTGAGTTTTTTATGGACATAAATTTCTCAAGTACTTGTTTTCTGAAAATGGTCTGAATTTAAGACATCGATAATGGATGGATTTCTTATCCTCGTGCGACTTTAGGATTTCTTATACTTCAAAAAATAGAATGTAGTTGTGGACACTTTGAGCAGGAAGCATGTTGAAGTAAATGCCACGTTATTAGAGTGGAAGAATTAGGAGTTTATATTTGAATTTGATTTCTAACCCCCGTTGGAGCATGCGCCTGGATTGTTAGCGGCGATGGAGGTTAGACCACATTATTGGATCATATTGGACTGAGTCAACAACAAGACGCATCATTGTTATTATTATGGAGCGGCTAGAAAGGGGTGAATGATCGAGTCATTTAGATCATTACTCCAAAGACAAGAAGGGTTATCTGTAAAGAGATTGAAGGCTATGTGTACCATAGGTGAAGGATCTGATAGAAGAAGTTTAAGGTGAGTTTCATTACTCAAGGATGACTTTTCTTCCAGGAGGAGATAAAATGTATCGAGACATGAAGACAATATTCTATTGGTCTGAAATGAAAGAGTGAAGACGCAGCAGAAGAAGTAGAGTGGCTACTACTTCCATTAGAGGCTTTATAATGGAAGTGGAAATGCATATCTATGGATTTTACGGATGGATTACCCGGGAGTATGAAAGGAAACAAGAGCAAATGCATTATAGTAGATTGCCTCACGAAGATTTGCACAGTATTCTAGGAAATAATATGAGAATAGTTGCAACATTAGTGACACGATATATTAAAGAATTTGTTAGACTGCATAGGGTTACACCTAGTATAGTAAGTGATCGAGTTCCACTTTCCAGAGGAGTCTACAGGTGGTGTTGGGAACGGAGTTGAATTTAAGCATGACATATCACCCATAGATCGATTGATAGACTGGAGGGTAAATATGGTATTGGTGGAATTGTAAAGTGCTTGTATAATGGATTATAGAGGATCTTGGGAAGATCATTTACCTCTTGTAGAATTTGCATATAATAACACCTACCATGCACGTATACGCATGGCGCCATTTGAAGCATTGTAGAAAAGGCCAAGTAAGTAACCTTCATGTTTGTGGGAGTCTACATATAAGATTATTTCGGGTCAAGAGATATTTAGGGATATCGCAGAGTAGGTGGAGCTTTTGAGAAAGAGGATGAAAGTTGCATAAGGCTAATAAAAGTCATATGATGATAGAAGGTGGAAATATTTGGAATATAAGTGGGAGATTTAGTCTTTTTCAAAGTTTATCCATTGATGAAGGTGGTAAGTTTCAAAAGTTCAAAGAAGTTAGCACTCTGATTTTGTTGGCCCGTTTCTAGTGCTAAAGAGGTTATGGAGTTTGGCATATAGAGTGGAGCTTTCAGAGTAGGTGATAGGAGTCCATAACGTATCCCATGTGTCCCATTTGCAGAAATTTATGCGCGACCTGACAAACGTTATTGCACCTAGTCAATTGGAGGAGATAGAGTTGGATTGTAAGTCGATTTCATCCCGTGGTCTTACCCGTATTGTGGAATGTGGGTTGAAACACCTTAGAAATATGGTAGTGAAGTTAGTTAGAGTAAAATACGGGAACGATCCGGTACAGAGTATATGGTAGCTTAAAGAGAAGATGACGCTTACTCATCCGCAACCTTTTTTCAATACGTTTCCTAATTTGATTTGGATTAATGGATTTTCAAACTTTATATATATACCAAAATAAAGAGGGGTAAAATGGTTATTTTTCAACTTTGAAATTTGATGAAAGACCAACACAATTGCAACCGCCTTATTTTTTTGAGTCACGGCGTATTTTTGCTTAGCTCTTTTAAACTTCGTATGAAGGAGTTATGGGCAAAAAGATAACAGGTTTATCTAGCGCAAAAGGGTTAGGGTTTGAATTTAAATTTAGAATATGGCAAAAAAAATTTCCCTCCTATTTTAGAAACTAACTTATGTACTCCATTTCAGAAAAACCAACTGACTACTCTCTCTTCTTCCTCCTTCTTTCTCTTAACCTACTAAAGACCAAAACACAATATCTCCCTCTAATCTCAGCCAAATCGAGCGAGACTAGTGGAATTGAGGAGCTATCCGACAAGGCTATACATTAGTGATGATTCAGAGGCAGAATTCTAAAGCAAGGAGATGTAGCAGTCCGTACAGCATGAGTTTAGGCTGAAAACATTGATTTAGTCGGTGACTCATCCTCTTACCTTTGTATAATACAATTATAATCCGATATTTATGACATGTTAGCTATATTAGTGTAACTTAACACCGATAAACATTAATTCTGGATTTATGGTGGATTTGGCTAATAACAACACTTAGAAACTAGATCATATTAGCAGATGGTAATTTGACGATTATAGATAAAAATTAATAAAATAAATGATCAAAATAGACATAGAAACTTAGACTGGTACTAGGAACATTCTTTGGTGACCAAAGGCGGAGTGAAGGTGGCTCGAGGTTGAAAACTACGACGAAATAAAAATTCCTAAAATTTGTAACTGCTAAAAAAAATTTGTATTGTTCTACAGCTGTGGTTGACTTGGGCATCGGTGGCCTATTCAGGGCTTAAGATGAATTGAGGGCCTAAATAAATAATAAATAATCAATTCGAGTCTTGTTTCACTTATGTTCTAGAAGATGATTGGAGGCTTTTGACAAGGGAAATGATGGTGATAAAAATTGAATGAATGGTTGTGATGATTGGCTGCCATTTGAAATGAATGTATTATTATTGTGATGTAGAGATGTGATACGACGGTAATGTGAAATGGTCATGAGTTAGTGGCATACGTATACATTATAGGAAATGGACATGGATAAAGATACAGATATAGATACAAATATGGATATGGATGCGGACCTATGACACAAGCAGGTGATCTAGGCTTTATGTTGCTCCACTGTAGTACTACGGTGGGCTAGGTGGAGAATGCGGATGTTAAGTGAATCTACAGGCTACAGGAAGATAGGGTATGAGTCCAATTAGCATAAGTGCAACAGTCTTTCCTATAAGCTTCAGATTGTCCAGGGAAGTGAGTCATATAGGCACTTTACGACAATGGTCAATAAGCAACCCTATAGGGTATGAGCTAGGTCCAGGGAAGTGTGTCCCCATAGTGATGATGCCGTATGTTTGGATATGGACAGTAGTTAAGCGTGACGTGATGACAAGACGTGAGGTGACTTGACGATAGACTCATATCACGTTATTGTACAATTTTTGAAGTATACGTAGAGTGAAAAGGCAGCTCACTCATCGGACTTATTCCTGACCCCCTCTAGTTTTCCTCTTTATATATATATATGTGTGTGTGTGTGTGTGTGTGTATCCAGGTTGATATATATAGTTAAAGTCATCTAGTCATTCTTCTAAAAGTTTTTCTCTACCAGTTGAGTTTGGAGTCGAGATGGTACAGTGATAGAGGTTCATTTGTGTACATTGTATTTGATGTAAATAAGTGTTACAACATGGATTTAACTATTAATATGGATTGGATTGTAGTTATATTATTCAGATATATGTATTTGACATTTTAGACATTCGGGTTAATATGACTATGGTTATTGATGTATTATGTTTTATTTCCTCACTACGAGACTCTAAAATCAAATAGTTATTAGATAGCATCGGTTAGAACGATATCCGGTATCTGGTATCTGCATGTACTAGTTATATGCTTATTTTATCTTCACCCTCAATGACTTGTCCTTTCGATTCTCGAGTTTTAGATGTTGGCTCGGGCGTTGGATCTGGGATCAAAAGTGCAGGTTGTTACAAATTACTATCATAACATCAGCATTAGATCTTCAATGCTTGGGATCACCCCTAGCTTTTTAATGAATTTATACACCTACACCACTTTTTTGCGGCCCTGTTTAAGGAAATGTACTCAACCTTCATTGCCGAACCAACAAAAACTTATTGTTTGGAACTCTTCTAAATAAATTTTCCTCTGTTGGGCTTAATACGAATCCCGATGCTGATTTTCTATCATCAACATCTGAAGACTTGAATTTGAGTTTCTCTTCATAAGAAGTTCACCGTTTCCATATACAAGAAAGACATCCTTATTATTTCTCAAATAGTTTAGCGTGACTTTAACAACTGTCTAATGATTTTCTCCTAAATTTTATTGATATTGGCTAACTAAACCTAGTGCAAAAGAGGCATCTAGCATAGTATATACATAACACACATGATGAATCTTATTGTCAAAGCATAAGAAATCTTACTCGTTCGTTTTCTCTCTTTATCCATATATGGGATGCCTTTCTTAAAAAAACAATTCCATGACGCACTTGTAACGACCAATATTTTACGTATCAAAGGATCATATAATATTTATATTAATTTTATTTTTGATCATATAATTTGATAACTTTGGGGAATGTCGACTAGTGACATTTCTTATCCTTAAAAAAATTTTCAGATAGTTTTGAACTAAAAATCTTGTAAGGCCTCTAACTTTTGATAGGATTAGAATTGGGATATGATACTACTTTAATTAGATCAGGATCTCAATTTCTTATTTCTTAGAGTGGCCATAATTGGATATTGGATCTACCATTTAGGAGATATAGCCATTTGAAGTTTGAATTAATCATAGACAGCTTAATGAGTAATGAGTAGATTAGTAGCTAAGCCCAGAGGCCAATTTCGGGGTTAGAGCTATGAGGAGGCTAATGGGAGCTTCTCTAATCATTTCATATTCCCCAAAAATAGTTAAAGAAGTACTATTTAGCATCTCCAAGCCAAAATCCTGCTTAAACCTTACTTTAATTAGTCTAATCATATCATTAAAAGGGGAATCAGCGAGATTATCATTTGGATTTTGAAGATTTACTATTTGGAGCATCTTGGATTTCGAGCCACTACTATTCATCTTGGGATTTATGCCACTTTTGGTTGCTTTGGAGTAGGTGAGTAGTCGTAACTCATCACTTACTAATTAGTCAATATATATGTTAAATTGATGTTTAAAATGGATTTGAACTTTAAAAATGTGTTTTAGATATATTTGAGCACCTATATCATTTAAAAGGGAATTTATAATATTTCAAGTGAATTTGGAATCCTAACATGTTCATGTGCATTTTTGACTACCCTATATCTTTTACTCTTAGATCTAGGCTATGGTTCGATGCATATGTCTTTGCACTCTTTGGATGTACAGTATATGTTGAATGCTTATATGTATATTGTTTGTTTAGTTGAAAACACTGATCGAATAAAAATTTAGAAACAGTGGGAAGTCGTGTTTCAAGTCGGCACCGAATTGAGAAATGTTAGCCAAGTTGGATGCAAATGATAGGAGGTAACAAGGAAGGCCTCATGGAGCCACATTGAAGTTTTAAGGCCATTGAAGTTTGTTTTTTCAAGATATGGGCAAGCGAAGTTGAATTGGCTATGACGTGAAGTGTCAGATCGGTGGACTTTTACTTTGGGGTTTAAAGGCATGGACTTTGGTACTGAAGGGGGATGCTTTGACTCAACTTGGGGAAAATGTAGCTTGGATTAGGTCGAAGAACTTAGCCAAAAATTAGGCTGAGTATAGCACTTGGGTGCCGAGTCATTCTAGAATTGAGTATCGAGTTGTGGTGATGACGAATTGTGAAGACTTATTGAATTTTGATGCTGGCTCGGTTCGTGCATGATAATTTCAGCAAAGTGGAATGCCCAAGCTGACCCAAACATTTAGCTAAAATTTGGTAAATTATGGAAAGTCAATACTCGGGTATCGAGTGTGAACTTAATTCGACTTGGTGATGAAGATTGATGGCTTCAATGATGGAATAGATGTATTTCATGACTTAGAGAACAATGTTTCGAGATGGCCTAGGAGTGGACGCTTTAGAACTACATATGATACTATATGATTAGTGATCGTTGTCTAGAGCTATTCCAGACTAAGCAAATCGATGATGGGGGTTATATGATGATCCATAAGGACAAGTTTGTGTGTGTGAACTTGTGAAGTGGAGTGAGGACATGCTTTGTCATGGATATGGTGTGTGCAAAGGGATCGTTGATACTCAGAGTTTTCAAGTGTACTCATAAAGCAAGGGAATTAGGATACTCACCTAGGCAAGGACATGCCTTATTCCTTCAAACAAGAGATCTATCTTGTAACAACCATACTTTTACACCATATAAATAAATAAATTTAATTAAAATAAAAATATTCGAATTTCATTTTTGATAATTATTATTTTGAAAAGAAATCATTATTTATTTGAAGTCCATTTAATAAAAGATCTTCTTAATAAATTAAGTTAAATTTATAGTACTATTCAAATAATAAACTGAAATTGAATAAATTGTTTTAATTGAATACAAAATAATTTATTAGTGTAAATAATTGTTTGTGATTAAAATAGTTGAGAATTAATAAGCGGGAATCGAATTGAATGATATTGGATGAAATATAATTTGTGGAGTGAAGTTAACTTAAATTGATATTTAATTATAAATAAATGAAAAGTTGCTTAAAAGAAATATAATTTAAACAAGCCCCAAAAAATATCAACAAGCCTAGCCCACTAAATCTCTTTTCCTTTTTCTTTATTTACAAATCGATCCTCGTTCTGGAAAACTGGACTTCAAACACCCGTTGTGTGAAAATTTTACCCAACCCTAATTTCATTCGCGATTTTATATACATATGTATGTATGTTTGTATGTATACTTATATCATGTTTACCTGGCACATGATCGAGCAAGTGACGAAGGAGACAGTAATGCCAATGACTCATAAGGAGAAAGGGTGAAAGTGTGGCAACAACATGTAGAGGATGGCAATGGTGAAATCAATGTCATGACTTGATCAACCATGCAACTTTGGCTTCGATGGCGGGATGTAGGCAAAGAAACTTTTGGTTGTGTGGAGGATTGGAATAGGCGATGGGGATTTTGCGACCTAGGGTTGATGGTTAGATGTAGCATTGGAGCTGCGTGTGACATGGACATACGAGTAGTGGTGGCTCTAGCGGGATGATTACGGACGTTAGAGGATGGTGGCAGTAGGCTAATGTCAGTGGCCATTTAGGGCTTGGCCTAGTGCATTGAATTTCGGTTATGGGATAAAGCATTGATTTTGGAATTCCAGACATTGATTTGGTGAGTTATCTTTATTACTTACAACTATATGTAGATCCCTCTTTGGTAATTTTATTGGATTGTTGTGTGATGGTTGATATGAATTGAATTCGTTGGACGTGTGAACATTATTTGCATGTTGATTGTGATGGTATATTGGTTGATCATTGAACACACATTGTATATTGTACATGATAAATAGACGATAACATAATAGAATACGACATTTGAAATGATCAAAAGGGGGTAAAAGAATTGAAAAGCAAATCTTTAAAAGAAGTAAAAATTATTTTAAATATAAATAGTGATTTTGGAATGAGTAAATTTATTTATAATCAAAAATGCTATTATTAATAGAAAATATAAAAGTGACATTGCTTGAGAATTCAACGAGTATAAATTATTTGGAAAGTACCAATTTTCTAGATTTTATTAAATAAGTGAATCTTTGAATATGTGTTTTCATTTATCTACAATTATAAAAGGCTTAAAGGATTTTCAATTTTTTTATAAATTAAGAATTTAAAATTTTGTAATTTGAAATGATAAGTTAATTTTATTTGGACTTAACAAATTGGAAGTTTATAGAATGATATTTTGGAAATTATTACAAGAAAGATGTGATTTATTTATGGAAAGTTTATATATATATGTTAAGAATAATTTTTTAACCAATATATTTAATATTCTATTATTTTCAATAAAAGGAAATTTGTTATAGAAGCTTGGGAATTATATTTAGAAGTGTTTGTATGGAATTGTAATGAAACAAGAAATTTTGGGATATTTGTTTTGAAAATTAGATACTATGGTTTTGAAAATTGGATATTATGGTTTTGGAAAATATTTCAAACTTAAAATCCGTTTTGAGATAAATAGTTTTATCTTGATTTGTTGATTAAGGGAAATTATTGAATTATAAAACTCCTTTTTCAGCATTTTAAAATATCATGGAAAAATTACGAGTTGTATAAATTACTTTTCAAAATAAATTTATCTGTTTGAAATTTGGAAGATGATTTGAAATGGTGATTGCTTTGATATCAAATTAGAGGTTTTAAATAAAATTTCGGAAAGAATGAAAATATTTGCAATAAAAATCTATTTGGAACCAATATTGATTTCTAAATCAAATTGAAGATTTTTGAGGAAATATAGATGTTATTTGTCAAACCTCTTTTATATCTTTATATTGAAAACATTTGATACCTAATTGAAGATTTTGGAAAAATCTCTTTCGAACCAATAAATAATAGAATTGTACGGTTTGATTGATTTATAGTTCTGTATAATGAGGAATTAGAATAAACGAAGTTATAATACCTTCCGGTATGGGACTTTCGGTTGTATATCTCTAGTTATCCTTTAGCCTTGTTATATAGAATAATTATGCGTTGTTGAGTGCAATTTATGATCATTGAGTAAACAAGCGAGTAACACCAGGTTGTACGGGCCACCTGAGTTGATATTTGTTCGATGCTCTTTGTAACTAGATGTCACTGTAACATGGTCTTGTATACGAGGTGTTATATTTATGGTGATTCCTAATGAGAGTATGTAGGATGAGAGCCATAAGAGTGTCTATTTATTGTGTGTACTCATATTATATGTCAGTGAGTAAACCAGATTGGCTAGTATCCATCCTAGCAGCCTGATTGTAGGTCGATCCCTAAGTCTGTGGCACATTTGTTGATGTAGATGTCTTAGAGCCACTACTTCTGTGTCGCTTAGGCCAACTTTCTGTTGCCATTAGGGGCACTTTCAGGGTCGCGATCAACGCATAGAATAGTACTACACTTGATGGAAATTGGATCAGATGGCCATCGAGGTAACTAAGACTTTTGAAGTAGTGGTGAGAGCGTGTGAGGAAGGCTCCTGGAGTAGGCTAAGAGCTGTCAATCTTTCATCTGGTTATTATTATAGGTGAGATAACATGAGATACTATAGACGCCTACTTATTCACCTATATGAGATCATAGTGTTTATGGGTGAGAGCCGATCTGATTATTTGTTGAGATCGGTACCGAAATAGATATATACGATGCTGAGAGCACATAGCGTTGAGAGTCTCGGTGTTTATCCTCAATATCGAGAGTAGGGTGGATTAGTAGAGGTCTGGGAGACTGTATAATCATTCCATTGGCTGCGAGCAAAGTCAATTACTATGTGGTTGAAGGTCTAGACGATTGTTATGTGGCTATCGATCACTTGGATTTTTTATGAGACCGAGAGTCTAGACAGTTGTATAACCCCATATACACTGATTATACTGCTATCGAGAATAGCAAGAGATGCCAAGAGCATAGAGTTGGACCCTATACCTATTTTTACATGGTTATCCAGATAACCTTGGCTATTAAGGGTATGTCATATTTATTTTTCATGTATGATTGATTTGAATAATTTGTTTGTGTATTTATGTATGTTGAGAAAGACGGACCCCATGTATGCCTATTTTACGATTATCTGAGATATAATCTAGGTCACTGCTGAGAGCACGTCCTGCGGTGTTAATAAGCTTTATAATTGATGATAGTTAGATCATGGTTGTTTTACCCACTTAATAATTCCCGTTTGGTGTGTTGATAGACTTGGTTTGGAAATGGATTATCTTTTATGTGCATAATGAGATATGTTGACACTTGGGATATGCATATGCCGCGTATGTTGCACTTGTTCATACATGCCTTATGTCATATTGACATACATATATACATACATACATACATACATACATACATACATATATATATATTCTAGACATAGTCCGACCAATGTGTTAATTATATAATACTCGGGTCAATCTGAGACATTTTAGGTTCAGGGACAAATGACCCATAAATTTTGGGCATAGATGGAGGATAGATTGTTTGTATATCATTTTGTGTATTGTAGTTACATGTGTTGATGAGATGCATATATTTTGGACATGTTATGTATAATTTTGAAGTTAGTGGGTCTTTGACTATTTTTGTAAACACAATTCGACTAGTGTGTATTTATTATTATATGTTATCGCTACGTAGATGACTGTGTATTCTCTCTGATCTATTTTATATTGTGTACCGTTCTATATTAAAGGCACACTTGTTTATTACTTTATGTCGATACTGTGTACATATATGGTGAGTTTTTTGTTTTATATTTTGAGATATGTGCTGATGTTTTCCTAATGGACTATTCAAGGGTGCACCCCATCCAGCCTTATTCTCTATAATATCTGACAGTATTACTCAGTGATACTCTTGGATAGTATGGGTATAGAGGCAGGGTGTCACATATCTTACCCTAGACTATGAGGACATGCAATTTAGTTCTTGGTCAACTAAATGACATGGATTTGAGTGTCGAGAAACCAACGTATTGAAGAGTCTCTGACCGAGGATGTGGTTGTACAAGTTATCATATATCCAATGCAGTGAGTGAGTAACGTGAAAATGGATGATGCTTGCTTTTTTGTTAAGGATGCCATATAATGTAGGTATCACTAATGTAGATATATGGACACCCATTTGTACTCTAACATATAGTACACCCATCACGATTATGAGGTAGAGTAGCGTATATCATTGATATAGATTGTTATCCCGCTTTTTGGGCAAAAGCCGTGATACCAAAAGATTGGTCAAAAACAGAAAACAGTTCACCTCAGAGATTGGTCGTATTTCACTTCACTATGGATATCGATGAATTCTGTCCGAGCCCGGATCGGGCCGCAATTGATAAGGCATGACAAGAAAGACCATAGAAGCCAGCATTTCAAATTTCAAGTCAATCCGAGGTCATATGCTCAAGTTATGATGGATTCAAGTTAGGGAGGTGCACATTGCTCGATTCGAACCCATCATGTTCAAACCCATCATATTCGAACCCATCGTGTTCAAAACCATCGTGTTCGAAACCATCTGTTTCGAACCCATCATATTCGAACCCATAGGAAGAGGCGACGTTCGAATCCATCAGCCAACGTCTCCCTTCGAATCCATCAGCCAACGTCTCCCTTCGAATCCATCAAGCCAATTCATGTTCGAACCCATCATATTCGAACCCATCGTGTTCGAAACCATCGTGTTCGAAACCATCTGTTTCGAACCCATCATATTCGAACCCATAGGAAGAGGCGACGTTCGAATCCATCAGCCAACGTCTCCCTTCGAATCCATCAGCCAACGTCTCCCTTCGAATCCATCAAGCCAATTCATGCTTCGACTCCATCACTACTTCGAATCCATCACCACTTCGAATCCATCCATCAACTTCGTATCCATCGCTACTTCGAATCCATCCATCAACTTCGTATCCATCACCACTTCGAATCCATCAATCAACTTCGTATACATCACTACTTCGAATCCATCCATCAACTTCGTATCCATCACTACTTCGAATCTGTCCATCAACTTCGTATCCATCACCACTTCGTGTCCACCTCAAGCTTCGAACCCATCACAAGCTTCGAGCCCATGCTGTCTTCGAACCCTACACGTTAAAAACAACTTCGAATCGATCCAGAGCCATCGATTCGAAGCGTCGCTGCCCCCTCATGCAACAGGTTCGATTCGAACCTATGGTTTCGAACCGTATGGATTCGAACCATATGGATTCGAACCTATGGTTTCGAACCATATGGATTCGAAACATATGGGTTCGAACGACCCATAGGATCGGTTCGAAGTTGCCAGCGTACCGAAATGCATCACCTTGAATCGATCATATCTCTCAATCCCTTGATTCGAATGCCATGAAATTTTTACAGAAGCTTGATTACATGATGAAGAACGTCCACGCCAAGTTTCAACGCAATTGGACAATTTTTTGATCGATTCGAAGTTCACTTCGAATCGATGCCAAACTGGGCACGCAGTCCAAGAACGCGGGCCTGTGGGCCCCCCGTCACGGGCCAAGCAGCCTCTCCAGGTTTTGGGCGGGATTTTGGCCTTCCACACCTATAAATATAGCCCCTGGTCATTCAGAGAAGGGGTCGGGGAATTTGGAGAAGAAGAACAAGCCTAAACGCTGCCAGAATCACTCCATACTATCTCAATTGCTGTTAATTTCGAATTTAAGTCCATTTGCTGTTGTAATTTGCTGAAAAGCACTTGTAATCTTCAAGTATTAAGAAATAAAGTGATAAAACTTCATAGTGGACGTAGGCGCATGGCCGAACCACTCTAAATCCTTGTCTTCTGCGCAATTTACTTTTCTGTGACTTGAAGTTTTTGTTAGATAGTCCCTATTTCCAATTCAAGTTCTTCATTTACTATCTCTTCAAAAACTTCCGAAGGGTGTTTGCCCAATTTTGGTGCAAACATTTTGGTGCTTTCACTGAGAACGAAAAAGAACCAGTTCTTTCTCCCGCTCCGTGGATCTATCTTCGATACCGGATTGCACAAATCTAAGAGGGAGATCCAGACTTCAAATTCAGATTCCATCCATTCTTTTCAGGTTTGCTCAAAATCTAGGACAGGAATCCAACCTTCAGGATGGTTAGTACGAGAACCACTTCCAACATTGGTAACCAAGAAGGTCAGGATAGGCAGAATCCCGCATAGCTACAGTCAGCCAATCAGGATGCCGTTGGGCAAACGGATCAGTCGGGTCCGGTTACAAGACAGGAGTTCCAAACATTACTGCAGGAATTAACAAAAAGCCGACAACAGCTAACTGAGCAGCTACGTGTCAATGCTGAATTGGCTAACCAACTAAACCACCAAGGGCGAAGGAGATCAAAGAGGGACCACGCTCCACATTCTTCCATGGAAAGCTCTGCCTCATCCGACTATAACGGCAGATCTACGCGCCCCAGGCTAGACGGAAATCATGCGCATGCTTCTGGCCTCCGGCAGACATTGACTGTAGGGCAAATAAGAGTTGGCCCCTCCGCCAGTTTTCACACGGGACCCTCCTCTCGAGGAGGCACTGTGCCACAGCACACCGCAGATAACCAAGCCACCGCAGTTGGCACAGGAGTCGACACCCGAAATCACTCCAGTCCAAACTGCCACCCACAGGAACGTGTCCCAGGACCGAATATCCCAGAAGATGTCGAGCCAAGGAGGCGAGATTCGGATCGTCGACAGTGCCCGATCCCACCTCGCACTGTGGAGCCCGACCACACTTTGGCTCGACACCCTTCAAATACAGCAACACCTGATCTCTCAGCTATGGTCCGCCAAATGGTTCGCGAAAGTCAAGGTTTGACGAATGACGATTGGGGGATCTCTCGAAGTCACACCCCGTTCACCGATGACATATTATATGCTGAGCCTCCCCGGCGATTCAGAATGCCGGCTTTGCCCATGTATGAAGGAAACTCCGACCCTAGCCAGCATATTCTAAAGTACGAGTGGTCAATGACTGCTGCAAGAGCTGATGATGCAGTAAAGTGCCGTAGTTTTCCTATTTCTTTGGGGGGGATTGCGACAATGTGGTTTACACGATTACCACCACGGTCTATCTCCTCGTTTGACCAGTTGGCGACCAAGTTTATCGAACAGTTCCGTATGCACATCGCCAGGCCTAAAGACGTAAACACTTTATCTAGTGTCACTCAAGTTCCCGGGGAAACACTCAGGCGATACCTGGAAAGATTCAACGCCGCCTGCGCAGAAATCACAAACCCCAATGATAATTCAATCTTGATGGCTCTTACTAAGGGGATTGACCCCGACTCTGATTTTGGAAACTGGCTAGCTGGAAAACCTCCCGCGTCGTTGGATCGTTTCTATTCCAAAGCCGCCCAATTCCTAAGGCGTGAGGATGCGAAACAATCTAGGAAGCAGGACGATGCAAGGCCCAACAAGGAAGGGGTTCAAAGCAATGTGGCGGTTAAACAGTCAGGAGAGGGCTCAGGAAGAGCGCAGTTGAATATTCAGAACAAGAAACCCCAGCCAAGGCACGGCGATAATAGGAGTAAGAAGCAGGATCAGAACCGCGGCCCGCGACGTAGGGCGCAAATGTTTGAAAGCTATACACCACTGAATACGACATTGGAAAACGTATATCTACAAACCTGTAATGCGATGCAATATAAGAAGCCGACTCCGAAGCCATCATCAGAGAAACAGATCCAAACGGGGAAGTTTTGTAGATTTCACGAAAGCTATGGGAACAACACCAATGACTGCAGGCATCTGCAAGACCTTATTGAAAAACTGATCAGAGAGAGGAAGTTGGATCAATTTGTGCGGGCACCGCAAGCCGGTGGTGTGGGCCCATCAAACCAAAATCGTGCGCAGAACCAGGAAAGACAGGAGGAGCCCGCTCGTACAAGCGGAAGGTTGGTCATAAATACAGTCAGTGGTGGCCCTCATCCAGCGGATCGAAGTTGGAGGGAAATGGAATCATACGCCAATTCGATCAGGCACGTAAGTTTTGAAAGCTGCAGTACACTTGATGAAGGGGCTCCGGCTAAGCAACAGAAGACGATGGCGGATGATATCGTATTTAGAAACCGAGATGCTGACAAAGTCGAAGCCCCGACCATAGACCCACTAGTCATATCCGCCCAGGTTGGTCCTGCTTGGATGAAGAGGATCCTGGTAGACAGTGGAAGCCCAGTAAACATCTTGTTTAAAAGGGCATATGATCAGATGAAGATGGAAGCTAAGGATCTAAAGCCTTGTCAATGTAGGATTCACGGCTTCGATGGAAGTGCTAATATACCCACCGGGATGGTGGAATTGCCAGTAGAATTGGGAAACGGAGAACGCCGTAGAGTCCGAATGTTACAGTTTGTTGTCCTGGATATCCATTCACCCTATAATGCCTTTTTGGGCCGACCAGCCCTTGCAGAATTTAGGGCAGCAATTGCCCCGTGGTGTTTGACTCTAAAGTTCCCTACTGACCACGGGATTGGGGTCATTCAAGGGGACCAGGCTGCCGGGAGAGCCTGTTATGTTGCTGAACTACGAGAAGCACAAAGGAGGGAGAAAGGAAAGGGCGTAGGGGAATCTCTCCGCGTCCGCTTTACCGATGATTGACAATTAGCACCTGGGCCTCGGCCCGGGCACCATGGCCAATTCCAGAAGGATTTTGACCCTCGAGACACTGAAGATAATGATGGATCCAAAGAAAGTCAAGCTTCCCCAGCCGAACTGACGATCGATGTTCCAACTGATGACAATAACGATTCGAAAATATTGAAAATTGGGTCTCAGCTAAACCTGCAAGCACAACAGGAATTGGTCGAATTTCTCCAAGCGAATCTAGACGTATTCGCCTGGACGCACTCCGATATGTGTGGAATCTCGTCAGACATCGCGAGCCACACCTTAAATATTGACCCGCGGTACATCCCGGTCAAGCAAAAGAGACGCGGTATGGATCCAGAGAGATCTGCCGCCCTCAAAGAAGAAGTCGACAAGTTGAAAACGAATGGGTTTATCCGAGATGCTTTGTACCCGGAGTGGGTATCCAATCCTGTACTTGTCCGCAAACCGAATGGAAAATGGAGAACGTGCATCGACTACTCTGACTTAAATAAGGCTTGTCCAAAAGACAGTTTTCCACTTCCTCGAATCGATCAACTTGTGGATTCGACGGCCGGACATGAATTATTGTCTTTCATGGATGCTTACTCTGGGTACAATCAGATACCCATGCATGTGCCCGATCAAGAACATACAAGCTTCGTAACTGACCTAGGACTATACTGCTACATGGTCATGCCTTTTGGTTTAAAGAATGCCGGAGCAACTTACCAACGCTTAGTCAACCGAATGTTTGCCGACCAGATCGGGAAAACCATGGAGGTATACGTGGACGACATGTTGGTAAAATCACGATACTCCACTGATCATGTCAAGGACTTGGAGTCAATGTTCAATGTCCTCCGGAGATATGTGATGAAGCTAAATCCGTTAAAATGTCATTTTGGGGTTGCTTCCGGAAAGTTCCTTGGGTTCATCGTCAACGCCCGGGGAATAGAGGCCAACCCCGAGAAGATCTGGGCAATCAGGAATCTTCAAACCCCGAGGACCATAAAACAGGTTCAAAGTCTCAATGGAAAGGTTGCAGCGCTGAGCAGGTTCATCTCGAAATCAACGGATAAATGCATACCCTTTTTCGATCTGATCCGAAAGGGGAAACGAAACTTCGAATGGACTACGGAATGTGAGGGCGCGTTTCAATCGCTAATCCAGCATCTTTCCACACCACCGATTCTTTCAAAACCTGTTGATCACGAACAATTATACCTTTATCTGGCTGTATCTGAAAACGCCATTAGTGCTGCATTGGTTCGAGAGGAAGACCGAACACAGAAACCAGTCTATTATGTCAGTAAACGATTGACCGGGGCCGAGAGAAATTACCCAAGGCTAGAAAAGTTGGCATACTGCCTAGTCATCGCCTCGAGGAAGCTCCGTCCATATTTTCAGGCTCACCCTATCATTGTGTACACCGACCAACCGTTACGACAGGTCCTCACACGACCTGAGACGTCTGGCAGGTTACTAAAGTGGAACATCGAGCTGAGTCAATTCGACATCACATATGTTCCAAGGAGAGCCATACACAGTCAAGTCTTAGCAGATTTCATTGCTGAATTCACTGTTCCTGAAGACTTACCTGAAACTAGTAACTCCCCCGAATATATATGGAAGCTATACACTGATGGCGCATCCAATGATCGGTGCTCGGGCGCAGGGATTGTGCTTGAGACTCCCGAGGGCCGATCCATCTGCTACGCCTTAAAATTTGATTTCCGGGCAACCAACAACGAAGCTGAATACGAAGCCTTGCTCACCGGGTTGAAGTTAGCCCGAGACCTGAGAATTATCGCTGTGGAGATCTACTGCGATTCCCTGTTGGTGGTATGCCAAGTTCGGGGTGAATATCAGGCCAAGGATCGAAGGCTAGTCGCTTATCTAGCCAAGGTCCGAGAAGTACTGGATCAGTTTGATTATTATACCATTTTTTAAATACCCCGAGAGCACAATCAGAAAGCCGATTAATTGGCAAAATTGGCAAGTACAGGCGAAGCTCAACACTTGGGGCTCGTCCCCGTCGAGACATTATCCTCTCCGAGCGTTGATCGAACGGAGAATGATTTCACATTAGAAGCTACCTCCGAGAAGGAATCGTGGATGATTCCATACCAAGATTACATTGAGCATGGCATCCTGCCTGAACGACGAAGTGAAAGAAGACAGGTTCTTCGAAAGGTGTCACGATTTGTCATTCAAAACGGAGTTATGTATCGGAGAGGATACTCTGTTCCTCTTCTCCGATGTATCGCGCATGACGAAATCAAGCGAGTGTTGCGTGAGGTGCACGAAGGAGAATGTGGCGATCACACTGGGGGGCAAGCACTTGCCAAGAAAATACTTCGATACGGATACTATTGGCCTACCGTTAACCGCGATGCTATGGATTATGCCAAAAGATGTGATAAATGCCAGAGACACGCTCGGGTCCCTAGAGCCCCGCCTTCTGAAATAACCCAAATGGTCAGCCCGTGGCCATTTGCGATGTGGGGGATGGATATAATCGGTACATTGCCTTTAGCTAAAGGGGGTGCAAGGTACGCCATAGTGGCGGTTGATTACTTCACCAAGTGGGCTGAGGCCAAGCCTCTTGCAACGATAACAACAAAAAAGGTAATCAACTTCGTGGTACGCAACATCATCTGCCGGTACGGTCTCCCGCATACTATAATCACCGACAATGGAACCCAATTCGACAGTGCCGAATTCAGGGACTTCTGTCAGCGATTTCACATCCATAAGAGATTCTCAGCAGTAGCGCACCCGCAAGCGAATGGTCAGGTCGAGGCCGTCAACAAGGTTATCAAGTCTATATTGAAGAAAAGACTGGAGAAAGCCGGGGGCAAGTGGGTTGATGAGCTACCAATGGCCCTGTGGGCGTACAGAACGACTCACAAAACTACAACCGGACACACCCCTTTTTCTCTATCCTATGGCTCCGAAGCAGTTATCCCGGTCGAAATGGAAGTTCACTCTCACCGTGTGACATACTACGACCCGAAAACGAATGCTATATTACTTGCTGAATCCCTAGATCTGCTTGATGAGAAACGTGAAGAAGCCGACGTGAGGGCAGCTGCATATCGAAGTCGAGTCGCTCGAATATACAACGCCAAGGTCTGCCCACGAACTTTTGAACCTGGCGACCTGGTACTCAAAAGAATTTACCCGGTTCCTTCGCACATGAACCCAAATTGGGAAGGGCCGTATATGATTTCACAAAAACTTAGAGATGGCACATTCAAGTTATCGACCGTTGATGGTCTCACTTTACCAAGAGCCTGGAATAGCGGAAGCCTCCGTCACTACTACACCTGACAGGCTTTATTTATCTTTCTATCAATTTCTTCCTTAGCATTTTGTTTTTTTTTGCATTTTGAAATTTGAACTTGTAATAAGGCAACTGATGTTGCCATGCTTCTTTTGTTTCAGCAATAAAACGCCATCTCTTCGAGCCAAAAGTTGTGATTCACTGAAAATAACACATAATATCACATTGCACGAAGAGCTAAATTCGATCACACGGTGGGATTTATCCAAATAGGGAGTAACTGTGATACGACCAGTCACTCACTAAATGAGACCCGAGCTCGGGGGCAAAACACAATACCAGCATTCACAGGGATTGATACACGACAATCCTTTTACTAACTCCAACTTCCCAGAGTGCGAATTGGAGTATAAAACATCCAATGAATCGTTCCCAGAGTGTGAACGGACTCCAACTTCTCAGAGTGTGAATTGGAGTATAAAATAAGTCGTTCCCAGAGCGCGAACGGACTCCAACTTCCCAGATTGTGAATTGGAGTATAAACATCCAATAAATCATTCCCAGAGTGCGAACGGACTCCAACTTCCCAGAGCGTGAATTGGAGTATAAAACATCCAATAAGTCGTTTCCAGAGTGCGAACGGACTCCAACTCCCCAGAGTGTGAATTGGAGTATAAACATCCAATAAATCGTTCCCAGAACGCGAACGGACTCCAACTTCCCAGAGCATGAATTGGAGTATAAACATCCAATAAGTCGTTCCCAGAGCGCGAACGGACTCCAACTTCCCAGAGTGCAAATTGGAGTATAGACATCTAATCCAGATTCCCGAAGCGCGAATCAAAGTACAAGTAACAATTCGAAGTTCCCGAAATACGGGCCGAGATATCAACATCAACTCCCAATTCCCATAGCGTGGAATGGAGTGTAAACATCGATAACCCTCAGATTCCTGGAATGCAGGACAGATTATCAATCTCAAATTGTCATGGATCCCCAGAAGGGGGGGCATGTGCTCAGGGCTTGCAATAAACGCAATCAGCCGCCACAATATGAGTATTATTCCCCGCAACTAAGGGGCAAAATGCTGGGTGCTAATCGCTGGCTTAAGTGATAATATACTCAGAATCCGACTCATTCATTAAATCACGACACGAAGCTATATAAATACTGAGCGGATACAAAACAAATACTGCAAGGCATTCAGGTAAGCAGAAAAGTGTAATTTCCCATTTCATCAACCAACAAAAACAAGTTTGATTACATGGCAAGTAAAGATGTTTCAATTAAGTGGAGGCCGCATCCATACATACACATGGCCCAAGAAAGAACAAAAGAAGAGGCAAATGAATTGTTATCCGTAAATCTCACGACAAAGCGAGGGGCTCACTCTTTCTTCCTCCGGTGTTTCTTCCTCGGAGTCGAGCCGCTAGACCCACTGCCTGGCTTCCTACGAGATTTTTTGCCTTTCTTTGGAACATCCTCCGGTTCCGGCATGATATCAACATCTTCCTCAGAACTGGAAGGGATGGAGATCCTTTTATGAGGACGAACCGAGGGCATGGGAGCAGTAACAGATACTTGTTCAGCAACACTCGAGACGGTTACTGTGCCACCAGGAGAAATCATCATTAGAGAAGATAAGCTTGAAGGAACGGCGTCACCACCGGGACCAACTGTCACTGTCTTGGCCACCTCGGCACTTATCTCTGCTAAAATCTCCTCCTCTCGAGACAGTTGAGCTGCGCTAGGTACGCCAGTGGTCGTCATGATCGAACTAGAAACTGGAGCAGCTCCGCTTGTCACAAAAGAGAGGTCGGGCATGGGATCAAGAGGATGACCAAATAGCTCTTCAAACATTTGAACATCGAATGACATTGAGCCTCCCTCTCCCATATCACCAACCATGGCGGCAGTTGAAATCGCCTCGGTGACAATAACTCCACGTGTAGGATATAAAGCCGAAGGAACAGGGAGCACGGGTGCGACACTCTCGGTCACTAAACAACCAAAATTAGAGCTATCAGACCAAGAAATCCCCTCGAAAATCAATGTTTTAAGACGTAAAGGGAGTAATCAAAATACCTACTTTACCTTGCCTTGGAGCTTGAACAAGCTCGGGGACGAGCGTCTTGCCCGAAGACAGTTCCGGTTGGTCCGGATTGTAGGCTGGAATAGCTTGTGGATTAACCACGGCAGCAGCTTCGGATGAAGTCGAAACGGGGACTTCAGTATTCTCGCTATGGTGCACGATAGCCGAACCTTCGCCAACCTCCGTTTGATGGACGACAAGTCTTTCTTTTTCAACAGAAATGATTGCTTCATGAAGGGTCCTCCTCTCATCCTCGCTGAGCAGACGTGACTCAAGCTCAAACTCATCTAATACCGAATCCGGACAAGACATCCTCTTGTTTTCCACTAATTTCTTCCAAGCATTGTAGAGAGGCATCGAGTAATCCCCTAGCCAGGAGAGATTTCTATGCTCCAATACATTGGCATTATATGTGTCCAAAAGATCGTCGAATTCGGCCTCCATCTTGAACCTCTCTGCTTGGACTCTCTCCTCCAACTCCGATTCAACCTCCTTAACCCTTGCAATTGCCGCATCGCGCTCAGCCCGAAAAGATACAGCCTGCTCACACGCCTCTTGCGCAGCCACGTTCGCGTCGTCTTTTTCTTTATTCATGTCAGCAAACCTAGCCTTTAGCTCCTCTAGTTCCTTCACTGCCGCATCCCGCTCAGATTCAACATTCTTGTATCGATGGCCTAAGTCTTCAACTAAAGTACAATGTGCCTGTTGCATTTTCGCCATTTCAGCTAATGTCTCATCAACCTTCTGTAACGACTCGACCTCGGCCTTGCGGGAAGATTCCTCCTCAGATTGGAGTATGTCGACAATACGACTCTTTTGAGCCAAGTCGGCCTCTAGCTTCTCGATGATTTGGGCCCGGTCGAAGGCAGCTTTGGAAGCCTTAACAGCCGCTTTGTACCATTCTTTGTACTGAGCAAAAAAGTCACGGGTGCAGCTGAGCGCCGTAGTCGCGGCATCATCGGGAATTCTTTTAAGATTGGGAGGAAAAATACAAGCATCAAAGCAAATCTCTGGAAAATCTTTCCTCAGTTGAGCAAGCCTGATGGCCCCTTCGCCAGAAGACTCAATAAGGGTCTCCTCCCCAGACATAGACGTTGCAACCCCGGTTCGAGAACGATGTGGCTCAAGCCACGAAACCTGCGAAGATGACTGATGTCGCGGAGGCTCGGATGCCTGGACATGACTTCGGGATTGCGGAGGAGATCGAGATGGGGAGCGATGCCTACGATCTCTGTCTGATCGTTCCTAGCTGGAGTTACCACGGTGATGATCCTTTGCATAATACTCCTGGCCATATTGCCTCCGGTCACGATCACGATCGGGGCCTCCACGACGAGATTCATAATAGGTTGAGGGGTGATGCACTCTCCGGAGTTTGTCCAATGTAGTCTGACGACCAGCCATATTACCTGGAAAAGAGATACAGTTCAGTTAAGTACCAGGCAAAATCAATAGGGCGAGTGAAGCAGTCATGTAGTGTCATGAAAGTGTATGCAAATGTGCAAAGCCCCCGACCAACCAGAAGTATCGACTGCACTAATGGGTAAAAGCCCGCTTATGTCTAACGCTTCCCGGAGCTCAACCAGCCCGGACTTGTGATAAAGAGAAACGCATTCCGGGATGGGAACGTCATCCAGTCCTGTGAAAATGTTTCCTGATTGACAAAGAGCGGAGTCAGAAGAAATAATTCTAGAAATCAAGCGAGACACGATTACAGACTTCCGTCTCGCAAATTTACGAACAACGGCCTTGCCTTTCCGTTTTTTTCCTGCTTGGGGAAAATCAGCCGGTAGCCCGGTGTCAGTAGGCGTCCTCTCATCATCGCCCATTCCTCTTATCGCTACACCGGTCCTCTTCTTTGCCTTCGGAGCCGATTTCACAAACCCTTCAACGACAATACTCTGGTTCGTCTCAATTAAGCCCAGCGTCCTTAAGTTATCATCGGTTAAGACCAAGTCAATGTGCCGCAGGTCACTCGGAACCTCTTGCAGACTTCGGATGACGTTTCTGTATCGACCACCGTCTGGCCTTGATATGATGGCTGCAAAAAAAAAAAAAACACCTGATGTCAGTTCGAGTGTTGACAATGACCATTAAAGAAGGCTAACACGATTTACGACACTTACGTCTGGACAGCCATCGCCTAGCGAATCCTGGGGGGCATCGGACAAAGAACCATTCATTCTTAAAGTAACTGAGTCTGGTCCAGGCTCCCATCACAATCTGGCAGTTTCTAACTGCCTCCAGAAAGGTGAACGATGGACTATCACCCCTGCTCTTGAAGTTGAATATATGTCTAATCTCAGCTGGCCTAGGCGGACGAAAAAGGCGGTCCATGAATAAGATGAAAACACTGTTCAGTAACGCGTGCCCGTTGGTGTGAAGTTGTGCGGGAGCGATTCCAATGAACGATAGCATCTCCCTGATATATTGGTTAAACGGAGGGAGAGTTCCAGCCGCACAAGCGTGGCGATAAAAAGCAGTATAGCCCTCGGGTGGATTGTGAGGCCTATCATCAACTCCCGGTAGCAAAACATCATCCGGGGATAAGTTATGTTTCGAACATATCCGACCCAATAATGCTCCAAAAATATTAGATCGGACGGAGTCTATGGGATCCTCGATAAGTAAGGCCTCCGGCAATTCGTCCGGAGCAGGATCTATTACTTCAGGAAGGATCTCTGGAATTTCTAGCATTGGAGGAGGCAAGCTTTGTAACTCTTGTTGTTCAGAACCCGAAGACTCCATAATTAACTAACTCACGAGGAAGCAGCGTTAAAAACGAAGAAAGCCCGTATATTCCCCGGTGTGAAGCATATGGATATGCCGTGCAGTGCAAATACATAACTAAAACAAATTTTACAAGAGTAGAACACGGTGTCTGAACAACTAGGCTTTTGAATCAGAGAACGAAAACGACCGTCATCGCTAACCGTCACTTTCACGTCCCTCGGATACTACTGACCAATTCAAGTATGAATTCATTATATGTGTTTAAGTCATGGTGCCATCGACGAGCTCCAAAAGACAGGTCAGGTCAACTTTGATCATGCGAAGGACGAAGCTCGTCGGAATCAAAAAGGGGCTAAAAATTTAGTGAGTTCGTTAGAGTTCGATTTAAAGGTGGTCGTAGTTCAGATATTGGAACGAATCGATGAGGTGGAAGTTCCAGAAGCAAGAACGTTCGAATCGATCGACTCGATTCGACACGAGTCAGATCGATGAACCTCGAATCGGCGCAGTTCGAACCCATGGGGCCCCACCTGACTTCGAATCCATCGAAGTCGAGCTCCTTCGAATCCATCAAGAGCGGTTCGAATCCACGGAGTCCCACCAAGCTTCGGATCCATCGGAGTTGAACTCCTTCGAACCGATGAACGTATCATTGCTTCGAACCGATCAGTAGTGAGCTCCTTCGACTCGATCAGAATGCCACTGTTTCGAATCCATCACCGCACGCCTTTTTTGTTGTGTTCTCCTGCAATCATCGATTCGAAGCTGTACATTCGAAACCAACTCAAAGCGCGCACCCCTGATCGATACGGATCAAAAGTTTGCATTCCTCAGTTCCATGGAGTCGGCCTACTTCGTTCAAACCTCATCACTCTCCAAAAATTTCCAGAAGAAGGGGTTGAACCAATGCCAAAAAAGATTACGGTTTCTATCATTCTCAAATCGAATCGACCCCTTGGTTACCTGATTTAGTTTGATTACAAATGGAAGCTTGAAGGAATTTGGTCGATTCGTGAAAAAGCACGTTTGATTTGGCTCTGGGAAATCGATTCGGAGAGGCAGCTAAAGCAAGGTAAAAGGTAAAAAAGTGAAAATGAAGTCTGCCTCATGTATTTATACAGATTCCAAAAGGGATAAGTGTCACTTCGACTCCCATCGATTCGAAGGACCACTTCCGAATCCCTTCTAAGTTTCGAATCCATCCAAGTTTCGAATCCATCAGGAGTTTCGAATCCATCCAAGTTTCGAATCCATTGGAAGCTTCGAATCCATCCAAGTTCCGAATCCCTTCTAAGCTTCGAATCCATCAGGAGTTTCGAATCCATCCAAGTTTCGAATCCATCACAGCTCCGAATCCCTTCTAAGCTTCGAATCCAGCAAAACGGCATCGATACGAGGCAACATTGATTCGAAGAAGCACATGGGCAAAGGATGGATCGAAGGTCCGATCGATTCGAAGCGCGAGGCCCATCGGGCCATCGATTCGAAAGCCATCAACTCATACAAGCATAACTTCGAACCCATCAAAAACCACTGATTAACAACACTTTGGCTTGAATCTAAAATCAATTCAGGAGAAAATCGAGACGGAGTTCGACAGCAAACAAAGACCGACATGACTCATGGACACGCGACGTTAATAAGGGCGGAGCTAATGTATGTGCACACATAACGAACTAACGTTCGATTTTGAACATTCACAGGGATCAAATATTCACCCTGTTATAGCAACGACAGCCAACGATTAAGCACAGTCGCACAGTAATCAATCATATCAAGGCAAGGTTACGGCAATACGGTATATGAGTCTCAACGAAAAGGGAGCAATAATCTTCAGAATAAAATGGCGACTATTCAAAGCACGTCATGTTCCCACAAGACGTACTTTGGGGGGCAAAATGTTATCCCGCTTTTTGGGCAAAAGCCGTGATACCAAAAGATTGGTCAAAAACAGAAAACAGTTCACCTCAGAGATTGGTCGTATTTCACTTCACTATGGATATCGATGAATTCTGTCCGAGCCCGGATCGGGCCGCAATTGATAAGGCATGACAAGAAAGACCATAGAAGCCAGCATTTCAAATTTCAAGTCAATCCGAGGTCATATGCTCAAGTTATGATGGATTCAAGTTAGGGAGGTGCACATTGCTCGGTTCGAACCCATCATGTTCAAACCCATCATATTCGAACCCATCGTGTTCAAAACCATCGTGTTCGAAACCATCTGTTTCGAACCCATCATATTCGAACCCATAGGAAGAGGCGACGTTCGAATCCATCAGCCAACGTCTCCCTTCGAATCCATCAGCCAACGTCTCCCTTCGAATCCATCAAGCCAATTCATGTTCGAACCCATCATATTCGAACCCATCGTGTTCGAAACCATCGTGTTCGAAACCATCTGTTTCGAACCCATCATATTCGAACCCATAGGAAGAGGCGACGTTCGAATCCATCAGCCAACGTCTCCCTTCGAATCCATCAGCCAACGTCTCCCTTCGAATCCATCAAGCCAATTCATGCTTCGACTCCATCACTACTTCGAATCCATCACCACTTCGAATCCATCCATCAACTTCGTATCCATCGCTACTTCGAATCCATCCATCAACTTCGTATCCATCACCACTTCGAATCCATCAATCAACTTCGTATACATCACTACTTCGAATCCATCCATCAACTTCGTATCCATCACTACTTCGAATATGTCCATCAACTTCGTATCCATCACCACTTCGTGTCCACCTCAAGCTTCGAACCCATCACAAGCTTCGAGCCCATGCTGTCTTCGAACCCTACACGTTAAAAACAACTTCGAATCAATCCAGAGCCATCGATTCGAAGCGTCGCTGCCCCCTCATGCAACAGGTTCGATTCGAACCTATGGTTTCGAACCGTATGGATTCGAACCATATGGATTCGAACCTATGGTTTTGAACCATATGGATTCGAAACATATGGGTTCGAACGACCCATAGGATCGGTTCGAAGTTGCCAGCGTACCGAAATGCATCACCTTGAATCGATCATATCTCTCAATCCCTTGATCCGAATGCCATGAAATTTTTACAGAAGCTTGATTACATGATGAAGAACATCCACGCCAAGTTTCAACGCAATTGGACAATTTTTTGATCGATTCAAAGTTCACTTCGAATCGATGCCAAATTGGGCACGCAGTCCAAGAACGCGGGCCTGTGGGCCCCCCGTCACGGGCCAAGCAGCCTCTCCAGGTTTTGGGCGGGATTTTGGCCTTCCACACCTATAAATATAGCCCCTGGTCATTCAGAGAAGGGGTCGGGGAATTTGGAGAAGAAGAACAAGCCTAAACGCTGCCAGAATCACTCCATACTATCTCAATTGCTGTTAATTTCGAATTTAAGTCCATTTGCTGTTGTAATTTGCTGAAAAGCACTTGTAATCTTCAAGTATTAAGAAATAAAGTGATAAAACTTCATAGTGGACGTAGGCGCATGGCCGAACCACTCTAAATCCTTGTCTTCTGCGCAATTTACTTTTCTGTGACTTGAAGTTTTTGTTAGATAGTCCCTATTTCCAATTCAAGTTCTTCATTTACTATCTCTTCAAAAACTTCCGAAGGGTGTTTGCCCAATTTTGGTGCAAACATAGATGTCGGGAATGGTTCTCCATATCCTATGTCCTAATATGTTGCCTTTATAGTATTTTGAGATTTTCTACCCCTCATGGCAAACCGTTGTCTAACTTGGGATTTTATGCTTTGATCCTTATTATCTCATGTACTCTTAAATAAGTAGACTAGATAGCAGGTGTAGTGACATGCAGAGCAGAGTAGATGGATGACCAGGAAGCGATGTATTCTCATACTTATATTCTGGCTTACTATTTCTTAACCCATTATGCGAACTATGGAGCCCAGACAGTGTCTGCTTATTTCATTTAGAGATAATTTTCCTTTTGAGTTCCAATTATATAAACTCTATCACTTATGTTGTATATATGCATGGATCTGTGTACATTGATTTTGTGGTTCATTGAGCTACCATTTTATTGCTTGTTTTTATATTTATGATGACTGTTATATTTATTCGATGCATTGTGAGATATTCGACAGGTTCTGTGATTTTTTTTGTTACCTTATCAACCCTCAGTAATTGTCACACATCAGTAGGTCACTACAGCAATGCATTCTATAGTTATATTACGTGGCAAAGGCATTGGACGGTCGTCATACCACCGGAACATTTTTACAGTTTAATTTTTCTATGCAAATCCTTCTTAGTATAGTGTCTATGTAAAATTGATTGGGACAATCCCAATTACCTTCTAGATCTATATTTGTAGATCTTTATACCTAGCATAAAGGATTCCACTCTTAAATCTCTCATCAAAAAATAATAAGACAACCAAGCTTTCGTTAATTGTAATAATAGCACGTCGTTACCACTAAGCAGTAAATTGTCAACGTATGAAACTAAAAATATAGCACCACCATTTTGTTTTTCCTATATACACGTTCACTTCCTTTGTGTTTTGACCGAAATGAATTTTTTGATTACCATGCCAAAACATTTATTCCAACTCCTTGATGCTTGTTTAACACCATAAATTGATCTTAAAAGTTTACATGCCTTGTCCTCAATCCCTCTAACTTCAAAAACCTCTAATTGCGATAAACAAATAGTCTCTTCTAATCACCATTTAGAATCATTGTTTTAACGTCCATCTACCATATTTTATAGTCATAATAAGCAATGACTCCAAGTAGAATTCGAATTGATTTAAGCATGGAGATCGGTGGAAACATTTCATTATAGTTAACACCTTGAATTTGACAGAAATTTTTTGTTGCCGACCTCGCTTTATAGGTCTCAAGCTTTCCATCTGCACCGACCATTTTCTTAAAAATCCATTTATAGACGATGGGCTTAACCCCTTTGAATACATTCTAAAGTCCAATACTTTGTTCTTATACATGAAATCCATTTTGAATTTCATCGCATCTAGCCATAAGGCAGGGTTTTAATCTCTAAGGCTTGTCGGTATGTAAGGGAATCATCATCGTGGATGATGTAATTCCCTTTCTCTCCTTCAACGAAAACATATAGTATCTTTCTAGCTTGAAAAATTCCCCACTTGGCATTCTATAGGTTGCGAGTCTTCTACTTCTATTGAATTGTTGTCTAAATATTCATTTTATATGTGAGTTTCTTGAATCTCATCCAAGTCCATCTAACGGCTACTAATTTCTCAAGATAGAAATTCCCTTTTCATTGGCATGTCTCAAAATAAATAAATTTTGTTAATTGATATGATAGAATATGTATCCATGAGAATTTCTATAATAACTTATGAACTCGCATAAAATTAATCTTTCCTTAAGTTTACTAGGGTTATGGGATGCCTAAACACACAGATGTGGAATAGAACGTAAGGCTACTAGTACACTAGAGCTTGGTTTAACAGTTAACTTGTGAATTTAATTTTTTTCTACTTATACAAGTAAAACAATCATAAACACAAGAAAATCACCAAAACATAGATGCAAAGTAAAGAAAAAGAAATAAAGGTAAAAGTCACTATGAATTTCACCGTCACTTCCTTGGTTTCCATGGGTGGCAAGCACACCTTTGCGAATCCTTAAATTCCACGAGTATAAGGTACATCTTTACTCCAGACTTTCCACAGGTGGCTAGAACACCTTTCTCTTTAAAAATAATAGTATAGTATGGGAAAGTAGTTGTATCTCCAATACAATTTTTTGCGATTTCGGTCCAATGATCATATGGCCTCTACTAGAAATATATCTTGAATTTAGAGAGGAATAGGATGAGACTAGAGAGAGAAGGTTTGGAATTTAAGTAACAACTCTATGATCTTATATGGTTTGTAAATCCTTCAAGAATAAGAGTGAAAGAGTATGTATTTGAAAAGAGAGCAGAAGTATATTAAGGAATTTTCTCAATAAAATATTGGAATATAGGAGTAAGACAAAATGAGAAAGTCATTGATTAAAATTCATTTTCCATAACCCTTTAAATAGAATATGAAAAAGAAGTGTCTGTTGGTGAAGAGATGGTGCCAAAATCCTTTTGTATCAAATTTGAATTTCATGTCAACAAATTGGCAGAGAGTATGTCAACAAACTAATTTTTTTCTAAAATTCAAATTTTGTTGAATATGTGCTTATATGATTTTTGTTTGATGATAATAAACATATATACATTCGTTTAAATGTATTTGATAATATACTATTTTATTTTTTCACAGATTAAATAAATATTTGCTGAATAAAATAAATAACACGGAATTTGAATTCAAACGAATATTTTATTCAAACAATATTTATTACAATTTTGAATAGTATACAAATTCAAGCTCTCACTATTCACTATACAACTATGATACAAACTTAATTACATCACTATTTTACATCAGCACCTCACTACATATCACTCACACTCGTATTTATCTTCAACTACATTCCAGTTTGAATCCAGCATCTGAGCAATCTGCAAAAATATAAACTAACGCAGTAAAATTGAAAATAAAATATTTTTGCAATATAAAATAAAAGATGAATTTTTGAAAATATGATTTGCCTCAGTTATTTGGGTTGTTCGTCATCATTTAAATTTGAATTCATCATACACGAACAACTTGTGACATACACAGTGTATTACTGTATATGCCACAAGGCCGTGCACGCCGATATATACACTTGATAGTGCTACAGGGACAGGTGAGCACAAGGTCAAACCCAAATATACGGACAGGTTCAACTCAGGTGCAATAAATTCAAAAATACGACACGAGCACAAGGTCAAATCCGAGTTTTGAAACTGGATTCAACACAAGTAAACATGACAAGAAACAGTTCAATATGAAATGATGAACATGCAGTCAACAAGTGACAACATACTTCAATGACCAAAGCATAGCCAATGCAAAATGCAGATACAAACTACAAAGAACATCAACAACTACAAAACAATCAAACTGCATCAAGTCCAGCAGCATGAACAAGTATGGCAGCATGTGAATGCATCAAAGCAAGTAAACAACAATGTCGAGCTCAATGCAACATATTCACCAATGAATCATCAAAGAGGCAACTAAGAATGAACAGAACACAAGTGCAACTAAATGGAATGCACCAGTGATGAAAGCTACAAGAACACAAGACAGTCTGCAAGCAAGTTCAAGTGATGAAGCACTGCAACTCAAACAGCTACAATGGCCAGACCAACCAGACCCAAGTGAAACTGATTCAAATGCAACAAAGATACAAGCTGCAGCATACCAGACTCAAAGATACAACAAACCACAAGATACCGCAACAAACACTCAAGTGAGTGAAACTCAAGTTACAATGCATCAGTGAGCCAAGAATACATGTACTCAGGCTCGACTAACAGTGCAGACAAATGCTCATATGAATATGAAATAACCAGAGCCAAGAATACATGTACTCGAGACAATATGCACAAATGTAAAACCACTGCAACAAAAGTGTACAAACACCAATGAACCATCAAAGAATGCAACACAGTGATGAGACCAGACGCAAATGTTCTTAACTGCAAGTTCAAACCAAAACACCAAGTGCAACAGCATGAACAAAAGATCAAAGAAAAAGTGAAACAAGTCCAGCTACAAGTTGCAGACTCGAAGCATCAGTGGACACAAATGAACACAATGTCACTGAAACATGTGCAGTCAAATGATCAGAGGCATCAATATGGTAACACACTACAACATGCACAAAGTAAACACTGAATACAATATGGACACAACAATGCTCAATGGCATGGCAATGCTCAAGACCAAAGCAAACTACTTAACAATGCACAAGTGAAGTTAGAACAACTACATGTTGAACAAATGAAAACAGCATGCAAGCTCGGGCACAAAGTGGTGGAACTGCAAATATCCAAGTACAGCATGAACAAGTCAATTACTACATAACCCAGCAGTGCAAACACTTCGAGTATGACACAGCAACAAGGCAACAGTGACTCAGATGTACAACATATCCAACTAGAAGTGCAACTACAAGATACAGCAAATACAAACTGCTACAACACCAAGTAAAGGACACAGCAGTATACAAGTATCACCAACAAATTCATGGCCGCAAAGAAAACACTCAGTGTCAAGGTCGAAGTGGCAGTGAAATCAATGTTGAACAAGTCAAAATCCAAGTCGAAGTCAACCAGAGAAAACCACGAAATTAATCAACACCGTAATGTACATTGACCAAGTTAAAGCCGTGACCATCAAGTTATGATAATATTTTTTTTTTGAATAAGTCAGAAAACATCCCAAGCATCCAAGCATAATCGAACGGGCGAAGACAAATTCAAATCAACATATACGAACGCAAAAATAGGAAATCAAATCCTATAAAAACCCTAATCATCATCGGCAATTATCCGATCGAGTTCAAGCATTCAATCAGAAAGCACAAGGAATAAAAGTACTCACCAAAATTGTAATCGAACTCGATCAATCGAAGTAGCCGACAGAAACTCAAAGAGACAAATCGATCGACGAACGCAAGGAACAGAATTATATTTATCTCAGTCGAAGCTACTGGAGTCGGCGACCTCAATCATACCAAAAGCCCTAATTTTTTAAAGGAAGAAGAACGAACGAAGAAACAAGTGCTGGCATCAATTAAAAGGGAACGGGCTGCAATAACATTGAAGAAGTGAATAAGGGGCCGGCCTGTGTTTTATTAATTTGGGCTTACTTTTTATTTTAGAGTTTAAATTTTTAAATATGGGTTATTTTGTTTTAAATTATTTTTAATTTGTATTTTCTTTTAAACCGTTTTTAATTTTCTAGTCGTGTGACTAGGGGACAAACTACGGTGTGTAGTTTGGGAATTCGCAACTCGGTGGTTGAGTTGTGGTCAGGGTTTTGAGCGTAGAGTTAGATTAGTCAATAGAGGGTATAGCGAGTTTACGTGTGTAAGCGAGGGACTATCTAATTTCTAGTAGAAACCTTGGGGCAGCACGTAGGCAGGGTTTTGCCGAAGCTGGGTAAATTCTGTGTTGTTCTATTCTGTTATTTATATTCTGCTATATCTGTGCTGCTATTCTATGATCTGAATTTAAATTAATTGATAAGCTTCCGCGATTAATTTTTATAATTTACACTATCACCCTATTCACCCTCCCTCTAGGGTGAAATCGATCCTACAAGTGGTATCAGAGCTAGGAACGAAAGCCATTTTTGTTTTAAAATTTTGATTTTACAAAAATCAATTTTTGTTTTAAAAATTCGTGTTTCAAAAATTCGGTTTTTGTTTTAAAAATTTGAATTTTTAAAATGGCTTCTTTTAATAATGCTTTGGCAGAGGGTCAGTCGATAGTTAGACCACCAATGTTCAATGGTGAATATGCTTATTGGAAAAATAGAATGCAAATTTTTCTGAAAACCATTGACGCTTGGAATATTGTTGAGACAGGTTATAGAATACCAACTATAACTGTAGATAATCAGGAAATAGAGAAACCAAAGGAACAATGGACAGAACTAGAAAATAAATTACAAAATACTAATGCCAAAGCTATGAATTCTATTATCTGTTCATTGGATCAATTTGAATTTAATCGTGTCTCACATTGTCTAACTGCGCAGGAAATATGGCACATACTAGAAGTGACTCAAGAAGGAACATCTCAAGTCAAAGAATCTCGCCTTGCAATGCTAAGCAGCGAATACGAAAACTTCAAAATGGCGAAGGAAGAAAGTCGTATACAAATCAAAAGCTCTCGGAAAAACATACACCGAATTAGAAATAGTCCGGAAAATCCTCAGAGTCCTTCCACGAAGCTTTGAAGCAAAAGTAACTGCCATACAAGAATCGAAAGATTTAAAACAACTTAAAGTTGAGGAACTCATCGAAAATCTCACCACTTATGAGCTAGAAATGAAATTCAAAGAAGAGCGTGAAGGAGGTGACACTCAAAAGAAATCAATAGCTCTCAAAGGAACAACCGAAAGTGATGATGATAACGATGAAGTTGATGGAGCAGCAGAATTGGAGCTGTTAATAAGGAAATTCAAAAAATGGAATCAAAAACATGGAAATTCAGCTCGAAATCAAAAAGCAAAAAGCAGAATAGCCAAAGCACTAGACTACTCAGAAGAACAAAAGTTTATTTGTTATAATTGCAACAAACCCGGTCATATCAAGCCCGATTGTCCACAAATTAAATCCAGCCATGGAAAGAAACAGAAAAAGAAAAGTTTTGCAGCCACTTAGGATGAAATAGACGAGAATGATCAAACCACTGGCAGTGAAAGCGAAAAGGCAGAATTGTGTCTTCGAGGTGATACAACTGACAGTGACGATGACGAGCCAAGTGAGGTATCAAAACTTACCCATTCTGAGTTGCTTATATATTTTCATGAAGTAAACGGTTGTTTTGAACGACTTAGGGAAAAATACGCCAAACTTGAATCTCAAAAAGATACTTTGATAGAATGTAATAAACAACTTGATCAATTAGTTAAAACCTATCAACGTAGGATCCCTATGTGTGATAAGTGTCCAACGTTTGAAAAGGAAATTAAAAAATCAGAAATCAATATAAAAACACTTGAAAATGAAATTCTGATTTTAAAGGAGAATGAAAATACTAGGAGAGAGAATTCTATTAAAAAGTGTATACAATTGTTAAACGAAAATGAATCTCTCAAATCACAAGTCCAACAATTGTCTACTACTTTAGAAAAATTTTTCAAAAGTGAAAAATCATTAAATATGCTATTAGGAAAACAAACTGTTAATACGGTTAGACAAGGACTTGTATATAATAATTCGAAAATTGTTGAAAACAAGATTAATCAAGTTAATTCTATGTGCACAATTTGTAGAAAATTTGGACACAATCACAATAATTGTTGGTATAGACCCAAACATGTGAAAACTATACCGATTTGGGTTCCAAAAGGCACAAATATAAAATCTCTCAAAGTTAAACAAATTTGGGTGCCGAAGGGAACAATTATAAATAGTTTTGGGTCTTTACAAAATTGTTTTTCAAAATTTTCTGCCACTAACAATCATGGACCTATAAAAACAAATAGGTCACATGAATCTTTCATCGTGTAGGTGGGGTGGCAGGCTAAGGAACAACAATAGTGTTCTCTGGATTTTGGCTGTTCCAGAAACGCAACGGGCGACAAAGCTAAGTTCCTTAGCCTAGTATAAAGGTGACAGAATCACAATGGACAACAACGAAAAATATCGTAAAGGTAAAACAGGCATGGTATGTTTTAAACGATATATTAAAAGTGATAATCTGCACCGTATTTTGAATTAAATCAGCCAATATTGAGATTGATGAAAAGATGATGATTTTGATTCTGACTTATTCAACATAGTTGGCCAATTATATTCTTATGCCAAAAACACTATAATAATCTTTAGATTTTTTGAATTACTTCATATATATCATTTGGAATTAAAAATAGTGTTTTGTTGGATAATCATACATTTGGTTATAATTCGGCTAACTCTATATTCACGATTTTTGAGTATTTACATGGCTTCATTTCAAATTCAAGAGAATGTTATTTAAAATGCTGTTAAAATTGAATTTGAAATTTTTGGTGCACACTTCATGTTGTTGGTCTATAAAATTCAATTGATGATAATTTTTGAGTGAAAGAGAAATTCAGATGCAGATTACACTGGTAATCTAGATGATAGAAAAATTACTAGTGAAATGTGATTTTTTTTTTGAGACATTTAGTAACCGCATCGTTTTTCAAAGAAAATATCTGCATATTCTTCATTTCAAATAATTTTCAAATAGCAGAAAATTCTCTTTTAAAACCCCTGGAGAAAATCATGTTTGACCATAGGTTCAGATTAGTCATTTTTGAAAAATTAATTTCATAATTATTTTTGAATTTGATTTTAAATGACTATTTTGACTAATCTGACTCCCTAATGTTTATCGAAAAGAAAAATAGTGATTGAAAAAGTGATGAGTGTTAATGTTGATCAAATATTATGACTCAAGACGGTATAATTAATGAATTTCTTTAGAAATTTAAACAAGAGTTATAAAACTTTTTGTTGGTAAAAATTCCATGACCATCTCTATATCTATCATATTTCTAACGACCATCACTCATCAAAAATTCTATATAGTTTGTCGATATGTGGTAGTTTAAACAGGAATCGTTCGTTTTTCATTTTTCACATTTTTTTTATAAAAAAAAAGGTAATAATAATAATAATAAATACCAAAGTATTCACTCTCATTTAAAAGTCCTCACGGTTATGCATGGGTGAAATACTTGGAATTTGTTATGTGCTTCCATGCTCATTTAAAAGTCCTCGCGGTTATGCATGTATGGAACGCATATCAAAAGTTGATTTGTAAAATAAACAAGTTGATTCTAATCCCATTTAAAAGTCCTCACGGTTATGCGTGGTTAGAAGATACTTGAATTCATTTTTTTAAAATAAAATTGGAATACTACTAATCTCATTTAAAAGTCCTAACGGTTATGCATGGTTAGTAGATATTCCAATTCCTGATATAAATATACCACAAATAGACATAACTATATGGTTTTATATGATGACATCATTTCCATCATTCTAAAAGTGGAATATGCGCCTAACAAAATATTTATGATTTTTGTTTGATTTTTTATTGAAATTTAATATTTATATTCAATTGAGTTTTAATGTTGGATTGATATCGATTACTTTTTCTCTATTTTCTCTAACACTATTATTCTTTTGCTGATAACAAAAGGGGGAGAGAAAAGTTAAGATTTTGTCAAATAGAATCAAGCAAAGGTCAAATAATTTTCCATTTGCATATAGGCTCATTTATATATTTCTATTTGTATGCATATATGTAGGGGGAGCTTTGTGTAGAGAGGAAGCATTTAAATAGGGGGAGCAATTAGAGCATATCAATGATCAAATACATTTAACATATTCAAAATCTTAAATATATGTTTGTTATCATCAAAAGGGGGAGATTGTTGAATATGTGCTTATATGATTTTTGTTTGATGATAATAAACATATATACATTCGTTTAAATGTATTCGATAATATACTATTTTATTTTTTCACAGATTAAATAAATATTTGCTGAATAAAATAAATAACACGGAATTTGAATTCAAACGAATATTTTATTCAAACAAATATTTATTACAATTTTGAATAGTATACAAATTCAAGCTCTCACTATTCACTATACAACTGTGATACAAACTTAATTACATCACTATTTTACATCAGCACCTCACTACATATCACTCACACTCGTATTTATCTTCAACTGCATTCCAGTTTGAATCCAGCATCTGAGCAATCTGCAAAAATATAAACTAACGCAGTAAAATTGAAAATAAAATATTTTTGCAATATAAAATAAAAGATGAATTTTTGAAAATATGAGTTGCCTCAGTTATTTGGGTTGTTCGTCATCATTTAAATTTGAATTCATCATACACGAACAACTTGTGACATACACAGTGTATTACTGTATATGCCACAAGGCCGTGCACGCCGATATATACACTTGATAATGCTACAGGGATAGGTGAGCACAAGGTCAAACCCAAATATACGGACAGGTTCAACTCAGGTGCAATAAATTCAAAAATACGACACGAGCACAAGGTCAAATCCGAGTTTTGAAACTGGATTCAACACAAGTGAACATGACAAGAAACAGTTCAATATGAAATGATGAACATGCAGTCAACAAGTGACAACATACTTCAATGACCAAAGCATGGCCAATGCAAAATGCAGATACAAACTACAAAGAACATCAACAACTACAAAACAATCAAACTGCGTCAAGTCCAGCAGCATGAACAAGTATGGCAGCATGTGAATGCATCAAAGCAAGTAAACAACAATGTCGAGCTCAATGCAACATATTCACCAATGAATCATCAAAGAGGCAACTAGGAATGAACAGAACACAAGTGCAACTAAATGGAATGCACCAGTGATGAAAGCTACAAGAACACAAGACAGTCTGCAAGCAAGTTCAAGTGATGAAGCACTGCAACTCAAACAGCTACAATGGCCAGACCAACCAGACCCAAGTGAAACTGATTCAAATGCAACAAAGATACAAGCTGCAGCATACCAGACTCAAAGATACAACAAACCACAAGATACTGCAACAAACACTCAAGTGAGTGAAACTCAAGTTACAATGCATCAGTGAGCCAGGAATACATGTACTCAGGCTCGACTAACAGTGCAGACAAATGCTCATATGAATATGAAATAACCAGAGCCAAGAATACATGTACTCGAGACAATATGCACAAATGTAAAACCACTGCAACAAAAGTGTACAAACACCAATGAACCATCAAAGAATGCAACACAGTGATGAGACCAGACGCAAATGTTCTTAACTGCAAGTTCAAACCAAAACACCAAGTGCAACAGCATGAACAAAAGATCAAAGAAAAAGTGAAACAAGTCCAGCTACAAGTTGCAGACTCGAAGCATCAGTGGACACAAATGAACACAATGTCACTGAAACATGTGCAGTCAAATGATCAGAGGCATCAATATGGTAACACACTACAACATGCACAAAGTAAACACTGAATACAATATGGACACAACAATGCTCAATGGCATGGCAATGCTCAAGACCAAAGCAAACTACTTAACAATGCACAAGTGAAGTTAGAACAACTACATGTTGAACAAATGAAAACAGCATGCAAGCTCGGGCACAAAGTGGTGGAACTGCAAATATCCAAGTACAGCATGAACAAGTCAATTACTACATAACACAGCAGTGCAAACACTTCGAGTATGACACAGCAACAAGGCAACAGTGACTCAGATGTACAACATATCCAACTAGAAGTGCAACTACAAGATACAGCAAATACAAACTGCTACAACACCAAGTAAAGGACACAGCAGTATACAAGTATCAGCAACAAATTCATGGCCGCAAAGAAAACACTCAGTGTCAAGGTCGAAGTGGCAGTGAAATCAATGTTGAACAAGTCAAAATCCAAGTCGAAGTCAACCAGAGAAAACCACGAAATTAATCAACACCGTAATGTACATTGGCCAAGTTAAAGCCGTGACCATCAAGTTATGATAATATTTTTTTTTGAATAAGTCAGAAAACATCCCAAGCATCCAAGCATAATCGAACAGGCGAAGACAAATTCAAATCAACATATACGAACGCAAAAATAGGAAATCAAATCCTATAAAAACCCTAATCATCATCGGCAATTATCCGATCGAGTTCAAGCATTCAATCAAAAAGCAAAAGGAATAAAAGTACTCACCAAAATTGTAATCGAACTCGATCAATCGAAGTAGCCGACAGAAACTCAAAGAGACAAATCGATCGACGAACGCAAGGAACGGAATTATATTTATCTCAGTCGAAGCTACTGGAGTCGGCGACCTCAATCATACCAAAAGCCCTAATTTTTTAAAGGAAGAAGAACGAACGAAGAAACAAGTGCCGACATCAATTAAAAGGGAACGGGCTGCAATAACATTGAAGAAGTGAATAAGGGGCCGGCCTGTGTTTTATTAATTTGGGCTTACTTTTTATTTTAGAGTTTAAATTTTTAAATAAGGGTTATTTTGTTTTAAATTATTTTTAATTTGTATTTTCTTTTAAACCGTTTTTAATTTTCTAGTCGTGTGACTAGGGGACAAACTACGGTGTGTAGTTTGGGAATTCGCAACTCGGTGGTTGAGTTGTGGTCAGGGTTTTGAGCGTAGAGTTAGATTAGTCAATAGCGGGTATAGCGAGTTTACGTGTGTAAGCGAGGGACTATCTAATTTCTAGTAGAAACCTTGGGGGCAGCACGTAGGCAGGGTTTTGCCGAAGCTGGGTAAATTCTGTGTTGTTCTGTTCTGTTATTTATATTCTGCTATATCTGTGCTGCTATTCTGTGATCTGAATTTAAATTAATTGATAAGCTTCCGCGATTAATTTTTATAATTTACACTATCACCCTATTCACCCCCCCCTCTAAGGTGAAATCGATCCTACAAATTTGACTTCCACATTTTAAAAGTCCAATGCCTACTTATATGAAGATGTTAGGGGTAAAAATAAAGTTAAATGAAAGAGGAATTTTAAGGATATTTGCTATAGGCTTTAGCAAAATTCTAAGATTTTATAGACTTACTAAACACTTATATTTTATTTATACTCAAAGGACCCATGTTTCCATTTTCATATAGTCTATTATATCTTTCATCTACTTTAATCAATCTTCATATTTATAATTATTTGCTTGCTTTTACCCACTTAATTTATTACTTTTGTCTATAAAATATCTCCATGATACATTTGAAAATGCGCATAACTTAATGAGAAAAGTTAGCAGTACTACTCATATGACCATTCTTATAAAAATCAATACTTAAGGTATTAACAATCTCCCACCTTTTTATGAAAACCATATAACTATTTGAAAGTTAAAATATATCCTTTCTATATTTCGCTCCCCTTAACTCTATGCACACCCTATCATTTTGCCTAGTATATTTATATATTTTCTTCCCTTTATCATCAGTAAAAATGGAAGGAGAAGGACAGTTAAGTATAATTAAACAATATATATAGAGTTTTTGTATGAAATTATATATAAATGTGTATAAATAATACTCATGAGAGAAATTAAAATCAACATAGAGTATGAAAATAAAACATATACTTTATTAGAATACCGAACACTACAATACTAAACATACATTACAAAAATAACACAAACATAACATCATACAACAGTGATTTATAAACATAACACAACATCAAATTACGATGATACTTCATAACTATGGGTGATTTGTGCGTGTGACAGCAGTTTTACGATGCAGAAATGCCTAATACGTTCAAGAATTTAACCCCGTGCATCAAAAATATCTTCTCCAATGCATCAAATATCACCCCTATAATCAATTCCAATTTTTTCGTCTTCCTCCTCCTTTCCTCCTCATCATTTCTCCTATATTTAGGGCATTATGAATATCTAAGTTGGATTTCAGATCAGTTTCCAATTTGACAATCGGATCTACTTGATTATTTAAGAAATGATTCTGAAGGTTCTTAACCATTCTCCCTTGCCTCTTTGCTTATTTGTTAATCTAATTTGAAGAACCTCCATTTCAGTAAGCATATTTAATATATGCTTTGTTGAATTCTACATCTTAGTGAGAGATTTGAACATGAAAGATTTGAAAGGAGATCGTGGAGAAGAAGATTCATATTTAAGCCTCTTAAAATTGCTTGGATCCATTATAGTTTAGATTTTTAGAGTTATGTATTTTTCCATTAAATTATTCTATTATTAAGTTGAATTTGAAAATTTAAATTAAGAAATAAAAGTATTTTTGCAAAAACTGCCTATGCCAACATATTTCTGATGCATATGTCAACATGTAGCTTTAGAAAACGACTATTGTATTTTTGTATATATGTTTGTTTATGTCTATATATATATATATATATATATATATATATATTAATAGTTTTGTCTATTTCAAATTTCACTAAAAGAATAAACACCACATTACCATCATAAATTAATTAATGTATTTTTTTGGAAATGGTATTTTATATACAAAATGTCACTGGGACAACATATCACATGTCAATAAACGTTCGAATCGCGCTACACAGGTTTTGAACTTATGACCTCTCGTACCAAAGCCGAATCACTTAAGCACTTGGACAATGGTAATTTCATGTCATATGTTTTGAATATCTGTTGTCCAGTATTCATTTCTCCTTCTTTATATTTATAGCATAATCCATAGGTGCCTAAAAAAATAAGAATTATGCACATTGATAACCTGTTTTACTTTTGGGTTCCATGAGGTTAAGTTTTGGAAAAACAAAACCCGGGTAGAGTTTGAATGCCCTTTAAAATTATAATTCTTATATTAATTAATTTTATTAATAAAATTATTAATATACATTTCCTTTTTACTATAATATAAACTTTTAGAACCCATGTATTAATAAATTTATTTAGGGGTTTCAATCTTAATTTCCTAATTTCTGGTTTGAACTTCGTGGCCATAACAAATTTAGTTCTTAGAATACTATTCTACTTAGGTATTGGCTTTGAGGTATATCAATGTCCATATTTATTACTTGGGTGCTTTGATGAAGATGGTAGATTTTCTTAATTATCTTTACCTTTGCGAAATTCATCTACATTAGTTTTCATCTTACCGATGTCATATTACAGTTAGGAATAACATTGTCTAAAGATGTCATTTCATCATTCAAACAATCGGATTTCATTAAATAATCTCTATTTTTGAGAATTCATTCATAGTTTCAATTTTTCAAAACTCTCCGGGTTCAAATTATTTTCATTATCAAGTCTGTTGCATCTTTCAATCTCATCTTCTAAACATTATATTTCTTTCGTTAACATTTTATTAAACAATCTATCTCTGCTAAAAAATTCTTATATTATTTTCTAAGTATTTTATATCCTTTATATATATAATTCAAAACATTAATAATTTCCTTGTTAGAGTTCCAAATCTGTTCATCATCTGCTATAAAGCACATGTTAGAACTATCAATTTCTAGCTCATTTTCACTTGATGATGTGTTTAGATCATCCTATGTCGCATTGAAAGCCTGTTTGCTCTTCTTATTGAACGTGTTAACACTCAAAGTGTACTTTAATTACCTTATACTTTGACAATCTCTTTTCAGTTGATTGGTTTTATTAGATTTGGAACACATAACAACATTTCCCTTTTCAAAATTATTCGAATTATTTTCAATTTGTCGAAGTTTGTTCATTTTTATGTATTTTGAGTCGTACTTGAAATTCTTGGTCTTGAACGCGATTTCCACATCACCATAATCATCTGAACCATGCTTGCATTTGTAACATTGAATGCCACTGGTTTCTTTTCATTTTCTTAAGTTTTTTTAGCTTGCATGTGTACTTCATATGACATAAGATTTCCACATAGTTCTTTTACTTTCATAGTATTAACATCATTTTCTTCTTCAGTGTATAAATTTTTCTTTCGATCCCATTCACATGAGAGTGAATTTAGAATTTTTTTCCACTTTCCCTCTGCATAAAAAATCTTTCATAATGACAATAGTGCATGTAAAATATCTTGAAATCTAGAATATACAAAATTTGATTAATTTTTTCATTTTGAAGTTTGAAAGTGGTCGGTTAACATGGATATTTTGGTTTGTTCAACTTTTGTAGCGCCCCATAAATAACCAATAAATGAATCAAGCTAATTAAATTAAATAATATAAGGTTGAAAACGGAAATTTTATAAATTTGGAATTTGACTATGAAAGTTATTTTGTTGCGTTCGTGGTGAAATTCTGATCTGTTTCCATATATAATATGCTGACGGAGTTCAAACAATGAAGTTACGAGCGTTTGAAGTTTTTAGATTTAAATTAATTTAGTTTAAATTCAAATTAATAAATGAGCATTTAAATTTAGGGTTTGAATTTCAAAAGTTAACTATAGGTTTATCGGGTTAAGTACCATTAAGTTAAATAATTAACGTTAAAAGTTAATTAGGGAATTAAATAAATGACAATGGAAACAAATTAGCACATCCCAAATAGGAGTAGAGGTCGGCACCTCCAACACATAGTCATCGACTCTTAGCGGTCAATCGGTCTATGGGGCGGTCGACCCCTATTCAGGGTGGTGGCTAGGGTTTTTCAACGTTTAACCGTTCCAGATTTTTCCGTTTTACACCTAACTCTATCCCGCGGTTTTGGTGTGTGTTAACTCCTATAAATAGGACCCTATCCTCTCCACTTTTTATTCCTAAATATTCTGCAAACACCTCAACCGACTGCCATTTTATCTTTTCGGTTAGATTCATAAATTCCACTAAGGATTCAAGAAAGGATTCTAATCCTTTTGTAGTTATTCTTTTAATCTATTTTCTTACACTCTAACCCCTTTGAATCTAACAAACTATTTATATACCTATCCTTTACTATGATATATACCAAATGAACGAGATCTAGAAAAGAGTTGCTTTGGCGTTGCAAATCCATATAAGAGAAGTTAAGGATAATCAGCGAGTGGAAACCTTAGTATTTTTATTTCAGCAATTGATTAGTATATGTCTATGGATTTCTATATACCTTAGACATTTGGGATTGCGAAAAGAAAGATAAAATTCCCCAAAATTCCTTTTTATTTCAAGATGCCAATTCTTGATGGAAATTCTCAATTATTTATGTTAATTTGGTGGAATCCATATTATTTTGCAATTTTTGGTAATTTCATAGTCGATTCCATTTCTCCTTCTTCTTCGATGAGTTTTTTGTAATGAAATAATGGTTTAAATTACAAATTATATTCGTAATTTACAACACTTATGTCACATAAAATTCTTTTGTTTATTTTTGTGTAAAATAGGAGTTGAGTAGAATATGAAGTTAGGATTACAATTCCTATTGTTTAGGATATTCCACTAATGTTGTAATAAGTTCAGTTTCGATTTTTGCAAGTCTATGTATTACAATTTTGGATTTAAATATTTAATCCCTCGTTGTGGATGTTGTAATCTTAGGAATTTGAAGCAAAAAGACTTGCATCAGCGTTATGGTTAAATGAATTGACATTTAACGCTAGTTTAAGGCGAATAAACCCCATGTTAGAATTAATCAGGCTTGGATATATATTTATTTCTATCACATAATAAACGTATAATTATGGTGCATAATTGCATAATTAAAGTAATTCTCATTAATTTCCCCTTTTAGGGAGGTGATTGACATTTTAAGGCGTAATAAGGAAGTTTCCTTATAAGGCCCTAATTATGTAATGGTGAGATGAGTATTATATATACTGATAGTATTTAAATCATGGTTAAGTCATAGGGATGCGAAGTTAGTAGAGTTGCACGACAGAAGTTCGTCCTTCACTTTGACGCTACTAGTAGTTGTGCACACTTCTTATTGATGTGAGGCATCTCCTATGATAAATATTTATGATGAGGTGAGGTTAGTCCCAAATTCTTTAGGATAAACCTACCCAGTTAATCTGGCTACTAGCCCTACGGACGGTCGGACTAATGTGAGACTTCATTATGAGTATGGGCCATAATACGAAGGGTCTGCTTCAAGGTCTTGTGGTACTAAGTGGTTGTTGAAGGGCCTACCTCTTTTCCACAAATAAAGTATTAAATGGCCAAGGGTTTGGTTATTAGGCATGATAGGTGGTGTCTCGATAGGGTTCCACTTCAGGACAAGGTATTAGTGACAAATTGAGGATCCGCCTTTCCATACAGAAGCATTAAATGGTTTAGAAATTCTTTGTACACCCCAAGATTGAGTTGAGTTAAGTCACATATACTCACTAAGTCTATCTATTTTTAGAGAACCGTCATCCATACCCGTAATTTGTGAATTTTCTGATGCCTTTGAAGAAGTCTTGGGTCTCCCATCCTTTAGGGAGATCGAGCCCTGAATAGATTTAGAGAAGGATGCAAGGCTAGTCGCCCTGCCTTTAAGACACCTAGATCCCAAAGAAAGAAGAAAATTAGATAAGCAAACCCTTGGCTTAGTAAAGTAAGGTCTCATCTGCCGAATTATTTCAAAGTGGGAAGCCCCTGTTATTTTTGCCACTGAGGAAAATGGTTCTTTGAGACTTTGCATCGACTATATGGAATCGAACAAGTTGATAAGAAAGAATAGGTACCCTTTACCTAGGATAGAGACTTGTTCAATCAGCTTCGAGGAACTAAAGTATTTTCTTAATAAGACTTAGCAACTAGATTCCATTAGTTGAGGATTGCTGAAGGAAGCAAGTCAAAGACATCATTTACATACTAGATGTACTCTATGAGTGAGAAGTGATGCCTTTTGGATTGATAAATGCCCTAGCATACATTGTGTATTTGATGAGCAGGGTATTAAGAGGGCAACTCGATAAATTTGTTGTTGTGCTCATTAGTTATATTTTGGTTTTATCTAAGTGCAAAGAAGAGCATGAGGATCACGTAAGAGAGAAGTTAGGAACCTTAAGAAGGCATGAGCTTAAGGCCACATTTACTAAATGCCACTTTTGGAGAAAAGAATTTAGATTTCTTGGTCATATTGTTTCTGAGCAAGGATTAGCAGTAGACCCCACCAAAGTGGAAGCTATTTAAGGATGGAAGATTCCTAGGAATGCATCAGAGGTTAGAAGTTTTCTCTAGTTGGTAGCTATTATAAAAAGTTCATCAAGAACTTTATAAGAATAACAGACCCCTTAACCCAATTGACTAAGAATAACCTGGTCGTTTCTTAAGATGATAGATGCACTAAGGCATTTGAGAAGCTTAAGGAGCTATTGACTAGCGCTCATGTGCTCAATATTATCGATGGAACTATGCCATATACAGTTTTCATAGATGCTTGTGGCATGGGTTTAGGAGCATTTCTAATGTAAGAAGGAGAATAATTGCTTATGCTAGTAGGAAACTGAAGGATCATGAGAATAGATATCCAATTCATGACTAGGAGTTGGCAGCTATCATCTTTGCCTTGAGGACATGGAGGCATTATCTTTCGGGAGAAATGTTTGAATTATCCACTGACCATAAATCAATTAGATACCTGTTTTTCCCAAAAAAATTAAATCTTAGGCAACTTAGATGGATGGAACATATAGCATCGTTTGACTATAGTATTCAGTACGAACTTTAAAACGGAACATAGTCGCCAACGTACTTAGTCAAAGGCACGCTACCCTACATTCTATATATGAATGTAGGTAGTTGGAGTTCCTCTCAAATTTTAACTTTTGACCACCAATAGAACCCATCCAAGGCTTTTTGGCAATTTTGGAGATTATACCATCCTTGATGGACCGCTTAGGGTTTGAGAAAGTGAAGGATGAAAAGTTAGTATAGATTTTGGGGAGGTTGAGAAGAGGAGAGCACTTTCCCTATGCTAGTAGGTATTCATTTGATAAGAATGGATGCTTAAGAAGGGATGGACGCCTATATTTCCTTATGGTTGGCAGTTTGTTAAGAGAGGTGCTTATGAAATGTCACCACTCAAAGATGGACATTCATCTCGGTGGAGATAAGATATATAAGGATATGAAGAGGATTTTCTTTTGGCCTGGAATAAAGAAGATTGTAGCTGAGTACTTGACATGTCAAAGAGTAAACGATAAGCAAGGGAAGCCTGGTGGATTACTACCTTTAAAATTTCCTACTTGGAAGTGGGAACATATTTCGATGGATTGTGTGGAAGGATTTTCTAGAAGTTAGTAAGGTAATGAAGCATTTTGGGTTTTTAAGAATAGACTCATCAAGAGTGCCCAATTTATCCCGGTTAGGAACAATAAAACGGTCACTTCTCTCGTGCAAATCTACATCAAGGAGGTAGTTCGATGGAGTTTCTTTGAGCATAGTTTGTGATAGGGACTTCCTGTTCACTTGTGAGTTTCGGAGGAGACTATAAGCGGCTTTGGGAACTTCTTTGAACCTCGATATTGCATATAACCCGTAGATAGATGGTCAAACAGAGAGGGTGAATATGATTTTAGAAGATTGTTGAGAGCTTGTGTTTTGGATTTCAAAGGACATTGGGAATGCCACTTATCATTAGTTGAGTTCATGTATAATAATAGATATCAAGAGACGATTAGTATGGCCCCTTTTGAAGCACTTTATGGGAGGCCATGCAAACCACCAAGTTGGTTGTAGGATACCACTGACAAAGTATTACTTGGATCCGATTTGTTTCGTGATACCACAGAAAAATTCAAGTTGATCAAACCATGAATGAGGGCAGCGCAAGACCATCAGAAATCTTATGTGAACAGAAGAAGGAAAGAGCTTAACTTTGAGGTTGGAGATATAGTATTTTTCAAAGTCTTCTCTCTTAGAAAAGTGGTTAGGTTTGGCAAGTTTGAAAAATTAGCGTCTAGATTCATTGGGCCATTCAAAGTTTTGGAAAGTACGGGAAAACTTGCTTATCGCATGGAGCTTCTTGACAGATTGGTAGGGGTCCACAATGTTTTCTATGTTTCTCACCTTAGGAAATGCCTTCATGATACTGCTATTAGAGTTGAGTCTGATCAACTAAGGAAGGAGCTAATAGTACCTCTTGCCATCACATGCATTATGGAGCACGGAACTAGGAGAATAACAAAATAATTAGGCTGTTCCCAGTACAACATGGAGACAACCTGGCGGAAAGCACATGGAAAATCAAGGAGAAGACGAAGGTCACTCATCTAGAGCATTTCAACGGTAAATTTTCTCTCTATAATCAGGATTTTTGTTGCATTATGGTTGCTAGAATGGATGGTAGAAAACGGTTGCCATACTTTTTCCACAACCACTTTACACTCATGTAAATTTTTATGCGCGTTTTGGGTATTTGCATAAATGCTTGCATGCAACGATTCACAAATTCATGCTAGGATTAAACTCATTTACCATATCTGTAGTACATAATCACATACACTATGGTTTAGTAGATGGTTATGTAGATAACTTGATTGTGTAATATGGATGTTATTACGTGTTATGCTGTTCGCCTCTTGAAAGATTTCGGGACGATATCCTTTTTAAGGACGGGAGAATGTAACACCCCATAAAATCAACCATAAATGAATTGAGTGAACTAAATTAAAAAAGGTAGGGTTGAAAATGAAAATTTAATAAAATTTAAAATTTGAGCACAAAAGTTATTCAGTTATGTTCATGGAAAATTCTGATATGTTTTTATATATAATATGCTGAAAATGAAGCGTAAATGAATAAATTATGATCGTTTGAAGTTTATAGATTTAAATTAATTTATTCTGAATTCAAATTCAAATAAGTATTTAAACTTAGGGTTTGAATTTCAAAAATTAACTGTAATTTCACTTGAGGGTAATGTAACCATTAAGTTAAGCAGTTAACATTAAAAGTTAATTAGGGAATAAATAAACGAACAATGAATGTGAATCAGCGCATCCTAAATAGGTGTAGAGTTCAACATCTTTGACCGTTAGCGGTCGACCGATCAATGGGGACGGTCGACCCTTATTCAAGGTGATGCTAGGGTTTTTCAGCGTTTAACGGCTCTAGATTTATCTGTTTTTCACCTAAATCCATCTTGTGGTTCAGATGCATTTCAACTCCTATAAATTGGACTTTATCCTCTCCACTTTTTATTCATAAATATTTAGAAAATACCTCAAACCTTTACTATTTTCTCTCTTCGGTTAGATTTAGAAATTCTATTAAGAATTTAGGTAAGGATTCTAATCCTTTTCTAATTATTCTTTCAATATTTTTTCTTTCCCTTTAACCTCTCTGAATTTAACAAAACTATATATATATATATATATATATGCATATCCTTTGTTGTATGTGTGTGTGTACACACAAATATATATATATATATATATATATATATATATAAAGAAGGAGATCTGGAAAAAAGTTGCTTTGGCATTGCAAATGCATACAAGAGAAGCTAAGAATAATCTGTGAGTGGAAAACTTAGTATTTTTATTTCAGTAATTGATTAGTATATATCTACAAATTTGGATATGACTTAGGGATTTTAGGATTTTAAAAACAAAAATGGATAAAATACCACAAAATTTCTTTTTATTTCAAGATGTCAATTCCAGATGGAGATACTCAATTATTTATGTTAATTTTGTTAGAATTTATATTGTTCTACAATTTTTTATAATGTCATAGTCTATTCCACTTCTCCACCTTCTTTGATTCAAATTGCGAGTTTTCAATAATAAAATATGGGTTTAATGTATGAATTCTATTTTTAATTTACATCCCTTATTCGATACAAAATTTCTTCGTATATTTCTGTGTAAAAGAGAAGTTGTATAAAGTAATAAGTTAGGATTGCAATTCCTATTGTTCAGGATATCCCACTGGATTGATGTAATAATTTTGATTTCTATTTTTACAAGTCTATTAATTGCAAATTTGGACATGAATACTTAATAAATTGTTATGTATATTGAAATCTTGGAAATTTGAAGGAATATGACTTGTATCAGTATTATGGTTAAAAGAATTGACATTTAACGCTAGTTTATGGCATATAAACTGCACGCTAGAATTGATTAGGTGCGAATATATATATATTTATTTCTATCAGCGTAATAAACTTATAATTATGGCGAACCTAATTACGTAGTTAATTGGGTAGTAATTGTCGTTTATTTTTCCCTTTAGGAAGGTAATTGATATTTTAAGGCATAATAAGGAAGATTCCTTATAAGGCCTTAATTATGTAATGGTGATATGAGTATTATATGTGGAGAGTATCTAAATCATGGCTAAGTCATAGGGATGCATGGTCAGTAGAGTTGCACAATAGAAGTTTGCCCTTCACTTTGACGCTACGAGCTATTGTGTGCACTTCCTATTGGTGTGAGACCTCTCATATGATAAATATTTGTGATGACACGAGGTTAGTACCAAATTTTGTAGGGTAAACATACCCATTTAATCTGGCTTCCAATTCCTACGAATAGCCGGACTAATGTGAGACGTCATTATGAGTATGAGTTATAATACGAAGGGCTTGCTTCGGGGTCTTGAGGTGTTAAGTGGTTATTTAAGGCCCTGCCTCTTTTCCCCTAATTAGGTATTAAATAGCCAAGGGGCCAAGTTATTGGGCATGATAGGTGGTGCCTTAACATGGGTCTGCTTAGGGATAAGGTATTAAGTGACTGATTGAGGGTTCGCCTTAGAAGTATTAAGTGGCTCAATTCCATGCGATGTCAACTAGATAGTCATCTTTGAGGGGTCAACCTCGGGAATAGGTATTAGATAACGGGGTCTGCCTAATTGACGTTTTAAATGACTAGAGTCTGTCTGTTTTACAATAGTATTAAATGGCTTAAGTACTATCTCTAGCATTATTTGATATTTATGACGTGAGATTTGGGTTATGTGGTTTAGAAACCTACTTTGGGAATGGAAGGTATTAAGTAGTTGATTGTAGACTCACCTCCTTTCCTTACAAGAAGTATTAAATGGTTTTACGTATGTTAGATGTATTCTTATTTTGAAATATACTACCCATTTACTGAAATGGTAAGACTTGAGGTTTTTATTCACTAGAAATTTGTTTTTCTGACTCCCTCCTCATTACAACACTAGTTAAGGATGGAGTGATGATGGTGACAATGCTCAAAGGTGAAGTAGCTTAAGCTTGTGGTAGTTATTATTATTCTTTTCTGATATTTTAATTTTGTACCCATGTATTGGACATATAATGTAATGGATATTATGTGATAGTTTTATGATGTTTTGTATCATGACATTTGAAATGGTTTTGAAGTAAGTGGATACAATTTGATATTATATTTTATTCCATCCGCTGTGAGTTCTGAAAGAATAGTTATTGCTCTGTACCATTACCTCTTTTTCTAACCAAATAGCCAGCCTTAGAATGGATCTAAGTTTCAGTTCGCCTTTTCTGGATCGAAATTTAAGCCTACTTTGAGGTGGACTATTACAACTTTTCTAGTCCCTTCATGTGTGACTTGTAGAGTTCTCCAAATTTCATATGCACTTTTACAAATTGACATTGTGTTAAACTCATTTTTGTCCAAGACATAGAATAAAATATTTATAGCCTTTGAATTGTAGTGTGCTTGTGTCTTTTAAACATTGGACAACTATGTGTAATTTGAGGCTCAATGTATTTAGTTTGCATAACTTTCCAAATATCTATCCCGTTTGAGTAAAATCTCGTCTTACAAAACCAATAATGCATAACTACGACCATTAAAAAGTGATGGTCTTACAGTGGATTGACCCTCTATAAAAGTGTTGAAAAGTGTGTTAGTGATGTTAGTGGTGATTTATCATTTCCAAATTTCAGACTATGAATCTTTTGAAAACCTTGTGCTTTGATTCCAAATGTAGGTTGAGGGATGCCCAAACGCACTTATGTTAATACATTAGTGGGGGTGAACAGTGTATATCACTATTTAAAATTTAACTTGTGAATATAAAACTTATTTACTTAAATAGGTAACAAAGTCACAAACACAGTTAGATGGATAAATAATATATTCAAAATAAAGTAAAAGCAATGAATGTAAAATTCATTAGGAATTTTTATACTGGTTCGAATATCTAATCCTAAATCTAGGCATATATTCACATATAGAATTTCATAACTACTTCCTTGCTTTCTATGGTGGTAAGAACACCTTTATAATCTTACATTTCCTTTTGACTGTATATGGGTGGCAAGAACACCTTTCTCTTTACAAACAATGGTAAAGTATGGGCAAGAGTAGTATCTCCAAAATAGATACTTGTAGTTACAGTACAATGATCCTATTGATCTCTAACAGTAATATTTCTTTGAATTTGGAGAGGAATATATGAGATCAGAGAGAGTGATTGGAATTAATGTATAAACTCTCTAATATTATATGTTTTGCACATCCTTAAAGGACAAAAGTAAAAGAGTATGGAGTTGCAAAGAGAGCGAAAGTATATTAAGGAATTTTTCTCGCAAAAGTATATGAATGTAAGATTAAGAAAATGTGAGAAAACTATCGATTAAAATTCAATTTCTAGACCCATTTTAATAAGAAGATGCAAGGATGTGTTCACTCGCGAAGAGATGGTGCTAATATCCTTTTATTTAAAACTTCAATTTTAGAATAACTGCCTCTATGTCGAAATTTTGCTAGAAATTATGTCGACATACTCTAGTATAGTCTATTTTTATTTTTCTAAAATGCAATTTGACTTCTATGTTTTAAAGTTAGACTTAGTAAACCTACTGAACACTTCTATTTTCTTTGTCATTAATTCACTTGTGTTCCATTCGTCTTAAGTGTATTATATCTTTCATTTGCTCTGATCAATCTTCATATTCATAATTCATTTGCTTGCTTTTATCCACTAAATTTCTTGTTTATCTCTGTAAATCAGTAAAGTATATCTAAAACTACTACACAAATCAAAGAAAAGTTAGTTGTAATATTTAAATGACTGTTGCCATTAAAATCAATACTTAGTATATTATCAATCTCCCCTTTTTTGATGAGCCATACAAATATTTAAGAGATAAAATATATCCTTTATATATTTGAACCTCTAACTCTGTTTATTCCCTCTATCATTTTGCCAAGCACATTAATTCATTTTCTCCCTCTTCTGTCATCAACAAAAATGGAAAGAGAAGAACAGTTAAGTGCAACTAGACAATATGTATAGATTTTGTATGCATAGCTAAATGTGTGTAAATGATACTCATGAGGGGAATCAAATCCATTATAGAATATGAAAATAAAACAGATACTTTATTAAAATACTTAACATTACAACACTCATATACTTTAAATAAAAATGTTTAAATAAATCTCATTCTATTTTAGGTACTCTTGGAGCTTATATCCAATTTACTCATTGCCTTCATTAGATCAAAATGTTTTAATTCTTACATATCTGGTTTTCATCTTCGTTCTTATATTCTATGATTTTGTCATAGATCTCTAATTTTCGTTTCAGAAGATATACATATACATATCTAGATAAGTCATTGGTGAATGTAATGTAGTATAAAGATCCATCTTTAGTAGAAATAAACGCAGGACCATATAGATCTGTATATACTAGTCCTAAGAGTTCAGTAATTATTTTGTTGCTCCGACTAAATGGGTTCTTAGTCAATTTACACGTATCAAATTATTCAAAATCAAAAGGTGTTAGAAACCCTTGGTTTTTTAACTTATTCAGTCGCTTCTTACTTATATCGCATAGTCTACAATATCAAAGGTAGTTTACATTTTTTTGATGCATTATTATTTTCTATAGCAAAACATGATTATAGTTAAGTATGTAAATGCCATCTGTAAGTACTAAAGAAATTAATTTTTAATAAATATTCATAACATTGTCAGTACAAATAAAACTATAACTGTTTTCCATTAAACGGGAAACAGAGATTATTAAAACCATATATATGGTGTTTTAACGATAATAACCATACAATAATGCAACTCATATGTTTATTAAGTTACAGGTCAAAACGATGATAAAAAAGGTGAAAAATAAATTGGCTAAAAATATTCAAAGCTGGGACTCAAACCCGGGTGGGCTGAGAGGTGAGCGCATGCTTTTACCAATGAACTAAGTAAGCTTTTGGAAATTATGCATATTCATTCGACTAAAATCCTTGCTTAGTCGACTGAACTAGTCCAAGTTGACTATCTTATAAAAACAGCCGACTGAATCAAGCCCAAAGTTCTGGATCAAAATTGGCCACTTTCAATTGACTGAATTTGATCCTAAGTCGACTGAGCTAGTACAAAAATGGTTATTTTTTTGAATTGGTTGCTTCGTGTCTCTTCGCTCTAGAAATTACATCTCTTTGCTCCTACAGCCACTTCTCTTCGTCAATGGCGAATTTGAAAGGTTGCACCCTACATTGGCATCCCTACAATAACTATATAATCCCCTAACCATTCCTGAATCAACATACAATAAAATAGTACTCTATGCTTTGAATTCTAGACCTCAAACTCTCAATTCCTAAGCAATACATCAAATTCCATGAAATTCATGTGATTCAAAGATTTTGACTAGTGTGCTTCATCTTCACATCCCATATTCTAGTCGAATAAACTCCTTAGCCTCTACACCTCCACTCAATATAGTTTGGTCTGGTTAAAGGAGTAATTGTACATCAAAGTGACATTTTGTATATCAAGATACGTTGTGTCGGAAAGTAACATTTGTTACACTATTTGTAACTGTTGTTGAAGTCCTGTTTGATTGGTCAGGGAGAGTCTGTTAACCTTTTCCTTTGGGTGAAGTGAGGTTGATAGTGAAATATCTAAGAAGTGCTTAGGGACTGGACGTATGAGAGGTGCTCCGAACTAGTATAAGATCAACTGTGTTATCTACTATTTTATTTTCGCCGCATTTACATCTATACTATAATATTAATATTGAGTTAGATTTCAAGAACACACAGGCCTCCTTCATATTTGGAAAATGAATAGTCACGTCTTTAATTTCTTTCTATTCCAAACTTTGAAAAGTGATAACTTTTTCTACATTAGTTGGATTTAAGAATCGATTTCAATATTAAATCTCAAATTTAATGTGCTTTCCAACCATTATTGATAGTTAAAAATAAATTTTTTTAAAATCATAATTTTAAGGATTATTCATATTATTAAAGTTATTAAATCTGTTTGACTTTATTTATTTTAACTAATCTATGTCGTTGATTGTTTTGAAAATTTCCAGCCACTAATTCTGCTTTCACAAATTCCAGTCAAGTCTGGTGAAATCCAACATTACCAAAATACAACAACAATGTTAGATGGAATTAGAAATGGAACCAGAAAGCTCAAAAGCATTAAAAACAATTACATGCTTCTTATTATATTGAATTTTCTTTGACGGTAAAAGAAATATAATGATATTCTTCACATTAAAATAAATATTGTTGAATAATGGTTGTTTGTTCCAACACTTTAGACATAAAATATGTATGCGTTAGATTTAGCATATTTTTCACTAGAATCGTTCAAAACAGAAATAATCCTCTAATCTTATAATTCTACAATAATATGATGCTGCATAATATGTTTCTAGACATAGTCAGTTATGGGATCATCATCAACACTTGCGTTCTCATGAATCATGTCAACGTTGCTTTTGGCATTTTTGGATCAATGGTCAAGGGTAAACCAAATGTTGTTACCTGCACTGCTCTTATAGATAGTTATTACCGAAGCAGCAAATGGAATCAATGACATCAAGTACTAAAGGAAATGATTGATAAAGGTATCTCATCAAACGAAGCTACATATAATACGGCTGATGCATGGAGCAACAGCTGATGCACATAATAAATTTACATGTGTATTGTGTGGAAATTTTATATCTGAAATCATTTTTGTTCGATATTTTGAAATGTTTATCAAGCACCAGTACTATCTGCATTACTGTTTTCAAGGATTTATACACAAGTTTCAAAGAAAATGCAAATTTATTTGAAAATTGATAGAAAAAATATCACTATTTCTTAATCAATGAACCATATAAATCATTTAAACATGTTATGATAATAAGAGGTTGAGTGCGGTCCGTATGCGAAGCATGGTTTTGCACTAGTTATTTACAACTGTTGGTCGTCTTTGATCCTATGCATAGCGACTAACAAGTGGTATTAGAGCCCAGAATTCTACCAATCATCACAACATCATAGAATAATGGCCAGAAAGAGAAGATCCAGTCAGAGCTCAGAGACATTCAAGCAAAAGCAAGTTTTTGGAAGTGAGCAACAATCAATAGAATCAAGGTACATATGTTGCATGGCTAATCTCAGATCAAAATCGATACCCTTAGATTCTATGTATAATGGTCTTTTACAAATCCACGATATGCTATTAAAAGATTTTAAAACATCACAAAAGGTCAATTCTATTGCTTTAGCTAAACTGGATGATTTTGAGCATCAAATTTGTATTTTAACAGAAGAAAATAAGTTTTTAGCAAAACAAACTGAAGTTTTTGAAAATACATTGAAGAACTTGTTTTACAAAAAGATTTTCTATTACGAGAAAATGAGCACTTAAATGATAAAAATACTGATCTTTTAAAGTAAATTGAAGTTTTGAAAAATAAAAATATTTTTTTGAAAAATTCTTTAAATGATTCTAATTCTAAACTTTTCTCTCTTGAAAAAGAGAATAGGACTTTAAATGATAATAATCTAGAATTAATTAAAGAATGTGAATTTTAAAAAAAATTGTTTTGCGAAATAAACTTGTAATTCCAAAGCCGTTTTTGATAAATTAAATGAGAAAATCATAAATTTTAATAGAGAAAAAGATGATTTGTCTTCCTTAACTATTAATAGCAAAGCTCACAATAATAGAACCTATTTAGACTATAAACAAGATAATTGTAGAAAAAGTACCAGATATGCATTCTATATACACATTTTAATCCTAGTACTAAAAGTAGAGATGGTTCTAAAATTAATCCATGTCATAACAGTATTATGCTTAAAAATAGAAAAAATTCTTTGAATACTAATCAATGACAATTAATGTTGATATATGGGTTCCTATTAATCTAATGATTATAATAGACAATCATACATTAACAATCATTACAACACTATGATTAAAAGTAGAAATTATATTTTTAAAAGATCAACCACATCCAACTGGATATGGTTTCCTAAGTCATAAACCTTATAGCTATTGTAAAATGAGTTCATTTTGCTCACGTTTGACATATCTACTGGATACTCATCGCTTTACAATAATGTTAAAAAATTATTATTTATTACTTCTCTATGATATTCTCCATTTTTTTCCTCATATTTTTGTTAATTACAAATAGGGAGAAATAATGAGCATATTGATAGGGGGAAAAGTTAAATAGAAACATCATAATTAGGGGGAGTTTTTTTATCATATAGTGCGCCAATGCTTTTATCCCTTTTTTGTTGATGACAAAGAGGGAGAAGAATGTGCGCATTGAATATTTTATATTAGCATCTATATAAAGTTGAGAGAAATAAACTTATTATACATAACATATATTTAATGGGGGTGGCTATTACTTTATATTATAAAGTTGTGTGGTTGTTATCATCAAAAAATAGGAGATGTTAGAACCATATATATAGTATTTTGATGATAACAACCATACAACAACGCTACTAATATGTTTATTAAGTTATTTCAGGTCAAAACAATGACAGAAAATGTGAAAAATAAATTGGCTACTAATATGTTTATTAAGTTATTTCAGGTCAAAACAATGACAGAAAATGTGAAAAATAAATTGGCTAAAAATATGCAAAGCCGAGACTCGAACCCAAGTGGGATGAGAGATGAGCGCATGCTTTTACCACTGAACTAAGCAAGCTTTTGGAAATTATGCTTATTCAGTCAACTAAAATCCTTGCTCAATCTACTGAACTAGCCTAAGTTGACTAACTTATAAAAAACAGTCGACTGAATCAAGCCCGAAGTTTTGGACCAAAATTGGCCACTTTCAATCGACTGAATTTGATCCTTAGTTGACTGAGCTAGTCCAAAAATGGCTATATTTTTGAATTGGTGCCTTCATGTCTCTTCGCTCTAGAAGTTGCATCTCTTTGCTCCTACATCCACTTCTCTATAATGGTGAATTTGGAAGGTTGCATCTACATTGGCATCCATACAACAACTATATAATCCCCTAACTATTCCTGAATCAACATACATTAAAACAAAACTCTATGCTTTGAAATCTAGGCCTCAAACTATTAATTCCTAAGTAATACTCCGAATTCCACAAAATTCACATGATTAAAATATTCCGACTAGTGTGCTTCATCTCCACATCCCATATTCTAGTAAAATAAACTCCTTAGCCTCTACATCTCCACTTAATATAGTTTGGACTGCTCATAGGAGTTATTGTACATCAAAGTGACATTCTGCATATCAAGATACATTGTATCAGAAAGTAACATTTGTTACACTACTTGTTACTATTGTTGAAGTCCTATTTAGTTGTTTAAATGGAGTCTATAATGCCTCGTGAGGGTGTTGATAGTGAAATTCCTAAGAGGTGCATATAGAATGGACGTAGGTGAGGTGCTTCGAACCAGTTTAAGGTTGACTGTGTTATCTACTAATTTATTTCCACTGCATTTACATTGTTTATAACTGTTAGCCATCTTTGATCCTGTGCATAGTGACTAACAGGGATTACCCCACTAATAAATTTCAACAAAAATTACAATTATATTGAACTAATTCATGTCCACTAGCAAACTTCACAGGGAAAATCCTACTACTATGACAACTACAATAGCTCCATTTGCAATTTAGAATTCCACAGTTTCTCTTGCTATAGGCCTCTTGCTCCTAAGTCCCTGTAATGAATTATAAATATGAGTTCTAGATCCTATATCTTAAACTCAATATGGATCACTTATATATAACTATTTTTTTATAAGGAAAATACCTTTAGGAGAGGAATCAGATTCCTTCCATTTGATCATCTTCAGATAATCCAAACAATAATTCTTCTAGTGTTCCTTTTTAGGGAAATAATGACACTCACCTTTCTCTACCTTGGCCTTAGCTTTACCCCTGCTGCCTTATGTCCCATGTTTTCTCTAGTAGAACTATTCAAAAAAGATGTGCCCGTGACTACAATTTTCCACTTGGTTCTTCCCTGAATATACTCTCCGTCATATTTATTAAGAAGATCTATGATAGTATATTTTAGCGGGTTCATATGGAAATTCAATATGAATGGATCAAACCATGGAGATAGAGAATTGGAATCAAGTTTGTCTATAACTCGGTGTTAAGTGTCTCATTTTAAAATTAACCAATCTCCTCATATACCCTATCATATTGAGTATGTGACCTTGGAAAGGAGTTCCTTTTCTCTTCTTTATATAAAACAATCTCTATGAGATCTTGTACCTTATAGTACAAAATTGTTTACCGTAAAAATTTCGTTGATGTTCAAATACAGTCCAAACATCTATATTCTCATGCTTTCGTTTGAGCTTGGTGCTTATGTTTGACAATACATAACATTCACCAAGCTCACGGTCTATTGACCATTGCTCGTAGAAGGATTATAACAATCCTAATTTTAATTAACATTGTTTAGGAGATTCAATTGGATAAATTAAATAAGGTTACGCAAAAGGTTAAGGAGATTAAGGTTTGGTAAATAGAATGGGTTGAGTCTTAATTAATGAACTAGTGGAATTAATTAGAACATTAATAAGAAGAAGGATATACAAGGAGTGTAAAATAGTAAAAGAGTATAATTCCTAAATATAACCCTTCCCATTCTCACTTCCTCCCTCATTTCATTATTCATAAACGAATTCAAAGGGTTAAGGTCGGTCATAAACAAAGTATCTAAGGAGATGAAAAGCTAGGAAATTAAGTAGGAAGCTTAGGGGAATCAAATCAAATTCAAATCTCAACCTTCTTAAAACATTCAAGGTGAATAATAGTTATGCATCTCATGTTTTAAGTATTATTTTTGGTTTTAAGTATAAATCTGATTCTTTTGCTCATATTATGCCATGCTATGATTGTTCGAATAAATATATGCTTATTGGCGAATTTATAAAATTTATTTATGAAATCAAGTGATATATTTGAGTTAGAAAACGTGTAATATGACACCCAAATGACTTGATATTTTGACATGATGTTAAAAATATTAATTTAGAAGTGGGTTTTTAATTTCATAATTTCTGATTTAATGAGAATATTTGGTGAATTTCTTAATGTTGGAAAATAGTTTATTTCGGGTTTTACTTATTAAAAGTAACTAAATTATGTTCTTAGCCCTGAAATTTTTATATGTTAAAGAGTAAAGTAAATTAGATTTATTATGATTTTTGGGGATTATTCCTATGAATTTATGATTTTGTATAAATTTATTGGGCTATAAAAGTTGAATTTCTATATTAAAATATTAATATAAGTTAATGGTTTGCGAATTGTTTTGGGAATGATACATTTTGGTGATGGCAGATTTCTGAAAAGAATTATGATAAAATCTTTGTTAACTAATAAGATTTTAACAACAATAGGGGTTGGTGGAAAAGAACTTACTTTTATTAGAAAATAAATAGTTTTGATATTAATTACGGAAATGCCGTATCGGCAATGGCGACGTGGTCATTCCTATTCAATACTGCTATGCCTTCGACGTCAACCAATAGCGATGCGCAGATATCAACCTGTGTTGTTATATCGTGAATCAGCCAGTGTTGAAGAGGTTCGAAGTCGACACCCTCATCATCAACGCCGACCTTGCCCCATGCATCGATAAAGTGCCACCTTCTATATAAGCATGGGTATGGGGTCGCATACCCGTAATGTCGCCGACCCAATTGCTTATGGAGTAGTTATAGCTATAATAATGACGTCGTATGTTTCAAACATATTGAATTCGTCTTTATAGACAACTATGCCGCTATTAATGACTTACGCAATACTGTGTAGTGTGTTATAACATCAATTTTGATGGTCGTAGCATTTAATCTGTTACGACCCACAATTTCAATCATCAGAATTTAGAATATTTAACTGATTTTAAATATAAAAATATTAATTTTATAAGTTAAATAACTTATATTTTAAATATAATGATTAGTTTGATAATTAAATTGTTAGATTTAATATTTGAAACTGTTTAAACAACTTAATTTTGAATTTAATATGAGAAAAATTGATTTCAAAAGTTGACTTAAATTCTATTTAAATTAGAATAGTGGTAGCAAACTTTAAATTTTGATTTAAAAGTGAATAAACTGAAATTGGAAATTTTATGTTTTAATTAACATGTAGAAAATAGTCATTTTTGGCGCCGTCTCGGATTTCGATGAAACTAGTTTCATTAGATTCGTGATAGTGAATTATTGCATGCTCTCAAACTTCATGTCAATTGGACTTATCGTTTGGTCATGCGAGTTTGAAATGCATAAAATTATAAAGGAATTTAATTTAAAATAACTCGATTTGAAAAGCAGTCTTCTGAATATGACGGAATTGGCTTCCGATATATATTCTATTGTGTTCGGACATGGGTATAATATATAGAATGGTAGGTGGCATGCTTCGTTTGGAGTTCGGAATTTTCATGGTTGAATAGTGTTTTGCGAAATTTTCAATAAATAGCCCCCAACTTCATTCATTTGCAAAACCCTAACCTTAAAAATATTTTAGCCTCCATTAAAATAATTCTATCCAATGACCGACAACGATCAGAGCCACAAGGAGCCGAATTAGCCTTTGACTTCAACCAGGAAAATGTAGAGCATGACCATACGAACTTGTTAAACGGTTGGACCGAGCTATCATCGGTTGACATGGCCAGAAATTGGCCGTAATTCACTGCAGGTTTTTTGGGTTCGAAGATCGATTTCGTCGCACGTACGCACACGTGGAGGCTGGGTGAGGGTGGCGGCAGGTCGGCGCTGGTGGCGTGCTCAAGGGTGCAAGCGGCAGCGTCGTTCATGGAGGCTGGGCTTGCGGTTTGAAAAAAAACAAAAAGAGATGCCCGCGGGCCTGTGCCGAGGAAGAAAAGTAGAATGGAAGGGGTATAGTTTAAATTTAAAGTTAATTAAGTAATTAAAATTTTAATGTTATCGAATGTTTATAAATACGTAACCTTTTCATACGAAGTCCGTTTCGAGCGCGGCAAGTTGCATTGTTTCATATCAGCAAGCACTATGCTATGAAGTGAGATTGGACGAATTTGGAGCTAGGTGGAATTTTGAGTTAAATTGAATGACTGTTCAATTTTAATTCAAACCTTAGTGCTTTGGTGATTTCTGGCTTTTTTTTGAGTTAACTCGCCTCTCTGGCCTGCTTATACTTTTATATAAGTGTGAATAAATTTATTTATGATGTATGCTGCTTGTTTGGATGATATATTATATCTAATAGTTGGTTTGGATATATTTCCACCTATTGGAGCGGTTGAGACCCTATGATGTTTCCGTGTATGAACGGATGATCCTTTGTATACAATCTCGCCTCAAAGCGGTTGATTTATATTTTTATGATTATATGTTGTATGTGATGCAGGGGGACAGGTTGGAGGAATCCAACAGGATTCCTCACCACTATTGATTTGTTTTTCATATATATGCTGATATATGATGTATTATATTTCATGTTATGGATTTCGATATGATTTGACTTATTTGGTGCTATGGTGGCACCGGGCCTTATTTTTGAAATACTTAAATGATGATTTTGATTTGAAAAGGATTTTGAAGTAATTTTGAAAGTATATATGTTTTAATGATTTTTAAATTATAAAAAGGATTGAATTTATTTCTAAAATAAAAGTTATGATTTTTGATGCTGTAAAAATATAATTTTGAGAAATACTTTGATTTGGGATTTTTGAATAAAGTTTATAAAAAGGGATCTATAGAAGTAATATTTCATAAATAAAGAAATATATTTATAATTGGAATTTATACATATTTTTTAAGAGGATTTGAAGTTGTTTTGTAAAAGGATTTGAGATTCTATAAATAAATTTGATTTTTAAAAGTAATGGATTTAGAAATGTATTTTGATAGTAAAATTAGATTTTATAAAACAATGGATCTATAAATAAAATTTTGTAAATAAAGAAATTTTAATAAATAGAAGTTTTATAAAATCTAAAGGAGATTTTGTAAATATGGAAATGATTTATATTGAGCTTTAAATATAGATTTTTATTTAAAGGAATGTTGAAAGAAATTTTTTGATGAAGCTAAGTGTTTTAAAAATAATTTATATTTTGGAAGTAAGGTTTTGGAAATATAAATTCCCAATGAAATTAAAAGGTTTTGAAAATGCGATAAGTAATAGAAACATAGATTTTAACATTTATTGTTGTAATAGAAGTTTTTGGAAAGTATGGAAGGCATGGACTATAACACTGTTGTTATAGTATAGGGTTTCCAAAAGCAAATGTTTTGTATAGTATAAGGGATTTATATATACCTATATTAATTAATCAAATCCCTATACTAATGTTTTTGGATTGGTCGTAACGATGTTTTACGCAACATTCATTTTGACCCAATAAATTATGTTTTGACCTTCCATCATGAAATACACGAATTGGTTCTTATAATCATACCAAAGGCTTGGTGGTGTAGGAGTATTGCTTTCTATACTTAACACCTGTTCAGAGGCATAAAAACCCAAGTGTTCTATGGTTATAGAAATCTATTTTGCGTGTCTCGAAGGTAGTGTTATAGAATATACTTATACCGTTGATATAATTATACGAAAATATTTTCTAGTGTTGAAAATGAAATTATTTGTGAATATTTTTATACCATTGATATAAATATATGGAAATGTTTTCCATTATCAATATTTTGAAATGGTTTTGTGAATGTATCCTTTAAGTAAATTTGGAGATTGATTTAATTAATGAAAGATTTATTAAATGGGCCTAGTGACTGCTTATGCACTGGATATTATGTTTCTTTGATAGTTAAATAGCCGACTACAAAATAATTTGGCCACTTTATCATTGTTGATCTGTAGAGACCTGGGTCGGATTTATCCGAGAACCACTTCGGACCAACATTTGCGCATTCGAATGGGAAGATTTGGAAGACGTTGATATTTGGGATTTTCATAATGAAGGACTGCTTGTTGATCATTTGGGGATAAACTCCCAATATACATATAGTAGCAGTGGTCTCTTCGTTGTGAAATATCCAATGCAAGGACTAAATGCTACTAATTCTAGGAGTAATTCCCGAAAGGATGTGGTAGGAGAGTGCCTTTGATTTGTCATGTTCCTGTACAACTTGTATGGATGGTTGTTTGACATTGCATTTTTTAGATTACATCATTGAATTTTATAAACGTGCATCTGTTTGGTGGCCGAGAAGGCAACTTCTCTTAGCTTAACATCCTTCTCTATGATGTACGAGCTAAGAGGTTATATGTTAGTGAAAGTCAATGGTGATTGATGAAATGGTAGTGTGGCATTCAAAGATGATGTGCTATGTGAAAGGTAATCATGACCTTTGGCCTTACACCCGGAAATGATTGAAGCAGGGTAGATGCGGCAAGGCTATGTGGTTCGCAACTATTAGGATATGATCATCCTCTTCTAGGTATATTTATTTCCGCTATGACGTTTGGATTTTAAATTACTGTACATGTATGCTATGAGGGCCCTCAGATAGGTCGGTAACGACCAGGGTGGTGGCATATTCGGTACTATCTAGTTAGAGGTAGGCCGGTCTGGTTTTGGTACAGGACCATCAGTTGGGCCTCGGTACATTCCTCTAGAGAGTACTTTCTTAAGGTAGACCCTTCACCTGGTCATTTGTATAGAAATCCATTACCCACTACATGCCCGCCGTTTTGTTTTTAGAACCCACGTTTGTGGCTAATATGTTGGAATTTAATAATGTAACAATTTCGGCTATGATTCATATTATTTGTATATTTACTAGACAATTGTATAATATAATAGAATTTTATATGAAAGGTTTTGGTTATCATAAGGTAAAATCCCATTCGTGTTTATATGTGAGTGTGGTCTTAAGGAATACCTTTATTTTGATAAAGGAATTTTTTATAACTTTAAAATAAATTCAGCTGAGATGTGTTTTCTCATGCTGGTTTACCCAGAATAATCCGGGCGTTCTTCCCTTTTAATGCTCGGGTCAGACCGAGTATATTTACAGATATAGACTTGGATGCTTTGGAGCTTCAGTAGATGAGCTGGAAGTCCCCTGATCATATTCTACGTATATGGTTATTTTTCCCCTACTTTGTTGTTTAAATTATCAGCAATTGTAAGGGCAGGTTATTATAACTGCCCAGGCCGATGATTGTGGTTGATTGATGTACTCTAATGGATGTATAAATATATATTATATTAATGTATCTGTTTTGTAGAGATCATTCATATGATATTATATGTTGTTCAGTTAAGATTGTGAGATTCTGCAATTGTTTTTGTTTCTTTTGTTTCTCTTGTTCCTTTTCTCTTTCTCCCTCTCTCTCTTCTTATTCTCTTCTCCTCTCTTTCTTTCTTTCTCATCAAGATCCGATTGTCCCTTTCGTTTGGGATGGACATGTGTGGTTTATTGTCAGCTCTAAAGCGGTCGGATTTTCGGGCCTTGACATAATCCTTAACCCCTGTTTTCAAAGAAGGCTATGTCGCCGTGTTTTTTCACTTTGGCACTAATGACGCTGCATATATTCTTTAAGGCATTGACGTCGAGACCCATCAATGGCGCCGAGTTTCTTTTAAGGTTTTGTAGTATGATATACGAAGGGATTGGCTTCGACTATATACCTTTATGTTTTAAGAATACATGACTTTAACATATTTTTAAGAGGCGAAGACCCTTCTCGGCTATATTCTTGTCGCGTTTACCAATATAAAAGTTTTATGTTATTTTGGACTTATGGCCTATGTTTTGAGGGGCAAAGACCCTCGTCAACTATGCCATTGCCGTGTTTAATCAATATAAACTTTATATTATTTATGCTTTATATCCTATGGTTTTGTAAGGCGACGACCTTAAATGACTTTGAATTTCATCAATATTATTTTATTAAAGCATGTATCATGGCATAATTGTTTTGGATAAAGTAAAGGGCTATATTTTTCCTTGTTTTGAAAGTATGATTTCAAGGATTAAATCATTTATAAAGAAAGTGTTTCAAGAAAATAGAAAAGAGTGTTTAGCCTAGGATTTTACCAAAGAAATTATTTTTCTTATCACTTTTGGATAAATTGTGATAGGATGAATTGACTTAGAGATTGGAAAACCAAATGAGACTGGTGTAGTGTAGCGCCTTATACTCCAGCTGTTAGCTCCTTGCTGATATATCCAAAATTCATGTGTTGGGCTTTGGCAAGGGTAAGACAACATAGGTTTACGCACAAAAAGGAATACACAAAGACAAGGTATGTTATAGGTTGGCCTACCAAACCTTTAGGTTCATAGTAAGCCTAGAAAAACCATGAGTTTGATAGATAGTCAAGCAAACCCTAGGATAAGTGTATTTGGATAGACCGTCCAGTGTTCTTCTAATAGTCAGTTAGAAATTGTGGTATATCTAGTACGCCCGAGTCAGCCATGTATGTTGGTAGTTACTCGGTGAAAATGGAACATTGGGATGGATAGTCCGCTGATTTGACGGATAGTCATGATTACCTATGTAGCATGCATGCACGTTATTATTCTATTGTTTATTTTAACCAGTTTGGTTACAGGACTTTGATTTGTAAAAAATATATCTTAAAAAGGGATATTACTATGGGAAAACCCGTTCCGCTCAGCGGTATGATCTCATCGAAAATCTATAAAACCGAGATGTCATATTATTATTCATAGTAGGCTTTTTGTCTAACTCAAAGTTTATGTTTTTCCCTTAAACTCTCGGGTGCTCAAAATTTGATTTGAGTAGGTCGAGAGTAATGGCTTCAAAGGTTAAGTTGGTTTTGGCGAATAAAGCTAGACATGTAGAAGGCAAAGCTAGCTATGTAGGATTTTGTTTATTACTATTATCTGCTATGTTGTGTTAGTTGTTATATAAATGTACCGACAGTAAATGTTTTGGTCTATTTAGTAACTCCGATCAACCAAGGGGCCATCTTAATATGTCGCTCTTGGATTATTTTGTAATAATTATATTTTATCTGTACTTGGGGAACGTTTGGGATTACGTAACGAATATGGAGTATTATCTTTGAAATGTAATGAGAAGATATGCTTTGAAATTATATATAATATATTTTATATTCTGGTGCTCCTGATATTGAGGATACCATTAATATACTAGTAGCATATTGTCGTCGAGAATTAATAATTATGGATGACTGCAGCATTCGTAGCAGTTAGTTTTAAGCCTCAAAATGTGGGATGTTACAACTTGGTATCACGGCATATGTTTATGAAAACTAAAGAATTTCCAACTTTAAAAAGAGTTTTGCAAACATAACCCAAAAGAATTAGAGAATAATATTAGATTTGAGATAACACTATAGTGACGTGCTTGTATTTGCTATATATAAATATACACGTTATCTTTATTTCTCCCTCTCTTAGATCGTTCATCCGTATCTTACTAAGGTTCACATGTAGATTTAAGGAAGTAAGGTACAGATGCAGGAAATACCTCTACTAATGGAAATGTCAGGCCCAATAATTGGAGGAATCCGGGTCGATAGACAACTACAAATGCGGGTGCAGAAACACCACCGGTTGATATGGAAGCAATGTATCGGTTCTTTGTCAAGCAGGAGGTGCTGCTAGATTAGTTGGTGGAAATGGTGAAGGAGCTAATTAGGAAGTTCCAGTTGTCAGCATTTATGTTGTTTTGAGTAGAGACTATGCAAGACTTGGAGGGAACCATTTACTTGAACGGAGGATGCAATTAAGTGGAGAATTGGTTGCTTCATTGTGAAAGGATTTTCACCGATCTTGGTTTGAATAATGGACAGAAGAGGAGATTAGCATCTAGGAAACTGTAAGGAGCTACGTTGTACTAGTGGAATAGTGTGACTGTTGGCGCAGTAGAAAAAACTTTGACTTAGGCTGAATTCAGAAGGAGTTTTGAAGAAAGATTTATGTCTAAGGTTGCTAAGTCAACTCTATTGTAGAAGTTTTTTGAGTTGGTGCAAGATGAAATGAAGGTGTTCGAGTATGCAACCAGATTTGAGGAGCTGTCTCGCTATGGGTATGCTACCATGGATATTGTGATCAAAAGGAACGAGAATTTTATCTATGGACTAAGACCTGAGCTTACTAAGGCAACTTTACCACATCACGGGAATCCATGGTATGTAATCATGGAGATGGCTTTGCAAAATGAAGAGATGCTTTCTTTTTTAGTAACAACAAGCTAGCAGAGAGTTAGGGTGGACAAAATCAGAAGGGAAAATTTTACCAGAAGAAAGGAACTCAGAAGGGTGGAGTTGCCAAGAAAGGAAAGTCTAAAGTCTTGTGTTACAATTGTGACAAAAAAGTACATTATACTCATGAGTGCCGAACCGGTGAGGAAAAGGAAGATGTTTGAAAGAAGAACATTAAGTGCTTTAACTATGACCAAGTGGGAAGTTACAAGAACAAATGTCCAGAAGTAGCCAAGGTGGAAAAAGGAAGAGTATTTTCTTCGGAATCGACTACCTTGAGACCAACAACTTAGGAGAAAGGAAAAGCTATGATAGGAGGTATGCTTTTGATTCATGGTATACCTATTAGAGTACTATTTGATACTGGTCCATCACTTTCTTTTATATCACATTATTTAGTAGATATGCTTAACATAGAACCTTTATACCTAGTTAGTTCCTTCAGGTTTGTTAATCCAATATGAGGATTTGCAACTCTAGAGATAAGATGTGACCATTTAAAGTTTACATTATCAGGTCATATATTTGCCTGCAGTTAGCTTATGTTTAATTTCATAGGCTTCGAGATTATTTTTGGTATAGACCGATTAAGTAAGTATGATGCTAGGATATTTTTCCATGATACAAAAATATCACTAAGACACCCTAATTGTAGTGACTGAATTTTATACTCAGTGGAGAATCCAAGTTTTGGTGTTTGTGACTTACTGGGTGTAATAGAGGAGGAGGATGAATTGAACTGGGTTTTCGTAGTAAGAGAATTTGCAGATGTCTTTGAGCCTGTTACAGGACTACTATCTAAATGAGCTATTGAGTTCCAAATAGATCTTGCATTTGGAACTCAACTCATAAGAAGGCCACCTAACAGAATACAGCTACCGAGATGAAGGAGTTAAAAGTGCAGCTGGTGAACTTGAAGAAAAGATATTTATTAGACCAGGCAGTTTGCCTTAAGGGACGGCCATGGTGTTTGTGAAGAAATTAAACGGGTCGTTAAGATTGTGCATCAATTATGGTAAGTTGAATGAAAAGACGATAAAGAACCGATATCCTTTGTCGAGAATTGATGATATCTTTGATCAGTTGAATGGGGCCAAAATATTTTTCCAGTTGGATTTTCCAATAGGGTTCTATCAATTGAGAGTGACGAAGGATAGTATTCCATTGATGACATTTAGAACAAGATATAGTTCGTGCGAGTGGTTAGTCGGATTGACTAATGCACCTGCTTTCTTCGTAGATTTAATGAACCGGATCTTCTGAGAGAATTTAGATAGATTCATATTAGTATTCAAAGACAACATTTTTGATATATTCTGAGGAGGAAAGAGATCATGAAATTCATCGTAGAATAGTGCTTAAGACGCCAAGGCTGCATCAATGAAAAGTAAAGTTTTTCAAAGTGTTATTTTTGGAAGAATGAGGTGAAGTTTCTTGGTCGTGTAGTCTCAGAAAAAGGGTTTTCAATAGATCTAGCAAAGATAGAAGTTGTAAACAATTGATAAAGACCGGAAACTATGAAAAATATAAAAGAGTTTTCTTGGACTGGCTGACTATTATTGGCGATTCATCAAGAATTTCTCTCGTATAACAGCGTCGGTGACTAAGCTAATAAGGAAGGACTCGAAGTGTATTTTGACCAGTAAATGTGAGGAGGCTTTCCAGAAGCTAAAAACTTTATTGACCAACATGCCCGTGTTAGTAATTCCAGAAAGGAATCAGGATTTAATGGCGTATACAGATTCTATGGAACAAGATTAGGGGCTGTGTTAATGCAGAGGGTTAAAGAGATTTCCTATGCTTTGCGATAGCTCATAAGTTAGATACCCAACTCAAGATTTTGGATTGAAAACTGTAATATTTGCTTTGACGGTGGGAAACATTCCTTTGGGAGAACGATTTGAGTTGTTTTCGGATCATAAGTCGCCAAAATACTTATTCCAGAAGGAGTTGAACATGAGGCAACAGAGGTGGATAGAGTTTTTAGTTGGTTATGATTTTGGAATCGAGTATACACCGAGGAAAGGAAATAAAGTTATAGTTGCACTTAGTAGGAAACATCAGAATGTGGTGTTAGCTATATTGGCTGAATGGAAAGATTTGGAAGCATTGACTGCTTGTAATGTTCAGTAAATATGGACTGCCAGTTCTAGTCAGAGTACCGCCTTGTTATCTTTTGTGAAAGTTCGACCAGTATTGATTGAAAGAGTTGCTTCTAAGTAAAGAGATGTTTCATTGATTGGAAGCTGAGTGGATTACTTCAGCCTTTAGACATACCCATTTGGAAATAGGATTCAATGTTCATGGATTTTATTAACGGGTTAAAGTTGTTTAACTTTGCAAATCATTTGAAAACAAAGGTATCTCATAAGACCATGCCAAAAATAAACATGTCAGGTTTTTACCTTACGGTAAGCAAAACATCTGATTGGAAATCCGGTGATATTAAAATAGTGTCTAGGGTTTTCAAATAAATATTCACATAGCCGAAATTGTTACATTATTAAATTCCAGCATATATAGGTCTACAATCAAGTCCGAGATCACTTATTGGAGATTGGATTCCATACAATGGCAGGGCTACTGGGGTACCTCCCGTCACTGTACCTGGTCTAGATCAGAGTACCGAGGATCCACCCTGATCCCCTGCAACACAAGGCCGGAACTATCCCTTACTGGATAATTCCGAATAAGACAACCACGCAGTTGGCACGAATAAAAGGGACCTCTAGACAGGGGAAAATCTCATCCTACTTAGGTGCTACCCACTTAGCCTTGCTACACCTCCCTGTTTTAGCCATTCCTAGTTGATGAGGCTTGAGGCTACGATTAACTTTTTAGAACATATATCTTGGAATGCCCATTGTCCTCCAATGACGATGTTCTAATAGCATTCGTCCTTACAAGTCCGTTCCGGGTTCGAACGAAACCGAAGGCACTATCTCGCTACACTCATTTTGGAATCACTCTCAGAGTTAACGACAACAGCCCTTGCACTCTTAATCTTCATCTCGAAACTGAAAACACTATCTCCGTTGCACTCGTTTTAGAATCACCCTCAGAGTTAACGACAAATAGGACTTGCACTTTGAGTCTTCATCTTGATCTTCACCTGAGATTTCACGACCTATCGTTTAATTTGGATCGATGTGGTTTTCGGATATCCAATTTGGAATCCGATCCCGGTCTCATCGAAATCCAAGCGTTTCTTAAAGTCCAAGTTGTTTTAAGGTTTAAACAATTCAATTTATTAGAATAACATATTCACATAGTAATTCTATCACAGATAGATAACTTATATTATCACAGTTCATTCAAAACATCTCATATCACATAGCATCACAAATCACATATCAGAGATATCAAATAATCCAAGTCATTCAATATAACTTAATCATCCATAAGCAAGACTAATTAGTTTGAACAATTCCTAATTAATTTAATTTAATCTCAAAATAAGTTAAAATAAATTACTTTTAAATCATGCTTACTCAACATTAATTAATTACAAACCATTAATTAATCATCCTTTAATTATCCATCTTAATTAATTATCCTTAATTGCTTATATCACTTATCCTTCAATTAATTACATTAAGTAATTAACTATGTTTAATTACGTACATTAATTAACCCTTAATTAATTTCATTAAGTAATTAACTATCCTTAATTACATACATTAATTAATCTCATTCATTAATTATCCGTTAATTAATCACATTTAGTAGTTAACTATCCTTTAATTACTCACACTAAGTAATTATTCTTTAATTAATTGCATTCATTAATTAATATTATTTTTCAATTACTTACATTAATTAACTAACCCTTTAATTAATTACATTAATTAATCCTTAATTACTTCCATTAAGTAATTACCCTTTAATTACTTCCATTAAGTAATTTCCCTTTAATTAATTACATTTAGTAATTACCCATTAATTACTTACACTAAGTAATTATACTTTATTAATTACATTAAGAAATTATACTTAATTAATTACATTAAGTAATTATACTTAATTAATTACATTAAGTAGTTATATTTCATTAAGTGGTTATCTTAAATTAATTAAATTAATTAACTATCCTTTAATTAATCACATTAATTAATTAATCCTTTAATTAATTACATTGGGTAATTAATCTTTTTAATTACTCCCATTAAGTAATTACCCTTAATTACTTTGATCAATTAATTATTCTTTAATTAATTACATTAAGTAATTATCTTAATTAATTTCACCAACTAATTATTCTTTAATTAATTACATTAAGTAATTATCTTAATTAATTTCACCAATTAATTATTCTTTAATTACATCAAGTAATTATACTTTAATTACTAAGACCTTAATCAACTTAGATAAACCATATACCGTAATTAAACACTTACATATCATTTAATTAGATGCTTGAAAACAATTTATACAAAAACATTAGAGAACTCTTTGATTTATTAGAGTTAAATACTCTTAATTTAATCATATCTTAATTACCTCACTAAATCATATTTGAAAAAAACATTTAGAAATTAATTACATAATTAACCTACTATATAATTACTTTTAAACAAACAATTTTAAACATTTTAAATCTTTGAAAACTTGTTTAAACTTGTTAATACCTTGCTTTGGAAACTTGGTAACATTACTTCTGAAAACATATTCCTTTTGAAACTTATTCATTTTTAATATACTTTAAAAACTTATATCCACTAGCTTTGAAAACTTTCAATTTCTATTGTTTTTTAAAACTTGTACATGTTTTCTTTTCTTTTTTAAAAATAAACTTGGAAACTTACAAAAACAAGCCCGAACCAAAACACAAAAATCCCGAGCCAACTCCAAATTTCCTTGAGCTAAACTTCGATTCACTCGCGTCCTCTCTTTACTTCGAGATGATCCTCAATCATCTTTGATCCCAACCCTGAGGAAAGCATTCTTCCCCAAACCTACAAAACACAGACACACAAAAGTGAACACGTGCACGTGCATCGACTGTTCGATCACCTCCGGCCAACCTCGCCGCCCTCATCACGTCATCGACGACCTTACCGACTCACCTGACCTCCCAGGTCGACGAAATCGCCAGGATAACGAAATCAAGCAATACGACACCACTGGAACCCAAAACTCGATCAACTAATCACCTCACCGACGACGATCCATTCCATCAGAACCCACGCCGCCTCGTCCAGAGCAGCATCACTACCCTACGCATCAATTCCCCAATATCTGATCGACCGCGATGCTCCAATGTCGACGCAAACGCCTCGACAATCTCCTCGACCAAAACCAGACATCGAACCCTAGTTCGACGTCACCTGACCACCACGGCCATCTTTAAATCCTTCTACCATTTTTCTGTGACGAATGCGATTTTATCGGTATTCAAAGGTCGGCATTTTTACGTCCATTGTATCAAATGCCGCATAATCGAATACCGGAAAACCGAATTGTTAGGGTTAAAAAGAAGAGGTGGAAGAAAAGGATAAAAGAAGAAAGAAAACAGAACAGAAACAATATCAGAATCTCACAGTCGCAGCAGAACAACATATAATAGATAAATTAATAATCTTTAAAACAAAGAACTATATCAGTTATTACATCACATCATCATCAGAGTATACAACAACAATATACAACACAACTGGAAAATGGACAGTTATACAAACATGTCCCTACAAGTGAATTTACACCGGAAAGATAATATCATATACAAGTAATACGTCTCGCCATCCAGCTCGCCACTTGAGCTCCATAGCACTTCTGAATTCAGAATAACCTGATAAGCTGACTCTAGGCTGCCCGTGCGGAAAATTATAGGCACCCAGAGTTTAGGAAGAGAACAATAAACTCGAGGTCAGTCATGGGACTGGTGTGAGAACTCAAAACAGTTATTTATCTTTTAAAACAATACCACCAAGGGAAGTGGAAAAAATATCCGCAATGCTTTTGGAAAATGAAACTACCATAAGGCCTCCCCGCACAAACACAATGCAAACGCAGAATTGGAGGAGATTTCTCCTTATGATAGTCAAAGATGCTTACTACGCAAAACAAATCATTTTTGATATTATTATTAGTGCACAGTGATGAAAGCATTTCGAAAATAGAATATAAATCTTATCCAGCATAGACATTCGGAACTATGCCAACTATAGCTACCATCCAAACAGTGGGGCGCCACCATAAGTGAATGGAAGGTTCTACAACTAAAACCGTACAAGGCTCGTATTGTTTCTTTGGATTTCCAACAAATGGTCAGGCTAAGGAACTTCCTACTGCCACATGGGATCGCCTCTGGCGGGACGTCCCGAGAACTTAACCAGTTCTCTGCCAACACAAGGCCGGGTTAACTTTGTAACTAGGTAACTACTGCACGAATATGCCACCCCCCGGTCCTTTGGGACCTTTATCCGAGGGCCCTCGATCACCAAGCAACATACACACAGAAAATGAGATTGAAGCAACCACATAGGTTAAGCATCAGGGCTCCATACCTGACACCACCCTTTTCCAGAAGGGAATGACATACCCTAAAGGGTGCGACCCTCACAACCTTGCCGAATGTTCCTGTTTCGACCATTTCCGGGGTGTGAGGTCTGACGAAGTCTCGTCCACAAAGCTACGCTTTTCACAAAGCCACGCTTTGATCAACAAATGATCAATAAATAATCATCACACAGCAACACTCAACATGCCACATTACCAAATGGGGAATATATCGCTGATAACCTTCAACTACATAACCTCTGAGCTCGTACGTCTCAGAGAAGGGTGTTAAGCTAAGATAATAAATTCTCCGTCGCCAACAGAAATGTATTTGAAAGAAATCTGCTTTATATCTCAAAATGTAATGTCAGACACGCAACCATACAAGTCTGTTCCGGGTTCGAACAGAACCGAAGGCACTTCAAAAGAAGCCCTTGCAATCTGCGTATTCACAATCCCGATCGAATTTCCCATCACAAAGGAAATCTCCATACCATAGCTAACGGTGCAGAGACAATCGATAGGTCATCCTATCGTTATCACAAATACCCGGTCATCACCACCGGTCTTCAATGCTATCCATTACGTCGTATCACTATTCGGAATGGGTAATTCGAATAACGAGCGCAATAATTTAAAAATAAGTGTAGCATTCAATTTCAACCAATTCACAACAAATAGCCATTTAAGGGTCAATATTGATAGTCGGTTATTTAACTATCAATCAATATTCACAACATCACCCGATTTCAAATAATTTCCCAAATTATTTATTTTCAAAAAAATATCATTACAAGATATAAGTTCCACACTTCAACCATTTGAAAACAAATTTCAAATCAATTTTCACCTTTACAACTTTCATTTCAAAATGGTTCATTTAAACCAATCAAATAAATCCTTACCATTTACTTTAAATTTACATCCCAAATTCGTAAATTTACTTCCACACTTTTAAAAATAAATCAATGTTTATTTTTAAAACAAATTTCCCTTATAAATTATTGTGAATTTACATTTCCAAATATTCACTTTTTTTATACGATTTTTCAAATCGATTTCAATTATTCATTCTCAAATTATCTTTAAAAGATATAATCTCAAAACATTCACTTCATATTGGAAAACATTTCCATACTTATTTAATAATAAGTAATTCACAAATCTATTTATTTCCAACATTTTGTAAACATTCAATATACTTAAATCATAACTAAGTATAAATTTTATTCTTTAAGGAAAACATTCTGTTAAACACATTTATTTGGGTCAAAACGAATGTTACGTAAAACATCATCACGACAACCCAAAATCACTAGTATAGGGATTTGAAATTTAAAATAGATATATAAACCCCAATACTATACAGAACTTTTCCTTTCGGAAATCATTTACTATAACAACAGTGTTCTAGTCCACCATTTCCTTCTATTTCTCGAAAACGTCTATTTCAACAATGAATGTTGAATTCTATGGTTTCGATACTTAATACATTTTAAAACATTTTTGAATCGTTTTAATTCTATTTAAAATATCACTTTTCCAAAATATTTCTTTAATATATTATTCACCGTCGAAAATCGTGAATATAGTTCATTAACCAAATTCAGTTTCTACATATTTTATTTAAAGGATTATCCACTGTCCCAAAATCGTGGATATATCTCCTTTAATAAGCTATAACAATGAACTTATCAAAATAAGTCAATTTCGAATTTATAAAACAATGTTTATAAATTCCATTTATACTTTATAACAACTTTAACTTATAAATTCACTTTATTAACAAATTCTATCCATATCCCATTTACATGCCAAAATCCAATTTATAAGTTAATTACTTATAAAAAAATTATTTCACAAAAATCTATTCATTTTATAACTTCACAATTTATAAATCTATAGATTTCATCCACTTATGAAATCCATTTATACTTCATTTTAATACTTATAACAACTCGTTTTATAATTCCAATATTTTAATTTATAAATATCAATTTTATAAATCTTTTATATAAATCATTTATAATAATTCAAAAATCCCAATTTAAACCATTTTATAAATTAATCAACTACTTATTTCAAAAATCACATTTCGGTTATATTTCACAAAAATCATAATTTTTATAACATAAAAATCTCGACCTTTATTTATTTAAAATGAATCAATTTCAAAAATTAAATTTTATTATGAATTCTCAACTTAAATTTTCAGAAATCAAATTTTATTTTTTTCGGCATCTAACGATACCAAAATATAAATTCGACTAAAATTTAGCCTTTAACGATTTCAATCACAAAGATAATCACGCAGATTATAAATAGATCAACACACAACATTGAAACCAATTCAATCATTTGAGGAATCCAGTTGGATCCCTCCAACCTGTTTCCCTGCATCCAAAGATGTTATCACAATACCAGTTCCACTTCGAGATGAAATATCGCGGTATATGAGATTTATAAAATATTATCAGCTATTATGCGGCGCAATAGGGTCTCATCCGCTATATAATGCGAGAAATCTATTCCAAGTACATATATAATACCAATTCCATTCAAGTTGAAATTATCGCGGTATAGTTTTTAATAATAACATCCGCTTAATATACGGCGTATAGGGTCTATATCAATACAACATATAATAATTATCATCCAATCAAGCAATTTTAAATCTAACTATTTAAAATTTAAATCGAAACAATTCGATTGAGTGAGAAGTTCTCACCTTGAGTTTCCGATAACAGTTGTAGCGTTTTGTTTCCGAATAAAATTAAATGTGCGTTTAATTTTACCCAAAATTTTCACTAGCTCCGAACGACTCCAAACCAGCTCCATTGCGTAGTGCTCGACAAAAAGAAGCCAACGCAATTCGTTTCGTAATTTTTCGACCTTGTATGAACAAGTTATAGTGTTTTAAATATTATACAAATTAATATACAAATTAATTTCTATTTTTTTTTTCTTTTTATAACCTTAACTTATCAGAGCTGCACGTTTTGAAACTAGATCCAGGATGCTCCACATCTTCTTCCTCCCCAATATACACACGCAACCGAGAACCCATACTAGCCGCCACTTAGGGTTTTGAACGCACCCCCCATCGTGTACTTTCAATTCGATCGAACACCACAGTTTTGAAGCCCATCACCACGCCTACCAACGACGTGAACGAGAAGAAGCTCGGCCTTGCCATCGTCGTGAAAAACATGCCCGTTCGTGACGCCTTCCTTGGCCTGTCGCGCCTCCATCAATGCTCAGATGACGATCACAACCGTTGGATATCTAGATCTTGTAATGCTCTTTCATTTTGTAGTTGGAGATTTCTTGTAAATGTGGATGGATTGGACGAACGAGAGGGAAGAAGTGAAGATGACGTCGGCCATTGATGATAAGTGGCTGCTGCTGCTTAAAACCCTAGCTAGGTTTTGTTTTGTGAAAAATAGCAAAATGTAGGTCCTTTTATAGAAAATTTCCAAAAACACTATTCACCCAAAAAAATTCGAACTCCAAACGAAGCGTGCTGGCTGGGGTTTCTTGGGTTTACCCCGCGTTCTGGACATAATGGAATATGTTTCGGAAGCCAATTCGATCATCTGTGCGAGTTACGGCAATAAACGATCAAATTTAAATTAAATCGATTAAACCAATTTCTATGCGTTTTGGCTTGCCTCGGACAAACCGTAAATCCGATTGACACGAAATTTGAAATCTTACATTAATATAACATTACGGATCCGATGAAACTAGTTTCGTCGAAATCCGAGACTGTTTGAAAAATGGCTATTTTCACTAGTCGATTAAATATTAAAATATTCAATTTTCGCGAATTAACTTTTAATTCAGTTTTAAAAGTTCACAAACATTGTTCTAACTCCAATATGATTTAATATAACTTTATAAATCATTTTTAATCACATTAAACCCAATTTCCAATTATTTACGCAATTTCAAATATTAATTTGTCGATTTAATTATCCAATTAAATCCAGATATTCGAAAAATAAATTATTCGACTTACAAATTTTACTTGTTGATATTTAAAATCAATTAAATATCTGAATTTCAAATAATAGAAATTCTGGGTCGTTACAAACTTCCCCCCTTAAAAGAATTTCGTCCTCGAAATTAGCAAGTAAGAAAAAAGTTTTGAAATTCATTAACTTTTCAAAACAAACCGTTCAAATTTGACTTACAAATCTCTTTAAGTGTTTAACTTTTCCAAACATCCAATAGTTAAACCTCTTATAATAACTTTACTAAGTTTTCAAATCTATATATAGTTATTTTTCAAAATCAACTATATCATTTAACCTTTAACTTCAAATCAAAACTTAGTTTTTACAAAAACAAAATTCCAAAAATTTCCAAAAATTTCCTAACACCTTAAATTTTTAGAAAATTTCGCCAAAACCTCCTTTGTACGGAGGAGCTTTTACAATATCACAATAGATATAAATATATATACATTGACCCACATGGTTGGAAAACAGAAAAACAGTTCATATTTCCTATTTTTATTGCGTAGGCGTACCTTTTTAGCATTTTTAAGCAAATAATTTATTTATTTAGCATTTTGCATGACCAAATCCCGCTAACAGTAGCCCCGGTACCTGTACTTACTCAATATAAACACATAAGTGACACATATAAGAAGTTATTAACATTTTACTCTTTTAAACAACTACAACACAAGCATATTAAAAGAAATGCATACTAAACAAGGTCTATAAACAACTTATATGATTTCAACATTACTTGTAATTGTTTACAGCCAATTCATATACAATGACATTCAATTATTTATTTTCAATTAGTTTACATTCACTAATTTACATTCACATTTGGTTCACTTTCAATTCAAACCAATTTCCATTCAATTTAAATTTATTTAACTTCCAATTTGAATTTAATTGCTTTAGCTTTCAATTTTATTCATCCAATTGCATATGAACTTCTATTCAATCAATTAACAATAATCTAACAACCAATGTATATCCAATACACCCGAATTTATCTTACTTTACATCCAACATTCATATTCACTTTGTTTGCCTTCAATTTGATTTAACATTCAATTAGCCTTAAATGAATTTACACTTATATCCATTATTCGATATCAATTCATGACATTCGATTGATTAACATTCAATCCATTTATTTATTCAATTGCTAATTCATTTTGCAAATAAAGTTGAATTTCATTTATATAACTCAAGTTCACATCCATTTAATGACTTCATTTCATTATTTCATTTTGATACCAAAATCAACTTCATTCAGCATCACTTAAGTTATATTCCATTTCAAGTTTCCACTTATAAATCCAATTCAAATTCCAACTCCAAAGTAAATTCTATTTAACTTTTACCAAAGTCAATTTTATCACTTATTCAGATTCATACTTGTTTTGCTTAACAAAGTTGTTTAACCATTTTAATAATTGGTTTTACTTACATCCACACATTTAACAAGTTATACAGCTCATTATTCAACTTCCAAATCTGAGTTAATTTATTTAACTTCCTTTAGTTAAATTTCACATCATATATTTTATCATACTAATTCAAATTTATTTCAACTTTACTAAAGTCAAAACTTTATTATCTCATATTATAAATTCAAAGCTTGATAACTTATATTCATCAATTTCAACATGGATTTTAATTTCAAATTTGTTTATCACAACAAAGTTCAATTTTCAATTTATTTCCACTTACTTGAATTTTCCTGCAAATTTAAATCATTTTTATTTAACTCACAATTCAAGTTTTAATTTAACTAATTCAACTTTTTCTATATCATGGATTAATTAGTTATCATATAAATTTACATGGATTCAATCCATTCAATTTTTATTTTTTCCCTAGTTTGGATTTTTATTAAACTTAATCCCAATCAAATCTCATTTCAACTTATAAAACTCATTTATACATTCACATTACCAATTTCATTCCATTAATGAATTTTATCCCAAATTATAAATCACATTTTTTTACATACTCAAATTCCATTTGTATATAAATTCATTCCTTTGGTTATTATTTCAATATCATCACTCCCAAACAACCAACCAACCATATATTATAAACATTTACAGAAAATTTATTTCCTTTATATACAAAAATAGCTTTGGGTAAAATTATTTCATTTACCCTATTTCAAAACAATACTGTGTCAGTTTATCTTGTTTAAGAGTTTAGAAATCCCTATCGAAACAGTTGGCCAGACTGCACCGACCAGAATCTATAAACAACCAACCGATAAGTCAACACAATACAAAACAATTTCATATTCACTAACAAATACGCTCTCATACCTATTATTACACTCAACTCATTCTAGAGTACTGCTGACTCTATCTCTAATGAGTAATTCCCAACAAAGCCAATGTTGTCATTTAACCATATGCTCAGATACCACATGTAACGAATGCATTTTATCGGGATCCGAAGGTCGGCATTTTTACGTCCACTGTATCAAATGCCGGAAAACCGAATTGTTAGGGTTAAAAAGAAGAGATAGAAGAAAAAGATAGAAGAAGAAAGAAAGCAGAACATAAACAATATCAGAATCTCATAGTCGCAGCGGAACAACATATAATAGATAAATGAATAATCTTTAAAACAAAGGACTATATCAGTTATTACATTATATCACATCATCATCAGAGTATAGAACAACAATATACAGCACAATTGGAAAATGGACGGTTATACAAACATGTCCCTGCAAGTGAATTTACAGCGGAAAGATAATATCATATACAAGTAATACGTCTCGCCATCCAGCTCGCCACTTGAGCTCTATAGCACTTCTGAATCCAGAATAACCTGATAACCTGACTCTAGGCTGCCTGTGTGGAAAATTATAGGCACCCAGAGTTTAGGAAGAGAACAATAAACTCCAGGTCAGTCATGGGACTGGTGTGAGAACTCAAAACAGTTATTTATCTTTTAAAACAACAACACCAAGGGAAGTGGAAATAATATCCACAATGCTTTTGGAAAATGAAAGTACCATAAGGCCTCCCCGTACACACACAATGCAAATGCAGAATTGGAGAATATTTCTCCTTATGATAGTCAAAGATGCTTACTACGCAAAATAAATCATTTTTGATATTATTATTAGTGCATAGTGATGAAAGCATTTCGAAAATAGAATATAAATCTTAGTCAGCATAGACATTCCGAACTATGCCTACTATAGCTACCATCCAAATAGTGGGGCACCACCACAAGTGAATGGCAGGTTCTATAATTAAAACCGTACAAGGCTCGTATTATTTCTTTGGATTTCCAACAAATGGTCAGGCTAAGGAACTTCCTACTGCCACATGGGATCGCCTCAGGCGGGACGTCCCGAGAACTTAACCAGCTCTCTACCAACACAAGGCCGGGTTAACTTTGTAAGTAGGTAACTACTAGACGAATATGCCACCCCCCGGTCCTTTGGGACCTTTATCCGAGAGCCCTCGATCACTAAGCAACAACCACACAGAAAATGAGATCGAAGCAACCACATAGGTTAAGCATTAGGGCTCCATACCTGACACCACCCTTTTCTAGAAGGGAATGACATACCCTAAAGGGCGCGACCCTCATAACCTTACCGCATATTCCTGTTTCGACCATTTCCGGGGTGTGAGGTCTTACGAAGTCTCGTCCACAAAGCTACGCTTTTTCACAATGCCACGCTTTGATCAACAAATGATCAATAAATAATCATCACACAGAAACACTCAGCATGCCACATTACCAAATTGGGAATATATCGCTGATAACCTTCAACTACATAACCTCTGAGCTCGTACGTCTCAGAGAAGGATGTTAAGCTAAGAGAATAAATTCTCTGCCACCAACAGAAATTTATTTGAAAGAAATCTGCTTTATATCTCAAAATGTAATGTCAGACACGTAACCATACAAGTCTGTTCCGGGTTCGAACAAAACCGAAGGCACTTCAAAAGAAGCCCTTGCAATCCGGGTATTCACAATCCCGATCGAATTTCCCATCACAAAGGAAATCTCCATACCGTAGCTAACGGTGCAGAGACAATCGATAGGTCATCCTATCGTTTTCACAAATACGCGGTCATCACCACCGGTCTTCAATGCTATCCATTACATCGTATCACTATTCGGAATGGGTAATTCGGATAACGAGCGCAATAATTTAAAAATAAGTGTAACATTCAATTTCAACCAATTCACGACATATAGCCATTTAAGGATCAATATTGGTAGTCGGTTATTTAACTATCAATCAATATTCACAACATCACCCGATTTCAAATAATTTCCCAAATTATTTATTTTCAAAAAAATATCTTTACAAGATATAAGTTTCACACTTCAACCATTTGAAAACAAATTTCAAATCAATTTTCACCTTTACAACTTTCATTTCAAAATAGTTCATTTAAACCAATCAAATAAATCCTTACCGATTTACTTTAAATTTACGTCCCAAATTCGTAACTTTATTTCCACACTTTTAAAAATAAATCAATGTTTATTTTTAAAACAAATTTCCCTTATAAATTTCCATTGTGAATTTACATTTCCAAATATTCACTTTTTTATACGATTTTTCAAATCGATTTCAATTATTCACTCTCAATTTATCTTTAAAAGATATAATCTCAAAACATTCACTTCATACTGGAAAACATTTCCATACTTATTTAATAATAAGTAATTCACAAATCTAATTATTTCCAACATTTTGAAAACATTCAATATACTTAAATCACAACTAAGTATAAATTTTATTCTTTAAGGAAAACACCCTCTTAAACACATTTATTTGGGTCAAAACGAATGTTACGTAAAACATCGTTACGACAACCCAAAATCACTAGTATAGGAATTTGAAATTTAAAATAGATATATAAACTCTAATACTATACGAAACTTTTCCTTTCGGAAATCATTTACTATAAGAACAGTGTTATACTCCACCATTTCCTTCTATTTCTCGAAAACGTCTATTTCAACAATGAATGTTGAAATCTATGGTTTCGATACTTAATACATTTTAAAACATTTTTGAATCGTTTTAATTCTATTTAAAATATCGCTTTTCCAAAATATTTCTTTAATATATTATTCACCGTCCATAATCGTGAATATACTTCATTAACCAATTTCAATTTCTACATATTTTATTTAAAGGATTATCCACTATCCCAAAATCGTGGATATATCTCCTTTAATAAGCTATAACAATGAACTTATCAAAATAAGTCGATTTTGGATTTATAAAACAACGTTTATAAATTCCATTTGTACTTTATAACAACTTTAACTTGTAAAATCACTTTATTAACAAATTCTATCCATATCCCATTTACATGCTAAAATCCAATTTATAAGTTAATTACTTATAATTTTTTTTATTTTACAAAACTCTATTCATTTTATAACTTCACAATTTATAAATCTATAGATTCCATCCACTTATGAAATCCATTTATACTTCATTTTAGTACTTATAAAAACTCGTTTTATAATTCCAATATTTTAATTTATAAATATTAATTTTATAAATCTTTTATATAAATAATTTATAATAATTCAAAAACCCAATTTAAACCATTTTATAAATTAATCAACTACTTATTTCAAAAATCACATTTCGGTTATATTTCACAAAAATCATAATTTTTATAACATAAAAATCTCAACGTTTATTTATTTAAAATGAGTCAATTTCAAAAATTAAATTTTATTATGAGTTCTCAACTTAAATTTTCAGAAATCCAATTTTATTTATTTTCGACATCTAACGATACCAAAATATATATTCGGCTAAAATTTAGCATTTAACGATTTCAATCATAAAGATAATCATGCAGATTATAAATAGATCAACACACAACATTGAAACCAATTCAATCATTTGAGGAATCCAGTTGGATCCCTCCAACCTGTTTCCCTGCATCCAAAGATATTAGCACAATACCAATTCCACTTCGAGGTGAAATATCGCAGTATATGGGATTTATAAAATATTATCCGCTATTATGCGGCGCAATAGGGTCTCATCCGCTATATAATGTGGGAAATCAACTCCACGTACATATATAATACCAATTCCATTCAAGTTGGAATTATCGTGGTATATGTTTTTAATGAATAATATCCGCTTAATATACGGCGCATAGGGTCTATTTCAATACAACAGATAATAATTATCATCCAATTACACAATCAAGCAATTTTAAATCTAACTATTTAAAATTTAAATCGAAACAATTCGATTGAGTGAGAAGTTCTCACCTTGAGTTCCCGATAACAGTTGTAGCGTTTTGTTTCCGAATAAAATTAAACGTGCGTTTAATTTTACCCGAAATTTTCACTAGCTCCAAACGACTCCAAACCAGCTTCATTGTGTAGTGCTCGACAAAACGAAACCAACGCAATTCGTTTCGTAATTTTTCGACCTCGTATGAACAAGTTATAGTGTTTTAAATATTATACAAATTAATATACAAATTAATTTCTATTTTTTTTTCTTTTTATAACCTTAGCTCATCAGGGCTGCACGTTTTGAAACTAGTTCCAGGCCGCTCCACATCTTCTTCCTCCCCAGTATACACACGCGACCAAGAACCCATAGTAGCCGCCACTTAGGGTTTCGAATGCACCCCCCATCGTGTACTTTCAATTCGATCGACCACCACGGTTTTGAAGCCCATCACCACGCCTACCAACGACGTGAACGAGACGAAGCTCGGCCTTGCCATCGTCGTGAAAAACGTGCCTGTGACGCCCCACCCCGAGACCCACATTAACAAAGAGAATTACTAGGTAATTCTGTCTGCTAATGTGGAGAATAGGGCTGGTTAGGAGCGACCATCTATAATCTTGTCTTAAACATCTACTGCATACGTCGATAAATGCTCTATATTTTTTTTTCTTCTATTTCAAGTGAATCGACATATCCAATAAATGCTTAATAAAAAACTATAGGTGGCTAATGGATCTATCAGAACAAAATACAGTAACAGAATGCATATCACATCACAGAACAATAATCATCATATATATAAATACATATACATAGATACATCCTAGTATGATACGAACTGATACACAAAAGTGGTACAAACGACACACTATAAACATCTAATCAAATACATATCAGAGTCAAGTGGAAAGAAACATATAAACTACACAAAAGTACTAGGCTGATATCCAAGCAGATGCATCAAAGCTAAGTCCTGTAACTGATAGCTAACCTGAAACAACTCGGTCTGACCCGAGTACAAAATACATGGGTCAGTCTAGCTAAAACAATCAGTTAATGAGGATAGGCAATAATATGAAGCATAAGATACAAGGTGATAATTCTTTTCGAATGAGAAAAGGCAACAGAAAGAATACAACCCATGACTTAAGTGAACTAATGTCACTTAAGTATACAAAGACCTCAAAAGAGGGAAATTCAATAATAATGCTCGAATAATATAAACAATCGCCGATGAAAATCTCCAAATCAAAACTCATGAAACTCAATAAGAGTTTATAATCCCCATATTGAAATCACCGTAAAACAACATATATGTGTGTGTGTGTTGTGTGCGCGCACCTTTCTCTAACTCAAGGCTATAAATAAATTCATCATCTCAAATTGGTGAAATCGAAATCACAAACTTATAAAAATTCCCCAGATTGGCCAAATCCCATTTTCATGCCGAAGCGATGCTGCACATGCCATTCTCAGATGGCCGAAGCCTCTGACAAGGTCCCTAACACCTCTTAAAGCAGTTCGTCCTCATGACAAGGTCGCTGACACCTCTTCAAGCCATTTTGTTAGCCCTAACAAGGTCGCTGACACCTCTCTAAGCAGTTTGTCCTCATGACAAGGTCGCTGACACCTCTCCAAGCTATTTTGTCAGCCCTAACAAGGTCGCTAACACCTCCATAAGCAGTTCGTCCTCATGACAAGGTCGTTGACACCTCTCCAAGCTATTTTGTCAGCCCTAACAAGGTCGTTAATACCTCCCTAAGCAGTTCGTCCTCATGACAAGGTCGCTGACACCTCTCAAAGCAGTTCTGTTAGGTAAACATCGTTAATGTGTCACAAACTCACGGATAGGAATCCGAAAAGTGTTAACGTGTGTTCCATACCACTCGTTCGCACTTAGCGATTTACTAGCCGCTAGTTGGTGCCACACTAGGAATATCATAAAAATCAGAAAATCATATCTCACCTCATCTCATTGGCAAGTGGTAAAGAGACACCATACTCGTCTTATCTCATCGACAAATATTAAATGGCATCTTAACTTGTCTCATCTCGTCGACAAGTGAAAACATCGTGACGGTTCCTTATAAACCATAAATCTCAAAATATGAAAACGTATACTCAAGACCTACCTTATATCATTGGCATGTAAATAAAACATCGTGATGGTTCTCATCGACCATACTCTTACATAGGAGATCTCAAACCATAATACTTGTCAAATATTGGCCATCTTAAATAAGTCTAATAAATAGAAATTATAAAACTCAAAATACGCCATAAAATGGCAGAACATCTCAAAATCAATAATCTCAAATAGCTTTGATCGTACAAGTCCTGAATTAACCGAAATAGTAAACGCACATGTCACATACCACGTGTTTTACTAAATCGTTTAATTCTCTTTCTCATACGTTCGAATAGTGTAAAAGTGTATGTTTTATATTTAAAATAGTTTACTAGAGAAAACAAGCTTTTAAAACTATTTTCCGAAAAGATTAACAAAGCCAATATTTGAAATTCCTTTATTATAGGTAGTAAATAGATTTTATATAAAAAAATAATAATTTTAAAACTATATAATAATAATAATTGAAATGTCCATTTATTTCAAATAATCACTTCAAAAATGGTTTAGTGAAAACTGTGCTCGAAAACAATGAAAAACAAGAAAGATAACTCAAGACCGATAACTTGAATTCAATACGAATTCAATTTAAATATAACCCAAAACCAATTCAAATTCTATTTAAATTTGAATTTCAAATTCTCCAAATATAACTATCCTATTAATAGGTATCACAGCTCTCAAAGCAACTCAAAAACAACATCAAAATTGAACAAGAATGAGAGCAAAAATAAGCAAATACAATTCTCAGGTTAATGATTATTATGGCTATCGTTTTGCTATCGGGACAGCAACAAACTAATACAGTTTTGATCAAGATAACTTCAAAATTTCAGAAAACTCAAAACATGAAACTTTTAGAAAAAAGTCTAAGCTTTGGAGAACATCTAAAATTATTGAAATTGGATAAGAAACATGAAAGATATGGCCAAAACAAATTCCAGATTCGAAGTTCGTTATGGCTGTCGTTTTAGCTCCGGGACAGCGATACTTAAATGAACTTTCGTCCATGTAAAACTCAAAATCTAACAAAACACAAAACACAAAAGTTGTAGCAGATAATCTTGTCTTTCCAGAACATCAAGAATCGTCCAATTCGGACATTAAATGAGAAAGTTAAGCTCAAATTACCAATGACATTAAGCACAGAAAGTCACAGTTTTACAGTGACAGGGTAGTAAAGTTTGTCTTAGATTTTCCGACCCATTACTCTATGAATTTGCGAAAGTGTATAACATGAAAGTTATCATTCCAGAACTTCAAAAAAAAATCAAATTCCGACTAAAAACAAAAGAAATATGCTCAGTTTACTGACAGTGATTCATAGATGGACATGCAACAAAAATAAAATTTAGATTTCTAACTTTGCAATCTCAATCTATGCTAGAAAATGTGAGTTTTGATACTCACCTTGACAAAATCAGATCACACTTGAGGAAATCTGAAGAAAATTTGAGCTTTAGCCGTGTATGTGCTTTAAGAACCTGATTTTGTTGTCTTTAACTTGGTTAACTTCAGCAAAGGGGTTGAATAATTTGAAGATCTTGGTTTAGGGTTTGAAGAGGGAAAGGGTTTTCTTAATTTTCTTCTTTGTTTCTGGTTATGTGAAGTTTGTACTATACGTACTTTGTTTGAGGAAGAGAAGCTTCCTCTTTACTTCAGGTTAGAGATAAAAATGGGCTTTGACCCAATAACCATTAATTTGCCTAAATACTAATTATCACCAATTAAACTAAACCTCTTTAATTTAAATCAAAACAACTTATATTTACAAGATTTGAACACAATAAAATCTCATAACTACATTCCTATGTTTTAACAAACATTTTTTTAACGAAATAAAAGATAACTTTTCTCTAAAAATTATTTTCACTATTAAAAACTCTTATTTTAATTAAATACCCAACTTAACACAAATATTTACATATAACACTATTTTTAGTTCCCGAAATTGCGCAAAAAAATATTTTCTTATGTAATAAAATACAACAAACCATTCTCCACCAATTTATGTTCAAAACTTATTTTTAAATCAAATTTCACCTTTTCATTTAAAATAAACATATTTTAAAATTAAATACTTTTTTTCAAAAATTATGAAAAGAGGCAATTGGCAATAAATACAACAATTGTTGCTTTTTCACTAAATAAAATCATATTTCGTTCATCATTCTCACAAATACTCAAGATAAAGTTTTCAAAACTTTATTTTCACATTTTATTTACAAAATTCATTGTTTATCCCAAATAAACAAATATAAAATTTTCAATTATATTTTAGTTGAAAATACTAAATTATAACTACATTTATAATTTAATATTAACAAGTCATCTTCAATGCCAGGGTTGTTACAGTGCCCGTTCGTGACGCCTTCCTTGGCCTGTTGCGCTTCAATCAATGTTCCGATGACGATCACAGTCGTTGGATATCTAGTCTTGTAGTGCTCTTTCATTTTGTAGTTGGAGATTTCTTGTAAAAGTGGATGGATTGGAAGAACGAGAGGGAAGAAGTGAAGAAGACGTCGGCCATTGATGAATAAGTGGCGGCTGCTGCTTAAAACCCTAGCTAGGTTTTGTTTTGTGAAAAATAACAAAATGTAGGTCCTTTTATAGAAAATTTCCAAAAACACTATTCACCCAAAAAAATTCGAACTCCAAACAAGCATGCCGGCTGGCGTTTCTATGGTTTACCCCACGTTTCGGACACAATGGAATATGTTTCGAAAGCCAATTCGGTCATCTGTGCGAGTTACGGCAATAAACGATCAAATTTAAATTAAATCGATTAAACCAATTTCTAGGCGTTTTGGCTTGCCCCGGACAAATCGTAAATTCGATTGACACGAAATTTGAAATCTTACAATAATATAACATTACGGATCTGATGAAACTGGTTTCGTCGTAATTCAAGACTGTTTGAAAAATGGCTATTTTCACTAGTCGATTAAATATTAAAATATTCAATTTTCACAAATTAACTTTTAATTCAATTTTAAAAGTTCACAAAAATTGTTCTAACTCCAATATGATTTAATATAACTTTATAAATCATTTTTAATCACATTAAACCCAATTTCCAATTATTTACGCAATTTCAAATATTAATTTGTCGATTTAATTATCCAATTAAATACAGATATTCGAAAAATAAATTATTCGACTTACAAATTTTACTTGTTGATATTTAAAATCAATTAAATATCTGAATATCAAATGACAAAAATTCTGGGTCGTTCCCTCGATCTTCAACATCCCAGCCTCCTCCAGCATCATGCATGACGAACAACACTAAGCCGGTCATCGAAAATCGATGAGAATGCAAAAACTGATCAACTCAGAAATTTTCGACATTCACACACTTAAATATCAACATATTTATATCAAAATTCATGATTTTCCAAAACGAATCAGATTGTAAACTCTAAACATGATTTCCAAACTTTTGATTTTTGACTTATATTTGATTATCTTTGTAATTATTATTTTTGAAATAATTACATAATATAAATTATTGAAACCATTTTTAAAAATGATATTACACTATTACAATCATTTTCTTTTTAGAGATTACAACCTAAAATAGATTATATAAAGAGAAATTGAATTTATTTTGAATGGGTTAGATCCTGTAGTACAAACAGAGACATATGTATATACATATACATGCATGCACAGGCTTTCATATTTATATATAGAGTATTCCAGTTAAGAACAACCATGCAAATCATATTTTCAATATCACTTCATAATTTTATCACATGCAACAATTTTTCAACTAGATTTAAACTTTGAAAAGTTTTGTTTACTCACTTGATTTTGGAAGAACAGAGAACATGCTTTATTTTCTTAATCTGGAACTGATTGATTTTGATCTATATTTGATGTTGAGTCTGCTTAATGACTGATTTACTTGTTGATTTGAATTAAAGCTTGATTTATATTGAGTTGAATTCTTGCTCGGGTTGAAGATTGAAAAACTAATGTTGTTTGTTTTGATTTTTCATTTGTTCTCTTGTTTTGGTTTTAGAGAGGAAGAAAAGAGTTGAGGAAAAAAAATGAGAAAATGTTTTACTGAAACCAGTTTATTCTCTAAACATTTATTATATAAATAATTACTTTTTTTAAAAGAAACAAATGTTGCCACTTGTTAAAGCATGGCATATATAGGTTACAAATGTTAATGCATGTTTCTATTATTGTACAAATGTCAAAACCGTTTTTTTAATTGTTTTCTTATGTCTTTTATATTATTTATGTATTATTTTTATATTAATTTAACCATTATGTTTTCAAATTATATATATATACACACACATAAACTTATTTCAAATATCAAAGAAAAGTGTTTTAAATCTTTTTACTTAAATCTTATTTTATCTTAAGCTAAAATACTTTTAATAAATAAATATATGTATAAATAATATTTTTAGTGTTTATAATTATAAAATTTAACTTAAAATAGCTTTGAAAATTGTTCCATTGAATTTTAAAACATAATTTCCAAATCACAATATATATATATATATATACACACGTTAAAATTTGAAAACATATTTTTATTAAATTCAAACCAAAAACTTCCTATTCACAATGTACATACATACATTATAATTAGAAAACACTTTTATTAGCTTTGAAAAGATAAATTTGCCAAATTAAATTATTTATATAAGAAGATTATCAAACCAATATTGCTAATTTAAATAATTATAAAGGAAGATTATCAAATTTCTATTGCCAAAATTCCAGGTCATCACAATATACGAGGAGGGTGATATAGGAAAAGAGTATAATCCCTAAATATAACCCTTCCATTCCCGTTTCCTCCCCCACTTCATTATTCACAAAGGAAATCAAAGGGTTAAGGTTGGCCATAAACAAAGTATCCAAGGAGAAGAAAAGCTAGGAAATCAAGTAGGAAACTTAGGGGAATTAGATCAAATTCAAATTTCAACCTTCTTAAACTATTCAAGGTGAATAATACTTATGTGTCTCATGTTTTAAGTATTATTTTTTATTTTAAGTATAAATCCAATTCTTTTGCTTATATTATGTCATGCTATGATAATTTGAATGAATATATACTTAGTGGCGAGTTTATAAAACTTATTTATGAAATTAAGTGATATGTTTGAGTTATAAAACCTATCATGTGACATCCAAATGACTTAAGATATTGATATGATGTTAGAAACATTAATTTAGAAATGGGTTTTTGATTTCATAATTTTATAAGGTTGGAAAATGGTTTATTTTTGGTTTAAGTATTAAATTATGGTTTTGGATTCGAAAGTTTCATATGTTAAAGAATAGAGTAAATTAGATTTATTATGATTTTTTGGATTTATCCCATGAGCTTATGATTTTATATAAAATTATTAGGCTGCAAAAGCATATTATTTATATTAAAACTTTAATATAAGTTAATGGTTTGCAAACTGTTTTGCGATAGAGAGATTTTGGTAATGGACATTCCCAAAAAGAATTATTATAAAGTATTTGTTAACCAATAAAACTTTGAAAAACCATAGGGGTTGGCGAAAAAGAACTTACTTTTATTAGCATATAAGCAGTTTTAATATTAATTACGGAAATGCCATAGTAGAAATGATGACGTCGTCATTCCTCTTCATCGCCGCTGTGACTTCGATGTTAACGAATAGTGATGTGCATGATATCACCTGTATTGGTATGTAATGAATCAGCTAGGGTTGAAGAGGTTCAGAGTCGGCACCTTCATCGTCGACGCCAACCTTGTTGCATGCAGTGCTAAAGTGCCACCTTATATATATATATATATATATATATATATATAAGGGTATGGGGCACATACCCATAACTTCGCTAATCCAATTGCTTATGAAGTACTTATAGAGGCAATAATGACATTACATGTTTTAAACATATTGACTTCGACTCTATAGGCAACTATGCCGCTATTAATTATTTCAAATTATATTGTCGTGTGATATAACTTTGTTTTTAATGGTTGTCGCATTTAATCCTTAACACCTATTTACAAAGAAGGCTACGTCGCTGCATTTTATCACTTCGGCACTAATGATGTCACTTATATTCTTTAAGGCATTGACGCTGAGACCCATTAATGCCGCCGAGTTTCTTTCAAGGTTTTGATACGAAGCAGTTGACTTTGACTATATGCCTTTAAGTTTTATAAATAAAGGACTTCAACATATTTTGAGAGGTGAAGATCCTCCTCGGCTGTATTCTTGCCGCATTTATCAATATAAAGATTTTATGTTGTTTTGGCCTTTTGGCCTAAGTTTTGAGGGGCGAAGACCCTCGTTAACTACGTCGTTGCCTTGTTTTATCAATATGATGACTTTATATCGTTTTGGCTTTACAACATATATTTTTGTAAGGCGATGACCTTAAATGACTTCGAACATTATCAATATTATTTTATAAAAGAATAAACCGTGGCATGATTATTTTGGATATAACAAAGGGCTATATCTCCTTGTTTTGAAAGTATGATTTCAAGGGTTAAGTAAATCATAAAGAAAGTGTTTTCAGGGAAATAAAAAGGTATTTAGCCTAGAATTTTACTAAAGAAATTATTGTTCTTATCACTTTTGCATAAATTGTGATAGGATGAATTGACCAAGATACTAGAAAGCAGAGGGGACTGATGTAGGTTAGCACCCTATACTTCAGCTTTTAGCCCCTATTTGATATAAGTCTTAAATTCCAGTGTGTAGGGCTTTATTAAGGGTTAGACAAAAGATAGGTTTACACATGGAAATGAATACACAAAGGCAAGGTAGATTATAGGTTGGTCTGCCACACCTTTAGGTTCATAGTAAGCCTAGCAAAACTATGAGTCTGATAGATAGTCAGGTAAACACTATGATAAGTGTATTTGGACAGACCGTCCAGTTTTCTTCTAACAGTCGGTTAGAAAATTTGGTATATCTACTAGGCCCTGGGTCATCCATGTAGGTTGGTAGTAACCCAGTAAAAACTGACCACTAGGATGGATTGTCGATTGATTTGACAGATAGTCATGATTACCTATGTAGCATGCATGCACATTATTGTTATATTGTTTATTTTAAACAGTTTGGTTACAGGGCTTTGATTTGGTAAAGGTATATTTTAAAAGGTGATATTAATAAGGGGAAAACCAGTTCCATTCAACGGTGTGGTCTTACTGAATATTTATAAAATCGAGATGGCATATTATTATTCACAGCAGGATTTTTGTGTGACTCAAAATTTATGTTTTCCCCTTAAACTCTCGGGAACTCTAAATTTGATTTGAATAGGTCGAGAGTAAGGGCTTTACAGTTAAGTAGGATTTGTCAAATAAAGCTTTTAGAGACATGCAGGAGGCAAAGCTAGCTATGTAGGAGTCTATTTGTTACTATTATCTATTGTATTATGTTAGTTTTTATATGAATGTATTGATAATGGATGTATCTTTCTATTTAGTGACTTTAATAAACAAAAGTGGCATCTTCATACGTCGCTCTTGGAGTATTTTGTAATAATTGTATTTATTCCAAACCTGTAAAACGTTTGGGATTATGTAACAAATATGAAATATTATCTTTGAAATGTAATGAGAAAATTTGCTTTGAAATTATGTTTAAAATTATTTCATATTCTTGTACTTTTGATATTATGGATACCATTAACATAGCCGCATTTTATCATCGAGACTTAATAACTATGGATGACTACAGAATCCATGGCAGTTAGTTTTGAGCCTTAAAATTGGGGATGTTACAAGGATATTTGTTCAGGCGTAGCATCTTTCTCTATTTAGCTGTCAACTTATTGGTGACCATAACACATTTATTTATTGGTTGGTGCGATCTTTACATTTCTTAACTAGTCTCTATTGATTGTTTCGTTAATGCGTTACTCTCCAAAATTTGCTTCATTATTGCCATCAAATCTACGAAAATTTATTAGATAAATTACATAACATCACATATGTTCTTATACATTTAATGGATTGGTATATTATATTTATCTAGTAAGGCTCCCATTAGATTCTAAATCTCTTGAAAACCTTAAAAGATATATAGGAATTTCTGAAAATTATTTAATGGGTATTAGGATCAAGTTATCATGTTACTACAACTTTGAGGGTGCACAACAAATTGTAGTACCATAAAGGATAAGTAACACTTAAATAATTATCTCCCCTATATAACTCCTAACCATATATTCATTTTCTCCTAATTTATTTTATGACCTTGAGGTGCTCAACAAATCGTAAGGTGCATTAGACATTCGAGACCCATCATTTCGTGATAACCTAAGTGAAACGACCCACCATTTTCAATGCCTAAAATTAGGTTTCACTATTAATTTCAAGCATAAAAGATAGCGGCTCATTTGGTAAATAGGTTAAATACCAAAAACCAGCCATGTGGATAATCTCACAATGTAAGATAATTTAGAAATATGTATACCAAACAAGTGTTAATTAAAAATGTAATATTTACTGTCGCTTATATCCATGATTATATAAATCAACTATTCAATAAAATCAACTATTTAGATTATAAACAATACGATTATATCGAAACGAAAGCATGTCCAAAAGGATAACCTACAGATACAACGTTCCTTTCCTTCCCTGTCATTCCTATCAACCTAGAAATTCCATAAGAATATACAAATATGCATATAATAAGAAAAGGAAAATGGCATTAAACGTTTTAGGACCGTGCCTTATCCTTTACACTCCATCCCAACTTAAGGGATATGGTGGATATTTCATAGGGGAAGACTGCCTATATATCCTTTTGGGATTAAGCCCACATAGTTCTATTTCCTATTCTTCTCCCACATCAAATACTTGCTAGCACATAATAATACATAGCATTAGTATCCATAAAAGCTAATATATGTAGAAAACATCACATGCTATAATGTCACGGCATTCAATAATCATAAATATAGGTAATAGTAAGAATAACAACACACGACCCTTAAGTAAGCATCACATAAATCTGATAATGCTCAATGTCAAACTCAAACATCAGACCCAAATCAACATCAGACCCAAATCACTAGCAATAAATATCATCATATGTGTACTAATCACCCATCATTAGCACAAATTCAAGCATAAATGCAAGCATAAATCCACTAAATAGGTACTAATCGCTCCGTATTAGTAACTTAACATCAGACATATTAAATTAATGTTGATTACTCTATTTTGAAACCATAAATGACACGATATCCGCATAGTAAGAATGGTAGGACATCGTGTAAATCATCCTAATGTGATTCCATCTCAAAAAGACAAACATATATGATAAATCCAACCAACAATTAACATATATGCGATAGCAATCCAGAATGGTGCAATCACCTATTATTTTCACTTCATTATAAAATCATTTTATTATTGTTTATTATAAAAATATGTTAATTTTTATTAGCTCAAAGCAATAATTTTCTTCTCAAAATGATATACATTTCTAAATCCATCATGTTAAAATATTACTCGAAATACCACAAAGCTTTATTATTCAATTTAAAATAATAATTTATGCCTAATTCTATTCAAAACAATGATACTATTATTGTATGTTAAACAATAATAATATTTTTAATCATCTTGTTATTGCCCATACCCACTTCATGTTTTTCTTTAATGAATCACTTTATTACAGTTTTAACCCAAAAATAATAATATTTTACATTAATCTTAAAAACCATTTTATTAGTACTATCCTCCTCCATACATAATAAGTTATCTTATCCCAAAACCAATTAATATTTATTCAAACATCTGAGACTTCGTTATAAACTATTTTTAGCGCTATTTTATTTTAATCTCAAAAGGTAATTATAATAATAATAACAATAATATTTTACCATATATATTTGAAAGTAAAGTTGTTATTTTCATCGAAAGACACTAACTCGCCTTAAAGTCCTTAGAATTACATATTTTAATTTGTTTGAGACAATATTAATAAAGCACTTAATTAACTTTAGTATGTGCCATCATTATTTATTTAAAAATACTTATTCTTTTTTCTACAAATAACTCATTCTAATATACATTTACCAACTTTTAAAACCATTTATTACAATAATAATTTTTTTAATTGACTTGAATACATTTTACAGTTATTTATCTAAGTATTATGTCTTCCCTTTTAATAATAAAAACTTTCGTTTTAAACCAACTTAAAATGTTTACCACAGTGATGTTTTAAAATGTTTCATACATTAATTATTTAATAATAATCACCTATGAATTTCCCAAAAAATCATAATTGATAATTTACATCCATATTTACCTAAAAATTAAACATTTAAACATAGACCAATGATATAAAATAATGTGGAAATAACATGTAATGTAAAATTTAGCCCAATCACTATAAAGATTCAAACATGCCAACATGCATAAGTAACCAATGATATAATCATCCAATATATAAATCCAACAAAAAAAATTCATAAAGTATTGATCTACTCACCTTAGAAGAAGATTTACCATAACCTATTGCAAATCAATAAAGAGTAGCTTCTTCCTCAATTTTAACCAAAATCTCACTTAAATCTTGAACAGATCAGTTTTGAATATATTATTGAAATCTCCAGTCCTTCCTCACTTATGCCTTTTTAAAGTTTTTCCTATACTTCTCAATCTTCAATATTTTTTTATTATTACTAATATTTTTTTCCTTTTTTCTAAAATTTAATTTCTTTCCTTTATTTTTATTATAGGATTTGTACTAATGATAGTTATGTAAAGAGGATGAGAGGAATGAGAGAGGAAATTGTAACATATGAATACATTTAATTTTTATTTATTGAAGCTTTTCTTAATGTTGCAAATTTTATTTCTAATAATTATAGAATAAATAAGTTAACATTCACTAATGCCAATAGAGTAAATTAATTAATAGCCTAAGCAATTAATTTCTTAGAATGTTCATAGAGTAAATTAATATACATTCAAATTTCAAATTCAACAAAATTTTAATAGACCTTTATAATTAAGATATGGAGAATATATATTTTTACACTAAATATACATACATTTATATAAGCCCCATAAAAGGAAACTTTAAATAGAGAATATAATACCAACAACCTTATTTGTTAGAATTCAAAATCATTAAATTATGATTTTTTTTATTTTAGGTGTACATGTATAAAGATATATGTACATAAAATAGGTGTATATTCCATATATTCTACTCGATTTAGACTAAATTCCCACAAGTTAATTTGAATAAATTCCATATATACATATGCATAAATATGTGTATATATAAATATATCTTCCCTACACATCTTGTTTTCTATAAAAACTAAAAGATTATAGCCAATATAAATTTAAATCCTAACTCTGTAATTGTAATCCACCCTCTCAACCAATACACAACTATTGTTTTTGTTAATAAGTTAATTGGTTTGGGCATTTCAACTGTTTGGTCCAAAGGTGTTTTGCATAAATCATTTAAACTTACAAAATTAATATCCTCTTAATCTTAACTCTTAATATAACAATTGTGTAGTCCAAATCAACCTTCTTGAAAAGATCTACACAATGGTTATAAGTATAGCACTCAAACATTAGAATTTTTCTAAATTTGTTCTTAATTTATTACTCAACTATTTAGCATGATTTACAATTTATTGTTTGAACAAGTACATGCAAATCTACATGTCATTACACTAAGGGCAGTGTTGTAATCCTTGAGGGTGCTACAAAAAGTTATAAAATATTCTTAACAATCAAGGGAAAATATAAGCATTACTGATTTTCCATGGCCTGAGGGTGCTCGACAACCATAAGTATATATAGTACCTTATTTATATTATAAATGATAGAGATCAACTGATGTGCACATAAATGTGCATATTTTTACTTCCATATTTTATCAAATTTATTTAAATAAATGAGCACATATGGTATTTTACACGTTTAAACCAAAATTTAAATTATTTTCAAATCATCATTTATTCATCTTTGCATATTTTATTTTTATTTGGATGAAATTGGATAGAAAAATACGAAGAGGCTTCATGAAAATATGCATGCACAAAAGAAAGCAAATGAAGATGGAAATAAATCAATTCATGAAATCATGGAGGACTCCACCTACCCACTTACCTTAATCTACAATTAGAAGCTAGCGCAGATGTTAGTGGGGGTTAAAGTTACAAGCACACTTAATGGAGGATTAATTAGAAGCTAATGATAATTTGGTGCGACACTTTCTCAATGGCAATTTGAGTAGTCCCTTAAAATAAGGATTAGAATTTCAAACTTATATAAATAACCCTTATGTTTCATGTAATGAAACTCTTTGCACCTCCTCTTTAGTTAGTTTAGTTGTAGGCACAAATTGTAAATCTAAACTCTCTTTCTCTCTTTCATGGCTTCTTAGCCTCTTTCTCTTATGTAATTTTTTTATGCAATTTAATTTCATACTCTTTTAATTATTGTTCTTTATTTTATACAATTAGTATAGTTTTATTTCGTGTAAGTAGATTGGTTCTCCTTTTATTTTAATTAGAGCTCTTTTTTTGTTTGTTTTATTTTATGTTGCACTCTATATTTGTTGAAATGATAACAAATATGAGAAGCTAAACCCCTTCAATTTAGGTGTAATGAAGCACTTTTAATCACGTAGATTCAACATATTTGTTAATTTTAGATCTCTTTCCGAGCTTAATGGAATGTTTGATGTGGTAATGCTTTTTTGTTCAACTTTAAATTTGATAGTCTATGTTGTTGACACCAAATATGCTGTGTTAAACAAACATAAACACAAATTACCTCTTTATCTGCGTTTGATGTTGGTAATGAAGTGGATTTTAGAATTAAAATTCGATGTTCTATATTACTAATCAATAGTAAATAGATCATGCTTAGAATAGATTTATTTTTAACTTCATTATCATTTTATGAAAGTTAACAAGTGGTTTGAAGGGTGTGTTAAACTTTGATAGTTTATGTTGGGCTAATTTATAGCATAAATAGACCATACTTATCATAAACACATCAATTAAATTCACTAATGATCAAAAAAGAGAGATCATAATTTCATCATGTTGATTTTTGTGATCATGTGAAGGGATTGTCTTTAAATTGTCTTCTACTCTCATATTTTTATTCCCTTTCTTTCGTTAGTTTTTTTCACTAGCTCAAACAACTTCAAACTCTTGGTTAATTTGATTGAGTAGAATTTTAAATCAATTCAATTTCCTGTGGATCGGTCCGTACTAGCCATGTACTAAAATTGTACGCCTTGCGCTTGCGACTATTTTTATTACAATTTTTCGGTGATTTTCCAATTCAATAGAAAATTAGCCGATTCAACAAGTTTTTGGCGCCGTTGCTAGAGAATTAGTTTGACTTTATTTCTATTCTTTGAATTATTTTTATTTGATTTTAATATGTGTTAATTGGTCCATTGAATTGCATTTTTTTGTTGTTGTTTGATTTATGCTTTCATTTGATTTGTGTGCATGTTTTTTGTTTATTTTGCATTTGCATTTCTATTTAAAAAAATTATTGTTGTGTGTTTGTTTGTAATTTTTGTTTTTATTTTGTTTGTATGCTTGTTGTTTTTTATTTGCATTTCTAAGAAATATCGTACACATGTCAAAACATTTTTTTATTCATTTCATTATTCATATTTGCACACACATTTTCAACGGTTTATAAACATTTTTGCATACATTTAACTATTACTACCACCCATCCAGTGCATATCACTTCTGTGCACTGCACACCCTCCCAATTGCTGCCACCAACACTACTGCCCCCATCCATCGACAACCATCTCCTCACCCACATTCAACAACTTGCATACTTACTGTCAATACAATTCACTACAACATAACTTCAACTGTCACTAATTCACTCCCTTTGATCAACCATATACACTGAAAATACACTGTGCACACAGCAATTTCTATCACTCCAAAGCTCAAACACCCAACATCCACACTCAATACCACTCAACATTGCCACCAACTTACTGCACATACATTTTCTACCACTGCTGCACTATTGCTAATCCTCCATCCCCTCACATACATACATACAATCTCACCAAGCAACTGCACATCACTGCACTTCTCTGTGCAACATTCACAAATCTCCTTGCAACCTTCCTCTTCTAATCAACAGTCAAACTTCATCATACAACAACAGCCTCACTTCCACCATCCAATTGCTATAACAACATCCTCGCACACATACGACAAAACATCTCTGCCTTCCAACTACATACAACCTGATCACATCACCTTCAAACCACCATCTCTCAACAACATATGTGCACTACCATCACAATCAACATCTTCTACCTCTATCATTAACTCACTTCCTCCCCACTATTTCATTTCCTACCACCTGGTGTTACATTTCATCCCCACAACGACCAAACTTCCACACATACTGGTCTGTGCAAACTGTTCTAACATACTTCTTTAAACTTTTCCACCAAACACTCTTTACAACCACCATACTTACATTCACGAAACAGTGCTCAACATAACCTGAAAAATTGGTAAAACTCAGTTTGAATTCTTATTAATCACCAACATCGATATTTATAATACATACCCAAGACTCTATCTTATGGTAACTCTAGAATTGCTGAAACAGCAGGAAATCTTCCGATGATATATCCCCTATTACATACCACTCATAACATCTAATCATATATTCTAAATATATCATAATATCTTAATCATATATTCTAAATATATCATAATATCTAATCATATATTCTAAATATATCTCAATACCCCCCCTCAAGTTGGAGCATGAGATTCAAAAATACCCAACTTGGAGAGAAGAAAATCAAATTGAGTCATGATGAGAGCCTTTATAAATATGTCCGCCAACTGTGACGATGTCGAGACATGAGTAGGAGATATCAAACCTTCATTGATCGCATCACGAACAAAGTGACAATCAACCTCGATGTGTTTCGTCCGCTCATGCAAACCAGGATTCTTTGCTATATGTAACGCTGATTCACTATCACAAAATAATTTAATAGCTTTAGGATGATGCACACCCAAACTCAATAAGATCCCATTTAGCCACTTCAATTGGCAGGTAATTGCAGCCATAGACCTATATTCGGCTCCGCAGAAGACCGAGATACCGTATGTTATTTCTTTGTCTTCCAAGAAATAGGAGATTGGCCAAGAAACACAATCCAACCTATCGACGAGCGACGAGTAAAACGACAAGTCGCCCAATCCGAATCACACCAACCTTCCCAGGTCAACTCACTGTCAGCACGGAACCAAATACCCTGACCCGGAGTCCCTTTCAAATAACGCACATCCCGAAGAGCCGCTTTCCAATGTTCAATTCGGGGTGCTTGCATAAACTGAGATAAAATATGAATTGAATAAGCCAAGTCTGGTCGACTAACCGCATGATAAATCAAACGACCCATAAGTCGTCGGTATGATTCAGGATCAAGTAGAAACTCTCCGGTTGCAAGACCTAGCTTATGATTTTGTTCTATAGGGAACCCAATCGGTTTTGCCCCTAACAAACCTACTTCAGAAATAATATTCGAAGTATATTTGCGCTGACATAAAAACAAGCCTGATGAACTACGTGCAACCTCAATCCCCAAAAATTATTTGAGATTTCCAAGATGTTACATTTTAAAACAGACACTAAGATAAGCTTTGAATATGGTAAGCGCAGTAGAATCATTTTCAGAAATAATAAAATCATCAACATAAACTAAGACATTAATCTGAACACTGCCTTTACTAAATGTAAAAGAGAATAATTAGAGTAAGACTGAAGAAAGTCATACCTTTCAAAGTCGACACCAATTTTTCAAACCAACATCTTCACTACCACAAAACAGGCCATTTGCATCGGTTGTTTACCCCCCTTTTGCATCAGTTCAACAACCGATGCATATGCAACCGATGCAACAGGCTTAACACTTTTGCATCAGTTCTGAAACCGATGCAAAAATGTCCTTTTTGCATCGGTTGTTACTAACAACTGATGCAAAATATCATGGTTGGTTGCTTGAACACAGCCCCCATGTTGCATCGGTTGTAATGAAAACCGATGCAATAAAGGAACTTGTTGCATCAGTTGTTGTTGAAAACCGATGTAAACTAATCCCTCTATTGCATCGGTTTTTTATAACAACCGATGCAAACTAATCCCTCAGAAACCATTATTACAGTACTCAAATAGACTATTTATATATATATTATTGATAATCTTTACATATAAAAAAAACATACACAAAAAATAAAAATAAAAAGATTATTTCATTATCATTTACAAATTCTGCTTTGGTTTACAAATTTCACAACAGACATATCTGCTTACTGCTACCAAAGAAAGAAAAAAGAAACTCAGTCAGACATCACGAACCACTTACGACTTTGCCAAAACAACAGGATCGCACACTGCTACCAAAAGTATTATTTCAGTTGAGCTTCTTGATGGATCGCACACTGCTACCTGCAGACACCCAAACAACAGGATGAGCTATAATGTTCCTATGTGACTATTAAGTTGATCTAAAAAAAAATATGCAATAGTTCAACAATGAAAAAAGTGATGAATAAAAACGAACAGAAGACTAACATTGCTCGTAATTAACGCTACACTTATTGTAAGAGGTAGCACGAATGACCAAGCAAATGAAAACACCAATGTAATCGTCCCTTATTGTGTACGCAGCTGCAGGATAAAATGTAACATCCTGCCGACAAGGTTGTTACGGGGGGGCTAGAATGTTGACACCCTTGGTTATAGCATAAAAATTATAGCAAGTACATTTTGTTAAAGAGCTACCACCTCGAATAAAATATGTTTAACTAACATCAATCATCCTTAGTTGCTTACAATGAAAGTGACACTAAGCTGATCTAATATCTCCAAATAAATTATAAATCACATCATGTTTATTACATGTATTCATAGCATACACAATTTCAAATAAGTAGATAGTGTGTTCTACAAAATATAACCTATAAGTTTTATCATAACCACGTTGCATTGATGTCATCATAACATGCCTCATTAGTCATTATCATATAGAGCTCTTATTAATTAAATTCTTTAACAGCTACCACTCTGAAATCACATAGAAACAAATGTAGTAGGCAGAAACACTTTGGTAAACTCAGTTACGTAAAAGAGCAGTAGTACCCAAGCCCATATGGTTGCTATATAAACTTCGTAAGTTGGTATTCAAAATAGGACATAAGTAGCAACCTAATATTAAGTTTTTAAGTGAAAATTAACCACGAACTAATTTCAACTTAATCAGAAAGAAGAATGGCAACTTGTAACATACTATTAAATCGAATGAGTAAATCAATTTGAGTTATCTAAGTTTAATGAGTTAACCTTTACAGTAGTAGAACAGCTACAGATACCTTTTTTTATAAAATTTAACATTATTTTCAAACTGAGCAAGAAGTAGCACCGACCATGAATTTGGCATAAAAATTAAAAGGCTTAGCCCACACAATTCCTATCCTTTAGTTAACCTGCCACAACCGACGCTTGCAACCAAATGAATGCCCTAATTCTACTCATCAACATTGAGCGAGTGTGCCAAACATTAAATCTACCAAAGACGAACTTTATTTCGGACCGTAAAATATGAGGAGAACTAAAATTTGAAACTATGATATTATTTTATTTGAAAGCGGTGGACATTTTGAGATTTGGGGAAAAATTTATTACTTTATATCTATTACTTTACAAGAAAGCAGGTGCCTTTCTCTTTCACGACGCACATTTTGAGACCATACCTCAAATTTATTACTTTATATCTATTACAAGTACATTTGGCTAGAAGGTTGCACAAGTAGTTTGTGCGAAAATAGAGTTGCGCACACACAAAGGAACAATAAATTAGAGTAAATGAATTAGATTATTAGCTACGACATACAAATATATAACTAGTTATGTTACTTTATGGATGGGCTGTTATGCTAAGGATAATTAATTGACAAGCATATAATTCTCAATAGAAAATAAAAATACTATAGTTGTGTAGCAGTCGATTAGCTATAAGGAGAATAATCCTATGTATTTCATTTTTACATGAAATATATGCAGTTTTCTAGTATTTTCTGTATTTTTTTGTTAGTTCCTTTTCCACTCACCTTTCCCTTCTATCTCATTAATTTTTACCTTGCCATGCTAAAAGATGTTAAATAAAACTAGGTTAAATCCTCACAATGCACTAGTGTGAAGACTATCTCTGCCACCAAGCATTTTGCTCTAAGTGCGATTACTTTCCCAATGAGCCCAACTTATAAGATGAAGTTGAGATCTTTCATGTGAAAATTTTCCCTTGAGTATAGTAAATCTTCGTCGTATCTAATCTTTATATACTTTCTTTTGCAAAAAAAGGATGGGAAGACATTCCAAACTATGAATGCGTTTCATCACAAAATGGGTTACAAGTTCAAGTTAGCCTATATAGGGATAACACACAAAGGAAGCCTGAACACAATACCAAAAATCTAGCACAACAGCAGCCATATTGACAACAAAACGATACAAATAAGGGACAACCACTTTTATCTAACGAACTAGCAGAAAATGTTGCAATGACAGTAGTTATGGTGGTTGGGAAGTTGATGATCATCCTGATGATGTATGTAATTCAAAAAATGCTAAAAACGCAGCTTGTGAAAGAAGTACTAGAGATGGCTAGTTGAAAATGAGCTTGTTGTATCACAGAACATATCCCAAGAATCCAGTTTATCGTTTAAGGCAAATAACATATTCAACCAACAATAACAATTACATAGACAACAATACAAAGGATCAACAAATAGTTATGAAAATAGTAGCACTTTGCGGAACTTTTTATCAACTAATTTTTGTCACCCAAATTACAAAGAGATAACTTATTTCTTTACTGGTTTTATTGATTTGTTTTCAGATTTATATCAAAAAATTGATACATTTTTACAACCACGTTTGATAGTTAATCCGTGTTCTGTTCCTTGAAATAAATAAACATTCCACGAGGCAAATGTCCAAGGAAAATGCATGAAACTGGACGGTGTTATGCTATAGAGATAAAGCATTTTCTTATTTAATCCCGCCTTTCCAATAAAACGTATAACAGATTTGGATTTATATATGTATTCGTTATACTGTCGTTGATTCAGCAATTTGTATTGGAGCACTTTGAAAGCACCAATGCAATTTCGTCAAACAGAAAAATTACACTGATGAAATTGGAAATAGCATCAGTGCAAATTCTTCTAAGTAACTAAAATACATTGGCATGGTAAGAAATTGCATCAGAGTGAAAAAATAATTTACCGTCAGCATGGTAGATTCGGGTCTAAATTTGAAATTAATGTTGAGATGAGTCTAATTTTTGAACTAAATTGATCAAGAAAACCCAAATAAACAATCAGCTAAAATGATAAAATGTTTCTTACCTGAACCTGACTCTCTTGAGATCAGTTACACCACCAGGTAAAGAAGTTAGAGTTATGTAGACGCCAGGTTCATCCTGCTCCACACATTCAGTTTCTTGATTAGATTCTATATCTGGTAGCTTGCTTCCATTTCTTATTGCTTCTGAATGACCATTTACTCCATTTATGCAAGGGTTGTTAATGGCATTTTATCTCTATATTTTAACTTTGTATTGCACCAAAAGGAACATCTGTTTCAGAAATATGAAGAAACAAAATTAATTTACAAATTATTTTATCTCTTTTGTTTTTACCGAGTTGTATTATGCTTTCTTATATGGAAGTTAGCAAGCAAGCCACCTACATGTTGATTGTTGTTTAGAACTAATAAATTTTAAATTCGAAAACATTTGCATGCATTTTCATTCATAGTCTAGTTGGTTCAAAGCAATAGGTATAGTGCAAGATCTCACAAGCGAGTAAGTAGATAATTGTTCAACGCAACAGAAATGAGAAGCAGAATCAAAGTCTCACCCCATCTCACAATCTTTGTCAGAATCAGAATATTTCAATTCAACACATCAATCATGTAAGCCAACGGCATATGCTAATAAACACACAAAGTGATTGGATACTTACAGTTTAGAATAAGTGGATATACCTAACATCAAAGGTCAAATAATTTAAAGGTTTATTGTGACGGCATTCATCTGACTAACAATTATTAGTACATCATAAAAATTGCTTTAACGGTGATGAATGATAACCATATTTATTTTTCCACAAAAGTTTAAGATTTATTAAATCAGAGTATTTGAATTTAAATGCACGCCTTACCCTGACATCGTCCAAATAAACTTCAATCGAGACTTACGAAACCGCTTCCAATTCCCCGCAGCACCCAAATTTCGTTTGAATTATTCGACCTCGAATCACTGCCCAAAATTATTAGCCTCGACCTGCAAATCGCTTCGCCTAGTCGTAGAACAACCCAAAATTCGGAGTTTATTTGGGAATTGGGTGAAGAAGATCGGTGGGAAGTGAAATTTTATCGAACTGCTTTGATTTCGATTTTTATTTGTTTGAGATGCTCGGCCGTGGATTTCTTATTGTAAATCGATTTCGAGTTTGCTGCCATCTTCGCCATTAAAATTTTGAAGAGCTTCGTTTTAATTTTTTCATCCTTTTGTTCGATTTGGAAAATGAAAAGAAGAGGGCGCAGTATTATTATTATTATTATTTGAGTGGGCTGTTGAGGAGGTTGGAGTACATTTGTCCAAAGTAAATTTTAGAGCCAATTTTTCATTATTTTCCACCTAAATTTCATATTGCCATCAACATGTAGTTGCATCGGTTGACTTTAAAACCGATGCGACTAAAACTATTTGCATCGGTTGTTGGTGAGAACTGATGCAAATTTGATTTTTTTTATTACCTATTGCTTTCCACGTACCAATTGCATCGGTTATTAAGATAGAACTGATGTAAATAGTTCTATTTGCATCAGTTTTTACTTCAACTGATGCAAATGAGGCGAAGCAATATGCACTTTTTGTACTAGTGCTTGGAGCTTGCTGCAAGCCATATAATTACTTATGCAACCGACACACCAAAGTTAGATCTGAGCTCTCAAACTCGGGAGGTAATTTCATGTATACATCCTCATCAAGGTCACCATGTAGGAATGCATTATGAACATCCATTTGATGTAGTTTTCAATTCTTGGATGCAGCTATGGCTAGAAAAGCATGAACTGTAGTCATCTTAGCAACAGGAGAAAAAGTTTCATTGTAGTCAATTCCTTCTTGTTGGTGATTACCCAACACTACTAATCTGAATTTGAGGTGCTCAACATCTCCATTTGACAAATATTTGGTCTTGTACACTCATTGACTACCAAGAGCACGTTTCCCCAGAGGAAGATGCTCTAAGGTCCATGTGCCATTGACTTCTAGAGCCCGTATCTCATCCTTCATGGAACGGCGCCACTCATCGAATTTCATGGCTTCTTTATATTTAGGGTCCTTACCCTTAATTATAGCTGCTAGAAATCTCCGATAAGTTACAGAAAAATTGACACAATTTATATAATGTGCCAGATGATAAGGAGTACATGATGAGTGATTGAAAGAAGGAGAGTCGGAAGACGGACCATTAGCAAAAACCGTATGTGTCACAAAATCTCGATATAGAATATTTGGAAACTTTTCCCGAAGACCACGACCCATTTCCTATGGACTAGTAGGCTGATCCGAAGTAGAACCATGCGCAGACCCAGCAGACCCATCTAAAGGCTGATCATCAATATGCATAGTGGGCGCTGGTTCTGGAACAATGGCCTGTGCGTCAATTTGAACTTCGTCCATGTGATTTTGAGCATTATATCCATTATCATTAATCAAAAAATCAACATCCTCATCTTCATAAATTATTTCAGCAAAATCTTGATGAATATCATGATCATTATTCTCACTAGATATTATATTAACATCTTTCGAACATCCAAACGGGAACACCTCCTCTACAAATTTCACATCTCTAGACACGAAAAATTCCTTTGTATCAAGATCAATTAATTTTCACCCCTTCTTACCGAATGGGTAACCCAAAAAAATACACTTTCGACTACGACTTGCAAATTTATCTCCGTTAATCTTTTGATTATGAGCAGAGCACAAGCGCCCAAAGGTTCTAATAGCACCAAAAGAGGGTGGTTTACCAAAAAGTATCTCAAAAGGTGTTTTATTTTGTAACATGGAAGAGGGTGTACGATTAATTAAGTGAGCGACAGCAAGAACACATTCACCCCAAAAATAAATAAGCAAGTTTTCTTGAAAGCGTAATGCCCTACCCACATTCAAAATATGTTTATGTTTCCTTTCAACTCTCCCATTTTGCTATGGAGTACCCACACATGATGTTTGAAACAAAATTACAGTTGCATTAAAATAATCAATCAAACAATTAAACTCAGTTCCATTATCACTTTGAACGACCTTAATTGTTTGAGAAAATTTCCTATCGACCATAACAACAAAGGACATAAACATTTGAAACACCTCTAATTTTCAACCACAAATAAATCCAAACTGCTCTTGAAAAATCATCAACTATTGTCAAAAAATAATGGGCCCCATACGATGAAATGTGTCGATATTGACCCTACAAATCACAATGTATTTTCTCAAAAATTCTAGAAGCTTTATTGTCACTTAAAGGAAACTTATCTCTAGGATGTTTAGCACGCATACATATTTTACACCCTTTATCTAAACTATCTTTATTATTTTCGACGTGAGGAATTAACTTAACTACTTTTTTAGAATGATGCCCGAGCCGAAGGTGCCACAACTCCAAATTTGATGTTGCTTCAACTGTTGACACAAATTCCGGTTTGCTAAAATAGTACAGTTCATCTCTCCTAATTCTCATTCCAATCAGCTCCTTCATTGGTCCTATATAGCACAAATATGAGAATCAAATTGGACAATGGTTCGTAAATCATCATTAAGCTGAGAAACAGAAATTAAATTGCAACTCAAATTTGGAACATAAAGTACTCCGGTGAGAGTAATTTTGTCTGACACACATGCAGATCCCACCAAAGTAACAATCAATTTTTCACCATTCGGCAAAACAACAGAACACTCAAGATTTTGTGTGCCAAATAACCATAAACGTTGCCCAGTAACATGATGGGTTGCTCTGGTATCGATAATCCATGAAAAATTATCAAACTTACCATTTAATCGATTTTCGAGAATTTTACTATTACCAATCACGCCTAAAATAGCTCTCCATTGCTCACTTGTGAACAATTGATCTTCACCACCAGCCATGGCAAATTATTCTTGAAAAAAAATCTTTCTTTGGCTTTGATACCATAAAGAATTGGTAAAAATCAGCTTGAATTCTTATTAATCACTAGCATCCATATTTATAATACATACCCAAGACTCTATCTTATGGTAACTCTAGAATTGCTGAAACAAAGATATATCCCCTATTACATATCACTCATAACATCTAATCATATATTGTGGAAACAGCAGAAAATCTTCCGAAGATATATCCCCTATTACATACAACTCATAAAATCTAATCATATATTCTAAATATATCATAATATCTTAATCATATATTCTAAATATATCATAATATCTAATCATATATTCTAAATATATTTCAATATAACCACTACCTTACATGCATCTCTATCCACATACCAATGCTCAACATAACCATCTCTGTCAACAACCCAGCATCAACTGCCACTTTATACTTCACTCCCATTCTTAACTAATGCACATCTTACTACACCTACCACCATCCCCATTCCATCATCCATACACCTCTGTGCTAATCTTCTTTTCTGCCAACAAATGCTATTGCTAACACTGTCATACCCTGTCCTCATACTTCATATACTTTATATACTTCACCCTCACCATAGCACCATATCCTATCAAACATATTGTCACCATATACTTCATATACTTCATATACTTCATAACACCGTCAAACATTATATACTACAACATTTCTACTTTGTCAGCACCTTACTATCTACAGCAAAACACATAGACCAGTACAACACACCACCAAACCAAACCACCTGCAACCCATTGCCACCACAGTGACAACTCCCCAAACACAACTGCCTACCTCCTCCACCACTGCATTGACACAGTGCACATACCACTACATACATCCTAAACTGCAAGTCTCCTTACTACAACAATAACCATTCAAATCCTCTGCTTTCCTGCGTTGAGGTCCAAACAATTCATCACAACAACTAGTCTCCCACTGCAAATCAACCTTCATTTCCATTCCATCACCAACTTCCTCTCTCTACCGCCTTTAACTGCCACTGCCCACACTTTACCTGAACAACCACTACCACAAAACTGCCTACCTCTTTACACGACCACTCCTGCACTACCCACAGCTACGAGCAATAACCATAATCACCTCCATCTCCTCAATTCCGCGACCTCGAATCCACTGCAACCCAAAATTGCGACCAAAATTCCTCCCTTCGAACATTGAAGCGCCTTCCGCCATCTCTAGATCCAATTCGAACCCCTCGAATTCCAAACCACGATTTCAAGTTAGCAAATTAAAACGACTTTCGCATTCGTTTGAATTTTTTTTAAAAGAAGAGAAGTGAAGTTTATAATCATGGAAACTAAAGAAGTTGGATTTGTTTTTAGCTGACCGGGCTTATTAGCTTCTCTTGTTTTTATTTTATTTTTATTTCTATTTGTTAGTTTTCCTTTGTCAAGTTCGTTTTTCATTTTGTTCTCTATAAAAAAAGAAAAAAAACAAGTTTCAGTTTGTTTTGTTTTAGTCCTTTCTTGATAAAAAAAAATACTTGTTTGTTTTCATTTGTTTAAGTTTCTTCCTTGATATAAAACCTTGTTCAAGTTTTCATGTTGCAAAAGCAGAAATTCAGCAGGAGAAGACTTGCTTGCTAAAAAATAATTGCCTTGCTTGCTTGTATATTTAAAAAAACAAAAAAAACACCAAAGCAATTTTTCTTTTTAGCATTTTGATTTATTTTTGAAGAAACATTATGGGATAAGTATCAGTTTTTAGTTATCAAATTGAATTGAAATTTATTTGTCTAACAAAAATAAAAATAAAGTTAGATTACAAGTAAGATTTATGGGTAATAATTATGAGATATATCCTAATTGTAACCTTTGTTTAAAAGAGTGGTTAACTTAAAATAAAGGCTATAACATTTTTGATCTTCTAAGTTAATTGGTGCTAAGATGGTTTTCAATACTCTCTCTTAAAAAGAAAAAAGTTGAAAAAAATATATAATGCAAAAAATATACTATGAAAATAAAAAATACCTAGAGTCATGTGTTTACACGCAAGTTTGTACACTCGTCACGCTCTATACCCTTCTCACATAAGCACAAAAGGCAGTGCATGAGTGGTATATCTGACCTTGGTTTATCTTACTTGGTGTATGTATATAATTTTTTTCATTAATACGCCTACAGTCGATAGGTGCAAACACTTGTGTGTACACTCGCCATGCTCTATATTCCCCTCACGTAAGCTCGCAAGGGAGTGCATGAGTGGTATATCTGGCTTCAGTTTATCCGAGTTAGGCATATATAAATATTGTTAATATCAATGAAATTTTCAAACAAGAGAGAGTAAGCAATTGAAATCCGAGCAATATTTTCACTTATTGGATTTGACTTATTATTCAAAAGAAATGAAAATACCACTTTGAAAAACTTTGACAATCAACTATGGATCCATTTCATAATTGCACTATGTTATTAAACGAAACAACTAGCCAAACTAGAGTCTAATTGTGATAATAACTTAATTTATTGGAAATTTTGACGAGTAAAATGATTAAAATTTCATGATTATGACCGAAACTTATATTTAACTTATTCGTGTCAATTTAAAATAAATTCTTCATTTGTAAATATTTCAAAAACTTGCATTTATATTTTTGTAAATAAATCTTGCATTTAGGAATTTTTCATGTTACATTTGAATTTTGTAGATAGCATCCACTGAAAACCCTTATGAGACAACAATCGTCCTACTAGGGACACCTAGAGATTTAAGGCTGGTTGCATACGCTCAATGCAATCGTGTTTCTTACGGAAATGAATTTATCTTAGTTTTAGTTTATTCGAGGACGAATAAAATGATAAGTGTGAGGGTATTTGATGTGCACGTAAATGTGCATATTTTTACTTTCATATTTTATCGAATTTAATTAAATAAATGATCATATAGGGTATTTTACATGTTTAAATCAAAATTTAAATTATTTTTAAATCATCATTTATTTATCTTCATATAGGGGTAAAATGGCCATTTTTGTATGTGAATTAATTTGAGAATATTTATTTGCATATTTTATTTCTATTTTTAAGAAATTGGATGGAAAAGTATGAAGATGATTCATAAATATATGCATGCACAAGAGAAGGCAAATGAAGATGGAAATTAATCAATTCTGAAATCATGGAGGACCCCAGCTACTTACCTACCTTGATATACAATTAGAAGCTAATGCACATGCTAGTGGGGATTAAAGTTACATGCACACTTAATGGAGGATTAGTTATAAGCTAATGATAACTTGGTGGCCACAATTTCTTAACGGAAATTTGGGTAGTTCCCTAAAACGTGGATTAGGGTTTCAAAAATGTATAAATACATGTTATGTTTCATGTAATGAAGCTCTTAGCGCCTCCTCATTAGTTAGTTTAGGCACAAATTATAAATATAAACTCTCTTTTTCTCTTTCATGGCTTCTTAGTCTCTTTCTCTTATGCAATTTATTTATGCAATTTAATTTTATGCTCTTTTAATTATTGTTCTTTACTTTATGCAATTAGTGTAAATGTAAGTAGATTAGCTCTCTTTTTAATTTAATTAGCTCTCCTTTTTCTTTTGTTTATTTTATGTTGCATAATACATATATGATCATAAGAAGGGAATTGCCTCTAAATTGTCTTCTACTCTCATATTTTTATTCACTTTCTTTTGTTAGTTTTTACATCAGCTTAAACAACTACAAATACTTGGTTAATTTGATTGAGTAGAATTTGAAATCAGTTCAATTCCTCACGGACCGACCCGTATTTTCCACATATTAAAATTGTACGCCGTGCGTTTGTGGTGATTTTTATTATAATTGTTAAATGATTTTCTAATTCAATAGAAAATTCGTCAATTCAACAAGTTTTTGACGGCGTTGCTGAGGAATTAATTTGATTTTATCTCTATTCTTCGAATTATTTTTGTTTGATTTTATTGTGTGTTGAATTGCATTTTTTTTTAAAAACTTGTGTTGTTTGTTGTTTGATTTGTGCTTTCATTTGATTTGTGTACTTGTTTTTTTTCTTTGTTTTGCATTTGCATTTCTATTTTTTTTTTTTTTTTAATATTGTTATGTATTTGTGTGTAATTTTTTTTATTTTTTTTATGTGCTTGTTGTTTTTCTATTTACATTTTTATTTTAAAAAACATACACATTTCAAAACAATTTTTTTATTCATTTCATTATTCGCATTTGGATACACATTTTCAATTGTTTACAAACATTTTTTCATACATTTAACAATTGCTGCCACCCACCCAATGCATATTACTTCTGTGCACTGCACACCCTCCCAATTGTTGCCACCAACACTGCTGCCCCCATCCATCTATAGCCATCTCCCTGCCTACATTCAAAAACTTAATATGCTTACTGTCAATACAACTCACTACAACATAACTTCGATCGTCACCAATTCACCCTATCTGATCAACCATACACACTGCAAATACACTGCGCACACAACAATTTCCATCACTCCAAAGTTCAAACATCCACACTCAATACCACTCAACACTGCCACCAATTACTGCACATACATTTTCTACCACTGTTGCACTATTAATGTTCCTCTATCCCCTTACATACATACATACATACAATCTCAGTAAGAAGCTGCAAATCACTGCACTTCTCTGTGCAACATTCACAAACCTCCTTACAACCTCCCTTTGCTGATCAACTGCCAAACTTCATCATACAACAATAGCCTCACTTCCACCATCCAACTGCTGTAACAACATCCTTGCATACATACAACAAGAAATCCCTGCCTTCCAACTAAATACAACCTGATCACATCACCTTCAAACCACCATCTCTCAACAATACATGTGCACTGCCATCACATTCAACATCTCCTAACTCTGTCATCAACTCACTTCCTCCCCACCGTTTCATTTGCTGCCACCCAATGTTACATTTCATCCCCACAACCACCAACCTTCCACACATACTGGTCTATGCAAACTGTCCTAACATAGGTCTTCAAACTTCGCCACCAAACACTCTCTACAACATCCATAATTACATTCACCAAACAATGCTCAATATAACCATCTCTATCAACAAAACCAACGTCCACTGCTGCTTTATACTTCACTTCCCTTCCCACTACTGCACATTTTACTCCACCTACCACCATCCCCATTCCATCATCCAAGCACCTCTGTGCCAACCATCCTTTCTGCCTACAATCACTACTGTTAACACTGTCATACCATGTCCTCATACTTCATATACTTTATATACTTCACCCTCACCATAGCACCATATCCTGTCAAACATACTGTCACCGTATACATCATATACTTCATAACATTGTCAAACATCATAATATTATTTAATCTAGCCTGTCACCTTTCTCCTCAAAACCCACATCTCCATTACTCTTTCAAGCTTCACCTTGCACTCGCATCTCCACCCACCGCACAGCTAACCTCCATTCACCGATCTACCTCCACTTCCTCATCACCGCCTGCAACCGTCCACCCTCCGACTGCTAGTTACCTGACCTGCGCCTACATCCAAACTCATCTCACCCAAATCGTCGACGTACACCATCTTCCATCGCCATTCTCTAAAACTCCACGTCTTCACTCACGAAGTGCCTGCCGCCACACTAACCGAGCTTCCAACTGTGCACCACCGGCTACACTCTTTCCACCACACTGCGTCGCTACCTAGCTGCTCCTTCCAGTTACCCTGTCTCGCTGCCTCTTCCGCCTGACTACAACCCTCCTCCGCAAGTGCAACAGCTCCTCATCGAAGTCTGCACCTCCACGCTGTCTCCTGCCACCTTGCCAACAACCTCCCGCTGCCGCCTAAGATGCCGAACCCCGAAGACAGTTGTCGATCTTGTTCGCAGCTGTTCGTTTGCAAACAGGTTGCTTTGTTGAGTGTATGTGCATGTCCACTTATCCATGTTGCGTGCGTCGTATCTGTGTCATCTTGTGTCGATCGTTCGTGCTTTCAGATCCATGAAATTTAGGTGAGCGGTTAAACCTATTCATGAAGTACCGAATTTCCTACTTCAAGTTAAACCAATTAACGACATGATAAAAGTATATCGATTGTTGTTGGAAATTTAATTGATTGAATTTGAACTGATTGGATTAAATTTGATAGTTAAATTGATGGTTAAATTTGATATTTAATATTACGTAAATTGATATTGAAAGTTGCATATCATTTTCACTAAACACCCTGACATTTGATAGCTATTGATTGTTGTGATATGGTTGAATTGGTTGATTTGGATGATGATTAGTATTGTGATGGATGGTGTTTTGATTGGCTGGATGTTGTGTAGAAATTTTGATATATCCATATTTCACCCTATTATTATCGCTATTGATATGTCGATCACCTGGACACTGAATTTTATTATGGATCCTAGACCATCCGATTTGATATGTGTATTTTTGAATGCATTGTTGAATGCTTGGTAAAAATATGATTTCATTGTCGTTTGACGATATTTAAATATCATTGATAAATTGGATTTTTAAATCTAAAAGTTTTAAATAAATTTTAAGTTTTATAATTTTTTATATCTTATAAAGAAAGTAAATTTTGTAAATTGAGTTAAATCAAATTTTTGAAAATAAATTTGAAATTCATTTATAAATCTTTTAATTTCTAATTTTAATGATAATAAAAAAAATGGTTGCAAAATTTCCATAACTTTATTGGATAAAAGAAATGGTTGCAAAGGAATCGATATTTTGAATTTCAACCATTCGATGATTTTGGTATGTTTGTACTTTTAAAAATGGAATTGTCGTGATTATGTAAATTTGTAAAGTAAATCTTGATACAGTAATAGATTATTGGTATAATATTTGATAAAATTAAGCTGACTTTACGTCGATGATTTGATCATTTAAAAATTTTAAACTTTGAAGATTAGTCGTGTAAATAGTGTGGAATATATCAAATCCCTTTGAAGTTGATAATTTATTGAAAACCTTGAAAAGAAGTTTTAAACTGGGAAACCCTTATGTGAAATTCGAAGTAAAAATGAAGTTGTTCACAAACATATTTCACTTGATTTTGATTTAACTTACATGAGGATTTTTATTCCTGACTCGAATGTTTTGTCTTTTCATTACGTTCAGGTCAACTGAGTATTTCAATGTTTCGAAGACATTGGTTTCTCGAAGATGAGGATGGAGTTGAAGAATAGTATTTATTATTATTATTCTGCTACATTATTCATTCTATTGATTGAAGTGTTTAACTCTGGTATATTGAAAAATGTGAACTAAATATATATCTTAAAACAGCTTCATGGACTGTTTATGTATTTATTATATTTTATCATTCCGCTGTGAGATTCTATGTTTTGTTCTTCTGTCTTTTTCTTTAGAATATCGTCTTTTTGAACTGTTTGAGGTTGACATTTGTGGTTATGGTTGACTTGAATTGTTTAAAAATATGGGTCGTCACATTTAGTATCACCTTATATATGGGGTATATGATCCTATTATATGCTTATTTTTTGAGTAGTTTTTGATACGTCAAGGTTAATGATATGTATAATTAAGTTCTTAATGCTTTTCATATGATAAATGTTTGGGAATATCCATAAGTAAAGAAGAAATCGAAAATGGATAAAAGTTAGTACATATTGTAAGCTTTTGGTAAATTGTTGGAGACAAATATATCTATAACAATATGTTGAATGAATACCATTTCTTAAGAAGAGGTTGTGATATTGTGGAAAAAAAGAAGAAATTTTTTGAAATAATAAAGGCCATGTATTTAATCTAAGCAAATATATACAATTATGAAATGATTTTATATTAGAAATTAACTTATATAAATATGGTTTTTGCTAGGGAAAAATTGAACATTAGAATTTGGGGATTGGAATTCCGATGTTTTGAAATTGTTTTCTAAGGTGGTGGAAAAATAATACTAGTAGTACTTTAGAAAGATATATAAAAGTTTAGTTCTGTAACTCTTAAGCTAAAGGATAATATAATTTAAACAAGTTTAAACTGTTAAATATTTTGGTAAGTAAAACTAATAAGATTATTTTGTATTATACAAATATGAAATTTAGTTTTAACATGTTTTAAATGAAATTTTGTTTTAAGAAATGTTTATGAACTTAGTAAATGATTTATAAAGTAATTTATGTATAAATGTTATTTTTTAAAAACGTATTTGATTTGGAAAAGAAATTTTCATTTATAAACTTGATATAAATATTAAATTGAACTTATTTCAATAAACTATCGATTTTGAAGTTTTAATTTTAAATGGTATTTGATTTTGAAAAAAAGGAATAGTTGTTGAAATCCTATATGAATTGGAGACCGAATTGATATTTGAAATTTATTATTTTTTGAGAACCTTTGATTCTATAAAAATATTTGATTTGAAATTTTCGATTCTTATATGAAAATGATTTTTATATAAGTATGATATCTTAGAAAATTATTGATTTAAAAGGTACTCAATTTGGAAGTGAAAATCTTATATATAATGGAGTTTATATAAGTACAATATTCAATGTGTATGATTTTGAAAAGGGTACTATGTATAATATGATATACATTTTGAAATTTAGGATATGGGGACGTCCTCTGTGATTTTCGATAATCCACTTGGCATATTCATTCTATTGATTGATTTTGGTCGTCTGGATGTAACCTCATGAGTTTATTTGAATTTCATACCGTAAACTATGCTCCTATGATTTGATTGGCATACCATAATTCGGGGGGCATGATGCCTACAGTCTACTTATGATTTCGCTAGGATAATGACATAACCATTATGTAGCTGTGATCTTTGGTCGAAGTACATGGCGTAATTCGAGGTGCGAAGATTACCTTCAATTTACTATGATTTCGTTGGGATAACGACGTAACCATATGGTATAACCACTAAGTAAATTGCGATCCACATGGTGTAATTCGAGGGGCAGTGATTGCCTATAGTCTACTATGTTTTCTTGGGATAGAGACGTAACCATTGGGCGTAACCGCTAAGTAGACTATGATCCGTTGGCGATTTAATTTTGATTTGCATGGCGTAATTCACTGGGCAGAGATTACCCTAAGTTACAGATGTTTCCTCTAGGATAGGGGAGTAACCATTGTGTAGCTGCAATTTATGATTGGTTTTCGATTGGTACTATCCAAATCTTTTAAAAAGTTTTCCAAGTATCTTGACTGGGTGTTGAAACTGGTCTATTAGTTACTTAGAGATTTTTAGTCTCGCGCCTGATCAACGTATGACTAATGTCTCTAAGAACGAGGATAAACCTGTTAAGACTCAAGTTATAAAAGTACATTAATATAAACTTATTTGCCTTTTATAAATCACTTAGAAATAGTCAAAAGTTGTTTATTTATGATTGACACCGTTAAAACATATTTATCAACATTTTAATACAGTGCAAAGTTATTTACATAAATGATACTGTTTGAAGTTAATGATTACTATTTATTAATAATGTTTTGAAATTACTTATTTTATTTATTAAAATGTTTGGAAGTAAATTGTTATTTAGTATAATAATGTCTAAAGAATTTTATTTTAAAGCTTAATTAAAATATTTTGATATCAATTTCTAACACTATTTTAAAAAATTTGAAAAATCTTTGCTTAATACTGTTAGAATATTTCACAAGTATTTTATATAAACCTAAGTAAGTAAACTTGAATGTTTTATAAGCTAAATCTTTTAGGATGTATTGAAACATTTTGTTCCTCTTCACGACGAATACCAAAAAATTAAAGGTTTTGTTTATAACTAGATTTGTTTCGAATATAGATTTGGTTCGTAATTAGTTAGAAATTTTATAAATCTTCCGAAATTAAGTATTTATATTTAACTTGAAATTAATTTCTAAAGACTTGTGAATAGTTATAAAATAGATATGAAATGTTTATGAAGTAAACATGGATTATTTTATAAAATGCTTATAAACCTATATAAACCTAAGTAATGTTTTAAGAAATGATTCATTAACAACGTTAAATAATCCACATGAAATAATACATCAAATTGTTTAGGGTAGTATGAATAAACCTAGTAGTTTATTCATCGTCCCTCTATGATAATGAAACTTTTGACATTGAATAAACCATCAGTCGTTTACTCAAAATGATGTATACCATTAAGTATGGATGTATGATGATTTCTTTTGTTGCATGTAGTTTCACATTCCGTTAGGATTGCATGTGGAATAGCATTATTTTTTTACCGTTGCGTCATATGGACTTGTTGCATATGCTTATCCTATTGTTAAGTTGCATGTACTTAGGTTAAAACAGTTAGTATATTATCTTTCTATCACTTTAATTCTCTTGAATTATGTAAGTAAGATTTAGGTTTATGGAAGCAAAAGCTACCTACTGCTGTTGGTTTTATAAATATAGCATTGTTTGCACGACAAATAGGTACGTTTTCGTATTACAGTTTTTGTTGTGATATATTACTGTTCCCTATCTTTTAGGATGCCACATTCTTGAAATGAGATGTATACTATGTAATTATTACTATTGGAATTTTTTTTGAAAATACCCGTGCAAAGGAGGCGCTGTCGAAATTTTTCAAAAAATTGAGAGTTAGGCATTTTTTCTAAAAAAAGAAAGGAAAAGAAGAAGTAGAACTAAGAAATTTTGAATATTAAATATTAATAACTTTAACATATCTAAGTATTGATTCCTTACCCTGTTCCTTTTTGGGGACGAAAACTTTTGAGTGGGTGAGATTGCAACGACCCGAAATTTTGGTTATTTTAAAATATTAAATTTAATATAATTGTTGAATTAAGATGGTTAGAATTAAAAAAATTGTGATTTATTTAAGGAAACTTGTATTAGAATTCTTAAATTACAACAAAATCCCAACTTATACTGAAAAGATAAGTTGAATGACATTAGTAGTAAATAACTAATAATAAAAAATAGAATTAGTAAATTTTCATTTTAAATAAAAGATTGATGTATATGAATAACAGAAGAACATGATTTATAATATTTAATTGAAATTCTAAAATGATGACAAATTGTAATAAAACAAAAGGTGTAACTTATATTAAAATTGAAATTAATGATATTGATTTGCAATAAATTTGCAAAAGAAATTAAGATAGCAAGTGTTAAGTTAAAATAAATGAATGAATGTTTATTAAAAGAAGCTTATGTTACTATTTATAACTAATTCTGGTAAGTTGCGTGGTAAGTTGCGTGATCGGAGTTTTAACGAATTAAGATTTAGTAAATTAAATGATAATTTTGAAATAAAACAAATAGTGAAATTTAATTATGGAAAAATTTAAATTTTGAAATGCGTCTAATGAGTTATAATGAAAGAAATTTTATTTGTTGCGAAATACATAATTTCATCGGTTTTGAGTATTAATTTAGAAATCAATTAATATTTTCAAAGGAAATATTATTTCTTGACATGTAAATATTTTTACATAGAAATGATCTGGAAAATTTTCTGATCAAAACATTAAAGTTCATTTCGTCCAATTTTGATCTACCCGACTCTATTTATCACGATTTGTCGTTTGATGTACATTTTGATCGGGATAATTGGTTACAACGGTGGATTTTTGATACGATTGTCGTAACACAGATTTTATTACACCATTTGATTCGTCTTGTCGTGCTGATCTTCGTGGTATATTTATTTTTTACTAGAAAGTCCATTTCTCAACATTGAATGGTCGAATAATGAATAATGGTGTACAGCAGTACTTGGTTTGCCACGTCTCCCCCTCACAAAAAATATCTCTTTCAATGCTGACCGCTTGAGCACAACGTTTCAGAGCAATAAATTATACAGGAAAATAGACATAGGAAAGAAGTTGCGAAAAAATTTAGTCTTAAACAGCAAGCTTGCTTTTTAGTTTGAAGGACATTTGTTATTGCAATTAGAAAATGATAGTTACAACTATCATTCTGTGATTTGCACTAAAAAGTGTCATTCAGCCTAAAAAATAAACTTCATGTTCCTAGAACTAAATTTGCAACTTTTTCTTTAAGTCTAAAATCACCTAGATTATATTAATATTTTAATTTCATAAAATCCCGTTTCTAATATTATTTAATTTTGTCACCTTTCTTCTCAAAACCCACATCTCCGTTCCTCTTTCAAGCTTCAGCTTTCCACTCGCATCTCCACCCACCGCGTGGTCAACCTCCATTCATCGATCTACCTCCGCCTCCTCGTCACCGCCTGCCATCGTCCATCCTCTGATTGCCAGTTACCTGACCAACGCCTTCAGCCAAACTCATCTCACCCAAACCGTCGACGTTCACCATCTTCCATCGCCATTCTCCAAAACTCCACGTCTGCACTCACGAACTGCCTATCGCCACACTAGCCATCCTCCACCTGTGCACCACTAGCTACTCCCTTGCCACCACACTGCCTCGCCACATAGCTGCTCCTTCCAGTCACCCTGTCTCGCTGCCTCTTCCGCCTGACTACAACCCGCCTCCACAAGTGCAACAACTCCTCAGATAAGTCTGCACCTCCATGACGTCTCCTTCCACCTTGCCAGCAACCTCCTGCAGCCGCTTAATTTGTCGAACCCTGAAGTCAGTTGCCGATCTTGTTCAATTCGCAGCTGTTCTTCTGCAAGCAGGTTGCTTTGTCGAGTGCGTGTGCGTGTCCGCTTATCCGTGTCACGTGCGCCGTATCTCCGTCGTCTTGTGTCGATCGTTCGTGCTTTCTGATCTGCGAAATTCAGGTGAGTGGTAATTAAACCCATTCACGAAGTACCGAATTTCCTACGTCGAGTTAAACAAGTTAACGACGTGATAAAGATGTATTGATTGTTGTTGGAAATTTAATTGATTGAATTTGAATTGACTGGATTAAATTTGATAGTTTAATTTATAGTTTAATTTGATATTTAAATTTATGTAAATTGATATTGAAAGTTGCATATCAATATAGTTAAACACCCCGATATATGACAACTATTGATTGTTGTGATATGATTGAATTAGTTGATTTGGATGATGATTGATATCTTTTCCTTCAGAATAAAACCGTTGATAATCCGTCCTTTTGAACTGTTTGAGGTTGGCATGTGTAGTTATGTTTGACTTGAATTGTTTAGAAAACCGGGTCGTCACATAGCACACCATCAAGTACCACAGTGGCCCCGAATGTGTCAAGAGGCCGGATACAGCCAGTTAGGGAAGACTTTGCTAATGTAAACAAGGATTTCCATAATTCAGGAAGAAAGATGTTTGATGGAATGAAACATATTTCAGAGGCTAATAGTTAGCTAGTGATGTATTGTTGGATTTTTAGAGGCTTAGAGCTTTCAGATGTTTAGAAAGTGAAGTTGGTGTGTAGGAAGTTTAAGGAATTGGCATGCAGCTTATAGGATATAGTGAGGGTGGACGATCTAGAGTAAGAAGTCACTTAGGAATGGTTTAGGGAGATATCGAAGAATAATTCATTCTTGGCTTGGATTTGTTAACGATGGTTTGGGAATTTTTTGAACTACAGCGAAGGAATATGATTATGCTAGAGAATGCGTAGAATTTTTAATGTTTTGTCCTAGTATGGGGCAAACTTAATTGAAAACCCAAGAAAGAAGGTGGAGAAGTTTATTTGGGATTAAGGTTGGGATTGAATGACCGAATAACGGTACATTTGGCACTTCCATTCAATGAGGCAGTAGACATGGCTAGGAGGTACTGTATGTTGAGAGGAGAGGTGCGGTGCAAAAGGCTAAGATTGATAAAAGAAAATAATTTTTGTAACCACACATAAAGTTTAATAGTTTTAATAATATATTTGACTGGAATTTTGTGAAATTTTAAATATTTGAATCTGAAAATAAAATTTAATATTTGAAATACATATATTCAAACATAGCAAATGATAAATTTCCATCTGATAATATGAAAGTTTATTTTCTTGTGTAAATTCTATTTTTATTCAAATCAGTTAATATTTTAATGATAATAAAATATTTTTCAAACTTGAATATTTTATACAATAAATTTGTAAATCATCTTCTGAGTGAGACGTCATATTTTGTTTTCTCAAATTTGGATTTCTATTGCTTCGTTTATTTTATTTTCGACAGATTTGCAGCATTTCGACTTTTGACAAGATGATCGTACCATTAATACTTGTATACCGTTTTGATAGTCTCGTCGTGCTGATCTCTGTGGTATATTCAATTCCGTGTTTTGAAGTCTGGTACACAGCAGAATCTGTGAAACAGATATCCGTATCGGTATTCGTTTCTTGCCTTTTGAATTTAGTATCTTTTCGTTTGTTTCCAGGAATAACCAAAGGCCGCTAGCCTTTAATGTTCTTGGAAATTTACGTTTGACTTTTGTAATTCACTGGTGAAATTTAATGCGATGTCATTTGGTTTCACATTCGTTCTGTCATTTTATATTTTTCATCGTCTCTAAGCTCAAAATATATATATATAACATCATATAATTGCTTGAACTTGCTGCTTGCTCCACATGCCTTCATAATTTCCGTCCTGCTCCTCTATTTTATTTTCTCCCCTCACCATGCGAGTGCCAGAGAACTTCCCCACCGATCCACGCAACTCCACTCGGCACCAATCGAATTTTATAACTGCAGAGAGTAATTGAGTGAAGAAGAATAAACTTTTTGAATTTTGTATTACGAAATATTGTAATATTTTGATACAATTGTTTTACAATTCTCAGTAATAAAAATGTACATGATACATTGGAATATATATAAATGTATTTGGGCTTTCAGAAGAAACAGCCCAATGCTCTGAAATACCCACATATGTACAAGTCTACCAAACACCGTTAGATGATGCATTAGCGACTGAGATCAAGATGCATCCACATAAAGAAAGCAGTAAAGTGAAACTTCTCATATCTTCAATTGCCCCCCTCAAACCTAAACGACTAGGGTTAGGGTTTGACGGCGATCGAAGAGATTCAAGTCAGATTTGCTTCGAAATGAAAGGAATTGACGAGTTTAGCTTCATGCGGCTTTATTCGATCAATTGATTCGCTGATTCATAGCAAGTTGAGTTCTACAGATGAATCATGCTGTAGAATTTGTGCATCAGCTAGAATGGGGCTGAAATCAACTCAGATCTCTTGAATCTATGAAGAATTACTTGAATTCAGTTGATGCGAATCACCTTGTCTTCAATGGACTTCACTTGTAGATCAGATCTGAACTTCACGAAGTTCTTCTTGCTTAAAGCTTTAGTCAACGTGTCTGCTCTCTGAAAGGCGGCAGGTATATGATTGATTTGCAAATTCTCCTTTTGAACTTGTTCACGAACAAAGAATATGTCAATTTCTATGTGCTTGGTTCTTGAATGCAATATTGGGTTGGCAGTCATGTATACCGTACTCTGATTATCACACCATAGTACTGGTTTTGCTCTATTCTCTATTCTTAATTCTTTAAGTATTGACTGTAACCACATCACTTCCGCTGTAGCGTTGGCTATACTCCTGTATTCTGCTTCATTGCTTGATCTAGATATTGTAGTTTGCTTTTTGGAGCACCATGATACTAGATTGGTTCCAATGTATATGCAATATCCACTAACTGATTTCCTGTCATCTGGATCAGCAGCCCAGTCTGCATCTGAGAATCCAGTTACGTTAAGATTGTTGCATGCTTTAAATGATAATCCATAGTTTATTGTCCCTTTGAGATATCTGAGTATTCTTTTAACTGCCTTCCAGTGCTCATCTCTAGGATCCTGCATAAATTGAGACACTTTGTTAACACTTTAAGCTATGTCTGGTCGTGTTATAGTTGCATACTGTAATGCTCCTATAACACTTCTATATTGTTTAACATTATGTATAGCTTCCCCCCTGTTTTTAGATAGTTGACGACTGCTGACCATAGGAGTTGGTTGTGGATTTGCATTGTCCATTTTTGTTCTGACAAGTAGTTCCTGAATATATTTTTTCTGACATAATATTAGTTCTGAATTTTCCTTTCTCAGAACTTCTATTCCCAGAAAGTAATTGATGTCACCCAAATCTTTAATTGAGAATTCTTTGTCCAGATAATTGATGACATTGTTGATTTCATCCTTGCTATTACCTGTAACAATCAGGTCATCAGCATATATGAGTATGTAAACAGTTAAAGAATCATTAATTTTAACAAACAGTGAATTGTCTGATTTGGTAGATTGATATTTCATGATTGTTAATGCTGCTTTTAATCTATCAAACCAGACTCTCGGTGCCTGCTTGAGTCCATAAATTGCTTTATTCAGCTTGCACACATAATTTGACTGTTTGATATAACCTGGTGGTTGATGCATATATACATCTTCCTGTAAGATGCCATTAAGAAATGCATTATTGACGTCTAATTGCTTTATACACCATCCTTTGTGCAAGACAATTGTAAGGATAAGTCTTATAGTAGATGGTTTGATTACTGGTGAGAATGTCTCCTTGAAATCAAACCCATATTCCTGAGTGTATCCTTTTGCAACTAATCTTGCTTTGTATCTGTTAATTGTCCCATCAGGATTTTTCTTAAGTTTGTATGTCCATTTGCACCCAATTATGTTTTTGTTGTCTGGTGGGTCTACAAGAGTCCATGTATTGTTGTTTATAAGTGCCTTGTATTCTTCATCGATAGCTGCTGTCCAGTTTTTGTCTTTTGCAGCTTGTTCATATGTTTCTGGTTCTTGTGGAATAATACTGGCATTGTATATCTTTGGTTTGAAGATGCCACTCTTTGCCCTGGTGATCATTGGGTGACTGGGTCTTGTATGAGGTTCAGTATGAGGTGAAACTTCTTCATTTCCTTGATTTGACATATCTCTTGTGTTGTCTGATTGATTTTCTTCCCCTTCCTGATTTTTCTCATGTTCTGTTTGTGCAGGGAGGTGACTGGCATGACTGGGATCACTTGTCCACTCAGTGTTATCCTGACTGGAAGCAGTGGGTTGAGTGTTGTGATCCTTAGTAGACCTCACTTCTTCATTCTGACTCTCATTTCCAGAGTAAATTGGTAAGTCAGGTATTGAGAGTTTTGGATTGTACACTTTGTTTGTTGTCTTAATTTCTGAATTACTATAAGGGAAAATATTTTCATTAAATACCACATGCCTACTGATGAAAATTCTTCCATTTTCATCCAAACACTTGTAACCCTTCTGATTACTGCCATATCCTATAAATGTACAGGGTTTAGATCTGAAATTTAGTTTATTTACATTGTAAGGTCATAGATAAGGAAAACATAAGCAACCAAAGGTTTTTAAACTATAATAATCAGGTTTTACCCCACAAAGTTTCTCTAATGGACTTATTCCATCATTTGTCTTTGTTGGTAACCTGTTGATAAGATATACAGCAGTATTAAAGGCCTCAGGCCAAAAATTTAGTGGTAATGATGCATGAGCTAATAGAGTAAGTCATGTTTCAACTATATGTCTATGTTTCCTCTCTACTAACCCATTTTGTTCAGAAGTATATGGACATGTTATTCTATGAACTATACCTTTTTCCTTAAAATAGTTACTCAAAGTCTTGAACTCAGTTCCCCCATCTGATTGGAATATCTTAACTTGATTTCCAGTTTGTTTTTCAGTCATGACTATAAAATTTATGACAGCATTGTAAGTTTCAGTTTTGGCTTTTAAAAAATGAATCCAAGTGTGTCTAGTGTGTGCATCAACAAAGGAGATGTAATACTTATATCCAAAATCTGAGTTTATGGGTGCAGGTCCCCATAAGTCTGCTGCAATCAAGTTTAATGGTTTTGAGTAAGTAGATGAAGAGTCATTGAATGGCAACTTGTGACTCTTACCTAATTGACAGTATGTACAGACATAGGGTAATGAAACATTATTAAAAGATATTCTATTTTCATTAAGAACCTGTTGAACAACTTTCACACTAGGATGGCCAAGCTTGTAGTGCCATACATCAAATACACTTTTGTAATCTTTTTCAACACACATATTACAGTACTTCTGATTGCTAGGGTATACATTGCTACTGGTAGATTTGAACTTATATAGCCCTCTTTCTGCATTACCCTGCAATAAAATTTCTTTAGTTAGTATGTCTCTAACCAAACAATATTTTGGATAAAATTCAAAATAAACTTTATTGTCACTGGCAAATTGAGACGCGCTAATAAGATTTTTCTTAATTTTGGGAACTCTTAATAAATTATGTAAGAACAGTTGCTTTTTGCCCTTAATATAAGCATTACCAATATGAGTGATGTTGATACACTTACCATTTCCCATACAAATTGACTGTTTACCTCTGTACTCCCTGTTGCCAAGATTCAAATTATCAAGATTGTTTGTGATATGATTTGTTGCACCAGAATCTGGGTACCAACTGTCATCCTGTACACTTTCTGGTCTGGCAATGTCATTGGAGTTATGATTTTTATCATAGTTTGTCTGTGTCTCTGTGTTGACTTGAGCAACATTGGCACTGGGATTGTTATTTCTTTGACCATTGGCTTGATTTGAGTATCTAAAGTAGCACTTAATTGCAGTGTGACCTACTTTTTCACATATCTGACATCTGGGTCTATTATTGTTATTCCATCTCCCTCTACCTCTTGATCTGTTGGAATTTCCTCCTCTTTGTATGTTCTGTTCTGACTTATTATTGTTTTGGCCTTTGTTCTTGTGATGAGTGGTATAATTGATGTTGAAGTCAGTGTCCTGTGGTTTCTTGTTGTCAATTCTGGCTTCATGTGCAAGTAGTATGGAGTGGACATCATCTATAGATGGTAAATCTTTTTGTGATGCAATAACAGCAACCACTGATTCGTATTCATCACTCAAACCATTTAGAATGGTCAAGATTTGCTCAGATTCTGATACTTTATGATTTGCAGCACTTAAATGATCACAAGTGGTTTTGATTTTGAAGAGATATTCCCTCATTGTACTGTTATCTTTTCTCATGTTGTGTAATTGCTTCTTGTAGTACATTACTTTGGCAGCTGATTGTGTGTTGAACACTTTTTCAATTGTAGACCATATGTTATTTGCTGTCTTGCATCCAATAACATGAGACAATAAATTTGTATTTATTGATGATAATAACCAAGAACAGATGAGCCTGTCTTGCCTGTGATATTTAGTATACTCCTCATTAATAATTGTTTTGTTTTCTTCAACAGTTACATATTTGGGAGGAATTGGAATGGTTCCAAGAATATGACCCTCTAGACCATATCCTTGAACCGCAGTTTCAATCTGCAATTTCCAGAGAAGATAATTATCTTCGCTCAAGTGTGCAGTCACAAGATTAGTTTGAGGACTCACAACAGTATTCACAAGTTTTTCAACTGTGGTGTTGGACTGATGATTATTGCTCACATTTGCAGATGTGGCAAAGGTTGTTTCATCACTCATGATGATTTCAAATTGTATGCAGACAGAAAGATGATGAAACTAGAGATCAATTAAACAAACAGAGACAGAAATCAAAAGTTAAGAATCAAGAATTGCTCACAACCAGTTAGATGCAACGACAAGACTTAAATGATGAGTAAGCCTTCTCTTTGATTTGCTTTTTCAGTTCTGATAAGTCTTGTTGGATGGCACTCTCTTTCTTGTGATGATTCTTGATTTCTTTTTGCTGATTTCTGAGGCTTTTTTTGATTTGATTTCTGTATGGGTATGATGAGATAATCCTGATGCAGTCCAGTTCTTGAACTTGGCGTGGCACTTGATTTTCTCAGATGAATCCCTCTGTTCAGATGAGGAGACACTGTCTACTGATGAACAATTAAACTCAGATGATGAAATCTCTCTGATGAGTTACTTTCAAGATATGATCGGCTGTTAGGCCTTGAATTCGGCTCGATACCAAATCGAATTTTATAACTGCAGAGAGTAATTGAGTGAAGAAGAATAAACTTTTTGAATTTTGTATTACGAAATATTGTAATATTTTGATACAATTGTTTTACAATTCTCAGTAATAAAAATGTACATGATACATTGGAATATATATTAATGTATTTGGGCTTTCAGAAGAAACAGCCCAATGCTCTGAAATACTCACATATGTACAAGTCTACCAAACACCGTTAGATAATGCATTAGCGACTGAGATCAAGATGCATCCACATAAAGAAAGCAGTAAAGCGAAACTTCTCATATCTTCAATTGCACCGCATCCTTATCCACCGCGACCATACATGCTTCGCCTTTTCCATCAAACCCTGCCGAGGCCTTGCATATTTTTTTCTTTCAGGTGTGTATATTTATGCATGGTATATAAATTTTTATATTGTGCATCAATGAAGTTTTACGTACGTTTCATATATTATAAAATACATTCTATCGGCAGCTCTCACTTTGTTACGAAGATCCATATTTATATGTATTATATATTCTGTTCGCATATATATTTTGTATGTTGCGCAAACTATAATTGATGATAATAATAAGCTATATATGTATATGTTATATTGGTTTGTGTAAGCTATAATATGTTAGTATGCATTTTGTCTCGGCTGTACAGTTATTTGTGTTTTAAAGTATGATGATAGGTATAAGTATGTTTATATGTTAGTTTACATATACCAGTATATATATCTTACTTCTGATTACTATATATGTTAGTGTTTCTATATATATGTAAGTACTTACAATATATTATTTTTTTGTATAAAGGAAGAATATATATATATATATATATATATATATATATTAGTCTATATAAGTTGTTATATATGTATTTGTATTATATACAGTAATATCATGTTTACACATTTGTTTTACAGATTATATTATATGATATTACGTTTTATATGTATTGTTTTATAATATATATAGCTATATGATTTCAATCTTACTTTATTGTGAAAAAAAGAAAAAGAAAAAGAAATGGAAAATTTTCTAATATATACTTTATATATATTTGGTTCTTGTATTTAGTTTGCTCAGGTCTGTGCGTGTGCTAGCATAAGATTGATGGCAATATATTGTGTTTGAGATTCTAGCTTATATATGAATTATTGTAATATATTTTATAATGTATATTTTATTTTATTATGTAAATTTTTCAAATTATAAGCTTGTATAGTTTTAGATCTGTTGGTTTGAAAAAAGAACTTTTATCTTGCTTATTTACATTATGTAGTTACTGGGGTGTGTGTGTATTAGTTTATATTTTCGGCGGTGGGTACGTGTGACCTATATATATATATATATATATATATATATATATATCATCTATAATATATTAGTATGGTATTTATATATATAATATATTCTTTTCGAATATGTACATAGTTTTCTAAGTTATATTTGTTAGCTGCAGTTATATAATAAGTTTATATAATAGTATATATATATCATTTGGTTGCCGGTTATGTTTTTAGCTGCTCTTATATATATGTGTATATATATATATGTGTGTGTATATATATGTGTGTTTTATATATGTATTTGTTTAAGTATAGGTAAGTGTTGCTATTCTTTTTTTCGGTTGTATATACATATAGGCTATACAGTCATACAGTTTTGTTTCTTTTATTTCGTATATTATAAAAATGTATACATATATTTAAGTATACGAGTTATATATGGTTACGGTCTTCTTTTGCTGAAAGGTGTATTGATTTTGAGTATTATAATGTATGTTTATATATATTTACAAAAGAAAAATATAAAGTATAATATGTGTTGTTTTATAACCAATACCGACTTAAAATAATATATACATGTTATATAAAAGTACTTCATAATATGTTCTCTTATGAATCAAATGGTTTTCCTGTTAGTTATACATATATTATATATTAGTTTTGATAATTATTATTATTATTATTATTGATTTTAGAAGACAATGTCATATATATAATTTGTTTCAATTTATATCCATTTGATTTTATTCTCAATGATTCATGATTACCAGCTCAGCTTTGCTTTAATCGTTGATCCTGTGTCCATCGTGTTTTTTTTTTGAAATTCGTGCTTGGATTCATAGCTCATTCCATTGTCGAATCATCTCTAGCCTCGAAAGGTGGGCAATCACTCACGATTAACGTTCTTATATTTATTAAATTTGATTTCAATTGAAACGATAATTGAAATATGCCGCTGTTAGTATTTACATTGCTATATATATGCTGTTATCTGTATTTGTTCATTTGTGGCATCTTACACCATTATCTGTTATTTATTTTGACGATATATGCCTGTTATGATATTATCATATATGTTATCACTCTGCAAGTTCCCTGTTAGTATAGAATTCCCTATGGGTTGAAATGATACATACCCGAACGATTGGTAGAATATGAGAAAATCATTATGGGTTGAAATTATAAACCCAAGCGATTTTCATTGAATTGAATTTGGGATTGCGGGTTGAAATGATATATACCTGTATATATATTTAAATTGCGGATTGAAATAATAAATATTCGTATCACTTGACCTTAGGATAGAAAATTATATACAGACACCATTGGTCTATATATATATTTTTGAAATGATTTTCCAAGGTTTAAGGAACATATATGTAACGACCCGTAAAATTTCAATAATTAAATTTGTTAAATTAGTAAGTTTTGGTAATTTAATATGGTAACAATTGAAATTTAGAACTAATTAGTAACAACTGAAATGAAACTCCAATAATGAACTAATGCAAAATTGTTATACTTGGTTATAAACTGATGTAATGAAATGTGAGACAAGCGTTAACTGTGTTACAGAGTAATAATAGACTCAATTAAAAGATTGGAATTGAATATAATAAGTTTATTTGGAATTAATTAAAATTAATTGGATTCAGTTTATAATAAATGGATTATTTTAAGTAAATGAAATAAATATTATATTAATTGAAACTAGGATGAAATGGGAAATATTAATGTAATAAAAATGAACTAATGATAATTTTACCCATAAAATGAGAATTGATTCAATAACAAGATCTAGAAATCAAATATATGGATAAATTGGAAATTTAAACTTATAATTACTGAAGTAATTGAAATTGAAATTAAATGTTGTAAATTGTGAAATGTCCAATAATAAGTTAATAAGAGAATTTATTTTAAAGGATTTAAAATTACTAAATAATTCAAAGTTATAGAAATTGGAAATAACGATAATTGAATGGAAATGTGATTTAATTTAATTTAATATTCATTTTATTAATGTGAAAATAGCCATTTTGGCCACTGACTCGGATTACGACGAAACTGGTTTCATCGGATCCGTAACGGTGAATTATTATAGGATTTTAAGTTTCATAACGATCAGGCTTGTCGTTTGATCGTACGGACTTGAAACGCCTAAAAATAAATTAAATTGAAATCAATTGAAATCGATTTGAAATATGTTGATTTTATCGTAACTTCTTCATATGATGGAATTTGGACTTGAAACTTGTTCCATTGATTTTAAAGTATTCAAAAACATCTAATTTGATATATTGTTTGATCCATTTTCGTTCCGGAGTCAGAACGGGCTTTTCGGGCCATTTGTCGTTCAACTTTCAATCCAAATTAATCCGGTCCATTCTAATTTCAGCTTTGCCTATAAATAACCTCGTTATAAACCCTAGCCTATATCCTATATCCATTATTTTGTACGTACAATTCTAGTTGCTCCTCCTCATTCCAATGGCAGACAAAATCAATTCCCAAATTGCAAATCCAAATCAAATTACAAATCAAAAATTAAAACTCTTCAAACTATATCGAATTATATATCGATTTGAAGCTTCCGATGAGCGCAACCTAAATCTATGATTCATTTTTCGATTTGGATCATTGTTCGACCGGAACTTGGGCTTTTATCTCCGGCTGTTCAATTGCGATTTTGTGTTTGAGCAATGGACTATCATTCTTACGATGATCGGGTGGTGGCAACGGGTAGAGGGCGTCGAGGCATGGAGATCGGCAAGGTTGCTTGGGCCTGAAGTCACTCGTTTTCGCCGAAAATGGTTGATTTAGGCATCGACGGCGCACCGCTCTAGGAGGGGGCGGAGCTCATGGCGAATGGCCACTAGGGTCGGCTGAGGCGGCGAATCACTCCGGTGGTATCAGATCTGGTCCAGATCGAGCAAGGCGGTGGCGTTTTCCATTGATCGATGGCGGCTCTGTTGGGTTCAAGTGCGATAGGCTGTGATGGCGCGTGCACAACCTAGGGTTCACGTGAGCGTTGGAAGATGACTTGGAAGAGTGATTTCATTTGTTTACTTTTATTTTTATTTTCAATTGTTCTAATCAGCATAACTTTCGCATACGAGATCCGTTTCGCGCGCAGTTTTCTCCGCTAAGATCGTATTGGAATTCCGGACATTTTGATGCTGGTTTGGACGAATTTGGAGACTGTTTGTATTTGGGTTTAAATTGGATTTAAATTCAATTTAAATTCAAAAGATGAGTGTTTTAACCCACTCACAACTTCTAAAATTTCTTATGTTTGCTAAATTGATTTATGATGTAATTAGAAATTTATTCATGGCTGTTTGGCATATTTTGAATCATCATCTCAGTTTATTTGAATTTATTTGGATAAAATAGTTATTTAATTTATTATTGAATATAAACTGCCAGTGAATATCTGTTATTTATTATCTGTTCTATATTGATATTATTGATTGAACTGGATGATGATTGTGATAAATGTTTGATGATTGATATTGGATGTATGGATATTGTATTACATATTGTTATAAACTGCAAGTTATTATGGATTTTTTTATTTCATTCGAGATTGCGGTTTGAAATGATATATAACCATATTTATGTTTTAAATTACGGATTGAAATGATAAATATCCGTATCACTTGACCATAGGATTGAAAATTATATATAGACACCGTGGTCTATATATATAAAATATTTTTAAACTAATTTCTATGGTTTTGTAAAGAAATATATGGTTTTATATAAATATTGATTTCCTATATTATATAATGTTATTTTATTCTTGATTTTAAGCTATGTATAAATTTGTTTTATTATAGAATAAGCTTAATAATAAGTTTGATTTTTATTGAAGATAATATGGTTATGTATTTAAATTATATTTTAATATAGAGTTTATAACGATTTAAATAAATTAACGATGGAAGATAAATTGGAAATTTATTTGAATTTGAATTTATTTAAGAATTAAACTCAAATGAGTTGATGTAAAATTTATTAAATTTGAAATTTTAAAAGGTATGACTTTATAACTTGATTTTGGTTTAGCGTGAATTAAATGAACATGTCAAGTATAAATAAATTGAAGGAAATATTTAATTATTTGTAATTTGAGTTTTATTTAGATGATAATGGATTTATTATGTAAAATATTTCAAACTAAATAATAGAAAATTTAATTGTTGAATCGTAATTACCAAACTTAGATTTGAAACTATTGAATACTTAAAGGTTGAAATATACTGAATTTGAAATGGTTTATTTTGTGGATCAAATCTATTTTTGAAATCAATTTAGTTTGGATTGGTTTATTTGGAAACTGAATTGAATAAAAATTTATGATTTGAGATTTGGTTAAATCTAAAATTTTGGAATCCGAGTTGTTTTGGAATTGATTTGCGAAATTGAAGAAGTTATTTATTATATAAAGTATTTTTATATTTAAACCATTTAAGTGGTGGAAGTTATGTTTCGAAGTTACGAGTTTCAAAATATTATGATTCGAAAGTGTTATAATCTAAAGTAAGTTGGTTTCGAAGTATATAACTTTGAAAGTGCTATGATTCTGAAAAAGGATATATTGGAAATAAAAATGATATCGTATTAATTTAGTTTTGAAATGGAAATGATATCATATTTATATGGTTTTGAAATGGCAATGATATTTCGGTTTAAACTATAAATTATTTTGAAATAACCATGGTGTTATAATAACGGTTGATTGTTAAAGATGCCGGGATCGGATATGGGCATACTCTCTGTCGATACCGAAAACCACTTTAACAACCGTGTACGCGGTGGAGATTTCAGAATGAAGTAGGATGGTGGCGATGTTCTATTGAGGTATATACATGGACCCGACTCCCGTGAGTTAGCATATGGTGGCTAAAACAAGAGCAATCGACGGGCTAAGAAGGAAACATTTTTTATCGGACACACTCCTTCGGCACCATCTATTACTTTGTGATTGATTGGGGTCCTTTTGATTTTGGGGGTGTGGCTCGAGGTGGGCGGTAGTAGCTGCTATGCGTTACCACCTTTTCGGAAGCATAATTGGTATATCTACCCTGGCATTGCCTAGTTGTGTCGTGTCACCTACCCTAGCGCGCCTTGTACGAGTTAGATTTGTGTCGTACCTATGGAGTATCCTCTTGTAGCCTCCCGATCAGGAGTATTACCGTACTGTATAGACTATTGGCACTATTATGTGTTAAGGGGGATATTGGATAACTCCTTAACGCTATTTCCAAGTAAGTTTATTTTACTATAGATATTATTATAATAGCGAAATATTACTACATAGTAAATAGTTTAACGGATCCTTAGAAGATGTAAATCCCGAACATCTCTTAAGTTACTGCACTCACGTTAGACACTGGATAGGAGATGTCAAACGCTGTAAACATCTAGGACGTCATTCCACTCATATTTTACCGTTGATTTAACTCACATAAGATCTTTTAGTTCTGACTCGAGTGTTTTGTCTTTTCAATTCGTTCGGGTCAGCCTGAGCATTTCAAGATTTGAAGACCTTACTTCTAGAGGACGAAGATGAAGATTGTATTACTATTATTTACTATAGTGTTCCACTACATCAAATGTTTTGTAAAACAGCTTCATGAACTGTTATTTGATTATTATATTTTGTCATTCCGATGTGAGATTCTGTTTGTTTTATTTCTTCTCTGCTTCTATTGTTCACCCCAATAACAATTCGTCCTTTTGTATGGTTTGAGTCTAACGTGTGTAGTTTATCGTCGATTTAAAACGTACAAAAGGCGAGATGTTACAGTTGGTATCAGAGCTTTGGTTTAGCGATAAACCTTAGCTTTGTGGGGTCTGACTCTTTATTTATAAGGTAGTAATACCCCATGATGAGTCGCTGAGTGTATATATATGAGAGAGCGTATTTGTTAGTGTTATAAAAAGGGTTTTAATATTGTGTTTTGTTTGGTTTTGTATTTATAAATTCTGGTTGGTGCATAGGACGCTATGACATCAATAGAGATTTCTAAACATTTAATAGGACAGACCGACACAATATTTGTTTTGAATATAGGTGAATGAAATAATTTTGCCTATTATATTTTCTATATATAAAATAAATTTTTTATAAAGGGATATATTTGGTTGTAATATTTTGGTTGTTAGGTAGTGAAACTTATAAATAGTGGTTGGAAATAAGATTTAAAATAAAATAAAGTAAAATGGAAATTTAGAACTTAAATTCCGGAGTTTTGAAACTTTCTTTTGAATAATTTTGGGATATAATAATAATATTGTTAGAAGTATTTTCTAATATAAATATTTCAATATGATTTGAAAGAATTGTTTTAATGAAATTTTTGAAAGAAATAAGTTCTGTACTCCCCTCTCCGTTGTTGGAAAATAATTTCGATGATGAGTGCACGCATCATCGACGTTCATTTTCGAGTTTCTAAGTGGGAAGGCCACTGTAGTAGCTTTACTGCAGATTCATTTTGATAAACAAATATAAATTTTTAAATCATTTTAAATATAATCGGATATATATAAATTGTAAGTGTATATATTTATCTATTATTTTCAAATGATTTGAAATTTAACCCGGTTTTTAGTTCTTAAGTTTCCGTTAATTGGTAGTTGCAATTATTGTAGTGAAATGGAACGTAACTAATCAATAATTGGAACCTCTTATTAAAACAAAAGATTAAATGCTAGGTTATAAATGAAATTACAAGAAAGTTGAAACTAGTAACATATAAAACAAAAGATATGATTATTGAATATTTAATTAATTTAAAAGAAATGAGAAAAACTTGTATAACTTTCAATTACATTCTTAAAGCATATATATAACTTACCAAATATTAGAAGTTGAATGTTTAATAATAAAATGTAATGGAAATTGTATGAGTAAATTTATGTTATGAAAATGTTCAATAAATTGCTTTATTAGTAAGAAGTGATGTTATAATGGTTATACACCTAAGTTGTAATTTGGAAGGTTATTGTAATTAAATGTGATAGAAAAGGGATCATTGTAAGTAAAAGAATATGAACTTAAGTTAATGAAATTGTTATGCCAAGTATCTGAATTGAACATGAATATTATTAATAAATGAAATGAAGTTTGTAAGTAGTGAATGAAATAAGTGAGATAAACACTGAATCAATGGATGGAAATGAAATTTGCAAGAAATAAATGTAAATTAAAAAGATAGCTCATTATATGAATGAAAATGAAATCAAACAACAAATGTTATGAAATGAAATTAATAAGAATGAACTTGATTTGTTGTTTGGAATTGTTGTTTGTTTGATTTATGGTTGTTTGGGCCAGGACACTTTAAAATAGTTTGGTATTTAGTTTCATCTAAGACCGTTAAATAAATGATGCACTTAGTAGTTTATTTTTCATTCTGTACAATTTAAAGTTTTTGAACCCAAATAACTATTTGTTTTGTTTGATATGAATGGATAATGGATTTGTGTTGATTTTATGTGATGGTTGTATGTTTTGTTGCAAGTGATTGTTGTTTATATTGATTTGTTTTTTAGTGGTTGAAACAACTAAATATTTCATTTTATATAATTGTTAACCTTTTGGGATTATATAAGTGAAATACATGTTATGGAAGTAATTGCTACTACTTTTTGGTTTCATAATTTAAGCGTTAATTGCCCGACAAATAGGTACGTTCTATTACGATTTTCTAGCTATATATACATATACATATACATATACATATACATAAACATATACATATACATATACATATACATATACATACATACATATATATATATATATATTCCCGTTGTTGGGATATATTATTTTTCTAAATAATGTGATATATTGTTATATTTTATATTATATTTTCTCCCGAGCCTCTCCGTACGAAGGAGACCCTGTCGAAATTTTTTCGAAAATCTTGGACTTAGAAAAATTTTGAAAATGTTTTCCAAACTTTATTAATTTGAGCATAGAAAGGTTTAATGGTTATATGTTGGTATATTTTCTTTAAAAAAATTAATTTTGTAATTTATTTGCTTATGAAGTTAATATTTTAGAATAAGATGTATTGTTTACTTAGTTCCTTCTTTTCCTCCTTTTTCCTTTTCGGGGACGAAAAGTTTTGAGTGGGGGAGAGTGTAACAACCCGTAAAATTTCAATAATTAAATTTGTTAAATTAATAAGTTTTGGTAATTTAATATGGTAACAATTGAAATTTAGAACTAATTAGTAACAATTGAAATGAAACTCCAATAACGAACTAATGCAAAATTGTTATACTTGGTTATAAACTCATGTAATGAAATGTGAGACAAGTGTTAACTATGTTATACAATAATAATAGACTCAATTAAAGGATTGGAATTGAATCTAATCGGTTTATTTGGAATGTATTAAAATTAATTGGATTCAATTTATAATAAATGGATTATTCTAAGCAAACGAAATAAATGCTATATTAATTGAAACTAGGATGAAATGGAAAATATTAATGTAATAAAAAATGAACTAATGATAATTTTACCCATAAAATGAAAATTGATTCAATAGTAAGATCTGGAAATCAAATATATGGATTAAATGGGAATTTAAACTTATAATTACTGAAGTAATTGAAATTGAAATTAAATGCTGTAAATTATGAAATGTCCAATAATAAGTTAATAAGAGAATTTTTTTAATGGATTTAAAATTACTAAATAATCCAAAGTTATAGAAATTGGAAATAACGATAATTGAATGGAAATGTGATTTAATTTAATTTAATATCTATTTAATTAATGTGAAAATAGCCATTTTGGCCACTGACTCGGATTTCGACGAAACGGTTTCATCGAATCCATAACGGTGAATTTTTGTAGTATTTCAAGTTTCATACGATCGGGCTTGTCGTTTGAACGTACGGACTTGAAACGCCTAGAAATAAATTAAATTGAAATCGATTAAAATCGATTTGAAATATGTTGATTTTATCGTAACTTCTTCATACGATGGAATTTGGACTTGAAACTTGTTCCATTGATTTTAAAGTATTCAAAAACATCTATTTTGATATAGGGTTTGATCCATTTTCGTTCTGAAGTCAGAACGGGCTTTTCGGGCCATTTGTCGTTCAACTTTCAATCCAAATCAATCCGGTCCATTCTAGTTTCAGCTTTTCCTATGTATACCTCGTTATAAACCCTAGCCTATTTCCTATGTTCATTATTCTATACGTACAATTCTAGTTGCTCCTCTTCATTCCAATGGCAGACAAAACCAATTCCCAAATTGCAAATCCAAATCAAATTACAAATCAAAAAATTAAAATTCTTCAAACTATATCGAAGTATATATCGATTTGAAGCTCCCGACGAGCGCAACCTAAATCTATGATTCATTTTTCGATTTGGATCATTGTTTGACCGAAATTTGGGCTTTTATCTCTGTTGTTCGTTTTGTGGTTGTGTGTTTTAGCGGTGGATCGTTATCCTTACGACGATCAGGTGGTGGCAACGGGTAGAGGGCGTCGAGGCATGGAGATCGGCATGGTTGCTTGGGCCTGAAGTCACTCATTTTCGCCGAAATTGGTTGATTTAGGCATTGGCAGCGCACCGCTCTAGGAGGGGGCGGAGCTCGTGGCGAATGGCCACTAGGGTCGGCTGAGGCGGAGAATCACTCCGGTGGTATCAGATCTCGCCGGATCGAGCAAGGCGGTGGCGTTTTCCAATGATCGATGGCGGCTCTGTTAGGTTCAAGTGCGATAGGCTGTGATGTCGCGTGCACAACCTAGGGCTCACGTGAGCGTTGGAAGACGACTTGCCAGAGTAATTTCATTTGTTTACTTTTATTTTTATTTTTATTTTCAATTGTTCTAATCAACATAACTTTCGCATACGAGGTCCGTTTCGCGCTCGGTTTTCTTCGCTAGGATCGTATTGGAATTCCGGACATTATGATGCTGCTTTGGATGAATTTGGAGATTGTTTGAATTTTGTGTTTAAATTGGATTTAAATTAAATTTAAATTCAAAAGGTGAGTATTTTAACTCACTCACAACTTCTAAAATTTCTTATGTTTGTTAAATTGATTTATGATGTATAGAAATTTATTCATGACTGTTTGGCATATTTTGAATCATCATCTCAGTTTATTTGAATTTATTTGGATAAAATAGTTATTTAATTTATTATTGAATATAAACTGCCAGTAAATACCTTTTATTTATTATCTGTTCTATATTGATGTTATTGATTGAATTGGATGATGATTGTGATAAATGTTTGATGGTTGATATTGGATGAATGGATGTTTTATTTTATATTGTTATGAACTGCAAGTTGTTATGGAATTTTTTGTTTCATTCGAGACTACGGTTTGAAATGATATATAACGGTATTTATGTTTTAAATTACGGATTGAAATGATAAATATCTGTATCACTCGACCATAGGATAGAAAATTATATACAGACACTGTGGTATATATATAAAATATTTTTGAACTGATTTCTATGGTTTTGTAAAGAAATATATGGTTTTATATAAATATTGATTTCCGATATTATATAATGTTATTTTGTTCTTTATTTTTAAGCTATATATAAATTTGTTTTATTATAAAATAAGCTTAATAATAAGTTTGATTTTTATTGAAGATAATATGGTTAATGTTATCCCGCTTTTTGGCAAAGCCGCGATACCAAAAGATCGATCGAAAACAGAGAACAATTCGTATCAGAGATTGATCATACTTCGTTTCGCTATGGATATCGCTGAATTTTGTCCGAGTCCAGATTGAGCTACAATTGATAGGACACGAAAAGAAAGATTATAGAAGTTAGCATCTCAAATTTCAAGTCAATCCGAGTTCATACGCTCGAGTTACGATCGATTCAATTTGAAGGGGAAGACCTAGGTTTCGAACCCATCACTGATCAATCGTTTGAACCGATCACCTTCGTATCGATCGACTTCGAACCCATCAAAGCGCCTCGGGTTCGACTCCATCACCTTCGAATCCATCGGGTTCGTGTTGATGGACCTCGTATCCATGGAGAGGTCACAAAGCTCGTATCCATCAGAGGAACGCGAGTTCGAATCCACCAAGCATCAGTTGTTCGAACCTATTATTGGAGCCTTGTTCGAACCCATCCATGAAGCCTTGTTCGAACCCATCCATAAAGCCTTGTTCGAACCCATTATTGAAGCTTCGTTCGAATCCACTGGGTCAACTAGCCACGATGACGTGTCATCCAACGGTTCGAATGCGCCGAGGCACATGGAGTCGAAGCGGTCAACTCGGAGTGAAGACCGGATCGAAGCGAAGTGTACACCCCACGTCAAACATGAAAACGCGTGCCGCCATCGGTTCGAAACCATCGATTCGAAGGGATGGGTTCGAACCGAACAGCCACTCGAAGAAAGTAATCTCGAACCCATTATATCTCCCAATCTATTGATCCAAATACTATGAAATTTTCACAGAAGCTTGCATACATGTTGAAGAATGTCCACACCAAATTTCACCTCAATTGGATGATTTTATGATCGATTCGAATGTAGTTCGAATCGATGCCAAAGTAGGCCCAAATTTCCTGAGACCGGGTGCGTGGGCCCCCTCACGTGCCAGAAGTGGTCTTCCGAGTTTTCAGCGAAATATCAGCATCCTACGCCTTTAAATAGAGCCCCAGAGCCAATAGAAAAAGGATCTTTCGACTCTCAAGCACCCAGACTCTACCGAATCGAGATCTCCATCATCCTACATCATAATTAGCTGTTGATTCCGAATTTCCAGTTGTAACTTGCTGTTGATCACTGTAACAACTTGTAATTATTGAAAGAGAATCAATAAAACATCAAAAAACTTCACAGTGGACGTAGGCAACACGCCGAACCACTATAAATCGCTTGTCTACGCATTTACTTCACTGTTGATTGGAGTTTTTGTTAGATAATATCTGTTTTGAATTTACATTCTTCACTATTATCTCTTCAATGACTCCCGAAGAGTGTTGTGACCAATTTTGGTGCAAACACTTTGGTGCTTTCACTGAGAAAACCCAGATTTTCTCCTGCTCTTTGGATCTGTCATCGATACCGGATTGAATAAATCTAAGAGAGAGATCCAGGTCATCAAATCCAACTTCCTTCCCTTCTATTCAGATTTGCACAAAGTCTAGGAAAGGAATTCATCTTTCAAGATGGTTAGCACAAGAACCACCTCAAACGCTGTTAATCAAGAAGAGCAGGATCGACAGAATCCTGTGCCGCCACCTCCATCTAATCAGGATGCTACTGGGCACTCCGAACCGTCAGGTCCGGTTACCCGACAAGAGTTACAGTTGCTACTCCAAGAACTGACCCAGAGTCGGCAACAACTAGAAGAACAGCTACGCGCTAACGCTGAGCTAATCAACAAGCTGGATTGCCAGAAACGAAAGAGATCCACGAGAGACCATGCTTCTCGCTCCTCTAGCGAAAGTTCTTCATCCTCTGATTATCATAACCGGCCTCCACGACCCCGGCTAGATGGGAGTCGCATCCCAGCTGCTGGAGATCAACCCACGCTGACCGTTGGACAACTGAAGGTTGGTCCATCGGCCAGTTTCCAAACCGGACCCTCCTCCCGAGGAGGTGCCATCCCTCACCACACCACAGAATACTGTACCACGAACGTTGCGGCTGAACCAGGAGTTGACGTCCAAGATCAGTTGGACCAGGACCGTCGTCATAGCGGACGTACTCCTGAACCATACTCCCAGAGGACTATGAGCCAAGAAGGCAAGACTTGGACCGTCAACGATATCCGGTTCAAACCCAAAGTATGGAACGTGATCATACTCCGACGCAAATGCCGGATCTTTCAACTATGATACGTCAGATGATCCATGAGAGCCAGGGATTCACAAATGACGATTGGGGAGTCTCCCGAAGCCACACTCCTTTTACGGACGATATCCTTACTGCCGAACCCCCACGGCAATTTCGAATGCCAACTCTACCCATGTACGAGGGAAACTCCGACCCCAACCAACATATTCTAAAATATGAATGGTCGATGACTGCTGCCAGGGCTGACGATGCAGTGAAATGTCGTAGTTTCCCCATATCCTTGGGGGGCATCGCTACCATGTGGTTCATCCGACTGCCACCTCGATCCATCTCTTCATTCGACCAGTTAGCCACAAAATTCGTTGAGCAATTCCGCATGCACGTCGCAAGGCCAAAAGATGTCAACACTCTGTCCAGCGTCACCCAAGCTCCTGGAGAGACGCTCAGGAAATACTTGGAGAGATTCCATACTGCATGTGCAGAGATCAGCAATCCAAACGATAACTCCCTCCTTATGGCGTTGACTAAAGGGATCGACCCCGATTCTGAGTTTGGCAACTGGTTAGCTGGAAAACCTCCCACATCGTTGGACTGTTTCCATGCCAAAACGGCTCAATTCCTGAGACGAGAAGATGCGAAATAGTCTAGGAAGCAAACCGATGCCGGGCCAAGTACGGAAGGGAGCCAAAGCAATGTTGCAATCAAACAGTCCGGCGAGAGCTCCAGAAAGGTTCAGTTGAACGTTAGAAACAAACAAGCTCGGCGAAGAGAGAGCGTGAATCAAACTAGAAAACGAGATCAAAATCATGGCCCGCAGCGCAAGAATCCAATGTTTGACAATTACACTCCTCTGAATACATCACTGGAGGACTTGTACTTACAAACCTGTGATACAATTCAATATCAAAAACCTGCACCAAGACCGTCGTCAGAGAGACAAATCCGGACGGGAAGTTTTGCAGGTTCCATGAACGCTACGGGCACAATACGAACGAGTGTCGTCACTTACAAGATCTCATTGAAAAACTGATCAGAGAAAGGAAGCTGGAACAGTTTGTGCGGACGCCGCAGCCCAGAGAAGCGGGCCCATCAAATCAAAACAATGAACCCAATCGACCGAGACAGGAGGACTCGACTTGTCCCCGTGGAAGATTGGTGATAAACGCCATCAGTGGCGGACCAGCTTACTCAGGAGCCTGGAACGACGAAGATCCTCATCACTGTCACACATGACAGGCTCATTCAATCTATGAATACTTTGCAATTTCCTTTACATTCTGAAATTTGAATTTGTAATAAGGCACCGACTTTGCCATATTTTCTTATTTCAGCAATAAAATACCATCTCTTCAAGCTAGAGCTGTGATTCACCGAATACAACGTTCAACAATCACGACACACGAAGAGCTAAGTTCCATCGAACAATGGAATTTATTCAAATAGCGAGTGACTGTGATACGACCGGCCACTCACTAAGTGAAACTCCATCTCGGGGGCAAGCCAACACATCAAAGGCTGAACTGGACCAACACACGACAGTCCATTCAATAACTCGTTCCCAGAGCGTGAACGGCCTCTAACTTCCCAGAGCGTGAATTGGAGTATAAACATTCAATAATTCGTTCCCAGAGCGCGAACGGACTCCAACTTCGCAGAGCGTGAATTGGAGTATAAACATTCAACAACTCGTTCCCAAAGCCCGAACGGACTCCAAATTCCTAGAGCGTGAATTGGAGTATAAACATTCAACAACTCGTTCCTAGAGCGTGAACGGACTCCAAATTCCCAGAGCGTGAATTGGAGTATAAACATTCAATAACTCGTTCCCAGAGCGCGAACGGACTCCAACTTCCCAGAGCGTGAATTAGAGTATAAACATTCAATAACTCGTTCCCAGAGCGCGAACGGACTCCAAATTCCCAGAGCGTGAATTGGAGTATAAACATTCAATAACTCGTTTCCAGAGCGCGAACGGACTCTAACTTCCCAGAGCGTGAATTGGAGTATAAACATTCAATAATTCGTTCCCGGAGGGCGAACGGACTCCAACTTCCCAGAGCGTGAATTGGAGTATAAACATTCAATAATTCGTTCCCGGAGCGCGAACGGACTCCAATTTCCCAGGGCATGAATTGGAGTATAAACATTCAATAAAACGTTTCCAGAGCGTGAACGGACTCCAACTTCCCAGAGCGTGAATTGGAGTATAAACATTCAATAACTCGTTCCCAGAGCGCGAACGGACTCCAACTTCCCAAAGCATGAATTGGAGTATAAACATTCAATAACTCGTTCCCAGAGCGCGAACGGACTCCAACTCCCCAGAGCGTGAATTGGAGTATAAACATTCAATAATTCGTTTCCGGAGTGCGAACGGACTCCAACTTCCCAGAGCGTGAATTGGAGTATAAACGTCAAATCTATCATTCCCAAAGTGTGAACGGACTCCTAAAAAGCCCAAATAGATGTGACTGACCATCCAGCAGGCTAACTCCAGATTCTCGAAGCGTGAGTCAGAGTACAAACATCAATTCCAGGTTCCTGGAGTGCGAACCCGAACATACATATTATCTCCATGTTCCCAGAATGTGAATTGGAGCACAAATACCAAGTCAAAGTTCCCGTAGTGCGAACCGAAATATCAACACTAACTCCAAGTTCGCAGAGTGTGAATTGGAGTATGAACATCAAGTCCAGGTTCCCGGAGCGCGAACCGTGTTACAAACATCGATAACTCTCAAATTTCCGGAGTGCGAACCGGATTATCGATCTCAAATTATCCTAAGTCTCCAGCATGTGGACATGTGCTTCAGATGCGCAATAAATGTGATCAACTACCAACATATAAATGTTGTTCCCCGAAACAGGGGAGGCAAAAAAGCTAAGTGTTAGTCACTAGCCAAAGTGATACAATGTATGAAGTTCAATTATTCATCAATCACAACTTGCGACCAAGATTCTCAGACTTGGCAAATAAAACGAACCATACTTGACGGTAAAAACACCACAAGTACACCGGACTGAAAATAAAACACTACAAACACTTAAGCACAAAAGAAATGAGAATTGAAACAAAGAAACTAAATTTTATTTCAACTAACTGGAGACAAGGGCTTACATGCAAATAAGTTCTTCCAAAAAAGAATTCCTACTTGCAGGGGCCGAGCCTGCATCTATACACGACCTATCTACCAAAAATTCTGCTTAAACGACCCATCTACTTCTTATTTTTGGATCTCCTTATCAGCGGTTCGTCTTCGGACTCGCTGGAGACAGAGATCCTTCGTTTGGAGCGCTTCCTCTCCGGTGGCTGTTCTTCGGCTGGGGGCATAATGTCAATGTCCTCCTCAGAGCTCGAATCTATGTGAATGTTTTCCACCGAAGGAGTAGGAGGAACTGGGTCTACGACTGAAGGTGTGATAATGTCGCCTGATGATATTACCCTTAAAGGTGCTGGGCTACGCGCTGCCGTGCTGCCACCAATACTACCATTTTGCCCCGCAGCCTCTATTTCAGCGTTGATCTCGGCCAATATTTCCTCGTCCCGGGTTGATTGGGCCTGGCTGGGGGCAGCTGTGGTCTGCGTCACAAAACCAGAGGTTGGCGGAAGATCACTGATGATAAATGGCAAGTCTGTAAAAGGGTCACCCTGTTGGTCAAGCAGCTCACTCACCATTTGTTCGTCAAGAGATAAGGATCTCCCCTGCGCCACCTCAGTAGACACTACCGCCGTCACGACAGTCGTTTCAGTGGTGATGGCTTTTTGCCCTTGAATAGACTCCTGAGCCGAAGATGCCGGAGTAGTCTCGGTTACAAAGCAAAGATAAGAAGAAATTATTAGTAATCACTTCAAAACAAACGCTTTAATAGAAACACACTTGAGATATGTTCAAAATACCTTCCTCAGTTTGACTCGTTGACGGTTGGACAGCCTCAGAGACGTGCTCCCGAATGGGAGATAACCGCGGCTGTTCTGGGTCATAAGCAGGAACAGATTGTGAACCAACCACAGATACAGGCTCTAACGAAGGTGGAGCGGTGATTTCAGTAACAGTGGCGTGATGCTCAACACCTGATCCCTCTCCAACCTCCAGAGATCGGCCACCAATCATCTCCTTCTCATGAGCAATAATAGCGTCATGGAGGATCTTCTTCTCATCATCTGTCAGCAACCGGTTTTCGAGTTCGAATCGGTCGACCGATTCGTCCGGATGCGCTTCCTCTTCTTCCTCAACCAATCAATCCCAAGCGCTGCGGAGGTGTACCGGGTAATCTTGGAGCCAGGCCAAATTTCTGTGTCTCAACACATTGGCATTGTAAGTGATGAGCAAATCTTCAATATCGGCCTCCAGCCTGACCTCCGCTTGTTGAACTTTCTCCTCAACCTCCGTCTCGACCGCCTGGACCTTGGCTACTGCCGCATCCCGTTCAGTCCGGAGAATCACGACTTGTTCACACGCCTCCTGGGTTGCGTTATTCGCATCATCCCTATCCTTGGCGATTTCGGCAAATTTGGACTTAAGCTCGTTTAACTCCTTCAGGGCTGCGTCCCTCTCGGCAGTGACCAGGGTGTTTCGATGGCCCATATCCTATACCGTGGCATAATGCTCACATTTCATCCTATCTATCGTTGCCTGGGCTTCGTCGTCTTTTTTGATAGCCTCCATCTCAGATTTCCGAGAAGATTCGGCTTCAGTGTTCAGCACCTCAATAATACGGCTCTTCTAAGCTAACTCAGTCTGCAACCTCTCGATGGTGGCCCCACGCTCAAAAGCCAATGCCGACGCCTTGTCAGCCGCTTTCGACCACGCTTTGTACTGAGCGTAAAAATCGTGTACGTAGTCATGTACCAATTTCTCAGCTTCCTCCGGGATTTTCTTTAAATGTGGAGGAAAGATATAGTTGTCGAAGCAGATGTTTGGGAAATCTCTCTTTAGCTGAGCAAGCTTGATTGCTCCTTCCCCTGAAATTTCCACGGGGGGCTGTTCTGTAACGGCACCAGTAATAGTTTCGCTCCTAGAATGGCGGGATTCATGCCTAGAAGATTGAGAGGCCGACATGTGATGTGAAGATTCAGAGGGACGAGAGACATGAGCAGGAGGTTGTATGGGATCTCTGGGAGGAGGAGGAGTACGCGATCGAGATCGACGCTTATAACCTCTGTCTGTATCATATCTTTCTTGACCAGAATACCCAGAGCGTCCCTGGTCGTAGTCTCTGTCCCCTTCTCGTCTGCGCGAATCATAATATGAAGACTTGCGGGCCTGTCGAAGACTCCCTAACATTGAACCTCGCCTAGGCATAGTATCTACAGAACAAAATAAAATAGAATTAATCACCTTTCGAAACATGTAGTTTATAGTCAAAGGTTATGCAATGTTGTGAAATATGTATGAATGTGCAACCCCCCGACCAACCGGATGTGTCTGCCACACCAGTGGGAAAAGACTCGCTCAAAACTAAAGTTTCTGAAAGTTCTTCCAATCCAGCATCATGCTGCAGGGACACGTAGTCCGGAATTGGAATATCGGCGAGCCTTTCGTAAAGACTTTCAGTTCTCGGAGGAGACATCTCCGAAATTCTAACTCCGGGAGAGGATCGAGCCGTGACAACCGATTTCCATCTCCCCTTCTTAGTTGACGTGATGACGGCTGTCTTGCCTTTTCTCTGCTCCGCGACATCCTGAACTACATCCGTAGGCTCGGTCAGCGGCTCATCATCGGTGTGAGTTCTTTCAGAATCAGCCTCCTCGGCTATAATAACTCTGGGCTTCTTGTGCTCGACTCGCTTCTTCGAAACGGTCCTTAATACCCCGTCAAACTTTATGCTCTGCCCTCGTTCAATCAACCCGTAAGTCCGGAGATTCCTATCGGTCAAAAGCGACTCGATATCCCTATCTTCACTCGGGGCTTCTCGAAGTACTTGCACCATCTCCTTAAAGTGTTCGCCCTCAGGTCGCTGAATCATCGCTGTAAGAAAAAGGAAAAAACATAAGTTTCACTTTGACCGCAATTGCCTTAGTAATTACTTGATAACTCAGCTACACTCACGTCTGAACAACCATCGCCGGGCAAACCCTGGAGGACATCTGACATAGAACCATTCCGTCCTGTAATAACTCAACCTGGTCCAGGACCCAGTGACCACTTGGCAATTCCTCACTGCTTCCAGAAATGTGAAGGAAGGGTAATCACCTCGAGTTTTGAAATTAAATAGATATCTGATCTTGGTCGGGATCGGCGGTCTATGTAGGTACTCAATGAAGACGATGAATAAACTGTTCACGGAAGCATATCCGTTCGGGTGTAGTTGAGATGGAGCGGTCCTCAAAAAAGACAACACTTCCCTTATGTACTCGTTGAACGGAGGAAGCGTCCCAGCCGTGCACGCATGGCGATTAAATGCTGTATATCCTTCTGGCAGATTATGTGGTCTATCGTTCGGCCCCGGCAATAACGCGTCATCCAACGACAGGTCGTGCCTCAAGCATATTCTCCCTAACATATCTTCAGAAATATTGGATTGAACGGAATCCAACGGATTGGCAATAAACGACGCATTGGGAAATTCGTCCGGGGCTGGACTGATGATCTCAGGTTCAATATCCGGAACCTCTAGTCTTGGAATGGATGTACTTTGAATCTCCCGCTGCTGCAAACTTGAAGGTTCTATGACTAGCTAACTCACGAGAAACCATCGTTAGACGACAAAGGACCTGTGCGTTCCCCCAGTGTAAAGTGTATGAATGTATGTTGTATAGTGCCATGCATTACTTGAATAAGTGTCACAGAGTTAAAGGAAATATGCAAACGACAAAGCTACGGAGCCCAGTTATAATGACCGTCATCGCTGACCGTCATCACTAAACCGTTCGTATGATGGAATTTGATTTGGATAGAAGTTGTTATGGTTCCATCGACGAGCTTCGAAAGGTGGTCAAGTGTGCAGTGTGATTATGAAGTCCAAATATGCAAGAATGAAGCTCGTCGGAATTATGCTTAGAAAATATCAAACTTTGGTATCCATCATAGAGGGTTTGAACCGATCACAGGGAACTCATTCGAACCCATCCTAACATCACTTCGAATCGATTCAGAAAGGCGCGCTTCGAATCGATAATCAGGTGTCAAGTTCGAATCGATCAATGAAGGATGACTTCGAATCGATCTTTGGTTGACTAGTTCGTACCGATCAGGGAACCCTCAACTTAACATCGATCACATTCGAATCGATACCCTTCGTATCGATGTAAAGTTGAGAACTTCGAACCGATAGCTGATGGATTCGAATCCATCGATTCGAATAGGCCCATCAAGGGTAGTCAATCGGTGCGAACTGCGTCACCCCCATAAAGTCATTCCAGGGATTGATGCGAAATCAAAGGAAAAATGACGCCGCCATCATCGATTCGAACTCGAAGCCACGCATCAATTCGAAGCTTTCCCCAAACCAGATCTGGTTTTGCAATCACCAGAGTGGACAACTGATGAAGAAGAGATAGGTTCGAAATAACCTTGCCGTTTGGATTCGGGGCTAATTACCTAATTTGAGTGATGGATTCGAAGAATTAAAGACTTGGATCTTGAATGGTTCGAATACGTAACACAGTGCCTTCTTCTCTGGAGCTTCTAAACGATGCAGAACACGGTGAAAGCAAAGCAAGAATAAAAAGTAAAAAGTGAAAAAGTGGCAAGCCAACTGCTATTTATATGGAGCTTTGAGACCGACCGAGACGATTCCCCTTCCGGTAAACTTGACCGGTCGCAACCGGTCAAAGCGTGGATCGGTTTGAAATCTCCATTCAAAACCATTTGCCTAATGCCTTGTGGGCTCGAAATTAACCTCATATTTCATCGATACGAAGCACACGGCAAAACATCGAGTCGCATCGATGCGAAACAAACAGTGGGCACATTGATTCGGGAACCCTGTTCACATCAGCAAACCCATAACTCCATCCACAACTGACCGATACGAACAGAGATTTCGTATCCATCACAACCTATCGATACAGACGACTGTTTCGTATCCATCATTTCCTATCGATGCGAACTACTATTTCGTATCCATTCTTTCTCATCGGTACGAGTGAACGTTTTATACTCGTCCAAGCCATCGGTTCGAATGTCAGATTCGTACCCATCATAACATAAGCGTACTCCATCCATATGAATGTAGACTTCGAATCCATCGATGCTCAAACGCATAGGTTCAAAAGTATTACATTCGCGCGACCCAAAGTCATTTCCTTCGACCTTCTATCAGTTCAGGAGAGGATCGATACGAAGGGACCTTTCAGAACAACCATCACACGTTGTCTCGACTTAAGTTTCCAAATCGGTTCAGGAGAGAATCGATACGAAATTCGATAGCAAACCAAACTGACAACGACTCGTGGACGCACGACGTTAACAATGGTCAAGCTACATATGCACATACATGTTGAACTAACATTCGATTTTAAACATTTACAGGGATCGAATACCCATCTTGTTACAAATGCAACAGCCAACGGCTAAGTGCTATTATACAGCAATCAATCATATCAACGCAAGGTTACAGCAATACGGAGTATGAGTCTCGACAAAAAAGAGATCAGTGGTTGTTCAGAGAGAAATTGCAGCTATTCAAAGCACGTCATGTTCCCACAAGACGTACTTTGGGGGGCAAAATGTTATCCCGCTTTTTGGCAAAGCCGCGATACCAAAAGATCGATCGAAAATAGAGAACAGTTCGTATCAGAGATTGATCATACTTCGTTTCGCTATGGATATCGCTGAATTTTGTCCGAGTCCAGATTGAGCTACAAATGATAGGACACGACAAGAAAGATCATAGAAGTCAGCATCTCAAATTTCAAGTCAATCCGAGTTCATACGCTCGAGTTATGATCGATTCAATTTGAAGGGGAAGACCTAGGTTTCGAACCCATCACTGATCAATCGTTCGAACCGATCACCTTCGTATTGATCGACTTCGAACCCATCAAAGCACCTCGGGTTTGACTCCATCACCTTCGAATCCATTGGGTTCGTGTTGACGGACCTCGTATCCATGGAGAGGTCACAAAGCTCGTATCCATCAGAGGAACGCGAGTTCGAATCCACCAAGCATCAGTTGTTCGAACCTATTATTGGAGCCTTGTTCGAACCCATCCATGAAGCCTTGTTCGAGCCCATCCATAAAGCCTTGTTCGAACCCATCATCGAAGCTTCGTTCGAATCCACTGGGTCAACTAGCCACGATGACGTGTCATCCAACGGTTCGAATGCGCCGAGGCACATGGAGTCGAAGCGGTCAACTCGGAGTGAAGACCGGATCAAAGCGAAGTGTATGCCCCACGTCAAACATGAAGACGCGTGCCGCCATCGGTTCGAAACCATCGATTCGAAGGGATGGTTTCGAACCGAACAGCCACTTGAAGAAAGTAATCTCGAACCCATCATATCTCCCAATCTATTGATCCAAATGCTACAAAATTTTCACAGAAGCTTGCATACATGTTGAAGAATGTCCACAACAAATTTCACCTCGATTGGATGATTTTATGATCGATTCGAATGTAGTTTGAATCGATGCCAAAGTGGGCCCAAATTTCCTGAGACCGGGCGCGTGGGGCCCCTCACGTGCCAGAAGTGGTCTCTCGAGTTTTCAGCGAAATATCAGCATCCTACGCCTATAAATAGAGCCCCAGAGCCAACAGAAAAAGGATCTTTCGACTCTCAAGCGCCCAGACTCTACCAGATCGAGATCTCCATCATCCTACATCATAATTAGCTGTTGATTCCGAATTTCCAGTTGTAACTTGCTTTTGATCGCTGTAACAACTTGTAATTATTGAAAGAGAATCAATAAAACATCAAAAAACTTCACAGTGGACGTAGGCAACACGCCGAACCACTATAATTCGCTTGTCTACGCATTTACTTTACTGTTGATTGGAGTTTTTGTTAGATAATATCTGTTTTGAATTTACATTCTTCACTATTATCTCTTCAATGACTCCCGAAGAGTGTTGTGACCAATTTTGGTGCAAACAGTTAAGCATTTAAATTATATTTTAATATAAATTTTATAGCGATTTAAATAAATTAAGGTTGGAAGATAAATTGGAAATTTATTTGAATTTGAATTTATTTAAGAATTAAACTTAAATAAGTTGATGTAAAATTTATTAAATTTGAAATTTTAAAAGTTATGATTTTATAACTTGATTTTGGTTTAGGGTGAATTAAATGAATATTTAAAGTATAAATAATTTGAAGGAAATATTTAGTTATTTGTAATTTGTGTTTTATTTATATGATAATGGATTTATTATGTAAAATATTTCAAACTAAATAATAGAAAATTTAATTGTTGAATCGTAATTACGAAACTTAGTTTTGAAACTGTTGAATACTTAAAGGTCGAAATATACTGAATTTGAAATCGTTTATTTTGTGGATCAAATCTATTTTTGAAATCAATACAGTTTGGAATGGTTTTTTTGGAAACTGAATTGAATTGAAATTTATGATTTGAGTTTTGGTTAAATCTAAAATTTTGGAATACGAGTTGTTTTAGAATTGATTTGTGAAATCAAAGAACTTATCTATTGTATAAAGTATTTTTATATTTAAACCATTTAAGTGGTGGAAGTTATGTTTCAAAGTTACGAGTTTCAAAGTATTATGATTCGAAAGTGTTATAATCTAAAGTGAGTTGGTTTCGAAGTATATAACTTTGAAAGTGCTATGATTTTGAAAAAGGATATATTGGAAATAAAAATGATATCGTATTGATTTAGTTTTGAAACGGAAATGATATCGTATTTATATGGTTTTGAAATGGCAATGATATTTCAGTTTAAAGTATATATTATTTTGAAATGACCGCGGAGTTATAATAACGGTTGGTTGTTAAAGAGACCGGGATCAGATATGGGCATACTCTCTGTCGATACTGAAAACTACTTTAACAACCGTGTACGCGGTGAAAATTCCAGAATGAAGTAGGATGGTGGCGTCGTTCTATTGAAGTATATACATAGACCCGACTCCCGTGAGTTGGCATAAGGTGGCTAAAATAGGAGCGATCGACGGGATTAGAAGGTAGCACCTTTTATCGGACACACTCCTTCGATACCATTCTATTACTTTGTGATTGATTGGGGCCCTTTTGATTTTAGGGGTGTGGGTCGAGGTGGGCGGTAGTAGCTGCTACGAGTTACCACCAGTCCGGAAGCGTAATTGGTATATCTACTCTGGCATTGCCTAGTTGTGCCGTGTCACCTACCCTAGCGCGCATTGTACGAGTTTGATTTGTGTCGTACCTATGGAGTATCCTCTGGTAGCCTCCTGATCAGGAGGTATTACGGTACTGTATAGACTATTGACACTATTATGTGTTAAGGGGGATATTGGGTAACTCCTTAACGCTATTTTCAAGTAAGTTTATTTTACTATAGACATTATTATAATAGCAAAATATTACTACATAGTAAATAGTTTAACGGATCCTTAGGAGATGTAAATCCCGAACATCTCTTAAGTTACTACACTCACGTTAGACACTGGATAGGAGATGTCAAACCCCGTAAACATCTCTGATGTCGTTCCACTCATATTTTACCGTTGATTTAACTTACATAAGATCTTTTAGTTTTGACTCGAGTGTTTTGTCTTTTCAATTCACTCGGGTCAGCCTGAGCATTTCAGGATTTGAAGACCTTACTTCTGGAGGACGAAGATGAAGATTGTATTACTATTATTTACTATAGTGTTCCACTGCATTGTTATTTATTATTCTTTGGTATGTGTAACTCTGATATGTGTTGTTTCGTAAAACAGCTTCATGAACTGTTATTTGATTATTAGTTTTTGTTATTCCGCTGTGATATTCTGTTTGTTTTATTTCTTTCTTTGCTTTTCTTATTCACCCTAATAACAATTCGCCCTTTTGTATGGTTTGAGTCTGACGTGTGTGGTTATCGTCGATTTAAAACGTACAAAAGGAGGGATTTTACGATATATATATGGTTTTATATAAATATTGATTTTTAAATATATAAATGTTATTTTAAATATGTTTTAAACTCTTGATTTTTAAAATCATATGTTTTAAAAATTTTAAGATTATAAGTTAGTTTGATATTTTAAATCTTAAGAATTTACTTATAATTTTCCTATTTTAAAAATATATAAATTAGCTTAATATAAAATAATTTTAATAATAAGGTTTAATTTAATAAAATTTGACTTAATTAATATATATTATGTTTAAGTATTTATTTAAATTTATATTCTAAAAATAGATTTTATAATGATTTTTATAAGTTAAGATTGGGAAGATGAAATTTGAATTTATTCGAAATTGTATTTAATTAACTAATTTTATCCAATTAAATCGATTTGAAACTTTTGAATTTGAGATTTCTAAAGGATATGATTTAAAACTTGGTTTTGGTTTAGGGTGATTAAATGAATATTTCAAGTTAAATAAATTAAAGAAAATATTAGTTTGTCTGAAATTTGAGGTTTTATTTAAATGATATTGAAATGATTAAGTAAATATTTCAAAACTAAATAATATTAATGTGAATATGATATATAAATGAAATTATCAGATTTATTTTTGAAAATGTTGAATACTTAAAGCTTTGAAATATATTGAAATTGAAATGGTTTATTTCGTGGTCCAAATTTATATTTGAAATCGATATAATTTGAAATGGTTTATTGAGAAACTGAATTGAATTGAAATTGATGAATTGAGATTGAATTAAATTTAAATTTGGAATTCGAGTTGATTTGAATCGATTTGTGAAATTGAGGATGCTATTTTATTATATAAAGTACTTTTAAATTATATTTACAATTATTTAAATATTTTACTTTATAAACTATTTTTAATATAAACTATTTTATTATACTAATTATTTTAATATATAAAACTATTTTAACTTAAACTATTTTATACAGACTATATTATTTTATAAACTATTTTATTATATATACTATTTTCTATATCTAAACGGTAAAGGGAAGTGTTGTGGTTTTCCAAAGTATTATGATTTCAATGTGCTATGATTCCAAAGTATTATGATTTCAAAGTGAGATGATTCCAAAGTATTATGATTTCAAAGTGCTATGATTCCAAAATGTTATGATTTTCGAAGTGTTATGATTTCAAGTGTTTTGGTTTCGAAAGTGCTATAACTTTGAAAGAGCTATGATTTTGGAAATGGATATATTTGAAGTGAAAAATGATATCGAATTGATATTGATTTGAAGTGGAAATGATATTTTGGTTTTGAAGTGTAAACTATTTTGAAATGACCGCGGTGTTGTAATAACGTTTGGTTGTTAAAGAGACCGAGATCGGTTATTGTCATACTCTCTGCCAATGCCGAAAACCACTTTAACAACCGTGTACGTGGTGGAGATTCCAGAATGAAGTAGGATGGTGGCGACATCCTATTGAGGTATATACGTGGACTCGACTCCCATAATTAGCATAGGACGGCTAAAACAGGAGCGATTGATGGGCCAAGTGAGGTAACTCCTCCGATCGGACACACTTATTCTATACCATTCTATTACTTTGTGATTGATTTGGGTGCACCTTCGATTTTGGAGTGTGGCTTGAGGTGGGCGGTATCTGCGGCTATGTGTTACCACCAGCCCGGATGCGTAATTGGTATATCTAACCTGGCATTGCCTAATTGTGCCATGTCACCTACCTTATCAAGACCACTACAAGTTCGTTTTCTATCATACCTATGGAGTGCCCTCTGATGACGCCTAGTACGGGAGAGATTACGGTGTTGTATAGACTATGAGAATATATGAAACGTGTTAAGAGGGATATGGGTAATGCCTTAACGATATTTTAATAGTTTACTTTACTATAGACATTATTATAATAGCGTATATTACTACATAGTAGATAGTTTAACGAATCCTTAGAGGATGGTTATCCTAAACATCATTTGAGTTACTTTTATTTCAGTTGATATTTCACTTGAGTTGGATTTATTGATATAAGAATATTAATCCTGACTCGAGTGTTTTGTGTTTTGCTTTGCGCTAGGGCCAGGCTGAGTGATACAGGATTTGAGACTCGCCTTTGGAGTTGGAGCTTCGCTTGAAGATCCATCTATCTATCCAGCTTACAGTTATTCAGTTGACTCCAGAGATATATTATGATTTTGTATTTGACTATTCTATCGAGACTTCTGTTGTATCTGTTTAACTCTGTTTATATATATAGTAGCTTCATGAAGTACTATTCATTTGTTTCCGCTGCTTATTGTTCTGTATCTACGATTCTATGACTATTTTATTTACTGTATATGATGAGTTTTTCCAAATTTAGATTACCAATCTGGTATTTTTAGCAATCAGGTCTGATATGTGCAGATGCGAAGGGTTGAAAATTCCGGGATGTTACAATTTTGCTTCGTACTAAGAAGGCGAACCAACCAAAAGGAAAGGATAAGGGAGGAACACAGCCGAAGATTAACTGTTATAGCCGAGGGAAACTAAGGCACTTTGTAATTAAGTGCCCAAACCTTAATGGAATCGCCAAAGTCAAGTGCGTCAACTATGATAAACTTGGACGAAAGAAGAAAGATTGACCGGTGCTGAGGCAGGTATAGATTTTTGCTTTGGAAGGACCGTCTACCGCAAAAAGAAAAGATTGCTTTTCTAGGAGGTATGATTTCAATCTCTAGTACTCAGTTTGAGTTCTACTGATACTACAAAGTCCTTTATCTCTAAAGATTTGGTGGATAATTTATAATTAGACATTATCCGTTTGATCAATTCTATGCATGTAGTTAACCTACTAGGTGGGTACGCCACTCTTAGATTAAGGTGCAGTTACCTTGATTTTGCTTTGTGTGGACATTTTATTTCGATGCGACCCATATATGTTTGACTTCATAGGGTACATGGTAATTTTGGAAATGGATTAATTAGTGCGCAGTGGCGCTAGAATATGTTGTTCTGATAGAGTTATCACCTTATGAAATTCGCAGGGTGGAGAAAGGCATGGTAGAATTGGACGTAACGAAGGAGAGTCCGAGTCGATGTTGTGTGCATTTGAAGATTGGGAAGATGAGATTAACCGAGTTTTAGTGGTATAAGTGTTTGTTGATATTTTCGATCCGGTCATGGGATTACCACCTAGAAAAGCGATTAAATTTTGTATAGATTTGACAATAATGGCATAACATGTTAGTAGACTACCTAGTAGAATGTCGCCCCAGAAAATGGAGGAATTTAAGAAGCGTATGGTAGAATTTGAGCATAAAAATTTCATAGGTCGAGTAGCTTGCCATGTGGAGCATCCACGGTATTTGCGAAGAAGTCATATGGATCGTTGCAGATGTATATATATTACTTAACGTTGAATGAGTTAAAAGTGAAGAATCGTTGTGCATTGCCTAGGATAGACGACTTATTTGACTAGTTGCGTTGAGCTAGAATATTATGGCAGCTTGATTTGGCTCAAGATTCTATCAATTAAGGGTAATTAAGGATAGTGTCTCGTTAATCGCATTTAGAACAAGGTATGGTTCGTATGAATGGTTTGCAATACCCTTTTTGGACTGACCAACGCCTTCACATACCTTGTAATCTTATGAACCGTGTCTTTCACGATCATTTGGATAGATTTGCATTGGTCTTCATTAATGATATTTTAGTTTATTCTAAGAATAAGAGAGACCATAAGGTTTATATTAAATTGGTGTAGGAGACATTAAGATATCATAAATTGAAGGTGAAGTTTTCCAAGTTTGGAAATGAAAGTTTAAGATTCTTGTTCATGTAGTTTTAGAGAATGGATTAGCAGTGGATCCATCGAAGATAGATACTATTAATGATTTAAAGAGACCAAATATAATATGGAGTATGGGTTTTCTTGGGATTTTCTAGCTATTATGCAGATATGTCAAGCATTTCTCCCATATAGCAATACCCTTGATTAAGTTGACATGGGAGAACGAGAAGTTCATGTGGTTAAATACGTGTGAAGGATCATTTGAAGAGTTGTCGAAGTTATTTGCGAATGCTCATTCTTAATCTTAATTAAAGGGAATTAAGATATCATATTGTATATTGATACTTTTGGAACCAGAATGGGAGCAGTACTAATGCAAAAAAGGTGAGTGATAACTTATGCATCAAGGAAGTTGAGACCGCTTGAAGTTAGATATCCGACTCATGACTTGGAGTTAGTAGTGATTGTCTTTTGCACTGAAGATTTGGATACATTATATTTTTGAGAATGGTTCGAGTTATATACTAACCATAAATATCTTAAGCATTTACTCTCTTAAAAAGGTTGAATATGAGGCAATAGATATGGTTTGAATTCTTAGCAGCACATGACTTCAGCATAGAGTATATGCTAGGAAAGGAGAACGAAGTTGAAGATAGTTTAAGCAGAAAGCATCAAAACGGTGTATTAGCCATGATCGTGGAATGGAAGACGTTGAAGACATGGGGATCCTGTAGGGTGCATTACAGAAAGAATGCAAGATAAAGTCAAGATTAGGGATTTGTTAACAACTTTGGAATTACATCCTAAATTGTAGATAGAATTGCTGCAAGGCAAAGAGAGGACCCATAGTTGGCCAACCAAATTCGTTGATTAGAGATAAATGTAGATGCTGAGGACCTAAATATATTCAAAATTGATTTAAAGGGATAACTTTGAAATAATAGAAGATTCTATGTTCCGAACGTGGGAGATATTGCTTCGAAGGGATGGCTTCCATGTTCTAAATGTAGGAGATCTTATGAAGTATGTCTTAGAGGAAAGTCATCGATCTAATTTTATAATTCAACTTGAGGAACAAAGATGTATTGTGACATGAAGCATGTCTTATTTTGGGATGGAGTGTAAGGGACGTAGGAGAATGCGTAAAGAAGTGCCTTACATGCAATCAAGTAAAATGTAACGACTCGCAAATTCATCACTTCAATTTTTTTTTAAAATATTCAAATATAAGATATTTTAACATAAATGATAATGGTCTGAAAAATAAATAATATTGTTAATATAATTTTAATAAATATTTACAAAAATATATACGTTAGAGGAAATATCGATAAGATAACTGAAAACTGTTTTATCAACAGATAACTCTTAGACCATCCAACATCGTGCACGGTGATGGATACATACACTCATTTTATATATGAGTGAGAATATGTAATAAAATTATTTATTTTATTTTTGAAAATAAAATCTCTTTATGGCATCATCAATGATATTACTATTTTGGAATAAATGATTTTGAATTTAAATTGAGTTTAAATGATTTAATAATTATTTTAATTATTAAATATGACCTTTTATATATTATATAATGACAGAAATATTATTATCAAAATTTATTTACAAATATATATATATATATATATATATATATATATATATTAAATAAGAAGTGAAAATATGACCGAAAATCAAAATCGGAGTCCTTAATGATTCAATTTGAAAAGTTGTGCAACGTTATGGATCATTTGAGATATACATATGCACACATACTTGTACATATACATGAACACATTCACATGTACATGAACACATATATACATATAAATATGCTTATACATACATACATACATACATACATACACACACACACACATACATACATACATATATTATGAAATATCCAAGATATCTTCCTAAAATTTCATCCTTAAGTAAAACTAAAGTTAGTCTCTTACACCCTAAGTACGAGCACATGATTACACACATGGGGGAGGGAGAGTTTGACCGTGGATGATGAGGTGAGAGGGAGGAGTGGTGGTGATGAAATAGTGATGTGTTTGTGTGAAAATATCATGATATTTGCATCCTTACATTTGCCTACAAATAGCACCCACCTCTCTTCACTTCATTCACACTTCTTCTTTATAAAATTCCTAAGCACTTCATCCTCTTCTTCGCTACGTTAATGGATTCTTGCCTAAAGAAAGTTATGTCAAAAATTATGGCAAAAGGAAATTAAAATTATATAGTAAGTACATATTATCAAAAATCCTCAAAACCAAATCAAATCCACTCCTTTCCCCTTCTACAACCCACAGCCATACCATCCACAACTACTTGCCAAACAAATTCGAGCCCTTGACCAAGGCCGAACCCCCTAGGAGCAACTATGCTAGTAGTCGTGAGCTCTAAGTTCGAGATAGCGGAACTATAGCCGTTTTAAAGTTAGTCCGATCAAAAATCATATGAGAAACTCTATTTATATATTTATATAAACTGATAATGAGATATGATTGCTATGGATGTTTAATATGCTTGATCAATGTTTAATTGTGTAAACAGGTCATGTCAAATACACGTCGATATTACGCAAGGAAATAATTTTTTGAATCAAGTTATAAAAGTGATATGGAATCATTAAACCCTTTTGAAATGATTTAAAATGGTGAAAAATGTTTTATGAACACTAAAACCCAATTCGGTGAAGTTTGGACAGGTGATGAAAGTTAAGTCAAAATAGACCATCACATAGTGGCAGTTCGCGTAAAAGTTTAAGTCCATTTATATGATGGAATCAGAGTAGGAATTCTTTGTAATAAGAATTTTTCTAACTCTTATAATCATAGTTTCAAAATAAAAGAAACATGTCGAGATTTCATTCAGTAGATTTTGAAATATGAGCAAAATAAGTTTTCAAAATAGTCGCGATTTGGCAGTTTGGAAACCAAAGAGACAAATTCTTTAAAATGGATATTTTTAATCCTTTATAAATATGGAATAAATTCAATAAGTATTTTAAAATTCTTTAAAATAGATTTGAGTTATAAAAATAGATTTCTAAATGATCGAAAGGTTGTTTTGATCAAATAAGCCTTAAACGCATTATTCGCATCACTTTTTGTAGTACTTTTAGTAACTTTTGAAATGTGGCTTTAAACTTAAGTATTCTTATCCAAAAATTTTATAAATGTTTTAAAATAAATAATTAAGTTTTTAAAGATAACGTGGAGGTTTTATAATTTATTTTAAAGAGTTTAAATAAATGATTGAAAGAAAAGCTATTATAATTAAGTGATTTAATCTTGGCTCTAAAAGCCGATGAGTAGACTAGATTTTTTTATTTGTGAGAACTAGATGTGAGGTGCTTAAGTTAAGGAGATTTTTAGGAGCAACCAGTTCCCTGGCTCACCGGACCTTTTTGCTGGACGAGGAATAGATAAGGTCAAAATGTCAGAAACGAGGCAAGTATAAAAGATTTAATATTTCCAAATTTAGTACAACCTAGATTGCATAGAAATAATCTTCTTACACTTTGTATTAAATTTCAAGGAGGGAACCTATGCTATCCATGTGAATTTAAAAGGCGATTTCATCATTATTAGGTGGATAGTAAAGGTTGAATATGGAAATTGATGTTGAGTAGAATTGATATAATTTCTATCGATCCTTTTTAACACAATAATGTTTTTCAATATGACTTATGAAAATGATTTGGTATTTCCAAAGTTAAAGAGAGGTGTAATGATTCCGTATATACTGGAAAAGAATATGATTTAAAGATTTATATCTCTAAAAGAAATTTATATGATAAAAGATATTAATAAATGAAATGATAATCACCCTCAAGCTTAACATCTTTTATCGATAGTTGATTCGAAGGAACCAGGATCAGATTTGAATGATTCTTATCCAAAATCACTTCGAACGGATTTATGTATTTGAAGTGAAGACATGGAATGATAATAAATGGAATGATGGGTTGCTTGCCACTAACGCTTGAGGGAAATTTCCCATATAATATATTTGTAGTAGTAGTATCTTCATTTGATCTTCGATGGAAGGACTGCTTGCTACTAATCCTAAGGATGATTCCCGGTTGGATGTCCTATTCCTGGACAACTTGCATGGATCCGACATAGCATTTCCAATGTACACGTACATTGAATTTTACGAATGTACATCTTTTTGGTGGTGTAGGAAGTAACTCTCTAACACTTAACAACCTTCTTTAAGACGTACGAGCTCAGTGGTTGTACATTTGTGCAAATCAATGGTGTGTGATGGAATTGGAAATGTGGCATCCAAAGTGGAACGTGCTATGTAAAACGTAATCGTTACCTCGGGCCTCATCACCCAGAAGTGGCTTAAATAGGGCATGTCATAAGGCTATGCGGTTCACAACCATTTGGTATGGTCATCATTTTTCTAGATTACTCTATATATGTCAAGTATGTTGTGTATGCTATAGGATCCTGAATAGGTCGGTTACCACCGGGGTGATGTCATATTCGGTTCTATCCGCCACCAGATGGGTTTGTAGGTTGGCCGGTCTTGCTAGGTGTAGATGTTTCAAAGTAGTTGATCCTCGGTAAATCCCTGTAGAGATGTATTTTTGAAGGCAGTTACTTACTTGCCATTATACAGAAATCCATTCTCAAATAAGTGCCTTCGAACTTGATTGTAGAACCTATTATGCTGAAATTTAATCAACACAATAATTTTGGCTAAGATTATATAAGTTTAGTTAAAAAGTGTTTTCAAAAGAAAGTCATTAAAAATAATATGCCAAGATTTTACATAGCAAATGATTTGGTTATTAAAAGTAAAAACCCATTCTATTTTTATATGCGGCATGGTCGTATGAGATACTCCTTGTTTTTCAAATGTCCGTAATTTGAGTTTCTCATACCATCCCCATGATTGACCCGAAGTTTATTCTCTTTTCTCTTAAACCCTAGGTGCCTTATTTTTCTGGGCAGCCAAGCAATTAGGTAGAATGGTGCAATTCGAGAAGGAGCATGGAGCATTTTGGGTCCTTCGTAGAATGTCATCTATTAATTTCGCTGTATTTTGTATGATGTATCTACCATCACTTATGAGGATAGACAGCTATAAGTATCCTGGCTGGATTAGTACTTACTAGAACTCTGATGGAACAATTTTTAGTAATTGCATGCATTACTCATATGTATAATTGAATGTTGAACACGACGTGGGATTCTATTTTGTTTGTTCTCTATCTTTATTTTCTTTACCCCATGATAATCTGCCTCTCCAGCGTGTGAATTTGCGGCACATGAATACCGATGATATATTAATATTGATTTCTGAGGGTCGAGAAGGTCGGTTGTCACATAAAAGATGAGCATCGTAAGCCAAGTGGTTTACTTCAATCTTTGGAAGTACCGATTTGGAAATGAGATTCTATATCCATGGTTTTTGTAGACGGATTGCCAAAGTTGAAAATAGGAAATGATAACATTTGGTTAATGGTCAATAGATGATTAAGAGTGCCCATTTTATCCCAATAAAGTCGACAAGGATGATAGCTGGCTTAGCGATTCTATATATGATAAATGTTATATGACTGCATAGGATTCCAAGCAGTATTGTTAGTGATTGAGATCCATTTTTCATTAGCGAGAAGTCTGTAGAGTGTATGAGGTACAATATTGGATTAGAGTATGGCTTGCTACCTACGGAAAGATGGTTAAGTGGAAATGGTGAACCATGTATTAAAAGATTTGATGAGAGCATATGTTTTAGATTTTGTAGGATCTTGGGAAAATCATTTGGATTTAATAGAGTTTACCTACAACAACAGTTACTAGTTGAGAATCGAAATGGCACCATTTGAGAAGCATTATGGTAGACCGTACAAGTCACTTATTTTTTGGTTGGATAGGGGAAATAGGCTCGTATTAGGATCCGAATTGGTAAGGAAGGCTACCAAAAAGGTATAACAGATTCACATTAGATTGAAGGCGTCGTGGTCAAGTAGAAGTATTATGCCGACAAGAGGAGAAAAGAAAAGGAGTTCATAGTAGGAGGTCATGTTTTTGTGAAAGTTTTATCCAAATCGGGATAGTCAAAACCTAGTTAAATGGGTGAATTTCAAAAAAATGCATTTTGGTCTTTGTTAAGTCTATGAAGCATAAATAGATTTTAGATCCAATCTAAATATATTAAATAAATTCATTATTTTATGTTTGTAAGCTTTTTTGAGTTTTTTAAAAGTATGTCAAATATACTCATTTGTGTGAAGTGTACATGCTACATATAAGAATTATACATAGTTAATGTGGTTGTATGTAGGTGCTGAGGCTTACACCGCAGTAGACCCATTATCCCTTTACATATGCCTCTGTTGTCCAAGATTTTTGATTTAAAAATATTTATATGTGATTAAGGTGGAGAAGGAAATCAATATATGTGCATACATTAAAGTACATCAGAAAATATAATATGGTTTGAAACCAAAAATTACCAATAGTGAGTTTGGTTTTAGTTAAAGAAATGTTTGAAATAAAGTATGGCATTTACTACACAAGATCCATCTTGTGATTTCAAATTAAAGCAACACATGTATGTTACCATAAATATAGCAATCAATGTTTTAGATTTAATACTATAAATGATATGTGTGTGTGTGTTAGAATTTAAAGTAAACATTTAAATTAAGACTTTAGTTTAGAAAGGAAATAAAAAAGCTTTAAAGTTGAAAAGGAACTAAGGATTTAGAATTTACACAAAATTCCATTTATAAATTTTGATCAAAATGATTTTTTAACAATGGTAAAAAAACATTCAAATTCAATATATCAACCATTTAACAAAAGGGATTAATTTTGAAGGTGAAATTTAATTACTTAACAAGAATTATTTGTCTACATTTATGTATATAAATATTATAAAATTCTAAAATAGATTTCAATCAAAGTTTTTTATTAACAAAATTTCAATGTAATAAAAAATGAATTGGACAAATTCGGCATTTGTAAATTCGTGATAATATTATACAAATCTAAACAACACAAAGAAATCAACTAATTAACAATGGAGAAGAGGGAAGTAAATCATATCAATAATAATGAACATATTTTAAGATGATATTAAGGGAAAAAGTGGATCTGAGTTAAATCAACATAATTAACATACTTTCAACAAAGATAGAGATAAAAAGTTTGAATTACTTGTTATAAGCTACACGACAAAAATTAGATGTATCATATGGGATCCAAATACATGAATAACATAAATAAATTAAATTAGATAACCATCGAGGGATGTTACCAAAAATCATACCTTGAAACGATGAATCAATCCTCTTAGGCTCAGTTGAATCGATCCTCAGATTTTGCAAGAATCAAGGGATGAGAACCACCTTTTTTAATTTTATTTTGATATATACATTACTTTAGGCATTGGAAGCCATTATTTTTGATTGGGATGGAAGAGGAGAGATATAAACTTAATTTGTCTAAAGAGTCATCTGAAATGAATGAGGGAGAATATGTTTTAAAGGTAACATCAAAACCTTTTAATTCCCTACTTTAAAACTTTCTCTATTTATTTCCCAACCAATCTCATTGAATCCTCTCCCTTCTTTCTTGCCTATAGCTAGCCATAATAGGTACTAAATGTCCTTTAAAAATTTCCAAAATCACTTAGCATTTAATCTATCTAAATCCAATTTAAAAACCAATCGATATTATATATCAATACGCATGTTTATAACTTTTATATACACACTTTATTAAATACTAATGGTATTCAATTAATCAAATAAATTTTAAATAATTAATATTTCACAAATATTAATTAATTAAACTCGTTTAGAAACTCACTTCGTATTTATTTTATTTAAATCCAATTTAAATAGTTTATTGACATCTTATATTGATACGCGTGTTTATAACTTTTATGTACTCCCTTTATTAAATACTAATGGTATTCAGACAAAACAAATAAAATGTTAATTAATTTACAATAATTATAAATTAATTAAATCATGTGGCTCATTCTTTGTATTCATTATTTCGGTTGTGCAACTTAAATGTGTAAATTTGATCCGTGATTAATATTGAAAATTTCAAATATTAACATTCACACGTCTACTTAGCTAGTGATGTGACATTTTCACTAAACTTTTCGCTCACAAACCTTTCTATAAAATTTAGTTTTACTTAGTATAAGTCATACACAAGTTGTAACGATTATTTACACTAATTCTCTTCGTAAAAGCTACATCACATTATGACTTATGGAATTTGGTTTTGGTCAAATTCTAACATTATCCACATTCCACTCCGTAAGTCCAAACACAAAATCCTATATTTGATAATAAAAATTATTATTAATATTATTGCTCTGGCCGGGGACTTTGGCTTTGAGTTGACTGTAGTTGACCGTGATGCTAGCTTCATAAAATGGAGGAGAGGAATTCTCTATTTAATAATATTTCACTTCCAATGCTCCAACTCAAACCCTACTATAATCATTCGATGGATGTAATGGCATGATGTAACTATGATCAAAGTAGAGTTTCCACATTAAAGTTCCATGGTATTCTCAAGTCGATGGAACTGTATAACATCGTCACTTCTGGATTGCCTAATTGGCCCTAGTTATATTATAACCACGAAACTCTCGCTTGAGTCATCTCATAATTATCCAATAACTGTTAGTATGTAACCCTTGGTTCACCCTACAACCATGAGTAATAGACTGTCTAACATTTGAAGAGCACTATAGACTCAAGTCTCAATAGACAAATCGATATGCATTATCGAATCATCTTGACTTGGAGTATTTAAAAAAAATTATATTTCAATGTTATAAGTTCTCATAATTACAAAACATTTAATTACTATCACATAATACAGATTTTCTATTTGATATACTTTAAATTAATTACTTAATTAATTATATCATAATAATGGGTATATAACAGAAAGAAAACACCTTTATTTTGAACAATTGGTTATCGGGTTAGATATATGTAAAAAATTACACAATTGCCCCTATGGCATATCCTTAACTCTATCAATCTGCCTTGCACTCGGGGTCAATTATGGAGTCTTGTTCCAACTTCCTTGATCTGCTTTATCAAACCTAATTGGGTCAGTCCCTTAGTGAACATGTATGTTATTGTGTTTTAATTATCCACTCTATTAATCAACTCTCTTCATCAATGATGTATTGCATTGTAATGTGGAATCATTCAAAATATGTCTTTCGAATTCTAGTGAGCATCATAGCATTGTTATCATATAAAAATGTTATGGGATTCTCAAAGTCTGGAAAAACCCATAGCTCGGTTATATATTTCTGCGTCTATTTATTCTTCTTTTATTGCAGCCCCATTTAAGGCGATGCATTAAGCCTTTGGTTGATTCAGCCACTACTTATTATATGGAACACTTTCAACTTAAAGTTCTTAACTTAAGATTAACACACTATACTTGGTATTACTTACAAATTTCAAGACCATGCACTCCTTCATGATGAGTTTGTAGTTTCTATAAACGAATCTCTAGTATTTCATAAATACTCAAGAACATTCTCAATTTTCATATGGTAAGATTAATTCAAATACTTGTTCGATATATTAAATATATAAGTGAAGTGTAACAATGTATAGCATGTATGATGATTCCTATTGCTAGTGCATAAGTAACCTATCTTACATGCTCTATATCAAACAATTTTAATTCTGCATATACCATTTAGGACAATCCCAATATCCTTTTGTACTAATTATAAAAGGTGTTACTTTCAAATCAAATGTCGAGTGTGAAACAACCAAACTAATATGATTTAACTTAAAATACTATGTTAGTAATCATAAGTTTGTTGTTTACTTATAGTTTTAGAAATATTTATACATATTAATATTCTTTCTTATAGATACATGTTCGCTCTGCATTCTGACTGAAAATCAGACTCCTTAATTTCTTTGTCAAATACCTGCTTAACTCTGATGCTAATCAAATAATAATTCCATATCACTCCTAGGAACTTACCTAATAAACAAGAAGCTGAGAATAGCTTCCGTTGGCATTTTAGTTATTAAGCACAAAATACGCACTCTAAATCATTATTTGGAATTTTTGCTTTATATACCAACAATCAAAATCACATCAAGTGATAATTTTGTGAGTAAAATCCAAATTAACCTATATATTGAATGACAAATTTGTTACATTAATTTCAACAGTTGAAAATTATGTTGCTATTATTTTCAGCATAGCTTACAATTTTACAAAAACCTTTTTATGGCTGATGGACTATATCCCTTTAGGTACAACCGTCAAAATAATATTTTTAATAACGTACTTTGGAATCCATTTCATATCCATGCACCATGCCATATGGTAGAGTCAATACTCTTAGTGGTTTATTGAAAACCAAGAAAATTCATCTTTCGACATCGATAAGAAAATCATGGTTTCTCTTCAGTGTATAAGAGTTCTTATTAGATATTCTTATTAGTTATGTTTGTTTTGTTCCTTTGTGCACGTAAAAATTTTTAACTTTTGATTATATCCATATCCATTTTACTACTGATAATTTCTAAAACAAATTCCTTTATCATGAAGATGGTGTTTCTTGAAACTCCAGTTGTTTCTCAATGCAATGTAATGGTATTCATAAAATGTTCATGAATTTCCTATATATGTGTATGAGACTGATTTGGTTTCTAGTTTATTCAACTTATGCATATAATATAAATAAGTTAATGAATACTGATTGGTCCTAAACTCCTTTAGGATGGTCCATACAAGATCCCTCACGAACAAATATTAGTGCAGACTTTCGACTCGCGCAATCTGTCAACTCCTTGACAAAGGACAGGTATTGATTTCTTATAGAATTTTATCTTATAGGATCTCGTAAACTTTGCCTTAGATGAAATTAATTTTTACCTTATGTAATCACTCTTAAGTCTGATTACTCCTTATCAATACATCGTTATGTATCACATGGAGGAATGACTTTTGAGATTGAACCTTATTCCTTTTTAGATACTTTTGGAACTATTTTCCTATATACCCACCCGTTCGATCAAATTGAATTTTCTTAATTCTTTCATATACTAAGTTTTCTACTTCCATTTTATATTCAACGAACCTATCTTAGACATACTACATGTGTATCAAATTAAAATACAAAAGTTTATTTTATTTAGTTCATCTGAAAATTAAACAACATACATGGAACCATTTTTGGTATCACTAGATTTTGGATCTTTATCTATCAATCTGAAAAGTTCACCAACTTTTCTGTCGCTCCCACCAAATGGCGGTTTTGTTCATAATTCCAAACTAATTGTACCGTGTTTAGTATCTAATGAAACAAATATCTTTATTCTGATAGGTTTATTTCATAATGAATATTCAAAACATTTGTAACAAAATAAAACTATATTCACTTTAACAATACTAAAAATAATTATTATTTCATAGATAATATTTAGTATATTTGTGATAACAATTTTTCATATCTTGATGCCAATAAGTATTATATGGCATGCTCCCACTATTTTTGCCATTACTATAATAATGCATAAAATACAAAGCTTTATTCAATGAATTATTATGGGCAATTTATTTATTTTATTGTAACTAATTTATAATCTAGATTTTTCGATGATTAAACTAATATAAATGATTTATATTGAAAAAAAATTCTATATGAAAAACAAAATTGGAATACTAAAGTACATTTCTCATTCCATGTTAAGTATCTACTAGCATTTTGTACAATTCTCGTATCTGATACTACTTCGTCAAGTAAAGTTGGTATCTACCCTTTTTATCCCAACCGTGCCTAACTTACATCCACTCTTATACATTTGCTTTCTCTTTCTAAATGGTCAAACCACTAAAAGGGAAATCCTTGTTGTCATCAATCGTGTTGAATACTTGATTCCGTATTATGCTTTATTTTTTTATTTCCACTGAACTAATTTCATTGAAATTTCGTACATTATGAACTACGCCCATTCATCATATAACATTTACAAATAATCGAATATGGATCAAATTATCTATATTCTTGTAATTCTTAGTGGTTCAAAATTCATGGAAACAATACAAAGTTTTAAGCAAATAAATATTTAAGCATCCAAATTAAGAATGCGTTTAGTAGTGTATAATTAGGCTCTTGTAAGGGTCTTGACTCGACAACATGCCAAAAAATTTAAGATAAGTATATTATATATTTCTTTATCAATCTTTAATCTTGTTAATTTTTATATTTTAACGCATAAACATTTTATCAATTTTATTAGTTGCACAACTTTATCAGTGTGGATTATTTTAATGTATATTGAAAATGTTCTAACAATATTAGAAAGGTTAAATTTAATCATTTCATTTTTCTAATAAGGCTTCCATTAGATTTTTATGTTTCTCAAAATCCTAAGGGGAAACATAGAAATCTTTTAATTGATCTAGTGGATGTTAGGACTCATTGCCTTGGGATTCCGACCTTGAGGAATATTAACAATCATAGGCTGGCATGCAAGCAATGTATAACACTTTATCAGTTATATCAAATATAACTCCTAACTTATGGTCTTTGCCCTTATCTTATCTTAACCTTGAGAAATGTCAGCAAATTAAGAGATTATTCTGTCATACCCACCATTTCCCGACATCCTAAGTATAATGCACGTATCTTGAGGAATATCAATAAATATATGCATGTATCTTGCCTCATCTAGTTAATATATTAATAGTAATACACATAACATCTCTAGCTTGAGGAATATCAATAACTAAAGATTATGCAAGTAATTTGTTATTATATAAATGGCAGAGGACATCTAATATATTATGGATTCAAATCGTCAATATACACGTATTAAGTGATATCAATTTGGGGAATAATATATTTCTTGTGAAATACCCTCGCGATTCAAGTATCGGACACATCTGAAACCACGATATACATAGAACACATATATACTCGTTCCTTAAATCTCAAGTGGGTTTCTTTCCAGTTCCACATAATTTTAAACATATATAATTATATAAGTATTAACTTAGTTATAAGTTTTATAATTTAATTTTCTTATATAATATGTACATGTAGCTTATTAATTTAACTTATTTAATTAATTTTAATTATTATTAATTAAATCATATTAATTAATTAATTTGTTTAACATTTCAACCATCGAATTTAAATTTCAACCATTGAATTTTACTTCATTCATCGTTAACAAATTAAAGATGAATATGGGCTATAACATTTGTAGTAATTATGTACACATATCATTATACATGTACATTTTGATTAACTATTAATTAATCAAAAAAAATTTAGTTAAAATAACATCCGCCAAATTCAAAATTATATCTTTATTTGCCTTAAACATTTTAGGATAAATATGAACATATCGTTATATATTTACTTACTTATTTATTTAATATAATAAACAAATAATTAAATACAAAATAATTTTTAAATTAATATATTAACTTTCAAAACCAATTCTGTAATTTTTTATATCATTTACAACATGTCATATTTTAAACTTAAATTTAAATTAAAGATATAAGTTTTAAAATTTTAAAATCATATTTTGAAAAATTAGCCAAAGCCCAAACTAAATATAGGCCTTCATTCTCTGGATAACCTTTGGGCTTACTTCATCCTTCAAGCCATGCCAGTAGTTAGGTAGGGCAGAGTACTTGATTTGCTAAACTCAATCCTTTAAGACTACCTTTCTAGACAACCTACTAAATAGGTAGGATTAATCAATTAGCCATAACATTGCTAATTTAGACCGCATGGTCTATTTGGCTCTAATACCATTATTGGAAACGGGCCAGTCGAAAGCGGGTTAAATGGGTGAATTTCAAAAAAAATTCCATTTTAATCTTAGTTATCCATAAACCCAAAATGGATTTTAGATCCAATCTACTTATTTTAAATAAAATCATTATTTTATTTTGTTTTGGTTGGAATTTTTTTTAAGTTTTAGTTTAAAAGTATGTATAATATATTTGTTGGTGTTAAGTGCACATGCTACAGATAAGAAGTGTACATAGCTAACGTTTTTATATGTAGGTGTTGGGATTTACACTGCAACGGACTCATCCCCCCTTTACGTATGCCTTTGTTGATCAAGATTTTGACTTAAAAATATTTATACAAAATAAAAGTGGAGAAGTACATATATATAATACATATTAAATAACTTGAATTCTAAAATTACCAATGGTGAGTTTGGTTTTAGTTAAAGAAATATTTAAATATAACATTTATTAAGCAAGATCCATCTTATGATTTCGAATTAGAGCAACATGTGTATGTTACCATACGTGCACACACATATGTTGTAATCAATATTTTAGATTTAAAGCAGTTATTTATATGTAAACATTTGTAAATTATATATATATATATATATATATATATATATATATATTAGAATTTAAATTAACATTTGAGTTGAGCTTTTAGTTTAGAAAGGAAATACACAAGGCTTTAAAGTTAAAAAAAATAAGGGATTTAGAATTTACACAAAAGTTCATTTATAAAATTTGGATCAAAAGGAATTTGTTCAAACAATGATCAAAACATTCATATTCAAAATAACAACCATTTAACAAAAGGAATTAATTTTCAAGGTGAAAGATAATTATTCAACAAGAATAGTTTATTTAATTTTATGTATATAAATATTATATAATTTTAAAAAAGATCGTAATCAAAAAAATATTAACAAAATTCTATGCAATACAAAAGGAATTAGGCAAGTTCCACATATGTAAATTCATGATAATAACGTACAAATTTAAACGACACAAAAGAAATGAACAAATTAACAAAGGAGAAGGGGACTAAATCATATAAATAATAATGAACATACTTTTGGATGAGATTAAGACCAAAAGTAGATCTGAGTTGAATATCCATAATTAACATACTTTCAATAAATATAGAGATGAAAGGGTTTGAATTATTCATTATAAAATAACCATAAATAACAGATGCATCATTTGGGATCCAGACACATGAGCAACATAAATATATTAAATTGGATAATTCTCTTAGGATATTATCAAAAATCACACCTAGAAACGATGAATCAATCTTCCTAGACTTAGTTGAATCGATCTCTGAATTTTGTAAGTATCAAGAGATAAGAACCACTTTTTTTAATTTATTTGATTTTGATGTTGAAAACTTTTTGGGCTTTGGAAGCCATTTTTTTCAATTGGGATGGAAGAGGACAGGAATAAATATGAATTGTATGAGCAATCATTTGAAATGAATGAGAGATAATATGTTTTAAAGGACATATTGAATTCTTTCAATTCCCTCCACTAAAACTTGCTCTATTTAATTCCCAATTAAATTTATCAAACCCTATCTCTTTCTTTTACCCGTGATTGGCCATAATAGTGGCCAAATACTCCTTACAAATTTCCAAAATCACTTATCATTTAATCTATTTAAATCTAGTTTAAACATTCTATTGATATCGCATATTGATGCATACATTTATGCACTTTATTAAATACTAATGGTACTCAGTAAAATCAAATGAAAATTTTATAATTAATTTTTTACAAATATTAGTTAACTTAACTTATTTATAAACTCACTTAGTATTTATTCCATTTAAATCCAACTTATATAATCTACCCGACATCGTATGTTAATACGCACATTTATAAATTTTTATATATGCACTATATTAAATACTAAAAGTATGCAAACAAATCACATAAAGTTTAATGAATATCTCATATATATTAATTAATTTAGATAGTTTATAATAATTTTAAATTAATTAAACTGCATGGTTAATTCGGAGTATTCATCATTTTGGTTGGGTGATTAAAAGATATAAACTTAGCCAATGATTGATACTGAACAATTCAAATATTAACGTTCACTCATCACTTTACCCGGTGATGTGATGTTTCTGCTTAATTTATCACTTAATATTTTTCGATAAAATCCAGTTTTACTTATTATAAGCGGTACCTGGCAGTAACGCTTATTTATACCAATTCTCTTCAACAAAACCATTGCACACTAGGATTTATGGAATTATGTTTTGGTCCAAATTCCAACATTATCCATATTCAACATTGTAAGTCAAAACACAAAATCCATTATTCAATATTAACAATTTTTATTAATCATATTTCTGAGGCCAAAGATTTGACTTTGAGTTGACTATAGTTGGCCGTGATACTAACCTTATATAATTAAGGAGATGAATTCTCTTTTGAATAATGTTTCACTTCAAATGCTTCAACTCATACCAAACTATAATCATTTGATGGACGCACTGCCACTATTTAACTATGAACAAAGTGGAGGTACCATATTGTAGTTCCATGGTATTCTCAAGTCGAGAGAATTGTGTAGATTGTCTGTTTGGGCTTAGTTATATGGACCAGCAGAGAACTCTCGAGTGGGTCATTTCATACTTATCCAATAACTATATGTATGTAACCACTTAGTACCCATAACATCCATGAGTTATATACCGGCTAATGTTTGGATAGCGGTACACACTCTAGTCTCAATGTATGAATCGATGTCCTTTCTCCAAACATCTCGATTGAGAATATTTAAGAAAATATGTTATATTTAATGTGATAAAGTTGTCATGATTACAACACATTGTATTTACTATCACATAACATATCATTTAAGGATTTTCTATTTAATATACTTTAAATTAATTACGTATTGAATATCTTACAATATAACATGTATATAATAGAAAGAAAACACCTTTTTATTTTATATAAGATTGGTTATCGAGTTAGATATATGTAACAGATGACATAATTTCCCTCAGGGCGTAACTCTAACTTAATCAATTTTCACTTATGCTAGATATTATGTACTTTGGGAAGGCAGATAAACTAACAACTAGATATTTAGGACCATTTCCCATGATTGAGAGGTTGGTAAACTCAAATATCGAGTTGAGTTAACTATTAGTTTGATAGGTGTGCATGATGTTTTCTACATATCGTGATCGAGGAAATGTGTGCATGACCCAAATATTATACTAGAATGAAGGGCAATTGAGGACCTTATATATAGAACTAACTTTGATTTATGCTAGATGACCAAAAGTGATGGTAGGTCATGATACGAAAGAGCTATGAAACAAGGTTATTAGACTTTTCTGTGTCCAATGGAGTGCCAATATAAATGACTGTACCTGCAGGTAGAGTACAATATAAAGTATACTTACCTCGAGTTGCTTTGACATGTATGATTGTGCATGTATGTTTTACTATATAAACTAGTAGTGTTAGTAGTATGACTTTTTTATGTGATATTATTATGTGTTAGTAGTGGCACTAATCCATTATGATTGGTTTATTATGATTTACATCAGTAGAGAACTAATGCAACTGTCGTACTTGCATGTACGTTGAATCGATGATGATGGTCATTATCCATCCTTGTTTGAATTTTGACGAAGAAATAATAAAGGGAGATTTTAGCACCCCATATTTTGAGATACCATAACATAGGAAATTAAATAAAATAAATTATAAGAATTTATCAAGAATTAATTATAGAAATTTAATTGGTGAAAAATAATTAAAGGAGATTTGAAAGAATAAATACAGGACTTTTTAAATAATGTAAATTTAATGAAATGAGAGTAACTAGTGTGATAAACTCAACCATTTATGCATAAGGTAATGAATTTGAATATTTATATTAAGGAAAATTAAAGAATTTGAGTATATGAATATTTATGTTAAGGGAAATTAATAAGCTTGACCATATATGTATAAGGTAATGAATTTGAACATCTATATTAAAGGAAATTAATGAATAATATTTGGTAATAAAGGATTTAAGCTAAGCCAAAATCATTATTATATAAGCCCTTAACCTACTCAGCTCTCTTGTTTTCACAAAAAGTGGACAAACACATCTAATCGAATTATAACAATAGAGAAAATAAAGAAAAATGCTAGAAAATTAAAGAACACACATATTTCTAATGGTTTGGCTAGAATGGTCATATGCCCACTATTAAATTTTATTTCCTTCCTTATATTACAGCTTTTACCAAAATTTGGATACAAAGTACAATGATTTATAGTCAAATATATACTTCCTAAACTCCGTTTGACTATTTCTACTCGGTAGTGTCAGGTGACTCCAAAAAATCATCCTTTTGGTTGCTGGAAGTTTGCTTATCAATAGGAGTAAAGAGGTAGGGGGTTAGTTCGGTAAATCAGGTAGATTCCCTGTATATCATGCTCGGTTCAATTATTTCCGTATATAGAAGATACGATGCAGAATTTTCTTATATTTCAAATTTCATTCCTTAAACAGTTGGTTTAGTCTGTCATTGAGAGGGATGTTTGATGTTGTTTCGTTTGGCATAGAAAGAAGGTGCGGTAGTGCTCCTTGATTGATTTTGACACCTTGGTTTGGCTGCACAAGACATGAATTCTTATCCGTTGGCTTCTCTACCAGACAAAGAATCTTGTTTGGTGTTCCATTTACTGAACATGAATTCATGTTTAGCGGTGTGCCTGCTAGATTGGAATTCTCATTTGGTAGCTCCACCATTGAGCCAGGCTCTAGCATATTCCCACCTGATTGAGCATGTCAACGATGTACTACCGGACTAAGTGGGCATGTGTGTGTTTTCCTTATTCTTTCAATCCTTTTACCTACTTAGTCTCCATAGTGGCTTGCCTCTCCGTTAGAGGTATGCATATGGGCAATTTCCCTTGTAGCTCTAATGCTACACTTTCCTTTATCATAACTTGACTAGTAACATTTAACTTCTCGAGCATAAATACCCATAACACTTGCCCTCCAAAGCTCGCTTCGTAGGATATGAAATGGGCTTTATTTGACACCTTCTCACGGACCTAACTTCACTACACATGCTATCGTATTTACCGAGATGTTGCTTCTAATCACACATGCTTTAGTTATTTATTTTCTCTGGTTTAACATGCACTCTAGTTTGGTGCTCCATTCGGTTTGGTGCTCCATTCCAGGATAGTCCTACCGAACAACATTTTCAGTTCGGCTCCACACTGTCCGGCATCATGTGAATTTAAGAGGCCTATATAAAAGCTGAGCTACCCTCAGAAAATTACATTCGTTTTTCTTCAGTTTTAAAAAAATAGAGCCCCTTCCTCTCCCATCGGTTGCTGCCTTTTTAATCCAATCTATAGTGTCTTCAATTTGCTACGCCTACCTTCCATACTTGTAATCTATTAAAGTAGGTTTCCTATTACTAATCTAATCGTATTTATAATTCCTTTAATTCATTATTGTTTATCCTTACTGGTTCGGCACTGTTTTGGGGAGTTAGGGTTTTTAAGGAGTTTGGTCCTTGCTAGGGTTCAGGAAATAGTACAATGACTTTAGTTAATTGTGTTATGCTTTATATCCCATGTGTTTTTGGGTCAATTATGCCTAGTGCTTTCAAGGTTGTGACCGGCTGAAGTGTGGTTTAGTAACTATCGATTGTTGAATGGGAAGGAATTAGGTAGGAGCGATTAAGCAAGGAATTGGAGATAGTATTAGGTTGTGCGCATAGAGTTATCTTGACATTCTACATTTGTCTTGAGGGTAGGAGTGAACTAGGTCGGTGACTAGGTGATTATCACTGAATTTTACCAAGCATAATATCTAGACGCTTCCTAGGATCACTAGTTGCTTAAAATTTAATTCTCAAACTAGGAACTTGTGTTAATTAGTAGGTTCGTAAGTTCTATCGTACAATTCCACCATTAAATTTCACTAACTGAGAATTCCTAGTTGATGTTACATAATTGTTTATTGAACTTTCTTTTATTCACATATACACAAAATTACAAATGCACACACTTCGCAATAATATGCAAGACACGTTGTCATATCAGATAATCATACTGAGTTGTCAGAACATTCGTTCATCTAGTGCTATTTAAGATCAAGCACCTCCTAAATCCGCACCATCTAGACACCGGACTAGCCAGCCCAGCTCTACTTGCTCATTGGTACATAGGTATGATCCCTCACAATTGCTGGTAGACCTAATTAAATCTGTGGCTTCTATACTATTATCTAAGAAGCTAGATACCGTAAAGACTACCTACTATCTTCCGTGGGATGATATGCTCTTACCTACTCCCTAGCAATGTGCCCATACTCCTTTGAAAGGATATATGGTGTTATCCAACATTTTGGACCGGCTATACTCGAACTGACTAGACAGTTAGATTGATTGTCATTGGGACCGACAAGTCAGATTAGAAATTATGAAGATGGACTCAGTAGAACAATAAAAATTTGAAAATATACCATTTACCGAAATGGATTGGGTATAAGAAAATGGATTGGGTACAATCCATATTCACCAGTTATAGATTATATTGTATCGATATTGTAGATCAACTCAACAACAAAAGATCGATATCTCAAAATCTACAAGTCAAATACATATGAAACTTTGGGAACATCAACATATTAAAGAGTGGAGCTCACCATATCGATCACATGTCAAAAAAAGGTCACGAAACATCAGTACTGATTGTTATTATTGATGATGTGGGACCTACAATCGACACTATAACTACTTCTGCATCGGGAGACTCTGCTATCGAAATTTCTAAAAGATATTTCATCGTCTTCTCCTATAAATATATACTTGATTGTCAGGATCTTTACGCTACTTGTTGCATTGCGCTCTTTTGTAACTAAGAGTTCTACTCTGATCCATCCCTCTGTACTTAGAAATTCAGGTTATTAATAAAGTTATTTCTCTAAAGTGGATGTAGGCTTTCAACGCTAAACCACTATAAATCATTGTGTTCTTATTATTGCTTATTTTTTGTTATTTAATTTCTTGTTTACTTTTTTTTTCATTTGTTAGTCTTCATTTACTTCTCTACAACATCTCTATTGGGTGTTTGTGCCAATTTTTGGTGCAAATATTTTGGTGCTTTCATTAAGAAACAAGCTTTTTAGATTCATTTGAATCTCTTTGCTACTATTGGATTACAAAAATCCTAGGAAGATATCTAGAATTATCTTCAAATAGTTTATTCATTCTATTCAAATTTGCAAAAATCTAAGGAAAACTATCGGCAATGGTTAGGAACACCAGATCTATCGCTCAAAATGCAAAGGGAAACGAGAACACCAGCATCCAATAAGGTGGCCAAAGCAATCTACCAGTAGTTTATAATGCTGCCAATCTAGTTTATGTCCAGAATCTAGTGATTCCATCACAAACCCGATTTCTAGAATCTAATGAGATAGCTCATGGATAGCCACAGACAGTTGAACCAGCAGATTCAAGCCAAAATTGATCTAATGAATCAACTCAAGGATCAACAACATGAAAAAGCAAGGAGGGAGCCAACACCCTATTCTGCATTGAAATGCTCAACTTTAGCAGACGACTATCACAAATGTAGACGTCGTAGAACCGATGGATACCACGCTGAAACGTCGATCTGACATCATTTGATGATCCATAAAGACCAACCACGATCGGTACCGACTATCAGGAACGATCAATGTCGATCCAACTTTTGGATATAGGTTACAGAAGATGGTAGGAAGAATGCACACTGGTGATGCCATGGTTGATCTGGATGTTGGAGTTCAAGTTAATACAGATTGGTTACCTCTTTGGAATGACGACAATATGAACGCACACGATGCACATCGAGAGGATGTTGAGCCAAAAAGGCATGGAACGGCCCGTAGACATTGACCGGACCATTCATGTGAGGAGGAGCACGAGTACTGCATGGCTCTAACTATCCAAACGCTGGATTTGTTGGCTATGGTCTGACAGGTAGTATGGGAAAGTCATGTTTTACCAATGATGATTGGGGGATCCATAGAAGCAATACCCTGTTCGCATATAATCCGAATGACCGTTCAACATTGATGGTGCTGATAAAAAGGATTGACCCAGAATCAGATTTTGGCGATTGGCTAGCTGGAAAACCACTCACAACACTGGAGCGTTTCTATGCGAAAATTGCTTAGTATTTAAGAAAAGAGGAAGCTGAACGCTTTAGGAAGAAGGATGTTGTGTGAACGAGTGAAGAATGAGTGTAGAGTAATATTGCAGTGAAACATACCAGGGAGAATTTTGGAAAAGTTCGAGTAAATATCCAAAATAAACTGAATTAGTAAAAAAAAGGCAGTGATAGTAACCATAAACATAAGAGGATTGGAAGTGGAAAGTCAAGGATCCAATGTATGATGCCTACGCACAACAGAATACATCCCTAGAGAATGTCTATTTGTCTACATGCAATACCATGAAGTATAGAAAGCCACCTCCAAAAGAATCGACAGAGAAACAAAAGCAGACTGGAAAATGTTGCCAGTTCCATGAATGCTAGTCATAGCAGAAATGAGTGTAGGCAACTCCAGGATGTTATAGAGAAGCCGATTCAGGAAAGAAAACTATAGCAGTTTGTTATACCCTATAGGATGGAGGGCAGGGGACATCCGGCCCCAAGCGAGGACAAGCACCACACAACGCTGAGGAGCCTGCACAAACTAGTGAAAGAATATTTATCAATACAATAGTCAGAGGACCACATCGAACTGATAAGAGTTGGAACAATATGGAGCACTATGCTAGAACAATCAAGCACATGAATTTTTGGTGTTGTTAAAATAGGGCTCCGGCCAAATAGCAGCATACAACGGTAGATGGCATTGTATTCAAAAACAGAGATGTAGAAAGGTGGAGGCACCGACGATCAACCCAATGGTCATTTTGGCCATGATAGGCTTCGCCTTGGTGAGGAAGATCTTGATTGACTGTAGGAGTTCCGTGAATATTATTATCAAAAAGGCTTACGTTCAGATGAGGATGGAAGTCAAGGACTTAAAACCTTCTAAAGCCCGCATTCATTGCTTTAATAATGCTGCGGCCAAAGCTGTTGGTTATGTTGAATTGCCCGTGGAGTTGGCAGAAGGCGACCGCACAAGAGTGCGGATGTAGCCATCTGTTGTGTTGGATATGTGACTCTCCATATAATCTTTTTCTGGGTCGAACGGTCCTTGCTAAATTCTAGGTTGCCATTGCCCATTGGTGTCTTACCTTAAAATTCCTAACTGACAATGGTGTGGGAGTTGTACATATAGATCGGGCGATCGAACATGCCCACTATGTGGCTGAGTTGAGGGATGCCTAGTGGAAGCAGAAAGATAAGGGTATAGGCAAGTCTATTCGCATCCAAGCCAACAAATATTAACAACCAGCGCCTGGGCCTTAGCTCGGGCATTATATTGGTTCTATAAAAACATAGATCGGAGAGATGACGAAGAGGAACCCGAAGAGACCAAGACTGCACCGGTAGAGCAGACGATTGACTTCATGGTCAGCCACGATGACCCATCATGGGTCCTAAAGATCGGATCACAGCACAGCCCCTCGATGATAAAAGAACTTGCTAGTTTTCTCCGAGCAAATCTTGATGTGTTCACTTGGACTTATTCTGATATATCCAGGATCTCGCCTAACATTGTAAGTGACGCATTAAACATCGGCTCGAGGCATATCCCGATGAAATAGAAAAGGCATAGCATGGATCTGGAGAGATCTGTCGCCCTTAAAGAGGAGGTGGATAGGCTTAAAAGTAATGGGTTCATTCACGATGCTCGACCCTAAATAGGCATCTAATCTTATATTTGTGAGAAAGGCGAATGGAAAGTGGCGAACATGTGTTGACTATTCGAAAAAGCATGCCTGAAAGACAGCTTTCCCCTTTTGAGGGTTGACCAGCTGGTGGACTCTACCACAAGACACAAATTGCTATCTTTTATGGATGCGTACTCTGCATATAACCAAATCCCAATGCACATCCCCAACTAGGAGCATAACAGTTTTATTATTGATATTGGATTGTACTACTATGTGGTAATGTCATTCGGATTGAAGAATGCTGGAGCAACTTATCAACGTCTGGTCAATCGAATTTTAAAGACCGGATTGTAAAGACAATGGAGGTGTATGTGGATGATATGCTTGTAAAGTCATGATGATCAAGTGACCACATTAGAGACTTAGCAGAAATGTCCAACATTCTCCGATATTACAAGATGAAAACCTATCCTTTGAAATGTTCTTTTACCATTGCATCGACAAAATTCTTGGGTTTCATCGTCAACGACTATGGCATCGAAGCTAATCCTAAAAAGATTCGAGCCATTCACCACATCCAAGCACCAAAGACCATCAAACAAGTAGAGAGCCTAAATGGAAAGGTCGCTGCTTTAAGTCAATTTATTTCCAGAGGTTTCGATAAGTGCATTCCTTTCTTCGACTTGATTAGAAGAGGGAAAATGAACTTTGAATGGACACAGTATTATGAAGACGCATTCCAAGCTTTGGTGAACCACTTGGAGAGACCTCCCATTTTGTCAAAACCGGTGGATCACGATGACTTGTATATCTACTTGGCCATGCCGGTACACGCTATAACTACCGCACCGCTCCACGAGGAGAATCGAGTCAAGCAACTGATCTATTATGTTAGAAAGTAACATGTACTAAAAGAAACTATTCAAAGATAGAGAAGTTTGCGTACTGCTTGTTGTTTGCTTCACGAAAGCTCCGCTCCTATTTTCAAGCTCATCCCATCAACGTTTACACTAATCAGCCATTGCGATAGGTCTTATAGTGACCTGGGATGTCTGGGAGGTTATCGAAGTGGAACACTAAACTGAGCCAATTCGACATCACTTATCTCCATCGGAGAGCCATCCAGGGACAGGCACTAGCGGACTTTATGGCAGAATTCACTACACGGGATGATCTTCCAAAGAGCGGTGGTGCGCTTACCATTCGATGGAAAATGTATACGGATGGAGCATCCAATGATCGTTGTTCTGGGGCAGGAATCATGCTAGTAACTCTAGTGGATCGACCAATTTGCTATGATTTGAAGCTTGACTTCCCTGCAATGAACAACGAAGCTGAGTATGAAGCTCTGATCGCTGGACTCAAACTTGCTAGAGAATGGGGAATAAAATCTCTTGAAATCTTTTACGATTCCCAGTTGGTGGTATACCAAGTCAGGGGAGATTACCAGGCTAAAGGACAAAACTCGCTCCGTACCTTATCCAAGTTTAAGATCTATTGACTGATTTTGAGTATTATGACATCATGAACATTCCCTAGGATCGAAATTTGCTAGTGTAGGGGATGTACAACAAATGGCTTGGTTTCATTCAAATTGTTTGACGCTCCAAGCATAAACCAGATGGAAATGGACTGGGTACCAGATGGAAATGGACTGAGATGTTTCTGATTACGCTAAGCAATGCAACAAGTGCTAGATGTATGCATAATTCTAAAAGCTCCATCGATGGAAATTATACTAATCGTTAGTCCATACCGTTTGCTGCATGGGGCATGATATGTTGGTTGCTTACCGATCTCTATGGATGGTGTGAAGTGCACCATCATAGCACTTGATTACTTCAACAAATGGGTCAAAGCAGAACCTTAAACCACTATCACGACGAAGAAAGTAATAAACTTCATTGTCCGAAACACCATCTGTCGTTTTGGTCTTCCATGAGCCATTGTAACTAATAATGGAATCCAATTCGACAGTGCCGAATTCAAAGACTTATGTCGTCGGTATCATATTAAAAAATTATTGGCGGCAGTTGCTCACCCTCAAGAAAATTACTAAGCTAAAGCTGTGAACAAAATCATAAAGTCCATTCTAAAGAAACTTTTGTAAAAGGCTAGAGGTAATGGGTGGATGAACCCTCAATAGAATTATGGGCTTATAGAACCACCTACAAGTCTGCAACTAGCCATACCCCATTTACACTTGCTTACGAGTCCAAAGCCATCATTCATGTTGAACTCGATGTCCCTTCTTATCGCGTGACCTATTACGACCCCATAATGAATAGATATCTTTTTTAGAGTCTTCAGACTTGGTAGATAAGAAGCATGAAGAAGCTGATTTGAAGGTAGCTGCACATTGACATCGAGTCGCCCAATACTACAACACTAAAATCTGACCTAGACCTTTAAAATCCGTGATCTCATCTTGAAAAGGGTTTTTCTGCCCTGTCATACATGCATCCTATTTGGGAGGGAACCTACGTCATTGAACAGAGGCTTGGAGAAGGAACTTTCAAGCTAGTGACTGCTGATGGCGTGAACACTCCTAAGGTTATGGAATAACGAGCATTTACAACACTATTTCACTTAGTTTATTTATTTTTCGTTCGACCGTATTTAATTTTCGAATTTTCTTTAAGATTTAATTTTCCAGATATGTAATAAGACAAATTATGTCTTTTCTGTCTACTTGGAAATTAAAATTTGAAATTTCCTTCAAATTTGCGATTGTTGTAGCATTACATATGTGTTAGGATACCCGACTAACTAATACTTACATATCCGAGCAGATTCTCAAAGTTTGGAGCCAACCTATTGCACAAGCTCACGATTGGACTAAACAAAATTAACATAGTTCGATTGTTCATTCGATGATTCCCGCTCACAACCTGATGGACTGTGTACCTAAAGAGAAATGGGTGCAACTTGACCATCCAATAATCAAATCAACATCAGTAAGTAATCGGACGGACATGAATAGAAAGCGATTATGGCATGACTGATCGCTCGCTAAGGCAAACTCCAACTTAGAGGCAAATAAGTCAATTAAGGAAAGTACAGTCCGACTAGTTTCTGAAATAACTCTAATTCCCCAAGTGTGGACTGGAGTATAAATACAAATGGGTTGTGATTTGACCACCTACCAACTAATTCTTATCCCCAGAGTGTGGATATAAGTATAAGCAAATAGATAAGTGCAGTTCGACCACTCACTTTTCCATGAACTCTGACTTAAAACTGACAAAAGGTGTATAAATTTGCTTAAGATACAACTCGACCATCCACTATCTAGCTCCTTTAACCCAAGAACTAGGGGCAGGAGTATGATCACTTAAACCGCTGAATTCAACAACGGAACACTACGGCTTGAGCCCAGTGCCTAATATGACTTGAGGCTACGATCCTTTGGGGGCCTTAGAGATAAAATTAACGGATTATCATTTGAATCAATGAGCAACGAATTACAAGTACATTGAATGAAAAATGTAACTGCTCAACTACTTGAGCACAAGAATTCGACAAAAATAAAAGAACTTTATTTGCATAAGCTTATAAAGTCAAGTACAAGCATTCATAGCAAAAGAATCAAAAATGGGGACGATCCTGTACATATTCAGCCAATAAAACCCAAAATAATTGGGAGCATGAGTGCACACAAAGAACCACTTCCTCCTTGGCGTCCTCTTCTTCTTCTTGGAATCAGGAGAGTTTTCGCTCGAAATTTCCCTACTCCTCTTCTCTCCTCTCTTCCTACTTCCTTGGCCTTTCACCGAAGTATACTGGATTGACCTAGTAGGTGCACCTTGAGCAGGTTCTGGCCGAGGAGCGGAAGCATCCACAGTTTCTCCCAGCAAAATGATGGAGATGGGAGGGGGAGCGATCTCCATTTTCTCTTCCTTGACTTTCGTCTCAAGAGCAATGTCCACCCTAGGTTTATGTGCCATTTCTTTCATAGAAAGGCATGACAAGGATTGGGAAGCTTTAATAATCACAACATCGTTGTCAACAGGAATCTCCTTATGTGGATTTCTTTCTTCCCTCAATAAAGCATCCACCAAGTGCTCGTCCATCATAAAAGCTTCCGCTTTCGACACACATAGGGTCGCTGCCGAAGTCATGACAATAACCGACTCCGTCATAGGCACCAAAGAACTTTTTTGATATTCTTGAGGAAGAGGTAGAACTATAGCTAGCTGACCTAAAGCCGAGGAAACTTAACTAAAAATATTAGATATATCGACTAGGGACTCTCCAGCTTTCTAAAGAATGAGTGAGGTCAATGATATATGTTCTCTAGATTGGTCCTCTACATGAGCCAGAGTGCCACCAGAACCTCCTTCCATTTCAAATTATTTCAATTTCATTACATAATCCGAATACGAGAACCGTGATCAGAGAACATATAATTATTATAAAGTACATCAAGAGCGAAATATGAAGAAGCCCCCTTGGCTGATCAGGGTATATAACTAGGAAATTAAACTTATTTTCCTTAACAACAAAACATGGCGGAATCAAAATAGAGAAAAACTCTAAATAGCTACCATGCCTCTTGAAAATCTTCGGAAGCATATTCGTCTAAAGTGGTACCTGAAAACTTTAACTCTCAAACTACTCAAAATCAATTGAGCACCCGAGAGTTGAAGGGGAAAACATAAACTTCGAATTAGACATAAATCCTGGAATGAATAATAATCTACCATCTCAAACCAATTAGAAATCTAGTAAGACCACCCCGCTTAACACAATGTGTTTTTCCCCTTACCAGTATCCTAAAACTTTGTAAAACCATATACTGTGCTCCTATATCCATAATTGTTAAAATATAACATTTCAAAATAATATTATGATACACAAATAAGTAAATCAATTCTGTATTACCCATCCCCATTCATTTTTGACTATCGTCTCAGTTATAGTTTCTAGGTTCACTTTTGACCTATTAGTTTTCATGGGATGACTAATAACCTGTTTAAAGCTTATGGACTTCCTGTTCGGTTTCATAGTTTTCATAAGATCACTAAGAACCTATTGGCCCTGCCAATAACTTCATTGTTTCTAGGGTTCTCTGTAAACCTATTTGTATTTCCAATAACTTCACTCTTATCCTAGTTTTCATGGGTTGACTAGGAACCTATTGACATATGTCAATAACTTAATCTGGATATAGCTTTCATAGGTTATTTATAAACCTATTGTCCCCTGCCAATACTCCTTCTAATCATAATTTTCATAGGTTTACTGTGAACCTATTGGCATCTGCCAATAACATTTCCTGAACATAGTTTCATAGGTTTACTATGAACCTGTCCATTCGACAACTTCACTATTTAGGCATCCTACATTCTGATCTATCTGACCTCATGGATGCAATTCTACTCATTCAGGAGTTAACTCAATTTCTATTCACCAGTGAGTCAACCTAGCTAGTTATTCTGCCCTTTCCCCCCAAAATATAGTTATGGTCCATTTTAAAGTGAATATGTATATTATAAGAAGCAAACATAATAACATAATAATACCAACACCTATGGTTTAATATCCTCGAAATCAACTTTATATAAAACATAGTTAATCCCTTTAACCTATTATTTTATCAAAGAAAGCTTATTCAAAAACTCCAATTTAAAAGCAAATAAAAGCTCTTTTATAATGCCATGGGTGTTACCTTTAAAACTTGAGATTAGGTTCTTTGTTTTGAAAATAAAGCTTTCAAAACCATTAATCTTTACTTTCGAACCATTGGAAAACTTCCTTTCAAAAGCATTCAAATCTTCTATTCAAAACTCTAGGCACCCGCCTTTCGAAACACTTTAAAACCTTTCTTTCGAAACCTTTCAAATGTATTAAAGTAAAACCATTCCATTATAAAAGCATATCTTCGAAACCATTTGAAAGTACCCCTTTCGAAACCATTGGGTAATTTAAAACATATCTTATTAGGTCTAAGTGAATAGAAACGAAAGTACCCCTTTTGAAACCATTAAAAAGAGTTTGGAGAAAAATGGATGGCTTTGACACCATCCTTTCGAAAGCTCAAACCGTTTAAGTAAAACATTTGAAGGAAAGCATCGAAACCCCCTTTCAAAGCTGTTTCCTTCGAAACTCTTGAACTCTTTATAAGGCTTTTAGGAAGTGGCTTAATATAGTTTTAAAACAGTAGCTACCTTTCAAACGCATTGATGACTTCAATACATTCGAGAGGCATAAGATTGGCAGCAAGGTCTCGACTAGGTCGAAACCACCCTTTTTCGAAAGCATTAATTTATAAATAAGGAACTCATTCGAAAGATCCACTTAGAAAGAGGCGGCAATATATTCGAAAGAAAAGATTTCGACTTGGTCGAAAGCATTCTTTTGAAAACAAGGTAGATGCTTATCTTTGGAAAGCTCTCTAGACGGGACTCTAGGGCGACCAATATTGTATATGTCCATCCACTCAATCACCGGTGATGGGATTTGCACCTTCTACTCCAGTCCCATCTCTTCAGTCGGGATTATAAAGTGATCAAATTTAGTCATCACCTTCATGTTGATTTCAATAATAAGGGATTCATCTAATAGAATCGAATTCAAACATTAAAAAACATAAAGTCTAACATCATGATAACTACCTCACCGACGCTACTGCCTAGCGCCTAGGAGCATGCCTAGGGAAAGATCGAGATCCTATACATGAGTAAGTGGCTTGACTGTAATGTTCCATTGTTTATTAAAAGTAAAGATATGGTATGAGAACCGAACCTAATTCTCTACCATCCTAATCAAGGGATGACTATCCTCGACCTTGATCCAAAGCCATTTCCATTTCCTATGGTTGATGGATCCTCCTATTCCACCATCATAGTTCGAATTCTCACATATTGCTGTAATTGGTTAGTTCTGACCCATTCTTTGATCAAATTGCATAAGTGTCTGCAATCATTTATGTTATGCCTATTCAGCTCATGGAATATGCAATATTTTTCGAACGTCCTCTCATGGTTCGTGGCCTCTCTCCTCGCCGGCTTCCGATAGGGGATTTATCCCATGGTATTTAAGTAAATCCATACTCTGATATTTCATTTAAATACGTATAAGAAGAGAATTTCAGTTTCCTCCTTTGTCGCTTTGATCCTTCAAAGCCATCATCTATCCTTCATTTTCCTTTTCTTTTGTTGGATCCTCCTATGGGCTGTCGTCCACCATCCAAAGTATTACTTTCTTCTTGATCAGTCTCAATATGTCCTCCTAAAGTAGGTATCTCTCGACCTCATGACAAAATTTTATGAGATCCATCGGAGGATCCCATTCCAAAGCAACCTTGAAATCCGTCTTAGTGGCTATCCCCAAAATCGCCATCAAAACCATTGATGAGTCTGGCTTATCAATTGAGGCAAACACCGCATTAAACCTCATCAAAAAACTCCTGAGGGACTCCCCGGCCTTCTGCTTCACAGTAGATAATGTTAGTACAATTTTGGGTCAAGAAATATGGATCCGAAATTACTTCATGAATTTGTTCACCAACCCGGCCCATGTGATGATGGAACAGTTCTTCAGCTATCTAAACCATAACATCACTAAATCCATAAAATATAAAGGGAAACATGATCCCATAACCTCCTCAGATGCACCCAGCACTTTCATGCGTCGGATGTACCTCTTCAAATGAACTGTTGGATTCGTCTTTCCATCATATGTTTCCAACTTAGGCAGTTTGAAATCAGGCGGATTCCTAGCATACCAAATATTCAAAGTGAATGGACTCCTGTTCACGTCCTCCAGGCTCTGGTTAGGCAATCCACCCCTCATAGCTCGTCTCACCATCTTAGCGAGTCTGTCATTGTCTGTTTAATGGTGAAATTTCTATCGAATTAGAAAACCGTCGAAAAGTTTCGAAATAAAAATAACTGCAAGCGCACGGCGTCCTATCGTACTACGTGGCGAGTACGGGTCAATCCGTAGGGAATTGTTGATTTTAAATTTATATTCAATCAAATTAACTAAAATTTTAGAGAGTGATTAGCTAAAAAGTGAGAAAAATGACAAAAGAAAAGTGATAAAAAATATGGAAGTGTAGAGGCAATTTAGAGATAATTCCACTCTCTAGACCATATAGTTCAACAAAATATGAAATTATGATATCTTTTTTTGGGTCATTAGTTAGTTTAATTGACGCGTTTATCATAAGTATGGCCTATTTGTGCTATTAATTAGCTCAACATAAGCCAACAAACTATAACACACCCCTTAAAGAACTTTTAACTCTCATGAAAAATGAAAATAAGTTGAAAGCAAAATCTATTTTAACCATGGCCTATTAACTATTGTTCAGAAATATAGGCCATCAAATTTTAATTTCACATTCACTTCATTACCATCATCATATGTCGATGAAGAGGTAATCATTGTTTGTGATTGTTTAAGCATAGCCTATTTATTATGAAAAACATAGACCATCGAATTCAGCATGAAACAATGAATCACATCAACATTCATTTGAGCACAAAAGAGATCAAAATTATCAAAATGTTGAAGCTACATGATTAGTGGCTTCATCAACCTTAACTTAAAGGGGTTAAGCTCTCATTTTTGTTATCATATGAAAAAATGTAGCATGCAATATTGAATAAAAAGAAAGAAAAATGAAAGCTAATGAAAAAGACAACTACTCTAATTGCATAAAGGAAAATCTACACTACTTGCATAAATAAACAAATCTACACTACTAACATGAAAGGAAATAAATAGAAGAAGAAAAGAGCATGTATTGAAATTGCATTATAAAAAAAGGAATTACATAAAAGAAGAAATGGCTAAGTAGCCATGAAAAGAAAGAAGAGAGCTTGATTTATTTTTGAGCCTAAACTAAAACTAAGAGAGACTAAGGAAGAGGAGGTTACATGAAACATAAGGGGTATATATACATGTGTTAAACCCTAATTTATATTTTTTGGTGAATGCCCAAAATGCCCTTATAGGAAGTGTGGTGTCCAAGTTATCATCAACTTCAATAATCCCCCACTTAAATGTACATGAAACTTTAATGGCCTTTTAGCTTGTGTATTAGCCTCTAATTGAAAATCAAGGAAAGTGGGTAGGGTCCTCCATGTTCTTCACTTTGAATTATTTCCATTTTAGTTCTTTTGTATCTTCTTTGTGCATGCATATTCCTTTATGAAACCACTTGTAACTGAGTTTAAATTCCTACAAAATAATATAAAAATTTCCAATTAAATTTTCTCGAATTAATATATGCACAAAATAACCATTTTGCCCTTCAATGAAGATGAATATGTGACAATTTCAAATAATTTGAATTTTGGTTTAAACAGGTTAAAATACCCAATATGATCATTTATTCAATTTAATTAGATTAAACATGGTGGTAAAAATATGCACATTTACGTGCACATCAAATAATCCCACACTTATCTTTTTATTCGTCCTCGAATACAGAAAAACTAAGAAAAATCCGTTTTCGTAGGGAGCACGATTGCATTGAGCATATGCAACAAGCCGTTTAACCTTTGGGTATCCCCAGTAGGATGAGTGTTGTCCCGTGAGGGTTTTCAGGGGATACTTCCTACAAAATCCAAATGTAGGATAAAAATATTTACAAAATGCAAGATTTATTTACAAAGAGATGAATGCGAGTTTTTGGAAATATTTACAAACGAAAGATTTACTTTTAAATTGAAAAAAAATTAAATATAGGTTTTTGTCATTATCTTAAGATTTAAGTCATTTACTTGTCAAAGTTTCCATAAAACAAAGTGATCATAACAAGTAGACTATAGTTTAACTCGTTGTTTCGGTTGATAACAAAGTGTAACTTTGAAATGGATCCTTAGTTGATTGTCAAGGTGGTATATTCATTTCTTTTCAATAACAAGTCAAATCAAATAAGTTAAAATAGTGCTTGGATTTCATTTGTTTACTCTCTCTTTTTTTTTCAAAATTTTATTGATATTTACAATATTTATATGCCTAAATCAAGTAAACTGAGGCCAGATATATTACCCATGCATTGCCTTGCGGACTGATATGAGGGGAATGCAGAGCGTGGCTAGTGAACATACTAGTGTGTACGCTTATCGACTATATGCATTATTAATAAAAGAATTTTTATATACATACACCTAGCTCAGATAAAATGAGGCCAGATATACCGATCATGCACCGCCTTTCGAGCTTACATGAGAAAGGTACAGAGTATGGAGAGTGTACACACAAGTGTGAACACCTATCGATCGTAGGTGTTAATAAAAAATATTTACATATATACAAATGTTTTGTTTTTTAATATGTTTTTTCAATTTTTTCATTTTTTTTATTTTTTATTTTATTTGAAAGAGAGAGTCATTTTCAATTACCGTCTTTTCAACAACTTCGTTAAGATTGTCATTTTCAATTTCGAAAGTTGTTATTTGAAAATCATCGATTTGGGTAAAAGATAGACTATCACTTAACTCATAACACGTGGGAATTTGATTTTGTTTTTCACGCGATTTCATATATGTTTCAAACAACGAATCCGTGTGATCATCGTTACTTTCGTTCATTTGCTCAACAAAATCCAATTTATAATTATTAACTTAAGAATTTTTGAATTGGATTTGTTGAGAACAAAATATTTCACTCGTATCGTAATCGAGATTATTCATATTGCTAAATTATTTGAAAGTGGTTCACATTTCCATTTTGAAATTGGTTTTGGAGTTCAAAATTGAATTGGCATGGGTTATAGTCAAAATCATTTGAATTTTGAATTGAATTCGAATTTTGAAATCCTTATCTCGAGTTTTTACACAAATATAGATTACACAAATCATTTATACTTTGATTTTGTCGTGTAGAGAATTCAAGTAAAGATGAAATGATATTTCCAAGAGTTGAGGGTTGGTCATTGTTTTGAAAACTTTGTTGTTCAAAATTCGAATTGTTTATAAAATAGTTGTCGTTAAAATATCCATACGAATTTGAAGTGAAATCATATGAATTATATTGATCTTCACAACTACTGTAAAATTCTAATGAGTAAGGAAAAGGAAACTCGGACATTTTCAAGAATGTTTTTGGTTTTTTTTTATAAAGGAAAAATATTTACATATAGAATTTATTTTTCCAAATGGAAAACTGAATTTTGTTTTGTTTTTTTATTTTTCAAAAAAATTTGTTTTTTGAATGATTTTATATTTTTTTTTGGGATTTTTGATTTGAAAATTTTCAAAGGAAAAGGAAAAAAAACTAAGTTAAGAAATATTTACAATTTTTTTTTAGTTTTGGATTTTAGATTTTGAATTTTTTGTTTTTTTAATATGCATGAACTAATGCAGCTAAATGAATGCATGGTTTTAATTACAAATGATTTATCCTAAATTAAACCAAAATTGTATAATTACACTTTGTCTTAAATCAACAAGATAGTTCTCAGCCAGGTAACGGACATGATTTATCGGTGCACCACGAATCACCGTAGCAAGCAGCCGAAGGTATAAGTATCTTCAAAGGAACAACCACTATAATATTTACAAATCACCGTAATATTTATAAATGGTTATTACTCTACTATAGCATAGACACCAAGAAATTAAATTGTTCAAAGAAGATAACTTGTCAATGCACACTTAAGAGTTATCGATGTCTAACCGTTATCATTAATCAATTTCTAAGATGAAATGCAAAACTGAAATTTAATGTGTATTAACAATGCAACTACGAATGTTTTTTTTCCAAATGCAAGCAAACCAACAATGCAATGAGATAAAGGACACGATATCAGAGCGTGCAGATTATTAGCAGTTTATTTTTTAAGCGGCAATTTTTTTAAGTAAGCGTTTTTTTTGGCAAGCATTTCTGGCAATCTGCTTTTGGCAACCTAAAAATAGAAACACGTTATATATATACAATTTTTTTTTTGTTTTTTTGTTTTTTTTTATATATATATCAAAGAAGAAACTAAACAAATTTAAAACATTACAAACTAAAAACAATTGAAAACAACTCTCTTCTTCTTTTTACAAAATGGATGGACTTAAAACAATTTAAACAAAGCAAATTAAACAAATAGAAACTAATTAAAAGAAATTTTTTACTCGGCCTTAAAACTTGTAAACCGGCCCAGTATCACTATTCTCTAACCCAAATAAACCTTCCTCGTATTGATTTTCTCATAAAAAATGTCAATCCAATCCACAAATATAAAAAAACGCTTGAAATTTACTGCAACTGAAAGGCGATTCACTCCGTCAATTAGCTTTTGCTCGAATACTTGGGTCCGAGGATGGGTTACAGTGGTTCGATTTGGGGATGAGGCAGTTGAATTGGACGGAGGCGGAGGTCGCTGTGTGATTTGGAAGCGATTTTGGAGTAGATTGGTGATTTCAGGACGAGGATTGTGGTTGCGTTCGCTGGTGACTCCGGTGAATTCAAGGTGTAAGGTAAGGTGTAAGGTGCGGTTGCAGTAGATCGAAGGCTTGTATGTTGAAGACAGTTTGCTGTTGTGTGGTCGAGAGGAGGATGAAGGATGAGTATTGTGTTGTCACAGTTTTTGAACAGTTGCAATTACAAGTTGAAGTTTCAAGTGGCTAGGGGATGATGAATGTGAGTTGTTTATGGTTGTGATGTGTGCTACAGTTTCAGTGATTGTGAATGACGTGGTGAACAGTTTGAATATGGGCAGTTTATGGGTATGTGGAGTGATGATTTAAATGGTGATATTGGTGAATAATGAATATGCCAGTGGCAGTGGCGAATATGTCAGCAGCGAGGGAAGGATGGTTGAAGAAGTGGTGGATTTGGGTGGCGATTTGGGGTTTGTTAGAATTGGTTTCGGGTTTTGGGATTCGAAGCAATTGAACTTGCAGTCAGTGTGGAGGAAGCAGTCAGTGTGGAGGAAGCAGTGAGTGAAGATGATCAGAAGTAGTTGTTTGTTTTGAGAGGCAGTGGGTATAATGTTGTGAAGCGTGGTCTCTGGTCGATGGCGAGGTACGGAAATGTAGCAGTTCTTGTATGGTGATAGCTGGTATGGATTCTGTGAAGTGAAGGCAAGTGGTTATGCTGCAGAGGGATGGTGGTGACTGGTTGGCAGAAATAAAGTGGTGGTGCTGTGCTTAAAATTCGAAATGCAAAAGTGATATGGTGATATGAAGTATTGCAGTTGTATTGAGATGTGTGTGGGGACAGCAGTTGCATAGGTCTTGATGGTCAGTTTGTATGAGGATTCAAGGGTGGACAGTTTGTATGTGAAAGGCAAGTATATGGTGAAGACTGATGTGGTGTTTGGGGGTTCTGGAAGAGCTGCTGTAGTTTGAAGTATGGCAGTAGATGTTGTGTAGTGGGTGATGGAATGTTAGTGTCGATGGTCAGAGGGGGTAAGGCTAGGGGATGGAGGCAGTGATGAGTGATAATGGTTTTTGATGTTATTGTGGTTCACGGGACTGATGTATGGGTTTGGAGAGGAACAGAATGTTAGATGTAGGATATATGCAGAGAGGGAATGTTTGCACAGTATTGTTGATAAACAGTGTAAACAAAGAGCATTGAACTAAATTTGTAAATAAAAATTGTAAATGAAGATCCAAAAAGAAATAAAATATTTTTTTATGAAATTACATGTTTTTCTAAATAGAAATGCAATATACACACAAACAAATGCGAACAAAAATCAAACAAACACGCAATTTTTTTAAGGCAAGTTGACACACAACCAACACACAAAATAAAACACACAAAATTCAAACTAAAATAATTCGAAGAATAGAAAATAAAATCAAAACGATTCTCCGGCAACGGCGTCAAAAACTTGTTTAACAGAGGAATTTCTATCAAGTTAGAAAACCGTCGAAAAATTTCGAAATAAAAATAACCACAAACGCACGGCGTATTATCGTAATACATGGCAAGTATGGGTCGATCCGTAGGGAATTTTTGATTTTGAATTTCTATCCAACCAAATTAACCAGAAATTTAGAGAATGATTAGCTAAAAAGTGAGAAAAATGACAAAAGAAAAGTGATAAAAAAATATGAAAGTGTAGAGACAATTTAGAGATAATTACACTCTCTAGATCATATAATTCAACAAAACATGAAATTATGATCTTTTTTTTTGTCATTGATTGGTTTGACTGATATATTTATAACAAGTATGGCATATTTCTGCTATTAATTAGCTCAACATAAGCCACCAAAGTATAACACACCCCTTAAACAACTTTTAACTCTCATGAAAAATGATAACAAGTTGAAAGCAAAATCTATTTTAAACATGGCCTATTAACTATTGTTTAGAAATATAGGCCATCAAATTTTAATTTCACATGCACTTCATTACCATCATCATATGTAGAAAGAGGCAATAATTGTTTGTGATTGTTTAAGCATAGCCTATTCGTTATGAACAACATAGACTATCAAATTCAACATGAAATAATGAATCACATCAACATTTTTTTAAGCACAAAAAAGATCAAAATTATCAAAATGTTGAAGCTACATGATTAGAGGTTTCATTACCCCTAAATTGAAGGAGTTAAGCTCTCATTTTGTTATCATATGAACAAACGTAGCATGCAATATTGAACAAAAAGAAAGGAAAATGAAAGCTAATGAAAAAGACAACTAATCTAATTGCATAAAGGAAAATCTACATTAGTTGCATAAATAAACAAATCTACACTACTAACATGAAAGGAAATAAACAAAACAAGAAAAGAGCATGTATTGAAATTGCATTAAAAAAAGAAATTACATAAAAGAAGAAATGGCTAAATAGCCATGATAAGAAAGAAGAGAGCATGATTTATTTTTGAGTCTGAACTAAAACTAAGAGAGACTAAGGAAGAAAAGTGTTACATGAAACATAAGGGGTATATATACATGTGTTAAACCCTAATTCATATTTTTGGGGAATAGCCAAAATGCCCTTGTAGGAAGTGTGGCGGCCAAGTTATCATTGGCTTCAATAATCCCCCACTTAAATGTACATGAAGCTTTAATGGCCTTTTAGCATGTCCATTAGCTCCTAATTAAAAATCAAGGTAAGTGGGTGGGGTCCTCCATGTTCTTCACTTTGAATTATTTCCATCTTCATTTTTTTATATCTTCTTTGTGCATGCATATTCCTTCATGAAACCACCTGTAATTGAGTTTAAATTCCTACAAAATAATATAGAAATTTCAAATTAATATATGCACAAAAATGACCATTTTGCCCTTGGATGAAGATGAATATGTGACAATTTCAAATAATTTGAATTTTGGTTTAAACAAGTTAAAATACCCAATATGATCATTTATTCAATTTAATTAGATTAAATATGGTGCTAAAAATATGCATATTTACATTCACGTCATTGTCATTTAGATGAATTCTTAGGTTAGCATTCTCATCTTGCCCCTCGTTTCCACGAGTTAATTCTTGGACATACTCCTTCGGTCGTACTTATGCATTTTGATTCGCATTCATAAGCTCAGCATCATTTCCTAGACATGCATTGTTCCTACCCAAGTTAGATTTAGCCATGCGCCCGTGTTCCTGTGGATCGGTACCGATCCATATGACTTGTTTGTGGTTCACTCCAGTTTGTCCCACTTGGCTCCCAGTTGCATTTACTCTAGCCTTTGGCCTTTGGTTTTGATTTTTCATAACTCCATCTGTTCTTGTTTATCCCATTCCCCTTCAAAAATTCTCCATCATCTCTTCCTGACGAGCAATCGTCCTTTCTTGTTATCCGTTCGTCATGGTCTCCATCTCATCTCTGGTTATATAGATGAATGAGGGGTTAGCTCCTAAGGACGCCTCTTGGCTGCCCCCTTGTTGATATCCTGCAACGATGGTCTTCCTAGTTAATTGTCTTTTCATTTCGAATCTTTTCAAATCTCAAGTCAATGAATTCAAGTGTTCTCTGTAAAAGCACCTAAATGTTTAAACCAAAAATGGCATAAATATCCAATAGATTTATTAGAGAATTAAAAGTGAAGAAAAGTAAATTAAAAAGAACAAGAAAAGAAAACACAACATTTTATTGTGGTTCAACTAATTTGTGCATAGGTCCACTTAACTTAATCGATGGCAGATAGTGTTGTTTACACTTCTGTTCTTATGGATTGGTATAAATCTATGGGAGTAAAAGATAATTATTTAATAGTTATAGAGAAGTGATAAAGATCCCCAAAAGTAATCCCTTGCCCTTATATTTATAGCAATAGGTGGCCTGAAAACTTGCCTCGATGATCTCTACCTTGTTCTTCACTCTTATGAACAGTTCTCCAGAAAAAGTGGTGGATGCCTCATTAGGATTCATGGATCAATACCGATCCATGGTTTTGGATCGGTACCGATCCATAAAAGGGTCATATTGACTATTTTGAATACTTTGTCCTAGCTCGATTTTTAGTTAGCTTTATGAATCCAAACTTGTTTGTGTCATTATCAGCTTGTTTCTAAGTACAAATGATGGATCGATGGAAGAATGGAGTTGCTGATTTTAGGTGCTTATGGAAATCGATAGAGAATTTGCATGGGATTGATGAAATAGGAATTGAAATAGAGTCCTGCCATAATGACTTATTAGTATATGGAGTAATGGCAAGTTTTTTCTAAAGGTTCGTGGATCGGTACCAATCTAAGAGGTTGGATCGGTACCGATCCACCAATTTAGTGGATTCTTGGTCCTCAATTCTTATAGTGATTTAGTCTTTATACTTCTGCTCTATTTGCACTTGGTTTTTGGACTTCGAGGCCATCTCTCCGGGTAGGGCTTCCTGCCATAATAGCTTGCAAGTATGACCGCTAAGATAGTCCATATACTGCTTGGTCAAAAGCCTGGATAACATCTAACGAGCAAAACTCGCTACTTAGGGGCAAATAGCATCTCTATAACGTAGAACTTATCTTCACAAACCTTTGGAAAGCAATAGCGAACCAGATTAACTCGTGGTTGGGACATGACCATCGACTAGGTAGTTCGCTATAGATTGTTAGGCCTAATCATTGGCCAGCGATGGCGAACCGGATTAACTCATGGTTAGCACAGGATCACCAACTAGTTAGTTGACCATTGATGATCAGCCTCAAATATTTTGCCGGCAGTGGCGAACCGGATTAACCCTCAGTTAGGACATGACCGTCAACCAACTAGTTCCCATTGACAATCAGCCCCAAACCTTTGGCCGACAATAGTGCATCGAATTAACCCACGGTTCAGACGTAACCGTTGACTGGGTTCTTCATCGAATTAATCGGATTAACTTGCAGTCAGGACATGACAATCGACTGGTCATCTCGCCATTGACGATCTGGTTCAAACCTTTGGCCGGTTATGGCCAAGTAGGTTAACCCTCGGTTAGGACATCACCGTCGACTAGGTAGTTCACCATTGACGATCAATCCCAACATTTGGTCAACATTGGGAACCAAATTTATCCGCGATCAGAACATGACCGCTAATTGGGTAGTTCGCCATTGACAATCGACCCTAACCATTAGCCAACAATGGCCATTGGATTAACTCATAGTCAGAACATGACCGTTGATTGGATAGTTCACCATTGATGATCAGCCCAAACCTCTAGTCGACAGTGGTGAACATGACATACCCATGGTTAAGACATAACTACTAACTAGGTAGTTGACGTTCGTCCCCAAACTTTGGCCGATAGTGGAAAACCGAACTTATCCGCTATTAAGACATTATTGCTAACTTGACAATCGACCCCAAACACTGGCCAACAATGGCGACCTAGACATGCCCACGATTAGGACATGATTGCCAACGATTGGTTCGCCATCGTCGGTCGACCCTAATGTTTGGCCAACAATTGAAAACCATATTTACCCGTGGTCATGATATTACTGCTAACTAGGAAGCTCACTATTATCAATTGACAGTAGACTTCGGATGGTAAGGAGTAAATGCTTTCGTTTATGGATAGGACATAACCACCGATCAAATGATTCAACACATGCAACTATAGGGAATGACTACCGGCCTATTGATGCTGGGACAATCCTGTATAAAGTATGTATGTAATATGCATATGAAAACAAATGAACTAGAATAACAAAAACATAACAACAAAGTAAGTTACACAATAGCAAGAACAACCATACACCATCAAATATCCAAATATTTACCGTACAGACTCATAAGTATCAGAAATAATATATGCTCACCCTCACAAAAATATCAAAATTGAGTAAGCAATATCCAAATGTTTAGGACAACAAAAGAAAATGGACAAAAAGTTCCAAAACAAAAAAATACACGGCCACTACTATCTCTTGGATTTGAAGGAGCGATCCTTCCTCGACGACTTAGACCCAATATGCTCTTTCTCTGTCTTGTCCTTTTTTGATTTGGACGCAACGGCTTCATCAAACACCATCTGTTTCCTCTCCATAAACTTTAGCTCCTCCACCCGCCTCTATCTTAACCCTAGCAGCTTCCCCTAAAAACTTAGCCATGATGTTCCACTTTAGGATCTCCTCCCTGTCAAAATCCTATATGGACTTGTTAGGGCCCACAGTCTCAACATCAGCATCATCTTTGAGGCCAATGTTGATCTTGTCATGACTCTCCTCGATTGTAAAGTTTGAAGGACTTAGGGGCATGGTCCTCAAAGATAAGGCTTTATAAGAAACTAGAGCTCTGGTAGGATCCGTCATGGCCATGTCATCTGCATGGAAATGAGAAGGACTATCAAGTATGGTCTTGCATATGAAGGCCCAAATGTATTAAGCAGTGGCCCGTGGGCTATATAGAAGAATCCTACCAGCTTTGGGAGAAGATGGAGTATCACCCTGATGCCGAGCATCACCTCAAGGCTGGGGAGTGTTCTGATTCTAGATTTGGATTGGCATGGCTCCAGAAACATGGAAAATGGATAGAGGAACATCATTCATACTGGCATAAATAACTGATTCCAAAGTTTGACCTTGGGTAGTTGCACCAGAAGTTGAACCACTATATTTCTTCACTTCCTTCTGCTCCTTCTAGGCTTCCTCATCAGCAACCAACTTTATATAACCTAGCCGAATAACCTTCTTTCCCTCCACTAAGAAGCAAGCTACGACGACTTCAATGCTAAATGATGGCTCGCCTTGCTCATTAACCGCCTTAGCATTTTTGATTAGTCATCTATGGATGAAGACCGTAACCCTTTGATAATCATTCAACCATGCTAAGCTCCCCTATATGAACATCTAAAAGTAAATCTCGTCTAGAAGCTCTTTCACTTGATCTAGCTGGCTACTTACATTCTGCTTACAGCTTCTTGACCTTCTTAGTTTCAACCGCCTTTTCGACGGTCACAACCTCGAGCCTAGCCTGGAGAGAGGCCCTCTTTACCTTCCAATCCATAACCATCTTCTTTAATTCTACCAAGGCTAGGCTCTACTTTGCTATCAACCACATAAGCCTTATCCAGCCTCTTAATGAACTTGGCCTTAACATTCTTATAGTTTTCAAATAACACCCAGCCTTTGAATTCTAGTCCTCTTTTACAGCCTTAAAGGCGTGAGCGTACTCTTTCTTCTGATTTGCTAGCTCTTCAAGATGAATAGTCTTGAATTTTCAGTCTCCTCCACTTGGGACCTTTCCAACGCATCCAAAACCATTTGGTGCTCCCTTACCTTCTCGTGCATCTATTTCCTTAGCTTAGAATCTTTAGGTTCTGGTAGATGTTCTTTTTGCCAGATGTTCTTTTTGCCGATCTCCTCTCCAACCTTAACCACTTTATAGTAGAACTCCGACAACGCCTTCATGCCTCTCAACCCATCCTAGAGGAGACAATTACACCAGGAAAAGAAAGAAAAGGAGCATCAGCTAATAAGTGGGCAATGGGGTCCCTCGGTAGGTGTGGATGTTGGAACTCATTACTGTTGAGGTCACTAGGGTCATTGATGATACGGTCCCTTGCTTTCCTTTCTCCTTTTCCTTACCCTTAGGAGCAACGACAATCTCTCCTCCTCTATCCATTTTCTCCCGCTGCTTGGAGGTTTCTGAGTCGGAGAATAGAATAGGTGAATCCCTGAGAGACATAAAGGGATAGATGTGAGTCCTAGATCTTGATTTGCTAGCAGGAGAGTGAGAGCAAGACCTATTTCAGGAGTCATGATGAGGATCTTGATCACCTTTGTCTCTGTAGGGAGGTTGGAAACCATCTTCCCAGTCTTAAGTTCGGTCGTCAACTTCCCTATATTCTTACTCATGCCAAATGATGAGGCGACCTTCTTAGCATCTATAGAAGGCGCATCTGGCTTTAGCTATTTAAACTTGGATTGCAACTTTCTTCTTCTTAAGTTCGTACTTCCTACATAAATGCGAGAGATAAAGAGTTAGAACCAAGAAACTGCCAAGGAGCACCAATATAGCATAAAAAAGATGTGAGTGTGTATTAAAGGTGCATAGCATTTAAATGAACCCTTAGAATCCCCATGCGTCTCCAATTGCCACTAAATTTCCACTATCAAGGTGAAGTCACAGTAGTTTATCCCAAACTCAGTATCTTACAGGTAATCAGAGACTGTGTTGTCCTCTAAAATACTCATGTTCCTTAGGCAAAATGTTATGTTCAAAGCCTCATCGACATCCATGTTAGACAGAGCCTCAAGGCTGGTATGCGTAGGCGAGTGGTCTTTGCTACGATTTGAAGTGGTGGTGTTACTATCATGAGAATGAGGGCTCACCCTCTCGGCTATCTTAGTATGATTGTCACTGTCCATTCTCTTATGGATGTTAGCTATCCACCTACATGGAGCTCGATCCTGAAGGAATCCAGATCTATTTGTGTGAACTACTGGATTGGCTCCGGATGGGTCCAATGTCAAATCAGCAATGGAAGCTAAGTGCTTGGAAGATAGTTCTTCGCTTGTCTCACCAACTTTCGAGGGTTTTCCTTTCCCTTTCTCTATAAGTTTGTGCATAGAAGGAGCACTGCCTTTCCCAGTCAAATGGATCAAATGCTTGGCAGCTAGCTGTCCGAGTTTCCTTAAATTTTAGTCCATCATATGATGGGGAACCTCCCTTAGTTATGCATGAATCTTCTACAATTCCCTTGACATTTTCTCCAAATCATTAACTGACATGGCTCTCACCAAACCATAGGAAGAGACTAGAAAAGGATGGTTAGTGGTCGACACATAGTTTGTCTAGGATCAAAATGAATAAGAACGAGCGATCAAGGTAATTTACATCCCGATTGTCATCAATCGAAGCACGGGAAAGCATCCCAAGATGAAGAAGTGCTCCTTCTTAAACATATTATAATTTGAGTACAAGTCCTCCATCTGTTTAGATTTTCTCCTCGCTTTAACATAAATGAAAGTGGATCTTCCTCCTTACTCTTGATTGCGGACAGGAATATAATATCTTGATGATTGGGGAAAACCTAAAACTCCTGCATGAAGATAGCATAGAGATTAGTTAGTATTGCAATCCATTAAGGTGCAATTGAAAAGGAGCAATCTTTAGATACACCAGGAAACTGATAATCTATCGGCAAAGAGGAGGCAAAGCCCCAATCGCACAATGGTATCACAAGTAGGCCATATGTTTGCACCAAAAATTGGAGCAAACACCCAATATAGATTTTATAGAGAAATAAATAAAGAATAATAAGAAAATAGAGAAAAAAAGAAATTAAATAACAGAAAATAAGCAATAACAAGAACAAATGATTTATAGTGGTTCGGAGTTGAAAGCCTACGTCCATTTTGGAGAAATAACTTTATTAATCATTTAAATTGCTGGGTAAAGAGGGATGGATCAGAGTAGACACCTTAGTTACAAAAGAGCGCAAAGTAACAAGCAGTGTAAAGATCCCAAAAATGAATAATCAAATCTATATCTATAGAGGAAGACGGTGAAATATCTTCCTGAAATTTCGGCAGCAAATTCTCCAGAAACAGAAGTAGTCACAGTATCAATCGCGGGTCCCATATCATCAATAATAACGATTAGCACCGATCGTTTCATGAGCTTGTTTTGACATGCGATCAATAAGGTGGTCTTCACTCTTTAACATATTGATGTTCCTAAATATTCGTGTGTATTCTACTTGTAGATTTTGAGACATCGATCATTTTTTGCTAAGTTGAACTATAATGTCGATAAAGTATGATTCATAACGGGTGAATATGGATCGTATCCAATCCATTTTCAGTGAATGGTATATCTTCGTATTTTTATCATTCTATTGAGTCTGTCTTCTAGTTTCGGCTCGCCACTACTTCATATTATCATCTGTGCCTGATCTCTGAGCTTCCTGATTACTAATCTAACTTGTCAGTCCCAGTAACAGTCGAATCTAACTTGTCTTGTCAGTTCGAATATAGCCGGGCCAAAAGAATGGATAACACTTGCCCCCTAAAGTACATCTTGTTTCAACATGACGTGCTTTGAATTGATGCAAGTAAATGTCTTCGAAAAGGAATCCATCTAGTTTTTGAGTAGTAAGTATCTCTTTGATGAATTGTTTTCCTTGAAGAGTCAAATCTCTTTTTGTTTGACATGACGATTGATGATTTCTAATAGTTTAAACTCTGGACTATATTTTGCCAATTAATATATGTGCCTAGTTCAATTGAGCTAGTATGCCTCGGTTATCTATTTTCGTTCTTTCCTTGATAAACTCAAGTGGGAATTCAATTTCTATCAATTTCAGGAAATTGGATTTTTGGGATGTACACATTCACGTTCATGTATATGTCCTTGTCGCTGGCTTCTGGATGCATTCGTACGCTCACGAGTCGTTGCCAATTGGGTGTAATGTAATTCAATCATTTGCATCTTTTTTTATAGATGGATCGGCATGAATCCATCTGGTAAATGGATCGTAATTGATCCATTTTTAACATGGATCGAGTCAAATTCATTTGAGATTGGTTCACGCTCGATCGTTCTCCCCTCTCTTCTTATTTTTTAGAAAATAATAAATCGTTTCAATTCCATTAGCTTTGGATCGTACATGATCCAAGCATACGCTGAACGAACAAATTGCACCACGTACTAAAGTGAAGGATCGACATACCTCCACAATAGAACAATCGTGTCTAATCGTTTCTTAGTTCAACCATTTGATTGATTTGCGGGCTTCGTTGGTTCGGTCCACTCTTTCATATATTTACTTAGATAATTAGCTTATTTTTCCACTTTACATCGTTTGCAGGAACATACTAACAGAACCAAAAAGAGAGTAAACTCCATCTTCTTCCTCCCCTTCACTTCCGATCTAAATTCTTGGATCCAAATCATTTCCCAAGCTTCACCCATCTCTTAATCGATCAATCCCTTCATTATATCCGCCATCACGTCTCTATCTCCTTATATTTTTCTTCACAATTGAATCCAAATCGCTTTATTCTTCCACTTTTACACCTAGGTAGGTTCGATCCTTTTCTTACTTGTTACAATTTAGTGACAAGATGATTGGATCTTGTTCGAGTTTACTTGATTCAGGCTTTAGCGATTCAATCGGTCGACGGAGGGGGAGATAGTGATTTGGTGTTGAGATTGGATGGAATGCGCTTGTTTGGGGTTGAAGGTAGAAGGTTGTTTTCAACCGACCGTTCTTGGAGTTCCAGAATATGGGCTATCACAAATCATTTCTAATGAGGTTGATGTGGTGAAGTTGTTGGCATAGAGAAACAAAATGGTGTTCGATCGATCGTTATGATGGATTTGGTATTTGAAAAAATAAAGAAAATTTAGACCGATCATTTTTTGGTAGAGTTTCGGCCGATCGTTTTTGGATCGGTGTTTGGAGTCATGAATTGAAGTGAAGTGTAGAATCAGAGTTGAAGGTTGGATCGATCGTAATGGTCAATAAGGGATAAAGATCGATTGGAGTTGCTAAGGCAATTGGTTGTGAAATGATCATATAGAAACGATCGGTTAGTGGAAGTTAGTTCAGTTGTTTGCACCAAAATTGGTCACAAACACCCAACTATAGATGAAAGCATCAATTCACAAGCACAGATCACAGAAAGACAATATGCAAAGAATATAAATGTTAAGAACACCCAAAATTTAAAGGAAAGTTGTAAAAAAAACAAGATTTATAGTGGTTCGGCGTTGTAGCCTATGTCCACTTTGAAGAGTTGCTGTTTTATTGATGGTCTTATGCTGATTTACAAGAGTACAATCAGTAGTATCCAAGTTACAATGGAGTTCCGCAGAGTAATGGCGTGAAGAGACAAAAGTCCCTTTTCTGGAGGCATTGGGCTGCTATTTATAGGCGTAGCATGGAAATATCTGACTTTGGACTCGAAATTATCCTTCTCACACGTATGTGGGCCCATGTGATCGATCCGGGTTTGTTTGGGATCGATCTTTGATCGATCCCTAGGTACTTCGTATCGATCCAAAGTTGGTCCAATGGCCATGGGATCATTCACGAACATTCTTTTGGTGGTACGTAAGTTACAGTGAAAATTTGAAGGCATTTGGAGTTGTAGATCTCGAGTTATGATCGATCCAAGATTGATATTGTAGGTATGCTAGAGCACTCATATCGATAACCGTGTATAGATCCAAATTTGTATCGGTCAAGAGGACAACGTGGTGCTATAATCCAAGAGTGATCCTCCTTTTATGCCGAGTGACCGAGTCTTCCTATTGAACGTGTTCTTATTCTTATTGACCAAATGTATTCTTTTCGTGTCGATTGTTTCATATTGATATTTGAGATTACTTCGTATCGATCGTTCCAACTCCCATTCATATCAATATAAACTCTAGCTCTTCATATCGATTGAAGGTCAATTTTGTGTCGATGCTATCTCGTATTGTTTATTGGTGGCATGCTTCGTATCGATCATTGACCGATTAATACTAATTGTGTAAATGATACAAGTTGGTGGGATCGGTACCAAACGTCCTCAGGTGATGGACGCGAAGTGGAGTAGATGTGATAGATACGAAGTGGTGCTTTTTCCATGGATAGGAACCAGTGCTCATTTGATGGATTTGAAGCAATGTGCACTTGATGGATACGACCTAGATATATTTCACTGGAGCTTGATCCATCCATAACTTGAGCATATGAATTCCGATTGACTTGAAAATTGGAACGTTGATATATATAGCTTTGCTTGTCGTACCATATCAGTTGTAGCTTGATTCGGACTTGGAAAAAATTTGTTAGTAACTATAGCGAACCTCTGTATAAATGATCTTCGGGAATGACTATCTTCGGTTTTCAGTCAATTTTTTAGTATCACAGTCTTGCCAAAAGGCGGGATAACACTTGCTCTCCAAAACATGCCTTGCGATAGGAAGGTGTATTTTGTAGTTCGTTAAGCTGGATGTTAGTATCCTGTTAATGAACTGTAAAGAGACTGATTATCCTACCTAACTGGGAATAGCGATCGTTCGAGATCGTATGCCGTTCGGGGCGGTATGTGATCGTTCGAGGTCGTATGCCGTTCAAGGTGCATGGTGACCTTTCGAGGTCGGATGCCGTTCGAGGCGAATGGTGACCGTTCGAGGTCGTATGTCATTCGAGGTGAATTGCGACCATTCGCGATCGGGTGTCGTTCGAGGCAAATTGTGACCATTCGCGGTCGGGTGCCGTTCGTGGCGAATGGTGACCGTTCAGGTCGGGTGTCGTTCATGGCAAATTGTGACCATTCGAGGTCGGATGCCGTTCGTGGCGAATTGTATATGCCCAGGGGACTTAATATCATTAATGTCAAATTTCACATTCGAGTGAGTTTCTGAATCATTTGTTATGGCTGTGCATCGCCATCCAAAAGCATGCCTGAGCGAACGTTTGCTATGCCGTGCATTTGTGGGTGACTTGGCCGTTATGAAGTTATAAATACCAGATTCACATTCAAATGAGTCTTATAAAAAAATGTCCAACTAAATCAAGTCTAGATGTGAAAAATAGAAAACAAAACCAAAGTATAGACGTCAAAGTGCAAACACCTATACTGATGCGGTTGATAGTCGTCTAAGAGCATGCCTGAGGACCGTTCGGGATCCTGAAAATGTGAAGCGACTTAACTGTGTTATTATTGAGTTTGTCACTTAATATTCATTATTCCAATCAGTTGATGACAAGCTGACACCTCGACCCAGAGCCGCTCTCATTCGATGCAGATGGTGGTTGCTCTTTTTCCACTGCCACTGCTCGCTTCTTTACGTACTGTAAAAGCATTCCATTCTGTATATGTCCTTCGATCTTATCCCTCAAGTGTTTGCAATCATTCATACTATGGCCGTTTAGCTCATGGAATAAGCGGTACTTGACCGACTTCCTCTCGTTATTGGTTGGATCTCTCCTCATTAGCCTCCGGTAGGGAACCTGCCCTTGTTAGTGTCAAAATTGGTCACTAACACCCAAATCCAAATGAAAGCACCAAATCAAAGTCACACCTCACATATAGAATATATGTAGAGAGTAATAATGTGAAGAACAGTCAAAATTAAAATGAAAGCAGTAAAAAACAACAGATTTTATAGTGGTTTGGCTAACTCCGGCCTACGTTCACTCCAGAAGTTTCCTTTTTATTGCTGTAATAATCGATTATAGTTACAAAATGGTAGATTAACCTTAGCCTTAGGAAGTGGAATGCAAGAGAGCCCAGAGGAAGATCCCTTTTCTGAACCCCCACATGCTATATTTATAGGAAAACCTGAGTTATTAGGCTTCCTGAGTAGTCCGGGCCTATCAAGGCTATAGCCGAGCCACCGCCAATGCCGAACCATCCAAATGCCGATCCACATATGCCGAGCAAGAATGACGATTCACATATGCTGAGGAGAATGCCGATCCCATGAATTGCCTGTCGATCGACTTATTCCAGTGCCGAAATGCTCACATGTCGGTCCACGTATGTCCTTTGTCCCTGACCGAACCACCTTATCTAGGTCGAACCATCGTACCAATGCCGAGCCGCCTCACTAAAGCCGAGCCGTACCACCAAGATCGAACCACCTCGTCTAGGCCAAACCACCTCACCAAGGACAAGTCGTGCAACCAATGCCGAGCTACTTCATCTAAGCCGAACCACCTCACCAAAGCCGAGCCATCAATGCCGAACAACCCACAACTCCTAGACCAAGCCGTCAATGCTGAATGACCCATACTGCTACATTGAGCTACTAGCCTATGCCGATCCACTTGATTTTGCAAAAAAGACGGGTTAACATTTGCCCCCCAAAACATGCCATGTAATTGGAAGGTTTATTTTGAATAGTCTCAACCCGTATCCAAAGTCCATATGTTATCCACATCCATACTTTCTGATTTATAATCCAATCCATTTTATCCAAGAGCCATCGTCATATCCTTATCCGAATCTACAACCACTCTAAGTCGATATCCAATTTCGAATCCAATAACCAAATCCTTAGCCAAATCCATATCCATCTGAACTCGATAACCGAGTTCTATCCACTCATATCCAATAACCATGTCCATGACCTCTCCGTGTCGATGTCCAAATCCGGGACCGTTTCGGGTCCATGCCTGAATCCTTAGCTGTTCATAGCCAATATTTAAATCTATAACCTCTCCGGGTTCTTGCCAAGCGCTATCCACACTTGACAACCTGTGTTAAGTAATCCCATGGTGTTCCTGGTTTAGTGTCCCTGAACGCCGAATAATGTCGTGGGTTAAGTCCTAAGCCGAATCCTGGTCACTACGGAGCCTTGCCGAGCATAGTCCATACTCAACGACCTGTATAGTAGGTAATATCGGGCCTAAGTCCTAGGCCGAATTCTGGTCTCTCCGGACGCTTGCCGAACATAGTCCATGCTCGACGACCTTTGAGACAAAATCCAAAGAAAATCCAATCAAATCCAATTCGAAATCCAAATCCAACCAGAAAACAGAAATCCATATCAAAAATTTTAATCAAAATCCAAATCAAAAACCAAGCATCCAAACCAAAAAACCAACAAAACCAGAAGTTCAAACTGGACTACAAAACCAAACAGAAAAAGAAAATGTCCAAACAAAAGGAAAAAAACAGATTTCACAAACCATGGCATCATGGTTTATCATCATCTCAGAGCATGCCCAAGGGTTATCTCCGACCATGTACATGAGTAAGAAACTTAGCCGTTTGTCCAAAGTTTGCTACTTATTCCAAACCATCGCGATCAGTTGATAACCAACCGACCACCGTTACTGGTCCTCACGCCATCGTAGTTCAAGGTAGGCGGTGGCTGCTCCTGTTCCACTGCCGCATTCTGAGTTTCGACATATTGTCGCAACTGACCATTCCTTACATGATTCTCGATTATATCCTTTAGATGTCGGCAGGTGTTAGTATCATGCCCATCCAAGTCATGAAAGAGATAGTACCGTTCGGATGCCCTTTCGCGTTCTGAGGCATCCCTCCTTGCCGGCCTTCGATAAGGAAAGAGATCCCGAGTATCTAAGAATATCCGTTCTATTGTTGCATTCCATCCCGTGTAAGTGGAGAATTTTGGTTCTCCCAAGTGCTTCGTTTTCCCTTTATCCTTGTCTTTACCTGAGCTTTCACCGGGCGGTCCTCCATCCTTAACCATGTTTACTACCTTTGATTTCATATCCAAACATGCATCCTCTTGTCGAAGAAATCTTTCAGCTTCATGAAAGAATTCCCCGAGATCTAGTGGTGGATCCCGTACCAGTGACACTTTGAAATCTGAGTTATCAATTACTCCTAATACCGCAACCATCAAAACCATTGAAGGATCCGTCCGATCCACCAAAGCGACTACTGCATTAAAGTGGATTAAAAACGTCCTGAGCGATTCATCCGCCCTCTGCTTGACTGAAGTTAGGGTCATCACATTCTTTGGCCTTTTTATGTGAACTCGAAACTATCTCAAGAACTTATCCACCAGTTCTGTCCACGTCCCAATAGATCCATCATCTAGCTGTCTGAACCATATAGTAACTATATCGGTCAAGTACAGGGGGAAACACCGAGCCACGACCTCCTCTGTTTCCTCCAGCACTTCCATATGCCTCGTGTACCTCATCAAATGGTCAGTATGATCCGTCTTTTCATTGTATACTTCCAGAGTGGGCAGCTTGAAATCAGGTGGATTCCTAACTATCCTGATGTTCCGGGTAAATGGACTTTTGTTGACTCCCTCCAAACTCTATTTGTCAGACCTCCATAAATGGTTCGTCTGATGATATCAGCCAATCCAGTGTTACCTACCAATGGTTGCCCTCTGTCCATGTTTGCTAACTACCCTCCTAGTCCGTGAGGAAATTATGGCATATATTCCTCGTCACGTACTCCTATCATCCTATTGGCGTCGGGCCGCGTAGCATCATCCGATATCCCTCTATGGATTGGTCTAGCATTACCTAGTGGTGTGCCCCTGAGTCTAGGTCCATCCAGATTGTTAGTTGTTTGTTGATTGGAAGCTGCCCCCTGCTGAATCACTCCATCTGCTGCTGGTTGAGTTCCTCTGGCCCGGTTTCAAGAACTTGAGCACCTGCAGTTCCTAGTTGTCCAAATTTCCTAAGAAGAGCTTGCATCATCTCCTCTTGTCGTTTCATCATCTGCTCCTATATAGAATTCATCATAACCTGCGTCTCATCTCGAGTTATGTAGATGGATGCATGATCCTCTCCAGCTCCAGAAGAGGCCGCTTGACTTCCTTCCCTATTGCTCCTTTCCTCTGCTTGCTTCCTTTTTGGTAATCTAGCCATTGCTTTCGAGAATCCAAGTTCTTAAGCTTCTGAATCCAAAATCCAAGCTCCAAAATCCCCAAGTGCTAGCTTTCTCAGTGAAAGCACCAAAATGTTAGCGCCAAAATTGGTCACTAACATACAAATCCAGATGAAAGCACCAAATCACAGTCACAACTCATAGATAGAATATACGTAGAGAGTAATAATGTGAAGAATAGTCAAAATTAAAATGAAAGCACTAAAGAACAACAGATTTTATAGTGGTTCGGCTAACTCCGGCCTACGTCCACTTCAAAAGTTTCCTTTTTATTGCTGTAACAATCGATTACAGTTACAAAAATGGTAGAGTAAACTTAGCCTTAGGAAATAGAAAGCAAGAGAGCCCAAAGGAAGATCCCTTTTATGAACCCCCACATGTTGTATTTATAGGAAAAACCTAAGATATTGGGATTCCTAAGTAATCCCGGCCCATCAAGGCCATAGTCGAGCCACCACCAATGCCGAACTATCCAAATGCCGATCCACATATTGCGAGCAAGAATGCCAATTCACATATGTCGAGCGAGAATGCCGATCCCATGACTTGCCTGCCGACCAACTCATTCCAGTGCCGAACGGCTCACATGCCGGTCCACTTGTGTCCCTTGTCCCCATCCGAACCACCTTATCTAGGCCAAACCATCTTACCAATGCCGAGCCGCCTCACTAAAGTCGAGCCATACCACAAAGACCGAACCACCTTGTCTAGGTCGAACCACCTTACCAAGGCCGAGCCGTGCCACCAATGCTAAGCCACTTCATCTAAGACAAACCATCTCACCAAAGCCGAGCCGTCAATGCCTCATAACCCACAACTCCTAGACCGAGCCGTCAATGTCGAACGACCCACACTACTACACCGAGCTACTAGCCTATGCCGATCCACATGATTTAGTTAAATCCTCCTGTCCATGACCTCATAAAAAAGTGGGTTAACAGCCCCTTTATGTCTTGATAGATTCGTTCCAAAGTCTCGCTCAATTCTGAATAAGAGGTGAATCTTGGCTCCTTTCGCAGCCACCTCGACTCGTCAAAGCTGTTCTTTGCTTTCCATTTCCCCTTATCCTTGTTCAAATATCTTCTTGTCGAATCTCCTCCTTTAACCGCGTAAACTTAAACTTCATCTCCCTCCTCTCTCTCTCTCTCAGCATTCACATCCTCTTGTCATAGAAACATTTCTGCCTCATGATAGAATTCTCCCAGATCCATAGGTGATTCCCTTGTCAGTGAGTTTTTGAACTTTGTGCCATCAGTTATGCCAGATACAACTGCCATCAAAACCATGGATGGATCTGGGCGATCCACCATTGCTGCTACTGCATTAAATCATGTTAAGAAGTTCCTCAAAGATTCTTCAGTCTTCTACTTCAGCGTCATCAGACTCATCACATTCTTAGGCCTTGAGATATGAACTCTGAAATGCCTCGTAAACTTCTTACTCAACTCGGTCCATGCTCCAATCGAACCGCTTTCCAATTGTCTGAACCACGGTGTTGTTATATCCGTCAAATACAATGGAAAACACGGGATATGACCTTCTTCGATGCCCTTAGTACTTCCATGTGCCTCATATACCTTATCAGAAGAACGACAGAATCCGTCCTTCCATCGTACGTCTCCAGTGTCGGTAGCTTGAATTCAGATGGATTCCTAGCCTGCCTAATTGTGGGAGCGAAGGGGCTCATCTTCACATCTTCCAGATCTCTATTCACTAGTCCTCCTCTCATGGCCTGCTTGGCCATCTCTGCTAATCTGTCACTGTCATCAAGTTATGGTCCTTGTATATTGCCTTATGTCTGCCCCATGAGTTCATGAGGGAATTCTGGAATTCGCTTTCTTGGACAAGCATCCATTCCTCTATCAACGCCATGTTGCACAGTTTCGTTGGTATACTTCCCGAGATTAGATCAACATGCCCCGGGGAAGTGCCCCAAAGCTTAAGGATGCTCCTGATTATCCCGCTCTATTCTAAATCTTAGCCACGCTCCTGATCCCTATTCCCAGCACTTCCTATAGTTTCGTTCTCTTGATTCTGCACTCTTGCTTTTCCAATATGCTGGAGTAGGTTCTACATCATCTCCTCCAGCCTTGTCAACATCCCTTCCTGAAGAGCCTCCATCATCATCTCCATTTCGTCTCTTATGCTGAAAACTGAAGTCTGGTTAGCTCCTGAAGAGGCCTCCTGACTTCCTTTGTGCTGACTCCTTTCTGCTCTTGGTCTCCTTGCTGATTGCTTCTCCATAGCATTCCATATCCAAGTCCTTAAGCCTTTGGATCCAAAATCCAAGCTGTTGAATCCCCGAGTGCTAGCCTTCTCGGTGAAAGCACCAAAATGTTTATGCAAAAATTGGACACAAACACTCAATTGCAGATGAAAGCACCAATTCACAATCACAGATCACAGAAAGACAATATGTAGAGAACATAAATGTGAAGAACACTCGAAATTTAAAAGGAAAGCAGTAAAAAGACAAGGTTTATAGTGGTTAAGCATTGTAGCCTACGTCCACTTTGAAGAGTTATTGTTTTATTGATGATTTTCTACTAATTTACAGGAGTACAATCGATAGTATCCGAATTACAACGGAGTTCCTCAGAGTAACAGTGTGAAGAGCCAAAATTTCCTTTCTAGAGGCATTAGGCTACTATTTATAGGCGTAACTTAGAAATATCTGATTTTGGACTCAGAATTCTCCTTTTCACACATGGGTGGGCCCACGTGATCGATTCAGGATGGTTTGGGATCGATCCCTAGGTACTTCGTATCGATCCAAAATTAGTCCAATGGCGATGGGATCGATCACGAACATTCTTTTGGTGGTACGCAAGCTATGGTGAAAATTTAAAGGCATTTGGAGTTGTAGGTCTCGAGTTATGATCGATCCAAGATTGATATTGTAGGTATGCTGAAGTGTTCGTGTCGATCCAAATTCGTATCGATCAAGAGGACGACGTGGCGCTATAATCCAGGAGAAATCCACTTTTTTTTGCCGAGTGACCGAGTCTTCCTCTTGAACGTGTTCTTGTTCATATCGACCAAATGTATTCTTTTCGTGTCAATGGTTTCATATCGGTATTTGAGATTACTTCGTACCGATCTTTCCAACTCCCATTCGTATCGATATAAACTCTAGCCCTTCGTATCGTTTGTTGGTGGTATGCTTCGTATAGATCATTGACCGATCAATACGAATCGTGTAAATGAATATGAGTTGCTGGGATCGGTACGAAACATCCTCAGGTGATGGATACAAACTGGAGTTGATGTGATGGATACGAAGTGGTGCTTTTTTCATGGATACGAACCTGTGCTCATTTGATGGATACGATACTTGATGGATACGAACCAGATATATTTCACTTGAGACTTGATCAATCCATAACTTGAACATATGAATTCCGATTGACTTGAAAATTGGAACGACTTTTATAGCTTTGCTTGTCATACCATATCAATTGTAGCCTGATCCTGACTTAGGCAAAATTTATCAGTATCCATAGCAAACCTGTGTACAACTGGTCTTCGAGATTGATTGTCTTCGGTTTTCAGTCAATTCTTTGGTATCACGGCCTTGCCAGAAGGTAGGATAACATCAGTCATGTGCATTGGGATGGATCGGTCGTAACATCATTTTTGGATATACTTAAAATCCTTAAATCTTAATTAGAATTTTAAGATAAGCTTCGCCCTTGAACACTAGAATGATCGTACATGACATGCACGTGAAATGAATGGCATATTCAGATGTATTTAACAATCGAAACGTGAAACGAACTTGACTAATCTTTTGCATATTTGTGTTTGTTATATGTGCCTTGGACAAATTGTTGAATTTTATCCACTTCTAAACGCACAATTCAAACTTCGACATGCCAACAACTGATCTCGATGCTTAAACTGATTCCTTAGCTAGTGACATGGAGAATCGGTTGAGACGGTCAGCAATGATGGTCACTCTAATCGAATCCCAAAATCTTATCATATTTATCGTCTTCAATTTTGAACTATTTTTCATAGCATTGCACGATACTGCACTACTCTACACTCGCACACACTTTGCACAGGAGGAAACATGTTATTTTTCTAGTGATGATTATCTACTGAGTTTAGTAGTCATAGGTTTGAGACGCTCAGGGCATTTACCTGCCATCTCTTCTGGAAAGCCTTCACATCGCAACAATACAAGCACTGAATCGAGCTCAGCAACTTCTTTCGATAGACTCTTCCTTGGACATCAAGCTGAACAATTGAAAAGTTCCCGTCCATTACCCGACCTTTTCTCTATCGTTCTTGTCCTTCCAGCAGAAGTAATAGACCCTACTCCTAACTCTCTAGAAGACACTATATTTTTGGAAGATCCAGAGGATTCTATGGCTTCAAAAATTAATAAATCCTCTATTCGTAGAATTTGTGCAGACACGGGACTCTGTTTAATGACATGCGAGTCCCGACTCGAAATGACAGAGCTTATATCCCCTTTGAGAGGTTCACTGCATGCAACAAGTTCATGTGTTGGGCTAGGTGAGTCCCAAACATTAATTCATTTATCTGAGAGATGCTATATCACATGAGGTTAACATCGACATAGCTACATCCAAACAGCTATGCCTTGTTTAACTATACCAAAATGGCATTCATGGAGTTTTTATTTCGTCCTCCAAATCGTGAAGACATTCGATTTCCTTTCACGTTCAAGCGACGGAAGGGAAGCCCTTTGTTCACATTCCTTGAGTCGGCCAAGAAGTGCCAGATCCTAACTGGTACTTGGAATAAATTGAGTGCTTTTCAAAAGCGAATGGTTCAATATTTGCAGCCTGCTCAGCTTTGCCAGATGGTGGTTAGAAGGATGTAAGCATTACTCCTTGCTTAATTTCTTAATCACTTATATCCAGGTCGTATAATGAATTAAGCAACATTTCTGGTTTGTGTAGGTTCTTATCCCCGACCCGATGGAAAATAATACACAAACACAATCTTGGTGCTCAAAAGGATTCCATCAGAAGATAGAGATATCATGAATACCCTTACCGATGAATGCCTCATTACCTACTATCTGATGGAGGAGGGCCGTAGCATAAGGCTATCAGTCGCTACTGGAGTTATAGTGATTAAGCAGCGGGATGTAAATGACGATGAAGGCCATCAAGTTGACCCAGTCATGTCCCCAACCGAGGGGGCTCGAGAAGCTACCGATAAAGATGCGGTAGGAGATAAGGGGGACAACCTCGGTGGCGATGACATGGATTCTAGTTTCGAGGCTATGGTCGGATCCTCGCAGACCTTATAGCCTCTAACTCTCGAGAAAAGAAAAAGGAAGAAATTCATTTGTAGGTTCCCTTGGAGTTGCCTCTTTAAACAACCCAAGCTATCCATCACTCCTTAGGTTATTCCAGATCATTCTTATTCTCAACCTTCAGAACACTTAGACGAAACATTTAAGGCATTATCTGATCTTTCGATACCAAATTATTTTTATGCATTCCATTTCACTAACATGTGCGTTGGTGGATCAGAATCTCCTTCTAGGGCTGGGGCTGGAATTCCTCCTACCACTAGTGGAGAGGTTATTCCTACCAGTAAAGCTTCAATAGCTGGTCCGTTGGTGGGACATAAGGACATGCACATTTGCACGCACTTCACAATATTGTACTGCAATTATCTCATGTCCTTCAATACTTTGAACTGATTCATTCTTTGTCTTTCTTTATAGAAAAAATGATGAGAAAGAAGCACATAGTTCAATCTCTATAAGAAATATCATGCCGGAATCCTGGTTCTCGTTCGGGCTCATATATCCAAGGTGGTGGTCGTGAGTACAACCCTAGCTATCGCTCCAGTCAGGATCGGGATTACTAGAATAGAGGTGACAGTGGCAAATCTTCCCAAGATAAACATCGATCCATGTCTAGATCTCCTTCTCCTAAAGATTTGATAGGCAACAAGATCACCATAACAACGTTCCTTCTATTGACACCTCCCATGGTCTCTCCACCACTTTAGTTTCCTTACATTCAGTTGTTCCATCACGTCCTCAGCGACCCAGCAATTGTCGGCGTCATAGTGAGCATGATGTTCACCAACAAAGGCCAGGCAAAGAAAGCGTCGACACCCAAGTTGTCACCGAAGCTCAACAAGTCGATGTCGCTGCTCGTATGGCCTAATTTAAGTCAGATTTTCTAAGTGCATGTCTCGATGGATTTTTCTTTGTACCTAATCTTAAGTTTCAAAAAAGGTCAAACAAATAACCATGGATTGTGTGAATGATATCCATAGCAGCATAATGAGTGGATGAGAGCAGTGGAGGGATTTCTAAAGTACCTTAGAAGAGAGTGGCATAGATTGTGTAGTTGAAATGCCAAGAGGCCCATGGCAAGCGAATCATTAAAACTCTAACCAATGAGTTAGAATCTTTAAGGAGCTCACAAGCAGAAACTGAGAGAAAAGTAGTAATGACCATCAAGGCACTCGAGGATGAGAAGGACATGCACTTGGCCGTGGTAGAAGTGCTTCATCATCAGAACCGTAAACTAGTGTTAGAAAGGGTTGCGGCCCAAAGAAGCACAGCTGAGTAAAAAAATTAAGTTTGAGCGTGAACCCAAAGATAAAGAGGAAGCGCAAAAAATCGATCAAGATGCCAGTGATGAATTGGTTGCCGTCAGGCTTGAAAAACACGCGGATATTGAAAAGGCTAAAGATATTGACGCCCTTGTTAAATGAGAAGTTGAGGCCGTGAAAGAAAACGCCTGGGAGGAGGTTATGGAAGAATTAGATCTGTTGCTTATTTTTTATAAAGCCAATGCCTTGAAGCATAGAAACTTAAAGTTTCTCTGGGGAGACTACCCTTATCATCTTGTACGTGCTTGTGAGCATCTTGTTCAAGAGAAGAATGAGTCTCTTGGCACTGAAAAAATCGATCCGATGGGGCTGGAAGTCGAAATTCTATTAAGCGATGAACATAAATTTCTATATAAAACGCAGCTTATACTCCAAAAAGAGAATGCCACAACCTCTCAACATGAAGCTGGTGAAGGTTTCAAATCCATGTCACACAATGTTGCAAATGACTAGAATCTGATGATCCAAGCCATTCGAAGCACCATGTGGATTCTTCTATCGAGCCTGGCTACAATCAGGAGAAGCCGCTCTAACAGCCCTAATTTTGATAACATTATTCAGAAGATTTAATAAGATAAATTAAATAGAATAATATAAACATTAGAGTGATAAGGGGATTGAGAATTGAATAAATAATTAAAGGACATGCTTAATTAAACAAATGGGCTTAACAATGGCTTATATGTTAATTAACTAAAATAAGGGTGTAATAGGAAATAGTGCACCCTTATATATGCACAACTTTACCATCCATCCATGTTCATTTTTCATTTTCACAAAGACGTAGATAAAGAAAAGAATAGCCGACCATTACTAAGGAAGAAAAGAGAAGAAAATTATATCAAAGCTAAGGATTTAACAAACAGAATTAATCTTAATCAAATCTCAAAGTCCTTATCATAACCAAGGTGAATAATAATCTAGATTGTCCTATTTTGTTTTATGATTATTTGATTTTCAAGTTTAAGATTAAATCCATTAAAAAGATGATTTGATGATGATATGCTTGGATTTATGTGAGGTTAAACTCAAATAAGATTTTTTGATAAAGGAATTACACGTTTTTAAGGGTAAAACCGATTATAATGGTTTTCGTATGCCATGAGAAAATTTTATGTTACGTAAAACATGATTTTAGAGATGGCTTTTAATTTTTATAATTTTCCAAGCTACGGAGGAGTTATTATGGATTTCCAAAGGAAAATATGAATAATTGGGTTTAGAAATTAATTTTTGTTATTTTATAAAGAATTTGGGTCTAGAATTTTTATATGTTAGATAACATATTGAAAGTGAATTTTTGTAATTTTTGGGGAATATTTCCTAAATAATTTACCATGGAAATAAAATTATTTTAGACAAAGGACTTGATTGTATTATTAGTTTTACTTAATGAAAGGGCTTATTTGTTAAATTAATCCATGTTTAGATCTGAAATTACATGGCCATTAGTTTTGTAAAGAATTTGAAAAGTTATGGCTACCAATCAAATGTTTACAAATAGGCAGGTTAGTTATAAAATATTTGCTTTAATTGGCATTAAATCAATCTTTACCCAGAAAAGTGGGTTCCACCTCTTTCAAAAGCACCTTTCGACCAATTAATTCCGCTTCAACCAAGTTGAAACCAACCAAAATCAATACACAAGGTATCACAATGATGGTACGTAGTGGATTGGAGAAAGGCAGAAGACATGGCATCGAAACCATTGCTTTTGACGCGGGTCGAAACCTTTGTTACGCTTTCCAAAGGTAAGCGCCTGCCTTGTTTTCAAAAGAATGCTTTCGACCAAGTCGAAACATTTGCTTTTGAATCTGTTGCCGCCTCTTTCTAAGTGGAGCTTTCGAATGAGTTCCTTGTTTATAAATCAATCATTTTGAAAAAGGGTGATTTCGACCTAGTCGAGACCTTGCTGCCAATCTTATGCCTCTCAAAGGTATTGAAGCCATCAATGCATTCGAAAGGTAGCTATTGTTTTAAAATTGTATTAAGCAGCTTCTTAAAAGCCTTCAAAAGGGTTCAAGAGTTTTGACGACAATGGCTTCGGAAGGGGGTTTCGATGCTATCCTTCAAATGTTTTACTTAAATGGTTTAAGCTTTTGAAAAGATAGTGCCAAAGACATCTATTTTTCTCCAAACTCTTTTTAATGGTTTCAAAAGGGGTACTTTAGCTTGTATTCACTTAGACCCGATAAGACATGTTTAAAATTAAACCCAACGGTTTCGAGTGGGGTACTTTCAAATGGTTTCGAATATATGCTTATAGGGTAGAATGGTTTCACTTTAATACATTCGCAAGGTCTCGAAAGAAAGGTTTTAAAGTGTTTCGAATGGCAGGTGTAGAGTTTTGAAAATAAGATTTGAATGCGTTCGGGAAGTTTTCCAATGGTTTCGAAAGTAAAGATTAAAGGTTTTGAAAGCCTCAAAACAAAGAATCCAATCTCAATTTTTAAAGTTAAAACCCATGGCATTATAAAAGAGGTTTTAAATGCTTTTAAATTGGAGTTTTTTAAGAAGCTTTCCTTGATAATATAATAGGTTAAAGGGATTAACCATATTTTATATGAAGGTTATTTCAAGGACATTAAACCGCAGGTGTTGGTATTATTATATTATTATGTTTGCTTCTTCTAATATAAATATTCAATTTAAAATGGACCCATAACTGCATTTTGGGGGAAAAGGGGCAGATTAACCAGCTAGGTTGACCCAGCAGTGAATATAAATTGAGTTAACTCCTGAATGAGTGGAATTGCATCCAGGAGGTCAGATAGACCGGAATGTAGGATGCCTAAATAGTGATGTTGCTAGATAGACATCTTCATAGTAAACCCATCAAAACTATATTCAAGATAAGTTATTGGTAGATGCCAATAGGTTCATAGTAAACCCATGAAAACTATGATTAGAAGAAGTATTGGCTGGGGCCAATAGGTTTGTAGTGAATCCATGAAAACTATAACCGAATTAAGTTATTGACAGATGTCAATAGGTTCCTTGTCAACCTATGAAAATTAGGATAAGAGAGAAGTTATTGGAGATACCAATAGGTTCAGGAAGAACCCATGAAACAATGAAATTATTGGCAGGGGCCAATAGATTCTTGGTGATCCCATGAAAACTATGAAACCTAACAGCGAGTCTATAAGCTTTAAACGGGTTATTAGTCAGTCCAAGAAAAGTAATTGGTTAATAGTGACCCTAGAAACTATAACTGAGATACATAGTAAAAAATGAATGGAGATGGATAATCTAGAGTTGATTTACTTGTTTGCATATCATCATATTATTTTGAAATGTTATATTTTAACTATTGTGGATGCAAGAGCACAATATATGGTTTTATGAAGTTTTAGGATACCAGTGCAGGGAAAACCCGTTCCACTAAGCGGTATTTTCTCACTAGATATCTAAATGATTTGAGATTGTAGATTATTATTCATACCAGGCTTTATGTCTGGCTCAAAGTTTATGTTTTCACCTTAAATTCTCGGATGTTTAATTGATTTTGAGTAGTTGAGAGCAGAGGTTTTCAAGTACCTTTTTAGACGAATAAGCTTCCGGAGATGTGCAAGAGGCATGAAAGCTATTTAGAATTCTTCTCTGTTTTGATTTCGCCGTGTTTTGTTGTTAAGGAAAAGATGTTTAATTGCCTAGTTATGTACTCCGATCAGCTAAGGGGGCATCTTTATATGTCGCTCTTAGCGTATGTTATAATAATTATATATTCTCTGAACGTGATTCTCGTATTGGGATTATGTAATGAATTTTAAATGCTTTAAAATGGAATGAGAAAGTTGTTGGTTAATCTTAATTTTTTCCATATCTTTGCATTTCTGTTATATCAATGTACCTAACATTACCGTATTTGATCGCCGAGGAATAATAACTATGGATGATTGCAGCATCAATAGCTGTTAGTTATGGGCCTCCAATTGGGGAATGTTATAAGTTGATATTAGAGCATAGGTTTATGAAACATAAAAGAAATTTAAACATAATCCAATGAATAAGAAAATAAGATCGAGGTTTGGGATAACGCTATGGTAACGTACTTGTATTTGATATATGTATATATAAGTATGTATTCCCTCTCTCTTAGACCACTTTCTGTATTTTACTAAGGCTCGTATGCATATTTATGATTAAGAAGATATGGAGGCAGGAAAAAGAAATAAAATCTCGATGGAGGAAGCATCACAACTAACGGAAACATTCGACCCACTAGGAGGAACCGGGGTCGATAGGCTAATGCTAAGCAAAATGCAGATGCCAATGTGGGTGCTAGAAATCCACCAGTGGATATGAAGGCGATGTATAAGTTTTTCATCAATATGATGCAAGCTGGAGCTATTAATGGAGTTTCTAGAAATGTTGATGAGCTAATCCTATGGCTCCAGTTGGTAATAACTATGCTAAGTTGAGCAGAGATTACACTAGTCTTGAAGGGAAACCGTTTATGGGAACGGAGGATGTTCTAGAAGTTGAGAATTGGTTTTTGCACTGTGAGAGAATCTTCAATGATTTGAGTTTGGATGATGAGCAGAAGAGGAGGCTGGCCTCTAGGCAGTTGCAAGGGGCAACACTTCGTTGGTGGGATAATGTTACTTTTGGGGTTCCGGAGGAGGATTTGACTTAGGTAGATTTTAGAAGAAGATTTGAGTAGAGGTTTTTATCCAAAGTTGCTAAGTCATCGTTGATGAGAAATTTTATGGATTTGGTGTAGCGAGAGATGTCGGTAATTGAGTATGCTACTAAGTTTGGTGAGTTGTCCCGATATGGGTATGCTACTATAGACACCGTCATCAGAAGGAATGAGAGGTACATTCAGGGATTGAGGCCTAAGGTTGCCAGGGTGACCCTGACATATATTCATGATCCTTGTAATGTAGTTATGGAGAAGGCAATCTGACATGAGGAGATGCTTGCTGTTTGTGCTAGAGATAAGCCGGTTGAAACCCAAGGTTCTCAGGGAAAGAAGAGAATGTTCTTTAAGAAGAAGGGAGCCCAAAGGGGGAGGCTGCCAAGAAGGCAAGGGCTGATTTAGTTTGTTTCAAGTGTGACAAAAAGGTCATTATGCTCATAAGTGCCGGTCAGGCAAGGGGAAGAAGGCTGCAGAAAAGAAGAGTGTGAAGTGCTTCAACTATGACCAGTTTGGGTATTATATGAATCAGCGTTCAGATCCAGTTAGGGCAGATAAGGAAAACATTTTTATTGTTAGACCATCATCTACTAAGCCGACTACAGCTGAAAAAGGGAAGACTGCAATGGAAGGTACACTTTTGATTCAGAGTATACCAGTTAGGATATATACTATTTGATATCGGTGCCTCACATTCATTTATATCTCAGAATTTGGTTGATAGGTTTTGCTTAGAACCCATAGACCTCGTTACTTCATTATGGGTTGCGAATCCAATAGGAGGGTATGCAACTTTAGGGATAAGATGTGACTAGTTAGAACTAGACTTGTTAGGTCATAAGTTTATATGTAGTCTGTAAGTTTTCAATTTCGTAGATTTCAGAACCATTTCAGGTATGGATTGGTTAAGTAAGTATTAGGCTAGGATATTTTTTCAGGATGGGGAGATATCACTAAGACACCCTGATAGTCATAATCGAATCATAATCTCAGTAGAGAATTCTTACCGGAGTAGTTGTGCTTGGTTAAGGGAAATAGACGAAGGAGAAGAGTTAAGTCACGTTCGAGTAGCAAGAGAGTTTGCAAATATCTTTAAGCCGGTTACAGGACTACCATCAAAATGAGCTATTGAGTTTTGGATATATCTTGTGCCTGGAGTTGAACCTGTAAGTAGACCACCTAGCAGAATGACACCGACTGAGATGAAGGAATTGAAGGTGCAGCTTGTGGATCTTGAAGGAAGGAATTTTATTAGACCAAGTAGGTCGCCTTAGGGAGCGTCCACGGTGTTCGTGAAGAAACCAGATGAGTCGTTGAGGATGTGTATTGACTATCGTAAGTTGAACAGGAGGATGATTAAGGATAAGCATCCTTTGCCAAGAACAGACGATCTGTTTGATCAGTTGTGTGGAGCTAGAGTGTTTTCCTAGTTGGATTTGGAGACAGGTTTCCATCAGTTAAGAGTGGCAGAGGATAATATTCTTTTGACAATATTTCAGACTAAGTATGGTTCATATGAGTGGCTAGTAATGTTATTTGGATTAACGAATGCACCTGCTTTCTTCGTGGATTTGATGAACCGAGTTTTCAAAGAGTATTTGGATAGGTTCATGTTGGTATTTATAGATGACATTGTAGTATACTCTAAGGATGAAAAAGAGCACGAGGATCATCTTAGAATAGTTCCTAAGACGTTGAGGCAGTATTAGCTGAAGGTGAAGTTATTCAAATTTCATTTTTGGAAGAAAGAAGTTAAGTTTCTTGGTCACTTGGTTTCAGAGAAAGGTTTGTCAGTCGATCCAGATAAGATCAAGGCTGTTAATAATTGGAAGAGACTAGCGATGGTGGTTGAGATTAGAAGTTTTCTTAGACTGGCTGGCCACTACGGAGATTCATTAATGATTTCTCATGGATAGCGGCACCTTGGACTAAGTTAACGAGGAATGATGTGAAGTTTTTATGGTCCGACAAATGTGAGGAAACATTCCTTAAGTTAAAGTATTTGTCGACCAAAAAACCTGTGTTAGTAAGATGGAAATCAAGGGTTGGTGGTGTATATCGATGCATGTGGAACTAGATTTGGAGCTGTGCTGATGTAGAAGGGTACAGTGATTGCTTATGCTTCACGACAGCTTAGACCGCATGAAGTGAGATATCCTAATTATGATTTGGAGTTGGCTGCGGTGATATTCACATTGAAGATTTGGAGACATTATCTCCTATGGGAGAGATTTGAGCTATGCATAGATCATAAGTCATTAAGGTATTTATTCTCTCAGAAGGAGCTGAATATGAGACAATAAAGATGGCTGGAATTTTTAGCTTCTTATGATTCTGGGATAGAGTATACGCCTAGGAAAGGTAATAAGGTAGCGGATGCTCTTAGGAGAAGACATCAGAATGTAGTGTTAGCTATGTTGGCACAATGGAAAGATTTAGAAGTTTTGACTACTTATAGTATGCAGTTAAGATTGACAGCTAGTTCTAGTCAAAGCTCCACCATGATGTCCTGTTTAGAATTTCGACCAATATTGATCGAAAGGATTGCTTCTAAGAAGAAATGTGATCCAGTATTAGTCGAGAGCATTAGAAGGCTTGAGGTTGGAACCGAGATCGATGATCTAAAGGATTTTAATCTTGACCAGAGAGGATGGTTGAGAAATAAGGAATGGTTGTGTGTTCCAAATATTAAGGACTTAAGGAAAGAAGTTCTTAAGATGTATGAATATATGAAGAGGAGCTTCGATTGGGAAGGTGTGAAGAGGGATGTTGGCTTGGGGTTAGGCAGTGTGCAAACTTTCAACAATTGAAAGCCGAACATCAAAAGCCAAGTGAATTGCTTCAACCATTAGAGATTCTAGTTTGGAAATGGGATTCGATATCTATGGATTTTATAGATGGGTTGCCAAAGTCAAATAGAGAAAGTATATGGGTGATAGTGGACAGGCTGACCAAGATTTCTCATTTCATTCCATTTAAGTCAACCAGGATGGTAGCTAAGTTGTTCATGAAGAACATAGTTAGACTATATGGGATTCCTAGTAGTATAGTCAGTGACAGAGATGCTTTGTTTACTAGTAAATTCTGGAAGAGTCTATAGGATATATTAGGTATCGAGCTTAAGATGAGTACGACATATCACCCTCAGACGAGTGGGCAGACAGAGAGAGTCAATAAGGTGCTCGAGGATTTACTAAGAGCTTGTGTATTGAATTTTGGTTGACCTTGGAAAGATCGCATACACTTGGTTGAGTTTTCCTATAATAATAGTTATCAGACTAGTATAGGAATGGCGCCTTTTGACACTTTGTATGGAAGGCCATGCAAATCACCAGCATGCTAGTTGGAGACTGGAGACATATTAGTTTTAGGTCCATATCTGGTTTGAGAGGTGACAAAGAAGATTGATTTAATCCGAGAAAGGATGAAGGAAGCTCAGTCCAGACAGAAGAGTTACGCAGATAAGAGGCATAAAGACCTAGAATTCTCAGTTGGAGATAAGATTTTCATTAAAGTATTACCAATGAAGGGTGTGGTATGATTTGAAAAGTCAGGAAAGCTGGCACCGAGATATGTGGGTCCGTTCTAGATTATAGAGAGGATTGGAAAGCTTACATACAAAGTAGAGTTGCCGAGTAGTATGACAGGTGTCTATATTATGTTTTATGTGTGTCATCTTCGCAAGCATATGCATGATCTAGAGACTACTATTCCTCCAACGGAGCTGGAAGATTTGCTAGTAGAGCCTAATTTGACTTTACTTAACCAACATGTTCGGGTTGTAGTGAGAGATGAGAAAAGATTGAGGAACAAGGCAGTCAAGTTGGCGAAAGTTCAGTGGAGCGATGACGAGAAGTGTACTTGGGAGACAGAAGATAGGATTAGAAATACTTATCCTAATCTACTTTGAGGGTATGTCTACATTAGTTTCATATAGATAGTTACAGTCAACTAGTATGGTTGTTACGAGTGCTTACAGATGATTGTTATGTTTAGTATTTAGTCCTTACTGAATTTTGAGGGTGAAATTCTTTAAGGAGGGGAGCTTGTAACACCCCTAATTTTGATAACTTTATTCAGGAGATTTAATTAGATAAATTAAATAGAATAATGTAAATACTAGAGTGATAAGGGGATTGAGATTTGAATAAATAATTAAAGGCTGCACTTAATTAAACAAATGGGCTTAACAATGGCTTATATTTTAATTAACTAAAGTAAGGGTATAGTAGGAAATAGTCCCACCCTTAAACATTCATGGCTTTACCATCCATTTACGTTCATTTTTCGTTTTCACAAAAAAAATAAACAAAGAAAAGAATAGGTGGCCATTGCTAAGGAAGAAAACAGGAGAAAATTAAATCAAAGCTAAGGATTTAAGCAAGAGGAATTAATCTCAATCAAATCTCAAAGTTCATATCATAACCAAGGTGAATAATAATCTAGATCATCTCTATTTTGTTTTATGATTATTTGATCTTTTGGTTTAAGATTAAATCCATTGTAATGATGATTTTGATGATGAGATGCTTGGATTTATGTGATGCTAAACTCAAATAAGATTATTTGAAAAAGGAATTACACGGTTTTTAGGATAAAACCGATTATAATGGTTTTCGTATGCCATGAGAAAATTTTATGCTATGTAAAACATGATTTAGAGATGGGTTTTAATTTTTATAATTTTCCAATCTATGGAATATTTATTATGAATTTTCAAATGAAAATATTAATAGTTGGGTCCATCTTGGATGTGTTCGAGAGCCATCGGAATTTCACGTATATTTAGAGATATACTGTAGGGTAGGAGGGTCGCACCCTCCTAGTCATTGTTGGAAAATTCCCCTTTCCTTATTTGATTCAAATCTTTGAATCCTTTTCTTAATTACAACGAGAAGTGTCTGGAGCTCTTATTGATGTTTAATTAATTATGTCCATTATTTAACATTGGATTGATCTTGTTTACACCCATTCTTTCAAGTTGTTTATTTTGTTCTAATTGTTCCCTTCTTCATCTATGGATGTTGTTCTGATGAGGTAAAAACTCATTTCGCGTTTAGCGGCATGGTCTTACATAATTATTATATGTTCATTATATTACTTGAGTTTTTTCACGTTGGTTTTCCAGACCGATCTGAGTGTTATTTTATTATAATGCTCAAGTCAAACATAGTATTTTTCTATGTTGTCGTTAGGTGGGACAGGAGCTCATGGAGTAGAGCTAGTTGTTCACCTACTATAATAATTCTATTTTCTGTTGTATTATATATACATCAGCAATTATAAGGTTAGAAAATTATAAATGTTAGATAATGCGGTTTGTTTTTAATTATAATGTACTTTGTATCTTGGAGTGACAGTTTATATTATCTTTATTATATTATGTCTTGTCATTTCTGCTATGAGATTCTGTTTTCCCTTTTTGTTTGTTTTATTTTACCTTAATAATATGCCTTTTCAACGATTGGATGTTTGGCATTGGAATAGCTTGATGTATTTGGTTCCACCTATCGATGGTCGAAAAGGCTGGTCATTACATTTGGTATCAAAGATGAAGGTTAAGCGAGAACCTTGGCTTTGGTAGGTAGGGCTTATTAGAGATAGGGTAAGTGACATTGTAGAATGAGTTGAGAATATTATATATATGAGAGATTATTTGTTATTACTATAAAAACCTATTGTGTTAATTGGTCTATTGAGTTTTTTGTGAATTCTAATCAAGACCTGGGACGTTATGGTGTCGATAGGGATTTCTAAACACTTAAATAAGGACATTAAACACGATACCGATTTTTTTATAATTTGGTAAATGAAATATTTTATCTAGGATTATATATTATATATATATAAGAATAAATTTAAAATTGATATAGCTATTTATGGTGTTTGTTTAGTAATTAACAATTATTTATTATCGTTATTGTTTGATTTGTCATGCTCGGATAGTTTAGGAGCATTGACTATTGTTTGTTGGTTATTAATCTATATTCAACAAGGTTATGGGTATTTGTTGACTTGATAATTACGAGTACATTAAAATGAACCACTTGTGAATTAAGTTTCATAATTTGATTATAAGGTGTTCAGAGAAAATGGTTAGCTAAAAGGCATCTTATAATAATGTTGACTTAAACGTAAATTTTTGATAGAAGTTGTGTAATAAAATCTGAATGGAAGAATAAGACATCTAGATGGTAAGTATTAGTGAAAAGTTTATTATAATAAAAAAAATTCATTATAACATAAGATGATTTTACAAGTACTATTTATATGAATGTGAGATAAAATGATTTATATGATTTATAAAAGGTGTTTTATAAGTAAAAGGAGTTTTTGTGCATTTAATCCCAGTATTGCTTGAAATGATTGCCAAAAGAATTTTGAGAAAAGAAATCATAGTGTTACTTGGAAATATTTGTAAGTATAAATATTTCAAAGGGAATTTTTAATAAAAATACATTTTCTTTGGATAATTCAGGGAAAATATCTCGATCAGTTTTGTGGTAATCTGAATAATCTTCTAAGTGACGATGGAATGTTTGCTTAGGAGAATGTTGTAGCATATTTAGTAAATTTTTCTCTTTATCATTGTGCGAACGATATGAGTTCAAATCCGAACGAACCCAAAGCGAGTGTTAGTGAATAAGTTGTTAAAGTTATTATAAATATATCTGTATACACACACAAATATGTAGTATGATTTTCAAAAGGATTTCGAAAAAAACCCAGATATTTAGTCTTAAGTGCCCTTAAAGGAAATTGATTTAAAATAAAAGTTATTTTGAATAATAATTTGATAAGTAAAATTTAAACTCTTGGATAGAAAAGTGAAAATTTAACCCAAGTTTTTTAATGGATTAAATTAGATAGGAAGAATTTAATAAGCATTGTTTTATTAAAACCATGTCTTAGTTTAAACAACTAAGTTATATAGACAATTTGTTGATATAGGGTCGACTAGTAAACATCATTCCTTAGGACACTCCAAGATAAAAGGTCGAAGTAGTCGACTCAGTTTTAAAATCCATATTATGTTTGGGCCTTCATTTGAATTTTATAAAAATAAATTAAAATTGACATTTTGTATGTACTCTTAGAATATAAAGGAATATTACACAAGTAAGCAAAGTGGAGTAAGTTTTTATTTGATGCTTTATAGAGAAATATCTATTTAAAAATGTTTATAAACTTAGGTAAAAAATTGTGAAATAATTCATATATTATTTTAGTATTGGATGAAATATTATAAGTGAAAATGGAAGTGATTTAGTAAGAGATTGGTGTAATTAAGAAACCAATCGGACTAAGTACATAAGTTATACGTAGATCATTTTATTCGCATGGTTCTTGATCTAGAATTCAAATACATAACTTCGAGGTGATTCATAGTAGTCCAAAAAAGGATTTCTCACTTGATTCTTGTCAGTGAACACTTGATTCAGATTCTTTATATGATACAGAGGTTTCTTCGTAGTACATAGCTATGCAAGGAGAACAAAGGCTTCTAGTTGACGAACCTAATCGAAGTCCGCAATAGGGAGATCGAATGAGCAATACTAGGTTGGATGTACAGTCTATGATCCGAGAAAGTGATTAGATCAGATATTGCTTATGGATGATTTATGTACATCATATGGGCTTAGGCATATTTGTATACTTGTTGTGTGACTTTAGAAAGTTGTGAACCCAAGCAAAATTCTAAATCTTGTTTGATGGTAATTTAACATTTTATAAAAGTGTTTGGCATTAGTCTACTTCTTAGTGGAATTTAATTTGGTTGATAGTATAATTTTATATGCTACAATTTATAAAGTTGTTGTTTGTTAGGACTTAAATCTCGATACTTTTGAAAAAGTGATTTTGAAAGAATTTGTGAAATAAATAATAATATTATTATTTTAATGACTTTATTGAAGTGTTATTATTTTAGGATATCTGAAAAGAGTTTTGTGAAGTGAATTTTTCAAATATTTCTAGTTATGGACGAAGTTGGGTGATTGGGAGTTTTTCGATTTGGAAAACTCATCGGGTATATTTGTTTTCTCCAAAAAAATTTGGAAGGAACCAAAATACCACTGCATGCTCCCTGTTGTTATAATTCTAGAGTTATACCATGCTTCGGTTGAAGGAGCCCCTTCCTTGTCATAATCGATTTTGATTTTAATTTATTTTCTTTGGAGGAATTCAAAATATATTTTGAATGTAGAAACTCGGGCATTTAGTTCTAAAATTATCTTTTGAAAAGATTAGATGCTTATTATTTTCTGTACTTGTATTGCATATGGTTGTTATCTTAATTAGGTTGCTTGTGCTCATAAAGGAAATAGCTTATGTATTGCTTTTTGTCAGAATAGTTCTCTATTGGATTATGAGTATAATATAGGTATAGGGAAGTAAGAGATTGCTATTTGATTTCATGCACACCTGCATTCGCATCGAGATAGTGAATTGCCTGTAAAATTAGAATCAAATGCAAAAGTGGTAAGTAATAGATTTAGAAATCGGTATTTTGATTGATGATTTTGTACCCAGATATAGGAGGCCACTTGGTTTTTGTTTTTTATTTACTTGGGCTAGTTATGATTAGTTTTAGTTTTTGGGATCTAGCCGCGCAAAGACGGTGTTGTCAAATATTTTCATGACCTAAGAGAATAAAAAGTTTAACAACTCACTCAAATTAATGGTTATTAAACCTAAAGAGTTTAGGGGATGTTAGCACCATAATTGGTCACTAACACCCTTCAGAGAGATTATGTAGAGAAATTAATGAAGAAAGTAAATGTAAACAGTGAATAGAATGCTAAACTTAATGCAGGAAATAAGAATGCCAGATTTATAGTGGTTCGGCGTAATTACCTACGTCCACTTTGAGGTTAATCTTTATTGCTTTGCTTATCAACTGGTTATAGATACAATCCGTACACCAACTATTTGATTACAATTGTTAAGCAAAGTAGATAAGTCTTGAATGAGTCTTGAATGCGACAGAGTCTCCTTGGTGTTCTTGAAAAAAGGTCCCTTTCACTGTGCCTCTCTATTTATAGACGATGATGGGTTCGACGTCCCTGACGGGCCTAGCAGCAAGATACCTCGGCTCAAAACAAGTAACTCCTGTGTGCCGATCCATAAATGTCGAGCGGCATTTGCCGAACGGCACATACCGAGCCATGCCTCTAAGCCAAACGAGGCAGTACATTGTGTGAAATGTGTAGGCCGAACGAGTTCCGATGCCAATTGAGGGGAGATGCCGAACGAGGCATGAATGTTGAATGAGGCTGGAATGCCAAATGATACCTCTACGCCGAACGAGGTTGTAATATCGAATGAGGCCGAATGCCGAACGAGCTTTATGCCGAACGCAGTCGAATACCAAACGACACTGCTGTGCCGAACGACCCTCAATGCCGAACGAGGTCTAGATGCCGAGCAATGTGGAATGAGGAACAACCCAGTTGTGCCGAACGACAATGCTATGTTGAACGTCCCCGGATGCCGAACGATCTTGAATGCCGATTGGCCCAGTTGTGCTGAACAACAATGCTGTGCCGAACGTCCCTAGATGCCGAATGATCTTGAATGTCGGTCGGCCCAGTTGTGCCGAACGACAATGCTATGCCGAACGTCCCTAGATGCCGATTGGTGCGCAAATGCCGAATGCCTAGTTGCCTGGTCAAACCTCCAGGTAACACTTACCCCCCAAAGTGCATCATGTGGTCGAACGTGACGTGCTTTGAATCATGAGTCCTCCGTGCTTTGCTTCAAGCTTTGGCTTCATTTCCTTGATGGTACTTTCTCTTGAATGCCGAGTGAGTTAGTGTACGCCGAACATCATGCCGATGCCGAACGACGTATAAATGCCGAACGATATAGCTGATGCCGAGCGAGGGATGCGCTTTGACCGGTTCTATTGGTCATTGTCCCTTCGACTTCCTTTCTTCCCCCTATAAAGGTCGGCATTTCACTTCTTCGTCTCTTTATACTTTTTACCTCCGCATTTCAGAACCTACGAACTTACCTCCCTTCAGAGTCTTCCAATAATTGAACTTCCTTTCTGGCTCCCAAATCCTACACGTCACTTCTCGACTGCTCTCAACCACAATCATGAGAAGATTCCGCTTCCAAACCAAGCATATCACCGAAACGCTGCCCTCTTCTTTAGGTACGAGCTAAGACAAGACTTGAACTCACAACCTTCTTTTAACCTACGAACAACGATAGTCGTGTAGATTAGGAAAGCTGAACATGCATTGGGATTAAACGAAGAGGAAGATGGAAGAAGGCATTGGCCGTCTGATGATGGTGAGGGTTGGGATGCCTGGTTGTAGGTGGTGTGCGAGTTGAAGTGGTGGTCGACCGACCACCTTGTAGGATATTTAGGTTGTATAAAGGATGGAGTTGAAAGATGATGTATAAATGTGGCTCGGCATGATTTCTTAATGTCGAGTGATTAAAAGGGAGCACAAGAGTGGAGTTGGAGTTAAGGCCTAGTGTGCCGAGTGGTGTGGCTCGGCACGGCCACGGTTCGACATGATCTCTCCATGTCGAACGAGGTTGGAGGGAAAAATAGAAAGGAAGTAGGAATTGGGTAGGATGCCGATCGGCATGGCTCGGCATGACCTGCCGAAGGACTCGGCCATGCCGGTCGGGAGAGATGGAGGGAAAGAGGAGAAGTAATGTTAAGGGCAGAATGTCGAGCGATGCGGCTTGGCAGAAGCACGGTCCGGCATGATTTGCCGCGTGCCGAACGGCGAAGAGGAAGGGTTGGAAGGGTGACATGCCGAACGGGACTGAGGCCGAGCGTCATTTAGGCCGAACGGCCTTCGGGCTATGTGTTTCAAGTGTCGCTTGGCCTTGACCTTTGATGAATTGATAACAACAGTCGAAATCATTCCAACTTGAGCATAACCCTCGTCGAATTCACTTATTTCCCATGCCTAATCATATGACAAAAAACAAGGACAAGGACCTAAGCAAACCAGCATATCGAACTAATGTGAACTGATAACTCCCTAGTTCTAACAATCACAAGCCTGAATTTAAATCGATAAAAACAGATAATAGCCTTTAACATATAGTGCCAATGTCCAAGTCCAAAATCGAAAACATCATAAGACTAGCTTTCGAAGACAGTCAGCGATGACGATCTTAGAAGATGACAGTTCAAAGCTCAACTTTATATCATCGACTCTGTGACTTTTAATTTCTTAGCACTTATATTTGAATGATCGCACTAGTTCACACGCCACACGAAGGGAATATTTATGATGTTAAGTCTAATGTCGATTATTTTTGAAGTATAGTTCAAACAGGTACTCTGTTAGATTCAATCTTCATTAGAGATGTCTAGGAAATCTAGCTCTGCTACGATCTCAGATAGACCTGGGCCATCCTCTCGACAAGAAGTTGCAGATGCTTCTCATCCGTTAACTACCCCCGCTCAAGACTTACCGAACCCTGCGACTACATACGTCGACTTGGCTCTTGACAATCTGGAGGCAGCGACTTTTCTAGACAACCCAATCGATTCTCAGGCTTCAAAGACTAACGAAAATACGCTCTGTCCATGGAATCCCCTTTGATGATGTACTAGTTCCGTCGGGCATGATCGTCCGCACTTGCCCCCAGTCGGATACACAGCTTGCAAAAAATTCATGCTGGTTTGGCAGTGTGCCACCATTCAACTCATTTCTTCGAGACGTGTTGCAGTATATCGACGTTGCCCCATCGCAACTGCATCCGAAAATCCAAGAATTCATCTACGACACTTGCATCCTCTTCATGAGTGTCCTCTCCAGGCTTCCGACTCCGGGCGATATCCGATACATATATTGCATCAAGAGACAGAGGGATAGCACGTCTTTTGTGTTTCTCGAGCCGCACAGAAAATGTCAAATCTTAACTGGGGCATGGAGCAAGTTTGCCCTGTACAAACAGGAATGGTTTTATGTGCACCGTCTTCCCGGTTTTGTGAGGAGATGGGTGGAAGGAAGTAAGTCTTTTTCCTAGGTCGATACTCATGTTTGGTCAAAGCTGTACCTTTTCTAACTCTCTTCCATCTTTTCAGGTATTAATCCGCATCCCGAGGGCCCTAGATATTCTGAAGACGTCGAAGCTATTCGAGCCATTCCCGCCGAAGTTCGGGACATCAGAACCCTCATTTCAAATGAGTCGCTTACAAAGTTCGGGCTGTTGGCAGAAGGTCGCCGGATAAGCCTCCTCAGGGCGTTACCATACCCAGGCCTGCTTCTGGTAAAGGGAAAAAAAGCCGAGTCTTCAACACGTAACGCCCCTGACACACTAGAAGAGGGGGAAATTAAGGAAACTAAAACGCCTAAGGCACAAGATGAGAACGTTAGTCACACTTGGGATCCGATAGTCGAAGTTCACGACATCGAGACATTGCCTTCCCCTTCGAAGGGAAAGAAGAAACTAACATATAGGCTGAGGAAGAAAACAGTCAGTGGAACTTCTAAAGTTACTCTCATTCCCGTGGAGAAAGAAGCCTCCTCACAGCATTTAGAAATTTCTCTAAAAGACCTGTCGAACCTTTCCATACCTAAAGGCCGAACCTAAACCTATGCTCGAGAGATAGTTGTCCATACATCTATCTACTCAACTACGACTTTGATGATCCAGAGGCATTTAAGCTTCATTCACTCATGAGAGGCGATGCAACCGTTTAAGCCCAAAATCAGGGAGATAAAACTCCTATTAGTAAAGAAACTGGTCCGTCGGGGGAAAAAACTAGGACACCCACAAACACATGCACTTCACCCTGCACTTAAATTTCCATTGTCACCCTATTCTTTGCTAACTCATCGTTACTTAAACTTTGTGTAGGTGACATGGGACGCACGCATGGACTTGACCGCCTTCGCGGTTCATCGATATTTTATCAGTAAGGACGAGATTCAGGTTTTGGAAGACGTCGAGATAGGGATGACGATGGAGATAGGGATTATCATTCCCGAGATTCACCGTCTTGGAAGAAATCTTGTTATCAGCCCAAATACCATCATAATCCCCCTTCTCACTAGGAGCAAGGCAGAGATAAGCACGGCCATAAGGGGTCGCAATTCGATGTCCCTCATGATTAACACTCCGATTCTTCTACCACACGACAGTCCCAGGATCCTTACAAGAGAACTGAACTTTCAAAGACATCTCCTCCTGTTCCCGTAACAGATCTAACGATATCGGAGAGACTGACTGAGCTCAAGGCTAAATTCCCAAAAATCTGCTTTGATGGCCTGAAATTCCTCCCAGCGATCCATCATATTCTGAGACATGTCAAACAGAGCGTTATCGCCTGCAACAACGACGTCTATGTTCAACATGACGCGTTCGTTCATCTTGCTGAGAAAGTGTCAGAAGTCTTCATTGAGCGCCAGCATGAGATTGATCGCCTGAAGCTTGAGGCCATCCATGACAAAGATATTATTAAAGCTCAGGACAAAGAGCTTGCTTCTTACAAGTCTCAGCTTGAAGCCGCCCAACAAAGCGCCAAAGATACTGCCGAAGCTGTAACTCGTCTGGAATCAACCCATAAAAAAGAAATCGACGAGGCGGTCCAGCGCCATGGGGCTCTAGCTTTGGAGAAAGACTCAGTGCAGAAGGAGAGGGATGTCTTTGCCCTTCGAGTTAAGGAGCTGGAGGAGCAACTCCGCAAGGAAAAGGAGGAGAAGACCGCTGCCCAAGAAGAGTCGCAACGATATTGCGACGAGATCATTGCCACACGACTTCTGAAGGCGTAGCTTGAGGATGAACTTTCTAAGGCTGAGATGCTAAAGAATGAAGCCCGTGAAGAGGGCAAGAAAATAGCGTCTATGGAGGTCGACTCCCGCCTTGAGACGACTAAAGAAGCAGGTAGGGAGGAGGTCAAAAGCATGTTCGACCCGCTAATTGCAGAATTCAATGCCCACATCCTCATGCAGCGAGACTTAACTTTTTTGGGTAAGGGCTACCTCGAATCTTTAGCTGAGGCGTGGGAGACCTTAGTAGAAATCAGGAAGGTCAAACTCGATGCCGAGGAGGTTGATAAAGGGGCTTTGATAAAAGAATTTACTAAGGGAAACGAGCCTTCGGACCTGTCTGCGGCAAAAGCTCTTTACTGCAAAGGCTCCCCCTCAACGAAAGGGAAAGAGGTTATTGCCGGTCCATCCGGGATCGAGTTTCAAGTTCATGCGCCCACTATGTCGGTCGATCAGCCAATACTTGATCCCTTTGAGCAGCACATCGGTTATGACCTGGAGGACCCCGGCTTTGGTGTTCACATTCTGTCTCCCATCCAGAGGGTGAGACCCCTCGAACGGCTGAGAGCCAGCCGGAACCTGGTAGATAACCCTTCACTTTAACATTCCAAAAGCTGTCATTTTTCACCAGGAGCCATCGTATTCTAATGCTTGTTTTTCATGATTTTGTGCAGGTCGTTCTGATCCCGAGCCCACTCCGAGGAGCGATGTCGCCAAAGAGGTGAAGGAAAAGACAAGCAAGGTCACTCACGCAGGAGAGGCTCCCGGTCCAGATGCTCAGGTGATTGGAGCGCTTGATGAGGATAAGTCCGAGACTTCCTCTTCCATCGATGGGAGTTACGAAATCGAAATTACAGGCACCTCTAAACACACATCTAAACTGAGCATGAAGGAGCAGCTTGAGAATGAGAAGAAAAAGACGGTCGCGATCAAAGTCGAGCCTCAAGCTGTGGGCCTAGACGATCCTTTGAATAAGCCGTTGAAGGTCATCCTTCCTGGCAGGTTCAAGCCCATGGAAGTCCCCCGTACTTCTTCGGTTGTCACTTCTCCATCAAAGAAAATTATCATGGACAAACGCACGGGAGAGGAGTCGTCTGGAAAAAGGTCGAAGAAGTCAAAGAAGTAGTCGTCGCTCTCGTTCAACGAGAGTTAGTTTAGGTTATGTAATTATTTTTATTTATTTTTGTAGTTCATGTAAATAAACTTTTGACTTCGAGCTTCAGAAGAGTTGTAGTAGAAACTTATTTTTGATGAATAAAACTTAGTTCTTTTGCCTTTTAGAAGACTTCTGTTGTTTGGTGTTCTATATAACCGTGGTCAAAACCCAAGCTATTGCGAGTTACATGAACTTCTCGATTCATCTTCAAATAAGTTGATAATTTTTTGGCATTGTTTATTCTTTATTCCACGCTCCGAGTAATTTGAATATTTTCCAATCTACACGCTAAGGGTTCGATGACTTCAAGTCACTTGTATCCAGTCCATTCTCAAGGGACTTGGACATTTAAATCATTTATCCTCTAGTCCACCCTCTGGAGACTTAGAGTATTCTAATCCGCACTCGGGGACTTGGAGGTTTTAAGTCGTTTATACTCTGGCCCGCACTCCGGGGGCTCAGAGTACTCCAGTCCGCACTCCGGGGACTTGGAGATTTCGGGTCATTTATACTCTGGTCCGCACTCTGGGGACTTAGATTACTCCAGTCTACACTCTGGGGACTTGGAGATTTTTAGTCATTTATACTCTGGTCCGCACTCTGGAGACTCAGAGTACTCCAGTTCGCACTCCGGAGACTTGGAGATTTCGAGTCGTTTATACTCTGGTCTGTGCTTTGAGGACTCCGAGTACTCCAGTCCGCACTTCGGGGACTTAAAGATTTCGAGTCGTTTACACTCTGGTCTGTACTTTGGGGACTCGGAGTACTCCAGTCCGCACTCCGGGGACTTGGAGGTTTTAAGTCCTTTATACTCTGGTCTGCACTCTGGGGACTCAGATTCTCCAATCCGCACTCCGGGGACTTGGAGATTTTGAGTCGTTTATACTCTGATCCACACTCTAGGGACTCGGTGTACTCAAGTCCGCACTCCGAGGACTGGGAGGTTTTAATCGTTTATACTCTGGCCCGCACTCCGGGGACTCAGAGTACTCCAGTCCGCACTCCGGGGACTTGGAGGTTTCGAGTCGTTTATACTCTGGTCCACATTCCGGGGACTCAGATTACTCCAGTCCGCACTCCGGGGACTTGGAGATTTTGAGTGCTCGTGCGCGTTCGTACGTCAGACAGAATAATGTATCTCTTTGTTATTCGTCACAGCGTTATCATACACAAAAACATCGACAATTCATGGAAAAAATGGCTTCAAGCCTTTGTTAATTCAAACAAGCTAAATTGTCTTATTACATGCCGTAAAATAGGAATAAAAACTTGCTGGAAATAAATGCAACTAAAATATGAAAGAAATGAACTAAGTGTAATAATGCCGCAAATGCTCGCTATTCCATGCTCGGGGGAGTGTCGCACCATCAACGGTCATTAGCTTGAAAGTTCCTTCTCCAGCTTCCATTCAATGACGTATGGACCTTCCCATGCGGGGCTCATATATATATGTATGCATACATGCACGTACATATATCAATCATAGAATAATTTATATGACAGCATCAATAATTTACATAAAAGATTGAATTATGGTTAAATAAATGAATCAATAATCAATTAGATGTATCAAAGATGTTAATGAATACGAACAATTGTTTAAAATGAACTAATATTGAATTATAATTCATTCTTGAAGTCAGGAAGAAGGTAGGATGAAAAAAGGGAAACTATACATAAACGATGTAGTTTGCATTGTTGAAATCTCATCGACAAGTGAATGATGGGCTGACCAAATCTCATCAGTCGACCGAATGCACTAGCATAAAACTATTGTAGAACAGTTGACTAAAAGTTTCCATTAGTCGACTAATGACTTTCAGACTGTCGGCTATGCATTATGTAAGAAAAAATACACAGGAAAGCAATTGATTATTTGATATTTAATAGTAGACTGAATGCTTGTAGTTAACGTAGAATGAAGTTGGATTGTTTCAGGCCTTACATCGTACGCATGGTTAGTTGTCCCCAAATTCATGTGATGTACTTAAGTCCCTCGTAATGTTCAGATATTGTATAATATGATGCTCAAATTAGGCATGTGATTATATCATAATTTGATTGATCCTATCATTACTTTTAGCACCACGAATCACATATTTCAATTTATGGGTTGGAGAATGGAGATATATATTAGCATGATTTATGTTGTACCGGTCGATGTATCTATGTAGGAATTGATTTATCATTTGATCTCTGTATGTTATTAGTTGAACAATAGTTGGTGTATGATAGTTTACCATCGAGACTGTATAGTTAATGTGTTACGGTAGCATTGTTATATATACGGTTTACCACCAAGACTGTATACTAGATGTGTTATAGTAGCATAATTACATAAGCATTTTATTATCGAGATAGTATGCTTGATACATTGTTAGGTTTACCTAGTTTTTTGATGTTTGACCCTCAGGTGAAATTTACGTGGGCTATTAACATATTTTCAGCATACCATGGGCTATAATGTATATTATGTACGTTGTCTAATTCACTACATGTTCAGGAAAACACAACTAGATCGTGTAGATCATAAATGATAATTTATTTGCATATTAGCACCATACCATTGGTAATATTTCTTACTTAGTTAACTATATCTGACCCCTTCTATTTTTCCATCTTTATACCTACTTTATAGGTTGATTGGGTTATAGATTGGCGTACAAGAGTGAGACACATGAAGAATGTGATTATGCGCATTGGAGTTACTTTATTTACAATCATTCTACCTATATCTTATTCACTATTCAGTTAGATATTTATTCGTGTTTTCATTTGTTTACCATGAACTTTCCCTAGTTTGTTTCTTTTATTTGGTCACTATTTTCTATGTAGAGATATTTGGTTTATTTCTGTTATTTATTTTTATTTCCCTCCGCCATGAGATATGAAAATTTAGATGTTTAAAATTTATATTTATCCATATTCCATAAAAAATGTCTCAACTTAATTATCCATCCTTCTTGGCATGACGTGAGTTTGAACGTTGTTTTTTGGTGTTGAATCAGTGTGTCCGGAAGGGCGGGTAGTTAAAGTCCGTTAAAGTTCATCTTCAAGTATTTCTTCAATGTTGTTATGTTTCAATAGATTTTTCAACTCCATCAGATGACTTTGAATGCTTATTCTCTATCGTAAATGTGATTATTTAGATATTTTTGACATAATCACATTTATTGAACTCCTATTGATTACCATTATAACTCAACTTCTATGTCATTGCAACAGTACCTGAAATTATTCAATAAAATCATTAGTAGCATTACCATATATTTGTTTTCGTCGGCACATTACAATCGTGTACCTAACATTCTCCCCCTTTTTAATGATGACAACCAAACGACATATATATGTTGAATTATTACTACTTTTTTATTTATGTACTCCACCCGTTGATATGCTCAAGTTTTCCGCGTTTTTCTCCCCAAGTCATCAATAAAGAGAGATAAAAGTTTAGGAAACATACACAGCTGCTTGGTAAAATATTTTTCTCCCTCTCTATAATATTATTTTTGTAATTCACATAGGACAATAATACAGGTCATTTAAAGAACAATTTTGAATTCTTGTCTTAATATAAGTGGCTTCTTAAATATTAAAGCTCTAGTTTACTTGAAACATGGTTTTGCGCACAATATTTTTCTTATCTTAAAAAGATTTATAAAAAACTTCTTAAACATAGGTTTTATTTTATGGGATTTAAGTGTGAAAATCATTAAATTAACACTAGTAATGTTACTAGTTCTCGTGATATTCTATTTTTATCCAATACATCAACTACCCCATATCCCTTCATATTGTCGAACCATAGCTAGTTAGAAGTAGTTGATACTTTAAAATAAGAAAATAGATAATCAAAATATAATTTGGTTATTATATACCATGGATGTCTTATATATTTTACATTTAAGCAAATAATACCCTACTTTTCAAAGATTTCGTGAGAATGAAGCCATAGAGGACCAATCCTAAGGGTAAGATACTAAAACCCTTAAATACGTAGTTGTCATTTTTAACTATGTTAAGAAAAATAATCTCTAATATACAAATTTCTATATTTCTCAAGTTTTGGGACCCAAATATGAATATTTTTATGAGGATTAATTTCTAAAATGGGTTTAGCACTTTTCTAGATTTTTTAAATCCAACGTATATAGCAATTTATTTCATTGGATTTTACTTAGCAATTTTTACCTTTTACCCTCGAATCCTAATCCTATTTTACTAATCGAAGACTAGGAATTATGGACTAAACTTGAAAATTTTCTTTTCCTTAATTAAACTTAATAACATTAGTCAAAATCTCACCCAGTTTTATATTTAAGTCGCCAATTTGATGACTAAATGATTCTACGTTGAGTTTAAATTATGATTCTCTTTTGGTAAATTGACGTTCATATCTCTGAAATATTTGATATCATTACTTAATGCATAAAGTTGAGATTTCAAATTTTCACAAGAGTTTTTTTATTTTTGTAACTTTTCCTCTAAATCACCTTTTCATCTTTACGCATATTATTTTTTAATTCGGCTATGTTAAGTTTTCATGTACTATCTTTATGAGCCATTTTCACTACTTTATATTTATCTGTTAACCCAAAATTTATTTGCAACAACCGATCATAGGCAAATTCAGTGTGTACCTCATCAATTATTGCTATAAAGCATATATTTTATAGTTCCTAATCTCATTCACTATTGCATCTTGAAGAAGAATCATCTTTTGTGGTTTGTGATGTTTGTTTGTTCTTATTATCAGCTTTGGACCTTTTCTGCGAACATTTACTCTTACCAGTGCTTTGGAAGTCTCTTTGTAAGTGTTAATTTTTTTAATATGCCTTGCTATTTTTTTTTATTTTTATGTATTTTTATGCTACCATTGTACTTTTTTTTACTGAGGTATTTTCTAGATCCTTTAATCAACATAACTAAATCTTCTTGGTTGATGTTGGATTCACCATTAGTTTTGACTTAGAAAGCCACTATTCTTTTCTATTGCTTAATTCCCACTTTTCCCGCAAATTTACTTCATAAGACAATAGATTTTCAATTAATTCTTCAATCTTGAGTTGAGAGAGATCATTTCCTTCTTCATATGACCTTCCTATCCCATTCATAGGTTAAAGAATTTAAAAAAATTTGAAACTACATCAAACTCATAAATATTAATTCCTAATTGAATAAGTGAATTTGAAATATCCTAGAGTCGTGCATACATATCAGAAATATTTTCATCGGTTTTCATTTTGAAACACGATGATTGATTTTTCAGCTAAGAGATTTTGTCTCTGTAACCTTATTAGTACCTTCATGAGTTAGTTTTAAAGTTTCCAAAGCTCGTTTGTTGATTTACACATACTGACATGATTAAATTAATTTTTATCTACAAAACAAAATAATCATGGATTTTGCATTATTTTTGGCTAGTGCCATTTAAGCATTGATATATGTAGCGAAGTTCATAATGGATTCCATATATTCGACTTGAGCAGCACTCTGGATTTCAAATCCATTAGCCTGCATATAAATATGCATACATGTAGACCAATATGTGTAGTTTGTCCTCGTGAATAATGGGAGTTCTGTAATAGATTCTTCCTTTAGAAATGTAGTATGTGGCCATACTGATTTTAAAATTCTTATTATGATTTTTAAAAGACTATGTTCTAGAACCAAGTGAAAGTCTAGAGTCAAATCGATGTGTATGGCCAAATGTTGAAGTATACTTAAGCTATAAATATAACTAAATAATAAGCTGTTAAATAATAAATAACAAAGTATATAGTGCAATAGCATAAATATAGAATATAATAGAAAATGAATGCGAGAATTTTTATACTAGTTTGCACTCCTGTCCTACGTCCATCCCTAGAATTCCCTTAGGAATTTCCACTAAACACCCTCGACTGAAAAGGAGGAATGAGTTTCTACAACACTTACTAAGCAACTGAATAAGACTTCTACATATGACATCTCACTTGATCGATTTCTCGAATTTCCTAATAGTTTACTTTTCAACCATTAGACTTTTGGATTTTCAAAAAAAAAGCATAATATAATTGACTTGACTTTACAGTGATTGAATACACTGATTATCAACACTATAGTACAAAATTCCTATAACCCACATAAATTATATTGAGGGATGTATAAAGGTTAAGGAAGCTATTTAACTAGAATCTGATGCTGTGGAGTTAAATGATCGTTGGTGGAACAATAAACATTGAATGAAATACTCATTTGAATGTGTTGACTGTAAAAGAAGGTAACATAATTAGAATCAAGATGTTGAGAAAAGTTACTTTTGCACTAGAGTGTGTGAGAGAATTTATAGATAATCTAGGGATGATTTTGAGTGGTTGTTGCTATCAAAAATGAAGAGAAGAAATTTTTATATAAGAGAAAGAGTGGCGAAGCGAAATGACGAGACCAAAATTTGAAAAGATTGACTAAGGGAAAATATGGAAATGACTTGTGTGAAATGCATGAAAAACTCTAGGTCGAGCAAGTGGCAAGACAAAAATCGCGGGGGAGGGTTTAGCCCAAGGATGATAACGTGAAGCGGTTTTTGGTCTTAAGGCATACAACTTCGTGGAAGATGAATGGAAGATTGTATTTTTCTTATGGGTGGTTCAAAAATGTGAATATGAAGAGTTATACTTGTTGATGAATACAATATTAGATTGTTTTACCAATTTTTCCATCTTTAAGTATTTATTCAATGTTGTTGTGTACTAGTAGATTTTTCAACTCTATTAGATGTCTTTGAATGCTTATTCTCCATCATAAATGCATCCATATGATTTATTTTGATATACTCGCCTTTCTAGAACTCCTATTGATCATCATTATAACTTTTCTTCTATATCATTGGTTCAATAACTGAAATTACACGATAAAATCATTAGTAGCATTATTGTATAGTTGTTATTATCAAAATACTACAATCGTGTTCTTAACACTAATTACACCCTAATTAATAAAAATTTCGTAAGCAAGCTTATCCACTAATAAAATATCAAACAAGCTTGTATACTAATAATATACCAAACAAATGCTACATAAGAACAAACTAGTAATCCAAATAATCTCAATAAAGAATAATAAGCACATGCCTCCCTATATATAGAAACCAATTACTCGAACAATTAAACTAGCAAGTCGAACCACAAAAATAAAATATTTATCATAATTCCCTAAAAAATCATCAAGCATCATATAAGTAACAACATCATCAAGTAATCTACCAGTACATCAATGCTTGAACCTAATAGTCGAATATTTTTAAATCAACAAGTCGCATCACACAAGTAATTGACAATGCAATTTCATGTCTAGGTAATTAAAGAACCAAATTCTAGTAGAATCTCGTAACTTAGTTCCTCCCTTGCTTGATTCTCCTACGGTTAACCCACCATTAGCATGGTGATAACAAGTTCACAAATTTCCCAGTCGACAAAGACAAGTAATAAAACATCAAAAGATAAATGGAAAACTTTATAAACTCCATCTCAAAATCCTTATAAATTTCATAAAATACTTCACCAACATAAAATGTCTCTAATTAATCGAACAATCAAACTAGCAAGTCAAACCATAAAAATCAAATATTTACCATAATTCCTCAAAAAATCATCAAACATCATGTAATCAACAACATCAATAAGCAATCTACTCGTACATCAATGCTTGAACTTGATAATGGAATATCTTTAAATCAACAAGTCGCATCACACAAGTAATCTGTCCTCCAACAGTGGGCATCTTTTAACTAACTTAGAATTGACAAATTCAAAGAATCAATCCAAGATAAGAAAATTTCAAGTCTAGATAATTAAAGAACCAAATGCCAGTAGAATCTCATAACTTAGCTCCTCTCTTGCTTGATTCTCCTATGGTTAACCCACCATTAGCATAGTCATAACAAGTTTACAAATTTCTCAATCGACAAAGACAAGTAACAAAACAATTCAAAAGATAAATGGAAAACTTTATAAACTCCATCCCAAAATCCTTATAAATTTCGTAAAATACTTCGCCAACATAATTTCTATAAGCTCATCTAACATCGAATAAATCAACTCCATCCTTCTTGATTGATCAAAGGCTCCATTATCTTTTTTATCACAATGTGAGTTTTGAGTACCCAAAAACATAGATGCAGAATGGTTCTTAAGGTAATTAATAAACTAGTGGGTGTTAAATAGTGTATATTGACTATTTGAAAATTAACTTTTGAATTTAAATTTTACCTACTTAGGTCAATAGTTAAATCACAAACAATGTAGATAATTAGAGAATAAATATAAAGTAAAGTGAATGTAGTAAACTAACCGACATTAGGAATTTTTATAGTAGTTCGGATATCCAATCGTACATCGAATCATGCATTCTCAACACAATCATTATCACTTCTTTACTCTCTACGGATGGCAAGAACACCTTTACAACATTGTAATTTTATAGGTGGCAAGATATATCTTTTCCATTGAATTCCTACAAGTGTCAAGAACACCCTTTTTTTACAAACCACGGCAGAGAGAATGAAAAGCTGTTGTATCTCGAATACGAATTCTTGTATACTTGGTACAATGTTCATATAAACCTTTAGTAGCAATCAATATATATATATATATATATAATATTTAAGGAGTATGTCGAGACCAAAGAGAATGATTGAGAATTAAAGTACAAACGCTATGATTTTTGTGATTTGAAAATTTGTGAAGAATTAGAGTAAACGAGTATGGATTTGCAAAGGGAGTGGAAGTACATTGATGGGACTTTCTTGCAAAATTAAGGAGATGAAAGAATTAGAGAATAATGGAATTGTTTTTGAAAGTTCGTTTTCTAGACTTATATAAAGGATGAAAGGAGGTGTTCATTAATGAAGAGATGGTGTCAAAATCCTTTCATTTTATAATTTTAGTTTCAAAATAATTGTCGTATGTCAACATAATCATGAAAAGTATGTCGACATATTTGAGTAAATTTCGATATTCTTTTTTAAAATTCAATTTTGACTTCCACATTTTAGAACTTTGATTGTATGTTTATATGAATATGTTAAGGATTAAAAATAAAGTAAAATAAAAGAGAAATATCAAGGGTATTTGTTATAGGGCCTTTAACAAAATTCCAAAGGTCAAAAATACATACTACACATTTCAAATATCTTTGTTGTTGAAGAACTTGTGTTAAATTCATTTTTGCTCAATTTTTATCTTTTATTTACTATTATCAATCTCCATATATATATATATAGTTATATATAACACATTTACTTGCACTGAGGTTCTTGTTTATCTTTATAAAATATCTCTTAATATATCTAAAAATACTGCATAACTTGAAAAAACGTTAGTAGTAATATGTATGTGGTTGTTATCACCAAAATCAATACTCGAAGTATTATCAATCTCTCCATTTTTTACGATGACAACTATACAAACATTCGAGCGATAGATATATCATTTTTATATTTGACTCATCTAACTCTATGCTCCCCCCATCATTTTTCCTAGCATATCTATACATTTTCTCCCCCTTTGTCATCAACAGAAATAGATAGAAAAAATGTTTAAGTGTAACGCCCCGCATTTCAACATTAATCAATTAAATATAAATTAATTAATAAATAATAAACGATGAAAAATGGAACTTTTACAAATGTTGGAATTTGATGAAACCTATACCATTGGTTTCATGGTGATTTTCCAATTAATTTTCATATATAAACTTTTCCAATCGGAGTTCAAACAAAAAGTTATCAGCCTTTGAATTTTTGTAGCTGGAAATAATTATATGTGCAATTAAGGAAAGAAAATTGAATTTAGTTAATGATTGATTAACATCGTTAAAGTTAATGGTAACTTAATGTTTAAGAATTTAATTAAGGCATAAGATAACGCTGGTTAACGTTAGTTGGAAAATAAATGGTAACAAATCAGTTAAATAAATCAATACTAAAAATACACTATTTTGGCCTAAATAGGTCGACCATGACTTAGGCACGGTCAACCATGAGCAGTCGACCTGCCTTGTTTTGGTGGCAGCTATAACTTAAGGCCATATGGTCCAGATTTAATCTATTTTCATCCGATGGCTAGTGATGATTTAAACCTCCATAAATTAGGACCTAGGACTTCACTTCCAACTTATTATTTTTTAATGAGAGAGGAAGCACTCCGTTTTCCTTTCTTCTCCAAAATTTCTAAATACACTGAAATAGATCCGACTGCACGGATACACTTTAGAGAAGAATATGAAAGAATAAAGGATAGGAAATAGGTTCAAATCAGGTTGTTATATCAAAGGTAAATGTTTAGATCTAGTTATAATTAATAAATCTTAATCTAGATCTTTTTCACTAATTCAGTTTCTAATGATCTGCATAAATATAGTCTATGGATCCGAATAGGGAGTCAAAAAGTGGAGAATACAGATAGCATGATTAAAACTAGATTAGATATAATGATTTGGAAGCGCTAATTAAAGGTGATGGAGAATATTATATATTTTAATACAATATTAGATTAATCATTAAAGCCCGAGTCTGATAATTTAGTTTTAAATTAATTCATATATATAAAATGTTGAAGACTGTAAACTTGCTACAAGTTTTTATTGATAATTACAAAAGCGTAAAATTAGACTTAATTCTATAATTGCGAAATGATTTTAGTTATAAATTTTACGTTGGATTAGTTAACTGAAAACACAATGAACCTAGATTTCATTCTATTTGATATTGGTAATTGAGACCGAAAATAAAGTTAATTAGACTTTCGGGATTTTAGTGATATTTTAATTCATTGGAATGCATATCATTGTAAGTGAATTTCCATATATACTGTCAAGTTTAAATAAAACAAAAATATGATGTTTGAAATGATAAGGAATAAATATATGTTTATAAAAGAAAGAGATATACAAAATAAAGGTAGCTATTGTATTTGTACTATCTATTTCAATAAAGAAAAAGTGAACTCCTCCTAATTACAAATATCGAACAAAGCAACACTTTGTGACAAAATATGGAAGTTTACTTTGTAATAGTTAACTATTAAAGTTTAGACTCTCATTTATTAAAATGTAGTAAATCCCCAAGATGTAATATTTAAATAAAATTGAATCTAAAAAGTTAATGTACCAACCCTGGTTTTAGCGATTACTTGAGAATATTAAATTATAACGTCGGTTATAATTTAATAGTGCGAATTAATAATAAATAAGGAAATTAAATTTTTTATTGCGAATAAACAATGTATTTGAGAATAAAAATGAGAAAATAGAGTTTTGAAAACTTTATTAAGATGGTTTGAGATAATAAAATGAGGAAAATGTGTTTTATTTAGAGTTAATGCAATAATTTTGTTAATTAATGCTATTTACTTCTTTTAATTAATTTTTTAAAAAAAGTATGAGATATATTTAAAATAATGATGGAATTGAGTTTAAAAATATAATTTAAGTGTAAAACTATATTTGAAATGGGTTGTAAAATTTTATCACACGAAAATGTTATTTTTGTGTAATTTATAATGTTAATTACAATGAGATTTGTAATTAAAGAATAAATTTGTTATTTACTTTAAAATAGAGAAATATGTTAATAAAATGTTTTAAAAATATAAAATAATCTTTTATTTTGAGTGTAAAACATTTTATTATCATGAATATAAAGTTTTCTAATTTTTAGAGATGAAATGTAGCTTTAATTCATAATTTGATTTGTGAGAAAACATTGTTAATATGTAATTAGTGGCTAAATTATGAAGTTAAGCTAATTTTCTTTTGATTTGGACGTTAGCCCATTAACTAAACCTAACTTAGCCTGCTAACCTAAGAGGCGAGAATGAGAAAATAGAACCTATACGTACATTTCTCCACTTTCTTCCTTAAGTTTCCAGAACACAGAATAATGGCTGAAACATTTTCCCCTTCAAATCTTATGAAAAATCCATCAAATTAAAAGAAAAATTGATGATTTAAAATGAGATTCTAAACTCCAAACTCAGGAAATTGATTTCTAAAACCCCTCTCCATGTCAACATCTGATTTGCAGTGATGTTTGTCTTTGAAGCTGAAACGAATTGGGCCATTACCTTTTCATTTTCTAACCAAATTAGATAATTTAGACGTTTTTTAAAGCTTAGATTATATGCTACAAGTTTCATGTTTTGAGTTTTCCAAAATTTGAAGTTTGCTTGCTCAAAATTATGCTTGTTTGTTATTGTTCCGAGAGCAAATTGACAGCAACAACAATCACAGGCCTGAGAAGAGTTTTAGCCATAAGTTACTCGTTTCTTATCCGATTTAGGTTAATTTTTTTTTGAAAACTAGATTCAATAAGGAATAATTTATCTTCAGGTTACACTTCGATATTTTATCATTTGATTGACCCGAAATAGATTTTAAAATAGAAGTATAGTTCTGTCCTTGACGGAATTTCCTGAGTTTGAATCTGATATTGTTTGAGCTATATTTTTCTCGTTTTTAATCGGAATTGGACAATTTTGGATGATCCGGAAAGCCCAAATCATGTACTACTATGACTTTTATGTATTGAGTTTTCTGTACTTTTGAGCTTAGCTATGTCAAAATTGAATTTTTTTACTGCTATCCCGAGAGCAAAACTAATATTTGCTCTGTGTTTGAAACTAAAACGAAATTGGCCATAATTTATTCGTTTCTTAACCGAATTAGATAATTTTTGATGTTCCAAAAAGCTTAGATCATGTGTTACAAGTTTTACATTTAGTGTTTTCTGAAATTTTGATGTTTGCTTGGTCAAAACTGTGTTTTGTTTGTCGCTGTTACGAAAGCAAAATGATAGCAATAACAATTATTGACCTGAGGAGTGTATTAGCTTATTTTTGCTCTCATTCTTATTCGATTTTGATGATTTTTTTGAGATGTTTTGAGAGCTATGATGTCTACTAATAGCATAGCTATATTTAGAGAATTTTAAATTCAAATTTGAATAGAATTTGAATTGATTTTGGGTTAAATTTGAATTGAATTCTTATTGAATTCAAGTTATCGGTTTTGAGTTATCTTTCTTGTATTTCATTATTTTCGAGCACGGTTTTCACTATACCATTTTGAAGTGATTTTTGAAATAAATGGATATTTCAAATTATTATTATATAATATTTTAAAATTATTTTTTTCTACTATAAAAATTTATTTATTTCCTATAATAAAGAAATTTCAAATATTGGTTTTATTCATCTTTTTGGAAAATAGGTTTTAGAAGCTTATTTTCTCTAGTAAACTATTTTGTATATAAAACGCGCACTTTTACACTATTCAAACGTATGAGAAAGTTAATTAAACGATTTAGTCAAACATATGGTATGGGACAAGTGTGTTTACTATTCGGTTAATTCCAGACTTGTATGATCAAAGCTCTTTGAGATTAATGATTCTGAGATGTTTTGCCACTTTATGGCATGTTTTGAGTTTTATAACTCCTATTTATTGGTGTTATTTAAGATGGCCATGATTTGGCAAGTATTATGGTTTGAGATGCCCTATGTAAGAGTATGGTTGATGAGAACCATCACGATGTTTTATTTACTTGCCAATGATATAAGGCAAGTCTTGAGTAAATGATTTCATATTTTGAGATTCATGGTTTATGAGGAACCATCACGATGTTTTCACTTGTCGATGAGATGAATATTTTCACTTGTCAATGAGATGAGACAAGTTATGATGTTATTTAATACTTGTCGATGAGATGAGATGAGCATGTTGTCTCTTTATCACTCGCCAATGAGATGAGGCGAGATATGATTTCCGAGTTTTATGATGTTCTTAGCGTGGCATCGACTAGCCGTTAGTAAACCGCTAAGTGCGAATGTGTGGTATAAGACACACGTTAACACTTTTCAGGTTTCTGTCCGTTAGTTTGTGACACATTCATGATGTTTACCTAATAGCACTGCTTTGAGAGGTGTTAGCGACCTTGTCATTGGGACGAACTGCTTTGGGAGGTGTTAGCGACCTTGTTAGGGCTGACAAAACGGCTTGGAAAGGTGTCAGCGACCTTGTCATGGGGAGGAATTGCTTTGAGAGGTGTTTGTGACCTTGTCTGAGGCTTCGGCCATTTGTGTTTAGTACGTGCAACATTATTTCGGCATTGCAATCAGGTATTTGGCCAATCCGGGTTTTTTGGGTTTTCTATTTTATTATGATTTTGCCATTTTAAGATGTTTTATTACATCGGTGGTCTAGTGCTATATGAGATGTTATATATATGGTGATTTCATTTATGATGTTTTGAAATCTTAACGAGTTCCTTGAGTTATGAATTTGGATGATTTCATGATTTTATAGGATATTCTGGGTTTTTCCATTCTAGGAGTTGAGATTTAGATTTATATACATTCATACCGAGGAGATGAGGTATAATTGAATTTGTAGATTCTTCTATATTTGAGTTTCGAATCGTCCTATTCGAGAATGTATTATGTTTGCCATTTGGAGAGAGTTTGTATTGATGTTTCTCCTTTTGAGGAGATATGGTTCATGGAAACCATGTAGATATTTTGAGATGTCGCCGATGATATGAGGCGAATGTTTATATTATTTGAGTATTATTATTGAATTTACCTCTTTTGAGGACTTTGTATAATTAAGTGACATTAATTCATTTAATTCATGGGTTATATTCTTTCTGTTGCCTCTTCTCATTCAAAAAGAATTACCACCTTGTATCTTATGCTTCATATTATCGTCTATCCTGATTAACCGATTGTTTTAGCTAGACTGACCCGTGTATTTTGTACCCGGGTCAGACCGAGCTTTTTTAGGTTAGCTATCAGTTACAGGACTTAGCTTTGATGCATCTGCTTAGATACCAGCCTAGCACTTTTGTGTAGTTTATATTTCTTTCCGCTTGACTATGATATGTATTTGATTAGATGTATATAGTGTGGTCTTTGTACCACTTTTGTGTATCAGTTTGTGTCATACTGGGATGTATCTGTGTATATGTATGATGATTACTGTTCAGTGATGTGATAGGCATTCTGTTATTGTATTCTTTTCTGATAGATCCATTAGCCATATATAGTTTTGCATTAAGCATTTATTGGATATGTCGATCCACTTGAAATAGAAAAATATATAGAGCATCTATCAACGTATGTAGTAGATGTTTAAGACAAGGTTATAGATGGTCACTCCTAACCAGCCCCGTTCTCTGCATTAACAGACAGAATTACCGAGTAATTCTCTTTACTAATATGGGTCTCGGAGTGGGACATCACAGTATGGTATCAGAGCTGTGGTCAGAACAAAGTAGAATAAACACAGAACAACACGTATATCATGATACATCGAAGTACAATACGAGTGAATCATTGTCCCTTACTCGAGCTTGTTTTCGAATCGAGCCTTGTTTCTTTTTCGAATTTTGGTATTGTTGAGATGGAATATGTCTAGGAATATAGATATATTGTATTTCGTAGTATTCCATAGTAGAGTTTGATGTCATCTTATCTCAAATCACTACAAGAAATTTTATTTTTAGCGGCGCACAAAAAACGCTACCAAAACTTATGGTAGCGTTTTGATAAACGCCGTGATAAAGCCGGCAACTAAAAATCCATGATTTTTAGTTGCATTTATTTCAGTGCCACTATAAATCCTTTTATTGCAGCGTTTCTCAAACGCCACCATAAATCTTTTTGTAGCGTTTTAAAAAGGCCACCAAAAGATTTTTTGGCGCTACCAATAGAGTTTCCAACTTTACTCCTGCTTTACGGTTGCGTTTACTCAACGCAGTATATGTATTTCTGTAGCGTTTTTGAAACGCTACTAAAAGTTGTTGATCATTTTGCACCATTTTTTCATGCTATTATTTCCTGTTGATAGTCTATTTTTTTCTACTATATCAATCAACAATCACTTACATAATCATCATATTCAAACAATTAAAAAAACATATTAATCATATAATCAAATAAGATATCCATAACAATTCTAGTACAATAGTTATTTGATAAAATGATCAAACTCATATGCAATAACCATTCGTATACAAACTTACACACCTAGTACTAATAAAATGTTATACCAAACTGGTGCTAACAAAACGCTTGATTACCCATAATTCTTTGTTGCATGCACAAGTGAAAGCTAGCATCACAAAAGTTCAACCTTGCTCTCTTTGGAAATCCAATGCCTACACAAGTGAAAGCACAACATATAGTCAAACAATTATGTTAATTCGTAGGACTTCAAATCTAATATCAAATATCTACAACATTGTACGAGTATATCATATTATAAATAATGTTATATAAATAACAAAGTTATAAATGAAATGAAATAAATAAAGGCCAATCTTACAGTTATATATAAAATGTTATTAAATTAGTTATATTATTATTATTTATAAATTTTAGTTAATTTAAACTTGGTTAATTTTATAAAACTTGTTTAATTTTAACAAAGCATAGTTAATTTTTATTAACTTAATTTATTATTATTCAAACTCGGTTAACTTAATTATATTATTATTATTATTATTATTATTATTATTATGAACTTAGTTAAAATTTATAAACTAAGTTAGTTTATCATCATCGTCTTTATTTATAAATCTTTGTTAAATTAGTTATATTATTATTATTTATAAAATTTAGTAAACTTAAACTTAGTTAATTTTTATTAACTTGGTTAACTTAGTTAATTTATTATTATTATTACTAAAACTCGGTTAATTTAATTATATTATTATTATTATTATAAACTTTGTTAATTTTTATAAACATAGTTAATTCATCATCATCATCATAATCATTGTCATTATTTATAGAACTTTGTTAAATTAGTTATATTATTATTTATAAAATTTAGTTAGCTTAAACTTGACTAGTTTTATAAAACTTGTTTAATTTTAAGAAAACTTAGTTAATTTTAATTAACTTGGTTAGCTTAATTAATTTATTATTATTATTATTATTATTATTATTATTATTATTATTATTACCATCATCATCAAAACAAGGTTAATTTAGTTGTAATATTATTATTAGTATTATTATTATTAATACAAACTTGGTTAATTTTATAAACTTAGTTAATTCATCATCGTTGGCATCATTATTATTTATAAAACTTTGTTAAATTAGTTATCGTATTATTATTTATAAAATTTTGTTAACATAAAATTAGTTATATTATTATTATAAACTTAGTTAATTTATATAAACTTGGTTAATTCATCATCATCATCATTTATAAAACTATGTTAAATAAGTTATATTATTGTTATTTATAAATTTTAGTTAACTTAAACTTAGTTAATTTTATAAAAGTTATTTAATTTTCACAAAACTTAGTTATTTTTTATTAGCTTGGTTAATTTATTATTATTATTATTTTTAGTTTATTATTATTTCTCACTTACATGCCAATAGGTTTATTGAGCCAAATTTTGTGTAAAAAGAACATGTAGTAAGGAATAAATGAAAGCAGTTGTCAAAATTTGATCAGTCTTTATTATTAATATTTACCTTTTCATACATGTGATTAAATAAATACTACACCATCAATTTTGCTCCCCTAACCTGAAATATGACAAATCAATCTAAATATTTTCATTCTTACTTCGGCTTCTTTTTAAAATAACAGTTTCATTAACTCTATTAAAGTGGTAAAAATTAACAATATCAATGTCTAATAAATATTTGCCCAGCTCTGTAACGAATAAAATGAGGAACGGGTACGTGGAAACTAGTGTACATATATTATCAAATTTATAGGCATTTGTTAGCTCTACCTATCTAATTGTTGTAATATAAATTTGATTCTCAATCGCAAAAGAATGTTAAAAAAGCTATCATTCTAAATCAATAAAAATTTCGTAATTATAAAAAGATCGTAACTTTCCATTGCACGACTTAAGAATAAAAATCAATAATAAAGAAGTTGATGGAGACTACCTCAAAATGGTCAATTGAAAACTATTACTGCACTGCTACCCGCAGCCTCGCCTGCCCCCATCAAAGTTAGATTAAAGCATGGAGCACCTATCACCTACATCAGAATATAATTGAAGTAAGGTGGTAGAAAAAATGTCAATACCATGCAACTAGACAATATGTGAACATCAAGTCAATTCAATATGTACTTGAAAAGTGTGATTTAGATTCCAACCTACTTGGAAACTGTTCTTAGCTCAATAGCTTGGGTGGTCCCTGTTTTTAGTGTTTCAGTACATTTCGATGGCTACCAAATTTCGTGTTTCAGTACATTTTGGAGAAACAATAAATAGTTGAGCTCTATGAACTAGTGCCAGCTAAAAACGTGTCAAATCGATCGATTATATGGTTATATAGGTTTCTAATATTGGATCGGAATACGTTGATAGTAGCACGTTAATTTGTTGGTTCCTATTGATATCGCCTTTTGTTTAATGAAAAACAAATCCCTATCTAGTTGATCATTATTTAGTTTTTCTTAGCCTGATTTTATTATTTATCCTCAACTTTCTAAAGTAAATTTGGAATATTCTTTAGTTTATTGAAGTTTGTAGGCACAATCTGTTATTTGTCTATGTTGCAGTCCATATACAATAGGAGGACTTTCAGTTGGAGAGAAGCAATTTATAGAAGGTAGAATTGCCCAAGATATATGAACAGATGGCAGACAAAGGCGTGACTTTCGTCCAATTTCTGTTGAAACTGGAGTCATCCAACCTTTGATTGCTTGTATGATCATTGTAATTATTTTGGCCTACATCAGTTTGCTTCCATTATTTTCCAGCTTTATGTGGCATCAATATTTATATGTGCCACTTTTATCTGGACAAGGCAAAAAAGACAAAAATAACAACTTAATCAGTGCTTTTGGGAAAACATCATGCAGGAAAATGGTTCAGCTCGAGTTAAATTAGGTGCAACAGATGTTATTGCCAGTGTGAGGATAATTAACATATTTTTAAAGATTATCTATCATTTTCAGTAATGTAAGTTTACAAAGATCAAATATTTGCATAGTTAATATTAACTCTTTTAATTTTATCTTCAAATTTAGGCTAGACTTGGAAGACCGAGCTCTCTTCATCCCGACAAAGGCAAAGTCGCTATATTTGTCGATTGCAGCCCCACTGCAGCTCCTATGTTTGAGGTTAGCATGTCTAGCACTATTGTCATTGCTCTTTGTTTTTTTCCTCAATGATTATGAGTAAAAGATTATATTAACTGATTATAAATCGTATGAGGAATCTTTTAGTTATAGCACAAAAAAATAAAAATGTGATGACAGGAAGCATACAATTTTCAATCTGCTACTTGGTATTGGTAGCAAACACACCACTCTTTATTAGCTAAACTAGGTTAATCAAGTTTTTATGTTTCTCACTCTATAAGCAACTTTGTTACACACCATCACGCTAATTGCTCTTATGCTCTCTTTGAGGCATTTTACCTCTTTAGTTATAGAACTCAATATACTGGTACATACCTAAAACCCTTTATCTGGTTTAAAATCCTTAGTCTTTGTGATACACTACTTTGTACTGCCATACATGATGTGTATGTAAATGTGCATATTTTTACCATCATATTTAATCTATTTAAATTAAATAAACGATCATATTAGGTATTTTAATTTGTTTTAACCAAAATCCATATTAATTTCAAATTGTCACATATCCGTCTTTACATAGGGGCAAAATGGTCATTTGTGTGCATATATTTCTTTGAGAAAAATTAATTGGAAATTTACATATATTTATGTAGGAATTTGATGTCAAATAGGAGTGGTTTCATGAAGACACATGCATGCACGAAATGAATACAAAGGAATGAAGATGGAAATAATTCAAAGTGAAGAACATGGAGGACCCCACTTACCTACCTACTTTAATGTACAATTTAGAGACTAATGCACATGCATATGGAATTAATGGCTTCATGTGCACTTAAATAATGATTAGTAGAAGCTAATGATTACTTGGCCTCCACACTACCTCAAGGGAATTTTGGACATTCCCCAAATTATGGATTAGGGTTTCATGCTTGTATAAATAACCTATTATGTTCATGTAGCCTCTCCCTCTTGATTAGTTTCAGTTTAGAAAATAAATCAAAGCTATATTTCTTTCCATGGCTACTTAGCCATTTCTTCTCTTATGTAATTATTTTTTCTTTTTTATGCAATGTTAATTTTTGTTTCTTTTTAATTACATATTTATTTCCTTTTATGCAAGTAGTGTAGATTTTCCTTTATGCAATTAGAATAGTTTTTCATTTCACTTTGCTCTCTTCTTCTTTTCTTTTTCTTTCATGTTGCAAGCTATATTTGTCGTTTAGATAACAAATATGAGAGGCTAATCCCTTCAATTTAGGGGTAATGAAGCCTTTAATCATGTAGCTTCAATATTTTGATAATTATAGCTCTCTTTTTGTGCTTAATGACAATGCTTGAAGTGGTTTAATTTGTTGTTTTTGTTTTGAATTTGATAGCCTATATTGTTGACATCAAATAGGCTATGCTTAAACAATCACTAACACAAATGCCTCTCATCAAAATATGATTATGGCATAAGAAAGTGATTTGAAATTCAAATTTGATGGTCTACAATTCTAATCAATAGTTAATAGGCCATACTTAAAATAGATTTCATTTTCATTTTCTTTGTCAAGTTTCATGAAAGTTAGTAAGTGCTTTAAGGGTTGTTTTATAGTTTGATGGCTTATGTTGGCTAATCAATAGCACAAATATGCCATACTTATGATAAGCACATCAATTAAAGCACTAATGGCCATAAAAGAGAGATCATGATTTCATAGTGTTGAACTACATGATCTAGAGAGTGGATTTATTCTCTAAATTGTCACTTAACTCTTATATTTGCTTCTTTTTTCTTGTAGTTAGTTAATTCTCTAATTCTCTAGCTAAACTTTTTATCGACTTTGGTTTAATTTGATTGAATAGAATTTTAAAATCATCAATTCCCTGCGGATCGATCCGTATTCGCCACGTGCTACATTCGTACACCGTGCGCTTGCGGTTATTTTTATTTCTAAATTTTTAGACGGTTTTCTAATCCGATAGAATTTCCATCGATTAACAATACACTTATGTTGGACCTTAAACAGTTGGTTTTACTTCACTTGGTTATTGGTTCTGACAAATATGAATTTGTTTTCACTATACCAACTCACATAAAATTGGGCTTTAATATGCACTAGAAATGTGTTTGTGTTTAAAAGACTATAAATTTGAATCACAAAGTACGTACTTATAAAAAACACATTTTCTTTATCAATTTGTTTGTTTCAGCAAGATTGCAGTTTTGGACTGCACTTCCATGCTCATTTCACTACGCATTCATACCCACTTCACGACACTTCCATGTTCCAGCAAGATTCTAGGAAGTTTTGTATCACCCTCATTTTTTTGCAAAGCATTGTTGGATGTTTATTATCTTTACGCTACAGTCTTCAATATTTCATTTTAATTCTGAAGACTTTTCTTAAATATTGTATAGAAACCAAATGAGTTGGTATAGAATCCTATATCATCAATTTGGTAATTAGCAGACGTTTAGTATATTACAACCGTGGTCATCATGGAAATTTGTTCATTGCTTTTGATTTGAGTTAAAAATTAAAATTTATATAGAAATGTAAACATAAATAATGGAAGAAGAAAAGCATACCAGTAACATTTAATCTTATTGGGTAAGCTGAAAGACGACTGTACTTGGTCATGGACATATGTAACTTCGTCAATGGAGGAACAACAAGGACAAAATGTAAAGGTACCTTTTAGCAATACTGGTAAGCCAATGTCCATTGTAGATTTAACAACATAAGAGAACAATAATGCAGACTTTCTGCTAAGCCGAGCGTCCATTGCACTATAGATTTAACACCAATATTTTCTTCTCTTTTCTCACCACTTTGAAATTCAAAAAAACCTAATATTTTAGGCATTGCGTCCGTAATAGACGTGTTAAGCAAAGTGATAATACTTAGAATTTATTGTAATACTAAAATTTATAGGGCATTACATGAAAAATTGAAAGGCTATGATATTTCTAATATGAAAGCAAGCCATGAACAATTTATTACAAGTATTTGACATATAAATTTCATCAAGTCATCTACCATATGAAAAAGAACAACTAAATAATATATAAATAATTTTATGATCAGATAACGTAACTGCACCTAGAACAAAGCCCCACTTCACCAATAACTTTTTATTTTGAAGACAAAGTTAAACTTTGATATATTGAAGCTACCATAGTACCACATTGTTCGTAATTCGGTAATTCTCTCTATACCACCATCAAAATTTTACTCAGCACATCCTATTATGAACTTTAATGTTTTACCAAATGAGATTGTTGCATCATCTATGAACTATTACTTAATTTGCATCTACCAGACATATAACCACAAACCTATTCCAAACATGATTGAGTTCCACCTTACCTCCACCATAATGTAGAAATATTCCCTATGAATTAAGTAGTTGTCAAGTAATAAAATAGATAAATTCAAAAATAAATAGCCAATTAATGAGTGGTCTTAAAATTATTCTATATCATGCATTTTCAGACTGACAGACTTCATGAAAAAGCCTTTACGTCGTAACATAATCAGGAAAAACATAAAATAGACCGGAAAAATGAAAATAATCACAAACCAGGTGGAATAGAATCGTCAAAAACTATCCATATGCTTATACCAAACTTGAATCATCCATGGAGAATATAATATCATTCACATCCCGACAAATCCGATGATTGAACTCATAAGCTTGAGCAAAGATTACAGGCAGCTCCTCATCAATCTCCCCATCGATCCCTTTTCTCTGCTTACCTGTTTGAATCGAAGAGCAATTAAATAGTTAAAACATAGACATGTTGTTAATTTATCAATATTATGGATTTTCATTACAAAATTAAAAGAGGATTTTTCTTCTATAACCTTTTAGTAAGAAATGGATCAAGGAAGAAAATATGGTGGGTGAAGGAGTCTCTTCTGAAGATAAAAGGATGAATTTGGGTGATTCACGAAGAATCGTGCTAAAGTACAAAACCAGTCCGTGCTCCATCTTTTGTCTAACGAAGGGAGAAGCTTTCATGGGTGGCAGTCGATGGCGGAGGAACAACCGATGAATTTGGATTTATGATTTAAGGTTGCTTATTTTAGAGAGAAAGTAAAATAAATTTTAAGCGGTAGATGAAAATAAAAGAGGGAGGAAGAGCTTTTGTGCGGCCATAAAAAAATTAAGTCCCACCTTAAATTTTTGTTCCCTCTATTGGTTAAACTTAGATAAACGCTATTTCATAAAATATTGGCTGCATTTAAATAACTTTTTGATTGCACTTGATAATAAAAGCCACAATAAATGCAACTAAAAATGCTTTTTCTTATAGTGAATAAAGTCTTATTTGGGATTATTCTATTCTTATTTTTGTCGATACGAGTGAGTACGTATCGATGGAGTTGATTGATTTCTTTGTGCATTCTTGTTGCATACCTTTGAGGATTGTGAATCCTATTGAAGGGATCCACAACGATTGGCTTGTTGTGAGCATTCAAAGTTTTCTATTTGTTGCTGCTTTAGTGAGTATTTACTTGTTACTCACTATCTTATAATGTATCTGATTTGAGATAGATTGACTTATTTGATGTTAAGTCCAATCCTTTTGTTGTTATAGAATCCTATATTTATTTAGGCATTCTAATTTGATTGATTTATTGTTTCTATTACTTTGGAATGTTAATGATGATTCCGAAGTTTCTGTATTCACTCTTGAGCATCGAGATGTTGATGATATATCTCAAATTGTAGTCAAGGTCACTTTGTTGAGTTTTGTGAGTCCGTTTGGATTTGACATCCAATCGGGTAATCGAGTGTTGAGGTAACCTTATTCCTGGCTCTTAGCTCTTCATTTATCCTTTTACGAGGATATCCACTAAGGAATGAGGTGAGTTTCTAGATTGTTCGAGTTTGATTGAGTTTATCATTCATCTTTGTTTGAGTGTTCTTTTCAGATACTCAATCAATGTTATACTTTGTGGCATTACCCGTTTGAAGTAGTTTCGTGGATTGTGTGCTTCTTTTCCTTCGAGAAGAATATCTTACTTATCCTGCATCGTGATGATTTTTAGGAGTGGCTCGTGACATCGTAAGATTGACGAAAACTCTATCTCCTTCTGATGATTTTGAGAATCGAGTATTCTGGGAATATCTCGATGCATTCTCTTAATGCTCTTTGGTTCGAGTTTTGAAGCTATATAAATATGAGTTTTGTAGAGAAATTTGATCTTTGAGATATAAAAAAAATCAAAGAATGTTTTGAGAATATATTTACATGAGAGTATTTCTTTTGTAGAAATAATTTGAGAGTGTTGGGTTGTCCATTAAGTAGTTAAGAGTTCTAGTGATACGTCTGATCAACGTTATCGATAAAAATCTCCTAAATGCTATGATGAGGCAATCAAACACGATGGTTTGTGTTTTAAAAAAATTGAGATTTTGAAAATAAAATTTTGAGATTATAAATTAAATTTAATTTTGAATGGTAATTGTAGCCATTGATTTTAGAGACGAGTAACAGAGTGGCAAGGCAATTTTGATCGTTCAATCAACTCTGCAGCCAATGGGCATTTCTATTTATTAAAGATTCAATGGCGAGGCAATGCCATTTATTTATTTATTTATTTTGAAATTATAAAGATGAGAATATGTAAAAATATTCTTGAGCTATGCCGCGAAAGTATATTTTGAGATTTTAGAATCTATATTATATACATCGAAGTTTAAGAGAAGAGTTATAAGAGGATTTGAAGATTGTTTTTAAACTATTTAAGTGGTTTAGTAAAAAGAGTAAAGAGAATGTAAACCCTTAATTTATTTTGAGGAATATTATTATGGATTTACAAAATTCTTTGGAAATTAATTTTGAAGTAAGAGAAGAAATTTGGACTTTTATTTTGAGTTTTATATTACTTACTAAGTAATATAGTAAAGAGTTCGAAAATTTTCTACTGTTGAAAACTGAGATTTAAGATTTAAAAGATGTTGAGAAAAAAAATTCTAAATATCTTGGATTGAAAAGTAATTTGAGCTTATATTCTTGTTCTTGAGTTCACTCTATTCTTGTGTTATTATTAACGACGTGCATTTTCACGGTCGTTCGAGTTTGGTGGCCTCGTGAGAAGCCATTTTGTGTGATTTATCTATCTTGTCTATTGAGTCTATCCTTGTTGTGAGGATGTTCTTTTCGTATAATTATCCGAAAAATTGAGTTGATGATCATTTTTGTTGCTTAGAGTTCATGTTTGAATGGGTTTGATCCCGATTCTATTCGTAGAGTTTTGATAAATCTATCTTATTTGATAGATTATTTGTTGAGCTTTTTATTGAGTATTGATTTGAAGATGGGATATCTTCGAAATTCTTTTGAGTTGCTTGGAAAATTCGATGGTTGCCAATCACTATATTAGCATATGATGGACCATTGGATTAACCAAGGGAGTTTTTCTTATTTCTCTTTACCATTCTATGTTGAGAGTATGAATGGATTGAGTTTTGAGCTTGTCTATCACCTTTTTTGATTGAATTTTTATGTTGTTTACAACTCTTTTTCTAGAAAATTGCGAGGACGCAATTTTTGTAGGAGGGGAGTCTGTACCAACCCTGGTTTTAGCGATTACTTGAGAATATTAAATTATAACATCAGTTATAATTTAATAGCGCGAATTAATAATAAATGAGGAATTTAAATTGTTTATTAGGAATAAACAATGTATTTGAGAATAAAAATTAGAAAATAGAGTTTTGGAAACTTTTTAAGATGGTTTAAGATAATAAAATGAGGAAAATGTGTTTTATTTAGAGTTGATGCAATAATTTTGTTAATTATTGCTATTTACTTCTTTTAATGATTTTTTTAAAAAAGTAATTAATTTTAAGATGAGATATATTTAAAATAATGATCGAATTGAGTTTAAATATATAATTTAAGTGTATAATTATATTTGAAATGGGTTCTAAATTTTATTACACACAAATGTGATTTTTATGTAATTTATAATGTTAATTACAATGAGATTTGTAATTAAAGATATAAATTTGTTATTTACTTTAAAATAAAGAAATATGTTAATAAAATATTTTAAAAATATAAAATAATCTTTTATTTTGAGTGTAAAACATTTTATTATCATGAATATAAAGTTTTATAATTTTTAGAGATGAAATTCAGCTTTAATTCATAATTTGATTTGTGAGAAAACATTGTTAATATGTTATTAGTGGCTAAATTATGAAGTTAAGCTAATTTTCTTTTAGTTTGGACCTTAGCCCATTAAGTAAACCTAACTTAGCATGCTAACCTAAGAGGTGAGAATGAGAAAATAAAACCTGTACGTACATTTTCCCACTTTCTTCCTCAAGTTTCCAAAACACGGAATAATGGCTGAAACATTTTCCTCTTCAAATCTTATGAAAAATCCATCAAATTAAAAGAAAAATTGATGATTTAAAATGAGATTCTAAACTCCAAACTCAGGTAATCACTTTCTAAAACCCTCTCCATGTCAAAATTTGATTTACAGTTATATTTGTTAATTTTTCTTCTCTATTTGGTTTGCATATTTCTTTCTTAAGTTCTATCAGGTTGTAGAAGCTCTGTACATGGGTAAAGCTTGGGTCTTTGGATCTAATTCAACGTTTGGCTAAATCTTCGCAGCAAGATGAGTAATCTCACTCATGCTAGCTGTAAAAAATCTTGCTTATTCATGTTTAGTGTAAAATTGGATGTTTGGAGCTATGAAAATCAAGTTTTGATCATATTTTGTGCTCAATCCAAAAACTGAATTTTGTTCATCCTTGAAGCCGAAACGAATTGGACCATAAAATTTTCATTTATTAACCAATTAGATAATTTTAGATGTTTTTGAAAGCTTAGATTATGCTACAAGTTTTATGTTTTGAGTTTTCCAAAATTTTGATGTTTGCTTGCTCAAAATTATGCTTGTTTGAAGCTGTTTCAAGAGCAAATTGACAGCAACAACAATCACAAGCCTTAGAAGAGTTTTAGCCATAAGTTATTCGTTTCTTATCCGATTTAGGTCAAAATTCTTTTTGGAAACTAGATTCAACAAGGAATAATTTCTCTTCAGGTTACATTTCGATATTTTACCATTTGATTGACCTGAAATAGATTTTAAAATAGAATTATAGTTCTGTTTTTGACAGAATTTCCTGAGTTTGAATCTGATATTGTTTGAGCTATATCTTTCTCGTTTTTAATCAAAATTGGACACAAATCATGTATTACAACTTTCTTTTATTGAGTTTTCTATACTTTTGAGGTTAGCTATGTCAAAATTGAATTTTTTTACTGTTGTCCCGAGAGCAAAACTAATATTTGATCTGTGTTTGAAACTAAAACGAAATTGGCCATAATTTATTCGTTTATTAATCGAATTTGATAATTTTTGATGTTCTAGAAAGCTTAGATCATGTGTTACAAGTTTCATATTTTGTGTTTCCTGAAATTTTGGTTTTTTCTTGGTCAAAACTATGTTTGTTTGGCGCTGTTACGAGAGCAAAACGACAACAATAACAATTATTGACCTGAGGAGTGTATTAGCTTATTTTTGTTCTCATTCTTATTCGATTTTGATGATTGTTTTTGAGATGTTTTGAGAGCTATGATGCCTATTAATAGGCTAGCTACATTTGTAGAATTTTAAATTCAAATTTGAATTGATTTTGGGTTAAATTTGAATTGAATTTGTATTGAACTCAAGTTATCAGTTTTGAGTTATCTTTCTTGTATTTCATTGTTTTCGAGCACGGTTTCACTAAACCATTTTGAAGTGATTTTTGAAATAAATGCATTTCAAATTATTATTATATAGTATTTTAAAATTATTTTTTTCTAATATAAAAATCTATTTATTTCCTATAATAAAGGAATTTCAAATATTGGTTTTATTAATCTTGTTGGAAAATAGGTTTTAGAAGCTTATTTTCTCTAGTAAACTATTTTGTATATAAAACATTCACTTTTACACTATTCAAACGTATGAGAAAGTGAATTAAACGATTTAGTCAAACACATGGTATGGGACATGTGTGTTTACTATTCGGTTAATTCCAGACTTATACGATCAAAGCTATTTGAGATTAATGATTCTGAGATGTTTTTCCATTTTATGGCATATTTTGAGTTTTATAATTCCCATTTATTGGAATGATTTAAGATGACCAAGATTTGGCAAGTATTATGGTTTGAGATCTCCTATGTAGGAGTATGGTCGATGAGAACCATCACGATGTTTTATTCACTTGCCAATGATATAAGGCAAGTCTTGAGTAAATGATTTCATATTTTGAAATTTATGGTTTATGAGGAACCATCACGATGTTTTCACTTGTTGATGAGATGAATGTTTTCACTTGTCGATGAGACGAGACAAGTTATGATGCCATTTAATACTTGTCGATGAGATGAGTGAAGTATGTTGTCTCTTTATCAATCGCCAATGAGACGAGGCGAGATACGATTTTTTGAGTTTTATGATGTTCCTAGCGTGGCATCGACCAGTGGTTAGTAAACCGCTAAGTGCGAACGTGTGGTATGGGGCACACGTTAACACTTTTTAGGTTCCTGTCCGTGAGTTTGTGACACATTCACAATGTTTACCTAACAGAACTGCTTTGGGAGGTGTTAACGACCTTGCCATTGAGACGAACTGCTTTGGGAGGTGTTATCGACCTTGTTAGGACAGACAAAACGGCTTGGAAAGGTGTCGGCGACCTTGTCATGAGGATGAACTGCTTTAAGAGGTGTTAGCGATCTTGTCTAAGGCTTCGGCCGTCTGAGTTTAGCACGTGCAGCATTACTTCGGCACTGCAATCGGGGATTTGGCCAATCCGAGTTTTCTGAGTTTTCTATTTTATTATGATTTCACCATTTTTAGATGTTTTATTACATCGATAGCCTAGTGCTATATGAGATGTTATATATATGGTGATTTCATATATGATATTTTGAACTCTTATCGAGTTCCTTGAGTTATGAATTTGGATGATTTCATGATTTTATAGGATATTCTGGGTTTTGCCATTCTAGGAGTTGAGATTTAGATTTATATACATTCATACCGAGGAGATGAGGTATAATTGAACGTGGAGATTCTTCTATATTTGACTTTTGAATCGTCCTATTTGAGAATGTATTATGTTTGCCATTTGGCGAGAGTTTGTATCGATGTTTTTCCTTTTGAGGAGATATGGTTCATGGAAACCATGTAGACATTTTGGGATGTCACCGATGATATAAGGCGAATGTTTATATTATTTGAGTATTATTATTGAATTTACCTCTTTTGAGGACTTTGTATAATTAAGTGACATTAGTTCACTTAATTCATGGGTTGTATTCTTTTTGTTGCCTCTTCTCATTCAAAAAGAATTACCACCTTTTATCTTATGCTTCATATTATCGTCTACCCTCATTAAATGATTGTTTTAGCTAGACTGACCCGTCACTACTACAAAACAGGCCATTTGCATCGGTTGTTTACCCCCCTTTTGCATCAATTCAACAAACGATGCATATGCAACCGATGCAACAGGCTTAACACTTTTGCATCAGTTCTGAAACCGATGCAAAAAGGTCCTTTTTGCATCGGTTGTTATTAACAACTGATGCAAAATATCGTGGTTAGTTGCTTGGACACAGCCCCCATGTTGCATCGGTTGTAATGAAAACCGATGCAACAAAGGAACTTGTTGCATAGGTTGTTGTTGAAAACCAATGCAAAAAAGCCATTCTCAGAAACCATTATTACAGTTTCAAATAGACTATATATATTATTGATTATAACAAACAATTATTGCATACAATATTACAATCATTCAAAATTAAATTTGATGGCAAATACATAATCAGATTTAATAATTCTACAAAAGAATGAAAAACAATATTTTCAGTATATCACTGTCATACATACATACAACCACATTGCTTCCCACCTCTGCCATATACAACACTTCCATATCATAACAGCTACAACTTCAAAAACAACTGCCTCCCCTTCATTCAATTCACCCACATCTTGCCTTACTGCTCATCTGCCCACCAACACTGATACAACAGAAGCCACAACTCTATCACCATCCACTTGACTATTGCAAACCTTACATCAACCTTCCGACAGTTCTACAAACATCACCAACAACCTACACTTTGCCATTATTGCCTACAACCTCACAGTGCACATTGGCAATTACTGCCTTCACACCTGTACATTAACATAATATCATATACCACCTCAAACCATCTCCTCACTGGCCATCTGACCATCTGCTGCCTGACAACATCATACATCCACCACTGAACCACCACACTTCAACCCTCCATTTAGCATACACTTTAGCCCTTCAACCTGCTGCACCCTCATCTGTGCATATCATAACTTACCCACCTCACTGCTACTATAATAGCCATCACAAATCTCCACCCACACTTACTGCCATACTTCCTTCAACTCCAATATCAAACCACCACTGTACTCCAAGCATACACCTTCTGCCTATAACCATCTCTGTTCATCAACATAACCATCATTAACTGACATTGTCACAACCAGAAACAACAACCAACGACAACCAGAACATCATACCATCATACCAAACATTAACATATCAACCAGGACCATCTCATATCTCCTCCATCTGGACAATGCAGCTACCATAACATACATCGACAACCATCAACTGTCCACAAGCTCTAACCAAACACTGCCTTCCTTTGCTTGCACACTTGCTACTGTCAACAATATATACTCGCCTGAACTCCCACTCCATCACCTATCTGCCAGTGTCACCATCTCCCCTCAACATCACACCCCACTGCCCAGTGTCAAACATGCCACCCTATTATAGTTTCAACAAAAAACATCATACTGCTGCAAAATAAAAACATCAGGCAACTGATCGCCTGCAACAGCAACCCACCTGAACCAGTTTGCATCTCCTCCTTGACTCCGCCGTAACCCACAAACACCACCAATCGAATCGAACATCAAACTCACCCAAGTCGACAATTGAATTGAACTTGCAACTATGAATTCTTCGATTGCAAAAGCATAGACCATTTCAGAAATGCATGGTTCAAGTCAAGCAATATAACTGGCATATGCAATCCAGATTCTAAAGTATATCATTTTGGCATCTATGCTGATGCAGTCAGCAAAAGCATCACTTCCTCACCATTCTTCCAGAAGTATTTTTATTGTTTTTGGTAGGGACTTAAGAACTTGAGGTAATGGTCGATATTACATACCTCGCCGAATTTTTTGAATTTTGAAACCCGTTTGTTGTATGCTAATGAAATAAATTTTTGCAGCTCTCTGGGACAGGATTTTGAAACCAGCACATACGTTGGTGAAAACTTGTTCGCGATTGTCCTAGCAATTCTTGGGTTGGTTCTGTTTGGACTACTCATTGGAAACATGCAAGTCAGTTCCTGTATTAATAACGATGCAAATCAATTAGGCATTATAACATTCATAACGCTAACTAAACCTGTTGAATAAATACGACAGTAATGTTTACAATCAACTGCTACAAGATTAGAAGAATGGAGAACCAAGAGAACCGAAACAGAGAGATGGATGAGTCACAAACAGCTTCCATTAGAGCTAAAGCAATGTATTAGAAGGTGTGATCAGTACAAGTGGGTAGCAACACAAGGAGTGGACGAAGAAGCCTTGCTTAGAGGACTTCCTTTGGATCTTCGTAGAGATATTAAACGTCATCTCTGCCTAGACCTTGTTCGCAAAGTGAGTATTCGCTTCTTTCTATTTTCCCCCCTTCTTCTTTTGAATTTTTGCTTTCAATTCTTGATTCAAACTGCATCCCTCAGTTTTACAATAATAACATAGTGAATGATAAAGTTACCTCTATCAACATATGAAATTTTATATATCTAATACAGGTTCACATCAAGAGTTTTTTTTTGCATGCTTTGGTCGAAGCAAAAAATAAAATAAAAATAGCAATAAAAATAAAATAAAATAAAATAAATCAGGAAAAGAAAATGCAATAACACGGAGGTGCTAATTTAGAATTGCAACGTGTTTCCTCAACACTCTAGCAATTTGAGTATTATTTCCACTTGACCCAATAAAGTCAAGCAAGATAATGGAAGACTATAGTATAAAAGGCGAAACTTCGGTTGTAACTACATTTTATCTAAAAGAGTTACTGTCGCAGTATTGGAATATTTTTTCTTTCTGTTCTATATAATTTTGCATCTTTAGAGTACATATGGATACGAGGAAGAAGATGTAAGCGCTATAATCATCCAATGGAAAATTAGGCTTTCATTTTTGGGTAAATATTCAGTAAATAGAAAGATGAAGACTTAGTGAAGCATCGTTGATCGTGGTGTTTGAACTATGGAACACGATTCGAACTAGATTTTTTTTACTGTCTAAAAGATACATTAACATAACTTGAACTATGATAAATTTGTATGCCAAAAACATTTTTTTTAAAAATTCAATTTTGCGAATTCGATGTTCACATACAACTTCTTTTATGTGCGATCATTTTCATTTTATTTTTGAATTTATCTCCCGAATCCACCTTAGGCTTCATTTTAAATCTGATTTTTTATTTTTGATCTTTTTTATTTTTAATTTAATTTATTTTCATTTGTACAAGTATCCTATTGCTTAGTTTCTTGGTTCATTTTGAGAAAAACAGTTTAAAAAAATCAAAAGAAGACAAGTATACAAATTCATCTATAATTATATCTTAAAAGGTTTATTTTTAGGTTTACAGTCTTACATGCTTGGTAACAAAGTCATCCTTAACTTTCTTGCTCATAGAGTTTATGAATTTTAGTTTTCACTTTAATATCTAGTGCCAAATTTGCATTTTCAAGAATAGAGATAACTCTTATAAGAACACATCTGTCAACCTTAGTTTCGTTAAACCCGCATATTTAAGGATTGAAATAAGTGCATTTCTATTGGATTTCCAATTTATTTTTTATACTTCAAGTTTTAGGTTACATTGATTATTATCTAAGGAAGGAGTAAAAAAAGGTACTGTAACTTTAATTATTCAGGTAAGCCCTTACGTTTTTTCTCTTCAGAGTTATGTATGACCATACTACCATCTGATATATAGCCTGTTACACCGGCAAACATCCCCTTACCTAACTGTTGCTTGATAAACTTCATACAACTACTGTGCCGCCACCAACTTCTTGCTGCCATTCCTACTACCCTACCGCCCTGCCTTCGTCAGCTCATCACACTTCCTCTGACCAACATACACTCAATCTCACCAGATCACTCCATATCCACATACACTGACTGCAACTACTCGAACCAACACTCAATCATCTACCTGAAACTATACAGCAAACCTCCAACTGCAACGGTGTTGTTGCCATTAGCATGTGCATTTCTGCTACTACACCAAATCTCCACCATAATCAACATTAATCTTCATAACAAACTAACAACTACAATAGCCTTCAACAAACTTTATCCCATTCAAACACTTCAACATTTCCAAAACCACTGACATACATAACAACTTACTGCTGCAAACCTTCTCCATTCAAACAACTATCACTACAACCGAACTTCAATCCCTAAACATCTGCCGTCGCCAACCCACAGCCTCCTTCCGCAACCAGTGTCCACAACTGCAACATTCTCCAACATCCTCACAACTGCACAACCTATCTTCACCATAGCCTCTGATATCACAACTGCACAAATGCACAAAATTCTCCAACAAACCATCAAACTGTTCTAAACTGCCGACAGCCTACTACTATAACAAACTCATTGCCTAATACACACCCTCCTCCTACCAAACATCAACCTACAATCGAACTTCTATCACCTTGCCAAACATCCTACTAAACATCCTCCTACCAAACATCAACCTACAATCGAACTTCTATCACCTTGCCAAACAACCTACCGAACATCCTCTTTTGTTTAGACAATGTCATCCTTAAAGTTCACTTTTCATCATAATCGACCTTCTATCATAAAAGCATGGACCATCAGCAAGCATTTTATCATAATCCTCTTTTTTTTTACCATGTAAGACATATTGTCTTTGGAAATTCCCCCCTCCGGTTTCCAAGTGCTCATTATATATGCTTTGAAATAATGGTAATACAGTTTAGGACCCATGACATAGAGCACTATAGAGTTTTTACAATTTTCTCTTGCATCTTCAATAATTTTGGTGGACATTTTTGCACATTGAGGTTATTTAAATTATTTTGTAGGAAATAGGTTATAGGAGAAAAAGAAGCTGAATCCTTTGCGACAAGTGTGCTCCATATCTTACTGATTTGATTTCTGGCGAGCTAGGATTTGAATCATCCTATTTTAAAGAATCGTCTATGTTTACTTGATCAGTGAATTTCACCCATACTTGTAATTATTATTTGCCATTTTAGCCTGGGTATTCATCCGCATTGATTTTTTGGAAGATACAGGGATAAAGTCATCCAACTAAGGGCAAGCCGACTTGGAATCAAGTCGAGAATCAGGGGGATCAGGGGTGTTATGAGGATGAGGAGTTGTAAAAATTCATCGGAGTTAAATTTATATCAAATCAAGAATTATACAAAAAAAACTGTTAAATATAATGACAAAGCAACCTTTTAAAACAAGTAATATATACTGTATGACAATGAGATAATCTAAATACAAGTAATTGTGTCATTGTCTGAAGAAGACCTCTTTGTCTTTAATAATTTTTTGCCGAAATAGTCTCTCTTACACTGAAGAATCTATGCTTACGTAGTTCTAGTATTTAAATAAAACAGATGACATGCCCAAAGAATTGGTTATGTTATAATGAGCATTAACTTCTGAAGACTTCAAAAATTCCAAGTATATCTTCATAATTTTCAAACTGAAAAGTAAGGATGGGATATGGATAAACATAAGCACAACTGTAGTCATAATTATATATATTTTGTCCCAGAATGGGAAATTTAAAGGAATATGGTCTAAAACTAAGTTGATATAACTAAACTATTCACATTTTTGTACACAATTCTATTTCAATGGTGAAGTGATATCAATAGCCTGTTACTAATAAACGCAAGGCAATATCACTTTTATATGATTACATTTGTTCATTTGTTGATGCTATGCACTGCCACTTGAGGCTTGCATTAAAGTTCTCACTATTGAACTAGAGTAATCAATCATTAATCTTGAAGTGGATGAAGCTCAACAAACAATAGACCAAAATTCAACAAATTAAGCTATGGGCAGTACTACTATAATACTATGATTTGAATAAGCCATAAATCCAAAATCTATCTTTTCCTAACAGTCATACTCAATACAACATAAATAGTAACTGAGAACTAGTATATATGAAAAATGTATATAGAGAAAGTTACCCGTTCTTTGTAACTACATCTCTAACAAATTTGACTTCCTTGACACAGCCACGCCAAAGTTCTTCCAGTGTGCATTCAAGATTCCTTTCATCAGGAGGCGGTTTCCTCCTAATCTGACCTGAGAAAGCTTTACGGTGCGCAGGAGAGTTGGAGGCAGCTGCTGTTGTGTCCCTTGAGTAATGGAATCCTTAAACTCATTTCCAGGAGCACTTCCATGATTACGTGTTTTATTCTGAAATATTAAATCATGAAAAAACGTCGATGCTCCTCTTTTGTCAAAGAATTTTTTAAAATTCCTCAATGGTGTGCTTGCATACTTGTGCAATGGATCGTCTTTCTTTTTCTCTGGTTTTTTTGTGTTCAAGTTCTTAAACTCATCTCGAAGTGCCTGGAAAAGTGAAAGTCATTTTGATATTATTAGTGTTTATGAATTAAGAATTTATGATAAAAAAATGCAAGTTAGAAAATTTTGATCCTTCTAAGTTCTTGTTAGATTTTTCATGATTGCCAACATACAATGATTATACCTCTTGACAACAATTCCAACACAACTGCATACAACTGCACAAGCCGACCTCACCAACCAGCAACAAAGCAACTCCGCAACAGCAACTACATACACCTCCACTTACAACCAATCACCCCCCTTCAAACCGTGCCTTCACTGTGTAACCAACCATTACAACAGACTTCCACACTTGCAAACAAAACTGCATCAACAACTATCTTACACTTCTTCACCAATACTTGAAAACAAATACTTGACTTCTGTGCATATCAAAACTGCAAAAAAATACCTGACTTCTGTGCATATCAAAACCATTCAGCAACCATATCCTCCGCATACAACTTCTGCACATTACATTCAACTGTTACTGCATAAACTCACTACTACTGATCAATCTATTTCAACTGCTGCTGCTACCCAAACCTCTTCTTCCCACCGCACACATCACCAGAACCACCCAACATCACCTGACCATCAACATCGCAAACAACCTCAACCACCATCTCTACTCTCTGACCAACTCACACAGCGCTCTACATCAAAACTCACCACAACATCGACCATCATCCTTTACCATTTCTCACTGCATAAAGCATCACAAAACCTTCCACTTCAAATTCTACCATCATCAAGTCACAGTCCAATTCGAAACCAAACAATTGCATAAAAAAACTACTTACCTTATAGCCTTCGCCTGCAACCTATGTGCAACCACAATCACAATTCACCCAAACTATCGACCTCGATTCGACCACCACAAACAAATCACCTACTGCAGTTCACTGACACACACGCGACCACTTCAATTACTGCTCGTTCAACTGTCTAATCACCAAAAACCACTAGAACCCATCACGACTGCCAAACCCCTACCCCAATCGCCAATCCTCCAATCGACCCAAATCGCACCAATCTCCATTGCCTCTCAAAAATCGACATTAACCACCCCCTTTCGATCCTGCAATCGATTCCATTTACTTCGCGGTGGGATCGAGAATTGAGAATTAGATTTCATGAATGAGTGTGTTCGCTGTTAATTTTTTTTGTGAATTGACTTCGCGAATTTGCTATTGATTTGAATTTCAAACGAGAATTTGCAATTGATTTGGATTTGAGAATTTTGTTTGTGAATTAGAGATGTTAGAGGTATTTGCGTGGCTGTGTTGATTAATGGGTTACGGGGGAAGTGGAGGTATAAATGAAAGCTAAGCGGGAAATGAAAAGTTAAGGAGAGGGAAAATGAAAGTTGGAGTAGCAAATCGATGGAAAATGAATGCAAACTAATGTAGTTGCATCGGTTGAATTTAAAACCGATGCGACTAAAACTATTTGCATGTACCAATTGCATCGGTTGTTGGTGACAACTGATGCAAATTAGATTCTTTATTACCTATTGCTTTTCACATATCAATTGCATCGGTTATTAAGATGGAACTGATGCAAATAGTTCTATTTGCATCAGTTTTTACTTCAACTGATGCAAATGAGGCGAAGCAATATGCACTTTTTGTACTAGTGCGTGTATTTTGTACTCGGGTCAGACCAAGTTTTTTTAGGTTAGCTATCGGTTACAAGACTTAGCTTTGATGCATCTACTTAGATATCAGCCTAGCACTTTTGTGTAGTTTATATTTCTTTCCGCTTAACTCTGATATGTATTTGATTAGATGTATATAGTGTGGTCTCTGTACCACTTTTTCGTATCAGTTTGTATCATACTGGGATGTATCTGTGTATATGTATTTATATATATATATGATGATTACTGTTCTGTGATGTGATATGCATTCTGTTATTGTATTATGTTTTGATAGATCCATTAGCCATCTATAGTTTTGCATTAAGCATTTATTGGATATGTCAATCCACTTGAAATAGGAAAATATATAGAGCATCTATCGACGTATGCAATAGATGTTTAAGATAAGATTATAGATGGTCGCTCCTAATCAGCCCCGTTCTCCACATTAATAGACAGAATTACCCAGTAATTCTCTTTATTAATGCGGGTCTCGGGGTGGGGCGTCACATATAATAAAGTGAAAACCAATGAAAAAGAAACTATGAGTAATAGGCAAGAAAAAGAAGTAGGAAATGAAATGATAGAGTCTTATAATTGAATATAATGAATTAAGTCTAATAATTGAATAAAATATATTAAGTCTGATAATTTAATGAAATGGATTAAGTTTGATAATTGAATAAAATGAATTAAGTTTCATAATTGAATAAAATGTAATGAGTTTGATAATTTAATGAAATGAATTAAGTTTGATAATTAATGAAATGAATTTAGTCTGATAATTGAATGAAATGGATTAAGTCTGATAAATAAATGAAATGGAATAGAAATCGAAGTTGAACTAATGAATGTAATAGCAATAATATTGATGACAGAAAATAAGAAGCAGTAAATGAATTTGATAAGTGAAAAATTAAACACATAGTAAAATGAAGACTTAAGGTCAAATATAAAAGATTTAGAGACAGTAAAGAAAATGTAAGAAGCATAAATGTAAATGAACATAAAATATGTATATACATAGCCTTGGATATGCATTTATGACGGGTGTGAATAAATATAAATTGATTATAGAGAATAGATGACTTAAGGTCATTAGACTGGATTAGGATGCTAGAAACATATCCAATCGATAAAACCCATGGAGAGTATACATTTGCGTATAGATGAAGGGATACCCTCAAGTCTGTGGGTGCTTAGAAAGGAACCTCTGTATTTGTAGGCAATGATCGGACCTTTTACGGATGGCGACTGCACCAAAACTAGTATTCTGCTTCAAATTTGTTAGAGGAGGGTATTTCCTTAATTTCACTAGGCAATCTAAATAGTGAACGGGTAGGACCAGACTTATGCAATAGGGCTCGCAAAGGCTGGCATGTGTAGGCACCAAAACAAGGGGTAGGAGTTGCATATTTAGCGAGCTCGACATCCATCCCCTGGGTCAACGGGAAGGACAAGATTACATCTAACTGTTCTTTTCCGCCTACCTGGACGGATTCAATTAGGTTATGCACCACTACAGTTGTTTGTTAGCTATTTGATAGGGCAAGGCTAGTTAACCCATACAGAGATTTCTTCAAAACACGAATGAGGTTAAGGTGTGTGGGGTCGGAAATCCAAGAGATATGAAGCATACAAAGGTGAAAATCCCTAAAGAATACAGGACCTTATGGATGTGAGGTCGTTGGTGTGCACTATATGATTTCCTTGAGTTATACGGTGATCATCATGTAGCGAGGTGATGAATCCTTACGTGGTGTTGAGGGATAGATACTAGTGGGGATAGTATCTAGGTCCATTAGTGGACGATGGGATATATATACATATATATAAATGTAGATATACATGGTGTGGATGGGAACAATTCGTATGCGGCGATGGAGTCACAGCGACTAATGATAAATCTAACATAATAAGAAATGGTGAACAATTGGCATAAAATTGTTATGTGTAAGATGTATAATTTCTCAGTCACCACAATGTTGTTCTGACCCCATCCTCATTACAGCCCATAGGATTTAGAAGGGCAGTGTACTGGTATTGTTTGGAGCGGTGGTCTGGCTAAGGCACTTGACATTTGAGGTGTTAATTCTAAGTCGGTGATTATTATGGTCTATTATATTTATTTATTTCCGCTTTGAGTTATTACCATTAATGCTCCGATATAGCTTCTCTTTTGCAAGATACCAAACTAACGATCCTTTTTTTAGTGGACTTGAGTTTTTGGGTGAGCGAAAATCTAGAGTGAAGGATGTTACATTAAGCACAACTATACCATAATATATATAGTTTGTGTATAGAGTTCGGTATGAATACGTACAAAGAATAAGTTTGAGGGGAATCAAAATCAATATAAAGTATGAGAATGAGATGCATATATTAAATTTTATTATAATACTTCAAATTAAAGTTTCTGAATAAATTATCTCCACTTCTTAGACTGGATTATCTTAGACTAAGTTAACTATTCATAAAGATAGGTAATATATATGCATGAAATTTTAGTATAATAGATATTATTCTTTATTTTTCCCTTAAAATAATTTTTCATTTTTCATTTAAAATAATTCATTAATCCTTATAAATTCATTAATCATATAAAAACATACTTTACAATTGTTATTACCTAAATAACTTATGCGTAATGACTTATGTTTTGAATTTTTATAAGCAAAACATTAGAAATAAGAGGAGATTTAGGATTATCGACATCATTGATGTAAATAAAATATCCTTTTGATTATCCCCAAAGTTTACGATTCCATCAAATTTGTACATAATATCACTTAGTGTCTATGGATTTCCAGTCATACGCTTCAACATCTGCAATCCAATATCTATTTCTCCTTCTTAATATTTATTGCCTTATTTTGTGCCTAAAAAAATAAAATATGTATACTAGTACCCTTGTTTTATTTTTAGGTCCGTGAGGTTAAGTTTTGGGAAGCCAAACCTATGATTAGTTTGAATACCCTTTTAAATATAATTATTCAATAAATGAACTTGGTTACTAAAATTATCAATATATTCATCCTTTTGATTATTATCCAAATTCCTACGAAACAATATATTAATAAATTTATTTGAGGATTTTAACTTGAGTTTTGTAGATTTTGATTTAAACTTGGTTGCCTTGACAAATTTAGTACTTTGAGCACTATTTCTCTTTGATTCAGGCTTTTGGGTGTATGAAAGTCCATCTTTTCAAATGACCACTATTATACATTCAAAACACTTGACATCATTTACATTTAAAGAATTATTCATATTGTTGTCAATTTATTAAAGTTTACTCATGTTCCTACATTTCAAAAATTTCTTGAAGGTCCTGATCGTAAAAATGATTTTCTCATTTTCTTTATGAAAGAGGGGGACCCTACAATAGCCACTTAATACTACAACTATGAAGAGGACCCTTCACGAGATTTCCAACTACCGTGCCTAAGAAATATCCTAGCCATTGAATACTTCTTAAGTAGGAAGGAGGCGAATCTTATAACAGCCACTTAATAATCCCTACCCTGAAGTAGGTCCTATGGATTATGATGCATAACACAAACCCAGACATCCCATATTAATCCAACGTTAGTAGCCAGATTACTGGACAGACATGCCCTATAGAATTGGGACTAAACTCATGTCCTCAGTAGGTACTTATTATAGGCAATATCTCACATCAGTCCCAAAGGAACACTTCTGGTAGCCAGATTAGTGGGGCAGACTTCTGTATGCTTCTAACTGACCTTGCATCCATATAATTTAGTCAAGATTTTCACTCAACGGACTACCATATATACCTCATCACATTTCGCATTAAGGACTTATAATGAAATCTCCATATTTCGCCTTTAATTATGAATTAATTTCCATAATTATCTCTAGTTCCTTCCTAACAGGGTTTAATGCTAATTATTAACCTATTTATACCATGCGATTAATACATTATTAATCATAAGTTATAATATAAGTTAATATACACACACACATGAGATTAAAACTAATTCCTAAGCATGCATAGATTTTTGCATCATAAACTAATCGTTTAATTGTAAAATCTTCCAAATTATGCAAGTCCAACTCCAAAAAATAACTTACAAAATAGCTAATATCTTTAGCCAAACCATTAAACTTGCACAAAATAAAATAGAATCTTATATCAAACGTATCATATCTTAAAATAGTAGAATAAATGCTTCTATTTTAAGGAATAACATTTACAATTTAAATCTTTTACTCTATTTAACTTTTACATACACGAATCTGAAGTGAAAAAAGAATTCGTATTTAAATTGTGGAAATAGGAAGTGCAAACTACGACAAAGGGAATTCGTAACTTACAACCATTACCTAACTACCTACTTGAATCCTTTTGACACATGAATAAAGAAGGGAAGTAGAATAGAATATAAAATACCTGAATTGCAATGTCCAAACAACTCTATTATTTTAATACAAAACAATTGAGATTCCATAAGAATTGACATTTCACTTAAGGGAATTTTGGGGTTTTAATTTTAATTTGTTGTTTTTATAAACGAAATTTCTCAAGGCATAAAAATCTAAATTCAACTATACAATACTAAAATGAGATCACAAATGATTCTCAGCTTTCTCTATGATTTGATTATGCATGTTCCTAATCTCTTTTTACACTTCTTCCTTTAATTATACAATAATTGGACTCTATATGAATTAGATTCAGAATTTAGGGATTAAAGAAAAATAGAATTAGAAATTGAAATTAAATATTCAGTATTTGAAATCCCTTATTTGAAAATCTTAATAAATTTTGAATCATACAGAAGAAACTAACAGCGGTCCGCTTACATTTCCAAATAATTTGTGAATAAAAGTAAGGAGGCTAGCTACTTATTTATATTGGTTAGAAGGCACCAAAACCGTTGAATTTAAGTTAGTTTAAAGTAATAAATTTCGGCCCGTTCATGCCTAGCAAAACCTAAGCCGCCATCACAGTCATCGATCGACCACCCTTCCCCAAGCGATCGATTGGTAGCCTATAAATAGGAACGTACTTAATTGCCATTTTTAATTGTTATTTAGTTCCTTATTTATTCAGTTAACGTTAACATTTATTTTAACATATACTTAACCCCCAAGTTTCTAATTTATGTTAACATATTTATTAATATTTTAAACTTCAAATGTTAACATTAATTTAAATTCGAATTTGGATTCTAATTGAATTTTTTTGAATTCGGAAACTTCAAATGTCAATAATTTTTCCATTTGAGCTTCGACAACAAAAATTTATATATGAAAATTGATTAGAAAATCATTATGAACACAACGGTGTAACTTCCATGGTCAAATTTCAGTATTCATAAAATTTCATTTTTAGCCTTATTATTAGTTAATTAATTTCTTATTAAATTTTACAGGATGTTACATTCTTCCCACCTTAAAAAGGATTTCGCCGCCAGAATCCCTAAGGGGCAGATAGTTTGACATGCACTCAACATCCTTGTCATAAAACCAAGTTAACTACAAACCATCTATTTATCCAAAGTGCAATGTGATTATATATGTAGACATGCTATATGTGACTCGATCCTGGCGTGAATGCAAGATCGTGGCACATAGGCATTTATGTAGACATCCTAAATATGCATAAAATTTCTATATAAGTGCAAAAATAACAGCAAAAGTGTGGCAATCGTCCCATACCATCCAATCTAGCAACCACGATGCAACCAACAACCTAATTTTGGAGACAGAAAGTTTACCAAAGAAAAGCTCAAGATGAGAAGCCTTCATCTTCTCTTCAGTTTCCCATGTTCTTTGCACTAGATTATCTCCTCATTGTACTTGGATCAGCCTAATTTCTTTGTTGTGGAGCATCTTAGTTCCATGCTGCACTATGCGTGCGGTGGCATGAGGTACTATCATATCCATATCAATGTCTACTAACTGATCAGGCTCTACTATAGTGGTGGTGTTATGGAGACATTTCCTCAAGTGTGAAACATGAAAAATGTTATGAATTCCCGCCAACTAATTCAGCTGCTTCACTCGATATGAAAGTTATTTTATTTTTCCCAAGAGAAAGGCCTAAAAAACCTTAGCGCTAACTTCCCTGACTTACTAAACCTCATAACCATCCTACGAGGGGAAGCCTTAACAAACACCATGTCTCCTACCTCAAACTCCAATTCCTTCCTTCGCTTATCAGCATAGGACTTCTGATGATCCTGTGCAGCATTCATTTGCTACATAATCACCTCTATCTTTTTTGAGTTTTCGCGAATCAAATCTGGTTCAAGTAGGATTTTGTCGGTGGTTTCTCACCAACAGCTTGGCAAGTTGCATAGCCTTCCATATAACGCTTCAAATGGTGTCACGCCAATCGTCGCTTGATGACAATTATTGTACAATTTTCTACTAAGGATAAATGCTGCTCCCAATATCCTCCAAAGTTCATGAAGCAATCTATCAAATAAATTTTCCAAAACACTATTCACCATTTCCGTCTGCCCATCAGTCTGTAGGTGATAAGCGGTGCTAAGGTTCAATGTGTTTCCTAAGGTTAACTACAAGCTCCTCTAAATTTCGCTAGTGAATAAAGGGTATCTATCATTATCAAAGCTAATTGGAACTCCATGGAGTGGTACTACTTGCTTGATATAAATTTTCGCAAGGGATGTTGCGGTCCTATTACTTTTAACGGGAATAAAATAGGCGCTTTTAGTGAGTCTATCTATTATAACCTAAATAGCTTCATTGCTGCTTTGACTCCTAGATAATCCATCTATAAAGCCATTGATATATGCTCCTACTTTCAAGTCGGCACCTCTAACGGCAATAACAACCCTCCAAGTTTTCCTTGTTCTTCTTTTATCCTTTGGCATGTCAAACACCTAGAGAAAATTTCCGCTACCATCTTCTTCATCCTCGGCCAATAGAAAATTCATTTCATATTCCTATGCATTCTATCTCCTTCAAGGTAAATGGTCATCCTAAAATGATGACACTCCGTTAGCGCTTCCTTTAAACATTCTCAACCATAGGAATACAAAGGCATCTATCTCTTCTTAAATATCCTTTTTCATTAATCGCATACCTACCGCCATGGGGAAAGTGTTCTCCTCTCCTCAACTTTCCCAAAATATCTACTATCGCTTCATCCTTTCTCTGCTCTTGTCCAACGCGGTCCATTAGTGCTGGCCTAACCTCCATTACTGTCAAATAGCTTAGAGTGGGTTCAGTCGACAGTTGGAAATTAAAATTGGAGAGGAAATCCAACCGTCTTCAATCATATATAGCACCTATAGTAGCATGCCTCCAGCTAAGGGTGTCAAGGACGACGTTTCCTTTTCTAGGGGTATACTGTTTCTCGAAGTCGTATGACGATATAAACTCCATCCACCTCGTTGTCTAAGATTTAGTTCTTTTTGGAAAAATAGGTATTTGAGATATATGTGGTTAGTGAACAACTCAAACCTTTTTCCCAAAAGATTGCGCCTCCACATTTTCAAAGCAAACACGATAGCCGCTAATTCCAAGTCATGAGTTGGGTATCTCTTCTCATGATCCATTAATTGTCTACTAGCATAAGCCATCTCTCTTCCTTCTTGCATAAGAACAATCCTAATCATGTTCTACATGCATTGGTGTAAACGAAGAAAGGTTTCGTTTCGTTGGGAATTGGCATGCTAGTCAATAGCCTTTCAGCTTCTCGAATTCTTCCATGCATTCCTCATTCCATGTAAAAACTAGATTCTTCTTGGTTGAGCAAGTTAGTGAGACTGCTATCTTTGTAAAGTCCATGATGAAGTTCTTATAGTAACCCGCCAACTCAAGAAAACTCATAGCCTCCATGTCGTCCTTCGAGATCTTCTAATCTCGAATAGTTTCAACCTTAAAGGGGTCTACAGATATTATAAGAAAAATTGATTTTTATAACGCCGATATATAACTCTTTATTTTATAGTGTTACGGTTCGTTTTAATATGTTTTATTTAGGTTAGAGATGGATTACATAATGCTATCTCCCCTCATTTAATTTTATGGCCGCCTCTTCCACAGATTATTTTCCTTTACCCGCTTCTCCAATCTCTCGCCCTCAATTGCTAGTTGCCAAAAACCCCAAAAGTCCAAAAGAGAACTACCTGGCAAAATTTCAAACCTTATCATCACTTTCTTTTTGTCTTAGTTGTCTTTTTAGACATTGGCATTCCAACAATCCAGTCACATACGACAATTTCTCCAACCTTCCGTTCTCCTTAAGCTCAGTCTCATTCATTGCATCAGTAATCTCCTCGGCACTTCTCAAGAACTGAAGGACAAGGTTTGAGTCAAACTTATCTTACCACTATTTATTCCCTCGATTCATCGGGCATTGGGTTAGGTTTTTCATGATAAGAGGGTTCGAATTCAAAATTTTCTCCAGCTTGGGAGTGTGACGGTAATCAGGTTGATGCTTGCATTTGTAAAAGTACTATTCGAGCATAAGTAGTTGATGTCATGAGTTTGAGATTCATTTGATGAAGTTGCGGTTTGGGGTTAGGTTTACGGTTTTTGAGGGACTTGGATTTAAGATGAAGTTGGGAAAGGAGGTGGGCTTGGAGGATTAAAATGATTATCTGAAGCCTGAAGCTGATAAAAGCTAAAATGTTAATTATATTTATTACTATTTTATTAGACTGAGCATATTTATAAATCATATACATTGTGAGTCTATCAACCCATCATTATTGATAAACTGAAAAGGTAGTTATACAGATAAATTGAAAAGGCAATTACATGCAAGATATTTTTTATGATTAGTAATTTGTCTACATATTGTTTATTTCTTTGTTTGAGGAAAACCAAGATATTCAATTGTATGTAAATAAAATAAAATGTTGCAGAGAAATCATCATATTAATCATTTTTTTCCTTCATAGTTTACAAATTTTGCTATGTTTATTAAAAAGTACAATAATTAATTGTCAACCCAAAAAGCAAGTAAGTTTTAAAATTTTATATATTCAACGCATACAATGGTAAAAGGAATAATGCTTGAGACGTCTTGTATGTTTGGGACCATCACCTTTTCATCCCTCTTAACAGACAAGGATCAGATACATCAGGTTGGGCTGCACCAAAAAAAAAAATACTGTGAAAATGGTAGTGGGATGCACTTAATCATAAAAAGAAGAGGAAAACCAGCTCATGTAACCTATAAATAATCTCTTATACTATATTCTGTTAAATTTAGATCAAATGCAGGTAAAAGAGCAAAAGTACTGTATTTTGCACCTTAGTAGAGCAGTGGCTTTAAGATTTATATGCCAACAGCTAAGAAAATATTACAATGGAAATGGGCAATAAACAAGAATTAAATCAAAACATACAACCGCAAGCTCATATACATGGAAGCAGCTGTGATTTTTCATAGCATAGCTGTAGTAGCGTTGGTGTACATTGTACAATTTTCAAGGTTCAAAGATCAAACTATTATTTCATATGAAATAGAAAAAAATTATGATTAATAAGCAACCATGGGCAAAGGCTAAATCACGAAACAAATCACTTTTGATATTTTGATATTGAAAAGACTTGAATCACCACATGCAGTCGAACTATGTTTTTTTAGTTGGACAACATTAACCATATGCAAATTCATTCATTCAGGCCTATCATGTTCTGAATGTTATGCCTGATTTATATGCATTAGTTTATCAATGCAAACCCAGCAACATTTTATATTATTTATTATATCATGTATTCAAATTAATTGCCCTATGCTAACACATAACATATTTCTTTTTAACTACATGTGGGTAAAATTAATTATAGAGAGAAAATGATTGAACAATGCACTAATTTTTTCATAAATAAGCCAGAAAAAGACTGAACAGTGAAATGAATAATCGGAAATAACTTAATTCCAATTTGCTAAACATTGTTGCTCAGACGCATGCATCTCATTCTTCATATTGCGCTTGCTCTCTACTTTAGCAGATCAAATCCTATACCCTAGTGTTGCATGTTCCTGAAATCCTATTTTAGATCAAGGAGGCTGTGATCCCTGGGGTAGCAAATAACTGTTTGGGTTTAGTGGTATTTTTGCGTGCCCTTTAACCTTTCTGTATCATTGGTGTTACTACTAGTTATAGTTTTCTAATTTTCATTTTTTGTAGAGAAAGCACAAGTTGTTGCTGAATCTTGGGGCACTATAGAAAAGGCTTCTACAGGTAATACAAATATGAAGTCTCAAAGTCATTATGTATATATCATTTGGATGATATTCTTCTTGACTTGTACAAGGTAACAATTCATAAAAGTAATTATTCTATAAAAAGGAAACAATTATTTTTTTTGTTTGGTTGATGTCAAATTTTGTTGTCTGGTATTAGTAGAGACATGGAAATTTGGATTATCAAATTGCAACGTCAAGAAAAAAATTGCAAATGGTTAAAACGGGGAAGGTCTTTAATAATAATAAATTATAAAATATTAACCAAGTTTACTAAGTTTTACAAAAATTAACTAAGTTCATATAACAAATAGTAGTAAAATTAACTACATGGTTCATTAAAATTAACTAAGTTTATAATTATAAGACTAATAATAACAATAATGAATTATGAAGTATTAACTAAGTTAACAAAGTTTATAAAAATCAACTAAGTTCGTAATAACAATAATACTAACTACAACAAAAACAATGATAATGATAAATTATAAAATAGTAAGCAAGTTAACTCAGTATTATAAAAATAAACTAAATTTGTACGATAATAATAAATTAATTAACTTCATGTAATAATAACAACAACCATTGTTTATACAAATCAACTAATTTTATAATAATAACACTAATCATAATAACAACAACAGTCATAATAGCAATAATAATAATAAATAAATTTAGTTTATGAAAATTAACTACGTTTCATAATAATTAACTAAGTTTAGAATAATATTACTACTACTAATAATAATAAATTGTAAAACATTAACTAAGTTAGCTAAGTTTAATGAAAATTAACTAAATTTATATAATGAATAAAATAATAATAATCGAAGTAAACTAACTTAAGTCGGCTAATACATTAACTTGGTTTGTAATAACAATAATAAATTAACTAAGTTTGTAATAATGATAATAAAAATGAATTAACTGAGTTTGTAATAATAAGAAAGTAATAAATTATAAAATATTAACTAAGTTAACTAAGTTTTATAAAAAATAACCAATTTTATGTATAATAATTATTATTATAAATTAACTTAGTTTATAATAATAATACTAGCAACAGCAACAATAGCCATAATAGTAATAATAACAATAAAAAAACTAAGTTTATAAGAAATAACCAAGTTTCATAAAAATTAACTAAGTTTAAAACAACAACAACAACAATGATAAATGATAAGTATTAACCAATTTAACTAAGTTTTAGAAAATTTAACTATATTTATATAATAATTTAATTGTAAAATTAACTAAGTTTATAAATATTAACTCGATTGATTAAGTTTAATAAGAATTAATTTTTTTATAAAATTAACTAGGTTTATAATAATAATGATAAATTAACTAAGTTTATAATGATAACAACTACAACAATAATAAATTATAAGTTTTCAGAATCTTTGCATCTAATTCATTTTATAAATTTCATAAAAAATAACCGAGTATAAAAACGAAGATTAGCGAATTTTGTAAAAACAACCAAGTTTTATAAAAAATAACTAAGTTTATTATATAATAATAATAATAATAATAATAATAATAATAATAAACTAAGTTTATAATAATAACAATAATAATAAACTAAGTTTGTAATAATAATAAAGTAATGAATTATAAAATATTAACTAAGTTAACTAAGCTTTATTAAAAAAATAACCATGTTTATGTATAATAATAATAGGTTAACTAAGTTTATTATAATGATACTAACAAGAACGACAACAATAGTCATAATAGTAGTAATAGCAATAACAAACTAAGTTTATAAAAATTAACTAAATTTCATAAAAATAAACTATGTTTAGAACAACAACAACAATAATGATAAATGGTAAAGTATTAACCAATTTAACTATGTTTTACAAAATTTAACTAAATTTATATAATAATAACAATCATAATTAATTTTATAAAAATTAACTTCATGAATATACGCACAACTATAGCCATCGCCGGCGGCATCCATGACCCTGGGCGAGGTGTATCGCTTACACGCGTGATGTTCAGGCATTCGTTCAGTTACAAGCTCCAAAAGGAGCTGTTCATCGCCGCTGACTTTCACAGTTATGTTCCCATAATATCATTTTTTTTTCTTTATTTGTTTCTTTATTCTTTTGGTGACTTTCTCGACTATAAATGCGTTATCTCTCATTTTGAAGCCTTGAACTCATTATGTGTTATTGATTTCGCACCTGTGTATAAATTGTGGTCATTATTAGCATATTTTGTTCAATATTACTAATGGTGTAAGAAGATTTTATCATAGTAAAGCTGACTCAATAATTCCATTATTATAAGTTTAAATCTATTTTTATTATATGCATTTGTAAAATTGAAATATATTGTTGACATCATTATCTAAAACCATTATATCAGTGATTGGTCATCCGTGTATTAAACTCTTGTGATATCTAGTTCATATCCTTTAGCTATTTTTTCAACTATTACACGTTCCTTTTTGTTGAGTGAACCAACTTAGTGTATTTAACTTAGGCCTCATTGTAATATATCATTGTCAACGTATGTTTAAATTGAACAATTAATCATTTTGCATATGAGAAATCATAAAATACTTCTGAAGTACTAACATATTTTGCATAAGTTTATAATTCTGATCACACACTCTTTATATTGACTAGCATTTTTTTACCCCATTTCAGATTGAAAATCAATATTTGCTGATGAATATGGTATTCTTTCTTGCAATGCTACATGTTTGTTAGTTCAAATGATCAAACTTGAATATGTATTGACTATTGTGACTTACAGGGATGCGGCAGATTTTAAAAATGCAAAAAGTAAACCAATAAATTATAGAATCATGCATTTTTAAGTACTAACACTTAAAAAAAGACTGTAGAAAGCTTACAAGAAAAGTGTTATCGAATAAATCGTGCATTGGAATTAGTTGCAAATAACTAACATCAATTAGTATAAGCTTGATAGTGACAACCAATAAATTATGTGTATATTTGTCTAAAATTTTGAGGCAATTCATTCATGTTAAATAAGGATCCCAATGCATTTTCCCATAAAAATGTAATTATCTTTTTAATGAGTGTGTGCATGGGTAAGCATGCATGTGTGCTTGCGAGTAAAGTTCTACATGACTGCTTTGACACATAAGACTACTTAAATGTGATATAATATACAAGTCTCTAGAGCACTTTTGAAGCAATGATTGAAAAAAGGTATGCAATGTCTACTTTGCATTATCTTCTTCTTGTTGCAATTAATTATTGCTTGAAAAAATGTATTATTTACTAAGTTGTATTGTCTTATTCGGCACGCCGTCAATATCATGCAGAACATGGAAATAGGACATTATCATTAGAGGTACCTTGGTTAGTCATTTAAGATGGAGTAATATTACTGTATTTTTATAAAGTCACGATAAAACGTTAAATTATAATGAAACTACAGATAGTAGTTTTTTTCTTTTTTTAAAGTAAGATGAGAAAAACTGGTTTGAAGAAAAGAATTTAATTTTGACTACCATATCAGCACAACAAACCTTAAATGATTTCTTCAATTTTTAAAGCCATAACGAATAACTGTTTATTTGCTTATGTTATATTTCTTTAAATTACATCTAACACCCAAAGAATCTGTTAAATTCCCCTATGCTGGTTAATTATTTAAGAATGAAGTTCAGTTGTATTTCTAAGTAGGATACTTCAATATGGGTAAACTTGTTAAAGGGATTAACAAAAAATGGTGTATACTAAATCAATGATTTACAATTTGATTAGTATATAGATAAATGGGTAGTTAATTTTGATAGTTATCTGATTTTGTTGTAACGAAGGATGACCTTTTATTGTTTTAAATTGGCAGGATTAATATGGGTAAATATGTTTAAGAGGATTAAGAAAAAAAAATGATGTATACTAAATTAGTGATTTACAGTTTGATTAGTGTATGGATGAATGGGTAGTTAACTTTGATAGTTATTGGATTTCGTTGTAATGAAGGATGACCTTTTGTTGTTTAAGTTGGCAGGATTGCAAAAGCTATTTACCTAAAACTTGAATTTTTTTGATCCAATCATATAATTTTCCCCATTTTCCTATGTTATGTAGTGCGTGGATAAATCCTTCAGTGAATTATGTTACAAAAAGTTCATAATGCAAATAGTAAAACTAATTTTAATATCATCTCATATTCATCAACGTGCGTGTGTGTGTTTTTCCTTTGTAGCAACATTTATTCTTTAGAGGTCGCATCCAAATGCAGAAGGAAGTTGAAAATGATTTTGTGGTTTATATTTACTATTATATTTTTGTAATCTGGAGAGTTATCAAATTAAATATCCTCATAAAGGAAATTGAGACCAAGGAAAACTACAGCCATATTATCATCATTATCATATCAAAATTTTATATAATGTGTACTTTTATACATTGCAATGTAGGTGGATCCAAGACAGCAGGAATCAATACACGAAAGAGTGGTTAGAAGCCATCAATGATGAATTCAAGCTCTACCGATGTCATACCATCAAGAATTGTGTCCTTGCCTGCCCTAAAGGATTAAATCCTACCCAGCAAATTGCGACTATCGAAAAGCTTCAGCTGCTTTAGTTTTTCTCTAGTATTTTCCACTCCTCAATAAAGTGATAGTATTGTAGTGTATCTTATATTTTTAATAATGCTTACTGCTTTGCTCAACTATCTATACATGCATCTGAATCTGTTTCTTGGTTTAGTTCTACAGTTTATGTAAAATGCATGTAACTATCATTATCATAATATATTTTATGTGAAACTTTGAACTTTTTGTTTGAATTACTATTGTGATTTATAAGGATGCAGCAAATTTATAAATGCAAAAAACAAACCATAACACTTAAAAGCTTACAAGAAATGCTTTATCGAAAGTAAAAATATTCAGTATCTATTGCAACATGTCAATATACAGTATTTATTAAACCGTTATAAAATACTTATAATAGAAGACGAAAAGCGCAATAAAAGATGGTTTTTTATAACGTCATTTTGCGCTATAAACAAGTCATGGTTTTTTTTATAACATGTCGATATACAACATTTATTAAACCGTTATAAAATACTTACAATAGTACAAAAACGCTACAAATGACGTTTTTTCGCTATAAATAAGCCACTATTTTTTATAACGTATTGCTACACGGCATTTACTGAACAACTATAATTATCATTTTAGTAGTTTTGGACCGCTATTGATGACTGTTTTTGTTGTAATAAGACAATCCATTCACGGAACCAATATGACCAAAAAATTCCACTTCCTTCTTTTGTATATTTTGAGAATTGGGCACTAAGTTGGTGTCTTCTCAATGTCCCAAGTACCCCTCTTACTTGATTTTCATGGTCACCCTCAGTTTTAGAAAATAGTAGAATATTGTCCATAAATACTACGGTAAATTTATTCAGTTGCCCCATAAAGATTCCACTCGTCAGATCTACAAAGTACACATGGGCAATCCGTCAATCGAAAAGGCATCACTTTCCATTAATATAGTCTTTAAGGAGTGCGAAATGCGGCCTTTTGCTTGAGATCCTCAACTATACTCAATTGATGAAATTTAGTGGCTGTCCAATTGCGAAAAATAAGCTCATCGAATAAATCATCTATTCTACGAAATGCATACATATTCTTCTTGGCCAACTTGTTGAGGTCCCTTTGGTCGACGCATTGCCTTAGTGAGCCGTCTACCTTGGTGGTAAAGATAACGGGTGCTCTACTTCAACGAATAAATCTTTTCTACAATATCTCTAAAATCTGCTTATCCAACTCTCGCCTTTCTTTTGGAGGTCATGTGTCGTAAGGGAAAAGCGACAAGTCTAGCTTCCACACTACAAGAAAACTTGCTTTTAGTTGCATTAATTGGTAACGTTTCAAACCATATGCACCGTTGGAAATTTTTAAATATAAAAATAAACGATTGAACGCTGTTGATGAATTCCCGCCAACAATTCATGAAAATTTGGCTAAAATTTTCCATGACTACTAGTATCTCATTTTACCACTTAACATTTTTCTAGTCCTCCTCTCAAAAAGTACGATGGAATTTTTTTTTTGTCTTTCAATCCCTCAAACCCATATCTTCATCCCCAAAATTTCTCATCTTGGTCATCCAAAATCGCCTCTTCTAAATTCTCCTTCTGCCTTCATCCTAGCCACCGCTTTCCACCGCCGTCTTCAACCGACTCCTTTTATTCCTTAACCATCATTTGCTGCCGACCTCCTCGAGCCTTCAGCCTGCTAACCATCTACTAGTTGTCGCCGATCTTCTCACCTCCCATTATGATTTGACCTTCTATTTTTATTTCAAGCATCGACAAAGATAAGAATCAATGGGTAAGTTTTTCGAATTTAGTTTCATTTTTTTGTATTGTCGAATCATATATAAAATCGACATTAATGTTTATTTGATTAGATTCAAGCCAATTATGGTTTAATCTATAAACCCGAAATTCGTGATTGAGATTGTAATTTTTATTTAGGAATTCTTTTTATTTATTTTATCGATCATATGTGGACTCTGTATATGAAAACAAGATGATTCTATTTTGAGCATTACGAAGTTATTTTTTTAGTATTCTAATTTGCTTTTAATAGGTATTCTTACTATTGTAATTTGAATCAGCTGCCTTGTTCAATTAAGATGATAAATATATTTTTTAATGGGCAGCCAAGATGTTTGTGTAGTCTTATATTTATGGCTACATATCTTTAAATCAGAAAGTGTATGAGTGCCTTTTTTGGGCACTTTATATTGTACATGTAGAATTCATGTTTATTGTTACTGGAGAAATTTTCTTAAAGTAATGTTTCAAATTTAGTACTATGTTTATCTAAATTATTTCTAACTCAAATAGAAAAAATGGACTTGAATGAAGATGATGAGAAAACAAATACTGGAACCATCTTCTGAAGTGTCATGGATATGCTTTCTGATGATGACAAGAGGCTTCCCCAGGTAAGATATACTAATTTCAAACGAACACCATTGTTATGCATATTAAATCTAGTTATGCCCCTGTTATGGTACACCGTAATCATAATCATACTGGCTCAATTTCAAAACTTTATTCTGTTTCCTGTTTTTTGCAAGTTTCAAATATGCTGAAATTGCTAAAGCGTGGGATTGGTGTACATCATTCAAGCCTATTACCGATTCTGAAGGAAGTTATTGAAATACTCTTTCAAGAAGGACTCATCAAGGTTTGTATTAGTGGTTGCTTCTTGAATTATTTACTAGATGTTTACATGCATCTATATTTTCAATGTATGAGACATGTGTTAAATTTTGGTGATACAAAATCACAAAAAGAGGGAAAGAAATATGCAAAAGAAAGAAAGAGAAGATTTTGTTTCCCCTAATTAATAGGTATATTGAGTATGTTTATTTCTTTCTCTAATTGGCTAATCAAATTATTTTTCACCATCTAATGTTAACTTGGGCATTAAGTAATTGATTATATAAATAGTGACTGAAAGAGAGGGTAAATGTATGGTGGAAAATCTATTTGCTAATTCCCTGTTCTCCATCTTTGTTCTTCTTCTCCAACAATTTTAGCCATATAGATATTTGCTCCCTTTCTCAATTTGGTTATTGATTCAATGGTATTTTGTTTATTTTAGCTTTGTTCTATTAATTGTAAACAAAAATTTTGGTGAATCAATAAAGTGGATGGTTGGGTGGAATATCTTGTCTTATTGCTTTTAATTTCAATTCCGTCTTATTTTTAATCCAAGTTATCTCTTTGTGATTTGGGTGACAAAGATCCGTTGATATAAGCTTCCGCAAAGCGCTGCCATTTTCTCACAACAGATTGGTATCAGAGCACAGATCATCGCCAAGCTTAGAGTAATTTTGGATTGAAAAATTATTGATGTCGGATATGATTTCGTTTTCGAAGATGGCTATTTTGGATGGGAAGAATTGGGGTATTTGAAAGCCTAAGATGGAGGATGTTCTGTACCTCAATGATCTTCATGATCCGATTGATGGAGATGGAAAGAAGCCCTCTAATGTAGATGAGGGAAAATGGAAGAAGATTGATAAGAAGGCGATTACTTTGATTCGCCGATATCTTGATGATTCAGTTTTCCATCATGTGGCTAGTTGTGAATCCGCAAAGGCTTTGTGGGATAAGTTGGTATCTTTATATGAGTCAAAGAGTGCTACTAGTAAGGCTTTTCTGGTTCGAAAGTTGGTACAACTGAGATTAGATGAAGAGAAGTCTGTTGCAGAGCATTTGAATGAATTTCAGGATGTAATAAATCAATTGGCAAATATGAAGGTCAATTTTGATGATGAGTTACAGGCTCTTTTATTGATGAGTTCGCTTTCAGAAAGTTGGGAAACTTTGGTTGTTTCATTGAGTAATTCCAATGCTAATGGAACTATCTCTTTGGAAACTGTTCGAAGCAGTCTTTTGAATGAGGAGCTTAGAAGAAAATGGTCAGGTATGAAATCAATTCAAAGTGAGGCTATGGTGGCAAGGGACTCGAAGAAAGATACAATTTGGAAAAAGAAGGATGCTAATGGTAAATGTGTTATCACTTGTCATTATTGTAATAAGAAAGGTCACATACGCAGCAAGTGTTATGCTTATAAAAGAGATCAGAAAAAGGCTGCGCACGGTGATACTAGTAGTGATGCACATGCAGGTTTTGCTGAAGGTACCGATAATGATGCTTCTTATGATGTCCTCTTTAGTGAAAATAAGCCTTGGAAGATGGATTCGGGAGCCAGTTTTCACATTTATAGAGATGTGAATTGTTTTTCTTCTTATGAGAAGATTGTCGACATGATTAGGACAGCCAATGGAGGAGAGCTACCAATTTGTGGTATTAGATCTATCCGATTTCGTATGCATGATGGTGTGGTTAGAGAAATCTCTGGAGTCATACATGTACCCACTTGTTCGCATAATCTTATTTCTCTCGGTCAGTTGGATCGCCGTGGTTGCACTTATGAGACTCAAGGGGGAGTTTTGAGAGTGAAGAAAAGTGGTCGTGTAAGGATGAGAGGAGTATTGGAAGAAGGAAACATTTATAGCTTGGTTGGTTCTGTAGTCGACTATGGAAAGCGAGTGACGGTTGAAGAACCTAGTCCACAACTAGGTGGAGAGGTTAATGTGGTCATTGCTTATGATTCTAGCATTGAGGATCATATTTTAGACAGGGGTCTTCATGTTGATGATGCTCGGGGGATCGATAGTGATCAGGTAATGAGCTCAGATCGAGTGATAGACGGGTGTCGAGTTGCAAAATCCACAAAGACAAGACAGAGATCTTTGTGGTATTACAAACGTTTTTGAGACCGGATTTGTGTGGTGCACCTCATGTGGGAAATGCATCATTTGCAGTCGGTGGTAGAAGTTTGTAATTTGGTATGATTGAGATATATGGAGTTGTGATGGATCTAGATATGGCATGTTTGATACGTTGGAGATATGTGATTTTGCATCAAGGTGGAGTGTTAAATTTTGGTGATACAAAATCACAAAAAGAGGAAAAGAAATATGCAAAAGAAAGAAAGAGAAGATTTTGTTTCCCCTAATTAATAGGCATATTGAGTATGTTTATTTCTTTCTCTAATTGGCTAATCAAATTATTTTTTGCCATCTAATGTTAACTTGGGCATTAAGTAATTGATTATATAAATAGCGACTGGAAGAGAGGGTAAATGTATGGTGGAAAATCTATTTGCTAATTCCCTGTTCTTCATCTTTGTTCTTCTTCTCCAACAATTTTAGCCATATAGATATTTGCTCCCTTTCTCAATTTGGTTATTGATTCAATGGTATTTTGTTTATTTTAGCTTTGTTCTATTAATTGTAAACAAAAATTTTGGTGAATCAATAAAGTGGATGGTTGGGTGGAATATCTTGTCTTATTGCTTTTAATTTCAATTCCGTCTTATTTTTAATCCAAGTTATCTCTTTGTGATTTGGGTGACAAAGATCCGTTGATATAAGCTTCCGCAAACCGCTGCCATTTTTTCACAACAACATGATTAGGAAGCCATTTGACTCTTCCAACGCTAGCATACTTAATATTTCAATATGTTTTCATGGGTGATCAGGGCAAGAAGGGGGTAATTCTTTTTTTTTTAATTCTTTTAGCAATGGGTTGTATACTTGCATCTTGAAATTGAGTGTAACAATTTCAAGGTTTAGCAAGTAAATGGGAAAAAGGTGAGAGTGAAGAAACAAGTGAGACTGAAACTATATTCTTTATTCTTATTAATAAACAGTGACAAAAAAATGGTTTATTTGCATTGTGGTCATTAGAAGTATACGATATGTTACTTTTCTTAATTTTGTTTTACTGTAACGTTCAAAATCATTCAGCACTTCAAATTTCTCATTATTTGAGTTTACACTCTACTTCTAAACTTAGGGATTAAATTTCACTATAAAAACAGTTAGAAAAAAATCATTTACCTAGTGCAGGGTAACTTTCGTGGGTGGCCAAGTTGTGGGAAATAAAGATCCATTTGCTAAAATACTTATGCAAATGAAAACCTATGTTAGCCAATTTTGTATACAAGTTTGTATGCTTTAATATTATATTGCGTGTAAAATTGATGTTTGGAAAAAACTAGGGCCATCGATTTATCTGTCATATATACTAAAATAACAATAAGTATTTATGAATTGAGTTCACTAAATTATCAATAAACCAATGCTAACTGTCATATAAGAGGAATAGGATACAATACTCAATACGATTTGTATAATTACTAAAACTGTCCACAACATAATAGATTATACCTAGAATTATATTATATAAGTATTCACGGGAGACTAGACAGTTACATTCAACTGTTGTATACCAAAAGTAGATTACATATTTATATCATCATTCAAGTTTAGAAAAATTAACTAAGTTTATAATAATAAAAATAATAATATAATTAAGTCAACTAAGTTTTAATAATAACAATAATAATAAATTAACTAAGTGAACCAAGTTAATAAAAATTAACTAAGTTTTGTTAAAATTAAACAAGTTTTATCAAATTAACTAAGTTTAAGTTAACTAAATTTTATAAATAATAATAATATATCTAATTTAACAAAGTTTTATAAATAATAATGACGATGGTGATGATGAATTAACTAAGTTCATAATAATAATAATAATATAATTAAGTTAGCTGAGTATTATTATTAATAATAATAAATTAACTAAGTTTACCAAGTGAAAAAAATTAACTAAGTTTTGTTAAAATTAAACAAGTTTTATAAAATTAACTAAGCTTAAGCTAACTAAATTTTATAAATAATGATAATATAACTAACTTAACAAAGTTTTATAAATAATGATGATGATTAATTATCCAAGTTTATAAAAATTAACTAAGTTTATAATAATAATATAATTAAGTTAACTAAGTTTTAATAATAATAATAATAAATTAACTAAGTTAACCAAGTTAACTAAGTTTTGTTAAGATTAAACAAATTTTATAACACTAAAAGTTTAAGTTAGCTAAATTTTATAAATAATAATAATACAACTAATTTAAAAATGTTTTATAAATAATAATGACGATGGTGATAATTAATTAACTAAGTTTATAGAAATTAACTAAGTTTATAACAATAATGATATATTTGAGTTAACCAAATTTTAACAACAACAATAATAATAACAAATTAACTAACTTAACCAAGTTAATAAAATCAACTAAGTTTTGTTAAAATTAAACAAGTTTTATGAAATTAACCAAGTTTAAGCTAACTAATTTTTATAAATGAGAATAACATAAATAATTTAAAAAAGTTTTATAAATAATAATAAGTTTGATGATGATGATGAATTAACTTAGTTTATGAAAATTAACTAAGTCTATAACAATAATAATATAATTAAGTTAACCGAATTTTAATAATAATAGTAAATTAACTAAGTTAACCAAGTTAATAGAAATTAGCTAAGTTTTATTAAAATTAACTAAGTTTAAGTTAACTAAATCTTAAAAATAATTACAATATAACTAATTTAACAAAGTTTTATAAATGATGGTGATGATGATAAATTAACTAAGTTTATAAAATTTAATTAAGTTTATAAGAATAATAATATAATTAAGTTTAATAATAATAATTATAAAACTAAGTTAATGAAGTTAATTAAAATTAAATAGTTTTGTTAAAACTAAACAAGTTTTATAAAATTAACTAAGTTTAAGTCAACTAAATTTTATAAATAATATAATATAACTAATTTAACAAAGTTTTATATATAACTGAAAAGATTGGACTTTACTTATTTCATTTCATTCATAACTTTAATTATTTATATGACATTATTTATTGTATGATAAAATTGTACAATGTTGTAGATGTTTGATATCATATTTGAAGTCTTATGAATTAACATAATTGTTTGACTATATGTTGTGCTTTCACTTATGTAGGCATTGGACTTTCAAAGAGATCAAGGTTGGACTTTTATGGTACTAGCTTTCACTTATGCATGCAACAAAGAATTATGGGTAATCAAGCGTTTTGTCACTACTATTAGGTATAACATTTTATTAGTACCAGGTGTGTAAATTTGTACATAATTGTTATTATATGTGAGTTTGATCATTTTGTCGAAAAACTATTATATCAGAATAGTTATGGATATTTTATTTGATTATATGGTTAATATGTTTTTTTAATTATTTGAATATAATGATTATGCGAGTGATTGTTGATTGACATACTAGAAACAAAGTAGAGCATTAATAGGGAATAATAGCATGAGAAAATGCTGCAAAATAATCAATAACTTTTAGTGGCGTTTAAAAAACGCTGCAAAAATACATAAGTGGTGTTGATTAAACGCAACCGTAAAGCATGTGTAAAGTTGGAAACTCTATTAGTAGCGCCAATTTTTTTTAAAACATTACAAAATGGTTTATAGTTGTGTTTAAGAAACGCCGCAATAAAAGAATTTATAGTGGCGTTGAATTTAAATGCGACTAAAAATTGCGGGTTTATCGCGGCGTTTATTAAGATGCAACCGTAAGTTTTGATAGCGTTTTTTATGCGACACCAAAAATACTTTTTCTCTAATGCTTCTCCAAGTCAATCCTATACTCGATCTCCCTTCAAGGTAGGAGACTAGAGACTTCTTAAAAACGCAACGAAATTGTCGAGCAACGGGTAGAGATGAGAGATAATCTTAATAGGCTAAGAGAATATAAATTGCCAAGCTCGATAGAATTTCGGGGTGTGCAACGAACATCTATATCTCGCCCCTTACAATTCCTTAGCCATATAATCCAATTATCGCAATCTAAGACAACCTTGTAGTAAGAAAATCAATCCATCCCTAAGAAGTCTATACGTCTCAAGACAAAGAACATACACATTATATGCAAAATCGATGATAGATATTGTAACATCCCCCATTCTAAGGCCTAAAACTAATGCTACGGATGCTGTAGTCATCCATAACTATTAATTTCCGATGACAAAATGTGGCTGTGTTAAACATATCAATAATAAAAAACACATGAATATGAAAAAATTTCAAACATAATTTAGAAATAACATTCTATTTCAAAATATGATTTCACATTAATTCATAATCCCACTCATAATTCCACATTTTGAGAAAAATAATTAAAAAATACTCCAAGTGCGACATATGAAGATGCCCCCTGGTTGATCAGAGTCAAATACTTGGCAATTATACAACTTTGCCATTACATCTAAATAGACAAAACCAAACTACATAGCGGAAAAAGATAAAGCTCCTAATAGATAGGTAGCCTCCCGCACGTCTCCGGAAGCTTATTCGCCTATTGAACCTATAATCCCTCACTCTCAATCTACTCAAATGAATACCCAAGAGTTTAAGGGGAAAAAATAAAAACTTCAGGTCAGACAACAGTCTAGTGTGAATAATAACCTACCATCTCGAACCAAATAGATATCTAGTGAGACCACGCCGTTGAGCAGAATGAGTTTTCCCTCACTAGTATCTTAACTAAAACATAACAACCATATACTATGCTCCTGCAACCAATAGTTAGAACATAGAAAATAATTTTATAATCATGCAACATATATTGGATTGCACTTTTCAATTCATTAGATTACCCATCTTAATTTCAAACGACTACCCGTTATAATCTGAACTGACTACCCGTTATGATTTGAACTAACTATCCATCTTATTTTAATCTGATTACCCATCTTATAATTATGTCGACTACCTGTCTCACATATGAGCATATTCAGAATTATATGGACTATCCATCTCACATGTAATTATTACTTGGGTTGCCCATCTTCTACCACATTGATTATTAATCACATGTGCTTTAATTATTTAAAATTATACGGACCATCCATCACACATATTCCACTTAACTTAAAACGATGTGGACTATCCATCACACATCCCTTAGTTTTCCCATGATGACCACGAACTCTTCATAATCCTCATAGAGACTATTCATCTTCGGTATGATGTGGACTATCCATCTCACATTTCATAGTTTTCCTAAGATGACTATGAACGCATCATCAATTTAATTCATGTTTACCTACATGTTTAATCTATGTCTATTGATATCTCCAATTAATTTTTTTCTTCCTTAAAGCTATAACATTTCAAAGCGACGCACACATTTGGTATTCCCAATTGATTCATGTTGAACTTATTACACAAACAGTGGTATCCCCAAGGTTTAAAGTCGAAGTTACGGACATATGGCTTGCCACCATTAAATAATTTAAATTTTAAATCAACGTCGAAGTTCATCTACATTAGTGTCCCCAATGATAGTGTCGAAATGTACAATTTGAAATGGCATTGGTATCTTCAATAACGACGTCGAAAATAATAAACTAAGGCTCTCCGCCTTTAATGAAATATATATTACACATGTGATAATAAATCAATATCGACCCCTATCCAAGCAAGAAAATAAAAGCTTAAATTATTTTAAGTTCAAGAAATATTCATGTCGATATAGGTGTTGTTGACCTTCATAAACTATAGTTATCCAAAACTATTAAACAAAACTTAAAACCTTTATAAGTTGTGTGGCTAACTGCTAAAGACATAGGGTCATTGACCCTTTTAAAACATAGTTTTCTTGGCTCCTCTTAGAACTGTTTCAATAAAAGCAAGTCTCTTAAGCATTGAAAAGATGAAGTGCAATGTTGTGGCTAAGCGACATCGATACTAAAACATAAGGTCACCGACCTTGATGCACATTGTAATGACCCGCTAATTCATCACTTTAGAAATTTTTCGAAATGTTCAAATATAAGATTTTTTAGCATAAATGATAATGTTTTGAATAATAAATAATATTAGTAATTTTATTTTGAACAAACATTTAAAAAAATATATACTTTGGATGATATATTGATAAAATGACTTAAAACTTTTTATCAATTAACAGCTCTTAGACCATCCGACATCGTGCATAGAGCTGGATACATACACTCCTTTATATGTACGAGTAAGAATATATAATAAAATTATATATTTTATTTTTGAAAATAAAATCTCTTTACGACATCATCAATGGTATCGCTATTATGGAATAAATGATTTATGAATTTAAATTGAGTTTAAATGGTTTAATACTTATTTAATTACTAAATAAGCCATTTTGTTAAATAATAAGTGAGAATATGAGTGGAAATTGAAATCAAGATTCGTAACGATTCAATGTAGAAAAGTTATGCAACATTGTGAACCATATGAGATATACATATGCACACATACATGTACATATACATGAACACATTCACATGCACATGAACAAATATACACATACAAATATACTTATACATACATACACACACACACACATTATACATACATACATACATACACACACACACACACACACACACACACACACACACACACACACACACACACATATATATATATATATTACCAAAATATCAAGATATTTTCCATATACTTCACCCTTAAGCAAAACCAAAGTCAACACCTTACACACCAAGTACAAGCACATGGCCATGCACACGGGGAGGAGGCATGTTCGTCGAACATGATGATAGGAGGAGGGATGTAGTGGTGATGAAATGGTGATGCATTTGTGTATAAATATCATGATATTTCCATTCTCATTTTTGCCTATAGATAGCACCCACCTCTCTTCATTACGTTCACACTTTTCTTCATAAATTCCTAAGCTATTTCATCTTCTTCTCTACATTAATGGATTCTGTAGCCTAAGAAAGAAAATATTATAAAATCAAAACAAAGTTATGCCAAAATCAATCAAAATCTATACCACTTCAAACCAAAGTTCAAGCTAGTAACCTCTTCCTTTTCCTCCACCAAGGCCTAGCGCAACCAAGCCCTCCACCACCATCTGCCAAGCAAGGTCGAGCCTTTCAAGCCTCCAAGACCAAGGCCAAACCCCCTAGGAGCATTCATGCTAGTATTCATGAGCTCCGATTTCGAGATAACAGAGCTATAGGCATTTTACAGTTAGCCCAATCGAAAATCAGGTGAGTAACTCTATATTTATATATATGATAATGATGATGTGTAATGTTTACCATGGATGTCTACTATGCTTTGATCATCAAGTTTGGCTGTTTTAATATAGTTGTTAATTGTGTAAACATGTCACGTTAAATACACGTCGATATTACACAAGGAAATCATTTTTTGAATCAAGTTATAAAAGTGATATGAATCATTAAACCCCTTTGAAATGATTTAAAATGGTATATAAATGTTTTATTAACACTAAAATAAGATTTAGTGAAATTTTGACAAGTTATGAAAATTGAGTCAAAAATAGGCGTGTTGCGTAATGGAAGTTTGCGATTTCGCGTCATAGAAGTTAAATCCATTTATATGATGAATTAGCAGTCAGAATTCTTTGTAATAAGAATTTTTCAAACTATTATAACCATAGTTTTCAAACAAAAGAAAAGGATTTAGATTTTGTTTAGTAGATTTTGAAACATGAATAAAAAAAATTCAAAATAGTCGCGCTTTGGTAGTTCGAAAACCGAAGCCGTAAAATCTTTAAAAGTGATATTTTTAATTCTTTAAAAATATGAAATAAATTCTATAAATAATTTAAAATGTTTTAAAAGAGATTTGAGCTATAAAATTGGAGTTCTTAATGATAGAAAAGTTGCTTTGATCAAATAAGCTTAAAAGCACTATTTGTAGTATTTTTGCAGCACTTTTAATAACTCCTGAAATATGGCTATCCACTTGAGTATTATTTCCTAATTTTTTTATAAAATTTTTCAAATAAATAATTAAGTATTTTAAAGACGATTTAAGTTTTATAATTTATTTTAAAAGTTTAAATAAATTATTTAAAGAAAAGCTGTTATAATCAAGTGATTTAATATTGGCTCTAAAAGCTGGTGAATAGATAGGATTTTCTATTCGTAATATCCAGATGTGAGGTGCATAAACTAAGTAGATGTTTAGGAGAAAATAGTGCCCAAGCTCGCCTGGTCTTTTTCCTGGATGAGGAATAGATAAGGTCGAAATGTTGAAAATGAGGCAAGTATAAAAGATTTAATTTTTTCAAATTTAATAAAATTTAGATCGTATAGAAATATTCTTCTTATACTTGGCATTAAATTTCGAGGAGTGAACGCATACTATTCATGTGAACTTAAAAGGCAATTCCACTACTATTCAACGATAGTAAAGGTCGAATATGGAAATTGATGTTGAGTAGAATTAATATAATTTCTATCGACCCAATTCAACTCAATAATTTTTTCAAATATGAATTATGAAAATGGTTTGATATTTCCAAAGTTAAAAAGAGGTTTAATGATTCCATATATACTGAAAAGAAATGTTTTAGAAGATATCTATCTCTGAGAAGATATTTTGGATAAAAGGATACAAATTAATGAAATATAATCACCATTAAACCTTAACATCTTTTTATCGATGATTGGTTCAAAGGAACCAAGTTCAGATTTGAGTGATTCTTATCCAAAAACCTCATCAAACCAATTTACAAGTTCGAAAGTGAAAACGTGTTAAAGATGATGAAATTGAAGTAGATATCTTCATAGCGGAAGGAATACTTATTGATAATTTTAGAGTAGCTCTCGAGATAAATAAATAGGAGTGGTCCCTTCATTCTAGGACCTTCATATGCAAGGACTACTCATTACTAATCCTAAAGGTAATGCCTGGTAAGATATGGTAGGAGAGTGCCTTCAGTTTGTCCTTTTCTTGGATAACTTGTATGGATGGATGTTTGATAATGCATTTCTAAGATTATAGTGTATTGATCTCTACAAATGTACATTTGCTTGATTGTGTAGGAGACAACCCCTCTTATACTTAACACTCTTCTCTGAGACATACGAGCTCAGAGTTTGTACTTTATGCAAATCGGTAGTTTGTTGTTGGAAATGGCATTGTGGCATTTTAGGTGAAAATATTCTAAGAAAGGTAAACGTTACCTTAAACCTCACAACCAGGGAATTGTGAAATAGAGGTTGCTTTAAGGCTAAGTGGACCACAACCGTTAGGGTATGATATCACCTTTCTAGATTTATTTATTTCAACCCTCTATGATGTCGGATTTAAATTATGTGGTGTATGCTATGGGATCCCGGACAGGTCGGTAACAGCCAAGGTGATATCATATTCGGTTCTATCCGCCACCAGATGGATCTATAGGTAGGCTGGTCTTAATTCACAGAGTTTTCAAAGATGTCGACCCTCGGTAAATTCCATTAGAAATGTATTGTACAGAAGGTAGTCCCTTACCTTGTTATTCATTGGAAATATAAATTCCAATAAGTGCCTTCAGTTTTAGTTGTGAACCTATTGTGCTGGAATTTAATAATGTGACAATTTCAGCTAAGATTATGTATATTTAAGTGAAAAGTTTTTTTTAGAATGTCATTAACAATATTACTCAATTTTACATAGAATTGATTTGGTTATCATAAGGTAAAACCCGTTTCGTGTTTATGTGCTATGTGGTCTTATGAGATACCCTTTTGTTTTCCAAATACTCGTATTTTGAGTTTCTCATACCAGTCTCATGACTGGCCTAGAGTTTATTTTCCTTTTCTCTAAAACTCTGGATGCCTTATTTTATCAGGCAGCTAAGTAATCAGGTAACTTAGAGCATTTTGGAAGGAGCATGGAGCATGAAGACTAGAGGGCCCTTTTGTCAACAGTGATCTATTTCAAATTTCCATTGTATCATGTAGCATGTATTTAGTGTCCACCAACCTCTATAAGGATAGGCAGTTATAACTATTACTGGCTGGGTTAGTACTTATCGTGACTCTGATGAATCATCTATAGTGATTGTATGTACTTTCCATATGTGTAATTAATGTGAATGTGAGATTCTTCTATTATTCTATCTTTATTTATTTTAAATACCCTTGATTATCTGTCTCTTGGCACTTGAATTTGTGGCATGTGAATACCGAGGATGAATTAGCATCGACGTTCAAGGGTCAAAAAGGCAGGTCGTCGCAGTTGGTATCATAGCTTAGGTTGAGTGAACACCTAAGCCTTGATGGGTTCGACTCATTAGAGATAGGGTTAGTAATACCCTAGAATGAGTTTAGTCAATGAGAGAGCGTATTTGTAGTTTCATCCAAATAAATCCAGCCATGTCATTTTATGCTCAATACCCATTCCCTAAGATAATTTCGTCTATAATTCTAAAGTTCTTTCCTTACGATATGCAGATAGTAGGAGATGAATAATAGAAGAGGACTAAGGGAAGGTAGCAACACTACGACCACCAATGGTCGATCAAATGCTACAGTAATTGAGGAAGCGATAATCCCCACAACATCAAATTTACTTTGCAACTCTTTACAAGAATTACACTAGCTTAAGAGGGAAACCATTCCTAGGAACCGAGTCTATTGTTGATGTGCAAGAATGGCTTTGCTCATGTGGAAGGACATTCAAAGGATTGAACATAAAGGATGATCAAAGAGGTTCTTAGCTTCTCAGAAACTGTATGAAGGAGCTCTAGCATGGTGGGAATCCATCACTTTGAATGATTCCGAGAAAAAATTCTTGTGAGCCAGATTTAAAGAGGTATTCATAGAGCAGTATATGCCTACAGCCAGAAAATATCATCTTTATAGAAATTACAGAGTGACTGGGAAAAATAGACATGATCTTAAATAAGAATGAGATGTTTATTTCAAGGATGAAAGAGCTATATCAGGACCAATTACTGCACATGTAAAAGGAACTTTTATGGACCTATTAGATATGGGTTTTTGATATAAAGTATTAGATAAAAGTAATCCTGTGGTAGCCCATGAAAACAAAAACAATTAAAATAAGAGAAAGAAGCCATGGTAGGGAAAGAATGGTGGAGGATCTTAAGAAAATCATTATAAGGATGTTGTTTGTTATAATTGCCATAAGAAAGGCCATTTTGCAACAAACTATATGAGTCCCAAGGGGTAGAAGCAGCGGCAAGGAACCATCTCTCCTATGGTTTAGAAGAGTATTTGTTACAATTGCCTTCGGTCGGGACACTAGAAAAACAAGTGCCCGTTAATGAAAAGGGGAGAACAAATCAAGGTTTAAGCTATAAAGCATGAGCCCTCAACCCTAAAGATGTGAAGGGTAAAGGAGTCCCAGAAGGTAATTTATGTGTTAATGATATTTAAGTTAGAGTATTATTTGATATTAGGGCTTCCCATAGTTTTATTGCTAAGAAATTGATTGATAAGTTAAACTTTACTCCAGAAATAATAGAAATCCCTATCTGCATTTCTAATCCCATAGGCGGTAAGACCGATCTTTGTATGATCTGTATAATACCAAACCCACGGGTTCTTATTCTACCTATTTGTCCTTAATTTACTTGGGTTTGATATTTTACTTGAAATGGACTGGCTATCCAGTTATAGAGCTATTCTAGGATGCAACAATCAAATGATTATATTAAAAGCCATGACCGAAACGGTGTTAGGCCGAATAATATGTAAAGAACATAGTCCTGTAAGGGACAACTCCATGTATGCATTAGATTCATCTCAAATGAACTTGGAAAGAATACCGATTGTTAAAGAATTTCAAGAAGATTTTGTGGAAGTTAAAATTTTTGCCCTCCATCGGGAAATTGAATTCCGTATTGACTTAATCCCTGATGCTAGACTTATTATTCGCCATATTCATAGGATGGCTACAAAAGAAAAGATTGAGTTGGCAAAACAAACTGATGAATTATGTAACATCCCCCCACTTGGAGGCCTAAAACTAATGCTTATGGATGCTGCAGTCATCCATAGTTATTAATCCTCGACGACCAAATACGGTAATGTTAGATACATTGATATAACAAAAATACATGGATATTGAAAAATTTTAAAAATCATAAAACAACTTTGACATTCCATTTCAAACCATTTCTATATTCATTACATAATCCCACATTTGAGAACCACGTTCAGAGAAAATATAATTATTACAACATAGGCCAAGAGCAACATATGAACATGCCCTCTTGGATGATCAGAGTATATATAACTAGGCAATTAAACAACTTTGCCTTTACAACAAAACATGGCGAAATCAATATAAAAAGAACTCTAATTAGCTAGCTTGCCTCCTGCACGTCTCCGGAAGTTTATTCGTCTAAAGAGATACCTGAAAACCTCAACTCTCAAACTACTCAAAATAAATTGAATACCTGAGAGTTTAAAGGGAAAACATAAACTTCGAGTCAGAAATAAAGCCTGGTATGAATAATAATCTACCATCTTAAACTATTTAGATATCTAATGAGACCACGCCGCTTAGCGGAACGGGTTCTCCTCTCTCTAGTATCTTATCCAAACATTATAAAATCATATATTGTGCTCCTACATCCACAACGGTGAAACCATAACAATTCAAAATATATGATGATATGCAAACAAGTAAATCAATTCTGGATTACCCATCCACATTCATTTTGACTATCTGTCTCAGTTATAGTTTCCAGGGTAACTATTAGCCTATTAGTTTTCATGGACTTACATACAACATGTTTAAGACTTCTAGACTCCCTGTCTGGTTTCATAGTTTTCACGGGATCACTAAGAACCTATTTTCCTCTACCAATAACTTTATTGTTTCGTGGGTTCTCCCTGAACCTATTGGTAGCTCCAATAACTTCCCTCATATCCTACTTTTCATGGGTTGACTAGAAATCAATTAACTTCCATCAATAAATTAATTCGGATATAGTTTGCAAAGGTTCACTACAAACCTATTGGCCCCTGCCAATAATTCTTTCTAAACATAGTTTTCATTGGTTTACTATGAACCTATCTATCTGACAAATTCTTTAATCAATATTTAGACATCCTATATTCTGGTCTACCTGGCTTCCTGGATGCAATTCTACCCATAAAGGAGTTTACTCAATTTATATTCACTACTGTATCAACCAAGCTGGTTATTGTGCTCTTTTTCCCCAAAATATAGTTATGGGTCCATTATAATGTGAATAAATATATTAGAAGAAGCAAACATAATAACACCACGTCTATGGTTTAAATTTAATATCCTTGAAATCATTTTCATATGTAAAACACGGTTAATCCCTTTAACCTATTATTTTATCAAGAAAAGCTTCTTTAAAAATTCCATACTTAAAGTCATTTTGAAACTCCTTTATTTATGCCATGGTTTTTCCTTTTAAAAATGAGATTGGGTTCTTTATTTTGAAAAGTAAGGCTTTCGAAACCTTAAACTTTTACTTTTGAAACCATTAGATAACCTCCTTCGAAAGCATTCAAGTCTTCTGTTCAAAATACTAAGCGTATGCCTTTCGAAACACTTTAAACCATCTCTTTTGAAACCCTCAAAATATACCTTTCGAAAGTATTAAAGTGCTACATATCACCTCTTAGAAGCATAGCTTCAGAACCATTGAAAGTACCCCTTTCGAGACCATTGGGTTTATTCTAAAAATATCTTTTGGGTCAAAGTGAACATAAATGAAAGTTCACCTTTTGAAACGATTGTACTTCATATAAAAGAGTTTGGGGAAAAATAATGGCTTTGGAACCATCCTTTCAAAAGCTTAAATCATTTACGTAAAACATCTAGAAGAATAACTTCGAAACCCCTTTCGAAGCCATTGCCTTCGAAACCATTAAACCCTTTTGAAAGCTTTAGGAGGTGTCTTACTTCATTTATAAAACAAAAGCTACCTTTCGATCTATTTGACGACTTCAATTCATTCGAATGGAATAAGATCGGCAGCAAGGTTTCGAGTGGACTGAAATTACCCCTTCCGAAGGCATTGAATTAAAACAAGGCAACTAATTTTAAAGCATTCTTTTTGAAACAAAAAGGCGGCAACATTTTTGAAAGCCATTTAAATGGGTTTTGACCCCTTCGATAGCATCCTTTTGAAAACAAGGCAAGCACATATCTTTGGAGAGTAAAACAAAGGCCTTCGAAAGCTAACTGGTTTCGACCCCTTCGAAAGCATGGTTTTGACACCATACCTATCGCCTTTCTCCAATCCATTACGTACGAATGTATTGATACCTTGTGTATTGGTTTTGACTTGTTCATTTGAGGCGGAAGTATAGGGTTGAAAGGTGGTGTCTAAAAATGGCAAAACATAATTTCTGATTAAAGACTGTTTTACTGCCTTTTAAGTAATTGCTTTCTAAATAACCTGCCTATTTGTAAATATTTAATTAGTTTCCAATGAACTTTTCAAATTCTTTCTAAAACAAAACTGCTATAATTATTTCAGATCTAATTAAAATAATTTAACAAATAAGCCCTACCATAATAAAACAAATAAACCATTTAAATCCTCCATCTAAAATAATTTAATTTCCATAATAAACCACTTAAGAAAAATCCTAAAAAATCATAGAAATTCACTTTTTATATGTTATCTGACATACATAAATTTTAGACCTAAATTCCTTCAAATAATAGTCGAAATAATTTTAAACCCAAGTTATTCATAATTTCCTTTAATAAATTTTCCATAGCTTGAAAAATTTTAAAAATTAAAACCCATCTCTAAAATAATTTTTTACATAACATATAAATTCCTCATAGCATGAAGTCCAAAAAATATGATTTTTGCCCAAAAACTGAATTAAACATTTATCAAAAAATCTTGTTTAAATCAAACATGTCGTAGAATCCATCCCTATCATCATTTAAATCATCACACAAGGTTTCAAACATAAAACAAAATCAATTGATATTTAAGGAACAAAATAGAGATGGTTATGGTTATTATTCACCATGATTTGGATAAGGTCTTGAGATTTGAACTCGATTAATTCTTCTAGCTTATTTCCTTATCTTTTACTTGATTTTTCTTCTCCTAGGTAATGGCCGGCTTGAGCTCCCTTTTGTTTATGTTTTAGAGTTTTGAACATGTAAATTAGAATAGAAATAAGGGTTAGGGGCTAAGGGATATGGTTATTCCCTTTAATTCCCTTAGCCTTATTCTCTTATTTGTTATCATAGAAAACCATTTACATAAACCCATTCTTTTAATTTTATTTAATTAAGCTCCGCCCTTAATATTTTCAAATCTTAATCCCTTATCTCTCTAATCTTTAAATTATTCTATTTAATTTATCTAAATAAATATCTTGAATAATGTTATTAAAAATTAGGGGTGTTACAGGCTTCCCCCTTAAAGATTTTCTCCCTTGAAATTCAGTAAGGACTAAATACCAAACATAGCAGTCGTCTATAACAGCTCCTAACACCACTATTAGCCTACCAAACTAGCAACTATCTATATAAAGCTAATATAGAACATATTATCATAGCAAAAGGATAAGTATCTCTAATCTTGTCTTCTGTCTCCCAAGTACAGTCCTTCTCTTTGTCGCTTCATTGAACTTTCACCAACTTGAACTTCTTATTCCTTAACCTTTTTTCATCTCTCATAATAACCCGAACCGGTTGTCTTACAAAAGTAAAATTCGATTCTGCTACCAACTCTTCCAACCCTTTTGGAGGAATAGTTTTCTTTGGATCATGCACGTACTTGCGAAGATGAGACACATGAAACAAATTATGGACACATTCCATACTGCTTGGAAATTCAACTCTATATGTGAGCTTCTCGATCCTCTCTATAACTTGGAACAGACCAACATATGTCGATGCCAGTTTCCCTGACTTGCCAAATCACACCACACCCTTCATCGGTGATACCTTGATGAAAACCATATCTCCAATTGAGAATAGGTCTTTGCACCTCTTATCATCGTAACTCTTCTGTCTAGATTGAGCTTCCTTCACACTTTCTTAGAACAACTCAATATTCTCCGTCGCCTCTCTAACTAGATCTGGACCTAAAATTAATCTATCTCCAGTCTCCATCCAAAATGCTGATGATTTGCATGGCCTTCTATACAAAGATTCAAAAGGCGCCATTCCTATACTAGTCCGATAAATGTTATTATAGGAAAAGTCCACAAAGTGTAGGTGATCTTCCCAAGATCCACCAAAGTCCAATACAGAAGCTCTCAATAAATCCTCAAGTCCTTATTGACTCTCTCTGTCCGCCCATCCGTTTAAGGGTGACATGTAGTACTCATCTTGAGCTTAGTGCCTAAAACATCCTGTAGACTCTTCCAGAATTCATTAGGAAACAAAGCGTCTCTGTTACTGACTATACTACTAGAAATTCCATGCAGGCTAATTATGTTCTTAATGAACAACTTAGCTAAAACATGTGCCATCCTGGTTGACTTGACTGGAATGAAATGGGCACTCTTGGTCAACCTGTCCATTAGACCAATATACTTTCATTTCCTCTATTTGACCTTGGCAACCTGTCTATAAAATCCATGGATATCGAATCCCATTTCCAAACTGGTACCTCTAAAGGTTGAAGCAATCCACTCGGCTTCAGATGTTTGGCCTTCACTTATTGACAGTTTGCACACTGCCTAACCCACAAGCCAACATCTCTCTTCATACCTTCCTAATATAAGCTCCTCTTCATATCTTGGTACGTCTTAGTCCCTCCAAAATGAATCGTAAACTTGGATTGATGACATTCCTTTAGAACTCTATCCTTAAGTCCTCAACATTAGAAACACACAATCGTCCCTTATTTCTCAACCAAATCTCTGGTTAAGACTAAAATCCTTGAGATCATCGATCTCAGTTCTAACCTTAAGCCTTATAATTCTCTTGGCTAATACCAGATCCTCTTCTGCCTAGAAGCAATACTTTCGATCAACATTGGTCAAACTTTCAAATAAGACAACATGGCTGTGCTGTGACAAGAACTAGCAGTCGATCTTAACTACACATTACAAGTAGTCAAAGCTTCTAAATCCTTCCACTCTACCAACATAGCTAGCACTACATTCTGACGTCTTCTGCTAAGAGCATTAGCTACCTTATTTCCTTTCCCAGGTGTGTACTCTATACCAAAATCATAAGCTGCTAAAACTTCAGCCACCTTTGTTGTCTCATATTCAACTCCTTCTGAGAGAATAGTACCTTAAGGACTTATGATCTGTGCCTAGCTTAAATCTCTCCCTTAAGAGATAGAGTTTCCATATCTTAAATGCGAAGATCACCACAACCAACTCCAAATCATGAGTAGGATATCTTACTTCATATGGTCTAAGCAGTCGTGAAGTATATGCAATAACCTTACCCTTCGGCATTAACATAGCTCCTAATCTAGTTCCGCATTCATTGGTATACATCGCCAATCTTTGATTTCCATCTGTAACTACTAACATAGGTGAGTTGGGCAACAAATTCTTTAACTTAAGAAATGCTTCCTCACATTTGTCAGAATAGACAAACTTCACATCCTTCCTGGTTAACTTAGTCGAAGGTGCTGCTATCCGCGAGGAACCCTTGATGAATGTCCGGTAAAAGCTGGCAAGTCCAAGAAAACTTCTAATCTCAGTTACCGTCTCTGGTCTCTTCCAATTATTAACAGCTTTGATCTTATCTGCATCCACTCAGAAGCCCACTTCTAAAACCACGTAACCAAGAAACTTAACTTCTTTCTTTCAAAAACGACACTCGGAAAACATCGCTTTTAGCTGATGCTGCCTTAGCATCTCAAGCATAACTCTAAGATGACCTTCGTACTCTCTTTCATTCTTAGAGTATAACTAAAATGTCATCTATAAATACCAACGCGAACCTATCCAAGTCTCTCAGAAAACTCGGTTCATCAAATCCATGAAGAAAGCTGGTGCGTTCATTAACCCAAATGGGATTACTAACCACTTGTACGAACCATATCTAGTTCAAAATGCAGTCAACGGATTGTGGTCCTCTAACACTCTCAATTGACGGAAAACTGTCGCCAAATCCAATTGGGAAAACACTCTGGCTCCACACAACTGATCAAATAGATCGTCTATTCTCGGCAAAGGAAACTTATTCTTAATCGTCTTCTCATTTAAATTATGATGGTTGATAAACATCCTTAACGACCCATCCGGTTTCTTCATGAATACTGCGGCCTCCCCCGAGGAGAACTGCTGGGTCTAATAAAATTTCCCCTTCTAGATCCACTAGCTGCATCTTCAACTCCTTCATCTCAATCGGTGTCATCCTACTAGGTGGTCTACCTACAGATTCGGCTCCGGACAAAAGATTTATCTGAAACTCAATAGATCGTTACGGTGGTAGGCCTGTAACCAGCTCAAAAACATCTGCAAATTCTCTTGCTACTCGAACCTGACTTAACTCTTCTTCTACTTCCATAGCTCTTAACAAAGCACAAGCACTTCGATCAAAATTCTCCACTAAGAATATGATTCGGTTATGACTATCAAGGTGTCTTAACGATATTTCGCTGTCATGGCAAAATGCCCTAGCTTCATATCTTCTCAACCAATACATACCCAAATTGATTCTGAAATCTACAAAATCAAAAACATACAAACTGCATGCAAACTTATGACCTAACAAATCTAGTTCTAACTGGCCACATTTCATCCCTAGAGTTGCATACTGTAACGACTCGGATTTTTAGTCGTTTGATTATGAACATTTAATTTATTTTAAATATTGAATTTGAAATGTAAATGGAATTCCAATATGAAGTTAACCGATCAAATAAGTGGAATAAAAACTTACGTTCCAAATAAAGCAAGTTATTGAATAAATTTAATTGTTGAATTAATAATTAGAAATCGCTTAAATAATTGAACTAGAGTTGAATATGAATTGAAAACAATTTCTAACATTGATAAAAATTCTATTAGAATTATAATTGAATTAATAAGTTTTTTTAAAAATGAAATTTTGAGTGATTTCATTAATTTTTGAAATCGTCGATTTAATCGACGAGTTAAAATAGTGATGCGAGGCACAGTCTCGGAATTTGATGAAACCGATTCCATCGGATCCGTAATAGTGTATTATTATCGGGTTTCAAATTTCATAGCGTTTGGATTTACCATTTGGTCATGCGATCTAAAAAGGCCTAGAAGTAGCTTAATTGAATTTAATTTAAATAGTGAATTTAAAAAGCTATCTTATCCATACGATCAAGTTAAGTTTCAGTGCTTATTCTATTGCCTTCAGAATAGAAATGTAATATTAGAAATGCCAAGCGGCACGCCTTAATAGGAATTCGAGATTTCCTTATATATAATACGAGATATTTTTGAATATAAAATATAAATGTTAAATCACACCCACCCTAACCTGTACTTGAGCCACCCTACCCCTGAAAACATGCCACCCAACTCCTGTCCTTCGTTCTCTTTTAAATTTCATGACTTTCGCTTTCAAAATTCTCAAAACGAAATCACTAAATAAAGAAACAAATATCGTGTATGAGCTTGCGACCTGGGGTCACAATTAGAGCCTGGGCGACGTTGACGCTCGAGTTGAAGAAGAACAGAGGCATAGAGATAAGGTGGAGCACGGCAGCGCTAGGGTAGGCAAGGTCGTGTAAGCGCGAGAGCATGGTTCGCGCGTGCAGGCATTTGCGTGGTTCGTGCCAGCGATGGAAGGAAGTGTCGATGTAGGGTTCGATGAAGATAAGAGATTGGGTCATGATTAGGGCGCGTTAGAGGATGATGGCCAAAGTCAAATGCCTGGGGTAGAGCGAGCGACGGCCTAAGGAAGTCCCATGGTGGTTCTCAGTCACGTGCGATGCTTGGAAGGTTGGTTAAGCGAAGGGAGGAAGTCTGTCATGTTATCATTGCCTGGGAAGAAGGTTAGCGTGATTTTTTAGGGTAATTAATCTATTACCGTAATCAAGAGAATAAGAATTATTATTCTTATTATTTTGAATGTTTAAAAATATATAATTTGTCATACGAGGTTTGATCGAAACGAAACAAATTGCATTGGAATCTTATCGACGTCATCTACATCGTGGAGTGGATCTGGAATCTATTTGAAGCTAAAATATTTTCAGCTTCAAATAAAAGGTTAGTGTTTTATACTCTCACCTTTGACTAAAATATTTTCATGATTAGTTAAATTGGAATTCCAAAGTGATTTAAATTATTGATTGTTGTTTGGTGATTTAACTGGCATGGAAATCGATATAGAAATTTATATGTTAAAATTTTTGAATTAACAATTAAATTGAAATTAGAATTAAACTGTTAGTAAAATTCCCAATTATTGATCATTGGTTAATTGTTGCGAATTATTGATGGTTCAAATGATTGATTGTGATGGATGAAAATGGGTTAATATTTTAGATGATTTGGACGTTTATTTGTTTTGATATATCATGTTATCATCCTGTGTATTATTTACAGTATATAAAACTGTAAATTGAATTATTTCGAATACATTAAGAAATAAGTTGAAATGATATATACCTATGGCACTATGATTTGGATTGAAATGATATATATCCATCCCTAAAATTAAATTGAAATAATTGATCACTTGGCCGTAGGATAGAAAATTATATACCGACACCGGATTGGTTAATTAAACGATTTTAAAATTTTAGATTTGAAATTTATTTAAATGATTTTGATTTAAAGAAATAAAAATCAAACTTATAGAAATCAAATTATTTTTGAACTTGAGCTGGAATGTTGAAGTTTAAATTTGGTAATCGGAATTATTTAAATAATCGAAGTTGAGATTTTGAAGTTATAATAGAAATATGATTTGAATTTCGAAAATTGATTTGTTTTTAAAAGATTCGAAATTTCATTCGAACTTTGAATTATTGCTAAGTAAAAGTAATATATTTGGATATATGGATTTGGACTTAAGAATGGAATTTATTTTAAGTTTTGAATCTAAATTCGAAGATTGAAATTTAATTTGAATTCAGAGATTTAAATCGATATTCTGAAATCGAATACGAATTTATATAAATCAAACGGTTGGAATTGAAAATTGAAAATAATTCAAATTGAAATAGAATCGGAATTGATACAGATATTAAATTAATTTGGAATCGAAATTGAAATTGATCCGAATATAAATTGGAACCGAAGTTAATTCGAATTGAAATTGGAATTGAATCAATTTAAATGGAAATGGAAATTAAATTGATTTGAATTGAGAAGCTTTGGAATTCAATCGATTTGACATTGAAACTCTTTTCAAATATATTGTTTTAATGTAAACTTTTTAAGACCTATCTTTTAAATATCCAAATTATTTTGATCTCCAAGCTATTTTACTTTATAAACCATTTTAATACTCAAACTATTTTATATTAAACTATTTAAACTTTTTAAATTATTTTAAACTATTTTTCAAAAATTCAAACTGGACAAGGGTGGAATGTTTATTTTTAAATCTTGGATTTAAATGCGAATTGGGTAAAATGAAGTTATAACATAAATCGAAATCCAAAATGATATGAAAAGGAAATCAAAATACTAGAGTGAAATGATATTGCAAGTGAAAATGATGTATCGAACTGAATATGATTTTTTGAAGTAAATATGATATTTCGAAATGAATTTGATTTGAAGAGAATGTGATATTTTGATATCAAGTACGAATTATTTTCAAAATACAGAAGTACCAACCGGTGTGTAAAACGATGTTTGGTTGTTAAAGAGACCGGTGCCTCTTATTGGCATACTCTCTGTCAATATTGGAACCACTTTCACAACTGTGTACGCGGAGGAGACTCCAGAATGAAGTGGTTGGATTTGGTGTTGTTTGCTGGATTTGAGAAAGAGAACAATAATGGATTGGCCTGACACTTGTGTCAATTTAAAATGACTAAAACAGGAGCAATACCAGCCAATGAGGTTAGCTACCTCTAGCGGACACACTTCTTCGTATTACTATCATGACATTGTTATTGATTGATGCGCATCGTCAGATTTTGGGAGTGTTGGACACAGTGGGCCGTTAGGGGTAACCACCACCCGGGAAGGGTAAACTGGTAGTATTCTACCTTAGGCATTAACTCACGTGCCTTGTCATACTTTTATCTTTATACGAGACCACTACAATTTTGGTTTAGTGTTGTTGTATCATGGCACATCCCTATCCATCGACGGTTTACTGGTGTTTTATATGCAAACTGTACAACAATGCTTAAAAATGCATTACGGGGGGTCAATGTAAAGCCTTAACGCTAAGAAAAATATTTATTTTACTGATTAGACATTATATATATAGAGTATTCTACTTATATGAATATTTTGACGGATCCTTAAGAGAGAGATAATCCCGTAACATCTCTTGAGTTATTGCACGCATGTTATACACTGGATAAGAGATGCGAAACCCCGTAAACATCTCCAAGGCCATGGTACTCATGTTATATGCGATATTGAATTGACTCACATAAGAATATTTTAATCCCGACTCGAGTGTTTTGTCTTTTCACTATGCTCGGGTTAGCCCTGAGTTTTTCAGTGCATTGAAGATCATTTTTTAGAGGACGAAGACGAATTTTTTGGTATATTATTACTATCATTATTCTCTGCATCATGTTGTTCCGCTGCACTAATTGTTTATCCCTGGTGTATATATAACTTTGATAAATTTGTACAAATTATTATCAAATGTATAATATAGACAACTTCATGAACTATTTATTTAAGTATTATATTTTGTCGTTCCGCTACGAGATTCTGTATTTGTTTTCTTCTTCTTTTCTTATTTTTCTTAATTAAACCAATTGATTATCTATGTTCCGGATTGTTTAAGTTGGATATGTGTGGATTACTATCGATTTAAACCTTCCGAAATATGGGTCGTCACGCATACCCTCCAATCGAATATACAACCCTTAAGGAAGTAACAAGGTATATAGGTTCTAAACATAATCTATCAACCAAACACTGTGATATAAATGAATGTGAGACATCGGTATCAAGTAGTACCCTAACTGGTATACTCTAAATCAAAAGTGTACCTTCCATCACAATCTTCCCTTTTTCAGTTGTAGTTGGCCTAGCAGATGATGGTCCAACAGCAAAGGCCTTTCCCTTGTCGGCCCTAACTGATTTCGGCCATTGATTCTTATAATGCCTAATTAGTCACAGTTAAAGCACTTTATGCTCTTCTTTTCTGAAGCCTTCTTCCCCTTGCCTGACCAGCACTCATAAGCATAATGACATTTCTTATAACACTTAAAGTAAACCAAATCTACCTTTTCCTTCTTGTCATCCCCTCCCTTTTGGGATGCCTTCTTCTTAAAGAACCTCCTCTTCTTTCCCTGAGAACCCTAGATTCAACTGGCATTTTCATCCTGCAAACAGCAAGCATTTCCTTTTGTCGGATTGCTGTCTCTACAAATACATTACAAGGATCACGGAGATGTGGCAGGGTCGCCCTAGCAATCTCGAGTCTCAATCCCCAAATGAACTTCTCATTCCTCCTGATGATAATGTCTATAGTAGCATTCTCATATTTAGATAGCTCGACAAACTTAGTGGCATACTCTATTACTGACATTTCTCCCTGCACCAAATCCATAAACTTTATTAACAAGGCCGACTTAGCAACTTCAAACAAAAACCTCTGCTCGAATCTCCTTCGAAATTCTGCCCAAGTCAACTCTTCCTCAGAAACTCCGGCAGTAACACTATTCCACTAATGTAGTGCTGCCCCTTGCAATTGCCTAGAGGCTAGTCTCCTCTACTGTTTATCATCCAAATCCCAAATCAGCGAAGATCCTCCCATAATGCAATAGCCAATTCTCAACTTCTATAGCATCTTCCGTTCCTACAAATGGCTTTCTACCAAGACTGGTGTAATCTCTGGTCAACTTAGCATAATTATTTCCAATTGGAGCTATGGGATTAGATCCTCTAGCATTCCCAACAACTCCAGCACCTGCTCCTGCTTGCATCAGATTGCTGAAGAACTGATACATCATCTCTATATCCATTGGCGGATTTCCAGCATCCACATTGACATCTTCATTATGGTTAGCATTAGCCTATCGACCCGGGTTCCTCCTGGTATTAGGTCGAACATTTCCATTTGTTGGGTGCTTCCTCCATCGAGATTTCCTCTTTCGTTTCCTGCCTTCATATCTTCTTTCTCGTAAATCTACATATGAGCCTTAGTAAGATACAGAAGAAGGGTCTAAGAGAGAGGGAACACATACTTATATATATGTATATCAAATATAAGTATGATACAATAGTGTTAACCCAAACCGCTATCTTATTTTATGATTCATTGGATTATGTTTTGAAAAATCTTTTAGGTTTGAATTTCTTTTAAGTTTTCATAAACCTATGCTCTGATACCAACTGTAACATCCTCCACTTCGAGGCCCAAAACTAACGGCTACAGATGCTGCTGTCATCCATAGTTATTAATCCTCGGCGACCAAATGAGTTAATGTTAGATACATTGATATAACAGAAACACGTGGATACAGAAAATTTTTAAAAATCATAAACAACATTCACATTCCATTTTAAATCAATTCAATATTCATTACATACCATGTTCGAGAACCATTTTCAGAGAAAATATAATTATTACACGTTAAGAGCGATACATAAAGATGCCCCCTTGGATGATCAGAGTATATATGACTAGGCAATTAAACAACTTTTCCTTTACAACAAAACACGATAGAATCCAAATAAAAAGAACTCCTATTAGCTAGCTTGCCTCATGCATGTCTTTGGAAGGTTATTCATCTAAAGAGGTACCTGAAAACCTCAACTCTCAAAAAATACAAAATCGATTGAAACCTAAGAGTTTAAGGGAAAAACATAAATTTTGAGTCAGACATAAAGCCTGGTATGAATAATAATCTATCATCTCAAACCATTTAGATATCTAATGAGACCACGCTGCTTAGCGGAACTGGTTTTCCCTTCACTATTATCTTATACAAAACTTTTAAAAAACCATATTCCTTGCTCCTGCATCCACAATGGTTAAACCATAACAATTTAAGATATTATGATGATATGTAAACAAGTAAATCAATTCTAGATTACCCATTCCCATTCATTTTGACTATCTGTCTTGGTTATTATTTCTAGGGTCACTATTAATCTATTATTTTTCATGGGATTACAAATAACTTGTTTAAATTTCTGCACTGCATGTCCGGTTTCATAGTTTTCATGGGATCACTGAGAACCTATTGGCCTTTGCTAATAACTTTATTGTTTCATTGATTCACCCTGCCCTGAACCTATTGGTATCTCCAATAACTTCCCTCATATCTTAGCTCTCATGGGTTGACTAAGAACCTACTGACTTTTGTCACTAACTAAATCCAGATATAGTTTTCATGGGTTCACAACAAACCTAGTAGCCCCTGCCAATAACTCTTTCTAAACACAGTTTTCATGGGTTTATTATGAACCTATCTATTTCACAACTTCTTTAATCATTTAGACATGCTATATTCTGGCTACCTGACCTCCTAGATGCAATTCTATCCATGCAGGAGTTAACTCAATTTATATTCACTACTGGGTTAACCTAGCTGGTTATTCTTCCCTTTTTCTCCTCAAAATAAAGTTATGGGTCTATTATAATGTGAATATATATATTAGAAGAAGCAAACATAATAACATAATAACACCTCACTAGTGGTTTAAATTTAATATCCATGAAATCATTTTCATATATAAAACATGGTTAATCCTTTTAACCTATTATTTTATCAAGGAAAGCTTCTTCAAAAACTCCATACTTAAAAGTCATTTTAAAACTCCCTTATTTAAGCCAGGGTTTTTTCCTTTAAAAATGAGTTGTATTCTCTGTTTTGAAAACTAAAGCTTTCGAAACCTTAAACTTTTACTTTCGAAACCATTGGATAACCTTCTTCAAAAGCATTTGATTTTTTTATTCAAAACACTAAGCATATGCCTTTCGAAACACTTTAAAACATCTCTTTCAAAACCCTCAAAACATACCTTTCGAAAGTATTAAAGTATTACATATTAACTCTTAGAAGCATAGCGTCGAAACCATTGAAAGTACCTCATCGAAACCGTTGGGTTTATTATAAAAATATCATTTGGATCAAAGTGAATATAAATGAAAGTACCTCTTTCGAAACCATTTTACTTCATATAAAAGAGTTTGGGAAAAAATGAAGGCTTCGGAACCATCCTTTCGAAAGCTTAAATCATTAAAGTAAAACATCTGAAAGGATAGCTTCGAAAACCCTTGTGAATCAATTGCCTTCAAAACCATTATACCCTTTCGAAAGCTTTAGGAGGTGGCTTACTTCATTTATAAAACAAAAGCTACCTTTCGATCTAGTTGACGAATTCAATTCATTCGAAAGGCATTAGAAGGCAACAAGGTTTCGAGTGGGTTGAAACTAACCCTTTCCAAAGCTTTGAATTAAAACAAGGAAACTCATTCGAAAGCGTTCTTTTCAAAAGAAAAAGGTGGAAACATTTTTGAAAGCTATTTAAATAGGTTTTGACCCCTTCGAAAGCATCCTTTTGAAAACAAGGAAACTGCATATCTTTAGAGAGTAAAACAAAGTCCTTCAAAAGCTAACTGGTTTTGACCCCTTCGAAAGCATGGTTTCGACACCTTATCTGCCGGTTTTCTCCAATACACTGCGTACCAATATATTGATACCTTGTGTATTGGTTTCGACTTGGTTGGTTTGAGGCGGAAGTATATGGTCGAAATGTGGCGTCTGAAAGAGGCGAAACATAATTTCTTGGTAAAGGCTACTTTAATGCCTTTTTAAGTAATTGCTTTTTAACTAACCTGTCTATTTGTAAACATTTAATTGTTTGCCATAAAATTTTAAAATTCTTTCTAAAACTAAACTGTCATAATTATTTCAGATCTAATTAAAATAATTTAACAAATAATCTCTTCCTTAAGCAAACCAAATAAAATATTTAAGTCCTCCATCTAAAATAATTTAATTTCCATAGTAAATCACGTAGGAAAAATCCTCAAAATCACAGAAATTAAATTTTTATATGTTATATAACATATATAAATTTTTGACCCAAATTCCTTCAAATAATAGCCAAAATAATTTTAAACCCAATTTATTCATAATTTCCTTTGAAAATTCATAATAATTTGTCCATAGCTTGGAAAATTACAAAAATTGAAACCTAGCTCCAAAATAATATTTTACATAACATATAAATTCCTCATGGCATTCAAAATTTATAAAATCAATTTTTGACCAAAAACCAAATTAAACATTTATCAAACAGTCTTATTTGAATCAAACATGTCACAGAATCCATGCGTACCATCATTAAAATCTTCACACAAGGTTTTAAACATAAATCAGAATCAAATGGTCATTAAAGGCTAGAATAGAGATGGTTGTGATTATTATTTACCTTGATTTGCGTAAGGACTTGAGATTTGAATTTGATTAATTATTCTAGCTTGATTCCTTAGCTATTACTTGATTTTTCTTCTCCTAGGTAATGGCCGGCTTAAGCTCCCCTTTCTTTGTGTTTTAGAGTTTTGGACATGTAAAATGGGAATAGAAATAAGGGTTTAGGGGTTAAGGGATATTGTTATTCCCTATAATTTCCTTAGCCTTATTCTTTTATTAGTTATCATAGAAAACCATTTACATAAACCCGTTCTTTGAATTTTATTTAATTAAGCTCGGCCTCCTAACATATTTTCAAATCTCAATCTCCTTATCTCTCTAATATTTACATTATTTTATTTAATTTATCTAATTAAATCTCATGAATAATGTTATTAAAAATTAGGGATGTTACAAATTATTACAAAAGGAGCTAACCAGAACAAGTCGCTCGAGTAAAGGTGCAGCTGTGGTTTTTGTGGCAAAGTTTGATGGCTTCCTTAGATTATGTGTAGGCTACCAAGGCCTAAATTAGCAAACAATTAAAAACAAGTATCCTTTAACCCGCATAGATGGCTTGTTTGATCAATTACATGGTGCTCGGATTTTCTCAAAAATGGATTTAGCTACAGGATTCCAGCAGTCGAGAATACCAGAAGATTACATTCCCTTAATTGCATTGAGGGCTATATAGTTTCAATGAATGGTTAGTTATATCATTTGGGTTGACCAATGCACCCGGCTATTTCATGGACCTAATGAATAAAGAATTGAGAGACGCACTCAACAAATTCATGTTGATCTTCGTTGATGATATTATCATATATTTGAAGACTAAAGAAGAGCACGAAAGGCATTTGGAGATTATGTTGGAGATATGAAGAGTAATGTGCTAAAAGCAAAATTTTCAAAATGCCATTTTTGGAAAAAAGAGGTAAGATTCCTAGGATATATTGTGTTAGGGGATGGAGTTTCAGTTGACCTAGGAAAAATCTCAGCTATACAAGATTGGAGACAACCACAGACTCCGAAGGACATCCGTAGCTTCTTAGGATTAGTCCAACATTACTGGAGGTTTAATCAAGACTTCTCCAAAAATTTCTCTCACTTAATGAAGGATGCTAAGTTTGAGCGGATGAAGAAATGTGAAGAATCATTTTAGGAACACAAGAAGAGGTTAACTACTGCTCCCGTATTAGCTATTGCTGATGAAAATGGCGGTTTAACCATGTATACTGATGCTTATGGGGAAGGAGTAAGTGCAGTTTCTGATGCAGCATGGAATGGTCGTCGCATGTGCGAGCAGACAACTAATGATCCATGAAAGGAATTACGCGACACACGACTTTCTGTGGTATTTGCATTAATAATATGGAGACATTATTTTCTGGGTAAGAATTCTTTAAGGTTTATTTTAATAAACTTTAACTTACCTTAGTTTATAATATTTCTTCTTTAAATAGGTGAAAAGTTTGATCTTTTCATGTACCACAAATCTTTGAAATATCTTTTCACTCAGAAGGACTTGAATACGAGGCATCAACGTTGGCTAGAATTCCTCGCATCGTATGACTTGGATATTCTATATACATCGGGAAAAGCCAATGTTGTGGCAGATGCACTAAGCATAAAGCATGCCTTCATAGCTCATTTATTGGTGCATCCAGCATTGATATGTCGTATAAAGGAGAATTAGCTCAAGGATCTAATTATTGCAAGGATAGCTTGGGAAGTTGAGCAGAATGTGATACCAGGATGATGGATAGGATTCAAAGTGGATAAGCAAGTAATTCTAAGAATGAATGGAAGGATATGTGTTCCAATATTGATAGTATTAGACATGAAGCTTTAATCGAATGTCACAACTCTTCACTCGCAATACATCCTTAGTTACCAAGATGTACATAGATATGAAAAAGACTTTCTGGTGGGATGGTATAAAGAGAGACATTTCCATCCATGTGAGTAGATGTGCAAATTGTCAGTAGATCAAGAGTGATAAGCAAAAGGTTGCTGGATTACTCCAACCACTCACACTTCATCTCAGTAAAGCCCAAAAGAATAGCCTCAAGCTTAGCTGAGATATATATGAGGGATATTGTTCGACTACATGAAGTTCCAACCAGCAGTGTAAGCCATCAAGATCCAATCTTTACCAGTCAGTTCTGGGAAGTCTTACAGACATCTTTAGGAAAGTAGCTAGATATACGCACCGCATATCATCCCCAGATTGATGGGCAAACCAAAAGGGTAAGCAGAGTATTGGAGGATCTTCTAAGATCATGTGTATCAGAATTTGGAGGTTCGTGGGAAAGCTACTTTCATTTAGTAGAGTTCTCTTATAATAATAGCTATCAGGCCAGTGTCGATATGGCACCTTATGAAGCCTTGTATGGTCACCCATGTAGATCCCCAATATGTTGGATCAAAATCAAAGATCGGTTAGTACTTGGTCATGATATGACCCAAGAAGCTTCAGATAAAGTGGATATGATTAGAAAGAAACTAAAGGAAGCATAAAGCAGAGAGAAGAGTTACACCGATCAAAGGCGTGGAAATTTAGAATTCTCAGTTGTAGACAAGGTATTTTTGAAGACCACTCCGATGAGGATAGTCTTGAGATTTGGAAGAATTGGCAAGCTAATTCCTCGATATATTGGACCTTTTCCCATTCTAGAGCAGATTGGCCCATTAGCCTATTGAGTAGAACTACTAGAGAGGCTATCAGGTGTACACAATGTGTTTCACGTATCTCATTTACGTACTATATGTATAATCCAAAAAAATCATAGAAACAGCTTCCCAGGAGGATTTAGAAGTGGAGCCTAATTTAACAGTTATCAGACCTAATAAAATCATTGGTCATGACAAGAAGCAATTTAGGAGAAAGAAGGTGCAATTAGTTAAAGTTCAACAGAGTAGCGATACTAATGACTGTTATGGGAAATAGAGGATAGGATAAAGAAAGCATATCCAGAGTTTAGGGTGAACGTATAAATTGTATCCAGATAGTGTACTTACCTCCTGTGATGTAGACACTTACAATAGCTGTGTATATATTTCATCATATATGATATATTCCTTTTAAGTTATCTTTTTCCCATCTTTAATTTCGAGGATGAAATTCCTTTAAGGAGGAAAGTCTATAACGATCCACAAATTCGTCACTTCAGAATTTTTGTTGAAATGTTCAAATATAAGATTTTTAAAGTAAATGATAATGTTTTGAACAATAAATAATATTGGCAATCTTATTTTGAATAAATATTTACAGAAATATATACTTTGGAAGATATATCGATAAAAGGATGGAAAATCGTCTTATCAATACACAACTCTTAGACATCCAACATGATGCATGCAGCTAGATACATACACTCATATATATATATATATAAGTGAAAATATGTAATAAAATTATTTATTTTATTTTTGAAAATAAAATCTCTTCATGACATCATCATTGATATCGTTATTCTGGAATAAATCGTTTTTGAATTTAAATTGAGTTTAAATGATTTAATAATTATTTTAATTATTAAATAAGCCATTTTAATTATTATATAGTGATAGAAATATTATTATCAAACTTTGTTTATAGATATATATATTTATATATTAAATGAGAAGTGAAAATATGATCGGAAGTCGAAATCGGAATTTTCAATGATTCAAAATAGAAAAGTTATGCAACATTATGAATCATTTGAGATATACATATGCACACATACATGAACATATACATGAACACATTCACATGCACATGCATATGAACATATATACACAAACAAATACACTTATACATTTATATATATATTACAAAAATATCAAGATCTTTTTCATATACTTCACCCTTAAGAAAAACCAAATTCAACACCTTATACATAGAGTACAAGCACATGGCCATGCACATGGGGAAAGGGCATGTTCGGCCGAATATGATGAGAGGAGGAGGGATGTTGTGGTTATGAAATGGTGATGCATTTGTGTATAAATATCATGACATTACCATTCTCATTTTCCCTATAAATAGCACCAACCTCTCTTCATTTCATTCACACTTTTCTTCATATATTCCTAAACATTTTCATCTTATTCTTCTCTACATCAATGGCTTCCATAGCCTAAGAAAGAAAATATTACAAAATCAAAGCAAAGTTATGCCAAAATCAATCGAAATCTATACCACTTCAAACCAAATTTCAAGCTAGTAATCTCTTCCTTTTCCTCCACCAAGGTCGTGTGCAACCAAGCCCTCCACCACCATTTTCCAAGAAAGGTTGAGCCATGTAAGCCTCCAAGGCTAAGGCCAAACCCCTTAGGAGCATCCATGCTAGTAGTCGTGAGTTTCGATTTCAAGACAGCGTAGCTAAGGCCATTTTAAAGTTAGCCCAACCGAAAATCAGGTGAGACACTCTACATGTATACATATATACACACATTTATATGTATGATAATGATGATGCAATATGTTTTTGATGGATTTTTACTATGCTTTGATCATCAAGTTTCATTGTTTTAATATAGCTGTTTAATTGTGTAAACAAGCTACGTTAAATATACATCGATATTACATAAGGAATTCACCTTTCGAATCAAGTTATATAAGTGATATGAAATCATTAAACCTCTTTGAAATGATTTAAAATGGTTTGTAAATATTTTATAAACACTAAAATCTAATTTGGTGAAGTTTTGACAAGTTATGAAAATTGACGCAAAAATAGGCGCGTCGCATAACGGTAGTCAACGATTTCATGCCGTAGAAAGTTAAATCCATTTATACGATTAATTCAGAGTCAGAGTTATTTTTTTTAATAATTTTCCAAACTCTTATAATCGTAGTTTTCAAATAAATAAAGGTCGAGATTTTATTTAGTAAATTTTGAAATATGACAAAATAAGTTTTCAAAATAGTCGGGATTTGGCAGTTTGGAAACCAAAGCGATAAAATTTTTAAAAGTGAAATTTTTTATTCTTCAAAAATATAGAATAAATTCTATAAATTTTTTAAAATATTTTAAAAGAGATTTGATGTATAAAAATGGATTTATAAATGATATAAATGGATTTATAAATGATATAAAAGTTTTTTTGGTCAAATAAGCTTAAAAGCACTATTCGCAGCACTTTCAATAACATTTAGAATATGGCTTTAAACTTAAGTATTATTTCCCAAATATTTTTACAAATGTTCTCAACTAAATAATTAAATATTTTAAAGGTTTTATAATTTAATTTAGGAAGTTTAAATAAATGATTTAAAGAAAAGCCGCTATAATCAAGTAATTTAATCTTGGCTCTAAAAGCCGATAAGTAGATTGGATTTTTCCGTTCGTGAGATCCAGATACAAGGTGATTAAACTAAGGAGATGTTTAGGAGAAACCAATGCCCTACTCACCTAGCCTTTTTCATGGAAGAGGAATAGATAAGGTCGAAATGTCGAAAACAGGGTAAGTATAAAAGATTTAATTTTTCCCGATTTAATACAACTTTGATCGTACAGAAATAATCTTCTTATACTTGATATTAAATTCCAAGGAGGGAACCCATACCATCCGTGTAAATTTAAAAGGTGATTCCACCGCATTCGATAGATAGTAAAGGTTGAATATGAAAATTGATGTTGAATAGTATAATTTCTATCGACCCTTTTCAACTCAATAATGTTTTCAAATATGAATTTTGAAAATGATTTGATATTTCCAAAGTTAAAGAGTGGTTTAATGATTCCGTATACATCAGAAAGACATGTTTTAAAAGGTATACATCTTTGAGAAGATATTTTGGATAAAAGGATACAAATTATTGAAATGATAATCACCGTTAAACCGTATTCTTTTCTATCGTTGATTGGTTTGAAGGAACCGAGGTCGGATTTGAGTGATTCTTATTCGAAAACCATTTCGAACCAATTTACGAGTTCGAAAGTGAAGACAGTTAAAGACGATGAAGTTGAAGCCGGGGATCTTCATAATGGAAGGACTGCTTGTTAATAATTTCATAGTGGCTCTCGAGATAAATAAATAGCAGTGGTCCCTTCATTCTGGGATCTTCGTATGCAAGGACTGCTCGCTACTAACCCAAGAGGTAATGTCCGATGGGATGTGGTTGGAGAGTGCCTTCGGTTTGACCTGTTCCTGGAAAACTTGTATGGATGAATGTCTGACATTTCATTTCTAAGATTATAGTGCATTGATCTCTATAAATGTACATATGTTTGGTGGTGTAGGAGGCAACCCCTCTTATACTTAATACTCTTCTCTAAGACGTACGAGCTCAAAGGTTGTATTTTTGTGGAAATCAATAGTGTGTTGTTGGAAATGGCAATGTGGCATTTTAAATGAAAATGTTCTAAGAAAGGTAAAAATTGCCTCGGGCCTCACACTTAGGGAATTGTGAAACTGGGGTGGCTTTAAGGCTATGTGGATCACAACCATTAAGGTATGATATCACCTTTCTAAATTTATTTATTTCTACCCACTATGACGTCGAGTTTAAATTATGTTGTGTATGCTATCGGATCCTAGATAGGTCTTTAACGGCTGGGGTGATATCATATTCGGTTCTATCCGCCGCTAGATGGGTCTGCGGGTAGGCTAGTCTTAACTCACAGAGGTTTCGAAGATATCAATCCTCGTACATTCCTCTAGAATTGTACTGTACGTGAGGTTGTCCCTTACCTCGCTATTCATTGGAAATCCAAATCTCCAATAAGTGCCTTCGATTTTACTTATAAGCCTACTATTTTGGAATTCAATAATGTTACAATTTTAGCTAAGATTATGTACATTTACTTGAAAAGTGTTTTCAAAGAATATCATTAAAAATAATGTTACTGAATTTTATGGAGAAATGATTTGGTTGTCATAAGGTAAAAACCCATTCCATGTTTATGTGCGGCGTGGTCTTAGGAGATACCCTTTTTTTTCTCTTCCATATACTCATATTTTGAGTTTCTCACACCAGTCCCATGACTGATCCAAAGTTTATTTTCCTTTTCCCTTAAAGTATGAGTGCTCTATTTTTCAGGCGGCCAAGTATTCAGGTAACTTCGAGCATTTTGGAAGGAGCATGATAACTGGAGGTTCATTTTGTCAATAGTGATCTATTTCAAATTTCTGCTATATCATGTAGTTTGTATTTAGTGTTTACCAACCTTTGTAAGGATAGGTAAACTATCCCTGGCTTGGTTAGTACTTATCATAACTCTGATGAATCACTTGGAGTGATTGTATGTACTTTCCATATGTATAATTAATATGAATGTGAGATTCTATTGTTATTCTATCTTCTATGTTTTTTCTTTTAAAAACCCTGGATTATCTGCCTCTCTGGCACTTGAATTTGGGGGCATGTAAATACCAAGGGTGTATAAGTGTCGATCGTCGTAGGTCGAAAAGGCAGGTCGTTACATACATTGATCCTAAGACTCTTGATGACATTATAAAACTTTTATACTTAAGTTACTTTCGATGTTAATGTTGCTTCACATATAGATTCGTAGTCAATAAAAGCGGCATCAATGCCTTAGTCATGAAAAAATCAAAGTGAATAGGTGTAGCATCATTGAAAATAGTGGTGAAGACATGCGATGTCATCGACGTCGACATTAAGCTTTTAAAATGCTTAAATGAATCACGAAGACACCATGTCGCAATCATCTATTACCACTATTATCCACTTCGATGCCGAAGTAACCACTCCATTAATACATAGGTAGTTATCATGTGCTTCCTCCTTCATCGATGTTGACATTAAATGATGCACCCCCATCGTTAGGCTCGACGACTTATGGTGGCATGGCATTATCGTAATTCTCAGAAAAACTATTTTATTAGTACTTTAAGCAAAAACTATTCACCAAATCTTATTTCTTATCCAATTTCTATTGGATAAAGAAATTTCTTTACAAATCCTTTTCGGAAATTACTGCCACGCTGAATTTTCAAGTTCCCAAACATAATTAAAATAATTAATTAATATCTTTAGTAATTATCCTTTTAAATGCTTATCTAGCATAGTAAATTCACAATAAATTGAAATCACTTAGGCAAAATTCTTAAAAATTTCAAAAATAAGAGAATATACTTCTCTTTACCATATAATAATTTTGGAGCAAAAAACCATGTCTAATTATTTTAAATAATCAAAACCCAAAATGATACTATTTTCTCTTTAGGAGATGCATAAAATAATCTGTATACCTTGGAAAATTGTGAAATTAAAATACCATCTCCAAAATAATGTTTTATACAACATATATCAGAAAATCAAAGCATTTGGATATTAAAATCTTAAGTTTTACCCTTAAAACCCATTTAAATAATTCAATAAAAATTTCAATAACATTATTCTATTCAAACAATGATTAAACAACCATACCTTGGCAAAATAAATGATAATAATTCAAGTACTATCCATAATCGAATTCGAGATAAACCAAAGATATGGTTTTTGCAATATTCACCTTTAAAATTGATGTGGAGTTGAGATTTGATTAGTATTGTGCTTCCTTAAGCTTTAATTTGTAAATTTCTCTTAATTTCATGATCTTCTTCCCCTTAGAATAGCCAGCCTCCTTATGTTTTTCTTTGATTGTTTTGTGAATGAGTAAAGTGAGAATGATATGAAGGGGAGAGGGTTTAAGGGACTAAAAGATGGATCTTCCTATTTAGTCCTCCTCATATTTTCTCTTATATGTTAAGTTCAAACAATCTTACTTAATTAATTGAGTATGACACAACCTTATTAAGTTTCAAATCTTATTCTCCTTAACCCTTTAAATTATTCTATTTAATCTATCCAATTAAATACCCTGAATGATGTTTAACTAAAATAGGGGTGTTACACATATATCCACTAATAGAAGTTTACAAATTAAAGAAAGTTGTGTCGAACCTCTAATAGAATTTGATACCACTATTGGGTTGGTGACAACTAAGGTTTTTAGGTTCAAAGAGTTCACTATAGTTCTAACTATGACTATGTGCGGCGCTCTTGATTCAAATGGAGTACGAATAGTATGCCCAGAAATAACAATTATACCTTCTGTTGTGGATTTTTCTTGATCTCTCGAAGGAGGTCTACTCGAGATAGGAATGGCTTAAATGGCAAAAGCTTGCCTACTCTGTCCCTCCTTCGCCGTCTTGAGACACTAATTCTTATGGTGTCCTTCTTCATAACAGTGATAACACTTCCCCTTGAATTCCTCCCTCATCAAACTAATTTTACAATCCTTAGCGACATGTCCTTTCTTTTGTCATCTTTAACAAGTTATACGCTTCTTCCTTATCTTCCCCTTAGCCTTCTTGTTTGCCCAAAATCCTCTCTTCTTAGCTCCACCTGGGTTATGCACCGGTCCCACCATCTCCTTTCCTTTCTCCTTCTCCTTCAAGACAATAGTCTGAAGTAAAGCCATCTCAACTAATATCTCATAAGTGGCACCAGTGGATACTTGGGTTAAACGTACCTTCCTAGATGGGGAATTGGCCCTTTAACAAACTTCATAGCCTGGGCGTCAATCAAACTCGTTTCGAACTTAGCTAGTTCTGTAAACCTACTGATATATTCATTCAAAGTGGAGTCTCCCTACCTATGTTGCATAAACTATTCCAACTGCAATTTCACCTTAGCCCTTGACATGAATTGCGACTCAAAGCGGTTACTAAACTCCACCCAAGTGATTCCTCCCTCAACATTCTCCTCGACCACTATAGTCCACCTATCTAAGGCCTCTCCTTTAAGATGATATGCTACCATTCTTCTCTAAATTTGGTCTTCCCATCCAAGCTCCCTAAATATATGCTCACGATCATTCATCCAAGCTTCATCTCTATAAAACCTTCAACTCCCTTGTACACCTTTCCTCCTTTATTTTGAAAGTTCTTGCACAACTTGAGAAAGTCTATAGGGCGGGGTGTTGCTTCAGTGGGCGAGGAAGTGGGTGCAACCTGTTGAGGAATGGAAACTTGTCTTACAAGCCTCGGGTATTGCTTGAACCATTCAGGCATCCTCGGATAGTGGGCTTGGTAGAGGGGTTCCCAGCCTCAAAGGAGAGATTTTCATCCATAATCAACTACCTATTGTTTTAAGCATTTAGTTACATTCCCTAAGATAATATTAATTGCTAAAATAAAAGAATTTCCTAATGTGTTTTTGTATCTTCAAATATGTATGTGTGTGTAATAGGGTTTTTGAAAAATACTTTCAAAAATAACAAGTACGCCATCATACATACATATATATATATATACCTATTGATTGGAAAACCTAAGCTCGAATACCAAATGTAACAACCATCTTCGAAACAAGTCTAATTTTTGACTTAAAAAGGCCCATTGAACCATATACTCATTCCAAATATGGCCATTGGTGGGTAAAATCGATATAATGAAAAATACACAGAGTTTTCTATCTATACTATCAGAATTTCACAATAAAAAGGATAAAATATAACATCAGAAGTTGTACCCATTTTAAAATTTTCAAATCTCATAGAAAAACATAACATCCCAATATCTGAAATACAATATCTCAAAATAAAATAACATCATGTCTGAAATGGGTACATCAAAATATCTAAAAACATAAGTAGGTAGATAGTTGCCATGAGTCCTTGCCTTTAACCTCTAAATCATCATCGTCTCACCTAACCTATGTGTTGTAATGAGGAGGAGGCCGAAACAACAAAGTATGGTGAATGAAATTCTCAATTATTACCATGTTAGTATTTGGGCAGTATCATTTAGATAAGTAATATGTCATCGCATTCTAGCTATATCTTAATAAAAATACCTGCTATTGTAAGCCGAAAAGCCTTTCCAGTCAAAATTCTACAACTTAAACTCTTTCAGTTCGAATCCATAACTTACCATCAATTGCAATCATGTCCTAACAATGTGAGAGAAAGTACCCAAGCCACTTAATACCTTTTCAATGGGAATTGTATAGACATTAACCATTTAATACCTATATCTTAGGTAGGTCCCTGTTATTTAGTACGTAACCCAAGGCGGACCCCTCTTTGGTCCTCTCTAACTGGCATTGTAGGGAATCTCATCCGGCCACTTAATACTTCTTTATAAGAGAGGCAGACCCTATAATAGCCATTTAATACCTAACTCCAAAGTGGACCCTTCCCAGGATTTCCCACTATCGTTCCTAAGTGATAACCCCGACCATTTAATACTTCTTAAGTAGGAAGGAGGCAAACTCTCCAACAACCACTTAATAACCTTAACCCCGAAGAAGTTCCTACGCATTATGACCTGTAACCCAAACTGTGATGTCTCACATTAGTCACGATATTCGTAGGCGTCGGTAACCTGATTAGCTGCCAGACTTACCCTACAGAATTGAGACTAACCTTACAACCTCCATGGGCACTTTTATAGATGGTGTCTCACATCAGTCCCAAAATCATACTACTGGTATTCGGATTAGATGAACAAACTTCTATGTGCTTCTGACTAACCTCACCTCCCTATAACTTAGTCCTAATTTTCACTCTCCTAACATACTACCATATATACCTCAAGATATTTCACATTAAGGCCATATAAGGAAAACTCCTTATTCTTCCTTTAGTTATGGATTAATTTCCATAATTATCTCGACTTCCTTCCTAAAGGGGTTTAATTCTATATTAACCTATTTTTATTATGTGATTAATAAATTATTAATTATACGTTACAATTTACATTAATATATATATATATATATATATATATATATATATATATATATATATATTGTGATGAATAATATAATATAAGAGAGCTCTATTTATACACTATATAAAATGAAGATTACAATAATGTCCTTTAACATTTAGCATATTTACCTTTATTTATATATATTACAATAGTCCTTTTTGAATATGCATATGTAAAGATGATATCAATGATTTCCTTATTAAAAACATATGTTATAAAAAACCCAATAGGAAAAATCATAAACAAGGAAAATAGTACAACTTTATTTGACCTTTTGGTATTATAATTTTATTGCGAGGGTTGATGCTTTTGAATCAAAATAATGTCTCATTAAAATGTTACCAATAAAAACCCAATGGGAAAAATATTAGTGAAGGAGAAAGAGTACATTTCAACATACATTTAGATGCTACCCTTGATTTATAACACGTTGTTCAATTAGTCCGTTGATGTAGCCAATGCTACCAAATTTGTGCACCATCTTCTAAAAGTTAATTTTGGAAGTGCCTTTATGAATAGATCTACCGGATTTTCTTAAGATTAGATTGTTTCACCTCTATCTTATTATCCTTTTGTAATTCATGTATAAAGAAAAACATAGGAGAAGTATACTTTGTGACGACCCCCATTTCGGAAGATTTAAATTGACAATAATCCACAAACGTCTTACTGAAACAATCTGAAATACAAATGATCAATAGGGTTTATTAAGAAAAATAAGAAAAGGGGAAATCAAGTATAGAATCTCATAGCGGAATGAAAAAATATAATAATCAAATAAACAGTTCATGAAGCTATTTATACTAAACATTTGATCAAAAATTTAACAATATCAATCAGAGTTATCTATGCAATAGAATAAAATAAAACAATGCAGCAAAACAACATGATGCATGGAATATAATATTAGTAATAATAATATACAAAATATTCATCTTCATCCTCCAGAATAATAGTCTTTAATGTGTTGAAAACTCGGGGCTGACCCAAGCGTAATGAAAAAACAAAACAGTCGAGTAAGGATTAAAATATCCTTATGTGAGTCAAATCAATATCACATATAACCAGTGCAGTTAATGCGCCGCTGTTACCCTGCTATACCTTATAGCGGATTTCTACTGCTGTGATTTTTTCATATAGCTCCAAATATAGCCTTTCCGCTTTAAGCCCCGCTATTTCCGCCATATCCCGTTATTCCCGCTATATTCTGCTATTTCCGCTATATCTTCTTTGAAAGAAATGAATTGAAAAATGACATTTATACATTATAAAAATTATGAAATTAATTTATTTAATTGAATTTTAATATATTTTCAAAAATAAAAATACTCTAATATTCTACTAAATTCAATTATGTTATATAACAGTTTTTGTCTATTTATAGTATATTCGCACATGTTTTTACTTAAACTTATTTATGCATTAATTATAATCCAAATGAATGTTAATTATTCATTAATTACCATTTATATATTTGTAAAACATTAAGTACGAGTTTTATATGCTATTTTAAAGTCATCCGCTATACCCCGCTATATCCTCGCTATATCCCTACAATGATTTTTTGTACCTCTACCATATTGAATTTGCCGAGCGCTTTAACTATGCAGCATATAAATAGCGTCAGAGATGTCTATGTGATTTTATATCTCCTATCCAGTGTATAACGTGCGTGCAATAACTTAAGAGATGTTACAAGGTTTTACATCTCTTAAGGATCCATCAAAATATCAATATATAGTAGAATACGCTATATATGTAATGTTAATCGATAAAATAAATATTTCTCTTAGCATTAAGGCTTTACATTAATCCCCTTTAACGCTTTTTTAAGCATTGTCGTACAGTTTGTATATAACGCCTTGCTAGCACGTCGGGGGATAGGGATGCACAGTGAAAGGTCAACACTAAACCAAACTCGTAGTGTTCTCATAAAAGGATAATAGTATAATAAGGCATGTGAGGTAATGCCTAAGGTAGGATGCTACCAGTTCAGGTAGCAGGGCTGGTGGTAACGCATCATAGCCACAACCGCCCACCGCGTCCATCCATCCCATATCGAGTCAAAGGGAGGTCATCCCAAATCAAGTTGCACCAATCGAAACCAACATCAAAAGTAATAGTATGGACCATGTTCAAGAAGACAATCAAAGAAAGGATGTTTGCTAGGGGTAACTAGCCCACTTGGCCCGGTCAAGCCATCGCGTTTTAGTCATTTCAAATTGGTACAAGTGCTAGGGTCTATCCACCAAACGTACACAAAATCCAACCACTTCATTTTGCAGTCTCCTCCACATACACAGTTGTTAAAGTGGTTCCAATATTGACAAAAAGCATGCCAATAAGCGGCCCCGGTCTCTTTAACAACCAAACATCATTTTACATACCGATCGGTTCTTTTACGTTTCGAAAATGATTCATACTTGGCATCAAAATATCATATTCACTTTAAAATATCATTTCATTTTCAAAATCATCATATTTTCTTCAAAATATGCCAATTCAGTTCGATATGTCATTTTTACTTCAAAATTGAATTCGAATTACAATTTAGGTTACAACTTCATTTTAACCACATTCACATTTAAATCAACAATTTAAATATAAATAGTTCCCACTCTAACTAGTTTGAATTTTTAGAAATAGTTTGAATTTTTAAATAGTTTAAAAAGTTAAAATAGTGTAAATAATTTAGATATTAAAATAGGTTATATTTAAATCATTTGAAAATTTAAAAGGATGAATTTTAAAGCAGTTAATAGGGAAATATTTATAGTGAAAACAATTTTAAATTTAAACTGTTTCTTTCCATTTCCAATAAATTTGGACTCAAGTCCAACTTTCAAATCAAACAGATTCAAATCATCTTCAATCCCAAATCAGTTTAAATCAATTCAATTTCAATTCAAATCAACTTCAATTTCGATTACAATTCGAATTAACTTCAATTTTGAAATGTTCATTTTAACTTCAAATTCAATTCCTCGATTCGATTCAATGGTTTAAATTTCAATTCAATTCTTATTTTAACCTATTTCAATTTATATAAATTTCAAGTCCAATTTCAATTTACCGATTTAGATCACTTAAATCAAATTAAACTTCAAGGTTCAATTAAAGGTTCAAATCTTTAAAATAACTAAATTTCGAGCCAAATTTGAAATATCGATTTAAAGCACCTTTTAATTAGATGAATTCCAAAGAGTGAATAAATTTCAAATCTTTTAAAACAAATTAATTTCCATAATTCAAATCATGTTTCAATTATAATTTCAAATTTCAAATTTCATTCTTTAAACAATTTCTTTTAACTAATTTAATTTCAACATTTCAAAATTCGAATTCGAAATTAAATCAATTTCCATATTTCAGTTCAATTTTATTTTTATGAAATGAAATCATTTGACTAAATTTAAATCCAAGAATTTAAAACCATTTAATTTAACCAATCTGGCGTCCATTTTCTATCTAATGGCCAAGTGATCAGTTATTTCGATTTTAATTTCAGGGATGGATATATATATATATATATATATCATTTCGATCCAAATCAAAGTGTCATAGGTATAATTGATTTTAACCTATTTTTAATTTATTTGAAATAGTTCAAATAATTGTTTATATACTATCAAATAATTTACAGGGTGTTAACAGGATATATATATATATATATATATATATATAAATAGATAAACATCCAATCGTCCAAAATATCAACCAATAGGCATCCATCACAATCAACACCCAAACAGTCAAAATATCACAAAAGTTAATTGATTATCAATAATCGAGAGTTTAACTAGAAATTTAATTCCAATTCAATTTATCTGTCAATTTAAATTTCTATCAGTTTAAATCAGATGTCCATTTTAAATGTCAGTTAAGCTAGTAAACAACAATCAGTAAAATAAACCACTTCATGATTTTAAATTTAACTGACATAAAAATATTTTAGTATTTCATGGGCGTTTAAAAACACTCACCTTTATTAGAAACTGAAAAAATTTCGCTTCAAATAAATTCCAATTCGATTTCTTGTCATAGACGACGTCGATATGAATCCAACCAACTCGTTTCGCTCGAATCGGACCTCACATGGAAAAGTTATGAAGTTTTAAACTTATGAATTTAATTAAATATAATTAACAAACTTAATACCACGTTTAATAAAAAAAATTAGACAACCACTTCATCCTCACGTATGCGGCTTCACTAGGCAACGAGAAACCCAAACAACGCGACACTTCCTCAACGTGTGCACCACTTGCCGACGTCCAGACCACGATCCGAACTCACCACTGCGACCGCCTGCTCGCGCACTTCCTCCACCAGAAGCGAACAGTTGCGTGTGCATGCATTCAGATTGAGGAAACCCAAAAATGCATCTAACTTCGAAAAGAGACCTGGCGAATTCAAGGTGATTCACCTCGATCCAACCGTTGGATGTGTAGAGCTCGTCGGGCTCCACATTTTCCCTTTTGATGTCGTGCGAATTCGTTGAGTGGATTGAGAGAAAATGAGGAGAGAAGTTCGACCATTTTTGACCATTAATATGAATGGGAGAGAGCGGTGCTGAAAGGATAGGGTTTCGTGAAACGACATAATCACAACCTATTATACAGGTTCCGATATTATTCGCACATAAATTTCTCGAACTCCAAAAAAGCATGCTGCATGATGTTATGTATGTTATACCCTATTCCGAACACAATGGAATATGTATCGGTAGCCAATTCCATAATATTCAGAAGTCAGCTTTTCAAAATAAAATTATATTAATTAAATTCCTTAATTAATTGCAAAACATTTCAAGCTCGCAAGGAAAAATGATAAGTCCGACCGCTGCGAAATTTGAAATCCTATAATAGTTCACTATTACAAAAGTGATGAAACTGGTTTCGTCGAAATCTAAGATAGTGTCCAAAAATGCTATTTTTACATGTTAATTTAGACAAGTAATTTCCAAAAATCAATTTGATCAATTTAAATTCAGTTTTAAAATTTAACAATCTTCATTCTCATTTAAATAAAATTTAAATCAACTCTTGAAACCATTTTCATTCATATTTAATCCAGGATTCAATTATTTAAATAATTCCAATAATCCAATTTCGAATAAATTTTAAAATTAGTTTTCAAATAAATTTTAGTTGTCAGCAATTATTTTATTTTCATCTAAAAAGTCAACATTTATTATTCAATTCCAGCCATTGACTACAACACATTAAATATAGTGAACTTCATTCTAACATAATCAATTTCTTTAATCTTATCAGAATTGTTATTTCAAAATTTTATTCAAGTTCCTATTCAATAAACTACATTAACAAAATCATTAAATTTTATTTCTAACCATTTTTATTCAATAATTATTTTAAATTTAATCATTGAAAATAGTTAAAATTATGGGTCGTTACATTCTCCCCCTCTCAAATCTTTTCGTCGTCGAGAAGGGGTTAAGTAAAGAATTTGATATCTGATATATTTTACTCAAAATAATCAACTTATAAACATTGAAATCTTATTAGAAAACCATTACTACACTTCCACTATGCCACTTTGATATCGGCTTTATGAAAATTACAACTTATATATAAAAACAAGTTATAAAATTTTAAAATCTCAAAACTTCTTTTAACACCCGGATTTGCGGAAAACTTCAGCAGCATCTCCTTTACGCGGCTTAATCGTAAAAATTTTAAGATACAAATATATATCACAAATATACCAAATATACATCTCATCTTAATGATGGGGCATCCCTTAGGGAAAAATACAAAAGTGCAGTATGTAATTCGAGATATCTACCTTATTATTATTAATATGAGTGAGTTCGCTCATATTAAGCAAGCAAAAGCAAATCAAATCCGTGCATACTTCCAAATGGTCTTCATATGTACCTATCTCAACTCAAATTTGAAATATAAGTCATATATAAAAGATATAGAAAAATGTATGAGTTTGATAGACTATATAACATGATTTTGAATCCAAATCATAAGCACAAGCACTAATACACAATCATAACAATCATATGCAATCAGAACAATTATAACAATGTTTGCAACAAAAGAAACCATCTAACAATTAATATTGATCCAATTAATTCATAATTATATGAATTTACATTATCCAATGTGAATTCATTTAACCTTTATCGAATTAAATTTATTCCATTACTCGATTTATTTAACTTTACTTAAGTTAAAAAAATTCTTTTCATATCATTCACATTAAACAAATTTAAAATTTGTTTTCGGGTTAATATTTCTCAAATATATAAGTTATACAAACTAATTCACTTAAAACTTCATTTCATTATTTTATGTAATTCGTCTAAAATACAATTCACTTCCATTTAAGATTTCTTGAGTTAAACTTCATTTTATTTACTTCATTTCACTAACTCTATTTATTTAAAATTTCTTAGGTTAGTCCTTTTATTTCATATCTCAAATTCAAATTTTCTTTTGTTTGCTTAACCGAAATGTTCAACCGTTTTTAAAATTCTGTCTTACTTTCCTATTTTCATAAGTTACAAACTATTTCTTTATACTTTTTTCAATTTATAAGTACAAACTATTTCCATATATTTATCAAATCATATTTGGAATATTTTTTCACAATCAAAACTTGTTTTAACTCGAAATAAATTTCTTTTGGTAGCAATTCTCAATCAAAAACTCGAAAATGAATACCGGCGAAGCTGCAGTCATCCCTAAAATTATTTCCTAGCGACTAAAGCGAGTTCAGTGCTTTTATTTATTTCAAAAATCTTTTCAAAATATATTTCTAGTCAAAACACTTTCGAATAACATGATTATTAATTTTAAAGGCTTTGAAAACAATTTTGAAAGAAATAAGGTTTAAATTCTAAAAGTCTCAGCTTTTAAATCCTTTCTATTTATAAGCTATATTATAAATATGCTTATATAATTCCATTACATTATTATGAAAACATCTCATTAATTTATATCTTTGTTATTGCAAACAATTTTTATGTAATTAGATTTCAATTCAATTCAATTCAATTATCAAACGCTTCATCAAGTAGAGTTTACAAAGTATTCGTTTTAAGTTTAATTCAACCAATAATCGATGATAACTAAATATTATCATCTCCTAACAACTAACATTCGTTGTCAATTTATATAGAAGATATGATTTAGGTATGTTTCATTTACCCAATTTTTAAAACAATATTATGTCGATTGCCTTATTTAAGTGTTTAGAAATCCCTACCACTAACATGGCGTCTCACGCACCGACCAGAATTCATATACAACTCAATGGATAAGTAAACACAATAAAAAAACATTTATAATACTACCAAGTATGCACTCTCATGTATATATATGCTCAAATAAACTCTTCTACGGTATTACTACCCTATTTCTAATGAGTCAAACACCACAAAGCTAAAGTTATCGCTAAACCAAAGCACTGATACCAACTGTGATGACCCCTATTTCGGGAGGTAAAATTGACAATTATCCACGCATGTGCAACTCAAAAAATACGAAACACGGATTATCGATGGGGTTGATTAAGAAAAATAAGAAAAGAAGAAAACAAATACATAATTTCACAGTAGAATGAAAAAGTATAATAATCAAATAAACAGTTCATATATACCATACATTTGAATAAAATTTTACAATATCAACCGGAGTTATATATACAACATAATAAAATAAAACAATGCAATAGAACAACATGATGTAGGGAATATAATACTAGTAATAATATACTAAATCTTCATCTTCATCCTCCTGGATAATAATCTTCAATACGTTGAAAATGCAAGGTTAACCCAAGCGTAATGAAAAGATAAAACACTTAAGTCGGGACCAAAATATCCTTATATGAGTTAAATCAATATCACATATAACAGGAGTGTAATAGCGTCAGAGATGTTTATGGGGTTTTACATCTCCTATCTAGTGTATAACGTGCGTGCAATAACTCAAGAGATGTTACAGGATTTTCCATCTCTTAAGGATTCATCAAAATATCTATATATAGTATGATACGCTATATATGTAATGTCTAATTAGTAAAATAAATATATTTTTTAGCATTAAGGCTTTACATTAATCCTCCTTAATGCGGTTTTAAGCATTATCATACAGTTGGCATATAACGCCCTAATAGCACATTGGGGGATAGGGATGCACCATGATGCGACAACACTAAACCAAACTCATAGTGGTCTCGTATAAGGATAAAAGTATGAAATGGCATGTGAGGCAATGCCTAAGGAAGGATACTACCAGTTCGGGTCGCAAGGATGGTGGTAACGCATCGTAGCCACAACCGCCCATCGCGTCCATCCATCCCATATCGAGCCAAAGGGAGGTTATCCTAAATCAAGGTGCACTAATCAAAACCAACATCCAAAGTAATAGTATGGACCAAGTACAGGAAGAAAATAGAAGAACAGATGTGCACTAGGGGTAGCTAGCCTACTTAGCCCTGCCAAGCCATCATGTTTTATTCATTTCAAATTGGTACAACTGCCGAGTTCTATCCATCATCGTTCACTTTTTTCGAATCTAGAAAACGTACATCAAACCCAACCACTTCATTTTGGAGTTTCCTCCACGTACATAGTTGTTAAAGTGGTTCCAATATTGACATAGATTATGTCAATAAGAGTCCCCGGTTTCTTTAATAACCAAATGTCATTTTACACACCGGTTGGTTCTTTTACATTTCGAAAACGATTCACACTTGATATCAAAATATCATTTCATTTTCAAAATCATCGTATTTACTTTAAAATATGCCAATTCAATTCGATATGTCATTTATACTTCAAAATTCAATTCGAATTAGAATTTAGGTTATAACTTCATTTTAACCACATTTGCATTTAAATCAACTATTTAAATATAAATAGTTCCCACTCTTACCAGTTTGAATTTTAGAAATAGTTTGGATAATTTTAAATAGTTTAAAAGGTTAAAATAGTTTAAATAGTTTAGATATTAAAATAGATTATATATTAAATGATTTGAAAATTTAAATAATTTGGAAATTTAAAAAGATGTATTTTAAAATAGTTAATAGGAAAATAATTTATAGTGAAAATAATTTCAAATTTAGACAGTTTCTGTCCATTTCCAATAAATTTGGACTCAAGTCCAACTTTCAAATCAAACAGATTGAAATCATCTTCAATCCCAAATCAGTTTAAATCAACTCAATTTCAATTTCAGTTCAAATCAAATTTGATTTCGATTTTAATTCGAAATAGCTTCAATTTTGAAACGTTCATTTTAACTTCAAATTCGATTCCACGATTTGACTCAATGTTTTAAATTTCAATTCAATTCTCATTTTAAACCATTTCCATTTATGAAAATTTCAAGTCCAATTTCAATTTACCGATCTATATCACTTAAATCAAATTAAACTTCAATGTTCAATTCAAGGTTCAAATCTTTAAAATAATTCAATTTCGAGCCAAATTTGAAATATCAATTTAAAACATCTTTTATCTAGATGAATTCCAAAGTTTGAGTAAAGTCCATATCTTTTAAAACAAATCAATTTCTATAATTCAAATCATGTTTCAATTATAATTTCAAATTTAAAACTTCGTTCTTTGAACAATTTCTTTTAACTAATTTTAGTTTTAACATTTCAAAACTCAAATTCGAAATTAATTCAATTTCCATATTTCAATTCAATTTTATTTTTATAAAACGAAATCATTTGATTAAATTTAAATCCAAGAATTTAAAACCGTTTAATTCAGCCAATACGGTTCGTATATAATTTTCTATCACATGGCCAAGTGATTAGTTATTCGATTTTAATTTCGAGGATGGATATATATCATTTCAATCCAAATCGAAGTGTCATATATATATATATATCATTTCAACCTATTTCTTAATTTATTCGAAATAGTTCAAATAACAGTTTATATAGTGTCAAATAATTTATAGGGTGATAAAAGGGTATATGTAAAATAGATAAACATCCAATCATCCAAAATATCAACCAATAGGCATCCATCACAATCAACATCCAAACAGTCAAAATATCACAACAATTAACTGGTTATCAATAATTGAGAGTTTAACTAGAAATTTAATTCCAGTTCAATTTAACCATCGATTTAAATTTCTATTAGTTCAAATCAGATGTCTACTTTAAATGTTAGTTAAACTACCAAACAATAGTAAGTAAAATAAATCACTTCATGATTTTAAATTTAACTAAGATAAAAATATTTTAGTACTTCGTGAGCATTTAAAATGCTCACCTTTATTTGAAACTAAAAATTTTCGGCTTTAAATAAATTCCAATTCGATTCAATGTCATAGACGACATCAATACGAATCCAATGCAACTTGTTTCGCTTGAATCAGACCTCGCATGGAAAAGTTATGCAGTTTTAAACATTTGAATTTATTTAAATTTAATTAACAAACTTAATAACATAGTTAATAAAAAATTAAACGGCATCTACATTCTCACGAACACGGCATCACCAGGCAACGAAAAACCCAAACATCACGACACTTCCTTGATGCGCACGTCACTTGCGAAAGTCCACAGCACGATCCGAAAACGCCACCGCGACCGCTTGCTCGTGCTCCATCTCCGCCAGAAGCTACTAGTCGTGTGCACGTGCATCCAGATCGAGGAAACCCAATAATGCAGCAAACTTCGAAGCGAGATCCTGGCGAATTTGAGGCGATTCGCCTCGATCCAACCTTTGGATGTGTAGAGCTCGTCGAGCTCTATGTTTTCCCTTTTGGTGTCGTGCGAATTCGTTGAGTGGATTGAGAGAAAACATGGAGATAAGTTTGGCCATTTTTGGCCATTAATACGAAAGAGAGAGAGGCACTGAATGGATAGGGTTTCACGAAATAAAAATGAACATGGCCTATTATATAAGTTCTGACACTATTCACACATAAATTTCTCGAACTCCAAACAAAGTGTAACGCCTGGCGTTTTATATGTTATACCATTATTCCGCACATAGTAGAATATGTATCGAGAGCTAATTTCATCATATTCAGAAGATAGATTTTCAAAATCAAATTAGTTTAATTAAATTCCCTTAATTTATTTCCACTACAAGGGGAAGGGGGATTTCCGACGGCTGAAAACCGTCGGCGGCCGTCGGAAGCCGTCGGCGGCCATCGGAAAAAGCCGTCGGAAATGACAGCGTCGGGGAGCAGTGTTTCCGACGGCTACCGACGCGTGCTGCCGTATAGATTACCGACGGCTTCCGACGGCTTCCGGCGGTTTCCGACGGCTTCCGTCGCCCGTCGGAAGCCGTCGGAAACCGCCGGAAATCAGGCCGCCGGGAGCCGTCGGTAACCGATGAAAATTTCGACCTATAAGCCGTCGGAAATCTGTTGTTTTTTTTTTAAAATCTGCTGCAAATAGAGCCTTCCAACCACATTTCTCTTCCAAACACTACAATATCAATACTGCACAATCCAATAAACAATAATCCAATAAACAATAATCCAACCAAACATGCAAACCAATACTCCAAAATATTCAATAGACACAGAAATAAACAAAATTGGAATAAAAATAAAATACAAAATATACATAACATTCCAACATTAACAATAATACTAACAATAACTGTTCTAATCATGCATATCCTGATACAGCTACAGAACCAAGTGTATTATACATAATTATACATATCAACAATTAATTGTTCCATCTACCAAATCATTGTAAACTAAAACTAAACATACCTGCACGAACGAATCAGAAAGCAATGAATCAATCTGCCCCAGATCCAGAGCCAGCCGATGAAGGGAAGCGGCCACCAAACTGCTGCATGTACTCAAATAACTGTGCCGTCTGCATGGCCTGTTGGCGGTTCTGCTCCTCCAACTGCTGAACTCTAGTCTGCAATTCTTCTATACTTGCTAGCTCGCTCTGAGGTCTACTCCGCCGTCTCCTACTCTGACTACTGGACTGCAATAATTGAAAAATAAATAAAATCAAAGTTTATTGTTTTGAAAAGGTAAGAATATCATATTTTAAGTATTTTAAGAAAAATTAAATTATTTACCGCTAAATTGCCAAATCCGTATCGTCGACCATGCTCTGGTGGACTCATAACGGACTCAAAAATAACGTCCTCTTCATCGGTCGTCAGCTGCTCTCGACCCGTATCAGAAAGGAGTTTCTGTCGCTGCTCCATAAACATCTCCTGCATTGACAAATTAATAATATCATATCTTACTTCATAATAATTTGACAACTAAAACAATTACTAATACTGAATAAAATGAAATATGCTTACATGGCTTTTACTGGATTTATCGTCCTGCCATGTGTACGAAACAGTCCCGTCTGGATTAACATGCTCGACAGCATGCGTACGGGTGAACACGTCCATATAGCTGACACGACCATGTGCCTCGGCTTCCTGAAGTTGATTGTTACATACAATTATTATACATTTAAAACCATATAGCATAAACTATTTACATTTATTATTCAGTAATTAAATTTACCAACTCCTGCCGATACTGCTGAAACGACTTCGATCCTCCGCGATGAGTAACGGGATTCTTATTTCTATTTGCAGAGTTTCTATCTGACTCTGCCTGTACATTCAAAATTTGATACATTATTTTCCAATCACGTTAAATTAATAATTCAAAAAAAATTAGTATACTTGCCTTCGCCTCGTCCGTCTCCCAGTAGCTCAACCAAGCTTGCCACACGCTCTCCCCCATCCACCGTGGTCTCTTCCCGGATTTCTTAACCTCAGATATCGTGTCTCTGTAGTTCTTTCGCATCTTCCTCATCCAGTATGCTCGTGCCAGCTGCATATCATCTGTCTGGATGTCTATCTCAGCCTGTGTTAAAAAAAGATTACACTTTAAACGATAAACGGTAGAAAAACGACAAAAACGAATTAAAAATGGAAAACATAAAAATTACACATACTAGGACATCCTACCATATGCACTCTATGATGTGCGGAGGGATGGTATCCCACTTCGGCCAGCACGCACTCATCCTACTACGATATGCTGCTCTGGAGACGTCCAACACTACCTTAGTGGGTAGTAGCTCGAACCCCCTGTTTTTAAGTACGATACAGATAAGTACGTACGTATAGTATAGAAAAAATAAGATGATGAATAAGATTTAATTTTTACCCATCTGCTTTGGGGACTAACGTAACAACTGGACGGTGTGGCGCTTGCGATGGGCCACTGCCATCGCCTCCTGAAGAACGGGAAGAGCTCCTCCCTCTATGTGACATAATGATAAACCTGTGACGTTTACACATCATTATATAAGAGAATAAAAACATGATAATGAAATATATTTCATATGAACATGACATCAACGGTATAAATTGCTTAATTATAATGACTGAAATGTAAATAGAAATGTAAGTTTGTTATACCTGATTCATAATGGGTGTACTCTTCCTACGATAAGCAGAGTTCATTGCATTTTTAATAAAAATTGCTAAATAAATGACAAATTGAAATAACATAAAACAATAGTAAACGGATTTAGTTTCATAGTTACATCAATTTCATAATACATCAAGAATTCAACATAGTTACATCAATTGCAAAAAAACAGATTCAAATTTATATCAGTCATCATCGTCTTCTGATTCAGATTCGGTCTCGTTTTCGACGATATTTTCCTCTGCACTGTCAAACGCTTCTACCAAAACATTTGATTCATCGATCAAAGGACCAAAATCTGTATGATCGTCTGTAATTATTATTTCATTATTTTGCTCAAGATCTGCCTGATAAGCTTGTTCGTCCGGAATATTCTTCCCATCGAATGTGAATCTGGCCTTTGTTTTAAAAACTGCAGACCAATCTGCTTTATCTCTTTTTAGAGACGGATAAGGAGCGTAATAAACTTGCAATGCTTGTTTGGCTAGTACAAAAGGATCATACTTGTGATAGTGCGATGTATGCTTTATTTCGATAAGATTATAATCCTTATGCACATTAATTCTAGAACCTGGAACATTGCAAAACCAATTGCATCTAAATAGAAACACCTCCTCCGCGGGTCTTGAGAAATATGTCAGTTGCAAAATTTGTGTTAGAACGCCATAAAAATCATTTAAATGGTTTTCTGGATCGTCACTACCTTTAACAAATACACCAGTATTATTTGTTAATTTTTCTGCACCGTATTCTTTGGTGTTAAATTTGTATCCATTGACGAAATATATTGGATATGTCTTGACCACTCTTTTTGGTCCCATTGCAAGATGTTTCAACCCTTCGTCAACAACACAATTTTTCGGCTCATAAACGTAATTTGAAAACCAACGGGAAAATTCTTTACTGAGATCTCCGTTCGGATGTTCCCGTTCATAAACACTGTTTATATAAACAAATTATTACATTAGGTTATACACGCGCATGCATTACAGAAAAGAATAAAACAAAAATTATTATTTCAGAATACCTAACAAACGGTGCAACCTCGGCACAATTTAGAAGAATATAAGTGTGTGCTACACGAAGATCTCTATCGTCTAGCCATATTTCCACACATTTTCCAAAAGGCCGACCATGTTGTCTAAAAATAGATAACATTGCTTGAGAGGACTCTTGTTCGTCGCCTTCATCATTACGAGGAACACTTTGAAATGAAATATTCACATGGTCACTGAAATAGTGAGAGAAAAAGAACGAAGCTTCTTCTTCGATGTAAGATTTACATATCGAACCTTCAACTCGTGCTTTTTGTCTCACTTTTTTCTTCAGATGATTCAAATATCTATGCAACATTAATTTATATTAACTTCATCTTTCAAATGCAATTAAATTACGTTATAACATATTACATACCTCTCAAATGGATACATCCATCCGTATTGGACAGGACCTCGAAGTCGTGCTTCGGATGGAAGATGAACAGGTAAATGTTCCATCACATTAAAAAAACCTGGCGGAAATATTTTCTCTAATTTGCAAAGCAATATAAGAATGTCCACTTCAAGTTTACGTAAACGTTGCACTTTTAAAGTAGTCGAACAAAGCTCTTTGTAAAACATACTAAGCTCCGTTACTACCTTCCAAACTTTTAACGGCAGTAGTTCTTTAAACATAACGGGAAATAAATTTTCCATCATTATGTGACAGTCGTGACTTTTCATTCCGCTCAATCTACCATTTTTAAAGTCAACACATCTACGAAGATTTGATGATATCCCATCAGGAAATCTTAACCCTTCCACCCATTTTAACACAGCTTTAACTTGATTATTATCTAATTCGTAACAAGCTTTTGGTTTTTTACTGTCATTTGGTTTCATATGAAGCTCGGGACGTTTGCATAATTCTTCTATATCACGTCTTGATTTCAAATCATCCTTCGTCTTCCCTTTCACATTCAAAATTGTGTTAAACACATTATCAAATACATTTTTCTCATTGTGCATCACATCTATGTTATGGCGAAGCAGAAGATGTTTCCAATACGGCAACTCCCAAAAAATAGTTTGTTTGCACCAGTTATGAACAACTGATTTGCCTTCAATTTCTGTTTGCTCCCCCGTTTCATATATCTTTGGATAGTCCTTAACAAGTTCATATATGTCTTCGCTTGACCATATCGTCGGTGGTTGTCTGTTTTCTACTCTATTAGCTAAAAAGTTTTTCTTGTCTCCTCTGAAGGGATGATTTACATGGAGAAAATATCGATGACAGTCAAACCATGAAATTTTCTTACCATGAGGTAAAGAAAACGCTCGTGTTTCATCCATGCAATATGGACATGCTAGACGACCGGCAGTACTCCATCCCGAAAGCATTGCATAGGCAGGAAAATCACTTATAGTCCACAACAAAGAAGCAAACATACGAAAAATTTTCTTCTTTGACACATCGTATGTTTCTACTCCTTCGTTCCACAGTATTTTTAACTCCTCAATCAACGGTTGTAAATATACATCGATTCCTTGTGTCGGATCGTCGGGGCCAGGAACGACAACAGTAAGAAACATATATTGCGTTTTCATGCACATCCATGGAGGTAAATTATACGGTGTGACGATAATGGGCCAGGATGAATATTTAGAACCAAATTGAGAAAATGGAGAAAAACCGTTCGTACATAATCCTAATCTAACATTTGGACTCTCCGCTGCAAAATTTGGATACGTTTTATCGAAATGCTTCCATGCTTCTCCATCGGCCGGATGTGTCAACGTACCCTCTTCCTCCGTTCTCACGCTATGCCACCTCATATTAGACGCAGTTACAGAAGATGCATATAATCTTTGAAGTCTTGGAGTTATGGGTAAGTAGTGCATACGCTTGTACGGAACTTCCTTACCCTTCTTTTTTCTTGGTTTGTATCTCTCCTGGTTACAAACTTTACAATTTCTAAGGTTTGCGTCTTCTTTCCAAAACAACATGCATCCTTTTAAACATGTATCTATTTTCTGATACGGTAAACCAAAAGCCGACATAAGTTTTTTAACTTCGTAGTGATTTTCACACATTAGATTATCGGGCGGCATATGTCTTTTTGCAGCTTGTACAACAGCCGTAAACCCAGCTTCAGTGATGTTGTATTTTGACTTCATCGCAATGTATTCTGCGATTACTGACAGCTGCGTGCCGCTTTTACAACCATCCCAAATAGGTTTCTTAGCTGCATCTAGTAAATCATAAATTTTCTTAGCCTCAGTATTTGGTTCTTCAACATTTACATCATCGTCGTCAACTTCAACCATAGGAAACATTGATCGTGTTGCATCTTCGACCATATTTTCTATACGGGTCGTTGAAACTATTTCGTTAACGACACTTTCAGACTCTACAGAAGTATTTGCTACAACTTCTCCATGCCGATCCCAAACATAATATTCGGGTGTGAAACCGTGTTGGCACAAATGAACTTTCACAATATCTGGTAACAAAAACTTCAAATGTCTACACCTACTACACGGACAACGAATTTCTGGATCGTTTCCGTTATTACTTAAGGCGAATTCAACAAACACGTTTATACCATTATAAAAATCTTCTTTTATTGAGCCCCTCGGTCCTTTTCTTTGGTACATCCATCTCCTTCGATCAACAAAATAATCAATCATTTTTCCTATTTGACAAAATGAGAAGTTCAAAATTTAATATTTATTTTGAAGAATACATATTCGAAAAAGATTATTTTCATGTTCGTATAATATTTTGAATTTAAAGAACAACTTCACAAATTTAAAAATATTTTCAAATAGGGCACATTTCATTTTTTAACGTACGTAACGATTAAAAATATATATAATTTTTTTTCATTGGTCAGACATCCTACTTCCCATTACAAACACAGTAAGCATTTACATTTCGTATATTACTTCGTCTCAAACGATTCAATAAAATTTCGGCAGCATTTCCCTTTTGTTCCCTGCATTGTACACAAATGCGTGTACGCAGGAAACAAAAAAGAAAAGTTAGGGCGAAATTTTATGAACCGTTTGAGACGAAGTAGTATACAAAATGTAAATTCTTACTGTGTTCATAACTTGTCCAATACAGGGACAAATCCGACAAACATTGTACCAGATGAATATAAATGGTCGTTTTTCGAAAAAAACGACTATTTATACAACGATCATGTACAACACTCGTCAGACGGGGCCAAAAACTCTCTAAGGGACATTTGTCGGTTAACATGCGCGCATTTTACTCAAAAATACAGTTTTACTCACTGTTCACATTTATATATTAATTTCACACATTTATTCGACGTATTACGCATCAACTTAGGACTGGTTTAACATTTTGTCATTTTTCAATACACACAATTATAATTTAGACTAATACATTTTTTTTTGTGTCATAAGTAAATACGTGCACAATATAATACTCCTAGTTCATTCAATCATTTTATCTTATTCCAAATAACGTATACAATCGTCGAATCAAGGCATACACAACAAAATACATATACATGAACAAGCACGAATTATACGTGTTTATCACAATTTCACGATAAAAGATGAAATCGGTATACCATGTGATGCTATAAACCGTTATTACGCTAGTGGAAACAATTGCAATCATTAATTCGCCCTAATTTATCAATTTATGCAAATCTATAATTAGGGTAAAAACTGAATTTTTCATAAAAATAAGAGATTATACCTGAGATTAAGAGTAATGAAGCTTGATTAGAGAGCCTTGGAAGATCCGGAAGCTAGAAATTAGGGATTGGAAGCTTGGGGGTTGAATTTGGGGGGTTTTTTGATTTATTTTCGTATGGAATGGAGGAGGAAGAAAGGGCTCGGCTGGCAGGTATAATCGCAAATTTCCGACGGCTTCCGACGGCCGCCGACGGCCCGTCGAAAGCCGTCGGAAAATGGCCGTCGGAAGCCGTCGGTCTTGGCTGTCGGTATTCTGCCTTTTTCTTGTAGTGTTCTATGCGTTAGCTTGCATGGCCAAACGATAAGTCCCATCGTTGCGAAACTTGAAATTCTATAATAATTCACTATTTCGAATCCGATGAAACTGGTTTCATTGAAATCAGAGACAGTGCCCAAAAAGTATATTTTCACAAGTTAATTAAGACAAGTAATTTCTAAGAATTAATTTAATCGCTTTGAATTAAATTTTTTGATTTAACCATCTTCATTCTCGTTTAAATAAAATTTAAATCGACTTTTGAAATCATTTTCATTCATTTCTAATTTAGGATTCAATTATTTAAATAATTCCAATAATCCAATTTTGATAAATTCGAATATTAGATTCCAAATAAATTTTAGTTGTCGACGATTATTTTATTTTCATGTAAATAATTTAACAATTATTATTCAATTCCAACTATTAATTACAACACATTAATTATATTGAACTTTATTCTAATCTAAACAATTTCCTTAAATCTTATCGAAATTGTTATTTTAAAATTTTATTCAAGTTCATATTCAATAAACTACATTAATAAATCATTAAATTTTATTTTTAAACATTTTTGTTCAATAATCATATAAATTTAATAATAAAAAATCATTAAAATTACGGGTCGTTATGTGCTTAGTCCTATCATCCTTGATGTAACCTACTTGGATCTGAACTACGCAAGCTGCACTCTCTACATAAATAATAGTTGACCCTTCTATAGCTGAGGTGAGTTGACACATCTTCTGAATATGCTCAATTAATGATCTTATCCAAATACATTCTCGACTTGCTTCTTGTAGTGCTTGTATTTCAAAATGATTAGATGATGTTGCTACCAATGTTTTCTTCGTAGATTGCCATGAAATATGTGCATTACTATTACTAAACACATACCCAGTTTGTGATCTTACTTTATGTGGGTCAGAAAGACAACCTGCATTAATATAGACAACTAAATTTGGATTATTACCACATTAGAATAAAACAAACCTATAATTTCCATTCTACGTAGATATCTCACGATATGTTTTATACCATTCCAGTGACTTTTCGTTAGTGCAGAACTATATCTTGCTAGAAGATTTACTGAGAGTGCAATATCTGGTCTCATGCATTGTACTAAATATAATAGTGCACCAATGGCAATGGTACTTTTGGATCAAGTACATTTTCATCGTCGTCTTTTGGATGGTAAGGGTCCTTTTTAATAGTATAATATCTGAAAATCATAGGCATGCTAAGTGGATATGCTTTGTCCACTTGAAAATGCTTCAAGATTTTCTCTGTATAGTTTGACTGATGGATCAGTATGCCTCTAGTATTATACTTGATATGCTTTGTCCATTTGAAAATGCTTCAGGATATTCTCATTATGGTTTGACTGATGAATCTGTATGGCATTAGTATTATGCTCAATCTATAGGCCAAGACGGTATTTAGTTTTTACAAGAGCTTTCATTTTAATTTTTTTTTTAAATAATCTATTGTTACACAAATCTATTCTAGATTCCCAGTCAAATTTATATCATTAACATAAACTATTAAAATAGAAAATCCCTTCACTGGTTTCTTTATAAAGATACATGAAAAAATGAGACTGTTTTTATATCTAGCGTTTGCCAAATATTCACTAAGATGGTGTCATCCGGCATTCTAGCCCGACTATATTGAGCTGTTTACATGAGTTAGATCCGACCTCCATCAAGGCCGATGGCCCTAAAATGATGACTGTGAGACTCAAAAGTCAATTACAAATGGTCATATGAAGATAAGATTGAATGGAATCAATGGACGTACAATGTAGAATGCTCAAAGTATGGAATATAGCTTAGTAAATGAAGGAATTGGTATGGATTGGCTCCCTGAGGGATATCGACATACTTTGGTCCATAAAAGAGAGATCAACATGCTCAATTTAGAGGGACGACATGCTTTATTGGAGGAGATGGGTCACCATGCTTCATTGGAAAATACGGGCCATATTTCATTGGAAAATATGGATCAGCATGCTTCACCAAGGGATGGATCGGCAATCTTCATTGAATAGGGGTCGGTATACATCGAAGTCCAAGGGTGTTCTTGCATACAACGATCTTTATCTTGAGATCTATAAGTCCAAAGCATATGAAATTTGGAGAGCAAGGTATATGGACCCTAGGTAACCTACACTATGGATTACACATCAAATAGGAAAAGTTGGAGGGATCGGTATACAACCCTTTAGAGGGTTTGGCAGCAAGCAGTTCGCAAATAGTATCAAATCAAAGACCAATTATTAACTTGATCTCTAGAAGTCCAAATGACATGAGAAATGAAGGGCCAACTTATGTAAGCATGCATAAGCCACCATAGGGATTGCTGCCCAAAAATTGACCAATGATGGATCGATACCGATCCCTCTTCATTGGGATTCAGGCCTAACGACCCCTCTGGTGGGCTCATGTGGATTAGAAGGTCCTTTAACCGAAGTTTCAGAGAAATTGATGGTCGTCTTCACCTATAAATACTGGCCTAATGGGTCATTCTGATGATCTTTATGCTGCCTATTACTTAAGACTCTATTGTAATCAAGTGTTATCTATTCATTACTACTATAATCAAATTTATAAGTGATCAATAAAGATAATCTTCAAAGTGTACATGAGCACACAATGCCGAACCACTATAAATCTTTGGGTTGTTGAGTATTTCTTTTTATCTGTTGTTTGCTTAATCTTTCCTCGGTTTTAATTTTTATTTTCTTCACTTCTCTACAAAAATCTATTCTTAGGTGTTTGTAACCAATTTGGTTGCAAACAGATGGTTATACCACATTCCTCCAGATTGTTTCAAAAGATTAAATAATCGTCTCAGTTTAATGAGTACATTGACTAATTTTGCTTCAAGCAACTTATATCCATCTAGGATTTTCATATAAATATCGGTGTTTAATTCACCGTAAAGATAAGTTGTCACAACATTAGTTAATATTATATCAAGTTTTTTGGATACTACAAGGCTTATTAAATATCGAAATGTAATAACATCAATGACAGGAGAGTACGTTCCTTTAAACTCATAACCCGGTCTTTGCAAGAAACCTTGCGCTATAAGTCATGCCTTGTATCTCACAATTTCATTTTTATCATTTCATTTTCTAATAAATACCCATTTATACCTAATAATCTAACATTTTCTAGTGTTTTGTCTATTGGTCCAAAATCCTTGTTTTTTGAGTGAATCCATTCAATATGGATAGCAACTTTCCATTTTGGCCAATCTTGTGACGACCTGCCTTTTCGACCCTCGAAAATCGATACTAATACATCCTCGGTATTTACATGCTGCAAATTCAAGTGCTAAAGAGGTAGACGATCAGGAGTAAAACAAAAATAATGATAGTAGAAAAAAATAGATTCTCGCATCACATTTAACGACTTGTAATTATATATATAGTACATATAATCACTCTCAAAATGAGATATACGAGTTATGGAAAGTACTAACCCATGTAAGGACAGTTATAACTGCCTATCCCTACGGTGTAGGTAGATACTTATACATAATACAATAGAAATAGATAACTATATACAAAGGACCCTCAACCTTCATTCTTCATGCTCCTTCCAAAATGCTCCAAGCTACTTAACTACTTGGCTGCCTGGAAAAGTAGGACATTCAAAGTTTAAAGGGAAAAGAAAATAAACGTCGGGTCAATCATAGGACTGTGTGAGAAAACTCAAAAGAACGGTTACTTTTGAAATCAAAAGGTATCTCATAGACCACATCGCACATAAACATGGACGATTTTCACCATATGATAACCAAGATATTTGCAATGTACAATCAGAAATATTGTATTTAATGACATTCTTTGAAAATTCTTTCAAATAAACATATACAATCTTAACCGAAACTGTTACATTTATTAAATTCCAGCATAATAGGTTTACAACTAAAACCGTAAAGGTACATATTGGAGAATGGTTGTCTAATAATGACAAGGTAAGGGACAACCTTTCGATAGTACATCTCTTGAGGAATACACCGAGGCACATCCCCGCTGCCCTTTACCAACACAGAACCGACCTACTCTACTATAAATAGTACCGAATATCTTATCATCCAGATCATTCCCGACCTATACATGGGATCCCAAAGCATACACAATAAACTTGAAATATAGAGGGTGATCCACTTAGCCCTGCTACATCTACACTATTTTTGCCATTACCGGTGTGCAAGGCGTAAGGTCACGTTTTACCTTCCACAAAACAAATCCTACTTTAAATGCCACATTGCTATTTCCAACAACACACTATTGATTTCCATAAAAGTACAACCTCTAAGCTCGTACGTCTCAGAGAAGGGTGTTAAGTGTAAGAGAGATTACTTGCTATACCACTAAACAGATGTAAGTTTGTAAATATCAATGTACGTGGTCTTAGAAATGCAACGTTGAACACTTGTCCATACAAGTCGTCTAGGCATGACAAACCGAAGGCACTTCTCCTACTACAACCTATTAGGGAATCATCGCTAGGACTAGAAGAGAGTAGTCCTCGCATCAAAGATTTCAAATTGAAGGAACCACTCCCACCATATATATGATAATGTAATTACCCCAGAGGTTCGTGACAACCAGCTCTACATTATGAAGAATTCCGTTTTCAAAATCATTGTCTTCAACATATTTTCACTTTCGAAGGTATATTGGTTCGAAGTAGTTTTTGAATAGGAATCACAGAGATCCAACCCCAGTTTCTTCGAACCAAGTTATCGATAAAAAGAGGTCAAGTATCGTAGGTGATTATTATTCCATTAATCAATATCCTTTTCATCCAAGTAAAATTTCCTCTTGAGATATATATCATTAAAACATTTCTTTTCAGTATATATGGGATTGTTAAACCTCACATTAACTCTGTAAATATCATATTATCTCTTTTAAATTACTTATAAAAGTGCTTCCATTTGTTTATGGATATTTTATATGAATTATAGCTAAAACCAATTTCCGTATTCAACCCGTACAATTCGTTGACTAATGGTGAAATCACTTTTAAATTCACATGGATAGTACAAGTTCCCTTCTCGAATTTTAGTATAGAGTTTACCTTTGGGAAAACTCTAAACCTCTTCTCTTTTATCATTAGAAAATGTGGTCCGAGTAAATCAAATTTACTATCCCCTCCATCGGGCCAGTCTAGATGGCTAGAGCAGAACCTGAACACTAGTTTTCCAAGCTCGGATCTAGAGACTATCTCTTTATCACCCATAAGGCGGTCAACATATTTGATCAACTCTAAAGTCTTTAAAATACTCGATTTATTATTTTAAAAATATTCGCAAAAGATTTGGAAAGAAAATCCCAGGTTTAAATCTTAATTTCAAAAGTTACCAAAAAGTGCTTCAAATAGTGTTTTTAAAGCTTCTTTCATCAAAATATTAACTTCATTCCACATATGTCCATTTTTCGAACTCAAATCCCTTTTGAAAGATTTTAATATGTTTATGAAATTTATTTCATATTATAAAGGATTTTAAAGTATCCATTTTAAAGATTTTGTCATTTTGGTTTTCTAACTGCCAAAGCGCGACGTTTTTTAAAACTTGGTTTGGACAGATCTAAAATTTTACTTAATGAAATCTTTAATTTTTTTTATTTATTTGAAAGCTATAGTTTAATAGTTTGAAAAAATTCTTATTTTAGAGCCATATTCCACTTTACGCATTGATTTAACTTTTATGGCACGAAGTTGTAAACTACCGTTACGTGACGCGTCCATTTTTGACTCCAATTTCATATCTTTTCGAAACTTCTTCAATTGGATTTTAATGTTTATAAAATATTTATAAATCATTTTAAATCATTTAAAAGGGTTTGACCATTCCGTAACATTTTTATAATTTATATAGAAAAGTGAAATCCTTTGTGTAAATTCGACATGTATTCAGCAAGAACTATTTTCACAACCAAACAAACATATTATCACATTCAAACGTGATGATCAACCATAGTAAACAATCATAGAAAACATATCATATCATTATATAATTTATAATAAAAATAAGTTGAATTTCTCACTTGATATCTTTTTGACCTAACTTTCAATCAACTATAACTTTGCTATTTTGGAACTGGAGCTTATGAATCTTGCACTAAGACTCCTATGAGTTCTGCCTTGGGATTGCAAGAATGGTTGAATGCTTAGATTTGCATGGCCTAGGTAGGGAAAAGAAGGAGAAGATCACTAACTCGATCTCAAACTCAAAGTGGTATATCTCTCTTATTTTGATAGAACTTCGACGCTATTTTTGAATTTTCCTAAGTGGTTATGGAAGCCATTAATGTAGAGAAGGAAGAAGATGAAGAAGCTTATGAAATTAGAGAAGAAAATGTGAATGGAAGTGAAGAGGCATGCCTCTTATTTGTAGGCAAAAGTTTGAATCAATATATCATGATATTTTCACCAAACATCACATCATCTTTCCACCACACCACCACCACTCCTCTAACATATGAACAACCTATCCCCATGCCATCACCTCCATTACTTCATGTCTCCTTCCTTAAATCTTAAGGCATGCACATGGGTAAGAATGTGGACTAAGGTGGAGATATTTCATCATTCCTCCTTTATAAATGTAGATATTTATTTTATTTATCATTAGTAGTTAGTAAATGTAAATATTAATTCTAAAGTGCATATATGTGTACATGGAAGTACATATATGTATATGTGTTCATATATGTCACATATAACATATAAAGTTGAACAACTTCCTCTGGTTAAACCGTTATGAATCCGGAATCCGATTTCTGGTCATATTTTTACCTCCCAGTTAATATATATATATATATATATGAAATTTAAAAATGACATTTCTATTATTAATCAACAATTAAAAGCGCCTCTTTTGATTTTAAAACAATTCTTAAATCATTTAAACTCAATTTAAATTTAAAAATCGGCTATTTGAAAATGAAGACATCGTTGATGATGTCATAAACAAATTTTATTTTCAAAAATAAAATAAATAATTTTTTACATATTCTTACTTATATGGATAAACAAGTGTATGTATCTAGACTTGCCCATGATTTCTAATGGTAAAAAAATAGTTTATCGATAAAACGATTTTTGGTTACTTTATCGATATTTTTCCAAAGAGTATATTTTTGTAATTAATTTTTAAAATAAGATTACCATTATTAATCATTGTTCAAAATAATATAATTTGTGTTATAAAACCTTATATTTGAATATTTTTAAATTAAATACTATTTTTCAAAAGTGATAAATTCACGGGTCGTTACAAACTTCCTCCCTTAAAAGAATTTCGTTCACGAAATTTAAGCTAAGAAGAAGATAACTCAAAAATGGAATATACTAGATACAATGAAACATATACAAAGATATGATAAGTGACTATGCCACAGGCAATGAGTACATAACATCAATATAATACATATATAAACTATCCATCTATCCCAAACTCAGGATATGCCTTTCTCATTCTTTCCTCGGTTTCCCAAGTGCGGTCTTCAGCATTACCACTCCGCTAGACTTTAACTAATCTTACAACCTTTCTCCTTAATTGCTTCTCATCATGATCCATGATTCGATTAAATTTTCTAATAAAAGTTAAGTTTTATTCTACTTCTAAATCTTTTTGGGAAGTTATCTCCATGACTTTTTCTAGGTCATACACATACTTTCGTAGATGAGATACGTGAAAAACATTATTTACACCCGACAACCTTTTTGTTAATTCTACTCGATAGGCTAGTGGGACAATCAACTCAAGAGTGGGAAAAGGTCTAATATATTGAGGTGCTAATTTCTTAGTCCTTCCAAATCTCACTACAGTCCTCATCGGAGAGATTTTCAAAAATACTAAATATCCAACCGAGAATTCTAAATTCCTACGCCATTGATTGGCATTACTCTTCTGCCCGCTTTAAGCTTGTTTCAGCTTCTTCCTGATCATACCTACCTTCTTTGAGGCTTCTAGAACCATATTAGAACCAAGTACTAACCGATCTCCGGGTTCGATCCAACATATTAGGGATCTACATGGATGACCATATAAATTTTCATAAGGTTCCATATTAATACTTGCCTAGTAACTGTTGTAGGAGAATTCCACATGATGAATATGATTTTCCTATGAACCTCCAAAATCTAAGATACAAGCTGTTAGATTCTTCTAAAACTCGGTTTACCCTTCTAGTTTGCCCATCAGTTTAGGGATGTTGTGCGGTGCTTAAATCTAGTTTCGTTCCCAAAGTTGTCTGTAATAGCTTCTAGAATTGTCTGGTAAAATTTGGATCCCGATCACTCGCTATGCTGCTCAGAACTCCATGTAATCGAACGATCTCTCTCGTTTATATTTCAGCTAAGCTCGAGGTTGTCCTTGTTGGATTTACTAGAATAAAGTATGTGCTTTTGGTCAATCGATCTATGATAACCCAAATGTCTTCATTTCCCTTCTTCATTCGAGGTAAGCCATCGACGAAATCCATTGATATCTGATCCCACTTCCAAGTTGGAATTTCAAGAGATTTATGTAGTCCAGTAGTCTTTCGCAGATCGCTATTTATTTGTTGACAATTTACACATCTACTAACATGGATGGACATGTCCCTCTTTATACCTTCCCACCAGAAAGTCCTCTTCATGTCTCGGTACATCTTGGTAACTCTTGGACGTATTACAAGTCAAGAATTATGATAGTTTGCTAAAACTTCCTATCTAATCCCTTCAATATTAAGAACACAAGATCTGTTATGCATTCCTAAAATTCTTTGCTCATCCACATTGAATCCCATCTACCTTCTCGGTATCATGTTCTCCTTAACTTCCTTAGCTATCCTTGCAATCAAAGGATCCCTAATCTAGTTCTCATTTATATAATTAAGCAAGGTTGGATGTACCACTAAATAAGCTATAACGTCATGCCTTTTGCTTAGTGCATCTGCTACTACATTGGCTTTTCTAGGCGTATATATAATGTCAAGATCATATGACGCAAGGAATTCTAATCAACATTGCTATAAGTCCTTCTGAGTGAAAAGATACTTCAAAGATATGTGATCTATGAAGAGATATAACTTTTCACCTATTTAAAGAAGGAATGTTATTATTTACTAAGGTCAATTAAAATTAATTAAAATAAACCTTATGGAATTCTTACCTAGTAACTAATGCCTCTACATTTTTAATGTGAACACAACGGCTATTAATTCTAAGTTGTGTGTTGCGTAATCCCTTTTGTGATTTTTCAGTTATCTGCTTACATAAACGATAACTTTTCCATGCTGCATCAGAATTGCACCTACTCCTTCTCCACAAGCATCAGCATATATAGTTCAACCGCCGCTTTCATCAGCAATATCTATGACTGGAGCACTGGTTAACCTTTTCTTTAACTCATTAAATGCTTACTCTCATTTCGATTTCTAGTTAAACTTAAAACTCTTCATTGCAACTTTGTTAGATGGGAGGAAGTCTTTGAGAAGTCTTGAATAAACCTTATGTAATATCCTGCTAATCCAAAGAAGTTATGGACATCCGTCGAAGTCTGTGGTTGCTTCCAATCTTGTATAGCTGAAATCTTTTCTAGATCTACTGTAATTCTATCCCCTGACACTACATGTCCAAGGAACCTTACCTCCTCCAAAAAATGGCACTTTAAGAATTTGGCTTTAAGCACATTTCTCCTTAATATCTCCAATACAATCTCTAGATGTCTTTTATGTTCCTTCTCGGTCTTTCAATAGATAAGAATATCACCAATAAAAACTAACATGAATTTATTGAGCGCATCTTTGAATACTATATTCATGAGATCTACAAAATAAGCAGATGCATTGGTCAGCCCAAAAGGCATAACCAACCACTTAAACAATTCGGTCCTCTGTATGCAGTTAATGGAATGTAATCTTGAGCTATCCTTAGCCAATTGAATCCGGTGGCTAGATCCATTTGCAAGAATACTCGAGCAGTGAAATTGATCAAACGAGTCATTTATGTGGGGTAGAGGATATTTTTTTAATCATCTTCTTGTTCAAGTCTTGATAATACACAGGAAGTCTTATGGAGCCGTTAGATTTTGCAACGAAAACTACCAGTGCACCCAACTTGAGGTACTAGGTCAAATCAACCCTTTCATTAATAACTCGTCGGTTAGATTCCTCAACTCATCCTTCTCTTTTGTAGCCATCCTTCGAATAGAATGAATAATAAGTCTTGCACCAGGAATCAAGTTAATACGAAATTCAATTTCCCAATGTGGTGGACAACTTTTTACCTCTTCAAATACATCCTGAAACTCCTTAACAATAGGTATTGTCCCTAAACTGTTTTGGGATGAATCTTGCACATACATGAAACTATCCCTTGCCGGATTAGGTTCTTTACGCAATATTTCAATAATCTTTCCTAACTTTGTTTTCACCATTACTGTCCTCTTAACACAATCAAGAATGGCTTTGTTCTTAGATAACCAATCCATACCGAGTAAAACTTCTAATCCAATAAAGTCAAGGATAAATAAGTCGCATGAAAAATCATGGGAAAGGTGGGTAACTCGTACATTTCACAAATCATACAAAGATTAATTTTACCGCTTATAGAATTAGACACACAAATAGAGGCATCTGCTATTTTTATGACTAGTTTTAATCCATCAACCAATCATTTACCAATAAAAATATAGGAAGCCCCAGTATGAAATAATACTTTAATTAAATTTTCATTAGTATAGATGTTATCTTCTAGAAGTCCATTGCCCCTTACATTAGTAGAGGTTGAAGGCTCATCCTTAATAATATAAACCTTAACCTACTCTTCTTTCTTCATTAATGGGCATTTGTTTTCCCAGTGTATGGGTTGATGGCGGCTGTGGCAGAGACTATTCTGAACCATAGGAGAGACAGTTCCTTACTGCTGCCTTTGAATCTTGGTACTCCTACAGAACCTTGAAAGATGACCCTTCTTTCCATAGTTAAAACATTCAACCTCTTTAAAGCGGGTTTCCTAAGATCCTCCTCCAGGCCTTCCTTGCCATGGCTCCTATCCATTATTATTGAACTTCCTTTTGTTGTTGTCTAGGGTTGCGACCGGATTCTTCTTATCCAAAGCTTCATTACGGAAACCTACATATATTAAATTCACAATGGTTCCTTTTATATAAGTGGTCATCCTATCTTGATACTGCTCCTTCATCCCAAAAATGAACATCTTATTTTTTTCATAGGCGTATCTATCAGTCCATGCCTAAAGTGAGATAATTCATTAAACTTGCACAAATACTCTTCCACGGACATTTCTCCTTGCTTCGGATCTATAAAACTTCTATAGAGGCAAAACTTTCCAACAGTGGTCATGTATTGTTCTTCAAAGACTTCTTTGAACCTTGCCCAAGAGAAATTATTTTCAGATTCATTAAGAGTAATGGGCTCCCACTAAGCCAGAGCCCTATCCTTCAATTGCTAGGAGGCCAAGAACCTCTATCGGTTATCATCGATGTCCAATCCTTTAAAGATTTTCTCACAAGATCGGAGCCAAGCTTGAACTCAATAATAGATTATGTGCCTCTGAATTGCTTTCTTCCCAAATTGGTAAAATCTTTGCAAAGAGCGGCAAAGTTAACTTAAGTTCGCACAAAAACCATTACTTCTTCAATTACTGCAGTACTTGGAGTTCAACCATTGGTGGTCATTGTGTTACTACCACCTCTTCTTCGTCCTCATCGGTTACTCATTTCTAACTAATTGGATATAGTAAAGAGAAAATTTAGAATACATACCAAACTATCTTAGGGAATGGGCATAAAAGTCAAATGTACTTATTTTGATAAAAATTTAAATATGTGCTCTCACGGACAAAACTCATAATAGGGCATTAATAATCCTATCTCTAATGAGTTGACCCCAACAAGGCTTAGATGTGCCCTTAGCCTAAGCTCTAATACCAACTGTGAGCACCTACCTTTTCAACCCTCGAAAATCGACACTAACACATCCTTGGTATTCGGTTACCTCCAAGTGCTAGAGAGGCAAATATTCAAGGGTAAAAGAAAATAAAGAGAGAAGAAAGAACAAAATAGGTTCTCACATTGCATTTAACAACATGTAATTATATGTATAGTACATACAATCACTCTTAAAATGAGATATCAAAATTATGGCAAGTACTAACCCAACTAGGGATAGGTATAACTGCTTATCCCTACAGGTGCTTATAGATACTTATACATAATACAACAGAAATAGAAATAGATAACTATCTACAAAGGACCCTCCAGCTTCATGCTCCTTGCTCCTCCCAAAATGCTCTAAGCTACTTAACTACTTTGATGGCTGGAAAAATAGGCACCCAAAGTTTAAAGAGAAAAGAAAATAAACTTCGGGTCTGTCATGGGACTGATGTGAGAAAAGTCAAAAGAATGGTTACTTTTGAAATCAAAGGGATTCTCGTAAGACCAAGCCGCATATAAAAATGGATGGGTGGTTACCTTATGATAACCAAAACATTTTCTACATAGAATAAGAGATATTATTTTTAATGACATTCTTTGAAAACACTTTCAAATATACATATATAATCTTAGTTGAAACTATTACATTTATTACAACATAATAGGTTCACAACTAAAACTGTAAAGGTACGTATTGGAGAATGGATTTCCAATAACAACAAGGTAAGGGACTACCTTTTGACAATATGTCTCTAGAGGAATGTACCAAGGCACAGCCCCGCTGCCCTCTACCAACACATAACCTACCTGTTTCTACCATAGATAGTACTGAATATCTCATCACCCTGGTCGTTCCCCACCTATCCATAGGATCCCAAAGCATACACAAAAAACTCGAAATATAGAAGGTGATCTAAAAAGGTGATGATCATATCCTAATGTGTGCATCCCACTTAGCCCTACTGCATCTACCATGTTTTCGGCATTATGATGTGCGAGGCTTAAGGTAACATTTTACCTTCCATAGAAAAAATCCTACTTTAAATGCCATATTGTTTTTTCCAACAACACGTTATTGATTTTCATAAAAGTACAACCTCTAAGCTCATACTTCTTAGAGAAGCGTGTAAAGTGCAAGAGTGATTACCTTATACACCATCAAACAAATGTACATTTCTAAAAATCAATGTACGTGGTCTTAGAAATGCAATGTCAAATGCTCATCCATACAAGTTGTCCAAGCATAGGACAAACCGAAGGCACTTCCCTTCTACATCCTATTTGACACTCAATCTTAGGATTAGTAGCGACTGGTCCATCAAATATTTCATATTAAATGAACCACTGCCACCAAATATATGATAAGGGAATTGTAATGACCCGGAAATTTCGATCTCGAAAATTCCAGATAGTTAGAAAGAAAAAGAAAGAGAAAGAAGAAGAAACAGGAACAAGACACAGAAACCTCACGTTCGCAGCGGATCAAAATAAATATCACATAATAACAGTTTACAAAAGAAGAACTGTATCAATACACTTATATTTATACATCAGAGTTACAACCATTACTATTCACTGGATAGTTTTAAGCAACATGTCCTAATTACACAATAATATATCACAGTGGTAAATACTCCATACGTTTCAGCCATCCAGCTCGCCTCCTGAGCTCCAGAACGTCCTTACCTGAAAATCTGTAATACTCGGTCTGACCCGAGCATTACATCAAAGTAACACCCGGGTCAGGCTGGAAACCAGCGTGAGTAAACTCATCTAACACGGAATACAAAAGCATATAACTTAAATAAACCCGGGGTAACTTATATCAGTTTACCACTCCACAAGTTGTTATGGACATCACCGATTTTACACATCAATTTCTAAGCACCAAAACTTAGATTAAATGGTCCAATCCACTTAAATCATTCCATTTCAGCCGACTAGTTTCACATATCAATTTATAAAGAATCGAAGTGGTTTCGGGTATTCTCTAATACCCGACTCCGTTCTCTTCGAATTCAATTTCATCTAATTTCAAATTATTCAATTAAATACTAATCAACTTTAATTATCGGATATCCCTTTTACATAGCAATTCATAATTGATGGATAATCATATTATCACCGTCCATCCAACATAGCATATCCCAAAGCAATTCATATCAGGGATATCAACCAATTCAAAGTATCCACCATCATTCAATCATTAATAAGCAAGATTGATTACTTCCACTAATTATATTAATTAATGTCCTCTAATTATTAGTTAATTATTCTTAAATTTCACTTTAACTTAATTACATTCATTAATCAACCTTGATAAATCACCATCAGTAATTAACTTTCCTTAATCACTTCATCAATTAAACCAACTCCTTGATTTATTATATTAATTAATCCTTTAATTACACTGAGTAATTAACACTTACTTACTTCCACTAAGTAATTTCTCTTTAATTGCTATTCATCAAGAAATTTCCTTTAATTAATTAAACTTAATTAATTAACTAAAATTTACCACATTAACTTAATTAATTACATTGAGTAATTAATCTCTTTAATTACTTCATTAAGTAATTACTCTTACTTAATTCATAAGTAGTGGTCTTTAATTTACCACTAATTAATTACTCAGTTAATTATTAACCCATCATTTATAACTAATTTAAATAATTTTCTTAATTACTTACTTAAAAGATCTCAATTAAGAAAATCATTTATATTAACTAAATTATTAACTACTCTTAAATGGTTATATTATTCTTGTTAATTTCACATATCAAAAATCTTTAATTAATCAAAATCTCTTAATTATTTAAAAATAAACTCCTTATTATAACTGATTTATTAAATTCTTACAATTAAACTTTTTTTAAAAATAAAACATTTCAGAAATCAATTATAATTAAAACAATATAAATATCCACTTTAACTTTCAAAATCTCTAAAACTTTCCAAAGTTATTAAATAAATTTGAGTACAAAATCATTTTGAAAATCTACTTTTCTATCCTAAAAAAAACTTATCCATTACATATATAAACTTGTTAAAATATTTATTCATTGAAAACAGTTTATTTTTATAACATAAAAACTGGTTTATCTTTTTTTTTAAACATTCCTGTTCAATCCCCAACCCTAACATCAAACACTCGAGCAAACTACCTCGAGTTCTTCAATCAAATACTGGACCAACTCACGCTCTCCTGGAATAAAACCCGAGCAACTCACTCGTCCATCATCACTGACACGCCGTGCACATATGCACCTCCACCAGCGATCAACGCCACTCTAGCCATCGACATTGATCTCGACACTTCACTCTCGATCCTCAGAACCCAACTCGATCACCATTTCGCTCGATTCGAACGAGAATCGAATTTCGACTCTAAACTCACACGTCTTGAAACTTAAACCATCGAAAATCGACCACCTCCGACCATCCCTGCCTTGGGAAACTCTGCCACCTTCACCGTAGCTCCGCCACGTTTCCCAACATCTTCCGAACACTACGAGATAGACTCCGGTCACGTCTAGTTGTCACGAATTCCCTTAGAACATCCACGTCCAACCTAGGGTGTTAAACCTACCTTCCCTTCGTTAGGCCACCACGATCACCAGAAAATCCATCAACGTTTTTCCCTGGGTCCATCCACCTACAAGCCTCCTTCGACCATAAACTCGACGCCGTCCACCACGTCTATCGTCAGAAATCGACCAAAACGTCCCAAATGATCAACTCGAGAATACCCATCAATTTCCAAACAATAAATCGAGATACACCTATTAAAATTCATAATTTTCCACCACGAATTCGACCATGCAATCTAGATTAGAATTGAATTGATAAAAATTTGACCCAAATTACAAATTTCATCGTTATTTTTTAATTCCCAAACAAATATTCAATATAATTCCCTGGCATCATTTTTAATAGAGATATTGAGTAATTTCAAACACTTTTTATTAAAAATCCAGAGTTAACAATGACTAAATAATGATGTATTGAATTTTAAAAGAAAAAAAACCTGTAAATATCATAACAGAGACTTTATCAAATCTTCACAGGCATTCATCACTTATACACACACTCATGCATTCATTTAAATCCAATCATTTTCAAGCTAGCAATCCATGATTTACATTCATATATCAGAGTGAAATCAAGATGTAATTTTTTTTAAAAACAGTAATCAAGTTGTTTCAAACATATACTCTTCAAACATCATCACCTATGATGGTTTATATGGATAGTGATTGGATTTTTGAGTGAGCTTATGGTCTGTAAAACTAAACAGAGGAAATTAAACATATATTCAGACATGCACTAATTTATTTCAGATATTTAGTAACATGCAAAAAAAATTTCTATACATGCTAACCATTAACACATCATTCTTCATACTCCTATAACATGCAACAGATTTTAATCAAATATAGGATTGTTTACTCACCTCATTTCTGGAAACAGAGGGAAGAACTACAGGTACTCATTATCTGGATTGAAACAAAGGATTTTGATTCTATTCTGCCTCCAGATTTATACTTGAAAACAGGTTTTGGAAAAAACTGCAATTTGCACTTGACTTTGATTTTATATGTTTAGCTTTTGGATCTGAGTTGGATCTTTGTTTTTGAAGATGATCTCTTTCAGATTTGAGACAGTTTGATTTGTATATTGTTTCAGTTTTAAATCTTTGATTCTTTTCTGATTTTTTTTAAATGTTTGCAGCTCTCTGAAAAGGAAAAGAAAGAATGAAGAGGGAGTTTTGTTTGTTTATACAAGTTTAAGTTAGATTTATTAAAAAGAAAATTTAAAATAAGAATTTGACACTTGTTCAAATTAATTACATTTGTCCAAATATCATTATAATCTCCTTACACATGTTAACGATGAACTTCATAATTTTAAACATTTGCATTTATTCATTTCCTTACAATTTTTAAATGATTTTGAAAGCTTTTGTATTTAATGGTTATATATGTAGTTAAATGTTTTATAATTTGATTTTATTTTTTACTTTTAGTTTGGTTTATACTTAAGCATATAAAATTTTAAAAGAGGGTATGTTAAACCCCTTTTCTTTTTTTCTTTTTTTAGAAATAGACAGGATTTTAATACTCAATAGCTTGAAATTGTAATTCATCACTTCATAAAATTTTGATCAAGTTATATTTGATATTTCTATTCATACCCTTCTAGTATTTATACATATATAACTTTCAAAAGAAAAGATTTAAATCTTAATTGTACACTTATATAACTATTCTTTGAATTTCAAATCTCAAATTCAAATTCAATTTAAATTGACTCATATACATATTCAAACAAACATGCATTACATTTGTTTGAAAATAATGATTTTGCAAATTTTAAAATAATTATACTTAGAAGATTATCAAATAAATATCTATCCATGTATAAATATTTATTATCAGATTTATTTGTTCAATCTATAAATCAATACTCTATTAATCAACCCAATTATTAGATGACCAATATCCGGGTTATCACACTCCTCCCCCCTTTGAATATTTTCGTCCACGAAAAGAGATGAAGCCAGAATTTTTAAAATGCTTATTATCAGAAAATTATTCTTTAAACATTTTAAAACACTATTAAAATCTATATAGTATTATAAAATAGTTTTTATAAAAATACTTTCTATAACTCGATGTTCCAATAAGTCCGTTCTCGTTCTCACAGAAATTCGGTCATACGTTGATCAGGCGTAGGACTGAAAATCTATAAGTACTTAGCAGACCCATTTTCAACACCCAGTGAAAATACTTGGAAAATAATTTTATTGAAAATATAGAAAACAGTTTTTGAAAATAGAGGATATATCTTTGGTGAGAATGCTATGGAAATAATCACCCCCATCCATGGTCGCAGTTACATTCCAGGGTTACGTTGCTGTCACAACAAAAGTCCATGTAACTGCAGGCTCTCCACGGCCTCTCGATTACGCCATGGATCCCACAATAGATCACAATTACATCCCAGGGTTACGTTTCCATCACAGCAAAAGTCCATGCAACTGCAGGCTCTCAGCGGCCTCTGATTTTCGCTGTGGAAATGAAACTTCTCCACTCCTACATAGGTCGCAGTCTACCGAGATAAAATCAAACGCAGACTGTTGGCTCTCAGCGACACACATGACTTTCACTATGTTATACCATAGGTCGCAGTCTACCGATATAAAATCAAACGCAGACTGTTGGCTCTCAGCGGCGCACATGACTTCCGCTATGGTATACTCTACTCATAATCCCCAGGAACTAGTTTTGTCCGGACTCCTCACAGGATCAACTTTAGAACCCCCCCCCTTGGGGCTCAAGGCAGCACCACCCGGTGGCACTCCTGAGAAGTTCCTTTCAAGGGAGCTCTTTTTTCCCCAGAGCCATCATCAAAACATTTTATACTATACACATATAGTATCTTTCAAATCATACACCTAGTATGATCTCATACAAAGCTCCTTTACACAAAATCGATTATTTCAAAATTGATAATTCTCAAACTAGGCTTTCCAAATTCTCATATTGATTTTACCCAAAAATCAAAAGCCTTTCCAAATCCAAAGGTTCCCAAAACCTTTTTCCAAAATCCTCATAAGATCCTTTATATATATATATATATATATATATACAAATATATATAAAATTTTAAAAAAAACTTTGATCATTTCAAACTTGTATAAAACTCCTTTTATACTTCAAAACACCTTCAAAATCCTTTCCTTCTGGCAATAGATTCAACAAGGGGATATTTATCTTATATAAAAAAGATACATAGTTTTGTTTATTCAAATCAAATAATCAAATTTGATTACTCTTTACGAAACCACTTACCATATCACTTACTTCCATAAACAAAATTTCAACCATAGAAATATCCAATTTTCCACTTTACTTCATCATATACTTCACAAAATAAAATTTTCATTTCAAAAACCATTTCACATTTCTAATCCACAAATTCCAGTATCAATTTTATTCAAATCCGTACGATGTACACATATCATTCATACGCTATACCAATCTGATCGCTCACTCGATCACACAATTCCATTTTCGAACTAGTATCGTCCACCTGACTTCCTAGTGCGGACTCAAATCTGGTTTCTTGATCAGAAACCGTCATTCTCCTTGCATAGTCATAACAATGATAGAGAATATCCAGAACCAATCAACAATCCATATCCAGGTTCGCCGTCGAAAATCGAGTGAAAAATCCCAACTCGGATCGACATACTATCTCGAAATCTTGTGCTCGAATCTGGATCAAATCACTATGCGAATAGAATAACATACGTATACCCTACGTATTTATCTTTATTGGTTATTACCCAGATCAATTCCATTTCTATTCACATTCATTTTGATTTTCATTCACTTACTCCCAATTGTTTCAATCCATTTGGATTATCACCTCTATTCTTATCTCGATTGGGTATTTAACCAATAACAGTTTGAACTCCGACCAGTTTATTTAGAAAATAGCTTGAAAAATTTAAAAATAGATAAGTAGTTGGAAAATAATTACTAGTTTGTAAAATAGTTAGAAAATAGTTAAATAATTATAGAAATTTTAGGTAATTGCAAAATAATAGTAAGATAGTAATTAGTTTTGTAAAATAGTTGAAATATAGGAATTAGTTTATAAAACAGTTGGAAAATTGTTAAACGGTTTCAAAAATAATTGTAAAACAAGTATAAGATAGTTTGGCTTTTAAAAGAAAGGTTGTATATATAATGAATAGCTTGAAAAAATAGGTTTATATTAAACAATTTATATTAAAAATAGTCCAGAGTCAAAACTGCTCACTTCCCAATCTCCATTTTCATCAATTCAATTTAAATTTCCATTTTCATTTAAATTGACCCAATTCCAATTTAAATAACTTCAATTTCCATTGAAATTGATTCAACCCCAATTCAAGTTGAATTAACCTCAGTTTCTTTCCAAATTTAACTTTATTCAACCTTGATCTCAAATTTCTACTAATTCAATTAAATTTCAATTGAACTAGTTCTAATTTCAATTCATTTCAACTCCAGTTTGAATTAATCCCAATTTCAAACCCATTTTCAAATCAAGTTGAATTATTCTTGATTTCCTTCCAAATTCAATTCAAATTCCATTTGAATTTAAGATTATTCAACTTTAATTACAATTCCAAATTAATTTGAATCAAATTTCAAGATTCAAATTTTCCATTTGAATCTTATACTCATGCATCTTCAAATCATAATTTCAATTAATTCGGTCAAATTCAATTTGAACTAATTCAAATTTCAAATCTAAATCATCTCGAATTATATAAATTCGAGTTAATACTTCAAATGTTGATTTAATTCCTTTAAATCAAATTAACCTTTATTTTTAAATCAATAATCCAAATCTTTAAACAATTTAATCCTGAGTCCAATTCTCAAAATTCCATTTTAAATTATCTCCACTTAACCCTTTTCAAAGTTCAAATAAGAGTTCAAAACAATTTTATTTTAAAATTTTAATTTATTACTAAATTTTATCCTCCAGTTTAAAACGAGTTCTTAAACAATTTTAATTTACAAATTCAATTATTCAAATTTTTAGTTCAAGGTAATTCCCTACCTTCAATTTCAAATTAAAGTTTAATTTCCCTTTTATCTCAATAATGGATTACCATACTCCATTTCTCATTCATTTAAACAAGTCCAATTTGCAATTTAAATATTTTTAATAACAATAGGATGATATCATCCAATTATTTCAAAACATCCACCCATTTCCAATTTTCGGATCTCAACCCAATTTGAGATCACTCAAACTCTCAATTACAATCAACCATTTAACTTCCCAAATTAAATCTTAATTTCATCTTGAAATTTCCAAATCAGGTTGATCATTTCAACATATTTAACCTTTCTCAAGATAAACTCAATTCACTTAACCAAGTCAACCTTACCCAGTTTGAACTTCCATTTCAAATTTGAAAATTCTTTTCCACTTATAGGTTCAAAAACTTATCACTTTTGGGTATCACATCTCATTTCCAATTTAAAACTCAATATTTAGAGTTTATCTCAAACCATCTTTGATATTATGTATATCTCTCATATATATTTTTATTCCTTGGCCCACCAAGCCGAAATTCAAAATTTAAACCACTTTTGGTTTTAATTCAAAACAAATTTCTTTAAATTTTCAAACAACTCTTGTTTGAAATAGGACCATTTCATTTAAATGCATTAAAAAATATTATTTATTATTTCTTTACATTAATTACGTCATAAATTAATTCCAATTAATCACATTCGGTAATTAACTTATTTCTTAATTACCTTCATTAAGTAATTGTCCTTTTAAATTACTTACCTCTAGTTACTTCATTAAGTAACTCCCTCTTTATTTATCATTTCCAATTATTATCCATTAATTAATCTCATTAAATAAAGTTTAATTAATTACATAAATTAATTGATTATCCTTATCCTGAAACCTTTTTCAAATTCAAGATTGAATTTCAGTTTGGTTGTATTTCTATTACTTCCTAACTTAATTCAATAATTTAACAACCAATTCCCTTACTATTTGTTAGAAAGAAATATTGCTTTATATATCAAAATATATTTTTAAATAAAATCATTTAAAATCTTTATATAAGAAAATAACAAGTACGCTCTCATACATATATATACTCAACTCATCCTAGGGTACCACTTACCCTATCCTTAATGAGTAATCCCACCAGAGCCAAGGTTTTCGCTTAACCTTCTGTTCTGATACCAAATGTAACAACCCGGAAATTTCGATCCCGAAAATTCCAGATAGATAGAAAGAAAAAGAAAGAGAAAGAATAAGAAATAGGAACAAGACACAGAAACCTCACGTTCGCAGCGGATCAAAATATAATATCACATAATAACAGTTTACAAAAGAAGAACTGTATCAATACACTTATATTTATACATCAGAGTTACAACCATTACTATTCGCCGGATAGTTTTAAACAACATGTCCTAATTGCACAATAATATATCACAGTGGTAAATACTCCATACGTTCCAGCCATCCAGCTCGCCTCCTGAGCTCCAGAACGTCCTTGCCTGATAATCTGTAATACCCGGTCTGACCCGAGCATTACATCAAAGTAACACCCGGGTCAGGCTGGAAACCAGCGTGAGTAAACTCATCTAACACGCAATACAAAAGAATATAACTTAAATAAACCCGGGGTAACTTATATCAATTTACAACTCCACAAGTTGTTATAGACATCACCTATTTTACACATCAATTTCTAAGCACCAAAACTTAGATCAAATGATCCAATCCACTTAAATCATTCCATTTCAGCCTACTAGTTTCACATATCAATTTATAAAGAATCGAAGTGGTTGCGGGTATTCTCTAATACCCGACTCCGGTCTCTTCGAATTCAATTTCATCTAAATTCAAATTGTTCAATTAAATACTAATCAACTTTAATTATCGGATATTCCTTTTACGTAGCAATTCATAATTGATAGATAATCATATTATCACCGTCCATCCAACATAGCATATCCCAAAGCAATTCATATCAGGGATATCAACCAATTAAAAGTATCCACCATCATTCAATCATTAATAAGCAAGAATGATTACTTCCACTAATTATATTAATTAATGTCCTCTAATTATTAGTTAATTATTCTTAAATTTCACTTTAACTTAATTACATTCATTAATCAACCTTGATAAATCACCATCAGTAATTAACTTTCCTTAATCACTTCATCAATTAAACCAACTCCTCGATTTATTATATTAATTAATCCTTTAATTACACTGAGTAATTAACACTTACTTACTTCCACTACGTAATTTCTCTTTAATTGCTATTCATCAAGAAATTTCCTTTAATTAATTAAACTTAATTAATTAACTAAAATTTACCACATTAACTTAATTAATTACACTGAGTAATTAATCTCTTTAATTACTTCATCAAGTAATTACTCTTACTTAATTCATAAGTAGTCGTCTTTAATTTACCACTAATTAATTACTCAGTTAATTATTAACCCATCATTTATAACTTATTTAAATAATTTTCTTAATTACTTACTTAAAAGATCTCAATTAAGAAAATCATTTATATTAACTAAATTATTAACTACTCTTAAATGGTTAAAATATTCTTGTTAATTTCGTATATTAAAAATCTTTAATTAATCAAAATCTCTTAATTATTTAAAAATAAACTCCTTATTATAAATGATTTATTAAATTCTTACCATTAAACTTTATTTTAAAAATAAAACATTTCAGAAATTAATTATAATTAAAACAATATAAATATCCACTTTAACTTTCAAAATCTCTAAAACTTTCCAAAGTTATTAAATAAATTTGAGTACAAAATCATTTTGAAAATCTACTTTTCTATCCTAAAAAATACTTATCCATTACATATATAAACTTGTTAAAATATTTATTCTTTGAAAACAGTTTATTTTTATAACATAAAAACTGGTTTATCTTTTTTTTAAACATTCCTGTTCAATCCTCAACCCTAACATCAAACACTCGAGCAAACTGCCTCGAGTTCTTCAATCAAATACTGGACCAACTCACGCTCTCCTTGATTCGAGAAAAGCTCGAGTATTCCTGGAATAAAACGGGTGCAACTCACCTCGTCCATCATCACTGACACGCCGTGCACATGTGCACCTCCACCAGCGATCAACGCCACTCTAGCCATCGACATTGATCTCGACACTTCACTCTCGATCCTCAGAACCCAACTCGATCACCATTTCGCTCGATTCGAACGAGAATCGAATTTCGACTCTAAACTCACACGTCTTGAAACTTAAACCATCGAAAATCGACCGCCTCCGACCATCCCTGCCTTGGGAAGCTCTGCCACCTTCACCGTAGCTCCGCCACGTTTCCCAACATCTTCCGAACACTACGAGATAGATTCCGGTCACGTCTAGTTGTCACAAATTCCCTTAGAACATCCACGTCCAACCTAGGGTGTTAAACCTACCTTCCCTTCTTTAGGCCGCCACGATCACCAGAAAATCCATCAACGTTTTTCCCTGGGTCCATCCACCTACAAGCCTCCTTCGACCATAAACTCGACGCCGTCCACCACGTCTATCGTCAGAAATCGGCCAAAACGTCCCAAATGATCAACTCGAGAATACCCATCAATTTCCAAACAATAAATCGAGATACACCTATTAAAATTCATGATTTTCCACCACGAATTCGACCATGCAATCTAGATTATAATTGAATTGATAAAAATTTGACCCAAATCAGAAATTTCACTGTTATTTTTAAATTCCCAAACAAATATTCAATATAATTCCCTGGCATATTTTAATAGAGATATTGAGTAATTTCAAACACTTTTTATTTACAAATCCAAAGTTAACAATGACTAAATAATGATGTATTGAATTTTAAAAGAAACAAAACCTGTAAATGTCATAACAGAGACTTTATCAAATCTTCACAGGCATTCATCGCTTATACACACTCATGCATTCATTTAAATCCAACCATTTTCAGGCTAGCAATCCATGATTTACATTCATATATCAGACTGAAATCAAGATGTATTTTTTTTTTAAAAACAGTAATCAAGTTGTTTCAAATATATACTCTTCAAACGTCATCACCTATGATGGTTTATATAGATAGTGATTGGATTTTTGAGTGAGCTTATGGTCTGTAAAACTAAACAGAGGAAGTTAAACATATATTCAGACATGCACTAATTTATTTCAGATATTTAGTAACATGCAAAACAAATTTCTATACATGCTAACCATTAACACATTATTCTTCATACTCCTATAACATGCAACAGATTTTAATCAAATATAGGATTGTTTACTCACCTCATTTCTGGAAACAGAGGGAAGAACTACAGGTACTTATTATCTGGATTGAAACAAAGGATTTTGATTCTATTCTGCCTCCAGATTTATACTTGAAAACAAGTTTTGGAAAAAACTGCAATTTGCACTTGAATTTGATTTTATTTGTTTAGCTTTTGGATCTGAGTTGGATCTTTGTTTTTGAAGCTGATCTCTTTCAGATTTGAGACAGTTTGATTTGTATATTGTTTCAGTTTTAAATCTTTGATTCTTTTCTGATTTTTTTTTAAAAATGTTTGCAGCTCTCTGAAAAGGAAAAGAGAGAATGAAGAGGGAGTTTTGTTTGTTTATACAAGTTTAAGTTAGATTTATTAAAAAGAAAATTTAAAATAAGAATTTGACACTTGTTCAAATTAATTACATTTGTCCAAATATCATTATAATCTCCTTACACATGTTAACAATAAACTTCATAATTTTAAACGTTTGCATTTATTCATTTCCTTACAATTTTTAAATGATTTTGAAAGCTTTTGTATTTAATGGTTATATATGTAATTAAATGTTTTATAATATGCTTTAATGTTTTACTTTTAGTTTGGTTTATACTTAAGCATATAAAATTTTAAAAGAGGGTATGTTAAACCACTTTTCTTTTTTTTTCTTTTTTCTAGAAATAGATAGGATTTTAATACTCAATATCTTGAAATTGTAATTCATCACTTCATAAAATTTTGATCAAGTTATATTTGATATTTCTATTCATACCCTTCTAGTATTTATACATATATAACTTTCAAATGAAAAGATTTAAAAATCTTAATTATACACTAATATAACTATTCTTTGAATTTCAAATCTCAAATCTCAAATTCAAATTCAATTTAAATTGACTCATATACATATTTAAACAAACATGCATTACATTTGTTTGAAAATAATGATTTTGCAAATTTTAGAATAATTATACTTAGAAGATTATCAAATAAATATCTATCCATGTATAAATATTTATTATCAGATTTATTTGTTCAATCTATAAATCAATATTCTATTAATCAACCCAATTATTAGATGACCAATATCCGGATTATCACAGGAATTACCCTAGAGGTTCGTGACAAGCAACACTATATTATGAAGATCTCCGTCTTCAAAATCGTTGTCTTCAACATATTTTCACTTTCGAACTTATATTGGTTCAAAGTGGTTTTCGAATAGGTATCACCCAAATCCGACCGCGGTTTCTTTGAAACAATTTATGATAAAAAGAGGTCAAATATTGTATGGGATTATTATTCCATCAAATATATTTTTCATCCAAGTAAAATGTCTTCTTGAGATATATATATATATATATTCAAAACATTTATTTTCAGTGTATACGAGATTTTTAAACCTCTCTTTAACCTTGGAAATATCATATATCTCTTTTAAATTACTTAGAAAACCGTTTCCATTCTTTTATGGAGATTTTACATTAATTATAGCCAAAGTCGGTTTCATATTCAACCCGTACTATTTGTCGAATAATGGTGAAATCGCCTTTTAAATTCACATGGATAGTACAAGTTCCCTCCTCGTATTTTAGTAGAAGGTTTATCTTTTGGGAAAATTTGAATCTCCTTTTTTGTTATCTTTAGTAATGTGGTTTGATCAAATCAAATTTACTATCCCCTCTGTCGGGCCAATTTGGATAGCTAGAGTGGAACCCAAACACTGGTTGTCCAAGCTTGGGTCTAGAGACAATCTCTTTGTTACCCATAAGTCGATCAAGTTATTTGATCAACTCTAAACTCTTTAAAATACTTTATTTATTATTTTAAAAACATTCAAAAAAGATTTGGGAAGAAAATCCCAAGTTTAAATCTAAATTTCAAAAGTTATCAAAAAATTCTACGAATAGTGTTTTTAAAAGCTTCTTTGATCAAACATTAACTTCAGTCCACATATATGCATTTTTTTAACACAAATCCCATTTGAAACATTTTAATATTTCTATGGAATTTATTTCATATTTTTAAAGATTTAAAAATATTAAATTCAAAGTTTTTTCCATTTTTGTTTCCAAACTGCTAAAGCTCGACATTTTCGAAAACTTGGTTTGGACATATCTAAAATTTTACCCAATGAAATCTTGATTTTTTTATTGTAAAATCATAGTTATAAGAGTTTGGGAAATTCTTATTTCGAATCATTCCAAGCTATATTCCACTTTACATATTGATTTAACTTTTATGGTGCGATATTGCGAAATACTGTTACGTGATGCGTTAATTTTTTACTCTAATTTCATATCTTGTTTAAACTTCTCCGAATTGAATTTTAATGTTTATAAAACATTTTTAAATCATTTTGAACCATTTTAAAGAGATTTAAACATTCTTTAACACTTTTATAATTCATATACGAAAGTGATTTCCTTTGTGTAAATTCAATGTGTATTTAACATGAATTATTTTCACAACCAAACTAACATATTATCACATCCAAACATGATGATCAACCGCAGAAAATGGCAAAAAACATTTCATATCATCATATATTTATAATAGAAATAAGTAGAGTTTCTCATTTGATACCATTTTGATCCAACTTTCAATCAAATATAGCTCCACTATTCCAAAACCGGAGCTTGCGAATCTTGCACTGAGAATCCTAGAGTTCGGTTTTGAGCTTGCATGGGTGGTGGAATGCTTGGATAGGCATGGCCTAGGAAGGGAAAAGAAGGAGAAGGTTACTAACTCAATCTCAAACTTGAAGTGGTATATCTCTCTTATTTTTACAGTTCTTAGACACTATTTTTGAATTTTACTTAGAGGCTATGGAAGCCATTAATGTAGAGGAGGAAGAAGATGAAGAAGCTTAAGTAATTAGAGAAGGAAGTGTGGATGAAAGTGAAGAGGTATGCCTTGTATTTATAGGAAAAAGTTTGAATCAAAATATCATGATATTTTCACCTAACATCACATCGTCTTTCCACCTCACCACCACCACTCCCTCCCTCATGGTGGACAGCCCATCGCCATGCTATCACCTCCATCACTTCATGCCTCTTTCCTTAACTCTTAAGGCATGCGCTTTGATGAGAATGTGGACTAAGTGAAGATATATCATCATTCGTCCTTTATAAATATCATGATATTTATTTTATTTATCAATAGTAACTAGTAAATGTAAATGTTAATTATAATGTGTATATATGTATACATAGATGAATATATGTGTATATGTGTGCATGTTTGTCACATATAACATATAACGTTGAAAAACTTCCTTTGATTAAAACATTATGAGTTCAGAATCCGATTTCCGATCATATTTTTACTTTTCAGTTAATATATATATATATATATATATATATATATATATATATATATATATATGTATGTATGTATGTATGTATGTATTTAAAAATGTCATTTCTACTATTAGTTAATAATTAAAAGGGCCTCATTTGATTCTAAAACAATTATTAAATCATTTAAACTCAATTTAAATTCAAAAATCAATTATTTGAAAATGATGACATCATTGATGATGTCATAAAGACATTTTATTCAAAAATAAAATAAATAATCTTATTACATATTCTTATTTATATGATAAATAAGTGTATGTATCTAGACTCGTGCGTGATTTTTGATGGTAAAAAAATAACTTACTGATAAAACGATTTTCGGTCTCTTTATCGATATTTTTCCAAAGAGTAATTTTTTTTAATTACTTATTTAAAATAAAATTACCATTATTAATCATTATTCAAAAAAGTATAATTTGCATTATAAATCCTTATATTTAAATATTTTTAAATTAAATATTATTTTTTAAAAGTGATATATTCACTGGTCCTTACAAATTATGTCTTTTCAACATTCATTTGTGATAGTTCTTTCAGTGTCATTATTCTCATTATAGCCAAGACTTTCAGCCGTTTCAATGGCCACTGCGGATCAAAATACATCATCAATGATTATTTTACTTCAGCCCCACATTTCTCCATAGTTCGTATAAAATATTAAGATCTCATTTTTATTATATTTCAATTTATTTTTAGAAGCTTCTATTATTTCTTCCAGAATAATAGTTCCTTTGGCATTTTTAGGAGAATTAGTTCATTTAAGTGATCTTTTGGATCATTTATAACCTCTTCGAGATTTTTATCAACTGATGATTTTCATTAGATTTTCTTTTTCTAGACGCCAATTCATTTAAACCAATGGGTCTTCACGCTTTGGTCTTACTATAAATTCATTTGATGCAATATTTAATTTTGGTTCTTTTGGGACTTTAATTCTATTTGTTGCATTCGTTGTTGGAATGTGACGTTTTGTTATTTTTATAGCATCACTAAATGCATCTGGCATTTGATTTGCAATATTCTAAAGATGCAAAATTCTTTTTACCTCATATTGGCATTGTTTTGTTTGTGGATCTAAATGAGAAATATATAGATTATTCCATGATATTCCACATCATTCTACTGGGTTATTCTTTTCTTCCATTAACGGCTGGAAAATTGTCTCATCAAATTTACAATCTAAAAATCGTGTAGCAAAAACATCACCTATAATAGGCTGAAGATAATAAATTATCAAAGGCAAATCAAATCCAACATAAATTCCATACCTACATTAAGAACCCATTTTAGTGCGAATTGGCGAAATAGTGGGCATAAGCAAATTTTGTAAATATGAAATATTTGGTTGAGATCTGGTTAAGAGTTATATTGGTGAGAATTGATGATAAGTTGTTGGTCTTATTTTAGCCGATTTTGATGCATGCTAAATTGCATATTCCCAAGTTGAAACATGCAGCTTTGATTACATAAGCAACAATATTGCAATAAGTCATAGAAGCTTAATTAATGATTCCGCTAGACCATTTTGAATGTGAACATGAGCTATTGGATATTCAATTCCCAATTATAAGCAATAATTATCGAATACTTGAGAAGTAATTTCTCCTGCATTATCTAGGTGATATGATATGATTTGATAATCAGGAAAGTGTGCTTTTAGTTTGATTATTTGAGTAGTAATTTGGCAAATGCCATATTTCTTGTAAAAAGCAAATATATATATGACCAATGATTTGATGCATCAATTATACCATAAATATTTAAATGGTCCATATTTACGATGGATTGGACCACATATATCATCTTAAATTCTTTATAGAAATTTTGGAGATTTAGAAGTGATTTTTCTAGTTGAAGGTCGAGTGATAAGTATAATGACTCATTTTTTCGATCCACAAATGTAGACACTAATTCATCCATGATATTTGTGTGCTGGACATCCAAGAACCGGAAGGACAGATTGTTAAGGTAAAATAAAAAGAAACTGAATAAGAAAGAAGGATCACATTATTGGAATCTCACATTGAAAATAACATATTATATAAAAAGACAATACAAAACTGTCAGTCTAAGATACATGACATTTCAAAGTTACAATTCTAACTACTATCGTAAACATGGACAGTTATAACAACATGGCTTGCAAATGCTGGTATATACATAATAGTAATGTAATGGAAATAAGAACACTGCGGTAGGTGAAACATCCAGCTTATCTCCTCGAGCTCTAAGAATATCTAACTAAAACATGCTTATCTTAGATTGTTCGAAAGAGAACACGAGGAATTTAAGGAAAAAAACAACGTGCCGGACCTAAATCTGGCATGAGAAACTCAGAAAATATATATGTAGCATATAATGGTACTTTAGTAGCCGCACAGAATGACATAACAGTTATACCCTAAAAATAATCACTCATTAATAAGTACATAAGTTTTCAACATTAATTATAGGTTATGCTGCCACTACCACTCGGGCACCCTACATAACATACATATAATTCTTTTATACACAAAATATTCATACCAAATTTCCTTTGAAGAAAAAACATTTGAAACAAACACCAAGTTTTATTTCAAATAGATTGAAATAAATATAAATGCACATATCTTTTGTATATAAAATCATACTTCGGGATTAAAACAAAATCTGTTTTACCAAAACAACTTTGCAGTAAACTACTCTTACATCATCCCTCACTATGAAACCTAAAAATGAACGCTAGTGATGCTGCAGTCATCACCAAAATTATTTTTAAGCGACACAAGTGAGTTCAGTAATACAAATCATACCTTTCGGACTTAATTAAAAATCACTTCAAATGGTATCTAATACTTCATAAATATTGCTAAGTACCATGATCTCAATCTCACAAACCAATTTACAAAATATTGACTTTTAAATAATATTGTTATTATTTTCTTGAAAATCTTGAAAAAAAATTCAAAGGCATTGGGATTTAAGTTCTCAAAATATCATTTTAAATCCTTCTTTCATTTATAAACCATATTTTATAAAGCATAATTATATAAAATCACTTTCTTATGTAAAAAAAATTCACGAATGTTTATTTAAAAAATACCATGCCTTTCCTTTAGATTATAGTAAACATCTTTTACTAAATTCTACTCTTACAAAAGTTAATTTTTAACCCAACATTATCATCGAACGTCTTATTATCAAACTGTGAAACTCAATTCACAAGGTGTCATTTCAATGCATCCACAAATACTGTCTACTCGACCCATGTAGTGCAAAGGTAAAATTACTCATAAACTGGTCAAGCATAAATCAACAACCAACAAATAATAGTCAATGCTCACAAACTAGCCGAGCACAACTAATCGATCAACAAATGTTAACAGTGCTCATAAAATGGATAAATAATATTAAAATAATAATTCTACAAATTAAAATAATGCTCTTAAACTGATTAAGATGTCAAATCATTCTAGAAAGGATAGCAATGATTATAAACTGGCCAAGCATGGCTAAACTAATTAATAAGGGGTAACGAATGAACATCATTAATCCCTACATTAGTTATATGCACTTAAATTGTTCACACGTATATAAGTTACCTTATATAAGATCTTTAATTTTTTTTAGTTGTAATTACCTTTAAGGCATACATTTATAACAAATACAAATACGCTTTTATTTGTATAATACACTCAACTCACACTAGGGCATTCTATTACCCTATCTCTTAACGAGTCAAACCCAACCATAGCCAAGGTTCTCGTTTAACCTTCGGCCTTATACCACATGTAACGACTCGCTTTTTCGACCTTCAAATTTCGACACTAATACATCCATGGTATTTGTGTCGTAAGCATCTAATACTTAGGTAAAATTAAAAGAAAAATAAATAGAAAACGAAAGAAGCAATACAATATCAAAATCTCACAACGGAACGATAACATATAATATCAAAAGACAGTACCAAACTATCACTCTAAGATACATGGTATTTCAGAGTTACAATTCTAACTATTATCTTCAGCCTGGAAATTTATAATAACCTTCTCACAAATGCTAATGTATAGATAATAGTAATGCAGTGGAAATAAGAATACTACGGTAGATGAAATATCCAGCTCGTCTCCTCGAGCTCCAAGAATATCCAACTAAAAATTGCCTTTCTCAGACTACTCGAAAGAGAATATGAGGAATTTAGGAAAAACAAAAATAAAGTCTGAGATGTAAGTCTAGTATGAGAAACTTAAGAAAATATGTACAGCATATAACAGTACTTTTGAGACTACACATAATATCATAATGGTAATCCCCTCAAAAGAACCACTCATCTAATAAGTACATAAGGTGATATAATAGATAATATCTAAGGTGGAGAACATAAATCAGTTTGTGTTACTTACATCGCACCATAACATATTGAGGGTTCAATCAAAACTGCTAAGATACGTTCACATAATGGATTTTCCATAGAGTTCCCTTTCATCAAGCTGAAATCCAATTTCTTAGGGTCAGAAACTATCTCCGAGCATCATATATCTCTATATTGAATATAAATACCATATGGTACACATAGCCGGTCCACGTTTAAAACACGTGATCCCAAATATCATCACCTTCTGAGCGTAACATCGATAAGTATACTCAATATATATATATATATATATGTATATGTATATGGTGATAATATATCCTATCGCGGGTTAGAGAATCCCCAAGCTAAGCGCCTACTCTATGTTCTGCATTTTCGATGTCGAGATTACCTTCAAAATCCCTTACACGAGTCTTCAACACTCAAACAGAACATGAATCTCTAAATAAATTTCCACGTCTCGAAAAATCTTAAAACCACATATGGATTCCAACATCTCGAATGGATCTACTTCCAAGAGATAGAACACGTATCCAGTCTTGAAGTGGTTTTCAATAAGTAAAACACTTATCGATCCCAGTTTCTTCAAGACTTAATCGATGAATTCGATCATATTCAACAATGACGAGAATGATCACATATGGAAACTAAGCCTCATATACTTATCACGTTTTCGAACTTTTAATGCTAAGTACACGACTAAATACTTTCGATAAATAAGTAAGCATATAAAGTAGGATCAAGTCATAAAAAGAACGATTAAGTCAGATATGCGACTTCTAATCCCCTTTTTATTTAATTAATCTTTAATTGATTAAAACCTCTTTTATTAGTAAAACTTATTTTAGCTAATGAAATTTCATTTGTCAATCCCTACTATTCATTTGTACTCTTTCAATACTTCAAAATATTTCATATACTTACCTCAAATGGTATAAGTATATTCACAAATCATTAACGAGATTTTTTACTTTAAACCTTTATCTTTTCTATTGTTTTTCAAAAGATTCCATACTTATAATTGCCTTCAAAATATCCATTTTAAAGATCTAAGTACTTTAACAAATGCATTCAAAAGTTTTAAGACTAATGTTACTTAAACATTATCGCTACAAAGCCAAAATTATTTCACTTATGCTTATCTTTAAAACATTCTTTTAAAGATCTATTTACTTTCGTAAGTATGATAAAAAAGTTAAGAGAATGTTATTAACACACTTGTCACAACAAACCCAAAACCATTTATCTTTAAAACATTCTTTTTAAAGATCTAATGTAATATTTGGTTAAGTTCGGTATTTGACAAGTCAAGCCAGTTCTAAAGACGATCTTTTATGGAAATCACTGTTAGTATAGTTAACTCATTTTCGACATTGCAACTTATATTATCCCTAATTCAAAGGTGAAGCCAGGTAAGTTTGAGCATTGACTGCATAACAAAACCTTGCCTAGACACTTCATTCTTGACTCTCACAAATAGATAAGCCAACCTTGATGGCTTTTAGTGTTAAGTATGATATTAATTACTTTCATAAACGAGTAAGTAAACAACAAGATTAAAAAGTTTTCGAATTTACCAACTTAACTATTCCTCGATTAAGAGGGAAGCCGATAGGTTAGAACACTATTCCTTATATCCCTATTTGAACATCAATCTTAACTCTCATAAGTAAATAAGTCTACTCCATCGGCTTTTAGTGTTAAGCATAGTTAATTACTTATTCAAAACTAATATGCATATAAATACTTTTAAAATACTTATAAATAAGTTTTAAATATCTCTGTAAAATATTGTTTGAAAATAACTAATTTATAATTTGATGAAAATAAAATAAAAACATGTTTTATATTAATAAACCTCTTTATTTGAAAATACATATATAATTACTAAAAATGTATTTAAACCTCAAACCAAATTTAGAATACTACAAAATATGTTAGAAAACATCCCCAAAAATATTAGGTAAAAATACCAATTTTAAATATCATTTTTAGACAATTAAAAATATAAGCAACTCACTACGACATTTACAAAAGCTGTTAAAAGTCCTTGATTCATTGAAAAGCACAATCTTTGTGACTAATTTCAAACGTTTTAATAAATGACTTAAGATTTTAATTTTTTGCAGTAAGTAATATTCTTAGGGTATTAAAAATTATAGAAATAAAACCCTAAGGATCTTCCAAATTATTTAGAAGAATTCCAGAAAACAAGGTATTTACTAAAATGTTCGTTTAACGACATTTTTACTCCAACTTTAGCCATATTGTTTGACCAGTTCCAAAGCCTGTTAAACCCCAATTTTTTCAAATAATAAGTAACTTATAATACTTACTAAAAATGAAAATAAACATGTAAGGATGTCTTTAAAATTAACTACAGAAGTCCCCAAAATCAAGACATTTCAAAGTGCTCATACAGCGACCTTCTTCTTGCTATAACATTTTGCAACTTTGTTTCACAAATATTGAATGATTTAACCTCCCATATTTTTCCATTAATAAGTACTCTTATAGTACTTATCAAAAATTCAAAGAAGCTTTTAGAATGTCTCTCAAAATTAACTTTGAAAATTGTCGAACATAAGACATTTTCAAAGTGCATCCATAACGACTTTTTCGCTTCTAACTTTCACAACTTTAGTTCACAATTTCTATAACTTTCCAAACCATTTCTTTATTCTTCCATACACAAAACTATGTGTCGAGACTAACCATCTGAATTATCCTAAGTTAAAATCATAAATCTTTCATTTACACAAGTCAAAGATAAGGGATATCAAAGTGCATTTATGACGACTATTCTCGCTTCAAACACTTTCAAACATACATAAATTCAACCCACAAGCCAACCAAACATTTAAACACAAGTATAGGCCATGCCACATGATGTAGAACGTAATAGAAGTGATTTTATGCATCAAAAAATTGTCGTTTACTTTCAAAATAAATTGGGGTCCAAAGATATAACTTTAATTAGTTAATACTTTAACTTTATATTTTAACCACACAACGTATATACACAATATGTACAAACAAGATAGTGAGATAGCTCGCTTAGATCCAAGCTGACAACAAGCTCAACCACACAAGAATCAAATAACCACTTCCTACTATCTTCGAAAGCCTAAATATCCAACCTTTAGCAACAAAATCACAAAGCGGCTCCACCCTCCTTCCTAATGCTCATGGCCCATCATGGAAACCCCGTATACTCTTTTCTTCTTCCACTTTTGAGTGTAGATCCATACTTCTTTAGATGTCTTAAGGTATTGGTCAAAGTTGGTGGAGTTTGGAGAAGATTTGAGTTAATTAGAGAAAGATTAGTGAAGAATAAAGTGGATTAGTGCTCATCCACTTCCACCATTTTTATTCTTTTGATTTTATTTCAAACTCTTGAATTTGTGATGTGTTAACAAGTTTAGCCCTCTCCTTTACACGTTTGAGATTCCATCACCCCACATGCGCCTTGCATACTTATTTTAATTTACACCCCATTTAAGCAAAATTACCCTTTTACCCTTACACACTAAATATATACTATGATATCATGCATGAAATCACAATAATTTCCTTTCCATAAGTGAAGAAAATACTTTTATTTCATATTAATGATTTCCTAAGAAAATAAGTGTATGTAAAAAAGGTTAGAAAAGCTATTGACAAGTAAAAAGATGTTTATCAATAAAACCAATTTCGGTCACATTATCGATACTTCCTTGAGGTATTTATTTTTGTAAACATTTTTCCAGAAAAAGTTGTAATGCAACAACCCGAATTCCAGTGGGTTCGGATTTTTCACAAATGCTAAAATCCAAACCGGCTGAAGCCCGAGTTGGGTTTTGGTATCCTGCAAATAGGCAAAGACAAACATATCAGTGCTCAGATAAATATCTCACAGCGGAACTGACTAAAATATAATAGTATGTAAACACTCACCACTATAATAACACTTTCTAAACAAGTGCCTCAAAGCGGAAAGTCTCTGCCATCTACCTGACCCGTAGGATGTTATAAGGAGGGGGTCAGAACTAAAGTTCTGGTGAATGGACAAATTATACACTTCTAAGCTTAATTCTACATATACTGTTTTATTTCTAATTACTGTTATATTAGGTTCATTGGGTTCATAATACTATCGCCTCTGTGCGTGAATCGTGCCCATCTACTCCCTAGTAGATCAAAACCTAATAACTGATATATATATATATATATATATATATATATGTGTGTGTGTGTGTATATATACATATATAGCAATAAGCCCAATGACCGCATCGATCCTAGGTACTACCATATTACCTTCTGTATCCTCCTCACAAAGGATCGTCTCACTCCTATAGCATTCTATGACTACATCTGTAAAGGACTTCCTCGTAAGGCCTTCAATATAGATGTTCTGTCGTCTACTATGGAAACATGAAACTACATCTGCACTAGTCTATACTAATGTTCGGACATCCAGAATGCACCACCCAGTGCGTACCTTAAGGACTATACGTAATCGTTCTGTCTACTCTCTGAATCCCGCTTAACAAGGTCTAACTTGTACGAAACTCAGTCGGGAATTTTCTATTTTTGTAAAGGACTGCCTTGTTAGGCCTACAATACAGATATTCTATTTTGTCTGTCCCTTTTCTTATTGTGGCTTTGGCCCCACGCAGCCACCCCTCAACTAATCGAAAGACCTCTAAAGAGTTAAGTGGTTGTATCCTACTGCAAACAATCTAATATCTAATTGGCTGCGCCCCTTATCCAATGTCTCGATAGTGAAAGAATCATCGGACTGTAGGTTTAACTCAAGTCTTTCCTGAACTCGCTTCTAGGTTTTGATGTTGGCCCGATATCCAAATGCGACTATCCTTTTGGGTCCTACCCACTAAAACTTATTTGCAAGTACTAGTACATACAAATATCCGACTCCAAACATCAACCCTTTTGACTACCTAAAATGGTCCTGCCATGCAAAAAGTAGCCAAGGCATTCTCTTTTGATGGAATAACTGCAGACCTGCCTCTAAAGGACTGCTTCGCTATGCCTACCCCAGAGGGCTATCCTAGAGTACCCTCATGTTCCGTTGAAGTCTCGTACATCCTTCTAGCCCAAAACAATTTTTTTGGGCGTGCTTCTTCTGTGCTGAAATCTGTAATGAACTGCTTCGTTAGATCTTCATTCTTCAGGCTGTTCCAAACGCATCTTACTCTTTTATTAACCCTAAGTCTAAACTTTTATTTTGGGTTTAGTTTACTTTGCTTATTTTGTTGGCAACTTATTTACCGTAATTGGCATAATTTTGTCCTAGCCTCACCTAACTATTGTGAGACCATTAGTTCCCGACTGAAAGGGAATGCTGTTGGTATGGACCACTTCTATTATCTTGCGTATTAACTTAATCCAAGATCTAAGTTTATTAAAATAACCCTCTTATGTTATTTATGTTCCATTTGCTTGTTAACTTAATTTATGTCTTAAAATAAGCTTTTTTGTTCTTTCTACTTAATTATAACCTATGTTATAATTTTACTTGCAATTGTCACTACTGTATTCTTTTATAATCTATATATTATAAATATAATTACAAGCGTCTCTTTTCTATTCTAGTCTGTCTTTTTTTATTATGATATTGAATTCTCTTTAATTCTTTATATTATATGACAATCTTGACTTGGGACTAGGTCCAACTGTCACAAATTTACTTATCATAACAACTACTTTGCCTTTTATCCTATTATCTGTGCAATAAATGCAAATCTAGTTACATTTATGTCTATAGCTTCTATTCTTGTCTAATAATTAACTTGATTCCTTCTTTAATTCCTTTAATTCTTCACTTCATTTTCTTATATTATAGGAAGTAGTTCTATTCTATTTAGTTAGTTACAAAAAGCTGTGCTAAAAATCCATTTCCATGTTTTAATACTAAATAATGCTATGAACAATAATCCGTAACTGCAAGATATTTCTTTACTTACTGGATAGTGCAATATACAGTAATTTCTCTATTTTACACTAATTCTCTTTTTCTTTCTTTTTATTTTTGCAATTACATTTATCGTCATCTTTTAAAAATTAAACTATAAAAATGTATTCTCTTTTCTAAACCAACCATTTAATCTATCACTCACTTCCAAATCAAGTTATTAGGTTTTCCCTTTTTTTTTATTTTTCCCGTTTTAGCATAATTTCTTGCAAATTTCTATTTTTCTCTTTTTATTTCAGCTTTTCTTATTTTACATCTAATTTCTGTAAATGTAGCGTTCTTCTATTTTAGTCCTTATTTGCGAATTCTTCTCTTTATTATTTTATCAGCGTAGAAAATTAGAAGAAGCTAACGATTATAGGATAAATTTCTACTTTAAAATAAACAACTGTAAATTTCTTACTTTTAGGCTTATGCCTTTCTCTAACTATCAAGCCTAATATAAATTAAATACAAGCCCTCTTATAAAATTTACAGTCTCAGCATAACTAATTAATAGAATAAATTACTAAAATAAATACCGAATAAAACTATTTAACGGGATTCTAACAATAATATATCATAAATGTAAAAGATATACAATTAAATCCACTCACTTATCATCATTAGCTTTAAATCTCTATCTTCCAAAATTACTATGCCATTCTACAGCTTCTCTCCTTTAATTTAATGCAATTTCTTGTTCACATATATTTTATTCGGATTTATTTGATAAAGACTTGTGAGAAATAGGAGAAAAGAATGAAAAAAGAATCCATTGTTTACTGTAAGAGAGGGATGAAGAAAGTGACGGCTGATGGAACGAATTACATTATATTCTCTCTTATATAGATGCAGCCCACCAATTATCTAATTAATCCTGTACTTAATTGAACCTTCAATTAGTTTTTATGTGCAGCAATATACTGCCTATATGTACATTCAAATCTAGGTCAACTATTATTTCTTTTCCTTATTAATTGACATTTTCTACTGATTATGTTATAATCCTAATTAATAGCCCTACTAATAGATTAACATGTCACCTCTATTAGTTAATTTCCTTAATTAATATTTTGCACATTGTAACATTTCAGTAATTGGCGTGTCAATTAATTCCACCATTCGATTAACATATATATATTTAACATGCATTCGTTTTCTTTTATCCAGATTTGAATTTGAACATTTATTTGTTACGTTTACATGTAAACCTCTTTAAATTGAGATATCTGATACACACACACACATGTTATATATTAATCTCCAATATTAATTCACATATTAATTAATTGCACTTTTTAGCTGATTCTGTTTGCAATGTTAATTATTCCCCTTATTTTTTCCCTCTTACATTTAATTCTCTTAATAATTTACATTCATTAGAAACAAAATAAATTTGTTACTACTTTTATAAATATCCTACGAATTCATTGCAAATGTTTATAATTAATAAAATTTCCATGTTTGCATATGTAATTGTTTTTGATGCTAAAACTTCAAACGCCTATAAATTCTCCGTTTGAAGTCCATTCAGAAAACATTGATATGAAAGTTGATCAGGAAATTGCCACGAACACAATGGTATAATTTTCGTGTTCAAATTTCAACATTGGAAAAAAAATTCATTTGTCACTGTTTTCTTAGTTATCAATTAAATTTATTTTAATTTAACTATCAATAAAATGTGGGGTGTTATATTCTCCCACCCTTTAGGAAATTTCATCCTCAAAATTCGACAAGGGTAAAATTATGTAATTTTTCGCATCAATCACATCCACTTTGTGTGCATCAAATTTTACGACCATCCACGTTCTTATGCAAAAGTGTTATTCAATACAAAATATATGCATGTACATGAATTTCTAAGCGGTACCTCATATACAAATGCTTTTCTTCTTTAAAAATTTATTTAAAATATAATGCACACACCCTAAATATACTTGAAATTTCTACATGAACGCAATCTTTTGAAAACTCAAAACATTTTTCATCCAATTTTTCTTACTCAATTTTTTATGTCAAAAGAAGGTAGAAAACGAAAAATCTTCACATTTCTCCGTTTTACTTTTGCGCACCCTCTCTCCTTACTTGGAACTTATGCCGCTATCCTATAAAATCTCTATTTTCTTTCCCAAGCACAGTTTACACAAGAAATAATTTTCTTTTCAAAAAATTTCCCAAGCCTAACTTATGGGAAGGATGTATTTTTCTTTTGCAATTCTCATTTATTTCTATTGATGTTTCTGTTGCTTTCTTTAGATCTTATTGTTTTCTTTTAGTTACCTTTTATCTGCTTTTATTCTTCTTTTAATATAACAACTAAGCATAACTATCATCTAGGGCAATGAGGTCTAGGATCATGTCCACTCTGACACAGAAATGTCGTACTTTAAGAATCCAAGTAACTCATATGCTCCTCCTGCCGCGTATTACTTATTTCCAACTTTCGCTATATTACTCATGACGAATAAGATCTATTCATCTCTTCTATTCCATGCCCAAAAAGGAATAACTAAGTCTCATTTACTGCAATAGATAATGATTTCAATCTATGCAGTCTCTATCTAAAAAGGTAACTAAGTTTGGGGAAATTTTCTCTTTAGCTTTCATTTTTCCCCAACTAAGGTCTACATATCCCAACCACGTGTGTCTTTCTATCTTACTAACATCACTTATCTATTCTTCTATAGTCTACACACATGAAGCAATATTTATAAATTCTCACTAGTGTCCTATACACCTTACGGGAACTTTCATTATTACTACTAGGAGTAATTACTGCTATAGCCTTATACTTTTCCCATTACACTTAGGAAATGATTCCTATCTACTCCATATTTAAAAGTCTGGTTTGGTATTTTCATTTTACTTCAAAAATTAAAGCTTTTAAATTTTTGAAACATCAAATCCCAATATTCTTACCTTTGAAAGTGTTATTTTTAAAGTTTTCCATGAAATTCAAAGGTACCTGATTACTTAAAATTTTATCTTTCCAAAAACTTATTTACTTTTTCACCGAACCATTTTTCCTTAAAAACATGTTTTGCTTGTTCTTAAAACATTCTTCTTCTTTTTTTCTTGACTTAAAAAAAAGTCCTTACAAATTTTCAAAATATCTTCCTTAATAAATTTTTAAATTTACTACAACTGGAGTAGATAAGAACAATCATTTTATCGAAAATCTCTTAACTTCCTACTCTTCCAATTACTTAATCTTGAAGGGGTTTCTAACTTACCATACTTAATGGTTTTATACCTTAGTGTATTGGAATTACTTCCTTTTATGAAAAACCATTAATGCTAAAACCTTCTATGAATTCTTTACAGGAGGATTTCATGTTTATGTGAACTTATAAGGAATTTATTTTATATTTTATCGAAATAGGGTATACAAAATATGGTGCTTTCCGTACCTTGTACATCTGTTTCACGTATTCCTTATAACTTGCACAAAACATCTTTATTTTTGGTCCATAGAAAATTATATCATTGTTCATTTCATTCCAATAGATTAAGGTATGTTTACTCTATATTTACTTACATAAGATATTTCCTACTAAATTCATTAATTTATCGTACATTATTTTCAAAAGAAATCATTTTCAAAACTACTTTATAATTATAAAATATTTTTATACTTATTTAAATAATAAGTGTACATACAAACCACTTTAGAAATTATCTCCAAAACTCATTTGGGTCAAAACAGATGTTGCATAAAACACCGATGCTACAACCCAAAAATACTAATATATGTATTCAATTAATAAGTCTCATATGCTATGTAAAAACATTTACTTTAGGAGTCACCTACTATAACAGTAGTGTCATAGTCTATGCTTCCTTTATTTTTACTTAAAACGTCTACTACAATAGTAAATGTTGTAATCTACGATTTCGATACTTAACACACTCTAGGTTTTATATTTAAAATCTTTGTTTAACTACAAAGAAATTAGCGAGCTATACATGCTCTATAATTCTTCAAAAAGAATTTCACTTTTAATAAAAAAATTACATCATATAAAAACCAATTTAAATTTCATACCACTTATTTTTCCAAAAACCCAATATTTACTTTCTCAAATATATTAACAATTGTATTTTTCAATTTTTTCAATTCAAAGGTTTTATTTTATCGGGCTAGACATAAAGTGGATTTTCTTCTTACAAAACCTCTTATTCCTTCCAAAATAAAATACTCTCCCTACTACCCCTAGGGAACTTCTCTACTTCCTATAACAAATGGATACCAATCTTCTCTCAAAACATGGCTTTTTTGTATGCTATAAATCAGTAATTAACATAGAGCTCAACGTACTTGGGTCATCCCAAACCTAACTAGCAAACTATCCACAAATACACTTCTATAAACTTTCCATATGTTAAAATCTATGGTTGGGGACTATTTGAATTTTAGTACATGATATATTTATATTTTATTTAAAAATATAAATACATTCACTCTATCTACCTAGGTATCCTAAACCCAGGCTTTGAAATCAAATATAAAAACCCGAATTCCAACGGGTCCAGATTTTTCGCAAAAATGCTAAAATCCAAGCCTACTGATTCCCGAGTTGGGTTTCTGGTATCCTGCAAATAGGCGAAGATAAATATAACAGAGCTTAGATAAATATCTCACCGCGGAACTGGTTAAAATATATTAGTAAGTAAATATTCACCAATATAATAACACTTTCCAAACAAGTGTCCCAAAGTTGGAAAGTCTCTGCCATTTTCCTAACTTGTAGGATGTTATGAGGAGGGGGTCAGAACTAAAGTTCTGGTGAATGGACAAATTATACACTTCTAAGCTTAATTCTACCTATACCGTTTAATTTCCAATTACTGTTATATTAGGTTCATTGGGTTTATAATACTCTTGCCTCTGCGCGTGAATCGTGCCCATCTACTCCCTAGTAAATCAAAACCTAATAACTGATATATATATATATATATATATATATATATATATATATATATGTAGTTATAAGCCTAATGACCACATCGGTCCTAGGTACTACCTATAGTACCTTCAGTATCCTCCTCGTAAAGGACTCCATAGTCTCGCTTCTATAGCGTTCTGTGACTACATCCGTAAAGGACTGCCTCGTAAGGCCTATAATGTAGATGTTCCGTCATCTACTATGGAAACATAAAACTGCGTCCGCACTAGTCTATACTAATGCTCGGACATCCAAAATGTACCACCCAGTGCGTACCTTGAGGACTATACGTAGTCTTTTTGTCTGCTCCCTGAATCTCGCTTAACGCGGTCTACCTTGTACGAAACTCGGTCGGGGATTTCCATTTCTGTAAAAGACAGCCTTGTAGGCCTACAATACAGATATTTTATTTGGTCCGTCTCTTTTCTTATCATGGCTATATCCCCATGTAACCACCCCTCAACTAATCGAAAGACCTCTAAAGAGATAAGTGGTTGATTCCTACTGCAAACAATCTAAACATCCAATTGGTTGCACCCCTTATCTAATGTTTCAATAGCGAAAGAATCGTTGGACTGTAGGTTTAACTCTAGTCTTTCTCGAACTCGCTTCTTTATTTTGATGCTAGCCCGATATCCGTATGCGGCTATCCTTTTGGGTCTTGCCCACTAAAACTTACTTGCAAGTACTGGGACATACGAATATCCTACTCCAACATCAACCTCTTTTGGCTGCCTACATTGGTCCTGCCATGTAAAAAGCAGTCAAGGCATACTCTTTTGGTGGAATACCTACAGACCTGCCTCTGGAGAATTACTTTGCTATGCCTACCCCAGAGGGCCATCCTAGAGTACCCTCACGTCCCGTTGAAGTTTCATACTTTTTCTAGCCCAAAATAACTATGTTGGATGTGCTTCCTCTATGTTGAAATCTGTAATGAACTGCTTCATTAGGCTCTTCATCCTTTGGGCAGCTCCAAATGCATCTTTCTTTTTTATTAGACCTTAAGTCTAATCTTTTATTTTGCATTAAGTTTACTTTTCTTATTCTATTGGCTACTTATTTAGTCTAATTAGCATAATCTTGTCCCAGCCTCACCTAACTATTGTGGGACCATCAGTTCCTTACTGATAGGGAATGCTGTTGGTATGGGCCACATCTGTTACCTTGCTTATTAACTTAATCCAAGATCGAAGTTTATTAAAATAAGTCTCTTCTCTTATTTCTGCTCCATTTTCTTATTAACTTAATTTAAGTCTTAAAATAAGCATTTTCTGTTCTTTCTACTTAATTATAACCTATGTTATAATTTTACTTGCAATTGTCACTCCTGTATTCTTTTAAAATATATATATTATAAATATAATTACAAGCGTCTCTTTTCAATTCTAGTCTATCTTCTTTTATTATGATATTGAATTCTGTTTAATTCTCTTATATTATATGACAATCTTGACTTGGGACTACGTCCAACTGTCACAAATTTACTCATTGTAATAACTACTTTGCTTTTTATCCTATTATCTGCACGGTAAATGCAGATCTAGTTACATTTCTTTCTATAGCTTCTATCAATATCTAATAATTAACTTGATTCCTTCTTTAATTCCTTTGATTCTTCACTTCATTTTCTTATATTCTAGGAAGTAGTTCAATTCTATTTGGTTGGTTACAAAAAGCTGTGCTAAAAATCCATTCATGTTTTAATACTAAATAATGTTATAAACAATAATCCGTAACTACAAGATATTTCTTTTATTATTTCTTTACTTATTGGATAGTGCAAAATACAGTAATTTCTCTATTTTCCACTAATTCCTTTTGCTTTCTTTTTATTCTTGCAATTCCGTTTATCGTTACCTTTTAAATATTAAACTATAAAAATGTATTCTCTTTTCTAAACAAACCAATTAATCTATCACTTACTCCTAAATCAAGTTAATAGGTTTTCCCTTTTTATTTATTTTTCTTCATTTTAGCATAATTTACTGTAAATTCCTATATTTCTCTTTTTATTTCAACTTTTCTTATTTTACATCTAATTTCTATAAATCTAGCATTCTTTTACTTTAGTCCGTATTTATGAATTCTTCTCTTTACTATTTTATTCGCGTAAAAAGAAATAAAAAGAACCTAACATTTACAAGCTAAATTTCTACTTTAAAATAGATGTAAACAACTGTAAATTTCTTACTTTATGGCTTATAAATTTCTCTAACTGTCAAGCCTAATATCAATTAAATATAAGCTCTCTTATACAATTTACAGTCTCAACAATAACTGTAACGACTCGGAAATTTTAACGATTTTTATAATGTAATTAACTAAAATTTTGCTTGAAATTAAATAATTAAATTTAACAATGAAAATTTGAAATTTGGCATGTGTCTATTTAGACATAGCAAACGGCAGATTTTCATCTAAAAATATGAAAGTTATTTTTGTTGAATAATTTTCAATTTCAATTTAAAATCGGTTAATTTAATGAGAATTAAATATTTTCGAAGCCTAAATATTTTTATATAAAAATTTAGATCGTTTTCTCAGTGAGACGTCATATTTCATTTCGCCAAATTTGGAATGCTATAGCTCCATTTACCTTATTTTCGGCGTTTTAGCAGCATTTTCAACCGCGAAAAATCGACTATTGATAACTTACTCGTATCACGATATCTGTATACCTTTCTATTCGTCTCATCATGCTGATCTCCATAGTATATTCATTCCTTTATTTTTGCATACCAGCGTCCGGGTCACGGAAATATCTGCAAAACGATTTCTGTATCGGTTCCGCATTTTAGGACTTTTGGGTTCCATGACCATCCATTTTTCCCACAAGAATAAACAACCACAAGCATTTATTATTTTCAGAATTCAACGTTCTAGCCGTCGCAATTCCCTATTCCAATTTATTATCTGCTGGTTCACTTTCGTTACCTATTTCTTCCTCTGCCTTTTCTATTTGTTCTTCTGCTTTGAGATAAAATATAATATATAAGTTCATTTTTGCTATTGCTTTATAATTTAGAAGCTGAGTACTCCTTATTTCCTTACGCCAGATCATTACTTCGACCTCCCTCCGCATGGTAGTTCGGCCATCAACCTTCGCCCGTTGACTCCCCTTATCGCATCTCCATGTCATTACCGAAGCTCCGCCCTCTCTTTTCCTCATGCGACGCCACAAAACCATCTACATAGCATCCCATTACACTGCCTAGTTCAACCACTTCCGCTTGATCCATCACCAGCTTCCGTGTACAGCAGCACCACCTACATTAGAACCTTGCCAACCCTTGCACCACCTGTGACCACTCCCTCTTTCCCCACCTGAATGCACAGCCCACGTCCCCATTGAGTCGGCCACTTTTTCTCCCACTGTTCGCCTTAGACCGCGTCCCTCCTCCTCTACCCTCCGACTATCCCCAAGTTTGCACCCGACTGCCTAGCATCACAACCAATCCATCCGCCTCTTTCCCCGGCATCTCGGCACTATCACAGCCCTCCTCTCTACTTCCTCTCCCACTGCCACTCACCACCATGCCATTCGCTTCCCTCTAACACCACAACCCAGACAGTGCCTCCTCACTCGAGACAGCCACTCAACTTCTCTAGCTCGAGAAATCACCAGTTTCATTTTTAATATAAATCAGAAATATATGTATAACATTTGTGTATATAGATTAGTTTATATATATGTTTGGTCTGTTTATACATGTCAGTTTATATAAGATTTTTAAGGTCTGTTAGTCATAAAATATAAGTTTATACAAAGTTTGTTTTACATTTGTTCTTACATTTAAATTTGTTGTAATAACTTTTAATATGTATATATTTTAAATATATCTATTTAAATTTAATAATGAATTTGAATATATATATATATTGATTTTTATATATATGTTTAAATTTAATATTTATTTTCAAATATATATTATAAAGATTTTATTTTGATACATGTTTTAAATTGAGTATTGATTTTAAAAAGGATATAATATATATGGTATTTTCATCAAATCTAAGTCGTTCACCTTGTTTTGCTTATTTCCATTGTTGTCCGGAGATTGTTTCCATAACTCTAGCTTGTTCGTGCATATCCACGTCCGTGCTTCCTATTCTCGTTGTTTCTCTAGTCTCGAATGGTGAGCGATAACTCACAATTGACATTCCTATATTTTGTAAATATAATTCACATGAAATGACGATTGGAATATGCTGTTAAATTTGAATTGTTAAGTTATTTAATTGTTAAATATGATATGTCATTATCTGTAATTATTTACGTATGACATATGACACCATAACCTGTTGTATATATTATATTTAAATTTGTTACTGATGACGTATGCCTGTTGTTGATATGTCATATTATTATCATATATGTTACCACTCTGCAAGTTCCCTGTTAGTATAGATATTCCATATGGGTTGAAATGATACATACCCGAATGATCTTATTGATAAGGGAAAACCGTTATGGGTTGAAATGATAAACCCAAGCGATTCATTAACTTTGAATTTTGGGATTGCGGGTTGAAATAATATGTATTCGTCAATATTAAATTTAAATTGCGGATTGAAATGATAAATATCCATATCACTTGACCATAGGATAGAAATTTATTTACGGATACCGTTAATCTACTTCTGAAATGATTTCTAAAGTTTGGAATGAATTATGTGGGTTTTTATAAATATTGATTTTTAAGTATAATATAAAGATTTTAATTTTAATTTATGTGTAAATTTTAGATTTTTTAAAAATTATACATTTGGAAAATTTTAATTAAAGGTTAGTTTTCCAATTATAAATTTTAAGATTTTACTTATAATTTTTATTATTTTTAAATATATATAAAATAAAAGTTAATATAAAATATATTTAATAATATGATTTAATTTTATAAAATTTAATTTAATTAGTATATATGTAATATGTTTAAATATTTATTTAAATTTATATTAATATTTTAAAATTAGGTTTTTATAATAACTTTAGCAAATAGAGGTTGGACAGATAAATTAAAGTTTATTTGAAATTTAAATTGGTTAATAATTGAATTTAAAATAAAGATTAATTTGGAACTGATTGATTTTGAGATTTAAAGATATGTTTTATAACTTGATAACTTGATTTTGATTAAAGAAGATTGAATAGATATAATTTAAATTACAGAAAATATAATTTAAATATTTGAATATTTAATGTTGATTTTTATTTTATTTAAATGTTTAAGTAAAGGTGATTTAATCAATATTTTCAAATTTAAATAAAATTGAAATTGAATATTTAATTTTTATTTAAATTTGTAATTTGAGATTTTGTTATGAAAATAATAATTAAGTGAATATTTTCAAGTGTAAATAAATTTAAAGTTGTATTTTGAAAAACAAATGAATTTATCAAATTAAGTTATTATATAAAATATTTAACTTTGAAACCTATTGAATTGAAAGTGGTTTATATTTTTAGTCCAAACCTGCATTTGAAATCGATATAAATTAAAGATGGTTTTAATGAGATTTTGAATGGAACCTTTTCAATTGAAAATGTTAAACTAAAATTGATTTAAATTAAATTGTGGAATTAAAGTGGATTTGAATTGAATTGTGAAATTGGAAGAAATAATTCTAGTTATAAACTATTTTCAATATATAAATTATTTTTAATGTATAAACTATTTTAATAAATAAATTATTTTAATCTATAACCAATTTTAATAATAAACTATTTTTAATTTATAACTATTTCAATATATATAAACTATTTTTAATTTATAACTATTTCAACATATATAAACTATTTTCAATATTTAAACTGTTTAAGTTGGAACTATTATGATTTAGATTTAATGGATTTAAATGCGAATATTTTGATATGAAGGTTTAAACTTTTTTGTGGCTATGATTTTAGAAGTGAATATGATTTCGAAAGTGATATGATTTTGAAATGGATATGATATTTTGATATGAAGTATAAACTGTTTGAAATGGTTATAAAAGTGATTTTATAAAAATGACCACGGTGTGAAATAAGCATTTGGTTGTTAAAGAGATCGAGGTCGGATATTTTCATACTCTCTGCCAATACTAAAAACCACTCAGATATTGTCATACCTCTGCCAATACCGAAAACCACTTTAACAACTGTGCACGTGGTGGAGATTCCAAAACGAAGTAGGATGCTTCAGTGACGATTCTGTATGAGGTATTAACACAGCCCTAACTCCCGGGAGTCAGCTTTATGTGGCTAAAAGAGCAGCCATGCCGGGCCTAGTGAGGTCGCATCTTCGATTGGGCATATTTCTTTGATACCATTCTATTACTTTGTGATTTGATAGGGTACACCTTTGATTTGGCAGTGTCTCGAGATGAGCGGTAGTAGCTATTATGCATTACCACTAGTCCGGATCCGCAAAACGGTAGAATCCTACCTTGGGAGCGAAGTGAGCGGGAGGCGCCTAGTATACCAAGTCCAGTATATTAATTAAAAGACTAATCTACCATGCGTGCCTTGTTACATGCTTATCGCGCCCTCTACGAGTTTGTTTTGTACCATACTATGGAGTCCCCCTTGGTAAACCATGGGTTCGGTGGAGCTTACGGTACTGTATAGACTACGGGAATATATAAAAATGTGTTAACGGAATATAGGTGACGCCTTAATGCTATTTTAAAATTTTACTTTACTATAGACATTATCTATGTAGCATATTGTACTATGTATGTAGATAGTTTAACGGATCCTTAGAGGATGTGATTCCTAAACATCATTTTAAGTTACTTGTATTTCAGTCGACATTTCACTTGAGTTGAATTTACTGGTATTAGAATGTAAGTCCTGACTCGATTGTTTTGTGCTTTTTTTATGCTCGGGTCAGACTGAGTGCCACAGCATTTGGGACTCACCTTTGGAGCTTAGAGTTTGCTTGAAGATCTATCTCTATCTATTCATCTTCTCAGTTGTTTCCAATTGATTCGTGCAGACTTGTCATTGTCTTTTGTATTTTATTTCAGACTCTGTTGTTAATTGTAGTAGCAGACTCTATTGTTTATTATAGTAGCTTCATGAACTACTATTTATCTATTTTGCTGCTTCTTGTTATATTACTCTGTGTCTATGATTCTGTGATTGATTTATTTACTGTATATGCTAAGTTTTGTGAAATATAAATTAAAAATCTATTGTTTTGCGCAATTCAAGTCCGACATGTGTGGATGATTGTCGATTTGAACGGTTCGAAATAGCAGGTCATTGCAAGTGGTATCAGAGCGAGGTTTAGGCAAACTTAGCATATGGAGTAAAAAAAACTCGTTAGAGATATGGTTGTAATACCCTAGAATAAGTAAATCAATTATAGAATAATTTTCATTCGAGTCGGAAATTTCTTCGTTGCGATTCCCTTGATTAGGATTTCCTTCAGATTTTGGAACTTTTCCTTTGTTCTGGAATCCATTCTTTTCTTTCCCGTTCGTATTCATATTAATACTGGAGCATCTCATAGCTCTTTCTTAGTTGATCCCTGTAATAAATTTGATCCTTGCCACCTCGATTTGGCAATTTCATCCTTTTGTGTGACTAATTCCATCGGCGGTCGCGCCAACCTTAGTATGATTTGTAAAGGGATGAAACTCCTTTACAACTGACGTCGATTCACTGGAGACTTCTACATTCTCGGTTTCGATGTTGTTATCTCTTGCAAAGCCCGAACCATTTCTCTACTAGACGATCCGGGTAATTCCTTTGAGATCGAATGTCGATTGCCTCAGTATTATGCAGGCAATTTTATCTATTCATTTGATTTTCAGCCTATTGATCGTGACTCCACCCGATAGTCAGAGATTATCTTGATGTTTTGGTGAAATCACTTCTCCACCTCATGAGCAAGAAATAGAATTCCGCATCGATCTTATTCCTGAAGCTCGACATATTGTCCTTCCTCTCGGGCGAATGGTCTCTATGAATGGGTAGTTATGCCCTTTGGATTAACCAATGCTCCTACTTCTTCGTCGAGTTTGTCCTTCTCACCTAGTTTGTCCTTATATTCTTTAATGGTATTCATGTCTATTCTAAGTCTCGGTTGACCCAATTAAGGTCACCCGTGATTGATATTAATCCATTCATATTTCTTTGTAATTGTAATGACCCAAAAAAATAAGTGATTTTATTTATTAAATTAATCAAAATTTTGTGAAATTTTTAATAATAGTATTTGAAATAAAAAATTTATATTTGGAATAAGTATTTAAAAACATAGCAATTGGTAAATTTTCATCTGATAATATTGAAGTTTATTTTATTGTGAAATTTTATTTCAATTTAAATCAGTTAATAACAGTTGAATTTAAAAGTATTCCGAAACCTCAATATGCCAACATGATGAAATTTGTTTAGAACACTTTGAATAAGACTGCGTAATTCGTTTCGCAAATTTCGGAAGTTTCTAGCTCCGTTTGGATTTTTTCGTACGGAATAACAACGTATATCAGTGTCCGTATCGAATTTTTGATCGGATGATCCTGTCACTGATATCTATATACCATTTTGGTCGTCTCATCGTGCTGATCTCTGCGGTATATTTATTTCTATGTTTTGAAATCCGGTACGCAACGCAAACAATAAAACGGTGCGTCGTATCGGTACCGTAAATCATGACCTTTAGCTTTCCTTTGCCTTTTCAAATTGAAACGTGTAGCCCACGCAATATAATAAATTACTTTAATAGCTTCTCAATCAATGTATAGCTGTCCCAACATTTCAATTTATATTTACACTGGTACGTTTCATTGCCTCTCTCTCTTCCTTGTGTTCACACCTTTTGTTTTCCAGAAACTTATATTGTCAAAATATATATAAACGGGTCTCCTTCCATTTTTTCAAGCTCCACACAGTTGCTTTCTTCTTCCACTCACATACACACCCGATTCACCAAATCTCCCATGTCCCCAAGCCCGCTTCACCCACGCAACCGAGCCGTCCACTTGTTGGCCTACCCTTCGCAAACATAGCAACCAATTCGCTACCATAACTCCCTCCTTCCGCATCCCATCGGCCTACCACCTGACAACACCCCAAGCGCATCTCCATCATAACAGCCGGCCTTCCACCATCCCACCCATCTGTGCTCTACCCCTACACCACGTTTCCATTTCCTCACCACGGTATACAATTAAATCTCTCCACCGATGCAAACACCTCTTAGCGAACTGCCGAACATCCCAGGTCTGTTGTCCTCTGTCGTTATATAAGGTGTATATATATATATATATATGAAGTGTTTGCATTTACATATATGTGCTTTATTATGGCTCTGTTCTTCCTTCGTCCGATTTTGTTCTGTTTATATATTAGCTTTTATATATTTTCTAGGTTACATGTGAAGATTTTTATAAACTCTAATCCGTAGTTGCTTTTTTAAATTATGTATATAAAATTATAATATATATGTTTTATATATCGGCTGCAAGTTTTACTGGGGTTTTTCATATTTTGTACATCACCCGTATATGTATTTATAAAAGGATATGTTTTGTTGACATTTTGAGATGTATATATATGCTAGCTTATAATTTACCTAAGTCTTAAATCTGTTCGATTTTATATATATACTTCGTTGCTTTTAATTATAGGATCTGTATATATTTAGTTACAATCTAGCTTATATTTATACTTTATAAAAATTGTTTGTTCACATATAAATTTGTATAAGCTTATAAATGATATTGCATATAAAAGTTTATATAAGAATCTTATACATACTCTGTTACAGGGAAGACGTATATGGGTATTTAGTTATTTGTAAGTTATATTAAAGATATTTTCAATCTGTGATGAATTATATTATATATATATATATAATTTTATCATGGGTTTTATATGGGTTTCGTATGAATATATATATGGGTTATTTCAAGCATATTGTCTATTTGAGCAGGTAAATGTATACTTTATAAAATAAGTTATAGTGAAAATTATAAGTATTGGTTTTCTAATCGTATTATATATATATTTTTCCAGCCAAATATGTTATATATATAGGAATTTCTACAAATCCTATGCCTGCACTCAATTTGATTTATATATATGCATACCTATGTATTGTATATAGGATATTAGAAAGGAATATTTAATATATTGTATCTACTATAATATGTTAGATATATATAATATATAGTATTACAAGTTTTCATTTCCTGATTAGATATATATGTCAGATTTATATATTTACATATATGAACTGTTGGGATCCTAATACAAGTTATAAAGTTTATATTGTTTTACTGTTAGATTTTCTTAAATATATATATATATATATATACATGCTAGTTTATAATATTAGTATGGATAAATTTCATTATCTTATCTATTATCTTATTGACTTGTAAATTGATTTATATTTATATTTTCGTTAATGTTTGATTTTTTCCAAATCTACCATAAATGATATAGATTTTATTTTATTTTTTTATTTTTATCACTAAAGCTAAATTATTGATTTGAAGAGAAATACGTATATTTCATTTTTATATATGTTTGGATTTAGAATATGATTTATATGTATATAGTTGTATATACGAGTTCGCTTATATCAATTATCTTCATCGATCCAGTCCTAATTTAATTTTGACTATTCCTGCTATCAGCTTTGATCGTTGAATTTGTGCAAATCCCGCTTTGCTTTGAAATTCGTGCTTGGATTCGTAAATCATTTCGGTGACAAATCTCTCTAGGATCGAAAGGTGAGCAATCACTCACGATTAACGTTCTTTTATTTATTAAATTTTATTTCAATTGAAACGACAATAGAAATTTGCTGCTGTACTTATTTAAATTGTTATATATGCTATTATCTGTAACTGCTTACCTGTGTGATATGACACCATATCCTGTTATTTATATTATATTGTTATTGATGATATATGCATGTTGTTATATTTTATAATCGGTTATCACTCTGCAAGTTCCCTGTTAGTATAGAATTCACTATGCGTTGAAATGATACATACCCAAACGGACTTTAGAATAGAAGAAAATCATTATGAGTTGAAATTTGATAGACCCAAGCGATTTTCATTGGATTTGAATTTGGGATCGTGAGTCGAAACGATATCCACCCGTATATATTTAAAATTACGGGTTGAAATGATAAATATCCGTATCACTTAACCATAGAATAGAAATTTATACACCGACGCCGTTGGTCTACTAGATATTTTGAAATGGATTATATGGTTTTGAAAAGAAATATATGGTTTTAATAAATATTGATTTAAATATTATATATAAAGGTTATTTTATATATAGATTTAATCATAATATATAATTTAATTAAGATCGATTTAATTAATATGAAATATGTTTAAGGATTTATTATATTTGTATTTCAGAAATAGATTTGTGGAATAATTTTATAAGCTAAGGTTGGAAGATATATTTGAGACCTATTTGAAATTGTATTTAATTAAGGTTTTTATTTAATTAAATCGATCTGAAAGCTATTGAATTCGAAACTTTAAAATATGATCTTATAACTTGATTTTGATTTAAGTAATTTAATGGATATGTCACGTCTAGAGAAATCGAAGGTAATATATATAAATTGTAAATTTAAGGTCATATAAATAATATTGAATTTATTAAGTGAACATTTCAAAACTAAATAATAGTGAAGTCAAATTGGAAAATAAATGCAATTATCAAATTTAGTCTTTGAAATGTTGAATATTTAAAGCTTCGAAATGTGTTGACTTGAATTATATTGAAATTTAAATGGTTTATTTTATGGTTCAAATCTATATTTGAAATTGATAAAATTTGAATTTGTTTGGTCAGAAACTAAATTAAATGGAAATGGATAAATTGAGATTGAATTTAATTTGAATGGGAAAGTTGAGTGACTTTGAAGCGATCTGTGAAGTTTGAGAAAATTACTAATACTTTACTTTATAAATTATTTAATATATATATATATATACTGTTTTGGAAAATAGATATATTTGAAATAAAAAATATATTTTAGTTTTGAAATATAAACTAATTTGAAATGACCACGGTGTTATAGTGTATATTTCTACCTTGTAGATAGTTCTGCGGATCCTTAGAGGATGGTTATCCCAAACATCCTTTAAGTTATTTGTATTTCAGTTGATATTTTACTTGAGTTGGATTTGTTGATAAGAATGTTAATCTTGACTCGAGTGTTTTGTGTTTCGCTTTACGCTCGGGTCAGACTGAGTGATACAACATTTGAGACTCACCTTTGGAGTTTGGAGCTTCGTTCGGTGATCCAACTATCAATTCAGCTTTTTCGGTTGATTTGTTCAGAGAGGTCATTAGTTTGTATTGGAGACTTCACTGTATTTGAGATATTCTGCTGTATTTTATTTCTAACTCTGATATTTATATAGTAGCTTCATGAACTACTATTTATCTATTCCACTGCATTATTATTATATAACTCTGTATATGTGATTCTGTGATTGATTTATTTACTGTATATGCTGAGTTTTGCCAAATTTAAATTAACAATTTGATATTTTGAGAAATTCAAGTCCGACGTGTGTGGATGCGAATGGTTGAAAATATCGGGTCGTTACGGTAATTTAGTTACCTTGTCTTCCCTTCGAGCTTATCTTCATAGTTAGAATTCTCTCTGATTTGATTCCTCTAAATTTGAATCTCCATCCATGTTTTGAAATCCATTCTTGGATTGTCCTGTGAAGGAATATATTTTTAATTGATATAAAATTTCTTTTTAATTATATTGTTTGAGTTGTTAAATTGATTTGGAGTTTCGATTAATTCGTCTGGCCAACGCTGTCGATAGAAATTCCAAAACACCTGAACAGATCAAACTAACACAATATTATTTTCAAAATTGGCACAATATTGTTTTCAAAATTGAAATGAAATAATTTTATATATGATTATATTTTAGGCATAATTTTCTAAAATTAGATAGTTAAATGAATTGGTTATTAGAAACGATAATGCTAGATTATCATTTATTGTTTTGTCTACGTTCCCAAACTGTTAACTATTATGGTATGTTAAGGAGTTGAAATTTTAAACATGGTTTGTAAATTTGGTTTACAAATGGAATGGATTTAAATTTTAGAATTTAATTTTCGGTGCTCTTCAAATTTTTGTTTTGAAGCTTGGTTTTCAAAGTTGAAAATATATTATTTGAAAGTATTTTCAAATGGAAATTGTTGCAAAGAATTTTAAAGAAGTAGGTCGATGCTCTCCTCTTTTTTCGATGGAAAATAATTTGGTGATGACTGCAGCATCATCGACTTTCATTTTCGAGTCTCAAAGTAGAGAGACCATTTAGTAGCCTTGTTACCCTTTTTGTTTTGGAAAATGGATGTAGTCTGAATTTCTTAAGTATGGTTTGATGTATAATATATATGTGTGTGTGTATATATATATATATATGTATATATATATTTATTTCAAAATGATTTGAAGTGAAACCGAGAATTTAACTCTCAAGTTCTATGTTCAGTGATGGTTTTCAATTATTGAAATGAGGCAATAAATTGACTAATTGAAGTGTTTCAAATAAGAAATGGAATTTAGACAATTTGAAACAGTTGAATTAGGATAAAATTTAATTGTGTAATACTCAAATTCACTCTGAAACATATTTAACTTGCCTAAAATATTCAAAAGTTAAAATATAATGTGAATATAATTGAAGGTTATACAAGAGAAAAAACTTAGGTAATAATAATGTTCAAACTAAAATTTTGCTTAATAGAAATACTGTAAATAAAAGGTAAATTGTATAGTGCTCAATTACACTAGGTTTCATTAATAAAACTTACCTGGAAAGGTTTGAATGTAACTGAATATGTAACTAAATAGTATACAATATAAAATGTAAGTAATAAGATGTCAAAATGAAATCTATATGGTTTTGAATTTTATTGTATCTGGTAATATGTTACTAATCTATATTTTCTTTCTGTTGTTTCTATTCTCCTATCTCGTTCCTTTTTAGGGACGAAAATTTTGAGTGGAGGAGATTGTAACGACCTGCAAATTTTAATAATTTTTATAACGTAATTAACTGAAATTTTGCTTGAAATTAAATCATTAAATTTAACCATGAAAATTTGATATTTGGTATGTGTCTATTTAAACATAGCAAATGGTAGATTTGCATCAAAAATATGAAAGTTAATTCTTTTGTGTAATTTTCAATTTCAAATTAAAATCGATTAATTTAAAGAAGATTAAATATTTTCGAAATCTAAAAATTTTTATATAATAAAAATGTAGATCATTTTTTGAGTGAGACATCATATTTCGTTTTGCCAAATTTGGACTGCTCTAGCTCCTTTACCTTATTTTCGGCGTTTTACCAGCATTTTCGACAATGAAAAATCGAGTTTTGATACTTGGTCGTATCACCGATATCTGTGTACCATTATGTTCGTCTTGTCATGCTGATCTCTGCAATTTATTCATTCTTGTATTCCGGCGTCCGGTACACGGAAAAATATGCAGAACGATTTCCGTATCGGTTTCTCATTTTGGGGCTTTTGGATTTTGTGACCATCCATTTTCCCATGAGAATAAACAACCACTAGCATTTATTATTGTCAGAATTCAACGTTCTGGCTGTCACTATTCCCTATTCCAATTTATTATCTGTCGGTTCATTTTTGTTCCCTCTTTCTTCCTCCGCCTTTTCTATTTATTCTTCTTCTTTGAGATAAAATACAATATATAAATTTGTTTTTTTGGTGATTTATAATTTAGAAGTTACTTCCTTCTTGTTTCCTTACACCAGATCGTCACTTCGACCTCCCTCCGCATGGCATTTTGGCCACCAACCTCCGCCCGCTGACTCCCCTAACCGTACCACATCATCACCGAAGCATCGCCCCTCCCTCTTCCTCACGTGACACCATAAAACCATCCACATAGCAACCCATTGCATCGCCTAGATCAGCCATTGCCGCCTGATCCATCATCAGCTTCCATGTACAGCAGGACAACCCACACCAGAACCTCGTCAACCCTTGCACCGCCTGTGACCACTCCCTCTTTCCCCACCTGAACGCACAGCTCACGTTCCCACTGAGTCAGCCACTTTTTCCCCCACTGTTTGCTTGAGACTGCATCCCTCCTCCTCTGCCCTTTAACCATCCCCAAGCTTGCAGCCGACAACCTCGCACCACTAACAATCTATCCGCCTCTTTCCCCTGATAGCTTGCCACTATCACAACCCTCCCCTCTCTGCTTCCTCTCCTACCTCCGCTCACCGCCATGCCATTCCCTTCTCCGCCTTTGACACCACCACCTAGACAGGACCTCCTCACTCGAGACAGCCCACTCAACTTCCCTACCTCGAGCAATCAGCAGTGTCTTTTTTTATATAAATCAAAAATATATGTGTTTGTATGTGTGTGTGTGTGTGTATCTGTGTGTGTGTGTATTAGTTTATATATATGCTCGGTCGGTTTATATGTGTCAGTTTATATAAGTTTATAAGGTCTGTTAGTTATAAAATATAAGTTTATACAAAGTTTATTTTATATCTGTTCCTACATTTAAATTTGTTGTAATAACTTTTAATATGAATATATTTTAAATATGTGTGTTTAAATTTAATAATGAATTTGAATATATATATTTTAATTTTACATATATGTTTACATTTATTATTGATTTTCAAATATATATTATAAAGATTTTATGTTGATACATGTTTTAAATTGAGTATTGATTTTAAAAGGGATATAATATATACGGTATTTTCATCAAATCCAAGTTCGTCCACCTTGTTTTGCTTATTTTCGTTGCTGTCCGGAGATTGTTTTTGCAACTCTAGCTTGTTCATGCATATTCGCGTCCGTGCTTTCCCATTCTCGTTGTTTCTCTAGCCTTGAAAGGTAAGCGATCACTCACGATTGACATTCCTATATTTAGTCAATTTAATTCACATGAAATGACGATTGTAATATGCTGTTAAATTTGAATTTTTGAGTTATTTAATTGTTAAATATGATATGTCATTATCCGTAGTTATTTATCTATAACATATGACACCATAACCTGTTGTATATATTATAATTAAATTTGTTACTGATGATATATGCCTATTGTTGTTATGTTATATTAGTATCATATTTGTTCTCATTCTGCAAGTTCCATGTTAGAATAGAAACACCCAATGCATTGAAATGGTACATACCCGAATGATCTTATAGATTAGGAGAAAATCATTATGGGTTGAAATGATAAACCCAAGCGATTTTCATTAATTTTGAATTTTGGGATTGTGGGTTGAAATGATATATACCCATAAATATTAAATTAAATTGCAGATTGAAATGATAAATATCTGTATCACTTGACCATAGGATAGAAAATTTGACACGAACACCATTGGTCTAATTTTGAAATGATTTCTAAAGGTTGGAATGAATTACATGGTTTTTATAAATATTGATTTTTAAGTATAATATAAATATTTTAATTTTAATATATCTGTAAATTTTAGATTTTAAAAATTATATATTTGGAAATTTTAAATTTGTGAGTTAGTTTTGAAATTATAAATTTTAAGATTTTACTTATAATTTTTATTATTTCCAAATATATATAAAATAAGAGTTAATATAAAATATATTTAATAATAAGATTTAATTTTATAAAATTTAATTTAATTAGTATATATGTGATATGTTTAAGTATTTATTTAAATTTATATTAATATTTTTAAACTATATTTTTATAATAACTTTAGTAAATAGAGGTTGAAAGATAAAAGTTGACTTGAAATTTAAATTGATTAACAATTGAATATAAAATAAAGATTGATTTGGAACTTATTGATTTTGAGACTCAAAGATATGTTTTATAACTTGATAACTTGATTCTGATTAAAGAAGATTAAATGGATATAATTTAAATTTAAAGAAAATATAATTTAAATATTTGAATATTTTATTTTAATTTTAATTTGTGCTTTGAGATTTTATTAAATGTTTAACTAAAGGTGATTTAATGAATATTTTCAAATTTAAATAAAATTGAAATTGAATACTTAATTTTGATTTAAATTTGTAATTTGAGATTTTGTTGTAAAAAATGATAAAGAGAATATTTTCAAATTTAAATAAATTTAAAGTTGTATTTTAAAATATAAATGAATTTATCAAATTGAGTTAGTATAAATTATTTGAATATTTAACTTCAAACCTATTGAATTAAAAGTGGTTTAAATTTGTAGTCCGAACCTGGATTTGAAATCAATATGAAATAAAGATGGTTTTAATGAGATTTTTAATGGAACCTTTTCAATTGGAATTGTTAAACTGAAATTGATTTAAATTGAATTGTGGAATTAAAGTGGATTTGAATTGATTTGTGAAATTGGAAGAAATAATTCTAATTTAAACCATTTTTAATATATAAATTATTTGTAATATATAAACTATTTTAATAAATAAACTATTTTAATCTATAACCTATTTTAAATGTAAACTATTTTTAATTTATAACTATTTCAATGTATATAAACTATTTTTAATTTATAAATATTTCAATATATATAAACTATTTTCAATATTTAAACTGTTTAAGTTGGAATTATTATGATTTAGATTTAATGGATTTAAATATGAATATTTTGATATGAAGGTTTAAACTATTTTGTGGCTATGATTTTAGAAGTGAATATGATTTTGAAATGCGTATGATATTTTGATATGAAGTATAAGCTGTTTGAAATGATTATAAAAGTGATTTTATAGAAATGACCACGGTGTGAAATAAGCATTTGGTTGTTAAAGAGAACGGAATCGGATATTGTCATACTCTTTGCCAATACCAAAAACTACTTATCAACTGTGCACGTAGTGGAGATTTCAAAATGAAGTAGGATGGTTTGGTGACGATTCTATATGAGGTATTAACGCAGCTCTGACTCCCTTGAGTCAATTTGATCCGGCTGAAACAGGAGCCATGTCGGGCAAAGGAAGGTCGCACCTCCGATCGGGAACATTTCTTTGATACCATTCTACTACTTTATGATTTAATTGGATGCACCTTTGATTTGGGAGTGTGTCTCGAGGTAGACGGTAGTAGCTGCTATGCGTTACCACCAGTCCGAATTCGCAAAACGGTAGAATCTTACCCTAGGCATTGTCTCACGTGCCTTGTCACGTGCCTTATCGCACCCTTTACAAGTTTGTTTTGTACCGTACCTATGGAGTGCCCTTTGAGTAAACCACCAGTTTGGTGGATCTTAAGGTACTGTATAAACTACGGGAATATATAAAAATGTGTTAAGAGGAATATGGATAACGCCGTAATGTTATTTGAATAGTTTACTTTACTATAAACATTATCTATGTAGAGTATTGTACTATGTATATAGATAGTTTGACGGATCCTTAGAGAATGGAGAATCCTAAACATCTTTTAAGTTACTTGTATTTCAGTCGGCATTACACTTGAGTTGAATTTATTAGTTTAAGAATGTAAATTCCTACTCGTGTGTTTTGTGTTTTACTTTATGCTCGGGTCAGACTGAGTGCCACAACATTTGAGACTAAGCTTTGGAGCTTGAAGTTCGCTTGAAGATATATCTCTATCTATTCAGCTTCTCAATTGTTTCTAGTTGATTTGTGCAGGCTTGTCAATTTCTTTTATATTGACACTTCTATGTATTAGATATCTATTATATTTTGTTTCAGACTCTGTTGTTTATTATAGTAGCTTCATGAACTACTATTTATCTATTCCGTTGCTTCTTATTATATTACTCTGTGTCTGTGATTCTGTGATTGATTTATTTACTGTATATGCTAAATTTTGAAAAATATAAATTAACAATCTGTTGGTTTGAGCAATTCAAGTCCGACATATGTGGATAATTGTCGATTTGAATGGTTCGAAATAGAAGATCGTTACAATAACTAATTAACAGTATTAATTACTGAAATAAATACTGAATAAAATTATTTAACGGAAATCTTACTATAATATATCATAAACGTAAAAGATATATAATTAAATCCACTCACCAGTCGTCCTTAGCTTTAAATCTCTATCTTCTAAAATTACTACGCCGTTCTACAACTTCTCTCCTTTAATCTGTTGCAATTTCTCTATTTTGTTTCACATGAAATAGGAGAAAAGAATGAAGAAAGATGCCATGGTTTACCGCAAGAGAGGGATGAAGAAAGTGACGGTTAATGATACGAATTACATTACGTTCTCTCTTATATAGACGCAGTCCACCAATTATCTAATTAATCCTCTACTTAATTGATCCTTCAATTAATTTTTATGTGCAACAATATACTGCCTATATGTACACATTCAGATCTAGGTCAACTATTATTTCTTTTCCTTATTAATTGACATTTTCTACTGATTACGTTACGATCCTAATTAATAGTCCCATTAATAGATTAAAATGTTGCCTCTATTAGTTAATTTCCTTAATTAATATTTTACACGTTGTAATGTTTCATTAATTGGCATGTCAATTAAATCCATCATCCAATTAACATATATATTTAACATGCATTTTTTTTTCTTTTATCCAGATTTGAATTTGAACATTTATTTGCTACATTTATATGTAAACCTCTTTAAATTGAGGGATCAGATTTATATATACACACACGTTATATATTAATCTCCAATATTAATTCACATATTAATTAATTTCACTTTTTAGCTGATTAAGTTTGCAATGTTAATTATTCTCCTTATTTTTCCTCTTACATCTAATTCTCTTAATAATTTACATTCATTACAAACATAATAAATTTGTTACTACTTTTACAAATTTCCTATGAATTCGTTGCAAATGTTTATAATTGATAAAATTTCCATGTTTGCATATGTAATTGTTTCTGACGCTAAAACTTCAAGCGGCTATAACTTCTCCGTTTGAAGTCCATTCAGAAAACATTGTACATGGAAGTTGATCCGAAATTGCCACGAACACAATGGTATAAGTTTCGTGTTCAAATTCCAACATTAGCAGAAATTCATTTTTTACTGTTTTCATTGTTATCAATTAAATTTATTTTAATTTAACTGTCAATAAAATATGGGGTGTTACATTTAACAAGCTAGAATTTCACTTCTTTGATTACTGAATATTTAATTAATTTTAAATATTCAATATATAGGTTTGTAATTAAAATAATAAACTCATTTTTATTAATTAATAACGATGGTAAAATCGTTTTCAACATTTGTTTACCAAATTAAATAGTTCATAGAAAAACAGAAGGTGTGACCGAAGAACGTTTTATGAAATTTCGACCTTTCGACACCGGAAGTTGTCGAGAATGTTGTTCGTCTTTGTGCATTATATGTACATATATATAAGAGTTAATTAGCTAAATAATAATATACTTAAGGATAGATTATTTTATGTTAATTTTGTTTAGAAAGTGATGTGACAATTCATAAATTTAGAAATAATAACCTAATATATATAAATATATATATATATATATTCCTCTCTTGTCACATCGTAGATTTGTTATCATTAACCATAATTATCTCTTGTCGCATCTTAGTAATTAAATGCGTATATATATTTATAAAGAGAGTGATGTGACAATTTAAAATTTTAAAAATAATAAACTTATATATATATATATGTCTTTTCACATCTTAGGGTTATCATCATTAGCTATAACATCCCACCCCGAGATGCACATTAACAAAGAGAATTACTGAGTAATTCTGTCTGCTAATGCAGAGAATAGGGCTGGATAAGGATGACCATCATAGTCTTGTATTAGATAAGAGCCAAGTATGTCGATTCGGTATTCATTTTTTTTCGTTTCATCTCAAGTGATTCGACATACTTAATTCCTATCGAATACAATACTATGGTGGCTACAAAATCGATTCAGAAAACAAAAAATAATAACATCAACAATCACAAGTCATAGAACAACAAACACAAATGGATTTACATATACATATACATCAAATGTAATACGATAAGTCATAAGTGTATTTAACCACAATATATATACATACATCCCCTCAAAAGAATATACAACACAAAGGTCCCAATAAACAACTACTACAAAAACTAAGCGATCAATCCAAGGTCGACAGAGAAGTCCAAAATGATAAAGCTAGCATAAGTCCCAAAGATTCCTAACCTGCAACTCGGTCTGACCCGTAATAAATACACAGGTCAGGCTAACTAGAACTTTACATTAGCGATGGATAAAAGGGATACAAGTGCATAAAGGAAACATTCCTTTAAATATAAAGGAATGATATAAGTAAAGTGCTATACATATACTTCCAAGTGTGGAAATTCCATGAAAGCCCAAAGTTATATCATGAATGGATATGACATGTCATATAAGGTTCACATTCAAGGGCATTCGATATAAATAAACATAAGCCACCACAAAAGCCATATGAGACAATCATCAAAATCTCCAAACTAGAATCTCATGGAACTCCAAAAAGAGTTCAAATCTCATAAAAATGAAATCACCATATATACATAACATATCATTTAGCTCTAGGCTATCGATGTAATAAAGATATCTCAAAAATAGTGAAATCGTAATTAACTTAGAAAACTTAAGAAACCTGGATTGGCCAGATCCCCGATTGCAATGCCGAAGCAATGGTGTATGTACTAAACTCTTGTCCAGTGCTATTTATAGATTATGTAACGCTCCACCCCGAGACCCACATTAACAAAGAGTATTACTAGGTAATACTGTTTGCTAATACAGAGAATAGGGTTGGATTGGAGCGACCATCTATAGTCTTGTCTTAAATATATATTGAATACATCGACAATGCCATTTTTTTCTAATTCAAGTGGACCAACATATCCAACAAATACTTAATACCAAGCTATAGGTGGCTATAGGATCTACCAGAACAAAATACAACAACTCAAATGTAAAACGCATCACAGAACAATAGATAATCCCATATACACACACATATACAGATACATCACAGAGTATACAAAATGATACATCACATATGTGGTATAACGACCACAATACAAACACAAGTCAAAAGAATATACATATCAAAGTAGCAAACCAAAAAGGACTACATAAAAAGCTATAACAAAAAGAGCTAGCAGAATAGTCCATGCAGAAGCAGAATATGCTAAGTCCAAAAGTACCTAACCTGAAACACCTCAGTCTGAACCAAGTATAAAATACACGGGTCAGTCTAGCTATACGAATCAGTAAAAGGAGACAGTAGAATAATAGAGCATAAGAGCATAGTGATATTCTTCTTAAACAATAAGAAATAATATGAAAGCTAACCATAGACATATGGAGGATACATATCATGTATGGCATATATAGTTACACTAGGTGATAAAACACTATTGCTTCAATAAGCGTAAAACACAAAGGAGACGAGAAATCTCATAAATCGCTAAAATGTAGCATGCCTCATATCATCGGCAATCATAACTCAAATAAAAATGGTTTAGGTAATAGTAAAATGTAAACTCCTAAAAGAGTAATTCCCCAACTCGCCATATCGGCAACTCCAAGGAAAGCATAAGCACAAGCCATCTCGACATAAGCCATAAGGGAAATGTCAACAAAGAGGTAAAAATCTCACACAACGCCAAAGGCAAATCCCATAAATAACACCAATACGCAATCTCAATATATATACGCCAAAAGACAAACCTCAACAGGCCAGTGTAGGCAATAAAAATCTCAAAAGAACTCCCAAGAGTCCAAAAATCCCGAAGTAATCACAACCGAATGGTTCAAAGGATCGATTCCAAAATGACGACAAATAATGGTAAAAATCATCTCAAAAATGATTTGCACGTGCTATTTTTGCCGAGTACTGTTTCACATAATAGGTACCTCGCCCAAAGGCAAACGTCAAAAGACAAATACGCCGCAATGGCAAATACGCCACAATGGAAAACGTCCAAAGTCAAATACACCGCAATGGCTAACGTCCGAAGACAAATACGCCGCAATGGAAAATGTCCGAAGACAAATACGCCGCAATGACAAATGACCCGAAGGTCCAGTATTGGCACGCCAACAGGAAAATGTGTCACAAACTCTCGGAAAGAAACCCGAAAAGTGTTAACGTGTGTCCCATACCACCCATTCGCACTAAACAGTTTACTAACCGCTAGTAAATTTCACACTTAAAGCAGTAAAAGGTTCACCTCATATCATCGGTAAACTCGACACGAAGGTCAAAATGATCAAACGGACAAGTCAGAAAATAACCGAAAGGATAAATGCACGTATCCCATACTACATGTTTTACCCAATCGTTTAACTCTCCTTCTCATTCGGTCGACAGTGCAAAAATGTGTAATTTTTATAGAAAATAATTTACCTTGAAAATAAGCTTTGAAAACCGATTTCGAAAACCACTTAGAAACCATATTTGAAAATTTCCCTTATTATAAAGAATAAATAGGTTTTTTACTTGAAAATACTTGAAAATATTATATAATAATTGTTTTTAAATCCCCTAAAATTTTAAAATCATCTCAAAAAGAATTGGAGAAAACGGTGCTCGAAAACGACCAAAAACAAGCAAAATTCCACTCAAACCGAAATTCAAATTTAAATTCAAATTAAATTCAAATAATTCAAAATTTGAATTCCAAATTCATCAAAACCAGGAAAACCTATTGATAGGCATCATAGCCCTCAAAATACTTCAGAAATATGACAAAAAATGAAGTGAAAGTCAAAAATCGGACGAAAAATGAACATAAAAACACTTGGGCAAAATAGTACCCAGGTCTGAAATATTCTCTGGTTCCAAATTTCAGATATAAAACAGGTGGCCGAACGATCTTTGATTGAACTAAAGATTGGTGTACACAAACTAGAGAAATTCATCTTTCAAACAAAAATAGAATAGAATTCCGACTGGAAATGAAAAAGTTACATTGTCTCAAACATGGACTCAGGCCACGTTTGCAATAGTTTGAAAACCAAAATGCACAAGCCTGAAAACCCTCATGGATTCAACTTCCAGGCATGAAATAGAGGTTCAAATGGCATCGGATTGATCTCCAAATTGGTGGGCTTGTAGTAGAAAACTTCATATTTCAAACAAAAAAAGAATAATACAATTTGGAAATAATATGAGAAAGTTATGATGTCTCAAAATTGAACCCATGCAGTGTTTTCACTGCAAAACTCTGGGCAAAAACATGGTCCAGGTCAATGTTTAGCAACATATTTCTATAAGCTATCTAATTTTAAATGACTTGAAATTTGGTCATGTAGTAGAAAACTCTATCTTTTAAACAAAAAAAGAATCATGTAATTTCAGTAAGAAATGAAAGAGTTATGCCATCGCAAACATGGAATCAGGCCATGTTTGCAGCAACAAAACACAGTTTCTACAGGCAGAAAAACTGTGTTTTGTTGATTTTGCAACAACGGTTTAAACACTAACATAACAATATTTTTTAACCAAACTTTGCAGAAATGAAGTTCAACATGCAAGCTACCAAATGCAAGAAATCCGGCAGCATTTCGTTGCCGAAATCAAAAGCTACAAGGGTTCAAAGTAGTAACAGAAACCAGATTATGAACAAACAATCAACTGTAGAAAATTTTTGTACAGCAGCAGATTTCACATTTTTGAGCGATTTAAGATTTGCTCGGCTACCATTTGTGAGTTTTAGGAACTCACCATGCTGGAACAATGGATAGACTTGGATTTGAGTTGAAAGACGAAAGCTTTTCACAAGTTTTGGCTTCAAGAACCTCTAAATTGAGAAGTAGATGCATGCAAAAGGAAGAAAAGCCATTAAAAGACAATTCATTTCACAAATTAAGATTTTTGATGAAAAGATTGTGTTTTGGAAGCGACTACCTGTTGTATTTTCCTTTAGATTGATTAAAATAGCAAGTTGTTGAAGAAAATTGGAGATTAAAAGCTTTGGATTGAAAAATTGGTGGAGTTTATTTCTTGTTCACTATTTTCGGTTTCTGGCTATTTGGAGAAGAGGAAGTGAAGTACGTACAGGTAATGTTTCTCACTTCTTAATTCTGTTTTTAATGAACTAATGGGCTTTGGGCCCAAATTAGAGAAAATAAATAAGCTATGTAAATATATTAACACTAAACCAACTATATACACTTATGTTATAAAATAAATGACATTTTTTCCTCAAGTTTTAACCCAAATAGTTTATGTGAACATACATACATGTTAAATAAAATATTTTACATCATATAAAATAATAATTTTAGTTTTAAAACATTTTTATTATTAAAATCTCTTATTTTACAAAAATGCACAATTTACACAAATAAATGCATAAATCCTTATTTTTAACTTCTTAAATTCCACAAAAATATTTTTCTTGCTTAGAAAAATATAACTAACCATTCTAAACTCAAATTTATAATTAAAACTCATTTTAAAACCAATTTCCACCTTTTTATTTAAATAAACAATCTTTAAAAAAAAATCAAATACTTCCTTTTAAAAATTATTAAAAGGAGTAGTTGGCAATAATTAATAAAATTATTGCATTTTCTCTAAATAAAAATTATTTTCCACTCATTATTAACCAAAACAAATAAAATAAAGCTTTTAAAATTTATTTTTCGCATTATATTTCCATAAATTCATTGTTTATTCCAAATAAGCAATTTAAAATCTCTAAATCTTGATTTTAGTTCATAATATTAAATCATAACTATCGTTATAATTTAATATTTACAGGTAATCTCCAAAACCAGGGTTGTTACAGACTCCTCCCCTTAACAAAATTGCGTCCTCGCAATTTCTAGAGAAGAATTTGTATTCAACATAATTATTTCATCACAAAAAAAATAAGCTTGAGATAAAAAGATTCTCACCATCACTATGTGAAGAAAGAAAACCAGGGTAGGATCGCTAGATAAACTTTCTGGTTTCCCAAGTGCAGTCATTGGGATTAGCGGACCATTGAACTTTAACGAATGGCATGTCCTTGTTTCGAAGGCGTCTCACCTCTGAAGCAAGTATGCGAATAGGCTGCTGCACAACAGATAGTCTGATGAGATCTCAAGCTCTTGCAAATCAGAAAAATCGATGATAGAATCCGACTCTCGAAGACACTTCCAAAGGTGAGAGACGTGAAACACGTCATGAATGCCGGATAGATGAGCTGGAAGTGAAACTCTATAAGCCACAGAGCCAATACGTTCAATAATAGGAAATAGTCCTATAAAGCAAGGAGCCAATTTCCTAGTCGTACTGAAGCGCGTAACCCTTTTTAGAGGACAAACACGAATAAAGACGAGATCACCAACCGAAAACTCGAGAGGCTTCCTACGGTTGTCCGCCTAGGATTTCTGGCGGCTCTATGCCTCTTTCATTCTCTGATGAATAACATCAATCTTCTCAGAAGAATCACGAACATAATCTAGGCCAAGAATAAGCTTCTCACCAGATTCTAACCAACAAGAAGGTGATCGACACGGCCTTCCGTATAAGGCTTCGAAAGGGGCCATATCGATACTGGACTGAAAACTATTGTTATAGGAGAATTCCACAAGAGGTAGGTGATCCTCCCAACTACCACCAAAATCTAGAATGCATGCACGAAGAAGATCCTGAAGGATACGATTCACCCGTTCAGTCTGTCCATCAGACTGCAGATGATATATCGTGATGAAATTAAGCTTTGTTCCTAAAGCTTGTTGAAGACTCTGCCAGAAATGACTCGTGAATAGCGGATCACGGTCACAAACAATCGAACTAGGAACACCGTGAAGTCTCACGATTTCCTTGACATATAACTTGGCCAAATGAGAAGCACTCCTATTAGACTTAATAGAAATGAAATAAGCTGATTTGGTGAGGCGGTCAACAATAACCCAAATGCTAGAATGGCCCGATCTCGAACGAGGTAGGCCATTAATGAAATCCATCGAAATATGATCCCATTTCCACAATGGAATCTCTAGAGGATGAAGGAGACCAGAAGGGCGCTGATGTTCGGCTTTGATACGTTGACAAGTCATACAATTACTCACATAACTCACCACATCGTGCTTCATGCCTTTCCAATAATAAAGGCAATGCATATCAGCATACATCTTACTACTGCCAGGATGAATGGTATACTTAGAACGATGACAATCATCGAGAATGCCATGCCTAAGTGCAGAATCAGAAGGCACAACAAGATGGTTCTTCTTGCAAAGACACCCATGAGAATCAATGCTGAAATCCCTCAACTCCTCATTACGGGACTCACACTCACAAATCTGAATAAGGTGCACAAGATCGGGATCACGCCGCTGAGGATCGGCAATACGATCCAGTAAGCTAGGTCGAGCTTCCAAACTAAATAATAAGATAGGAGAATCAAAAGATGGAGCTCGATCTCGAATATCACAAAGTGATAAGGTCTCTAGAACATCCCACTCGGCTAGCATCATAGAAACAATAGCCGAATGTTTGCGACTAAGCGCATCAGCAACACGATTAGCCTTTCTAGGGGTATACTGGATATCAAAGTCATAGGAGGCAAGGAACTCGAGCCAACGCTGTTGCCTCATGTTGAGATCCTTCTGTGTGAATAGATATTTCAAGGACTTGTGATCGGTGTATAGAATGAAGTGCTCGCCTAATAAATAATGGTGTCAAATCTTCAAGGCGAAGACAATGGCGGCTAACTCGAGGTCATGAGTGACATAGCGTACTTCATTCAGTCGCAGTTGCCTAGAAGCATAAGCAACTACCCGATCCTTCTGCATAAGCACAGCACCGAGGCCACATCTACTACCATCGGTATAGACAACAGGATCTGGATTCCCTTTGGGAACCACTAGAATAGGAGCATTAGTGAGAAGCTCCTTCAACTGCTGAAAAGAAGCTTCACATTTTTCGGACCAAATAAATCGAATGCCTTTTTGAGTAAGGCTGGTGAGAGGAAGCACAATACGAGAGAAATCCTTAATGAACTGGCGGTAATAACCTGCCAATCCAAGGAAGCTACGAATCTCATAAACATTCTCAGGCCTCTTCTAATTCTGGATAGATTCGATCTTCGAAGGATCGACCGAAATGCCTTCGGAAGAAGCAATATGGCCTAAGAACTTAACCTTAATCTCCCAGAAAAGGCACTTGGAGAATTTGGCTTTAAGCTGATGGTGACGAAGAGTACTCAAGACAATTCTCAAGTGATAAGCATGCTCGGCTTCCGATTTCGAATAAATAAGGATGTCGTCGATGAACACAAGGACGAACTTATTGAGATATTCGCAGAATACTCGATTCATAAAATCAACAAAGAAAGCAGGAGCGTTCGTCAAACCGAACGGCATAATGAGCCACTCGTAAGATCCATATCGAGTGCGGACAGCTATAAGAGGTATGCAATCTTCTACAATTCGGAGCTGATGAAAACCAGTAGCAAGGTCGAGTTGAGAGAAGACCTTAGCGCCACTCAATTGATCAAACATATCGTCGATCCTAGGCAGTGGATATCTATTCTTGATGGTCAACTTGTTAAGCTTGCGATAGTCGATGCAAAGCCTAAGAGTTCCATCAGACTTCTTCACGAAGATGACCGCGACACCCCACGGTGAAGAACTAGACTGAATCAACTATTCGGACTCAAGCTCTAAAAGCTGCTTCTTGAGTTCCTTATTTTCTTTTGTAGACATCCTTGTGGAAGGACGACTAACTGGCTGTGCGCTTGGAATGAGATCAATGTGGAACTCAATTACCCGCTTGGGCGACAAACCCGAAACAAGCTCGAATACATCAGAGAAGTCACAAACAATAGGAATATGAGATATATTATCATCATCTCGTGAGTCAAGAGAATATAAATCCACTTTGGAATTATCCACATTCTGAAGAACAAGTGATAGCTGAGTAGATGAATCTGGATGTCGAGGATATAAAATCCACTGAGCACAAACAATCCTGGCATCATATCGCACTAGCCAGTCCATACCAAAAATCATATCAAATCCCAAATAAAAAATAACGTGCAGATTCGCACGAAAAGAAAAGCCACATAAAACAATCTCAACATCATCACAAAGTATGCTAAGGGTTGCGGATCCCCCGATAGAATTCACAATCCTCAATGAAGTAACCATACAAGAAACATCCAAAGACAAATCATCAACGAGCTTCTTCGAGACAAATGAATGCGACGCACCCATATCAAAGAGGACTTGAATAGAACGATCACGAAACAACAATGAACCTTCAAGAATAGAAGGGGAAGTACCTTTCGCTGAGAAGAACCTCCAGAAGCATCTGCTACATTCAACTTGCCAGATTTGGCATTAGATGGAGCAATAGGACAAGTAGCAATACGATGACCCTCTTTTTTGCATTATCGACAAAAGAGAAGCTTAGGACACTCCCCAACCATATGGTCGGGTGAACCACAATTAAAACACCTCTTATGAGAGGGAGGTGCTCCAATAGACTGAGGCTGAGAATGAGGCCAAGAAGTAGAACCAACTGGCTTCTTCTTCTTGGACGGAAAGAACTTGGATTTATGAAAAGGAAACCGCTTCTTGTTGGGTTCTTGCGAAGCTCAACATCATCACCACTATCGATCTCCTTCTCGATGGCTTCAAGATGAAGCGTCGAGTCAGTTAGCTCCTCAAAAGAAAGCTTAAGCTGCAAAATCAAAGATTTTTTCAAATACTTCTTAAGACCGGAAACGAACTTGAGGTTCTTCTTGTATAGAGTGCTAATATACTCAAGGCCATACTTAGAAAGAGCCTCGAAAGAAGACACATAATTAGAAACAGAAGATTTCCCCTGCTTTAGCTCGAGGCAACGACGGGCAAGAGATGCTTTCTCAGACTCAGGAACGAACTTAAGCTTGAATCGTTCTCGAAACTGAGTCCATGTAAGAGTAGAATCGTCGAGCTCGGCAGTGAATAGCTCGTACCAATCAAGAGCACGCTCTTGTAACATGTTGGATGCTACAAGAACCCTGTGATAATCTAAAAGATCCATGCGAGAAAATATCCGCTCGCAAGAACGAATCCAAGCCTAAACCTCCAAAATAGACTCGGAGTCTTTGAATGGCTTGCCTCCAAGATGTGCAAAATCAGTACACATGTGCGCGAAAGGAGACTTGCATGAAGGAGAAGCTGGAGGCTGGGTGCTCCTAAATAACTCCATAAACTGATCGGTACACATATATACTCCATCCGGATGGGAGCCACTAGACTGCTCCGTATCCGAACGTCGTCCTCTGCCTCTTCCAGCCATTAACTGAAAGTTAAGATAAGGTAAAGATCATTCACATGGCAGATATCATTAATTCAAATATGGAATACTACGGAATTAAAATGCGTTCCTAGACATATTCCCAAAATTCTATCTACCCCAAAGGACACAAAAAGAACAAAAGCACGATAAGTCGGGGATTCGTAACATTTGTATTACACTTTGATGTACCGTAATATGGGTTTCTATTCTGTGTTTATCATATTTTTTTCTGAACTCAGCTCTGATACCAAGCTGTAACGCGCCATCCTGAGACCCACATTAACAAAGAGTATTACTAGGTAATACTGTCTGCTAATGCAGAGAATAGGGCTGGATTGGAGCGGCCATTTATAGTCTTGTCTTAAATATCTATTGAATACATCGACAATGCCATTTTTCTTTTCTGATTCAAGTGGATCGACATATCCAATAAATACTTAATACAAAGCCATAGGTGGCTATAGGATCTACCAGAATAAAATACAACAACTCAAATGTAAAACTCATCACAGAACAACAGATAATCCGATATACACACATATACAGATACATCACAGAGTATACAAAATGATACATCACATATGTGGTATGACGACCACAATACAAACACGAGTCAAAAGTATATACATATCAGAGTAGCAAACCAGAAAGGACTACACAAAAAGCTATAACAAAAAGAGCTAGCAGAATAGTCCATGCAGAAGCAGAATAGACTAAGTCCAAAAGTACCTAACCTGAAACACCTCGGTCTGACCCGAGTATAAAATACACGGGTCAGTCTAGCTAAACGAATCAGTAAAAGGAGACAGTAGAATAATAGAGCATAAGAGCATAGTGATATTCTTATTAAACAAGAAGAAATAATAAGAAAGCTAACCATAGACATATGGAGGATACACATCATGTATGGCATATATGGTTACACTAGGTGATAGAACACTATTGCTTCAATAAGCGTAAAACACAAAGGAGACGAGAAATCTCATGAATCGCTAAAATGTAGCATGCCTCATATCATCGGCAATCATAAATCAAATAAGAATGGTTAGGAAATAATAAAATGTAAACTCCTAAAAGAGTAACTCCCAAACCTGCTATATCGGCAACTCCAAGGAAAACATAAGCATAAGCCATCTCGACATAAGCCATAAGGAAAATGTCAACAAAGAGATAAAAATCTCATACAACGCCAAAGGCAAATCCCATAAATAACACCAATAGGCAATCTCAATATACGTACGCCAAAAGGCGAACCTCAACAGGCCAGTGTAGGCAATGAAAATCTCAAAAGAACTCCCAAGAGTCCAAAAATCTCGAAGTAATCGCCACCGAATGGCTCAAAGGACCGATTCCAAAATGACGACACATAATGGTAAAAATCATCTCAAAAAGGTTTTGCATGTGCTATTTTTCCCAAGTATTGTTTCACATAATAGGTACATCGACCAAAGGCAAACGTCAAAAGACAAATACGCCGCAATGGCAAATACGCCGCAATGGCAAACGTTCGAAGACAAAAATGCCACAATGGAAAACATCCGAAGACAAATATGCCGCAATGGAAAACGTCCGAAGACAAATACGCCGCAATGGAAAATGACCCGAAGGTCCAGTACTGGCACGCCAACAGGCAAATGTGTCACAAACTCTCGAAAAGAAACCCGAAAAGTGTTAACATGTGTCCCATACCACCCGTTCGCACTAAACGGTTTACTAACTGCTAGTAAATTTCATACTCAAAGCACTAAAATGTTCACCTCATATCATCGGTAAACTCGACTCGAAGGTCAAAACGATCAAACAGACAAGTCAGGAATTAACCGAAAGGATAAACGCAAGTTTCCAATACTACACGTTTTACCCAAACGTTTAACTCTCCTTCCCATTCGCTCGACAGTGCAAAAATGTGTAATTTTTTATAGAAAATAATTTACCTTGAAAATAAGCTTTGAAAACCGATTTCGAAAATCACTCGGAAGCCATATTTGAAAATTTCCCTTATTATAAAGAATAAATAGGTTTTTACGTGAAAATACTTTAAAATATTATATAATAATTGTTTTTAAATCCCTTAAATTTTTAAAATCATTTCGAAAAGAATTGGAGAAAACCGTACTCGAAAACGACAAAAAATAAGCAAAATTCCACTCAAACCGAAATTCAAATTTAAATTCAAATTAAATTCAAATAATTCAAAATTTGAATTTCAAATTCAACAAAACCAGGCTAACCTATTGATAGGCATAATAGCCCTCAAAATACTTTAGAAATATCACAAAAAATGAAGTGAAAGTCAAAAATCGGACGAAAATTGAACATAAAAACACTTGGGCAAAATAATACCCGGGTCTAAAATTTTCTCTGGGTTCAAATTTCGGATATAAAATAGATGGCCGAACGATCTTTGATTGAAATAAATATTGGTGTACACAAACTAGAAAAATTCTTTTTTCAAACAAAAAAAGAATCATTGAATTCCGACTGGAAATGAAAAAGTTACATTGTCTCAAACATGGACTCAGGCCATGTTTGCAACAGTTCGAAAACCAAAATGCACAGGCCTGAATACCGTCATGGGTTAAACTTCCAGGCATGAAATAGAGGTTCAAATGACATCGGATTGATCTCAAAATCGTTGAGATTGTAGTGGAAAACTTCATATTTCAAACAAAAAAAGAATAATGCAGTTTGGAAATAATATGAGAAAGTTATGATGCCTCAAAATTGAACCCAGACAGTGTTTTCACTGTAAAACTCTGGGCAAAAACATGATCCAGTTCAATGTTTAGCAGCATATTGCTATAAGCTATCTAATTTTAAATAACCTGAAATTTGGTTTTCATATAGTAGAGAACTCTATCTTTCATGCAAAAAAAGAATCATTCAATTTTAGTAAGAAATGAAAGAGTTATGCCATCGCAAACATGGACTCAGGCCATGTTTGCAGCAACAAAACACAGTTTCTACAGGCAGAAAAACTGTGTTTTGTTGATTTTGCAACAACAGTTTGAACACTCACATGATAATATTTTTTAGCCAAACTTTGCAGAAATGAATTTCAGCATGCAAGCTACCAAATGCAAGTAATCCGGCAGCATTTCGTTGCCAGAATAAAAAGTTACAAGGGTTCAAAGTAGTAATAGAAACCAGATTATGAACAAACAATCAACTATAGAAATTTTATGTGCAGCAGCAGATTTCACATTTTTGAGCGATTTAAGCTTTTCTCAGCTAGCATTTGTGATTTTTAGGAACTCACCTTGTTGGAACAATGGATAGACTTGGATTTGAGTTGAAATACGGAAGCTTTTTACTACTTTTGGCTTCAAGAACCTGCAAAAGTGAGAAGTAGATGCATGCAAAAGGAAGAAAAGCCATTAAAAGACAATTCATTTCACAAATTAAGATTTTTGATGAAAAGATTATGTTTTGGAAGCGAATACTTGTTGTATTTTCCTTTGGATTGATTAAAATAGCAATTTGTTGAAGAAAATTGGAGATTAAAAGCTTTGGATTTAAAAAATTGGTGGAGTTTGTTTCTTGTTCACTGTTTTCGGTTTCTGGCTATTTGGAGAAGAGGAAGTGAAGTACGTACAGGTAACGTTTCTCACTTCTTAATTTCTGGTTTTAGTGAATTAATGGGCTTTGGGCCCAAATTAGAGAAAATAAATAAGCTATGTAAATATATTAACACTAAACCAAATATATACACTTATGTTACAAAATAAGTGACATTTTTTCCTCAAGTTTTAACCCAAATAATTTATGTGAACATACATACATGTTAAATAAAATATTTTACATCATATAAAATAATAATTTTAGTTTTAAAACATTTTTATTATTAAAGTCACTTATTTTACAAAAATGCACAATTTACACAAATAAATGCATAAATCCTTGAATTTAACTTCTAAAATTCCACAAAAACATTTTTCTTGCTTAGAAAAATATAACTAACCATTCTAAACTCAAATTTATAATTAAAACTCATTTTTAAACCAATTTCCACCTTTTTATTTAAATAAACAACCTTTAAAAAATCAAATACTTCCTTTTAAAAATTATTAAAAGAAGTAGTTGGCAATAATTAATAAAATTATTGCATTTTCTCTAAATAAAAATTATTTTCCACTCATTATCAACCCAAACAAATAAAATAAAGCTTTTAAACTTTATTTTTCACATTTTATTTCCATAAATTCATTTTTTATTCCAAATAAGCAATTTAAAATCTCCAAATCTTGATTTTAGTTCACAATATTAAATCATAACCACCGTCATAATTTAATATTTACAGGTAATCTCCAAAACCAAGGTTGTTACAGATTAGGTACCTATCTCGTTGACCCGAAGGTCATACTTGTGGTAACCGAAGTCATATATCTCGTGGTAACCGAAGTCACATAACTTTAATGACCCGAAGGTATATAGCACTAGCATACTCATGGATGTGTCACAAACTCCTAGATAGAAACCCGAAAAGTCTTAACGTATGTCCCATACCTCACGCTCGCACTAAACGGTTTAATAACCGCTAGTTAACTCCACATCATAAAAATAAATCACAAATATCGAAAATCTCAAAATACTCATATCTTGCCTCGTATCATAGGCAAGTGCAATAAAATCTCATAATGGTTTCTCATAAACCATAATTCCCGAAATAAGGAAATCTCAACCCATGACTCGCCTCATCTCATCGGCAAGTGAAACAATATATGTATATGATTCTCATCGATTATAATTCCTAAAATAGGAAATCTTGAACCACTAAACTCGCCAAATATTGGCTAACTCAAATAATTCCTTTGAATAGGAATTATAAATCTCAAAATACGCCATAAAATGGCAAATCTCAATTATCAACTAAAAACAATAGACTCAAATGATTTCGGTTGTACAAGTCCGGAATTAACGGAAAGTCAACTTACGTGTCCCATACCGCGTGTTTTACTAAATCGTTAAATTCTCTTTCTCATACGTCTGGAAGATGTAAAAACAGTGTATATTATTTATAAAATAATTTACTTGAGAAAACGGGAATTTTAAAACAATTTTTCGAAAACCTTTGTAAGCTTAATTTGAAAATTCTCCTTATTATAGGAAATAAATATATTTTAAATACTTTAAAATAATTTATAAATATTGAAAAATGTTTATTTCAAAGTCATTTTATATGTAAAATTATTTCAAAATTTATTTTAGAAAATCTTGTTTTTGAAACAACAAAAATCGATAAAAACCACTAAAATTTAACATTCGAAACTCAAATACTCATCAATCTGGGACTTGGACTAACCATAACTTTTGCTCATATATTAATAGATTAGAGCTCTTGAAAATCATCTCAAATTTGCATGAAAACAAGTGACAAAACGATAGCAATTCAAAGGCAAAAGCTGCAAAGTAAAGTTGCAAAAAGATCGGCAAATAGGAAAATATCAGGTTGACCTTAAGGTCGGCCACACTATTCCTCAGATCGACCACCGAGTCGACCATGAGGGGACTCAGGTTGACCGTACGGTCGACCTGGGGAGGTGTATGGTCGACCTCAAGATCGACCACAGCTACGGGAATTAATTTTTTCCCCCAGTTTGATTCTGTTGCTCGATTCAATCTTTCGACACAATTTTGACATAGCTACAAGTTGTTTCAACAATGAAATTCTATATGTATATAGTGTGACATTCAAACTACTACCCAAAAAGATCTGGCAGTAGTTTGAGAGAAAAACAGGAAGATAAAACCACTCAAAGTAGCAACCAAAAAAAGATTTTAACAGAGAACTATGAATAGAGAAAACTTCTTATATAGCAAACGATTTAGCAAAATTTCTCATAGGAAATTCATTCTTGTAGTAGAAATTTGTGAGCTTGAACTCAGCTGATGATTTAGAGAAGAATTTAGGTGCAACCAATGATCTTTGGTGGAGAAATGGAGCTCTAGGCACTTGTATTTGCTGAAAGAAGAACGTGCAGTACAAAACAAACTGGTTACAGACAATTATATCAAGTTTTAAGAATTTTTAATGAAATATTTTGTAGTATTGATGGAGATTACCATGGATAATCTTTAGTTTGAAGAATTTTCTCCATTTTTAGAAGCAATTTGGGTAGGAATTGGATTTAGATGAAAGAGGCTATTAATTTCTTTGTTTTCTTTACTGTAAATGTTATTTTGAGAAGAAGGAGCAAATGGAAACTACGTACAACTTAGTTTTCTCCCCAGAAGCTTTTAAGTTAGGGCTAATGGATCTAATTATTACCCAAATAAACCCAAGAACAAAAATACTTAGAGAAAATGCAAGGTTATGTTCATATTTTAACTTATTTTATCACTAAATGCACACCTTTCTTCATTTTAAAACTAAATAAAAATGTATCCAACCAATTGTTATGAAATAAAATTGTTATTGTAACAAAATAAAATTTATTTAATTATAAAAAGTTAACAATAAAACAATATTTTTTACAATACTGCACAATTTACACTATTTTAGTGTAAAACACCATTTTTAATGAAATAACTTGTACAAAAATTATTTTCTTGTCAAATAAATTAAAATAAGTCATTCCAATTTTATTTTATCATTAAAATACTATTTTTAAACCATATTTCATCTTATATATTAATATAATACAAATTTACTTCATTTTTCCCCTTTTTAAAAATCAATAAATGGTTAATATTGGCATTAATTTCCAATATTATTTCATTTACCCAAATAAAATTACAAACTGATTATTTTCACTACAAATTCTCAAAATAAAGTTTTCAAAACTTTATTTCCATCAATTTAAATTTATTTCAATAATTTAATGTTGAAATACATCTCTTAATTAATTTATTAACTCAAATTAACAAAATTCCAATATTTTCATCTTATTTAACCAAATCTTCGAATAATCAAATTCCAAGCCCAATATTTATTCTCAAACACATTATTTATTTAAAATAAACAAAATTTTACCCAATTTATCCCCTCCATTTTATTTTATTTAAATAAACACCCTTTAATAGTCACATTTTTTTAAATTATTAAAAGAAGTAATTGGTAATAACTAATACAATCATTGCATTTTCTCCTAATAAATACCATTTACTCATCATTATTATCCAAAAAAAATAAAATAAAGCTCCAAACTTTATTTTTCTCATTTTATCTCCAAAATTTGTTGTTTATTCCAAATAAACCATTTTCAATTTTATTTTAAATTACAATAAAAAATTATATTAATAGGTAATCTCCAAACAAGAGTTGTTACAGACTCCCCCCTTAACAAAATTACGTCCTCGTAATTTCTAAAGAAGATTTGTATTTAACACAATTATTTCATCAATCAAAGGAAGGATAGACAAGCATGAGATCAAAATTCCTTACTTTCTTTATTCAAGATGAAATAAGACCAAGATAAAAATTGCTCGATAAATTTTATGATTTCCTAAATATATTCGACGTGGTTAGCAGACTATAGAATTTGTATGAGCAATACCTCATGATTTTGAAGGCATCTCTCCTTCGAAATAAGAACACAAATCAAAATGCTACCTAAAATCAGTCGACTAAGATTGATTTGGGATTTTAATTCAACTTTTAGCCCAAACTCCAATCAACAAGGTGATCATCAACATGACTTTCTGTATGTCACTAAGGACAGAGCTACTAAAATACTGGTTTGATAACGAGAAAGATATGAAAACTCGGCGAGAGGTGGTTCCTTCGAAGGCCACCAGACTCGAACGACTGCAAAAGCGCAAGTCATTAGACCATTGTACTAAGGCAGGATAAATACAAGAAATCAAATGTTGGTTTACAATCAAAACTTCTTAAAGTTCCAAAACTCATTATGTTTATATTCAAAACTAAATTTTCAACACTTGGAAATTTTACAAACTCTTTACTATAGCACTTATAAAATGACAAATAATTTCAAACTCATATTCCCTTTTGTTCCAAAATAATTAAACTTTTATATGAATTTTATAGTTTCATTTCAACAATCCTTAAGATAAAATTTTATAATTTACCACTCTTTATTTTCAAATACCCAAATTCTTATAACAAACTCCATCATTAACATGTATAACTCATTTTTAAAATATCCAATAAACATTTATTTTTCAAACAAAGTATTATCTTATCATTTCAACAATAAAACATAACTATATTCAAACTCATACATTTCAATTATTGTAATGGCATAGCCTCTCTATTGATTTATAATAAACAACCCTATCGATTGGCTGTAGAGTTGAACAATTGATCAAAACCGCCTCGCAACTCATCCAATCCACCATAGTTCAATGGCTACATATGTCATCCAAAATAAAATTTAATTCTCAAATCATTTTAATTTATTTTCAAATTTAATCTCATGAAAAATCAATTTATTGTTTCCAATTGCCTCATCACAGTGTTTAGGAAATTCCTAGCGATAACGTTGATCAGGCGCATCGACCAGAATTTTCAAAGCACTCGATGGCCAACCCAAAACAAAGATCATTTTCTTTGAAAGAATCACCACTTATCAATACTCAACATATTCTTTATCTAACTAAAATAATCCAATTTCTCTTAAAAACATGTCTTAAATTTTGAAAATTTTGAAATCTCAATTTTTGTTGCTTATACGAAGAATTTAAAACACAAGAAGAACTCATCGAGATATTCTCAGAATACTCAATTCACAAGATTTATGGGATAGACTGGAGTGTTCGTTATTCTGAATGATATAACAAACCACTCACAAGACCCATATGAGTGCGCACTGTGGTAAGAGGAACTCCATCCTCCATAACTCGTAACTCAAGGAGTTCGGTGTAGGGTTAAACTGAAGTATGACCCTAACACCACTCAATAGATTAAATGAGATCAAGATAAGGGTGAGGTATTCTTCTCAAACGAGAAGAAGCACACTACCAACATATCATTATTTCGAGTGAAGTAATGCCATAAAGTATAACACCAAATAAGCATCCTAAAAGGATACCTCGAAAGAAACAAGACTGATAATATCAATTGAACTCAATCAATCGCCTCATTCCTTAGTGGATATCCTCATGGAAGGATAACCTAATGGCTAAGGACCAGGAACGAGGCCAACCAAATACTCGATTGCCCAATTGGGTGCTAAATCCAAAACGGACTCATAGGAATCAACAAAGCCACAATAACCGGAATTCGAGATACATCATCATCATCTCGAAACTCAAGAGCAGATAAAGATACTTTGGAATTGACTTCAACATTCCAAAGGAAAAAAACAACAAATCAACCAAGTTAGGATACCTAATATATATAGGATCCTTCCAGAATAGAGGATTGGACTTGATAACAAGAAAGCCAATCCATCCCAAAATATAGAAATCTCAAGATAGAGAATAACTTGCGAATACTCATGAAAAGGAAAATACACAAAATAAGCTCAACACCCCATACTCAAAATACTAAGGTTGCGGGTCCCTTGATAGGATTCGCAATCCCTAGAAGTGACTAAGCATGAAACAATCAAAAGCAAAATACCTTCAATCTTTTTTGATATGAGTGACCGTGAAGCACCCAAATCGAAGAGGACATAAATAGCATGATCATAACATAGATTAGAATTCTAAAGAAAAGGAGTACCTCTAGGTTGATAGGAACCACCAGAAGCATCCATCACGATGAGCTTTCCCGAATAAGAACCCTTAGAAGAATTGGCGCATTTGGAAGACAAAACGACCCTCTTATTTGCAAGTGCTTCAAACGATAGGCTTAGAACACTCTCAAATAAAGTGATCATGAGAACCACAGTTGAAACAAGACTTGTGAGAATGATGGATTGCACCAGAATGAGAACTAGAGGCAAGATGCCTCTTCTTCTTCTGAGGAAAAGATTGGGATGCTTGGAAGGAAATTTTTCCCTTGTTTGGGTTCTTGTGAACCTCGGCCTCTTCACTACTATCCCCTTTCTTCTCAATGGATTCAAGGAGAAGAACCGAATCTATAAGATCCTCGAATGAGAGCTTAAGTTGAAGCTTGAGCGATTGCTTTACATATTTCTTAAGTCCATATACAAACTTAAGATTCTTCTTGTATGGTATGCTAATGAACTCGAGACCATTCTTGGATAAGGACTCGAAAGAGGATACATAATCTGAAACTGAGGATTTGCCGTGCTTTAACTCTAAGAAGCGATGGGCAAGGAAAGCCTTTTCAGATTCTGGCATGAATTTAAGCTCAAAACGGTCTCGGAAATGCTGTCATGTAAGGTTAAACTCATCCATCTAGGCAGTAAGGAGCTCGTACCAGTCTAATGCTCGTTCTTGCAGCATACTTGATGCCACAAGAACACGGTGACGATCAGAGATCTCCATACAAGTAAAAATATGCTTGCATGTATGAAGCTAAGCTTGAACCTCTAAAACTGCCTCTAAGCCTCTAAATGGATTGCCTCCGAGATGGGTGAAGTCGCTGCACATACGCGCAAATGTGGATTTGCATAGAGGAGAGGGATGAGTAGGAGCAAGAGGTTGTGTGCTCCTAAGAATTCGATAATCTAATCGGTCGACATATAAACTCCTTCGGGACGAGAACCACTAGACGGTCCCGCCTTCGAAGTATGACCTCTGCCTCTTCTAGCCATTTGTTGAAAGTTAAGAGTAGATAGGATTATTCACAAGGGTAGATATTAGAAATTCAATTTCATTAAATAGGAATACTACAGAATTTAAAATTAACATTCCTAGACATATTCCTTTCTATCTACCCCCAAAGGACTTAAGAAATTAAGGACAACGTTGGGTTCAACCACAATTTAGGGATGATGTTTATACTTGTATTATACTTGATGTATAGTAATTGTGTATACTGTTCTGCATTTAATACATTTTGTTATGAATCCAGCTCTGATACCAAGTTGTGACGCCCCACCCCAAGACCCACATTGACAAAGAGAATTACTAATTAATCCTGCCTGCTAATGCAGAGAATATGGTTGGTTAAGGATGACCATCATAGTCTTGTATTAGATAAGAGCTAAGTATATAGATTTTGTACACATTTTTTTCGTTTCATCTCAAGTGATTCGACATACTTAATTCCTATCGAATACAATAATATGGTGGCTACAGGATCGCTGAAAACAAAACATAATAACATCAACAATAACAAGTCACATAATAGCAAATACAAAAGGATTTACATATACATCAAATGTAATATGAGTCATAAGTGGTATTCAACCACAGTATATATACATACATCCCCTCAAAAGAATATACAACATAAAGTTCCCAACAAAACAACTACTACAAAAATTAAGCAACTAATCCAAGGTCGATAGAGAAGTCTAAAATGATAAAGCTAGCATAAGTCCTAAAGATTCCTAATCTGCAACTCGGTCTGACCCGAGTAATAAATACACGGGTCAGGCTAACTAGAAATTGATATTAGCGATGGATAAAAGGGATACAAGTGCATAAAGGAAACATTCCTTTAAACATAAAGGAATGATATAAGAAAAGTGCTATATATATACTTCCAAGGGTGGAAATTCCATAAAAGCCTAAAGTTATCTCATGAATGGATACAACATGTCATAGAGGGTTCACATTCAAGGGTATTTAATATAAATGAACATAAGCCAACACAAAAGCCATATGAGAAAGTCATCAAAATCTCCAAACTAGAATCTTAAGGAACTCTAAAAGAGTTCAAATCTCATAAAAATGAAATCAATATATACATAACATCCCATTTAGCTCTAGGCTATCGATGTAATAAAGATATCTCAAAAATGATGAAACCGTAATAAACTCAAAAAACCTGGATTGGCCTGATCCCTGATTGCAATGCCAAAGCAATACTGCATGTGCCTAACTCTTGTCCAGTGCTATTTATAATTAGGTACCTATCTCATTGACCCAAAGGTCATACTCGTGGTGACTGAAGCTACATAACTCATGGTGACCTAAGTCACATAACTCAAATGACCCGAAGGTCAATAGTTCTAGCATACTCGTGGATGTGTCACAAATTCTCAGATAGGAACCCGAAAAGTGTTAACGTGTGTCCCATACTACACACTCGCACTAAACGGTTTACTAACCACTAGTTAACTCCACACCATAAAACCAAATCACAAATCTCAGAAATCTCAGAAAACTCATATCATGCCTCGTGTCATCAACAAGTACAATAAAATCTCATAATGGTTTCCTATAAACCATAATTCCCAAAATAGGGAAATCTTAACTCAAGACTCGCCTCATCTCGTCGTCAAGTGAAGCAATACATGTATATGGTTCTCATTGATTATAGTTCCTAAAATAGGAAATCTCGAACCACTAAACTCGCCCAATATTGACTAACTCAAATAATTCCTATGAATAGGAATTATAAATCACAAAATACGCCATAAAATGGCAAATCTCAATTATTAACTCAAAACAATCGACTCGAACGGTTTCGGTCGTACAAGTTTGGAATTAACCGAAAATGTAAACTCACGTGTCTCATATCACATGTTCTACTAAATCATTTAATTATCTTTCTTATATGCCCGAAAGATGTAAAAATAGTGTATATTATTTATAAAATAATTTAATTGAGAAAATGGATTTTTTAAAACAATTTTTGGAAACATTTTGAAAGCATTTATTTGAAAATTCTACTTATTATAGGAAACAAATATATTATAGATACTTTAAAATAATTTAAAAATAATTTATAAATATTGGAAAATATATATTTCAAGGTTATTTGACTTGTAAAATTATTTTATAAATTTATTTCAGAAAAACTTGTTTTTGAAACGACAAAAATCGATAAAAACTACTTAAATTCAACATTAGAAAATAACTTATATACTCATTAATCCGGGACTCGGATTGACCATGACTTTTTCTCATCTATTGATAGATTAGAGCCCTTGAAAATCATCTCAAATAAGTGACAAAACATAGTAATTCAAAGGCAAAAGCTACGTAGTAAAGTTGCAAAAAGATAGGCAAATGGGCACCCATTAGCGTATGTTGTCACCCTTCTAGATACGATATATCTATATATTTATGGATTGGTCGTGCATGAGAACTCGATGGAAAAGGTTACTAAGTGACCGGGGTGGTGACATATTCAGTACTATCCAGTAAGGGGTACGCCGGCCTTGTGTTGGCAGGGGTCGTTAGGTACAATCTCGGTACATTTTCTAGACATGTATTATGATGGACGGTACCCCGATAGCCCTGTCATTAGTTTGAATCCATTCTCCAATACGAGCTTTACAGCTTTAGTTGTATACTAAATATGTTGGTACGTAAGATGCAAACATTCCATCTATTTTAATAATTTACTTTGAACCCTTATACATTATTATAATATAACAGAATATCTATAAAAGTGTTTTGGTTATCGTAAGGTAAAAACCCTTCTGTGTTTATTTGAGACATGGTCTTACGAGATACATTTAATTTCAAAAGATTTTTTAACTTAATAATTTAGTTGCTTTGAGTTCACTCATACCAAACCATGTTTGACCTGAAGTTTTATTTTCTTCCCTTAAAATTCTTGGGTTCTCAATTTTTTATAAGCAGCCAAGTAGTTCAAGTTTCTACGGATGCATTTTGGAGGAGCCTGGGGCAGGTGTCTTTATCAGTAGATAGATAATATCTTGTTTTTTCTATATATTATGTTATCTATATTTATGCATAAGGAAAGGTTGTTATAACTGTCCTAAGAAATTGTATTAGTATGACTCTTATGTATCATTTTTTAAATGATTTTGTAAATATTATGTTGATTAATATATGTTATTCCGTTGCATTATGAGATTTCATGTTTGTTCCTAGTTTTTCTATCTTCTTTCTTTCCTCTAACAATCTGTCTTTTTGACACTTAGTTGTTCGGCATGTTAATACCGAAGATGTATTAGTGTCGAATTTTGGGGTTCGGAAAGATGGGTCGTTACAACGTGGTATCAGAGCTGAAGGTTAAGCGAGAAACTTGGCTTTGGTGGGGTAACTCAATAGGAATAGGGCAAGTGACACCTTAGAATGAGTTTGAGTGTATATAACATAAGAGGACATATTTGTTAGTGCTATAAAAAAGTTTTATATTGTGTTGTTTGAGCTGTTGAGTGGCTTAAGAATTCTGGTCGATGTGACTAGCCAGCGTTATCGATTGAGATTTCCTAAACATTGGAACAAGTTCAATTGACATAGTATTGTTTTGAAATTGGGTAAATGAAATAAATTTATCTTGAATATATTTTATATACAGAATAAAAGAATGATTTTCACAAATAGTGTAGTATTGTTGGTTGGGGTGTTGGGAGATGATAATAATATGTTATTGTTATTATCATTTAGGTTTTGTTTACTCATTCTCTTTTAGTTAAGCATTTACTATTGTTAGTATGTTCCCTTTTTAAGATATGGGTTGGGTAGATACGAATTGGGAAAAAATTGGAAACGAACAACTTGTGAATTAAGTTTCACAGTTTTACTTTAGGGCGTTCAATGTTAATGTTGAGGTAGAATTCGATTTAAAAGTTATAATTTTTTTGGATAAATATTTAAAATGGTTTAATAGAAGTGATTTATAAAATTGGTCTCTAAAATGTATCGTTAAAGTTGGAAGAATTTAGATTGAAAACTTGAGAACCTAAATCCCGGTGCTTTTGGAAAAATGATATTCAAGGTTTTGGGAAAATAATAATAATATTTGAAACCAATTTGGTTTAAGTGTAAATTTTTGGGAATAAAAGTGTAAGTAAGAAGTGTTATCTTTGGATTAGTACGAGGAACAAGTCTTGATTGTTTTGTGATGATCAGAATAATCCGCTAAGTGACAATCGAATGTTTGCCTAGGCGAACGTGGTAATGCACTTAGTAATTATTCTCTTTATCATTGTATGATCGAAATAAGTTCAACCCGAACAAACCCAAAGTGAGTTGGTGATAAATATTGTTGGAAAATGTAAATTATTATTTCAAAATTTAGAATTTGGAAATAAAAGGAATATTTTTAATTTAACTAGTTCAAGTGGCTCAAAAATGACTTAAACTAGGAAAGGAATGTGTTAAGATGGTAAACACTTCGCTTGAGTCTTCTTTGTAAGGGAATGTATGTACTATTTGGTAATACCCAGTCCCTTAATATCATTTTGGAGTTACTCGGGCTACATCTATATATTTTCTATGATTTAAAGTATAGATTTCCATATTAAAAAGTTTTGAAAATAAAAGTCGAGTATTTGGATCTTGAATTTCCTTAGAGAAGTAAATGAAAAATGAAATAGTGGAATCAAGTAGAGGTATATGCTCTTAGGTTATAGTGGAGTATTATCCAAGTTGAACCAGTGTAGTTTATGAAATGTTTTCATAAATGATTTAATGGAAATTGAATTGGTATTAGGGAGAACTAATTTGTAAGTGTGTAGGGTGGACATAGATCATTTGTCCTTTTCATATAGTTTTGATTCAAGATTCGAGTACATGAATTTAAGGTGTTTGCACCTTTCCGAATAAGGATATATTGCTCGACTTTTGACAGTGAGCACTTGAAGAGGGTTCTTGGTGTGGGACCAAAGTTTTCTATCATAGTTACAACTACGTAAGGAGAATAGAGGTTCCAAATCAAGGAGTCTGATAGGGGTCCGCACTAGAGAATTGGGTGAGTAATACTAATTCAGAAGGAAAGTTATGTTTCGAGTTGAGATCGAATTAGGTTTTGCATAAGTGTGACGACCCAGAATTTTGAACATTTTGAAATTGAAAATGTTTAATTGATTTTACATGCTTTAAAGTAATTTTAACTTGAATTTCAATTATAACTATGAATTTGACAATTAAATTATTGAATTTAATAATCTGAAGTTGGGTAAAAATTTGAATCTTCAATTTTAAGCTAATTAAAAAAATTTAAAGGCTTAGAAAATTTATATTGATGATACTGAAGATGATGGAAGCTTCAGAATTGAATTTGAAAGTAATTTGTTCGATTTTGAATTTATATCGTTTAAATCGGTATTTAAAAATAGCATTCTGATGCACAGTCTCGGAATTCGATGAAACCAGTTCCATTTGATCCATAATATTATATTATTATCAGATTTCAATTTTCGTAGCATTTGAAGTGATCGTTTGGCCGTACGATAAACAAACGCGTTGAAATTTAAATTGAAAATTCAATGTTTTAACTGGTCCGAATAGCTATCCTCTCTATATGATCGAATTTGGACTCGAAACTTTTTCCATTGTGTTCGGAATAGGGGTTTAACGTTATGAACGCCTAGCGGCACGTCGCGATTGGAGATCAAGATTTTGAATTACGAAAACCAAGACGATTTAAATTTGAATTTGAATTTAAAAATAAAAATAATATAATCCCATTACTGTAGCAATGAACACGTTGCTTCTATCTTCAACACTTGGCAAAATGGTAAGGCACGCGTTTGAGAAATGAAAAAAATATAAAATTTATTCGTTCAAAACAAAAGAAACAAAAAAATCAATACAATGGTCGAAAATCATTTCTCGTTTCCCCTTTTATCTTCCAGATTCGAAACCATATGGCCGCATTTGTGACGACCCGAAAATCCGTACCCCTTGAGTCAACACTATTCTCCATCAATCAACTCTAGATGTATGGAAATATGAACCATTTGGGTTAAAGAAGAAGAGGTAGAAGAAGAAAATAGAAAACAATTATCAGAATCAAACCATCGCAGCGGAATAAAATATAATAGATAATAAATGATCTTTACACAAAAAAATAAATATATCTGTTTATACATTACACCATCAGAGTACATCAATCACAAGACACACAATTAGGCAGTAATCATAACCTGCCCTCATACAACTGAGTATACAGCTAATCAACACAGCGGAATATATAAAACAAGTAGGAAGTATGTATCGTCATCCAGCTCGTCTCCTGAGCTCCACAGCATCATATCCTGTATCCTATAATACTTGGTCTGACTCGAGCATTATAGTTAAATAACACCCGAGTCATTCTGGAATACCAGCGTGAGAAATCACACTCAAATTGATTATTAAAGTTTCAAAAATCCTTTGAAAACAAAAGCATCTCGTAAGACCACGCCACAAATAAACATGTCGGGTTTTTACCTTACGATAGCTAAAACATTTCTTATAAAATCCTCTGATATAATAATAGGGTTTATATACAAATACTTATTAAAATAGCTGAAATTGTTACATTCATTAAATTACAGCTACTAGCCACAGAGTGGGTAATACAAACAAAACTCATAAAAGGCGCGTAGGGAGAATGGATTTCCAACTAATGACTAGGCACTGGGGTACCACCTGTCACGGTACGTGGCCTAGATCACTGTACCGAGGATCACTCCCGGCCCCCTGTAACACAAGATCCGGACAATCCCTTACTGGATAGTCCCGAGTAAGATCACCCCGCAGTTGGAATCAGCAACCGCACCACTAAGCCGAATAAAAAAAGACATCTAGACAGGGATGACCTTACCCGGAAATGGGTGCTACCCACCAAGCCTTGCTGCATAACCCCTGATTTTCAGTCATTCCCAGTTGATGAGGTTTGAGGCAAAGCGTTACCTTTTTAGAACATATCCCTTAGAATGCCCATCGTCCACCTGACGATGTTCCAAAAGCATTCATCCATACAAGTCCGTCCCGGGTTCGAATGGAACCGAAGGCACTTTTCCTACTACATCCATTTTGGAAATATCCTCAGGATTAGTAGCAACTAGCCATTGCACTTCACTGCTCCATCTTCGACTCCGAACTCGTTTTTCCTACGAAAACGTACAAACCGGATCGAAGTGGTTTTCGAGAAATAAATCCCGATCCCGGTCTCTTCGAAACGATCAACGCATTTGGCCAATATTGATAGTCGGTTATTTAACTATCAATTAACATTCACAACAACCATCAAACAATAAATAATTTCCCAAATTATTTATTTATCTCAAAATATCTTCGCAAGGTATATATCCACTTTTCAAACCCTTTTGAAAACAGTTTCAAACTATCTTCCTTTTACAAAATAAATTTACCAAATATTCTCTATTTCCACTAAAATCACCAAGCACAAAACTTTAGATTTAAAATAGTTTAAAACACTTTATTGTAAAATATGCTTTAACATTTAAATTTAGAGAAAACTACTTTAATACTTAATTAAAGATAATGCTTTAGGAATATAAAAAATAAGGTTATTTCATGAAATATAAACTAGATTTTCTCCTTCGAAATAAAATACTAAGTCACCGTTAAATAATTACTACGATAATAGATTTGGAAAAAAATATTCTTACTTTAGAATTTAAACATATAGCAATAATAAATTTTCTAAAACATGCTTTTTAAAACAACATTAAAACTAACTTATATTTAAAAATTTACTTTGAAAACGTACTTGGCTATCCAGGGAAATATACTTCTCTACACATTCTTTAAAAATAAATCACTGCTTATTTGTAAACAAATTTTCTCATTCCCATAATACATTCCCAACGTGAAGTTGTTCTTTAAATATCCACTGATATATTACTTCACTTTTATAAACCCAGTTTATAAATTCCATAGTCACATTCTCCTTTGAATTTCCAATTCCAAGCACGTGAATCTGTTTCCAAATTGATTTTCAATTTACTCCATTTATTCCAAAATCCATTAACTTCAGATTTTATTCCTTAATTATGATTTAAAATGCTTTTAACTGAAAATGCCAATTTTAGATTTTCCCAAATTACTTCTTTATTCTTTTAAATAAATTTAAACTTTGAATTTTAAAATAATTCGTTACTCCTTTAATTGATTCACTTAAGTTTACAATTCATTAATTTCTGTTTATTCAAAATCTTTTTTCTCCATACTCGAAATTATTTATTAGTATTTTAATATCACTTCCATTTCTTTTCAATTCATTCTTAATTTATTCAAACTCGTTATGATTATTTTACTTAAAACTTCACTCTTTTATCGTCTTTCCAAAAAATCCAATTTATATATTTTGATAACTCAGTGTACCGAAATATATTCAAGTAAACCATAGCATTCAATATTCTAATATAATTCATCATAGAATATCAAATAGTCACAACAGAGAATATTAAATAATTTAAATAAATGTCGAGGAATCCAGTTGGATCCCTCCAACCTGTTTTCCCTGCATCCACGGATGTTAGCACAACATAAAATACCAATTCCACTTCGAGGTGGAATATCACAGTATATTAAATTAATATAATATCATTCGCTATTATGCGACGTATAAGGTCTCATCCGCTATAAAATGCGGGAAATCAATCATTCCAAGATATATCATATACTATAATATAGCACATCAAATCAATTCAACCATTTATTTAAATTTAACTATTTAAATTTAAGTTAAACCAGATGAGTGAGATTAACTCACCTTTGGTTTGTTTGCAGTTCATTTCCATTTCGGTTTGTTTCTTCACAATTTTGACCTTGAATAAACATTTATACAGTTTATTAATATTTGAGTAAACCGAACAATTTATTTCCACTTAGTTAACTAATTATTTAATTTAAACAAATTTCCTTTAAACCATTTAGTAACTGAAATATTTAAATATGTTAATAAAACAAGTTAATCACTAAATCCATTATTTAAAAATAAACTAGCAACTTTAAATAGGTATATGTATATTAATTTATTGTTCTGAAACTATATATACTTTAAAATTTTAATTGTATATAGATCAAAATCTGATTTTCTATAAATTCTTTAATCATTTAAAATTCATATATTTTGTTATTAGTTTTCCAAACCCTATCTAAAAATAAATAAGTTTTCTGTTTATTGTTATTATACCTACTCATCTGTCTTTCAATTAAAAACCCTATTCAAATCAACAACTGGTTTATCTATATATATTATCTACTTTCTAAACTATATACATATATTTCAATTGAAAAACAAATTTATATTTCGGCTTACCTCACTGTCTGATCGAAGCGGAACCCTAGCCTCTCGACCGATGCTCGCTCGTGTCTACCCTCATCATCAGACCGTCACTCCTCAACATATCGTGCTCGCGTTGCTGCCGCGCACTCAACCCACCGTATTTCGACATCGCTACTTCTCTCGCCTCCTTGCCATCTACTGCATCGACGCCGCCAAGTCAAAGCCAGTCGCGAAGCCCAAATCACGACTTCGATTGCGGTGCCGACCATGAGACCATCACGCGACTCAACTCTAAACCCTAGGTCGCAGCAACTCGCAATCGCCCAAAACACCCGCGACCTCCTTCAAAGCCGAAGCTCGAACTCGATTTCGTTGAGGACGTGATTATTTTAATCTATGATTTTCGAACGAATTTCGTTCGAATTTGAGTTCTGCCATTTTTCGATTGAATTGGGAAAGAAAAAAGTGAAGGCCGAAACTCATTTCACTCTTATTTTTTTTTAATAAATAATTGATTTCGATTCGAGAGAGAGGGGTTGGAGCCGTGAATTTGAGTTTGAGATGAGGATAGGGTGAAGTATCTGGAGATAGAAATTTAAAAGCTTCAGAGAGAAGACAGCACGTTACACAGGAAGAGTGAAAATGGGAACACGTGTTAAATTTTGCCGTTTTATGAGAATATATTATTAAATCTCGATAAAATTTCAGCACGTTTATATATCGTATGCTCACACAACTACTCCAATCACTACGAAAATTGAAATCCGATAATAATATAATATTACGGATCTAATGGAGCTGGTTTCGTCGAATTCCGAGACCGTGCCTCAGAAAGCTATTTTTAAATATCAAGTTAAACGATATATTTTCAAACTGAACAAAACACTACCGAATTCAATTTTAACACTTTAACTATTTTCAGTATTATCAATATAAAATTTACAAGCCTTCAAATTATTTTTAACAGGCTTAAAACTCTAGATTCAACATTTTACCCAACTTCAAATTATTTAATTCAATAGTTTAATTATCAAATAAATAGTGATATTTGAATTCAAGTTAAAAATTAACTTTTAAATATTTAAAATCAATTAAATATTCCGATTTTAAATGCTTAAAAATTCTGGGTCGTCACATTCCTCCCCCCTTAAAAGAATTGTCCCCGAAATTACTAGTTTGGAAGAATGGTCCAATACCCGTTTACTTTTCCCAAAACCAAAAATTGAACATCCTACCAACTATCTTTTTATAAAAGACCCATTACCATTCTTACTAACTTTCCAACTCTGCCATAGTTTCAAACAATACTATTTGCTCAATCATTCGAATTATAATTTAAACTCAAATTTTAAATTATCAAAATTTTTCTAACTCCTTAAATTTCCGAAATTTTTTGTCAGCGTCGCCTTTGCGCTGCTAGCTCGGTACAACTACAACATGCCTCTACGGGCCCCCAGATTTCAAAATAAAACAAAAGCCAAGTGGCTAGATCAAATCCCAATCAAATTTCATACAGAAATTCAAACACATACCTTTTTGTCAAGCAAGTCAAATTTATCTTCTGAAATCAAAACCAATTTTCCTTTTCCTTTATAATACATATATATCCTACATAGCAATAATATCCAATCACAACATTCAAAATCATTTTATTAACTTCCTTGCAAAATTTCAACATCTATTCATTCGAGTAGTATGATGTACATATATATTTATTAAATCTTCACTCAAAAGCTTATTCAATATATTTTCCCGACACTCGTATTACTTAAGAATTTCACAATTTCTTTTTAAGTTCAATATAAGTATTTTATACGCTTCTTATATTTATTTTCACTTCACCACTTAGTTTTATATCTATTTTTGTTTAAACTTATTCTTCCATCTCCATATGAATTCAATTTATCTTCAACTCTGAATATTAAATTTTATCTTCCTTTTATAACTGATTCATATCGTTATTTTAAATTAGTTTCATTCCCTGATTTATTTCAATTTCCAATTTGAAATCGTTTTGTCGTTAACTAAAATTTCCTTAAAAAATTTCAAAAAAATTTCTAACTCACAAAATTTTCGGAAATTTTTTGGCAGAGTCTCCTTTGTACGGAGGAGCTTTTGCGATATGACAAAATATATAAATATATATACATCGACCCACGCGGTCGGAAAAACCAAAAACAGTTCATATTTTCTATTTTTATTGCATAGGCGTACCTTTTTTAAGCATTTTTAAGCAAGCGACTTATTATTTTAGCATTTAATGCGTCCAAATCCTGCCAGACGGCTTTCAGATACCTGTACTTACTCAATTTAAACATATAAGTACTAAATATATGAAATTTATTAACATTTCACTTACTTCTAATAGCAATAACATAAATTTCATATATAATGCATGTTATATAATTTCGGTAAACACGTATAAGGTTCCGACACTTATTACAATTGCTTACCACCAATTCTCAAACCATTCCATTCAGTTTAAGTGATTTACAACTTAATCGCTTATATTAATTCATTTTAAACAAAACAAACTCATATTCATTCCAATTGATTTCAAAATCATCCTATTTCACTTCTAATAACTCATTGAATTTTATCTAATCTCGTTTACATCAAACGATCCATTTTCTAATGCAATTCGACAATATTAATGTGAATAAATAATTACTTAAGCTTTATAACCATTTAAATTGATTCCAACTCAATTTATACTTGATTCCATCCCATTTACTTTATTCACAAACTTTCATTGCATTTTCTTTCATATTTAAAAAGTTTGATTCCAAACCATTTTATTAAACTCGACAACCAATATATTAAATAACCATCTCACAATTTACTTAAGTTATTTATTTTCTTCAAACTATTCCACCCAATAACTTAAGTTTATTTTATTCAACCAACTTCCTTTTTAATTCTTTGATTTGATTTTCCTTTGATCAAATCCCAACCATTTTACTAATTTATTCGATTAGCTTATTCTTTTATCCATTTTTTTATTTTAATTTACATTAACAAATTTATGCTTGAATCGAATTTGTTTACAACTCACACCAAAACTATTTTAATCCAATTCAATACTTACTTAGTTTACATTTATTTATTTAAGTAAGAATTTTATTCCATTCAATATTATCTATAACTCAACTAAAATCATTTCAATTCAATTTTATTTAACTTAACTCCAGATAAATCTAGTTACATACCATTCTTTTAAATTTCGTTAAGCAAGGACTTAATCCCATTTAATATCATTCCAATATACAAATTTTCAATTCATGTGCCTACTCACCTGAATCAATTAGTACTTACAAATCTTAATTCCAATATTTTTTTTAATTTAGTCCAACCTGAATAATTTTCCCATTTCACATAATTTAACACAATTCAAAATTAAATTCCAGTATTTAGTTTTCATTTTTCTTACTTACAAAATTGAATAAATTTGTCCTCCCTCAAATTCACTTCCAGTCATTTTTTTTACTTTTATTTACTAGGTTCAATTACATTCTACTTCCATTCAAATTTTTACACATCTTTAAGTTTCCAACTTATCTATATTCCATTCCCATTTCTTTTTAATTCAGTACATTGTATTGGTTTACTATCTTATTTTGTTTCCTACTTCCTTCAATTTAACTCTTTCAAGTTGAATTTTATTTCAACAAATTCCAAATTTACAAGTTATCAGACTTATTATATGCCATAAACATTCTTAGTTAAGATTCCAGAGTTTAAACAGTCTTTTAACATTTCAAAATTCCCTTTGAAATCACCTATATACAAAATTCCTTGCATTTCTAAAATCAAATTTATCTTTTGCAAACAATTCCAGTTTAAAATAATTTGGTAGAAATTTCTCTCTTGGAAACTCGAAAATGAACATCGATGATGCTACAGTCATCACCGAAGTTATTTTCCAACGACCGAAAGAGTTCAATGATTTTATCTCTTTTAAAACCTTTCAAATATTTTTAAATTCCAAATCTTTCTAGATTTTCAAATCCGATTCAAAAATATTTCTCAAATATATTTTATTTTTCCCCACTTTTTGAGAATCAGTTTCAAATTCAAAGGAATTCAACTTTTCAAATTTTCAAATTCCAAATCTTTTAAATTTATATTCAACCATTACTGTGGAATTTTATCCTATTTTGATTATTAATCACACTATAATTCACATTTATAGTTCACGTTGACAAATCTCATTTGTATATGAATTTTGTTTCTTAGTTTTTAATTATGATTTCAATTCCTTATTCAATTACAAATCACATTTACAAATTTCATTTATTTAATTATTTAATTCCTTAAATTTTTTATTATTATTTCAATTTCTTATCAATTCTCATAGAACAATGATAATAATTTAATATTATCACTTTCTAACAACCAAGCATACATATATAACTATAATAATTTACGAAAAATCATTTCTTTTATATACACAAATAATTTGGGTAAAATTATTTCATTTACCCTATTTGAAAACTATATTGTGTTGGTTTATCTTGTTTAAGAGTTTAGAAATTCCAATCGATAACATGGCGTCCCACATATCGACCAAAATTCATAAACACTTAACCGATAAAATCACCACAATATAAAAACAATTTTTATATCCACTAACAAATACGCGCTCATGTCTATTAATACACTCAAACTCATTATAGAGTACTACGGACTCTATTCTATGAGTAATCCCCACCAGAGCCAAGGTTATCACTAACCTCGCTCTGATGCCAACTGTAACGACCCGCAAATCCATACCCCTTGAGTCAACACTATTCTCCATCAATCAACTCTAGATGTACGGAAATACGAACCATTTGGGTTAAAGAAGAAGAGGTAAAAGAAGAAAATAGAAAACAATTATCAGAATCTAACCATCGCAACGTAATAAAATATAATAGATAATAAATGATCTTTACACAAAAAAATAAATATATATGTTTATACATTACACCATCAGAGTACATCAATCACAAGACACACAATTAGGCAGTAATCATAACCTGCCCTCATACAATTGAGTACACAGCTAATTAACACAGCGGAATATATAAAACAAGTACGGAAGTACGTATAGTCATCCAGCTTGTCTCCTGAGCTCCACAACATCATATCTTGTATCCTATAATACTCGGTCTGGCCCGAGCATTATAGTTAAATAATACTGAGTCAGTCTGGAATACCAGCGTGAGAAATCACACTCAAATTGATTATCAAAGTTTCAAAAATCCTATGAAAACAAAAGCATCTCGTAAGACCACGCCACAAATAAACATGTCGGGTTTTTACCTTACGATAGCTAAAACATTTCTTATAAATCCTCTGATATTATAATAGGGTCTATATACAAATACTTATTAAAATAGCCGAAATTGTTACATTCATTAAATTCCAGCTACTAGCCACAGAGTGGGTAATACAAACAAAACTCGTAAAAGGCGCGTAGGGAGAATGGATTTCCATCTAATGACTAGGCACTGGGGTATCACCTGTCACGGTACGTGGCCTAGATCACTGTATCGAGGATCACTCCCGACCCCCTGCAACATAAGACCCAGACTATCCCTTACTGGATAGTCCCGAGTAAGATCACCCCGCAGTTGGGATCAGCAACCGCACCACAAAGTCGAAGAAAAATGGACATCTAGACAGGGATGGCCTTACCCGAAAATGGGTGCTGCCCACCAAGCCTTGCTGCATAACCCCTGATTTTCAGTCATTCCCGGTTGATGAAGCTTGAGGCAAAGCGTTACCTTTTTAGAACATATCCCTTAGAATGCCCATCGTCCACCTGACGATGTTCCGAAAGCATTCATCCATACAAGTTCGTCCCGGGTTAGAACGGAACCGAAGGCACTATTCCTACTACATCCATTTTGGAAATATCCTCAGGATTAGTAGCGACTAGCCCTTGCACTTCACTGCTCCATCTTCGACTCCGAACTCATTTTTCCTACGAAAATGTACAAACCGGATCGAAGTGGTTTACGAAAAATAAATCTTGATCCCGGTCTCTTCGAAACGATCAACGCATTTGGCCAATATTGATAGTCGGTTATTTAACTATCAATTAACATTCATAACAACCATCAAACAATAAATAATTTCCCAAATTATTTATTTATCTCAAAATATCTTCGCAAGGTATGTTTCCACTTTTCAAACCCTTTTGAAAACAGTTTCAAACTATCTTCCTTTTACAGAATAAATTTTCCATATATTCACTATTTCCACTGAAATCACCAAGCACAATACTTTAGTTTTAAAATAGTTTAAAACACTTTATTGTAAAATATGCTTTAACAGTTAAATTTAGAGAAAACTACTTTAATACTTAGTTAAAGATAATACTTTAGGAATATAAAAAATAAGGTTATTTCATAAAATATAAACTAGATTTTCTCCTTCGAAACAAAATACTAAGTCACCGTTAAATAATTACTACGATAATAGATTTGGAAAAAAATATACTTACTTTAGAATTTAAACATTTAGCAATAATAAATTTTCTAAAACATGCTTTTTAAAACAACATTAAAACTAACTTATATTTAAAAATTTACTTTGAAAACGTACTTGGCTATCCAGGGAAATATACTTCTCTACACATTCTTTAAAAATAAATCACTGCTTATTTGTAAACAAATTTTCTCATTCCCATAATACATTCCCAACGTGAAGTTGTTCTTTAAATATCCACTGATATATTACTTCACTTTTATAAACCCAGTTTATAAATTCCATAGTCACATTCTCCTTTGAATTTCCAATTCCAAGCACGTGAATCTGTTTCCAAATTGATTTTCAATTTACTCCATTTATTCCAAAATCCATTAACTTCAGATTTTATTCCTTAATTATGATTTAAAATGCTTTTAACTGAAAATGCCAATTTTAGATTTTCCCAAATTACTTCTTTATTCTTTTAAATAAATTTAAACTTTGAATTTTAAAATAATTCGTTACTCCTTTAATTGATTCACTTAAGTTTACAATTCATTAATTTCTGTTTATTCAAAATCTTTTTTCTCCATACTCGAAATTAATTATTAGTATTTTAATATCATTTCCATTCCTTTTCAATTCATTCTTAATTTATTCAAATTCGCTATAATTAGTTTACTTAAAACTTCACTCTTTTATCGTCTTTCCAAAATATCCAATTTATATTGTCAAGACCCGATTCTTCGTCTTCCGAAAATTCAACATCGATACTCACTTTATCGACTGCCGAGAAATCGAACGACGGAAAACCGAACACTGAGGGTTTTAAGAAAAGAAAAGAGAAAGAAGAAGAGATAAGAAGATAGAAAATAGAGAGAAAAGGAAATAAGAGAATAGAACAGAAAGAAAAATAGAACGGAACAGAAAACAACAGAACAACATCAGAATCTCACAATTCGCAGCGGAACAACATATAATAATAAATGAATAATCTTTAAACAAGAACTATATCAGTTATTACATTTTATACATTACATTTCATTACATCATATCATCAGAGTGTACAACATCAACAACATACAGTGCAGCGGAAAAAGAAAATACTATATAGTAGTAATACGCCATGCCATCCAGCTTGCCTCCAGCAACTCCAGAATATCCAGAAATATCCTGATAAACCTAACTCTTGACTGCCCGTGTGGAAATTGGTGGGCACCCAGAGTTTAGGAAGGAAAACAATAAACTCCAAGTCAGTCATGTGACTGGTGTGAGAACTCAAAACAGTTTATTTATCTTTAAAATCAAAATAGAGGAATATTTTTAAGTCAATTCGCAATGCTTTTAAAAATGAGACTACCATAAGGCCTCCCGCCACACACACAATGCAAACGCAGACTTGGAGGAGATTTCTCCTTATGATAGTCAAAGATGCTTGATACGCATTAAAATCAAATCAATTTTGATATTATTATTAGTGCATAGTGTAGGAAAAATTCATTTCGAAAGTAGAATATAAATCTTAGCCAGCATAGGTACCATTATATTATGCCTACTATAGCTACCTCCTGAGGAAGTAGGTTCTACAACTAAAACCGTACAAGTCGCGTATTGTTTCTTTGGATTTCCAACGAATGATCAGGCCAAGGAACTTCCCATTGCCACATGAGAATGCCTCTGGATGGACATCCCTGAGAACCAAACCGGATCTCTACCAACACAAGGCCGGGTTACCCCTAACTGAGTAACAACTGACCGAATATGCCATCCCCCGGTCCTTTGGGACCTTTTCAACCGAGCGCTCGTAATCAATTCACACAATCATAACAAAGTGTTTTCAACATGAGTAAGTATCTGGGCTCCATACCATGATACCACCCTTTTCCAGAAGGAAATGCACACATCCTAAAGGGCGCTACCCCTCATAACCTTGCCGCATCTTTCCTGTTTTGACCATTCACGGGGTGTGAGGCTCGACGAAGTCACGTCCACAAAAACATACTTTATACAAAAGCCATGCTTTGGGTCAACAAATGATCATAGAAATGATCACCAGGATAGACGATCAAATAAACGATCCTATCACAAATAATCAACACAATGATCATTTCACAGCAACACTCAGCATGTCACATTACCAAATTGGGAATATATCGCTGATAACATTCAACTACATAACCTCTGAGCACGTACGTCTCAGAGAAGGGTGTTAAGCTAAAAGAATAAATTCTCCGCCACCAACAGAAATATATTTGAAAGAAATCTGCTTTATATCTCAATTTGTAATGTCAGACATACAATCCATACAAGTCTGTTCCGGGCTCGAACAAAACCGAAGGCACTTCTTACGAAGCCCTTGCAATCCGGGTATTCACAATCCCGATCGAATTTCCCATCACTTAGGAGATCTCTATACCAGGAGCTACCCAGTGCAGAGACAATCGATAGGTCATCCTATCGCTTTTGCAAATACTCGGTCTTCAACACCGATCTTCAATGCAATTCACAACGACGTATCACATATTCGGAATGGGTTATACGACCCCATGGTCCTTTCCCGGTTAACCCGAATAGTGAGCGCTTATTCAAAAATAAGTGTGGCATTCACATTCAAACAAATCACATCAAATACCCATTCAAAGGGAAATATTGATAGTCGGTTATTGAACTATCAATGGATATGCACAACATCACCAGTTTCCAAATAATTTTCCAAATTATTTATTTTCCAAAATATCTTCACTAGATATATAATTTCAATACTTCAAAAATAAATCAATATTTATTTTTAAACAAGTTCCACTTCCTTTTATAAATTCCATAGTGAATTTATATTTCACAATATACATGCATATATGATTTCAATTATTCATTTCAATTTATCTTCAAAAAGATAAATTCTCAAAATATTCACTTTATATTGGAAAACATTTCCATACTTATTTATTCATAAGTAGTTCACAGATTTTTATTTATTTTCAACACTTGGAAAATATTCAATATACTTAAATCGAGATTAAGTATATATTTCATTCTTTAAGGAAATTATTCTCTTAAACATATTTATTTGGGCCAAAACGAATGTTGCGTAAAACATCGTTACAACGTCCCAAAATCACTAGTATAGGGATTCGAAATTAAAATAGATATATAAATCCCAATACTATACAAAACATTTCCTTTCGGAAATCATTTACTATAACAACAGTGTTATAGTTCACTATTTCCTTTTATTTCTCGAAAACGTCTATTTCAACAATAGATGTTGAAATCTATGGTTTCGAATCTCAATGCATTTAAAACATCGTTAGATCGTTTTAATTCTGTTTAAAATATCACATTCAAAACAATTTCTTTAACATATTATTCACTATTCAAAAACGTGAATATACTACGTTAACACATTTCATCATTTTATACATTTCGTTTTAAAGGATTATTCACAGTTCAAAAACGTGAATATAGCTCCATTTATAAGTTATAACCATTTACTTATCAAAATAAGTCGTTGGCGAATTTATAAAACAACGTTTATAAATTTCCATTTCTATTTATTTTATAACTCCTTTTTATAAATCTCTTTTATTAATCTATTCGATTTATAACTCAATTATAAACCAAAAGTTCACATTATAAGTTAAATGCTTATAAAACGATTATTTTACCAAAATCGTTTCTTTGAACTTCATAATTATAAATCTTATAACTTATAAGATTCAATTATTCATCCAAATATATTCTTTAATAATTTCACAAAATTTATAAATCTTACTATTTATAAATTTCATTTATAACTTCACCATTTATAATTTTATAAATTCCATTTATTTACAAAATTCATTTTCACTTCATTCAAACACTTATAAAAACTCGTTTTATAATGTCAATATTTCAATTTATAAATATCCATTTATAAATCTCTTAATATAATTCAATTTATATTATTCTTTTAAAACGTCTTTAATCTCCTTTATTATTTCACCATTTTGATTCATAAAATAATTAAATTTTATAGATCCTATATTTTAACTTTTTTATAATAATTTCAAAAATCCAATTTAAACTATTTTATAAAATCATTAGCATCATATTCTCAAAAATTAGTTTTTAACTATATTTCTCAAAAATCATAATTTTTATAACTTTAAAAATTATAACGTTTATTTATTTAAAATGAATCAATTCCAAAAATATTTTATAAACGTATACTTTCAAAAATCACTTTGAAATCATTTTAAAATTCCAAATTTGGTCCAATGATGCTACACACCAAATAGTCAATCACGACTACAACGATATCATATATCGATATGATAATCCATCAAATATCAAAATATCTGAAATCAAATAAATACTGTTGAGGAATCCAGTTGGATCCCTCCAACCTGTTTTCCTGCATCCACAAACATTAGCACAATACCAATTTCGCTCCAGTACGAAATTATCGCGGTATATGGGATTTAAAATATTATCCGCTTAATAGACGGCGCAATAGGGTCTCATCCGCTAAACAAAAAATGCGGGAAATCAATAACTCCAATATATACATATGCCAATATATATATATTGCTATTATATATAATACCAATTTCACTGTTTATGAAATATTCGCGGTATATGTTTTTAATAAATAACATCCGCTTACTAACGGCGTATAATGTCTATTTTAACAATAAATAGATATCAATCAACATTCAAACATGATTCAAATATTTTAAATCTAACTATTTAAAATAAAATCGAAACTGATTCGATTGAGTGAGAAGTTCTCACCTTGATTTTATTTTTGTTTTAGCGATTTATTTCGAATAAAATTAAACGGACGTTTAATTTTACCCAAAATTCTCACTAACTCCAAACGACTCCTATCCAATTTCATCACGTAGTGCTCGTCCATACGATTCCAACGCAACTGGTTTCGCGCGTTTTCGACCTCGTATGAAAAAGGTATGATATTTACAAGTTAATACAATTTAAACTATAATTTAATTACAACTTTTAATTAATTTTTTTAAACCCACACTTATTCAGGCCGTTAGATCCAATCCCCTTCATCCCAGCCGTGCGCACCCTCCCCCTCTTCTCCTTCTATCTCACGCAACTACAGACAAGGCCGAACCCAACAACGTTACTAGGGTTAGAAAATTCGACCACTACGCTCGACGAAAACACGATCAACAAGTGCCATCTGGAAGCCCTCAACCTGCTCCACTTTCGCCTGAGATGCGGCCAAGCTCGGCCCTCTATTTCACCTTGAAAACCGTGCGCAACGCGTGGCCTTTGTGGCACGATTCCCATCAATCCGCTTCGTTAAATACGATCTTGACCGTTGAATAGCTAGTTCGTGTTGTGCTCTTCATCTTTCATATTGGGAGTTTCTTGAAATAACGCATGGATTAGAAGAAATTTGAGGGGAAAGTTGGGATGATTTCATCCATTCATGCTAAGGGAGGCGGCTGTAGAATAGAATTAGGGTTTAAGTGTTTTTATTTTTATTTTTTAGAAATTTAGGTCTATTTATAGAGAATTTTCGAGCACTATTCATCCCGGAAATTCCGAACTCCGATTTACGCGCCATAACCAGCGTTTCTAGGGTTTACCCCGCGTTCCGGACACAATGGAACAGGTTTCGAAAGCTAATTCGGACATCTGTGCGAGTTATGGCTATAAACGCTCAATTTGAATTAAACCGATTTAAACGATTTTCTAGGCGTTTTAATTTGTATCGGACAAACGGTAAATCCAATTGACACGAAATTTGAAACCATACAATAATATCACATTACGGATCCGATGAAACTGGTTTCGTCGAAATCCGAGACTTTTTGAAAAATGGCTATTTTAACTCGCCAAATTAAAATTAAAAACAATTCGATGCGTTTCGAGCTGCCACGATCAAACGATAGCTCCGATTGACACGAAATTTGAAATCTGGTAATAACTAACTATTGCGGATCCAATGGAATTGGTTTCGTTCAATTCTGAGACTGTTCAAAAATTGACTATTTTCACTAGTCGATTTTAATATTAAAATATTCAATTTTCACAATTTAACTTTTAATTCGATTTTAAAAGTTCTAAAATATCATTCTAACTTCAATATGATAAAATAAAATTTTACAAATAATTTTCAATCATATTTAACTCTATTTTCAATTATTTCCATAATTTAACATATTAAATTATCGATTTAATTATTCAATTAAATCCAATAAATCGAAATAAAATTTATTTGACTTATAAATTCACCTATTAATATTTAAAATTAATTAAATATTCAAATTTTAATAAATTAAAATTCTGGGTCGTTACAAATCTTCCCCCCTTAAAAGAATTTCGTCCTCGAAATTAACAAGTAAGAAAGAGTTACAGAATCTATTAACTTTCCAAAATTCATAGTTAAACTTCTTACAATAACTTACTAAGTTTTCAAATCATACTTAGTTATCTTTTCAAAAACAACTACTATTGTTTAACTTTCAATTCCAAAATCAAAGTTATAGTTTTCAAAATTTTCCAAATTTTCCCAAATTTTTCTAACGCCTTAAATTTTCGAAAAAATTCGCCATAGTCTCCTTTGCGCGGCTCGATCCGAAAAAAAAATGACAGTATATATATCACAAATATACATCTCATCAAGTAATGAGGCATCCCGAAGGGAAAAAAATGTAAAAGTACGATATTTAATCCGAGATATGTACCTTATATTTTATTAGCAAGCGTATACGGCTAATATAGCGCGAAAGCGAGCTCCAAATGCGAAGCAAACGCGATCCGCACCTACTAATCACTCAACAAACAACATGAGAACATGCATATAGATAATAGTATCAATATACAACATATAGCAACATAATAACTATATATGTCAACATAGCATATGCAATAAAAGCAATATATTCAACCATCAACCAATTATCATCCAACAAATTCATAACCAATATATATTCATTCATATTCTCATTAATATTCAATGAATTAGGTTTTCCATTTAAATCACATTTGATTTGTTTACATTGGATTTTATCAATATTCATCGTCAATTAGTTTATATTCACTAATTCATATTCAAGTTGGTTCACTTCCAAATCAAATTCAATTCTATTCAAGTTTCACTTAACTTCCAATCGAATTCCAATTACTTTAACTTTCAATTTCATTAATACTTAATGAATTATATAAAATCAATCAACTAACAACCATATAACAGCCAATGTATGTTAATTACAACCAAATTCCTTTGCTTCACTTACATTCATTTTGGTTTAACTAAATTGATTTTCATTCAATTATTCAAATTCCAATAACATTAGATTTTAATGAATTAACACTTATTCATTATTCCATATCAACTAAATTCACATTCAATTGATTCATTTAATCCATTAATTCAATTCAATTACAAAAGTTGAATTTCATTTATATAACTCAAGTTTACATTTATCACTTAACTTTATTAATTTACTTTGATACTAATATCAACTTCATTCAACATCACTTAAGTTACACTCCATTTTACTTTAAATTCATTTTTATTTCAACTCATATTTATAAATATATTCATATAGTTTCACTTCTCATATATATAAGTTTATTTCACAATTGTAAATTACTTTAATTATAATTCAATTCTTATAATTCTTTACTTATACAATTTTTCTTTTATTTAGATTATTCAAACAACTAAACAATCAACTTATATACACTTTAATAATTCTGAAAAATTATTCCTTTGTATACAAAATATACTCAAGGTAAAATTATTTCATTTACCCAATTTTAAAACAATATTGTGCCGAATTGTTCTATTCAAATGTTTATAAACCCCTTCGGCATAGTTGTACAGACCGTGCTGACGAAGGTTCATATACCACTCAACAAACCAATCATCACAATATAAAACAATTTTATATATTCACTAACAAATGCGCTCTCATAGCTATTATTACACTCAAACTCATTCTAGAGTACTACTGACTCTATCTCTAATGAGTAATACCCAACAGAACCATGGTTGTCGCTTAACCATATGCTTTGATACCACATTGTCAAGACCCGATTCTTCGTCTTCCGAAAATTCAACATCGATACTCACTTTATCGACTGCCGAGAAATCGAACGACGGAAAACCGAATACTGAGGGTTTTAAGAAAAGAAAAGAGAAATAAGAAGAGATAAGAAGATAGAAAATAGAGAGAAAAGGAAATAAGAGAATAGAACAGAAAGAAAAATAGAACAAAATAGAACGGAACAGAAAACAACAGAACAACATCAGAATCTCACAATTCGCAGCGGAACAACATATAATAATAAATGAATAATCTTTAAACAAGAACTATATCAGTTATTACATTTTATACATTACATTTCATTACATCATATCATCAGAGTGTACAACATCAACAACATACAGTGCAGCGGAAAAAGAAAATACTATATAGTAGTAATACGCCATGTCATCCAGCTTGCCTCCAGCAACTCCAGAATATCCAGAAATATCCTGATAAACCTAACTCTTGACTGCCCGTGTGGAAATTGGTGGGCACCCAGAGTTTAGGAAGGAAAACAATAAACTCCAAGTCAGTCATGTGACTGGTGTGAGAACTCAAAACAGTTTATTTATCTTTAAAATCAAAATAGAGGAATATTTTTAAGTCAATTCGCAATGCTTTTAAAAATGAGACTACCATAAGGCCTCCTGCCACACACACAATGCAAACGCAGACTTGGAGGAGATTTCTCCTTATGATAGTCAAAGATGCTTGATACGCATTAAAATCAAATCAATTTTGATATTATTATTAGTGCATAGTGTAGGAAAAATTCATTTCGAAAGTAGAATATAAATCTTAGCCAGCATAGGTACCATTATATTATGCCTACTATAGCTACCTCCTGAGGAAGTAGGTTCTACAACTAAAACCGTACAAGTCATGTATTGTTTCTTTGGATTTCCAACGAATGATCAGGCCAAGGAACTTCCCATTGCCACATGAGAATGCCTCTGGATGGACATCCCCGAGAACCAAACCGGATCTCTACCAACACAAGGCCGGGTTACCCCTAACTGAGTAACAACTGACCAAATATGCCATCCCCCGGTCCTTTGGGACCTTTTCAACCGAGCGCTCGTAATCAATTCACACAATCATAACAAAGTGTTTTCAACATGAGTAAGTATCTGGGCTCCATACCATGATACCACCCTTTTCCAGAAGGAAATGCACACATCCTAAAGGGCGCTACCCCTCATAACCTTGTCGCATCTTTCCTGTTTTGACCATTCACGGGGTGTGAGGCTCGACGAAGTCACGTCCACAAAAACATACTTTATACAAAAGCCATGCTTTGGGTCAACAAATGATCATAGAAATGATCACCAGGATAGACGATCAAATAAACGATCCTATCACAAATAATCAACACAATGATCATTTCACAGCAACACTCAGCATGTCACATTACCAAATTGGGAATATATCGCTGATAACATTCAACTACATAACCTCTGAGCACGTACGTCTCAGAGAAGGGTGTTAAGCTAAAAGAATAAATTCTCCGCCACCAACAGAAATATATTTGAAAGAAATCTGCTTTATATCTCAATTTGTAATGTCAGACATACAATCCATACAAGTCTGTTCCGGGCTCGAACAAAACCGAAGGCACTTCTTACGAAGCCCTTGCAATCCGGGTATTCACAATCCCGATCGAATTTCCCATCACTTAGGAGATCTCTATACCAGGAGCTACCCAGTGCAGAGACAATCGATAGGTCATCCTATCGCTTTTGCAAATACTCGGTCTTCAACACCGATCTTCAATGCAATTCACAACGACGTATCACGTATTCGGAATGGGTTATACGACCCCATGGTCCTTTCCCGGTTAACCCGAATAGTGAGCGCTTATTCAAAAATAAGTGTGGCATTCACATTCAAACAAATCACATCAAATACCCATTCAAAGGGAAATATTAATAGTCGGTTATTGAACTATCAATGGATATGCACAACATCACCAGTTTCCAAATAATTTTCCAAATTATTTATTTTCCAAAATATCTTCACTAGATATATAATTTCAATATTTCAAAAATAAATCAATATTTATTTTTAAACAAGTTCCACTTCCTTTTATAAATTCCATAGTGAATTTATATTTCACAATATCCATGCATATATGATTTCAATTATTCATTTCAATTTATCTTCAAAAATATAAATTCTCAAAATATTCACTTTATATTGGAAAACATTTCCATACTTATTTATTCATAAGTAGTTCACAGATTTTTATTTATTTTCAACACTTGGAAAATATTCAATATACTTAAATCGAGATTAAGTATATATTTCATTCTTTAAGGAAATCATTCTCTTAAACATATTTATTTGGGCCAAAACGAATGTTGCGTAAAACATCGTTACAACGTCCCAAAATCACTAGTATAGGGATTCGAAATTAAAATAGATATATAAATCCCAATACTATACAAAACATTTCCTTTCGGAAATCATTTACTATAACAACAGTGTTATAGTCCACTATTTCCTTTTATTTCTCGAAAACGTCTATTTCAACAATAGATGTTGAAATCTATGGTTTCGAATCTCAATGCATTTAAAACATCGTTAGATCGTTTTAATTCTGTTTAAAATATCACATTCAAAACAATTTCTTTAACATATTATTCACTATTCAAAAACGTGAATATACTACGTTAACACATTTCATCATTTTATACATTTCGTTTTAAAGGATTATTCACAGTTCAAAAACGTGAATATAGCTCCATTTATAAGTTATAACCATTTACTTATCAAAATAAGTCGTTGGCGAATTTATAAAACAACGTTTATAAATTTCCATTTCTATTTATTTTATAACTCCTTTTTATAAATCTCTTTTATTAATCTATTCGATTTATAACTCAATTATAAACCAAAAGTTCACATTATAAGTTAAATGCTTATAAAACGATTATTTTACCAAAATCGTTTCTTTGAACTTCATAATTATAAATCTTATAACTTATAAGATTCAATTATTCATCCAAATATATTCTTTAATAATTTCACAAAATTTATAAATCTTACTATTTATAAATTTCATTTATAACTTCACCATTTATAATTTTATAAATTCCATTTATTTACAAAATTCATTTTCACTTCATTCAAACACTTATAAAAACTCGTTTTATAATGTCAATATTTCAATTTATAAATATCCATTTATAAATCTCTTAATATAATTCAATTTATATTATTCTTTTAAAACGTCTTTAATCTCCTTTATTATTTCACTATTTTGATTCATAAAATAATTAAATTTTATAGATCCTATATTTTAACTTTTTTATAATAATTTCAAAAATCCAATTTAAACTATTTTATAAAATCATTAGCATCATATTCTCAAAAATTAGTTTTTAACTATATTTCTCAAAAATCATAATTTTTATAACTTTAAAAATTATAACGTTTATTTATTTAAAATGAATCAATTCCAAAAATATTTTATAAACGTATACTTTCAAAAATCACTTTGAAATCATTTTAAAATTCCAAATTTGGTCCAATGATGCTACACACCAAATAGTCAATCACGACTACAACGATATCATATATCGATATGATAATCCATCAAATATCAAAATATCTGAAATCAAATAAATACTGTTGAGGAATCCAGTTGGATCCCTCCAACCTGTTTTCCTGCATCCACAAACATTAGCACAATACCAATTTCGCTCCAGTACGAAATTATCGCGGTATATGGGATTTAAAATATTATCCGCTTAATAGACGGCGCAATAGGGTCTCATCCGCTAAACAAAAAATGCGGGAAATCAATAACTCCAATATATACATATGCCAATATATATATATTGCTATTATATATAATACCAATTTCACTGTTTATGAAATATTCGCGGTATATGTTTTTAATAAATAACATCCGCTTACTAACGGCGTATAATGTCTATTTTAACAATAAATAGATATCAATCAACATTCAAACATGCATTCAAATATTTTAAATCTAACTATTTAAAATAAAATCGAAACTGATTCGATTGAGTGAGAAGTTCTCACCTTGATTTTATTTTCGTTTTAGCGATTTATTTCGAATAAAATTAAACGGACGTTTAATTTTACCCAAAATTCTCACTAACTCCAAACGACTCCTATCCAATTTCATCGCGTAGTGCTCGTCCATACGATTCCAACGCAACTGGTTTCGCGCGTTTTCGACCTCGTATGAAAAAGATATGATATTTACAAGTTAATACAATTTAAACTATAATTTAATTACAACTTTTAATTAATTTTTTTAAACCCACACTTATTCAGGCCGTTAGATCCAATCCCCTTCATCCCAGCCATGCGCACCCTCCCCCTCTTCTCCTTCTATCTCACGCAACTACAGACAAGGCCGAACCCAACAACGTTACTAGGGTTAGAAAATTCGACCACTACGCTCGACGAAAACACGATCAGCAAGTGCCATCTGGAAGCCCTCAACCTGCTCCACTTTCGCCTGAGATGCGGCCAAGCTCGGCCCTCTATTTCACCTTGAAAACCGTGCGCAACGCGTGGCCTTTGTGGCACGATTCCCATCAATCCGCTTCGTTAAATACGATCTTGACCGTTGAATAGCTAGTTCGTATTGTGCTCTTCATCTTTCATGTTGGGAGTTTCTTGAAATAACGCATGGATTAGAAGAAATTTGAGGGGAAAGTTGGGATGATTTCGGCCATTCATGCTAAGGGAGGCGGCTGTAGAATAGAATTAGGGTTTAAGTGTTTTTATTTTTATTTTTTAGAAATTTAGGTCTATTTATAGAGAATTTTCGAACACTATTCATCCCGGAAATTCCGAACTCCGATTTACGCGCCGTAACCAGCGTTTCTAGGGTTTACCCCGCGTTCCGGACACAATGGAACAGGTTTCGAAAGCTAATTCGGACATCTGTGCGAGTTATAGCTATAAACGCTCAATTTGAATTAAACTGATTTAAACGATTTTCTAGGCGTTTTAATCTGTATCGGACAAACGGTAAATCCAATTGACACAAAATTTGAAACCATACAATAATATCACATTACGGATCCGATGAAACTGGTTTCGTCAAAATCCGAGACTTTTTGAAAAATGGCTATTTTAACTCGCCAAATTAAAATTAAAAACAATTCGATGTGTTTCGAGCTGCCACGATCAAACGATATCTCCGATTGACACGAAATTTGAAATCCGGTAATAACTAATTATTATGGATCCAATGGAATTGGTTTCGTTCAATTCTGAGACTGTTCAAAAATTGACTATTTTCACTAGTCGATTTTAATATTAAAATATTCAATTTTCACAATTTAACTTTTAATTCGATTTTAAAAGTTCTAAAATATCATTCTAACTTTAATATGATAAAATAAAATTTTAAAAATCATTTTCAATCATATTTAACTCGATTTTCAATTATTTCCATAATTTAACATATTAAATTATCGATTTAATTATTCAATTAAATCCAATAAATCGAAATAAAATTTATTTGACTTATAAATTCACCTATTAATATTTAAAATTAATTAAATATTCAAACTTTAATAAATTAAAATTCTGGGTCGTTACATATATATTTTGATAACTCAGTGTACCGAAATATATTCAAGTAAATCATAGCAATCAATATTCTAATATAATTCATCATAGAATATCAAATAGTCACAACTGAGAATATTAAATAATTTAAATAAATGTTGAGGAATCCAGTTGGATCCCTCCAACTGTTTTCCCCGCATCCACAGATGTTAGCAAAACATAAAATACCAATTCCACTTCGAGGTGGAATATCGCAGTATATGGGATTAATATAATATCATTCACTATTATGCGGCGCATAGGGTCTCATCCTCTTTAAAATGCGGGAAATCAATCATTCCAAGATATATCATATACTATAATATAGCACATCAAATCAATTCAACCATTCAACCATTTATTTAAATTTAAATTAAACCAGATGTATGAGACTAACTCACCTTTGGTTTGTTTGCAGTCCACTTCCATTTCGGTTTGTTTCTTTACAATTTTGACCATGAATAAACATTTATACAGTTTATTAATATTTGAGTAAACTAAACAATTTATTACCACTTAGTTAACTAATATTTAATTTAAACAAATTTCCTTTAAACCATTTAGTAACTGAAATATTTAAATATGTTAATAAAACAAGTTAATAACTAAATCCATTGTTTAAAAATAAACTAGCAACTTTAAAATAGGTATATGTATATTAATTTATTGTTCTGAAACTATATATACTTTAAAAATTTAATTATACAAAGATCAAAATCTGATTTTCTATAAATTCTTCAATCATTTAAAATTCATATATTTTATTATTAGTTTTCCAAACCCTATCTAAAAATAAATAAGTTTTCTGTTTATTGTTATTATACCTACTCATCTGTCTTTCAATTAAAAACCCTATTCAAATCAACAACAGGTTGATCTATATATTTTATCTACTTTCTAAACTATATACATATATTTCAATTGAAAAACAAATTTATATTTCGGCTTACCTCACTGTCTGATCGAAGCGAAACCCTAGCCTCTCGACCGATGCTCGCTCGTGTCTACCCTCATCATCAAACCGTCACTCCTCAACATATCGTGCTCTCGTTGCTGCTGCGCACTCAACCTACCTTATTTCGACATCGATGCTTCTCTCGCATCCTTGCCATCTACTGCCTCGACGTCGCCAAGTCAAAGCCAGTCGCGAAGCCCAAATCGCGACTTCGATTGCAGTGCCGACCATGAGACCATCACGCTACTCAACTCTAAACCCTAGGTCGCAGCAACTCGCAATCACCCAAAACACTCACGACCTCCTTCAAAGCCGAAGCTCGAACTCAATTTCGTTGAGGACGTGATTATTTTAATCTATGATTTTCGAACGAACTACGTTCGAATCTGAGTTCCGCCATTTTTCGATTGAATTGGGAAAGGAAAAAGTGAAGGACGAAACTCATTTCTCTCTGATTTTTTTATATAAATAATTGATTTCGATTCGAGAGAGAGGGGTTGGAGCCGTGAATTTGAGTTTGAGATGAGGATGAGGTGAAGTATCTGGAGATATAAATTTAAAAGCTTTAGAGAGAAGATAACACATTGCACAGAAGAGTGAAAATGGGAACACGTGTTAAATTTTGCCATTTTATGAGAATATAATATTAAATCTCCATAAAATTTCAGCGAGTTTATATATCATATGCTCACACAACTTCTCCGATCACTACGAAAATTGAAATCCGATGATATTATAATATTACGGATCCAATGGAGCTGGTTTCGTCGAATTGCGAGACTGTGCCTCGGAAAGATATTTTTAAATATCAAGTTAAACGATATATTTTCAAAACTGAACAAAACACTACCGAATTAAATTTTAACACTTTTACTATTTTCAGTATTATCAATATAAAATTTACAAGCCTTCAAATTATTTTTAACAGGCTTAAAACTCTAGATTCAACATTTTACCCAACTTCAAATTATTTAATTCAATAGTTTAATTATCAAATAAATAGTGATATTTGAATTCAAGTTAAAAATTAACTTTTAAATATTTAAAACCAATTAAATATTCCGATTTTAAATGCTCAAAAATTCCGGGTCGTCGCAGCATTCCCTTTTCATTTAAATCTTGAAATCAAATTAAAAAAAAGAGGGGGACGAATGCCGCGCGCACATGCGCGATGGGGAAGTTGGGCGCAAATTCGTCGAAGAAGGGGGGATCGCTACTCAGGCGAGCGATGTGAAGGGAAGAGTCGCAATAGATGGGAGGCCATGTTCCGGGCGATGCGACCTAATGTCGCCATTGGATTGTGGTCGTGTGGGGCATGTGAGGCGTCGACGAGGCACGGCGTCGCGACAGGGTGGAGGCGACAGGCATCAGCGCGCGAGGAGAATTCATTCACAATGGACGATGAGGCACCGCGTCTTGCTGATTGTCGCGATGGTGCGATCAGTCGAGGTTCTGTGTGTAGGTGGGAGGCGTACGATGGTTTGTTTTGGGGTTCGCGTGGGTTTCGTGTTCGATTGAGGCGAGAAGAATTCGCAAGCGTTTTGGCAGTAAGGTATCATTGTTTCCTTTTTTAATTAAGTTGTACAAAAAAATATAGAAAGAAAAAATTAAGATTTTACAGAAAGAAATATAAATATATACATGCAGTAAGGTATATTACAGTAAGGTATTTATTTAGTTTTTGAATTGATAAATATATGTGTGTATATATTTTTAAAAGGGAAATTTATCAGTTAAATTTAACAGTTAGTTTTTAAACCATAAAATTATAGTGCTTAAATTATTTGGTTAACTTATTTAATTTTATTTTTTTTGGGAACTAGGGAAACCTGTTCAATCACTACCGACCAGCGATTCCTGAACAGTAAACTTAAGGAATAGCTGGAAGGCCCGCCACAACCAATTATTCCGGGCAGCCAGACCTTTCGGTTGGCTTGGAGCAGGAGGCGCGAAAATGAACCGAATACCGTCCAAGTGAAAAGTCATTTCTCCTTCCACACAAGGTGGGACTCGAACCCCAAACCTCCCACTTGGGAGCCGCATCATCCCACCACCGCACCAAGCCCGCGGACTCCCTACCTATTTAATTATTTTTAGTTACTAAAGGATATTTTTAAAAGGAAAAATTTGTTTAAACTAGATTTTTAGTTGATTAATTTATTTAAAAGGAAATTTAGTTTTAATTTTAATTTTTTTTTAAAATAAATTATTAAAAGGAATTGATTTAAAATAAAAAGTATAGTTTAAAATAAAATCACTGGTTAATTAAATTTGTTAAAAGAAAATAAATTATTCAATTTATTCGGATATTAATAAAATTGTATAAATATTTATACAAGGTCTAGAAGTTGTGAAAATAAGCTGGATTGGGAATGGATGGCAAAACAAAATCTAAGGTGAGATCTTCTCACTCAATCAGATTTTTCTGATTTAATTTTAAATAGTTAAATTTAAAAATTTTGATTGTGTGCTTGGATGATAAATTAGTATCAGTTATATTGAATTAGACCCTATGCGCCGCATAATAGCGGATGATATTATATTAAACCCATATACCGCGATGTTCCACCTCGAAGTGGAATTGGTATTATATATGTATTTAGAGTGATTGATTTCCCACATTATATAGCAGATGAGACCCTATGCACCGCATAATAGTGGATGATATTTTATAAATCCTATATACTGCAATATTCCACCACGAAGTGGAATTGGTATTTAATTTTTACGCTAACGTCTATGGATGTAGGGAAACGGGTTGGAGGGAACCCACTGGATTCCTCAAATATTTGAATTTGTTTCAATATTATGTGTTGATTATTTATAATCTGTGTGTGATTATATTTGTGATTGAAATCGTTGAAGGCTATAGTTTAGCCGAATATATTTTTGGTATCGTAGGATACCAGAAATAAATAAATTTGATTTTTGAAATTCGAATAGAAAATCTATATTAAATTAAATTTTGAAAATTGGGTGAATTTGAAAGAAGAGATTTAAAAGGATAAAGATTGACTTTTGTAATCCTATTAATAAAATTCCAAATTATGGGAAAAGGCTTAATAAATGGATTTCGGGTAATATTAATCAAAGGTTAGAGATTTTATTTAAAATATGGATTTTAAATAGTTTGGAAGAAATAAAGGAATTTATTTTAAAAGAGAATCAATTTGGAAATCAATTTGGAATTTGATTCAGGGTTTGAAAATAAATCTTTGGAAAACCGATTTGAAATTGATTTGGTGTTTAAAAATAAATTTTGGGAAATCAATTCTGAAATCGATTTGGTGTTTGAAACAAATTTTGAAAAATCAATTTGGGATTTGATTTGGTGTTTGAAATAAATTTGGAAATTAGTTTGGAATTTGATTCGATGTTTGAAGTGAATATTTGGGAATCGATTTGAAAATCATATATCAGTGGATATTGGAAAATCTAAATTCACAATGGACATTTAAAAAGGAAAGGGAAATTTGTTTTAAAAATAAATATTGATTTATTTTTAAAGTGTGGAAAGAAATTTGCGGATTTGGAATGTGAACTGAAATAAATCAAGAAAGATTTATTAATTGATTTAAAGGGGCCATTTTGAAATGGAAAGAGAATTCTTCCCTGAAAAACCAAGTATATTTTCAAAATAGCTTTTAAAGTATAAATTAAAAGTTCTAGAAATTGATTTGAAAAAAATATTGTTCGAGAAATTATTTTTGGGAATTGTTTTTAAATCTTTAAAGTAAAGATTTATTTAGTTAATTATAGAAATGATTATTTTAAATATTAAATTGATATTTGATATAGAAGTTGGTTATTTTAATAACTATACTCTATCTACTAATTTTATTTTAAAATTAGTTTTAGACTTAAAGTTTATAGGTGATATTAGCATAATATTTTCATAACTAATTATTAAGTAAATGTTTAAAATAGTTTTACTTTAAAATGTTTCCAAGTATATTTTAGATAAGTGAATTAAATTATTTTAAAGTATTTGAACTCGGCAAATTTTCAGTGGAATTAAATAAATATTTGGAAATTTATTCCATGTGAGGAAAGTGATTTGAAATTTTTTTTCAAAAAGATTGAAAAGTGATTTGAAATTTGTTTTCAAATGGTTGAAGTGTTAAAATTATATCTTGCAAAGATATTTTAAAAATAAATAATTGGGGGAAAATTATTTAAAATATGGTGATTGTTGTGAATTTTGATTGATAGTTAAATAACCGACTATCAATATTGGCCTTTAAATGGTATTTGAATTTCGATGCGACCGGGGTCGGATTCCAAATGGATATTCGAAAACCACATCGAACCTTTGTGATTGTGATGGATATTCTGTTTAAAAGATCAAAGTGGAAATTTATTGTGATCTGTTTGAAATTTGAATGAGCGCTTATTTTAAAAGTCGTATCATTATTCAGAATGTGTTTTATGACACAGAGTCCTCTTTCGGCTAATTCGAATAATGAGCGCTTAAATGGGATTGCATTTGAAGATGGCGTTGAAGACCGGGTATTTTCGAAAGCGAAAGGATTACCTGTCGAATGTCACTACACCGGGTTGCTCCGGTATAGAGATTTTATCACCCTTTGTGATGGAAATTCCGGACGTGATTAGTGAATATCCAGATTTGCAAGGGCTTCTTTGAAGTGTCTTCGGTTCCGTTCATTCCCAGAACGGACTTGTATGGATGTGTGTATAACGTTACACTTTGGGATGTAAAGATGGTTTCTATCAAATGCATTTCTGTTGGTGGCGGAGACTTTATTCTCTTAGCTTATCACCCTTCTCTAAGACGTACGAGCTCAGAGGTTATGTAGTTGATGGTTACTAGTGATACATTCCCAATTTGGTAATGTGGCATACGAAGTGCTGCTGATCATTTGTTGATCGAAGCATGACTTTATGAAAAGTGTAGCTTTGTGGACGAGACTTCGTCGGACCTCACACCCCGGAAATGGTCAAAACAGGAAGGGTGCGGCAAAGTTATTTGGGGGTAGCGCCCCTTGAGGGTATGTCATTTCCTTCTGGAAAAGGGTTGTATCATGTTATGGAGCCCAGATATTTAACCTATGCGGTTGCTGTAAATTTATTATGCTTTGTGGTTGTTTCTTTGTGGTTGAGGATCCTCGGATAAAGGTTGCGAGCGACCGGGGGATGACATACTCGTGTAGTAGTTATCTAGTTACAGAGGTAACCCGGCCTTGTGTTAGCAGAGAGCTGGTTAAGTTCTCGGGGCGTCCCTCCAGAGGCGTACCCATGTGGCATAGGAAGTTCCTTAGCCTGACCATTTGTTGGAAATCCAATCTCCAATACGCGCCTTGTATGGTTTTAGTTGTAGAACCTGCCATATAATATGGTAGCTATAGTAGGCATACTATAATGGTACGTATGCTGGCTAAGATTAATATTATACTTGCAAATGTTTTCCACTATGCACTAAAGATAATATTAAAAAGAATTTTGTGTATCAAGCATGTTTGTATCATAAGGAGAAATCTCCTCCAATTGTGCGCTTGCATTGTGTGTGTGCGGGGAGGCCTTATGCTAGTTTCATTTTCCAAAAGCATAGCGGATTTCTTTTCTTTTCTTTGCGAAAATAATTGTTTTTAAGATCTCACACCAGTCCCATGACTGACGTGGAGTTTATTGTTCCCTTTCTAAACTCTAAGTCCCCACTATTTTCCACACGGGCAGCCTAGAGTCAGGTTATCAGTTATTCTGGAGCAAAGTCAGAAAAAGAGTTGCTGTGGAGATCTAGAGGTAAGCTGGATGGCGAAACATATCATTATACTATGTATTATCCGCTGCGTTGGGATTGTTGTAAGTTCATTTTTAATATGGATTAGTTGTTGTAAATGCCTAATGTTGAATGGTGTCGTTATAAACTCTGATAATGTGATGTATAAACTGATATAGTGTTTTTGTTTTTAAAACATATTCATTTATCTATTATATTGGTTCCACTGCGAAATGTGCGATTCTGTTATTATTTTCTGTTTCTTCTTCTATCTTCTTCTTCTTTAACCCTAACGGTTCGGTTTTCCGGCATTCGACTGTGCAGCATTTGATATAGAGGACATATTGATGTCGACTTTCGGAAGTTGAAAATCGGGTCATTAAAATGTGGTATCAGAATGTAACGACCCAGAATTTTGAACATTTTGAAATTGAAAATGTTTAATTGATTTTAATTTTTTGAAAGTTATTTTAACTTGAATTTCAATTATAACTATGAATTTGACAATTAAATTATTGAATTTAATATTCCGAAGTTGGGTAAAAATTTGAATCTTCAGTTTTAAGCCGACTAAAAAATATTTTAACGGCTTAGAAAATTTATATTGATGATACTGAAGATGATGGAAGCTTCAGAATTGAATTTGAAAGTAATTTGTTCAGTTTTGAATTTATATCGTTTAAATCGGTATTTAAAAATAGCCTTCCGAGGCACAGTCTCGGAATTCGACGAAACTAGTTCCATTGGATTTGTAATATTATATTATTATCGGATATCAATTTTCGTAATATTTGGAGTGATCGTTTGGCCATACGATAAGCAAACATGCTGAAATTTAAATTGAAAATTCAATGTTTTAACTGGTCCGAAAAGCTATCGATCGAATTTGGACTCAAAAACTTTTTCCATTGTGTTCGGAATAGGGGTTTAACATTTTAAACGCCTAGCGGCACATCTCGATTGGAGATCGAGATTTTGAATTGCGAAAACTAAGACGATTTAAATTTGAATTTGAATTTAAAAATAAAAATAATATAATCCCATTACCGTAGCAACGAACACGTTGCTTCCATCTTCAACACTTGGCAAAATGGTAAGACATGCGTTTGAGAAAGGAAAAAAAATATAAAATTTATACGTTCAAAACAAAAGAAATTAAAAAAAAAATCAATACAATAGCCGAAAATCGTTTCTCATTTCTCCCACTTATCTTCCAGGTTCAAAATCATATGGCCGCATTCCCTTTTCATTAAAATCTCGAAATCAAAATAAAAAAAAGGGAGGCGAATGCCACGCTCACATGCGCGAAGGGGAAGTTGGGCGCAGCTTTGTCGAAGAAGGGGGGATCGCTACTCAGGCGAGCGATGTGAAGGGAAGAGTCGCAATTGAAGGGAGGCCATGTTCCAAGCGACGCGACCTAATGTCACAATTGGATTATGGTCGCGTGGGGCATGTGAGGCGTCGACGAGGCACGCTGTCGCGACAGGGCGGAGGCGACAGGCATCGGCGCATGAGGCGAATTCGTTCGCGGTGGACGATTAGGCGTCGCGTCTTGCTGATTGTCGCGACGGTGCGAGCAGTCAAAGTTCTGTGCGTAGGTGGGAGGCGTACGATGGTTCGTTTTGGGGTTCGCGTGAGTTTCGTGTTCGATTGAGGCGAGAAGAAGTCGCAAGCGTTTTGGCAGTAAGGTATCATTGTTTCCTTTTTTAATTAAGTTGTATAAAAAAAATATAGAATGAAAAAATTAAGATTTTACAGAAAGAAATATAAATGTATACATGCAGTAAGGTATTTATTTAATTTTGAATTGATAAATATATGTGTATATATATATTTTTAAAAGGGAAATTTATCAGTTAAATTTAATATTTAGCTTTTAAATAATAAAATTATAGTGGTTAAATTATTTGGTTAACCTATTTAATTATTTTTAGTTACTAAAGGATATTTTTAAAAGGAAAAATTTGTTTAAACTAGATTTTTAGTCGATAAATTTATTTAAAAGAAAATTTAGTTTTAATTTTAAATTTTTGTTAAATAAATTATTAAAAGGAATTGATTTAAAATAAAAAAGTATAGTTTAAAATAAAATCACCGGCTTATGTGTGCGGCGTGGTCTTACGAGATACCTTTATTTTGAAAGGTTTTATGACATTAAAAATCCATATGATTTGTGTTTCTCATTCTGGTTTACCAAACTGATCCAGTCATTATTTTCTTATACTGCTCGAGTCAGCCCGAGCATATTTCCAGGTTTAGTTATGGATGTTTGGACCTTCAGGAGAGGAGTTGGATTCCTCTAAGACGTATCCATGTATCTTTTATTTTTGTTGCATTTATTGTTTTGTATTTATCAGCATTTGTAAGAACAAGTTTTTTAATTGTCCAAGCTGATGATATATTAGTTTACTCTGATTGATGTATGTATATTATATTTTTCTTTTGTAAAGATCATGTGTATATTATATATTACTCATCACAATGCAAAATTCTATTTTTTTTGTTTTCTTTCTTTCACCCTAGCAACCTGTCGTTTTAGCACTCAAACGCTCGACACCTGAATACCGTGGATGTATTAGCGCTGACTTTTGAGAGTTGAAAAGGCCGGTCGTTACACGTAGTATCAAAGCTTAGGTTGAGCAAACACCTATGTGTTGGTGGGGTAGACTCATTAGAGATAAGGCTAGTAACACCCTAAAATATGTTTGAGTGTGTGTGTGTAAGAACGTATCAATTAGTTCTACACAAATGTTTTATATTGTATTGGTTGATCTGTTGAGTAGTTTATAAATTTTAATCGATATGGAAGGAACAACTGTATTGATTTTGGTTTCTAAACACTTAATTAGGCAAACCGACATGGTGTTGTTTTTGAAATTAGTAAATGAAATAATTTTACCTAGATTTTATATCCTATATGAAAAGAATAATTTTCAAAAATCGATATAGTTATTTATGATGTGTTTGTTCGTTAAGAAATGATAATATTCAATTATTATCATTTGTTGTTTGATTAGCTATGCTCGGCCTGTTTATGATCATTTATGTGTACAACATATTAGATCTAAATCTGATGTGAGAAACTCAAGAAATATATGTACAACATATAACAATACCTTTGAGACCAAATAGAATGTCGTAATGGTTCTCCCCTCAAAAGAACTGCCCATCTAATAAGTACATAAGGTGATATAATAGATAATGTCAAGGGTGGAGAATATAAATCAAAAAATAGTTGTAATGCTTACTTTGATCACACCATAACATATTGAGCATATAATCAAAACTGCTAAGGTATGTTCGCATAAAGAATTTTCCATGGAGATCCCTTGGGTCAAACCGAAATCCAGTCTCCTACACAAGGATTAGAAACTAACTTCGAGTGTGGTATCTCTCTAGACAGAATATACCATAAGCTAAATATAGTCGGTCCACATCTTAAACACGTGATCTTAAACATCATTACCTCCCGTGCGTAACATCGATAAGCATACTCTAGATATGGGATGATAATATCCTATCGTGGGTTAGCAAATCCCCAAGCTATGCTCCTACTTTATTTTCTATCATTTTCGATGTCGAGGTTATATTTGGCATCTTTTACATGAGTCTTCATCACTCAAATAGAACACGAATCCCTAAAGGGATTCCTACATCTTGAACAAACTTGAAACTACACATGGATTCTAGCATCTCGAACTGATTCACTTCCAAGAGATAGAATACGTATCACAATCTTAAAGTGGTTTTCGATAAGTAAAATACTTACCAATCCTGGTCTCTTCAAGGATGATCGATGAATTTGGTCATATTCAATAATACCGAGAACGATCGCATGTGGAAACTCTCATACACTCATCATGTTTTGAACTTTTAGTGCTAAGTATATGACTAAATACTTTCCATAAACGAGTAAACACACAAAGCACGATCAAATCACACAAAGCACTATCAAGTCACATAAGCTACTTCCAATACCCTTTTAGTTAATCTTTTACTAATTAAAACCTCTTTTATTAGTAAATCTTCTTTTATCTAATAAAATTTCATTAATCAACCCCTACTATTCATTTGTACTCTTTCAGTACTTAAAAAAGTATTCATATACTAATCTCAAATGGCATAAGTATATTCACCAATTATTAACTAGATTTCTTACTTTAAACCTTTATATTTTCTATCCCTTTTCAAAAGATTTTCATACTTATAATTTCCTTCAAAATATCCATTTTAAGGATCTAATTACTTTCACAAATTCATTCAAAAGGTTTAAGACTGATGTTACTTAAACATTGTCATTGCAAACCCAAAACTATTTCACTTATGCTTATCTTTAAAACATTCTTTTAAAGATCTATTTACATTCATAAGGATAATAAACAAAAGGGTTAAAGATGAATATTATTAACACATTGTCACAACAAAACCAAAACCATTCCATACTAATATTGTCTTTAAAAAATTCTTTTAAAGATATAAATTAATATTTGGTTAAGTTTGGTATTCGACAAGTCAACTACCCAGTTCTAAAGACAATCTTTTATGGAACTCACAGTTCGTATACTTAACTGTTTCTGACATTCTAACTTATATTTTCCCTTATTCAAGAGTAAAGCCAAGTAAGTTAGAGCACTGATTGCATATCGAAGCCTTGCCTAGACATTTCATTTTCTCACAGATAGATAAGTCTACCCCATCAGCTTTTAGTGTTAGGTATAATATTAATGACTTTCATAAAAAAGTATGAAATCACACGATTAACACATTTTCGACCTTCCCAACTTAACCATTCCTCGATCAAGAGGGTAGCTGGTAGGTTATAGCACTATTTCTTCTATCCCTACTCGGACATTAATTTTAACTCTCACAAATAGATAAGTCTACTTCGTCGGTATTGGGTGTTAAGCATAGTTAATTACTTTTTCAAAACTTATATATATACACACTTTAAAAAATAAATAGGCTTTATATATCTATGTAAAATACTGCTTGAAAATAACCAATTTATAATTTGAGAAAATAAAATAAAAGCATGTTTTATATTAATAAAGCTCTTTACTTTGAAAATACATATATAATTATCGAAAATATATGTAAACCTTTACTTTGAAAATACATATATAATTATCGAAAATATATGTAAACCTTCAACCAACTATAGAAGGCTAAAAATATGTTAGAAAACATCCCCAAAAATATTAGGAAAATAATACCAAATTTAAATACCTTTTGTAGACAATTAAAATCATAAGCAATTTGCTACAACATTTACAATTGTTGTTAAAGTCTTTGATAAAGAATAACATTGAAATGCATAATCTTTGTGACTAGTTTTAACCACTTTAATAAATGACTTAAGATTTTAAATTTTTTCAATAAGCATTACCCTTTGGTTTCATAAAAACCATGGAAAGAAATCCATAAAGGTAATTTAATAGAAAAATTCCTGAAAACAAGGTATTTCCTAAAATGTTCGTTTAGCAACATTTTTACTCCAAATTTAGCCATTTTGTTTGACTAGTTGCAAAACCTTTTAAACTCCAATTTTTTCCCAGTAATAAGTATACTTATAGTACTTATTAAAAATGCAAAGAAATCCCTAAGTATATCTTTCAAATTAAATATAAAAGTTACCAAAAATAGGTCATTTCAAAGTGCTCATATAGCTACCTTCTTCTCGCTATAAATTTTTGCAACTTTGTTCATAAGTTGATGAATGATTTAAAATTCCCTATTTGTCCAATAATAAGTGATATTGTAGTAATTATAAAAAATTCAAAGAAGCCCCTAGAATGTCTCTCAAAGTGAAATTTGAAAATCGCCAAACATAAGGCATTTTCAAAGTGCATCCATAGCGATCTTCTCGCATTTAACTTTCATAACTTTAGTTTACAATTTCTATAACTTTTCAAACCATTTATTTACTACACATGCACCAAAATATGTGTAGATAACAATAAAATCAAGTTATCTTAAGTTATGATCATAGATTTTCCATTTACTTAAGTTAAACTTAAGGGATATCAAAGTGCACTTACAACAACTATTCTCGCTTCAAATGCTTTCAAACATACTTCAATGCGAACACATAAGCCAACCAAACATGTAATACAAAGTTTAGATCATCCCACATATTATAGAAGGTAACAAAAATGATGTCATATAATATAAAGTTACCATTTGCTTTCAAAATCAAGAAGGGACCAAAGTTATAACTTTAGTTAGTTAATACTTACTTTAAATTTATATTTCAACCACACAACATATGTACACAATACGTATAAATAAGATAGTGAGATAACTCGGTTAAATTCAAGCCTAAAACAAGATCAACCACACAATAATCAAAGAACCACTTCCTTCCATCTCTGAAAGCCTAAAGATCCAAACTTTAGCACCAAAATCACAGCAACGCCACCCTCCTTTCTAATGCTCACGACTCATCATGGAAACCCAATCTCATCTTTACTTCTTCCAATTTTGACGTCAGGTTCATGCTACCTAACGTGTTATAAGGTGTTGGAGAAATTTTGGTGGAGTTGGAAGAAAATTTAAATTAATTAGAGAAAGATTAGTGAAGAATAAAGTGGATTATTGCTAATCCACTTTCATCATTTATTTGTTGATTTTAAACCAAGCTCTTAAATTTGTGATGTGTTAACAAGTCTAGCCCTCTCCTTTACGTGGCAAGACCTCCCCCCCCCCCCCCCAACCAAACATGTGCCTTGCATGCTTATATTACTTTACCCCTCGTTATCTTAAGCAAAATTACCCTTTTGCCCTTACAAACAAAATAACTACTATGACATCATGCATGACATCACAATAATATCTTTTCCATAAATGATAAAAATATTTTTATTTCATATTAATGATTTCCTAGGAAATTAAGTGTATGTAAAAAAATTTTAAACAATTTTCGATGAATAAAAGTTGTTTATCGATATAACGAATTTTGGTCATATTATCGATATTTCCTTGAAGTATTTATTTTTATAAACAATTGTCCATTACTTAAATGGGGGTTAACGTGGTTATTAAATCAATTCAATAACATTTAATGTAAGATTCAAATATTTAAATAATTCAGATATTTAAATATGAATTGTCTGAAATTTTGGGTCATTACATTAATTTTTCTTGTGCACATGGGGCATATAAGTAATTGGTTGGTAAATTCAATTGGTTTGATAAATCATGTCTATTTGAGTTTTAGCGATTTTATGCATCATAGTTGACTCTGGATGACCCAAGCGATCATACTAAAGAATCGGTGTCTTTGTAATCATTAGTTTTAGCTCATGTTTATAGAGTAGGATTCGAATATGCCAATTTTCATGAAATATAATCCAGCTTATATTGTACCAAATTTTTCTAAAATAAGGTTCTGTCTTTCAATTCTAGAAATAACACAAATATGTTCTTTGTTGTTTTGATATATAGTATCAATATTGTAATCATTCATTCTTAACTTAGCATATTTCTTTTAGGATTGCTCTAGTATAATGCATTTTGAATGAAGATATATACATTTGATAACACTATATTAGTTCTTCCAGACCCTTTAATTATACGGCAGATCGAGCTATATAGTGGAAACTTTCCTCGATAATGATTATCAGAACTTTTGGTTTAATAATTAATACAATTGGCAAATATTTGTACAACTTCAAGTTTCAAGTTTTCTTCAAATAAAATCCTTATTTAGGACTTCAGATCCTAAATGTTACTCAACTTGATTTTCGTTATTAAACTTCAAATTTGATCCCAAAACAGTTGGAATTTACCAAAATGTAAATTAACTCTTCTAATAACTGAAAGCTTCACGTCTCAAATTTATAAATTTGAGTTTTGATAATTAATTGTTTGGAATAAAACTTATATACATGATTTTGTATGATAACTTTAGGTCTACAATATTGATTGAACACAGTGAAACAAGATAACCTATCAGTATAATATTCGTATACAAGAATCTATTACTATGTCTCTTTTAGAAAATAGTTTTTACTATAATTGTAATGTTATAAGATCCGAGTATATTTCTAATATATTGTTCTTATGTTAGGTCCTCTGGACTTCTTCTTTAGTTGCAAATATACGTTCGAAAAACTAAGAACATAATATGCTTGGTTTCTTCAGGAAACATACTTGTAAGTTACATAAATGTATACTTTAAAGCATATATGGAAGTAAAGTAGACATGAATCACTTTTGTATTTCAAATGGACATGCATGCTATTAAGGTACTAATGTTTAAATGCATGGAAAGCCGAAATAAAATATATATATATATTTATTATGCATGGATGAAGTAATAATAAAATGGATGGAATAATAATAAAAAATGAGTTCCGTCACTACAATGGATGCTTAACATTGTAAGTGTGTATGGATAATAATATAGAAACAGTTAAGGGAAAAAACATTTATGGTAAGCTATTGTGAGAGAAATATATATTAATCACTAATAAAAAAAATTATGTATATAATAAAAATTGAACAGTAGACCATGAGATGTAAAATAGGAAGATGTAGGTAGTAGTGAAGTGCTAAGCAATACATTTATTGATAACTGCATGTTTGTAACTTGATAATAGCAACTTGTTTGACACGGAAATAGATAATCAATATATACTTGAAATTAAAATGAATTTTATTAATATAATGAAAGGCTGCAAAAGCATGGAGCCAAGTCACATAAGAGATGCATGAGAAGTAAGATAGATATGGAAGTATGATAGTATAACTAATGTATGCACTCAAATATTTATTTGTTTCTACATTTACTTGCTTAATCCAAAAATAGAAGAAGTAAGCTACGTAATTAATAAATATAAGACTTTATATTTCATTAATAATAATAATGCATAATGTATATGTAAGTGACAAAACCTGCAAACTTTATACAGTAAACCATGTAATAAAGGCAAACATAGAAACAAGAATTGTACATCCTATCCACCTATTGCAAATTATCAATCTCGTCATACTAACAACCGTATATACAAGTCAATAGATATTGCAAGAACCAACTACTTCATGTAGACATTGGTATAAAATTTCTAAAGCTAATTATACATGAATCGTTTATAACTAGGCAACAAGAAAATTTAATATTGAAAGATCGATTGAATCTGAAATCAATCAAATAAACAAAAAATGATCAACTTATTCGTTTCAAATCAGAAGTAATAAATAAGATGCACATGATCTAAGAGCAATCAAATGTATTTTTCTTCTGAAATTAACCAACAAAATCTAATAATTTTAAAATTGTAGCCAGCATCGTGCTGATAACGTGTTAAAAAATAAACAAGAAATAAACAAGTGTAGAAGTCATTAAAGAGAGGTAATCTTTTATTCATCTATTCTATTATATATAAATAAGAAAAAAAGATTTTTCATATTCTTACTTCTCATTCAATCTGAAGCCAAATACTCATCTCTCATCGATTTGAATAAACAATTTGTAATTGCCCTCTCCAACTCTTTTCTAATCACAATTCATGTATCCATTGTATTTATTTTTATTCATTGTATTGTCTCTTAGCATTCTTCTGCTCTTTCTTTATTAATAACTAAGAAAACGTATTTTTGATAGTTCCCCTTTCTTTTTCTGTAACTTCGTCCTCTTTCCATTTACACATTCATCTTCCTAAAATCGTATCTTCATTTCTGTTTAATTCAATCTTCTAATATGTTTTCCAATTTTGTCAACATTTCCCATTTCTATTTTCTCTTTTGATTCTCATAAACTATATTTATTTCAAATCATTTAAGGAAACACCTTTTATTTTATAAGAAATAGTTGAATTAGAACCATCTAGATCTGGATTTTAGCGAGTCTGAATGTTTTCTATTTGGTGACTTTCTTTTCATTTTTTATAGTAGTTTAAAGTTTTTTGTTGATTACTTTCATTTCATCATTTTCAAAGTAATTAAAAGTTGTTGATTTTCTTCATTTCTGAAGTTGTTTTCTTAGGAATATTTTTGTGTCTAATCATCATGCTTTGTTTTTTTACTAAATCAATAGGTAAGTTTTCATTTTTACTATTATAGTATAGTTTTAATCCTTATTTTGCATAAAGTTTTCAGATTTTCCATAATTTTATCTGCTTCAGATCAGGTCTACAATTAAACTACTGTATGTTCTCGTTCTTAAACCTTTTTCCAACTTTTTCAATATTTTTGTGTTCATGTTTGGTGATGAGTGGTTGTCTCAAGGATTTTATTTAAAATTGATTCTTTTATTATAAAAGTGTTTCATGTTACCTAAAAACACCTTTTATTCTGTAAGAAACCATCGAATTAGAACTATCTGGTTTTAGAATCTAGGAATTTTCATTTTATAGGAAACCATCATCGACAAAGACGAATTTGGATGTTTTTTATTTGGTAACTTTTTTTTCATCTTTTTCACAGTAGTTCAAAATTGCTTGTTGATTACTTTCATTTAATCATTTTCAAAGTGGTTAAAAGTTGTTGATTTTTTTTATTTCTGCATTTGTTTTCTTAAGAATGTTTTTGCGTCCAATCCTCATGCTTTGGTTCTTTTTCACCAGTTCAATAGGTAAATTTTCATTATAGACTGTTATATTATAGTTTTAATCTTTATTTTGTACAAATTTTTCGGATTTGCCATAATTTTATCCGCTTCATATCAGATGTATAATTAAACTACTATATGTTCTCATTTTTAAACATTTTCCAACTTTTTCAATATTTTTATGTTTATGTTTGGTGATGCGTGGTTGTCTCCTGAATATTATTTACAATTTCTTTTATTATTGTAAAAGTGTTTCATGTTATCTAAAAAGATATATACCTAATTATGTATCATAATCATAAAAGTAAAACAAAAATTCATAATAATGTCATTTTAGGTGTGTTTTAAATATTTTGTTTCTTCTATGTCCGTGATTGTTTCAATATTATCAATTTTAAACCACCCTATATTGCCATTTTCAAACTTTTTTCCACTATCGATCCTCATTTAAAATTTTCTTACCTTTATAGCCTTACATACTATTATGAAATTTTTATTCATGTTTTTGGTTACCCTAGCAATACAATTTCTTCTAACAGTAAACTAATCAATTATATTGTGTTCTACATAATTAATTTATGAATTTTGCGTTCGATTTCTTTGTGCTCGTTTTATTTATTCTCCAATAATGACATCTTAAGTATGTTTTAAATAATTATCTTCTATGTTTGTGATCGTGCCAATATCATCAATTTGATTGTCTAATGTAAAATATTAATTGAAGAAGTATTTAATGAACTGTAAAGTGGTGTGGCCATTATGAATAAGTTGTTTATTAAACATATGCACATAAAAGAATTATCCATATATTTAGAGCAGTAGAGCTCTTATTATCTATCCTCATTTATAATTTTATTACCTTTGTAGTGTTACATGTTATTATGAAATTTTTATTCATTATTTTTTGTTATCCTAACAATACAATTTCTTTTAATAGTAAACTACTCAAGTATATTGTGTTCTACACAATAAAATTTATGAAATTTGTGTTTAATTTCTTTGTGCTCGGTTTCCTTGTTCTTCTAACAAAACAGTATGTCCCATCTTTGTTATGTTCGTTCCAAATCTTTGATTGTTTGCCTCATCTACTCAATTATTTGTTTTTAAATCTGTTGTTCTTAACGATAGTGTATTGCCAAATGCAATCGCAGCCATCATTTGTAATTCAAAAGCAATCACCTATTTTCTTTGTTTGCAAAATAAACTGTGGTTTGTGTTCTCATATCAAAGGCAATATTTTTGTATTTACCATGGCTTTTTATGTCCATTTACTTTCACTATTTCACTAAATCTTACACTACTTCACCAATTGTGTTCTTAGAATTGAATTCCTTGCTTTAATTATACAAGGCAAATAATAAACACTATTGTTATGGTATGTTATTTTTATCTTCCTAATAAATGTAGCAAAGATAAAGGAAACAAAAAAATTAGATGTATTAATTCATATTATCCTATGTTTTCTTCACATTATGCCAAAAAAATCTGCCGTTGTTAATAACATTGACATAAGAAGACAAAAAATTTGACCATTTCATTCGGAAATATTTATACTAATTTCTTAGAACCTCTCTAAATGAATTATATGATCTGCGTCTACCTTATCACTTCATTTCTTCCCAAAATTGAAAGAGCATTTTTTGTTTGAAGAATCATATTCTAATCAATTATTTTCAAATTAAATCCATGTTCTCTATAAATATAACTTTTTCCTACTTTTTTATTATACTAGGCTATAAATTCGACAAATATATTTCACATCCATAATTCGAAACATAAATTTTGGTTAGTTTCCAATTTATTAGAATTATTTTACTATTTACTGCAACTTATACTGCATCTTCATTTTCATTGTTTTCTACCTTTTTATCATTTAACGATACTTCACCAATCATGATCTTGGAATTTATTTATTGTTCCCACTAAGATGATTTTATTATGAAGAATATGTGGAAGATGTATTCTACTTTGAATTTCTTACTTCTTATATTTACTGGAAGTTATGTTATATTGCCCTATGGCTTCTATACTGAGCAAAGATATAATAAGTAAAAAAATTGACGTACCGTTGTTGTCGTTCAGCTAAACTATACATTATTTTTTCTTGAATTGCTAAAGGACTAGTAACTATATTTGAACAACAAAGCACAAGATTATACAACAAAAATTGTACTAATAATTTTTCTACTTTGTTTTATAATCGAACATAAGTTGTACATTTTTTTTATAATTTATACTTTGTTTACAAACCGTCAATGTATGTTGATTGGAAGTAATTGACTGCTACAAGGTTAACAAAGTTGCTTATATGGATATTTCCACTAATATGGTATATTGGGCAGTTTATTTAGTTTTACCTTATCTATTCATCAAAGTTGCTTACATTATGTCATTACTATAAAGCAATTTTTCTTTTATCTTTTCCATTTGCTGCAACTTATTCAAAATACCATTAAGTTATAGTTATCATGGTAAGTAAGAGTAAGGATTAGATACAAATATTATTGTATGGCACTTCATTAATGAATTTATGCTTGGTTGTGTAGTATATGTTGCACCCTAAAAAATGAAGCTTTGTTATGCTAACCATTATAACTCAAGGGATTTATTTAGATTTCAAGCATTAATTATATTCATTATTTGGGATTGTGAACTTGAATGCATGATAAGAATCAATTTAATGTATGTTTCAGGAAAAAGTGAAACTATGCATTGGTATCTAAGTTATCCAATTAACCTTGAATTTTTCAACTAATACATTAATTTTCATCTTCAGTCTATTTCACACATTCTAACCACTAAGCAATGGTACTATGTTTCAATAAAGTTAGTTTAAGCTGCCATAAGTTCATTTCAATCATCAAATGACTTTGATAAAATGAGTGAGTATATATTAAAGCTTTAGAGGATTATATTTTCATGTTCATATCATTTTCGGTAGTACAAAAGGTTTGGAAATAAATTTAATGCATTAAGTATATAATTTATTTTCTATATAAAATAGTAAGGGAAAAGAATATTGATTGGATATTTAAAAAAGTTTACTAAGAAATGAGTTGAATTAAATGTTCATGATAATCGTCATTTAAAAAATATTTTTGAATTTATAGAAACAAATATTCGATGGCGACAATAGATAAATATAATTTCTATTTGTAAGCTTAATTTTACTCAATTTTGATTTTTTTTAAATCTACTTGATTTACACTTTCTCAACAAGGGTCTTTTGCACATTGATCTGCTTTTCGTATGCTGATTAATACGAAGCTTGCGGTCTTTACCAATTGTGTAATATTGTCATTGTTCTCTAATAGCAAGCTTATCATTATGATAAACAGATGAACATTCATTCCATTTGGGTTTAGCCATGGGGATATGGAAGGAGGATAACCTCTATCAGCATATGCTGCTTGGTCAATGATGCTACACTTTTATCCGAACACTAACGTTTCTTCTTCGTTTTTTTCTATGTATCGAACCAAACAATCCTTCTACTTATCTATTGTAATGTTATAAACATTTTGTTCTATGGACTTAATTTAGCCTCACCTGACTTCTTTGTTCAGCACAATTTGATATTCATGTATTTGATAAGAATTAGATAACACTGAAAGAGTGTATGGATCATGTATTTATATCTAATATGCAAATGTTAATAAGAAGCTAACTTATAACTAACAAAATAAATTAAATAACTATAAAGAAACAATCACACCAGAGTTTTTATATTGGTTCGGACCTCTTGTCCTATGTCCAGTCCTAAAGCTCCTCTTCAGTTCTAACCAGTAAATAACCCTCGTTTTTTTTGGAGGAATAGGCTCGATACAAAAATTCTTTCTAAGACAAGTACGTGTTATGGGAAACACTGATTTTGAATGGACAGAACAAATCTTTCTATAATCTCCTTTGAGTAGTATGTATACGTGAAGCTTTTCTTTTTGGAAGTGATAAAGGCTGATATATTGTTTGCTTTTAGAAATCAAAATATGCAAAGAATATAGATATGAGATTCAAAAAATTTAAGTAAGTTGCTCCTTAGAATCTTTACATATTTATAGAGTTTGAAGAGTTTTCCTTAGAAGTAGCATTCATTAGTGTTTTCTGTTTCAGTCTAAAAGTTGGAATCATTGAGAAGGAAGAGATGAGGTGAAGAGTTATGGAAGCAACCGTTAGAATGAAGCAGGTGACTATTCAGTGGTTATGGTCGTTACCCAACACTAATGTCTGCCCAAAACGTTCAGACGTCTATTTTTATATAAAATTTTTAACAGTGGCCAGAGTCAGAAGTCTGTATTTATGCATGGTTCAAAATCAGAGACTACAGTCAAACGTTTGATATATAATGTCAGACATCTGACATATGTTGTTTTCTACAATACAGCCTGTTTGATATATGAAGATTGAAAAACTTTGGTAGTGTAGTGTTTGTATTGAAAATTACTAAAGGAAATTTTACAAGCTATATATCTATGACACTAGCACACTATATTAGCTTTTCCGAGACCGATGATTCTTCTCCTTTGATGGTTGCCTTCAAGTTGAATTCTGAAAGCCTTTCCCTGCAAGTAGATGGAATATATATTGTATGTGTATGATTGTATAGTTGTTGACATCGAAATCATAGAATAGAGGTTCTAACATTCTCCCCCCTTTGATGATGACAACTATACAAATCACTTTATCAAATAAACGTATTACTCCCTCTGAATGTGATCCCTCCCCTTATATACATGTAGTATGATATTTCTCCCCCTTTAGCATTATCAAAAAGAAATATAGATAGAACAAATATGGAAAGCAAAAGAACATAAGTCTATATTCAATCATAGATAAGTTGTAATAGTCTTACAAGTATAGTGTTTTGAAAAAATCAAAATACGGATACATAAATACTAACAGATTTACAAATAAAAAAATTACTGATTGTGATAATAACTCCAGAAGTTTGACGAATCTTAGTTATATGAACCTTGTTGCCACTGAGACTGGTCATTATACTAATCATCTTCCTGAATAGAGTCCCTGGAATGACGTGTAGTAGCTATAGTCCTTAGGGTCTTGTGGAGCTGGAGGATCTTATGAGGGAAATGATAAACCTCGCTCTCTTTGGTATCAAGACAAATAGACGCTTTGCCATGAAGAGAGTTTTGTGGTGGTTCTTGTGAAGGCCCTGCTCCTGATGATGGACTTGAGTGAAATACGGGTGGTGATGGTGTAGGGGATGGAGAAGTCGAAGAGCGAGATGAGGAACGATAGCGAACCTTTCATAGAATTATTCCGAAGGTTGAAATGACCTTTTCCAGTGTCTTTTCTGTTTTGGTCATGTGAGTAGAAAATGATCGTTCCAAATGAGACATTTTTTTATCTAACACCAATTGGTTTAAGGATAGAAGACGTTGATTTTGAAGTGAAACGTCTCGATAGTTCTCTCCCATCCTGCTACAACTCTGGCTTCTTGAATTTCGGAATCAAAGTAACACTCTGTAGATATTGAAGCTCTGGCATGTTGGGAAGGTCGAGTTGGAGGTGCTTGTTGTTGTTGTTGAGGTTGTCGGTATTGGGAAAAGGGTACTATGTTTGACAGTATTTTTGGAATATTCATTAAGGAGAGAAATCTAATGCCACTATCTTTTACGGAGATTTCTTCATCTTGGGAGAGATATGAAGGAATTCCAAACGACCGTAGAATTCTCATAATGTAGGGAGCGTAAACAATGCTACGATGGGTAGGTGTCCAAAAGCTTTTAATCTGGTCAAAAATATACTGGGCCTAATTTACTTTAATTTGACCAAAAATAACATATAAAGCTTTATGACCATCTTCGTAGACTTGTTCGTGACTACCGAATCTAGGGATGACAATGTTGATGAGCATTCGATTAAGAAGTCGAGCTCGTGGGCGGAAATTGGACGGTTTTAATTTTCACATGTCATCATCCTAGATAAGATGAGTAATGTCTTCTCTGGGGGCAAAGCGTGTATCGGGAACTTCTTGTAGTCGGATCCCCTCATAAGAACAGTTAAGGATTTGCCCAGCATTTCAACATTAAATTTTATCAAATGACCATAGACACTAATCCAAATCCAGTTATCCTCATTGGAAGGATTCCAAAGAGTTAACGAACAAAGATTAACTAAAAATAGAAATACCGCAAGTTGGTCAATTTTTACAGCATTGTCATCGTAATTGACCAAGTGGTAGAGCTGAGTATCCTCAATCAGATCCATCACACCGTAGTGGATGAAACAGTGAATAGGATAGAACGGTCCGGTGTGGAAGGCTTCTTCTCCAATTCTTATAGCCTTTATTTTCCATGTTCCATCTCCACAATCCACTCCTCAATGTGGTGGTCGGTGACAAATTGTTGAAAGGGTGGTTATGAACTTTGGCCTATGGAAGCTTTGCGACGTTTTACAAATGGATTCTTAGGTCTAGGGGCCATTGTTTGGTAATTTGAGAGAGAAAATTGAATTAGGAATTTAGGGTTTTTTGAGGATTTGAAATAAGGAACGGTGAAAAAGTATGAAAGGGTAAAAGATAATATATAGGAGGATGAAAAGTTAGGGTACTAGGCGAGTTTAGACGTTTGTTAATAGGGGATCAGACGTCTGAGCATGGATGGATTTGTAGACAGAGAAGCTATACAGGAGTCTAAAAAGAAATACAAACATATGTTTTTGAAAATCGTATTTTTCCAAAGAGTTTCGGTAGACGTCTGGCTACACTTCCAAACGTCTGTGCTGAAGTCGTGTGGTTTTTTATTTTACAGAGAGTTTTACAAACGTCTGATATTGTGTTCAAGCGTCTATGCTGAAGCTTCTTGGATTTTTTTTATTTCCAAAGAGAGTCCACAAATGTATGAAACTTGGTTCAGATGTCTATGCTAAAGAATAAGTTATTGTTCTTATTTTTTTAGACGATAGAAGGTATGGTAGAAGTCTGACCTAATAAAAATATATTGCCATGCATGTTTTCAGACGTCTAGTTGTTTGAATCAGACGTCTGTTCGTATGTAGTTTTCTTATTGCCATTGTAAATTTTTATATAAATATTTATTGAAAACAAAAGAATTACAAATGATTATAAATATATTTATTTAGTATATATATACCCACACACCGCCTGTTGTTCACAAAAATACTTCTTCGGTTGTCAATCGGTGAATCAGGAGAATGATAGTTTTGTTTCTCCCATGAATTCGGTTCGATCTTGGTGTGCTCGATTGACAGCCTAATTGGAGACCAGTAGGGGCAAGTAGGACTATGTTCTATGTTCGATGTCCCTTCTCCCTATAACGATCTAGGCTTTTCAATCATCGACAGTGGGTACACCCCTCCGTAGCTTACAGTGGTACCTCTCATTTGCTTTCATGGCTAGTCTCTCGACTAACAACCAAGCCATAGGACATGTAGGAGTAAGAATCATCCTTTTACATTCTAGCCAGAAGCAAGAACCCCCTATCATGTAGCACCTCTGTGCCTAAGCAAGTGAGATAACCATTGTAAGCTACGGTGGGGGTGTACCCACTGTCGATGGTTGAAAAGCCTAGATCATTACATTCGGTATCAGAGCCAGGTATAACTATAACCTTGGCTTTGTGGGGTTTGACTCGTTAGAGATAGGCCAGTAATACCCTAGAATGAGTCTGTTTTAGGATATGTGTGTGTGTGTGTGTGTGTGTGTGTGTGTGTGTGTGTGTGTGTGAGAGACGTGCTTGTTAGTGCTATAAAATGTTTTATATTGTGTTTACTTATCCGTTGAGTTGTTTATGAATTCTGGTCCATGCATGGGATGTCATGTTATCGATAGGGTTTTTAAACACATAAACGAGGCAAGTCGACATAATATTGTTTTAAAAATAGAGTAAATGAAATAATTTTACCTATATTAGAATATATATATATATATATATATATATATATATATAATGATTATTAATGAAGTTGTTTGGAGATGATAATATTTAGTTATCATCGATTATTAGTTGAATTAAAATAAAATGACTACATTATGAATTTTATTTTATGAAGCATTTGATAATAAAATTGAATTAAACTCTAATTAAAATAAAGAATTGTTTGAAATAACAAATGTGTAAATTAGTGAAAATTTTCATAATGAAGTAATGAAATTGTATGAGTATATTTAAATATAAATTACAAAAAGAAAGATTTAAAAATGAAAATTTTATAATTTAAATTCCTTTGTTTTCAAATTGTTTTCGAAACCTTCAACATTAATAATAATAGTATTTGGAATAATTTTGACTATAAAAATATTTTTAAAATAATTTTGAAGAAAATAAAAGCATTATACTTGCCTTAGTCGCTGGGAAATAATTCAGGGGGGTGACTGCAGCATCGCTAGTATTCATTTTCGAGTTTCTAAATGAGAATTTCTACCAAAAGAAATTTATTTTCGATTAAAACAAGTTTTGGTTGTGAAAGAAAAATATATGCTAAGTATGATTTAACAAATATAGCGAAATAGTTGTGAACTTAAAAAAAATTGAAAGTAGTATATGTAAGAAATAAGTTTATTACTTGTGAAATTTGAATAGGAAAGTAAAATTAAAATTTAAAGTTATTGGATATTTTTGGTTAAGCAAACATAAGAAACTTTGAATTTGAGAAATAAGATAAAATAAAATTTTAAAATTGCATTCCATTTTACTTAAAACTTGCTCCATTAGTAAGATCCTGAAATATAGATAAAAGCCATACCATCATGGCATCTTTGGCTGCAATGTAAAATTTTATGGTTGAGGAAAAGGATAATGTTGTCTGTCTATCAGCATATAAGATCATCTAATAATAGTTAATAGCATTGAGCTAAAGGCTCTTTCTTAAATATATAATGATACCCAGATACATTTTTTCCTTCCCAACTAACTTCGAAGAACTATCTCCCTTTTTGTATATTAATTTGAAATGTAGTGTACTAATAAATGGCCTTCTTTACTATTCTCTTCATATTTGTTAATGAACTAACCATTTCTCTTCCTGTCATCTATATATATGATTTCAATTTTGAAACAAAAAAGGGATATTATGATACCAATGCTTTCATGCCAATTTTGATGCAACTCGGAAAGTATGAACACAACACCACCTTTAATAATACTTTGAGTTCTATGATTTTTAAAAGTGTAAGATTGTAGCAACTTAGCTTTAATAACTAGGTAGTGCTAGGTAACTTTTCAAACTCAAAACAACCAAAGATTAAGCACTGATTCATTTTATACTTGCACACCTCAAATACTGCACTGTTTTAGAATTTGTAACATTAATTATCTCAATGTTCTTTCTAGCATAATTTAGTAGCCATGAAATAAAATTTGGGTTTTTATCGGCGTAAATCTGGTTTAGTTTATGGATATGAAATAAACGCTCATTCGATTTTTTGAGTAAGTGCAAAAACAATTTTTGGAATCTTCGATCTTTCATGGCATAGTCAATTCAATAGTATGGTTAATTTTTTTTAATAGTAAGTATGAATAATTAGCATGATAGGATATCATGTTTCAATAAGTTGAAAATATTTATATTGTAAAATTAAAGCAATAAAGTGAAGAAACTGAACATAAACAAAGTAATCAGAATCCATAGAGAATTATCAGAAGGTTAGATTTGTAAATTTGCAGCTGAAGAGAAAGACATGATATTCATTAAATAACTGCTCTCTTGAACTGAAAATAAATAATCATTTGAAACTGCTCTACAAGATAGAGTAGTAAAATTCTAGGCTATTATATCACAAATGAAATCAAGTAAAAGTCAGTAAGCATGTACAATATGGAACTAAATATAACATAACAAAGTTCTTAATGGGTAATAACTTCCAGTCGATATCTATTAAATTGATAACCATATACACTGCTGATTTTTTTTGAGAATCTAAGCGCTAGCCTTACAAGCATATTAGAATAAACGAAGTATTTCCCATACTCAAAAGGACTATGTTCATTCTAGCACATTTTTAAAGTATTTTGCAAATTTGTGGTCGTGCTTGACTAAGAAAATACAAGAATACAAGTTCTTTCCTAACGTTAGATAATAGCTTTCTGAATTTCTACGTACAATGTTGCTAGAGTAAACATTCGCGAATCAATGTTCAAACATTATGCAATATTTTAATATTTTCATTTTTTTTAGTTTAAAATCAAGGTAAGTTGTCCATTCCTAATCTCTATAGTTTACTAAATGATTTTTAACAAGTTTAATCTTACAAACTCAGTTTGGCTATTCTGTAAAGTATACCCATTAGTTAGATTATCAAAAATATGCCATTATGTTTAATATTATTAGCTTGTTTCATGGGCTTGTAGATCTTAACTTCATAATACATGATGTTTCACCCTTATAAAATTCACATGCATTCATAAATAAAATTACATCATGCAACACTAATTATTATTTATATGGGCAACAAGTTATCATACCGCTTCCCTTAGCCTGACAAGTAAATGATTAATTGCTCAGCGCAAACCAGGTTCTTGACATAGCCACACTCGCATGATTTTTAAATTGATAACTTATCGTTTACACATCCATTAAAGCATATTTGAATACAATGGTATCATCCCTTTAAGGTGCATCCTCTATTACTAGCTCACGTAATTTAATAAACTAAAACAGAAAAAGACCTTGCTGACCTCAAGAACTGCAGATCTAGCATATAGAGATGATCATTAAGCCTCTTCCTTCTTCTCCTTTCAGCCATCAAATTCTTCAAAGGCACATCCCCAAATTTCTTTTTTATAATTAACTATTTTCTCACACCTATTTATCAAATTTATACAAGCAGCAAATGTGCAACCAATATTGTAATGACCCGTACTTTTAATTATTTTAAATTTTTGAATTTAATATGATTATTGAATAAAAATGGTTGGAAATAAATATTTGATGCTTATTAATGTAATTTATTGGAGGATTAAATTGTTTAAATGTAATATTGGAAATTTAAATGGTGATAGTTCGGATTACTTTGAGGAATATCGATGGTTGAATGGTTTCTCTTATTGCAAATCATTGTTTAACAGGTTTTTGATTGCATAAGATTGTTGTATGTTGTGTATTTGTGCTTATGAATTGGATTCAAAATCACGCTATATGGTTCTATTTAACTCATACATGTTTTATATCTTATTATAAGTAACTAATATTCTAAATTGAGTTAAGATAGGTACATACAAAGACCGTTGGATGTATACATGGATTTATATGCTTGCGTGCTTAATACGAGCCAACTCGCTTGTATTAATCAAAATAAGGTACGTATCTCGGATTACATACCGCAATTTTATATTTTTTCCTTCGGGATGCCTCATCGTTGAGATGAAATGTGTATTTGATACATATTGGATATATTTATGATATACATTATATTGAGAAAAAATTCCAATCGAGAATGGGCGAGATGAGTTTCGAGTTGCCTATAGGAAGAAGGTCGTTTTTATTATTATTTGATTTATTTTTGTTAAATTTAGTTTAAATACATCGTGATATTAATTAAACCTTAATTTTTGCATAAGAGGTCCGTTTTGGACAAAACGAGTTGAAAGGGGATCCGTATCGACCTCGTCTACCCTGTGATGTGGACCTGGAATTTATCTAAAGCCGAATATTTTCAGTTTCAAATAAAAAGGTAAGTATTTTATACGCTCACATTTGACTTATATATTTCTTATGTTAGAAAATTTTATATCGTGAAGTGATTTGAATTTATTAGTTGTTGTTTAATAAATTTAGTTGGCATTTTAATTCACATCTGAATTAATTGATAGAATTTAAATTGACAATTAAATTAAATTAGAATTAAACTGCTAGTAAAAACTCCCGATATTGATAACTATGAAATTGTTGTTAATTTTATTGACTGGTTAGATGATTGATTGTGATGGATGTTATTTGTTGATATTTTGGATTTGTGGATGTTTATTTAATTTTAATATATCCTATAATCATCATGTATACTATTTACAACATATAAAACTGTAAATTGAATTATTTTGAATAAATTTAAAAATAGGTTGAAATGATATATACCTATGGCATTTTTTTGGATTGAAATGATATATATCTATCTCTGAATTAAAATTTGAAATAACCGATTCACTTAGCCATAGGATAGAGAATTATATACGAAGGCCGGATTGGTTACATTAAATGATTTTAAAATTTTGATTTGAAATTATTTAAATGTTTGGTTTTATGAAATAAAAATAGAATATATGGAAATCAAATTATTTTTGAATTGGAAGTCAGAATGTTGAAATTTAAATTTGAAACAAAAATTATTTAATTAATTGAGTTGAGATTTTTAAGGTATAATCAAAATATGATGTGAATTTCAGAAATTGATTTGTTTTAAAAAATTACTTTTATTTGAACTTTAAAAAATTTCTATGTAAAAGTGATATAAAACGATATTTCGAAATTGAGCTCGGAATTAAAAAATATTTGAAGGCTTGGATTTTTTTTAATTGGATATTGAAGGAAAATTTGATTAAATCTTTTGAATCGATATTATGGAAATGAAATCGGAATTGATATGAATCAAAATGGTTTAAAATTTTAGAATTGAATTGAAATTAATTTGGAATTGGAATTGAAATTAATTTAGAATCAAAATTGAAACTAAATTGGAAATGGAATTGGAATTCGATTCAACTTGAAATCGAAATTGGATTGATTAAGTCGAGATGGAAATTGGAATTGATTTGAATTAGGAAATTTAGAATTGAATCGGTTTGACTTTGGATCTATTTTCAAATAAATTACTTTAGTATAAACTATTTAAAATTTATCTTTAAAAATATTCAAATTATTTTGATTTTTCAAACTATTTTAGCTATTTAAGCTATTTTAAAATTATTCAAACTATTTTCTTAGAAATTCAAACTGGTCAAAGGGTAGAATGTTTATATTTAAATCTTGGATTTAAATGCAAATGAGGTTAAATGAAGTTATAATCTAAATTGAAATTTGAAACGGTTTTGGAAATGAAATCGAGATATTAAGGCAAAAATGGATAAGTATATTTTGAGTAAATACGATGTATTTCGAAATGGATTTGATTTTGAAACGAATATGATATTTTGATATCAAGTACGAATTGGTTTTGAAATATAAATGTACCAATCGGTGTGTAAAACGACGTTTGGTTGTTAAAGAGACCGAAGCCTCTTCCTGGCACACTCTTTGTCAATATTGGAACCACTTTGATAACTGTGTACGCGGTGGATGATATCCAGAATGTAGTGGTTGAATTGGCGACATTTACTGGAATGAAATAAGAAACGATGATGGATAACATTGACACCCGTGTCATAATTAAAATGACTAAATAGGAGCCTATGTCTGGCCAATGAGGTTGGCTACCTCTAGCGACATTGATCCCTCATATTACTATTATGATTTCGTATTCGATTGGTGCACCTTTTGCATTTGGATAAATTGTCGTGGCTGACCACGGATGGGTTACGACTAGCCAGAAAGGGTAAACCGGTAGAAGCCTACCTTGGGCATTGTCTCACGTGCCTTGTCATATTTATCCCTATACGAGCCCATTATGACTTTTGTTTAGAACTGTACAAATGTGCTAAGGTGGATCAATGTAAAGACTTAATTCTATTTTGATATTTATCTTACCGATAGACATTATCTATTATAGCATATACTATTATATATAAATAGTTTAATGGATCCTTAGGAGATGGAAAATCCAGTAACATATTTTAAGTTATCGCACTCATATCTTGTGATATGGATTTGACTTACATAAGAGTATTTTAGTTCTGACTTGAGTGTTTTGTCTTTTCAATATGCTCGGGTCAGTCCTGAGCTTTTTCAGCGCATTGAAAATTATTCTCTGAAGGACGAAGACGAAGATTTGATATATTGCTATTATTATTATCCCCTTATTCATGTTATTCTATTGTATTTATTATTTATCTCTGATGTGTATATATAACTCTGATAAATGTGTATAAATTATAATCAAATGTATAGTAAACGGCTTCATGAACAGTTTATTTGATTATTGTATTTTATCATTCCGCTGTGAGATTCTATGTTTGTTTTCTTCCTCTTTTCTTATTTTTCTTAATTATTCTCATTAATTATCTACTTTCTGGATTGTTTAAGTTGGATATGTATGGATTATTGTCAATTTAAACCTTCCGAAATGTGGGTCGTCCCACTCCCCATAACTTTCGTAGGGTGATCTTGTGTGCTCTTGAAGGAGTTTCTCGTGCACGTGGAGTCCTCTGATGTAAGTAGTCTTTCGTTAGTGAATGATCACATATGGTGAGGATACATTATTTAATAAAGTTTAGATGAGCACCTTGATGATGTTGCACATAATACATCTCTTTGTGAACACCCCTATCATTTCCTATTGATAATGATGAATTTCTTCGACTTTGTCAGAGAGAGAGGCTGATTGTAGGTCGATTCCATGTTTAGCTTTCTTTTCTTTCGGAGAGAAGCCGGTATGGTAAGTTGGTTAAGGGATGATGTTCAGAGATGAAGATGATGTCGGAGTGACTTAAGATGATGTCGGAGTGACTTTTGTTGGAGAGGCGTAGGTATTGCCGGAAGATGGGGAGGCATAGTTAATGGCGGAGTAGGTGGAATCGTGATCAGAGGACATTTTTGATATATTTGTTTAGAAGTCTGATGCTTTGTTTAATTAGAAAAAAAATTACTGAAGATTTGTGATTAGGTGCTTATATAAACTAAATTTATATGCTATGTTAAGAAAGCAAAAGTAAGGTTATTAATTGTTAGAGAATGTCAGTCACAAGTGAAAGAATAAGAGGTTAGTAAGTATTAGTAAATTTTAGCCAGAAGAATATAGGAAAGGTTGTTAAAAGATATGACTGCCATAAAAAATTATATTATATTATAAATCGTGTAAAGATATAATACCAAGTTCATGTCTTAACTTAATAAAAGTTTGTTCACTTAGAGGTTTTGTAAAAATATCAGCTATTTGATTTTCGATATTTACAAATTCTAGAGTTATTATTTCTTTTTCAACATTATCTCTTAAAAAGTGGTGACGAAGATCTATGTGTTTTGTTCGAGAATGAATTATTGGATTTTTAGATAGATTTATAGCACTAGTGTTATCGCAATATATTGGAGATTTGTTTATAGTTTTTCCAAAGTCTTTAAGTGCTTGTTGCATGTATATTACTTGTGCGCAAGCTAAGGTGGCCTTCTTTTTTTAACTAAACCAAGAGATTAGAGACTGACCGATAAAGTGACAGGTGCCTCTTGTTTTCTTCCTATCAGTTTGCAACCGCCAAAATCTGCATCACTATAGGATATAAGTTCAAAGGAGCTATCTTTAGGATAGAAAAGACCATAAATCGTAGTGCTGGTTAAGTAATGAAAAATATGTTTAACTACCCAATAGCGTGAATCTTTAGGTTGTGCTTGAAATCTTGCATACAAACACATACTCATCATGATATCGGGTCTATTTGTCGTTAAGTATAATAGTGATCCTACTATACTTCGATATAATTTTTGATCAAAATCCTTTCCATTTTCATCTCTATCCAAATGGGTACTTATGCTTATGAAGTTGGTTTACTTGATATTTTATCCATTCCAAAACGTTTTAACAAATTATGACAATATTTTTCTTAATTTATAAAAGTACCATTTTCCAATTATCTAATTTGTAATCTTAAGAAAAAATTTAATTCTTGTATATGGGACATTTCAAATCCATTTTTCATAATATCTGCAAATTCGTTACATAGATTTTCATTAGTTGATCCAAAGATTATGTCATCTACATATATTTGAACAATTAAAATATCATTATAATTTCTTTTTATAAATAAAGTTGTATCTATTTTTCCAACTTGAAAACCAGAATTTATTAAATGAATTTTTAATCTATCATACCAAGCACGAGGTACTTGTTTTAAAACTTATAAACCATTTTTAGTTTATATACAAGTTCAGGGAATTTTTAATGTATAAATAATAAAGGTTGCTCAACATAAACCTAATCTTTATTAAAACATTTAAAAAGGCACTTTTTACGTCCATTTGAAAAAGTTTAAAGTTATGATGACATGCAAAAGCAAGTAACGTTCAGATGACTTCTAGACGTGCGACTGGAGCAAAGATTTCTTCATAGTCAATGCCTTCCTCTTAATTATAACCTTATGCGACTAACCTAGCTTTGTTATGAACAATGTTTCCATTTTTGTCAGTTTTATTTTTATATACCCATTTTGTCCCCATGACGGATTGATCCGTAGGTCTCGGTACAAGTTCTCATATTTCATTTCTTTCGAATTGATTGAGTTATTCTTGCATTGCGATAATCCATGATTCGTCGTTTGAAGCTTCTTTATAGTTTTTAAGTTCAAAATTTGAAATGAATGCAATGTGACTTATTTGATTTAATTAATGTCAGGTAGAAACTTTTGTATTTAAATCACCAATTATATTGTTAACTGGATAGTTTTTCAAAATACGAGGTGGTGATCTTAATGTATTATAATTGTCAGCGATATTCTCATTACTGTTATGTATAGTTCTGTTATTTTGAGAAGGTTTTATTAAAATCTCATCATCATCACTGTTCTTATTAATGGAAAAGTTTTCGTCAAAAGAAACATGTAGACTTTCTTCTATAGTACTAGTACATTTACAAATACTCTAAATGCTTTGCTACGATCTAAGTATCCAATAAAGATTCCTTTGTCGGCTTTTGAATCAAATTTTCCAAGATTATCATTAGTATTTAGTATAAAACATTTTGAACCAAATATTCGAAAATATGATACTTTTTGCTTTTAACCAAAAAACATTTTATTACAAGTATTCGTAGTCAAAGGACATAATGTGACATGATTCAATACATAACAAGCAGTAGCTACAGCTTCTGCCCAAAAGTTATTTGGTAGATTAGTATTGTTAAGCATAATTCGTGCACATTCTTGAAGTGCACGATTTTTTCTTTCCACGACGTCATTTTGTTGTGGTGTTCATGGAAATGAGAAATTATGTTTAATTCTCTTTTTATTACAAAATTTTCATTTTCAAATTCACCTCTGTGATCACTTCTTATACTCTTTATTTTAAGATTCGTTGAATTTTTAATTCTTTTAGAAAAAAATTTATACGTTTCAAAGGTATCACTTTTATGTTTTAGAAATAATGTCCATGTATATTGTGAAAAATCATCTATAATAAAAAATACATACTTATTATGATTTATTGACCGTATTTGAGTAGGTCCAAATAAATTAAGATGTAATAATTCTAAGGGTTGTTTGGTAGAAATTTCCTTTTTAGATTTAAAAGAACTCTTTTTCAATTTGCCATATTGACATGCATCACGTAAATTTTTAACTTTATAATTTATTTTAGGAGGACCTCTAACCAAATTGTGTTTAGCTAGTTTGTTTAAAGTTTATGTGATATAATCATTTGTGCAATATCCATAGGTCATTAAAATCTACGGCTAGGCATAAATCACTTGAGTTATATATATTTAAGACATAAATGATTGTTTTCCTTAATCCTTCAAAAATTAGATATTATTTTGATCAAATATGTTGCATTTATTCATTTCAAAATCAATTTTGAATCCTTTGTCACAAAGTTGACTAATGCTTAAAAGGTTAGGCCCCGTTTGGTTTACTATTTTTAGTTTTGTGTTTTCGTCTAAACAAAAGTTCGCGTTTATTATGTATGATTGAAAAACACATAATTTTGAAAAATGAAACTAACATAGAAAATAGAAAATAAGTTTATTTGATTTTTAATGTTTTGAGACATAACAAAATGATGGAAAACAATTCATCCCCTCCATTTTCCGTCCATCATCGCGATGGCTAAGAATTGAAAAAAAAATTCCATAATTTCTTGTATTTTGTAGTGTATGTTGAAAACACAAAACTCAAAACGAAACCAAACGGGGCCTTATGTTTTTAATTTTTAACTAAAAGAACATTTGTAATAACAGGTAAAGTGGACATACCAACATTGATGGCATCTCCAATTCCAATGACAAATCCTTTTGAATTATCTCCAAAAGTTACAGTACCACCATGTTTGTATATTATATTTGATAATATTTGTGCATTTCCAGTCATATATTTGGAGCATCCGCTTCAAGTATCCATTTCTCCTTGTTATTTGATTTTCCTTTGGATATCTATATGATAAAAGCAGTTTAATTGGCACTCACTTCCTTTGTTTGGATCCTAAGTGTTAAAAAGAGAAGGTTTCCATACCCAAGAGATTTAAAGAAATAATTTTTATGATGAATAACATTTTTTAGATAGTTATCTATGTGTATTTTATCTAAGTAATTTTTTATTGGACTTCAGAATCCATATTTTAATTATTTTGGTATTAGACATCTTTTCTTTAGTATTTGACTTCTTGAACCTATTATATAGTAAGCTATAGTTTTTATGTTTTGAAGTTTTCCTAAATCCTAATCCATTAGGATTTCCAGATGGTTTAGAAAATTTTGATTAATTTATCCAATTTATGCTTTCCTTTATTGAATTTCGAAACATTATTAGTAATCTTGTCTAAATTATCATTAAGATGAGAAATTTTGGATTTTAATGCTTCTAAATCGTTCTTTAACGCAACGTTTTATTTTCTGATATCATCATTTTCTAGTTTAACTTTTCCTATTTCACATAATAATGAATCATTTTGAATAGATAGATTCTTATATTTCTCTTATGTAGTTTCTAATTCTTCTTCTAAAATGGTTTTCTCATCTTTTAATAATCCTATTTCAAGTTCCATTCGATTGATTTTAACAACATATTCTTTATTTAACTTTTTAGTTTCTCTATATTTGCCATCTAATTCCATGCTAAGTTCTAAAATTTCATTATAATTAGTAAGATCAGGACATGCCTCCTCAATGTTTGCTATGAAGCATACATTTGCCTGATCAAAATCACTATTGTTATCACTGTCTGATGATGAAGAAGAATCTAAGTCATCCCAAGTTACTTGAGAAGCCCATTTTCTTTTCTTGAATTTATCGAACTTTCCTTTCTTTCTGTCATTATCGAGTTAAGCATTTGATCGAAGTTTGGTTGGATGAATTTGAATTTCCTCTGTTTTGGGACCTTGTCATCCTTTTGAATTTCACAAATTTGTTGTAATTTTTGGCAATAAATACGATCTCATCTTCACCTAAGTATGAATTATTATTATTGGCTTGAAAGGCTGTACTTTTCTTTTCATTGATTTGTTATTTTCTTGCTTGCAAATTTGCTTCATACGACATCAAATTTCTTATCAATTCTTTAACTTTTAGTTGAGATAAATCATTTGCCACTTCGTTGGCCAACACTTTTCGTTCCCATTCATTAGTTAAGGAATTTAAAATACGTGTAACTAAATCAAAATCTGTGAATCTGACTCCAAGTGCCATGAGATCATGTTGGATAGTTTGAAATCTAGAATACAGATCACCAATAGATTCATTTGCTTTCATTTTAAACGAAGAAAACTAATTTTGTAAAATGAAAATCTTTGTTTATTTAACTTTGTTAGAGCCTTCACGAGTGATTTGTAGTGTACGTCATATATCATATGCAGTAGTGCACAATGTGACATGTGAGAATTCATTTTTGTTAAGTGAACAGAATAAAACATCCATAGCTTTAGAAGTGCTTGTTGATGTGTTCTTTTGAGCATCTGTCCAAGTGCTTATATCTGTTTCTGATGCTACATATTTAACTTGTGTTGCTTGCCAAAATTCTAAACCACTTGCTTTCAAAAAAATACGCATACATGTAGACCAATAAGCATAATTAGATGCAGTAAACAGTGGATGACGTACAGTTGGTTGTTCTTCTTGAAATGTTCTTGCCATATTAAATATGTTTCAGTTACGTGTTACTGTGATTTGAGATAACCGTACTCCGATACCAAATGAAAGAGTGTATGGATCGTGTATTTATATCTAATATGCAAGTGTTAATAAAAAGCTAACTTATATAACTAATAGAGGAAAGTAAATAACAGTAAAGAAACAATCACACCAAAGTTTTTATACTGATTCGGACCTTCCGTCCTACGTCCAGTCCCGAAGCTCCTCTTCAACTTTAACTAGTAAACAACCCTCGCTTTGTCCCGAGGAATAAGCTTGATACAAAAATTCTTTCTAAGATAAGTATGTGTTCTGGAAAACACTGATTTTGACTGCACAGTACAAATCTTCCTATTACCTCCTTTGAGTAATACGTGTACGTGAAGCTTTGCTTTTAGGAAGTGATAAAGACTGATATATTGTTTGCTTTTAGAAATCAGAATATGCAAAGAATATAGATATGAGATTCATAAAATTCAAGTAAGTTGTTCCTTAGAATCTTTACATATATATAGATCTTTAATAGTCTTCTTGGGCAGTAGCATCCATTAGTGTTTTCTATTTCAGTTTAAAAGTTGCTATCATTGAGGAGGAAGAGATGTGGTGAAGAGTTATGGAAGCCACTGTTAGAATGAAGCAGGTGACTATACAGTGGTTATGGCTGTTATCCAGCACAGACGTCTGCCCAAAACGTTCAGACGTCTGTGTGTGTATTTTTCTAACAGTGGCCAGAGTCAGACGTCTAAATGTATTGACATACGTCTGTATTTATGCATGGTTAAAATCAGAGACTACAGTATGACGTCTAATGTAACGATCCCGGAGTTTTATCGAGTGTAAATTGATAATTAGATTTATTTTTGATTTAAAATTGTGAAATTAAAAGATGAATTGATTTGAGTTTATCCAAATCCAACAAAAATATGTTATTTATTGAGAAAGATATAGTTTCTTTTATAAATTATTTAATATTGACTTATATATAAAAAAAATTATTTTTATAATAAAATGTCTTTACAAATGAATTCTTATTTTAAATAGAAATTGTCTCTTCAAATTTATTTATAAATAATAGATATGTGTGTTTTGAAAGAAACTATGATTGTATAAAAATTCGAAAATGAAGTCTTTCGAAAATGTTTAAAAAAATAAAATAAACTTTGTAAAATATATAAGTATGCACATTTGTAATATGAAACAAGCAAATAAGATAATAAACTAAATATATGCGAATAGCTTGCAAATGAAATTATCTCAGTACATATACAAAGGCTAAAGGAGATAATGACAAATGTACTTACCAAATTAAAATAAATATATTTGAAAACAAGATTTGAACCATGAATTTATGTAAAAAGATATGACAAATGCAAATGAAGTATGATACAAACAAATGTATGTAAGACAATAAAACAAAGATAGCAACAATCTATGTACAAAGAAACAAAAAAAAATCAAATAATTCATGTAAACTAAAGAAGAAACATTTGTACAAACCCCTATCTTCTCAGCACAAACATAATAAGCCTTGGCTTATAATACAAGACAACAATTAATGCAATATCATATCCTAGCACACCATAACATTTCATATAAGCTGAAAAAATAATAGTCCAAGTACATTAGCCACCAACATATCATCTTTCAGCCGAAAAGAAAAACATGTGATAAGCATAGGCTTATGAAATAAAATAAAAGAAGATAGCCAAATGTAAACTTTAAAAGCAATGAAATATACTAACTGACATTATCTTGATTCATGTAAGCTGGAGTAACAGCATTTGTACTTACCCCACATCATCTCAACTGAGTAATTAATGCAAGAAGATAATTAAACGTAACCAAATCACCCCACAAAATCTTCTCAATATCATATCAGCCGAAGTTTGTAGCTTGCAAAGAAAGGTAGACATTAAGTACATTAACATTTAATGCTTCCATACTTATCTTCCATACATTAGCATTTAACTCCTCTTTATATATACATATCTTCCAATTCATTTTCATTCATTAAAAATAAACAAACCAGAGAATAAGCAAGCATTTCCATTTTTACTGAAGCTTTTATTCAGGTAAACAAAAACTTCAATTTAAACAACAACAATAATTCAATCAACTACAAAGCCAGAGATTAAAGAAGAGATTTCCAGCTTGCAAATTTCAAAGTTGTGTTGCTCTGTTCATCTAGACAATACGGTGAGTAACAAGTTTATTTGAAACTTAAGTAGGCTTTTGTTGCATGATCTATATCTCGAAATATATATTGTGTGAATATATATATAAGTATCTTTGTCTGTGTATATACAAGTGAATGCATGTATCAGTGATATCCTGTTCTAGTTGTCAAGCTCAAACCTGGTTAAAAAAAAAAATTCATTTAAGTTAAAACAACCCTCTTTGAATCAATTCAGTGAGTAAACAACTTAAAAAGAAATTCAAGTATATTTAAATTGCTGCACATTAGTCTGAGATATGAAATTGTTTTATTATGCATATGCATGTGTAGTTCTCCTCTGTGTACAAACATTTGGAAGTGTAAATGCCTGTTCAAGTTAACCATTTCTGTCTTTGGTTTCAGAGCATCAAGCTTGTTCAAAATCCCAATACTTAATCACTTGATCATTATTACACTTTGATCTCAAGACAATACTGGTGTATTTAAGATGTAATTATAATTTAAAAATAAATTTCAGAAGAAAAAGGATATACAGTTGGAAACAAAAAAAAGATTTTTACAGGGAACATGTAATATCTTGATAAATTCGAATTTCATGAAATGCTAATTAAATGTCATAACCTAAATCCAAATTGCCAAATAAGATTTTCAAAACAAAAATGGTGATTTTTACTTAAGTATTCAACGAGCAGTTCCGTGTTGATCAGAAATCATGTTTTGATCAGTTTCTGGTGATCTAATAAGTTTATGTTGTTGAAATTTTGTGTGAAGCTAGCTTGGTGATTCACGACTTTAGGAAAATTATTAAATAATTTTTCCATTGCGCAAATTAAAGGAACGAGGCGACTTTAGGGTTTAAGCTCGAGTTTTGCAGTGGTCTGAGAACGAGGTGATTTCGACACCTCTGATGCACCGAGTTGCACGAGCTCCTAGGGGATGTTGGAGTAGGGTATTGACAAGGTGAGGCCGGAGTTGCGTTGCCCCTGATAGTCAGCGTGAGTGGAACAAGGTGTTTTGTTCAGGCGAGTTCGATTCACAGTTTCGAATGAAAGGCCAAATTTTGATTTCAGGCGAGTTTTTGGTTCTGGGTGTTTGAATTGATCGTCGAGGGTCATCGACGATACGTGGAGAGTTTCGGCAATGGTCGGAAGTGGTGGGATTGGCTGTACACGTGTATAGGAGTTTGATTGTGTCAGTAGTTAAAAGTTTTGGGAAGAAGGAGGGGAACTCGAAGATAACCCAGTGAGATTTGCATCATGGCTCGAGTTCGAGCTCGTGTAGTTTTGGATTGTACTGGGTTGTTTCAAAACTTAAACAAAAACTTGCTGGAAAAAAAAACAAAAAAAGAGAAGAAGGAGATGGAGGGCGTACAGGGAAGACTCGGGGAAGATTGTGATTGACTCGAAGTAGCACTCGAGCTTTATCAAGGGAGTCTGGGTTTTTTTCTTCTATCATTAGCATTGTATTTTATAGTAAAGGTAAGTAAACAGTTAAGTTTAAAAACTTAGGTACAGGTTAATTATTACTTTAAATTGTTTAAGCTCTTAATTATTGTTCTAATAGCGTAATTAATATAAGGTAAGTATACAATTTATTAACATATAAGTTTGTAATTAGTAATAAAATTGGTTTTAAATTCTTTAAAAGAAAAAAAAACTTCTTTATAAAATAAATATTTCTTTAACATGAAAATCTAAAAGGTAGGTTTGTGTTTTTAAACTTTGTTAAAAGTTAAATTATGTTCATTTTAAATCGTAAATTTAAAATGAAATTTAAATTAAATTTGAAAGCAAATGGTTTTAAATACTTTGATTAAGTAAGAAATGTTTTAACTTAAAGATAAATAGAATTTAATGATTTGGATTCATTAAATTTTTAAGATAATTAAAATGGATAATTAACTTATTTAATTAATTAATGCTTGGATTAATTAAATAAGTAATTGAAGAGTTAAATTCATTAATTGAGGTTTAAGATTAATTAATTAAGGGAGAATTAATTAAGCAATTAAGGATTAATTAGGTAACGGTTAACACTTAATTAATTAAATAATCAGATATTTGTACAATATGTGATTAAATAATTAAAAGTTGATTAATTAATAAATGATTTAAAGGATAATTAATCAAATGATTTGAAATCAATTAAAGTTAATTAACCATGATCGATGACCCATCTGATTTAAATTAATCAGATAATTTATTGAGTTCACCTATGGATGATTGAATCCTATTGATTGTTGAACTGTTTGATATTTCTGAGATGATATGCTTTGTGCTATGAATTGTTTTCAGTGTGATCTGTGATGAATGTAATTTTATTTATTTATAATGCATTCATATTTTCTATCTGTGAATCTGTGTATATAGATAAGCGTTATTGGGATATACCGCTTATCGATATTGGGTGATTACGAATCTATGATGATTGAATGATGTTGCACTATTGTGTTAAACCCCTGGACCACACTTATACACACACCAATATGGATTTCACGAGGAAATCGATTAAGTCACAGATTTTTGAATAGTTTTAAATTTGAATATCTGAATTCAAATGTTTTGGAAATGGATTGGGTTTAAAGTGAAAAGCTTTTGAAATGGAATTTCAAAGATGAAATTTATTTTGAATAACTTGATTGAATTTTGGAATTTAAATATTCTGATTTAAATTTGAATTCAATATTTGAAATTGAATTCTATGATCTGGAAATTAGGGACTAAAGATGTTATACCAGTTGGGAATTTGAATTTAAATTCAAAGGCTTTAACTCGTGTAAATAAAAATTTGGATATTTCGGAAACGAAAACTATTTGTTTTCATATAATAAAAGATTTCATATAGGAAGTGAACGTCCAATTTGTGTTAAAAGGATTTCAAGTTAAAAATGAAAATGATTTTCCAAATTATGGAAACGATTTGAAATTTATAAGTTAAATCTTCAATTTAAAGATTTAACGAGTTAATCCAATTGAAATGGGGGTTGATTTGAAATCCGTAAATGGATTTTTGTGAATGGGGTGAACTTTGTGAATTAAATCTTTTGTTTAAAAGATTAAAGTGTGGAAACTATTTAAAACATTGAAGGTTGTTGAAACAAATCTTTTGTTTAAAAGATTTGAAAATGGTAATTTGTTAAAACCATTTGAAGAAAACTTTGAATTATTAAGTTGTGACTTAATTGAAATCTCATATCCATATATTTTAAATATTGCGCTCACTATTCGGTTTAGCCGGGAGAGGACCTTTGTGTCGTATAACCCATTCCGAATATGTGATACGTCGTTATGGATAGCATTTGAAGACCGGTGTTGAAGACCGGGTGTTTTCGAGAACGATAGGATAACCTATCGATTGTCTCTGCACCGAGTAGCTACGGTATAGAGATTCCCTAAGTGATGGGAAGTCCGATCGGGATTGTGAATACCCGGATTGCAAGGGCTTCTTCGGAAGTGCCTTCGGTTCTGTTCGAACCCGGAACAGACTTGTGTAGTTACATGTCTGACACTACACTTTGAGATATAAAGCAGATTTCTTTCAAATACATATCTGTTGGTGGCGGAGAATTTATTCTCTTAGCTTAACACCCTTCTCTGAGACGTATGAGCTCAGAGGTTATGTAGTTGAAGGTTATCAGCAATATACTCCCAATTTGGTAGTGTGGCATGCTGAGTGCTGCTGTGTGTTGATGATCATTGTTTGATCATTTGTGATATGATCATTTGTTTGATCATTTATCTTTGTGATCATTACTTTGATCATTTGTTGACCCAAAGCATGGCTTTGTACCAAAGCGTAGCTTTGTGGACGAGACTGCATCAGGACCTCACACCCCGGAAATGGTCAAAACAGGAAAGATGCGGCGAGGTTATGAGGGTCGCGCCCTTTAGGGTGTGTCATTCCCTTCTGGTAAAGGGTGGTATTAGGTATGGAGCCCTGATATTTAACCTATGTGGTAGCTCCAATCTCATTCACTGTGTGGTTGTTGCTTAGAGGCGCCTCGGATAAAGGTCCCAAAGGACCGGGGAGTGGCTTGCTCGAGTAGTAGTTACCTAATTACAGAGGTAACCCGGCCTTGTGTTGGCAGAGATCCGGTTAGGTTCTCGGGACGTCCCACCAGAGGCGATCCCATGTGGCAGTAGGAAGTTCCTTAGCCTGACCATTTGTTGGAAAATCCAATCAAAACAATACGAGCCTTTTACGATTGCAATTGTATAACCTGCCTCCTCAGGAGGTAGCTATAGCGGGCATAATATAATGGTACCTATGCTGGCTAAGATTTATATTCTACTTTCAAAATGTTTTCTACACTATGCACTTATAGTAATAAAATCAAATGATTTTGCGTAGTAAGCATCTTTGACTATCATAAGAAGAAATCTCCTCCAATTCTGCGTTTGCATTGTGTGTGTGGCGGGAGGTCTTATGGTAGTTTCATTTTCTAAAAAGCATATCGGATTTTCTTTTATAAATCTTGTTTTATTTAAAAGATAAACTGTTTTTTTGTTGCTCACACCAGTCCCATGACTGACCCGGCGTTTATTGTTCCTTTCCTAAACTCTGGGTGCTCACTATTTTCCACACGAGCAGTCTAGAGTTGGGTTTTTCAGATAGTTAGGTTCAGTTGATCATCTGGAGCTAGTTCAGTCTTTGGATATGGATGAGACTTGCTTGTCTTAATCCATCGTGTTGTTGGTTCGAGCTGCTGTTGGAGTTCTCTCTTGAAGATTATATTGGAGTTATTTGTTCTGCTGCTGGTGTTATCTATTTTCTTTTCCGCTGCTATTTTATTGTATCATATCTCTGATGTATATCGATATCTATTGTATCATCTTTTGTATCAGGATGTTGTATCAGATGTTGTATATTGATATTCATTATTTCTTCCGCTGTGTTGTTTACTTAATGGTGTTATAAGCTCCGGCGAATTGAATTTGAACGGTCGAATCTACGGCATTCGAGTACGATGTAAGTATGGATGTCGATCTTCGAACGGACAAAATCCGCTTCGTCACATGTGGTATCAGAGCCGAGGGGTAAAACTTTAGCTCAGGAGTATAACACATTAAGTAGCTCATTAGAGATAGGGTGAAATAACCCTAGAATGAGTATATCCCTAAGATATCCGTTTGAATGCCTCAGTAAATTCTCTTTCTATCCACTGATAGTGAGTATGAGTGCAAGAAGAGAACGAGATAGGGGACAGGAAATACCACTATAATTGGTCAATGCTCTGTAACAGCGGGAACAATTTCTCTATCAATTTCCTTTGATTCGTTTCCAAATTCTTTTTGATTGCTTCGTGACAGCTCCAGAAAGAAGTTTCGGTGTGATGATAGCCCTACGAATCGTTGTAGAAAATTCTTACTTCGTATCTTCATCGGTTTCTTATCAGTTTTCGATTTAAAACCTTAATGAATATGAATTGAAAATTTGAATAAATAGAAAATTTAAATTGAGTTAACTTGATTAATAGAATATGAAGGATAACTTAAATTATATCGATAGAACGATTTCGTTTAAAACCAAATTTTGAAATTCTATTATAATTTCACTGGTAGATCGAAGTCCGAAGAGGGACAAATTAGTATACATTTTGAGATGTTCCGACTTGAATTTGGAATCCATTCCTAGTATTTGAAAAATTATAGAAGATTAAATCTATCTCTCTTGTTCAGCATCTCTTGTCAATTCTTCGACGATTCCTGGTAAATACAGGACGAAGATTTGATATATTTGTATGGGACATAAACTCCAATAGGCCAAAATTGTTTGTTTGGATGTATTGGTTGTTTTGTTTGCTTTGGTTGTTATGGTTGATAGGTATAAATTGGTTTTTACACTCAACATTTTGAAATTGTATCCATATATCTGTCAATATTTAGGGTCCGATATATTCTACGGATGGTTAGTTATCCATTCAAACTAATCAATGCCTTGCATATTTCGTAGATTTGGTGACCCGAGTATCCTATGTAGTATTGAATGAGTTCGTTCTCATATTGTTGATATTCTGATTTCGTGAGCCAAATACAGGATAGATATTCATTTTGACCTGGAAAGCTATGTCTCTGTCTTTGTGTATGTATCTTTGTTGTTTTCGTGCCTGTAAATTTCGGGGACGAAATTCCTTTTAAGGGGGGAAGTCTGTAACGATCCCGGAGTTTTATCGAGTGTAAATTGATAATTAGATTTATTTTTGATTTAAAATTGTGAAATTAAAAGATGAATTGATTTGAGTTTATCCAAATCCAACAAAAATATGTTATTTATTGAGAAAGATATAGTTTCTTTTATAAATTATTTAATATTGACTTATATATAAAAAAAATATTTTTATAATAAAATGTCTTTACAAATGAATTCTTATTTTAAATAGAAATTGTCTCTTCAAATTTATTTATAAATAATAGATATGTGTGTTTTGAAAGAAACTATGATTGTATAAAAATTCGAAAATGAAGTCTTTCGAAAATGTTTAAAAAAATAAAATAAACTTTGTAAAATATATAAGTATGCACATTTGTAATATGAAACAAGCAAATAAGATAATAAACTAAATATATGTGAATAGCTTGCAAATGAAATTATCTCAGTACATATACAAAGGCTAAAGGAGATAATGACAAATGTACTTACCAAATTAAAATAAATATATTTGAAAACAAGATTTGAACCATGAATTTATGTAAAAAGATATGACAAATGCAAATGAAGTATGATACAAACAAATGTATGTAAGACAATAAAACAAAGATAGCAACAATCTATGTACAAAGAAACAAAAAAAAAATCAAATAATTCATGTAAACTAAAGAAGAAACATTTGTACAAACCCCTATCTTCTCAGCACAAACATAATAAGCCTTGGCTTATAATACAAGACAACAATTAATGCAATATCATATCCTAGCACACCATAACATTTCATATAAGCTGAAAAAATAATAGTCCAAGTACATTAGCCACCAACATATCATCTTTCAGCCGAAAAGAAAAACATGTGATAAGCATAAGCTTATGAAATAAAATAAAAGAAGATAGCCAAATGTAAACTTTAAAAGCAATGAAATATACTAACTGACATTATCTTGATTCATGTAAGCTGGAGTAACAGCATTTGTACTTACCCCACATCATCTCAACTGAGTAATTAATGCAAGAAGATAATTAAACGTAACCAAATCACCCCACAAAATCTTCTCAATATCATATCAGCCGAAGTTTGTAGCTTGCAAAGAAAGGTAGACATTAAGTACATTAACATTTAATGCTTCCATACTTATCTTCCATACATTAGCATTTAACTCCTCTTTATATATACATATCTTCCAATTCCTTTTCATTCATTAAAAATAAACAAACCAGAGAATAAGCAAGCATTTCCATTTTTACTGAAGCTTTTATTCAGGTAAACAAAAACTTCAATTTAAACAACAACAATAATTCAATCAACTACAAAGCCAGAGATTAAAGAAGAGATTTCCAGCTTGCAAATTTCAAAGTTGTGTTGCTCTGTTCATCTAGACAATACGGTGAGTAACAAGTTTATTTGAAACTTAAGTAGGCTTTTGTTGCATGATCTATATCTAGAAATATATATTGTGTGAATATATATATAAGTATCTTTGTCTGTGTATATACAAGTGAATGCATGTATCAGTGATATCCTGTTCTAGTTGTCAAGCTCAAACCTGGTTAAAAAAAATAAAAATTCATTTAAGTTAAAACAACCCTCTTTGAATCAATTCAGTGAGTAAACAACTTAAAAAGAAATTCAAGTATATTTAAATTGCTGCACATTAGTCTGAGATATGAAATTGTTTTATTATGCATATGCATGTGTAGTTCTCCTCTGTGTACAAACATTTGGAAGTGTAAATGCCTATTCAAGTTAACCATTTCTGTCTTTGGTTTCAGAGCATCAAGCTTGTTCAAAATCCCAATACTTAATCACTTGATCATTATTACACTTTGATCTCAAGACAATACTGGTGTATTTAAGATGTAATTATAATTTAAAAATAAATTTCAGAAGAAAAAGGATATACAGTTGGAAACAAAAAAAAAGATTTTTACAGGGAACATGTAATATCTTGATAAATTCGAATTTCATGAAATGCTAATTAAATGTCATAACCTAAATCCAAATTGCCAAATAAGATTTTCAAAACAAAAATGGTGATTTTTACTTAAGTATTCAACGAGCAGTTCCGTGTTGATCAGAAATCATGTTTTGATCAGTTTCTGGTGATCTAATAAGTTTATGTTGTTGAAATTTTGTGTGAAGCTAGCTTGGTGATTCACGACTTTAGGAAAATTATTAAATAATTTTTCCATTGCGCAAATTAAAGGAACGAGGCGACTTTAGGTTTTAAGCTCGAGTTTTGCAGTGGTCTGAGAACGAGGTGATTTCGACACCTCTGATGCACCGAGTTGCACGAGCTCCTAGGGGATGTTGGAGTGGGGTGTTGACAAGGTGAGGCCGGAGTTGCGTTGCCCCTGATAGTCAGCGTGAGTGGAACAAGGCGTTTTGTTCAGGCGAGTTCGATTCACAGTTTCGAATGAAAGGCCAAATTTTGATTTCAGGCGAGTTTTTGGTTCTGGGTGTTTGAATTGATCGTCGAGGGTCATCGACGATACGTGGAGAGTTTCGGCAATGGTCGGAAGTGGTGGGATTGGCTGTACACGTGTACAGGAGTTTGATTGTGTCAGTAGTTAAAAGTTTTGGGAAGAAGGAGGGGAACTCGAAGATAACCCAGTGAGATTTGCATCATGGCTCGAGTTCGAGCTCGTGTAGTTTTGGATTGTACTGGGTTGTTTCAAAACTTAAACAAAAACTTGCTGGAAAAAAAAACAAAAAAAGAGAAGAAGGAGATGGAGGGCGTACAGGGAAGACTCGGGGAAGATTGTGATTGACTCGAAGTAGCACTCGAGCTTTATCAAGGGAGTCTGGGTTTTTTTCTTCTATCATTAGCATTGTATTTTATAGTAAAGGTAAGTAAACAGTTAAGTTTAAAAACTTAGGTACAGGTTAATTATTACTTTAAATTGTTTAAGCTCTTAATTATTGTTCTAATAGCGTAATTAATATAAGGTAAGTATACAATTTATTAACATATAAGTTTGTAATTAGTAATAAAATTGGTTTTAAATTCTTTAAAAGAAAAAAAAACTTCTTTATAAAATAAATATTTCTTTAACATGAAAATCTAAAAGGTAGGTTTGTGTTTTTAAACTTTGTTAAAAGTTAAATTATGTTCATTTTAAATCGTAAATTTAAAATGAAATTTAAATTAAATTTGAAAGCAAGTGGTTTTAAATACTTTGATTAAGTAAGAAATGTTTTAACTTAAAGATAAATAGAATTTAATGATTTGGATTCATTAAATTTTTAAGATAATTAAAATGGATAATTAACTTATTTAATTAATTAATGCTTGGATTAATTAAATAAGTAATTGAAGAGTTAAATTCATTAATTGAGGTTTAAGATTAATTAATTAAGGGAGAATTAATTAAGCAATTAAGGATTAATTAGGTAACGGTTAACACTTAATTAATTAAATAATCAGATATTTGTACAATATGTGATTAAATAATTAAAAGTTGATTAATTAATAAATGATTTAAAGGATAATTAATCAAATGATTTGAAATCAATTAAAGTTAATTAACCATGATCGATGACCCATCTGATTTAAATTAATCAGATAATTTATTGAGTTCACCTATGGATGATTGAATCCTATTAATTGTTGAACTGTTTGATATTTCTGAGATGATATGCTTTGTGCTATGAATTGTTTTCAGTGTGATCTGTGATGAATGTAATTTTATTTATTTATAATGCATTCATATTTTCTATCTGTGAATCTGCGTATATAGATAAGCGTTATTGGGATATACCGCTTATCGATATTGGGTGATTACGAATCTATGATGATTGAATGATGTTGCACTATTGTGTTAAACCCCTGGACCACACTTATACACACACCAATATGGATTTCACGAGGAAATCGATTAAGTCACAGATTTTTGAATAGTTTTAAATTTGAATATCTGAATTCAAATGTTTTGGAAATGGATTGGGTTTAAAGTGAAAAGCTTTTGAAATAGAATTTCAAAGATGAAATTTATTTTGAATAACTTGATTGAATTTTGGAATTTAAATATTCTGATTTAAATTTGAATTCAATATTTGAAATTGAATTCTATGATCTGGAAATTAGGGACTAAAGATGTTATACCAGTTGGGAATTTGAATTTAAATTCAAAGGCTTTAACTCGTGTAAATAAAAATTTGGATATTTCGGAAACGAAAACTATTTGTTTTCATATAATAAAAGATTTCATATAGGAAGTGAACGTCCAATTTGTGTTAAAAGGATTTCAAGTTAAAAATGAAAATGATTTTCCAAATTATGGAAACGATTTGAAATTTATAAGTTAAATCTTCAATTTAAAGATTTAACGAGTTAATCCAATTGAAATGGGGGTTGATTTGAAATCCGTAAATGGATTTTTGTGAATGGGGTGAACTTTGTGAATTAAATCTTTTGTTTAAAAGATTAAAGTGTGGAAACTATTTAAAACATTGAAGGTTGTTGAAATAAATCTTTTGTTTAAAAGATTTGAAAATGGTAATTTGTTAAAACCATTTGAAGAAAACTTTGAATTATTAAGTTGTGACTTAATTGAAATCTCATATCCATATATTTTAAATATTGCGCTCACTATTCGGTTTAGCCGGGAGAGGACCTTTGTGCCGTATAACCCATTCCGAATATGTGATACGTCGTTATGGATAGCATTTGAAGACCGGTGTTGAAGACCGGGTGTTTTCGAGAACGATAGGATAACCTATCGATTGTCTCTGCACCGAGTAGCTACGGTATAGAGATTCCCTAAGTGATGGGAAGTCCGATCGGGATTGTGAATACCCGGATTGCAAGGGCTTCTTCGGAAGTGCCTTCGGTTCTGTTCGAACCCGGAACAGACTTGTATGGTTACATGTCTGACACTACACTTTGAGATATAAAGCAGATTTCTTTCAAATACATATCTGTTGGTGGCGGAGAATTTATTCTCTTAGCTTAACACCCTTCTCTGAGACGTATGAGCTCAGAGGTTATGTAGTTGAAGGTTATCAGCAATATACTCCCAATTTGGTAGTGTGGCATGCTGAGTGCTGCTGTGTGTTGATGATCATTGTTTGATCATTTGTGATATGATCATTTGTTTGATCATTACTTTGATCATTTGTTGACCCAAAGCATGGCTTTGTACCAAAGCGTAGCTTTGTGGACGAGACTGCATCAGGACCTCACACCCCGGAAATGGTCAAAACAGGAAAGATGCGGCAAGGTTATGAGGGTCGCGCCCTTTAGGGTGTGTCATTCCCTTCTGGTAAAGGGTGGTATTAGGTATGGAGCCCTGATATTTAACCTATGTGGTAGCTCCAATCTCATTCACTGTGTGGTTGTTGCTTAGAGGCGCCTCGGATAAAGGTCCCAAAGGACCGGGGAGTGGCTTGCTCGAGTAGTAGTTACCTAGTTACAGAGGTAACCCGGCCTTGTGTTGGCAGAGATCCGGTTAGGTTCTCGGGACGTCCCACCAGAGGCGATCCCATGTGGCAGTAGGAAGTTCCTTAGCCTGACCATTTGTTGGAAAATCCAATCAAAACAATACGAGCCTTTTACGATTGCAATTGTATAACCTGCCTCCTCAGGAGGTAGCTATAGCGGGCATAATATAATGGTACCTATGCTGGCTAAGATTTATATTCTACTTTCAAAATGTTTTCTACACTATGCACTTATAGTAATAAAATCAAATGATTTTGCGTAGTAAGCATCTTTGACTATCATAAGAAGAAATCTCCTCCAATTCTGCGTTTGCATTGTGTGTGTGGCAGGAGGTCTTATGGTAGTTTCATTTTCTAAAAAGCATATCGGATTTTCTTTTATAAATCTTGTTTTATTTAAAAGATAAACTGTTTTTTTGTTGCTCACACCAGTCCCATGACTGACCCGGCGTTTATTGTTCCTTTCCTAAACTCTGGGTGCTCACTATTTTCCACACGAGCAGTCTAGAGTTGGGTTTTTCAGATAGTTAGGTTCAGTTGATCATCTGGAGCTAGTTCAGTCTTTGGATATGGACGAGACTTGCTTGTCTTAATCCATCGTGTTGTTGGTTCGAGCTGCTGTTGGAGTTCTCTCTTGAAGATTATATTGGAGTTATTTGTTCTGCTGCTGGTGTTATCTATTTTCTTTTCCGCTGCTAGATTATTGTATCATATCTCTGATGTATATCGATATCTATTGTATCATCTTTTGTATCAGGATGTTGTATCAGATGTTGTATATTAATATTCATTATTTCTTCCGCTGTGTTGTTTACTTAATGGTGTTATAAGCTCCGGCGAATTGAATTTGAACGGTCGAATCTACGGCATTCGAGTACGATGTAAGTATGGATGTCGATCTTCGAACGGACAAAATCCGCTTCGTCACATGTGGTATCAGAGCTGAGGGGTAAAACTTTAGCTCAGGAGTATAACACATTAAGTAGCTCATTAGAGATAGGGTGAAATAACCCTAGAATGAGTATATCCCTAAGATATCCGTTTGAATGCCTCAGTAAATTCTCTTTCTATCCACTGATAGTGAGTATGAGTGCAAGAAGAGAACGAGATAAAGGACAGGAAATACCACTATAATTTGTCAATGCTCTGCAACAGCGGGAACAATTTCTCTATCAATTTCCTTTGATTCGTTTCCAAATTCTTTTTGATTACTTCGTGACAGCTCCAGAAAGAAGTTTCGGTGTGATGATAGCCCTACGAATCGTTGTAGAAAATTCTTACTTCGTATCTTCATCGGTTTCTTATCAGTTTTCGATTTAAAACCTTAATGAATATGAATTGAAAATTTGAATAAATAGAAAATTTAAATTGAGTTAACTTGATTAATAGAATATGAAGGATAACTTAAATTATATCGATAGAACGATTTCGTTTAAAACCAAATTTTGAAATTCTATTATAATTTCGCTGGTAGATCGAAGTCCGAAGAGGGACAAATTAGTATACATTTTGATATGTTCCGACTTGAATTTGGAATCCATTCCTAGTATTTGAAAAATTATAGAAGATTAAATCTATCTCTCTTGTTCAGCATCTCTTGTCAATTCTTCGACGATTCCTGGTAAATACAGGACGAAGATTTGATATATTTGTATGGGACATAAACTCCAATAGGCCAAAATTGTTTGTTTGGATGTATTGGTTGTTTTTTTTGCTTTGGTTGTTATGGTTGATAGGTATAAATTGGTTTTTACACTCAACATTTTGAAATTGTATCCATATATCTGTCAATATTTAGGGTCCGATATATTCTACGGATGGTTAGTTATCCATTCAAACTAATCAATGCCTTGCATATTTCGTAGATTTGGTGACCCGAGTATCCTATGTAGTATTGAATGAGTTCATTCTCATATTGTTGATATTCTGATTTTGTGAGCCAAATACAGGATAGATATTCATTTTGACCTGGAAAGCTATGTCTCTGTCTTTGTGTATGTATCTTTGTTGTTTTCGTGCCTGTAAATTTCGGGGACGAAATTCCTTTTAAGGGGGGAAGTCTGTAACGATCCCGGAGTTTTATCGAGTGTAAATTGATAATTAGATTTATTTTTGATTTAAAATTGTGAAATTAAAAGATGAATTGATTTGAGTTTATCCAAATCCAACAAAAATATGTTATTTATTGAGAAAGATATAGTTTCTTTTATAAATTATTTAATATTGACTTATATATAAAAAAAAATATTTTTATAATAAAATGTCTTTACAAATGAATTCTTATTTTATATAGAAATTGTCTCTTCAAATTTATTTATAAATAATAGATATGTGTGTTTTGAAAGAAACTATGATTGTATAAAAATTTGAAAATGAAGTCTTTCGAAAATGTTTAAAAAAATAAAATAAACTTTGTAAAATATATAAGTATGCACATTGTAATATGAAACAAGCAAATAAGATAATAAACTAAATATATGTGAATAGCTTGCAAATGAAATTATCTCAGTACATATACAAAGGCTAAAGGACATAATGACAAATGTACTTACCAAATTAAAATAAATATATTTGAAAACAAGATTTGAACCATGAATTTATGTAAAAAGATATGACAAATGCAAATGAAGTATGATACAAACAAATGTATGTAAGACAATAAAACAAAGATAGCAACAATCTATGTACAAAGAAACAAAAAAAAAATCAAATAATTCATGTAAACTAAAGAAGAAACATTTGTACAAACCCCTATCTTCTCAGCACAAACATAATAAGCCTTGGCTTATAATACAAGACAACAATTAATGCAATATCATATCCTAGCACACCATAACATTTCATATAAGCTGAAAAAATAATAGTCCAAGTACATTAGCCACCAACATATCATCTTTCAGCCGAAAAGAAAAACATGTGATAAGCATAAGCTTATGAAATAAAATAAAAGAAGATAGCCAAATGTAAACTTTAAAAGCAATGAAATATACTAACTGAAATTTTCTTGATTCATGTAAGCTGGAGTAACAGCATTTGTACTTACCCCACATCATCTCAACTGAGTAATTAATGCAAGAAGATAATTAAACATAACCAAATCACCCCACAAAATCTTCTCAATATCATATCAGCCGAAGTTTGTAGCTTGCAAAGAAAGGTAGACATTAAGTACATTAACATTTAATGCTTCCATACTTATCTTCCATACATTAGCATTTAACTCCTCTTTATATATACATATCTTCCAATTCCTTTTCATTCATTAAAAATAAACAAACCAGAGAATAAGCAAGCATTTCCATTTTTACTGAAGCTTTTATTCAGGTAAACAAAAACTTCAATTTAAACAACAACAATAATTCAATCAACTACAAAGCCAGAGATTAAAGAAGAGATTTCCAGCTTGCAAATTTCAAAGTTGTGTTGCTCTGTTCATCTAGACAATACGGTGAGTAACAAGTTTATTTGAAACTTAAGTAGGCTTTTGTTGCATGATCTATATCTGGAAATATATATTGTGTGAATATATATATAAGTATCTTTGTCTGTGTATATACAAGTGAATGCATGTATCAGTGATATCCTGTTCTAGTTGTCAAGCTCAAACCTGGTTAAAAAAAAAAAATCATTTAAGTTAAAACAACCCTCTGTGAATCAATTCAGTGAGTAAACAACTTAAAAAGAAATTCAAGTATATTTAAATTGCTGCACATTAGTCTGAGATATGAAATTGTTTTATTATGCATATGCATGTGTAGTTCTCCTCTGTGTACAAACATTTGGAAGTGTAAATGCCTATTCAAGTTAACCATTTCTGTCTTTGGTTTCAGAGCATCAAGCTTGTTCAAAATCCCAATACTTAATCACTTGATCATTATTACACTTTGATCTCAAGACAATACTGGTGTATTTAAGATGTAATTATAATTTAAAAATAAATTTCAGAAGAAAAAGGATATACAGTTGGAAACAAAAAAAAGATTTTTACAGGGAACATGTAATATCTTGATAAATTCGAATTTCATGAAATGCTAATTAAATGTCATAACCTAAATCCAAATTGCCAAATAAGATTTTCAAAACAAAAATGGTGATTTTTACTTAAGTATTCAACGAGCAGTTCCGTGTTGATCAAAAATCATGTTTTGATCAGTTTCTGGTGATCTAATAAGTTTATGTTGTTGAAATTTTGTGTGAAGCTAGCTTGGTGATTCACGACTTTAGGAAAATTATTAAATAATTTTTCCATTGCGCAAATTAAAGGAACGAGGCGACTTTAGGGTTTAAGCTCGAGTTTTGCAGTGGTCTGAGAACGAGGTGATTTCGACACCTCTGATGCACCGAGTTGCACGAGCTCCTAGGGGATGTTGGAGTAGGGTATTGACAAGGTGAGGCCGGAGTTGCGTTGCCCCTGATAGTCAGCGTGAGTGGAACAAGGCGTTTTGTTCAGGCGAGTTCGATTCACGGTTTCGAATGAAAGGCCAAATTTTGATTTCAGGCGAGTTTTTGGTTCTGGGTGTTTGAATTGATCGTCGAGGGTCATCGACGATACGTGGAGAGTTTCGGCAATGGTTGGAAGTGGTGGGATTGGCTGTACACGTGTACAGGAGTTTGATTGTGTCAGTAGTTAAAAGTTTTGGGAAGAAGGAGGGGAACTCGAAGATAACCCAGTGAGATTTGCATCATGGCTCGAGTTCGAGCTCGTGTAGTTTTGGATTGTACTGGGTTGTTTCAAAACTTAAACAAAAACTTGCTGGAAAAAAAAACAAAAAAAGAGAAGAAGGAGATGGAGGGCGTACAGGGAAGACTCGGGGAAGATTGTGATTGACTCGAAGTGGCACTCGGGCTTTATCAAGGGAGTCTGGGTTTTTTTCTTCTATCATTAGCATTGTATTTTATAGTAAAGGTAAGTAAACAGTTAAGTTTAAAAACTTAGGTACAGGTTAATTATTACTTTAAATTGTTTAAGCTCTTAATTATTGTTCTAATAGCGTAATTAATATAAGGTAAGTATACAATTTATTAACATATAAGTTTGTAATTAGTAATAAAATTGGTTTTAAATTCTTTAAAAGAAAGAAAAAAACTTCTTTATAAAATAAATATTTCTTTAACATGAAAATCTAAAAGGTTGGTTTGTGTTTTTAAACTTTGTTAAAAGTTAAATTATGTTCATTTTAAATCGTAAATTTAAAATGAAATTTAAATTAAATTTGAAAGCAAATGGTTTTAAATACTTTGATTAAGTAAGAAATGTTTTAACTTAAAGATAAATAGAATTTAATGATTTGGATTCATTAAAATTTTAAGATAATTAAAATGGATAATTAACTTATTTAATTAATTAATGCTTGGATTAATTAAATAAGTAATTGGAGAGTTAAATTCATTAATTGAGGTTTAAGATTAATTAATTAAGGGAGAATTAATTAAGCAATTAAGGATTAATTAGGTAACGGTTAACACTTAATTAATTAAATAATCAGATATTTGTACAATATGTGATTAAATAATTAAAAGTTGATTAATTAATAAATGATTTAAAGGATAATTAATCAAATGATTTGAAATCAATTAAAGTTAATTAACCATGATCGATGACCCATCTGATTTAAATTAATCAGATAATTTATTGAGTTCACCTATGGATGATTGAATCCTATTGATTGTTGAACTGTTTGATATTTCTGAGATGATATGCTTTGTGCTATGAATTGTTTTCAGTGTGATCTGTGATGAATGTAATTTTATTTATTTATAATGCATTCATATTTTCTATCTGTGAATCTGTGTATATAGATAAGCGTTATTGGGATATACCGCTTATCGATATTGGGTGATTACGAATCTATGATGATTGAATGATGTTGCACTATTGTGTTAAACCCCTGGACCACACTTATACACACACCAATATGGATTTCACGAGGAAATCGATTAAGTCACAGATTTTTGAATAGTTTTAAATTTGAATATCTGAATTCAAATGTTTTGGAAATGGATTGGGTTTAAAGTGAAAAGCTTTTGAAATGGAATTTCAAAGATGAAATTTATTTTGAATAACTTGATTGAATTTTGGAATTTAAATATTCTGATTTAAATTTGAATTCAATATTTGAAATTGAATTCTATGATCTGGAAATTAGGGACTAAAGATGTTATACCAGTTGGGAATTTGAATTTAAATTCAAAGGCTTTAACTCGTGTAAATAAAAATTTGGATATTTCGGAAACGAAAACTATTTGTTTTCATATAATAAAAGATTTCATATAGGAAGTGAACGTCCAATTTGTGTTAAAAGGATTTCAAGTTAAAAATGAAAATGATTTTCCAAATTATGGAAACGATTTGAAATTTATAAGTTAAATCTTCAATTTAAAGATTTAACGAGTTAATCCAATTGAAATGGGGGTTGATTTGAAATCCGTAAATGGATTTTTGTGAATGGGGTGAACTTTGTGAATTAAATCTTTTGTTTAAAAGATTAAAGTGTGGAAACTATTTAAAACATTGAAGGTTGTTGAAATAAATCTTTTGTTTAAAAGATTTGAAAATGGTAATTTGTTAAAACCATTTGAAGAAAACTTTGAATTATTAAGTTGTGACTTAATTGAAATCTCATATCCATATATTTTAAATATTGCGCTCACTATTCGGTTTAGCCGGGAGAGGACCTTTGTGTCGTATAACCCATTCCGAATATGTGATACGTCGTTATGGATAGCATTTGAAGACCGGTGTTTAAGACCGGGTGTTTTCGAGAACGATAGGATAACCTATCGATTGTCTCTGCACCGAGTAGCTACGGTATAGAGATTCCCTAAGTGATGGGAAGTCCGATCGGGATTGTGAATACCCGGATTGCAAGGGCTTCTTCGGAAGTGCCTTCGGTTCTGTTCGAACCCGGAACAGACTTGTATGGTTACATGTCTGACACTACACTTTGAGATATAAAGCAGATTTCTTTCAAATACAAATCTGTTGGTGGCGGAGAATTTATTCTCTTAGCTTAACACCCTTCTCTGAGACGTATGAGCTCAGAGGTTATGTAGTTGAAGGTTATCAGCAATATACTCCCAATTTGGTAGTGTGGCATGTTGAGTGCTGCTGTGTGTTGATGATCATTGTTTGATCATTTGTGATATGATCATTTGTTTGATCATTTATCTTTGTGATCATTACTTTGATCATTTGTTGACCCAAAGCATGGCTTTGTACCAAAGCGTAGCTTTGTGGACGAGACTGCATCAGGACCTCACACCCCGGAAATGGTCAAAACAGGAAAGATGCGGCAAGGTTATGAGGGTCGCGCCCTTTAGGGTGTGTCATTCCCTTCTGGTAAAGGGTGGTATTAGGTATGGAGCCCTGATATTTAACCTATGTGGTAGCTCCAATCTCATTCACTGTATGGTTGTTGCTTAGAGGCGCCTCGGATAAAGGTCCCAAAGGACCGGGGAGTGGCTTGCTCGAGTAGTAGTTACCTAGTTACAGAGGTAACCCGGCCTTGTGTTGGCAGAGATCCGGTTAGGTTCTCGGGACGTCCCACCAGAGGCGATCCCATGTGGCAGTAGGAAGTTCCTTAGCCTGACCATTTGTTGGAAAATCCAATCAAAACAATACGAGCCTTTTACGATTGCAATTGTATAACCTGCCTCCTCAGGAGGTAGCTATAGCGGGCATAATATAATGGTACCTATGCTGGCTAAGATTTATATTCTACTTTCAAAATGATTTCTACACTATGCACTTATAGTAATAAAATCAAATGATTTTGCGTAGTAAGCATCTTTGACTATCATAAGAAGAAATCTCCTCCAATTCTGCGTTTGCATTGTGTGTGTGGCGGGAGGTCTTATGGTAGTTTCATTTTCTAAAAAGCATATCGGATTTTCTTTTATAAATCTTGTTTTATTTAAAAGATAAACTGTTTTTTTGTTGCTCACACCAGTCCCATGACTGACCCGGCGTTTATTGTTCCTTTCCTAAACTCTGGGTGCTCACTATTTTCCACACGAGCAGTCTAGAGTTGGGTTTTTCAGATAGTTAGGTTCAGTTGATCATCTGGAGCTAGTTCAGTCTTTGGATATGGACGAGACTTGCTTGTCTTAATCCATCGTGTTGTTGGTTCGAGCTGCTGTTGGAGTTCTCTCTTGAAGATTATATTGGAGTTATTTGTTCTGCTGCTGGTGTTATCTATTTTCTTTTCCGCTGCTATTTTATTGTATCATATCTCTGATGTATATCGATATCTATTGTATCATCTTTTGTATCAGGATGTTGTATCAGATGTTGTATATTGATATTCAATATTTCTTCCGCTGTGTTGTTTACTTAATGGTGTTATAAGCTCCGGCGAATTGAATTTGAACGGTCGAATCTACGGCATTCGAGTACGATGTAAGTATGGATGTCGATCTTCGAACGGACAAAATCCGCTTCGTCACATGTGGTATCAGAGCTGAGGGGTAAAACTTTAGCTCAGGAGTATAACACATTAAGTAGCTCATTAGAGATAGGGTGAAATAACCCTAGAATGAGTATATCCCTAAGATATCCGTTTGAATGCCTCAGTAAATTCTCTTTCTATCCACTGATAGTGAGTATGAGTGCATGAAGAGAACGAGATAGGGGACAGGAAATACCACTATAATTGGTCAATGCTCTGCAACAGCGGGAACAATTTCTCTATCAATTTCCTTTGATTCGTTTCCAAATTCTTTTTGATTGCTTCGTGACAGCTCCAGAAAGAAGTTTCGGTGTGATGATAGCCCTACGAATCATTGTAGAAAATTCTTACTTCGTATCTTCATCGGTTTCTTATCAGTTTTCGATTTAAAACCTTAATGAATATGAATTGAAAATTTGAATAAATAGAAAATTTAAATTGAGTTAACTTGATTAATAGAATATGAAGGATAACTTAAATTATATCGATAGAACGATTTCGTTTAAAACCAAATTTTGAAATTCTATTATAATTTCGCTGGTAGATCGAAGTCCGAAGAGGGACAAATTAGTATACATTTTGAGATGTTCCGACTTGAATTTGGAATCCATTCCTAGTATTTGAAAAATTATAGAAGATTAAATCTATCTCTCTTGTTCAGCATCTCTTGTCAATTCTTCGACGATTCCTGGTAAATACAGGACGAAGATTTGATATATTTGTATGGGACATAAACTCCAATAGGCCAAAATTGTTTGTTTGGATGTATTGGTTGTTTTGTTTGCTTTGGTTGTTATGGTTGATAGGTATAAATTGGTTTTTACACTCAACATTTTGAAATTGTATCCATATATCTGTCAATATTTAGGGTCCGATATATTCTACGGATGGTTAGTTATCCATTCAAACTAATCAATGCCTTGCATATTTCGTAGATTTGGTGACCTAAGTATCCTATGTAGTATTGAATGAGTTCGTTCTCATATTGTTGATATTCTGATTTGGTGAGCCAAATACAGGATAGATATTCATTTTGACCTGGAAAGCTATGTCTCTGTCTTTGTGTATGTATCTTTGTTGTTTTCGTGCCTGTAAATTTCGGGGACGAAATTCCTTTTAAGGGGGGAAGTCTGTAACGATCCTGGAGTTTTATCGAGTGTAAATTGATAATTAGATTTATTTTTGATTTAAAATTGTGAAATTAAAAGATGAATTGATTTGAGTTTATCCAAATCCAACAAAAATATGTTATTTATTGAGAAAGATATAGTTTCTTTTATAAATTATTTAATATTGACTTATATATATAAAAAAATTATTTTTATAATAAAATGTCTTTACAAATGAATTCTTATTTTATATAGAAATTGTCTCTTCAAATTTATTTATAAATAATAGATATGTGTGTTTTGAAAGAAACTATGATTGTATAAAAATTCGAAAATGAAGTCTTTCGAAAATGTTTAAAAATATAAAATAAACTTTGTAAAATATATAAGTATGCACATTATAATATGAAACAAGCAAATAAGATAATAAACTAAATATATGTGAATAGCTTGCAAATGAAATTATCTCAGTACATATACAAAGGCTAAAGGAGATAATGACAAATGTACTTACCAAATTAAAATAAATATATTTGAAAACAAGATTTGAACCATGAATTTATGTAAAAAGATATGACAAATGCAAATGAAGTATGATACAAACAAATGTATGTAAGACAATAAAACAAAGATAGCAACAATCTATGTACAAAGAAACAAAAAAAAATCAAATAATTCATGTAAACTAAAGAAGAAACATTTGTACAAACCCCTATCTTCTCAGCACAAACATAATAAGCCTTGGCTTATAATACAAGACAACAATTAATGCAATATCATATCCTAGCACACCATAACATTTCATATAAGCTGAAAAAATAATAGTCCAAGTACATTAGCCACCAACATATCATCTTTCAGCCGAAAAGAAAAACATGTGATAAGCATAAGCTTATGAAATAAAATAAAAGAAGATAGCCAAATGTAAACTTTAAAAGCAATGAAATATACTAACTGACATTATCTTGATTCATGTAAGCTGGAGTAACAGCATTTGTACTTACCCACATCATCTCAACTGAGTAATTAATGCAAGAAGATAATTAAACATAACCAAATCACCCCACAAAATCTTCTCAGTATCATATCAGCCGAAGTTTGTAGCTTGCAAAGAAAGGTATACATTAAGTACATTAACATTTAATGCTTCCATACTTATCTTCCATACATTAGCATTTAACTCCTCTTTATATATACATATCTTCCAATTCCTTTTCATTCATTAAAAATAAACAAACCAGAGAATAAGCAAGCATTTCCATTTTTACTGAAGCTTTTATTCAGGTAAACAAAAACTTCAATTTAAACAACAACAATAATTCAATCAACTACAAAGCCAGAGATTAAAGAAGAGATTTCCAGCTTGCAAATTTCAAAGTTGTGTTGCTCTGTTCATCTAGACAATACGGTGAGTAACAAGTTTATTTGAAACTTAAGTAGGCTTTTGTTGCATGATCTATATCTGGAAATATATATTGTGTGAATATATATAAGTATCTTTGTCTGTGTATATACAAGTGAATGCATGTATCAGTGATATCCTGTTCTAGTTGTCAAGCTCAAACCTGGTTAAAAAAAAAATTCATTTAAGTTAAAACAACCCTCTGTGAATCAATTCAGTGAGTAAACAACTTAAAAAGAAATTCAAGTATATTTAAATTGCTGCACATTAGTCTGAGATATGAAATTGTTTTATTATGCATATGCATGTGTAGTTCTCCTCTGTGTACAAACATTTGGAAGTGTAAATGCCTGTTCAAGTTAACCATTTCTGTCTTTGGTTTCAGAGCATCAAGCTTGTTCAAAATCCCAATACTTAATCACTTGATCATTATTACACTTTGATCTCAAGACAATACTGGTGTATTTAAGATGTAATTATAATTTAAAAATAAATTTCAGAAGAAAAAGGATGTACAGTTGGAAACAAAAAAAAGATTTTTACAGGGAACATGTAATATCTTGATAAATTCGAATTTCATGAAATGCTAAATAAATGTCATAACCTAAATCCAAATTGCCAAATAAGATTTTCAAAACAAAAAATGGTGATTTTTACTTAAGTATTCAACGAGCAGTTCCGTGTTGATCAGAAATCATGTTTTGATCAGTTTCTGGTGATCTAATAAGTTTATGTTGTTGAAATTTTGTGTGAAGCTAGCTTGGTGATTCACGACTTTAGGAAAATTATTAAATAATTTTTCCATTGCGGAAATTAATGGAACGAGGCGACTTTAGGGTTTAAGCTCGAGTTTTGCAGTGGTCTGAGAACGAGGTGATTTCGACACCTCTGATGCACCGAGTTGCACGAGCTCCTAGGGGATGTTGGAGTAGGGTATTGACAAGGTGAGGCCGGAGTTGCGTTGCCCCTGATAGTCAGCGTGAGTGGAACAAGGCGTTTTGTTCAGGCGAGTTCGATTCACAGTTTCGAATGAAAGGCCAAATTTTGATTTCAGGCGAGTTTTTGGTTCTGGGTGTTTGAATTGATCGTCGAGGGTCATCGACGATACGTGGAGAGTTTCGGCAATGGTCGAAAGTGGTGGGATTGGCTGTACACGTGTACAGGAGTTTGATTGTGTCAGTAGTTAAAAGTTTTGGGAAGAAGGAGGGGAACTCGAAGATAACCCAGTGAGATTTGCATCATGGCTCGAGTTCGAGCTCGTGTAGTTTTGGATTGTACTGGGTTGTTTCAAAACTTAAACAAAAACTTACTGGAAAAAAAAACAAAAAAAGAGAAGAAGGAGATGGAGGGCGTACAGGGAAGACTCGGGGAAGATTGTGATTGACTCGAAGTAGCACTCGAGCTTTATCAAGGGAGTCTGGGTTTTTTTCTTCTATCATTAGCATTGTATTTTATAGTAAAGGTAAGTAAACAGTTAAGTTTAAAAACTTAGGTACAGGTTAATTATTACTTTAAATTGTTTAAGCTCTTAATTATTGTTCTAATAGCGTAATTAATATAAGGTAAGTATACAATTTATTAACATATAAGTTTGTAATTAGTAATAAAATTGGTTTTAAATTCTTTAAAAGAAAAAAAAACTTCTTTATAAAATAAATATTTCTTTAACATGAAAATCTAAAAGGTAGGTTTGTGTTTTTAAACTTTGTTAAAAGTTAAATTATGTTCATTTTAAATCGTAAATTTAAAATGAAATTTAAATTAAATTTGAAAGCAAATGGTTTTAAATACTTTGATTAAGTAAGAAATGTTTTAACTTAAAGATAAATAGAATTTAATGATTTGGATTCATTAAATTTTTAAGATAATTAAAATGGATAATTAACTTATTTAATTAATTAATGCTTGGATTAATTAAATAAGTAATTGAAGAGTTAAATTCATTAATTGAGGTTTAAGATTAATTAATTAAGGGAGAATTAATTAAGCAATTAAGGATTAATTAGGTAACAGTTAACACTTAATTAATTAAATAATCAGATATTTGTACAATATGTGATTAAATAATTAAAAGTTGATTAATTAATAAATGATTTAAAGGATAATTAATCAAATGATTTGAAATCAATTAAAGTTAATTAACCATGATCGATGACCCATCTGATTTAAATTAATCAGATAATTTATTGAGTTCACCTATGGATGATTGAATCCTATTGATTGTTGAACTGTTTGATATTTCTGAGATGATATGCTTTGTGCTATGAATTGTTTTCAGTGTGATCTGTGATGAATGTAATTTTATTTATTTATAACGCATTCATATTTTCTATCTGTGAATCTGTGTATATAGATAAGCGTTATTGGGATATACCGCTTATCGATATTGGGTGATTACGAATCTATGATGATTGAATGATGTTGCACTATTGTGTTAAACCCCTGGACCACACTTATACACACACCAATATGGATTTCACGAGGAAATCGATTAAGTCACAGATTTTTGAATAGTTTTAAATTTGAATATCTGAATTCAAATGTTTTGGAAATGGATTGGGTTTAAAGTGAAAAGCTTTTGAAATGGAATTTCAAAGATGAAATTTATTTTGAATAACTTGATTGAATTTTGGAATTTAAATATTCTGATTTAAATTTGAATTCAATATTTGAAATTGAATTCTATGATCTGGAAATTAGGGACTAAAGATGTTATACCAGTTGGGAACTTGAATTTAAATTCAAAGGCTTTAACTCGTGTAAATAAAAATTTGGATATTTCGGAAACGAAAACTATTTGTTTTCATATAATAAAAGATTTCATATAGGAAGTGAACGTCCAATTTGTGTTAAAAGGATTTCAAGTTAAAAATGAAAATGATTTTCCAAATTATGGAAACGATTTGAAATTTATAAGTTAAATCTTCAATTTAAAGATTTAACGAGTTAATCCAATTGAAATGGGGGTTGATTTGAAATACGTAAATGGATTTTTGTGAATGGGGTGAACTTTGTGAATTAAATCTTTTGTTTCAAAGATTAAAGTGTGGAAACTATTTAAAACATTGAAGGTTGTTGAAATAAATCTTTTGTTTAAAAGATTTGAAAATGGTAATTTGTTAAAACCATTTGAAGAAAACTTTGAATTATGAAGTTGTGACTTAATTGAAATCTCATATCCATATATTTTAAATATTGCGCTCACTATTCGGTTTAGCCGGGAGAGGACCTTTGTGTCGTATAACCCATTTCGAATATGTGATACATCGTTATGGATAGCATTTGAAGACCGGTGTTGAAGACCGGGTGTTTTCGAGAACGATAGGATAACCTATCGATTGTCTCTGCACCGAGTAGCTACGGTATAGAGATTCCCTAAGTGATGGGAAGTCCGATCGGGATTGTGAATACCCGGATTGCAAGGGCTTCTTCGGAAGTGCCTTCGGTTCTGTTCGAACCCGGAACAGACTTGTATGGTTACATGTCTGACACTACACTTTGAGATATAAAGCAGATTTCTTTCAAATACATATCTGTTGGTGGCGGAGAATTTATTCTCTTAGCTTAACACCCTTCTCTGAGACGTATGAGCTCAGAGGTTATGTAGTTGAAGGTTATCAGCAATATACTCCCAATTTGGTAGTGTGGCATGCTGAGTGCTGCTGTGTGTTGATGATCATTGTTTGATCATTTGTGATATGATCATTTGTTTGATCATTTATCTTTGTGATCGTTAATTTGATCATTTGTTGACCCAAAGCATGGCTTTGTACCAAAGCGTAGCTTTGTGGACGAGACTGCATCAGGACCTCACACCCCGGAAATGGTCAAAACAGGAAAGATGCGGCAAGGTTATGAGGGTCGCGCCCTTTAGGGTGTGTCATTCCCTTCTGGTAAAGGGTGGTATTAGGTATGGAGCCCTGATATTTAACCTATGTGGTAGCTCCAATCTCATTCACTGTGTGGTTGTTGCTTAGAGGCACCTCGGATAAAGGTCCCAAAGGACCGGGGAGTGGCTTGCTCGAGTAGTAGTTACCTAGTTACAGAGGTAACCCGGCCTTATGTTGGCAGAGATCCGGTTAGGTTCTCGGGATGTCCCACCAGAGGCGATCCCATGTGGCAGTAGGAAGTTCCTTAGCCTGACCATTTGCTGGAAAATCCAATCAAAACAATACGAGCCTTTTACGATTGCAATTGTATAACCTGCCTCCTCAGGAGGTAGCTATAGCGGGCATAATATAATGGTACCTATGCTGGCTAAGATTTATATTCTACTTTCAAAATGTTTTCTACACTATGCACTTATAGTAATAAAATCAAATGATTTTGCGTAGTAAGCATCTTTGACTATCATAAGAAGAAATCTCCTCCAATTCTGCGTTTGCATTGTGTGTGTGGCGGGAGGTCTTATGGTAGTTTCATTTTCTAAAAAGCATATCGGATTTTCTTTTATAAATCTTGTTTTATTTAAAAGATAAACTATTTTTTTGTTGCTCACACCAGTCCCATGACTGGCCCGGAGTTTATTGTTCCTTTCCTAAACTCTGGGTGCTCACTATTTTCCACACGAGCAGTCTAGAGTTGGGTTTCTCAGATAGTTAGGTTCAGTTGATCATCTGGAGCTAGTTCAGTCTTTGGATATGGACGAGACTTGCTTGTCTTAATCCATCGTGTTGTTGGTTCGAGCTGCTGTTGGAGTTCTCTCTTGAAGATTGTATTGGAGTTATTTGTTCTGCTGCTGGTGTTATCTATTTTCTTTTCCGCTGCTATTTTATTGTATCATATCTCTGATGTATATCGATATCTATTGTATCATCTTTTGTATCAGGATGTTGTATCAGATGTTGTATATTGATATTCATTATTTCTTCCGCTGTGTTGTTTACTTAATGGTGTTATAAGCTCCGGCGAATCGAATTTGAACGGTTGAATCTACGGCATTCGAGTACGATGTAAGTATGGATGTCGATCTTCGAACGGACAAAATCCGCTTCGTCACATGTGGTATCAGAGCTGAGGGGTAAAACTTTAGCTCAGGAGTATAACACATTAAGTAGCTCATTAGAGATAGGATGAAATAACCCTAGAATGAGTATATCCCTAAGATATACGTTTGAATGCCTCAGTAAATTCTCTTTCTATCCACTGATAGTGAGTATGAGTGCAAGAAGAGAACGAGATAGGGGACAGGAAATACCACTATAATTGGTCAATGCTCTGCAACAGCGGGAACAATTTCTCTATCAATTTCCTTTGATTCGTTTCCAAATTCTTTTTGATTGCTTCGTGACAGCTCCAGAAAGAAGTTTCGGTGTGATGATAGCCCTACGAATCGTTGTAGAAAATTCTTACTTCGTATCTTCATCGGTTTCTTAACAGTTTTCGATTTAAAACCTTAATGAATATGAATTGAAAATTCGAATAAATAGAAAATTTAAATTGAGTTAACTTGATTAATAGAATATGAAGGATAACTTAAATTATATCGATAGAACGATTTCATTTAAAACCAAATTTTGAAATTCTATTATAATTTCGCTGGTAGATCGAAGTCCGAAGAGGGACAAATTAGTATACATTTTGAGATGTTCCGACTTGAATTTGGAATCCATTCCTAGTATTTGAAAAATTATAGAAGATTAAATCTATCTCTCTTGTTCAGCATCTCTTGTCAATTCTTCGACGATTCCTGGTAAATACAGGACGAAGATTTGATATATTTGTATGGGACATAAACTCCAATAGGCCAAAATTGTTTGTTTGGATGTATTGGTTGTTTTGTTTGCTTTGGTTGTTATGGTTGATAGGTATAAATTGGTTTTTACACTCAACATTTTGAAATTGTATCCATATATCTGTCAATATTTAGGGTCCGATATATTCTACGGATGGTTAGTTATCCATTCAAACTAATCAATGCCTTGCATATTTCGTAGATTTGGTGACCCGAGTATCCTATGTAGTATTGAATGAGTTCGTTCTCATATTGTTGATATTCTGATTTTGTGAGCCAAATACAGGATAGATATTCATTTTGACCTGGAAAGCTATGTCTCTGTCTTTGTGTATGTATCTTTGTTGTTTTCGTGCCTGTAAATTTTGGGGACGAAATTCCTTTTAAGGGGGGAAGTCTGTAACGATCCCGGAGTTTGTGATTTCGACACCTCTGATGCACCGAGTTGCACGAGCTCCTAGGGGATGTTGGAGTAGGGTATTGACAAGGTGAGGCCGGAGTTGCGTTGCCCCTGATAGTCAGCGTGAGTGGAACAAGGCGTTTTGTTCAGGCGAGTTCGATTCACAGTTTCGAAATAAAGGCCAAATTTTGATTTCAGGCGAGTTTTTGGTTCTGGGTGTTTGAATTGATCGTCGAGCGTCATCGACGATACGTGGAGAGTTTCGGCAATGGTCGGAAGTGGTGGGATTGGCTGTACACGTGTGCAGGAGTTTGATTGTGTCAGTAGTTAAAAGTTTTGGGAAGAAGGAGGGGAACTCGAAGATAACCCAGTGAGATTTGCATCATGGCTCGAGTTCGAGCTCGTGTAGTTTTGGATTGTACTGTGTCGTTTCAAAACTTAAACAAAAACTTGCTGGAAAAAAAACAAAAAAAGAGAAGAAGGAGATGGAGGGCGTGCAGGGAAGACTCTGGGAAGATTGTGATTGACTCGAAGTAGCACTCGAGCTTTATCAAGGGAGTCTGGGTTTTTTTCTTCTATCATTAGCATTGTATTTTATAGTAAAGGTAAGTAAACAGTTAAGTTTAAAAACTTAGGTACAGGTTAATTATTACTTTAAATTGTTTAAGCTCTTAATTATTGTTCTAGTAGCGTAATTAATATATGGTAAGTATACAATTTATTAATGTAACAACCTGAGATTTCGCAGTAATTATTTACTGTCGTTAGACGATTAAATTAGGTTGCTAATTTCTGTTGTTATTGGAATTTTTAAATCGGGTTGAAATTTGTTAATAATTCGTTAAAAAAATACGGGCTTTAAATTTATATTTACCCGTTCCTTTATTTTATTTTATTGGGCTTGTTCCTTTTCGTTGAAATAAATGGCGGCATCCAACTTCTTCTTTCGTTCGAAGAATTAGGGCTTCGATATAAATCCACTTGAATTGAGGGCGATGCTTCAATTTCTTTGACCTTCACGGCTTCGACTTCAAATCGTTCGACTCTCTTTTGCTCGCGGCTGCTATTGGATCTGGTTCTTTGAAGAAAAAGGTGAGTAATTATGATTACTCACATCTACTTTGACTCAGTGTATGCCTTGCGTTTGATTTGGTTTCGTTGTGATGCTTTCTCTGATTTATCGAATTCGTGTATTTTGTGTCACTTGGTTAACTCGGCTTTGATTTTGTTTTGGTGATTCACTGTGGCATTTGGTTGTTCATATGGTTTTTACTTTGCCTGGTCTTGTTTGTTCGATCACCTTGTTGTTCCATGGTTTGAAGTCTGGTTGTTCACTGGTCTTTGAGTCTGTTGTAACTGGGCCAGTTGCACTGTTTTTGGCCATCTATGTTCATTGTTATTGTCTCGGTCCATTCAAGTCTTATACTTGGTCTTGAGCATTTCCTGACTCCGACTGTTTTAGTTTGATCACTGAGTACTGCTTACTGCCATGTTGCATAATCCCTGGTCTTTAATGCACATTTATATATGATGTTTATTAGTCGATTGCTTGGTGTTGCATTTGTGCACTATGTCTTGTAACACTTGTGTCACTTGTGTAATTGAGTATGCACTGCATATTTGGTTTGCTCCTTTTCTGTTTGGTGTTGCTGTTATGTTGGTGGTTAGCCTTTGCTAGTTCATTCATGACATGTTGTCCATGTGTGTTCATTGGTGTCTGCATTGTCATGTTGAATTATTCCATGTATTTGTGCTTTGATGCAGTTTATTTGTAGTCTCTGGAACTGTTTCATGTTGGCTTGGGTTTTGGCCTTTCATTTATATTTACCTGTATATGTCATACAGTTTTCACTAGTTCCATGTTTTGTTCATAAGTGATATTTTCATTTATGTTTACCTGTATATGTCATACAGATTGCACTAGTTCCATGTTTTGTTCATAAGTGATATTTTCATTTATGTTTACCTGTATATGTCATACAGTTTGCACTAGTTCCACGTTTTGTTCATAAGTGATATTTTTCATCAATACTTGCTGCCTTGACCATTTGAGACAGCTTGCCTACCTATTTCATGTAGTCTTTGACTTCACTGACCACGTACTATGCAGTCATGTGAAGTTGTGTTCCTAGATGTTGTACTTGCATTACCCATTGCATAATATATTGGTTTATCTCCTTGTAGTCCTCATTACACTGAATATTTATCGTGGCAATGGTTCATTTGTCTGCATTGACTTCATATAACATTAGCTTGACCTCTGCATTTGGTTAATGATGTTGGCCATACCTCTGTTGCTGTCACATTATTCCTCTGTGTCTTCATGTTAGTACCTCTGCCATTATCTGTTTGTTAGCACTGTTTCATCATATCACTGCCATGTGCATTTGGATTGATTTTCGAATTACACTTGTGTTGAATCCGATGACTCGGGTTTGATCTTGTATTTGTTTGTGAATATTCATTGGGTACATCGTCACTGTAGTGGCAAGGCAGTGCACGCAAGCGTGAACTGCAGCCACACGGTAGGGCTTTTATGATATTCTATCTTGTTTTGATTATTTGATCTTTTGCATATTCCATATGCTGTAGTGGCGAGGCAGTGCACGCGTGCGTGTACTGCAGCCCTACCCGAATTAATATTTTAATTGATATTTCAATGGTTTGAACTGTTTTGTTTATTGAATTCAATATTCTGATTTGGTTTAATTTGCGGATTTGTTGTTTAACACTGTTACGTGTTATATTTATCGTTATCCGATTTCTTTATTTAAGGATCGGATAGACGAGATTTATTGTGACTGTCGTCTATTCATATTTAATTATTATTGCTTCTGTGCACTAATAACTGAGTTTGAATTAGACTGACTCGTGTATTATTTTCTTTTGAATGTAATAATCGGGTCAGACCGAGTATTTACATGTTGTTGATATCTTACTTCGGGTTGATGCTTGAGCTATGAAGTCACTTCATATCTTTTGGAGTAGTCGTCGTCATTCATAGTAGTCGGTTTATTTGTATAGGAAGACATGTATTCATGTATATTATATACGACAATGTACTTGTATATGTAACTTCCAGAGTCGATAGTTGTAGTTGTATCATATGTATTGTATCACATGTATAGCAACTGACTTCAGTTATATATATATATATATATATATATATATATATATATGAGACTTTCTGTTATATCTGTGTTCCGCATTTACATTATCTGTGTTATTATTATATATATTGTCCTAAACTATCATGAAACATCGTAGTTCGTTTTATACTAGAATTGGGTATGTCGATGGGAGTAAATAAATATGAGATGAAAAATAAAAATATATACTACTCCTATCGAGGTAAATAATACTAGTGTAAGGCCTAACTACGGATGGCCGCTCCTATCCAGCCTTATTCTTCGTGATAACAGACAGTATTTTCTTTTAATACTCTTTGTTATTGCGAGCATAGAGGTGGGGCGTCACAGTTGGTATCAGAGCTTGGGGTTTAGGACATAATATAAAACATAACGTAGATGGAACATGTGTTACAACTATGTGTCGATGTTTTATATGTGCTTTGAGTCAAAACTAAAGTTTTGAAATTATGATGAAGATTTTTAAATAGCTTTATTTAAAAATAAAAGTGAAATTGTACTTTGATGATTCGATTGATTTGTGTTTTGTTATCAGAGTGCGTAGCGGAAACAGTAAGACTGTTTCGCTGAGTACAGCTGATAATTATTTTGATTTAAAAATCAAAATATGAAAATGAATTTAATTCATTATGTTGTTTAACCAGTGGTTTTGATTTGTTGAAAATTTATACTGGTTTTCTTTAATACTAATCGCATGCTGATTAGATTTTTGCTGTTTTAAATTATCTTCATTGAAGATATATTTGAGTAATTTCTTTGTTTATTTAGTAGTGTGCGTGCAAACATGAGTTGCACGTTACTACACTAATTTTACGTTGAACCGATGCTTGGTTATGAAACGTATTTTGTTGCCGTTATTTTTATAACGGGATTTTCACACTAGTGCTACGTTTTGAAGTATGGTGTTTTGTTGACATTTTAATGAATGAAAATTCACTGATATTATATTTTGATGCAAATTATTTAGATGAGAATTTGACGTTTAAAAATTACTGTCGCTTTGACTTCAGTATCCGTCATATTTTAAAGTGGATTTTCAAGCGGTTATCCCGCAATGCTGATTTTGAGATCCGTTTCTACGGTGTTTTGAGAAGTACAATTTTCTTATTGAAATTGTCACTAATGTTGCTGTTTTATCACGGATTTGCAAATTGTTTTAAAAATAAAATTTGTTTTTCAAAATTTTTATAGTTTGCGCTTTCAAAAGAATGAGAAAGTGATTTAAACGTTTCAGAAAAATCGAGGACTATGACCCCTTTCTTTTACTGATTCACTTAATTCCGGACTTGTTCGTTTGAGAATGTAAATTATTACTTTTATAAAATAAATAAAATTGTTTTCAGAATTTTTGCATTTTGCGCTTTCAAAAGAATGAGAAAGCGATTTAAACGTTTCAGAAAAATCGAGGACTATGACCCCTTTCTTTTACTGATTCGCTTAATTCCGGACTTGTCCGTTTGAGAATGTGAAATGTTATTTTTGAAATACACAATTTTGCACGTTCAAGGAAACGATGAAGAGAATCAAACGATTTAGTAAAACACGTGGTATGGGACATGTGCGTTTGCTTTTTCGGTTAATTCCGGACTCGTTAAATGAATATCTGATGATTTTATTGGGCTTTCGGGCCACTCTGCTGGACCTCCGGGTCATTTGTTGGGCTTTCGGGCCACTCTGCTGGACCTCCGGGTCATTTGTTGGGCTTTCGGGCCACTCTGCTGGACCTTCGGGTCAAATACCAGTACTAGACCTTCGGGTCAATCTGATGGGCGCCAAAAATTATGTTGAGTACTTGGTAGGCTTCGGCCACTCTGAGATGCACGTGCGGCGTAGCTTAAAAACTCGCCATCTGAGGGGATCGATCCAACCTTTTTTGTTGATTTTCTAGAGTATCTTTATTGATTTCTAGATATTTGTTGTTTCCAATTATCTACAGGTAATTGGATATTTGTTGATCTGAGTTCTAATTATCGCTTGTGATAATTAGATATCTGTTGATTTGATTATCGTTGTTGATAATCGAATATTTGTTGATTTGATTATCGTTTTTGATAATCGAATATTTGTTGATTTGAAGATTTGATTATCGTTTTTGATAATCGAATATTTATTGATTTGATTATCGTTTTTGATAATCGAATATTTGCTGATTTGAGATTTAATTATCGCTTTTGATAATTAAATATTTGCTGATTTGAGATTTAATTATCGCTTTTGATAATTAAATATTTGCTGATTTGAGATTTAATTATCGCTTGAGATAATTAAATATTTGCTGATTTGAGATTTAATTATCGCTTTTGATAATTAAATATTTGCTGATTTGAGATTTAATTATCGCTTTTGATAATTAAATATTTGCTGATTTGAGATTTAATTATCGCTTGAGATAACTAAATATTTGCTGATTTGAGATTTAATTATCGCTTTTGATAATTAAATATTTGCTGATTTGCGATTTAATTATCGCTTTTGATAATTAAATATTTGCTGATTTGAGATTTAATTATCGCTTTTGATAATTAAATATTTGCTGATTTGAGATTTAATTATCGCTTGAGATAATTAAATATTTGCTGATTTGAGATTTAATTATCGCTTTTGATAATTAAATATTTGCTGATTTGAGATTTAATTATCGCTTGAGATAATTAAATATTTGCTGATTTGAGATTTAATTATCGCTTTTGATAATTAAATATTTGCTGATTTGAGATTTAATTATCGCTTTTGATAATTAAATATTTGCTGATTTGAGATTTAATTATCGCTTGAGATAATTAAATATTTGCTGATTTGAGATTTAATTATCGCTTTTGATAATTAAATATTTGCTGATTTGAGATTTAATTATCGCTTTTGATAATTAAATATTTGCTGATTTGAGATTTAATTATCGCTTTTGATAATTAAATATTTGCTGATTTGAGATTTAATTATCGCTTGAGATAATTAAATATTTGCTGATTTGAGATTTAATTATCGCTTTTGATAATTAAATATTTGCTGATTTGAGATTTAATTATCGCTTGAGATAATTGAATATTTGCTGATTTGAGATTTAATTATCGCTTTTGATAATTAAATATTTGCTGATTTGAGATTTAATTATCGCTTTTGATAATTAAATATTTGCTGATTTGAGATTTAATTATCGCTTGAGATAATTAAATATTTGCTGATTTAAATTTAATTATCGCTTTTGATAATTAAATATTTGCTGATTTGAGATTTAATTATCGCTTTTGATAATTAAATATTTGCTGATTTGAGATTTAATTATCGCTTTTGATAATTAAATATTTGCTGATTTGAGATTTAATTATCGCTTTTGATAATTAAATATTTGCTGATTTGAGATTTAATTATCGCTTTTGATAATTAAATATTTGCTGATTTGAGATTTAATTATCGCTTTTGATAATTAAATATTTGCTGATTTGAGATTTAATTATCGCTTGAGATAATTAAATATTTGCTGATTTGAGATTTAATTATCGCTTTTGATAATTAAATATTTGCTGATTTGAGATTTAATTATCGCTTTTGATAATTAAATATTTGCTGATTTGAGATTTAATTATCACTTTTGATAATTAAATATTTGCTGATTTGAGATTTAATTATCGCTTTTGATAATTAAATATTTGCTGATTTGAGATTTAATTATCGCTTTTGATAATTAAATATTTGCTGATTTGAAATTTGATTATCTACTGAGATAATCAAATATTTGTCGAATTGAGATTTCTAACTATCGTTTTTGATAATTAGGCCTTTGTTGTTTTCTGACTATCTATTGATAGTTAGATTTTTGTTGAGAATTTGTGAATTTCTTTTATGAAATTAAAAGATTTCTTTGGCATTTGTATTCCTGACTTTTATTTTTCTAGCTTAACCAGTTTATGTTAGAAAATTTATTGTTAGCGACGACCTTAATTATGAGAATTGCGGGGACGCAATTTTTATAAGGAGGGGAGTCTGTAACAACCTAAGATTTCGCAGTAATTAATTACTGTCGTTCGACGATTAAATTAGGTTGCTAATTTCTGTTGTTATTGGAATTTTTAAATCGGGTTGAAATTTGTTAATAATTCGTTAAAGAAATACGGGCTTTAAATTTATATTTACCCGTTCCTTTATTTTATTTTATTGGGCTTGTTCCTTTTCGTTGAGATAATTTGCAAACCTATCCCCTCTCTCGTAGGATCATTCCTTTTTGCAAACCCGAACCATTGTGTTTCGTTCGAAACCCTAAACGAAAAAAGAAAATAAATGGCGGCATCCAACTTCTTCTTTCGTTCGAAGAATTAGGGCTTCGATATAAATCCACTTGAATTGAGGGCGATGCTTCAATTTCTTTGACCTTCACGGCTTCGACTTCAAATCGTTCGACTCTCTTTTGCTCGCGGCTGCTATTGGATCTGGTTCTTTGAAGAAAAAGGTGAGTAATTATGATTACTCACATCTACTTTGACTCAGTGTATGCCTTGCGTTTGATTTGGTTTCGTTGTGATGCTTTCTCTGATTTATCGAATTCGTGTATTTTGTGTCACTTGGTTAACTCGGCTTTGATTTTGTTTTGGTGATTCACTGTGGCATTTGGCTGTTCATATGGTTTTTACTTTCCCTGGTCTTGTTTGTTCGATCACCTTGTTGTTCCATGGTTTGAAGTCTGGTTGTTCACTGGTCTTTGAGTCTGTTGTAACTGGGCCAGTTGCACTGTTTTTGGCCATCTATATTCATTGTTATTGTCTCGGTCCATTCAAGTCTTATACTTGGTCTTGAGCATTTCCTGACTCCGACTGTTTTAGTTTGATCACTGCTTACTGCCATGTTGCATAATCCCTGGTCTTTAATGCACATGTATACATGATGTTTATTAGTCGATTGCTTGGTGTTGCATTTGTGCACTATGTCTTGTAACACTTGTGTCACTTGTGTAATTGAGTATGCACTGCATATTTGGTTTGCTCCTTTTCTATTTGGTGTTGCTGTTATGTTGGTGGTTAGCCTTTGCTAGTTCATTCATGACATGTTGTCCATGTGTGTTCATTGGTGTCTGCATTGTCATGTTGAATTATTCCATGTATTTGTGCTTTGATGCAGTTTATTTGTAGTCTCTGGAACTGTTTCATGTTGGCTTGGGTTTTGGCCTTTCATTTATATTTACCTGTATATGTCATACAGTTTGCACTAGTTCCATGTTTTGTTCATAAGTGATATTTTCATTTATGTTTACCTGTATATGTCATACAGTTTGCACTAGTTCCATGTTTTGTTCATAAGTGATATTTTCATTTATGTTTACCTGTATATGTCATACAGTTTGCACTAGTTCCATGTTTTGTTCATAAGTGATATTTTTCATCAATACTTGCTGCCTTGACCATTTGAGACAGCTTGCCTACCTATTTCATGTAGTCTTTGACTTCACTGACCACGTACTATGCAGTCATGTGAAGTTGTGTTCCTAGATGTTGTACTTGCATTACCCATTGCATAATATATTGGTTTATCTCCTTGTAGTCCTCATTACACTGAATATTTATCATGGCAATGGTTCATTTGTCTGCATTGACTTCATATAACATTAGCTTGACCTCTGCATTTGGTTAATGATGTTGGCCATACCTCTGTTGCTGTCACATTATTCCTCTGTGTCTTCATGTTAGTACCTCTGCCATTATCTGTTTGTTAGCACTGTTTCATCATATCACTGCCATGTGCATTTGGATTGATTTTCGAATTACACTTGTGTTGAATCCGATGACCCGGGTTTGATCTTGTATTTGTTTGTGAATATTCATTGGGTACATCGTCACTGTAGTGGCATGGCAGTTGTAACATCCCGCCTTTTCGCACACTTTAAACCGACACACGTGCCAATTCAAAGAATACGCAAGGGCGGATTGTTATGGGGTAAATAAGAAAAAAACAGAGAAGAAATAAAACAAAATAGAATCTCACAGCGGAAGGATAAAATATAATAATCAATATACAGTTCATGATAACTGTTTACAAAATATTTATTTTACTTATACAATGAATATCAGAGTTACACATACCAATACAATCAATGCAGCGGAAATTTAGAGTGTGGTGCAATACTATAAATAATATAATACGGATTCTTCGTCTTCGTCCTCCAAAGCTAAAGTCCTCGATCCTGAAACGCTCGGACTGACCCGAGCGAATTTGAAAAGACAAAAACACTCGAGTCAGAACTAAAAGATCTTATGTGAGTTAAATTAACAAAATAAATATGGGTGCAATAACTCAAGAGATGCTCGGGATTTACATCTCCTAAGGGTCCGTTAAACTATTTACTATGTAGTATACTGCGCTATTATAATAGTGTCTATTTATAAAATAAACATACCTTTAAATAGCGTTAAGGCTTTACATTTTCCACCTTAACACGTAAAATGCCAATAGTCTATACAGTACCGTAATACCTCCTGATCGGGAAGCTACCAGAGGATACTCCATAGGTACGAAACAAATAGAAACTCGTAGTAAAGGCTCGGTATGGTAGGTGACACGGCACAACTAGGCAATGCCAGGGTAGATATACCAATTACTATCCAGGCTGGTGGAAACGCGTAGCCGCAGTTACCGCCCACCTCGGACTAACTCCCCAAAATCAAAATATAGAAGTGGCCACTGAATCAATCCAAAATCAAAGTATAATATCGAAGAGGAGGGTCCGATCAGAGGAAAGACCTCATTGGCCTGAGAATCGCTCCTGTTTTAGCCACCTTATGCCAACTCACGGGAGTAGGGTCCACGTATTTACCTTACAGGAAACGTCACCACCACCTACTTCATTCTGGAATCTCCACCGCGTACACGGTTAGTCAAAGTGGTTTTCGGTATCAACAGAGAGTATGTCCATATCCGATCCCGGTCTCTTTGCCAACCCATCGTTATTATAACACCGCGGTCATTTAAAAATAGGTTATACTTTAAAAATCAGAATAAACATTCCATTTCATAACCATGAATACGATATCATTTCAAACCCAAAACCATATTTTATCACTTATCCCAAATATAATTCTTTTCCAAAATCATAATGTTTTAACTTCATAACGTCTGAAAATCAAATATTTCAAAGCATAATATTTTGAAAATCATAATTTAAAACCATAACTTCTAAAAACTTGAATGGTTTGGACATTCAACGGTATATGAATTAAATGGTTTAACTTAAATGTTACTTTGTGAGTGGGTTAAAACACTCACCTTTTGAATTTAAATCGAATTTAAATTCGATTTAAACCCAAAAATTCGCCTACTCGGAATTCGTCCAAACCAGCGTCATCAAGTCCGGAATTAAATTACGATCCTAACAAAAGAAATTTCGTGTGAATCCGACTTCGTATGAGAAAGTTATGGCGAAAAATGATGATTGAATTCAAAATTGAAAATAAATAAAACGACGCACATTCATCACTTACAAATATATGTGCCACGTCACTCCTTCTATTCCCAGAAACGCACGCGGCCCCCTTCCAGAAACCCTATGCATTCGTGAACCCCTCCCACGTTTGAACGCAGCTGCCAGAATTCGCCACCTTCACGTTCGTCTCCGATCAAACAAGGCTATCGCGGCCAAGCTCATCATCCCAAATCGAACCGCCTTCCTCCAAACGGCCACGCGAGCACGAAAATCTGTGCTCCCAGCAACAGCCGCCCATGTAATTCGAAACCCAAATCGAAGATCTACGACGATCTAACCATTGAATCGACACAAAAACCATATAGATGCGATCCCCATCGTCCACTCTACAAAACCCAGAAAAGGTTTGACGATCCGACGAAGTTTGCGACGACGATGATGAATGGTCACAGACTGTTTGAATTAATTCTGGTCAAACGAATGTTCAAAACAGAAAACGAATTGCACCAGTAGATTACATGCCTCGAGAACATTAACATATATTTTTGTGGAATTTTTCTGAAGTGTTTGCATTTTCACTGAAATTTGGATTGGGGTAGATCTAGGTTGCATTCATTTGAGGAGGAGAAGGAGATGAAGAAATGAACGTACAGCAAAAGGGAAAATAAAATGGGGCTAGGGTTTATAACCGTGCTTATATAGGTAGACTAGAGATAGCGTAGATGGATCGGATAAGTGAACGTACGAAACAAACTATGGCCCAAAAAGCCCGCTATGCCTCCGGAACCGAATTTATTAAATCTATATATCCAAATAGGTATTTTAAGATATTCTGAACGCGATGGAAAAAGTTTCACGTCCAAATTTGATCGTATGAAGAAGTTATGCTGAAAACAAAATTTCCAAATTGATTTCAAATTGATTTTATTAAAATTGATTTCAAGGCGTTTCACGCCCGTACGATCAAACGACAAGTCCGATCGATACGAAACTTGAAACCCTATAATAATTCACCGATACGGATCCGATGAAACTGGTTTCGTCGAAATCCAAGTCCATGGCCAAAATGGCTATTTTTAATATTCATTAAATAAATTAAATAAATTATAAAAATCCAATTTTTACATCTAAATTCAAAAATTGACCAAATTTTCTCCCTTTAAATTTTCTTAACTATTTACTCCAATTCTAAACAATTTAAGTGTCAATAGTTGTTCTATTCATCAATTTAAATGTAAATTCTTAATTCAATATTAATTCCAATTTTAATAAATTCAACATTATAAGTTTGATTAAATTTATTAAATTCACTTTCTTTCTATTATTCAAGGTTATTGATGTCAATTTAATGAAACTAACATTGGCTCAATATCTATACATTAAAAATCTCAATTCTAAACTTAGATCTCAACTTATGAAATAGTTAAATAATAAATTCCATCTAAATCTACATCTTCCTACTATCTAAATATTTAGAAAAATTACTTACCACTTTTTATTGTAAATTTCTAAACTAGTAGATTTGTGTCGTTTCTAGCCCTCTGGATATTTTATATTAACTAAAAGCAAATTTACATATAATTTCCATCGTCAATTATTTTAGTGAATAAATCTTCAAAGGTTACTGCAATTAATCCCCTAAATTGCAATAAATTCTAATAAATTTGACTCTATTTGATTACAACTCACAAATAAATCAATTATTCCCCAACTACAAAGTTACCGTTTCTTATATATATATCACTACAGTAATACTTCCAAATGTTCATCTTTTGTTTGCATAAATTACTGTATTCAATTGAATTGTAATATTGTTAACATACACATAAATAAAACTTAACAACTAATAGAATAAATAACTTACAAAATTTGTTGTCATAAATATATTTTATAAGTCTACACTTAATTATTATCTTACAATACGTTTTTACGTTACTATAAAATTTATACACTCTTCCGTTACCATATTAATAATTACTAAAGTAACGTTCATTCTTAATAACAACGTTATACTATTCAACATATAAAAGGACTCCATTCCCCAAATACATTCATTTATATTTATTCCCTTAAAGTTCTCCTTTATTGACTAGACACATTAATTTAGATTCATTTACATCGAATGCCCTTCTTAGCTATATATTCGATACATGTTAAATCTACATAATTTTTACCCTTTTATTCAAATTCACTTATACCATCAATAACAAAATGTTGCCCTAAATTTAGATTCAATTATATACATTAGATAAATGGGTAAACTTTTGTAATTATCCTATATATGAAAATATTTTTATGCATACATTTCCACTTACTTATTATGCATTCATTTATTAAATTACTAATTGCCTTAGTCAACTTATCCCCTATTTGCTACCAAATTTCAAATTTAATTATAGCTTATCAATACATAAAATTTACATAGGCAAAACAAATTTTATTACTATCTTAAGTCCATTTATTATTGACAACATTCATTAAATCTCCTTATCAACACTTATTGCATTGATTTATTCAGCGGTCACCTTTTATTTAGTTACTATCCATTTTACAATCCAATGTAAGTCTTCCACTATTTATTTTATATTAAATGAATTCCATTCTACTTAATCTTTTTATTGATATTCACTAATTCAACCCTTATATCAGTTTCTTATATTTAACTTTAAATCAAATTGTGACAATCTACATTATCCAAATCTATTGTCATAAAATTTTATTGTTACACTAAATTACAACTACTATACCAAATTTCTACATTTATTCTAAATTAGATTAGAAATTATATTAATTCAATTCATTTAATATTATTAATTTAACGGGTCGTTACAATCTCCCCCACTCAAAACTTTTCGTCCCCGAAAAGGAAAAAAGAAGGGAGAAGGAAGAATAAACAGTACATCTTATTTCAAATATTAACTTATAAACAATAATTTACTGGATTAATTTCCTTTAGTGAAATATACCCGTTTATAATCATTACAACCTTTTATACTTAAATCATTAAAGTTTGGAAAATATTCAACAAAGTTCTAAGTCCAAAATTTACGAAAATTTTTGGCAGAGTCTCCTTTGTACGGTGAGGCTCGGGAGAAAATATAATATCAAAATATACAAATATATTACATATATTATATCTCAACACGGGAAAAATAGCGCTTTAAACGTAATCCGAAAACGTACCTATTTGTCGGCCAATATACGCTTATTATTTTGGAACCAAAAGCAGTAGCAGTTGCTTCCATCACCTGTATTCACTTATATAATCTAAAAGGTTAAATATTTATTTTAAAGTGAACTATTCAAGTGAATTCAATCATTAATCAATCAATCAGTACAACAACCATCATCCTTACAAACAGCATACATACACAAACAAAACAACCATTTAATCCATCAAACAAATAGTTGTTTGGGTTCAAAACTTGAAATTTGTATGAAATGAAACTAACTATCAAGTGCATCCTTTACTCAACAGTCTTAGATGGAACAAAGATAGATTATTTATTCATCCAACAACTTCAAATTCCTTACCCAATAAACATAAATCAACAATAACCATTCAAACCAACAACCAAATTAACTTATTATACATTTATTTCATGCTTCAGTGGTTTGATTTTCTTTCTTTCATTTATGGAGGGATTTCTTTATTTCTTACAATTTTCATTTTCCATTTTTTTTTACAAAATTCATTATATTTGTGTTCCAATTTATTGACTAAAGTTTATATCATCTATTTATACTACTTACCTTTACTTATATAGTAAAATTTCCAATTTAACTTAAGTTTATACAATTAATTCTCATTAATAACAGCAAATTTATTGAATACCTTTATTACCTCAAGCTTCACTTGTAAGATTTCCCCTACATTTTCTTACTAACATTGCAACTTTTATTATATGGTAAGTTATGTATGTTTTAAGAATGTAAGTGAAAATTTACAAGTTTCTTCTGAATTCCTTTTTATTAATTAATGGTTCAATAAATATATATTCGTTTTATAAATTACAATTTCAACTTACCCTTAATTTCATTCCTTTATTTAATGTTTACGTTTCTATTATATTTAATTACAGTAACCCTCTACTTACACTTAAATTATTAACCTTAAAACCTCCATTCTTATAAATAAAGGCTTTTTATTAATTTATTACCTAGGGTTTACAGTCATTTATTTATATTACCTACTTTTATTATATTAAAGTAGTAGTGTTTCAATCATACTTAAGTTAATAACCCTACGCATCAATCCTTATTTATTAAAGAATTTCATTTATTTACTTAAGTTTAAATCACTTGTTCATAATACTTACCTTTATTTATGGAAAAATTCAATTTATAACTTAAGTTTATAACATTAACTTCTTATTGATAACAGCAATTCATTGAATACTTCATTATTTCCAAAATTCCTACTTGTATAATATTCTATTCCAATCTCTTATTTAACATTTCAACTTTTTATATTTGGTAAGTTATTTATGTTAAAGAAGATGCAATTGAACTTATACAAGTTTAATCTCAATTCTTTTAATTCCTTGATTGTTCAATAAATCTTTACCATTATTTATAAGTTAAAATCTTAACTTCCTTTATAACTTAGCATTAATTCTCTTTCCTAAATTAGAGGTTTTCAATCCATTTATTTCTTACTTTATATTTCACTGAAATAATTTAAACAATTAATTAATGGAAAATTTTAGAATTAAATACCGGGTCAAATTTCAATTTATTTTAAAATAATAGATAATTAGTTTCCTACAACTTTTATATCTCAATTATATTTTAAAACAATTAAAATTTTAGATAATTTCAAAATAAATCTGCAGTAGAATTTACTACAGTGGCCTTTCCCTTCGAAACTCGAAAACGAAAGTCGATGATGCGGCCGTCATCACCGAAATTATTTTCCAGCGACAGAGAGGAAAGTACAAACTTATTTTCTTCAAAATCCTCTTTAAACCAATTCTTTCGAATTATATTAAATATTTATATAAGAAAATATTTATAAACCAAATCATTATATTTCATAAATCCTTTGAAAGAAGATTTCAAAAATCCCGGACTTAAGTTCTAAAATCTCCAATTTGATTTATTAAAATTCAACTTAGCTTTAATTCATTACAAATATTTTTATTACCTAACACCCAACTATAGCAACCAAAATATATCTTTATAAAAATATTTTTATATATAGAAAATATAATAGGCAAAATTATTTCATTCACCTATATTAAAAACAAATATTATGTCGGTCTGTCCTATTAAGTGTTTAGAAATCCCTATTGATGACATAGCGTCCCATGCATCAAACAGAATTTATAAATACAAAGCGGAACAGATTAACACAATATCAAAATCCTTTATTAATACTAACAAATACGCTCTCATATATATATATATACACTCAGCGACTCCCATAGGGTATTACTACCCTATTAACAAAGAGTCGAACCCCACAAAGCCAAGGTTTATCGCTAAACCTCGCTCTGATACCAACTGTAACATCCCGCCTTTTCGCACACTTTAAACCGACACACGTGCCAATTCAAAGCATACGCAAGGGCGGATTGTTATGGGGTAAATAAGAAAAAAACAGAGAAGAAATAAAACAAAATAGAATCTCACAGCGGAAGGATAAAATATAATAATCAATATACAGTTCATGATAACTGTTTACAAAATATTTATTTTACTTATACAATGAATATCAGAGTTACACATACCAATACAATCAATGCAGCGGAAATTTAGAGTATGGTGCAATACTATAAATAATATAATACGGATTCTTCGTCTTCGTCCTCCAAAGCTAAAGTCTTCGATCCTGAAACGCTTGGACTGACCCGAGCGAATTTGAAAAGACAAAAACACTCGAGTCAGAACTAAAAGATCTTATGTGAGTTAAATTAACAAAATAAATATGGGTGCAATAACTCAAGAGATGCTCGGGATTTACATCTCCTAAGGGTCCGTTAAACTATTTACTATGTAGTATATTGCGCTATTATAATAGTGTCTATTTATAAAATAAACATACCTTTAAATAGCGTTAAGGCTTTACATTTTCCACCTTAACACGTAAAATGCCAATAGTCTATACAGTACCGTAATACCTCCTGATCGGGAAGCTACCAGAGGATACTCCATAGGTACGACACAAATAGAAACTCGTAGTAAAGGCTCGGTATGGTAGGTGACACGGCACAACTAGGCAATGCCAGGGTAGATATACCAATTGCTATCCAGGCTGGTGGAAACGCGTAGCCGCAGTTACCGCCCACCTCGGACTAACTCCCCAAAATCAAAATATAGAAGTGGCCACTGAATCAATCCAAAATCAAAGTATAATATCGAAGAGGAGGGTCCGATCAGAGGAATGACCTCATTGGCCTGAGAATCGCTCCTGTTTTAGCCACCTTATGCCAACTCACGGGAGTCGGGTCCACGTATTTACCTTACAGGAAACGTCACCACCACCTACTTCATTCTGGAATCTCCACCGCGTACACGGTTAGTCAAAGTGGTTTTCGGTATCAACAGAGAGTGTGTCCATATCCGATCCCGGTCTCTTTGCCAACCCATCGTTATTATAACACCGCGGTCATTTAAAAATAGGTTATACTTTAAAAATCAGAATAAACATTCCATTTCATAACCATGAATACGATATCATTTCAAACCCAAAGCCATATTTTATCACTTATCCCAAATATAATTCTTTTCCAAAATCATAATGCTTTAACTTCATAACGTCTGAAAATCAAATATTTCAAAGCATAATATTTTGAAAATCATAATTTAAAACCATAACTTCTAAAAACTTGAATGGTTTGGACATTCAACGGTATATGAATTAAATGGTTTAACTTAAATGTTACTTTGTAAAGAAAATAGTTCTCATGGCTTTACAAATACATTTCTTTATTAAAGTCTAAACCAAAATTTATATTATCTCTCTCAAGTTCCAAAACCACTTCAATTTATTTATATATACGTATATCCATTTTGAGTATCAATATTTCAAACTAAAGTTGGATTTTATTCTTTCAACAAATCAATTGTTCTATTAATTAGTCTTGAATATTCATATAAAATCCATAAATAATAAGACTTCAATTTCTAGTAATAATATATATATATTTTTCCCAATTCAAATTATACTAGAATATTCATTTCAATTTATTTTGGGAAAAATCCAATTATAAATATCATATCTTAAAATTTCCAAACTTAACATTTAAACATATGATATAAATTATTAAACTCCATTTTCTTAATTTTCTTCCATTTTTAATAAAGATTTTTATACACCTTTTAATTTCAAAATTTTCAACTTCATATGTATATATATATATGGAAGAAAAATATTTATACAATATAAAATTTAAGATTATTATAAACCGTATTCCATCCAAACCATAGAAATCACATTTAAATAGTTATATATATACCGCGGTGCCTGTATATAATTTTCTATCCTATGGTCAAGTGATACGGATATTTATCATTTCAATCCGCAATTTAAAAGATATAAAATTTTGCGGTTATATATCATTTCAAACCACAATCCCGAATGAAATGAAATATGCATGATAATTTGCAATTTAATGATATACAATAAACATCCATTCATCAACATCATCCATCATCCAAATCGCAATCATCAATCAATATCAATCAATAACAATATTATTTTTGGTACTACATAACAGGTAATACTGGCAATTTTATTCAAATTAAATTTAACAGCTATTAATCTACAGTCTATATTCAGTAATAAATTATATAACTGTTAACTAGCAGTTCATATACAAACAAATAAATTTTAACTGTAAATTTATACGCAATAAATTAATTAAATTAACAGTTAAATTAAATAAATGCAGTTCAACAGATATGAATAAAATAAACATGCCAAATACTCATAAATAAATTTCTATTCATTTCTAAAATTAATTTAAACAAACATAAAAGCTTCTGGTAGTTGTGAGTGGGTTAAAACACTCACCTTTTGAATTTAAATCGAATTTAAATTCGATTTATCGCACTTCTCGGAATTCGTCCAAACCAGCGTCATTAAGTCCGGAATTAAATTATGATCCTAACAAAAGAAATTTCGTGTGAATCCGACTTCGTATGAGAAAGTTATGGCGAAAAATGATGATTGAATTCAAAATTGAAAATAAATAAAACGACACACATTCATCACTTACAAATATATGTGCCACGTCACTCCTTCTATTCCCAGAAACGCACGCGGCCCCCTTCCAGAAACCCTATGCATTCGTGAACCCCTCCCATGTTTGAACGCAGCTGCCAGAATTCGCCACCTTCACGTTCGTCTCCGATCAAACAAGGCTATCGCGGTCAAGCTCATCATCCCAAATCGAACCGCCTTCCTCCAAACGGCCACGCGAGCACGAAAATCTGTGCTCCCAGCAACAGCCGCCCATGTAATTCGAAACCCAAATCGAAGATCTACGACGATCTAACCGTTGAATCGACACAAAAACCATATAGATGCGATCCCCATCGTCCACTCTACAAAACCCAGAAAAGGTTTGACGATCCGACGAAGTTTGCGACGACGATGATGAATGGTCACGGACTGTTTGAATTAATTCTGGTCAAACGAATGTTCAAAACAGAAAACGAATTGCACCAGTAGATTACGTGCCTCGAGAACATTAACATATATTTTTGTGGAATTTTTCTGAAGTGTTTGCATTTTCACTGAAATTTGGATTGGGGTAGATCTAGGTTGCATTCATTTGAGGAGGAGAAGGAGATGAAGAAATGAACGTACAGCAAAAGAGAAAATAAAATGGGGCTAGGGTTTATAACCGTGCTTATATAGGTAGACTAGAGATAGCGTAGATGGATCGGATAAGTGAACGTACGAAACAAACTATGGCCCAAAAAGCCCGCTATGCCTCCGGAACCGAATTTATTAAATCTATATATCCAAATAGGTATTTTAAGATATTCTGAACGCGATGGAAAAAGTTTCACGTCCAAATTTGATCGTATGAAGAAGTTATGCTGAAAACAAAATTTCCAAATTGATTTCAAATTGATTTTATTAAAATTGATTTCAAGGCGTTTCACGCCCGTACGATCAAACGACAAGTCCGATCGATACGAAACTTGAAACCCTATAATAATTCACCGATATGGATCCGATAAAACTGGTTTCGTCGAAATCCAAGTCCGTGGCCAAAATGGCTATTTTTAATATTCATTAAATAAATTAAATAAATTATAAAAATCCAATTTTTACATCTAAATTCAAAAATTGACCAAATTTTCTCCCTTTAAATTTTCTTAACTATTTACTCCAATTCTAAACAATTTAAGTGTCAATAGTTGTTCTATTCATCAATTCAAATGTAAATTCTTAACTTCAATATTAATTCCAATTTTAATAAATTCAACATTATAAGTTTGATTAAATTTATTAAATTCACTTTCTTTCTATTATTCAAGGTTATTGATGTCAATTTAATGAAACTAACATTGGCTCAATATCTATACATTAAAAATCTCAATTCTAAACTTAGATCTCAACTTATGAAATAGTTAAATAATAAATTCCATCTAAATCTACATCTTCCTACTATCTAAATATTTAGAAAAATTACTTACCACTTTTTATTGTAAATTTCTAAACTAGTAGATTTGTGTCATTTCTAGCCCTCTGGATATTTTATATTAACTAAAAGCAAATTTACATATAATTTCCATCGCCAATTATTTTAGTGAATAAATCTTCAAAGGTTACTGCAATTAATCCCCTAAATTGCAATAAATTCTAATAAATTTGACTCTATTTGACTACAACTCACAAATAAATCAATTATTCCCCAACTAAAAAGTTACCGTTTCTTATATATATATCACTACAGTAATACTTCCAAATGTTCATCTTTTGTTTGCATAAATTACTGTATTCAATTGAATTGTAATATTGTTAACTTACACATAAATAAAACTTAACAACTAATAGAATAAATAACTTACAAAATTTGTTGTCATAAATATATTTTATAAGTCTACACTTAATTATTATCTTACAATACGTTTTTACGTTACTATAAAATTTATACACTCTTCCGTTACCATATTAATAATTACTAAAGTAACGTTCATTCTTAATAACAACGTTATACTATTCAACATATAAAAGGACTCCATTCCCCAAATACATTCATTTATATTTATTCCCTTAAAGTTCTCCTTTATTGACTAGACACATTAATTTAGATTCATTTACATCGAATGCCCTTCTTAGCTATATATTCAATACATGTTAAATCTACATAATTTTTACCCTTTTATTCAAATTCACTTATACCATCAATAACAAAATGTTGCCCTAAATTTAGATTCAATTATATACATTAGATAAATGGGTAAACTTTTGTAATTATCCCATATATGAAAATATTTTTATGCATACATTTCCACTTACTTACTATGCATTCATTTATTAAATTACTAATTGTCTTAGTCAACTTATCCCCTATTTGCTACCAAATTTCAAATTTAATTATAGCTTATCAATACATAAAATTTACATAGGCAAAACAAATTTTATTACTATCTTAAGTCCATTTATTATTGACAACATTCATTAAATCTCCTTATCAACACTTATTGCATTGATTTATTGAGCGGTCACCTTTTATTTAGTTACTATCCATTTTACAATCCAATGTAAGTCTTCCACTATTTATTTTATATTAAATGAATTCCATTCTACTTAATCTTTTTATTGATATTCACTAATTTAACCCTTATATCAGTTTCTTATATTTAACTTTAAATCAAATTGTGACAATCTACATTATCGAAATCTATTGTCATAAAATTTTATTGTTACACTAAATTACAACTACTATACCAAATTTCTACATTTATTCTAAATTAGATTAGAAATTATATTAATTCAATTCATTTAATATTATTAATTTAACGGGTCGTTACAGTAGTGCACGCAAGCGTGAACTGCAGCCACACGGTAGGGCTTTTATGATATTCTATCTTGTTTTGATTATTTGATCTTTTGCATATTCCATATGCTGTAGTGGCGAGGCAGTGCACGCGTGCGTGTACTGCAGCCCTACCCGAATTAATATTTTAATTGATATTTCAATGGTTTGAACTGTTTTGTTTATTCAATTCAATATTCTGATTTGGTTTAATTTGCGGATTTGTTGTTTAACACTGTTACGTGTTATATTTATCGTTATCCGATTTCTTTATTTAAGGATCGGATAGACGAGATTTATTGTGACCGTCGTCTATTCATATTTAATTATTATTGCTTTTGTGCACTAATAACTGAGTTTGAATTAGACTGACCCGTGTATTATTTTCTTTTGAATGTAATACTCGGGTCAGACCGAGTATTTACAGGTTGTTGATATCTTACTTTGGGTTGCTGCTTGAGCTATGAAGTCACTTCATATCTTTTGGAGTAGTCGTCGTCATTCATAGTAGTCGGTTTATTTGTATAGGAAGACATGTATTCATGTATATTATATACGACAATGTACTTGTATATGTAACTTCCAGAGTCGATAGTTGTAGTTGTATCATATGTATTGTATCACATGTATAGCAACTGACTTCAGTTATATATATATATATATATATATATATATATATATATATATATGAGACTTTCTGTTATATCTGTGTTCCGCATTTACATTATCTGTGTTATTATTATATATATTGTCCTAAACTATCATGAACCATCGTAGTTCGTTTTATACTAGAATTGGGTATGTCGATGGGAGTAAATAAATATAAGATGAAAAATAAAAATATATACTACTCCTATCGAGGTAAATAATACTAGTGTAGGGCCTAACTACGGATGGCCGCTCCTATCCAGCCTTATTCTTCGTGATAACAGACAGTATTTTCTTTTAATACTCTTTGTTATTGCGAGCATAGAGGTGGGGCATCACAATTAACATATAAGTTTGTAATTAGTAATAAAATTGGTTTTAAATTCTTTAAAAGAAAAAAAACTTCTTTATAAAATAAATATTTCTTTAACATGAAAATCTAAAAGGTAGGTTTGTGTTTTTAAACTTTGTTAAAAGTTAAATTATGTTCATTTTAAATCGTAAATTTAAAATGAAATTTAAATTAAATTTGAAAGCAAATGGTTTTAAATACTTTGATTAAGTAAGAAATGTTTTAACTTAAAGATAAATAGAATTTAATGATTTGGATTCATTAAATTTTTAAGATAATTAAAATGGATAATTAACTTATTTAATTAATTAATGCTTGGATTAATTAAATAAGTAATTGAAGAGTTAAATTCATTAATTGAGGTTTAAGATTAATTAATTAAGGGAGAATTAATTAAGCAATTAAGGATTAATTAGGTAACAGTTAACACTTAATTAATTAAATAATCAGATATTTGTACAATATGTGATTAAATAATTAAAAGTTGATTAATTAATAAATGATTTAAAGGATAATTAATCAAATGATTTGAAATCAATTAAAGTTAATTAACCATGATCGATGACCCATCTGATTTAAATTAATCAGATAATTTATTGAGTTCACCTATGGATGATTGAATCCTATTGATTGTTGAACTGTTTGATATTTCTGAGATGATATGCTTTGTGCTATGAATTGTTTTCAGTGTGATATGTGATGAATGTAATTTTATTTATTTATAATACATTCATATTTTCTATCTGTGAATCTGTGTATATAGATAAGCGTTATTGGGATATACCGCTTATCGATATTGGTTGATTACGAATCTATGATGATTGAATGATGTTGCACTATTGTGTTAAACCCCTGGACCACACTTATACACACACCAATATGGATTTCACGAGGAAATCGATTAAGTCACAGATTTTTGAATAGTTTTAAATTTGAATATTTGAATTCAAATGTTTTGGAAATGGATTGGGTTTAAAGTGAAAAGCTTTTGAAATGGAATTTCAAAGATGAAATTTATTTTGAATAACTTGATTGAATTTTGGAATTTAAATATTCTGATTTAAATTTGAATTCAATATTTGAAATTGAATTCTATGATCTGGAAATTAGGGACTAAAGATGTTATACCAGTTGGGAACTTGAATTTAAATTCAAAGGCTTTAACTCGTGTAAATAAAAATTTGGATATTTCGGAAACGAAAACTATTTGTTTTCATATAATAAAAGCTTTCATATAGGAAGTGAACGTCCAATTTGTGTTAAAAGGATTTCAAGTTAAAAATGAAAATGATTTTCCAAATTATGGAAACGATTTGAAAGTTATAAGTTAAATCTTCAATTTAAAGATTTAACGAGTTAATCCAATTGAAATGGGGGTTGATTTGAAATCCGTAAATGGATTTTTGTTAATGGGGTAAACTTTGTGAATTAAATCTTTTGTTTAAAAGATTAAAGTGTGGAAATTATTTAAAACATTGAAGGTTGTTGAAATAAATCTTTTGTTTAAAAGATTTGAAAATGGTAATTTGTTAAAACCATTTGAAGAAAACTTTGAATTATTAAGTTGTGACTTAATTGAAATCTCATATCTATATATTTTAAATATTGCGCTCACTATTCGGTTTAGCCGGGAGAGGACCTTTGTGTCGTATAACCCATTCCGAATATGTGATACGTCGTTATGGATAGCATTTGAAGACCGGTTTTGAAGACCGGGTGTTTTCGAGAACGATAGGATAACCTATCGATTGTCTCTGCACCGAGTAGCTACGGTATAGAGATTCCCTAAGTGATGGGAAGTCCGATCGGGATTGCGAATACCCGGATTGCAAGGGCTTCTTCGGAAGTGCCTTCGGTTCTGTTCGAACCCGGAACAGACTTGTATGGTTACATGTCTGACACTACACTTTGAGATATAAAGCAGATTTCTTTCAAATACATATCTGTTGGTGGCGGAGAATTTATTCTCTTAGCTTAACACCCTTCTCTAAGACGTATGAGCTCAGAGGTTATGTAGTTGAAGGTTATCAGCAATATACTCCCAATTTGGTAGCGTGGCATGCTGAGTGCTGCTGTGTGTTGATGATCATTGTTTGATCATTTGTGATATGATCATTTTTTTGATCATTTATCTTTGTGATCATTACTTTGATCATTTGTTGACCCAAAGCATGGCTTTGTACCAAAGCGTAGCTTTGTGGACGAGACTGCATCAGGACCTCATACCCCGGAAATGGTCAAAACAGGAAAGATGCGGCAAGGTTATGAGGGTCGCGCCCTTTAGGGTGTGTCATTCCCTTCTGGTAAAGGGTGGTATTAGGTATGGAGCCCTGATATTTAACCTATGTGGTAGCTCCAATCTCATTCACTGTGTGGTTGTTGCTTAGAGGCGCCTCGGATAAAGGTCCCAAAGGACCGGGGAGTGGCTTGCACGAGTAGTAGTTACCTAGTTACAGAGGTAACCCGGCCTTGTGTTGGCAGAGATCCGGTTAGGTTCTCGGGACGTCCCACCAGAGGCGATCCCATGTGGCAGTAGGAAGTTCCTTAGCCTGACCATTTGTTGGAAAATTCAATCAAAACAATACGAGCCTTTTACGATTGCAATTGTATAACCTGCCTCCTCAGGAGGTAGCTATAGCGGGCATAATATAATGGTACCTATGCTGGCTAAGATTTATATTCTACTTTCAAAATGTTTTCTACACTATGCACTTATAGTAATAAAATCAAATGATTTTGCGTAGTAAGCATCTTTGACTATCATAAGAAGAAATCTCCTCCAATTCTGCGTTTGCATTGTGTGTGTGGCGGGAGGTCTTATGGTAGTTTCATTTTCTAAAAAGCATATCGGATTTTCTTTTATAAATCTTGTTTTATTTAAAAGATAAACTGTTTTTTTGTTGCTCACACCAGTCCCATGACTGACCCGGAGTTTATTGTTCCTTTACTAAACTCTGAGTGCTCACGATTTTCCACACGAGCAGTCTAGAGTTGGGTTTTTCAGATAGTTAGGTTCAGTTGATCATCTGGAGCTAGTTCAGTTTTTGGATGTGGACGAGACTTGCTTGTCTTAATCCATCATGTTGTTGGTTCGAGCTGCTGTTGGAGTTCTCTCTTGAAGATTATATTGGAGTTATTTGTTCTGCTGCTGGTGTTATCTATTTTCTTTTCCGCTGCTATTTTATTGTATCATATCTCTAATGTATATCGATATCTATTGTATCATCTTTTGTATCAGGATGTTGTATCAGATGTTGTATATTGATATTCATTATTTCTTCCGCTGTGTTGTTTACTTAATGGTGTTATAAGCTCCGGCGAATCGAATTTGAACGGTCGAATCTACGGCATTCGAGTACGATGTAAGTATGGATGTCGATCTTCGAACGGACAAAATCCGCTTCGTCACATCTAATATATAAGATGTCTGATATATGTTGTTTTCTACAATTCAACCTGTTTGATATATGAAGATTGAAAAACTTTGGTTGTGCAATGTTTGTGTTGAAAATTACTAAAGGAGATTTTACAAGCTATATATCTATAACACTAACACACTATATTAGCTTTTCTAATACTGATAATTCTTCTCCTTTGCTGGTCATCTTCAAGTTGAATTCTGAAAGATTTTCCCTGTAAACAAATGGAACATATATTGTATGTGTATGATTGTATAGTTGTTGTCATCGAAATCATAGAATAGAGGTTCTAACAAACACCCTTTCATTCGTCTTTCGAACAAAATATATTTCATTCGATGTAATTTTTTTTGACACTGATATATTTGTCACAAGTTAGTATTTTCTTGAATGGAAATATTTGGTCATCTATTTTATTTTATTTTCTATTGCACGGCTAGCTACTATGCTTCAAATGAGTTTGATGACAAACAATATAATTTATTATTTAGATGCTAAAGAAATGCACTTTCATATATCCTCGTCATTTTAAAAGCACGTTGGATTGTACATCAAAATTGTTTGTGCATGAGCCATCGTGAACCATTCTATGCAACAGTTATTTTTTTAAGGCGGCTCCAACATTTGTAGTGAATCACTTGGGCCAATTAATCTATCAACACATGAAAGCTTAAGAGTACAAGTGCTACATATGTATTACCTTGCTATATATCCATTTTTGACGTATAGACTATGTTGTTCTAATAGTTTTTATTTGATAATAGGATGGATAATACATTAGATTAGTTTTATAATGCGCCTATTGAATCGAAACCTATATTGCGCATGATATTTATCGTCCGACATTTAACAGTTGCATACAATTCTTTTCACATTACGCTGGTTTGAACATGATTTACAAATATGGTTTTATCAATACATATTATTATATTTTCAAAGCTTTACATTCAATGTCGTGTGCTTAGCACGGGTTCATACTCGTTATGATGAATAATATAGTATAATTGAGCTCTATTTATAGGCTCTATATGGAATGAAGATAAAAATAACATCCTCTAACATTTAGCATATTCATCCTTATTATTTATATATATTACAACACACATACACACTCACATGCATATACACACATATGAGATTATAACTAATGCCTAAGCACGCATAGATTTTCACGACCTAAACAAATTGTTTAAATGTCAAAAATTCCAAATTATACAAATCCAACTCCAAACAATAACTTATAAAAACTAATATCCTTAGCCAAACCAATAGACTTGCACAAAGTAAAAAAGAATCTTATATCAAACTTATCGTATATATTAAAATAGTAGAATCAATGCTTCTATTTTAGGTAACAGCATTTACAATTTAAATTTTTTATATTCTATTCAACTTTTACATATACGTATCTAAAAAAAGAAATTCATATTTAAATTACGGAAATAGGCAGTGCAAAATACGAATAAGGGAATTTGTAGCTTACACGCTATCTCCAAACTAAATTTCCTACTTGAATTCTTTAAAATATCAATAAAAAAGAATTGAAAATCGAATAGAATATAAAATCAATATCCTAACAACTCTATTGTTTTAATATAAAACAATTGAGATTCCATAAGAATTGACATTTCGCTTAGGAGAATTTTGAGGTTTTAATTTAAATTTGGTGTTTTCGTAAACAATATTCCCTAAAGCATAAAACAAATCCAAATTCAACTATGCAAATACAAAATGAGAAAAACTTAAGATTCTCACTCATAGATGATTCTCAACTTTCTCTTGGATTTGATTACGCCTACTCCTAATCTCTTTTAAGACTTCTTCCTTTCGAAACATGCAACAATTGGATTGTATATGAATTAGTTTCAAAAGTTCAGGTATTGAAGAAGAATAGAAGTAGAAATTGAATATTGAATATCTGAAATCTCTTACCTGAGAATTCCAAGAAATTCTGAATCGTACAGAAAAAATTAACAGAGCTTCGCTTGCACTTTCAAATAATTTATGAATAAAAGTAAGGCTGTTAGCCTTTTATTTATAGTGGTTAGAAGGCACCAGAACCATCGAATTTAAGTTAGTTTAAAATAATAAAATATGGGTCTTTCATGCCTAGTAAAAACCTAGCCGCCATCACAATCATCGGCCGCCATCCTTCCCAAATGGTCAATCGCTAGGGGCTAACCGGTCCAAGAAAGACGGTTGACCAGTGGCCTATAAATGGGAACATATTTATTTCCCTTTTTAATTAATATTTAATTCCTTATTTATTCAATTAACGTTGACGTTATTAACGTTAATATATTTTTTATTATTTCAAATTTCAAACGTTAATATTCATTTAAATTTAAATTTGAATTCCAATTGAATTATTTGAATTCGACAAATTCAACCGTCAATAACTTTTCCGTTGGAACTTTGATTACAGAACTTTATATATGAAAGTTGATCAGAAAATCGTCACGTACGCAATGGTGTAATTCCGTGGCCAAATTCCATTATTCACAAAATTTTCACTTGTAGCCTTATTATTAATTAATTAATTTCTTATTAAATTTTAATGGGTGTTACACTAATGCTTCCATTATGGACAAAGGGCGAGAACATCACTATGTTAAGCCAAGTGCATGGAGATAAGGAGGAATGTCAGATTCAATTTCGACGATTCCTTCTCCTTCGGAAAGACCTTCTACCTCCTCCTCTTCATCTAAACCATTAATTCTCGCCGGAACCACCATTTTTATTCCTGGTGTTATTTTTGTTGCTGCTTTGGGTTTTTGGTGAGAAATACCAAACTTATGCTTTCTTTATCGGGGGAGATTTGCACATTGAAGTAGGTTTCAGATTCGCAACATGTGGAAGACTAATTTAAACGGTGTAAGGAAAATGAATCGTGTTAGAATCTAAACGCGGGTAAGATGAAAGGAGTCACCAACAGCGAAAGACTTGAACGAAATTGAAAACCCTAAATCAAACTGCATATCAAATAAGCTCTAATATCATGTTTAAATTATTGAATAAAACAAAATAAATAGAGAAAGGATGGAGAATTATGAAAAAGAAATGAAAAACCATTAAAAAATACATTTTTATTAATCATTCAATTTCTTAAAGTTAGTAAATGGTTTTTGCTCTTATTTACATATTAAAACATAAATATCAATAAATGAGCCTTAAACAATAAGAAATTAATAGAAAATATTTTTTGACATGCATGATGATTTTATAAAAGATGAATTTGCTAGTATCATTTGTGTTATCTTTATTTTACTTTTCTTTTGTTAATATTAATTCATTTAATTTGTTAATAATGAATGTTTATGAGTGGAACACATGTGTACGCGACAAAAAGTTGATGATAGAGTTCAACTTTGTTAGAAAGTTGATATAGGTAAAAAGTAGATATAATAATTGATGTATTGGCAAAAATTAATAATTTGTCAAATTCTGTTTAAATATGAAAATGACTAATACTATTCATACACCAACAATTGCTAAACGTACACCAAAAAATATAATAAACTACTTTGCACCAAATGTTATTTTACATACAACATGTCTTTTACAAAATTACCCTTGTTTCATCTTCTTTATCTTTCCTTTTTCAAACATGGAGTTTATTTATACAAAATTTGAAATTTCTTACACTAAATTAAGTTAACATTCAACAAAATAAACTTTAATTTTTGCACCAGTATAGTACCTTTTTAAATCTTTTTCAAAAATTTCTCAATTTCAATAAAATAAACTATAATTTTATAAATAAATAAACGTTTTAAATTACAGGAATTAGTTGTGAATGTTGTCTTAATTGGAATTTTAGGTTTCACGATAAAATAATTCAGTAAGTTTTTCATCAATATATACAGATTAGGCCAAATTTCATTAATTTTAAAGTTAATTTGATGGATTATGCGAAAAAGATTAAAAAATGCAATTAAGAAAAAAAGAGTATTTTAGTAATAGACTTCTGTAGGAAAATAAGTGTATGTTAAAGTGATATTTAGTGTATGAATAGAATTTGCTAATGAAAATATGTTAAGTTCATCCTTCAAGTCAAAATAGTTATCTAATTTTATCGAGTTCAAACCTCAAAAAGTAAAATAATTATCTCATTGTCTCTTATCTCTTTCATGTGCATCTCGATCTCGCTCATACTCAACCCATACGTGATTAGTCTAAAACCTTAGAATTATAAAATGGATAAATTAGCTCAAATATCTTCAACCTTCTAACTAGTTATTCTCATTAAATCGCATTTAAAAACCCTGCATTATTTGTAGTTTGTTGATTTTTTTTTCTGCCTTTTTGTCTTAAAATTATTATTATTGTTATTATTTTTGCTTTCAGTTCTAGTTTTTAGGCAAATAGAGGTTGCAGTGAGTGGTTAATGTACATCAGGTTAAATGATTTAACAGTGAATACAGTCACAGAAAAGTAAGAGGCAAGTGAGATAATGCTGCATGCACTAACAGCCGGTAATGTTATAATATAACCTCTAATGGATCTTCCACTTCAGTTAATTAATGGGATATGAGATGTCAATCATTGAAATCTCAATCCCTTTTTTTTACACTACACTTGCAGGCACCGTCTAAAACTATAAATACAAGATAGAATACAGGAGTCTCATAGTGCAGTCAGTATTCCAAAAATGAAGAGTTCAGTCAAATCTCTAAGCATTCTTGCTTTCATAGTGGTTGCAAACATAGCAGCATTCAAAGCAGTAAACTGCGCAAATGAATGTGGAAATGTTTCAGCTGATAGAATGGCGTTCAAAATGGCTCCGTGCATCTCCGCATCCCAAGATGCAAATGCACGCGTTACAGAAAAGTGCTGCTCCGAGATAGAGGCCATGGGAAAGAACCCAAGCTGCCTTTGCGCTGTCATGCTCTCTAATACTGCAAAAATGGTGGGGGTAAAACCCGAGATCGCAGTGACCATACCTAAAAGATGTGCCATTGCTGATAGACCTATTGGCTACAAATGTGGAGGTTTGTTTTCCCAAAACTCTTAACTATTCTTCATTTACACAAAAAATAAAAATAAAAAGCATACAGGCTCTAATTATTGATTTTATATGCAGCTTACACCTTGCCATGATCAGCTACAGTATACAGTGACTAGGAATCTGCTGGGGCTGATCAACAATTAAATAAACTGTTGCTTTGTGTAATTCAATATTATGCATGTACTTGTATAGTGTGATGTTTGCAAGATTAATAAAAATAATATTGTGCTTTATTTCCCATGATAACATTTATTACATAGTAACCATTGTTGGAGTTCTTATCTAGAAAAGACATTGCATATTCATACTGATAGTAGTTAAACTTCCATCAATCCATGATGTATGACAATAGGACTCCTAACGTAGTGTACACCATCATCCCAGATCAAATAAGCAGAATGAATTTCATTGTAATGGAAACCTGTATCCGAAGAAACAGATACAACAAAACTCTGCGTGTTATTTTGAGGTGTAAAGTTTAGAACATTAGGGTAAACTGCAACTTTTGGTTTTTCATATGTTGATACTATGGTAGCTGCATATGTCGCCTTTGAATTTTTACCAACATTCGTGACTGTCCTTGAGAAGTTTACAGCGTATGGGGTGTCAAAGTCAGTCCTGTCTTGTAAATGAAATGACATAGTTGGGTAGTTTAAATCTTTAACTGACCTAACTAAGTCGCAGTTGCTTGTGTCATCTCCGGTTACGAGACGAAGTTCAGCGTTGTCGTAATTTAATGAACACAGCATTTGTATGTAGTCATCTTCATGTGCATCGTAAACTAGACCAGGATCTCTGGCTTCCATTGGATTGACTTGTCCGGCACCATATGCTAGTTCTGCTTCTGAATTATATGCTTGATTCATCAAAGTCGCTAAAAAAGAAATAAGTTTTTAATTAGTTTATCACATTGAATGCAATCCAGCACATGCTAACAGTAATTAAAGTTGAAGATGGATGTGTACCAGTTGTGATTATAGCAGACATGATAGCAGCAGGACTAAAACCGGGATTGAAAGACTTGACATAAGCAGCAACGCCCGAGACATGTGGACACGAGACAGATGTTCCAGACATTATGTTGAAGTTCAAAGATTGTTTATCATATGATACTCGTGCCAAGGGCGACCAAGCAGATAGTATATTGACTCCTGGTGCGCTGATATCAGGCTACAAATGTGCACACAAAGCATAACTGAGACTGAATACTAATTCTATGCATTACATTACAACCAATAATCAACAAGTACGCAACATACCTTCAAGATATCTGGGGCCATAGGACTTGGTCCTCTGCTAGAAAATGAAGCTACAGTGGGAGCTGAAGCATCAGTGACTCCACAAGTTTTATATATCTTAGCCTTTGAATTTCTGATTCAAAATGCAAACAATGATATAAATATTATATTTGAACATTTTCAATATAAAAAACTAAAAGGCCCATTTGATTTCATTTCAAATTTTGTATTTTGCTTTTTCAACCTTAATTACAAAATAGAATAAAAATGGAGTGATGACGGAGAGAATAGAAGGATCTGGAACTTCCCAATCAATCATAGCAAAACGAATACCCTTAGAGTTTCAGATGTTTGTTTGGAAGCTAAAGCTAAACGGTTTGTGTCCAATGACTCAAATTATCACCTGTTGCCTTTCAATACATTCCTCAGCCTATCTCCTTCACTTGTATTAAGAACAGCTGCTGGCAAAGGAAAGCGCCATGAAGGATCTGGAACTTCCCAATCAATCATCACCACTCCTGTTGCATTAGCTTGCAGAGGTCTCTCTCCATCGATTCTCGCATCACACAGCATAATTTTCCCAGTTACAATTTCTCCGCTTATGGAATTAGCTTCACATGCACTTTAAAAAAAAAAATTATGATACTTGAGATCACTTGAGTTTGAAAAATTCTCTCTAGTATAGAAAGCGGTACAGAAACATATGCTTGTGTTACCACTTACCCTGCATGTACCAGCGGAAAGGATTTCCCTGTTTCGTATGTGTTGATGGAATTTCCCTGAAATAAAAAATGATATTCTTTTTATGCGATTGAGAAAATTTTCTATTCCAATATATTACTATCAAACTTTCAAGTTAATGATATGGGATCCTAGTTTCATAGCTTATGATTAGAGCACTTCTTATTAGATGTTTGTCCTCTTGATCAAAGAGAAATCAATTGACTAACACACCTTTGTTATCTTAGATTGTTAAGGACACACTTTCATACATACATCAATGATCTTACCTCAAACGTTTTGTTGCCATCTATGACCACCCTATCGACGAGTCTTCTGTCAGTAGTACTTGCTGCGACAGTCAAAACCCAAGGGGCGCTATTTGAAACAATATTTTTATGAGGGCCTGCATTTCCAGCACTAGCTACCGTCAGTATTCCTGCTTTCATAGCATGAAATGAACCGATAGCAATAGAGTCAGCAAAGTAGTTCAAATCTCCAACAAAACCCATAGACACTGATATTATATCGACTCCATCAGAAATCGCATCATCAAACGCTGCTAAAATATCGTGATCTGCACAACCTTGATCAACCCAACAAACTTTGTACATGGCAAGTCTTGCATGTGGCACTGCACCTCGAATCGTTCCATTGGCAATACCATATAAACTTGCATCATGAACCTCTCTGCCAGCTATTGTGGCGGCAGTGTGGGTTCCATGCCCTTCGTAATCTAGGGCTGATATCTCTTGAGTGTATTTGGTGGTGTTTGAGTAGTAGTACCGTGCTCCAATTATTTTGCTGTTGTTATATAATTTTATTGAAGTCAATATCTCATTTAGACTTTGAAGATGGTATTTGAAAGGAGGAAAATTTACTTGTTGCAGGCAAAAGCTTGGCAAGTTCCATTCCACTTAGAAGGAGGTGAACTAAGTCCCTCATCCTTAAAGCTCATGGAACTAGACCAAATTCCAGTATCAAGCATGCCTATGATGATGTCTCTCTCTGCATGCACATGTTTTGTAGCTGCTTTAGTGAATCCTAAAAAGTCCCATGATCGTGTAGTGTGGAGTTGGAGAATCTTGCTTGGAAACACGGAGATTATGCCTTTCATATCTATTCAAGAATATGACAATTAGAAACAACAACAAAGATATATGCATATTTGTAATTAAAGTATCATGACATGATGTTATAGTATTACTGGCCAGTTTTTGTTTCTCCTTGACCGTAAGTTTTGCTGCAAAGCCATGGAAACTTTTTCTATAGCTGTACACCAGTGACTCCTTGGCCAAACTGTAGAAAATGGTTCATGACAAGCGTTCAGATGTTTATTTTTTTATCCTATTCAAAATGCAAAAGTATAGCCTTTGCAAGATAATGTTTTCCTGCATACCTGTTATCAAGAATCTGTTCGAGCAAACTGAGATGGAGAGATTCAGTTGTGTACCGAGACTCAGTTGGTTTTGCTCCCATATAAGCAATATATACCTGTTATTCACAAACTCAAGCTCAAACAAATAGACCCTCCAAAAGGAAAAAGGAAAAAGGAAAAAGAAACCGACTTTCACCTATAAATTTACACAACATGTAGTAAAGGGTACCTGTCTCTCATCATCAATAGCAGATAATTCTCCGAGAACAGCAATAACAAATAAAAATAAGGTAAGAACAAAGAGTCGCAGTTGAAGAGGTGCACAGAAAGACATTGCTCCTCTATCCCACGGGTTTCAAAGCAGGAGATGTTCTGCCAGTTTGGGTACCGGAAGCAGTCACCACTTTATAATACCTGTGCACCATTTCTTCGTAGACACGAATTTTGAATTGCACCCGGAGATGTGGCATAAAAGCCGGAACACATAATATCCATGACAGAACATTTGATAGAAGAAATTATAGTGTATAGGAAAACGATAAGCAAAAATCATTTGATCATCTTCTCACCTGCTTCAGAAGTCAGCTATAAATTGTGAGCATTTAAAAAAGGTAAATTACACCGGCATATTTCCTACATGATCACCAACTCAGTCAGCAAAACTTCAAATGCTATATTATATTGGCTGAATATCAAATATGGACTTTACAGCTACAAATATATTTGCTACTAACAGAATTTTTCTCGGAAGTTCCCAAATAGCAATCACGCTCAGCAGGCATATGACTTATACAGCGTGTAGAAGAAAATCATAAGGGAATAACCATGTCTCCTCTATAAATAACGTTTGACAGTAACAAGATAAGCGAAATAAAAAGAAATTTCAATTTGTTTATTCCTACACACGACGAGGGATATCGTATGTCAATACGTCAATTATGTACATCTTCAGTAAAATGATAAGGTGCCTAGCATTATATACATATTCAGTTAAAAGGTGATGGTGCCAAGCATTGTTTCTAGAATCCAAACTATTTTAGCTGACATGAGATCTATAGCATGCTCCTCGAGATGCTTCTTTGCATTTATTCTTCCTACATTCGCTGAAGGAAGTTTCTCAGGAGGTAAATCGCCCTCTTCTTGAACAGCATTATCATACGTAGTAGCCAAATACGACATTTCCTGCACATCGCAATACTTAAATAAGTCATGATGAAATGGAGTACAAAAATTCAAGTAAAAAATTGAAAATACGGCTTTACCATTTGTGGAGAACAAACCTAAATAAAACATATGATTATACATATGTTTAGTGGTTTTATTTCAAATACTTAGAATGTTCCATCCACATGTTTTAGTATGCAAGTAGGCAAAATTTATGTGATTCGGATTTTGAATTTAGAGCATAAAAAAGATGAAATATCAGGAAAACCATTGGTTAACACCAAATGTATACATCATTGATGTCAATCTCACAGCGAAAAATTCTAGCCAAATTTGTAAGTGTGTATAGAACAATGCAGACATATTAATTATCCAAATATGCTGGGAAGCATCAAACATGCATTCAGATCAGTAAAATAATAATAATGAAATAAAATAAATAAAAATAAAAAACTTTATTCGGTAGGACCACGACAATTGCTGCAAGCAATAACGAAGTTTAGATGTCAAAGTGTTAGGATTTTTGTTGCGCAAAACCTAACAAAGGATAAAATTATTATGGAAGATTATCTTAAAATCATGTATCATCCAAGTACAAAAGGATAATATTAGATGAAAATAATAATAATTAAAGATAAATAATGGTGAAGATGGATCCAAAACACAAAGAAATCAAGAGAGCAACACGAAAGATTCTACCCAACAATCATTTATATTGGTTTTCAAAAAACAATTGTTTACAATTAACCCACCAAATAAAAATAAATAAATAATATAATTAATAACATAATTGAGAATGAGTCTTGATCTATATAACAATGGCTTCTTAGTGTTTTGAAAATGAAGAAAAAAAAGGTAGAAGAGAGAAATACCAAATACCTATCTACTCTTTTCCACTCTTTCTTATATTTGTGATTTTATATCATCAAAATTTAACACTCCATCTTAATACAAAATCACATATCTTCAACATAATCTCGATCTCCACCTTCAATCAAATCGTCTCTTCAAAGTGAAAGTTAAGAAAGCTGTCTCGTCACATAAAACGCACAAGCCTACCATCTTAAAATCAATCACCGCTCTTTTCTTCTGAATCATGTCAAATCATAAGCAGCTACCTTCACCTACAAGTGATGCATCCCCACCATGAGATACACCATATAATTTAACCTCAAAAGTATTTGTAATACCACAAAGACCTACATAACGAAGAAGATTCTCCAACTTGACATTCATCTACCACTTAACCTGAGTTTTTCATACAATCACCATTGGTACCTCAAGCATCATCTAAATGAAGATCCCTGTCCAAAATATGACTACCAACAAGTCCATTAAAAGCAGTGCACACATGCACCTCACCATCTATCTGTGGGTTAGACTCTTCAACTGCCACTAGCTCCCTATTACTGATCACATGACCAACTAATTTATAAAGGTTTTCATCATTTAGTAACCCTCTCATCATAATATGACCACTTCTTCACTCTCAAAACTCCAACTGAGTCTCATAAGTGCAAACATGGATCCAACTGACTAGGAGAAATGAGATTATGCGAACTAGTAAGAATATGTCTTATGTCTGAAACTTCTCTAACCACATCATCATATATACAAAACCGGATAGATCCAATACCACAAACTGATAGCTCTACTCTATTGGCGGTCCTAATTATGTTGACGGTCTTCTTGTAAGAAGAAAAACACATCACATCGCTACATATGTGAAAACTAGCATCGAAATCCATCTTTCAAGACTTAAATCACTAATGAGGATATCACAACAAATATCATTATTACTACCTTCAGCTATATCCGTCCGTATATCACCATCACTGCCACTATATATAGCCTTAGTTTGATCTTTTTTATACACTTCACACATGTTACGCATATGACCTTTCTTATTACAATAATAACAAAATAAATTTTTTGACATACATTTAATATCAGCGACTTTTTTCTTTGGTTTTGTATCCTACTTTGAGTCTCTTGCTACCATCGGCCCATCTTCAGCTAATTTCAAGATTGATCATTTCCTTCCAAGTTCTTTATTCAAAAGACTATTACAGATAGTTTTCAAAGAGATAGTTCCATTAGAATTGGTGTTAATGACACAACCAATGTTTTTCAACTTTCTGAAAGCAAATTCATCAACAAAAAAGCTTGTAATTTATCATCAAATTTGACATCCATACTTAACAGCTGATTTATTACATCTTAAAATTTGTTCAAATTCTCTGCTACAGACTTCTCTCCATCCAATCTTAACTGAACCAATTTTCAAACAAAAAAGTCTTACTGATAGCACGGATTTTGATTCATATAAATATACCAACTTGTTTCACAAACCTTTATGAATTTACAACTAACCACATGATGGAAAACTGAACAATCAAGATACCAATGAATCAAAGTAATCGTCTTCTTGTCCATCTTCTTCCATTTAACATCTTCTACATTTGAAGGTCTTTTCCCATCACTCTCAATTGGCTCATGAAGATCATTGAGATATAAAACATCCTCCATCTTAGTCTTCTAAATACTCTAATTTTTTCCATTTAGAAGAGCAATCTTCAAGAAGGAAATTAAATTTGATATCTCAACAATTATATAAATCCAAAATTATACATAGCCTTGCGATGATCTAGCTCCGATACCAATTTGTTAGGATTTTTGTTATGCAAAACCTAACAAAGGATAAAATTGTTGTAGAGTCTAACCCAAAATCTTATATCACCTAAGTAAGGGATAATATTAGATGAAAATAATAATATTTAAAAATGAACAATGGTGAAGATAGATCTAAAACACAAAGAAATTATTGAGGAAAATCCGTTCAGATGATCAGTCTAAGGTATTAGTAATGCGGATTATGGATCTTAAGGCTAGAATAACACTAAAGGGGGGTGGATAGTGTTTTGTGGATTTAATAAATCTTTTTGAAACTTATGTAATTTAATCTCCAACAAATGCAATATACAGACACAGATATAATCACAGAATCAGACACAGATGCAAATAATAAATAAAAGCAGTAAAAGAAAGAACACGCGGATTTTATACTGATTCGAAGTTATCCTACATCCAGTCCTGCACAATTATACGAATTTCTTTTCAAAATAATCACCCAGATTATACCCTCGATTTCAAGGCCACGAGGTACACCTTCTTGTATTTGAGTCCGGGGAAACTCTTTTTATTTACCAAGCCACAAGATCAGCTAATTGATTTTCGAGGCAACAATCACACCCAATTGATTTCAAGGCTCAACCGCACCTTTTACTCAATAATTTGATTTACAAATAATCATATAACTCTAAATAGCACTGAGATCTTATAGAGAGTGGCAGAAAATCAAACAAGAGATAATCAAGTTCAATTCACTTGGTATTTCGGCAGAGTATAGCTTGGAATTCTTTAGAATAAACGTGGAAGATGAAGAGGAGAGAAAGTGAATGAAAATCTGGTAAAAATTCATTTAGAACTTACTGGTATTTATAGAGATCAACAGCCATATCTATTCGTGAAAGGATACGACGAATAGACACTTCTTTTGAAAATTTAAAATTTGAAATTAACGGACACCATGTCGACATGGGGAGGTAGGAGTATGTCGACATGCTCTAGGCAAAAATGGTGATTTTGATTTTCTTACTAAAATTGGTTTCTATAATTTTTCAAGACAATTTCTAAACTTTTATAAATGTACTTGAATATAGGTTTACCATATAAAAGAGTTTAGAAAGTAATTTTTAATATATAATTTTAATCTATAAAGTGATTTAAAATTTGTGTATATAAATATTTAAAAGCTAAATATTAAAACAAGAGATAGTTTAAAATTAAGGACAATTTTGAAATTAAAAATGTTAAAAATGATAAAGATAATTTTGAGGCTAAAGTATTTCAAACAGGAGAGATGTCTTTTTGAAAAGAAGGTTTTGAAAAACATTTTTAAAATAAGAGATATATTTTTGAAAAGCAATTTCATAAAATTAGTGGATATCAAAATAGGACCACTATATGTTCCACTGGATATTGTCGTCGGTCTCATCCCACTAGGGTTCCATCCCTTTAACAGACTCGAAGTGGTTCCATTCCAGAATAAATTTCGAATAAAGATGTAAGTGCTTTCAAGAAGTTTTAACATAATTTTAGACTTAATACTTATCTTGTACTTTGAAATCTTAAACTCTTGATATCTTGATACTCCTGAGTCTTCAATCTTGATATCTTCGATCTTTAAATTCATCAGTCTTATATTTTTATACTGTACAGTCTTCATTCTTGGTACATGCATGTTTATATCATGTTTATACATATGTATCTAAAATATAATGTTAGTATTTATATTTTATAATAAGTCCTAAGGTTGTTGTCATCAAAACCATCATTCTCAAGGACTAACAATCTCCCCCTTTTGATGATGACAACCTATGTTTATACAGTATACTTCATCTTTACTATAACTCACCCTAAAATTAATAACTTCCCCTTATTCTAAGCCTAACTACACTATTTTATAATTGTCCCATTTTGTCATCAACAAAAACAAATCGTATACTAATATATATAACTCCCCCTTAATCTAATACTATCTAAACTAAATAGTAATAAGGAAGTATAATAAGCGAAACAAAAATTATTATATACCATGTTATATTTACATATTTATATGGATTATAGACATACAAATATATTTAAGTACATAAATTATAGAATTACACTTCTAACAAGAGTTTTTGATAATTGAAGATTTATGAATTGAACAATTTGGATAATGAAAACAAAAGTTTCCACGTTGTTCAACCAAATTCTCATCTTTGTCAAAACATACTTCGTTTACGCAGATCACCTTGTCGTCTTCTTCCATAGTTGCTTCTTCCTCGTCTTCTTCTTCTTCTTCTTCCTTTTCTTCTTCTTCCACTTCGCTGTGCTCTTAGGTGTTATGCACTTGAATGTTGGAAGAATCTTCTTCAATCACAATAGGATTTGTATGATTATCCATTAGGAATTTTTGTAAATTCCGAGAATTTTGCCTTGCTTTTCTTGTTCTTTTGCCATCCTTATTTGCACTACTTGAAGTTCAGCTAACATTTGCATGGCATCCTTCATGGACTCTTCAATCTTTATCACACGTGTCAGTGTAGTGCATTGGAATGGACCAGAATGAGAAGAAGGAAAAGAAATGGTGTCGTTTTGATTTGATTTTATGGAGGAAGCCATTAATTTTAATTTTCTGAAGTTTAATACAAAGAAAGAGAAGCGAGAAGACAAAAAAATTCGAAATACATAGGTTTATATAACTACCAAATTATTTTTAGAGGGAAAATCAAATTTTCAAAATTTGCCGTTGTATGTTGACATGGGTGGTAGGGGTACGTCAACATACCTATGAAAAAAAATTGGTTTTCTTTTACTCCTTTGTTTGAATGTTAGTATGTCTATATTTTATAACTCGGTTATTGAACAAATGCCTAGTTCTCTTCTTAATTTAGTAAATATAGATTGATTTAAGGGTTTGGTTAAAATATCAACAATTTGATTCTCGGAGTTGATAAATTCAAGAAAAATAGTCTCTTTACTTATCTCTTCACCGAACGAAACTTCCATGCCCTAACCTTCCAACTAACAGGCTCCACCACCGAACCAAAATCTCTTACCTTCATACCACTCCAAACCCCAAACGAGATCCTCAAATCCTTACTGGACCAAAAATCACCGGACGATATTTATCTTCCGGCCTCCTCATCACTGCTCTAGATGGAGCGGCAGCAGCACAACAACACCGAACCATAATTTTGATTCGGCAATCCCCAGCTCAGTAACACCGGACGAAGCAATTCTTCTCCGAACGAAACTAGGGTTTGGCCTTGCTCTTCCTCCTCTATCTTCACCTTTGCTTCTGCAACTTCAAGCTTCACAGATCGATGAATTAGGTATCAAATTCCAACAATCTCCACCTTGATATCAAATTCCATACAAGTCATCCAACTCCATATACACCTTCATGCTCCAAGCAATAAATACTTACCCAATGAGATTCAGCAATATCATCACCCATTACACTTTGTCAATGACCGTCAAGGCCACTGTCCACCAACAAAGTGTTCAAAGTATTCAATCCGTGTAAAACCGATCAATCTCCACCATGAAAACAAACGTCTACATGAACCATCTCAACTCTCCCCCGTGGCACCTAGCACTTTATTAAGCGAATCAAATACGAGCGCTACTCAAACTTAGCAACAAGTAATGATTTGGTAAATATGTCTGTTGTATTCTCCTTTGTGTGAACCTTCTGAAGACGAACTAGCTTCTCTTCACTGATCGAGACAAGGAACGACTCTCTCGCCTCAATATTCTTCGTTCTCGAGTTGAATGCCAGATTTTCAGCTAAGTGAATTGCACTTTGGTTGTCAAAGTACACATTCATTCCTTCATATACGAAGCTAGAATCACACAACGGTCGTCTCAAATAAAATGTCTCCTTAGCTGCTTCAACCACAGCTATGAGCTCTGCCTCAGTAGTAGACAAAGACAAAGTCACAATCGTCTGCAACCTCGCTCTCCAACTGATCGCTGGTCCATCAATGATGAACACACATCCAGATGTTGACTTCCTTCGATCTCTATCACCGGTATAGTCAAAATCACAAAATCCAACAAAGCTGAAATCTCTATCTCTGCAGCCAAAGACAAGTTCATGGTTCGGAGTTCCTCTAAGGTATCTAAAGATACACTTCACCGCTTCCTAATGCGTCTTTACTAGATTTGTCATGAACCTACTCGTCAATACAATCGCCTGTGCAATGTCAGGCCTAGTGCAGACCATGACAAACATTAAGCTGTCAACTGCACTTGCATATGGGACTTTCTCCATGTAGGTCTTGTCCTTTTTCGAGATTGGAGAGGCTTTACTAGAAAGCTGTATGTGCAAAGGCATAGGTGTGTTAATTGTCTTTGCCCCTTCCATGCTAAACCGAGCAAGCACATTTCGAATGTACTCCTTTTGAGTAAGGCTCAAAAGTCCTATCTTTCTATCTTTTTGGATTTTCATACCGAAAATTTTCTTTATTTCTCCAAATCTTTCATTTCGAATTCCGCTTTTAGCTTTAGCTTCAAACTATCGATTTCAGCTTTATTCTTGGAAGCAATCAACATATCTTCTGCGTATAAGAGTGGATACATCCATCTACCATTCTTTAAATGCTTGAAGCATATACAAGCGTCTTTGATGCTACTATCAAAACCAAGTGAAAGCATAAAAATGTCAAACCTCTTGTACCATTGTCTAAGCGACTGCTTAAGTCCATACAAAAACTTCTTTAATTTGCAAACCCAATTTTCTTTCTCATGTATAAAAAATCCTTCTGGCTTCTTCATGTAGATGGTCTCATTCAAGTCTGCATATAAGAAAACGATTTTAACGTCCAATTGCTCCAGCTCCAAGTCATGAATTGTGACGATAGCGAGCAAAATGCGGATGGATGTATGCCTCACTACTTGAGAGAGTATCCCATCATACTTCAATCCCTTTCTTTATAAAAACCCTTTAGCAACTAATCTATTCTTGTATCTTCCATCATCATTCACCTTGAACACCCACTTGTAACCTATAAATCGACTTCTTTGAGGATGTGGTACCAAATCTCAAGTCTTTTTCTTATTCAACGAATCTAACTCCTCATCTGTAACGTACATCCACTTCGAACTGTCACATGACTTTAAAGCTTCATAAAGGTCAAGCGGCTCCCTATGAACCACATATAGGGCATAGTCAACCTTATCACCAAGGCTAAAGTTCGCAAACTTCCAATCACCATACCTTTCGGCGGCCTAATAGTGTCTGGGTAGGTACTGCATCGCCTAAACTTCTTTCAACTCCACCTTGAATGAACTTCCTCTAGATTCATACACATCACCAGCACTACTAGAAGGTACTTATGGACTTTCCTATGATGTTTCATCAATTGTGTTTTGCTTGACAACATCAACAACAACTCTACTATTTGTTTGGAACACGGGAACTTCTTTCATCTTTTTAAGTCTATCAGAATCTTCTGATGTGGTAGGTAGCTTCTCCTTCGGATTGAATATAGCAGACTCATCAAAAGTAACATGTCTGAAATTAACAATCTTCCGTTCAGCAGAGTTCCAAACTCGATACCCTCTGATATCATCGGTGTATCCCATTAGTATGCCCTTGTATGCTGTAGCCTCCGACTTATCATCATCTGTATGGTGAACGTACACAAGGCAAGCAAAAATTTGAAAGTAACCAAGATACACTACTTTACTTATCTACTTTTCCTCTGGAATCTTCTCATCTATGGTTAAGCATGAAATTCGATTTATGCCTCAGCCCAAAAGCCTCTAGACAAGCCTACCGTCAATCTCAAGCAATGAACCTGGTCTAGTAGAGCCATGTTCATCCTTTCTGCAACCTCATTGGATTGCGGATTGCCGGTGTAGTGAAATTTCTTTGAATGTCATGTTATCTACAGAAATCGAGGAACTCCCTAGAGACAAATTCACCGCCATTATCAGATCTCAACACCTTCGACCTAGAACCAGATTGGTTCTCAACAAACTTTTCAGTATTTGAACTTCACAAAACTCTATGATTTGGCCTTCATCACATACACCCATACTTTCTGAGAAAAGTCATCAATGAAAAAGATAAAATACTTTGCTCCTCTAAGAGAAGAAGTAACAACCAGTCCCAGACATCTATATGCACGTACTCAAGTACTCGCCTCGATCTATGGAATTCAACTCCAAAAGATACTTTAGTTTGCTTGCCTGACACACACACCTGGAAAAAGTCCATCTTGTCGAAGTTTTCTCCTTTGATCATCTTCCGTCTTCGAAGCAACTCTAAGTCCTTCTCTGAAATATGAGCCAACCTGAGATGTCAAAGCTTTGTGGCATCCAATGCACGAGAAATACCTACTCCAACACACGACCCTTCAAGAACTATGGTTTCTTTCAGCAAATACAGATTTCAGAACACATCTCCTTTCATAAGAACTGTTGCACCTCTTAAAACCTTCAGACTATCCTTCTCGATAGTTACCTTGCATCCCAAAGATGTCAATTATCATAAAGAAATTAAGGACTTCCGAAGACCTGAAACATACTGGACACCTGTCAAAGTGTGTATCACTCCGTCAAATATCCTGATCCTCACTATACCTTCATCCATTACTCTACAACTAGCATCATTACCCATAAGAATAGAGCTTCCCTCTCGTTTAACGAAAGAACCGAACTAATCCTTATTATGTGTCATATGGAATGATGCTCCGAGTCCAGCATCTAATGGTCTGAGACATCCGATGCTGCTGCAGACAATACATCGTTAAATACAAACTTCTCCACCGCAAATGTTGAAGTCCGTCTTCTTCCTTCTTCTTGAAATCTAGACAATTTTGTTAGTCCGTGAGATGATGATTTTGATGAAAACAACCTTAGAATAGATTATAAAAATTAAATATACTAATAGTATAAATTTAGATATATACGTATATGCATGATTTAACCATGCAGGTAACAAGAATGAAAACTGTATAGTATAGAGATTCAAGATATCAAGATTGAAGACTCATGAGTATCAAGATTATCAAGAGTTCAAGAATTCAAGTAATTTATTATTTTTTAATTAGAAATTTTGTTAAAACTCATAGAAAAACACCGGCATCTTAAAATCCAATTTATTTGTGGAATGCAATCCACTTCGAGCATGTTAAAGGGATAGAACCCTAAGTAGGATGGAACCTACGAAAAATCTAGTGGAACATTGTTTTGCATCCGCTAACTTTTTCAAAATAATTTTTTAAAATTATATCTTGTTTTCAAAATGATTTCAAAACCTTCCTTTTAAAAGCATCAAAAAATATCTATCCTGATTTCAAATACTTTTAGCCTCAAAATAATCTTTAATTTCAAAATCAAATTATCCTTGTTTTTTAAACTATCTTTTAAATATAATATATTTAACTTTTAAATATTTATACTTAGATTTTAAATATAAAATTATAGTAGGGTTTTGTATATATTATTCTTTATATTTACTTATGTATTTTAAATATAGTCAAGTATATTTATAAAGTTTAAAATAGTTTTAATATAAAATAAAGGTTATTTTCAAAGAAAATCAAAACACCAAAAATCCATTTGGGATGTCGACATACTCAAGTACCTCATGTCGATATGGTGTCAGTTGAGTTCAAAATTTAAATTTCAAAAGAAGTGTCTATTCGTCATAACTCTTCATAAATGGACATGGTTGTTGTTCTTCTATAAACAAGGGTTAATTTCAACGAATTTTAATTCAGTTTTTCTGGTTTTTCACTCTTCTTCTTCTTCCACATTTCTATATAAAAATTATTATCATTACTCTGCCGAAATCAACATTGAATCTAACTATATTATCTCTGATTTGATTCTCTATCACTATCTCAATAAGATCCTCGGTGCTATTCAGAGTTATAGGCTTTTTGTAATCAATATAGCGAGAAAAGATGTGATTGTAGCCTTGAAAATCAATCAAGCGAGATAAGGTGTGATTGTAGCCTTGGAAAATCAATTGGGTGAACTTGTTGCTCGGGAAATCAAGTATCTCTACCCAGAGGATTGTGATTCTGGAGGGTGTACCTCGTAGTCTTGAAATCGTGGGTGTAATTGTAAAGATTGTTTTTAAAAGGAAATCCGTACTTGTGTGCGGGACTGGATGTAGGGTAACTCCGAACCAGTATAAAATCCGGTGTGTTCTTTCCTTTACTGCTTTTACTTTATATTTGCATTTATGTTTGATTTTGTGATCATATCTGTGTATGAATATTGCATACATTTATGTTTAAATTAACAAAAACTCAAAAAAAAATTAACAGTTCTCTAAAACACTATTCACCCCTTTCTAGTGTTTATCCTTAGCCTTAAAATCCTTAATCCGTATTTTTCACATTTGGTATTAGAGCCAGGTTTTCAAAGTTTCAATAATCTGATTTTTGAAAAAGTTTTAAAATGGCTATGTTTATTAATACTAGTTTAGAAATATTCAGATCATCATTGTCTTTTGAGTCTGCATATAATCAATGTTCAAATTCAAGTTATCTACCAAAATTATTTGATGTACAGGAATCATGCTTTATGGCTATTGAGGAATCAATACACAACGGACAAATTGTGCAAATCGAAAAGGACAAATGGATACTCGATAGTGGATGTTCTAGACACATGACGGGCAATCCAGATATGTTAAATGATATAATATACAAAGGCGGAGGACTGGTTAACTTTGGAGACAATTCAAAAGGATATGTGATTGGCATCGGCAAAGTCGGTAACGCTGAAACTCCCATTATTACTAATGCTTTGCTAGTTAAAAATCTGAAACATAATCTGCTAAGTATAAGTCAACTTTGCGATAAAGGATATAAAATTAAATTTCTTTTTAGGATTACAAATAAAACAATTAGATAATGATATCTTTATTAGTCAAGAAAAATATGCTAAAGAACTAATTAATAAATTTGGTTTGACTACTGTAAGTGGAAAACTCACTCCCATGGCAACCAATGAGTACCTTAGTAAAGAAGATCTCTTGAAAGATGAAGATCAAAAGTTATATAGAGGAATGATTGGATCACTACTCTATATTACTGCTAGTAGACCTGATATCATGCATAGTGTTTGTCTCTGTGCAAGATATCAATCCCAACCTAAATAGACCCACTTAAAAGTCGTAAAACGTATCATAAGATATGTTAAACACACCTCTGATTATGGCTTATTTTACCCTAAAAATAATTCATTTGACTTAATATCTTACTGTGGTGTTGATTATGCTGGTTATAAATCAGACCGAAAGAGTACAAGTGGAACTTGTCACTTTTTGGGACATTCTCTGACTTTCTGATTTAGTAAAAAGCAAAACACGGTTTCTTTATCAACAACTGAAGCAGAATATATTTCTGCTGCTTTGGCTTGTTCTCAAGTAATATATATGCAACAAACTTTAAAAGATTATGGTTTAAAATTTTCAAAATCACCAATTTATTGTGATAATACGAGTGCGATAAATTTATCCAAAAATACTACTCACATGCTCGAACTAAACATATTGATATCAGACATCATTTTCTCAGAGATAATATAAGTAAGGAAGTAATCACTCTAGATTATATCAATTCTGAGAATCAAATTGCTGATATCTTAACAAAAATATTAAATGAATCTATATTTACTAAATTAAGAAGAGAATTAGGTATTTGTTCAATAACTGAAATATAAAATATAAATAAACAAAGTATAATTAAAAATTAATTCAAAATAAATTAAATAGGCAAAAATTCAAGAACCATGTCGACATACTACTCTACCCTATGTCGACATACAACGTTTTTAAAATTTTGAAATTTTTCCCACCAAAATTCAAATAATTGGTTATATATTCTTCACATTTTCGAAATTTTATTCATCATTTCTGTTATCTCTCTGTTCTTTTCTCTGAAATCAAATAATCAATGGCCTCCTCTTCCAAATCAAACATAAAATCAACATTTTCGTTCCCCTCTTCTACATCTGGTTCATTTCAACGTACTACTCTCACTCGTGTGACTAAAATGGAGGATTCTCTAAAGGATGCACTTCAGTTAATGACTGAAATTCAAGTAATGCAACTTCGAATGGCCAAGCAACAAGAGATGCAAGGCAAAATCCTTAGGAATTTGCAAAAATTTCTAATGGACAATCATGCTAACCCAATCTTGATTGACGAAGATTCTTCAGGAGATCAAGAACATGAGGCCGGCGAAGAAGAAGAAGAAGAAGTAGAAGAAGAACCCATGGAAGAAGCGCATGCGGAAGATGACGATAAAGTCGTGTGTGTTGGAGAAGTGTGTTTTGACAAAGATGGAAATCTTGTCGAACAACGTGGAAATTTCTGTTTCCACTATCCAAACTGTTCGATCCATAGATCTCCTATGTTCAAAACACTCATTAGTTTCTTCCCTTTCTTTACCATTGTTGTTTATTCCTTCTTACGTTTACAACGAAATTGTAAATATAACTATATGATTAATAAATAAATTGTGTTCTTATATGTGTTCTTCCCTATTAATAAATATAACTATATGGTTATCATATACTTAGAATAGTTAGTAGTTTAGGGTTAGGTTTACTGTTAGATCTAAGTGTTGATTATTTATGATAACACTATCATTATAATCACATATCATAGAGTATTAGATTTAGGGGGAGTTCTATTGTTTGGTGTTATATAGTTTAGAGTTAATTTTTGTTGATGACAAAGGGGAAGAAGCATAAAATATGGTAGTTAGGCATAAATTAAGGGGGGGTTATTACTTTTAGGGGGAGTTATTAGTTTTAGGGAGAGTTATTAGGATAGAAGTAATATTTTCTAAACAAAGGTTGTCATCATCAAAAAGGGGGAGATTGTTAGTCCGTGAGATGACGGTTTTGATGACAACAACCTTAGCATAGATTATAAAATATAAATACTAACAGTATAAGTTTAGATATATATGTATATGCAGCATTTAACCATGCAGGTAACAAGAATGAAGACTGTACAGTATAGAGATTCAAGATATCAAGATTCAAGACTCATGAGTATCAAGATTATCAAGAGTTCAAGAATTCAAGTAATTTATTATTTTTTAATTAGAAATTTTGTTAAAATTCATAGAAAAGCACTGGCATCTTAAAATCCAATTTATTCGTGGAATTGAATCCACTTCGAGCCTGTTAAAGGGATGGAACCCTAAATAGGATGGAACCTACGAAAAATCTAGTGGAGCATTATTTTGTATCCGCTAACTTTTTATTCAAAATAATTTTTTAAAATTATATCTTGTTTTCAAAATGATTTCAAAACCTTTCTTTTAAAAGCATCAAAAAATATGTATCCTGATTTCAAATACTTTTAGCCTCAAAATAATCTTTAATTTCAAATCAAATTATCCTTGTTTTTTAAACTATCTTTTAAATGTTTATACTTAGATTTTAAATATAAAATTATAATAAATTTTTTTATATATTATTCTTTATATTTACTTATGTATTTTAAATATAGTCAAGTATATTTATAAAGTTTAAAATAGTTTAATATAAAATAAAGGTTATTTTCAAAAGAAAATCAAAACACAAAAATCCCTTTGGGATGTCGACATACTCAAGTACCCCATGTCGACATGGTGTCAGTTGAGTTCAAAATTTAAATTTCAAAAGAAGTGTCTATTCGTCATAACTCTTCACGAATGGACATGACTGTTGTTCTTCTATAAATAGGGGTTAGTTTCAACGAATTTTAATTCAGTTTTTCTGGTTTTCACTCCTCTTCTTCTTCCACATTTCTATATACAAATTCTTATTATTACTCTGCCGAAATCAACATTGAATCTAACTAGATTATCTCTGGTTTGATTCTCTATCACTATCTCAACAAGATCCTCAATGCTATTCAGAGTTATAGGCTTTTTGTAATCAATATAGCGAGAAAAGGTGTGATTGTAGCCTTGAAAATCAATCAAGCGAGATAAGGTGTGATTGTAGCCTTGGGAAATCAATTGGGTGAATTTATTGCCCGGAAAATCAAGTATCTCTACCCAGAGGATTGTGATTCTGGAGGGTGTACCTCGTAGCCTTGAAATCGAGGGTGTAATTGTAAAGATTTTTTTTGAAAGGAAATCCGTACTTGTGCGAGACTGGATGTAAGGTAACTCCGAACCAGTATAAAATCCGATGTGTTATTTCCTTTACTTCTTTTACTTTATATTTGCATTTGTATTTGATTCTGTGATCATATCTGTGTATGAATATTGCATACATTTGTGTTTAAATTAACAAAAACTCAAAAAGATTTAACAGTTCTCTAAAACACTATTCACCCCCTTCTAGTGTTTATCCTTAGCCTTAGGATCCTTAATCCGCATTTCTCACAAATTCTTTTTCTAACAATCAGATTTTTTGCAGATAAAGCACTTTCCACCCTTAGACTTTCCTCTCCTGCCATTACCGGGCTTTTTGGACTTGAAATGCCCTCTAGAGTGTCAATTCTTCTTATCTTATCTACCTCTTTCAACAAACAGGTCGTGACTACTACTTCCAACTCTACTTTCTTCACTTATCTCTTTCACTTGATCTCTTAAGCCCTCAGATAGAAGGCCTGACTTCACATCTTTCACTGTCAATGTGTCTCTAGTGAAGATAAGGCTGTTAGCGAAACCTGTGCAACGCTTCGGAAGAGAACACAAAAGAATATTTGTCATTTGATCCTCATCCATCTTCAAGTCAACAGTCTTCATCTTCATCACGATATCATCAAAGAAATTAAAACGTTCCTTCAATAAAGTACCATCTCTCATCCGTATGGTGGAAAATGTCTTCAGTGATATCAAACGGTTAGTCAGAGATTTCTTCAAGTAGATATTTTCTAGCTTGGTCCAAATGCCCCTAGCAGTGGTCTCACTGCTAATTTTTTAAATGACAGTCTCTCTCATAGCTAGTTGTAAAGTAGTAAATGCTCATTTCTCCATCTCCTTCATTTCCGCAACTGAGATGTCAGCCATCGACTTCTCAGGGGAAAACACTACTAGATGGACTTTATTCCTCATTAGAATAGTTTTCATCCTCCATTGTCACTTCTCGAAGTCTTTATCCACATTCCATATTTCAACTGCCAAATGTTATCCTGACGCGATATACATTCCTCTAGTATAGGGTCTTGTAACAACTGGAGTCGCTTCATCTTCTATCATAGCGTCTAACACTCTTCAATCAACCTTGCAGCTCTGATACCAGACTGTGGGGGAAAATCCCTTCAGATGATCGGTTCAAGAAAATAAAAAACGCAACACAGTGGGAAACAACTGGATCGTGATTGTAGTCAAAGTTTTAAATATCGGATTTCGGTCACGTTTCGTGTCGAAATTTTTACACAAGTTATCTCGTATTGGGGGAGATCTCGAGTGAGATGAGTACATATCGTTGTGCATCTCGGATTGACATCTCGGGTCTTATAATCCATCTCGGGAATATCTCGGATGTACTTATGTGTCTAAAATTGATGTGTCAAAATTTTAGTTAACGGTTATAACTTTCTTAGTAAAAATAAAAATGGTAACATACTTGATTTACATGGAAAATAGAATATTTTTAGAAGAGTAGTAGCTTGATTAGCTTAATTGATTTGGTAATGATTGAACATTATCATTTTATTTGAACATAATAAAGAAGTGAAACTTTTCGCTATGACTCATTAAGATAAAAAGTAAAGAATATATTCAAAAAGTTGGTGTATTATAATTGGATTGAGTAGTTTCTTTCGAATTAATATGAAATAAAAAAATATTATGCAAAATAAGAAAAATGTATAACTTCGGGTGAGATCTCGGATTGAGATTTTGATCCATATTTCGGATGAGATTTGAATATCTCGAACGAGATGAGTGTCGAGGGAGATATGAGGGAGATTTGATGACTCGTCTCGTTTAAGTGTGAAAATGAGATCTCGTAGAAGATTTCGGGCGATATATAGGATATTTAAAACCATGATTGTAATTAGACACAATAAGCAGAGATAAACACCAAAACGGACAGTCACAGATCTATGCAATGCAGAAAAGTAAATAACATCAGTATTTATAGTTTTTCCACTACTACGAGGCAGTGTACGTTCACTTGGAAAGAGAAGATTTTATTAATCACCGAAAGATTAGAAGTATAAGATTGATTCACTTTTGTAGGTTATACATAAGAAGAATTAACAATACATACAAAATTCTGCAGAGTTGCGGCTCTTTAGAATGGCTGTCATTGTTGTCTAAAAGCTCCACTATTTATAGAGTGGAGATATGAGGTGGGGTAGCTGCTATATAGCAGCACGAGGGTTTGGTTCGGCAACCATCTGGATCGGCGCTACGTATTTCGGCATACAACATTTGGACCGGCATCACCACTTCTATTTGGACCGGCATGCTCAGATACCGAACAAGATATTTCGTCCGGCATCACATGGAGCGGCAATACTTGGTTCGACATGCATCTGGATCTGCATGCTTTTGGTTCGGTGCATACATTCTGGATCGGCATTCTCAAACAACCGAATGAAATATTTCATTCGGTCTTTCCCAAATCACCGCACCAAACGTTTTACCTCTTCATCGAACGAAAATCCCATGCCTTAACCTTTCAACCAACAGCCTCCACAACCGAACCAAAACCTCTTACCTTCATATCGCTCCAAACCCCAAACAAGATCCTCAAATCCTCATGGACCAAAAATCACCGAACAAGATTTCTCGTCCGGCCTCCTTATCACTGCTCCAGGTGGAACGGCAACAGCATAACAACACCGAACCATAATTTTGATTCGGCCATCCCAAGCTCAGCAACACCGGACGAAGCAATTCTTCTCCGAATGAAACTAGGGCGTTCGCTTTTAGTTCTGCGATTTCAAGCTTCTCATATCGATGAATTAGGTATCAAATTCCAACATAAATCAAGAGTATAACACGCAAGACTTCACCCAACAACCATTTATATTAATTCTCAAAAACGTTGTTTAAGATTAACCCACCAAATTAGGAGAAATAAAATTTTAACTTTCTTTCTTTTGCATATTTGTTTTCTTATATTAGTGATTTTGTATCAACAAAATTTAATAAAAAGTTATAGTATGCAAATGCTAAGTCTCTATGAGTCAACGTAGACACCGGTTCCTAAGCAGATTGTGCCGGTTATGTCCATGCACAAACTAGTTCCAATGATGTGATTATACAAAAATATTTTACACTTTGAAGATAACCAAATTTAAGCTCAAATCTTCTAACAAAAAAAATATCTACCACGTTTTACGAGTAAACAAGAGAGTGAAAAGTTACTTGAATGGTCTGTTCATTAAATAAGAAAGTGTATCGAATTGCCTTGTGATCGTCCCATCGGCCCATATTTGCTCACAAAGGTTTAGTAACATTTTCTGTTCCAGCACTTTCATCCTGTAAATTATCACTAGGGAGTAATAAAACTGATTCTGTCCTGGCCTGTGCCAGCGCCTGAATACATTAAAGCCTCTTTAGACAAATTTTAAAATATTCATTATAAATTCATGACAATCAAACAACTAAACCTGTCAGGATGTTTTACTCAGGAGACCCAAGTTGGAAGTAGTCTGATGTGGTACATTGATCTACTTTCCCTTTGACGCTTTGAATTGGTTCAGTCATAGCAGCTACAGCTCTCTCATTCAATTCCTGGAAAATAGTGGAAAAAAAACAAATGCAGAACATAGGCGTGGCATACATAGTTTAACAAGCATATTCAGTGATAGATATGGAAAAAACATAGTATCAAAAAACATAGAAGAAAAATCACTCTGTTCAGAGAAGCTTGGATTAGAATTTAGATGGATGGTACGCGTACGGAAATTGTGCAAAATATACATGATAAAAAATTGAGTAGAAAAAGGCTATTTGGCGTATTACATTTGCGCGGTCACAGTGTTTGATTTGAAACTAGAGCAAAAGCTGAAAGTATCAGATGCAGCATGCTTCATATTAACATGTCCTGTTGAAATTGAACCCATGACCTGATTTCATGAAAATTGAAGACCAATCAATCATTACTGTAATCACTACAGATGTATTTTTGAAGCAATGAGGCAAACCATAATATGTAACACATCTGCACATACCAAAATCAACTTAACCATAGATGTAGCATAATATTACGCACCAAAAGTTTGAATTAAATGTTTCGATATGAACTTGGTAAGGCTGACTAACAAGCATGGAACAAACCAGTTGGGTAGACATATCAGCACGAGAAAGCCAACACCCAAATCCTACATGTGAACGATACCACCTTACCACAGTTTTAGGCATGCAATAAATTGACTATAGCATAATAGAAGGAACGCAAATTAAAGGAGTCAATAAGTAGATTTTTGTGATAAGAAAATTACAAAACATAGGAGAATGATTTTTTTTTTTTTTTCATCCTGAAATCAAACTTCCGGCCGAGTATGTTGAATCGCTCCTCTCACCTGAAAATCTCCAGGAGTAGAGATTTGGACAAGGTGATACAGACTGCAAGATTACACTTTAAACTACATGATACGAATATCTGGAGAGGAAATCACCGGTACTAAAATCCTTTCTCCCGTCAAACAGAATGCATGGATTTTTGCAGGAAAAACACTTTTTCTTTGAAGGATGTAGAAAGAAATAACAAAATTAGCCCAGTTTCAAAACTACTAGGCCGTAGAAAGTATGAAACTCAAGCTAGTGAAATAAACGTTGGAGAAATAAAAAGTGAAAATTAGACGCACAGGTTCTATTCAAGCTTATTAGCCATCGGTCGCCTCCTCGTAGCTCATTTCACCAAACGTCATTCTCTAAGTTTCAAAATTAATTTATCTTTTTTCTTTTCAAGAATTTTGTTATCTTCGAAAAAAAATTCTTTCTGAAAATTTGGAGTTTTTATATTTGAAAAAAACAAATTGAATTTTTTCTTGAAAGTTGCTCAATTTTTTGTGTCCTTGCAGAGCATATCTAAATATAAAGAAAAAATTGATAAAAATATTTAGTATGGTGTTTGGTGGAATGCATTTTCGAAAGAGGTTGGTGTGCATTTTAAATCTTAAAAGTAATGCTTAAAAAGTCCTCCAAAAGAAAACCTAAGACTGAAAATAGTTTAGGTGCGTGAGTAAAATCGGAGAAAAACTAAGAATAACGCGTAGAAGTGAAAATATTTAAGAAAATGAGACTTAGATATATGGAAATATATAACAATAGATATACCTAATGATTCAAAATGAAAATATAAAGAGAGTGAAATTATGTGACTGACTCCAATAAGTTAGGATTAAGGTAATGCATGTAATACTGATCATAGCTTCGCAATCAACCCGGTGATATTTTTTGCTCCCTTTAAAATGTTGGCTGTATGTGCTTAGATATGGATAATATAGTGACTAGTTCAAGTCTACTGTGTGTGAAAATAACAAAAATGATTGAAGTATTAAGAACCTAAGAAATATGGTTTTGGTGCCCTAAAACAGGTATAGTCCCACATGTTGGAATATATGACAATATAAGTGGTTATGTACTAAGGTAAGTAAACTATTATAATCCTACAAGATAATGAAGTATGAACGACCATGGGACCATTAGGACTAACCGCACCCATGAAGCGTGTGCAAGTGGGTGTTTGAGGCATCTTGTAAGTTTTCTAGTTCTTATTCTATCTACTGATGGATTCATCCTTCGTGCAACGTTGCAGAGAGTAGTATGTTTTACCTTGAAAAACAACTGCTCAACACTCTTAATCGCCGTAGAGGGAGCAATATTGTCTCAAGGAAACGGTGATATTCTAGACTCGAACTATGAGCGAAGTGAGTGTTATTACAGTCTTTTTTTATCTATATGCATACCTCCCTACAACACACACAGGGGGAGGAGGGGTGCGGGGTTACATACATCAACGATGCGAGTTGCCACTTGCCAAAAGTATAAAAGCAACTGTTCTACAAGGCCCAGAAAAAAGGCCTGAGGCTGTAGTCATGATCGTTAGCATTATGATGGCCTCTATATTCCATCACGAGCTTGTCACAAAATTTATTACCTAGATTTCGAACATTGTAGCAGTATTCTTATTAAAATTGTACTATAACAATGTTAACTTTGCATAAGGAAAAAATTTCAAGTTAAAAGAAAATTTTAATAGCGTGCACGGTCTAAAACATTGGCATCTCTTCTCATGATCTTCAAGTGCTAAGATGAAGACCTCCAGGTTCTCTTTTGCCTAACCTCCCTCTAATGGATGAAGAGGGGTTCCAAAAGGTAGTGAACAAGAAAAACAGATCAAGAGGGGGAGATGATAAAAAAAAAGCAATTGGCTGATTTTCCAACATAAGATGAGAGGCATCAGGTCTTTGGGGTCAGAACTGTTTAAATCAGGGAGGATGAACTTTAACGTCGAAATCTACATCAGTTTTAGATTATGAGGTTCATTCAGAACTAGATATTATATAACAGGAAAGATGAAAGAAACTCTTTGGAGGGGAGGACTAGAAAATTTGAAGGGAGAAGTTAATTTAGATCTTCGGGTTAGCTAGTGCTCTTGTGCTATCTTCTCATGTTGCTGCAAGAAAGGCAAGTTCTTGGGTAGATCTTGCCAAAGTAAATGCACAAGAAGAAAATCTTGATGTTGCCCTTTCTTTGATCCCACCATTGAAAATAAAAAAGAAGGTGGTTATTCTTAAAGAAGATGTGAATATCATGATTAGCAACAAATGAGGAGGAGCAATTTTAGCATATGCGTTTCGCATCGAACCTTACTATATCCATTTCAAAGCTTATATCATTAGAGTTTGGAATATCAAAGATAATTTTGAAATCTTTATGCACCCTACTGGAGTCTTTTTAATTAAATTTGATAGAGAGGAAGAATGTGATGAAGTTTTAAAGAATGGACTCTATTTCTTTAATGGAAGAATTTTCATATTGAAAAAATGGTCTAACAATATGCAGTTTGAAAAAGATATATTTGTTACAGAATAAAGAGAATGAAGGCAATTAGGGAGAGAATAATTCTATTGAATGAGAGAGATATTTCTTTACAATACAATCAAGCTCCATATTTATAGACTACTTATGCAGTGCAGATTACAATAATGCCCTTTCATATTTAGCATATTCATCCCTATTATTAATATATATTACAACACTCCCCCTTGAATATGCATATGTAAAGATGATAAGAGTAATTGCCTCATTAAAAACCTTGTTATGAAAAACCCAGTGGGAAAAAATCATAAACAAGGAAAAGAGTACAACATGATTTCATCTTTAAGTAACATATATTTTATAATGTTACTATGAGGGTTGATTCTTCTGGATCAAGATAATGCCTCATTAAAACCTTATTAATAAAAACCCAATGGGAAAAAATATTAGTGAAGGAAAAAGAGTACATTATAGCGTATTTCATACGCTCCCCCTGGATTATAACGCATTATTCAATTAGTTTGTTGATGCAGCCGACGCATACCAATTTTGTACACCATCTTCTGAAATGTTGATTTTGGAAGCGCCTTTGTGAATAAGTCCGCTGGATTTTCTTGGGATCGGATTTGTTCCACTTCTATCTTATTATCCTTTTGTAGCTCATGTGTGAAGAAAAATTTAGGAGAAATGTGTTTCGTCCTATCACCCTTAATGTAACCCGCTTGAATTTGAGCTACACAAGCTGCATTGTCTTCATAAATAATGGTTGATCTTTCCGTTACTGATGGAAGTTGGCAGCTTTTTCGAATATGCTCAATCAGTGATCTTAGCCAAATACATTCTTTACTTGCTTCATGTAGTGCTAGTATTTCAGAGTGATTGGATGATGTTGCTACCAATGTTTGTTTTGTAGATCGCCATGAAATTGCTGCATTGCTGTTATTAAATACATATCCAGTTTGTGATCTTGCTTTATGTGGGTCAGAAAGATAACCTGCATCAGCATAGCCAACTAGATTTGGATTAATGCCTGTGCTAGAGTAAAATAAACCCAAATTTGTCGTTCAACGAAGATATCTCATGATATGTTTTATACCATTCCAGTGTCTTTTTGTTGGTTCTGAACTATATCTTGCTAGAAGATTTACTGAAAATGCAATATCTGGTCTTGTGCATTGGGCCAAATATAATAATGCACCAATGGCACTAAGATATGGCACTTCCGGGCCAAACACATTCTCATCTTCTTCTTTTGGGCGGTAAGGGTCCTTTTTAATATCTAAAGATCTAACAATCATTGGCGTACTAAGTGGATATGCTTTATCCATTTGAAAACGCTTTAGAATTTTCTCAATGTAGTTTGATTGATGGATTAATATGCCATTAGTACTATGCTCAATCTGTAGACCGAGACAGTGCTTAGTTTTGCCAAGATCTTTAATTTCAAATTCCTTCTTTAAGTAATTTATTGTTTCATCAATCTCTTCTGGAGTTCCAATCAAATTTATGTCATCAACATAAACTGCTAAGATAACAAATCCCTTTACCGATTTCTTTATAAAGACACATGGACAAATGAGATTGTTTTCGTATCCTTCTTTTACCAAATATTTACTAAGACGGTTATACCACATTCTTCCAGATTGTTTCAATCCATATAGTGATCGTCTTAGTCTTAATGAGTACATGGACTTTGATTTTGCTTCAGGCAATTTATATCCATCTGGAATTTTCATGTAAATGTTGGTATCTAATTCACCATAAAGATAAGCTGTCACAACATCCGTTAATCTTATATCGAGTTTTTCAGAAACTACAAGGCTTATCAAATATCGGAATGTTATGACATCCATGACAGGGGAGTAAGTTTCCTTAAAGTCAAAACCCGGTCTCTGCAGGAAACCTTGTGCGACAAGTCGTACCTTGTACCTCACGACTTCATTTTTATCATTTCGTTTTCTAACGAATACCCATTTATAGCCCACTGGTTTAACATTTTCTGGTGTTTTTTCTATTGGTCCAAATACACCATATTTTTGAAGTGAATCTAGTTCCACTTGGATAGCATCTTTCCATTTTGGCCAATCGTGTCTTTTTCGACATTCATTTATGCTATTTGGTTCATTATCATCATTCTCATTATGGTCATGACCTTCAATTATTTCAGTAGCTACTGCGAATGAGAATACATCATCAATTATTATTTTACTTCGATCCCATATTTCTCCGTAGTTCGTATAAAATATTGAGATCTCATTATTATTAGGTACCATTTTATCGTTGGAATCTTCTTTTATCTCTTCTGGGACAATGTTTCCTTCCGCGCTTCTAGGAGAATTGGGATTTTCATTTGAGTGATCTTTTTGATCATTTATAACCTCTTCAGGAGGTTCCTTAATTGATGATTTTTCATTAGACTTTCTTTTTCTAGGCGCCAAGTCTTTTGAACCAATTGGCCTGCCACGTTTTTGTCTTGCTTTAGATTCATTTGCTGCTATATTTATTTTTGATCCTTCAGGGACATCAATTTTTGCTGGTGCATTTGCTGCTGGAATGTGAGATTTAGTTATGTTTGCGGTGTCACTAAATGCATCCGGCAGTTGATTTGCAATATTTTGAATATGCAAAATTCTTTGTACCTCATATTGGCATTGTTTAGTACGTGGATCCAAATAAGACATAGATGGATTATTCCATGATATTTCACGCCGTTCTACTGGAACGGTCTTTTCTCCCCCTAACGGCGGGAAGATTGTCTCATCAAATTTACAGTCTGAAAATCTTGCAGTGAAGACATCACCTGTAAGAGGTTCAAGGTAACGAATTATCGATGGGGAATCAAATCCCACATAAATTCCCAACCGTCGTTGAGGACCCATTTTAGTACGAAGTGGTGGATTAATAGGTATATGCACAGCACAACCAAATTTTCGTAAATGTGAAATATTTGGTTGAAATCCAGTTAAGAGCTGTGATGGTGAAAGCTGATGATAAGCTGTTGGTCTAATTTTAACCAATTTCGATGCATGCAAAATTGCATGCCCCCAAGCTGAAACAGGTAGTTTTGATTGCATAAGCAATGGTCTTGCAATAAGTTGCAAGCGCTTAATTAATGATTCTGCTAGACTATTTTGAGTATGAACATGAGCTACTGGATGTTCAATTTCAATCCCCAATGATAGACAATAATCATCAAATACTTGAGAAGTAAATTCTCCAGCATTATCTAGTCGAATCGATTTAATTTGATGATCATGGAAGTGTGCTCTCAATTTTATTATTTGAGCAAGTAGCTTGGCAAATGCCAAATTTCTTGTAGAAAGTAAACAGACATGTGACCAACGAGTTGATGCATCAATCAATACCATAAAATATTTGAATGGTCCACATTCAGGGTGGATTGGGCCACATATATCACCTTGAATTCTTTGTAAAAATGTTGGAGATTCAGAGGTGATTTTACTATATGAAGGTCGAGTGATTAATTTTCCTTGTGCACATGGGGCACATAAGTAATCACTTGGTAAATTCAACTGGTTTGATAAATCATGTCCGTTTGAGTTTTTGGCAATTTTACGCATCATAGTTGATCCAGGATGACCCAAGCGATCATGCCAAAGAATCAATGTCTTTGTATTTGTGAGCTTCTGGCTCATATTTATAGAGTGAGATTCAACTATGCCAATTTTTGTAAAATATAAACCAGTTGAAATTGTACCAAATTTTTCTAGGATAAGCTTCTGGCTTTCAATTCTATAAATAACACAAAGATATTCTTTGTTGTTTTCATTTATAGTTTCAATATGGTATCCATTCATTCTTATATCTTTGAAACTCAGCAAATTTCTTTTAGAGTTGCTTGAGTATAATGCATTCTGAATAAAGATATGCGTACCATTTGGTAATATTATATGGGCTCTTCCGGACCCGTCAATTATATTAGCAGATCCAGCTATAGTGGAGACTTTAGCTGAGAAATTTTTAGATAGTTCAGAGGAAAACCTTCTGGTTTTTCAAAATTGTATGAGTAGTTGCACTATCTAGTAAGCATATATCATCACCCAAATGGCGTTCCATACCTTAAGAATTAAAGACAATGATTAGTCAATCATTAAAAATTTGTATGCATAAATAAATGTAATGTAAACAAACAAAGTAATATGATTAAAATATGCTATTGATTAAAAACAACATCCACATTACACATTACTAGTACTGCAAAGGGAAATACAATTAAATGAACACAAACTTCAAACTGATTTATTGATGCAAGCTAATGAAATAAAACGAAAGTCACAAACTTCAAGATATTTCTAATTGATCAACTCGGTCATATCATTGATCATTGCACTTAGATTTTCATCATTAATGAAATTTCCATTGTCATCTTCGAAGAAATCATCTAACTTCAGGTTAGTGTTTTCAGGTAACTTTTCGGCATTATTTGCCTCAATATTCTTCGAGCGATGATATTCTTCAACTGTTTTCTTTAATGATCTACATGTATGTGACCAGTGACCAGATCGTCCACATCTATAACAAACTTCCTCATAATGCCTTTTATTTTCTGAAGCTGAATCATTGTTCTTTATAGGCTCAATTTTCTTTTGTTGCTTTTTAAAGTTGGTGGTTTTGTTACCTTTAAAACCACCATAACCACCTCTGCTAGAGTTATATCCACGTCCACGACCATGTCCTCTACCTCGACCTCGACCCCTACCTCTTCCAGAGTGGGCAAAATTAGCATTAACTTCAGGTAATGCAGTTGAACCAGTTGGTCTTGAGGAATGGTTTTTTATAAGCAATTCATTATTTTGTTCAGCAATTAGTAAGCATTCTATGAGTTCAGAATATTTTGTAAAATGACGCTCTCGATATTGCTGCTGCAGGAGTATATTCGAGGCATGAAATGTTGAGAAAGTCTTTTCAAGCATTTGTGCGTCATCCACCTTTTCTCCACATAATTTCAATTTAGAAGTGATTCTAAACATTGCAGAATTATATTCTCTTACGGACTTAAAGTCCTGAAACCTCAGGTTCAACCACTCTTGCCTAGTGTTTGGAAGTATGACCGTCTTCTGGTGGTCATAATGCTCCTTCAGGGAGTTCCATAAGTGGAGAGGGTCTTTTTCAGTCAAATATTCTGTTTTTAGATCGTCATGGATATGACGTCTTAAAAATATTAGAGCCTTTGCTTTGTCCTGCTGGGACATAGTATTGCCATTTTTAATGGCATTTTCTAAGCATTGAGATAGCAAATGAATCTCAGCATCCAGTATCCATGATAAGTAGTTGTCTCTAGATATATCCAAAGCTTTAAATTCAAGCTTTTGTCATTTTGTGAACTGTTCATAAAATAAATTGCATAAGGTGAATATATTCGCCACAACAACATTCACTATTTGTTTGTTTCCAGCTAAAAAGAAGAAAAAAAAATGGAAAGTCTTCAATAATGGTATCAAACAACTATACCAAAAAAATAAATTGTATCAACAAAACCAAACATTTGGATTTTGCAACTTTCATGTATTTATCAAATAAGAAAGGAAAGTCAGCCTTTGCGTATATTCCATTCCAAACTTTTGAATTTTATTTGGCAATAGATCCGCAAAGGGAAAAATAATAATAATAATATTGAATTTAGAAGCCAAAGAATAAAAATAAGAGTGATACAAGAAAAGACATGAAAAATATAGAAGCGAACCCCAAACTAGCATGTGCTGACTTGATAGCTTTATCAAAAAAAAATATGATATTGACAATTACCTTTTTGGAGAGAGGAAAAGTAACGAGTTTATAAAGAAATGCAAGAACAATTCCTTTACCTGCTGTTGTAAAGGAAATAAGAAATAGAATGTATGTAGATATATTCTAAAAGACTCGTCTGCACTAATATATATAATAGGATTTTGAATATAAATAGCCTTAGAATTGGAATGGTCAGAAGAGAAACGGTCAGAGTAATTAATATTTAATTACTTGCTGAGAAGTTAGAAAGTTTGAAGGTGAATAGGTTGAGCTCAATAATTAATTCGCATTCCTTCGTGCTGATAACGTGTTACAGAATAAAGAGAATGGAGACAATTAGGGAGAGAACAATTCTATTGAATGAGAGAGATATTTCTTTACAATACAATCAAGCTCCATATTTATAGACTACTTATGCAGTGCAGATTACAATAATACTCTTTCATATTTAGCATATTCATCCCTATTATTAATGTATATTACAACAATATTATAAATAATTCCTATTTCGATAATATTAAAAATATGTGATAAAAAGGCATTTAGCGCCATTATTAGTGCTACTGGAAGATCTATCAAATTAAATGAGGCTACCACTAAAGAAACTAAGCTAATTATGCAAGAATGCTGGCTGAAATCTATGCAGAAGAACTAACAAATGAAGTTAAAATTACATTATATAATGGTAATGGTCTATGAATAGCTACAGCCTAAATGCAACTTATTTGTTTGTATTGGACATGACAGAGAACACTGTAAAACAAAAGGTTCGGGTTGAATAGAAAAACAATACTAAACTAAACTCAAGTGTGTCTGAAAGCAACGAGGGCATTAATTCTACATCAGTGAAGGCTAACATCCCTGCTAACTCAAAACCGGATGTAAGAATTAATAACAATGCAGATTACATGGTACTATCCAAAAAATCAAAATGCAATAGACTACAAAAAGGAGGAGTATCAAACCAATAGGTTTTTACACCTTTAGAATCCTCTACTAAAGTTGCATGTTTATGCACAATTATCAATGACAATAATGAAGATACAAATTACTTACAGAATAGGTTCGATAAATTAAGAGAAACTGAGCATCTGGTTATGGAGGGGCATAGCAGAATCACTACTGAAGCTATGAAATGTATGACAATCGATCTAGGCATTGTTGTTACAAAACACGTTGCTGCTTCCAGATCTGCTGAAATAACGGTGGATGAAGAAGTCCCAGATGCGCTTATGCACAGGACGTATCAAATATGAAATTCTCTGTCCAAATTAAAGTGTTAAACATTGTGTAAGGTAATACGATCAAAGACACCAATCTCTATAAGTCAGATGAAGCTTCTCCTACTGTAAGTGAACATTAATATTTAGAATGATGAATCTATTATGAATCTCCACTAAAACTACTCATTTGTTAATGGGAAAGTCTCTTTATGTTTAGATAATATGAATGAAGATGTTCTCAATAATGAAAAAACTGAGCAATAATAATTTATTGGGACTTGAGGAACAAAAACCATGTAAAGAATTATCATTGAAAATCCTAAATGGAAAGAATTAACTAACGGGCTAAAAAATAACAAAATGGATATTAAAAAGAAAAAGGGTAACATGTCTGTATGTCCTAGAGGACTCTCTTAGTAAATTTACTAGGAGCAAAAATAAACCAAATTTCTAATGTCAAATAAACTTGAATGCAAGGGGCTAAATTCCCCACTAGGAAACTATGTATTACAGTTAATCTGATATAAACAATCAATGATAATAGCCTTGATTGAGCAGAAATTAAATGAGTAAAACTGATCAGATTTTCTATTAAATTTTTTGAACTATTTGGATAGTATTAACAGTAATAAGAAAAGAGGTGAGGGTAGAATTTTTTTTTTTTTTTTTTTTTTTTTTTTTTTGTGAAAATAGTTTAAACAAATTAAGGCCCAAGCCCATATACAAACAACATTCGAGCCTAAATATACTTGCACTAATTTACAATATAATATTCTCATAACCTAACCCTAACACTATGTAATCCATTTCTTCCTCCTCTCATTTCCATGTCCGCTGACATCACTCTCTCTTATTTCTCCTTCTTCAACAAATTTCTACAATTATTCTCTTATTTCACCCATTTCCCTATATGATAAGTTCTGATTTAAGGATTTCTTTATGTTCGCTACTTCAACAATATGGGCTTTTCCTGTATCTCTATGTTGTTTGTATTTCGATCCATGCTGATGAGCTTCAAGAGACTAATTATACAACATATCTGATATAGATCTTAGAATTGTTGAATTAATCGGATCTAAGATTTACAATGGCTTGCATGACTCTTCTGGATTAACACTACCTTCGTGATTGAACCGCTGCGTCCCTTATATAAAGTGACTTAGGGTTCTATTCCTCAGCATGGCTCTTTAATTTCTGGAGCAGTTGTATATCTATTTATTAAAGAGTGTGTTCCAATTAGAGCATTACCTGTTTTGAATTTTGACACTAATTTGAAAACCTTGGCTAGATTAAGTAGTCTTTGACATCTTATATTCCACTTCCTGGGCCAAACTATGGAGATAAGTGTTTTCATTTTGTTTTCTATTTGATACTGATAGAACTATGTTACTATCTTTACACATAAGTAACCAACTCGGTTCCTTTGTTGGTTCTTTTTTGTTACGTGCTCTGTTATTGTGCTCTTATCATACGTGATATATTATTGTGGTGATCATGATATGTGATAGAGTTAGAGGTATGCGCTAACGGCAATTATGTAATTATTATATAAATCTAACTCAATAACCAATGTTGTTCAAAATAAAAAGGTGTTTTCTTTCTATTATATGCTTGATATAATATGTTATGTCAATTAATTAATTTAATTAAAAGCATATCTAATAGAAAATCCATAAATAGTATGTTTTGTGATATAACCATAAGTGTATTACAATAAAATAAACATATCATTTTAATATTCCTAGTCAAGATGTATCGAAACTAGATATCAATATATCCATTGAGATTAGAGTACGTAGCACTCTCCAAATACTGGACAGTGTATTACCCATGACTGTTGTGGGCACTATGGGTTATGGGATTTCGTACTGATAGTTATTGAATAATTATGGAATTACTCACTCGATAGTTTTTTGTTGGTTAATATAACTAAAGTCAAATAAAAAATATCGATATGACAATATTGCACAATTCCCTCGACTTGAGAAGACTATCGAGCTTCAATGTGGAAACTCCACTTTGATTATAGTTAGACTGTGGAAAGATGTCCATCAAACGACTATAGTTGAGTCAAGTAGAAGCATTGGAGTGAAACACTATTCAAGAGAGGATTCGCCTCCTTAGTTACATGAGGTTGGTATCACGATCAACTAAAGTCAATTCAATGTCTCTGGCTAGAGAATTTTGGTCAATAATAACTATTATCATTGAACCAATAAATTTGTGTTTAGACTATAAAGTTGAATATGTGCAACGACTCGGAATTTCGAACACTTCGTATTTAAATGTCTGAATTATTGAAATATTTGGATCTTGGATACAATGTGATTAAACTTATTTAATAACCATGTTAACCCCTTTTTAATTTATAACTAATAAAGGTAAACTAATTTTTGAAAGTATTTACAAAAATAAATAGTTCGACGAAATATAGATAATATGATCGAAAATCTTCTATCAATAAACAGCTTTTTAATTAATAGAAGTTGTTCATATTTATCGTGCTTGTATAATTAACTAATTTTTCATTATTTAACACCTAAAAATAATTTGCATGATTAAAGCTTCTAAAAGGAATTTTAGATATTTTACAAAGAGAGGTAGTGGTAATTGACTAAAGAAGAGAAGATATTTATTTTTGAATTTGGTGTGGTGTATAACAAACCATATGGGGGCAAGGATGGCGCCCGGCCAAAAGAAGGGGAATGGAGTGCCTTTTCCCTTGTTAAAGTCTACTCTCCTTATCTCTTTTGATTCATAACTTTATTTCCTAAGTTTGGGAAAAAACATTAAGTATTGAAGTCTCTCCTCTCTTCATTTTCTCATATCAAATCAACCCAATCTCCACCAAACTTTGGCAAAGGCCTAGGCACATTATTGCATCATGGAAAAATAATTCAAATGATGAAGAAACAGAGCACAAACCCTTAGGAGATTTTGGGATGTGAGTGATATGAAGGGAATGGAGCATGGCGAAGGTGTTTTTGGAGCTAAAGGCGGAAGAATTGGTTTTCTGCTTATGCTTAATTGTTAGTAAGGTTATGAGTGATTTTACTTACCGTCGAATGATTACATATTGTGTTATATATGTTGTGTGCTTTAAATATAAAGTTAAAGTAAGTATAAACTAATTAAAGTTATAACTTTGGACCATCTTGCTTTTGAAAGAAAATGATAATTTTATATTGTATAATCACCTCTTTGGCCTTCTATAACATGTGGTGTGTCCGTGACATTGTGTATAAATGGTTCACTAGCTTGTGTGTTGAATTGATGTAAATATGAAGTGTTTATATAGCGATAGTAGCTATAAGAGCACTTTGAAATCCGCTTGCTTTAACTAGCTTATTTTGATGATATGTTAATATACTATGACATGATATATTTTTGCTGTTCTCTACACATTTTGGTGTAAGGAATAACAAGGAATTGGTTTGGAAAGTTGTAAAAATTGTGAAACAAAGTTGTGAAATTAGAAGCGAATTAGTCGTTATGGATGCATTTTGAAATTTTCTTTTGTTCGGTGATTTTTAAATTAACTTTGGAAGATATCCTTATGGGTTCCATTTATGTCTTAATAAGTAAAGTATGTGTATTTATTACTGTAAAAATATTAAGGTTTAAAAAGTCATAAAGTCGTTATAAATGCACTTTGAAAATTAATTATTTTTGAGAATTTTTATAATAAATTTGGAAGATATTCTTAGGGGTTATTTCATGGTCTTTAACTACTCTAAGTATACTAATTACTTTAAAAAAGAATTGGATCAAGAATAATTTGTTTAAGTGGTTATAACTAGCCACAAAGATCATGCATTTTCATGTTATTCTCTGCCTAGAACTTTAGATAGCAGTTATAAATGTTGTCTTCCATCAACTGCAGCACTTCTGGGCTTGACACTGTATTTTGTTTTAATGCAATATTTTGACCAGTTTTTAATGTTTTAAATGGTTTATAATTTATTATCCTTATGGAATCTTTTAGGGAAGTCTAAGAATATGGATTAGAGTAAGAAAAAAGGTTAGAAGTTTAAATATATTTTTAATAATTAAATATTAATCTTTAAAGAAAAAGATTTTCTTTGTAGCATTTAAAATAAAAGGTTTTTTAGTAAATTATAAACTAGCTATTTTTAAGTAATACTTTATATAGATATTTAAAACATATTTATAAGTATTTTTAAAATACATATATATATAAGTTTGGAAAATTAAGCTAAGAAATTTATAAAAGGAAAAAATGGTTTGATTATAACACTTGATTATAATGAATGGTTTTGGAAAGTTATTAAAAGTACATCACTTTGTTAAATACGTGTAGATTCACTTAAATCTTTAAAAGGAATGCTTTAAAGATAATGTTAAGTATAAAATTATTTTGAGTTTACAGTAACAATGTTTTAATAACATTTATTTTAACCCATTTAATTATACTTTTGAAAACATTAAATATTGTTTTAGATTTGTAAGTATCTTATACCATCTAGGATAAGATATGGATAAATTTTTAAGTATTGAAATGAGTAGAAATGAATAGTGAAAGGGTGGAAATGAATAGTGAAAGAATAGAAATGAATAGTAAAAGAGTAGAATGAATAGTGAAATAGTAGTATACATGTATTATCTTTAGTAAATATATTTTAAATATATATACAAGGAAGTTTTAATTATTAAGAGAATCAAATAGGTAAAAATGGGAGTAAAAGTCACCTACATGACTTAATCATGCTTTGTGTGACTTGATCTTGTTTTGTGTGTTTACTTGTTTATGGAACGTATTTAGTCACGTACTTAGCATTAAAAGCCAACAAAGTAGTTCATTCTATCTATAAGAGTTAAGAATGATGTTTGAGTAGGGTTTAGAAGCAATATGCTCTAACTTACTGACTTCACACTTAACCGACGGATAATATAAGTTGAGAAAGTCAAAAATGTGAAAAGTGTACGAGACTTGGTTTACATATGTAATTGTTTCTATTTTGTTCTAGGTACTCAATTAATCGACTATCAAAACTAACTGAATTAACTTTGAAAATATATTTGAGCATCATGTATTGATACGGTTTGAGATCCATCGAGAAGTACTCATGCATATGAATCTTATCTTACTTAAAATGTATATATATATATGAGATCCTGTAGGGAGGACCCCTTTATATTGTCCGTTTACTTCTTGAAGAACCGAATTGAGCTAACCAAAAATTCATTGATTTACTTTTGAAGAGACCGAGATCGGATAAGTGTGTTACTTACCAAAAACCACTTCAAAACTGATGTGCGAGTTCTATGTTTGGAAGTGGTTGTGAAGCAAAATGTTATAGAGTTACATTGTCTGTCCTAAGCTAAGTCCAAGGGAGAGCTCAACGCTAACATTTCAAACGATGCTATCATGTGGGACTGTCTATCATGAAGGTAATCCCAAAAGAGAGGACAACATTTACTTTCGTCGGATGGTTTATACTGGAATCCGTAGAGAGATTTGAGAACTGTTTGAGTGATGATGGTTCGAGATGATGAAATCCAAATAGAGATTCATGATTTGTTCGAAAGATGAAGATTCCTGTGAGAGATGCTGAATGCGACTTCGCCACAATGATAGAAAACAAAGTAGGAGCATAGCCAATGGGTTTAGCAAACCCAAGGGTACATTGTTATCCCGCTTTTCGGCAAAGCCGCGATACCAAAAGATCGATCGAAAACGAAGGACAGTTCGCCTCAGAGGTTGATCGTACTTCCTTTCGCCATGGATATCACTGAATTTTATCCGAGTCCAGATTGAGCTACAGTTGATAGGACACGGCAAGAAAGACCACAGGAGTCAGCATTTCAAATTTCAAGTCAATCCGAGTTCGCATGCTCAAGCTATGATCGGTTCAACTTGGAGGGAACATGTTGGTTTCGAACCCACCATGATGGGTGTCTTCGAACCCATCATCATGCACCACTCGAAACCATCACCTTCGAACCGAAAGACATCGAACCCATCAGTTTCGAAACCATCAAAGCGCCTCACCTTCGACTCCATCGTGTTCGAACCCATGTACCTCGTATCCGTGGAGGGGTTGCAGAGCTCATGTGCATCCAAGGAACACAAGTTCGAACCCATCACAGAAGCCATGCTTCGAACCCATCACAGAGGCCTTCTTCGAACCCATCTGTGATACCATCTTCGAACCCATCCTGTGTAACTTCGTTCGAACCCACTGGGTCAGCCAACCATGATGACGTGTCTTCCTTCGATTTGAATTCGCCGAGATCCATGGAGTCGAAGCGGTCAATTTGGAGTGGAGACCGGGTCGATTCGTAGTTTGCGCTCTACGTCACCACGAAGCCGCGTGCCATGATGGATTCGAAACCATCGTTTCGAATACATGGGTTCGAACCAGACAGCTATGCCAAAAATCCAATTTCGAATCCATCATATCTCCTAACCTATTGATCCAAATGCCACGAAATTTTCACTGGAGCTTGCGTACATGTTGAAGAATGTCCACGCTAAATTTCACCTCGATTGGATGAATTCTTGATCGGTTCGAATGGAGTTCGAACCGATGCCAAAGTGGGCCCAAACTTCCTGAGACCGTGCGTGTGGGCCCCCTCACGTGCCAGACGTGGTCTCCCGAGTTTTCAGCGAGATACCAGCAACCTACGCCTATAAATAGAGCCCCAGGGTCAGCAGAAAAGGGACCTTCTGACTCTGAGACGCCCAAACTCTGCCGGATCAATACCTCCATCGTTTGATATCAAAAACTTGCTGTTAAACTCGAATTCCTGACTGTAATTCACTGTTGATTGCTGTATCGATTTGTAATCATCAAAAGAAAATCAATAAAATATCAAAAAACTTCACAGTGGACGTAGGCAACACGCCGAACCATTATAAGTCGATTGTCTACGCATTTTCTTTACTGTTGATTGGAGTTTTTGTTAGATAATATCTGTTTTGAACTTGCATTCTTGACTATTATCTCTTCAACGACTCCCGAAGAGTGTTGTGCCCAATTTTGACGCAAACACTTTGGTGCTTTCACTGAGAAAACCCAGATTTTCTCCTGCTCGTTGGATCTGTCATCGATACCGGATTGAATAAATCTAAGAGAGAGATCCAGATCGTTAAATCCAACTTCCTTCCCTTCTATTCAGATTTGCATAAAGTTTAGGAAAGGAAGTCAACTCTAAAGATGGTTAGCACAAGAACCACCTCGAACGCCGTCAATCAAGAAGGACAGGATACACAGAATCCTGCCACTGTACCTCCACCTAATCAAGATACCGCTGGGCACTCAGAGCCGTCGGGTCCGGTTACCCGACAAGAATTGCAATTGTTACTCCAAGAGCTGACCCAAAGTCGACAACAACTAGAAGAACAGCTACGCGCTAACGCTGAGCTAATCAACCAGCTGGATCGCCAGAAACGAAAGAGATCCATGAGAGATCATGCTTCTCGCTCTTCCAGCGAAAGTTCTTCATCTTCTGATTATCATAACCGACCTCCACGACCCCGGTTAGATGGGAGTCGTATGCCACCCGCTGGAAACCAACCAACATTGACCGTTGGACAAATAAGAGTTGGTCCGTCGGCCAGCTTCCAAACCGGACCCTCCTCCCGAGGAGGCGCCGTTCCTCATCACGCCGCAGAATACCGCACCACTAGCGTTGCGGCTGAACCAGGGGACGACGCTCAAGACCAGTCGGACCTAGACCGTCGTCATAGCGGCCGTACTCCTGAACCGTACGTCCCAGAGGACTATGAGCCGAGAAGGCACGATGTGAACCATCGACGATATCCGGTTCAAACCCAAAGTATGGAACGTGACCATACTCCGGCGCAAATGCCGGATCTTTCAACTATGATACGTCAGATGATCCGTGAGAGTCAGGGGTTCACAAACGACGATTGGGGAGTTTCCCGTAGTCATACTCCCTTTACGGACGATATTCTTAATGCTGAACCCCCACGGCGATTCCGAATGCCCACTCTGCCCATGTATGAGGGAAACTCCGATCCCAACCAACATATTCTAAAATATGAATGGTCGATGACTGCTGCCAGAGCCGATGACGCTGTGAAGTGTCGTAGTTTCCCCATATCCTTGGGGGGCATCGCCACCATGTGGTTCACCCAATTGCCTCCTCGATCCATCTCCTCATTCGACCAGCTGGCCACAAAATTCGTTGAGCAATTCCGCATGCACATCGCAAGGCCGAAAGATGTCAACACTCTATCTAGTGTCACACAAGCTCCCGGAGAGACACTCAGACACTACTTAGAAAGATTCCACACTGCATGTGCAGAGATTAGTAATCCAAACGATAACTCCATCCTTATGGCGTTAATTAAGGCCCGATTCTGAATTTGGCAATTGGCTAGCTGGGAAACCACCTGCGTCATTGGACCGTTTCCATGCCAAAGCAGCTCAATTCCTGAGACAGGAAGACGAGAAACAGTCTAGGAAGCAAATTGACGCAGGGCCAAATGCGGGAGGAACCCAAAGCAATGTTGCAATAAAACAGTCCGGCGAGAACTTCGGAAACGTTCAGTTGAACATTAAAAATAAACGAGCTCGGCGAAGAGAGAGCGTGAATCAACTTAAAAAACAAGATCAAAATCGCGGCCCGCAACGCAAGAATCCGAAGTTCGACAGTTATACTCCTTTGAATATTTCATTGGAGGACTTGTATTTACGGACCCGCAATGCGATTCAATATGAAAAACCTGCTCCAAGACCGTCATCGGAGAGGCAAATCCAGACGGGAAAATTTTGCAGGTTCCATGAAGGCTACGGGCACGATACGAACGAGTGTCGTCACTTACAGGATCTTGTTGAAAAACTGGTCAGGGAAGGGAAACTGAAACAGTTTGTGCGGACACCGCAGCCCAGAGATGCGGGCCCATCCAATCCAATCAATGAACCCAATCGACCGAGGCAGGAGGACTCGACTTGTCCCCGTGGGAGATTGGTGATAAATGCCATCAGTGGCGGGCCTACTCATTCAGAAGCCTGGAACGACGAAGAACCTCGTCACTGCCACGCATGACAGGCTCCTTCAATCCATGAATACTTTACAATTTCTTTCACGTTCTGAATTTCGAGTTTGTAATAAGGCACTGATTTTGCCACATTTTCTTATTTCAGCAAATAAAATGCTATCTCTTCAAGCTAAAGCTGTGGTTCACCGAATACAACGTTCAACAATCACGACACACGAAGAGCTAAGTTCCATCGAACAATGGAATTTATTCAAATAGCGAGTGACTGCGTTACAACCGGCCACTCACTAAGTGAAACCCCAGCTCGGAGGCAAGCCAGCACATCGAAGGCTGAACTGGACCAAGACACGACAGTCCATTCCATAATTCGTTCCCGGAGTGCGAACGGACTCCAACTTCCCACAGCGCGAATTGGAGTATAAACATTTAACGATTCGTTCCCAGAGTGCGAACGGACTCCAACTTCCCACAGCGCGAATTGGAGTATAAACATTTAACGATTCGTTCCCAGAGTGCGAACGGACTCCAACTTCCCACAGCGCGAATTGGAGTATAAACATTTAACAATTCGTTCCCAGAGTGCGAACGGACTCCAACTTCCCACAGCACGAATTGGAGTATAAACATTTAATGATTCGTTCCCAAAGTGCGAACGGACTCCAACTTCCCACAGCGCGAATTGGAGTATAAACATTTAACGATTCGTTCCCAGAGTGCGAATGGCCTCCAACTTCCCACAGCGCGAATTGGGGTATAAACATTTAACAATTCGTTCCCAGAGTGCGAACGGACTCCAATTTCCCACAGCGCGAATTGGAGTATAAACATTCAACAATTCGTTCCCAGAGTGCGAACGGACTCCAAATTCCCGGAGCGCGAATTGGAGTATAAACATTTAACAATTCGTTCTCAGAGTGCGAACGGGCTCCAACTTCCCACAGCGCGAATTGGAGTATAAACATTTAACAATTCGTTCCCAGAGTGCGAACGGACTCCAACTTCCCACAGCGCGAATTGGAGTATAGACATTGAACAATTCGTTCCCAGAGTGCGAACGGACTCCAATTTCCCACAGCGCGAATTGAAGTATAAACATTCAACAATTCGTTCCCAGAGTGCGAACGGACTCCAAATTCCCGGAGCGCGAATTGGAGTATAAACATTTAACAATTCGTTCCCAGAGTGCGAACGGGCTCCAACTTCCCACAGCGCGAATTGGAGTATAAACATTTAACAATTCGTTCCCAGAGTGCGAACGGACTCCAACTTCCCACAACGCGAATTGGAGTATAAACATTTAACAATTCGTTCCCACTGCGCGAACCAACCCATCAATGCGGACTCCAAATTCCCAGAGTGTGAATTGGAGTATAAACATCAATTCAAAGTTCCCGGAGCGCGAACCGAAGCATCCGTGCAAACTCCAGATTCCCGAAGTGCGAGTTGGAGTATAAACGTCAATTCCGGGTTCCTGAAGTACGAACCCAAACATACATGTTTTATCCAAGTTCCCGGCGTGTGAATTGGAGCACAAACACCAAGTTAAAGTTCCCGTAGTGCGAACTAAAGTGTTAATACCAACTCCGAGTTCATAGAGTGCAAGTTGGAATGTGAACATCATTCCCAAGTTCCCGGAGCGCGAACCGTGTCACAAGCATCAATAACTCTCGAATTCCTGGAATACAAACCAGGTTATCGATCTCAAATTATTCTAAGTCCCCGGAATGCGGACGTGTGCTCAAGACTTGCAACAAGTGCGATCAACCACCAAAAATACAAGTGTTGTTCCCCAAAACTGGGGGGCACGAAAGCTAAATATTAATCACTAACCGAAGTGATACGACGTCCGAAGTTCAACTCATTCATCAATCGCAACGTGTGACCAAGATCTTCAGACTTGGCAAATGAGACGAACTCTACTTAAACGGTAAAAACACCACAAGTACACCGGACCGAAAACAAGACATTGCAAGTACTTAAGCACAAATAAAACGAGAGTTGGAACAAAGAAACTAAATTTTATTTCAACTAACTTAAAACAAGGACTTACACGCAGATAAGTTCTTCCAAAAAAAAATGCCTACTAGCAGGGGCCGAACCTGCATCTATACACGACCTACTGACAAAAAACGAAGACAAGTACCTATCTACCAAAGCATCTGCTTGAGAAGCCGATTTATTTCTTCTTTTTCGTCCTTCTTACTAGTGGTACATCATCAGTGTCGCTAGGGACAGAAGTTCTTCGTTTTGAATGTCTCCTCTCCGGCGGTGGCTCTTCGGCTGGAGGCATGATGTCAATATCCTCCTCGGAGCTTGAGTCTGCATGGAGGCTTCCTGCCGGAGGAGCAGGGGGGACTGGGTCCGTAACGGAAGTTGAGACGGTGCCACCCGATGGTGCTACCGTAGCAGGTGCTGGACTCTGCGCCGCCGTGCTGCCACCGACGGTACCGCTATGCCCCGCGGCCTCTATTTCGGCGTTGATCTCAGCCAAAATTTCCTCATCACGAGTCGCATGGGCTTGGCTGGGGGCATCTACGGCCTGCATCGAAGAACTTGAGGACGGCGGGAGGCTACTAACGATGATAAATGGCAAGTCAGAGAAAGAACCACCCTGCTCACCGAGTAGTTCGCTCACCATTTGTTCGTCAGCAGATAAGGATCCCCCCTGCACCGTCTCAGCAGATACCGCGGTTACAACAGTAGTCTCGGTAGCGATGGCCTTATCTCCTCTACTTGATTCTTGAGCCACAACAGTCGGCGCAACTCCAGTCACTAGGCAAAAAATAAGAAGTTATTAAAAACTGCTACAAAACAAACACTCTATTCAGAAAACACTTGAGATAACTTCGGGATACCTTCCCCAGTTTGGCTCGCAGACGGCTGAACGGCCTCGGTAGTACGCTCATGAATAGGAGATAAGCGCGGTTGTTTCGGGTCATAAGCAGGAACAGGTTGCAAACCGACCGCAGATACAGACACCGATGAAGATGGTGTGGTGACTTCAGTGACAGCAGAATGGTGCTCAACACCTGACCCCTCTCCGACTTCCAGGGAACGACCACCGATCATTTCCTTCTCATGAGCGATGATAGCGTCATGAAGAACCTTCTTCTCATCGTCTGTGAGCAGCCGATTCTCAAGTTCAAATCGATCGACCGCTTCACCTGGGTGCGCTTCCTCTTCCTCCTCAACCAATCGGTCCCAGGCGCTACGAAGGTGAACTGGATAATCTTGAAGCCAGGCCAAGTTTCTGTGCTTCAGCACATTGGCGTTGTAAGTTATGAGCAAATCTTCGATATCGGCCTCTAGCCTGGCCTCTGCATGTTGAACCTTCTCCTCCACCTCTGCTTCGACAGCCTAAATTTTGGCCACGGCCACATCTCTTTCAGTGCGAAGCACTACGGCTTGCTCGCAGGCTTCTTGCGTCGTGTTATGCGCGTCATCTCTATCTTTAATAATCTCGGCAAATTTGGCCTTGAGCTCATTAAGTTCTTTTAACGCCGCATCCCGCTCAGCAGTGACGACAGTGTTCCGGTGGCCTATGTCTTCCACCGTAACATAGTGCTCCTTTTTCATCCTATCCATGGCTGCTTGAGCTTCGTCGACCTTTGTGAGAGCCTCCATCTCTGATTTTCGAGACGATTCAGCCTCAGTATTCAGCACTTGTATGATGCGGTCTCTTTGAGCCAGCTCGGTTTGAAGCTTTTCAATGGTAGCCGCTCGTTCGAAGGCCAACGCCGATGTCTTATCGGCCGCCCTATACCACGCCTTGTATTGGGTGTAAAAGTCATGCACATAGTCGAGCGCTAACCGCTCGGCCTCCGGCGGGATTCTTTTCAGGTTCGGAGGAAAGACGTAGTTATCGAAACAAATATTCGGGAACTCCCTCTTTAATTGCGCAAGTCTAATTGCCCCTTCTCCCGAGATCTCTGTAGGAGGCTGCTCTGCGACTATCGGGGTTATCGCCTCGGATCGGGAAGGTTGAGAAACCGACGTATATCGAGAAGACTCGGAAGGATGAGGAGCATGAGCAGGAGGTTGTACGGGATCTGTGGAAGGAGGAGGGGTACGCGATCGCGATCGACGCTTATAGCCCCTGTCCGTGTCATGTCTCTCGTGACTAGAATACCCAGAGCGTCCCTGGTCATAATATCCAGAGCGGCCCTTATCATAACCTCTATCCCCCTCTCGTCTGCGCGAGTCATAATATGAAGGTTTGCGGACGTGTCGAAGACTCCCAAGCATTGAACCACGCTTAGACATGATGTCTGCGAAGCAAAATAAAATAGAATTAATCACCTTTCAAAACAGATAGTTTTCAGTCAAAGGTTATGCAGTGTCGTGAAATGTGTATGAATATGCATTCCCCCCGACCAACCGGAAGTGTCGACCTCGCTAGTAATGAGAGGCTCGTTCAATTCTAGGGTGCGATGGAATTCCTCCAACCCGGCATCATGTTGAAAAGACACATCGTCCGGGATTGTAAGATCGGCAAGCCCTTCAAAAAGATTTTCAGTTCTCGGAGGAGACGTCTCCGAGATTCTAACTCCGGGAGCAGAACGAGCCGTGACAACCGATTTCCATCTCCCCTTCTTACTTGACTTAACCATGGCAGCCTTGCCTTTTCTCTGCTCCGCGACATCCGGAACTGCGTCCGTAGGCCCGGTCAGCGGCTCATCATCGGTGTGGGTTCTTTCAGAGTCAGCTTCCTCAACTGCAGTAACTCTGGGTTTCTTGTGCTTGACTCGTTTTTTCGAGACGACCCTTAGTGCCACTTCAAAGCTTATGCTCTGCCCTTGTTCGATCAAACCGCAGACTCAGAGATTCCTATCCGTCAATAACACATCGATATCCCTATTTCCACCCGGGACTTCTCGAAGCACTCGCACCATCTCCCTAAAGTGCTCGCCCTCGGGTCACTGGATCACCGCTGTAAAAAAGAATAAAATATAAGTTCCACTTCGGCTGCAATTGCCGTAGTAATTATTTACGAACTCAACTATACTCACGTCTGAATAGCCATCGTCGGGCAAATCCAGGAGGACGTCTGACATAAAACCATTCCGTCCTATAATAGCTCAACCTGGTCCAAGACCCGGTAACCACTTGGCAATTTCTCACCGCTTCCAGGAATGTGAAGGAGGGGTAATCACCCCGAGTTTTGAAATTGAACAAGTATCTGATCTCAATTGGGAGCGGTGGTCGATGGAGATATTCCATAAATGCAATGAACAAGCTATTGATCGACGCATATCCGTTCGGGTGCAGCTGAGATGGGGCGATCCTCAAAAACGACAATACTCCCCTTATATACTCGTTGAACGGAGGAAGTGTCCCGGCCGCGCACGCGTGGCGGTTAAATGCTGTATATCCCTCCGGCGGATTATGCTGTCTATCATTCGGCCCCGGCAGTAGCACATTATCCAGCGACAGGCCGTGTCTCAAACATATTCTCCCCAACATGTCTTCAGAGATATTGGACGGAACGGAATCTGATGGATTGGCAATGAATGACGCATCGGGAAGTTCATCCGAGGCTGGACCAATAATCTCAGGGTCAATATCCGGAATCTCTAGCCTCGGAGAGACTGCAACTTGAGTCTCCTGCTGCTGTGAACTTGACAATTCCATAACTAGCTAACTCACGAGAAACCATCGTTAGACGACAAAAACCCGTGCGTTCCCCAGTGTAGCGTGTATGAGTGTGTGTTGTGCAGTGACACGCATTACTTGAATAAATGTTGCAGAGTTAAAGAAATATGCAAACGATAAGGCTACGGAGTCCAGCTATAATGACCGTCATCGCTGACCGTCATCACCAATCCGTTTACATGATGGAAGTTGGTTCGGGTAGAAGTTGTTATAGTTCCATCGACGAGCTTCAAACGGTAGTCATGTATGCAGTTTAATATTCAAGTCCAAATATGCAGGAATGAAGCTCGTCGGAGTTATGCTTGGAAAATTTCAAATTTTGGTATCCATCATATAGGGTTCGACACCATCACAAGGACTTCGTTCGAACCCAACCGAACATCTCTTCTTTCGAACCCATCCTGACGTCGCTTCGAACCCATGCGTTCGAACCCATCCTGACGTCGCTTCGAACCCATGCGTTCGAACCCATCCTGACGTGCTTCGAACCGATAAACAGATGACAAGTTCGAACCGATAAGGAAACCTCAACTCCGCATCATTCACGTTCGAACCGATCCACTTCGTATCGATACGAAGTTGTGGACTTCGAAACGATAGCCTATGGGTTCGAACCCATCGGTTCGAATGGACCCCTCGAATCCCTCAATCGGTGCGAACTGCGCATCCCAACAAGGACATTCCAAGGATCGATTCGAAATCCAATAAAAAGACGCAACCGTCATCGATTCGAACTCGAGCCCACGCATCGGTTCGAATCCCTCCCAAACCAGATCTGGTTTTGCCAATCTCGAGGCTACGCAATCGATAAAAAGAAACGGGTTCGAAATAACTTCGCCGTTTGAATCCGAGGCTAATTACCTAGTTTGAATGTTGAATTCGAGAAATTGAAGATTCGGATCTTGAATGATTCGAGAGCGCGACACAGTGCTTTCTCTTTTGGAGCTCCGAAATGATGAAGAGCACAGTAAAAAGCAAGCAAGAGTAAAAGTAAAAAGTGAAAAAATGCCGAGGTCTTTGCTATTTATATGGGGGGTTGGAGATGACTGGGTCGATTCGCGTGCCGGTAGACTTGACCGATTACAACAGGTCAGAATGCAGAACCGGTTCGAAATCCACTTTCGAACCCATACGTTTGAGGCTCCATCGTGTGAAGCACACGGACCACTGCCACAAACAAAAGTCTCGAAACCATCCTTTCACATCGGTTCGAATGTCAGTTTCGAACCCATCACAACACAAGTATACTCCATCCTTTCAGACCGGTTCGAATGTCAATTTCTAATCCATCATAGCAGCAAGCGTACCGCATCCATACAAACGTGGATTTCGAACCCATCAATGCTCGAATGCATCAGTTCGAAGCATTACGCTCGCACAATACAAATTCGATTCCTTTAACCTTCTACATCGGTTCAGGAGAGGATCGATACGAAGGAACCTTACAAAACAACCACCAAGCGTTGTCTCAATTCAAATTTCAAAATCGGTTCAGGAGAGAATCGATACGAAATTCTATAGCAAACCAAACTGACAACGACTCGTGGACGCACGACGTTAACAGGGGTCAAAGTAACATATGCGCATACATGTCGGACTAACATTCGATTTTGAATATTCACAGGGATCAAACACTCGTCCTGTTACAAATGCGACAGCCAACGGCTAAGCACTATTATACAGCAATCAATCATATCAACGCAAGGTTACAGCAGTACAGCATACGAGTTTCGACAAAAAATAAAGCAATGACTGTTCAGAGAGAAATGGCAGCTATTCAAAGCACGTCATGTTCCCACAAGACGTACTTTGGGGGGCAAAATGTTATCCCGCTTTTCGACAAAGCCGCGATACCAAAAGATCGATCGAAAACGAAGGACAGTTCGCCTCAGAGGTTGATCGTACTTCCTTTCGCCATGGATATCACTGAATTTTATCCGAGTCCAGATTGAGCTACAGTTGATAGGACACGGCAAGAAAGACCACAGGAGTCAGCATTTTAGATTTCAAGTCAATCCGAGTTCGCATGCTCAAGCTATGATCGGTTCAACTTGGAGGGAACATGCTGGTTTCGAACCCACCATGATGGGTGTCTTCGAACCCATCATCATGCACCACTCGAAACCATCACCTTCGAACCGAAAGACATCGAACCCATCGGTTTCGAAACCATCAAAGCGCCTCACCTTCGACTCCATCGTGTTCGAACCCATGTACCTCGTATCCGTGGAGGGGTTGCAGAGCTCATGTGCATCCAAGGAACACAAGTTCGAACCCATCACAGAAGCCATGCTTCGAACCCATCACAGAGGCCTTCTTCGAACCCATCTGTGATACCATCTTCGAACCCATCCTGTGTAACTTCGTTCGAACCCACTGGGTCAGCCAACCACGATGACGTGTCTTCCTTCGATTCGAATTCGCCGAGATCCATGGAGTCGAAGCGGTCAATTTGGAGTGGAGACCGGGTCGATTCGAAGTTTGCGCTCTACGTCACCACGAAGCCGCGTGCCATGATGGATTCGAAACCATCGTTTCGAATACATGGGTTCGAACCAGACAGCTATGCCAAAAACCCAATTTCGAATCCATCATATCTCCTAACCTATTGATCCAAATGCCACGAAATTTTCACTGGAGCTTGCGTACATGTTGAAGAATGTCCACGCCAAATTTCACCTCGATTGGATGAATTCTTGATCGGTTCGAATGGAGTTCGAACCGATGCCAAAGTGGGCCCAAACTTCCTGAGACCGTGCATGTGGGCCCCCTCACGTGCCAGACGTGGTCTCCCGAGTTTTCAGCGAGATACCAGCAACCTACGCCTATAAATAGAGCCCCAGGGCCAGCAGAAAAGGGACCTTCTGACTCTGAGACGCCCAAACTCAGCCGGATCAAGACCTCCATCGTTTGATATCAAAAACTTGCTGTTAAACTCGAATTCCTGACTGTAATTCACTGTTGATTGCTGTATCGATTTGTAATCATCAAAAGAAAATCAATAAAATATCAAAAAACTTCACAGTGGACGTAGGCAACACGCCGAACCACTATAAATCTATTGTCTACGCATTTTCTTTACTGTTGATTGGAGTTTTTGTTAGATAATATCTGTTTTGAACTTGCATTCTTGACTATTATCTCTTCAACGACTCCCGAAGAGTGTTGTGCCCAATTTTGATGCAAACATACATCAACTCCAAATATCTAGAGATGCTTTCGATTGTGGCGGGCGGGAGTTGATGGTATTCGGTATCATTTGTTTGGGCATGGACTAGTTATGTTACCCTTTATGATAAATTTTACCTAGAGATATACATGATTTCAGAAGGTACTTTCTGACCTTTGTTGAGAGATCTACCTTGGTGCACTGAAGGTGTCTCCAATGGAAATCCGTATGTGAACATACCTTAGTAATTTTAGTTATACTTCTAATATTGGTATGTTGTGAGATGCAAGCAGCACGGTTATTTTCTGATTTATGTTCTATAATCTAGACATTATCTATTATATCACTATACTCATTTATTAAATAGGTATGGTTCTTTTGAGGGAAAAATCATTACATTGATTCGAACGGCCTCAGAAGTACTATTTTATGCTAGTTGGATATTTCTTGAGTTTCTCATACTAGACTTATGTCTGACTTGTGGTTTTATCTTTCTCTTAATTTCATGGGTGCTCTTTCAAGTAGTTTGAGAAAGACAGGTTTTTAGTGATGTTCTTTCAAGCTTCAAGGCACAAGCTGGATGCTTCCGTTTGCCTACGGTTGTATTTATTTATGTTACACTACTATTATGTATATATCAACGTTTGTGAAGACAAGCCGTCATAACTATCCAGGCCGATGACAGTACATAGGATTGTAACTCTGAAATGCTATGTATATTAGAGTAACACTTTGTACTATCATTTTGATATTATATGTCATTGTTCTGCTATGAGATTCTGATGTTTTGTTCTTCTTTTCTTGTCCTTTTTCTTTTTATTTTAACTTAACAAATTGACTTTTTGGCACTTGAGTGCTCGGCACGTGAATATCCTGGATGTATTGGTATCGACATATGATGGTCGAAATGGAAAATCGTTAAAATATGGATAATTTTGAAATTTTGACCGTTACCAAATTCCATAAGTCAAAAGTGATAAGTTTTGACGAAGAGAATTGGTGTAAATAAATGTCACAATCGGGTAACACTTGATAAAGTAAAATTGGATTTTATTGAAACCAAATAAGTGATAAATTTGGTCATAATGTCACACCACCTACTAAGAGATGTGTGACCACTAATATTAGAATTGTTCGATATTAATTGCTGACGAAGTTTACACATAAGAGTCACACAACCAAAACGATGAATATTCCTTTTTATCACCTGATTTAATTAATGTGTAATTGGTATAAATTAATTAAATTTATGAAATATTAATTATAAAAATTTATATATGAAATGTTGAACAATGTTAAATGGTTTATTTATAATAGTTATAAATATATTAATCGATATACGATATTGGTACAGGTTTTAATTTAGATTAAAATGCAACAGACATTGTTTGGGAAGGAATTGGTTTTGAGGCCCATTTAGGGCATGCAAATTTCAACCAAGATAACTTGGATAGGCCAGTCAAATGTTGGCAAAAGTGGGAGGCCTTCGAATGATTTAAAAAATTAAAATTGGTAAGAAAGAGATAAGGATGTGACCCACTTTCTCTTTATTTGACTTCCTATTTATATGCCACTCTCTACACCATTTATTTGGGGACTTATTGCTATAATTCCCTCTAAAATGTTTAACCAGTGAACCTCGTTCAAACTCCAAAAATCCAAGCACAAATCACATCAGAACTCTTAGATTTGATTGTCGATGGTAAAGCAGTTTAGGAGCTAGCAACTCTTGGACTTAGAATTTGATTTAATGAGCCGCTTCATTATTTCAAAGTAAGATCTCTAGCCTTGATAAAAGGTTTGCAACATGTTTACTAAATCCTTTAGCATTATTATTTATTATTGCAATACATTATAGCTTATTAGATTATATAAAGAATCTAGTGTATCGATGTATTATCACATATTGGGTTAATGAATATACTGGTGCACTATATATTACAAATAACAAAAAATTATTTTGTATGCTTGCTGGTATTAAACTCATGGCCCGAAAATAAAAAAATAAAAAACAATTTTTTAATTAAATAATATTATATATGATTTTATAATTTAATGGATTATATCTAAATAATTAAAATCATATAATATTTATTTTAAAATTTATAAAATTTTAGCTTTGCACAATAATAATTCAACTGTTGATTTTACTTTATTTTAATATTTATTTATATTTATCATATATTTAGATATTAATATAACTTTTTATTTAACTAGAAATTGGTTATATAGAAATATATATAATTTGAAATTAATTATAAATTTCACTTAATAACATTAAATAATTTTTGGAATTTGAATTTTTTTTTTAAATAATTTTAGCAATTAATTTTGAATAGTTTCTAAATGATTTAATAACTGTTTGTTTAAAATTATCTTTAACTCCAAAAAATAATTTTCTATGCCATGAGCTCCAAGTCAACTAGTATTAATTTTATAAAATTTATATATACATAAATAGATATTTATGTATATGACACGTGATTATATATTTATAACTATTTATTATTTAGAATTTAAAAATTGTTTTCATGTTTGAAGTAGCAATTAAAAAAACTAAAAATTATTTATCATAGTAATTATTAAATGATTTTGTTATCCAACATAAATGAAAATTTTTACAAATACATCTTAAATATTTTATATGAGTATACATGTATATGTAAAAGTTTTATATAAGGATCGTAGGTGGTTCTAAAGAGATGAAATATGTTGGTTAGAATTATTCGGAAGGGTAATTCTACCATTACTGATGTATATGTGAACATGAGTGTTCTCCCTTACTCCAGATTGAATGATATCAAGATGATTAAAAAGTCTTCGAAGAATACATCCTTTTATGCACCACGGATCATCCTAGAAACTTACTTTATAAGGTGGAGCAGCTGTGTACTGAACATGAGGCAATACAACATCTTTTAACCTGAAAATACAACGCCATGTCCAGCTTATTTTCTACGGAGCTGCATTTTTCATATGTTTTTCCCTATTCCGCTGCACCGAGGAACAACTATTGTTTCAACATACACATATATACTCATACTTACATGTATAAGGCAATTCATAAAGTGTTTATGAATAACTATTCCGCTACATCGAGAACAACTGTTGTTTCAACAAATACCAACTTTGTAGCGAAGGAAATCTGTAGAGAAAATTATTGATAGTAAAATGGATTTGGATACAGTCTCAAGATAAAACTAATTACATGGGATAACATGAAATTAACCTAACGTAAATGATCACATCGCATTAGAGTATGTGATAAATATATTCATACATTAAAGAGAAACTATGATTTTCTTATCAATGTTGAGAATAGACAATCCTTAATTGTCAATTAAGCCATTAAGAGTGTCGACTCTACAATATGATATGATGCGCAAATTCAAAAAAGATTCCAAGTACTTTATCAAATTACGATTTTGATAGTTGTTCCTGAAGGTATATGATCCATCAGTCACGAATGAGTCTTCGAAAGTAAGACAAACTTAGTTGGAATATAATGAACAATGTTAATAAGAATAACATCATGAATTTCAATCATTGAAATCAGCATAATAGATTTGATATTCAATGGGCTCAAGTTAAGTCGAAGTCACTCACAAATTTATCGCTTGATATGACTTTATGCATTGATATATAAATGTATTGAAATGGAAAATTCTAAATAATGATTTAGAATAAACTGTTTACACATAACAACCAAAGTGTCTCGAAGTCAGTGGGGTGATATTGAGTTTGCGGTTTTTTAACATGATCAATGTAATGATACGAAAACATTATTTTGTAAGCATCATAGTGGAATATGTATTTTGTTAGAAATATCGAATAGTTTGATTTTCAGTCAAAATGCATAGGAAGAGTGTGTCTATAAGAAAGAACCACTAAAAGTCACATAAACATTTTTTGACTATAAGTAAAAAAACATACTGCTAATTATTAAATATGTACTTGTGTCAAAACAAGTAACAGTTTGGTTGTTTAATACTCGATATTGGATTTGTGATTTAAATCTTTAAAAGACGTTGAGAATGTGATAAACATTTGTAAAGACACAATATTAAAATGTTTAATATGGAATAACGGATTCCTTATGTATCGACAATAGCAATTGTCATACCTGTTGTATTATCTACAATATCGTATTTTTCTTATGTATTTGATACATAAAGATGATATCAAATTTGAATCTAGATCACTAAATGGTAGTTGAGTGTTATCGGGTATTAACAAAATACTAGAGGATTGTTTACAGAAACAACGAACCCTTTATGAAAGAGTGTTCAGTCTCGAACTTCATAAATGCTATCGAGTATAATATGTCAATACTAAATTCATGTTCAAACCTTAATTAAGAAACTTTAAGTTTAAAATGTTCCAAAAGAATATTTATAGATGATTCGATAGAAGGCTAAATACATCGCCTTAAAAAATTACCAATAAAAGCAATGTATATAAATATAAATGCATAAAATTTTAACTTAGCTTGGAATGATTCCATGTATTGAGAATACTAAATTATTACTATAGGATAACAATGTAATAATAAGAGCTCACTAAAGGTCAAGAAGCATGCTCCTCCACACGATAAAGGTAGTTTATCAACATCGGAGGGAGTTGATTGGAATAGTAGATAATTAAACAACTTAGCAGATCCATTCACGATGGGTCTAACTCAATCAGTTCTCATGAAATTGATCGAAGGGATGTGATAAAGATTCCATAATTGGCCCTAAGTGCAAGTGAGAGATTGATATAGTTATGGGTATGCATATGGGAAATTATATAATTATTACATAAATCTAACTCGATAATCAATGTTATTCAACATAAAAAGGTGTTTTCTTTATAGTATATACTTGATATAACGTGTTATATTAATTGATTAGTTTAAGTAAAAGTATATTTAATAGAAAATTCATAAATGAATTTTTTTTATGATAGTAGGTAAAATCTGTTGTAACAATGAGTGGTTTATCTTAACAAAATAAACATACCATTTGAATATTCCCAGTCAAGTTGTATCAAGACTAGATATCGATCCATTCATTGAGACTGGAGTACGTAACGCTCTCCAAACATCGAGCAATGTATTACTCATAACTTTTGGGGGGCACCAATGGGTTACGTACTCGTAGTTAATGGATAATTATGGAATGACTCACTTGATGGTTTTCTTTTGGTTAATATAACTAAGTTCAAACGAAAAATATCAATATGACCGTATTACACAACTTCCTCGACTTGAGAATACTATCGAGCTCCAATGTGGAAACTCCACTTTGGTCATGGTTAAATTGTAGCATAGTGTCCATCGAACAACTACAGTTGGGTCGAGTGGAAGCATTGAAAGTGAAACACTATTCAAGAGGCGATTCTTCTTCTAAGAATTGAGGTTAGTATCACGGTTAGTTGAAGTCAATCCAAAGCCAAATCTTTAGCTAGAGTATTTCAGTTAATAATAACTATTATTATTGAACCAAGGACTTTGTATTTAAACTGTAGAGTGAATATAGATGATATTGGAATTTTGATTGTTACTAAATTCCATAAGTCCAAAGTGATATAGTTTTAACAAAGAGAGTTGGTATAAATAACTATCATAATTGGGTAACTCTTGATAAAGTAAAATTTGGTTTTATTAAATCCAAATAAGCGAAAAATTTGGTCATAATGTCACATCACCTGCTAAGCGGCATGTGAAAAAACGATGAATACTCCATTTTATCACCCGATTTAATTAATTTGTAATTATAATAAATTAATTAATATTGTCGAAATATTAATATTTGATATGTTGAACAATATTAAACAATATATGAAATATTAACATGTTTACTAATTCATTTAATATTTCTATCTATTATCGTAATATATTGTAAGTTATTAGATTAAATTATGAATCTAATATATCGATGTTCTGTCATATATTGGATTGTTGAATATATTGGTGCATATATATATATATTAAAAATAGAAAAATAATTTTGTATGTTTGTTATTATTAAACTCATAACCTATAAATAAAAATAATTTTTTAAATTAAATAATATTATATATTATTTATCAATTAATCAATTATATCCTATAAATAAAATTCATAAATCACTATTTTAAAATCTCTAAAATTTTGATTTTTCATAACAATAGTTTGACAGAAATTTACTTTATTATAATATATATATATATTTATACTTATTGTATATTTAAATATTAATATAACTATTTATTTAACTAGAAATTGATTACATATATAAATAAATATATTGTACATTAAAATAATTTGAAATTAATATAAATTTAATTTAATAACGTACATAATTTTTAAATTTCAAAACAATTTCTTTAATAATTTCTTTAGCTAATTTCACTTTGTTTTTAAATTATTCTATAGTTGTTTATTTAAAATTATTTTATAAATCCAAAAAAAATCTAATTTTTCTACCATGAGCTCCAAGTTAGCTAGCATCAAACTTATAAAATATTTATTTATTTATATGTATATATGTACGTATGTGTGTATGAATATGCACATGAGTTTGTATATTTATAATTAATTATTAATTAAAATTTAACAAAAAATTAATTTTGCACTCCAATTTGCAGCAACAACTAAAAATATTATAAAATTATTTTATATTAACTGATTTTGTTATTTAATATACATGAGCATTGTACAAATACATCTTAATTTTTTTTTATAAATTATTACAATTATTATTTTTGCATATTTTATATAAATATATGATGGTATTTTATAATTTTATATATATGTATAACATCTAATGTGCACACACAAATATATATAAATGTATGTATGTGTGTGTGTGTGTATTCACTTAGGTAGTACATAAAATACTAAACTGGTTAACATGTTCGTTGTAGTGTAAATCCCAACACTTATATATAAGCACGTCAAACTATATACAATTTATTATGTTGCATGTGCAAGTACATATATGTGTACATGATACACATATTCAAACATAATACAAAATAATATAAAATAAAAAATTATTTATAGAATTAAATTAAATAACAATTTTACTCAAAAGAAATTTAGAAAAGTTCGACATAAATTAGACTTCATAGGTCCAATAAAGATCAAAAATGGTATTTTTTTAAAGTTCTCACATTTCTTCCACTGAAGTTGGACTGGTTCCAACAATATGTGCCATAGATATCTCTTTACTTTGATTTTCCTTTAAAGGGACTGCTAATTAGTTGCATCTTCGATCTTAACTCCATGATATTATTAATATACGTGCTTAGCATAACTTTTGTAGCAATCCATAAATAGCTTGCATAGTTACATTGAAAGAATGATGTTTACTTGATTATATTTCTTCTCGATATAATAAACACATTGGATTGTTAACTTTACCCCACCTTACTAATTTTAACCATAGTTGGTAATATATATGTAATGGTAAAAATCGAGCAGTATGCCATCTTCGGACAATTAATTTTATTCCATATTATCTCTGACTAGTCCACTTATGCTTTCTTGCCTTTGATGTATTCCCAAGTTTTTTTTAAACAGAATTTTTATTTTTGCCTAATAACCACTCCCATATTTCTTATTCCACACTCTCTTCTATCGATAATTTTTTGATGTTACTGCTATTAAAGATTGTTGTTGTATGCTTTTTTAGTTGCCATTGATAATTACTAATATTTTTACCATTGTAGCTTTAGCATTACCCGTGATGACAAAATTGTTCCATCTTCATATGTTTATTAGTGATTCATAGAGAGAATCAATTTTTTAAGCTTCTTCCGATGATTTTATTTACTATATCTCTGTGTTTCAATATTTGCTTTGTTGAGTTTGATTGCTCTGTCTTAATAACTATATTCCATAAGTTCCTTTTTCAACAAACTTAAGTTTAATTCACCTTGCCCGCATTGATTCACTGCTAATTAATCTCCATAATAATTTTAAACTGCATATTGTGATGAGATCATTAAAATTCCTTATGTCTGTTTGTATCAAAATTGGGCACAACACTCTTCGGATGTGTTTGAAGACATAAAATAAAGAATACAAATGGAAAACAAGGAAGATCTAACAAACACACCATTAACAAAAAAGTAAACGTACAGAACACACAGATCTAGAGTGGTTCGGTGTAGGCCTATGTCTACTATGAAATGATTGACTTTTATTAACTTTTTCTTGTTGATTACAACGATTTACAACAGGGGAATTCGGGTACAACAGTGATTTTAGCAGAGTTTGGATGTAGAAGCGCCAAAAGTCATTTTTCAATAGGTCCTAGGCTGCTATTTATAGACGTATGCTGCAAATATCTCATTCTGATCTCGGAAGACCTCCTCTTTCATGTGGGTGGGTCCACACGATCGATCCCCGACCGTTTGGAGTTGGTCCGTTATCGATATGAACGCAATTCGTATCAATCAAGATTAAGTCCAATCGAGTCAGGAACAATCATGAACATTCCTGAAGATGCATGCAGCTCCTATGAAAATTTTGTGGCATTTGGACTTATAGATTTTGAGTTATGATCGATGTAAGTTTGGATATTTCGAAGGTTGTTGAGTTCGTATCGACGCTGCTTGTACATATAGCTTCGTATCGATGGTTCTGCACGTGATGTCTGATGACGTGGCGCTTGCTTTTAGGATCGATCCACTTTTTATACTGAGTGACCCAGTCTTCCGCTTGAATGTGCTATGTTCATATTGACCTGGTGGATTCATTTCGTATCGATGCTTTCGTCTATATTTCGCATCGATGCATTAGGTTGTTTCGTATCGATGACTTGGGGGTGCCACGCATCAATTACATGCAGATACTTCATATCAATGGTGTTTGGCTTGTTTCATATCGATAGAAGTTACCTCGTGTCGATCGTTGGATGGCCTACGCGTATCGATCGTTGATCGATCGATATGAACTGTACGATTGGCACTGATATGAATTGATGTTGATTGATTAATATGAAACAAGGCATGGTGGATACGAAATGGATCGATGCAAAACAGATGGATACGAAATAAATCGAGGCGAATTGATGGATACGAACAGAATATGTTTTTTCATAGAATTTGATCGATCCATAACTTGAGCATACGAACTCCAGTTGACTTGAAATTTGAAATGTTGGCTTTCATATCTTTTCTTATCATTTCATATCAATTGTATGTTGATCTAGGCTTGGACAAAATTTACCGGCATCCATAGCAAACCTGCGTACACCCGTTCTTTGGGATGATCTATCTTTAATCTCCATTCAACTTCTTGGCGTCACGGCCTTGCCAAAAGGCAAGATAACATTTGCCTTCCAAAGTACGTCTTGTGAAGACATGACATGCTTTGAAAAACTGCAATCTTCATTCGAAAAAGTTCCATCTGACTTATTGACCAGTTGTTGTCTTCTCGTCGTAAGATGTAATCTTTGATTTATCTTCAGTAATATAAATGATGAATTGTTGACTGCCAATTGTTATTCTGTGCACTGTTGTAATTGAGTTTTGAGTGTCGGAAGTCTGTTGTTCGTCATTGTAATTGTCATCAAGTGTGCATCTAATTCCTATGAATTTTGAAAATTGAGCATTAGTCCGTCGTACATGCATGTATGTTAACGGTCATGGCCGATTCTAGCGACGTCGTTACCAGAGTAGGGTTGGAACAAGGTTGAGGAAGGGGTAATAGTGCTCAAACAGCTTGGGGAGGAAGGTCGACTGATGGATATGAAGTGGAGTGTTGCAATAGTGGGAAGTAATTTGCATCGATCTGGAAACATTAGGAGTTCGTATCGATCCTGGAAGTGTTGAATGAAAGGGTGAGATTTGTATCGATAGAGGATGGTAGGAGTTTGTATCAATCTAGAGTGATCAATACGAAGACTTAGCCCGCGTGATCGATGCGAAGACTTATCCCACGTGATCGATATAAACTCTGACTCCGGTGATCGATAAGAAGACTAGGCTGGTGATCGATGCGAAGTCGAAGGTTTTAGATAGATACGAATCCCAGTCTTACCTGACCGATATGAAATTGAATTTTTTTTTGAACAATCTAAGTTTAAACCTTGATGGATACGAAATCTCGTGCATACTCGAACCTGACTCCGACGAGCTTCAGCCTCGCATATCTGGACTTAACTGTTAAACTGCATATTTGACTGCCCTTCAAAGCTCGTCGATGGAATTGTAACTTGAAAAAAATTAACAAACTTTAACTCGGATCAGTCTCTAAAGTTTGGATGACACGTTTGTAATGGTCAGCGATGACGGTCACTCCAGTTGAATCACAAAGTCTTGTGTTTTAGACATTTTTCCAAATTTCATAGAATCTCTTAAGTATTATGTAGTACTTCACAACACATTCATGCACTTCACACTAGAGAATACACGGGTTTATTATCATCTAATGACATTTTTTGATGAGTTGATTAGTTATGAAATCTACAAGTTCTCAGCAGCAGGAGTCTCAAAGCTTACCTCTTCCAATAATAGAGATGCCAGCCATTGCGGCCGAAATTGTAGGTCCAGCTCCGGACAAAATGCCAGGAGCAAGCTTCATCGGGAATCCATAAGATTCTGTGCCATCCAACGTCTCCAAAGATATGTTGGGGGCGAATATGCTTAAGATACGGTTTGTCATTGGATCATGTCTTATTACCGAGACCGAATGATAGACCACATGCTCCCCCAGAAGGGTTCACCGTCTTTAGCAGACATTCGTGTACAGCCGGAACACTTCCTCGATTCAACCAATATATCCGGGAGGTGCTAGCTTTCTTTAGGATCCCTCCATCACAACTACATCAAAATGAATATGCACTACTGAATGGTCTATTCATTGTTTTCATGGAACATCTCTTTCGACCCCCGACCCCGAAAGAAATCAGATACTTTTTTAATGTCAAGAGTCGGGGAGACAATCCTTCATACACGTTTCTAGAGGCAGTCAGGAATTGCCAAGTAGTGACGGGATCCTGGACCAGGTTCAGCTACTTCAAAACGGAATGGTTTTATGTTCGATACCCACCAGGGTTTTCCATGTGATGGTTAGTTAGACATAAGTGACACAATTTCCCTAGTATCTTACAAGATTGTTGTAACAGATGCTGATTCTAACATTCTTTTTCCTTTATAGCCGTAATTCCACGACCAAGGGTGCCCACTTTACAGAAATAATACGGATTCTTCAGGAGGTGCCGGGTGAAATGAGAGAAATTAATGTTGTGTTGACAGACAAAAATTTGAGAGCCATTGGGTTAATTGACCAGGATCAGAGCATCAGACTCGAAGGGTCTCTAAGGGCAGTTTTGACAAAGCGGGCTAAGCGTAGGGCGTCAGGGATTGTAATAGCCAAGGAAGGCGATAGAGAGGATACGTTCGCTGATGATGAACCCATAGCCGGGCCTTCAGGTAGTTGTCGAGACCTAAAGGGAAGGAGGAAAGGCAAGGCAGTTGCCCATAAACTTCATAAGTCTTCTCGATGGAAATCCATAGTTGTGTCTCTGCCGGCTATCGGCATTGTCATCTTAGAAGCTCCTCTTCCCTAAATGGAGAATCTCTTTGAAGGACTCGCCAATATTCCAATTCCGGACTACGTGTCGCTTCAATAAGACACCGGATTGGAAGGGCTCCATGGTGCTTTAAACTTAAGCGAGTCACTTCCAACAAGCACAACCAATATAACCAGTTGGTCGGGGGGTGCACATGCATACACACACTACATGACACTATATGATTTCCAATCACAAGTTACTCATTCCCAAAAATTACTAACTTTGCTTCTCTCTTACTTTAAAGATAAGATGATTAGACGAGAATCTATGCTTGGAAGCATTTGGTCGGCACGTCAGTCGTTGAGTTCATACTATGAGTCCCGTAGAAGGGAAGCTGACAGAAACCGCGATCGCGGTTATTCAAGCCAAGAGTGGTATGAAAAAGAGAGGGACGAGATGGAGAACATAGATATCGCTCCCGATCATGCTCCTCGCCTCCCCGAGCTCCAACACAACACTCTGGCCACGATAGATAGCCCTTGGAGCCTCCATTCCAAAAACCATCTTCTCAAGTTCCCAGATCTGATTCGCAGCACGTAGAACCGAGGCCGAAGCTCCCGTTATCAGAGAACAACCGGTCACCGAGCCCATTGGGGAAGGAGCGATTAGAATTGCCCGGTTGAGAAAAGATTTTTCGAATATTTATTTCAATGGCTTTATCTTCCCTCCCACTTAAAGAAAATTCCAACTGATGCAGAGCAAACCATGCATGATTACATCCTCAATTTTTATAGACAATACAGGGAGTGGATGATGATAACGGAAAAAGCAACGGCGATGGCTTTTGAGCGAGCAAAAATAATTGAGAAATTAGAGACCGACCTCGCTCAAAAGGACTGTATAATTCAAGTGTTGAACGGTGAACCCAATCTTCCTAAAAATCTAAAATAGAGGCCACCAAGAAAGCCGACAAGGAGAATTTGGCTATGGAAAGGATGCGACGAATGCATTACGCTTTGGTTAAGGAGATGGGCCATCGAAAAACCACCGTTACAGCCAAAAGGGATGCTGTTTTGAAGGAACTTAATGAGCTTAAAGACAAATTTTCTAAAATCATCAAGGAAAAGATTGATGCAAATAAAGCAGCCCAGGAGGTATGGGAACAGCTATGGTGCTTCGGGGTGAAAGGGACGCGTCATCCTTTTTCCTAGACTGTTTCACATCCTCCCTTCTTAAGAACTGAGCTGCCTTGGAATAGAAAAGGTCCAATGACGCAAGGGGTTTTCCGACCAAACAATTACCAAATTCAGAATCGGGATCGATGCCCTTAGTTAGTGCCATCAGGATTGAGTTGTCATTGGGATAACTAATCTTTGCACATGCAGTTTGAAACCTCTCAGATAATGTCTCGGTGTCTCTCCAGAAGCTTGAGTGACACTAGATATTAACATCCTTCGGCCATGTGACATGCATGCAGAAATTCTCAATAAACTTTGATGCTAACTGATCAAAACATGAGATAGATTGAGGTAGTAAACAGGTAAACCACATAGTTTCTATGCACCTAGAGAGATCGGGAAGCTTCGGCACTTGACCGCATCATCGGCTCATGCAGCGTTCATCAACCATTCATACTTTAAGATATGCTGATTAGGATCAGAGCTCCCTCATAAATTGGCAGTGTTGGCATTTTGAAATGCCGAGGTGGTTCAGCATAGAGTATATCATCGGTAAAGGGGGTATGACTATAGGAGATTCCCCAGTCGTCATTGGTGATCCCTTGACTTTCACGGATCATCTGACAGATCATCGTCGGGATGTCTGACATCTAGATATTCTGAGCATGCTGAGCCCAAGGTGTGTTCGGTTTCCATAATGCGAGGATAGGCCTATCGCGGTTGACGGTCCATATCTCGCCTCCTTGGTTCTAGGTTCTTGAGGACATAGGGTTCTGGAGTGTGTTTCATGTTGGTGGCGGTTCAAATCTGTCCGTTTTCGGGCATCACCTCCCAATTCAGTAGCAGTGGTAGCAGTGTGGTTATCTGTAACATGATAAGGAGCAGTACCTCCTCGGGAGGAGGGTCCAGTTTGACGGTTGGTCGACGGGACGGCTCTCAGTTGTCCAAGATTAAGTGTATGCTTGTGTCTGATAGCTTAGGAATAACTTCCATCTAGCCGTGGGCGCATGGATTTATGATGATCATCAGAGGAGGCTAAACTCTCAGTAGAGGAATAAGAAGCCTGATCCCTCCTGGATCTCCTTTGTCTTTGATGATTCAGCCGATCAGTGAATTCTGCGTTGGCATGCGGTTGTTGAGTAAGTTGATGTCGGCTCTGTGTCAGCTCTTGCATAAGCAGTTGAAACTCTTCCCTAGTGACATTTCCTTGCGGATCTGATGGTCCGATATTATTCTGATCGATCGGAGGTAGTTGTACGGGGTTCTGTCTGTCCCGTCCTTTCGAATCTGCAGTTGTTGAAGTAGTCCTAGTGTTAACCATGATGGATAGCTAAGCTCTTTCCTAGACTTGGTGCAAATATGAATAGGATAAAAGAACTTTAGACTTGAAATCTGGATCTTCTTCTTAGATTTACGCAATCCAATATCGATAGTGGATCCAACGAGCAGGAGAAAAACTAGGTTTTCTCAGTGAAAGCACCAAAGTGTTTGTACCCAAATTGGGCACAACATTCTTCGGATACGATTGAAGAGATAAAGTGAAGAATATAAATGGAAAAATATGAAGATCTAACAAACACACCAATTGAAAAAAAAGTAAACGCATAGAAACACGTGGATTTAGAGTGGTTCGACGTATGGCCTACGACCACTATGAAATGGTTGACTTTTATTAACTTTTGCTTGCTGATTACAACGATTTACAACACAGAATTCGAGTACAACCGTGATTTCGGCAGAGTCTAGATGTAGAAGAGCAAAAGTCCTTTTTCAGTAGGTCCTAGGCTGCTATTTATCGACGTATGCTGCAAATATCCCGCTCAGATCTCGGAAGACCTCTTCTCTCATGTGGATGGGCCCACGCGATCGATCCCCGATCGTTTGGAGTCGATCCGTGATTGATACGCGCAATTCGTATCAATCAGGATTTAGTCCAATAGAGTCAGGATTAATCATGAACATTCTTGAAGATGCACGCAAGCTCCTGTGAAAATTTGTTAGCATTTGGACTTGTAGATTTTGAGTTATGATCGATGCAAGTTTGGATTTTCGAAGCTGTTGAGTTCATATCGATGTTGTGCGTACCGATAGCTTCGTATCTATGGTTCTGCACGTGATGTCTGATGACATGGTGCTTGCTTTTAGGATCGATCCACTTTTTATGCTGAGTGACCGAATCTTCCACTTGAGTGTGCATTGTTCGTATCGACCTGGTGGATTCATTTCGTATCAATGCTTTTGTCTCTATTTTACATCGATGCATGAGGTTGTTTCGTATAGGGGCTGCTTCACATCGATCACATGCAGATACTTCATATCGATGGCGTTTGGCTTGTTTCTTATCAATAGAAGAAATTACTTCATATCGATCGTTGGGTGGCCTATTCATGTCGATCGTTTCAAAAATTACTTCGTATCGATCGTTGGGTGGCCTATTCGTATCGATCGTTAATCGATCGATACAAACTGTACAATTGGCGCCTATACGAATTGATGTTGATCGATCGATACGAAACAAGGCGTGGTGGATACGAAAAAGGATCGATGTGAAACAAATGGATACGAAATGAAATGATGTGAATTGATGGATACGAACAGAACGTGTTTTTTCATAGAATTTGATCGATTCATAACTTAAGCATACGAACTCCAATTGACTTGAAATTTAGAACGTTAGCCATGGCTTTGCTTGTCATGTCATATCAATTGTAGCTTGATCTGAACTCAGACAAAATTTACCAGCATCCATAGCAAACCTGCATACACCCATTCTTCAGGATGATCTATCTTTAATCTCCAATCAACTTCTTGGCGTCACGGCCTTGCCAAAAGACGGGATAACAATGCCTATGCCTACTTCTTTCTTAGGTCTACACATTTTTTCCTTACTCATTTTGTGATAACCACCTTTCCATATAAAGTTTTGCAAACAATCTTTCTATTTTACTTATTATTGCTGATGAAATGTGATGTGTTTGCATTTAGTGTAATATTATTGCATAAACCATTATCTTCACTAACTCAACTCTACCTACAATAAATAATAATTTGCTTGACCATGTCTTCATTCCTTCTTTAGTTTTATCCAAAAGTTTATTGTATTCGCTATATTTTATTTGGTTTACAGAGAGTGGCGGCTCTAGATGCTTTATTAGCAGACTTCCTCATGTTATATGTAAGATGTCTAATACTTCCTCTTTATTGCTGAAATGCAAGCTATCTCTAAAATATCAAACCAGAAAAGTATGGATATACGGGGCCTGACTACACTTTAGACACTCTAGATCTCTAGTATAGTCAACTCATTATAGGAATGATGAACAATATATGCCAATCCACTACTCCCAGATGGTATAATGATGGTCGTATGCCTACTCCAAGAACCAAGGATCTACTGTCGTATGCCTGTAGCTGGAACTGTTCCTACAGTCTTCAGTTACATCGATGGACATCGTTTACACATATCCACCAATGACTCATCTATGTGTAGTCTTGGTTATAACCCCACTTGCCCCTATAGGTAAAAGAATGCTAGCTTAAGCGACATAAGGGGCTATAGGGTACCTAGTCTATGGGTCACCTAACCCAATAATAACGTGGATCTAGGCCACGACCCCTTGATTAAGCCGTTAAGGTGGATTCTAGCCAATCTGGTTCACTCTCATACTATAAAGGGAGCTAGATACGATATGGAAAGTCATCAAGTACTCATATTCTATTGCTATACATATTTCTAATCTAGGTCATCACATGGCTCTAACAAATAACCACGTGACTGTCGAATACTTATGCAAGGAGTATCACCATATTCACATGAGTGTAATCCCCGTTTGAATGACATTTACTTATAATAAATAATCACACAAATAACATAACGGTGTCCCATATCACTGCATGTTATTCAGATAATTATTCAATGCTCATAAATACACTCGATCCATACTAGATGTCTTTATATGATAAGTCCAATGAATAACCTAAAAAGTGCTAGGGAAAGTCTCATACCAGATGGTATCATTAATCCGTTTATATAAATTTCTCATCACACAGAAATGAAATCTCACAAATCAAATATGAAATATCACAAATTCACATAGAAGGATGTCATCATCGTATCATATCAAATCGATATCAACGGCGAATCATTCATATAGTCCAATTCATTATACAAGGAAAGAATGCATAAAAAAGTTATAAAATAGATTATGCAAATAAATATACATCAACAAATCAATATTAATAATAAATCAATCATAACGTATGATTTTATATAACAAAATAAATACTTGGTAATGAATCATAAACATATATACATTCTAGAAACATCTAGATTATTAACTATATTCAAATATAATATATTGTATACAATATTTAGTATTCACCAACAACGTTAGAAAATCCATTTACTTTCATTTGATAACTCAAAATAGATTGTAAAACTAAATATCATGCTTAAGAATAATTCCATACGTTTTTATAACTAAACACTATTTTATATAAATTTTTACAGAATATGCAAATCAATTAAATACATTCATAATCAATTACATACTTTGAAACTATATAATACCAATTAAATTTAGTTTAATTTAAACTATATTTTTTTTCATATATATAGTATCAGAATACACACACACACACACGTGTGTGTGTGTTTTGAATTTAAGTATATCTGTTCAATTTTATTTTAATTCATGGTGTACGATAATTATACATATACATTTTACTTATTACTTCCATTGCTTGCACTCTTATAAACACATACACACATCTGCAAAAACACACACACATGAATAAACACAATTCAAACTATCATATACTCACACTCACGCACGCTCTAACATATAGCACACATATATGATCACATACACAAGCATAAATTTATGCACATGCACACACAATACACACGCACCCAGGTGCCACCGTGCACCGGTCTTCCATGACAGATGGACCAATTGACCAGTGCCAAGAGCAATACGCTCCAGGTCGTGCGCCCATTGCACTACTTCGTTGGCTCCGACCACCCAATTCCCTCCCTCGACGACTTCTGCACTTGCATTATGTTTCATATGTAAAGACTAAATGAATACTGACATAGTTATGTGAGAGTGTATACTCACCTCTACATTGTATAAATCTTCTTCCTCCTTTCTACGGGCGTTTTCCAGAATTAAAGGTTCGACGATGCTCTAATTGCTTGTGCACATACGGGTATATCGATGTCCAGATGCTCATGTTCAGCTTTGGAAATTTATAATAAATTACTTGAATTTAATTTGATATCTGAATGTGAAGAGGTCAGGTGAGATTTTTGATTTTTCTCAAGTGAATAAAAGAATACGATTAAGTTACATTTATGAACATGATGGAAACATTGGGAAATTGAAGTTTCTAGACTTGGAAAAATCAGGAATTAGGGTTTAGGCTTATAGCGGTAAACTCTGTATTTATTTATTTCATCTTCTTTTCTTTCTTTTACTTTGGTTTATGAAAAACTCTATACAAGCCCAAATTCCAAAGTCATTTCATTCATATGATTACTTTCCAATAAATAATAACTTTATTTATTCTGCAAAATTTCAATTTATTATTATTTCCAAAATGATTCTTTCGTATTTTTAAATTCTGAAATTATTAATTAAACAAATTATTAAACCACTACTGTAATAAAAATTTCCTTATCGTTTTTCTAAATCATCACTAATTATCTTGTTATAAACTTCCGGTATTCTGAAATAAATTAAAATTATTTAATTTAAATTTCAAAAATCCATTTTTAATTAAATAAAGATTAATTATTAATTATCCCTTAGACTTGGTTGTTACAAGCATAGTAGACATAATCTTGTTTGTATATAGGATGCACATCTCTGTTGCAAGCAAAGACGACCCTAACATGGGTTTCCAAAATGACCCTTTCTCGACGTCGTACATTATGGTGAAAGTGTTGGGGATGGTAGGCTTAATGGAAGTTTGGTGCATAACTACCATTATCGTTGTTTAGTAGTCCACTATGTCTTATGTTTCCATACTCATCTTGAGTTTATTTAAACTACAGGTAATCTCCTCAATGCTTCTCAAGCCATTTACCAGGCCAAGCCATAAGTCCTTGCTTAGGTTTGGAATGGGACAAATGGTGCTCGACCATGTACTGACGTCAGTATTATGGCCATTTGAGTTACCAACCTCATTTTCATTATTGCGATGCGTGATGAGTGATTTTTTTGAGTAGATTAGTAGTTTTATAAAGAAGAAAAGTAATGAAAATTAATAGTTTTCTACGGAGGCCCTCCTTTTAGCATTTAACATATTAAGTATAAATTTCATTAACCTCATAATCAAGCTAAGGAATTGATAGAAGCAAAGGTTAGTAGCTAATATCATGGTTAATAAAATGAAAATTGAGGGGGTTACAATGTAGTTATTAGTTAATAAAAGTGATCTACGTCCACTAGAGTAGTAATCATTATTGCTCTGATTTTTTGTTACAGCTATTTTGTTTACAAGAGATCATGCATAAAAATATTAATGAAAATTAGAATCCCCTGTACAAGTGCATTAAATGTTATATTAATAGTAGGCACAATCTGGCTCAAATGGACAAGATCGATGAACCAATCCCTAGTTTTCCTCCTGGCCATGGATAGTGTTGAATGATGTAGACGTGAGACAAATAAGATGCCAACTAGTCTGAATGTTCCAAATAAAAGACAGCCAGCGATTCATGTTGAAGCATGCTATTTTAAGGAAATGTAGTATAGGGATAGAACATTGTTCAGCAAGGCCTTCTAATTCCTTAAGGGGTATATCTAAAAGATTCACGGCATAACTAGGAAGGCGTTTCAAATACCGCACATGAGTTACTAGATATGCGAGGTTGTTGTGTCCCAATTGATATCTTCGCATCCGAGAATCAATAAATTTCACCCGACATTCTTCACAAAATTTCAATAATGTCATTGCCAGGTGCACAAAGAAGGACGCGGAATGGTTATTGCATAGTGTTGCTTTTGTCAGATGAACAATATTGTATATACTAAAATTTCAGTGGAACAATGCAGAGACGTGGCTTCTTTTTCGCTTGGGTGAACATGTATTTTGAGCAGAGGCTTGTTGTGCCAAGACAAAATAGCCATAGTGGAGCATGTCGATTTCTAGCAGGAGAAGAGTGGGTGACGATCGAGAAACTAGACTAAAGAAAGGGCAAGCCTTCCATAGTGCCAAAAAGGCACTACGTAGGTCACTTATCTATTGGGATCGTTTGAATGATAGGTGGAAACCAATACCTATCACTCACTAATTATGGTTTGGGCCCCTTGATGGTTACATCGACTTTTGTGAAGATATTAGGGTGGCCTAGGCAATCTTGAGATCTTATGGTCGAAGTGAGGAACTGAGAGGCTAGCTGGCTTGCTTGCTTATCTTAATGCTAGAAAAACGAGTAAGACATACACATTCTTGAGTCACCAAAGAAGAGGCTTTTTATTCAAATTTCTTGGTTGATAAAGAAACCAATCTTGCTTCTTGCTACACAAGAAGTACATGTTGAACCATCAAATAATACATAGCCTATTGTAGACTTTTAATCATCCAAGTCTGCATTCGTATAACCATATACGAAATATATAGATTCCTTAAACATAAGAACCATGCCAAGAGTACATAACATATACTTTAAATTGTTATTATCTATAGCTCGAAGTAGTTTTTGAATTATCCAAATTACCTCCAAAATCAGCATTCATATAATAAAGTATGCAAAAGCCAAATTTCTTAAACATTAGAACCAAGTCAAGTGTAGATAAGATATACTTTGAAATCTGATTAGCTGCATCAAGATAAGGCTTCCTTGGTGGCTGCATGAACAGACTAAAAAGACCACCTGAGTAGGATATATCCAACATTGTGGTTACTAAATAAATAAGGCTTCCAACTAATGCTTACATGGTCTGGAATCATTAAGAAGCTTTCCTTCATCATGCCTTAACTTAAGTTTTCCTCAAGTGGAGTAAAGCGCCTTTTTTACACCAAACTAAACCTTTCCATCATTTATTGAGTATAATATATTTGAAACAGAAATATTCCATCCTTTAAATTTTCCGTCTCTAGCCCAAGAAAATTATCTAATTTGTCAAAGTATTTCATCTCAAATCAAGTAGATAGGTTAGTTTGGAGTTTGGAGATCTCACTTTCATCATTTCTGGCTACAATCTTATACCCACATTTAGGAGAAGAATCATGTGCAGGTTCTCATACTTCTTGGCAAACAATCTAAGATCCAAATCCAAGGCAAAATAACCATAAATATTAAGAATTCCACAAAATTACCATACCAACCTCTAGGTGCTTGCTTCGGTCCACAAATAGTCTTCCTTAACTTACATACCTGTTGTCTTGAGAAACGTATGATTGTGACTACTCCATAAATATTTCCTTATCAATCTCTCTATACAAGAATACATTTTTAACATCAAGTTGCCAAAGCATCTAACTTAGATGTGCAACCAAGGAGAAAACAACCACGATCAAAATTATCTTCGCAACCAAACTGAAGTCTTCCTTGTAATCTTCTACATACTTTTAAGTAAATCCGTAAGCATCAAACCATGCTTTATAAGGATCAATACTTCCATCATACTTCCTCTTGTTTTGCATACCCATTTGCATGTAACAGGTTTCACATCCTTAGCCTTCGGTTTTGGCACAAAATCCTAAGTTTTATTCTTACTAAGTGCTTGCATTTTCTTATCCATAACATTTTCTCATTCCTTCATGCCACAAGCTTCACTATGGTAAAACGGTACACTATCATCGAAAGTATTTGTAAGAAAACAATAGTGGATAGTCACAAAATCTCCATCTCTATAATGTATCAACTTACATTATTTCTTGAAAACCTTTGAAGTTGTGATGTGCTATTCTTAGTATTTATTTAAGAGTTTTCAACTCACCCAATTTCTTGTTCATTTGTTTTCGAGGAGATGATATCATTGGTGACATGAATATTCATAGATCTTTATAGTGTTGTAAGAAATTCCACATACTCAAATTGAAAAGACTCATTAATGAAAGAGCAATTATCATCCTTCTTGTAATGAGAATTCAAATCATTAGAAACAATATCTCTCGAAACCAAAGATTTTTCGGTTCGGAGTCCTTGCATTACCAACCTTTCTTCCTCTCACTATATCTAATAAATATGTATTTCTTCACTTTTTAGTCCAACTTGGCCTCAATAGCATATGTAACATAAGCATGATAATCAAACCAAAAATCTTAAAATTCTTGACGTTCAACTTCTCACTACATATCATCTTATATGGAGACTTCATATTAATTTGAATATGATAAACCTAGTTAATCATATAAGTAAAGCAAGAGGCATCCTTCACATGAAACCTTGGGTAAAAGTTTCGGATATAACCAACCCTTTCATGTTTGCACCAAGTGTAGAATCTTCCTTCGTGCTACACTATTTAGTTGTAGTGTGTGTGAACAAGTGAGTTGCCTTTTGATACCATGCTCGAAACAAAAGTGAATAAAGTCCTCCAAACTAAATCTACCACCATTATTCATCTGTGAGAATATTTAATTTTTCTATTAAGAGTGCCATCAACCCTCGGCTTAAACTCTATAAACTTAGAGAATGCTTCATATTTCACCTTAAAAAATTAGAATCAAGTGTATCTAGAGAAGTCATCCACAAACAATATCATGTATCGTAAGCCGAAATAAGGTAGCTTCTTGCAAGGCCCTATTACATCACTATGAATCAACTTCAACGGAGCTTTATAGTGTGATGGTGACTTATAAAATGGAAGACAATGTGTTTGAGAATATATAAACCCTTCACACCCAAAAGATATAAGCTTGAGGAACCCGTTCACCAAGTTTTTCACCACCATGGCCTTCGATTTATCCATGCTAAGATGATCCAATCTAGCATGCCAAATTGAAGAGCTATCATCTGCACTCATCTTTTCAAAATAAGATTTAAATGTAAATACACAAATAAATCTTTATCCCTCTTACCTATGTGGATGACACTCACCTTTATGCTTATAAGCTCCTAAAGATATTTTATATTATTTTTGGCTAAAGCGAACATATAACCCCCATCAATCATATTTTCTACCAACAAGAGATTTTTCTTCGTTATAGGAACTTGAAAATCGTTAAAAAGTGTGATATATTCATCTCTATTAGCAATGACGACAACTACTTACTTCGCAACAGAAGTACCACGTCAATCACCTGTGATAGTAGCATCATCTCCATCATAGTAATGGAAGGTAGAGAATTGGGGATCATTTCTAATGAGATGGTTCCCATATCTGGAATAAACAATCCAATCATTCTCAAAATTTATGAAGGTCATTGCATTTAGCGTTGTGTACTTGGTGACAAGGAATTCTCCCTAATCTTCTTCCTTTTCTATATACCCTTCAACATTCCTTTCGACTAGATTTCCACCATTTAGTTTCACCCGACAAATTTTAGGTATGTGCTCAAGCTTTCCATGTTGATGGCAAATAAATTATGTATAATTATTTTTAGGAACATTATCTTTGGATGATGAAGCATCATAATTTCCTTGCTTACGAGCGGCAACTATGACTTGAAAGTTTGTTTTAAAAACCTTTTAACTTCTTGTAAATAAGGCATTTCAATCATCATTCAAAATTTATATATTGATCATTTTCTTAGCCAACAATTCTTCAGAAGCACCAAGGATGGTAAATTTATCCCTTGGATGGATGTCATAAAGAGAGAATATTCCTTTTGAATTCTACGAATAATACATTGTTTCATTCTTATACACAGATTTTTACCACCCGTATCAAGGATCGAAATTTCTAAACAAAATTTTAATCTTAAGAAAAATTAAAAGATTAGCTTGAGTTGTATTAGCTAGTTCATTCTCCAGAATTTACAACCACGCCACATTCTACTTACCATACAAATTATCAAGGGTTTTACAAATTTCATATGTCAGTTTACATCTCATAATGTGAATAAACAAGTCATGGGCGATAGACTTCTTCACCTCCGTCTTTGCATTTTTAACCTTCCGTTTCTTTAACTCGCTATCATTATTAATGATAACTTTTTGGTCTTCGTCAACAAAATCCCACAACCATTCTCCCAATAAGTGAGACTTCACATAAGTCTTTCATACCTTGTAGTTTGAGTTTTTAACAACTCAATATCAAGATCATAGTTTTGACTTACTTCTATAGCTTAAAAATTGACATAACTTCATCACCAATGGAGGGTTTACAATTAAAAATCTCCTATAACTCTGATATCGTATGGACAAAGGTGGATTTCCAATATTTGGAATTAACCCACTTCCAAAATAACGTAAACAAACAATTTACACTAGTCCAAGGTTGATAACCAGAAAATAAAGAAGAGATGAACATACAAATTATAAGGAATCAACTTTATTGAAAAATTATATTTTAATATAAGAGTAAGAAGGCAGTTCTTTATTTTTCCGAATGATATGAAATCGAATAAGGTCCATCCTATAGATACTAAGTAATGGAACTTTCTATACCTACATTGAAGATTATAGCTACTACGAATATTTTAGACAAGAAATCGTCTAGATCCATATTAAATGTTAAATCTATTATGAATGTTCTAAACAATGAACTATCTGGATATTTCTAAAAAGCACTATATACTAACAATATTTGGAGCCATGGTTTGTAAGAGAAATCTTAAAAACACTTAAATTTTTGATGTTAATAGTTTACATGTAAATAGTATACATGTTGAGAAGTATATTATTGTTGTATTTGTAATTTACTGAAACAATGATCTTAGTTATTGCATACTACATGATAGCATACAATACTTTTTGTATTAATTAGTTGCTATTTGAAATCGTTTTCGATAGTAGGGAGACTATATAAATTATTATAAATATAGAGGAAATGTACCAAATAGTTTCTAAAATTTATAAATTTAAAACAATTACGAAAATATATATGCGTGTGTATATACATGTGCGTGTGTGTGTGTTTTGATTTGGGTTTTTTATTTAAATTACTCATTGTTCAAGGGGGTGTGTGTATAGTTGTTTAAATTGATATCAAAATTGTTTTATTCACACTTAAAAGATGATTATTTTTCTCTCCGGTTTTATAAACTAATATTTTTTAGATATTTATCTGTGTTTGTATATATATTCACGGCATGTAGTTTATAAAAATAAAATTCTTTCACTTGTGACTTCCAAAAATACACTTTCTTTAGTTTTGATTAGGCCAATATAATTTAAAGTTACAATTTTAAACCAAACTACATATATATCGAAATTTATTATGTAGACACACACACATATTCAATTATGCTTCTGGTTTAATATTATAAATTAATCTAATATAAAAATATATATATTTAATATATATAGACACACACACATGCATATATATATATATATTATGCTGAGTATAATATAATAGTACTACATATATATTTTCGTAAACACATGCACATACATACATATACATATGTACATATACATACACGCACACATAAACCCACGCGCGCATACATTATTAGTAAATAAGTCGATGGTTGAATAAAGTAAAAAAAATTGAAACTTAAATAATATTCGTATATGAATAAATATATGTGTGTGCACAGACATGCTTATCTATATGACTTATTATTTTCCCTTGACATTGTACCCTATATATTAACCATAAATCTCAATTTTGATTAAATACACATGATATTTATTCATTATATCTACCTTAATCCAGTCTGCCATATTTATTACAAATATAATGTTTGCACTATGGATGTGAGAATATTATAAATAAAAATATAAGCTTAATGTAAAGTAAAATAATAACATATATTTTTATCTAACAAAGATAAATTATAATTTATAAACATAGATGTTTTAATATAAATTAATTAAATCAAAGTTAAAATACTTAACCTCTTTATTAATAACCATGAATATGATTTAGTGCAAAGACACTATTCATGTAAATACAAAATAAGATCCAATGTAAATTAATAAAAAGAACTTCTTTATAGCCTTGCTAAAAATAGAACTTTTTTTGAAATTTTCCATTTTTGCCTCACTGCCAATGCACCTGATTTAACAAAACCAGTGTAGAATACCAGCAAAACCAAAATCAACATGTAAAGAGGAAAAGCCAAAGCAAAAGGAATAAAAATCGCTTACTTTGATTAAATTGAGTTTGGGAGAAGAAAATCTAAGGTCTTTCTTCTTTTGTTTCTTGAGAGCTTGGGAGAGTTTCAACGATGAAATTGCTAGAGGAAACAATAAAGGAAAAAAAGATCTTCCGCTATAACTTTTAGTCTTTAGTCGTCATCAGACGGATTGGGAGGTAAACAACCTTGATCGTAGAATACTAATCGGGTGTATCGTCTAATTAAATATCCAATTATTGAAACCATCTTGAGAAGTCTACAGTCATTATTGGTGAGAATCGGTCACGTGTCGTCATTTGCATTAATTACAAATAAAACTAATGTGCCTCTAAATATGGAGGCGAACTTAGGGATGAATTGTTGCTCATTTTCTTTGAAAAGTATAATATGGGCCACAACAGCAGAGGTTAGCCTAACATATGTCAACCAAGGTCTCATATGGCCCAGTCGCATATCGTAAAGTAAGCCTCGGCCTCAAGGTCCATCTGCTTCGTCATCCCGATCTGAAATTTTGACCACCTCTTCCTCAAAAGCAGTGATCTTCCTCAAGTCTCGTGGACGGTACCTCTTAACCATCCTCTAAAAACACGTCCTCATCCTATCCATTATCCCAGAATCTCAAATAGCGCCGAGTACTAAATCCATCTGCCCATCCATGGGCTTTGTCCATCCATGCCCTTGTTCGTCCGAATCCAGTCATCAACCAACACTCTTTCCCACCTCATTTTATTATATGAGGACAAAGGTCTGCCAAAAATTCTCAACCAACCCTACAAAAAGATATGGCGATTCCATAGTTCTCATGACAAAAAGACACGACTGTATTGTTCATTTGGAAAAAACATCACTGTATAACAACCACTCACTGTACTATAACAATCCACTGGCGAAGGCACGTTGATGTACTGCCTGCCAGCTAACGCACCTTTGGCATCCACATAACGTTTGAGCCGATCGCATCTAAACTGTAAATGGCAATCAACTGCTCTAAAGAAACTTGGTATCAAAGGAATTAATCCAAGCCCTTCAAAGCATGGTCTTCACTGTATAGACAGGTGAATCGATGCAATTAAACAATGATCAAAATTTAGAAACACAAATCTACTTTATCTTCACTTATGTAACTAAAAAACTCTCAAAAGCAAGAAGAATTATGGTTTGGGCCCCTTGATGGTTACATCGACTTTTGTGAAGATATTAGGGTGGCCTAGGCAATCTTGAGATCTTATGGTCGAAGTGAGGAACTGAGAGGCTGGCTGGCTTGCTTGCTTATCTTAATGCTAGAAAAACGAGTAAGACATACACATTCTTGAGTCACCAAAGAAGAGGCTTTTTATTCAAATTTCTTGGTTGATAAAGAAACCAATCTTGCTTCTTGCTACACAAGAAGTACATGTTGAACCATCAAATAATACATAGCCTATTGTAGACTTTTAATCATCCAAGTCGGCATTCGTATAACCATATACGAAATATATAGATTCCTTAAACATAAGAACCATGCCAAGAGTACATAACATATACTTTAAATTGTTATTATCTATAGCTCGAAGTAGTTTTTGAATTATCCAAATTACCTCCAAAATCAGCATTCATATAATAAAGTATGCAAAAGCCAAATTTCTTAAACATTAGAACCAAGTCAAGTGTAGATAAGATATACTTTGAAATCTGATTAGCTGCATCAAGATAAGGCTTCCTTGGTGGCTGCATGAACAGACTAAAAAGACCACCTGAGTAGGATATATCCAACATTGTGGTTACTAAATAAATAAGGCTTCCAACTAATGCTTACATGGTCTGGAATCATTAAGAAGCTTTCCTTCATCATGCCTTAACTTAAGTTTTCCTCAAGTGGAGTAAAGCGCCTTTTTTACACCAAACTAAACCTTTCCATCATTTATTGAGTATAATATATTTGAAACAGAAATATTCCATCCTTTAAATTTTTCATCTCTAGCCCAAGAAAATTATCTAATTTGTCAAAGTATTTCATCTCAAATCAAGTAGATAGGTTAGTTTGGAGTTTGGAGATCTCACTTTCATCATTTCTGGCTACAATCTTATACCCACATTTAGGAGAAGAATCATGTGCAGGTTCTCATACTTCTTGGCAAACAATCTAAGATCCAAATCCAAGGCAAAATAACCATAAATATTAAGAATTCCACAAAATTACCATACCAACCTCTAGGTGCTTGCTTCGGTCCACAAATAGTCTTCCTTAACTTACATACCTGTTGTCTTGAGAAACGTATGATTGTGACTACTCCATAAATATTTCCTTATCAATCTCTCTATACAAGAATACATTTTTAACATCAAATTGCCAAAGCATCTAACTTAGATGTGCAACCAAGGAGAAAACAACCACGATCAAAATTATCTTCGCAACCAAACTGAAGTCTTCCTTGTAATCTTCTACATACTTTTAAGTAAATCCGTAAGCATCAAACCATGCTTTATAAGGATCAATACTTCCATCATACTTCCTCTTGTTTTACATACCCATTTGCATGTAACAGGTTTCACATCCTTAGCCTTCGGTTTTGGCACAAAATCCTAAGTTTTCTTCTTACTAAGTGCTTGCATTTTCTTATCCATAACATTTTCTCATTCCTTCATGCCACAAGCTTCACTATGGTAAAACGGTACACTGTCATCGAAAGTATTTGTAAGAAAACAATAGTGGATAGTCACAAAATCTCCATCTCTATAATGTATCAACTTACATTATTTCTTGAAAACCTTTGAAGTTGTGATGTGCTATTCTTAGTATTTATTTAAGAGTTTTCAACTCACCCAATTTCTTGTTCATTTGTTTTCGAGGAGATGATATCATTGGTGACATGAATATTCATAGATCTTTATAGTGTTGTAAGAAATTCCACATACTCAAATTGAAAAGACTCATTAATGAAAGAGCAATTATCATCCTTCTTGTAATGAGAATTCAAATCATTAGAAACAATATCTCTCGAAACCAAAGATTTTTCGGTTCGGAGTCCTTGCATTACCAACCTTTCTTCCTCTCACTATATCTAATAAATATGTATTTCTACACTTTTTAGTCCAACTTGGCCTCAATAGCATATGTAACATAAGCATGATAATCAAACCAAAAATCTTAAAATTCTTGAAGTTCAACTTCTCACTACATATCATCTTATATGGAGACTTCATATTAATTTGAATATGATAAACCTAGTTAATCATATAAGTAAAGCAAGAGGCATCCTTCACATGAAACCTTGGGTAAAAGTTTCGGATATAACCAACCCTTTCATGTTTGCACCAAGTGTAGAATCTTCCTTCGTGCTACACTATTTAGTTGTAGTGTGTGTGAACAAGTGAGTTGCCTTTTGATACCATGCTCGAAACAAAAGTGAATAAAGTCCTCCAAACTAAATCTACCACCATTATTCATCTGTGAGAATATTTAATTTTTCTATTAAGAGTGCCATCAACCCTCGGCTTAAACTCTATAAACTTAGAGAATGCTTCATATTTCACCTTAAAAAATTAGAATCAAGTGTATCTAGAGAAGTCATCCACAAACAATATCATGTATCGTAAGCCGAAATAAGGTAGCTTCTTGCAAGGCCCTATTACATCACTATGAATCAACTTCAACGGAGCTTTGTAGTGTGATGGTGACTTATAAAATGGAAGACAATGTGTTTGAGAATATATAAACCCTTCACACCCAAAAGATATAAGCTTGAGGAACCCATTCACCAAGTTTTTCACCACCATGGCCTTCGATTTATCCATGCTAAGATGATCCAATCTAGCATGCCAAATTGAAGAGCTATCATCTGCACTCATCTTTTCAAAATAAGATTTAAATGTAAATACACAAATAAATCTTTATCCCTCTTACCTATGTGGATGACACTCACCTTTATGCTTATAAGCTCCTAAAGATATTTTATATTATTTTTGGCTAAAGCGAACATATAACCCCCATCAATCATATTTTCTACCAACAAGAGATTTTTCTTCGTTATAGGAACTTGAAAATCGTTAAAAAGTGTGATATATTCATCTCTATTAGCAATGACGACAACTACTTACTTCGCAACAGAAGTACCACGTCAATCACCTGTGATAGTAGCATCATCTCCATCATAGTAATGGAAGGTAGAGAATTGGGGATCATTTCTAATGAGATGGTTCACATATCTGGAATAAACAATCCAATCATTCTCAAAATTTATGAAGGTCATTGCATTTAGCGTTGTGTACTTGGTGACAAGGAATTCTCCCTAATCTTCTTCCTTTTCTATATACCCTTCAACATTCCTTTCGACTAGATTTCCACCATTTAGTTTCACCCGACAAATTTTAGGTATGTGCTCAAGCTTTCCATGTTGATGGCAAATAAATTATGTATAATTATTTTTAGGAACATTATCTTTGGATGATGAAGCATCATAATTTCCTTGCTTACGAGCGGCAACTATGACTTGAAAGTTTGTTTTAAAAACCTTTTAACTTCTTGTAAATAAGGCATTTCAATCATCATTCAAAATTTATATATTGATCATTTTCTTAGCCAACAATTCTTCAGAAGCACCAAGGATGGTAAATTTATCCCTTGGATGGATGTCATAAAGAGAGAATATTCCTTTTGAATTCTACGAATTATACATTGTTTCATTCTTATACACAGATTTTTACCATCCGTATCAAGGATCGAAATTTCTAAACAAAATTTTAATCTTAAGAAAAATTAAAAGATTAGCTTGAGTTGTATTGGCTAGTTCATTCTCCAGAATTTACAACCACGCCACATTCTACTTACCATACAAATTATCAAGGGTTTTACAAATTTCATATGTCAGTTTACATCTCATAATGTGAATAAACAAGTCATGGGCGATAGACTTCTTCACCTCCGTCTTTGCATTTTTAACCTTCCGTTTCTTTAACTCGCTATCATTATTAATGATAACTTTTTGGTCTTCGTCAACAAAATCCCACAACTATTCTCCCAATAAGTGAGACTTCACATAAGTCTTTCATACCTTGTAGTTCGAGTTTTTAACAACTCAATATCAAGATCATAGTTTTGACTTACTTCTATAGCTTAAAAATTGACATAACTTCATCACCAATGGAGGGTTTACAATTAAAAATCTCCTATAACTCTGATATCGTATGGACAAAGGTGGATTTCCAATATTTGGAATTAACCCACTTCCAAAATAACGTAAACAAACAATTTACACTAGTCCAAGGTTGATAACCAGAAAATAAAGAAGAGATGAACATACAAATTATAAGGAATCAACTTTATTGAAAAATTATATTTTAATATAAGAGTAAGAAGGCAGTTCTTTATTTTTCCGAATGATATGAAATCGAATAAGGTCCATCCTATAGATACTAAGTAATGGAACTTTCTATACCTACATTGAAGATTATAGCTACTACGAATATTTTAGACAAGAAATCGTCTAGATCCATATTAAATGTCAAATCTATTATGAATGTTCTAAACAATGAACTATCTGGATATTTCTAAAAAGCACTATATACTAACAATATTTGGAGCCATGGTTTGTAAGAGAAATCTTAAAAACACTTAAATTTTTGATGTTAATAGTTTACATGTAAATAGTATACATGTTGAGAAGTATATTATTGTTGTATTTGTAATTTACTGAAACAATGATCTTAGTTATTGCATACTACATGATAGCATACAATACTTTTTGTATTAATTAGTTGCTATTTGAAATCGTTTTCGATAGTAGGGAGACTATATAAATTATTATGAATATAGAGGAAATGTACCAAATAGTTTCTAAAATTTATAAATTTAAAACAATTACGAAAATATATATGCGTGTGTATATACATGTGCGTGTGTGTGTGTTTTGATTTGGGTTTTTTATTTAAATTACTCATTGTTCAAGGGGGTGTGTGTATAGTTGTTTAAATTGATATCAAAATTGTTTTATTCACATTTAAAAGATGATTATTTTTCTCTCCGGTTTTATAAACTAATATTTTTTAGATATTTATCTGTGTTTGTATATATATTCACGGCATGTAGTTTATAAAAATAAAATTCTTTCACTTGTGACTTCCAAAAATACACTTTCTTTAGTTTTGATTAGGTCAATATAATTTAAAGTTACAATTTTAAACCAAACTACATATATATCGAAATTTATTATGTAGACACACACACATATTCAATTATGCTTCTGGTTTAATATTATAAATTAATCTAATATAAAAAAATATATATTTAATATATATAGACACACACACATGCATATATATATATATATATTATGCTGAGTATAATATAATAGTACTACATATATATTTTCATAAACACATGCACATACATACATATACATATGTACATATACATACACGCACAGATAAACCCACGCGCGCATACATTATTAGTAAATAAGTCGATGGTTGAATAAAGTAAAAAAAATTGAAACTTAAATAATATTCGTATATGAATAAATATATGTGTGTGCACATGCATGCTTATCTATATGACTTATTATTTTCCCTTGACATTGTACCCTATATATTAACCATAAATCTCAATTTTGATTAAATACACATGATATTTATTCATTATATCTACCTTAATCCAGTCTGCCATATTTATTACAAATATAATGTTTGCACTATGGATGTGAGAATATTATAAATAAAAATATAAGCTTAATGTAAAGTAAAATAATAACATATTTTTTTATCTAACAAAGATAAATTATAATTTATAAACATAGATGTTTTAATATAAATTAATTAAATCAAAGTTAAAATACTTAACCTCTTTATTAATAACCATGAATATGATTTAGTGCAAAGACACTATTCATGTAAATACAAAATAAGATCCAATGTAAATTAATAAAAAGAACTTCTTTATAGCCTTGCTAAAAATAGAACTTTTTTGAAATTTTCCATTTTTGCCTCACTGCCAATGCACCTGATTTAACAAAACCAGTGTAGAATACCAGCAAAACCAAAATCAACATGTAAAGAGGAAAAGCCAAAGCAAAAGGAATAAAAATCGCTTACTTTGATTAAATTGAGTTTGGGAGAAGAAAATCTAAGGTCTTTCTTCTTTTGTTTCTTGAGAGCTTGGGAGAGTTTCAACGATGAAATTGCTAGAGGAAACAATAAAGGAAAAAAAGATCTTCCGCTATAACTTTTAGTCTTTAGTCGTCATCAGACGGATTGGGAGGTAAACAACCTTGATCGTAGAATACTAATCGGGTGTATCGTCTAATTAAATATCCAATTATTGAAACCATCTTGAGAAGTCTACAGTCATTATTGGTGAGAATCGGTCACGTGTCGTCATTTGCATTAATTACAAATAAAACTAATGTGCCTCTAAATATGGAGGCGAACTTAGGGATGAATTGTTGCTCATTTTCTTTGAAAAGTATAATATGGGCCACAACAGCAGAGGTTAGCCTAACATATGTCAACCAAGGTCTCATATGGCCCAGTCGCATATCGTAAAGTAAGCCTCGGCCTCAAGGTCCATCTGCTTCGTCATCCCGATCTGAAATTTTGATCACCTCTTCCTCAAAAGCAGTGATCTTCCTCAAGTCTCGTGGACGGTACCTCTCAACCATCCTCTAAAAACACGTCCTCATCCTATCCATTATCCCAGAATCTCAAATAGCGCCGAGTACTAAATCCATCTGCCCATCCATGGGCTTTGTCCATCCATGCCCTTGTTCGTCCGAATCCAGTCATCAACCAACACTCTTTCCCACCTCATTTTATTATATGAGGACAAAGGTCTGCCAAAAATTCTCAACCAACCCTACAAAAAGATATGGCGATTCCATAGTTCTCATGACAAAAAGACACGACTGTATTGTTCATTTGGAAAAAAACATCACTGTATAACAACCACTCACTGTACTATAACAATCCACTGGCGAAGGCACGTTGATGTACTGCCTGCCAGCTAACGCACCTTTGGCATCCACATAACGTTTGAGCCGATCGCATCTAAACTGTAAATGGCAATCAACTGCTCTGAAGAAACTTGGTATCAAAGGAATTAATCCAAGCCCTTCAAAGCATGGTCTTCACTGTATAGACAGGTGAATCGGTGCAATTAAACAATGATCAAAATTTAGAAACACAAATCTACTTTATCTTCACTTATGTAACTAAAAAACTCTCAAAAGCAATAACATAAGAAACCATGGTGGACTTAGATCTCTTTCAGATTGAGCCATTTTATATTATGTGTTGTTTATTTTCTTTAATGGCATCTTTCTTATATTGGCTATCCATTTTGCGTTTTGACAACGATTCTAGTAAGTAGCCTTTACGAAGGACCTTTTTTAATCATTAATTTGAGCTTAGGCAGAAATTAGTCAAAAACAGAGGAAAACTCTAGGTGTGGATATTGATTAGTGATTAATCATTTGTGTAGAAATTAATCAAACCTGGACGTTTTTGAATAATCCTTGTGATTTAGATATGATTTTAATATGTAATGAATTATCAATTAAATAAAGTTAAAAACTTAAGGTTTTGGAATATGCCAAGGAACAGCCAAGGAGGCAAGATAGTACAAAATTAGCGCATAAAATTTTATGCATGACATCGAGCCACAAATAATAATTAGGTGTTCATAAATACCATTTTAGATTCCTAGATGAGTTGACAAGCTATACCCAAGGGGATTTACACGAATGAGTAAATGGTAAACTTTAGGTACCCCTTAGACGGATCAGGAGAAGGCACATAAGGATTCTTTATTTTGTTTTTTGTTTTTATCCGTTATTCATCCAATAAACAAGGCACCATTAGGAATATAAAATATGTTTTATGTTATGTTGTATTTTGCTGCAAGTTATCTCATAGGGCTTGCAAAGTCTATATTTTGTAAGGAGTGATATAATAAACATTTCTAAAAGTATAGACCATAAATATAAGTCCTATTTTGTTGCATCTAACAATTAATTAATCATATCTCATTTGTGAGTTAATAATATACGTACAACTTGACTTTGCACCGTGGTATCTAATTCAGATATAGTTATGTAAGCGAAATTTCTGGATTGATAAGGAGTAGTAAAAATTGCTTCTTATTAAACTAGTTTAATAGATGGAAACTCCAAACTGAAGCACAAAATTTGATGCCAAAATGTTATGTGTAGTGCGTATAGAGGTTGCAAAGAGGATTTATGACCAAATTCATTTGATTATGTCATTTCTCTAGCAGCATCGAAGTGTGATCAAGGTACTCCTCCTATAACAAACTATAAGTTTGCTTGAGTTGCTCTTGAAGCATTGTTGAAGATAAAATTATGACTGGTAATAAATATTGAGATTATGTTAACAACAGGAGGAAAATCTGTGCGAGTGAACTAGTAAACGATGTGTTTTTTGTTAGTAAGGTATGTTGTAAAATTTTGGTATTTATTAAAAATATTGATCGAAGTACAGAATATCCCTCTTAGTAAATAGTCTCATATTTTAGGGGGCTATAACATATTCCTATTTAAAAAATATAAGACTTACAAGAGAAATAATGGACTCTTTGGACATCCAATGTTTTCTCTTGTGCAGAGGAAGAAGACCATGCTGGCCACCACACACGGATGCTGATCGACCGATCCAACCGGGGTTTGGCTTGGCTTGTATGACATAGAACTCTTTATTTTTTGTAGTATATTTTTAAACTAACTTTGACTTGGTAATAAGATCAAGTAAACTCAGATCCGATATTTTCACTACAAGATAATACGGTTATTCCAACGGCTTTTAGCCGTTGGCGGCCGTTGGAAGCCGTTGGAATATATCCCACGACTTCCAACGCTTTCCAACGGAAACAACGGACCATTTCCAACGGCATTTCCAACGGCCGCTAGCGGCTTATAGCCGTTGGAAACCGTTAGAAACCGTTACAATAAAATAGCCAATATGCCGTTGGAAGCCGTTGCAAATACTGGGTTTATTTTGCTGTACAACAGCAGCCTATTTACCTTCCACCACACCATTTCCAATCCATTCAATTTCCATTCCATTTCCAATCAATTCCCCACACACACACATATATATATATATATCAATATCAATACAAACAACGCACATAAATCAATAAAACACCAATATAAACAAACCAAACCGATCTAACATCACAAAATATACCATCAACGTACATACCATCAACAAATGTCACTAAACCATGATCATACCATCAAAATACTTCTCACCCACTCCGTACCAATATATACGACATCACCATCAACATCAAAACATCTCCAAGTCAATATATACATTGTTCAAACACAAATACTCAAAAACATACCTTCTCAAGGATCCTCGTCGCCTCCAGAAGCACCAGACGACGAAGGAAGGGTACCATGATTCTGCAAATACTGCGCAAGCTTTTGATCCAACTGCTCCACCTGGATGGCTCGTAGACGCTTCTCCTCCCGTAGCTGCTCAACCATAGCTCTAAGCTTGTGACGACCCAGAAATTTTAATAAATTAAATTGGAGTAATTAATCGATTTTAAAATATTTAAAGTTAATTTTAATTTGAATTCAAGATATCAATGCTTACTTGATAATGAAATAATTGAATTGTATAGTTGAAATATTGATTTTAATAATTGAAATTTGGTAAATTGTTGAATCTGATATTTCTAAGCCCGTTTAAATAATTTGAAGGCTTATAAAGTTTATGATAATAATACTGAAGATAATAGAATGATTGGAATTTAATTTAAAGATAATTTGTTCAGCTTTGAAAATTTATTGTTTAAAATTGAACCTAAAAATAGCCTTCCGAGGCACATTCTCGGAATTCAACGAAACCAGTCTCATTGGATCCATAATAGCTAGTTATTATCGGATTTCAATTTTTGTAGCAATTGGAGTTGTCGTTTGACCCTGGCAGCCCAAAACGCTTAGAACTATTTTAATCGATTTAATTTAAAATCGATCGTTTTCTTCTGTAACTCGTACATATGATCGAACTAGGCTTCGAAACACGTTCCATCGTGTTCGGAACGCAGGTAAAACCTTACAATTGCCTCGCAGCATTCTTAAGAGGAGTTCGAAATTTTATATGGCAATTAACGAGACGTTTAAGGAGTTTTATAATATAGTATAATTTAAAGTCAAAATAGGCAGAGATATTTTTATAATCAGCGTATTCAGGAAGCTATTGCTATTTCTATTTAACATTCACGTCTCTCTCTCCATTCGTAGAGCAGAAATCGAACTCTTAAATTAAAAAAAAAAGGGGGCAACAGAGGTTCGAATTCAACAATAGTTAAAAAAAAAGTTATTAATGGCCGCAGCCTTTTGGTTCTGCTCGAGATTTACTCGACAAAGATAGTGGGAGTGTGTTGGAGTTGGGCTTGAGCTCGCGTTCACGGTGGCGCCTGCGACTCCACGAATTGGGAAGGATTGGCCGCAATTTCGAAAGCAACTTCGATGTGTAGCCGCGACTGTTCGTATGTCATCTGGAATCGAGTCGAGGGTGTTGTTCGAATCGGCGATGGGGTTTTCGCGTGTGAGGTCTGAGTCCAGATCGAGGCCGTGATGGCTCCGATTAGTGAGCACATTGGATTGAGGGCAGCAAGGTATTCAATTTTATTTATTTACTAATCATTTCTTTCTCAAATTAATCTATGTGACATTGATTTTCAGCTAGGTTTTAAAAAGAGGTTGTTTAAGAATTTAACAGTACAAGTAAGTTTTGTTTTTACAGGAACAAAATAAAGTAATATAAACAAATTTGGTTACGGTAATTAAAATAATTTTTGTGTGAATATATGTATATATTGCAGTAGGATTTTTATAAAATAATAATAAAGTCTGTGTTTTTTTATAAATATCTATATATATAGGCTTATTTTTTTTAAACAATAAGACAACATTTTTGCTATTTCCAATTTAAAGGATGAAATGGTATTTATCTGTACAGTAAACATAATTACTAATTTGATTTACAGGAAAGAAAATTTATAATTATATCTAGAAAATGTATTATGGCAATTAGTTTGTTAATTAAGTTATTTAATGAATTCAGTCACTAAAATGTTTTATCAAATTATTAGTTGAATTAAATCAATAGTTGATTAAATTATTTTGAACATTTTAATCTAATGGTAAATAAGTTTGAAACTATTCATTTAGTTTGCTGATCAGGGATTTGGAAAGAAAATTTAAGATTTCATTTACCCAATAGATTTAAGTTTAAATAAATATTAAGAGTAATCGATTTGTTCGATTGGTTCGAAAATTCATAAATTTTATAAATGTCTATTCAAGGTCTAAAACGTAAAGGAATCAAGCTGGATTGGAAATAGATTGCATTCAAGGGAAAAGGTGAGTAAATCTCACTCTGTTGGATTTCTATTTAAATATAAATGGTTAAATTTAAATATTCGGTTGAATGGTTGAACTAATTTGATATGCACTGTGAATTGATGATCCGGTCTGTGATTTTGGATGATTCTCGAGTAATGGTAATTTGACTCGAAATATTGGGTTTTAAGTTGTTTAAACTTGAATCATAAAAATGAATTGTTTCCATTTTAATGTTAATAGAGATTTAATGATTTGTGATTCATTAAATTAGTAGGGTAATTAGAATGGATGATAAATTAATTCAGTCAATTAATGATTGGGGCGATTAATTTAGTAAATAAAGGTTTGAATAAATAAATAAATTAAAGTTAAGTCAATCTAAAAGTTTATTAAATCCAGAATAATTAATGGATGGTTTGATAAGCGAATACTTAATGTAGTTAATAAAAGATGATTACTTGTGTAATTAATCAAGAGATTAATTAAGATGATTAATTAGAGAGAAATTGATTTATTTAACGAAGTAAATAAATGGATAGCTAATTATAGGTTGAGATAATTCAAGGAAGATCAATATTGTGGTTGAATGAAGTAATTAATGTGGATTAGGATGAATTGAAATATAATTGAAAATCATTAATTTATATAATCAATGATGTAATCAAAGATTGATTAATTAAGATTGACTATTCTATAATAAGTGACTTATGAAGTTAATTAATATAAGCAATTAAGGATTATTGTAATGAAAATAGTTAATTAATTCATGAAGTAATTAAGATTACTTATTGATTTTGGTTAAGAATAATTAATATCGTGCAGTTAATTAAAGGTAATTACTTGAATGAAGTTGAAGAATAATTAATCCAGGGTGATAAAATTAAGATGAAGAATGATGGATTGACCAACTAATTGATTCGGAGTTAATTAATATTAAATGAAGAAATCTAAGTGGTTGAGATTTGAAATTCAATTGGAATCAATTGAATTAATTTGTATGTGATTGAGCTTTGCTTATGGATGATTGAATGATATTGGATGCTTTGAATGAGTTGATATCTCTAATATGAAATGTTGTGAATTTCATTTGAATAACTTGGGTTAGGATAATATGAGTCTCGAAGAGACCGGGGTCGGGTATTAGGGAAATACCCGAAACCACTTCGAATATATATATATATATATATATATTGATTTGTGGAATCAATAGACAGGAATGAAATGTTTTAAGTGAACTGGATTATTTAAGTTTGGTACTTAGAAATCAATATGTGAACTATGTGTTATCTATAGAAAGTTGTGAGTTGGATAAAGTGATAAATGGTACCCCGGGTTTATATAAGTTGATTGCTTTGGTATTCTATGTTAGTTGGATTTACTCACACTGGTTTCCAGCCTGACCCGGGTGTTACTTTGGTGTAATGCTCGGGTCAGACCGAGTATTACAGATTTCAGGTAGATACGTTCTGGGGCTCAGGAGGCGAGCTGGATGGCAATATCGTATAGAGTATTCCGCTGTATTTATATTATTGTTAATCTGGGACTTGATAATTGTATATAATTAGTGACTGTATAAATGGAAACTCTGATGTATATTAAATGTAATGGACAGATAGTTTTTTTTTGTAAACTGTATTTATTTATTATTATATTTTATCCGCTGCGATTGTGAGATGTTTGGTGTTTCTGTTCTTCTTCTTCTATCTCTTTCTTCTTTTTCTTAACTATCTGGAATTTTCTGGTTAGAAAATTTCGGGTTGTTACATTTGGTATCAGAGTTGAAGGTTAAGCGAGAACCTTGGCTCTGGTGGGTGTACTCATTAAGGATAGGGTCAATAATATCCTAGAATGAGTTGAGTGTGTGTATGTGTGTGTGTGTGTGTGTGTGTGTGTATTTGAGAGAGCGTACTTGTTATTTGCTTATATAAGAGTTTTAAATGGTTTTATATAAAAGTATATTTTGATATATAAAACAATATTTCCTTCTAATAAATATTAAGGTGATTGGGTGTTAAATTATTGGAATTAAGTTAAGTAGGAATATAATACAACCAAATTAAAATTAAATTAATTAAAAATGAAGTTCTAGAATTAGAACTCAGAAATTAGAATTGTTTGAAACTTTAAATGAACAAAGTTAAATTTGGTTTAAAAAGGTTAAACCAATCTTTGAGAACTTAGCTCGAATTATATAATTCGAGATGGTTTAAATTTGAAGTTGGAATTGAACTCATTCAAATTGAATCCGATTTGGATTAATTGGATTTGGGATGGAAGATGTATAAGTTCAAAGATTGAATGGAAGATTTGAATTGGATTGAATTGAAATGATTGAAACTGAAGTGGGTTCAACTGAATGGATACTAATCCAAAGTAATTAGAATAATTTTGGAATTGTAATTTAAGTGGAATTGGTTTAAAAATCAAAAAGGAATTTGAAATATAGATTGTAAATGTAATTTATTAATGGAAATAAACTTTATAAATGAATGAGATTATAAGTTGAAATAGAATTCAAGAGAATGTTTGAAAATAAAGTAAGATGAAAATTCCAAGGAAATGTTTAAATATGAATTGGATGGTTTGGGAATTTGGAATTTGGAATTTTTGGGAAAATTTAAAATTCCTTTGGATTTGAAAGTGGTTTCCAAAGGTTTTGGAGAAATAATAATATTATTTCAAAAATTTATTTTGTGTTGAACTTGAAATCTGGAAGATTTGAAATTAAAAATGTTTGGAAATGTTTTTAAAGAGATAAAAGCATTGAACTCTTTCGGTCACTGGAAAATAACGTCGGTGATGACTGCAGCATCATCGATGTTCATTTTCTAGTTTCTAGAAGAGAAATTGCTACCAAAGTGTTTTAAATTGGGATTGTTTGTGAACTGGGTTTGGCTTTGAAATTCAAAGGTATAATTAAATTCGCCAAAGAATTTTGGATATAGTTAAATTCTAAGGTGATATTGAAATTTGGAAATTTGTTTAAACTCTGGAATCTTGATTAAATGTTCATGGGATAATAAAAATATACTGGCTAAATAAAATGTATAATTCCGAGTTAAAAGCAAAATGTGAATGTAATTGATTATAAATAGAAATTGTAAAATTTAAATTATAATTAAAGTTGTACGAGTTTAAAGATCAAATAGAATTTGATTTGAAGTTGGAAGGAAATTGAGAATCAATTTAATTTGAATTGGGAATGAATCAAGTCCAATGGAAATTGGAGTTAATTAAATTGGGATTGGGTTAATTTATATGGAGTGGAAATTTAAATTGGATTGTTGGGGAAGTGAACAGTTTTGACTCTAGACCATTTTCAATGTAAATTGTTTTAATATAAATAGTTTTAAATCTATTTTCTTATCTATTTACTACACAACCTTCTTTTTAAAAAAAAACCTAAACTATTTTATACTGGTTTTGCCACTACTTTTGGAACTCTTTGCCTATTTTACAACTGTTTTATATACTAATTACTAATTTTCAACTAAGTTACGAATTCATTTCTATTTTACAACTATTTCGCAATTATTTAAGATTTCTATAACTATTTAACTATTTTCCAACTATTTTACTATTAGTTAACCATTTTATAGCTATTTTGCAAACTAATAATTATTTTTCAAATACTTATCTATTTTTAAAATTTTCAAGCTATTTTCTAAACTAGTCGGAGTTTAAATTGTTTATGATTAAATACCCAACTGGGATAAGAACTTAGGTGATAATCCAAATGGGGATTAAGGCAAATGTGAATAAGTGAATGGAAATTTAAGTGAATGTGAATAGAAAGGAAATTAATATTGGAAAGAGTAATCAAATGTGACTATTTGATTTTGGATAAACAAAGTTATATATCTTTGTTATATAAGATAAATCTTCCCTTGTTGAATCTATTGCTGGAAGAAAAAGGATTTTGGAAGTGTTTGAAGTATAAAAGGAGTTTTATACAAGTTGAAATGATCCAAAGTTTTAAAAATTATATATATATCTGAATATATATATATATATAAAGGATCTTATGAGGATTTTGGAAAAGGTTTTGGGAACCTTTGGATTTGAAAAGGCTTTTGATTTTTGGGTAAAATCAATATTGAATTTGGAAAGCCTAGTTTGAGAATTATCGATTTTGGAATAATGGATTTTGTGTAAAGGAGCTTTGATGAAATTCACACTAGGTGTATGATTTGAAAAATACTATATGTATAGTATAAAGTGTTTTGATGATTACTCTGGGGAAAAAGGCGCTCCCTTGGATTGGACTTCTCAGGAGTGCCACCGGGTGGTGCTGCCTTGAGCCCAAGAGGGTTCTAAATATGATCCTGTGAGGAGTCCGGACAAAACTAGTTCCTGAGGATTATGAGTTGAGTTTACCATAGCGTAAGTCGTGTGTGCCGCGGAGAGCCAACAGTTACATGGACTTTTGTTGTGACTGCAACGCAACCAAGGATGTAACTGCGACCTATGGTAACATTGCAAAAGTCGTGTGTGCCGCTGAGAGCCAACAGTCTGCGTTTGAGTTTATCTCGGTAGACTGCGACCTATGTAGGAGTGGAGAAGTTTCATTTCGACAGCGAAAATCAGAGTGTCGCGGAGAGCCTGCAGTTACATGGACTTTTGTTGCGACTGCAACGTAACCCTGGTATGTAACTGTGACCATGGAATGGGGGTGATGATTTTCAGAGCATTGTCACCAAAGATATTTCCTCTATTTTTTTTTTAAAAAAAAACACTAATTTCTATATTTTCAATAAAATTATTTTCCAAGTATTTTCACTGGATGTTGAAACGGGTTTACCAAGTACTTATCGATTTTCAGTCCTACGCTTGATCAACGTATGACTGAATTTCTGTGAGAACAAGGATGGACTGGTTGAGACATCGAGTTATAAGAAATATTTTTATAAAAGGCTATTTTAATTGTATTATCTGAATTTAAGGCATTTCTAAATCTTACAATAAAAAGGGAATCCAAATTGAAATTATAAAATAAAATTGGACTCAGGAAGTTAAAATGATGCGATTCTTTGTAATAAAATCGCATATTGATTTAAAAGTTGGAAGAAAGTTAATTAATAAAATAATTATTTCATTGAATACGTTAATAAAATTTAACTCGGTTAACTAAAATGGATTGCAAGTTGATAATGGAGTTTGGAAATGAATCCGAATTGTAGTAGAAATGGTTTGCGTTGCAAACAAAATCCAAGTGAATAGAAATAAATTGAGAATGACCTTGTATTAATAAAATAAATTCGAAATAAACAAGTAAATTAAAATTTTAATTGGGATTACTGGGATTATATAATAAATGGATGAAGCCCGATGAATAAAAAAAAATTGAATCAAACTTTAATTGGAATTAGATTATCAGACTGAACTTAAGTTCGGTGGCATATGTGCTTGGAATATTATTTTGATAAATGGAGAAGGTAAATTAAAACTTAAAATTTAAAGGGATGGGCTAACTGAATTTAATGGAATTTGATTAAATGAGAATCAAATAGAAGTAAACTTAAGTTTGATGTTGGAATAAATTGAAGTAAATTAAGTTAAGTTTAAAATTTCTGGAAGCTTGGCTTTGAATAAGAGTGAAACTCTGATGTATATTAAATGTAATCGACAGATATAGTATTCTTTGTAAACTGTTATTATCTATTATTATATTTAACCGCTGCGTATGTGAGATGTTTGGTGTTTCTGTTCTTCTTCTTCTATCTCTTTCTTCTTTTTCACAACTATCTGGAATTTTCGGGTTCGAAAATTCCGGGTTGTTACAGTTGGTATCAGAGCGAGGTTAAGCGAGAACCTTGGCTCTGGTGGGGATTTCTCATTAACTAGAGTTCGAAGTACTTTAGAATAAGTCGAGTGTATATATACGAGAGCGTACTTGTTATTTGCTTATAAAGGTTTTAAATGGTTTTATATAAAAGTATATTTTGATGTATAAAGCAATAATTCCTTCAAATAAATATTAAGGTGATTGGGTGTAAAATATTGGAATTAAGTTAAGAAGTAATATAACACAGCCAAATTAAAATTAAATTAATTAAAAATGAAATTCTTGAATTAGAACTCAGAAATTAGAATTGTTTGAAACTTTAAAATGAACAAAGTTAATTTGGTTTAAGGGGGTTAAACCAATCGTTGAGAATTTAGCTCGAATTATATAATTCGAAATGGTTTAAATTTGAAGTTGGAATTGAACTCATTCAAATTGAATTCGATTTGAATTAATTGGATGAATTGGGAATTTGGAATTTTTGGGAAAATTTAAAAATTCCTTTGGATTTGAAAGTGGTTTCCAAAGGTTTTGGAGAAATTATTTCAAAAATATTTTTAGTGTTGAATTTGAAATCTGGGAGATTTGAAGTTAAAAATATTTAGATGTGTTTTTAAAAGAGATAAAAGCACTGTACTCTTTCGGTCACTGGAAAATAACGTCGGTGATGACTGCAGCATTATCGATGTTTATTTTCGAGTTTCTAAAAGAGAAATTGCTACCAAATTGTTTTAAATTGGAATTGTTTGTGAACTGGGTTTGGTTTTGAAATTCAAAGGGATATATGAATTTGCCAAAGAATTTTGATATAGTTGAATTCTAAGGTGATACTGGAATTTTGGAAATTTGTTTAAACTCTGGAATATTGATTAAAATGTTTATAAAAAAAATAAAATAAAAATATATTGGTTAAATAAAATGTATAATTCCAAGCTAAAAGCAAATGTGAATGTAATTGATTATAAATAGAAGTGTAAAACTTAAATTATAATTAAAGATGAAAAAAAAAGAAAAAAAAATCAAAAGAAATTTGATTTAAATTTGGAAAGAAATGGAGAATTAATTCAACTTAAATTGGGGGTAAACCAAGTCCAATGGAAATTGGAGTTATTTAAATTGGTATGGGATCAATTTAAATGGAGGAGGAAATTTGAATGGCATTGTTGGGGAAGTGAACAGTTTTGACTCTAGACCATTTTCAATATGAATTGTTTTAATATAAATAGTTTTACATCTATTTTCTTATCTATTTGCTATACAAATTTCTTTTAAAACCCAAACTATTTTATACTTGTTTTGTCACTACTTTGGAACGACTTAACTATTTTACAACTGTTTTATAAACTAACCACTTATCTTTAACTAAGGTACAAATTAATTACTAATTTACAACTATTTTGCAAGTATCTAAGATTTCTATAACTATGTAACTATTCTCTAACTATTTTTCAATTAGTTAACTATTTTACAGCTATTTTGCAAACTATAAATTATTTTTCAACTACTTATCTATTTTAAAATCTTCAAGCTATTTTCTAAAAATAAACTGGTCGGAGTTCAAACTGTTATTGATTTAAATACTCAACTGAGATAAGAATTGAAGTAATAATCCAAATGGGGATTAAGGAAATTGATATTGGAAAGAGTAATCAAATTTGAATATTTGATTTGAGTAAACAAAGCTATATATCTTTGTTATAAAGAATTTTATGAGAATTTTGTAAAAGGTTTTGGGAACCTTTGAATGTAGAAAGGCTTTTGATTTTTGGGTAAAATCAAGATTGAAATTTGTAAAGCCTAGTTTGAAAATTTATCGATTTTGGGATAATCGATTTTGTGTAAAGAGCCTTGTATGAGATCGTACTAGGTGTATGATTTGAAAGATACTATATAGGTATAATATAAAGTGTTTTGATGATATCTCTGGGGAAAAAGGCGCTCCCTTGAAATGGACTTCTCAGGAGTGCCACAGGGTGGTGCTGCCTTGAGCCCCAAGGGGGGTTCTAAAGTTGATCCTGTAAGGAGTCCGGACAAAACTAGTTCCTGGGGATTATGAGTAGTGTACCATAGCGAAAGTCGTGTGTGTCGCTGAGAGCCAACAGTCTGCGTTTGATTTTATATCGGTAGACTGCGACACTATGGTATACAACATAGCGAAAGTCGTGTGTGCCGCTGAGAGCCAACAGTCTGCGTTTGAGTTTATCTCGGTAGACTGCGACCTATGTGGGAGTGGAGAAGTTTCATTTCGACAGCGAAAATCAGAGGGCCGCTGAGAGCCTGCAGTTACATGGACTTTTGTTGCGACTGCAACGTAACCCTGGATGTAACTGTGATCTGTTGTGTGGGATTCCATGGCGTAATCGAGAGTGTCGTGGAGAGCCTGCAGTTACATGGACTTTTGCTGCGACTGCAACGTAACCCTGGTATGTAACTGTGACCATGGAATGGGGGTGATGATTTTCAGAGCATCCGCACTAAAGAAATTTCCTCTATTTTCAAAAAAAAATAAAACTATTTTCGATAATTTCGATAAAATTAATTTTCAAGTATTTTCACTGGGTGTTGAAAACGGGTTTACCAAGTACTTACAGATTTTCAGTCTTACGCCTGATCAACGCATGATTGAATTTCTACGAGAACAAGGATGGACTGGTTGAGACATCGAGTTATAAGAATGTTTTATAAAAAGCTATTTTAATTGTATTATATGAATTTAAGGGCATTTCTAAATTTTAAAAATAAAGTGGAGTTCAAACTGAAATTATAAAATAAAATTGGACTCCGAAAATTTAAATGAAGCTATTCCTTATAATTAAAAATCGAATATTAAATTAAAAGGGGAAGTAAGCTAATTAGCTAAATAATTATTTGACTCGGTTAAGAAAAATGGATTGTAAGTTAATAATGGAGTTTGGAATGAGTTCGAATTATAAATAGAATTCGACTTGGGTTTGATAATGGATTAAATAAGAAGAGATAAAGTGAGAATGGCTTTGTATTAGTGAAATAAATTCGAAAATGAATTTAGTAGAAGAATTTTTTAAAGTGAGGTGAATTAAAATAAAATAGAATGAGATCGAAGTAGTGATGGGATGAATTGCAAATAGAATCCAAGTGTAATATGAGTAATATCTAATGGAAATGAATTATAATAGTCATGGTTTGAATTGCAAACAAAACCCAGGGGAAGAGAAATAAATTGAGAATGGCTTGGTGTACAAAATTTAGTAATATTATTTTGATAAAAATTCAATTTAATTAATTAAAATATAACTTAATGTGTTAATATATATATTTGATGTAATTTACATAAGTAAAAAAATAAATAATAATAGATAAGTAGATTAAATTTGTAGTTAAGTGTAAAAATAGAAATAGAAGAAAAAATATACAGTTATGAAAAATATAAATGAATACATGTTGTACATAATAGAAATATGAACATGAGTTGAAATGGAAATATGAAATGAGGCAAAAGAACAGTATGAATGAAGTAAGGCAATATTATGTCCAATTGAACTTAAAAACTCATTTAAACATCATTTTTTTATAACCATTCCCATCCAATTTCTCAAATTCTCTCAGTCCAATATTCAATTATTATTATTCCATTTCAAATTAAATTCCGGCCTTAGCAATTATAACTTGTTATTATAATTTAAACTAATTCCTTTAGTTCAAACTAAATCTTAAACCCATAGTAAACATTTAAAATGCATTAAATGTTCACAAATCCCGTGTTAAAAATTCCGGGATGTTACATTCCTCCCCCCTTATAAAAATTTCGTCCCCGAAATTTGTATAAGGTAGAACATACTCTCAAACCCATTACTTACCCCATTTGCTTAGTTAAAAGCTTATATACACTTCCCAAAATCCTTTTGCTCAATTCCCAAACTCATTTGCTTTCCTTATTCTAAAGCTTTAATTTTAACTTATAACTTTCCAAGTTAATTATAAATTTTCAAAATTCCCAAAAATTTTCTAACTCCCAAAATTTCCGGAAAATTTTGGCAGAGTCTCCCCTGCACGGAGGAGCTTTCGCGATATCGCGATACAAAGAAATATATAAACATCGACCCACACGGTCGGAAACCAAAATATTTCACAATATATATATCATTTCCCAATTATATTTGCGTAGGCGTACCTTTTTAGCAAATTTTTAATAGCAAGCAGCTAATATACCGCATATACACGCTCCAACTCTCTCGAACGCCTCCCGCACCTGTGCTATACTCAACAAACTCATCAGTTTCCAATAGTATGAACATTTTAATCAACATTTCCAATATAAATGTAAGCCAAGCATATCCATTTACATCTCATACAACACTTTGCATAATTTCATAAGCAAATCATATTTTAAAGCATATACAAAGTTCTCTTCTTCTTCTTTTTTTTTTAAATGCCAAATTCCAAGTTATATCACACAAATGATTTACATATAAATTCTGCTATTTCAACTCATATTCATTCCCAAATGAGTAAGGTATGCATTACTTCCATCGATTTGCTTAATTTAAATTTCTAGTTGATTCACAATCAAATTTTCTTATCAGTTTGATATATCTCCATTTCCTTTGTGAATCTATCCATTTATATGCAACACTATTTAATTTGATTTACAATCAAATTCTTATTTCCAATTTGAAGCACTCGCATTTCTTTTATGCCTATGTCCATTCATATGCAAAATCACTTAATTAGATTGCATTTATATACAACTCTTAAATTAGATTCCAATCCATATCGATTTATTCAAAACCAATTACTTGCTCACTTTAAATTATTTACCTTCATTTACCACAAATCGACAAATTTACAAGTTATTCATGTAATAACTCATCACTTAAGCTTATAGTCGTTTTAGAATTAACTTCCACTTAGATTCATATTAATTTATCAAATTCTGCATGGTTCACAATCCAAGCATTCTTATCCCATTTCAATTATTCACGACCCAATATTCTTATTTCCTTGCAATTTTTAAATCAAATCCTTATTCTCACCTTTCAAATTTATTACGTATCTTAAGTTTGTTTTTATCATTTATTATTATTCTTCTTATCATTATTTTTATTTTTATTATTATTTTAAAACCAAGTCTTGAATTTCATATTTCAAATCCATTATTCAACTTAAGTTTCCTTTTATCATTCCATCCTGGATTTATTTACAACCCATACATCTTTAATTTATCTCAGAAATTAATTAATACCATTTCACTTGCAATTCAAATTTATTACCCAAACAAAATTTATCCCAAACAAAATTATAAAGCTTAATCACAATTAACATTCAGCATGCTTAAGTTCTTTCACAATATTTTCATTATCTTCTTATTAAGCAAATTATATTGTCATTTGATTCTCATCCAAATCAATTCTAATCCAATTACAAATTTTAATGCACTTTGCTTATTTATTCAATCCATTTTAGATTTATTTTATTAGCAAAGAACCCACTTTAAATTATATCCTTCTATTGAATTTATTTACAATTTCAACTATTCCAATATAAGCTAAGTCCATTTCCATCCACACAATACATATTTGTTACCACAAATTTAAATCCCATGCCACAATTGTATTTTTATTTACTTTCCAAATTTTGATCAATTATCAAAATTCTATTCATTTCAATACAATTCCCATTTAATTGTAATTCAACTTAGCCACTAACCTAATCCATATTAGGTTTTTAATACACTTTCTTAATTCACTCTGAATTCATATATAATATCACCATTTTCCAATTATTTCATTTAGCAAATTTAGATTTCTACCTTTCCTCTTCACTCCTTTATAAACATCCATAAGCATCCATCACACAATAAATAATTCCCATATTATTTATTTGCCTCAATATCTTTAAAGGATATATTTTCAAAGTTTCAAAGCTCATTTGAAATCAATCCCCGAAATTATTTCCTTTACAAGGTAAATCCTTTACCATATATTCCCATTGGAAATAACCAGGTTCAAAACAACTTAGTTTGAAAACAGTTAAAAACATTTTATATTGGAATATACTCTAAAATACGTAAATTCACTTCTAGTTACTTACTCAATATATAATTCCAAAATATGTACAGTAAAACTATTTATTACTTGTGTAATTAATCAAGAGATTAATTAAGATGATTAATTAGAGAGAAATTGATTTATTTAACGAAGTAAATAAATGGATAGCTAATTATAGGTTGAGATAATTCAAGGAAGATCAATATTGTGGTTGAATGAAGTAATTAATGTGGATTAGGATGAATTGAAATATAATTGAAAATCATTAATTTATATAATCAATGATGTAATCAAAGATTGATTAATTAAGATTGACCATTCTATAATAAGTGACTTATGAAGTTAATTAATATAAGAAAGTAAGGATTATTGTAATGAAAATAGTTAATTAATTCATGAAGTAATTAAGATTACTTATTGATTTTGGTTAAGAATAATTAATATCGTGCAGTTAATTAAAGGTAATTACTTGAATGAAGTTGAAGAATAATTAATCCAGGGTGATAAAATTAAGATGAAGAATGATGGATTGACCAACTAATTGATTCGGAGTTAATTAATATTAAATGAAGAAATCTAAGTGGTTGAGATTTGAAATTCAATTGGAATCAATTGAATTAATTTGTATGTGATTGAGCTTTGCTTATGGATGATTGAATGATATTGAATGCTTTGAATGAGTTGATATCTCTAATATGAAATGTTGTGAATTTCATTTGAATAACTTGGGTTAGGATAATATGAGTTTCGAAGAGACCGGGGTCGGGTATTAGGGAAATACCCGAAACCACTTCGAATATATATATATATATATATATATATATATATTGATTTGTGGAATCAATAGACAGGAATGAAATGTTTTAAGTGAACTGGATTATTTAAGTTTGGTACCTAGAAATCAATATGTGAACTATGTGTTACCTATAGCAAGTTGTGAGTTGGATAAAGTGATAAATGGTACCCCGGGTTTATATAAGTTGATTGATTTAGTATTCTATGTTAGTTGGATTTACTCACGCTGGTTTCCATCCTGACCCGGGTGTTACTTTGGTGTAATGCTCGGGTCAGACCGAGTATTACAGATTTCAGGTAGATACGTTCTGGGGCTCAGGAGGCGAGCTGGATGGCAATATCGTATAGAGTATTCCGCTGTATTTATATTATTGTTAATCTGGGACTTGATAATTGTATATATTTAGTGACTGTATAAATGGAAACTCTGATGTATATTAAATGTAATGGACAGATAGTATTTTTTTTTGTAAACTGTATTTATTTATTATTATATTTTATCCGCTGCGATTGTGAGATGTTTGGTGTTTCTGTTCTTCTTCTTCTATCTCTTTCTTCTTTTTCTTAACTATCTGGAATTTTCTGGTTAGAAAATTTCGGGTTGTTACAAAGCTCCTTGATTTCTTCTTTGTCTCGGTCTTTTTGAGCTTGTCGAGCCTGCAAATAAAATTAATAGCAAAAGGGTTGTCTCAGCATATACAATATTATAACATTATATATCTAAACGCTGATTTTTTGTACATATGTAAAAGGATTAATTACCGTTAGGTTCCCGAAGCCAAAACGTCTACTCCATTGCGCCGGATCCATAACAGCGGTAAAAATGTTATCCTGCTCCTCCTGTGTCAGCGCATCACGACCAGACTGCTCAAGCGCATAAGCCTGTGCCTCCTGCAACCTCGACTATAATGAAAAAAACAATTTCAGTTGAAAAATAGTAGCATGTAATTATTTTGCGTAGCTAGAAATTAATAAACTTATCGGTGTAAGTATTAAAAATTAAAAAATGCATACATATGCCTCGGTCCCCCTATCTTGCTGTTAGCACAAAATTGGTCACTAACACCCTTGAGTAGAGTTATGTACAGAGATTAATGAAGAGAGTAAATTAGAACTGAAAAATAGTGTAATTCAATGCAGAAAGAACAACAAAAACGGGAACACCAGATTTATAGTGGTTCGGCGTAATTGCCTACATCCACTTTGAGTTTAATCTTTATTACTTTCTCAATTACTTGAATACAGATGCAATCCGTAAATCAATCACTTGGATACAAGTTTGAATTAAAAAGAGGAGAGTATAAAAAATGGCAGAGTCTCCCTAGTGTTCCCGGAAAAGAGGTCCCTTTCACTGTGCCCCTGCCCCTCTATTTATAGACGAAGTTGGGTTGGACTTCCCTGGTGGGCCTGGTAGCTTAATAACTCGGTCCAAGTGGGATGCGCCCTGTATGCCGAGTGAAGCATGGATGCTGAGTGAAGCATGGATGCCGAGTGAAGGATATGCCGAGTGATCCGAGTGAAGGGAAGTGAGGAGCATGCCGAGTGAAGTGCTGGGTGAAGTGCTAAACGGTCTTATGCCGAGTGCAATCTTGGACTGCCGAACATTTCTCAATGCCGAGTGTCCACTTATGCCGAGTACAACTCTGCACCGCCGAGTGTCCACTTATGCCGAGTAAAACTCTGCACCGCCGAGTGTCCACTTATGCCGAGTACAACTCTGCACCGCCGAGTGTCCACTTATGCCGAGTACAACTCTGCATGCCGAGTGTCCACTTATGCCGAGTACAACTCTGCATGCCGAGTGTCCACTTATGCCGAGTGCTCCTCTGCATTGCCGAGCGAAGAGCAGGCCGAGTGGAGGGAGTGCTGAGTAAAATGCTGAAGGTCTCGTGCCGAGTGCAAACCTGGATGGCCGTACGTACTTTAATGCCGAATGTTCATGGATGCCGAACGTTCGTGGATGCCGAACGTTCATGGATGCCGAACGTTCATGGATGCCGAACGTTCATGGATACCGAACGTTCTTTAGGTGCCGAACGATATTCAATACCGAACGTCCCTTTATGCCGAACGTCCTTATAATGGGCCTGACAACTTGCTAACACCTCCAGGCTCTTCAAGGTCAGAATCTTGTCTAGCGCTAATAATAGTGTCTTCGACTGTCGTTTTGTAACCGGGCCAAAATGCCGGTTAACATTTGCCCCCCAAAGTGTGTCGTGTGAAGCAACACAACACGCTTTGAATCAGCGAGTATTCCTTGTCTTCAGAAAGAAATCCATCATGTTTCCTGAATAGTCATTATCCTTCGATTTTCTCCTCCCAAGCTGTCATATCCTTCTTTAGTCGTCTTGACGCTTGGTTGATTCCCAATATTATAAATCCAGGGTTGTAGTTCATCCGTGGCCATCCGCGTCTGATTCTACAGAGTTAGCAAGCTTCGGCCATCTGATCTAGTCTCTTCTTAATAACCCTTGGTGAGAATTCAATTTCTGTTGATTTTGAGAAGTCGAACTTTTCCGGATGTACACCTGTATGTTCGGGTACATGTTCTTGCCATTGGCTCTCGGATGCATTTTATATGCTCATAAGTCATTGCCAATTCCATCTAGTTTAACAGCAATTTAATTGCGACTCCTTATTTGTATTTTCTATGAAATAAGGGTTGTAATCAGCCACCTGACGAGAGTGGACTTTAAATTTCACATGGATGGCGATCTTAGAACAGTAAGCAAGGGTGAATGGAGTACGGCCAGTCGTGGACCGATGGGTAGTTCTATAAGCCCATAATGCTGTTGGGAGTTCATCCACCCATTTACCTCTAGCCTTTTCCAAACTTCTCTTCGGAACAGGCTTTATGATTTTGTTCACATCTTCCTTCTATCCATGGAAGGTCATGTGGACAGATGACGTTACGAATAATGAAGTTGATTATTTTCTTGATCTTGGTTGTGGCTAAAAGTTCTTCATCTGCGTATTTGGTGAAGTAATCAACTGCTATGATGGTGTATATCGCACCACCTTTAGGATCGACAAGAAGATGATTTCAGCGCCCCCAAGTGGCAAACGGCTATGGACTAGCCATTTGAATAATTTCCATCGGTGGGGTTCTCGGCTTTTTTGCAAACATCTTGCACTCGTCACATTGTCTAGCATGATCAACCGCATCTGGGTTGAAAGTTGGCCAGTAATACCTGTAGCAGAGTATTTTCTTTATCATGGTTTTCCCCCTGATGTTATTACCGCATTCTTCTTCATAGACTTTGCTCAAGATATCATCATGGACGATACGCTGAAGCATGGTGATGGATAAACTCCTTTTGACACACGACTTATTCTTGGATGATTTGGCATGAAGCTTTGAGGAGGGTCTGTTGTTTTCCATTCCTCCGTTCAGTATCACAAAAGATATGTAAAGTTTTCACTTCAAATCCTCTAGCAAGCTTGAGGCTGGCAGTCAAGGCTTCATACTAAGCATCGTTGTTTGTTATAAGTAAATCGAGTTTCAGGACGTAGCAGATTGATCGTTCCTCCAGAGTCATTATCATGACTCGAGTCATTATCATGACTCCTATGCCATAATACTGATAATTGGATGCTCCATCTGCGTATATTTTCCATCTTATGGTTGGTTCTCTACTACTCTTCAAGTTGTCATCTGGGGTAGTGAATTTAGGTGTGAGGTCTGCTAATTTCCGTCCTTGGATAGCCCTTCGAGGGAAATAAGCGATATCGAATTAGCTTAGTTCAATATTTTGTTTAAGTAGTCTTTCAGACGTCTCAGGTCATTGTATGCCCTGTCGCAACGGCTGGTGAGCATAGACGTTGATGGAGTGAGCCTAAAAGTAAGAGTGGAACTTTCATGATGAAATCAATAGATGTTGTGCTAGCTTTTGTAGCTTCGGGTTGATATTCAATGCATGGCTCACAATTGTTAATGAAATCACGTATGCATGCCAGAATGGGTCCAAGGGAACATATCATCATTTATTCAGAAAAATCCAACTAATTCCTCTATCATCATTACACTGAGCTGTGATCCGATATTTAGCACCCGGGATGGGGTCACCATGGCTGGCTGTAATGTCGACCGTCAGCTTAGCAGGTGCCATCCCAGATTCTTTGAGTACAAATGTAACTATTTTGCATAACATTCAATGTGAAATATGGTTGGGACGGCCAATGTTGACAGTTACTCTAGTCGAATCCTAGAGTCTTGTCATGTGTTATCAAGTCTAATAGTGAAGGACTCTGAATGCTCTAATAGATTATTAGCGAATGGCCAAAGACCAGGCTTAAAAGCACATTGAAGGAAATGTCGGTGGGGGTCAGCCTCGAGTGGCGTGCAACTGTATAGCTGGGTCTTGCTTTGAGTTTGAATTTGCTTGTATATTCGAGTAACGCACTTTCTATTCAATGCATTCGCGATCCTTTACCCGTCCTTCGGGTTGGAGTGAAAGTCAATTGCTCATGAGCTAAGGTATCGATTTGATGATTCTATCTCTAGGCATCCTTTCGGTCGTTGCCTTGAGTAGCTGTAAGCACCATGTATAAGTTTTAATAATGAGCTATCGTAGCCAGTCCTTGGATGACCATGCGTCTTCTCCCAGTCTCGGGTTGATAAATGTACTGCATGGACGGTTGAATAGCCATTCTAGCCATGTCTATGTTCTCACCTAAATTCCAAAGACATAGAGGTGATCGGTGAATAGTCGGTTCACATTCATCCTGCTTCTCGCTCGTGCCCCCAGGTCTGGGCATACACCGATAAGTAGGAAGGCCAGCCATGCCCACTTTAACTTTACTCTCTTTCCCGTTGAATCGTGGGATCATGTCTGTCGATGGGAGACTAGGTCTCGCCTATCTCGGATTCTATCGTGTTTTTTCATTCCAAGGGGAATACTTCGATGCCACGTCAGTTTCAGGGCGTAATTTGGACAGTGGACGGTCATCTACGTCCACTTTGGTTCATGCTCTGTGATCAGGTCTAGGGGTAAAGTTGGCTACAAATGCAGTCGGGTTATGTCCATCCAGTTTCATACTTCTCCCGACGAATCGAATGAGGGTGCTGGAGAATTTTTGACCAAGTATTCGTGGTTTAACCTCCTTTCCACACTCTGGAGGTCATAGTTTTTCAAGAAATATCCGAGTTACATTCGTATGTGCTTGGTGCGGATCGGTATTGACCCTCGATCTGAGGTATGATATAGTCGATTGCTCGTAGCTTTGGATGCCATTTTGATTGGTTCTGTATTGAGGCCTCCCTGCAGTCGTTGCTTCAAGTTATAAAGAACGCCACGCTAGAGCTACAGTAAGCTGTCATATTCAGCTTTTTAATGATTTGTACCCATGCTCCCAGCATTGATTTGGCTAGGCCACGGGTTGGGTGGTCGAACTCCATCCTTAGCAGGTTAATAATCCTTCGGTCGATTCCATGCCGAAGTTTGCGGAATAAAGAATGGTCGGAATCCACTCGTCTATTTATCGATGTTTATACACCACTCTGCATTCTGGTGACTTAGTGTTATTCTCCCCCTGGCTGACTCGCGCCCAATTTGTGTTCATGCTTCGACCCACGCTCCATGGACTAAGAGATTTGTCGAACGGTTTATGGTTTAGTCCACAGTTCGAGACGCAGAGATTTTTGTCAACTTATTTATATTCCAGTCCGCATTCTGGGAACTTAGAGTAACCTAGTCCGCTTCTGGGATTTAGAGATTCTTCTTAAGTCTTCTATAATCTAGTCCATGCTCTAGGGACCGAGAGTACCGTAGTCCGCACTCTGGGGATGTAGAGGTTTTAGTCATTTATACTCTAGTCCGCGCTCTGGGGACTTAGAGTACTCCAGTCCACGCTCTGGTGACTTGGAGGTTCAAGTCATGTATACTCTAGTCCGCGCTCTGGTGACTTGGAGGTTCAAGTCATGTATACTCTAGTCCGCGCTCTGAGGACTTAGAGTACTCCAGTCTGCGCTCTGGGGACTTGGAGGTTTAAGTCATGTATACTCTAGTCCGCGCTCTGGGGACTTAGAGTACTCCAGTCCGCTCTCTCGGGACTTGGAGGTTTAAGTCGTTTATACTCGAATCCTCACTCTGGGGACTTAGAGTACTCCAGTCCGCTCTCTGGGGACTTGGAGGTTTAAGTCGTTTATACTCGAGTCCACACTCTGGGAACTTAGAGTACTCCAGTCCACACTCTGGGGACTCGGAGGTTTAAGTCGTTTATACTCGAGTCCGCACTCTGGGGACTTAGAGTACTCCAGTCCACACTCTGGGGACTCGGAGATTTAAGTCATGTATACTCTAGTCCGCGCTCTGGGGACTTAGAGTACTCCAGTCCGCGCTCTGGGGACTTGGAGGTTTAAGTCGTTTATACTCGAGTCCGCACTCTGGTGACTTAAAGGTTCAAGTCATGTATACTCTAGTCCGCGCTCTGGGGACTTGGAGGTTTAAGTCTTGTATACTCTAGTCCGCGCTCTGGGGACTTGGAGGTTTAAGTCATGCATACTCTAGTCCGCGTTCTGGGGACTTAGAGTACTCCAGTCCGCTCTCTTGGGACTTGGAGGTTTAAGTCGTTTATACTCGAGTCCGCACTCTGGGGACTTAGAGTACTCCAGTCCGCTCTCTGGGGACTTGGAGGTTTAAGTCGTTTATACTCGAGTCCACACTCTGGGGACTTAGAGTACTCCAGTCCACACTCTGGGGACTCGGAGGTTTAAGTCGTTTATACTCGAGTCCACACTCTGGGGACTTAGAGTACTCCAGTCCATAGTCTGGGGACTCGGAGGTTTAAGTCGTTTATACTCGAGTCCGCACTCTGGGGACTTAGAGTACTCCAGTCGACACTCTGGGGACTCGGAGGTTTAAGTCATGTATACTCTAGTCCGCGCTCTGGGGACTTAGAGTACTCCCGTCCGTGCTCCGGGGATGTAGGGTTCTTAGGTCGTTTATACTCTAGTCCGCACTCAGGGGACTTAGAGTACTCCCGTCCATGCTCCAGGGATGTAGAGGTTTTAGGTCGTTTATACTCTAGTCCGCACTCAGGGGACTTAGAGTACTCCAGTCCGCACTCAGGTGATTGAAGCGCTTGATGAAGACAAGTCCGGAACCTCCTCCTTTACTGACGGGGGTTATGAAGTAGAAATTACAGGCGCCTCTAATCACACATCCGAATTGAGCATGAAGGAGCGGCTCGAGAAAGAGAAGGTCAGGGTCAAGGTCGAGCCCCGAGTTGTGGACTTGGACGATCCTTTGAACAAGCCGTTGAAGGTCATCCTTCCTGGCGGGTCCGAGTCTATGGAAGTTCTCCGTACTTCTTCAGTTGCTACCCCTCTATCAAAGAAGAGTACCAAGGGTAAATTCTATGGAGAGGAGCCGTCCGGAAAGGAGTTAAAGAAGTACAAGAAGTGATTACTATCCTCGTTCAACGAGAGTTAGTTTAAGCCATGTAATTATTTTCATCTATTTCCTTAGTCCTTGTAAATAGAATGTCGACTCCGAACTTTGGAGGGGTTGTAATAGGAACTCATTTCTCATTAAAGTTTAGTTCCTTTTTCCGTCTTACAAAAGACTCTTATTGTTCAGTTTTCTTTGTGATTGTGATGTTGATCCAAGCAGTTGTGAGTAACATAGATTTCTCAGTCCATCTTCATATAACTCGGAAACACTTCGGGAGTTGTTGAACTTCCATTCTGTGCTTCGAGCACTTAGAATACTTTCTAGCCCGTATGTCAGGGATTTGACAAATTCAAGTCATCTGTGTCATAGTTCATATTCAGGGAACTTGGAGGTCCGAATTGCTTATATTCGAGTCCGCGCTCTGGGGACTTAGAGTACTCCAGTCCGCACTCTGGGGACTTGGAGGTTCAAGTCATTCATACTCTAGTCCGCGCTCTGGGGATTTAGAGTACTCCAGTCCGCGCTCTGGGGACTTGGAGGTTTAAGTCATTTATACTCTAGTCCGCGCTCTGGGGACTTAGAGTACTCCAGTCCGCGCTCTGGGGAGTTGGAGGTTTAAGTCATTTATACTCTAGTCCGCGCTCTGGGGACTTAGAGTACTCCAGTCCGCGCTCTGGGGAGTTGGAGGTTTAAGTCATTTATATTCTAGTCCGCGCTATGGGGACTTAGAGTACTCCAGTCCACACTCTGGGGACTTGAAGGTTAAGTCTGTTATACTCCAGTCCGCGCTCTGGGGACTTAGAGTACTCCAGTCCGCGCTCTGGGGACTTGGAGGTTCAAGTCATTTATACTCTAGTCCGCGCTCTGGGGACTTTGAGTACTCCAGTCCACGCTCTGGGGACTTGGAGGTTTAAGTCATTTATAATCTAGTCCGCGCTTTGGGGACTTAGAGTACTCCAGTCCGCGCTCTGGGGACTTGAAGATTTAAGTCATTTATACTCTAATCCGCACTCTGGGGACTTAGAGTACTCCAGTCCGCACTCTGGGGACTTGAAGATTTGAGTCGTTTATACTCTAGTCCGCGCTCTGGGGACTTGGAGGTTTAAGTCGTTTATACTCCAGTCCGCGCTCTAGGGACTTAGAGTACTCCAGTCCGCGCTCTGGGGACTTGGAGGTTTAAGTCGTCGTTTATAATCTAGTCCGCGCTCTGGGAACTTAGAGTACTCCAGTCCACGCTCTGGGGACTTGGAGGTTCAAGTCATTTATACTCTAGTCTGCGCTCTGGGGACTTTGAGTACTCCAGTCCACGCTCTGGGGACTTGGAGGTTTAAGTCATTTATAATCTAGTCCGCGCTCTGGGGACTTAGAGTACTCCAGTCCGCGCTCTGGGGACTTGGAGATTTAAGTCATTTATACTCTAGTCCGCACTCTGGGGACTTAGAGTACTCCATTCCGCACTCTGGGGACTTGGAGATTTGAGTCGTTTATACTCTAATCCGCGCTCTGGGGACTTGGAGATTTGAGTCGTTTATACTCTAGTCCGCGCTCTGGGGACTTGGAGTACTCCAGTCCGCGCTCTGGGGACTTGGAGATTTAAGTCGTTTATACTCTAGTCCACGCTCTAGGGACTTAGAGTACTCCAGTCCACGCTCTGGGGACTTAGAGTACTCCAGTCCGCGCTCTGGGGACTTGGAGGTTTAAGTCGTTTATACTCTAGTCCGCGCTCTGGGGACTTGGAGGTTTAAGTCGTTTATACTCCAGTCCACGCTCTGGGGACTTAGAGTACTCCAGTCCACGCTCTGGGGACTTGGAGGTTTAAGTCGTTTATACTCTAGTCCGCGCTCTGGGGACTTAGAGTACTCCAGTCTGCGCTTTGGGGACTTGGAAATTTGAGTCGTTTATACTCTAGTCCGCGCTCTGGGGACTTAGAGTACTCCAGTCCGCGATCTGGGGACTTGGAGGTTTAAGTTGATAGTAGTCGTATTTCCACTCTTTAATTTGTATTCATCTACCGTATCGAGGCTAATGTTGTCGAATGAACAATCGAACCACGTTTGCTCATGGAACGGGATTCTGCCCCAGCTTGAGGGACGAAACTTGAAAAATGGACGATCGATTCTCGCCCGCTTGGTCATCATAGCTCTTCCAATCAAGTCAAGGAAGGAGGTATATGACAGATGGTTGGATCACATCCATGTCGGGTTAGATAGCTGAATCTCTTACAATTTGCTCCGTATCTCCTTCTGGAAAATAAGGATAATAGATTGTTGAGTAGACAAAGTAAGTTGCATATGTTCCAAGGTGCAGTCGTGCCTTTTGTGTTGAAGGTAGGATTTGATGTGTGGATGATCAAATCACGTCCACTCTAGATAGATCTTGGCATCACTGAGCTTCAGAAGAGGCCTCTGTATTTTGTTGAACTTTGTTCTATGACTTGATTTGAGTGGGCGATCGGGCCATACTCATTCCAAGCCTTGTTCAGGTCTCCGAGTCAAACGTGGAGGTCAATGAGTGGGTGGTCAATCATGTCGACTTTATATTTGGGCTCTAATCGTGATGAGCTTTTCAATCTCTAGTTCTTGGCTCTAAATTAAAGGAACATGATTGATGATGAGCGATTGAATTATTCTCGTCTAGATGTACTCCACACGTCCGATCGTGGTCTGCGTGGATTGGTTGGTGATCAAATCTGAGTATCCAATCTCCTGCTATTCGACTTTTGCCCTTGGCTCCTTTCAAAGGGATGTCGGCCGTCAGCAGTCCAATTGATAATCATAGCCCTTTATTAATAGGCATCGGATATTCGATGCCCGCCATTCTGCAGGACATGTACATACTATTGAAGCTTTACTGTCTAGATCAGCTTTTCGGTCACACCTCGGAGGCGTTTGTAATCGCCCGTGTTAGGATCAGTGAGCATTTGGGAATATACAACATTCCCCTGATTTTCTTTAGACTTTGGTGTACTCTCTCGAGGTTGGTTTCCAGTACCACTCCGAGTCGTGAGTCTTCAAGTAGAGGTTGTCAATTGAATCTTTCAAAGAGCATATGAGCCAAATTTTGAGGTCTTGTTTCGGCTACTAGGATCTACATCCTTAGTCAACGGGCCTTCATTGTTATTTTCCTTAGTCTGTTCTGCTCCTCCACACTTTGATTTAGATTCATTTTTGTCATAGAGACGATCCATGGTCGTAGGAGGCTCTCCAGCTAACTGGCTGCTAAAATATATATGGAGGTCGATTATCCTCAAGGGTGATCAATATGATATCCCTTTGAGAGTATCGTTCGAGTAGCAGTTGTTTTTCTGCTCCCTTGTTGTCGCTAGATCCTCTATGCCCCGGTCGATCAGGGGATGTAAGGGAAGTAGATAGAATGTTCCTTTATTAAGTTAAGTTCTGAATTCACTATCTGGAGGCGCTGCGCTGCGGCTAGGGTTCGGCATTGGAAATTTGGGTCGTACCCGAATATTTTTTTTTTGAAAATAGGGGTCTTTCGGCATTAGAGAGCGCTTGGCATTTAGAGAGCGTTCGGCATTCACACTGTTCGGCATTACCGAGTCGTTCGGTATACAATACCGTTCGGCATTACAAAGGTGTTCGGCATTCTGATGTCGGTCGGCCTAAATTTCTGTTTGGCCTACATTCTGTTCGGCATTCAGGAACGCCCGGCACTCAGGAGCGTTCGACATTAGAGAGCGCTCGACATTTAGAGAGCGTTCGGCATTGGTTCTGTTCGGCCTAAATTTCTGTTCGGCCTTCTTTCTGTTCGGCCTAATTTCTGCTCGGCCAAATTTCTGTTCGGCCTTCTTTCTGTTCGGCCAAATTTCTGCTCGGCCTAATTTCTGTTCGGCCTTCTTTCTGTTCGGCCAAATTTCTGCTCGGCCTAATTTCTGTTCGGCCTTCTTTCTGGAGCATTCGGCATGCCTTTTCTGGGGCGTTCGGCATGCCTTTCTGGAGCATTCGGCATGCCTTTCTGGAGCGTTCGAGATGCCTTTTCTGGAGCGTTCGGCATGCCTTTCTGGAGCGATCGGCCGAATTACCTTCAGAGGAGGGTCGGCCTTTATTCAACTCGAGAGCAAACTTCGACGTCTTATCCCCAGATCTTGCGTACATCAATGAATCCAATCTACAACTATCAGCTTCCTTTAGATTTCTTTCAAATCTGAGTAGAATAGGAAGTTTTCTATTAGACAACTGGATCTATCTCGCGAATATGGAAATCCACTAGTAGATGATGAGATCCAATCAAGCTGAGAATTCAATTCTCAGTGAAAGCACCAAAATGTTAGCACCAAAATTGGTCACTAACACCCTTGAGTAGAGTTGTGTAGAGAGATTAATGAAGAGAGTAAATTAGAACTGAAAAATAGTGTAATTCAATGCAGAAAGAACAACAAAAACGGGAACACCAGATTTATAGTGGTTCAGCGTAATTGCCTACATCCACTTTGAGTTTAATCTTTATTACTTTCTCAATTACTTGAATACAGATGCAATCCGTAAATCAATCACTTGGATACAAGTTTGAATTAAAAAGAGGAGAGTATAAAAAATGGCAGAGTCTCCCCAGTGTTCCCGGAAAAGAGGTCCCTTTCACTGTGTCCCTGCCCCTCTATTTATAGACGAAGTTGGGTTGGACTTTCCTGGTGGGCCTGGTAGCTTAATAACTCGGTCCAAGTGGGACGCGCCCTGTATGCCGAGTATAACAGGCCGAACAGTCAGCATGCCGAGTGAAGCATGGATGCTGAGTGAAGCATGGATGCCAAGTGAAGGATATGCCGAGTGATCCGAGTGAAGGGAAGTGAGGAGCATGCCGAGTGAAGTGCTGGGTGAAGTGCTAAACGGTCTTATGCCGAGTGCAATCTTGGACTGCCGAACGTTTCTCAATGCCGAGTGTCCACTTATGCCGAGTATAACTCTGCACCGCCGAGTGTCCACTTATGCCGAGTACAACTCTGCACCGCCGAGTGTCCACTTATGCCGAGTACAACTCTGCATGCCGAGTGTCCACTTATGCCGAGTACAACTCTACATGTCGAGTGTCCACTTATGCCGAGTGCTCCTCTGCATTGCCGAGTGAAGAGCAGGCCGAGTGGAGGGAGTGCTGAGTAAAATGCTGAAGGTCTCGTGCCGAGTGCAAACCTGGATGGCCGTACGTACTTTAATGCCGAACGTTCATGGATGCCGAACGTTCATGGATGCCGAACGTTCATGGATACCGAACGTTCTTTAGGTGCCGAACGATATTCAATACCGAACGTCCCTTTATGCCGAACGTCCTTCTAATGGGTATGACAACTTGCTAACACCTCCAGGCTCTTCAAGGTCAGAATCTTGTCTAGCGCTAATAATAGTGTCTTCGACTGTCGTTTTGTAACCGGGCCAAAATGCCGGTTAACACTTGCTCACCCCACTGATATATGATATTGCCAGCCTCATCTACTTGCCTAGACGCGTGGGTGTGAGCAAACACGTCCACTAAGCCAACAGAGCCTCCACGAGCTCGTTCCTGCAATTGATAATTTGGATAATTTAACTGTACATAACTAATTACTTAACTGATCAATATACAAATGTGATAATAGATAAATTTACCAAATCTTCGCGGTGATGCTGGAAAGATTTGGAGCCTCCACGGGGTGATACAGGATTCCTGCTCCTGTTTGCCAAGTTTCTAGCTGACTCCTCCTGCAAATTTAGAATGATTAATTATTTATTAAACGGTAAAAAAATGCTGAGATTTATTGTAGATTTACCTTGAACTCCTCAGAGTTTCACCAATCAACCCATTTCTCCCATACAGTCGCGCTCATCCACTTGGGCTTCTTTCCTACTTTTTTAATCTCCGACATAGTCTCTCTATAGTTCTTCGCGATCCTGGAGTTCCAGTGTCGCTGAACTAAATTGATGTCAGGCTCTTGCAAATCTACGGCGCCCTGTACAATGAGAAAATATTACTAATTATTTATTTGTATTTAATTAATCATCTTGTAAAGCGGTATAAACTTACCAGAAAATCTTGCCAAATCGTCTCTCTCACGTCGTCGGGGATCTTGCCCCACTTTGGCCAGCAATCGGTCATCCTAGCCATGTACGCTTGCTTCAAAATGCTCAGAACCACTTTGGATGGCTCCAACTCAAATCCACTGCGTTAAATATAAAATTGAACTTTAGACAATTGTAGATATATCATGTACAATTAAAAAATTAAAATGCTATGCTCGCTAATTATGATACTTACGTCTCATCAGCCTTAGGTTGTAAGTAAACAAGTGGCCGAGCTGGTGGCTCACCACTACTCTCTCCAATATGACGTGAAGAGCCACGTCGCCGAGACCCAGAACCAGAACAGGAACCGGACATAATATATACCTGCCATATATACATACATATACACATTATAATAATCATGATATGATGAACCATTAAAAAATGTAATAAAATATGCTACAAATGTGTCATGTTGTGTACGTGTTGAGTGTGTGAGTATACACTTATTGTCATTAAATTGTAAAAATTAGATAAATGCATTATTAATCAGAGATCAATGTAATGTGAATACTTTTAAAAATTACCGGATATTGCTCAGTCGTCCTCATCGTTTTCTGATTCAGACTCGGTTTCGTGCTCTATGTCGTTTTCCTCTACACTCTCAAATGCTTCGACTAATACATTTGTCTCATCATTTAAAGGTCCAAAATCGATTCGATCGTCTGTAATTGCTATTTCAGCATTTTCCTCCAGATCTGCTTGATAGGCTTGTTCGTCTGGAATATTTTGTCCATCAAACGTAAATCTTGCTTCGGTTTTAAAAACCGCAGACCAATCTGCTTTATCCCTTTTTAGAGATGGATAAGGGGCATAATAAGCTTGTAGGGCTTGTTTGTCTAGTATAAATGGGTCGTACTTTTGATAACGCGAGGTATGTTTAATTTCTATAAGATTATATTTTGGATGAATGTTAATACCAGAACCTGGAACATTGCTGAACCAGTTGCATCTAAACAAATAAACATCCTCCACGGGTCTTGTAAAATATGTCAACTGCAATATCTGAGTTAACACGCCATAAAAATCATTTATATGATTATTAGGGTCATCACTGCCTTTAACAAATACACCGGTATTGTTTGTTAATTTTTCAGCACCGTATTCTTTGGTGTTGAATTTATATCCATTAACAAAATATATTGGATACGTATTAACTTTTTTTCGGTCCAAACGCCAAATGTTTCAGTCCTTTATCGAGCACATTATTTGTGGGATCAGAAACGTATTTCGAAAACCAAGTACTGAAATCTTTGCTTAAATCGCCACCTGGATTTTGTGATTCATAAATACTGCAAACACAAACATGATATATTACATTATTATTTATTCACATGTGTAGTATTAAATTTAACAAAACTTGGAATGTGCTAATTACCTAACAAATGGTGCAACTTCAGGACAATTAAGAAGAATATATGTGTGTGCTACATGGTATTCTTTATCATCTAGCCATACTTCCTCACTTTTGCCAGCATGTCGGCCATATTGTTTAAAAATAGATAATACTGATTCAGAAGAAGAAGCTTGTTCAACGGCCTGATCGTCATTACGCGGAACACTTACAAATGATAAGTTCACATGGTCTTTAAAATAATGAGAGAAAAAGAAAGAAGCTTCTTCTTCGATATATGATTTGCAAATAGAACCTTCAACTCGAGCTTTTTGTCTCACTTTTTTCTTCAAATGATTTAAGTACCTAATAAAAAATATTTGGGTTAAGTATTAACTACTATATTTATACTTAAATCAACATTTACATACTCAATATAGTAACATATCTTTCGAATGGATACATCCATCCATATTGCACAGGACCTCGAAGACGTGCTTCATATGGAAGATGAATAGGTAAATGCTCCATTACATTAAAGAAACCCGGAGGAAATATTTTCTCCAGTTTGTAGAGCAGTATAGGAATTTCTTCTTCAAGTTTAAGTAGACGGTCAACTTTTAACGTAGTTGAACAAAGCTCCTTGTAAAATAAACTAAGTTCTGTTATTACCGTCCAAACTTTTACCGGTAACAATTCTTTGAAAGCGATGGGTAACAAATTTTCCATCATTACATGACAATCATGGCTTTTCATTCCACTCAGTCTCCCATTTTTATAGTCGACACATCTACGAAGATTAGAGGAAACATCGGGAAATCGTAATCCTTCCACCCATTGTAACAGTACTTTAACTTGGTTGCTGTCTAGTTCATAGCATGCTTTGGGTTTTTTATTGTCGGGAGTCATATGAAGCTCAGGACGATTGCATATTTGATCTATATCACGTCTAGATTTCAAATCGTCCTTAGTCTTGCCCTTCACATTCAAAACTGTATAAAACACATTATCAAATACGTTTTTTTCGTTATGCATCACGTCAATGTTATGACGGATTAATAGATTTTTCCAATAAGGCAATTCCTAGAATATACTTTGTTTGCACCAATTATGAAACGTCGATTTACCTTGAATTTCTTCTTGTTGTCCGGTCTCGTGTATCTTTGGATAATCTTTTACAAGTTCATATATATCCTCGCTTGACCAAACCATTGGTGGTCGTAGAGTCTCATGTCTATTAGCTATGAAGTTTTTTTTGTCTCTTCTAAAAGGGTGATTAATATGAAGAAAACATCGATGACAATCAAACCATGAAATTTTCTTTCCATTTGGCAAAGAAAATGCTCGTGTTTCTTCCATGCAATAAGGACAAGCGAAACGACCGGCCGTACTCCAACCCGAAAGCATTGCATATGCAGGAAAATCGCTAATAGTCCATAACAAAGAAGCGAACATCCGAAAAATTTTCTTTTTTGATATGTCGTATGTTTCAACTCCTTCATACCATAATATTTTCAACTCTTCGATTAACGGTTGTAAGTAAACATCAATGCCCTGTGTCGGATTATCAGGACCGGGGACGACAATCGTGAGAAACATATATGGAGTTTTCATACACATCCACGGAGGTAGATTGCAAGGTGTGATTATTATAGGCCAAGATGAATATTTAGAACCATACTGAGAAAACGGTGAGAATACATAAACCTAGTCTAACATTTCTGCTCTCCGCTGCGAAATCGGGATATATCTTGTCAAAATGTTTCCATGCTTCTCCATCGGCTGGGTGTGTCAACGTACCTTCTTGAGGTGTTCTCACACTGTGCCATCTCATATGATGCGCTGTCACAGATGATGCATATAATCGTTGAAGTCTAGGGGTGAGGGGTAAATAATGCATACGCTTGTACGGAACTTCTTTTCCCTTCTTTTTCCTAGATTTGTATCTTTCCTGATTACATAATTTACAATTTCTAAGATTGATGTCTTCTTTCCAACACAACATGCAACCCTTTAGACATGTATCTATTTTTTGATATGGCAAACCGAAAGATGACATAAGTTTTTTCACTTCATAATAATTTTCGCACATTAAATTATCGGATGGCATATGACGTTTAGCAGCTTGCACAACAGCCGTAAATCCAGCTTCTGTAAGGTTGTACTTTGATTTCATTGCAATGTATTCTGCAGTTACCGATAATTGAGAGCCGCTTAAACATCCATTCCAAAGGGGTTTTTTGGCATGATCCAATAAATCATATATTTTTTCGCTCCAACATTTGGTTCCTCTTTGACGTTAACATCGTCGTTATCAATTACAGCGGTAGGGAACATTGATCGTGCTGCATCTTCGACCATATGTTCTATGAGATTCGTACTACCTTCTTCGCTGATGACCTCCACCAACTGTTCTTGATTATTAGGGGCTATAATTTCTTCATGACGATCCCACGGCAAATAATTGGGTACGAAACCAAATTGGCGCAAATGAACCTTAGCCATATTCGGTTCTAAATAGTTTAACAATTTGCATCTACTACACGGACAACGAATTTCTTCATCGTTTGCAATATTACTTATAGCAAATTCGATGAACACTTGTACCCCTTTTAGAAAATGTTCGCTTATTGCGCCACTAGTTTCCCTTCTTTGATACATCCAGCTCCGATCATTAAAGTAATTGATCATGTTTCCCTACTAGAAAACCTATGATAGAGTAAAAATGTTATAAATCATTCATTTTATATTTTGCACGAAATTTTCCAACGACCGCAAACTGCTTATTTCACAAATTGAATATTTTAAATAAGCAACTATTGTTTCATTGCCACTTATGTGTCTTTCTTTGATGGTCGGTCATCCTACTTCCCATTACAAACACAATAGTAATTTTATTCCGTAAATCATATCATTTTAAACGATTCACAAAATTTCGGCAGCATTTCCCCCGTGTTCCTTGTATCGTACACAAATGTGTGTACACAAGGAACGTAAAGGAAATGCCGTCGAAATTTTGTGAACCGGTTAAAGTGATATGATTGACGGAATATAATTACTTTATAGTGTTTGTAACTTGTCCAATACTGGGACAAATCCGACAAATGATGTATCAGATGAATAGAGTTGTCCGTTTTGTGGAAAAAATGAATATCCCTAAAACGATCATATACAACACTTGTCAGACAGGGCCGAATAATATCTAAGGATTTAAATATTTGTTTATATTAAATTCGAATATATAATTCATTTAATTAATATTGGTTTATATTTTACCGTTTTATTACATAAGTACTAAATTCATTTTATACGCTAAATTTGTACACAAAATTCATTTATAAACTAAATTAATTCGCGTGTTCACACAAATACAAAGCTCGTATTCGCACATATGAAATATCTGTTCTAACGGCTTCCAAATGCAATAAACTCTATCACACACATACGTTTAATATACTAACCAAATAACATAAACTAATGCAATATCTTAAATTACAAAATTTTCAATCAATTATAATAACTTGTTCATTATGTTATAATGGTTGTAATTAGAGGATAATATAATGTAATATGCATACACTAACAAGTAGGAATCAATCAACATTCAAATTAAACCCTAAATCAAAAAAAAACCTAAATATTAGCTTTAGGAAAATTACCGATTTGGAGAGCTAGAACGGTGGAGATGTGCCGGAGTAGCTTCTAGATGGCGTCGGAGGTTGTTGGGATGGTGTTTGGACCGGCAAATGAAGATTGGAGATGATGGAATGGTGGATTTGGGGGTAATTTTCGGTTGAGAAGATGAATAATGAGCTGAAGGTCGGGCTCTGGAAATATGCAGGAAATTTTCCAACGGCTTCCAACGGCCGCAAACGGCTCTTTTCCAACGGTTTCTAACGGTTTCAGACGGCTATGTAAAAAATTAACGGGCCGTTGGAAGCTGTTGGAAATGCCGTTGGCGGCCGTTGGAACTGGGGCATTGGAATTTACTGTTTTTCTAGTAGTGTTTCTCATGACTCGGCCTCGTTTTTTACTCATATTTTCCTATATAAACCAAGCTATTTGATAATTTATTTTATCAATTTCCAAAATTGAGTTATCTTCTTCTTCTACCTTACAAATACAACTTTATATCCAAGCAATATTTTTGGGTGTTATAGAATCGGCGGTCTTTATGCTAGAGACTATTGATACTTATATTTAGAGTTGTTTTATCCCAAGAGGCAGTGTTGCATCGAAGATTGTCTTGCACAATTCTAGCATAGCAGCAAAACATCTTAAAGAGAGCGACCTAGTTTGTGACTCAGCCATAAAGATGCTATAAATCCATATCAAGGTACAATAATTTTAAGACGTTAAGGCTTCGATCATTGATGAATCTACTGCTCCGACGTCAATATTTTAGGTTCCAAATGTGTTTTCTACACCGTTTAGACTCGAAGGGCCTGCATTTTAAAAATGCCATCAAAAGATAGTATACTTTTTTACTACGTGGAAGGTGGTCGTTGTATTGAGAAAAGACAAACCACGGTTGCCAGGCAAAACCAACGAAGCTGAGATAGAGCAGTTGTGAATCTAGACAGAAAAATCAAAAAAAGAGCTATAGACCTTGACGGAGCAAGATTATTTAAGCAAGAATTTCATCCCTAAAGGACTCAGCGATGATCGATACGATTACTTCAACTCAAACAAGTTAGCAAAGGAGATTTGAGATACACTGCAAAAAAATATGATATCGAGTAAGCTGGAGTGAAAAAGTAAGTCGTCGGTCACTATTTGAAGTTTTAGATGACGAATGACAAATCTATAGAGACGCAGTCGCACAAGCTTTTCAAAATTGCACATGAGATCATTTCCGAACGTATAGCTTTATATGAACAGTTTTAGGTTGCTATGTTAATTGATAAATTACCCCTCGGTTGGAAAGATTATAAAAATATTCTCAGGCATAAGACTAAGGAGTTTCCTTTAGAAAATTTGTTTGCACGTCTTCGTATTGAAAAGGAGGCCATAAAACTGAACCAGAAAGAAGAGGTGCTTATTGTATCTAGCAACAACACTAAGAAATCTACAAAAATGGGTCTGAAACCAAATGCGAAAATTTTAAAAATCAGAATCACAAACCAAACCACAACAATCAGCCTTAGAACAAATAGCAAAATGCCCCTCTAAAGAATGATATTGGACATGACTACGGCAAACAAGACCATATGGCATGAAAGTGTCGAAACGGCCAAATCCTGCACTACAGGCTAACCTGGCTGAAGAAGCCCTTATGGTTATACTTACTGAGATCAACCTAGCCAGTGGATCATAAGGGTGGTGGGTGACAGTGGCGCTTCTCGCCATGTCTGTTATGATCGTGAAATGCTTAAAATATATAATGTTGCTAATGACATGAAAATGATGTTGGAAGATTCGCTGTTGTTGGAATTGGGACCGTGGAGTTAAAGTTTACCTCTAGAAAGAACTTGTTGCTGAAAGATGTGATGCATACTTCAGAGATGAGGAAAAATTTAGTATTTGGTTTCTTGTTAAATAAAGATGATTTTACTCAAACTATTAGATCGACATGTACACCATCACTAAAAATGGTGTTTTTGTTGGTAAAGGATATGTCGTAGAAGGGATGTTTATGTTAAACGTTGATTTGAATAAAGTTAATAGTTCTGCTTATATGTTATGTGATTTTAATATTTGGCAGGCTAGACTTTATCATGTTAATAAGCAATTGATTCATAACATGAGTAACTTAAGCTTAATAACTAAAGTATCCATAAAAGTTTCAGAAAAATATTATAACCAAGCTAAAATTATAAAGACCCCATATAAATTTGTGTTTAAAGAGTCAGAACCTTCAAATTTAGTACATTTTGATATTTGTGAACTAGATGGCGCTCTAACTAGGGATAACAAACTCTACTTTATTACTTTTATTAATGATTGCTCTGATTTCACTTATTTTTATCTTATGATAAACAAAAATATGCACTAGATATGTTTAAGTTATTTTGTCACTGAAATTGAAAACCAATTTAATAAGAAAATTAAGAGATTTCGAAGTGATAAAGGAACAAAATATGAATCTAGCCTATTCATTGAATTTTATAGTCAAACACGGCAGACACATGAGATAACTACACCTTATTCGTTTGAAATAAAAGGTAAAGCTGAAAGAAAAAATATAACTCTTATCGAATTAGTTGTAGCCGTTTTATGAAATTTAGGTGCAACATCATACCAGCGGGGGAGAATTTTGTTAATTGTTTGTTATGTTTTAAAAAGAATTTCTAAATCTGAAAGAAAATTTTCATCTTTTGATATTTTTAAAAATCACAAACCTAATTTGACTTATTTTAAAACTTGGGGTTGCTTAGCATATGTTCGTATTACTAACGCTAAAAGAATTAAAGTGACAGGTTGAGCATATGAATGTATTTTCATTGGTTATTCCATTAACAGTAAAGCACATAGATTTTTTGATTTAAATGGTCAAGTTATTATTGAGTCAAATGATGCTGATTTCTTTGAAAATAAATTTCTATTTAAACTTAGGAATAAGGAGCGCATCTACCACTAATAGCCCAATAATCGAAAATAATGAACATAATATGGAAATTGAATCTGAACCTAGAAGAAGTAAAAGAGCTAGGATAGCTAAAGATTTTGGTCCAGAATATTATGCTTATGCACCAGAAGAGAATCCTGCTAATATAAAAGAAGTTATGTCTTCTTTAGATTCAGACCTTTGGCAGATTGCTATAAATAATGAAATGAAATCTCTTAAATCTAATAAAATTTGGCATCTTGTTGACTTACCTCCACGTTGTAAAACTATAGATTGTAAGTGGTTACTTGAAAAGAAGTTGAAACCCGATGATACAATTGATAAATATAAGGCTCTTCTTGTAGCTAAAGGATTTAGACAAAGAGAAAACATTGACTTTTTGATACCTTTCACTTGTTACAAGAATAACACCAATTCGAGTATTAATTTCTTTTGCTTCACTTTATGATCTACTAATTCATCAAATGGATGTAAAAACTGTTTTTTTGAATGTTAAATTAGAAATTTATATGGACCAACCTAAAGGTTTTGTTATACCTGGTTAAGAGCATAAAGTTTATAAACTAGAAAAATGTCTACATGGTCTTAAAAAGACACCCAAACAATGTTATGAAAAATTTAACAATTTAGTTATTTCACATGGTTTTAAAGTAAATAGAAGTAACAAGTGTATTTATTATAAATCCAAGAATAACATTTGCACTATCGTATGTTTATATGTGGACAATTTACTTATGTTTGGTTCAAATATTAATGTCGCGAATCATATTAAGTCCATATTATGTGCCAATTTTGATACGAAAGATCTTGGTGAAGCAAGTGTGATTCTTGGTATTAAGATACCAAGTCTGAAAAGGAAATCTCTTTGGATCAATCTCATTATATTTAGAAGATGTTAAAGAAATTAATTTCTTTGAATGTAAACCTACTAGTACACCATATGATCCAAGTGTAAAACTATTTAAGAATACTGGTGAAGTTGTAAGACATTCAAAATATGTGAGCATCATTGGCAGCTTTCGGTATGCCACTGATTGTACTAGACTCGACATTATCTATGTCATAGGATTATTGTACAGGTTTACTAGCAGACTAGTATAGAGCATTAACATGCTATTGAAAGTGTCATGAGATACCTTAAAATAACTATGAACCTTGGATTACACTATCAGAAGTTTCTAGCTGCCCTTGAAGGTCATAGCGATGCAGATTGTAATACATTATCAGACGATTCCAAAGCCACTAATGGATATATTTTCAGTATTCCAAGAGTAGTTTCTTGAAAATCTAAGAAACAGACTATTTTGGCTCAATCCACTATGGATTCAAAAATGATAGCACGAGCTACTGCTAGTGAAGAAGCGGATTACTGAAGAAATCTGATAAATGAGATCCCTTTATGGTAAAAACCGATACTAGCCATGTTGATCCATTGCGATAATATCGCGGCTATTGCAAAAGTTGAGAAACGTTATATTGCCATGGTAAAAGATGATAAATTCATCGTAAACCCAGTACCGTAAGAGAATATGTCTCTTTAGGATCTGTAAGAGTGGATCGTGTACGCACTGATGAGAATTTGGCGGATCTTTCGACGAAAATATTAGACAGAGAGAATGTCCTTTCTACGTCAAAAAGAATGGAACCATTTCCTATAAAATGAGAACTCAGAGAATTAGTAGTCACTCATAATAGTAACCAAACCTAATGATTGGAGATCTCAAGAACTAGGTTCGATGGGTAATAATAAGTTATGAAGTGACGTTGATTGAACATGCTAGTTTCATTAGATAGATGCATGGAGTCCTGAAGGGATAGGAGGATGAGTTAAATTCTTAATGAAATCTATACTCTTTGTGGAGTGGAGTATCTAGCTACAGGAGTACTCTTGTTAGATTCACCCATGTAAATGTGTCCATTTCCTATGGAATTTTGGGCAAAATTCCTAGAGCGTTCACTAAACTGAGATAGACGTGCATGACCTTTAAAGCACGGGCTATAGACTGCACCTAGAAATGTTGTGTGTGGTTTGATGTCAGAGACAGAGTTCAAGACTACAAGTTACTGTAGTATAATCTGGATCTTACTCACTAAGCAAAGATTCAAATCGAAAGATATCTTTATTTATGCGCAATCTTATAAAATCAGAAATTGCTCGAGAAAAATATTTCTTAAAATTCAAATGGGAGATTGTTGGAAAATTTGGTATTCGAAATGAATTATTAAAAATATTAAGAAAAGTATGGAATACCCCTCTTAGTGAATAAAGTGTTCCTATAGGATTCAAAAAAGAAAGAATGGTATTTTGGGCACCCAATATTTTTTCTTGTGTTGAAGAGAGAGACCATGTTAACCGTCACACATGCATCCCAATCGACCCGACCCGAGTCGAGTTTTGGCTTGTGTGACGTAGAAATATTTATTTTTAGCAGTATATTTTTAAACCAACCTTGAATTGGCATTAAGACCCAGTAAATTCAGATCCGGTATTTTCTCATGATTCGGCCTCGTTTTCTACTCATATTTTTCCCTATATCAACTAAGCTATTTACTAGAATTTTTATAACTTTTCAAAACCGAGTTCTCTTCTTCTTCTGCCTTAAAACACAACTTTAGATCCGAGCAATATTTTCGGATGCTATAGAATCAACGGTCTTGTGAAAGAGACTATTTATACTTATATTTAGCGTTGTTTTATCCTGGAGACGGTGTTATTTCAAAGATGTCTTGTATAATTGTGATATCCCGGAAATTTTAGCAATATCAATTTAATAATCTGCATTTAAAATTAAATTGATTTGATAAAATTTTAATAAAATTAACTTGATTTAATAATCCAATTAAATTAATGTGTAATTGATGAATTTTATCTTTTAAAAGCTAATAATTGTTTTCCTATTTATAATGTGTGTGTGTATGTGTGTGTGTATATATATATATATATATATATATTATAGATAGATAGGTATTGATTTTAGATAAATGAACAAATAAAATATATTTTTTTAAATTTTAATATAGTTTGAAGATTATTATTTTATTTAATAAATAACTAATGGTTTAAAATACTTAAAGTAATTATTTTAAATTGTATAATTGTATTTTAAATATAGTTTAAATCTTAATAAAATAAATAAAAGTTTATTTTATTTGTTTTTAAGTATAGCTTAATAATTATAATTTGGAATTATTTAGAAATTTAAAATACCATTTAAACATTAAACATTAATGTATATAATTAAGATAAATAAGATATGTAATTTTATGATTTCTTTTATAAATGATTTAAAATTAATAAATATGTTATTTTCTAGTAATAATAAATGTATAAACGTAGATATGTTTTAAAAGACAAAATTATTATTGTCAAAGTAAATATGTTAATATAAATTAGTTTTAAAATTTGATTTTAAATGTAAATAGCATTTGAATTTGAATTCATTTTGAAATCCAAATTAATAAATTTATCTATGAATCTTGTAAATAAGTTTTCATTTTTATATAAATTGTTTCACTTCATTTTCTTTTAAAAAGGAATGTATATACATTTACTCATGGAAATAACTTACACATATATAAATACAAATAAAGTGAAAGAGTTTTATTTACTTTTAAAATAAAATAAAAAGAAGTAAATTTCATTTATAAAACACATGTTATTATATTGAGAGGTGTAATGACAAGTGTAAACAATTAATCTACTTAATTTGACAAGTGTCTTTTAATTTGATTTTCTTTTATATTTTAAATAAATCATTTTTATCTTATATAAAACATGTTTTCTTCATCTATATTCTTTTCTAATTTTCATTTCTCAAGGGAAAAAAAAGGGAATCTCAGCTGAAACAATTTGTTTCAGAAAAACTCTCAAACCTGAAATTTCCTTTCCTCTGTAAAACCAGTTTCAAAAGAAAAATGTAAAGCCTGCATCTGGGAATCAAGCATTGAAGGCCATTTCAACATGCAACTGCAAATTAAAGTTTTATTAAAATTTAAAGCATTCCAATTAAAGAGGTTCAAAAGTCTGGATTGTTCAAGCCTGCATTTTCAAGTTTTTCAAAAATCAAAGCTCTGTTTCATAAAATCCCAGGTGAGTAACAATTCTTTTTAAAATAATAAGTATAAATTTGTTGCTTAAATAAGTTTGCTATGAAAATGATTAGCTGATTTCATGTGGAGTAGTATGCTTGTGTATGATTTTAAATGCAGTGCTGTATATATGTAAATGAATGTTTGAATGTATGAATGGATTAGGAATATTGATGACTGTTATGACCTACAGTTTCCTTCAGGTTCATGATTTAGTAAATGATTCAATTCCTATTGAATCAATCTGTAATAATACCTGATATCCAAATAATGTATACTTATATTGTATGAATAAATTATAATTAAAATTTTTTCAGAAAAGAAGAAAAAAAAAAGAGGAAAAAAATATACCTGTAGTTTCTGGAAACAGGTAATAGCAAAGCAAACTGGAATCTAACTAAAGTATGATGATTATTTCTTAGTTCCAGATGTTTGAATCAAAAATTTAAACTAAATAATGGTTTTTAAAAACCAAATTTCAAATTTTAGTGTTGAAATTTGTATGCAATGTTGTTTTGCTACTGGGAAGTGAAATAGGGGAAAGGTTGTAAACCTAGTGGGAATTTTGATCGGCATGAAGACTATAGTGGTTCGAGTGCAACTATTTTTGGGAAGGTAGTTGCTTGGGTGTTGAGGAAGGGGTGGACGGAGTTTCTACGTCTCCGATGGTCGGCGTTGAGGAGTCGAGATGTTTTCAGGTTTTTGGAAATGAGGGTTACCTGTTGTTTCCAGGTTTTGTTTGGGTGTTCAAATTTCAACCTCGTGATGCTAGTATGGTTTTAATGGTTGTAATGAGTTTTAGGGTTGATCGTCGTCAGGTGGAAATCTGTTGGGTTTGCAGTGTTTAAGACTCGAATTTACTCGGGAAAGTCGAAGTTTTACTCGAAGTTGAATAGGGATTTACCCGAAGTAATGTTAGGGAAAAACTCGGGTTTAATTTCTGAGTTACAGGTTCTTGAAAACCTGTACATTCCAATTCAAAGATTTGTTTTAAAAATCTGAAGCAGTTTTAAACAAGAATTTAAAATTAAATTTAAAAAGTTATGGTTTTCAGTCTAAGTTGAATTTGAGTTTTAAATTAATTCAAATTCTTTTCAAAATAATTATTTACAGGCTTCTTTGGGAAACCTGTATATTTCCAGTTCATATGGAAATTTAGTTTTAAAATCTGGAACAATTTTGTTTTTTTATTAAACAGGAATTTAAAATTTAAATTTAAATAAAAAAAAGTAGAGTTTTCAAACTAAGTTTGGATTCCAGTTTTAAAATGTAATTTAAATTTTATAAATTAAAATATTCAAACAATTTCAAAGAGGGTTTAAATAGTTTAAGTTTAAAGTAAAGTTTAAAAGAAAGGAGAGGTTTAACTTTGGTTTAAATCTAGATTCAAATACGGATTTGAATCATAATTTAGAAATAAGGGAAGTTTCTAAAATTTAGACTGTTTAAATACAACTTTGAATGTTAAAGCTAATTTTAAAATATGATTTGTTTTTGAGATGAATTTGGGTTTGAATTTCTTTTAACTTCTTTTGTAAAAATAAGAAAATCTATAGCAAAAGTTTTAAAGGGTTTTTAAAATGTTTTTAAAACTTTGTTTAAGTTAAGTTTGATTTCTTTTTAAATTTTAAATTTTAAATGTAATTTGAAAACAATTTTGAGTTAAATTGTTTTAAGTTACTTTATTAATAATAAAGTAATCATGAATAAGAAATGTTTTATTTTTAAAGTAAATTTAAGTTTTAATGATCTTTGTTTCATTAAAATTAATAATTTATATAATTTAATTAATTTGTTTAATTAATTAAAGATTTGAAATAAATTAAGGTTAATTAAATTTGAAATTTATTTAAGTTAATTACTTAGAAAGGTAATCAAAGAATTGATGATGAGTTAATAAAGGTTATTAACTTGTGATTATTTATTAATTAATTAATGTAATTAGTTTTGGATAATTAATTAGATTAGTTAATTTAGATAATCAATTATGAAGCTTAATTAAGTATGATTACTTTATGGAAATAATTAAAGATATTAATTACTCTTTGTAATTAATTTATTAATTGGATTAGTCTAAATTAATTAATTAAGTTTAATTAATTTGGAATAGTCTTTAGATGGGTTGATAAGTAATCATTGAGAAATAATTACTTAGAGAAGTAATTAAGATAAGTAAATTACTGGAGGAAATTAATGGAAGCATGGCATTTTGGGATTAATTACATTGTGTAATTAATGTAAAAATAATTTCTTTATGAAGAAATTAATTACTTAAGGAAATTTATTTAAGTATTTATTAAATTATTTGAAATAATTAAGTGATGTAATTAATTAAGAGTAATTAATTACTAATGAGATTAATCAAGATTGATTAATAAATATAATTAATTATTAAATGTAATTAATTTAGGAGTGATTAAGAAAGTAATTAAGGTTAGTAAATTACTAAATGTAATTAATCAAGTATGATTAATAATTATGGATTAATTAAGGTTAATTACTTAATGTAATTAATTTAAATAAGTAATTAATTTAAATTTAATTAAGGATCATTAATTAATATAATTAATGATGTAATTAAGGATTAATTAATTAAGATTAATTAATCAATGATAAGTAATTAAGGAAGCAATTAATTAATTAATTAATTAATGAAGTAATTAAAGGTTAATTGCTAATTTTGGTTAAAGGATAATTAATTTGTAAATTAATTAAAGATAATTACTTGAATGTAATTAAAGGATAATTAATCACGGGTGATTAATTAAGGTGATTAATTTGAGGATAATTATTTAATTGATTAGTACTCAATTAAGGGTTAAGTAAGCAAGTTTTAAATGGTGAAGTGATTAATTTAATTTATTTTAAATTAATTAAAGATAGGTAATTAATTTAATTCACTTTAAATTAATTAGAGATAGAAGTAATTAATTTAATTCATTTTAAATTAATTATAGATGGTGTGATTATGGATCATTGCTTATGAATGGATGATATGGTTTGACTTGAATGGTTTGAATCTCAGATATGAGATTAGTATTGTGTGATATGGATACATTGGTTGCATTGTGATGGTATGAGTTATCTATGGATGATGATAATATGGATTATCAATTTGTGATGATTTCTTTCTTATGATTATATTGTTGATTATCTATTATGATGATGTGAAGCATCTATTTGTGTGTATATAGATAGTTTAAATTGAATTGTTTTAAACTTAAAACAACTTGGACCTAAAAGACAAGCTTTGGATTTCGATGAGACCGGGATCGGGTTTCCATATTTGGAATCCAAAAACCACATCGATTCCAATTAAAGTTAGGTCGTGAATCTAAGTGGAGCAAGTGAAGACTCGAGGTGTAAGGGCTATACGTCAGTATAACTCTATGGGTGATTCCGTTATGAGTTTGATGGAATAGTGCTTATAGATTCGAGATGGTGAATCAGAGTGCAAGGGCTATGGTCGTTGACTTTGAGGGTGATTCCAATAATGAGTGCAACGAGATAGTGCCTTCGGTTTCGTTCGAACCCGGAACGAACTTGTATGGATTGAATGCTTTCAGAACATTGTTAGGTGGACGATGAGCATTCTAAGTGATGTGTCCTATAAAGGTAATCGTAGCCTCAAGCCTCATCAACCGGGAATGGCTAAAACAGGGGAGGTGCAGCAAGGCTTCGTGGGTAGCTCCCACTGGAGAGCAAGATTGATCCCTGTCTAGAGGTCCCTTTATATTCGGCTGTGTGGGGCAGTGGTTCGCGACAACTGCTGGGGTTGTCTTGTTCGGAACTATTCCGTAAGGAATGGGTCCGGCCTTGTGTTGCAGGGGAGTGGGAGTACTCCTCGGTACGGTGATCTAGGCCACGTACTGTGACGGGCGGTACCCCAGTAGCCCTGCCATTGTATGGAATCCAAAATCCAATAAGTGCCAACGGTTTTGATTGTATTACCCACTTTTGTGGCTAGTAGCTGGAATTTAATAGATGTAACAATTTCGGCTATTTCTTATTTACTTGAAAACCCTAGACACTATTATAATATCATCGGATTTCCTATCAAATGTTTTGGTTAGCGTAAGGTAAAATTTTTTCCATGTTTATGTGTGGGAAGTCTTACGTGATACCTTTCTTTTAAAGGTTTTTGAAAGTTAAGCAACTTTAACCTATTACTCACACCAGACCCATGTCTGACCCGGAGTTTATTTTTGTTTTTCATAAACTTTTGGGTACTCAAATTTTTACGAGTAGCCAAGGGAATTCGGTTAGGATTCGGCTTAGCTTTGACGAATATTGGAGGAGCAATGGAGCAGGAGGCTTCTGCGTTAGATATTAGTATTCCGCTGTGTATTCTGTGATTGTCTCTGAGATTGTATTATGTTGTAAATACAAGACAGGTGTTTATAACTGTCTAGTATGTGTTGTATTATCTGTTTACTCTGATAGTGGTTGTAAACTATGTAAATATTTTATGTTTATTAATATAATTTATTCGTTCCGCTGTTTAGATTCTAATGTGTTGTCTCTTCTTTCTTCTCTTTCTTTCTATTCTCTATCCCTTTCTTTCTTATTAGCGATGCAACTTCCTGGAGTTTGGAAGTTGGGTCGTTACAGTGGTATCAGAGCATTAGGTTGAGTGAATATCTAGGCTCTAGAGTGGTGTCTATCTTGAGAGAGCGTATTTGTAGTTTTGATATATATCTATATATATTTATTTATTTATTTATTATTTCTACCTATCTGTTGGGTTGCCTGTTCAGGTTTTCCAATACAGGTTATAAAGGTAGATAAGGTTGTGGTGTTTGTAACACAACTACCATTGGTTGGAGTTTGAATGTTTGAGGTTGGAAGAGTATTTATCGAGACTGTAGACCTAATACCGTCTCGAGTGAGTTGTGCAGAGTGTAGAGATTTCATCGATCTCTGAAGGTAACCTGTAAAGGTTCAGAGTCTATCTTTGAAGATGGATGAGTAGAGTTTGGATCTGTTGGTTGGCAGAAGAGTGTGATGGTATTTTGACACCTCAGGTAGTAGTAACTGCGTGATGAGATGCAGCGAATATGGATTATGTCCGAAGATGTTTTCTTTGGAACAAGATTTAGGAGGTAAGTCTGTTTTGGTGATGTGGCTGAGTTCAGCTGGTTGTTTGTGATTGGTTTTGAGGGCCGAGTTTCTCGAAGAACTTCAGCTAAGGAAGTTTTGGCATTGGTGTCAGCAGAGAAACTTGGAGTGTCTTTGTTGGCAGAAGTTGACTGGCTGAGTAATTTTTGAAGATGGAGTTCAGAAGCAGCAGAGTGGACCCAATACTTTATTGGATTGGCTAATTAAGAGTAAGCTGTTCTGTTTGGTAAAGAGTGAACAGTTTTGTTTGGGAATTGGTCTCTATTGATCGTAAAAGTGATTTGCGATAGGTTGAGTGTACTTTTGAGGTATTGAAGAATTTTTGGTTGTCTTCTGAGAAGTCGAAGGTTTGTCTACTTTTGAAGATTGAGTTTTCTTATCGTCTGGATTCTAGGAGTAGGGCTGGTGGATTAGCTAGTAGAATGATGGTTTCTCGAGATAGGTTTGGTGAGGCAGCTCAGGAATGTTGGAACTTCTGAATTTTCTTGGATATGTTGAGCCATATTTCTACGAAGTGATGTCCAGTTTGTGCTCATATTCTTCATCAGAAGTCTCTTTTGTGCCAGATCAGAGTTGTGCAGCGGAAGCAGTTTGGGAATGTTTCTGTTTTGTCTTTTCTGGATAGAAGAAGTAAGTTTGTTCTTCTGATGTTTGAAGAGTAGAGTTGTGTATTTGGTTTTGGATTGATCTTGAGGAGATCATTGGGTTGGGATGTTTTTGGTTTTGTTGTTTCTTGAAGCATCAGCAAGGGATTGAGCTGATCAGTTTGGATGTAGGCAGCCTAGGATCATCCGAAGAGTTTTATGGATAAGAGACGAAGGAATATAGATTCTGGAGTCGGAGTTTTGTTTTGGATCTCTTCTGTGTTTTGGTTGGATTGGTGTTTGGTTTTTAAGAGTTGAATTACCAGTTTGGATAATTGGATTTATGAGTTTCACGTATCTCTGAGGGAGTACGTGTATGAGTTATCTCTGGAAGTGGAACCAGCTGTTCAGGAAGGTTTGGTGGTTAAGTCAGACTCGTTTGTAGTCTGATATCTTGTCTAGTTCAATAGATCTAGATGAGTAGAAGCTCTGTAGCTTCGTAGTCTAGAATTGTTTGTATTTTGTAGGGAAAGTATCCCGGTATATATATATACTTGGGGAAACTCGTGGAAAATTTATCCAGAATTTTATCTGGATAATTAAATTTGTTTGCTTAGATAAATTGGTTGCTATGGTTGTTAGCATATGATTGATGTATGTTTGTGATTTAAAATCTAGGATTTTAAATGGGTTATTAAATTACTTTTGCTTTTAAATTTCGGGGACGAAATTCTTTTAAGGGGGGAGGAATGTGATATCCCGGAAATTTTAGCAATATCAATTTAATAATCTGTATTTAAAATTAAATTGATTTGATAAAATTTTAATATAATTAACTTGATTTAATAATCCAATTAAATTAATGTGTAATTGATGAATTTTATCTTTTAAAAGCTAATAATTGTTTTCCTATTTATAATGTGTATATATATTTATATATATATATTATAGATAGATAGGTATTGATTTTAGATAAATGAACAAATAAAATATTGTTTTTAAATTTTAATATAGTTTGAAGATTATTATTTTATTTAATAAATAACTAATGGTTTAAAATACTTAAAGTAATTGTTTTAAATTGTATAATTGTATTTTAAATATAGTTTAAATTTTAATAAAATAAATAAAAGTTTATTTTATTTGTTTTTAAATATAGCTTAATAATTATAATTTGGAATTATTTAGAAATTTAAAATACCATTTAAACATTAAACATTAATGTATATAATTAAGATAAATAAGATATGTAATTTTATGATTTCTTTTATAAATGATTTAAAATTAATAAATATGTTATTTTCTAGTAATAATAAATGTATAAATGTAGATATGTTTTAAAAGACAAAATTATTATTGTCAAAGTAAATATGTTAATATAAATTAGTTTTAAAATTTGATTTTAAATGTAAATAGCATTTGAATTTGAATTCATTTTGAAATCCAAATTAATAAATTTATCTATGAATCTTGTAAATAAGTTTTCATTTTTATATAAATTGTTTCACTTCATTTTCTTTTAAAAAGGAATGTATATACATTTACTCATGGAAATAACTTACACATATATAAATACAAATAAAGTGAAAGAGTTTTATTTACTTTTAAAATAAAATAAAAAGAAGTAAATTTCATTTATAAAACACATGTTATTATATTGAGAGGTGTAATGACAAGTGTAAACAATTAATCTACTTAATTTGACAAGTGTCTTTTATTTTGATTTTCTTTTATATTTTAAATAAATCATTTTTATCTTATATAAAACATGTTTTCTTCATCTATATTCTTTTCTAATTTTCATTTCTCAAGGAAAAAAAAAGGGAATCTCAGCTGAAACAATTTGTTTCAGAAAAACTCTCAAACCTAAAATTTCCTTTCCTCTATAAAACCAGTTTCGAAAGAAAAATGTAAAGCCTGCATCTGGGAATCAAGCATTGAAGGCCATCTCAACATGCAACTGCAAATTAAAGTTTTATTAAAATTTAAAGCATTCCAATTAAAGAGGTTCAAAAGTTTGGATTGTTCAAGCCTGCATTTTCAAGTTTTTCAAAAATCAAAGCTCTGTTTCATAAAATCCCAGGTGAGTAACAATTCTTTTTAAAATAATAAGTATAAATTTGTTGCTTAAATAAGTTTGCTATGAAAATGATTAGCTGATTTCATGTGGAGTAGTATGCTTGTGTATGATTTTAAATGCAGTGCTGTATATATGTAAATGAATGTTTGAATGTATGAATGGATTAGGAATATTGATGACTGTTATGACCTACAGTTTCCTTCAGGTTCATGATTTAGTAAATGATTCAATTCCTATTGAATCAATCTGTAATAATACCTGATATCCAAATAATGTATACTTATATTGTATGAATAAATTATAATTAAAATTTGTTCAGAAAAGAAGGAAAAAAAAAGAGGAAAAAAATATACCTGTAGTTTCTGGAAACAGGTAATAGCAAAGCAAACTGGAATCTAACTAAAGTATGATGATTATTTCTTAGTTCCAGATGTTTGAATCAAAACTTTAAACTAAATAATGATTTTTAAAAACCAAATTTCAAATTTTAGTGTTGAAATTTGTATGCAATGCTGTTTTGCTACTGGGAAGTGAAATAGGGGAAAGGTTGTAAACCTAATGGGAATTTTGATCGGCATGAAGACTATAGTGGTTCGAGTGCAACTATTTTTAGGAAGGTAGTTGCTTGGGTGTTGAGGAAGGGGTGGACGGAGTTTCTACGTCTCCGATGGTCGGCGTTGAGGAGTCGAGATGTTTTCAGGTTTTTGGAAATGAGGGTTACCTGTTGTTTCCAGGTTTTGTTTGGGTGTTCAAATTTCAACCTTGTGATGCTAGTATGGTTTTAATGGTTGTAATGAGTTTTAGGGTTGATCGTCGACCTGCTTGTTATCTGAGTGATGGCCGGAGGTGGCCAAAACCACCGTACATGTGCACGGTGAGGAGATGGTGTCAGGTGGAAATCTGTTGGGTTTGCAGTGTTTAAGACTCGAATTTACTCGAGAAATTCGAAGTTTTACTCGAAGTTGAATAGGGATTTACCCGAAGTAATGCTAGGGAAAAACTCGGGTTTAATTTCTGAGTTACAGGTTTTTGAAAACCTGTACATTCCAATTCAAAGATTTGTTTTAAAAATCTGAAGCAGTTTTAAACAAGAATTTAAAATTAAATTTAAAAAGTTATGGTTTTCAATCTAAGTTGAATTCCAGTTTTAAATTAATTCAAATTCTTTTCAAAATAATTATTTACAGGCTTCTTTGGGAAACCTGTATATTTCCAGTTCATATGGAAATTTAGTTTTAAAATCTGGAACAGTTTTGTTTTTTTTTAAACAGGGATTTAAAATTTAAATTTAAATAAAAAAAAGTAGAGTTTTCAAACTAAGTTTGGATTCCAGTTTTAAAATGTAATTTAAATTTTATAAATTAAAATATTCAAACAATTTCAAAGAGGGTTTAAATAGTTTAAGTTTAAAGTAAAGTTTAAAAGAAAGGAGAGATTTAACTTTGGTTTAAATCTAGATTCAAATACGGATTTGAATCATAATTTAGAAATAAGGGAAGTTTCTAAAATTTAAACTGTTTAAATACAACTTTGAATGTTAAAGCTAATTTTAAAATATGATTTGTTTTTTAGATGAATTTGGGTTTGAATTTCTTTTAACTTCTTTTATAAAAATAAGAAAATCTATAGCAAAAGTTTTAAAGGGTTTTTAAAATGTTTTTAAAACTTTGTTTAAGTTAAGTTTGATTTCTTTTTAAATTTTAAATTTAAAATGTAATTTGAAAACAATTTTGAGTTAAATTGTTTTAAGTTACTTTATTAATAATAAAGTAATCATGAATAAGAAATGTTTTATTTTTAAAGTAAATTTAAGTTTTAATGATCTTTGTTTCATTAAAATTAATAATTTATATAATTTAATTAATTTGTTTAATTAATTAAAGATTTGAAATAAATTAAGGTTAATTAAATTTGAAATTTATTTAAGTTAATTACTTAGAAAGGTAATCAAAGAATTGATGATGAGTTAATAAAGGTTATTAACTTGTGATTATTTATTAATTAATTAATGTAATTAGTTTTGGATAATTAATTAGATTAGTTAATTTAGATAATCAATTATGAAGCTTAATTAAGTATGATTACTTTATGGAAATAATTAAAGATATTAATTACTCTTTGTAATTAATTTATTAATTGGATTAGTCTAAATTAATTAATTAAGTTTAATTAATTTGGAATAGTCTTTAGATGGGTTGATAAGTAATCATTGAGAAATAATTACTTAGAGAAGTAATTAAGATAAGTAAATTACTGGAGGAAATTAATGGAAGCATGGCATTTTGGGATTAATTACATTGTGTAATTAATGTAAAGATAATTTCTTTATGAAGAAATTAATTACTTAAGGAAATTTATTTAAGTATTTATTAAATTATTTGAAATAATTAAGTGATGTAATTAATTAAGAGTAATTAATTACTAATGAGATTAATCAAGATTGATTAATAAATATAATTAATTATTAAATGTAATTAATTTAGGAGTGATTAAGAAAGTAATTAAGGTTAGTAAATTACTAAATGTAATTAATCAAGTATGATTAATAATTATGGATTAATTAAGGTTAATTACTTAATGTAATTAATTTAAATAAGTAATTAATTTAAATTTAATTAATGATCATTAATTAATATAATTAATGATGTAATTAAGGATTAATTAATTAAGATTAATTAATCAATGATAAGTAATTAAGGAAGTAATTAATTAATTAATTAATTAATGAAGTAATTAAAGGTTAATTGCTAATTTTGGTTAAAGGATAATTAATTTGTAAATTAATTAAAGATAATTACTTGAATGTAATTAAAGGATAATTAATCACGGGTGATTAATTAAGGTGATTAATTTGAGGATAATTATTTAATTGATTAGTACTCAATTAAGGGTTAAGTAAGCAAGTTTTAAATGGTGAAGTAATTAATTTAATTTATTTTAAATTAATTAAAGATAGGTAATTAATTTAATTCACTTTAAATTAATTAGAGATAGAAGTAATTAATTTAATTCATTTTAAATTAATTATAGATGGTGTGATTATGGATCATTGCTTATGAATGGATGATATGGTTTGACTTGAATGGTTTGAATCTCAGATATGAGATTAGTATTGTGTGATATGGATACATTGGTTGCATTGTGATGGTATGAGTTATCTATGGATGATGATAATATGGATTATCAATTTGTGATGATTTCTTGCTTATGATTATATTGTTGATTATCTATTATGATGATGTGAAGTATCTATCTGTGTGTATATAGATAGTTTAAATTGAATTGTTTTAAACTTAAAACAACTTGGACCTAAAAGACACGCTTTGGATTTCGATGAGACCGGGATCGGGTTTCCATATTTGGAATCCAAAAACCACATCGATTCCAATTAACGTTAGGTCGTGAATCTAAGTGGAGCAATTGAAGACTCGAGGTGTAAGGGCTATACGTCAGTATAACTCTATGGGTGATTCCGTAATGAGTTTGACGGAATAGTGCTTATAGATTCGAGATGGTGAATCAGAGTGCAAGGGCTATGGTCGTTGACTTTGAGGGTGATTCCAATAATGAGTGCAACGAGATAGTGCCTTCGGTTTCGTTCGAACCCGGAACGAACTTGTATGGATTGAATGCTTTCAGAACATTGTCAAGTGGACGATGAGCATTCTAAGTGATGTGTCCTATAAAGGTAATCGTAGCCTCAAGCCTCATCAACGGGGAATGGCTAAAACAGGGGAGGTGCAGCAAGGCTTCGTGGGTAGCTCCCACTGGAGAGCAAGATTGATCCCTGTCTAGAGGTCCCTTTATATTCGGCTGTGTGAGGCAGTGGTTCGCGACAACTGCCGAGGTTGTCTTGTTCGGAACTATTCAGTAAGGAATGGGTCCGGCCTTGTGTTGCAGGGGAGTGGGAGTACTCCTCGGTACCGTGACGGGCGGTACCCTAGTAGCCCTGCCATTGTATGCAATCCAAAATCCAATAAGTGCCAACGGTTTTGATTGTATTACCCACTTTTGTGGCTAGTAGCTGGAATTTAATAGATGTAACAATTTCGGCTATTTCTTATTTACTTGAAAACCCTAGACACTATTATAATATCATCGGATTTCCTATCAAATGTTTTGGTTAGCGTAAGGTAAAAACTTTTCCATGTTTATGTGTGGGAAGTCTTACGTGATACCTTTCTTTTAAAGGTTTTTGAAAGTTAAGCAACTTTAACCTATTACTCACACCAGATCCATGTCTGACCCAGAGTTTATTTTTGTTTTTCATAAACTCTTGGGTACTCAAATTTTTACGAGTAGCCAAGGGAATTCAGGTTAGGATTCGGGTTAGCTTTGACGAATATTGGAGGAGCAATGGAGCAGGAGGCTTCTGCGTTAGATATTAGTATTCCGCCGTGTATTCTGTGATTGTCTCTGAGATTATATTATGTTGTAAATACAAGACAGGTGTTTATAACTGTCTAGTATGTATTGTATTATCTGTGTACTCTGATAGTGGTTGTAAACTATGTAAATATTTTATGTTTATTAATATAATTTATTCGTTCCGCTGTTTAGATTATGATGTGTTATCTCTTCTTTATTCTCTTTCTTTCTATTCTCTATCCCTTTCTTTTTTATTAGCGATGCAACTTCCTGGAGTTTGGAAGTTGGGTCGTTACAATAATTCAGGCACAGTGATGAAATGTCTTAAAGGGAGCGACCTAATCCGCGATTCAGTCACAATGACACTACAGATTCAGATTGAGGTACAATAAGGTAAGCTTCGAGCATGTTTGTTAAACCCATATAACTTGCTTAGGACTTGATGTTGGTGCTTATAAAGGCGACTTATAGTTTAATAAGGGAAGCGATAATTTGTTGCTTTTGACTTTAACAAATTGCGTAAAAGGGTTTAACCAAATTACTTTGTTTATATTTACTTTATAGTCGGAATACATCAGAATACTTTTTACTTATGAATAGCTATTTAAATCTATTAAAAGCTACCATTAAAAACTTAAAAATTGATGGTAGTGTTTCAAACTAAATTGTTGGTGAAACGGCTTTATCTTTCTATACCTCAAATCATAGATAATTTTATTGGCATGTTCAAAAAAGAAGATTTTAGGAGAAATAATGTTGTTACTTCATACTTTTTATTATTGTTGATTTTTAAAGCATCCTTTAAGTTACTTTGGGTCCTCCTTCCTTTATCTTCCATTAAGAAGTAGTAGGGTACCGTATTATCATTTTTCATCTGTGCATTTCTGTGACCCATTTGTTTGTCAGAAACATACTGTGTAATTATCTGAAATTATGTGGAGCATAAGATCATTTTGCCCAATTAAGTTTTTGCAAACTGGATAGCATAGTATCTTTCTCAATGAAATATGCATTATATGTTAAAAATTATATGCAAAGACAGATGGAATGCACACATATTTCAACTAAAAAAATCGGGGAAAAGCTTGCTGCTTATATTATTTTATTTACAAGTGGACATCTTACTATATGACATAGAATGCATTATTGGATTAGGTAGCCTGTGCGTTAAGATCGACTATTACTCTAATATTCCAATTCCATTTCTGCATTCCATCGTACATGAAGAGCCGTTCTGAAATTTGCACATACCTAATGTTTCCATATGTTAGCAAGAACCATATTTTGTGAAGAACTAGCTAGAAATTCCTGATATATAAGATAATGGCATTTAGATTCTGTAAACGTTCGATCTTGATTGTTTATTATACTCATCTTAAAATTTTCACTTTTCAATGATTATCTACTAGAAATCTAGAAAGTCCGAAAGTGACTATCAAATTACATATTAAAGTAAACTTTACACCGACAACTATGAAAACTTTAACACTTTTTATACCATCCTTTAGAGCACGAGCTAGTATTCCAATTACAACAATGATGACCAAAGCTAATAAAAAGCCGAGTTCACCAACTGTATCCACTTAGCCACACCAGGCACACCCTGATTAACTGCAAAAGCCATATAATACCCTGGCGGAGCCACTATCGCGTCTGGTGGCGCTCTACACCCGATCCGATACTTATTGAACCCATCCCCCGTCCCTTCCATCACCATTGCAGGACCCACTGCCAGTTTCACCATCCTTTGCCCTTGTGCAAACGAATGCGTGACAAACGGTGCATTTACTAAATTTACCTCTATGATCCCTACCACCGGCAACGACACCCCTACCTGAATTTCAAAGTCCTGCCCATACGTTACCCTTTCAGGTACCGCCTCTATAACGGGCCTGATATTGGCCTTATCGGGCCCCAAATACTCAGGCGAGAACGCCTCCAATCTCAATTCTGTAGGAAACTTGGCATCAAACTTGTAAAAGTAATGTGGATTGCTACCCGCAACTAAGACACGTCCATCTGGTAGCAAGTTGGCCGTTGAATGATACATTCTTGCTACGTTCGTCGGAGTCAGCACCATGAATCGGAGCCCAATAGGTTGATCCGGTCGGTACAGAACCGGATTTAAAGCAGGGTTTGAAGCCCTCTCGAACCCCTGCGAACCCATTTGTGCCCCGTTGATCACCAAAACCTCACCTGTTGGTAACACAATCATATCACCCATGATCCTAGGAATGGGCATGTCCTCCATTACCCAAACCGGATCCGGGTCGGTTACCACCATCCGCCCGCATGACATTCCAGCCAACGCTTCAACATCTCTGTGCAAGTAAACCCCAAACTGTGCTCCGCCACAGACTAAAACTTCGGAAGTTGTGTAGCCGGTAGAAGGAGTTAAGGGTAGCATGACAGAGGAGCCACCGGAAGGGTAGTTTCGGGGTCCGCCGGGAAGAACAGGGTAGTCTTTGATAACATTACCGGTTTCAGGGTCGTACATAACGGAACGGGAGTTGGCGAAAATGAAGAGGTTGCCATTAGGGAGTAGGTGGACAAATGGGTATAGATTGTCGAGCTGGGCATCCAAAACTGACGCAAGGAAGGGGAATAAACGGAAAGAGTGCGTGGGAGATGGAGGGTAGAATTCGACTGAGGGGGAGGCACGTCCTCCGACTATTATGATTGTGCCATTGGGGAGTATCTGGTTCGTAGCATACCTGTCATCAGTGAATTTATATTTATATTTATTTCCTATTTAGAAATACAAGCATTTGACATTCTTTAATTCAACACGACAATATCAATTTTAAGATCATTTTCAACGATAGTTTTAAGAAAACAAAAATAAGGACTTGACTGATATTATTTTAATGTAAAGGACGGATATTAATTTATTTTTTCCTTTCTTAATAGGGACGTAATTAAGAAAAATATCTTATAGTATATGTATGTCAGTAAGTAGAATAGTAAAGAAATTACCATCTTCCAGATCGAAGTGAAGGCTTTCTAAGCTCAACCCAATCGCAGAACTTATTGGTGCAATCTGGATTGAACACTCTAATCTTCTTTAATCCATCGAGATCGCCTCCAGTTTGCACGAGTTGACCATCAGGAGCAAACTGGCCAGAGGAGCACCATGTATCAGAAGAGATGGTCAAGGGACGCAGGGTTTTAGACGACGGGTCAAATACTGCGGAATGGGCTGTGCAGTCCAGCATGGGGTCGACACGGCAGTGGGAGCGGGTTGTTGGTGGGTGGGTGAGGTTAGACGGGCCGATGTTGGTACGGTCCAGTAGTATGACCGAGCCATGGTGGGTCACGGCTGTGTGCATTGAGGCTATGCCAGCATTCGGGTGGAGGAGCTCCCATGTGCCTGGAAGTGTTTGTGCGTGTGATGTGATAATTGCGATGAAGAAGAAGAAGAATATTATTGTTAGAGACATGATTAGATTAGAGAGAGAGGTAGGTGGTATGTTGATGTCATATGGAGAGGAAAAAAAGGAAGAAAAGAAGACTTTATTTGACTAGGAAGGTGGAAGTGATTTTAATTATAAAATGATGATGATTGACAGATGGTTGAAGATAGCTGACTTGTATTTTGGAGTACTGCTCTGGTTATAAAATAGGATTGTCCACACTCCACAGCCGGTTTTTATATGCATCTGCAAACCAAAAATGATTTTTACTCATATTTCGTAAAGTAACGAGTGTGAACAAATCTCCACAAGGTACTGTGCTATTATTAGTTTGTTACTAACTAATAAGTCTAATATTGTGTTCTTCTATATATGTACTTACATAGTTTATAAGATAACCGAGGATGTTTTTCTGAACAGTGAACAGCATAAAAGTTCATTTGTAGGCGTTTAACTTCTAACACCATGTGTACATTTATTTCTTTACTAAAAAAGCTTAAACGCACCATGTTAAATTAAACCAGTCAGATGCATTGACAAACGACACTTCCCAAATATTTGTTCGGTATAACATCACACAAAATGGAGATCAGCAGAAAATAACAATGGGAAAACTATATATTACGTGTAGATTAGGGGTTAAATATCTCATACGTCCAAATAAATCCCAACCATGAATTAGATTGATCTAGCTTCACACAGGCTGTTTATATTATTGTAGACGGAAAGCAAGTACATTTTCAAAATTTTGAAAAGACGCCGAATAAATTAATTTAAAGAATTTTCTTTATTAGCATTACATATTAAAGATATGTGGTTCACTAAATTAAATCTTAATGATTATCACAGAAAAATCAATAATTGATAATGAGCAAGGCATATGAAAACAGAGTATCAAAAGATAGAAGAACTAAGCCCAAACTATGTCGTATGGTCACAGGAAGTTGACAAACTTGCCGCTTTCAATAACCTTGTAATTTTTAGCATTCACAGACAAATACAAATTCGTATTATATTTATGTATATATATATGTATATGTATGTGTGTGTGTGTGTATATATATATGTGTATATATTCATATCAATCCATCATTTTCTAGTAGGTGTCATTTTGGTTGACAATAAATGTCTGCTCTTAGATGTGTTGAGACCCACCGTTACTTTTCCTGGAACTGTGTCATGTGGATAAATTGTAGTAGATCAAGTCTAAAGTTTTAGGTGATCATCCTTAAATTGATATAAAAAGTCCTCCAAATTAAACGGCGTAAAACGGACTGTAGTTGATACTTGGTAGTTGATTGGAGTAAATAGTGTAATTTTTTTTTTCCTTGGTTGAAATGAGTTACACGGTTTTTGCATTAGCCGACATAAGGGCAAGTGCATTTTTATATATAGTCTTGTGTAGACGACTGTGCCTGCCATATGTGTTGATATAATATGCAGTGTGGTGTTCAGATGATCAACTCTCTAGCTTTCTGTTTCTTCGCGTAACTCTACCACAACAGTTTTACCGATTGCTCTTTTACTGTCCAAAATGATAACCGGCTTTCATTCTTTAATTACAATAAAGCTGCAAAAGAAACCTTGTACTTGTGTGCTCATCAACATCAATATTATTGGATAGATGAATGAGATCAAATTATTGTACTTCATGTAATAACTAATAAGATGGACTATTAGTTAGTTTAAATTGAGCTGATTAAATGGATTTAAATGCATGTTAAAGTAATTTTTTTAGAACATGTATAATTTTGAAGAAATGAGCAGAATATTGTGTTGTTAGTGCATCCCCAAACTTATAGTTAAGTTTCGGCAAATATTATTCAAAAAACAATGATATCTAAACAAATGTGTAATTGTTTAATGGAAAAGGCCTCCAAAGTCTAAGCCTAATACGAATTTAGAATAATTAAAAAAACGTTTGACTAGAATATAACTTTGGCTTTAGTTGATATGATACATAATAAAACCATTGACATTACTAGAACGGAAATTATAATTTCAATTTAACTACGTTGGAATTCCTATTGAATGAAAATATACATAAGTTCCACATCGTCAAAATTGCAAAGTTACTCTAATATATTAATAGCTTTGCAATGAAGGTGTTGGGGCTTAGGGGCATCCAAATGTATGCTTTGTTGTGAGGAGTGAGATCATGCATCACCACCACATGCACGCGTCACTGTCCGATCGACCGAATCGGGCTGAGCTTGAGTTTGGGTCTAATATGACCCTATTTTTACTGCAAAACTAGGCTGGGTTTTCTGACAGCTGCAGGCTATACGAACAGGTTTTTGGCGAACAGACGGAAACGGATGCGAGGAGCAGGCGGGTGTGATCCGTTAATGAACAGTAGCGGTTCAAAAGGCAACGGGTGCGACCCGTCAAGCGGACGCGACTGTTTGAAGGGATGTGGCGAAATTATAAATAGTAGATAATCCTGATCACATTCTCATTCCAATTCCAATTCTAATTTCTTCTGCTTTTTCTTTTCTACCGCTCTATACAATATATCACAGAGTTGACATACTCATTACTATATTACGTCTGTTGTATCTTGAAAGACTTTAAATAAAGTCTTAAGAAAATTGTTACACAAGCCTCAGATGGAATTTCCTTCTTCAAACCGGTTAGGTTATTATTGATTTATATATATATATATATATATATATATATATATATATATATATATATATATATATCATTTTCGTTTCTACGTTATACTTTTTTTAAAATAGTATAACGTTTGATCTATCGCTATAGTTATTATTACTATAGTTGTTAGTTTGTGGTTGTAATTTAATTATGACATGCCTATTGCTTAATTTGGCTAATACAGACTTCCAGAGTAGTGAAAATCTGATTGATAAACTTATGAGACGAGTTTATAATGGATTATTCTCTGTTTTGGTATACTAGACTTATAACATCTTAAGACTTTCCTGTTTTAACTAAAACAGAGATGGCAACAGTATAGCTCTCAACAAAGGCTACTACACACAACAGGCCCGATCCTTTTAAAGGAGACGGTGACGACTTTCTAACATGGCAGAATCAGATGTTATTTTATCTCACCACACTCGGTCTGCAACGGTATCTCGAGGAGGAGGAACCGATTCCTGCACCAGGTAAGGAATTAGATGTTGATATGTGAAAGCATTCTGATTTTCTATGCAGAAACTATATTCTGAATTGTCTCGATAAGGTGATATACAAAATGTATCAGCCTCTAAAGACAGCAAAAACACTCTGGAATGTACTTGCCATGACGTATAAGATGCAAAATATTAGTCTTAAGATATTTATTGTAGACAAATTCATGAACTACAAGATGGTTGATTCCAAACCGGTGATTGTTCAACTGCATGAACTGCAAATTATTATTCATGAACTCGAAGCAGAAGGTCATAAGGTTGAAGAATCGTTTTTCGTTGAAGTCATCACGGGAAAACTGCGGCCGTCATAGAGAGATTACCGCAACTATCTAAAGCATAAGAAAAAGGAAATCTCACTACAGGATCTCATAGTCCGATTGAAAATTGAGGCAGATAACCGTGGAGTTACAAAACCAAGCGAGGAGGCATTTGTGGCTGAAAGTTCAAAGACCAGAAACAAAAAGAAGAATTTCTAGAAGAAAAGGAAAGCTCCAGACAACAAACCAAAAGACAACAAATGAACCAAAAAATTTAATGGCGAATGTTGGGTTTGTGGAAAAGTTGAACATGCCGCTAGATATTGCAAACACAAAAAGGAATGCAACACAGAGGCAAATATAGTAGACAACATGGAAGTAGACGAGTCCAACTTCTCGACAATTGTATCTGAATGCAATATGGTTCAGAATACTAACCAATGGTGGGTAGACGCAGGCACTACTCGTCATGTTTTCTTTGACAAATACATGTTTTCTACATACCAGAAATTCGATCACGAAGAAAAACTCTATATGGATAATTCTGCAGTATCCATGATCGAGGGCAGTGGCAAGTAATCCTCAAGTTTACTTCTGAAAAAACTGTCAAGTTGAATGATGTGCTCCACGTTCCATACGTACATAAGAATCTCATCTCTGGTGCAATACTATCGAAGAAAGGATTCAAAATAGTGTTCTAGTCAGACAAGATGGTTCTGTCCAAAACTGGAATGTATATCGGAAGGGGATATTTATGTGATGACCTATTTAAAGCAAATGTAGTCGTTATTGGCAATAAAACTATGTATTCTAGTTGTGCTATTAATAAAATTGAAGTTTCTTACTTGCTTGAGCACGAAATTTTACTACGGCATGATAGTTTGGGACACATAAATTTCCGAAAAATGAAAATATTATCAAACTTGGGATTAATGCCGAAATTCCAAGTAGATAAGAACTACAAATGTGAGACATGTGTAGAAGTAAAAATGGTTAAAAAACCATTTCAATCTGTTGATAGTAGCACTAAACCACTAGGTTTGGTTCATACAGATTTATGTGATTTTAAATCGTTACTTACAAGAGGTGGGAAAAAGTACTTTGTCACGTTTATTGACGATTATACGCGATATTGCTATGTATATCTTTTGAATGGTAAAGATGAAGCAATTACATCATTTATAAAGTACAAGGCTGAGGTAGAAAATCAGTTAAATAAAAAGATCAAGATACTGAGATCTGATCGATGTGGAGAATATGAATCACCATTTAAACAGTTCTGTGCCGAAAATGGTATAATTCATCAAACAATAGCTCCATATTAACCACAACAAAATGTTGTAGCCGAGTGGAAGAACAGAACATTAAAAAACATGATTAATGTCATGCTTTTAACTTCTGGTCTACCGACGAACCTGTGGGGGGAAGCCTTAAATATGTCTACTCACATATTAAACAAAGCCCCTCACAATAAAACAGGAATAATTCTATATGAGTTATGGAAAGGACACAAACCAAGTTTTAAATACATTAAAGTGTGGGGGTTCTTGGCAAAAGTTCAAGTTCCGCCTCTCAAGAAAGTCAAACTTGGATCAAAAACAATAGATTGTTACTATTTAGGGCCAGCCCAAATAGTAGTGCCTACAGATTTTCGGTATTCAAGTTTGAAATAGCTGATATTTATGTAAATACAATCATGGAATATAGTGATGGCTCATTCTTTGAAGACGTGTTTCTGCACAAAAGGAATGAAGGAAATGATGTCCCTAAAAGGACAAGAGAAGAATCAAGCAATTCACATGAAGATGAAACTCATCATGAGATTGAGGAAGTTGAACCAAGAAGAAGCATAAGGGCTAGGACTTCCAAGACATTTGGTTCAGATTTTTCACATATGTGTTAAAACACGAACCTCGAACATATAAGGAAGCAATGTCATTTTCTGAATCTTCATTTTGGAAAGAAGCAATCCAAAGTGAGATTGATTCAATTATAAGTAATAAAACTTGGGAAATTGTTGATATTACACTTGGAATAAAAACCTATTGGCTATAAATGGATTTTCAAGAAGAAAATGAAAGCAGATGGCTCTATCGACAAGTATAAAGCCAGATTAGTAGCCAAATGATATCGTCAAAAAGAAGGAGTAGACTTCTTTGATACATATTCGCCGGTAACACGAATAACCTCTATAAGAATGCTAATAGCAATTGCATTGATTTATAAGCTAGAAATTCATCAAATGGATGTAAAGACAACATTCATAAATGGAGATCTCGATGAGGAGATCTACATGGAACAACGTGAAGGTTTTGTTTTCAAAGAAAATGAAAACAAAGTCTGTAGATTAGTAAAATCATTATACGGACTAAAACAAGCTCCAAAACAATGGCACACAAAATTTGATAGTGTCATGATAAGAAATGGTTTTCGTATAAATGAATGCGATAAGTGTGTTTATTATAAACAAATTGGACAATCATATGTGATGATTTGTTTATATGCAGACGATATGTTAATATTTAGTCCAAATACTCAGGTAATAGAGACCATAAAGAAGATGTTAATTAGCAATTTCGATATGAAAGACTTAGGAATTGCAGATGTTATTTTGGAAATCAAAATAATAAGAACACCTAATTGAATTGAATTATCTCAATCACACTATGTAGACAAAGTGATTGAAAATTTTCAAAATTTGGGAATTAAAGGAGTAAGAACACCTTTTAATCCATCATAAGTACTGCATAAAAACACTAATGAGAGTGTTTTTAACTGGAATACTCTCGTGTAATAGGATGTCTCAGATATTTCATGAATTGCACAAGAGCAGATATAGCTTATGCAGTAAGTAGACTGAGCAGATATACAAGCAATCCAGGAAAAGAACACTGAAAAACACTAATGAGAGTGCTTGGATATTTAAAAAATACCACAAATTATTCCTTACATTATGGAAAATATCCTGCCGTCTTAGAATGATATAGTGATGCAAACTGGATTGCTGATTCAGAGGAATCAAAATCAACGAGTGGTTATGTCTTTACCTTAGCAGGGGCAGCAATGTCATGTAAATCTACTAAACAAACATGCATAGCTCGATCCACTATGGAATCGGAGTTCATTGCTTTAGATAAAGCAAGCGAAGAAGCGAAATGGCTTCGTCATTTTTTAGAAGATATTCCATTTTGGCCTAAACCTGTACCGGCCATATGCATACATTGTGATAACCAAGCTGCGCTAAGTAGAGAGCACAACTTTATGTATAATGGAAAGTGACGACATATTCGTCGACGCCATAAAACAGTTAGGCAGTTACTCTCAAATGAAACTATTTCCATAGATCATGTGAGAACAAATGATAACCTAGTGGATCCATTTACTAAAGGTTTATCAAGAGAGAAAATTGACTGCGTATCGAGGGGAATGAGTTTAAAAGCCTAAACCACCAAGAGTTATCTTATACGGAAACTTATCCTAAGCGACTGGAGATCCCACGGACTAGGATCAATAGGCAAATCAGTTCTGAGTAACTCAAGACGTAATGCATTTGCTTGGACATAGTCCAACTCCATTCCTATGGTGCACAATATAAATGCATACCTACAGAAGTATTTGAAGGTTAAAACTATGTTTTTTAATGATGACCATATCTTGGAAATAACAAGTGGGGTATATGTAGGATACTCTTAATTATTGCGATCACCTATGTTAGTGTGAGCTGGGTCAGCTCTATGAGAATATTAAAGGCTTATATTTTCTATAAACACTCGCAGAACCAAAAATTGTTCAGGACCAAAATGAACACAACCAATGGATTGAATGAGAAGAGAATCATTGCTTCGTAAAGCTTATTGTCTGGATATACAATAAAGGCCGACGGTTCAAGTTGAAATAATTCACCGATTAGCCAAGTGGATTCGATAAGTTTTAATTAGGGAAAGTTCAAAATGAAATATCCACTTATCCACGATAAAGCATTATTCCATATGCACTCTGTGATATTTCGCTTTGTGTGGGAGATGTGTATATTATCATTCATGTGGGGGATTGTTGGAATTCCTACTGAATGAAAATATACATAAGTCCCACATCGTCAAAATTGCAAATCTATTCTAGCATATTAATAGCTTTGCAATGAAGGGGTTGAAGCCTAATGAAACCTAAATGTATGCTTCATTGTGAGGAGGGAAATCATGCATCACCACCACACACGCGCGCGCGCCGCCGCCGCCGCCGCCCGTCCGACCGAACTAGGTCGGGCCAGGTCGGGCTCGGGTTTGGGTTTGGATCTAATATGATCCTATTTTTACTGCAAAACTAGGCCAGATTTTTTGACAGTTGCAAGCTATACGAACATGTGCGAATCTGTTCAGAAGCGGACGTGAATTGACTGAGGAGGTGCGACTTCTGAAGCGGACGCGGGTTTTTGACGAACAGACGGAAACAGATGCGAGGAGCAAGCGGGTGTGATCCGTTAACGAACACTAGCGGTTCAAAAGGCAACGGGTGCGACCCGTCAAGCGGACACGACTGTTTGAAGGGATGTGGACGAAATTATAAATAGAAGAGAATCCTGATCACATTCTCATTCCGATTCCAATTCTAATTTCTTCTGCTTCTTCTTTTTTACTGCTCTATACAATATATTACAGAGTTGACATACTCATTACAATCTCGTGCAGATTACGTCTGTTGTATCTTGGGAGACTTTAAATAAAGTCTTAAGAAAATTATTACGACAAGCCTCAGACAGATTTTCCTTCTTCAAACCGGTTAGGTTTTTAATTGATTTATATATATATATATATATATATCATTTTCATTTCTACGTTATACTTTTTTTAAATAGTATAACATTTGAACTATCGCTATAGTTATTATTACTATAGTTGTTAGTTTGTGGTTGTAATTTAATTACGACATACCTATTGCTTAATTTGGTTAATACAAACTTCTAGAGTAGTGGAAATCTAATTGATAAACTTGTGAGATGAGTTTATAATTGATTATTCTCTGTTTTGATATACTAGACCTATAACAAACCATTGACGTTAAAGCATAGTTGCAATGTCATTATCACTACAATATGACTGGCTGAAGATAATTCATCAGATATTCTGGGTGAGTAGTAAACTTTCATCTATTTGAAGTACCAATTGACATATATTTGAGTATTACATTGACATAGTTAACAACATTTTACTAATTTCTAATACCATGAATATTCTGATTTTTCATATTATAGTTCTTGAAATCAAGTAATTGGTTCTCACTCTTCTGGTAATTGCTTTTAGTTGTAGCAAAAAACATCAAATCATACATTAATTTCACTTGTCGTGTGGTTTCTGACGACATTGTGGCACTGCTAAAGACTCTGAATATGATTTAAATCGCTTACTACCTTTGATTTTTGATGAATACGATGAATAATAATAACGTAGAGTATGAAAGAGAGGTTTTTCTTTGAAGGTTTCGTATTCTTTGAAGCAAAATTCGATAGATTAAGTTGTAATTGTTGATTGCCATCCATTTCTCAAGATTTACACAACAAACTTCAAATTTGTGCACTCGAGATTGAAGAATTTAAGGATGATAGAAAAAAAATTGTCATGATTGTTTAGAAGAATTTATAAGAACATGAAATGAATTCTTTTTGTGTCATCTCTTCATTCAAGAAAGAAATAGGAATAAGTACGAGAGAATGTAGAAATTGCAGTTCAGAACTCAAAATTGAGAAATTCGAAGAGAATGATGAGACGATTCTTTTGATACATTCATAAATTCTATTAATCACAATTGTAACTGATTAGTAGATAAAAAATCTTTTCAGTATTGAGAGCTGAAATAAAATAAAAAAGAGAAGGAATGGTAATGGAGAACCAAATTCATGCCAAGTGCGTCATCAAAGCTTCACATTCGCCCATGCATGTGTGCATGTACAAGTTTACTTGGTAATTCATACTATCTATGCCTAGTTAATAAGTAGAAGAAATAAGGATATATAAAGAGAAGAATAACAAAATATCAAGCGACATGAGATTAAAGTTTTATTGTACTTACCCAGTAGTTCCCCACTAATAAAAAGAAAACCCCAAACATATGAAAGATAAACAATCCGAGTAAAAGAAATGTTTTGTGCATATGCATTTATAACTTCCGATTTGAATTGATGCATAAAAGATAAGTGCTTCAGAGATATCAATAAAATCTCTCATAAAAGACACCTCCACATTCACACTCAAGTCGATGAATCCATCAAATGTGTCTCCCTAGCCCACCAAATCTGCCCATGGACTCATTACGAGCATAAGCTTAACCTTAATTCAGATAATAGCATCGATCAAGTGCATTTCAAAGGCACCACCAATTATGGTTATGAATTCTATTAGTCCGTATTAAAGAAAAATAAGTAATGTTCATTAAGTGCATCCCAAAAGCAACACCAAGGCTGGTTATAAAATTAATAGGAAAATATTGATAAAATCCATCAAATGCGTCTCAAAAGCGCCACCAAAGCTAGTTATAGATTGAATAAGAAAATGGTTTATAGAATCCATCAAGTGCGTCTCCCAAAAGAACCACAATAACTGGTTTTGGATTCAACAAGAGTAATAGACTCATCATAGATAAATAAAAAATATATCAGGCGCACAACATGAGTACCACCAAAGCGGATTATGGATTAACGATGATTGTATAGTTCAAAATCAAGATTTTCACGAATGAATCCATCAATTGCGTCACAAAAGCACCACCAAAACTGGTTACAAATTCAAAAAGAAATCGACGTCTGAAGTATAAAAATATGAAGGGAAAGAGTAATCATGCTGTCTTATTTGATTGTCAATAGGTATCCATTAAATTTTCCTCTACTCGAGGCCTAAGTCATATTCCTCTTGAAGTATCAAGGACCGCATTTCATAGTAATCCTTTTGTATGTGGATCTGCCAATTTGCCTTTTAACCTTACATATTCCAATGAAATCACAAATTCCTTTAAAAATTTCTTGATCGATTTGTGTCTGACATGGATGCGCCTTCATTTTTTTCCATTATATACACACTATCCTTTGCAATTCCAATAGCGACCTATGAATCACAATGCAAAGAAATTGGAATATTAGTATTTTTTCCAAGTGGAATTTCCGTCGACAAGTCTTTTAACAATTCTGCTTCTTAACCTACCAACTCAAGAGCAATAAATTCATATTTCATAGTAGATCGTGCACGTCTGTTTACATGACATCCATGATAAAGCACCTCCTCCCAAAGCGAATACATAGTCACTAATAGAGCTAACTCCGTCGTAATCAGTAACATAGTTTGAATCACAGAATTCTTCAAAAATAGCAGTATATTTTTTGAAATTCAAGCACCAACCCATTATACCCACAAGGTACCTTAAAAACTGATGAAAAGCGTTCCAATGTTCATTATTGGGGTTTGAGTGTATCTACTCAAATGTCTCACGGCGTAAGTTATGTCAGGTCCGGTATAATTCATAAGAAACATTATGTTCCAATGACTTTGGCATATTCATCCGTGACACACTAGGTCCTTTATTCTTTTTAAGATGCTTACTAGGATCATATAGAGATTTAACAAGAGTCACATCAAAATAATTAAACCTTTTTCAAAATTTCTCTATGTAGTAAGAATGATTTAGTGAGAAATTGGTTGTGTTTTTCTCATATTAATTTCTAGTATCACATCGATCCCTGTCAAATCTTTCATCTTAGATTGGTAGGACAATAATTTTTTTTGCATAAGTTACTACAACCATGTTTATACCAAATATCAACATGTCATCAGAATAAAGGCAAAAACCAAACAGTGAGGACCAAACACATTTGAATATACGCAGGAATAAAGGCATTCACTATATAACCATTATTTACTAGGGTCCTATCAAAACTTTCAATTCATTGTTTAAGAGCCTGCTTTTGGCCGTAAAGAGACTCTTAATTTGCAAATCTTATTCTTTTGATGAGGTACCGCACAACTAATAGGTTGTTCCATATAAATTTCTTATTCTAGATTACCCTAAGTATTTAATACCGGTACATGGTATGTATCGGTCAAGTACCAAAATAACATATTTTAAATACATGAAAATAGGTATAGGGAATAAGTTGTAAAAAAAAATTAGTGTCGAGGACAACAAGTTTGTTTTTTAGTTTGAAGAACACTTTTTAGTATATGACAGAAAATGATAGTTGTACCTATCATTCTATGATTTACACTAAAAAGTGTCTTTTAGCTTAAAAAGCAAACTTCTTATCCCTGAAACTAAAATTTTCTCCAGTTTTTTCCTTGAGCCTGAAAACCCTTTTTAAATATTGTGCTAATACCGAAAAAATATCGTATACATGTAGAACATGTTATAAATGATATTGTATTATGTTATAATGTTGTGTTGATGTTATGTATTCAAATATTTGGGTTAAAAATGCCAAATTACTATTAAAGGCTCATTACATATAGTTTACATATTACAGCCCGTTCACTGAGATATTTTAGTAAATACAAATCATAGTCTAGGCTCATAAAAAATCAAGAAATTCATAAACTAGACATCTTTATTATTTTCTTCATTTTTATATAATGTCCATTGTTTCTTTAGTCGTCTAATCATATACATTACTTTCTTAAATTTTACATATTTATAGTTCGTCGTTTTCATTCTCATTTAATTTATCGAATATGCAACATTGATTTGATACCAGTTACTACTTTAGCTCGTTCCTAACCAGTATGTCAAATGCATAACTTCACTGCTCTTTAATTTTTAGTTCTTGGTGCATGATAATAATTAATAAAATAAATTTTCATCAACTAACTTACTAGTTAGAAATTGTGAACAAATAAAACTAAAAAGAGAGAGTAGGTCTTTCATGATCGTGTTTTGAGTGGTAAAGTCTTCATGGTAAATAAGATGTATAAGATAATGGAATAAGTGAACTTTTTTTAAATTGAAAGACTAATGAAGAAGTCTAATACTATACGGTTAAAACAAAAAATTAGTGCATTGAGATTTCTAATATGGTCTAGATATTGTCATTCACTAGATACAAAAAACAATATTGAGAATGTGAAGATATTTGTTTGTAAATACATTTTCTCCAACATTTACAATAATGAATGATATTCTTAAAAATATCGGGTAATTTACACTAAATATCATAGCAATATATCAGCAGATATTGAGCGATATATCGATAATGATATTTTATGCGATATTTTGAAAAAGTATTGGCTTAGGAGTGATATGAGATATGCCAATGGTACATCAGAGATATTATCCAATATTAACTACATATAAGTCATCATTAAGAAAAGCAATTTTCGCATCCATTCGGTGCACTATTAAATTATGAACAACAGCCAAAGCAACTAAAGTTCTAGTGGCACCTACCTTGATGATAGGGGAATAAGTGTCAAAATAATCAATGTCTTTCTTTTTAGTGAAACCAGTGGTGTGACGACCGGTCCATACCATCCTCACATCAATGACCTAAAAGAGCGATGTAACCATGCTAGGCTGATATGGAACGATCATCAGGGGTTGAAATTTAAAGTAGAAAACCTGTTGCATATCTCACAGCGGATGGATAAAATATAATATTGAAAATATACAACAGAATATAGTGAGCCGTAACAACTGAGAATAACATCTTCACTAAATCATGAGTTGTGGTAAAAACGTCATAATATCTCAGTACTACACATTCTCACTGTATCCCTCGGAGTAAATATAAACAGAGAATAGAAACTACAAATATTGAGTAATACGCCATAGCTTCTCTAAGCTCATTTTGTACAGCAGCTGCGACTCCATACCCATCATATGGTCTACTCATTTAAGAGTACCTAAGATGATAGGAGGAACATAAAACCTTCGATCAAACAATAGTCCGGTGGGAACGGTAAATGGCTATCCAAAACTATACTGAAAAATATGGTACTAGATAGGTACAAAAACTCATACCTGACATGTCCCTGCAACCAAAGAATTAGCATATGATAATAAGACATAATATGCTACTCAAATAAACAACAATAGGATCTTGTAACATAACAAGTTAGAAGAATCTAAGCAGCCTTCTCCGTTGACCATGTTAACCCGCATTTTGTCAAAGCCATAAGTAGGCGGATTCAACCTAACTAACTTCACGACTATCAAGGTTGGAGTATGATGGATTTGGTTTAGAAGGATAAAGTTTACTTGGATATGTCATTTGGTCAAGAAATGGAGGGAATGCACGGCACAAGTACTTCGTTCGGTCTACACTTTCCGCTCGGCATAAAGGAGCCACGCCTCGATACCTCGCACCTCGATACCTCCACCTTGATACCTCGCACCTCGATATCTCCAACTCGATACCTCGATACCTCGCACCTCGATAACTCGATACCTCGCACCTCGATACCTCGATCCTTGATACCTCGCACCTCGATACCTCGGCACCTCGCACCTCGCACCTCGCTCGGCATTGCACCTCGCACCTCGCTCGGCATTGGCGGCTCAGCATGGGTCGCTCGGCGAAGATGGCTCGGTGGAAAGTCGTTCGGCATAAGACGAATGTGGCTCGGTGGAAATTCTTAATGGGCCTTTACCGTTCAGAAAGCCCAAACAACTCAAAATTCGCCTATAAATACAGCTTGTAGGGGTTCAGAAGGGGGGGTCTTCTTCTTCTCTTCTGCTCTCTGACTTTTTATTTCCTAAGACTAAGGCCAGCCTACCACTTTGTGACTGTAATTGATTCGAACATCAATAAAAAGGAAACTTCTAGAGTAGACGTAGGCCGAAGTTAGCCGAACCACTATAAAACTTGTTGTTCTTTACTGCTTTCATTTTAATTTTAATTGTTCTTCATATTATTACTCTCTACACACACTTTATCTGTTATCAGTGACTGTTAGTTGGTGCTTTCATTTACATTTGGGTGTTAGTGACCAATTTTGGCGCTAACATTTTGGTGCTTTCACTGAGAAGGCAAGCACTCAAGGATTTTGGAGCTAGGAACTTGGACTCTAGAAAGCAATGGCTAGGCCATCAACAAGAAAGCAAGTGACAAAAAGGAGCAATCAGGAGGGAAGTCAAGAGGTTTCCTCTGGGGCTGGAGCAGGTCAAGCATCCATCTACATCCCCAGAGATGAGATCGAAGCAATGTTGAAAAGACAAGAGGAGATGATGCAGGCTCTTCCCAGACAATTTGCACAGGCAGAAAATACAGGAGCTCAGGTCCGTAGAGCTGGATCAGAAGCGCTCAACCCAGCAAGCAGAGGGAATAGCTCAGCAGGGGGCAGCACCCAATCAGCAGACGGCTATCAATCCGTATGGATCTAGACTCGGGGGCGTACCACCAGGGAATGCTGAACCAATCCATGGAGGGATACCAGATAACGCTGTCCAACCCGAGACCAATAGGAGTGCAGGAGTATGAGATGAGGAGTATGTGCCAAAATTCCCTCATCAACTCGGGGGGCAGACCATAGACAACGGACAAGGATTACAGCTTGGTGATAACGACAGACTGGCAGAGATGGCTAGACGAGCTATGAGAGGTGGATTGGTAAACAAAGACTTGGAGGATGTGAATAGGAGTCCCTTTACTCCTACTATCAGGCGAGCTAGGAACCTACCATATTTTAAGCTACCATCAGTGGAGATGTATAATGGGAGGACGGATCCTACGGTTCATCTTACAAAGTATATGAGGCATATGGAAGTCCTAGGGGCATCAGAGGAAGTCATGGCCGGATGCTTCCCATTGTATCTGACAGACATAGCAGCACTATGGTTTAGACAATTGGAGAGTGGTTCCATTGGAACGTTTACTGAGTTGACTGAGAAGTTTATGAGGCAGTTCAGAGTTCACATTTCGAGACCCATGAATGTGATGAGCTTGGTAGCGCTAAAGCAGAGGACCAGGGAATCTTTGAGGAGCTTTCTGACGCGATTCAATGCAGCGGCAGCATCAGTGGATCGACCAGATCCATCCATGGTCTTAATGACAGTTGTATCAGGCATAGCTAATGGAACAGAGTTCAAAAATTCACTGACAAGGGATCCACCTATGGGTCTAGGGGAGTTTTATCATGAGAACGAAGGATTTTTACGATTGGAGGGTGCAAATGCTGAGAGAGAGGAAGGAGATGATGTTTATGCAGTCAACGGTGAAAATCCTCCTAAAAAAGATTCAAGAACTAATAAAGGGAAACGGAAGGCCAGGGATAACAACGATGGACCAACGCGACCACGAAAGGAACCGAGATTCACCTCTTATTCAGAGTTGAACGAGACTTTGGAACGAATTTACCAAGACACTAGGGGGCAGATTCCCTATCGGAGGCCAATGAGAAGGGATCCGACCAGCAATGAAAAAGGTCAGACAGGTATTGTTTATTCCACGAACTGAACGGTCATAGCACGAATGACTGCAGGCACTTGAAGGATGAGGTTAAGGGACATATCCGGAATGGTTTGCTATCACAATATGTGAGAAGGGGAACAACGACGGTGGAACGAGAGCGGCCACCACCTACACCAACTGGGAACGGCTCGGGATTGGGGCGTCAGCTTGTCATCGGCTGATTGAAATAATGATGAATAAGCGGCAAACTCCACACCAACGCGATTAAGTCATTTACACATGTACAGGACCACGAACGATCCTCAGGCATGCTCTGATATGACTATAAATCACATCAATGTAGGTGTTTGCACTTGGACGTCCCTGTTTTGCTTTTATTTTCCATTTCTCATGTTTGGACTTGATTTAGTTTGAAATTTCCGTTGAAAGACTTATTTTGAATAAAAATCCGCTGTTTGTGATTCCATGACGGCTAAGCCACTTACACACGTACGGGGTCGTGAATGGTCCTTAGGCATGCTCTGATATGGCGATAAACCACCACGATAAACAGTTCAAAAGCTCACTCGAACGTGAAATCTGACATTAATGATACTAAGTCCCCTCGGGCACACACAACTCGCCTCGAACGACACCCGACCACGAACGGTAACAATTCGCCTCGAACGGCACCAGATCGTGAACGATCACAACTCGCCTCGAACGACACCCGACCGCGAACGGTCACAACTCGTCTCGAACGACACCAGACCGCGAACGATCATAACTCGCCTCGAATGGCAACCGATCGCGAACGGCAACAATTCGCCGCGAACGGTACTCGGCCTCGAATGGTCACATACCACCCCGAATGACATACGATCCCGGACGATCGTCATTCGTGGTCAGATAAGGCTATTAATTTCTTTGCAGGTCATTAATAGGATACAGACATCCAGCTTATTGTGCTACAAAACACACCTTCCATTAGCAAGGCATGTTTGGGGGGCAAAGTGTTAACCCGCCTTTTGTCAAAGCCATAAGTAGGCGGATTCAACCTAACTAACTTCACGACTATCGAGGTTGGAGTATGATGGATTTGGTTTCGAAGGATGAAGTTTACTTGGATATGTCATTTGATCAAGAAATGGAGGGAATGCACGACACAAGTACTTCGTTCGGTCTACACTCCCCGCTCGGCATAAAGGAGTCGCACATCGATACCTCGCACCTCGCACCTCGATACCTCGCACCTCGATACCTCGATACCTCGCACCTCGATACCTCGCACCTCGATACCTCGATACCTCGCACCTCGATACCTCGCACCTCGATACCTCGATACCTCGCACCTCGATACCTCGCACCTCACACCTCGATACCTCGCACCTCGATACCTCGCACCTCGATACCTCGCACTTAGATACCTCGCACCTCGATACCTCGATACCTCGCACCTCGATACCTCGCACCTCGATACCTCGCACCTCGATACCTCGCACCTCGATACCTCGCACCTCGATACCTCGCACCTCGATACCTCGACACCTCGCACCTCGCACCTTGCACCTCGCTCGGCAATGCACCTCGCACTTCGCTCGGCATTGGCGGCTCGGCTTGGGTCGCTCGGCGAAGATGGCTCGGTGGAATGTCATTCGGCACAAGACGAATGTGGCTCGGTGGAAATTCTTAATGGGCCTTTATCGTTCAGAAAGCCCAGCAACTCAAAAATCGCCTATAAATACAGCTTGTAGGGGTTCAGAAGGGGGGTCTTCTTCTTCTCTTCTGCTCTCTGACTTTTTATTTCCTAAGACTAAGGTCAGTCTACCACTTTGTAACTGTAATTGATTCGAACATCAATAAAAAGGAAACTTATAGAGTGGACGTAGGCCGAAGTTAGCTGAACCACTATAAAACTTGTTGTTCTTTACTTCTTTCATTTTAATTTTAACTGTTATTCATATTATTACTCTCTACACATGCTTTATCTGTTATCGGTGACTGTCAGTTGGTGCTTTCATTTACATTTGGGTGTTAGTGACCAATTTTGGTGCTAACAGACCATGTGTCCAATCCCTTCTCCAGCATTCATATAGATGATAGCCAACCCAAGAGAAATAGTAAATATAACAACGATAGCAACCATAGCATCCATCAACCAAAATCTAGCTATCATCTTCTAAAGCCTTGAATATATGATAACATGTATGTCCCCGTCCTCACTTGCCAGAGACTAATGGAAATCCGGTTCTCGATTGTGTTCCCCCGTACTTTCAGGTCTGAAACCCTGTACGATTGTCTCCTATAGTAGCTTCGTACCATCTGATACTAGACGCTCTTGGAGAGGTCCGGGATACATGACTGGCGCTACCAGCCCTTGGGAGCCTCCGCATACGGTACCCCAGCTTGAACACAAGCAGAACACTCCGAGTTATCAACGATTCTTTCACACTTCTAAATCTTAAGAGCTTTCACAACTCCAATCCATTTCCAGGCATGAGTCTTGCTACCGAACCCAGTCCATTATACCACAGCCTCGTTCTATTCCGAGCTATCTATCAACTCCTACGACCCTACTCCTTATCCGTGCACCAATCAAAGAGTCGAAACTTCATCATGTTATAGCTTCCAAACCGTAGAAGCAATCAGCAAGCCATAATTTCTAACATGATCCACTATAACCCCAGAGTCTCCACCCTGTGAGCTCACATCCAATAGAGCCAACAATTTGGGTCTATACTGATCCAATCCAATTGGATTGGTGCCGATCCAAATATTGAACCATTTTGGACTCCCTTTCTCTTCCAACCTCTAGTGCACTCCCTCTAGATGCCATAAACCTTAGCAATCCCTTATAGCCTTCAAGTCTTCTCTTCGTGCACCATAGCTGATCCAGCAAAGATGATGCATCCAATTTTCAGTACTTGGCCTATCCTCCGATCCAACCTTATAGAGAAACTCTATAATCCATGCTCATTTTCCCTTATGTATCTCATTTCAACTGGTACACTAGTTTTGGATCGGTACCGATCCAATCCAATTGGATTTGTGCCGATCAAAAAACATAGCTCCAATTGTCGTTAAATATTCAGGGTGTCTTTCTGCCTTGCTTCAGGACCTACCCACCAAGTTTCATGAGATTCCAATGAACTTTTCTTCCAATATGCTCCGATCACCAATCTAAGACCTAAAACATGCACAACGCTAGCATACGAATCAAGCATAATAAGCAACTCAAATATAACAGCAAATCAAACATAGCAAATCATCTAATTACATCCAATATGAACATAAAAATCATTCAATTCAATCTAACATCACAATTCTAGCACGCATAGAATTTCATAGCCAAATATACAAAAATAACACTAGCCAATGATCTAATCCCAATTACATGTTTAATTAGTTTAACCTACAGTTTCTAAATCTGAAATTACCTATGTCTAATCAATTTAATTTGATAATTCATATGACCACCTAATTACAACATATAGTCCATCATAGACTAATGAGAGATCATTACCACTCACAAAATCTACCAAAGCTATGAAATATGATGAAGATCTGACCCAAACAATGACAAATCAGATGAAAATGTGATCCAAATGATGAAGTCAAGCTCCTAATTGAAGATCTAGCCTCTAGTTTGCAATTAGAGACGATTTAAGATGAAATCCAATGAGATGAATGGAGAATTAGAGAGTAGCTAGGGTTTGGGGCTGATTTGAAATGAGAAATAAATTTTAAAATGGTCTCTCTCACCTCATATTTATAGCCAAACATGATTAAACTAATGGGCTTCTTATTCGGCCCATTAATCCCCTTCTAATTTGGCCAACAGATTTTAAAACTTAAAACTGCATTAACTTCCTAACCACTTATCTGATTTTTCTATATAACCACTCTACGGAATGGAAAACCACCATCACAAAGAAGTTAATAGGTTAGAGAATCTAACTCGGCTTCTATCAAAAGTTATGGCCGAAATAAGACCTCTAGGGGCAAAAATATTCACATAGAAATTCTATAAAAAATCATAGATGTGTAAAACATCCTTAAAAATCATATCCTAAAATATTAGAATCATACGACCATAAACGAATTAAATAAAATTATTTTACGATAATTAAATACGAGTTATTGCATTCCCACCTCCACTTTTAGGAAATTTTCCCCCGAAATACCTAAGCAAACATAAGCAACCAAGGTTATTTCGCATGCCTACCGGTCACTAGCAAACACTTAACAATCCTACTCAACAGTTAAATCAATAATAGCAAACAAAACCTTTCCTAGCATGCGAAATTCTAATAGTATAAGATACAATGGTACAAGTAGATACGAATATGGGTCTTACTACTCGAAGAGCTCTGGATAGACCGTCCTCGTACTCTTTTCGGTCTACCATGTACAATCACTATCATTCTCACTCCACTGCACCTTAACTAGCTTAACTACCTTCCTCCCAAGCCGTTTCATCGCATTCCCAATGATTCGAAGTGGCTTACAAGGTCTTAAAACTTCTGGCTCAACCTCTATTTCTTCCAACCAATCTCGTGCTACCACGATACTCGGGTCATGCATAAATTTTCGTAGATAGGAGATATGAAAAACATTTTATACACCCGCCATCTTCGGAGATAGGTCCCCTCTACAAGCCACCTTCTTAATTCTCTCAATAATTGAAAACGGTCCAACAAATCTGGGTGCTAACTTTCCCTTCCTACCAACTCGAACAACATTCTTCAAAGGAGAAATCTTAAAAATACCATGACTCTAACTGAGAATCCTAAATCTCTTCTTCTCTTATCAACATAACTCTTCTGACGGTCTTGAGAAGTCCCCATTCATTTCGAATGATCTCTACCTTCCGTGACGTTTCTCTAACCATTTTGGGTCCATGTATCAGTTTCTCACCTCTTCCCACCAACATGAAGGTGAATTATAAAGTCGTCTATACAATGCTTCATTTGTTTCCATGCCAATACTTAACTAATAATTGTTGTTATATGCAAACTCTACCCAATGCAAATGATCATCTCAAGATCCTCCAAAATCTATAATACAAGTTCGAAGAAGATCTACCAAAATCCAATTCACTCTCTCGGTCTGGCCATCCGTCTGTTGGTGATAAGTTGTGATCAACTGCAGATCAGTTCCCAAAATTTCTTGTAAGCTCTTCCAAAATCCACTGGTAAAAAACGAGTCTGTACCGATTACAATGCTCTTCGGTACATCATGGAATCGAACAATGCAATTAACATATAATTCTGCTAACTTGGATGTCGTTCTGGTAGACTTGACAAGTATGAATATTGCACTCTTGGTCAGTCGATCTACCACTACCCAAATACTATCATATTCTGCTCTAGTCCATGGCAATCCATCTATAAAATACATAGATATCTGTTCCCATTTACATTCAAGAATATCTAATGGTTGTAGCAATCTACTAGGCTTCTTTTACTCAACCTTTACTAATTAGCAATTCATACACTTTGAGATGAATTTCCAACATCCTTCTTCATACCTTCCCAGTTGTAAGTCCTCTTCATGTCTTTATACATCTTATTACCATTAGGATGAATGATCAAACTAGAATGATGGCATTCCCTTAGTACTTCATCTCAAAATCCATCATTATCTAGAACAACTAGTCTCTTATCCTTACGAAGTCAACTATCTCAGTCAATCTCATACTGCCTCAAATCTTCAGATTCCGCTCCCATCTCAATCATTTCCGTGATATCTACTAGCTTAACATCTTGCTTCTGACTTGTACTAATCCTATCTATGAGTGTAGGTCTGATCGATAGACTTGCCAACATCTCAGGCTCGAGCTCACAATGTGGCCTGAAATCAAATTTAGCTATATACTCCATATGCTTCCATTCAAGAGACATGGTTCCTAATCCATCATGTATTTTGCTTAATGCATCTGCCACTGCATTACCTTTCCCTGGAGTATGGGAAATATCAAAGTATTAAGAGACCAAAAACTCTAATCACCATTGCTGTCGAAGATTAAGATCATTCTGAAAGAAAAGATACTTAAAGAATTTATAGTCCGTGAATAGATTAAATCTTTCTCCTAACAAATAGTACATCCACATCTTCAAAGCAAACAAAATCACCTCCAACTCCAGGTCATGGATTGGATAATTCGTTTCATGCGGTTTCAACTGTCAACTAGCATAAGTGACAACTCTCCCTTCCTGCATCAACACAGCTCCAAGATCAGTACCACAAGCATCCGTGTATACTACCATCTCTTCATTCCCACCTGGAATAATCAATACAGGTGCACTCGTCAATCTCTCCTTTTGAACCACAAATGCATGCTCACATCTAGCATCCCAAGTAAAAGTCTAATTCTTCTTGGTTAAGTTGGTTAACGATGCTGCACTCTTTGAGACGTCCTTTAAGAAACGTCTAATATCCTGCAAATCCAAGAAAACTTCTCACATCCGTAGCATTTTTGGCCTAATTCCAATCTTGGATCGCTGCCACCTTTGTATTATTCACTGCTATTCCTTGTCCTGACACGACATGACCTAAGAATCTTACTTCTTCCTTCTAGAAGTGACACTTAGAGAAGCTAGTTCTCAACTTGTTCTTTCTAAAAATTTCAAGCACAATCCTTAAGTGCGTCTTGTGCTCCTTCTCAGTTCTAGAGTAAATAAGAATGCCATCCACGAACACAAGTATGAAATTGGTCAACTAATCTCTGAAAACTCTATTCATAAGATCCACATATGTCGAAGCATTGGTCAACCAAAAGGCAACACCAACCACTCGTAGAGACCCGACGATGTTCGAAATGCTTTAATAGGCACACTTTCTTTAGCCTCTTTCAACTGATGAAATCTCGTTGCCAAATCCATCTGAGAAAACACCTTTGCACCGTGCAACTGATCAAACAATTCATCAATCCATGGAAGCGGATACTTATTCTTCTTTGAACTGGTTATGGATTCACTAAGTGTAATAGACTCAATCACAGATAAATAAGAATAACATCCATCAAGTGCATGACATAAACACTATCAAAACTGGCTATAGATTAATGATGAATACATAGTTCAAAATCAAGTCTTTCACGACTAATCCATCAAATGCATCATAAGAAGGCACCACTAAAATTGGTTATGGATTCAAAAGGAAATCAATTTCTAAAACATTAAAATAGGAAGGGAAAGGGTAATCATATGATCTTATTTGATTGTCAAAAAGGTCTTTATCAAATTTTCCTTTACTCCATGTCCGAGGCCCATTCCCCTTGAAGATTCAAGACCACATATCTTGCTAATCCTTTCGTGATGGATATGCCAAGTTCCCTTTTAATCTTTATTACAACGAAATCGCCTCTCGTTTAAAAGTTTCTTAACCACTTTGTGTCCGACAAGAGTGTGCCTTCTTTTTCCATTATATACATTATCGTTTGCAATTTTAATAACAGCCTATGAATCACAACGCAATGAAATTGGAACATTAGTTTTCTTCCCTGGTGAAATTTCTACCAACAAGTCTTTTAATTATTCTGCTTCTTGACCTTCAAACTAAAGAGAAATAAACTCAGATTCTATAGTAGATCACTTGATGCATGTCTATTTATAGGACTTCAAGGATATAACACCTCTTTCCAAGGTGAATACATAGCCACTAGTGGAGCTAACTTCATTATTATCAGTAAAAGTTTTCATTACAAAGTTCTTCCAAAACAGCTGGATATTTATAAAAATGCAAGCACCAATCAATTATACCCTTAAGTACTTCGAAAGACGATGAAGAACATCCCCACTTTTGTTGTAGGGGATGTGAGTTTACCTACTCAAATAACACTCAATGTGAGCTACGTCAGGTCTGTATTATTCATAAAAAACATGATGCTTTCAACGACTTTGGCATATTCAGCTTATGACATGCTAGGTCCTTTGTTCTTTTTAAGATGTTTACTAGGATCATACGGAGATCGAACACGAGTCATGTCAAAATAATTAAACCATTTTCAAGTTTTCTCTAGGTAGGGAGACCTATTTAGTGAGAAATCAGTTGCAGTTTTTTCGTATTAATTTCTAGTATCACATCAGCCTCTCATAAATCTTTGATCTTAAATTGAAAGGACAATAATTTTTTTGCATCATTTACTAACATGTCATTAACATAAAGGTAAATAATCACACAATAAGGACAAACACCTTTGAATATACGTAGGAAACAAAGACATTGTAGCGTAACCATTTTTTACTAGGGTCCTATCAAAATTTTCATACCATTGTTTAGGTGTCTGTTTAAGGCCATACGGAGACTTTCTTAATTTGAAAGCCTTATTCTTTTGACAAGCTACCATAAACCAATAGTTTGTTCGACATAAATTTCTTCTTACAAGTCACCATTAAAAAACGCATTTTTCACATCCATTTGGTGCAATACTAGATTATAAATAGTAGTCAATGCAATTAAAGTTCTAATAGTACCTACCTTGGCGACTGAGGAATAAGTGTCAAAATAATCAATATCTTTCTTTTGAGTGAAACCAACAACTACTAATCTAGCCCTGAATTTATCTATAAAATCATCAGTTTTTAATTTTTTTTATAAAGGTCCACATAGTCCTAATTAGTTTGCATCCCTTGGACAGTTCAACTAAGTTCCAGGTATGGTTAGATTGTTTAGAGTCAAGTTCACTTTTAATAGAATCTTTCAAAATTAACATCCTTGGAATTAATCTCCTCTTCGTATGTTTTTGGATCTTCCTCAATTGAAAGTAAATAAACAATGGAATCATCAATCCTTTCAAAATTGACATTTTCTACTAGAAAGATGGTAATGATGTATAGTCCAAAGTTAGTCACTGTACGTTGCCTTTTACTCTTTCTAAGTTCATTGTTAGATTCATTTGCAACAGGTATTAGAGTGGGCAAAGAAATGAAACATTAACGACAATAGAAATGTCAAAAGAGCTCTCACTATTACTGTTTTTTTAAGGAAAGACATTTTCAAAAAATACCGAATCACGAGTCTCACAAATAGTTTGATCATTTAAGGACAAGAATCTATATGCAACATTATTAGAAGCATAGCCAATAAATACACAATTAAATATTTTAGGTCCTAGAATAGTTTTCTAAAATCTGTTAAATCAACATTACTAGACCCCTTTCCAAATTGGATTTACGGACTGCAAATAGTCTACTTGATGTCGAAGCTGTCTTTTTTCCTTTTCCAAACGTCTTACTTCGGCTTGCATCTCTAGCGCATATTCCACTCCCCTCGGGGTCAACGAACGATCTAGCCATTTGAAGAAATTACAGCACTCGACACCTTTCGGGTTAGTTATATGATCAAGGTAACCGACACATCCATAAAACCGACATCCAGCATTTGTTTGAGTCTTGCGTACAACTACCTCACAAACATATCCAAAGTGGCAAATTGGATGTTTATCTTGTCTCACTCGTCCTTCGCCCCTAATTTGTTTTCCCAGTCTTTGATTCGGTTTGCCTAAACAGAATTGATTATCCAAAGCAGATTGAACATCAACATCATTAGCCGGCGGAACTATCTCAAATTGAGCTTCAGGAACTGTTTCAAACTGAGTTTCAGGAACAAATTCATTTTCAGCTTCCATCCGTTCAACATATTGCACCAATACTGCATTTGGAATCTTCCAATTATCCATATTAATTAGAGATAATGTGAGTGTGGGTGAAGAGATTATTGTAGCTTTGGTTTAATCGAAAAAAGAGGAAGAAATTTGATAATTTTGTGAAGAAATTGTTGTAATTGACTAAAATTTAGGTTTGGAGTTGTTGGGTTCGGCCATGGAAGAAGGGTTGAAGGTTGGAAAGAGTTTTGGTATTATGGGGAGGAGGGTTGCTGCTGCCTCTGTTTTAGCAGCAGCAACTTGTGCAGGCTCAACTAAGAGTTGCGCCTGATTGAAAAAACCAGCTTCCCCCCTTGCGCAACTAAAAGTTGCGCATCGTACAAAAAAATCAAACCCAAATTTGCGCGTCTCACAGTTGCGCGGGCGCAACTAACAGTTGCGCATTCTCGTGACAGTTACAAAATCGTGACTGAGCTACTGACTGGACAAAAACTAGCCCTGTTTGGTAATAAGTTTCAAAACCAACGCCGATCGCGAAATTGATTCGAAAATTAGCCCACATCGAAAATTTGTCCTTTATTATTATATAACATTGATTCGATGTGTGCAATTGATCCACAATCATAATTTTTTAAAATCTGCATATTTCTATATTTACTCCCGTGGATAGATATAAACCGCCAGATTTGATCTGCATTCCATGTTGATGACATGCGGCATCACATTAATTATTCAATTCTCAGTATTAAGGATGCGAACTTCTTCGTAATCAGCATCCCTCTACAAAACCTTGAACTTAAGACAGTGCTATTATTCACATACCGATCTTCTATGGAAAAAAATTTGTCAGTAGCCGTCTACATGGACTTGAATTTTATTCTCTTTCTTCGGTTTGTTCACACACAGATGCATGCTACAGCTAACACTCTTTTTCCCACTTAAGACATAACAAACTCATAGAATCAACAAAACAATCCTAATTTAAACATCAAATTAAGTATTAAAGGTTGAAAAATGAAACACATTTAGTCATCATGATAAAATAATTGCTGACATTTCGATAATTCAATTATAAAATTTCTTGTGCGAAATACAGATTTACCTGGTTATATTTTAAAGATTGAATTTAAATAAATTGACCGATAAAAAAAAGTAAGGGTTGGATGGACCATTTTATATATATTTAAAATAAAATAACAGAAACAGGATATAATATTATATTTTGCAAATATTGAATTGCCTGTTTCCGTTAAATGAATTAACCGACATCAGAATAATAATGAATTGCCTGTTTCCGTTAAATGAATTAACCGACATCAGAATAATAATGAATTGCCTGTTTCCGTTAAATGAACTAACCAACGTCAGAATTTTCACTTTCTGCATCTTCCTGTTGCCTGATTTCATTTCCTTCGTTTTATTTCCTCTGACATCAAATGGAGCTGCTCAAATCAAAATCAATAGCAATAAAAATCTCAGTTTTATTTTTCTTCTCCATTGCCTTTTTCTTCTTTGGCAAGCACTTCTCCAACTCCGATCAATCACTCCTCTTCTTCTCCAATCTATCACCTACGTCCTCTTCTCCAAAACCTCAAATCGCAACTTCCCCTAATGCCAACCTCAAATACAACATATCACTCCTCATTTCCGATCCACCTCCATCCTCTCCACCGCTTTCCGCGTCATCTCCCCCTCCGCTGCTTCCCGCGTCATCTCCCCCTCCTCCGCCGCTTCCAGATATGGCTTCACCGCCACCATTCAGATTCGGGATTGTTGACTCGAATGGATCCATGACCAACGATTTTAATGTGACTGACGGCGATTTTGATCCAGATCTAGTTGAAAAATGGGATGATATTGAAAATAATGGAAGTAGTAGTGATGGCGACGACAACGGGGATACAATTGTTCCGAAAGTCAAAAGGTACAAGCTGTGCGATAGGAGCATGAAAGAATATATACCATGCCTGGACAATGTAGAAGAGATTAAGAAGTTGAAGAGCGTGGAAAGAGGGGAGAGATTCGAAAGGCATTGTCCAAAGGTTGTGAAGCAGTGTTTGGTTCCGCCACCTAAAGGGTACAAGGTTCCTATTCCGTGGCCTAGGAGTCGTGACGAGGTTTGGATTATTGTATTATTATTACTTTTTTAGTTGATTTAACTTCGATATCAATGTATGATTATGAAGTAGGCATTGCATGCAAGCCAAATGTCTAACCTAGGGAAAGTTTAACTGGTTAATCTACAGAGAAGTAATTACACTGTCATTACTAATTAGAATTTGACTGCCATAAGCTTAGGTAGCATGACCTAAAAAATGTGATGCCTTAGGGTGCATTCTCGCATGAATGGAAAAGAGTTGGAAAAAGGATCGGAGAAAGGTTAAGAATGGGGATCGGAAAAGGGGTTTGGAAGAACGATTGTTACATGTTATTTTGCATGTAACAGTCGATAGAAAGAGAACTTCAAACTATTACAGATGCAATAATTTTAAATTACGTATATAACAATTCTAAAGTATGGATAAGGTGATTATTTCCACTACAGATACAATTATTTGAAAGTAATTTTGCGCAATCCTGCCACAACTAATTTGTTCCTTATGATATCACGGACTTGTCACTTGTCATTTCTTATGTTACGTTATACTCGTTCACATTTTCCCATGCCATGTGATTTCAATTGACGGTACACATCAAGCTGTTTTTTGTGGAACATGTTTAGGATCATCATCATATGCCATCAACTTTGTATCATCACGGTTGTATGTTCCAATAAAAGTATGCATAGCCATTGTAGTAACAACAACGTTCATTTAAGTTTTAAAATTGCACGTCGACATTTCTTTTAAATCATAACTTTTTTTTTCTTCGTAGTCCAACGTTCTTTCAATTATCACAACAAGCTGTACTGATAATAAATAAAATTTTCGTTTTAGATTTTTCTTGATTTTGTATTTCACAAAAATGAGGAATATGATACCTTGCAGATCGATAAAGGGGTATATATCAATTTTTTAAAGAATAAGAGTGATACTCAATTCAGGCAGAACAATCATATTTTGTATCTTGGGAGGCTTGAACCCAAGACTTTTAGAAGCGTTGTCTAGATATCTTACCACTTGAGATGGTGGTCTTTAATGGGTATATATCCATTTTGAATCGAGTACCCAAAATCAATTATAATACTATACCGGTGGTGGATGGGGAAAAATTACAATTTCTATTGTTTACAACATCCAATAAAATCTGACTATTGTGTGCAGTTCTTTTCCAACTAACCATAACAAAGGTAAACTGTAAATCAAAAGAACACACATTTAATAACATTTTGTTATCCTTCATGCCCAATAAATGAGTAGCGCGATCGGGAAGCACGTTTATCATTATATGTGTACCATCTATAGCTTCAATGCATAATTTAGAATAAGTTTCTAATTTTTTCCGGTACAGTGTTAAATAGAGTGATACTCTATTCAAGCAGAGCACTTATATTTTGTATCTTGGGAGGCTTGAACCCAAGACTTTTAGAAGCGCTGTCTAGAGATCTTATCACTTGAGCTGGTGGTCTTTAACGGGTATATATCCATTTTGAATCAAGTACCCAATATTAACTAGATAATACTATACCGGTGGTGGATGAGGAAAATTACAATTTCTATTGTTTACAACATCTGACAAAATCTGACTACTGTGTGCAGTTCTTTCCCAATTAACCATGACAAAGGCAAACTGTAAACCAAAGGAACACATGTTTTATAACATTTTGTTATCCTTTATGTCTAATAAATGAGTAGCGCAATCGGAGGCAAGTGTTTCATTATATGTGTACCGTCTATAACTTCAATGCATGATTTAGAATAAGTTTCTAAAGTGTTAAATAGAGTGGTAAATAGAGTGATACTATATTCAATCAGAACACTCATACTTCGTATCTTGGGAGGTTTGAACCCAAGACTTTTTGCAAGCGCTGTTTAGAGATCTTACCACTTGAGTTGGTGGTCTTTAACGGGTATATGTCATTTTGAATCGAGTACCCAAAATCAATTAGATAATACTATATCGGTGGTGGAAGAGGAAAGGTACAATTTCTATTGTTTACAACATCCGATAAAATCTGACTATTGAGTGCAGTTCTTTCCCAACTAACCATAAGAAAGGTAAACTGTAAATCAAAGAAACACACATTTTATAACATTTTGTTATCCTTTATGCCTAATAAACGAGTAGCGCGATTAGGAGGCAAGTGTATCATTATAAGTGTACCGTCTATAGCTTCGATGCATGATTTAGAATAAGTTCCTATTTTCTTTCGGTACAGTGTTAAATAGAGGGTATCTTTAAGTAACAGGAGAACTTTCCTCAAAACTGCATGAAAAAACAGATATGGCATCTTTTGACATTTAAAACCTCCTAAAAACGCTACAAGTTGAAACAACATGAGCTATGATATACAAGAAAATTACAACCATCTCTTTAATAGACATTACCCCCTTGCTGTCAACCCGTAATTGTTTGTCAAATGATTGCATAGTGTTATAAAATAAAGGGGCTTCATTCGCAATTCCCATTGACAACGTTCTTGATGACCACGTAGAATTTCATAGGCCAAGTGTGTACCTTTGAATAAAATATACGAATTCTTGTTCTAGGGTTTTCTCTTCTTTGTAGAAGTGGTGATGTAATAAGCACTTGTACATTCTCCTTAAAATTTGATTCTTAATCTGATATACAATAAAGGGGATTAAGTTGGGGAAGACACTTGGTGTCAAGAAATTAGTGTTCTAGGTTTTTCTCTTCTTTGTAGAAGTGGTGATATAATAAGCACTCGTACGTTCTCTTTAAAATCCGATATCTTTTGAGAGATTGAAGAATAAGATGAATACGATAAAGGGGATTAAGTTGGGGGAAGGCACTTGGGATCAAGACACATCTACATGGAAGGACTTAACCGGTCAATTATTCGTTCTTGCATCTAAGGCAGGACTTGATCAACTGGTCAGTTTACATTTGCGAACAGTATGTTAGTTTTATTTCTTAGTTTATGTACCTAAATTTGTATGCTAAGTAGTTAATTGTTATCGGTTACATATTGGGCTCTATTCATACATCAAAAATCACCTAACATACCCCATTATTTTGCTAATAAAATCTATGATCGAGTTACCATTTCCTTAGATGCAATTGTTAATATTTTTCTTGTAATATATCAAATTAAAACATTAAAATTAGTGACATTTGATCAAATATATACATTTTTGATGAAGTTCATGAAACATAAAATATTAATCAAAACAATATGTAAAGCATGTCCGTTGGATGCTAGCAAAGAAAACGTGAGTTAAATTCTTTAGAACATAGGTTTATGTCGAATACAGCGAACAGTTGTTTTAAAGAATTTAACTCATGTTTTTCTTTATACGCATCGATGGACGTGCCTTACGTCCAAATTAATTAGAGTTTATGGTCTCTTTCTATCAATTTTATTTATTTATTATAAATTTGCTTTAACCAATCATATTGAAAATAGCATTGATAGTAATACTTGTCTACATTTATTTGACTTTATGACGTAATCCTTAATATTTAAACATTAACATTGTTTATATTTGAGGTGGAACCTTGCGCAACGTTAGGTTACTCGCATGTTGATTTGGATGTTCATGTTCGAATCTGAAAACGACCTCTTTGCAATGCGATGGTCTGCGTACATTATTGACTTTGTCAGAGCCTGCTATCGTGCGGGAGCCTCGTGAATTGGGTTCCACCTTTTATTAACATTGTTTATATTTCTTTATTTTTAACATATTAATTAATGATCGGATTTGAAAGTGTGTGCAACGCATGAGTTACACACTAGTAATAATATAAACTTTAATTGAACCTTGGACGGTTATTTGAAGCCAAGATCACGATCATGTTGAATGATGGGAAGAAGACGTGAATGATTGAGGTGTTAAAATGATTGTATGGAGGCAACTATATATTTAAGATTGGTATTTTCTCAACAAATTATCCGTACCTAATTAATCCATTAAACGTGAATTAAAATTAAAATAATTTAAATGGTACAAATATATAACATGGGTTGGGTGTACTGTTTTAGAATAAACAGATGTCATAACACAAGCTTTTTTTCACACACGGATGTTCCTTAGTACTGGATGAACCTATGTTAACTACATTCAACATAAACCTAATTTAAAAGAAGCTATTATTTGACCGCGTTTGAAAGTTTAAATTATTAGCATAATACTTGATTTCATTGCGACACATGTCTATATTTTTTTTTTCAAAGAAATCATTTGGACATACATGACCTTTTGAACTCAAAAATAAATTGTAAAATGGATGCTCACACGCATGATATCCATGACCAAAGTTATTTATGTATAGCAGTCTAACTTAAGTTTGTTCGTCATTACTTGCTAATGCAATAGTGGTAGGATTTCATGTTCCAAGTTTCTTACTTACAAGATAACGTAAATTTAGCTTCCATTTGAAAGTGACTAATGATCGAGTAATATGAATAATTCTAAGTTATAAACTTATGTGGAATAAACATAAAAAGTAAATAACGATAAGTAAATAACATCAGAGATTTTTATGAGATTTTTATGCTGTTTTGAACTTCCCGTTCTACGTTCAGTTTCACTCTTTTTAGATTTAAACTGATACTCTCTCTTAACCCGGAGGAATATGTATTACAATCGTCTGAGCATCCGAACAGGACTTCAATGGTCTAGACAACCGAATATGACTTCCACCGTCTAAGGACTCTACAACATATTTTTACCTACAAATAGTAGAAAAGTATTTGACTGAGTATGCTCTTGAGTAACACTGATAAGTCGATAATGTACACTCTTAATTTTCTTTTCTGTGGTATATAGTGTAGTTTGTGAAGAAAGGAAGTAAATTTGATCACAAGAAAATACCCTTGAATAAATAAGGGATCAAAATATAAAGATATTTAGAATTAAAGGTTTGTAAGTTCAATAGCAAAGATAGAGAGAATTAGGAATAGAATGGCTAATCATAGCATTGAGATTCTTTGCTTTATATAGCGTTTAAAGGTTGCAATCGTTCGTGAAGAGTAACGGACTGCATCTTTGTGACGACCCACATTTCGGAAGGTTTAAATCGACAATAATCTATACATGTCCAAGTTAAACAATACGAAACGTAGATAATCAATGGAGTTAAATAAAAAAATAAAAAATGAAGAAGAAAACAAATACAGAATCTCACAGTGGAAACGATAAAATATAATAATCAAATAACAGTTCATGAAACTGTTTACCATACATTTGATTATAATCTATACACATTTATCAGAGATATATATTTACACATCAGGGATAAGCGATCACTATACATGATAACATGAATAAGGGAATAATAATATTAGTTATATATTAAAATTTTCGTCTTCGTCCTTCAGAGAATAATCTTCAATACGTTGAAAAAACTCAAGACTGACCCGAGCGTAATGAAAAGACAAAAACTCGAGGCAGGACTAAAATACTCTTATGTAAGTCAAATCAATATCACAAAATATGAGCGCAATTCATCTTCTAAGGATCCGTTAAACTATTTATACATAATAATGTACACTTTAATATATATATATATATATATATATATATATATATATATATATAATATCTATCAGTAAAATAAATATCAAAATAGCATTAAGGCTTTACATTGATCCACCTTAACACATTTTTACAGTTTAAACCAAAGTCGTAATGAGCTCGTATATAGATAAATATGACAAGCACGTAAGACAATGCCCAAGGTAGGATTTTATCAGTTTACACTTTCTGGCTGGTCGTAATTCATCCGTAACCGACCGCGACAATCAATCCAAACGAAAAAGTGCACCCATCGAATAAGAAATCACAATAATAATACGAGAGATCAACGTCGCTAGAAGTAGCTAAACTCAATGGCCAGACATAAGCTCCTGGTTTAGTCATTTTAATCATGACATGAATATCAAGGCTATCCATCATCGTTTTCTTACTTCATTCCAGTAGACGTCGTCAATTCAACAACTACATTCTGGATATCATCCACCGCGTACACAGTTAAAGTGGTTTCAATATTGGCAGAGAGTATGTCAATAAGAGGTCCCGGTCTCTTTAACAACCAATCGTCATTTTACACACCAATTCGTGCTTTACGTTTCGAAAACAGTTTGTATTTGATATCAAAATATCATATTTGCTTCAAAATCAAATTCATTTCAAAATTTACCATATTCGCTTCAACAATTATATTTTACTTCAAAATGTCAATTCAGTTCGATATATCGATTTCACTTCGAAATTTGATTCGAATCACAATTTAGGTTATACTTCACTTTAGCCCAATTCCTATTTAAATCCAAAATTTAATTATAAACATTTCCACCCCTTAAACGAGTTTGAATTTTAGAAAATAGTTTTAATAGTTTTAAAATAGTTAAATGGTTAAAATAGTTTAATAGAAAATCATTTGAGTATTTAAAATGGTTTATATAGTGAAATAGTTGAAAAAATCAAAATAGTTTGAATATTTAAAGAATATAGATTTGTAAACCATTTATACTAAAATAACCATTTAAAAATAGTTTTAAAGTCAAACCGGTTGACTTTCCAAATTTTCCAATCCAAATCAATTCTAATTTCCATTTCGATTTTAATCGATTCAATTCCAATTTCAAGTCGAATTTTGCTTCGATTCCAAATTTATTTAAATTCTAATTACAAATTAATTTCAATTTCAAATCCAAATTAATTTAAATTCCAATTTCAAATTAATTTAAATTCCAATTCCAAATTTAAACCATTACGATTTATCTTAATTCCGAGTTTGATTTTCAAAATATCGATTCAAAACACTTAAATCAAATTTTCCTTCAATATTCAATTTAAAATCCCAATCTTCAAATACAATTAAATTCCGACTTCAATTTCGAAATATCATTTTATATTACCTTTTACCTATAAATATTAAAAGTTCGAATAAGAGTCCCATCCTTTAAAGCAAATTAATTTTCTGAAATTCACATCATATTTCGATTATAACTTAAAAATATCAACTTCGATTATTTAAAACACTTTCGTTTCAAATTTAAATTTCAACATTCCGAGTTCCAATTCAAATAAACTCGATTTTTTTCCTTAAAACCAAATCATTTAAATAATTTCAAATCAAAATTTTAAACCATTTAATTTAACCAATGCGGTGTTCATATATAATTCTCTATCCTATGACCAAGTGAATCAATTATTTCAATTTAATTCCAATAATGGATATATATATATATATATATATATATCATTTCAATCTAAATTTAATGTCATATGTATATATCATTTCAACCTATTTTTTAATTTATTCGAAATAATTAAATTTATAGTTTTATACGCTGTAAACAACATGCAGGATGATAACATAATATATTAAACATAAATAAACATCCGAGCATCAACCAATAGCATCCATCACAACCAATCATCCAAATAGTCAATAATAACAAGAATCCACAAATTATCGATAAATTGGAGATTTTACTAGCAGTTTAATTCTAATTAAATTTAACTATCAATTTAAATTCTACCGATTAATTTAAACGTCAACTAAATTTATCAAACAAAAATCAAAAAATTTAAATCACATCATAACTTCAAATTTTACTAACATAAAATATAATAGTCAAATGTGAGCGTAAAAACACTCATCTTTTATTTGAAACTGAAATGAAATTTCAGCTTCAATTAAATCTCACTTCGATTCCAAGCTGAAGCGGCCATCGATACGATTTCAATGTGATTTGATTCGTCCGTAATCGGTCTCGTAAGCAAAAAAATTAGCAATATATTTAATAACGACAATGATAGAATTTTTATTAAGATAATTAACATCTACATCTATCCGATAATTAAATAATTAACTAAGGGTAAATTCGTAATTGTCGCTTACCCTCTTAACCCTACAGCTTGAACGTGAAATCACGTATGACGTTCGAAGCTACAGCCGCCTTCCTTTGTAGATGAACACACGCCACAAGGAGCGCCGCCACCCCGATCCAAACGCCTAGTCGATTTTCCTACCTCGAGGCGCATCATCCAAGGCCACGCCGCCGCCTCAGGATTACCCTAGACCAATGCGCCGCCGCACCACGTCGTCACCTTCCTGGCTCGTGTGCTATGCTCCAGTCAACATGCCTCTCATCGCTCGCCTTCGCTCAGCAATACGAGATCTGGACTTCGATTTGTTTTCTTATAAAGAGCATCGGTTTTTTTTTTGCTCGATTAGAAAGAAAAGGAAATAAAGAATGAGTAAGGATAAGTACACGAGGCGGCATTTTGAACGAGTATATACTTTGTTTTTTTATTTATAAATAAAAAAATATCTCGCTCGGATGATCCGCGCAAGTCCGAACTCCAAATAAAGCGTGCCGTCTGGTGTTTATAATGTTATATCCCCATTCGAACGCAATGGAACTAGTTCCGAGGCCTGATTCGATCGTATGTGGAAGATAGCTTTTCAAAGTCCATTATTTAATTAAATTCGAAATTGAATTTCTACGCGTTTCAAGCTCGTACAGCCAAACGACAAGTCCGATCACTACAAAACTTGAAATCTTATGATAATTCACTATTACAGATCCGATGAAACTGGTTTCGTCGAAATCCGAGACAGTTGCCAAAATGACTATTTTTACTTGTCAATTTAAAATATAAAACTTCCAAATTTTGATCATTCGCATTTAAATTCAATTTTAAACGTTAACCATCTTCATTCATAGTTAAATAAAATTTGAATCAATTTCGGATACTATTTTCAATCATACTAAATTCATAATTCAATTATCCAAATAATCTCCAATATTAAATTTAAACAAATTAAATTATCCAATAAATTAATATTAACAAATCGTTAAATTTCGAATAAATTTTAGTTATCAACATTATTCTATTTCCATCTAAATAAAATTCACATTTATTATTCAACTCCAGGTATTTATCATAATTACCGCCGGTACATATAATTTATTTCAATGTAAATAATTTTAAATTTCCAACATTAAATTTAACAAATTTAATTATCCAATACATCAATACTAAAAATTTATTATATTTTATTTTTAACCATTTTTATTCAATAATTATATCAAATTCTATAATACAATATCTTAGTTAACAGTTGTGACTCTTCACCAAGGAAACACACCTTTTTAGAAAACTAGTCGTTATGCAGATTCAACCGGCTGAATAGTGTGGCAGCCAACTGAATCGATGATTTTGAAACCAGTAAGGCCACAGTGCATTTTGGTCAGTTTTCAGCCGGCTGAATATTCATGATATTCAAAAACTGTGCACACACACAAAATTCAGTCGGCTGGCCTAGTTGATTCAACTGACCGAATTCATTGTTTTTTGTTATTTTCTTTACAATTCTTTTTCTGGAAAAACATGTGTGTATATACCACGTAGAAGAGTTTAACAATTTTTTTCCTCTAGACAGATACTCTATGGCAGATAACAACTTTGTAGTGACATTTTGGTCTTCATTTTGATATGTTTGTCTTTTTGTATAAGTGATATCATTTCCTGCAAAAGTGGTTAGTATATACAATATATACTTGTATAGTTGTTACTATTAAAACATCAAAGTACACGGTTCTAACACCATTAAGCCCCATGGTAACCTCATAACCTCAAGAGAGAAATATTTATAATGATGGAAGAATTACTGAAAATTTTGTAAATAATTTTCATAACTACAATTTATAAGGGTTTGAATGTAAAATATTAGGAGAGAATCAAGGAGAAGCTTGTAAATTCGTAAAATTAAGAAGTCTTTAAAATTATTCTGTTTTACTATTATTTTATTGATTTCTATTATCTAGTGTGTTGCCGCGCAAGGATGAATCGTGCATGAACATATATTTATGTACAGTTGCCTGACTTAAGTTTGTCATTACTTGCTAATGCAATATCAATAAGATTTCCTATATCAAGTTTTTTTACTTACAAGATAACATAATTTTATTATCCATCAACTCCAACATGTATATTTTTGTGTAGATCATTAATCTTAAAATTATGCATTTGCATGATAACATCGTAATGTGACATTTGGGGATGAGTTATCATTGGTATCATGGTATTTTACTTCATTATGAAAGACACCAATTAATTGGCAATATTTGAAAGACAAACTGTGTATTATGTACCCTTGCTAGTGGAATTGGTTTTTCTTTTCTTTTTTCGATGAGTGATTATACACACACACACACACACACTATATATATATATAGTTGTATTTCATGAATTAATTGAAGATCAAACTCATGTCAAGTGAAAGTGCAAAACAAAAGTAGTACACGAGCTAAGGAAATCGTATTTAGAAATCAAACTAGATAGATTTGGAACTTTTTTTAAGTCCACACATTTGGTGCAATATTTTTTTATGACGTATCCCCCTAAAAAAATCATGATTAGCTGCAACAATAATGAATGAATCGTGTATGAAAACATTGTGACCATAATAAAGCTAAGAAAATAAATAATCTTTGACAATTAAGGTTTAACAAAAGTTTATTTTATCTCATCGATACATTGTAAATAACCATATACAACCCTATGAACAATAAATATTTTATTTAATTCGTATTATACAATTCCATGCAAGGTTTTAAATCTTGGATATCTGGCACGTTTCGTCTTGGCGATTTTAGTGACTCGGTATCGTATCGGAGGAGATCTCGGATGAGACGAGTGCATCTCGGGCGCCAATATCGAATTTACTTCTCGGACCTAAACTTCATCTCAGGACCATATCGGAGTATAACACATCACATAATTTATAAAAAAAAAATGCATGGTATCGGTTTATTTAACATTCACTGAATTACTGCAACTAATCTCCACTATTCCAACTGAAAAAAATAATGCAATTATACTTCCACTATATGAAATTGTTCAACAAAAGTTACAAAAAATCATCAGTTTTAGCAATTACATGTAAGTAGATGAATTGCGACAAATTAACTGAAAAAAAGCGAGTTTCATACCATTATATATATGCAATAAGAATAACATAATAACAGTATCAGGAAGTGATGCAAATAAAAGCAAACGCATATAAGAGATATAAGGAATCGAAGGGTTTCAGACAATGCAAATCTACTTGCAGAAGGTTATGTAGTAAGAATAACAAACTAAATCTACTTGCAAATCTACTCTAAATTATACCGTATATTCAATTTTCTGAAAAATTGAATTTCATTAAAAAAGAAACAATCCTAATTTACATACATGTAGAGAGTAAAGAGATTGGTCGAAGACGAAGCTGCAGACTGTCAAAAGCGAGATCGAGTAGTCGCAAATTGGAAGCAACCGCGAGCTGTCGGATGTTAGAAGAGGAAGTTCGATTTTTTTCTCTGGAGAAGAGAGAATTCAATATTTTGACGAGGAACGTGATCTTTTGAGAAGTTGAATTAGAAAGAAAAAGTCTTTGTTTATTTTTTTATGATAGACTGAGATGGGCCCTTAAAAAAACAATATATCAGGAATATCTCGGAATATCGTTTCGCTTCAAATATTGGCCGATATATGTAAATTTCGGCCGATATAATCGAAACGAGATATCAACTGATATCTCATGTTTCGTTTCGTCTAAACCTTCAACTGAGATCTCATGTTTTCGTTTCGCCCAAGTCTTCAACCGAGATATCGGCCGAGATTTAAAACAGTGATTCCATGTGAATTGTATTCATCTAATAAAAATAGCATCTCGGCCGAGATTTAAAACAGTGATTCCATGTGAATTGTATTCATCAACACAAATGAATTTTGATTCTTGTTGCAGTGTGTGTGTAATCTGGACGAAGATCTGGTTCCGGCCATTGAATAAAAGAGTAAATGCGGGTATGTAAGACAACAAGAAACTCTTATCAAGAAAGAATATCTGAAAATAATAGGAAATGCTAAAAGATCTGAATAAGGAAGAAAAACAAAGTCGAAAAAGACAAACCTGTGATGAAATTCGAGCAAACTTTGTCGGTATAATAAACTAAATTCGAAACTTGATATTTTTCTGTAACTATTTTACGAAAATATAAAAAGAGTATGTTGAGGTGAGAAGAAAGGAAAAAAAAAATAGTAAAGAAGATGAGACTGTTAGCAAGGAAAAAAGAGAGAGAAAGTAGTGTAATATTACAAAAAAAAGGGGAAAAAGTAATGCAAGCAGCAACCAAGGTTTATTACTGAATCGTTATCGTACTACATTATAAGTTTCTGTAGTATCCAGTAAGTAGCAGTGTACTTTATTAATATATTATTGCATCAAGTAGTAGGCAGCAGCTTAATATGCAGTAAGCATCAACAGCCTAGTAACCAGCAATCTGGATCAGTTTTGTAATATATAATTAAATTTGAAATGACTAATTATGGAATAATGCAATAAATCAGTAAATATGTATCCGTATTATCTATCTATATTCGAATTAATCTTTGAATCCCGAGACCGAAACTTGTAACGAAATCATTGAAACTAACTGGATTGACCAAATCTTAGAAATTTTAAAATGAACAAAACATGGACTGAAATAGAAATCTCAAACCTTATATGTGGTGTGTATTTTTAAAAGTACATCAATATATCTTTACAGGTTTGGTTTACTAATGTACCACACACACGCTTAGTTGAAGATAAAGGGGGACAAAATTGGATAACAAGAGTGAAAGATAAATTTAGATTCCCTGGTGGTGGGACACAGTTTATTCACGGCGCTGATCAGTATTTAAATCAGATCTCCCAGGTACCAAGAATCCTCAAATTCCATAGCTGTCAAGCATGTTCATATTTACATTGCATCTCTTTAATCACTATATTTCTCGTTTGAATCAAGATGGTTCCTGATATAGCATTTGGTCAAAGAACAAGAGTTGCCCTGGATGTGGGATGTGGAGTAGCAAGCTTTGGTGCATTTCTGTTATCACGAAATGTTATTGCTATGTCGGTAGCACCAAAAGATGTCCATGAGAACCAAATACAATTTGCACTTGAGCGCGGTGTGCCTGCAATGGTTGCTGCTTTTGCTACACGTAGACTTCCTTATCCAAGCCAAGCCTTTGACTTAATTCATTGTTCAAGATGCCGTGTAAATTGGACACGTGATGGTACGGAAGCAATAGCCCTTACACATATGTTATTGTCTTGTGAATAATTGTTTACAATTTGTAGAGCAATTTAATTTGCATGAGTTTGGTTTAATGTATCTTTGTTCCTCACTTGAACTTGCGGATTCCTGCCATCTGCTCTTTGTAACATGATGTTAGGTGCAGTATACACGAAGTTTCTGCTTACCAAAACCTTTACTTCTGACACTAGCAGATGCTTAAACATACGTTTTTGAGAAAAATACAAAATCCACTGATGTCAAAAGATATAAACAAAGTTTGATTTGCCTGATTGTGTCTGGCTTTGGCAGACTGGTTTATTGTTCTGTTCAAGTAACCACTTCATATTTCCTCTATTCACACTCAAACATCTGTACACCATATTGACCATACCAGATCTTTATTTTATAATATATATTACTGTCACCCTATGATTTTGTGTGCTATTGTAAGTATTTTGCCCATTGGAAAAATTATTACTGTAGTCCATTTTAATGTTAATGAAATAAACCCCATTATTGCTGTTCTTGTTTAAAATCATTTATGATAAACAGACTAACTGTGCAATTGGTACCAGTTTAATGATGAAATTCACTTGCGTTTCAATGTACTGATCAGTTTACACCAAATTGTGATGAAGATGGAATATTACTTCTGGAGGTTAACAGAATGCTGAGAGCTGGAGGCTACTTTGCTTGGGCAGCTCAACCTGTTTATAAACATGAAGAAACCCAACAAGAGGCATGGAAAGGTATAACCTGGTATAATATTCTCACATGTCATAGTTCCTTCTACTTTCATATGAGCTATATTACCATTTTTTCCATGTCATATTTCATGCGTATTTACCTTGATTCCTACTGAATATCCCATTTTTTCCTCAGTTGAAATGTGGAAATGTGTTATGCATTTAAAAAAAATTATTTCTTCATATAATGCTATACTGGCTTGATGTTGTGATATTTCCCATATGCAAAAGGTTGGTTTAACTATTGCATTTTTTAGTATTATAAATACATGTATTTTCAATATTTACCATCTCTTGCAGAAATGGAAGATCTTACCAATCGTATGTGCTGGGAACTTGTGAAGAAGGAAGGATATATAGCTATATGGAAGAAGCCTTTAAACAACACATGCTATATGAATCGTGAAGCAGAAGTTTGGCCTCCACTATGTGAAGTAGCGGATAATCCTGACAATGTTTGGTATGCCCTAATTTATCATAATTTAGTATGATGTTTGATAAAAGAGGGGTGCAATTTGATATTTCATCTTGACCAGTTCCGTATACTGTTGCAATATTTGATTTTGATGCATCTAGTGGTTGTCATTTGTGTGCATGCCATGTATTTATTGATTTATTTTCATTTACAGTTGCATTCTCTAGAGTCTTGGTGTAAGTTCACTATTGCTTAAGGGGCAGCAGAACTTTATACAGTTTGAGATAATAAGTTAACTTGTAAGGCAGGCTGGGAAGTTGTGTATAATTTTAAATGCACTTTCCTAGTGCAAGAATAGGTAGATAATAAAATAGATTTTTCTCGGAGCTCTAAACATGTAAATATTGCGTACCTTAAGATCGAGCCTCATGTATACTGCAGATATCTTTAAAACATCAAATTATCACAAGCCTTGAGCATTCTGTTTTGCAGATCTCATTGAACTACCTATCATAATCTTAACGAAAACGTCGCCTTCATATTTAATGTGGATAGTGCTCGTAACTTGATGCAGCACTATCTAAGAATCCGCTTCCTACAATTTCGGAGAAATGGTCTTCTCTAACTTGGTGTTAGAACTATGATATTTTTGATATATTGGAAGTTGTCATATGGTGTTTGTTTTTATCTCCTCGAACTTATAATTACTTTGTTTTCCATGCATTTCAGGTATGTTTGTTTTTATATGCTCAAACTTTATAATTACCTTGTTTTCCATGAATTTTAGGTATGTTAGTTTAAAAGCATGTTTAACCCGACTTCCTGAAAATGGTTATGGAGCAAATATTCCAGCATGGCCTGCGCGTGTGCATCAACCACCACAAAGGCTTCAGAATGTGGAAATGGATGCTAGTATAGCAAAAATTGAGCTTTTCAATGCAGAACTAAAGTATTGGAATGAAATTGTTGGGGGTTATGTTCGTGCATTCCACTGGAAAAATCTGAGGCTGCGAAATGTGATGGATATGAATGCTGAATTTGGAGGGTGATTATCATTCTTGTTTTGTACTTTTTTAGCGATATGTTTTTTGGCTATATATTATATGGTTATGTAGAAGAATAGAAGCTTTGATGTTCTTCACTAATTCAGTTCTAAGATCTCTTTAGTAGCATGATGAGTATATATCCTCACTTACCTGTTCTAACACCTCAGTAATTTTTCATAAACTTTTACATTTTTTTACCACAGCCAAGTTGCAATATATTAATATTGTATAACATTTTTTTTTTGGATTTTTCAACAATACAGGTAGAATGTTACAGTGAATTTTCAATTATTCAGTATTCATACTAGATTTTCTTAATCTTCATTCTTCAATAGCTGCATATATCTTCTTACGTATTATTTGTTTTGTTGTGGCAGGTTTGCAACCGCATTGCTTGATCATAATTTAGATTGCTGGGTGATGAATGTTGTCCCTATAAGTGGACCCAATACATTACCTGTGATCTACGACCGTGGACTTATTGGAGTAACCCATGATTGGTAAAGGATATCATCTTCATCTTATTTTCGTGGATTTTTTCCCTCTCTCTCTCCCTCACTCCTCTCTTCCCCCCTTCCCCCTCCTTTGCAATCCTAAAACAAAGTTTAGCAAACTTGGTTTTAAAATGATTAATCTGTTACTTTCGCAGGTGTGAATCATTTGATACATATCCAAGAACTTATGACTTGTTACACGCATACAGTCTTTTCTCCAAAGAAAAGAAAAGGTGAGTTTACTCCTATTGATTTTACCATTATGCAGCTTAATTTAGTACTCCTCCATGAGAAATAATTTGCTTGCAGAGAAATTGTGTTATTATTATTATCTTAATGGGAACAGATTTAGCTTTACACAGTTCCCACCTCCTTGCCGTTTCAAATGCATGCATATCAGATGAAACATAATGTTATTTTCACGACACATATGTGTTAGATCATATATCAATGGTTTAGTCATCAGCATTGAAATATATGTTTGGTTTGTGATTACACAACCCTAGAAATATTTTAAAATCCTACTACTTTTTGTGCGGGTTCAAAGTAGGCATAGATTCTATTTAAATTCAGGCATGAGTTTCTAAACAGAATATTTGATTTTTTTTTTTTTTTTTTTTTTAACTGCAGTTTTTTATTTGATTTCGGTCATTATAATTATGAATGGCGTGTATAATTGGTTAGATTTTTGTGCATTTATTAAGATGAATGAGCACCACAACTTACACACCTATGCTCAGAAATGTGTATCAGCTATAGCCAACAAACCATCCTCCTGTTGATATATTACCCAATTATTTCTTCATGAGTTTTTCACCTTTACATGTAACGCGCTAAAGGATTACAACACAATTTAGGTTATGAACTAAACTTAATTCAGTCTCTTTGCTAATTGATTTGGTTCGAAAATGAGTTTTATTGTTTTGCTATTCAAATAGCGTGGGAGAAAAGGAAGAAGTGTAAAATCTTTAGTCGTTATCACAAAGGAGAAAATGAGAAGGGAGAAACAAATAGTTTTTGATATTTTCCAAAAGGCGGAAAAAAGGAAAAAATAAGAAGAAGACATTTTCAATTTTACACGTTAACTTATTTTCAAGCCCCTCTAGTCTTCCATGCATTTTGAAATACACATCGAAAATGCAAAACACAACCTGTTTTCAAACCAAACAAGCCCTTAATTTGTATGTTCGTCATTTCATTTATTTGCCAACTTTCTTAGAATGGTGCGTTTTCATGTGATATGAAGAGTGCACGAGAAAGGGACATTCGAAAAGGGGAAAGTTTAGGAAAATGGGAATGTGTTCTTGTGCGTAGGAAAGGGGGAATGAAAATGGTATTTGAAAGGAAAATTAATTGTTTTGTTATTATAAAATATGTTTGAGAATAGCAATTATTTGTGTTGGGAAGGGGTCAGGGTATTAATAAGTGTATGAAAGGGAATCGATTGTCATTAATTAACGTTGTCATCTGATGTGTCAGGCGCTAACGGATCAATTTATTCAGTTCAACCCGACAGACCAAAATGGTGGATCTCCATCTTTGATGCGTTGGACCCGTCGAATGCGACGCCAACACAACATGAGCATTTTTGCTGTCCAAACGAACCTGAATTCTTTCTTTAGATCACTAACAATTCTCACATCATGTTAGCTACTTATTTATTTACATCTAAACTTTTTACTACAGTCTATAATCAATTATATATTTGAAATTTCTATTTCACCAACTTTTCGCTTTTTTTTTTAGTGCAAAATTATTGTAAGACCAGTGGAAGATTTTTTGTAAAAAAATTAGTCAGCCATCTCAAATCTAATGCAGTTTAAAGTAAATTTATCAAGTGGCATCATGGGTCATTTGAATGTTAATCAGTTAGCTCCTTCTACATACTAAATAGTAATTATTAGATTGTTGATGAAATAAGGTATAAAAGTATAAATTATTAAATGAATGCAACTAATTCACAATGCAGCTCATTATTCTTATATGTCCTGCTAATTTTAATATCAGTAAATCTACCATGCTTAAACCTGCAGTGCATTGTCAAGCATGAAATGTATTCAAGAAATTTTTTGTTTATGTTAAAAGAATGTATCTAGAATAAAGTAGTTTTATTTTATTTTTATTTGTGTTCATTGTAGAAAAATCTGCAATCTTGCTATCAGTTTAACTTAACATTTTGCTTGCTGTGTTATTTTACCATAACAAGAAATAAAATAAAACTTGTATGGTTTCAGGAACAGATATGTGATGGTCTAATACATTCATATAAAAATTTGTAACCTTATTGTTTGCTTAGTATATCTGATGATATATTTCAGGTGTAATATGTCTGTCATATTCTTGGAAATGGATCGTATACTTCGTCCAGGCGGCAGAGTGTATGTACGTGACCTTAAGTTCATGATAAATAAGATGCCAGAAATCACAAAATCCCTGGGGTGGAGATGTGAAATTCGGGACACATCTGAGGGCCCATATGCAAGTAGGAAAATCTTGATGTGCCAAAAGCAGTTGCTCAGATCTTAACTTTTGCTTATAATCGATCTTAGTTATTATAAAAGACGGTAGTTGCTGATATTGGTAAAGCACCACAGATATATTTTTATTTTATTCTGATTTTACAACAGCAATTTTTTTTTTTTTTTTTGGGTTTAGTTTAGAGGGGCCTTGTCAGAATTGTTGTTGCCAAAAAAAGAATTGTATCATTGTATGTTGCAGTTTGTGTAGTTCAGCATTGAAACATGAAGAAGAAAAGTAAAAAATGTAAGGGATTAAATAATTGTTGCACATAGAAGCAAATTGTTTCATTTAATGTAATTTAAAAAAAAAAAAAACAAAGGAAGTTTACATGGTATATGTTGATCCAGCCAGTTCAGTGAATTTTTTTTTCATCATTCATAGATGTGATGATACATGTAATGAGACGTAATTCTGTCAGTTTCTTTCTGCTTAGTATCTCAAAGAAACTGTAACTTTTGCGTCAACGCCTGAAAGATCATTAATGTGCAAATGCTGATAGGTACCTAATGATCCTACTCCGACATTTCTGGTCGCAATAATTTTAAATGCTTACCTTCCTGTAGATCTTCCTGGTATTGATGTCTGCAAGTGCGAGCTAACCCTAAGTTGTTAGATTTAATCTAGTAAGTACTGTTGATTATGCTATTTTCTTATTTAAAAGGTTTAGTAAATACAGATTATGCTAGTTGATTGCCCTACTGTTGCAACTTGCAATATTTTGAAATAAATGACTACAAGTAGCTATATAGTGACATTATAATTTATATCAGCAATTCAATTTTGAAAATAGCTTTCCGTTATATACAAAACAAAATGAGGTATACATCATAAAATAGCTTGGTGTATTAAATCGGATAACACACGATTTTAAGTGAACTGTGTTTATTTATTGTAATAACAGCTTTGAATGATGATTAGGCTAGTCAAACATTACAAATTTGCAGGCTTGAAAAAAGAAAAGAAAAGGGAACTGAAAACATACCTAATGCCTATGCAATTTTCAAAAATATAAGAACCCCAACGCCAAAAAATATGTTCCCTTTAGGCTTTTAGGTGGGTAATATCCATTTTTTTTTCTAGTGCAGCACATTTTCTCAGTTCATTTGTCAATCCAGAAAGCAGATTCCCTCATCATTATACTTGACTCTAACTAGTCAAAAGCTTGATCATATGACCACTCATGAATGATTTTCGCTAATTTCAGCACATGGTTATTATTTTCCTTTTTCCGTGTGCAGTAATGTAGTATGGCTAAATTTACATATGGTTATCGAAATAGACCAGGCTTTCACATGATGACAAGATTGAAGAAGTAGATGTAAAATGACACTATGCTATCTGGTTTGGATCATCAATGCTTTCTTGCGGATCTGAATAATCAGATTCTTAAATATATCATTTTATTGTTAATTTATAATCACTAAGTGACCGAATATATGATATTATGTGCTGTTGTCTACGTAATGTGTAAATGAATGCGCTGGCATTCTATTGTATACACTAATAAAAAAAAAAAGTTTCTTTTTTTCTAATTTTAGGATTTGTTAGATTTACGATGTATTGATAGAAGTGGTGAGTTCAGTTTTGACCATGTTCAATTATTTTAGTCAAATACTGAACTGAATGCATATTTGTTTTCCATTAGTTTCCCGTTGTGTTTCCAAACATAGATGTGATCATTTCTCGGCAGCATTCAAGTCGTAATTATTCTCCTGAAACCTTGAATTGATTTGTAGTCATTTCATTTTTAGAGATAAATCAGAGGTATTCACAAACTCTGTGGAAATACTTGTAGTTTGACATCTAAGGTACCTATTTAGTTTACAATAAATTTGGAAGGCCTGGAATAAGTTCAGCTTTTTCGTCATTTCTATGAGCTCCGAAGAAATTGAGGTGCCCACCCTAGTAGTTTACTTTTTTACTTCTAAAATATTCTCACCATATATATTGGCATTCTCATTTCAAACTATATAGAATTGTACTGTAATTTAATGACCTAGGTAGTTCTAGACCAACTAACTACAAGTTTCACTTGACTACAGAGTTGCTTATTCTTTAGTTTCATTAATAGTACGAGTTAGTTGTAAATGATAATTTTTCTAATTAGATAGGTACAATACAAGTTGATACTTTGTTATGATTGGGAAATTTTGATAAAACTGAGTTAGAAACATGATACCCAAATATGAAATGTAGGTCTGAATTCAGAAATGAAATTAAATCATTAGAAGATTTGGTATCACAACATTCATGAAGTGATGGTTTGTGTCATTGCTTCAGGACTACAAGGCTCTTTGAGGAAGGGCTTCACGACTACAAGACTGCTCATATGCTGCAAAACTTAAAATATTTTGCAGTTTATTACTTTTATATGTAATGCTGCTGTTTTTGTTGTATTTGATTCAGTTTATTTTGATTATTTGATGCAGTTTTTGTGTTCTATTGTGGAGTTTGTCAATTAAAATTATATTATGTTGAATCTTTGATGCAGAACTATTCAGTGCTGTAGAACTAAATTTATACTATGTTTTTGTATTCATATGTTCTAGAACTATAGCTTGATTTTGTTTATCTAGCTCAGTTTTTCTATTTTTTAGATGCGGTTTTTTTTTCTTTTGATGCAGAACAAATATTATATTGATGCAGTTTTTCATTTTTGTGATGCAGTTTTTGATGCAGTTATTGTCAAATGGGTCGAGTCGGGTTGACCCCTTTAATAAATGATTAGATCGGATTAACCCGTTTATTAAATGGGTTAAACGGGTTGGATTTGTTTATGTCTTGAATGGATCGGGTCAAATCCTACCCGAACCATTTATGACCCGACCCGACCCGTTTGACGGGTCTACGTTCATTAACCATTTTTTCATATCTCAGGTACCATCTGGAGAGAGCTCTGAAATCATTTCCAGTATGAATTCATTATCAATCGTTTACATCTATAAAATCATATTATCTTTCAATTACGAACTCTTGCACTTATTTTTAGTCAAATTTTGTTATATTTTTTTCTATGCAGATGCAACAATGAAACCTCCAGATTCTGAGCATAGTTTTGCAGAAGATTCCATGCGGGCTGCAAGAGAACCTTTGGTCCTTGCAGAGTCAAGTCATGTTTCTGAGAAAAATAAAGAGGTAAAATGTGCTCGATATTTTCTGAATATCTGCACAATTTTATCAAAAAATATTTGTTGAATGACAATACTTTTTTTTTTGCAGTCGACTCATATGTACATATCTTGTTGATATGTGTTATTCCGCAAATAATTACTTCCACCCTTCAGATTAATTTGACTACGGCAGTGTAGTACATATTACTTAGCAAACATTAGTTTTTTTTTACAAAAAAAAGGAGTGATATAAAAATTGGAAAATGAAGTTGATGATTCTGATGGCAGCGAAGAAGAATGATAACAGCGAAATAAAATCAAGACCAGATAAGTTGTATGTATATTTGTAAATTGAAAAGGGCACAGTCAAATATGTGTTATGTACACACAGAGGAAGAACATGTACAAGAGAATTGACACAGACTTATGCACATAACAAGAAAATGTTGTTTATTACGAGTAACAGATTTGCAGTTGTGATATTGAATCAAGAAATTGACAATTTGAGTTTTACTTTGAAAAGAAATGAAGCAATGTGTAAAAACATATCATGAATTTGTGAAATAATCTCCAGGAATTTGAGCTCACTTTGTTTAAAGTTGTGTTATGTATGTTCTCCTAATATTATATTAAATTTAAACAAAAACGTTTTTCTTCTATCAAATACCACAACGGTCGGTTTTTCCACCGTTGTACGGTTATACTAGTTTTAGATGATCGTGACAGTGAGTAGTGCGGGTCATTCTTTATTAGATTTTGACTGTATTTGGTTGAAGCTAAAAGGAAAAAGAAAGTTGCTTTTTTTTTCCGTAAAAGAAAGCAAGCAACGTCACAAATAGCCAAATAGCGATGTATCATGGATGTTCTCATAACATGAAAGATACGTTATTACAGAAGCTTAAAAGTACACAACGTAGCAATCCAAATCGTTCTTCCTCGTCGCCAGCTAACCATTTATTGTTCGTCCTCCATCAACATTAATGACCTGTCCAGTAATGTAAGAAGCAGTGGGCATGCATAGAAACACTGCAAGAGCGGCAACCTCTTCTGTTTCTCCGTTTCTCCCAAGTGGAATGAGAGATAATTCATGAGCCAAGGCCCCTTCGTTCTCCTGAATCCAATACTACCAAAATGCACAATCATATTGGGGTGTGTGTGTGTGTGTGTGTGTGTGTGTGTGTGTGATATATTATATAAGCTATGCGTTTTATGTCTAAAAAAGGAGAAAAATAAGATTGTATACCGGCTCAACAAGAGGAGTTCTTATGAGGCCTGGAGCGATACAGTTGGTTCTAATGTTATCTTTTGCCCACTCACAAGCCAAACTCCTTGTCAGTTGATCTATCGCTCCTTTGGTCGTGGAATAAGCAGACAGCATTGGAAAAGAAACCTGCCCACAAATTGATGAAATATTCACAATGCTGTCAGTCTCGGCTTTCTTCATAAGAGGATGAGCCAGTTGGCACAGGTAGAAACATGAGTCCAAGTTGGTAGCCATGATGAGTGAATACTCCTCGTCACTTAAATCCAATGTTTCTTTGGAAAACCCTGTCCCTGCGTTATTAATCTAAACAGCACACACTATTGTAGTAAGTATATGTATCATCGATTACGCTGTTGAAAGTTATATGTATTATTATGCTTACTAGTATATAAAGTTTGCCAACGAAAATGGAAGAAACGTTTGCCATTAGTTTTACTCGTTCAGATCTGGAAGATACATCACAAACTGAACCAGTGACAGTATAGTTCAAATCCTTCCACTCAGCCAAGCATTTGTCGAGTTCTGATTGATTGCAAGAACATGTGTGCACAGCTGCACCAAAAGCAGCTAGCTCTTTCACAATGGCATGCCTTTGCACAGTTATAAACAAATTTACGTATTTTGATTTCATTACTGAAAAAGAGAAAGAAGGGAGAACCAGAAAACAATTACCCGATCCCTTTGGTTCCTCCAGTGACTAACGCCGTAGTTGAGACCATCTCTTTTCTTTGCTATCCCCCTTATCCATTCTTTTTCTTCTTCTCCTCCTCTTCTTCGACCTCTGATTTCTTTACCTTTTCCGTGTATATTTATGAATGCAGATTGTTGAAGAGACAAAAAATAATAAAAAATCAATAAATAGGATCATAGGCAGGTGTCCCAACCTAAATTGTAGAGTATAGAAACTAGGCAGACCTATTCATTAATGTTAATTTTGATTCTGATTTACCCTACCTCCACCTAAGTAAGATAAGTATGAGTTCAATCTAATTAATAAAATTAATTAATCAGCCATGAAGAGTAAAGATTGAATAGGAACAGAAAGCACATGGTTTTAGGGCATTGACAAATTGAACTAAATGTGCTATGGATTCTAGATTGAATTGTTCAAATTCAAAATCCTTAGACTAGGTGCAGATTTGTTAACAACTTATTTTGAAACCACTTAAAAGGAAAGTTGAATATTAACTTCTATGTAGTTTTAAATAGTGATTTACAAGTAGAAGTGTAAATGCAATTTGACTTCTAAGTTAAAATGAGTAAAATAATTTATCAAAAGTAGTTATAAAATGTATCCATAAGTCATAAAACAATAAATTATTGCTTTGCATATTTTAATTTATTAGTCACTTTTAAAAGCTACATATAAGAACTTGTCAAACACTTGAAATACAATAAGTGACTTTTAAGTAGTTTTGGCTATTTATAAGTAGTTGCCAAACATGTTCTTGAACTGAGTCCATCCTTTTCATTTCAACTATAGATGCTGACGGGGTCATGAAAGAACAAAAATGTTTTTCTTCTAATTTCCTACTATTTCGTTTGTCATGCTAATTCCGTGTTCAAAGAACTTCTACAACATATAAAGTGAGCAGAAAGTTCAATTTGTTTTATGAGATACAAAAATCGTGCTATAGACAAATTACTACTGGTCAAGTAAAACACATTTTACTAATGCACAAATAATTTTAAAGGATAATTAACTTGATAATTTAAACATAAGAACATAGCTCTATTTTTTTTTTTGCTTCAAGGACAGGTCCAAAATCGAGTTACGAAATAAACCATTCTTCCTACCAAAAAAACAAACTTTTGTATTTCGTTCCATTCTTTACTCTTTGTTCAATTTCAAATTTTTTCTTCAATTCCTATCAAAATTGAAAATCAATGTAATAATGATGCCTCAAAATAGAATTAAATCGGTATCATAAACAGAACTGCAAACTTCAACGCCTGTTGAACAACCATCGGAAATCCATCAGCAATGCCCAATTTCAACCACCGAAAACCTAAGTCAAAACCCTCAAAATCGCAAACGATGAAAATCTATACTAGAAAGATAAAATTACCAAAATTGCAAATTCAATAAAAAACACAACAAAATTTAGAAAGAAGGACAAAGAGAAAAATGGACAACCAGAAGAAAATGGAAATCAAGCAAAAATGAAAGAAAAGATAATACAAAAGGTAACCGATACTACCTAATCAAGTGCAACAAAGTTAACACAGTTGTATAATAATAGCATTAAAATACTTTGACAGAATAATGAAGAAAATATGAAGCAAAAAACAATTGGTAAGAAAGAAAATGAAGAACAATAGTAAAATTTAGAAAGACGAACAAAGAAAAGAAATGAAAAAAATAATTCAAAAGGAAAACTAGAGAGAAAATCAAAAGACAGTGCAACAGTAAATGATACTATAAAATTATTAAAGCTATATTGACACTATCAAATTGTTAAATTTATATGCTAATAGTATCAATAATTTTAAACAGAAGATACCAGAAAAGAGAAAAAAAATTTGAAATGAAGAATCTGAAGAAGAGATAGTTCTTTAAAATTATGAACACTATCGGTTTATAACATATTGTTTATTGCAAAAATGATATCTAGCGTTTGTTTGATTGGATTTGATGCTTTGTAATTTTAAAAATTATTTTCATTATTATTTAGAACAAAACCGATACCCAAATATTGTAAAAAAATAATACCTAGTGTCTGTTTGATTGAGGCTGAAGCTTTATAAGTTTAGACATTATTTTGGCTGTCATACATAACATAACTAATACCAAAATATTGCAAAAATAATACTTAGTGTCTGTTTGATTGAAGTTGATGCCTTATAATTTTAGAAATTACTTTGATTGTCATTTATAATAAACTGACAATAAAATATTGAAAAAATGATACCCACTGTCTATTTGATCAGAGTTGATGTTATATAATTTAAGAAACTATTTTGACTATCATTTATAACAAAACTAATATTAAAATATTGCAAAAATTAGACCCACTGTCTGCTTGATTAGAGTTGATGCTTTGTAATTTTAGAAATTATTTTCACTATCATTTATAACAAAACCGATACTGATATATTGCAAAAATGATACATAGTTTATGTTAGATTGAAGCTGATGTTTTTGATTTCATATATTATTTCATTTCCATTTATAACAAAATTGATATCAATATATTGCAAAAATAATACATGTTGTCTGTTTGATTGAAGTTGATATTTTTTAATTTTAGAAACTATCTTGACTGACATTTATAACAAACTGATACCAAAATATTACTAAAATGATATCTACTATTTTTTTGGTTGGATTTGATGCTTTGTAATTTTAGAAAATATTTTCACCGTCATTTATGACAAAACTAATACCAATATAGTGCAAAATTTTTACATACTATCTGTTTGATTCGAGTTGATTCTTTGTAATTTAGAAATTATTTTCAGTCATTTAAAACCAAACTGATACTATTATATTGCAAGAATGATACCTAGCGTTTATTTGATTAGAGTTGATATTTTTTAATTTTAATAGTTGTTTTGACTGTCATTTATAACAAAACTAACACCAAAATATTGTAAAAATAACACATATTGTCTATTCGATTGGAACTGATACTTTGTAATTTTAGAAATTATTTTGATCATCATTTGTTAAAAAATTGGTACCAAAATATACCTAAAATGATACCCGCTAATTAACTAAATGCCGCTTTTTATATAATAGGATGATGATGATTTTGTAGAGATTTATCACAAAAGCAAAAAAGTGTAATCTGCAAAGTTTGAGCTAAAGACATGCGAAGGCAAGAAAGAATGTGATATAGATGTGGCTTGCAAGTTACATATAAGATTATACAATGGTTTACAAAAACGGAATTGCAAAAAAAAAAGGACATTTTAAAAGGACGCAATTTTAGCAGTTCTACTTTTTTTAAGACAACATTGTAATGAAAGAATGTAAGAAGTAGCAAAATAATTAGATGCATTGTATAGTTGTTATTTAACAGAACATGAAGCGTTCATATTTGGAGAAGAAAAAAATGAAAGTGACCGTAACAACTATGCAATGACCATAACAATGATCGCAATTAAAACTTTAATATGCAAGTACATAATAATTGCTACATACACTGAATTGTAACTAATTTACTTATTCAATGGAAATGAGTAGTCTCCAATGTACAAAGTCTTAAAAGACATTTAGTCATGGCTTTACTTGAAGAAATTGTGAGGGTTAAATATACAAATGCTATTTACTTCTCTCTACATTGTATGGACCATTAGGCATTGGTAGCATTACATATCCTACAATACAATGGTCTTACGTGGATTGTTTACGGTCAAGAAGATCAAATGAAAGAACAAACCAAAGTCTAAAAGAAGCAAAAAAACCGTATAATATTTTTTTAGAAAAATTAATTAATATAGTTGAAAAAAAGTGAACATTAATTAACTTTATAGTGTTTTGTCTTTAACATAGAAAAGAAGTTGAGCAAATATTGCAAGACCTGTGGAAAACCATTAGTATACACGGTATGAAAGTGAAACAAGATGAAATTCATCAAATTAAATGTGCATAGAAAGGAGACGACGCGTAAGATATTTTCATTGTTAAAAATGATACTCACTAATAACAAAATTGATACTATAACTAAAATTGACAGTAATATTGAAACGATAGTTGCTTAATATTAGAACATGTTATGTATTTTCATTATGATCTTAATATATATTTCTTATATACCTAGTACATTGAGTTGAATTAGATGGGCACATAAGCTATTTTGTTAATTTGGTCATGGTAGCAAAAATTGGTTTATTGTACGAACAAAATTTTCTTTCGGTTCATTAGAAGTTTGCTTCAAATCAAAACTAATATCAACATGCACAAAAACCGATACTTACAGGCACAAAAAATGATACCTACATGCAAAAAAATTAATACTACAACTATATATAACTAAACAGAAATAAAACAATTATCGCAGATGTTAAAAATGATACATACATGCACTAAAACTGATACAGCAACTGATATTGAAATTGATACTGAAACTGTTAATTATTTCACTTCAAAATATATTATATGTTTCCACCATTATCTCTTAAATACAATATTATGCATTTTTTGTATACCTGATATCAAAATTGATGCAAACTGATACTAACATTATATTTTGCTTCATATAGAGTTGACCGTGGAATATACGTCATGTTATTTATCATATCACTGAACAAAAGCCAAATACCAATGAAGATAAAACCTGAAATTATGTTGCGAACCAGAGTAAGAATTGTATTAGAGATATTGACAGACAATAACCACTTTTGGAATTTATCCGATTTCATAAGTGGAAGAAAATGAAAATATACAAAAGAAAATTTGTTGTAAAAACTGCTTTGATGTTCAGTTACAATTAAAATACATTTGTGATGTTGTGTTAGAACTAATTGAAGTTAGCTTTGTTTTACTTTAGATATAAACACTTGCTTATTGAAATTTTGTCAATTTTGCTGCAAATACAATTATGATCTTATTTCTATTGTTATAAACATTAGCTTTGTTTAACTTTGCGAATAAATATCATAGGATGATCTGTTACGACTATATTTTATTTTTAATTATAACTAAACCGATAATAATAGTATGCGAAAACTGATACCATATTTTGTTATACCTAAAACTGATATGAGTAGTATGCAAAAAATGATACTATATTTTTTTCATATCTAAAACTGATACTAATAGTATGTCAAAACTGATACCCTTTTTTGTTATACCTGAAACTGACATTAATAACATGCAAAAACTAATACCATATTTTTTTATACCTAAAAATGATACTAATTTTTGCAAAAACTGATACTAAAGAACTAATGTTGAATAAACTAAGCAACATAATCACATAATAACTCACCGCTTGTCATGCCACCTATATCTTCTAGCTTATAACAACATTGTTGATCATCTCATCTTCCTCACCAATCATCAATTAATGCAAAATAGCAAAAGATAAAATACGATACTATAAATCAATAATCGAGTATGTATGGAAACCAATATGTAATCGAGATAGATCGGCTAACCAAACTAACCATCGAATGCAAAAGCTAACTGTTGCACAACCTAATCCAGTACATATGATGAAAAGCTAATCAAATATGCAGTCTAATCGGGGACATATGAATCCAAAAGAAAACCGATGCACAACTTAAAATTGGGTATATGGATGCAAAAATAACCGTATGCACATTCTAATCTGGTATATATGAATGCAAAATCTAAATAGATGCACAACCTAATCGGGTACATATGTGTACCGGCCTGGAAATTCAATCACTTCATCTTGAATATCAAAACAATTTGAAATATAAGTAAGCGTTATAAATATGATTTTATAATCTTGTTAAATGTCATTTAATTAATAAATAATGATAAAAAAAATTTGTTTTTAAATTTCTTTACAAAAATATATTCTTCGAAAAAAAATTGATAATGTGATCGAAAATCAGTTTATCGGTAAACATCTTTTTAATCGATATAAGTTGTTAGAACTCTTGTGCACTTGACTAATGATCAAATGAATACATTAGAAACTAATTAACGTACTCTCCTCTTCATAAAACTTGAAATATTCTAGAAGCTTCTAATGGATAAGAGATATTATTATGAGAAGGGAATAAGAGTAATATGCATGAAAGAGAAGTTATGTAAAGGAGAAGGGATGGGAGGCGAGGCTTCCATGACATGGTGGAGGGATGAGTGAGAGATTAAGCAACACCATTACTAAGCCTATATAGGGAGAAGCACACCCTTAGGAATAAATCACAAAATTCACAAAGCACCAAGTTGAAAAATCATTGGCTTCTTCTTCTTCATTTCTTATATAATATAAAGAAAATAGTTGCAAATCAACTCCAAATCACTTCAAAATTTGCCCCAGGGCTTAGTATAATATTACAACACCTTCCACCAAGTCAAAACCTAAATAAGTGAAGCCACACTCACCCTATTGGGATAGTCCATGAGCAATATAGGAGAAAAATGGGACATAAACAAGGCAAAAGTAAGAAGAAGAGGAAGGGAAAGGAGGTTGCTAGCTTGGGTCTAGGTTTGGGTGCTTGGATATTGGTTGTTTGAGAGTTTAAAGGTGATTTAACACCTCACTTTGAATGAAAATATAAAATACATATGTTGTGTTGATTATGTTTATATTGATTGAATTGTTGTTAACTTATGTTAAAACAATGGTTTGAATTCTTACTTTAAAAGTAAGTAACATATGTGATCCATGTATATGGACTTGAAAAAATTTGAAATGGAATTGAATGGAATTATGACAAGATCTTTAACAAACCACATTGGTTATATATGAACTTTGGTTTAGATTGGACTCGGATTTGAAAGTGCATTTATAGTGATAGTCACTATAGATGTAGTAGGGAATTGCCTTGTTTTTGGCGCTTGCTATAGAATTTTGTAGAGAGATTATTAGAGGTTTCTCACCATATTTATAATGTCTTATATATATGTTTGGTGATATAAAAAGCTAGAATAGTGAAAATTTAAGTAACATCTCAAAAAGTGACTAAAACATCGCTAGTGCAAAACTGCCCTGTTTAGCCTTGATTTTTGGAGTTTAAAGGTCTGAAAATATATTTAAATTTAAGTATTTTGTTTCATTATTTTTACACATGTTTACTAACTCGTATTAGTATATTTCAAAAGTGGATTGAGATATTTATGAATTTTTAAGAATTAGTTGTGAATTTTTAAAGAGGAGATAATTTGTTGAAAACATGTCGTTTTCAAGTTTTGGGAAAATGGTAATGTTGTTATTTTCAAGTAATATTTTGGATAAATGTTTTAAAATATATTATAAGTATTTTCAAGTATTTTAAAAGTATAGGTAAAAGGTTTATAAAAGGGTTAGAATTGCTAAATGACCAAATGGTTGAATGATTAATTACTTGTTTGAAAAGTAATTAACCATGCTTAACAATAAAAGATGGCGAAGTAAGGCTTATCTATTTGTGAGAGTTAAGATTGGTCGAGTAGGGATGGAGCAATATAGTTCTAACTTAACGGGCTTCTCTCTTGAGAAAGGAATTGTAAGTCCGAAAATGTCGGAAACATGTTAGTCATGTTGATTTCTTAGTTGTTTATGAAAATCATTAATACTATATTTAACACTAAAAGCCAATGAGGTAGACTTACTTATTTGTGAGATTCAAGAATGAAGTGTCTAGGCAAGAATTTGGTGCAGCCAATGCTCTAACTTACCTAACTTCTCTCTTGGGCGAGAAATAGTTAAGTTTGAATGTCGAAAATGAGTTAAGCGTACGAATCCTGATTTGTACAAACAATTATTTTGACTAGATAATCGACTAGTCAATTATCAAACTTGACTTGGTATTGACTTAGGAAGTTATCGAAAGACTTCAAGATTTCATACCAATAAGAACCCCTAGGGTGGAGTATTGATATGAAATGTTTATAGCTTTCGCTTACTTCTTAGAAAACCGAAATTGAGTTGACTGGGAAGTCGTCGATTGGTTTTGGAGAGTCCAGTAAGTGGAAATAGTGTACTTTTACGAGATGACTCAAACTCATAATCACTTCAAAACTATATACATGATTTATGTTTTGGAAGCGGTTATGAAGTGAAATGTTATAGAGTTGGATTGTCAATCCTATGGTTAAGTCTAAGGGAGAGATCAGTGTTAATATTTCAGATGATGTTATCGTGTGAGATTGTCAATCTTGAGGAGTATTCCAAGAGAGAGGACAGCATTAACATTTATCGAAGGACTTATGTAGAGAACCTATGTGGAGGTTCGATATCTGTTCGAGATGCTCGAATCCATGTAGTGATTTGTGATTTGTTCAAAATGATGGAATCCATTTGGGGATTCAAGTTCTGTTCGAGTGATGGAGACTCGTGTGAGAGATGCCGAATATAGCTTCAACATCGAGAAAGTGACAAAAAATAGAGAAGGGGCATGGCGTGGGAGGTTTAGAAAAATTTAAGGGTATACTAACTCTATGTCTAGAGAGCTTATCAACATGTTGGTACCGGGAGTTGATATGGCCCGGATCACACACCGAGGCTGGTCCAGTTATGTTTACATCAGAGTATATCCCATCTAAAGACATGTTGATCGGAAGGTTGTTTTTTATCCTCGTCATGAAGTTCAGATTCTATTTGATCCGAGGAGATCTTCATGGAAATTCCATTATGTGAATGTACCTTAGCGGTATTGATTGTATACTTATTATTATTGTAGCATTCATACTGCAACTATTTGATATGATATATGTATTACACTCTAGACATTATCTATCATATCACTATATATGAATTAACGAATGGTTGGTTTCAGGGAAACCTTTATGGTAATCAGTACAGCCTTAATGGTTACTGTTACTTGTCTCGTCTTTCTTGAGTTTCTCACGCTGGTTTTCCAGATTGATCCGGCTGTTATTTTCTTATAATGCTCGGGTCAGTTCCGTGTATGTTTCCAGATTTAGCTACGGACGCTTTGGACCTTATAAAGAAGAGATGGATGACTTCCTTCTGCAGTATTCTTGTTTCCATTGCATTTTTATATTGTATATATTAGCACTGTGAGGACACGCTATTACAACTCTCTAGGCTGATGATAGTACTTGGGTTTCAGTAACTGATATTTCTGCATTCAAAGTAGCCCTTTGCACTATTCCTTTGATATTATATATTACCGTTCCATTGTGAGATTCTGATATTGTGTTCTTTTTTTCTTGTTCTATTCGTTTTCTTTTATTTTACCCTAACTTTCTTTCTTTTCGGTACTTGGATGCTCAGCACATGTATACCGTGGATGTATTTAGTATCGACATTCGATGGTCGAAAAATCGAGTCATTACAATATGGATGTAAAAGCTAACCGGATGCACTACATAATCAGGCGGATATGGATGCTTAAGCTAATCGGATGCACTACCTAATCTCGTAATTATGGAAGCAAATTTGTAACCGAGAAAGATTGTTTAACCGAGCTAACCATTGAATGTAAAAACTAACCAGATGCACAACCTAATGGGGTACATAAGGATGCAAAAGCTGATCGGATGCACAAACTAACCGGGTACATACGGATGCAAAAGCTAACCAGATGCACAACCTAAACGGTTACATATGGATGCAAAAGCTACCAAGATGCAATACATAATCGGGTACATATGTATCCAAAAGCTAACCGGATGCACCACCTAATTGGGTACATATGGAAGCAAATCTATAACTGAGATAGATTAGGTAATCGAACTAACCATTGAATGCAAAAATTAAACGGATGCACTACCAATCGGGTACATATGGATGCAAAAAATAATCGGATGTACTACCTAATCTAGTATATATGAAAGAAAATCTAAAATCAAGATAGATTTGTTAATCGCGCTTACCATTGAATGCAAAACCTAACCAAATGCACAACCTAGTTAGGTAAATATGGATGTAAACGCTAACTGGATGCATTACTCAATCAGTACATATGTATGCAAAAGCTAACCAGATGTACTACCTAATCAGGTATATATGGATGCAAAAGCTAATCCGATGCACTACCTAATCGGGTATGTATGGAAATCAATCTATAACCGAGATAGATTGATTAACCAAGCTAACCATCGAACGCAAAAGCTAACTAGATGCATAACCTAATCGAGTACATATGGATGCAAAAGCTAACCAGATGCATACCTTAATCGGGTTCATAGGATGCAGGAGATATCCGGAAGCACAACCTAATCAGGTGCATATGGAAGCATAACCAAATCAGACAATACAATTCATAAAATGCTACTATAAAATAGTATTATGAGCAGAAATATACACAACCATATTTTTTTAATAAAAAAAAGATACTACACAATATCATTACTACAAACATCTAAAAAGAAGTTATAATTGTTTATAAACTACTACCATAATTTTGAAAAAACTTCTATAATTCAAAATCTACTACTATTCTACTATAAAGTAGCATTATAAATAGAAATATACATAATTATATTTATTTAAAGAAACGAAATACAATACTATGCAGTATGATTACAACACACTTCCAAAACGATGCTACTATAAACTGATACTACAATTATACAAAAACTATTATATTTCAAAAACTGCTAGTATAATTTATAAAATGCTACTATTAAATAACATTTGCAAATACAATTATACATATTTCAATCTTAAAAAAAACAATAATACTATACACATCTAAAAATACTATAAAATGATAATACAACATGATCAAGCAATATTACAACCTAATTTGATACATATGGATGGAAAAGCTAATAGGATACGCTACAAAATGATACTACAAAATGATGAAATGATACTACAAAAAACCAATACCCGACTTCATCAATATAAAATCAACATACAATTGAAAGCAATGATTCAAGTAACCTACAAACAAATAAATATTAAAACCAATATTAGTTATACTACTATACCGATATTGAAACTAAAACTGCAAATGATACTATATAACCAAGTTCAACTCCAAAATAAAAATCAATGTCAAACTAAAAATATGCTACTTTTATAACCAATTTCAATTGCAAAAAATAACCATAAAAATTCATACAACTAATTATAAATCTCAACAAAGTCATAATACCATTAAAAACAAATCATATTATAAGCTTGACAATCACCCTTATTGTGAGCAATTGCTTACATGCACCGCATCTATTTTGCTTATTTTTAAAATACGCAAATCCTCATTTGCATTTGATCGAAGATCTACCAGCACCTCGTTTCTCTTTATATGGCTTAATAACATCTTCAACACTAACATCAACTATAAGCTTATCAAAATTAGGAATAGAATTTATAACATTAGCATAAGAACAATGACTAGCATCAACGGTAAAATAATACTCAACAAAATCATAAAGGTTAATTTTGACTTGTTCACACACTTAGAAGCATGAGCATATGGAAATCCTATAACTTACCATTGATTGCAACTACAAATCTGTTCATTAAGATCAACACGATGAGAGTTTGGTGATTTCACTTTAAAAACAAACTCTGGAGACTTGAATACATCCCATCTAATGAAAGGAACCGGGCCAGCCCGCAATGAAAGAAATTGATGAATTTGAAAAAATTTACCATTTTTGATCATTAACGGGCCTATGAAGTCTAAATGTATGTAGATCTTATCTAAATTTCTTTTAAATAAAATAAGTAATTTGTTTAATAACATATTTTGTTTTATTAGTTTGATTCTAAAATAATAAAAAATGGAATACAAAAATAAGATTTGCGTATATCAAATATGTAATGGCCCGTTTTTCCGTACCCTGTGAATCGACAATAAACCACACATGTCCAACTCAAATTGCAACAAACAAGCGGATTATTAAGAGTAGAAAGAAATTAAAGACAAAATAGAATCTCACACGAATGAAATAACATATATTATTTCAATAATAATATTTACAATGGAAAAATTTAAATACATTATCAGAGTCTAATCGAGATTTAGCTTGGACAGTTATAACACATGCCCTTACAAATGCTGACAAACAACGAAACAAATGCAATAGATGAAGCGGATAATAGAATACATCCATACGATGATGAAGATCTCCATCTCTTCTCGGAAAACTCCAACCGTCTTCAAATCAACCTGAAACTATGCGGAACTGACCCGAGTATTAAAAATACCCGGATGAGGCTTGATAAACCAGCGTTAGATACTCGAAATTTAAATGTATAGATCATGACAATGTTATCAAAACCTTTGAAAAGAAGGGTATCTCATACGATCACGCCCACATAGAAATATGGATGGGTTTTTACCATATGATAACCAAAACACTTCTATACCAAAGTTCACTTGATATTATTTTTAATGGAATTCCTTTGCAAACACTTTCAAATATACTTATTCAAATAAGGTATCAATACCCGGACTAAGTCTAAGGTAATATATCCGGACTGGGTCAACGGAATACATAGAACGGAATATATGATACCAGAAGGGGTAGCTGAAATGTTTGCAAGTCATTACAGCTATTTTGGAACTATAATCAAAACCGTAAATATCGTATTGGGATTGGATTTCCAACATGATAGGGAACTAGTGGCCTTTTCTTCGATCCAAGCATAACAAACATAGTTTCCATGGTGCCTTAATCGCTTTTCTCAAACTAGTCATTTGGAACTATACTTGCTATACTACCACTGATAACCGGTAGTTCACTGCTTTTCTCAAGCTAGCCACTTTATCCAAATGTGGAAATAAATGCCTTGCGGGACGTATCCCCCAAAGGGTCCAACGTATCGGACACCACCATACATACTCACTATTTTGAATGTATATCTGTCAGACCGCATAGTGTCCCAAATCATCTTCCAGGTTGTGAGGCCAATGAGGTTGCGCTTAAATTTCTTCAAAGCCACGTTTTTCATTCAAAAACACGCTTTGATCATAACAGGTTCCACTTTGAATGCCAAACTGCCAATTCTTTTGATCACTATTTGACTCCGACAAGCATATAACCTCTGAACTCATATGTCTCGGAGAAGGGTGTTAAGCTAAGTGGAGTTGCCTTCTCCGCCACCAATCAGATGTACATTTGTAAAAGTCAAACGTTGTGTCTCAAAAATTCAATGTCTGACATTCGTCCATACAAGTTCATTCTGAGATCGAACGAAAACGAAGGTACTCTCCTACTACCACTAGTAGCGAGTAGTCCTTGCAATCTGAAGAATCTCCATAATGAGGAGACCACTGCTATAAATAACTTTATAAGGGAGCAATCCAGAGCATGTCAACAAGCAGTCCTCATGCTATGAAGATTCATGGTCTTCAATAATCATCATCTTCAACATGTCTTCACTTTTAAACGTATATATTGGTTCATAGTAGTTTTCGGATAGGCATAACCCAAATCCGACTCCAGTTCCTTCGAAGAAATTCATCGCCTTAAAAGATGTTAAGTTCATATGTAGATATCAATCATCAATCAATTACTTCATCTTTTATAAAATATCTTTCTTAGATATATTCTTGTCAATTTATTCCTTTTTCTTTTCAAGAGTATATGGAATCATTAAGCCTCACTTATCAAATCATTTGGTTTATTTAAATCTTTCTTAAATTCTAGAATAATTCCAAATCATTTTCTCTTTTACTTAGGGAAACCTTTCCAAATTATTCATTAAATCTTAATCAAAGATTTCTTATATTCAAGTTATAACTTTTAATTTAGAGAAAATATTCCTAAAGCATTCACTAAAGCTTAATCAAAGCTTTCTCGTATTCAAATTATAACTTGTAACTTATGGAAAATATTCCCAAATCATTTATTAATCTTAATCAAAGATTTATTTCTTTACTTTAAATCATATTTTTCCAAATCGACGATTTTCATAACAGAGTACTACTGCCACCCTAGATATGGTAAATTTCATCTTCAAGGACAAATGGCAAGTAATCCTGCATCATGAAGATCTTTGTCTTCAATGATCTTTGTCTTCAATATGTTTTATTTCAAAAATTGATTTGAAGGGGTTTTTGAATAGGAATCACCCAAATTCGATCCCGGTTCCTTCATACCAATCATCGAATAAAATATGTTAAATGTTTAATTAACATTCAAAGAATTTGTTTCTTTTCTTTTATCTTGGAAAAACTTAAATATGATCTTTTAGAGTATTCAGGATTTTCTTTCGGTCTATTCCACCCCTCGCCTAAAAAGAGAGAATGACCAGGTAAGTTCCATTTCTAACCTTAGTTAAACACCTTGTTTTATCTTTCCAGATCTTATAGGTGGGACAGATGTACTAGTCGTTTCCGCATACTCAGTTATTAGCTTTATTGATTATAAGATTCCAAAATATCTTTCAAACTCTTAATTTTGCTTTTAAAAACATTCATAACTGATTCTAAGAAATATTGTTACGTTTAAACTCATATTCAAAAGGATAAAGAACTCGCAGCATAAAAGTGCTGCAGAAAGTGTTGTATAAGCTTATTTGATTTAAACAACGTTTTAATATTTGAAAATTCATATTTTCCATTCCAAATCTATATTAAACCATGTTAATAAATTTATCAAATTTATTCCATATTTTTAATCATTTAAAAATATTATTTATATAGAAATCCCATTTTGGATTCCGAACTGCACAACAGCGATGTTTTTAGAAAATTGTTTTGGACATATTTCAAAATCTACTTAATGAAATCTTAATTTTCTTTCTTCATTAGAAAACTATGAATATAATAAACCGGAAAATTCTTATCTCGAAGAATTTCGAGCTATATTCCACTTTGTACACTCATTTAACTTTTATGGCGCGAAATCGCGAACTACCATTACACGATGTGCCTATTTTTGACTTGTTTTTCAATTCCTTTTCAGATTTATTAGAACACTTTTAAATATTTATAAATTTTTTTAAATCATTTTAAACTCATCTTAAACAATATTTTTATATTTCAAACTCATATTCCATTTAATTTCATATTATAATATCAATTTCAATCTTTTTAGATATTTTAAAATCATTAAGAGGCTACATAATTTCCATACATACATTTATATGGTTTTAATTTCCATTGAATTAACTATACTTACTAACCATTTCTCTTATCAATAATCAACCAAGTTATCATCCATATCACAAACATGTAATCAACCATAATATCAACCAAGTTATCATCCAATATCAACCAATATTCAACATATTAATTTCTAATTTAACATGTGTATTATCAACTTAAGTTTTGTTAAAATAAAACTAAGATTTGAGTATTCACGATTAGTTCCACTCCACCGATCTTTTTCATAGACTTTTATATTGATTCCGGAAGCACCTTCTTCTCTTTTCCTTGCTCTATAGCTTCGGGACTTGCTTACTTTCCACTAAATGGGCTTGGCTTGGACTTATGGAGGAGGGAGGTGCACACGGCCTAGCTTAGGGAGCTTGGAAGAGCTCGGCATAGGATTGGAGGTGGTGGCCGGGAGTTGTAGGTGGAAAAAGAGGTGGTTTGCACTAAATTTTGAAGTGAAAATATTTTATTTTCTCTTTACTTTTTTTTTAATATTTTTTTTCATTATTTTCCTAATGCATGGAAGCCATTAGAGAAGCTTTTAGAAAGCTTGAGAAAGGAAGAATGAGAAGTGTAAAAGGAAGTGAAAAAAATGAGAAAGTGTATGTTTATTTATAGAAATTTTTTTGGATTAAAATAATATTTTATAAAAAGAGTAAATTACACTTTATTTACTTTTTAAGAAACCTTATTTTTTCAATACTTAGCATCATATTTCAAATCATTGTATTATGTCATTTTCACTTAAATATTAAGTAAAGAATATAATAATTATGTTTGGTTTGATTTGATGTTTACCTTTTGCTTTGAAATGGCATGTTTGTCTTTTTGTGCTTACTTTTTTTAATTATATTTTAGAATTTTATAAGTATGTTTAGTAAAAGTAAACTTGATTATTTTAATTAATACTTATACTATTTGAAAATATGTTCATATATAAGAAAATAAAGATGCGACAACGTTGTGACTACTTTTAATCGACAAAACATTGTTTTCGACAAAATGTTTTACGATCACATTTTAATGTTTTAGTTAAACTATTTATTTTTGCAAACCAAATTTAAAAATAAACTTTTTACTTCTTTAAATAAATTAAAACATGTCTCTTTATGTTTTAAAATCATATTTAAATAATATTAAAATATTTAATTTTACAGTATATGTAAAACTGACAAAATGTGACAAATTTTGGTTATTTTTGTAAAACGATTATTAACATACTTTTAAATATTTTAATATACTTTTATTATCTTTATTGAATGTTTTCAATAAAATTTATCCTTTTAAATAAATATTTAAACTTATTTATTTAAGCATTTATTATTTTTAACAAAATTTAACTTTTGTAGATTTGTTCTAAAATCCAAATTTATACCTTTTAAATTATCGACTATAATAAAAAATAAATTTTCTATTATTATCTATTATATATAACTTATCTATTTAAGTTTTATATCTTTTTAAGTTTAACATAAACGAAATCTCTCATTTTCGAAGTAGTGAAATTACGGATCGTTACATTCTCCCTTGCTTAAAAGAATTAGGTCCTCGAAATTACCCCAAACAAAAGTTTGTCCAAAACATTTATCTTCAAACTTAATTCCATATAACATACACAAATTATCCGTATGAAATATCATATTCGATCTTTTGTTCGAATTCACAACTTTTCTTTCGAACAAGTATCGATCCTCCGATCCTCTAATGCGGACTTTGATCAGGATCTTTGCTCAGAAACCTTTGCTTTCCTTGCATGGCTCTTAACTATGATAGAAAACTCAAATACCCAATCATAAACCCTAATCAATGTTCATCATCAAGAATCGAGTGATAAGTCCTTTTTCGGACTAATGTAAACAACTCAAGTTCCGAACTTGAATCTTAGATCACGATTGTGTAAGGAAATGATCTACATATTCATACCTGCTTATTTATCTTTCAAAAATATTTTATGGAAACATTTCATAAATTTTCAAATATTTCTTTTTTTAAAAGGGAACATTTCATTCCAATTTTTTTTTAAAACCATCTTTTAGTGTAACACATTTCTTTCTTTCAAAATATTCATGCAAAATAGTTATATCTACTTATCCACAGAAATCAATTACCTTTATTTGGAATACATCATTAAAACTTTATTTCAAAGCTCTTTTTGCATTTCTTTGTTAATACATCTTATTATAAATTTTATCTCCAAAATAATCTCATGTTTAAATAGCTTCCCTTTATCGCCTTAAACTTCCTCCAAAGACTAAGCTAAAAATCTCCATATATTTTAAATTTATCCTTTGCTTTGTCTTAAATATACATTTTTCCAAGATATGTTCTTAAATAAATATATTTTAAATACTTTTTTTTTCTTTTAAGCTATTTCTATATGATATTCCTTTAAACCTTTTTACTTCTAAACATCTTACTAGATTTGATCAAAGATAAAGACAGAAGAGTTGCATCGAGAGGCTAATCAAAACGAAGTTTGTTAATTAACATCATATTCATACATCCATTTCTAACCCTACCTTGCATTATAAACTTTCAGAGATAACTTCCCCAGGGAATACAACCTATCACATACTACCATTATATGGATACTTAGACTATTATATACTATTCTTGAATTTCTTTTAAGGTAGATGGTGTTTTATCTTAGGGGCCTAAGTTGAGCACTTCATTCTTGGACAGTCCTTCATTAAATGTTTCCCTTGAAAGCACCAAATACAAGTTCTTTGGGGGCAATCTTTGACCTCATGTCTTAGGTTCTTGCATCGATAGCAGCCCATTTTCTTCTTTTTAATTCTTGGTTTCTTCTTGGTTTTTAGACATTTATGTAGTAAATTTCCCTTCTCTTTACACTTGAAACAGACTATATCATCCCAATCAGAATTTTTGTTTTCCCTCCTTTGCTTCTTCCTTCGCTTAATTTCATACATAACTGGATAATGCCCTTTCTTACCGCAATAGTAACAGTTGATGTCAACAAAAGGGTCCTAGTTTTTCTTTTTCTTCCGCTTCTTTTTGTGCACTTGCTCTTCGAGCTTGCTTTGGAGTCATCCAAAACTCATCACTCGTCATATAATAGTCATTCTGCCCCTAAGTGATATTCTAAGATTAGAATTGTTTATACCATTTCCATTTCATTTTATTCAAACATCTTTTATCCAAATATTTAGTTCAACTTTTTTTGGATTTGCACTTGTCTTCATCCTCTAATGATAAGAAGAATAATTTACCAATTGCTCAATACCGTTTTCCCAAGCCAACATATGATTGGTACTTAGAAGATTATTCTAATCATCACTAGATGGATCAAGACCTTATCCATTGGAATTCTCTAAGGGACTGTATCCTATAAATTTCCCTTCCACATAAAATTTTATACCTTTTGAAAGACATTCCTTTGTATGCAAAATATAATCTTTTCAAAACAGTGTGTCGATATGCCTTGTTAAGAGTTTAGAGATACCTATCGATGTAGTTGTACTTCCCATATCGACCAGAATTTATAAACCGCTCAATCGATAAATCAACACAAAACAATTTTATATCAAATAACGTATACACACTCATATATATAAACACTCAAACTCATTCTAGGGCGTTGCTAACCCTATCTCTAATGAGTTACTCATCCTAAGGTATTACTAACCCTATCTCTGATGAGACTTACCCCAACAAAGCCTAAGTGTTCTCTCAACCTAAGCTCTAATACCAAATGTAATGGCCCATTTTTCCATACCCTTTGAATCAACAATAAACCACACATGTCCAACTCAAATTGCATGAACAAGCGGATGATTAAGGATAGAAAGAAAATAAAGACAGAATAGAATCTCACACGAATGGAATAACATATATTATTTCAATAATAATCTTAACAGCGGAAAATTTTAAATACCATATCAGAGTCTAACCTAGATTCAACTGGAACAGTTATAACACCTGCCCTTACAAATGCCGACAAACAATAAAACAAATACAATAGATGAAGTGAATAATAGAATACGTCCATACGATGATGAAGATTTTAGCTCTCCTCTAGAAACTCCAACCGCCTTCAACTCAACCTGAAACTACTCGGATCCGACCGGAGTTTAAAAATACCTGGATCAGGCTTGATAAACCAGCGTGCGATACTTAAAATTTAAATGTATAGATCATGATGATATTATCAAAGCCTTTAAAAAACAGGGTACCTCATAAGACCACGCCCACACATAAATATGGACGGTTTTTAACCTTATGATAACCAAAATACTTATATACCAAAATTCACTTGAAATTATTTTTAATGACATTCCTATGGAAACACTTTCAAATAAACATATTCAAATAGGGTATCAATACCCGGACTAAGTATAAGGTAATATATCTGGACATGGTCAATAAAATATACCGAACAAAATATATGATATCAAAAGGGGTAGCTGAAATGTTTGCAAGTCATTAAAACTATTTTGGGACTAAAATCAAAACCGTAAATCTCGTATTGGGATTAGATTTCCAACATGATAGGGAACTAGCGACCTTTTCTTCGATCCACGCATAACAAACATAGTTCCCACGTCGCCTTAATCGCTTTTCTCAAACTAGTGATTTGGAAGTATCCTTGCTATACTACCACTGATAACCGGTAGTTCCCTGCTTTTTTCAAGATAACCACTTTATCCTAATGGGATAATAAATGCCTTGAGGGACGTATCCCCCAAAGGGCCCAACATATTGGACACCACCATACATACTCACTTATTTCGAATTTGTGTCTGTTAGGCCACATAGTGTCCCAAATCATCTTTCGGGATATGAAGCTAGTGAGGCTATGTCCAAATTTCTTCAAAGCCACGCTTTTCATACAAAAACACACTTTGATCATACTAGGTTCCACTTTGAATGCCACACTGCCATTCTTTTGATCACTATTTGGCTCCCACAAGCATACAACCTATGAGCTTGTATGTCTCAAAGAAGGGTGTTAAGCTAAGAGAAGTTGCCTTCTTCGCCACCAAGAAGAGGTACATATGTAAAAGTCAAATGTTGTGTCTTAGAAATGCAATGTCAGACATTCATCCATGCAAGTTCATTCTGGGACTGAATGAAACCGAAGGCACTCTCCTACTACCGCTAGTAGCGAGTAGTCCTTACAATCCAAAAAATCTCCAAAACGGGAAGATCACTGCTATAAATAACTTTATAATGGGAGCGACCAAAAGCATGTCAACAAGCAGTCCTCATGCTACAAAGATCCATGGTCTTCAATAATCATCATCTTCAACATGTCTTCATTTTCGAACGTATACATTGGTTCATAATGGTTTTCGGATTGGCATCACCTAAATCTGACTTTGGTTCATTCGAAGCCAATCATCACTTTAAAAAATGTTAAGTTCATACGTGGATATCAATCATCAATTAATTACTTCATCTTTTATAAAATACCTTTCTTAGATATATTCTTTTCAATTTATTTTATTTCCATTTTTAAGAGTTATGGAATCATTAAGCCTCATTTATCAAATCATTTGGTTTATCTAAACCTTTCTTAAAGCCTGAAATAATTCCAAATAATTTTCTCTTTTACTTAGGAAAACCTTTCCAAATTATTCATTAAATCTTAATCAAAGATTTCTTATACTCAAGTTATAACTTTTAACTTAGGAAAAATATTCCCAAATCATTCATTAAATATTAACCAAAGCTTTCTTATATTCAAGTTATAACTTTAAACTTAGGGAAAATATTCCCAAATCATTTATTAAATCTTAATAAAAGATTTCTTTCTTAACTTCAAATCATATTCCTGTAAATCAAAGATTTTCGTAAAAGTGTACTACTGCCACCCTAGATATGGCAAATTTTACCTCCAGGGACTAATGGCAAGTAATCCTACATCACGAAGATCTTTGTCTTCAATGATATTTATCTTCAATATGTTTTATTTCGAAAATTAGTTTGAAGGGGTTTTCAGATAGGAATCACCCAAATCCGATCCCAGTTTTTCAGATAGTAATCACCCAAATCCGATCTTGGTTCTTTGTGCCAATTATCGTATAAAAGATGTTAAATGGTTAATTAACATTCAAAAAATTTGTTCTTTATTTTATCTGGAAAAAAACTAAAATACGGCCTTCTAGAGCATTTGGGATTTCCTTTCGATCTATTCCACTCCTCGGCTAAAAAAAGAGAACATAAGCCAGGTATGTTTAGGCACTGATTGCTCCATCCCCGACCTTAGTTAAGCACTTTGTTTTATCTTCCCAAATCTCACAGGCATGACAAATGTACTAGTCGTTTTTGCATACTCAGTTATTAGATTTATTGATTATAAGATTCCAAAATATCTTTCGAACTTTTAATTTTCCTTTTAAAAACATTCATAATGATTCTAGGAAATTGTTACGTTTAAACTCATATTCAAAAGTTTATAGAATTCACAGCACAAAAGTGTTGCGGAAAGTGCTATATAAGCTTATTTGATTTAAAAAACTTTTTAATATTTGAAAATTCATATTTTCCATTCGAAATCTCTTTTAAACCATTTTAATAAATTTATCAAATTTATTCCATATTTTTAATCATTTAAAAATATCATTTACAAAGAAATTCCATTTTGGATTCCGAACTGCAAAACCCCGATGTTTTTAGAAATTTTTTGGGACATATTTCAAAATCTACTTGATGGAATTTTGATTTTCTTTTTTTGTTTGAAAACTATGGATATAATAAACCGGAAAATTCTTATCTCGAGGAATTCCGAGCTATATTTCACTTTGTACACTCATTTAACTTTTATGGCGCGTAATCGCAAACTACTGTTACACGATGCGCCTAATTTTTACTTGTTTTTCAATTCCTTTTCAAACTTCTTGGAGACACTTTTGAATGTTTATAAAACATTTTTGAATCACTTTAAATTCATTTTAAACAATATTTTTGTATTTCAAACTCATATTCCATTTCATTTCATATTTTAATATTATATTATTATAATATCATTTTCAATCTTTTTAGATATTTTAAATCATTAAGAGGCGACATTACTTCCATACACATATTTATGTGGATTTAATTTCCATTGAATTCAATATACACACTAACCATTTTTCTTATCAATTACCAAACCAAGTTATCATCCATATCACAAACATGTAATCAACCATAATATCAATCAAATTATCATCCAATATCAACTAATATTCAACATATTAATTTCTAATTTAACATGTGTATTATCAAATTAAGTTTTGTTAAAATAAAACTAAGATTTGAGTACTCACGATTAGTTCCACTCTACCAATCTTTTTCATAGACTTTCCTTTTGATCCCGGCAGCACATTCTTCTCTTTTCCTTGCTTCGAAGCTTCCGAACTTGCTTGCTTTCCTCTAAATGGGCTTGGCTTGGACTTATGGAGGAAGGAGGTGCACACGGCCTAGCTTGGGGAGGTTGGAAGAGCTCGGAATTGGCTTGGAGGTGGTGGCCGTGAGTTGTAGGTGGAAAAAGATGTGGTTTGCACTAACTTTTGAAGTGGAATACATTATTTTCTCTTTACCTTTTTTTCTAATTTTTTTATTATTTTCCTAAAGCATGGAAGCCGTTAGAGAAGCTTTTAGAAAGCTTGAGAAAGAAAGAAGAAGAAGTGTAAAAGTAAGTGAAAAAGTGGGAAAGTGAATGCTTATATATAGAAATTTTTTTGGATTAAAATAATATTTTGTAAAAAGACCAAAATACCATTTACTTACTTTTTAAGCAACCTTATTTTTTCAACACTTAGCATCACATTTCAAATCATTACCTTTTGTCATTTTTACTTAAGTATTAAGTAAAGAATATAATAATTATGTTTGGTTTGATTTGATGTTTACCTTTTGCTTTGAAATGACATGTTTGTCCTTTTGTGCTTACTTTTTCTTAATTATATTCTAGAATTTTCTACGTATGTTTTGTAAAAGTAAACTTGATTAGTCAATTTGTAAATACTTATACTATTTGAATATATGTTTATATATAAGAAAATAAAGGTACGACAACTTTTAATCGACAAAACGTTGATTTCGACAAAATGTTTTACGGTCACATTTTGGCGTTTTAGTTAAATTATTTATTTATGTAAAGAAAATTTGAAAGTAAACTTTTTACTTCTTTAAATAAATTAAAACATGTCTCTTTATATTTTAAAATCATATTTAAATAATATCAAAATTTCTAATTTATAGTATATGTAAAACTGACAAAATGCGACAAAGTTTGGTTATTTTTGTAAAATGATTATTAACATGCTTTTAAATATTTTAATATACTTTTATTATCTTTATTGAATTTTTTCAATAATATTTATCTTTCTAAATAAATATTTAAACCTATTTATTTAAGCATTTATTTATTTTTAACAAAACTTAACTTTTATTGATTTGTTCTAAAATCCAAATTTATACCTTTTAAATTATCAACTATAAGAATAAATAATTTCTCTATTATTATCTGTTTTACAAAATATATGCATTTTTAATCGCATGATAGAATGATTAAACATAAGGCAAGTAAGATCAATTAATAACATGATGTTTATGCATAAATAAGAATAAGTTTAAAGGCAATCACATAAGGGACCAAAAGGGAAGAAATAAAAGATAACAAAGATGAATGATTCATGTTCCCCTTTTCGACAAACTTGATTTATACAGCATTTAATTAGCAATCAATGAATCATTACGACATAAGATTAGGAATAGCCAGAAATAATTCGTATGCATAAACTACTGCCTCATTTGAAATTGTTTGATGTTAATAAAGCATTTAAATTATAAAATTTGAAATATAGACATTAAGTTTAATGTGTGTGTGTGTGTGTGTGTGTGTGTAATTATTTCTGTATAAAGATTACCCTGAAACTTCTTAATTAATTCAAAATAAACCATTTTAAATTTTCTGATGTATTTATGAACTTATATAAACTTAAATTAGTTAAAAAAATATATATGTGTGTACACTTAAATCAAGCGATTCAACCTACATGATTTTTTTTATACAAAAGTGAAACATACTAAATTGAGCAATATATTAACAACACTTTGATTACTTAAAAAGTATTAGTTATGTCAAATAGGATAACGAACTTATAAGTTTATTGTAAGCAATTTATTATTAAAACATCCTTTAATTATGCGTGGTTTCAGTTACAATAAAATGAAGATAATAAGAACAAATAAACTTTCAAATCTAAAGAGATTCAACCTATCTGAATAATTTATTTACTTAAACAAAAGTGAAACACACTAAACTGAGCAATATATTAACAATCCTTTGAATACTTAAAGAAAAATATTAGTGATATCACATAAGGTAACATATTTATAAATTTATTGTAAACAATTATTATCCAAACATCCTTTAATCATGTGTGGACTTAATAACAATAAGATGCATATAATAAGAACAAATAAACGTATAAATCTAAGGAGATTCAACCTATGTGAATAAATAACTATAAAACAAAAGGTGATACATACTGAACTAAGCAATATGTTAAAATCCTTTGAATAGTTAAAGAAGGATAATTGTGATGTCATATAGGGTAAATTTTTTAGAAATTAATTGTAATTAATTTATTATCAAAACATCATTTAATCATATGTAAGTTTCTATTACAATAAAAATGCAAATAACAAGAACATGGAAACATTCAAGTAAAAAAATTATGTTTTGATTTGAATGTTTAAACATAGATCTAAAATCAAAATATTGTCTAATCATATACAAGTTTCAGTTTTGATTTATCTAAATAAAAAAACCAATCAATTCATATAATAAACAATTTGAAAAACATAAACCAATTTCAAATCAAATTAGACAATATTATACACATATAAATTAAGATATTAAATTTTGTTCATTAAAATATTATATCAAAATTATTAGAATAAAAAGATCATACCTTAATTTTAAAGCCTCGAAGTCACCTTGAAACATTGAATTTTTCCTCTAGATGTAGCCAATGAATCGCACCTTGAATGATGAATCAAATCTCCTAGATTCAGAAATCAGCATCCAGATGTTGCAAGGATCAAGAGGAATAAACCACTTTCGTAATTGATTTTATTTGCATTTGATTTTAGGATTAATTGAAACCATGGAAGATCTCATATATTCAGCTATTAGAGAAGGAGAGAACAAGAAAATTTACAGAAAGAAGAATGAAAAATGAGAAATTCAATTGTACGTACAGAATGAATTAGAGAATATGTTTTATTTGAAAGAATGAAAACTTTTTCATTCTTTAATTAAAACTTCTCAAATTAATTCTCTTTATTAACCTTCTCTTTTCACTCCTATTTATTTACATGGTATGCTAAAAATTACGTTCTATCAAATGACATAAAATTACATAAATTAATGCATGTAATTATCTTTTATTTAATTATAATGATATCAACGTGCACAAATATAACATTAATAAATGCATTCGAATAATTAAAAATAACTCCCAAACATCAAATAAAATAAATAGTAATTGATATTTCCCAAATACTAATTAACTTAATTAACTTACAACTTTTTATAAATTTATTAAATCATGTGATTTTTTGGGGAACTCATCATTATGGTTGTGCGATTAAAAGTTGTAAATTCAGTCAATGATTAATATTGAACAATTCAAATATTAACGTTCATGCGTTACTTAGCAGGTGGTGTGACATTTTGGCTGAATCCATCGCTTACACATCTTTTGGTAAAATCCAATTTTATTTATTATAAGCGCTACCTAATTGTGACAATTATTTACACCAATTCTCTTCGTCAAAACTATATCACTTTGGATTTATGGAATTTGGTAATGGTCAAAATTCTAAAATCATCCACATTCAACTTTATATTCCAAACACAAAGTCCTTAGTTCAATAACAACAATTATTATTAACCAAAATGCTCTGGCCAGAGGCTTTAACTTTGAGTTGATTTGAGTTGACCATGATACTAACCCCATATAACTAAGGAGACGAATCCCCTCTTGAATTGTGCTTCACTTCCAATACTTCCACTCGATCCAACTATAGCCACTCGATGGAATGCCATGCCATGATTTGACTATAATCAAAGCGAAGCTTTCATATTAAAGTCTATTGTATTCTCAAGTTGAAAGAACTGTGTAAATCAGTCACATCAATATTTTCTATTTGACTTTATTTATATTAACCAACATAAACCTATCGAGTGAGTCATTCCATAGTTATCAATAACTATCAGTACATAACCTCTAGGTGCCCATAGCAGTTATGAGTAATACACTGCCCAACATTTGGAGAGCGCTACATACTTTAGTCTCAACGGATACACCGATATCCAGTCTCGATGCATCTTGACTAGGAAGATTTAAAATAGTATATTTGTTTTATTGTGATAAAATTTTCACAGTTACAACATTTTGTAAGTACTATCACAAAATATACTATTTATGGATTTTCTATTAAATATACTTTAAGTTAAACTAATTAATTAATATAACCACATTATATCAAGTATATAGTAGAAGAAACACCTTTATTATGAACAAGATTGTTCTATGTAACAAATTACATAATTTCCCTTAGGGCATACTCCTAACTCTATTAATCTCCCACTTGCACTTGGGGTCAATTATATGGAATTTTATTCCAACTTCTCCAATTGGTTTCTCAAAACCAGTTGGATCAGTTCCTTTGTGAACGAGTATGATATTATGTTTCAAATATCTACTCTGTCAATCAACTCTCTCTAACGGTGATATACTGCTTTATCATGTGGAACAATTCATAATATGTCTCTCAACCTCTAGTGATCTCTAAGTTTTATTACGAACCATATCACGACATTGTTATCATATAAAAATGTTATTAAATTCTCAACATTTGAAATCGGCTTAGTTATAAATTTTTGCACTTATATTTTGTATACATTATTTTTATTATGGCAATATTTAAGGTGATGTAGTTAGCCTTTTCATTGAATTAGCCATGGTCTTTCATTTGGAACATTTCCAACTTGAAAATCTTAACTTGAATTTATTATGGACATACTACACTCAATATGACTTATGAAGTTTGAGTTCGAACACTCCTTCATTAGGATTTTTTGTTTCTTTAAACAATTCTCTAATATTTCATAAATACACGAGAACACTTCAAACAACCATTTAGTGATATCAATTTGGATTCGATATTTGCTCCATGTATCAAATAGATAAGCGAATCATGATATCGTAGACAATACAACATGTATGATAATTCCTTTAGCCAATTCAAAGGAATCAATCATACATATTTCGTATTAAACATTTTAATAAGGTTTCTTTGCATATCATTTGGGACATTCCCGACATCTTTTATACTTACTATAAAAGTCATCATTTATTAATCCAATTTTGAGTACTAAAACAACTAAGGCCGATTTTAACACAAGTACATCGTTAAAATTATAATCGACAATGAGTTGTTTACTTATAATTTAAAATTGTCAATGTACCTTTTAACATTCATTCTTATGAATACACGCTTCCTCTGCACTTTGATTGAAAATCAAACTTTTTGATATTTATATTAAAATACTTATTCAGTCTTGATGGTTATGAAATGATACTTTTGTATCATTTCTTGGATCATATCCAAAGACTTACAAACTCAATCTCGCTCCCCCTGACTTTGAGAAATTTTTGGTTAATATGTGTAAATAACTTACTTTAAATCGTTATTTTGAATTTTCCGTTTCAATACATATGTACCAAAACACAAGGACTTATCAAGTGATAATTTTGTGAGTAAAGACGAATGGACTTGAACATGTTGAATATCGAATCTATTACGCTAATTTCGACAATTGAAATTTGCGATATTATTCTTATTAACATTGCTCATTTAATTCCAACTACATTAGTCTTACTCATAAAGACACAGTTGAGGTCGTTGGATCACATCCCTTCAGTTACGACCACCAAAATCTATATTTTGATAGCATACTTGGAATTCTTTCGGATTTGCGCATCATACCATATAGAGTCAACACTCTCAATGGTTTAATTAAACAATCTAGGATTGTATATTTTAGATATTAATAATAAACTCATAGTTTCTCTTCGATGTGCGAGAATACTTGTTAGACATTCTAATGTTATGTGTTCGTTTAAGTCAGTTAATTTTATTTCATCTCATATAATCAGTTCTGTCCATAGATCGTATCCAATTCCATTTTACTACCAATAATTCCGCAAAGAAATTTCTTCACAATGAAATTGGTATATCTTGAAACAAAATTGTTTCTCAATGCAATAGAATAGGTATTCATAAATATTTTATGAATCTCTTTATTTATAAAACTGATTTGGTTTTAGTTTATAGAAATTAAGTGCGAAACATAAATATGTCATCCAATGATATTTTTTCAAAATTCTTTTGGGGAGATTCATATAAGATCCCTCATGAATAATTATTACGTGCAATTTTTCGACTTGCACAACCTACCAATTCCTTGGCCTAGGATATTTTGGAGTTTCTTATAAGCCCTTATCTTGTAAATTTTTTAAACTGTTATTCAGATGAAGTAATATTAACCTTGTGTACCACCCTTAAATACACTACCTTGTAGAAAGAAACTAACTCAACTTCACTCACAGTCAATCGTACATTATCCAACAAAGTTCGATTACTCAATATCGATGCATCATTATGTATCACAAGGAGGAGTAATTTTGAGATTGAATCTTATTCATTTTGAGGTACGTTCGAAATAGTTTCCAATATACTCAATCAATCGATCAAATCAAATCATTTCTATCGCATGTTATTTTATTTATTTTTGTTTTATATTCTATAAGTTTACCATGGACATGCTACATACGTGTCAAATACACATGTCATGTCAACGATAACTTATCGGTGAATATGACGAAGTACATGGAACTATTTTGGTATTTATAGATTACGATTGCATACATCTATATGTATCAATCCAAAGAACTCATCAACTCTTATGATACTCTTACTAAATTGGAGCATTGCTATTGTTTCAGATATAATTAATAAGTGTCATATGATTCAAAATCATACAATAAAATTATTTCTTAAAATTATGGCTTAGTCGATAACTCCAAAACAGCCGTAAATAATATTAGATACTTTTTTATTTTCCAATGCATTACTTTTGTCATAAAAAATTATCACATTATTGTTTTATTTTATACAAATATTCATAATATTCATATTGAAATATACCTATATCTATTTTTTTAGAAGATACCAAAAATAATCATTATTTCAAAAATAATGTATGGTAAGTTTTATGGAAACAATTATCGTACTGTGATGCAATTAATAAGTGCTATATGGCATGCTCACACTATTTTCACCATTACTATAATAGCGTACTAAATTCGAAGGTCCGTCATTTACTTAATACAATTTGTTTGTTTCATGCACTGCAACTATTTACAGTGGAGAGTTCGTTGATCAAAAATCTTGAGCTCAAAGAAATAAATCTCATAAAAAACAAATTTTTATATGAAAATACATTTTGGAATAGAAATCATATTTCTTATTCCAATATTAAGTATCAATTATTATTACAATTCTTGTTTCCAATGTTTTTTATGAAGCAGAAGTGACTATTAACTTTCTTCATCCCAACTGTACCTTAAATTACATCTATTCTTATACATTCATTTTCCTTTCAAATGGTCAAACTATTCAAAATAAAACCATACTACAATATCCTAACGAACTCTTTACAAAAGCGCATTCGATTATCCTTAACATTTATGGACATCAAATATGTTGCACTTTACGTAAACCGATCAAAATGACATTTCAGCGATCGAGTTCTTATATATATCTTATAGTTTTTGGTCTTTTGTTACATTAACACAATATGATCTCTTTTGTAATCATTCATATTGAATGCTCAATCTCACATTAAGGTTTATTTGGTTTTTCAGATGAATTAATTTCATTGAAATATTGTACATTACAAACTTTGACCATTCACCATATAACATTCATATGCAATTGTATATGGATCGAATATTCATTGTCTTTTATTTCTTTTAGAGTTCGAAACTCATAAAATGCAATACATGGTCTTGACCAAATAAATGCATAAGTTACCAAACCATGGACGTATTCATTAGTCGTAAAATTAGGCACTTGCTGAGTGTTGAAACGTTAACATGTAATAGGAATTTAATAGTAGACATTATATTTACATTTTTATGATATTTTATTAATTAAATATTATTTAATTAATTTTAATTAATTTAACTCTTTATTTAATTTTAAATTAGCATTTCAATACAACTTCTATATTAGACATATCTATTATAACCTTTATAATGTATACTACAACCCTTGTAGTATAACACATATATCTTATATATGCGTATTTTTTATTTAATTAATTAACCTTTAATTAATTAATTTAATTAAAATACATCAATTTCAAAATTTATCTTACATACATGTAAACTTATGTTATCTTAGCACTTTAAAATAACATAACATATATTAACATATATAATACATGCATATAAGTATTAATTAATTAACTCATTTAATTAACTAATTCTATTAATCTTACTATAAATTTAAAATTTTGAAATTAAAAGTTTCAAACATTTTGAAATTTTCATTACATTTTCAAACATTTTGAAAATTTATGTTATACTATAACCTTTTATAATAAACATGTTTTTATTTTAAATTTAACTTTTAAATTTAAACTTTCGGGCTTACATCACCTTTCAGGCCAAGCAAGTGACCATGTAGGACATGGTACTTGATTACCCAATTCCAATCCTAGACGTCACCTTTCTAGAGATCATACTAAGTGCACAAGCATAACATCTGGTATCTGGAGGCCAAAAGCTAAGCGTAATGGATGCTGCAGTTATCCATAGTATTAACTCTCATGACGATATACGGTAATGTTAATAGTATCCATAATATCAGAAGCATTTGAGCATGAAAAAAGTCACAGATTTCCAAAAAACAATAATTTTCAGTGTTTACATTTCAAATAATATCATATCTAAGTTACAAAAATCCCCAAATGTAATCCCAGGCATTGATCAAATATAATTTACAATAATATGCCAAGAGCACCACATGAAGATGCCCCCTTGGATGATCAAAGGAATATAGACATAACTGTCTTAATACACAACGGAAACTATTTAAAACATAATTTCTAAATTAGCTATCCGTCGGCCACCCGCTCGTCTTCGGATGCTTTATTCGTCAAAATCCACAAAAACCTGAAAACCTAAATCCTCAGCCACTCAAATCAAATTTTGAGCACCCGAGAGTTTAAGGGGAAACAAAAACTTCAAGTTGACATAAATTGAATAATTTCTGTTAAATCTCTATTTACCGATATATTGTGACCACGCTGCTTAGCAGAATGGGTTTCCCCTCACTAATATCTCTTTTCAAAAAATATATTTTGCAAATCCTTTTCTACAACCAAACTGATTATAATAATAATATAGCAATATCCATTGTGCTAAAACAGAAAATAAAATAGACTATCAGTCTAAAATATGAACAATCTGTTCTTTACCGAACTATCTGTCCTAAATTCTGAGCTGACTGCTCTTTTCTGAATCATCTGTACTAAAACTGATTGTACCGAAATAGCAATATCTTTTATGCTAGATAATAGGCTATTTGCCCAAAACTAGTAAAAGGGGTGGACTAACTATCCTTAAAATCTAGCAAGGTCCAACATGCTAATAAATGAACTAACCGTTCATATCAGAGCTAACTGCTCTTTTCTGGACTAACTATCCTCTGGGCTGACTACCCTCAAAATTGACCGACTATCCGAATTTAAATGAGCTAACTGCCTGAATTTTCTTTTGGGTTAACTACGCTTCAAAATATCTAGGCTAATTGCCCTTCAAATTTTCCTTGGAAACATTTTCAAAATGATTTAGTCCGTTAAATCATATATATACAAGGAAAATGTATCTTTAGCTTTACTTTAAGCTATTTTTGCCATATTATATATACTTTACCTAAAATAATGTTGATGATGTTCAATAAGGATTATTTATCCTTTTAAAATAAGTTAAATCCTTTATGACTTAAAATACTTAGGCTATCTGCCCAGTCATTCTATTCAAAACCTTTGTTTAAAACCTTTAAACAACCTTTCAAAACTTGAAGGTACCTCCTTCAAAAACCATTAATAAAATCATTCTAAAGCATTGAAGGTAAATCCTTCATATCCTTTAATAAACCTTTCGAAATCATTGAAGGTAACTCCTTTAAAACCTTTTAAAAAGCCTTCCTTACAAGCTTTAAAATATATAACATCTACCTTCTAAATCCTTTAAACCTTAGCCTTTCGAAAACATTAAAATTGTACCTTTTAAAGACATGGGTTAAATTTAAAACAAGTAGAAACCTTTCGAAACCGTTCAAAGTTAACTACTTTGAAATCTTTAAAAATGTTTCAACTTAAAATATTTGGATTATGCCTTCAAGTAGGGCAAAAGGATCAGAAAAATATTGGATCGAAAGAAACTGCTTCAAAACCTTTATAAAACCTTTCAAAACCATTTGATAACAATGAAGTATTGTTGTTGGAACCAACCCTTCGAAATCAATGGAGAGAGGCGACAAGTTTTATAAAACAAAAGATAACATTTGACTCCATCTGTGTCGATAGGTTTGGAAGCGGCAACTAAGCTTTTGACCTTGTCGGAAGCTATACCTTTTGACTTTGTCAAAATATTTCAATTAAAACAAGAAAGAAAACCAATCGTAATCCTTTTCTTTTAAACCATTTGACAGTGTCGAAAGCTCTTTGTCGAAAGCTAGCAACCGTATTTTCGTTAAACCCAAAACAAAACTTCATCCCCTTCGAAAGCTCTAGCCTTTCGTCCCTAAACCTTTTGCCTTCATCAAATTCACCACGTACTAGTTTCTTGATACCATGTGCATTGATATTAGACCTAGTCAAAAGGTTTGATACCTTTCGACCTTGTCGGAAGGTTTGGGATGGAGGCAGAAGTGTTGAAAACACAATTTTAGTGTTTTGATGATAATAACTATATGATGATGTTACTAATTTGTTTGTTAAGTCATTTCAGGTCAAATGCCAATACGATGCATAATGGAGTTCAAATAGATATCTTAAAGAACCAAAAAAATATGGAGCACAAGAACATAGTGCAAAAGATACATTCACTTTAAAGGATGATTAGTAGTTTATATTTTGACATTGAAATAGAAGAAAAACAAAAGGCTAAAAATATGGGAAAATGGAAGATGAAAATTAAATAGCTGAGGGTGATCCCAGGTTATCAAGGAGAGAGACATGCATCAGTTCCATCACACCATGCAAGTTTCGAAATAAAGGCAGTTAAAAATGCAAATGAAAATCATTAATAAATTGCTATAAAAGAGAAAGGCCACGCCAAGTTTCGAACCCAGGATGCTAAAGGCAATAACGTGCATCCATACCACTAGACCAAAGCCGCATTTGATAAATGGATAGGCAACAGTTTTTTTATTCTAGAGAAGTGAAAATTAAATTATTGAAAACGACGACAAAGGTGGGACTCAAACTGGGGTCTTCAAGGAGAAATACATGCACCCTTCCACCATGCCACACCTGCTATTGAATGGACATGTACTAACAGTTTTATATAAGCATTATAAAACGAATAGGCAAAGGCCTTTTCCCAAGCCTTCTCTTCAACATTCAATGGATGCATATCTTTCAAACAAAATTTATAAAGGATTGCAACTTTTATTGGCTTCCAGTCACTTCTATATAAGCCTTCTATCATCTCCAAATCACATACACAATCCTACTCTCAAGTACCATTTTCATATTGCTTCCAAATGCTCCAAATTCAATATTTATTTCAAAAGAAAACCTAGACCAACATTTTTTCACTCCATAATATTTGAGTTTGGTCTTAATTCACTTCCTAACCTTTGCATACTCATTCTACATTATTTTTAAAGGTTATATAAGTTGTGCTCTAGTTCGACTACTCAATTAAGACACAATATATAGTCAAGTTATTTCTTTGTAAAAGAAAAGATTAAAGTCCTGTTTAGTTATTCAGGTGGAGTTTGTAAACCAGATCCTCCGAGGGAAGTAAGGGTGTTGATAGTGAAATTCCTAAGAGGTGCTTGGGGACTGGACGTAGGACAGGAGGTCCGAACCAGTATAAAATCAACTGTGTTACCTACTATTTTATTTTCGCTGCATTATATTGTTTACAACTGTTGGCCATCTTTGATCTTGTGAATAGCATCTAACAGGAAGCTCTCGCCGAAAGAGTTGAAATAGTAGAAAAACTATTTATTTGTACTTTAAAATAGTTCTTTTATACCCAAACTGCCTTGTAAGTTTGGTTGCCATAATTTTATATTTAAAAATGCTACCGACTTTCCTTATTTTGAAATTTAAATAATTTTGAAAAAACTCTTTTCCTTTATAATTATATAAAACATTTAAGTCCCATTCCATAAGTAGTTTTATATATCTATTAAAACAACTTGGAAAATTTCGAAAAAATTTCGGAAAATCAATTAATATGTTCTCTTCAACATACAGAATTTTGGATCAAGACATTAACTTTTATCGATAAATAGTTTAATAATCCAAAATACCATTTTCTTTCTTAGAAAATTCATAACAATTCCACAAAAATTCAGAAAATTATAAAAATGAAACCCATCTCTAAAATAACTTTTTAGATCATCATAAAAATTTACAAGGCTAACGAATGTCATTTAATAGGGTTTTCATTTTAAAACATGTCATAAAATCTATATAAACATACATAAATCATCAACATGTATATATAATTATTTTATCATTCAAAAACCTAGCAAACCTTCCCAAAATCATTCGAATTTAACCTAAAGCCAAAACCATAAAAGTTTAGAGATCTAAACATTATTCACCTTTGCTTTAGAAATTAAGGAGCTTGAGATTTGAATGAGTCAGACTTGAATTTGCTTTCCTTTAGCTTTTCCTTAGTTTCCTCTTCTTCTTACCTTGTTAATGGTGGTCGGCCTAGCTTTTAAAATTTTAAAATAAGAATGAACGCGTGTGGGAATACACGGCCTAAGGAAGGAGATATAGGAATGGCCTCTTTCCTATAATACCCCTCCTCTTATTCATTTTAAACCCCTCTTTTAATTGATTAGTTAAAATAGCACGGCTACCTTTTTTAAATCAAATCTTATTCTCCTAATCAACATATTATTTTATTTAGTTTATCTAACTAAATCTTCTAAATAATGTTAGCAAAAATATGGGTGTTGCAGACTCTCCTCCTTAAAGAAGTTCGTCCTCGAAATTACAATAAGACTCAAAACAAACAAAAAGGTAAAACATACCATCAACCAAGTCAGGATAAGTATCTCTAATTCTACTCTCAACCTCCCAAGTATAGTCTTTTCCATCGTCATTCCATGGGTCTTTGACTAATCTGATAGTCTGGATTCTAAGCCTCCTCTCATCTCCCGCAACAATGCGAACTGACTTCCTCACTATGGTCAAGTCTAGTTCTACTACTAAATCATCTAGGACTGTCGATGCAATAACAGTCTTCGGGTCTCTAACACACTTTCTGAGATGAGAAATATGAAAAACATCATGGACACCAGCCAAACAGCTCGGTAACTCAAGCCTATACAGGATCTTTCCGATCCTCTCAAGAGTAGGGAGAGGTCCAACGAACCTAGGAAATAACTTCCCTGACTTCCCAAATTGAAGCATACACATCATCAATGATACTTTGACGAAAATTGGTCCCCAACCGAGAACTCCAAATCTTTTCATGTATTATCTGCATAACTCTTATGCCTACTGCACCTCTTTCATCCTAGCCTGAATGAGCTCACTCATTTTTGCTGCTTCTGCAACCAAATCTAGTCCAAGAATCAACCTATTCCCGGTCTCCAATAAAAAAACGGGAGATTTGCATGGCCTTCCATAAAAAGCTTCAAACGGTGCCATTATTCCAATACTAGTCTGATAACTGTTGTTATACGAAAAATCGATTAGAGGCAGATGGTCTTCCCATGATCCCCCAAAATCAAGAATACATGCTCTTAACAATTCCAAGATCTTGTTAACTCTATCCATTTGCCCATCTGTCTACAGATGGTAAACAGTATTCATCTTGAGCTTGGTTCCCAAAACTTCCCGCAAACCCTTTCAAAACTCGCTAGTGAACAAGGAATCTCTGTCACTAACTATACCGCTCGGAATCCCATGTAGCCTAACCATATTCTTCATGAACAATCTCGCTAAAATAGGTGCCGTCCCGGTTGATATAACTGGAACGAAATGGGCGCTCTTGGTTAATCTGTCAACTATGACTTGTATACTTTTATTACCCCTATTCGACCTTGGCAACCTGTCAATGAAGTCCATAGAAATGGAATTCCACTTACTTACTAAAATATCCAATGGCTGAAGCAAACCACCGGGCTTCTGGTGTTCGGCCTTTGCCTATGGGCAAATCAAGCACTGCCTAACACACAAACCAATATCCTGCTTCATACCTTCGGAGAAGAAACTCCTCTTCATATCCTAATACATCTTGGTACCTCTGGATGTATAGTGAACTTCATCAATGGCATTCTGCTAAGACTTCCTTCCTTATGTTTCCCACACTTAGAACACATAATCTTTCTTTCTTTCTTAACCACGCATTTTGGTCAAGGCTGAAATCTTGTCATCACTCTTGGTTCCTTCCTTTAGCTTTTTGATCCGCTCAGCTAACACTGGATCCTCTATCGGCATATAAGCAATCCGTTCGATCAACACTGGTCGAACTTCCATACATGACGACACAACTATACTTCCACTAGACCCAGCCTCGGATCTCCACTGCACTTTGCAATATGCTAATGCTTCTAAATCTTTCCACTTAGCCATTGTTGCTAACAATGCATTCTAGTGCTTTCTGCCAAGTGCATCCGCAACCTTCTTCCTTCCCTGATGTGTACTCAATTCCAAAATCATAAGCGGCAATGAACTCTAACCACCTCTGCTGTCTCATGTTCAGCTCCTTCTAAGAGAATAAATACTTCAGCAACTTATGTTCTGCATACAACTCAAACATTTCTCCCAATAGGTAATGTCTCCATACCTTCAAAGCAAAAATCACTATAGCCAATTCTAAATCATGCGTCGAATATTTGACCTTATATGGTCTAAGCTGTTTAAGCGTAGGCAATCGCTTTACCCCTTTGTATTAACACAGCTTCTAATCATGTTCCACAGACATCGGTATAAACTACCAAATCCTGATTACGCTTTGGAACAACCAACACAGATGTATGGGTTAATAAGTGTTTCAAACCTTGGAATGCCTCCTCACACTTATTGGTCTATACAAACTTCACATCCTTCCTCGTTAGCCTGGTTATCGGTGCTGCTATCCGTGAAAAATCCTTATTGAATCTCCCATAATAACTAGCCATCCCAAGGAAACTCTTAATCTCGGTAATTGTCTCGGGTCTCTTCCAACTATTCACTGCCTCGATCTTAGTCAGATCCACTGATAACCTTTCCTCTAAGACTACATGACCAAGAAACTTCACCTCCTTCTTCCAGAAGTGACACTTCAAAAACTTCACTTTCAGCTGATGCTGCCTCAGCATCTCAAGCGTCACTCTAAGATGAATTTCATGCTCTCTTTCATCCTTAGACTAAATCAAGATATCATCTATCGAAACCTGCATGAACCTATCCAAGTTCTCTCGGAAAATCCAGTTCATCAAATCCATAAAGCAAGCTAAAGCATTCGTCAGCCCGAATGGCATAACTAACCATTCGTACGACCCATATCTGGTCCTGAACACCATCAAAGGTATACTATGTTCTGCTACTCTGAGCTAATGGAAACCTACTACCAAATACAACTGAGAAAATACATTCGCTCCACTTAGCTGGTCGAACAAATCGTCAATCTTGGGCGGTGGATACCGATTCTTTACCTCTCATTCAACATACGATAATCAATACATACAACTTCTTAGAAAACACTGTCGCTACACCCCACGGCGAACTGCTCGGCCTGATAAAACTCATGCCTTCCAAATCCACCAACTGCACTTTTAACTCCCTCATTTCTGAAGGGGCCATCCTGCTTGGCGGCCTACTCACCAGTTCTTCAACTGGAACCAAATCTATCTGAAACTCAATGGCTCATTTCGAAGGCAATCCAACTACAGGCTCAAGCACATCTGCGAATTCTCCTATGAAAAACTCGACTTAACTCATCATTTGAATCAAAGCACCCAACAAAGCAAATACTGCACCTCTAGAACCTTCTGTAGTGAAAACAATCTGATCGCTACAATCCGAGTATCTAAGAGATATCTTTCTACCTTGGAAAAATATCTTAGCATCATACTCAATTAACAATCCATACCAAGGATAATCCTGAACCCCACAAAACTAAACACATGCAAACTGCACACAAAAGTGTGACATAACAGGTCAAACTCAAACTGGTCACACTTCAACCCAAGAGTTCCATACCCTCCTATTGGATTCGCAACCCCTAAGGAAGTAACTAAATATGTGGGTTCAAGGTTAAGCTTATCTATCAAACATCTAGATATAAAGAATGCGATGCACCAGTATCAAATAAAATGCTAACAGACATACCACGAATCTGAATCATTTCTCCAAGAACTGCCTTCCCATTCTCCTAGACCGTTGGCTTAGAAGCAACTGGCTCCAATGCATACACCTTGCCCTTACCATCTCTAATGGGCTTCTTGCACCGGTTCTTATAATGGCCTATTTGGGCATAGTTGAAACACCCGACATTCTTCCCCTTAGCTACATCCTTCGCTTTCCCTAAGCGACACTCATTAGCAAAGTGCCCTTTCTTGTCGCATTTATGACAGACAACTTCAGACTTCGCTTTCTTGGCTGCTCCACCCTTCCGAGCATCTTTCTTGGGAAAGAACTTCCTTTTCTGGCCCTGCCCAACCTGGAACACTTTTGCCTTGATCTTTTCCAAAGACTCAAGGACTTCTTCCTTCCTCAAAGCCATCTCTACCACAATATCTGAAGGAACTCTAAGATGACACAAAGTAAAAATAACCAACTCCGGCTTCAATCCTCTGATAAACTTCTCATTCCTCTTCAACATGGTATCCACTAAAGCATACCCATACTGAGCCAACTCCTCAAACTTCCTAGCATACTCTGCAACAGATATCTCACTCTGCACCAGCTTAGAAAACTGCGCAATCAAAGCCGACTGTGCAATTACAGAATATTATCCTATCTTTTGGCAAGGCCATGACACCAAGGACTTAACTAGATAAAAGACAATCTGTCCCAACGATCAGTTATAGACAGGTCCACTAAGGATACTGGCAAATTTGGTCCGAGCCCGGATTGAGCGACAATTAACATGGTACGACAACAAAGCTATGAAAGCCAATATTCCAAGTTTAGGGTCAATCGAGTTCGTGTGCATAGGTCATGGATCGATCAAAATCCATGGAGAAGATGTCAGTTCTTATCCATCAAAGTCCATCCCTCTTCATGTCCATCAACAACTACCCATTTTGTATTGGTTCCATTTCTACCCATTTCGCATTGATCAACCAAGAATCGATACGAAACCTATCGCCAAGCATCGATATGAAGCCTATCACCAAGATTTGGTACGAAACCTGGATCCGAGCTTCGATACAAAGGCAAGGATATAGTATCGATATGAAGAGCAATACCCAAGATCGACACGAAGAAGGCATAGTCAACCAAGGGAAGCAGTCTGCAAGCGTGATATGAGGATCTCCCCTGAACTCTCGCTCCACATCATCGATGCACAACTGATCGATACGGAGGAGCATCAATACGAAGGTCAATCGATACAAAGAAATCGATACGCAACCATCAGCCTGCCCATAAAATCAATCTTAGATCGATCATAACTCAAAATCTACATGTCCAAATGCCTCCAAATATTCACAGAAGCTTTCCTATTCACTTAAGAATGTTCCATATCAATTGCAACTGAAATGAAGCTAAACTCGATAGATGCGAAGATGATGCGGATCAATCCTATTCGATCCCAAATGACCCATGATCGATCCGGTGGGCCCACCCACATGTGAGAAGGAGTATTCCGAGTTTAAAGGCAGATATTTCAGACCTACACCTATAAATAGCGCACCTACGCCTATAGAAAAAGGACTTTTGACTCTGCTATGTCGTTACTCTACCACAACTCCATTATAACTTGAGTGTTATACTATTATATTCAGTTGTCAATCATCAATAAACAACAAAACTATTCAATGTGGACGTAGGCTACAACACCGAACCACTATAATTTCTTGTCTTTTCTATTTGTATGCTTTTATTGGCGTGATTGTTAGATTAGCCTCTTTTTCCATTTACTTTCTTCACTTTAATTCTTCAATCACATCCGAAGAGTGTTGTGCGCAATTTTGGCACAAACACAGACATAAACCTCTCCTAGAATCTCCTTTTGAAATTCTCCTAGGTTATTGTCCCCTCATCGATTGTAGCTATTACACTATTCCACTAGAACAATGCGGCCCCCTGAAGCTGCCTGGACGCCAACCTCCTCTTCTGCTTATCATTGAGCCCAAGATCTGCAATAATCCTTTTGTAGTGCAATAACAAATTCTCGACTCCTATGGCATCCTCTGTTCCCACAAACGACTTTCCTCCTAGCTTCAGATAATCACCATTCATCTTGGCGAAATGATTAACTATCGGAACTTCTGGAACCTCTACTTCTACAACATTTCCTCCTAACACTCGAGCTACAACACCTGCCTGCATCATATTCCAGAAATACCGATGCATGGCTTCCATTTCGACCTGCGGAACTTCTGCACCAACATTCTCTGCCTGACCTTAGCCTTTCCCTACATTAGATTCGGCATTCCTTTCAGTGCTTCCCCCTTCTTGGTTAACTCTACTTCTTCTACCATCCATATCAGTATTCGAACCTCATGAGACATAGAAAGATAACCTAATCAAAGATAGGTGAATGGAGATAAATCGTATACTTATATATAGAAAATACAAGTACAATATTACAGCGTTAACCCAACCCCAAATCTTACACTAATTTCTTTGGATTTTTGTCTCAAAATAAATTTTTAGTTAAATTTTTCATAAACCTATGCTCTGATACAAGTTGTAACATCTCATATCTGGAGGCCAAAAGCTAACCGTTATGGATGCTGCAGTCATCCATGGTGTTAGCTTTTGGTGATGAAATATAGTAATGTTAATGGTATTCATAATATCAAAAGCACTTAAATATGAACAAAATCACAGATGTCCAAAAAGAATAATTTTTAGTGATTACATTTCAAATAATATCATATTCAAGTTACAGAAATCCCCAAACTTAATCCCAAGCATTGATCAAATATAATTTACAAAAATACGTAAAGAGCGACATATGAAGATGCCCTTTGGATGATCAAAGCAATATAGAAATAACCGTCTTAATGCACAATAGAAATAATTTAAAACAGAATTCCTAAATTAGCTATCCTTTAGCCTACTTGTCTTTGGATGCTTTATTCGCCAAAATCAGCTAAAACCTGAAAACCTAAACCCTCAGTCTACTCAAATCAAAATTTGAGCACCTGAGAGTCTAAGGGGAAACATAAACTTCGAGTCAGACGTAAAGTCTGGTATGAATAATTTCTGTTACATTTATGTTTACTGATATATAGTGAGACCACGCGGCTTAGCGAATGAGTTTTCCCTTACTAATATCTCTTTTCAAAACATATATTTTGCAAATCCTTCCCTACAACCAAACCAGTTAATCCACTAATTATAATAATAATACAACAATATCTATTATGCTAAAACAAGAAATAAAATAGACAATCTGTCTAAAATATGAACTATCTGTCCTAAATTCTGAGCTAATTGCTCTATTCTGGACTATATGTCCTACAACTGATTATACCAAAATAGCAATATCTTTTATGCTAGATAACGGTCTATCTGCCCAAAATAGGTAAAAAGAATGGTCCAACCGTCCTTAAAAAGTAGCAACGTCTGTTATGCTAATAAATGGACTAACTGTTCATATCAGAGCTAACTGTCCGCTGGACCGATTGCCCTCAAAATGCTGTCCGAATTTAAATGAGCTAAATGCTCAAATTTTCTTTTGGGTTAACTACCTTTAAAAATATCTGGGTTAACTGCCCTTTAAATTTTCCTTGAAAACCTTCTCAAAATGATTTAGTCTGTCAAATCATATATATACAAGGAAAATATATCTTTAGCTTTACTCTAAGCTATTTTTTCCATGTTATATGTACTTTAATCAAAATAATGTTGATGATGTTCAATAAGGATTATCTATCCTTTTAAAATAAGTTAAAGTCCTTTATAACTTAAAACACTTAGGCTATCTGCCTAGTCATTCTATTCGAAACCTTTGTTTAAAATCTTTAAACAACCTTTCGAAAAAATTGAAGGTATTTGTTTCAAAAACCATTAACAAAACCCTTCGAAAGCATTGAAGGCATCTCCTTCATATCCTTTAATAAACCTTTCAAAATCATTGAAGGCAATTCCCTCAAAACCTTTAAAAAAGCCTTCCTTTTACAAGCTTTAAAACATACGACATCCGCCTTCTAAATCCTTTGAACCTTAGCCTTTCAAAAACAATAAAACCATTCCTTTCGAAGACATTGGGTTCAATTTAAAACTAGTGGAAACCTTTCAAAACTATTCAAACTTAACTACTTTGGAACCTTTAAAACGTTTCGACTTAAAACATTTGGATTATGCCTTCAAGTAGTGCAAAAGGATCAAAAAACATTGGAGTCCAAAGCAACTACTTCAATACCTTTATAAAACCTTTCGAAAACAATGAAGTGTTGGTGTTGGAACCAGCCCTTCAAAATCAATGGAGAGAGGCAAAAAGTTTTATAAAACAAAAGATAACCTTTACTTCATCAGCGTCGAAAGGTTTGGAAGCAGCAACTAAGATCTTTAGATTTTGTCGAAAGATTTCAGTTAAAACAAGAAAGAAAATCAATCGAAATCTTTTTCTTTTAAACCAATTGACAGTCTCGAAAACTCTTTGTCGAAAGATAGCGTGAGTATTTTCCTTAAACCCAAAATAAAATTTCATCTTCTTCGAAAGATCTGACCTTTCGGCTTCATCTAATTAACTACGTACCAGTCCTGATACAATGTGCATTGGTATTTGACCTAGTTGAAAGGTTTGATAACTTTCGACCATGTCGAAAGGTTTGGAAAGGAGGTGGAAGCTCTTGCCGAAAGAGTTGAAATAGTAGAAAAACTATTTATTTATACTTTAAAATAGTTCTTTTGTACCTAATCTGCCTTATTTGTCTAAATCTGATTGGTTGCCAAAATTTTATAATAAAAAATGCTGCCGATTTTCCTTATTTGGAAATTTAAATAATGTTGAAAAAGTCCCATTCTCCTTTATGATTGTATAAAACATTTAAGTCTCATTCTTTAAAACTTTAAATATCTATTAAAACACCTTAGAAAATTCTGCAAAAGTTCTATAAAATCAATTAATATGTTCTCTTCAAAATATAAATTTTTTAGGTCCAAATAATAATTATTTCTGCAAATAATTTAACAATCCAAAATACCATTTTCTTCTTTAGAAATTCTGTAACAGTTCCACAAAAATTCAAAAAATTCAGAAAATTGAAACCCATCTCTAAATTAACTTTTTAGACCATCATTAAAATTCACAAGGCTAACGGATGTCATTTAATAGGGCTTTCATCTTAAAACATGTCATAAAATCTATATGAACATACATAAATCATCAGCATGTATATAATCATTTTATCATTCAAAAATCTTGCAAACCATTGCAAAATCATTCGAATTTAACCTAAAACCGAAACCATAAAAGTTTAGAGATCTAAATATTATTCACCTTTGCTTTAGAAATTAAGGAGCTTGAGATTTGAATGAATCAGATTTGAATTTGATTTCCTTTAGCATTTCCTTAGTTTCCTCTTCTTCTTTCCTTGTTAATGGTTGCCAGCCAATCTTTTAAAATTTTAAAATAAGAATGAATGCGTGTGGGAATACACGGCCTAAGGAAGGAGATATATGAATGGCATCTTTCCCATAATACCCCTTCTCTAATTCATTTTAAACCCCTCTTTCAATTCATTAGTTAAAATAGCACAATTACCTTTATTAAATCAAATGTCAATCTCCTAATCAACACATTATTTTATTTAGTTTATCTAACTAAATCACCTAAATAATGTTATAAAACATCCGGGGTGTTGTAGACTCCCATCCTTAAAGAATTTCATCCTCGAAATTATAGTAAGGCTCAAAACAAACAAGAAGGTATAATATACCATCAAACAAATCAGGATAAGTATCTCTAATCCTGCTCTTAACCTCCCAAGTACAGTCTCTGTCATCGTCACTCCACTGGTCTTTGATTAATTTGACCGTCTTGTTCTAAGCCTCCTCTCATCTCTCGCAATAATGCGAACTGGCTTCCTCACTATAGTCAAGTCCGGTTCTTCCACTAAATCATCTAGCACTTTTGGTGCAATAGAAGTCTCCGGGTCTCCAACACACTTTCTGAGATGAGAAATATTGAAAACATCATGGATACCTGCCAAACAACTTAGCAACTCAAGTCTATATGCGAGCTTTCCGATCCTCTTAAGAATAGGAAAAGGTTCAATGAACCTAGGAGATAACTTCCCTGACTTTCCAAATCTAAGCACACCCTTCATCGATGATACTTTGACGAAAACCTGGTCCCCAACTGAGAACTCTAAATCTTTCCGTCTCTTATCTGCATAACTCTTCTGCCTAGACTAAGTATCCTTCATCCTAGCCTGAAGGATCTCAATCTTTTCTGTTGCTTGAGCTACCAAATCTGGACCAAGAATCAACATATCCCCGATCCTAACCAATAAACGGGAGATTTGCATGGCCTTCCATACAAAGCTTCAAACGGTGCCATTCCAATACCAGTCTGATAACTATTGTTATATAAAAACTCGACTAGATGCAGTTGGTCTTCCCATGATCCCCCAAAATAAAGAATACAGGCTCTTAGCAAATATTCCAAGATATTGTTAACTCTTTCCATTCGCCCATCTGTCTGTGGATGGTAAGCAGTACTCATCTTAAGCTTGGTTCCCAAAACTTCTTGCAGACCCTTCTAAAAATCGCTAGTGAACAAGGGATCTTTATCACTAACTATGTTGCTAGGAATCCCATGCAGTCTAACTATTTTCTTCATGAACAATCTCGATAAAACAAGTGTTGTCTTGGTTGACCTAATTGGAATGAAATGGGCACTCTTGGTCAATATGTTTACTATGATCCATATACTTTCATTACCCCTGTTCGAACCTAGCAACCTGTCAATGAAGTCCTTAGAAACAGAGTCCTACTTCCATACTGAAATATCCAACGGTTGAAGCAAACCACTAGGCTTATGGTGTTCGGCCTTTTCCTGTTGGTAATTCAAGCACTGCCTTACACACAAACCAATATCCCGCTTCATAACTTCCTAGAAAAAACTCCTCTTCATATCCTGATACATCTTGGTACCTCCGGGATGTATAGTGAACTTTGAACAATGGCATTTTGCTAAGACTTCTTTCCTTATGTTTCTCACACTTGGAACACATAATCTTCCTTTCTTTCTTAACAACGCATTCTGGTTAAGGCTGAAATCTTTCAAGTCATCGCTCTTGGTTCCTTCCTTTGGCTTCCTGATCTGCTCAACTAACACTGGATCCTCTATCGGCTTAGAAGCAACCCGTTAGATCAACACTTGTCGAACTTCCATACAAAACAATACAACCGTACTTCCACTAGACCCTGCCTCGGATCTCCATTGCATTCTGCAATCTGCAAATGCTTCTAAATCTTTCCACTCAGCCATCAATGCTAACACTGCATTCTGATGCTTCCTACCAAATGCATCTGCAACCTTATTGCCTTTGCTTGGTGTGTACTCAGGCCCAAAATCATAAGCGGCTATGAACTCTAACCACCTCTGCTGCCTCATGTTCGGCTCCTTCCAAGAGAACAAATACTTCAATGACTTATGATATGTATACAACTCAAACCTTTCTCCCAAAAGGTTATGTCTCCACACCTTCAAAGAAAAAATCAATACGCCAATTCTAAATCATGCGTCAGATATCTGACCTCATTTGGTCTAAGCTATCTAGAAGCGTTGGCAATCACTTTACCTCCTTTCATTAACATAGCTCCTAATCCTATTCCACACGCATTGGTATAAACTACCAAATCCTGATTTCACTCTGGAACTACCAACACAAATGCATGGGTTAGTGAGTGTTTCAAACACTAGAATGCCTCCTCACACTTAGCGGTCCATACAAACTTCACATCCTTTCTCGTCAGCCTGGTTATCAGTGTTGCTATCCGTGAAAAATCCTTAATGAATCTCCGATAATAACCAATAACTCAAGGAAACTTTTAATCTCGGTAACTGTCTCAAGTCTCTTCCAACTATTCACTGCCTTCATGTTAGTCGGATCTGCCGATAACCTTTCCTCTGAGACTACATGACCAAGAAACTTCACCTCCTTCCTCCAGAAGTGACACTTCGAAAACTTTGCTTTCAGCTGATGCTGCCTCAGCATCTCAAGCATTACTCTAAGATGAACTTCATGCTCTCTTTCATCCTCACAGTAAATCAACATAATATGAAAATAGCACGAACCTCTCCATGTGCTCTCGGAAAATCTGGTTCATCAAATCCACAAAGAAAGCTGGAGCATTCATTAGCCCGAATGGCATAACTAACCATTCGTATAACCCATATCTGGTCCATAACGTCGTCAAGGTATACTGTCCTCTGCTATCCTGAGCTTATGGAAACCTGTTGCCAAATCCAACTGAGAAAATACCTTTGCTCCACTTAGTTGGTCAAACAAAACGTCAATCCTGGGCAATGGATATCAATTCTTTATCGTCCTCTCATTCAACTTATGATAATCGATACTAGCTTTATCGATCCATCCGGCTTCTTCGCAAACATTGCCACTGCACCCCATGACGAACTGCTCGGCCTGATAAAACTCTTGCCTTCCAGATCCACCAAATGCACTTTCAACTCCCTCATTTCTGAAGGGGTCATCATGCTTGGCAGCCTACTCACTGTTTCGGGAACCAAATCTATTCGAAACTCAATGGCTTGCTTCGGCGGTAATCCAAGTATAGGCTCAAACACATTTGTGAATTCTCTAACCACAAAAACATGGCTCAACTCATCATCTGAATCCAAAGTACCCAACAAAGCAAACACTGCACCGCTAGAACCTCCTACTGTGAAAACAATCCGATCGCCACAATATGTTTGTCTAAGAGATATATTCCAACCATGGAAAAATATCTTACTATCATACTCACTTAACCAATCCATACCAAGGATAATCCTGAACCCCACAAAATCAAACACGTATAAACTGCACATAAAATTATGACCAAACAGCTCAGGCTCAAACTGTCACATCTCAACCCTAGAGTTGCATACCTTCCTATTGGATTCGCAACCCGTAAGGAAGTAACTAAATATTTGGGTTCAAGGTTAATATTATCTATCAAAAATCTAGATATAAAAGAATGCGATGCACCAGTATTAAATAAAATGCTAACATACATACCATGAATCTGAAGCGCTCCTCCAAGAACTGCTTTCCCCTTCTCCCGGCCTATTTGTCTAGAAGCAACAGGCCTAATGCATACACCTCACCTTTACCATCTGTAAGGAGCTCCTTGCACTGGTTCTTCTAATGGCATATTTGGTCAACCATGGAAATCCGTCGGAAAAGAAAAAATACGCATGTCCGATGAAACGATTGTTGCTATCTGCTCCAATAACGAATCATTGGTTTAACTGAATAACTAAAGAAAATAGATAGATCTTTCTCTTCGTCTCAGGTCGATGGTATAGTTGAAACACCTGACATTCTTCCCGTTAGCCACATCCTTCGTTTTTCCTGAGTGACACTCATTAGCAATGTTCCCATTCTTTTCGCATTTATAGCAGACAGCTTTCTACTTCGCTTTTTTGGCTGCTTCACCCTTTTAACCACCTTTCTCGGGAAAAAACTTCCTCTTCTAGCCCTGCCCAACCTAAGCCCTTTTGCCTTGCTCTTCTCCAAAGCCTCAAAGACTTCTTCCTGTCTCAAAGCCATCTCTACCACAATATCAAAAGGATCTCTAAGATGAGGCAAAGTAACAGTATCCAACTCCGGCTTTAATCCTTTAATAAACTTCTCATTCTACTTCAATATGATATCCACTGAAGCATACCCATAGCAGGCCATCTCCTCAAACTTCCTAGCATACTCAGCAACATACATCTCACCATGCAGCAGCTCAACAAACTGCGTAATCAAAGATGACTGTGCCATCACAGACATAGACCTCTCTTGAAATCTCATCTTGAAATCCTCCCAGGTTACTATCTCCACATCGACTGTTACTGTTATACTATTCCACCAGAAAAATGTGGCTCCTTGAAGCTGCCTGGACGCCAACCTCCTCTTCTACTCATCATTGAGCCCAAGATCTGCAAAATTCATTTCACACTGCAACAACCATTTCTCAACTCCAATGGCATCCTCCATTCCCACAAACAGATTTCCTCCTAGCTTCACATAATCACTGCTCATCTTGGTGAAATGATTAACTGTCGAAACTTCTAGAACCCCTACTCCTGCAGTATTTCCACCTAACACTCCAACTACAACTCCTGCCTACGTCATATTGCTGGCTTCCATTCCGACCTATAGGACTTCTGCACCAACATTCTATGCCCGACCTTTGAAATTCTATGAGATTGGATCGTGTAATGTATAAATATGCAAGTATAAGTAACTAGCTATATAATGTATCTAATATAAACTTGATATATGATAATAGCAAAGTAAATGGAAATAATCACACCAAGATTTTATACTGGTTCAGACCTCCCGTCCTAGGTCTAGTCCCGAAGCTCCTCTTCGGAATTCAACTATCAAACACCCTCACTTCGCCCAGAGGAATAGGCTTGGTTACAAAAACTTGTTCTTGTTAGGTGTGTGTTCTATAACACGCATATTGACAGTTGAGTGCAAATGCTTCCAATCTATATATATGGATAATATTGATTGAAGAGTTTTGAGTATATGGAAGACTAAAGTACAGGTATTAGAATGATAGAAATCAAGTATTAATCAGAGTATAAGAGTAAAGAGTATAAGTAAGTAAGGTAGGTCTTCTCTTGAATTCCTGATGTTATTTATAGTGGTAGAGAGATCCTTTGTGTAGTTGCATCTGTTAGTAAGTGTTGTAAGGTCGCTACCCATGGAGATGAAGAGTTGCAGTGAAGAGAAGCGAACGTATCTTTTCAATTGTGACAGTTGTACTTTGAATTTACACAGTCGAGTTAAAAATCAGATGTCTGAAAAATGTTTCAGACGTCTGACTTTCATATATTTTTTGTATATGCATGTTTTTCAAACGTCTGAGTATATTAACCAGACGTCTGATTCTGTCTGATTTGCGAACCAGAGGAATCAATCAGACGTCTGACTAGTGCACTAAGACGTCTAGATCTATGCATGTTGCTTTTCCTGTGCATGTGTCATTCTTCTTCCGATTCCATCGACTTTTAGCCTCTTGATACTTCTTTTGAGTCTTGTTCTTGTCGCTTTGGTGATGTTACTTTATCAATTACCTATAAATATAGATATATATACATATTCGATTTCCATTGAATATTTGTTATCATCGAAACCATAGAATTGATTTCCTAACAATCTTCCCCTTTTTGATGATGACAACTATTCAATGTACTTATATATAGATTATAAGTCTCCCTCTGAATATGTGCTTTATTTTTAATGTTTTATGATTATACTTATATTTCTCCCCCTTTGGCATATCAAAAAGAAATATAAAATAGAGGCCAATCGTCAAACAAAAAGAAATTTTCATTAATAACTTGAATTGAGATTACAAACATAGATTTGTACAAAATTTGATATTCCAAAAACCTTAAATCTATTATTCCCAAAATTTATGATTCCTTTGGAGAAGCTTTATTTTGATCATCTTCCTTTGATTCTTCTTTTTCAGAAGTGCTAGCCTTTGTAGGAGATGTCAAAGCTTCCTGGAGAGGTTCATCCTGAGAGAGTTTGGACTGTTTTACGAGAGGAGAAGGTACTGGGGTTGGCCAATCTTCAGAAGGTGGCGTTGGACCGCGAACCCATTGTAGTACTTCTTTAAGAACCGACAAGACAGTGGAAAGGTATTCTTCAACTGTAGCTAGGCATGTATCAAATGATGTTTCGAAGTTGTCAATTCGCTTAGCCAAAAGTTTTTGATTTTGAGATAGAATTTGTTGGCTTCGAAGAGTGAGATCTCGAACACTTTCGTTTGGATTTGAATCCGTTCAAGACTCCATAATTTTATCTTGTCCCGGATAATCAAATGGTGCGGGAGGAGGAGTGGCTTCTCGATGTTGTTCCTCCTCTTGGGATGGATCAATGTGTGGTTGAGGAGGAGGCTCAACTCTTCTAGATTGACGATTATGCATCCAATCTTCGAAGGACATGAATTATGGAGGGATTTTGGGTAGGTGCATCAGAGAGAAGAATTTGGTGGAAGCATATTTAGGTGAGATTTCTTCGAATGTCGATAGGTAGGATGGAATGCTATGTTCACGAAGAAGTCTCATAATATAAGTTGGGTAAATAATTGACGGCCTTGATCGAGTCCAAAAATTCTTTAGCTCCTCGAAGATGAATTTGGCCAATTTACTCTTGTTCCACTAAATAGAGCATATAGGGATTTGTGCTCTAATTCGGTGATTTGCTCGTGACTTCCCATTCGTGGAATGATTGTGTTGATTATCACTCGAGTTAGGAGTCGAGCTTTTGGACGTAGAAATTTGGAAGCAAATTTTGGCATTTCTTTCTCACAAATTTGATGAGTTATACTGTTCCATGGCTTGAAGCGCATATCCGGGATGTTGTATAAATCTTCCCCTATGTTAGAGCATCCAAGGTTCAACCTACTATGCCTGGAGTTAATCTAATCGTGTTTCCATACCAGAGCCAGTTATCCTCATTTTCAATGTTCCATACTGAAGTACCGTCTAGATTCGCGTAGAAGAAAAAAATGTCTAATCGATCTATTTGGACATCATTAGAAGTAAAAGAAATTCGGGTTTCCAACCCGGCATTTTCACATAGTTCATCGAAATCATACATAGAAAATTTAAGAAGATTGTAGAATGGACCTATGTGGAGTTTTTTCTTCTGGATGTCTTCATACCTTTTGATGGAGTGCGGCGCTCTATTCATCCACCTTTCGATTTGATCATCAGAGCACACCAGAGGATTTGAAGATGAGGTAGGTTGGTCTTGTTTTCGTTTTGATATTTTGGGATATTTGTTTCGAGGAGGCATTGTGATTTGATCTTCACGTAAAAAGATGAATTGTTGGAGAAAAAAATCTCCAATGATGAAATCTAAGATGAAAATTTTGAGATGAAAGTGAAAAAAATGACGTTATCTGGGTTAATTTTAAATGTCGATTGGGAATCAGACGTCTGGATTGGAAAGCAGACATCTGGATTGGAATGCAGACGTCTGGTTTGCCCTAAATTGTGTGTAGTAGACAAAATTAGACATCTGGTTTTTTGATTTATACGTCTGGTTTGATCGAATTTGTAAAATTAGAGAGGAAGAGTGTTTTATCAGACGTTTGGCTATAAAAATCAGACGTCTGGTTTGGTTTGTTTTCGAAAAATTTCAAGGCAGAGAAATAAGACAGACGTCTGGATCTTATTTCAGACGTCTGGTATGCTCTGATTTTTATTTGGAGACAACAGAGCAAAATTTCAGACGTCTGGGCAAAATTTCAGACGTCTGGGGGGTATAACAGACGCCTGACATATGCACAGTGCTTAAATTTTAGACGTATATCATTGTGTCAGATGTCTGAAGACCATAGTTAGACGTCTGAAATAAGCAGTGTGGCTAAAAAAAGCCTAAAATTTGATGGTTTTGCTTATTTCCCGAATTTTTTATAAGAAATTTTTTTATTGTTGTGAAATAAAATAACAAACAAGCATAGATATATACAAATATAATTTTATTTAGAAGGTGATGGAGTTTTGCGATCTCCTGACTTGTCATCCGTCCATGGTTTAAGTGGAGACTATATATTTCCACGTTCGTGGGTTCTCGGAGAGCTAGAATATCGTCTTGGTGAAGGGTTCGAAGGAGTACGATATGAAGATGAAGGATCCAAAGAACTACAAGTTTTTGGTAGCGGTTTATGGATATCTTTCTTCCGTGACGAGCAAAACTTCATCGCTACTTTCTCCAAAAAGCTTAGGCGACGTGCTGTAACTTTTTGTTCGAAATATAGTTCTCGTTGAAGATCTATCTGTTGTTTCTGATAATGATGAATTTCATCAATTTTCTCCTTTGTGTTAGGAGAGACAAACAGAGATCTTTTGGTCTTCTTGATGTCGGGGGTAAAGCCCGTGTGATACGAGGACCACCTATTCATTGGCTCATGCTTTGGTGTAGGTGTAGGAAGTCGTTGTGGCGTGTCAACCGAGCTGTCCGTCGATGGTGTTGATATGGAGATGGATATATAAGAGTCCCCAGTAGACATGACTATATTTTGTTTCTTTAAGGATGATATGAGTTGTGTTTATATAGTTTTGTATACCTCTCTTTATATAAGTTTAAAGAATTATTTATAGACAAACTAACTGCCTAAAAAATTAAAGGTTCAGAAATTATTAAGCATAATTTGTGGTAGTAAAATAAACAAGGTATCATAGCCTTAAAGAGAAACATTGTTTAATTTTAAGGAAGTAGATCCTGGAGTGAGCATATACCTAAATTTTGTCGGAGTTTAATAAAAGTTAGTTCATTTAGTAGTTTTGTAAAGATGTTTGCTACTTGATTTTCGGTATTTACGTATTATAATGAAATAGTTCCTTTTTCAACATTGTCTCGTAAAAAATGATACCGTATATCTATATGTTTGGTTCGTGAGTGATTAACAGAGTTTTTTGATAAATTTATAGCACTTGTGTTATCACAATATATTGGAGATTTGTTAATAATTTTGCCAAAATCCATTAGTGTTTGTTGCATGTAGATCACTTGTGCACATGCTAGAGCGGCGAAGATGTATTCGGCTTCGCAAGTAGATAATGAGGCACAGTTTTTCTTTTTGCTAAACCATGAAACTAAAGATTGTCCGATAAAGTGATAAGTTGCACTAGTACTCTTACGATCTGTTCTACATCCACCGAAATCCACACCGCTACATGAAACTAGTTCAAACGATGATTCTTTAGGGTAAAACAAACCATAATCTCTAGTACTAGATAGATAACGTAAAATACGCTTAACATCACTTAGATGAGATTCTTATGGTTTTGCTTGAAATCGAGCACAAAGACATACACTCATCATAATATCGGGTCGACTAGCCGTTAAATAAAGTAAAGAACCAATCATGCTCCGATATAATTTTTCATCAAAATCTTTTCCGTTATCGTCTTTTTCTAAGCGAAGTCGTACTCATTGGTGTTGGTTTGCTTGAAGTTTTATCCATTTCAAAACGTCATAATAGATCGTTACAATATTTTTCTTGATGAATAAAAATTCCATTTTCAAGTTGTTTTATTTGTAAACCTAAGAAGAAATTTAATTCTTCCATGTGTGACATTTCTAATTCATTTTTCATAATATTTGAAAATTGATTACATAGATTTTCGTTGGTTGAACCAAAGATGATATCATCAACGTAAATTTATACAACTAAAATATTGTTATTTTCTCTTTTAATAAACAAAGTTGTATCTATTTTGCCTATTTGAAAACCAGATGTTATTAAGTGATTTTTAAGACGTTCGTACCATGCACGAGGGGCTTGTTTTAATCCATATAGTGCTTTGTGTAATTTAAAAACATGATCGGGATATTTTTCGTGAACAAATAATGGAGGTTGTTCTACCAACTAAACGAGCTTTATTTCTAACAATATTTCCATTCTCGTCTGCTTTGTTTTTAAATACTTGTTCCTATAACCGATTGATCTTCATGTCTTGGTACTAATTCCCAAACATTATTATGTTCAAATTGATTCAATTCTTCTTGCATAGCTATTATCAAAAAATTGTCATTTGAAGCTTCTTTATAGTTTTTTGGTTCAAAATTTGACATAAATGCTATATGGCTTATTTGATTGAGTTCATTTCTAGTTACTCTAGAAGCAAGATCTCCAATGATATTATCTTTTGGATGATTCTTAAGAATTCTAGGAGATGATATCAACGTGTTATTTTGCATATTTGTTTCATTACTAATGGACTTTGTTGAATTTGTTAGTGGGATAGTTTCTTCTTCATCATTATTATTATGGTTAAAAAGATTTTCATCGAAAGAAACATGTAAACTTTCTTCAATAGTATTATTTCATTTATTAAAGATTCTATATGCTTTGCTACGATCCGAATATCCAACAAAGATACCTTCATCGGCCTTTGGGTCAAATTTTCCTAAGTTATCTTTTGTATTTAATATAAAACATTTTGAACCGAAAGTTTTAAAGTATGATACTTTAGGTTTTTTTACCAAAAAATATTTCAAAACAAGTTTGTTTTTTCATAGGACGTTTGGTTACTCGATTTAACACATAACAAGCCGTGGCAATAGATTTAGCCCAAAAGTGTTTTGGTAGACCACTACTATTTAATAATGTTCGTGCACATTCTTGTAGTGTACGATTTTTTCTTTCCACAACACCATTCTGTTGAGGCGTGCGAGGAAAAGAAAAATTATGAGTTATTCCTTTCTTATTACAAAAATTAGTAAAAAGATCGTTTCAAATTCTCCTCCATGATCACTTCGAATATTTTTAATTTTTAGGTTCATTTGGGTTTTAATCCTTTTAGCAAATATCTTAAACATACCAAAAGTGTCACTTTTATATTTTAAAAACAAAGTCCATGTATATCTTGAAAAATCATCAACTACGATGAAAACATATTTGTTGTGATTTATAGATTGTATTTGTGTTGGTCCAAATAAATCTAGATGTAATAATTCTAATGGTTGTTTCATAAAAATATTATTTTTAGATTTAAACGAACTTTTCTTTAGTTTTCCAATTTGACAATCGTCACATAAATTTTCTACTTTGTAATTTATTTTAGGTAAACCTCTAACTAGTTCATATTTCGCTAATTTATTAATATTCTTAAAATTGATATGAAAAAATCATTTATGCCATAACCGTGGATCATCATGTTTGGCGGTTAAACATAAATTTGAATTTTTATTTATATTCATGTTTAATACATAAATATTTTTGTTTCTAAAACCTTCAAAAATAAGTTGTTTGTTATTATCTAAAATATTACATCTATCTTTTTCAAAATTTATTTGAAACCCTTTATCACATAATTGACTAAAACTTAGTAAGTTGTGTTTTAAATTTTCTACTAATAAAACATTTGTAATAGTAGGAGAGTTAGATATACCAGAATTGATGACTTCTCCATTGCCCACGACATATCCTTTTGAATTATCTCCAAAGGTTACCGTTCCACCATCGATGAATGTTATATTTAATAACATTTTTGAATTTTCGGTCATATGCTTGGAGCACCTGCTATCTAGTATCCATTTTTCCTTATTTTTTATTTTGGGTACTTGCAAAATAAAAGATGTTTTAATTGGTACCCTTATAATTTGTTAGGGTCCTAATTGTCAGGAGAAGGTAGCCATACCTAAGATGTTTGGGTACCTTTATAAATATAATTTTTATTTTAAACTACATTCTCTAAGTAATTATTAATAAACTTTTGTCTAATCAAATTATTATTTGTTTCAGGAATCCCAATCTTCATATTTTTGGCATTCAATTTAGACTTACGTAAACTTTTAGTTTTTATATAACTAATATTTTTAGCATCATTTCCTTTTTGTTTAAAAGAATTTTTAAATCCTATTCCATTTATATTGCCTGATGGTTTGAAGTTTTGATAAGATTTTCCAAATCTTTTTTTCCTTTATTAAATTTTGACACATTATTTGTAATTTTATCTAATTTTTCTTTTAATTCTATATTTTCAATTTTCAATAATTCAATACTATTTTTAAAGTCAACATTTTCTTTTAATAAATTATCCTTCACTATTTTAGTGTTTTCAAAATCAATAGTAATAGCCTTACTTTCTATCAAATTATTTTTGACTTTTTCTTGAGATAATTCAAGTTCTTCTTCTAGAATAATTTTTTTATCTTTTAACATTTCTACTTCAAGTTCTAATCTATTTATTTTGACTATATATATATTCTTTTTTCAATTTTTTAATTTGTCTAAATTTATCATCTAATTCCATGCTAAGTTCTATTAGTTCGTCATAGCTAAATTCAGGACATACCTCTTCAGTTTGTGCCATAAAACACACATTACCTTGTTCTCCGTCACTATCGCTATCACTTTCAGACGATGATGAGTCCGAGTCATCCATGTTACTTTGAAAGCCTTCTTCTTTCAAATTTGTTCTTCTTTTTATCATTGTTGAGTTTTGGGCATTCCTTCTTCATATGTTCGTATTAATCACATTCATAACACTTGATTTAAGATAGGTTTGTTGTGTTGATCTTCCCTTCTTTTTGGAATTTGGTCATCTTTCTAAATTTCCTGAATCTGTTATAATTTTTGGCAATGAAGACAATTTCTTCTTTATCTAAGTCAGAGTCATCATTCTTTGTTGCTAGGAATCTGTGTTCTTTTTCTTCGAATTTAGTTCTTTTCGTGCCTGCAAATTAGCTTCATAGGACATTAAATTTCCTATCAACTCTTCAACTTTGAGAGTGGAGAGATCATCAGCTTCTTCAATAGCTAATACCTTCCTTTCCCGATCTGATGTTAAAGAGTTGAGTATTCGAGAAACTAAATCAAAATCAGTAAATTTGACCCCTAATGCCATAAGATCATGTTGGATAGTTTGAAATCTAGAATACATGTCAACAATAGTTTCATTTTGCTTTATTTTGAATGACGAAAATTGGTTTTGCAAAATTGAAATCTTAGTTTGTTTGACCTTTGTTATACCTTCATGTGTAATTTGTAAGGTACGCCAAATGTCAAATGCAATAGTGCATAACATGACAGGTGAAAATTCATTTTTGCCTAGAGAGCAAAATAAAACATCCATAGCTTTAGCATTGTTTGAAGCTAAGGTCTTTTGTGCATCGGTCCACGTGTTCATAGCAATGGTAGGTGCTTCATATTTATCTTGTATAGCTGACCAAATTTCTAGACCATTAGCTTCTATAAAAATTCTCATACGTGTTGACCAATATGCATAGTTGGATCCATTAGAAAGTGGGGGTCGTGCTGTGGATTGTCCTTCTTGAAAAATACTTGCCATATTAAAGTGATTCAAAAACGTGTTGCTGTTCTTTGATCAAAACCTTGCTCTGATACCAATTGAAAGTCTATGAGAGTGGATCGTGTAGTCTATAAATATGCAAGTATAAGTGACTAACTATATAATGTATCTAATATAAACTTGATAGATGATAATAGCAAAGTAAATGGAAATAATCACACCAAGATTTTATACTGGTTCGGACCTCACGTCCTACGTCCAGTCCCGAATCTCTTCTTCGGAATTCAACTATCAAACAACCTCACTTCTCCCGGAGGAATAGGCTTGGTTACAAAAGCTTGTTCTTGTCAGGTGTGTGTTCTATAACACGAATATTGACTGTTGATTACAAATGCTTCCAATCTATATATATGGATAATATTGATTGAAGAGTTTTGAGTATATGGAAGACTAAAGTACAGGTATTAGAATGCTAGAAATCAATTACTAATCAGAGTGCAAGTGTAAAGAGTATAAGTAAGTAAGGTAGGTCTTCTCTTGAATTCCTGATGTTATTTATAGTGGTAGAGAGATCCTTGTGTAGTTGCATCTGTTAGTAAGTGCTGTAAGGTCGCTACTTATGGTGATGAAGAGTTGCAGTGAAGAGGAGCGAATGTGTCTTTTCAATTGTGACAGTTTTACTTTGAATTTACACAGCCGAGTTCAAAATCAGACGTCTGGAAAATGTTTCAGACGTCTGGCTTTCATATTTTTTTGTATATGGCTGTTTTTCAGACGTCTGAGTAAATTAACCAGACTTTTGATTCTGTCTGATTTGCAAACCAAAGGAATCAATTAGACGTCTAGCTAGTGCACTCAGATGTCTGGATCTGTGCATGTTGCTTTTCCTGTGCATATGTCATTCTTCTTCCGATTCTATCGACTTGTAGCCTCTTGATACTTCTTTTGAGTCTTGTTCTTGTCTCTTTAGTGATGTTACTTTATCAATTACCTATAAATATAGATATATATGCGTATTCGATTTCCATCGAATATTTGTTATCATCGAAACCATAAAATTGATTTCCTAACAACCTTGGCCTCTCCCAATATTAGGTTTGGCATTCCTTTCTGTGCTTCCCTCTCCTTGGTTATTTCTGCTTCTTCTACCATCCATATTTGTATTCAAACCTCATGAGATAAACCTAATCAAAGACAGATGAATGGAGATATAGCGCATACTTATATATATATATATATTATATCTAATACAAGTACGTTATTATAGCATTAACCCAACCCCAAATCTTACTCTAATTTCTTTGGATTTTTTCTCAAACCGATTTTTGGTTAAATTTTTCATAAACCTATGCTATGATCATAGATTTATGAACAATTTTTATTTAAATTTTTGTACTCAAAACCAATTTTTAGTTAAAATTTTCATAGCGCATACTGTGCTGCAAACATCCATAGTATTTACTTTTGGTGACGAAATACGGTAATGTTAATGTTATCCATAATATCAGAAGCACTTGAATATGAACAAAATCACAAATTTCCAAAATCAATAATTTTCAGTGGCTACATTTCAAATAATATCATGTCCAAGTTACAAAAATCCCCAAATGTAATCTCAGCAATTGGTCAAATATAATTTACAACAATACGCCAAGAGTGACATATGGAGATGCCTCCTTGGATGATTAAAGCAGTATAGACATAAATTTCTTAATATACAACAGAAACTATTTAAAATAGAATTCCTAAATAAGCTATCCATCAGCCACCTGCTCGTCTTTTGATGCTTTATTCGCCAAAATTTTCTAAAATCTAAAAACCTAAATCCTCAGCCTATGTAAATCAAAATTTGAGCACCCAAGATTTTAAGGGAAAAAAAACTTCAATTCAGACATAAAGTTTGGTATAAATAATTTCTGTTCCATCTCTATTTACATATATATAGTGAGACTATGCCGCTTAGTGGAACGGTTTCCCCTCACTAATGTCTCTTTTCAAAACGTATATTTTGCAAATCCTTTCCCGCTACCAAATTGGTTAATCCACTGATTATGATAATAATATAGCAATACCCATTATGCTAAAAAAGGAAATAAAATAGATCGTCTGTCTAAAATTTGAACTACCTGTTCTTTACTGGACTACCTTTCCTAAATTCTGAGCTAACTGCTCTATTCTAGACTATTTGTCCTAAATTTGACTATACCAAAATAGCAATATCTTTTATGCTAAATAATGGGCTATCTGTCCTAAATAGGTAAAAAGGGTGGACTAACTGTCCTTAAAAAGTAGCAAGGTTCGTTATGCTAGTAAATGAACTAAATATTCATATCGGAGCTAAATATCCTCTAGACTAACTGTCCTCTAGGCTGACTTCCCTCAAAATGGACATACTATCCGAATTTAAATGAGCTAACTGCTCGAATTTTCTTTTGGGTTAACTACCCTTCAAAATATCTAGACTAATCGCCCTTCAAATTTTCCTTGAAAACCTTTTCAAAATGATTTAGTCCGTTAAATCATATATATACAAGAAAAATATATCTTTAACTTACTCTAAGCTATTTTTTCCATGTTATATATACTTTACTCAAAACAATATTGATGATGTTCAATAAGCATTATCTATCCTTTTAAAATAAGTTAAAGTCCTTTATAACTTAAAACACTTTGGCTATCTGCCTGGTCATATTATTCGAAACCTTTTTTTAAAACCTTTAAATAAACTTTTGAAAACATTGAAGGTAATCCTTCAAAAACCATTAACAAAACCCTTCGTAAGCTTTGAAGGTAACTCCTTCATAATAAACTTTTCGAAATCATTGAAGGTAATTCCTTTAAAACCTTTTAAAAAGTCTTCCTTCTACAAGCTGTAAAACATACGACATTCGCTTTCTAAAACATTAAAACCATACCTTTCGAAAACATTGGGTTCATTTTAAACCGGTTGAAACCTTTCAAAACCATTCAAAGTTAACTACTTTGAAACCTATAAAACGTTTCAACTTAAAGCATTTGGATTATGCCTTCAAGTAGAGCAAAATGATCAGAAAAACATTAGAGTCGAAAGCAACTGATTCAAAACCTTTATAAAGCCTTTTGAAACCATTCGAAAACAATAAAGTGTTGGTGTTGGAACCAACCCTTCGAAATCAACGCAGAGAGGCGGCAAGTTTTATAAAACAAAAGATAATCTTTGACTCCATCTGTGTCAAAAGGTTTGGAAGTGGAAACTAAGCTTTCAACCTTGTCGAAAGCTATACCTTTTGACTTTGTCGAAAGGTTTCAATTAAAACAAGAAAGCATACCAATCGAAATCTTTTTTTACCCATTGGACAGTGTCGAAAGCTCTTTGTCGAAAGCTAGCAGGCGTGTTTTCTTTAAACTCAAAACAAAACTCCATCTCCTTCGAATGCTCTAACCTTTCAGCTTCATCCATTTTACTATGTTGCAGAGACTTTATCGAAAGGTTTGGAATGAAGGCGGAAGCTCTTGACGAAAGAGTTGATATAGTAGAAAAACTATTTATTTGTACTTTAAGATAGTTCTTTTGTACCTAACCTGCATTGTTTGTCTAAATCTGATTGGTGGCCAGAATTTTATATTCAAAAATGCTGTCGACTTTCCTTATTTGGAAATTCAAATAATTTTGAGAAAGCCCATTTCTCCATTTTAATTATATAAAACATTTAAGTTTCATTACTTAAATAATTTTATATAACTATCAAAACACCTTGGCAAATTTTGGAAAAATCTCGAAAAATTAATTAATATATTCACTTCGACATATTAAATTTTTGAATCCAAATAACAATTTTTTCCACAAATAATTTAATAATCTAAAATAACATTTTTCTTAGAAAATTCATAAAAATTCCACAAAAATTCTAAAAATTCTAAAAATTGAACCCATCTCTAAAATAACTTTTTAGATCATCATAAAAATTTGAAAGGCTAATGGATGTTATTTAGTAGGGTTTTCATCTTTAAATTTGTCATAAAATCTATATGAACATGCAAAAACCATCAACATGTATATATAATCATTTTATCATTCAAAAACATGGCAAACCTTTGCAAAATCATTTGGATTTAATCCTAAAACCGAAACCATAAAAGCTTAAAGATGTAAACATTATTCATCTTTGCTTTAGAGATTAAGGGGCTTGAGATTTGATTGAGTTTGATTTGAATTTGCTTTCCTTTAGATTTTCCTTGGTTTTCTCTTCTTGTTTCCTTTTTAATGGTGGTCGGCCTTGCTTTTAAAATTTTAAAATGAGAATGAACGTGTGTGGGAATACACGGCCTAAGGAAGGTGATATGGGAATGACCTCTTTCTCATAATACCTCTCCTCCAATTCAATTTAAACCTCTCTTTTAATTCACTAGTTAAAATGGCATGACTACCTTTATTAAATTAAATCTCAATCTCCAAATAAACACATTATTTTATTTAGTTAAAACTAAATCTCCTAAATAATGTTATCAAAAATCTTGGGTGTTACAATAAGCTTAATTAGTTAGCCTTAATATGACTAATTTAGACCACATAGGCTATTGGGCTCTGATACCATTGAAAGGAACTAGGCCAGCCTACAGCGGAAGAAATGGATGAATTTCATTTTTTTTCATTTTGGATCATTATTGGGCCTACGAAGTCTGAGTGTATTTTGATCCTATCTAAATTTCTTTAAATAAAATCAGTATTTTATTTAATACCGTATTTTTATTATTAATTTGATTCTAAAAAAACAAAGAATATGATATAAAAACAAGGTTTAAAGGCAATCACACAAGGGACAATAAGGAAAGAAATAAAAGATGAATGATTCATGTCCCCCCTTTTGACAATCACATTTTTTCTACAGCATTCAATTAGCAATCAATGAATCATTATGACATAAGATTAGGAATAGGCAAAAATAATTCATATGCATAAACTACTGTCTCGTTTAAAATTTTTTGATACTAATAAAGCATTTAAACTATACAATCTGAAATATGGATATTAAGTTTTACATATACATATATAATTATTTTTATATAAATATTAACCTAAAACTTCTTAATTAATTCAAAATAAAGCATATAACTTTTAAACTTTCTGATGTATTTATGAACTTATACAAACTTAAATTAGTTAACAAAATATATATGTATACAATTAAATCAAGAGATTCAACCTATATGAATTTTTTTACAAAAGTGAAACATAATAAACTGAGCAATATATTAACAATCCTTTGAATACTCAAAAAGTATTTGCCATATCAAATACGGTAACAAATTTATAAGTTAATTGAAATCAATTTATTATTAAAAATCCTTTAATTATGTGTGGATTTCAATTGAAATAAAATGCAGATAATAAGAACAAATAAACTTTTAAATCTAAAGAGATTCAACCTATATGAATATTTTTTTAAAACAAAAGTGAAATACACTATACCGAGCAATATATTAACAATCCTTTGAATACTTAAAGAAATATATTAGTCATGTCAAATAGGGTAACATATTTATAAATTTATTGTAATCAATTTATTAGCCAAACATCCTTTAATCATGTGTGGGATTCAATTACAATAAGATGTGGATAATAAGAACAAATAAACATATAAATCTATGGAGATTCAACCAATATGAATAAGTAATTATAAAACAAAAGGTGATACATACCGAACTAAGCAATATGTTAAAATCCTTTGAATAGTTAAAGAAGGGTAATTGTGATGTCAAATAGGGTAACAAATTTAGAAATTAACTGTAATCAATTTATTATCAAGTCATCATTTAATCATATGTAAGTTTTTATTACAGTAAAAATGCAACAATAAGAACATGTAAACATTCAAGTAAAAAATTACATTTTGATATGAATGTTTAAAAATGGATCTAAAATTAAAATAATATCTAATCATATACAAGTTTTAGTTTGATTTATCTAAATAAAATAAAACCAATCAATTCATATAATAAACTACTTGAAATACATAAACCATTTTCAAATCAAATGAGATGATATTATACACATATAAATTAAGATATTCAATTTTGTTCATTGAAAAATTATATCAAAATTATTAGAATAAAAAGATCATATCTTAATTCTAAAGAATTGAAGTACACCTTGAAATATTGAATTTTCCCTCTAGATGTAGCCAATGAAGCGTACCTTGAATGATGAATCAAATCTCCAAGATTCAGAAATCAGCCTCCAGATGTTGCAAGGATCAAGAGGAGTAAACACTTTTCATAATTGATTTTATTTTTATGTGATTTTAAGAATAATTAAAACCATGGAAGATCTCATTTTTTCAACCATTAGAGAAGGAGAGAACCATAAAAGTTACATAAAGAAGAACAGAAAAAATGAGAAATTCAATTGTACATACAGAATGAGTTAGAGAATATGCTTTATTTGAAAGAACAAAACCTTTTCCATTCTTTAATTAAAAATTCTCTAATTAATTATCTTGATTAACTTTCTCCTTTCACTCCTATTTCTTTACATGGTATGGCTGAAAATTACGTGCCATCAAATGACATAAGATTCCACAAATAAACGCATGTAATTACCTTTTATTTAATTACAATAATATCATATATCAATGCGAGCAAATATAACTTTATAAATACATTCAAATAATTACAAATAACTCCCAAACATGAAATAAAATAAAAAATAATTAATATTTATCAAAAACTAATTAATTTAGAACTTTTTTAAATTAATTGAATCATGCGGGTTTTCGAAGAATTCTTCATTACGGTTGTGTGACTCAAAGGTGTAAATTCAGTGAGCAATTAGTATTGAATAATTCAAATATTAATCTTCACAGTCACTTAGCAAGTGGTGTGACATTTTGGCTGAATTCATCGAGTACACATCTTTTGGTAAAATCCAAATTTACTTATTATAAGCGATACCTAATAGTGACTATTATTTACACCAATTCTCTTCGTCAAACTATAACACTTTGGATTTGGTAATGTCCGAAATTCCAATATCATCCACATTCAACTTTATAGTCCAAACACAAAGTCCTTGGTTCAATAACAACAATTATTACTAATCAAATTGCTCTTGCTAGAGGCTTTGACTTGGAGTTGACTTGAGTTGACCATGATACTAACCCCATATAATTGAGGAGACGAATCCTCTCTTGAATAGTGACTCACTTCCAATACCTCCACTCGACCCAACTATAGTCACTCGAAGGAACGCCATGCCATGATTTAACTATAATTAAAGCAGAGCTTGCATATTGAAGATCCACAATATTCTCAAGTTGAAAGAACTGTGTATATCAGTCACATCAATATTTTTTGTTTGACCTTAGTTATGTTGAGAAATAGAAAACTATTGAGTGAGTCGTTCCATAGTTATCCAATAACTATCAGTATGTAACCCCTAGGTGCCCACATCAATCATGAGCATTACAATGCCCAACATTTGAAGAGCGTTACATACTCCAGTCTCAATGGGTACACCGATATCTAGTCCCAATGCATCTTGACTAGGAACATTTAAAATGATATATTTGATTTATTGCGATAAATTACTCACGGTTACAAAACTTTGTAACTACTATCACAAAATATACCATTTATGGACTTTCTATTAAGTATACTTTTAATTAAACTAATTAATTAATATAACTACATTATGTCAAGGATATAATAGAAAGAAACACCTTTATTGTAAACAAGATTATTCAACGAGTTAAATATATATAACAAATTACATAATTGCCCTTAGGGCATACCCCTAACTCTATCATCTAAATTTTTCTTCAATCAATTCATCTTAATGAAATTCAATAGAAGGCAAAAGAGTAGTATTCCATGAACGATACTCGTATCTCTTTCTAGCCATTTATTCCATATCCTTAACATGAATTCCATCTAAACATGCTGTAATAGGCAATGCTCGTTCATTCAAAATCTAATTATTAAAACTTTCAGCAACATTTGAACATATTCACCATAACATTTCCCTAGAAAAAGCAAATCAACCTACTTATCATAAGGCTTATCCTTCAAAAAATTCACAATACCACCAATTCAAAAAATTTAGAATATGCAATTTCACAAAATTTAGAATTTGCTTCTCCAAATTCATATGTATTATAAGCTGTAGAACACATTTTGAACAAATCAACAGTAGAAAAATTAGCATTATTTGCATTTACCATTGAAAGAAGAATTTGTTCCATATGAAGATAGTAATAACCGTGAAAGGTTGAAGGAAAAACATCACAAACGCCTAAAATCAAACCTTGATGGCAGTTCGATATAAAACTCAAATCAAGACCTTCTTGAAGCATTTGCTTTAAATGCATTACAAGAATTCTTAATAATAATAGCATCTTGGGATAGCGTTTGACCTTTTCATCCCATACATAAACTAATAAGGAAAAAAAGAAATTAAACACTATTTATATGGTTAGGCGGGATGTTAATAAAATAATACATGTAGAAGGGACACTTCCAAGTTTTCCATTTTACCGCTCTATTAATCTCTTCCCGCTTCTCCATCCCTTATGCCCTAATTCACAAAAATAAAAACACCTCTCAATCCTAATATCATCTTAAAATCCTAAAATCTCTCTTATCGTTCTATCGCACTCCTCTACTTCTCTCCTCTTAGTCCCTTGTCCTTTGTAAATAAACAACTTTGTGCTCGATCTATTCTAATCCAGAATCGCAATTTGTTTAGCATGATTTTAGTCGACAGTACTTTTTCCTCTTCAATATTAAAGTAAATTATTCATTTATACATGTTTATTTGTATGCAGTTATTTAAATGTGATTATATGCAATTTCTCTATATGTGATTTTAGGCAATAGGTACTTTTGCCACATCGATATCAATATGTTTATTTATACGCACTTTCAATATCGAGTAAATTATTTTTATGGATATTTACAGGTTGGCTTTAGAATATGTATCATGTTAATATATTTATTTAAGGCTAGTATTTAGACAATTAACATTGGGTAATTTTAGACTGAGTTTGGGTGCTCATAAGGTGCATTATATTAATTTAAAGTTTTACTTAGATGATATATTTGTCCAATAATCAGGTCTATAGAATCACAATATTTGATGTCTCAAATCAAATGGCGTTCCTTTGGTTTGATTATCACAATAGAAGCTAATCTATGATCGAATTATTATATGGTCAAGAAAAATGTAGTATAATGTTGTTTTGTTTGGAGGGGGATGGGGTAGGTGTCTTGGGATTCACTTTCTCTATAATCTGATTTTCTAGCTTCAAATTTCAATTCTTTAATAAGTCTTCTTCAATCAATGTGCTAGGTGTCTTGGGATTCACTCTCTATATGATTATCTGTATGTCCTGATTCACTTCTCTTTCTTCTTGGAGGAACACAAATTACGCTCCTTCCACAGATGCCATGTTACCGCATTGAGAGCAACATAGGCCAGCTCCTTCGCAAGGCTGATAGAGGGAAGCTTGGGTGAGACTTAGAACTTTTTATCTAATATTATCCACATTATAGATCTGTAATTTTAGTTTAGTTTTTAAGTGTTTCCAAACCGATTTTCTATAGTTGTACGAGTTGAATAGATGATCATGATTTTTAGGGACTTGCTTGCATAGCACGCATTGATTGTTAATCGATATTCTCCAATTTATAATTCTGTCCCTAGTTAATAACCTACCATTTATAGCCTTATAGTGCACATAGCCATTATAGTTTTATTAGCTCTACCCCAGATGATGCTATGCCAATCCACTGTTAAGTGACGTTCTTGAACAGGTTCATAGACAGTTTTAAATGAAAATCCCCCTTAGCGGTATGTTTCCAAGCCCATACGCCATGACTCCTACCCGAAAACAGGGGAATATAATTTATATAATTTGCAAAATTGCCTGCCAGTTTATTATCTCTCTGTCCCACTCACAATTAGCAATCAGGTTACTAACTCTATAGTCCCTACCTCCAACAGCTGAGTACGAGTCCCAGCCCAATCGATCAAAAAGTTTTTGGCTTTTAACCTATGGATCAAACCATACTAAAGTGGCATCCATTAGCCAACTGCCTCTCAAGTTGAAAAATCAATTTATCTCTTGATTTCAGGATATTTTTCCAAAGCACTGAGACATTATTGCCCATACACACATTCCAGAAATTATAGTTTCAAGTGTCGCGCCTTCATCCACTATCAAGCTATACATGAGGCTGTTAACACAAACAAATTATAAGTTGATGTTAAAGTTTAAATAGTTGGGATGCCTTTCAATTTCATTTTATTTATTTACTGTGATCATTAAATTATAAACCATGTACAATTCTATAAGATTATTGTTACTTACACTCCAATGAAGTTCTATAAACTAGATTTATTTTGAATAGAAATTGTCCATGAAGTTCAATAAAGATTATAGGCTCTTCATACTTTAAATGAGTTGAGAGCTATGTAGAGTTGGAGCAATAATAAATAAATCTACATATGCTAACAAATGTTTTTCTTTTTATACAACGTCTCTCCGAAAATCAGGACGCTTTTGACCCATAATCATAGGTTTGGTCCTCCTCATGCTATGCACTAAAGTAATACAATTATAAAACAAGCAAATTGATTATTTTCTTCCAAATTTCCATACTAACAGCATAAAAGTAGAAGCATTCAAGCATGCTCAAATATTCTTTTTACTAGTAAAATTTCATTTACAGGTTCAGCAAGGCATGCACATGATAAACATAATATAGTCTTTGTGTAAGTAACTAGACAATTTCAAACATATATAGCTATAAAACCAAATTAGGAGACATAATTATCCCTGTTTCTTTTCCAAAGCAACAAAAATAGGCCTTCAAATTGAAATTCTGGAATAGTCCACCTAATAAGCATCAACATAAGTTTGTAATTACAAAATAGATTCTTTTGCGGGTTAATGAAATTAAAAATTCTTAAGTTATTAGAAATACTTAATAGAAGTTCACCCAATAATCATGGAAGAGGATGTTAGCAGCCCCATGATGTGCTTGATAAATTTTTAGACTAGGAAAATTTCATTATACACATAATAATGATGATGCTCTGATGTTGCCCACTATCAAGCTATTATTTATTATCATGTTGTACTAATCACTCACTCATTTGTGTAACCAGACCTGTCATACATATTCATGCTACGTTGAACTACTGTGTTTCTACTTCATATCAAGTAAGAATATCACATTCATACAATTAAAATAAACTAATAAACATATAGATCATTCAGTTGATTTGCTAATTAATATAGAAACCTCTCCGGACCTTCTCTTTTCTTTCCTTTATTCTTGTTTCTCTGCTTGTTCTCCATTTCAATATGATATCTTTTATGTCTCATGTTCCTTTAAAAAATTAAACAATTGCAATATTAAAGGATCAACCAATAAATAGCTACAAGTAATAAGTAAATTGTTAGAGTATTAATAGTACAATATATATTAACTATCTTATTATATGTTAATCATTACTAAGTGTAATTTACATGAGTATATTATCATATATTATAAAATATATGATAATTGTTGAGTATTATCAGTACTTGAGTTGTGGTCTCTATACGAGATTCTTCATCTTATTTGTTTAGAAGTGAAGTTTACTTAAAGATATGAACTCTATCATTTATTGTTGTTTAACATCTCATATTTCACTAAAATTTTATAATTTACACTTGTGCATTAATATATATGTAAAGTATATGCATCCAATGTATATGAAATAGTTAAGAATGGTTCACCAATTATTTGGTAATAAAGTAATACACAAAATTTACATCTGTTATATTTACTTTATTAATCAAATTGTATACATTGTGCTTTGATTTTCTACTGTATTATATACTTTTATAGATAAAAAATGCAAAGTTGGTCATTTTCAATTTGGTTGTAGATGAAAATAATTACTTATCAACTTATAGCTATAAATTCAGATCATACAATACATGTGACACAAAATAACAGGAAAAAAAATGATGCAAACAGATAATATCACATTATGGACTAAACAAGTTATAAACAACATAATGTGCCTGAGTGTCATATGAAGAACAATAATAGTTATTTTTCTGTTTATTAAAGAAGTAGATAAACAATATAAAGAAGAACGACTAATTTCAAGATCAAAATTTTTTACGGCCTAATTTGATCATATGTAGAAGATAAATTTTCAAGCCCAGTTGTTAGATTATTTTCTAAAATTAATTTATACGCATTTCGATCTCGCATGACCAAGCGATACGTCCATTTCAAATTTAAATTGCATAAATATCTCTTGAATATGAAGGTTAACATTTCCATATTCACGTGGTTTAAAATATAACAAGTTTTTATCACGTGGGGTGTGTACTTTCGCTCTGAAATATAACTTATATATATATATATATATATATATATATATAAACATATATAATCAGGGATCCAAAATTCATATGGGAGGGACAATTCGACTTGGATCGAGGAGAACTTTTTTTCAGACTGCAAACTGCAAAGCAGAAAAACTGTATTTATTTTTATACCCCTTTTATTACTCATCATTCGCTAGCTCGTTGATGAGTAATGTTTTTGTTTCATAATTTTTTTAACTATGATGTTTTTTGTTGTTGTAGATATGGAAATGTTGATTATGTGGATGAAAGACACTGCCATAGACATGAGGTTTGTCTTTAATTTTATCTCCCAATTTTTTTATAAAGATGGTTATTTACTGAAGTCGGAGCCAGATTGAACCGAGCATTAGTAGTCTGTTAGGTGAAATTAGAAATTAATCTTTTCCATTAGATTTTTTGGATTGCAAAAGCTAGTAAAATGTCACATTCCAACGTTCCTTTAGAAACGTCAATCCATGTTAACTTCCAAAGTGAATTATTAATTCAGTTGCCATGTGTGTCAGCATTGTGTTCCCAGAAAATAAAGGATAACTTAGATGGGTTAAAGCTGGATTTTACAAATGAGTCATGTAAATTGATAAACGTACTTCTAATTTTGGAAGGTAACCTGATTTGATAATGAAATTCGAAGATGTTGGCCTTAAGTTTATCGGTAAAGATGAATCTGGGAAAAGAATGGAGGTCTGTTTTGTTATTTACTTAGTTTTACATGCATACGATATTCATGAGATTATTTTGATTTTGGCCATGAAATATATTGGTGGTTTAGATAATTGAATTCCCAATCGTCTCTACTATGTTGGTGCTTAGTTTCATTCAGAGTTCAATTCGCGGCCTGGAAAACCTTCTGCTCTTTTTTATAAGGCAAGTATCATACTTGAAAATTTTGTCCTCGTCCAAATATTTTCATGTTAGTTCTTCAAACATAATTGTTAGTTAAGTGCCTTTTTGAAGCTTATTTTGTATTCAGAACCCACAGAATAAATTTTGGAGTAAATTTATCTGGTGACAAAGTGAATTTCTTTGGCGACACAGTGAATTACTAAAGGTTGCCTAATTAGATTTTGTTTCATATTAGGCTATTTCTCAAATGATTGAGATAAAAGATAATGCTTTCTTGCTATCTAAATGCTTTTTTCATTCACAGGAACATGGTGATTGAAATAACGCTGGAGCCATAATCCCTTGAGGTATGTAATATAATGCTACCACCTCTACTAATAAAGGAAAAACCTGACGCTAGTGATTCTTTTACTGAATTCCTAAAATGTCCATGCCAATATTTTGCAAGAAATTGAATAACCAAATAAATAAGGTTATTTTAAGTGTATGTTCGGTTTTAGGTGTAAATTTAATTCATTATATTTGTTTAACTAGTATTTATTCTCTTCATTACTTTGCTGTTAAAGGCATGCTCAAGTGCCGCTTAAGTAAAAATCCCTATTTTTATGCTTTGTTTTCCAAATTCTGTATTAAAAAGTGAAATACCGCTTTTGCTATGGTGCAGAAGGAACACTTGAGGTACTTATTAGCATAAGTTTTTATTTGTTGCATTTCAATCTAGTATAAAAATAGGGACATGACTGTATACAACAAAGTTTAAAATTTAAATTATAGCAAAGAAGGGAACTTGGAAATGCTTTACGTTTGTAGATTGAGAAAAATAATGATGTACACCATAAATAATGATTTTTTTTGGCTATAGAAACAATCCGCAGCATATATAATGTAACGACCCTGACTCGACCTTCGAAAATCGACATCGAATACGACACTCGTATTCAAATGCCGCAGATCCAAACGTCGAATCTGGTTCGCCGGAGCTTATAACACATTAAGTATAACAACATAGCGGAAGAAAACAATGAAATAATATCATTGATACACAACATTGATACAATATTTGATACAATGATGATACAATAGAATGATACAATAGATATCAACACTATCAGAGATATAAGAAATAGCAGCGGAAAGATAATGTCTTCAATGCCAAACTCCAAAAACTCCATCTTCAATCCAAAGCTAGCTCGAACCCTCATCGAGTTGCACAAAGCTAAGTGAGATCAGCCGTGAATGCTGAAGTGTAGCAAATGCGATCCACAAATCAAAAAGGCTTCGAAGGATATCGAATCAATTCCTACAACTCGACTATCTAAAAAACCCAACTCTAGACTGCCCATGTGGAAAATTGTGGGCACCCAGAGTGTAGGAAAGGAACAATAAACTACAGGTCAGTCATGAGACTGGTGTGAGCAAAAAAAAATAGTTTTATCTTTTAAAACGAACAACAAAAGCTTTTAAAGTTCAAATCCGCAATGCTTTTTGGAAAATGAAACTACCATAAGGCCTCCCGCCACACACACCATGCAAATGCAGAATTGGAGGAGATTTCTATTTATGATAGTAAAAAATGCTTGATACACAAAAACCATTTTGATATTATTATTAGTGCATAGTGGAAAACATTTCGAAAGTATAATATTAATCTTAGCCAGCATAGACATTTCGAACTATGCCTACTACACCTACCATACAAACAGTGGGGCGCCACCATAAGTAGATGGAAGGTTATACAACTAAAACCGTACAAGACGCGTATTGGATGATTGGATTTCCAACAAATGGTCAGGCCAAGGAACTTCCTATTGCCATATGGGAACGCCTCTGGAGGGACTCCCCGGGAATCTACCTGGCTCTCTGCCAACACAAGGCTGGTCTACCCCCTTCTCGGGGTAAAACCTAAGATATGCCACCCCCGTTCGTTTGCGACCTTTATCCGAGGGCCCTCTATACCAACAACGTCACACAGTAATAAATATACAGTGTCCACATGAGTAAGTATCTGGGCTCCATACAATGATACCATCCTTTTCTAGAAGGAATGGACATACCCTAGGGGTGCGACCCCTGAAACCTTACCGCATATTTCCTGTTTCGACCATTACCGGGCTGTGAGTCTCGATGAGGTTTTGTCCACAAAGCTACACTTTTTCACAAAGTCATGCTTTGATCAACAAATGATCAGCAGCACTTCGTATGCCACATTACCAAATTGGGAATGTATCACTAGTAACCATCAACTACATAACCTCTGAGCTCGTACGTCTCAAAGAAGGGTGTTAAGCTAAGAGAATAAATCTCCGCCACCAAACAAAAATGTATTTGATAGAAACCGGTTTTACATCTCAAAGTGTAATTTCAGACACACATCCATACAAGTCTGTTCCGGTTCGAACAGAATCGAAGGTACTTTCGAAGAAGCCCTTGCAAATCCGGGTATTCACAATCCCGATCGGACTTCCCATCACTTAGGGAATCTCTGTACCAGCATGAATCAGTGCAGAGACAATCGACGGGTTATCCTTTCATTCTCGAAAATACCTGGTCTTCACCACCTGTCTTAAAATGCTATCCATAACGACGTATCATTATTCAGAATGGGTTATATGACACAAGGTCCTCTCCCGGCTAAACCGAATAATGAGCGCAATATTTAAAAACATATGGATATAGGATTTCAGTTAAGTTACAACTTATTATTCAAAACCTTTCTTTCAAATGGTTTAAGACAAATTACCACTTCAAATCTTTTAAACAAAAAGGTTCATTTCACAAAGTTCACCAATTTTCCACAAAGATTCAATTATAGCTTTTAAAACAATTTCAAATTGGATTAACTCATCCAATCATTTAAATTGAAGATTTAATTCATAACTTTCAAAACATTTCCAATTCAAATCTTTTGTATGAAAGATATACCATTTAAAACCCTCTTCGATTTCAAATCAAGGTTTAATAATCTTTCACAAAGTTAAAGCTGATTACATTTACATAAGTTAAAGCCATTCAAGTATAAAACTTGAGTTTAAATTCAAATTTCCAAAACAATACTTTTTAAATGGTTAAAAAACCATATAAACACCTTTATAACTTGTATAATCTTTTTTAACCATAATTTTCAAATTATTGAATTCAATTTCAAATATCAAATTATTTAAATTTCAAAACTTTATTAAGTTATTCAAATAACTTTTATTTTTGAAACTCATTTTCAAAAGTTTTCAATTCCAATTCCGAAACTATTTTGGATTCAAAAATTCATTCTTTAAAATCATTAGAAATCTGTGACTTAACCGATTTTCTCGTGCAATCCATATTTGTGTGTGTAAGGTGTAGTCCAAGGGGTTTTACCCAATAGTGCAACAACATCAATCACCACAGATTCAATAACAATACCGATAAGCGGTATATTCCAATAACGCTTATCTATATACACAGATTCACAGATAAATAAGTTACATCACGAATGAGTAAATTACATCACGAATGAATAAATTACATTACGTGTTACATCACAGTTTACAACACAAATCAGAATAATTCGTATCACAAAGCATCACTTATGAGGAATATCAAATCATTCAATAGAATCCAAATATTCATAAGTAAAATTTATTAATCAACTGATTAATTTAAATTAAATTAATTACTTACGAATAATTTACTAATCCTGGTTAATCAATATTAATTAATTACAAATCAATTTAATTAATTACTCTCTAATCATTTATTAATTAACCTTTAATTTATAATTAATCCTTTGATTAATTATCCTTAATTAATTACAATAATTAATTAGTTAATCCTTAATTACTCGATTAATCAGCTTTAATCATTAAATAATTACTTGTAAATTAAGTAATTATCTTTAAGTAATTAATTAATTTTAATTAATAAATACTTTAATTTGTTATATTAATTACTCTTTAATTTAATCGCAACAATTAATTAACCTTAATTTGATTACACAAAGGAATTAGTTTTAATTTAATTACATAAGGTACTTAGCTTTCAAATCAATTACACAAAGAAATTAGCCTTAGTTTAATTACACAAAGTAATTATCCATCAATTATTTTAAAACATTTACTTTTCATCTTTGAAAACAAAATTATTATTATTTCATAAATTAAATTAAGACTTTAAAAACAAACAACCTTCAAAATTAAATCCTTGAGACTCGTTTAAAATCTTGTTTAACGAATTTACGTGAAAGTTATTTATAAATTCACTTTTAAAACTTGCCAATTATGTTTGGAAACTTTTTTTTTGAAAACTTCCATTACCATTGCTTTTAAAAACTAGTTGACATATTTTGAAAAACTTCATTAACAAACCCGTTATTTTACTTTGCTTTTAAATCTGGTTTTTATCAATTCTTTGAAACCTGGAATAATTTGTTTTAAGTTTAAAACCTGTTATTATTTAAAACTGGGTATATAACTAAACAAACCCGAGACATCATCGATCCCTTCTCGGGTATAACTTGGAGTCCAACATGAACGGTTTCAAGCAAAAACCCGAGAAAACCCATCATCTCCTTCTTCCTTCTCTCAGTACTGATACAATGGGCCACTGGTGCACGTGCACGATCAACTGATCGTGCTCCGACCATCGCTGTAACCTTCAACGCACCACCCATGACCTTTCCGATCACCACGACCACCTTGTTCGATGCAAACGAGAGCGAATCGAAATTGAGTCGTTCAACTAAAACTGTAACCAACCCTGAACACAACTCCAATCAAACAATTGCTTCGCCCAGTCGATCCAACCCACCTGAACCTTCGCCATCTCGGTCATCACTTCGTCAACGAACCATGTTTCAAATTCACAAGCCCTAGTCAAGACCGATTTAATGATGACAACGAAATCTTCTCGAGAAGAGGCTCAACAGAAAACTTAGTCTAAGCCCTAAAATGTCGAACCCAAACCACGACATCGATCTAAAATCCAAGCTGAAACGACCCACAAATCCATACCCCTTGAGTCAACACTATTCTACAACAATCAACTCAAGTTGCACAGAAATACGATCCATTTGGGTTAAAGAAGAAGAGGTAGAAGAAGAAAATAGAAAACAACAACAGAATCTAACCTTCGCAGCGGAATAAAATATAATAGATAATAAATAATCTTTACTCAATTCAAATATATCTGTTCATATATTACATCATCATAGTACATCAATCACAGTTTCACAACAATAACATACAAATGGATACACAACAACTCAACACAGCGGAATATATACAAACAAGTACGAAAGTACGTATCGTCGTCCAGCTCGACTCCTGAGCTCCACAGCATCGAATTCTGTATCCTATAATACTCGGTCTGACCCGAGCATTATAGTTTAATAACACCCGAGTCAGTCTGGAATACCAGAGTGAGAAAATCACACTCAATTGACTATTAAAGTTTCAAAAATCCTTTGAAAACAAAAGCATCTCGTAAGACCACGCCACAAATCAACATGTCGGGTTTTTTACCTTACGATAGCTAAAACAATTTTTATAAAATCCTCTGATATTATAATAGGGTCTATATACAAATACTTATAAAATAGCCGAAATTGTTACATGATTAAATTCCAGCTACTAGCCACAGAGGGGGTAATATAAACAAAACTCGTACAAGGCTCGTAGGGAGAATGGATTTCCAACTAATGACTAGGCACTGGGGTACCACCTGTCACAGTACGGGGATTAGATCACCGTAGCGAGGAGTACGCCCGCTCCCCTGCAACACAAGACCGGGACTACCCCTTACTGGATAATCCCGAGTGAGATCACCCCGCGGTTGGGATCAGCAACCGCCCACTAAGCCGAAATAAAAAGGGACATCTAGACAGGGATGACCTCACCCTGCTCGGGCGCTACCCACCTAGCATTGCTGCATAACCTGTAATAACCCTGATTTTTTTTATGAAGCAATTTTATGGACAAGTTTTATAATTTAATTTAGTTATGCTTGTTTAAAATTTTGTTGCCTAAAAAATATATATATAATAAATTGACTACAACTGCATTGTGTAAGTATTAATGTGTATGCAAGATGGAACACACACATACACATAATTTTCTGTAAAATGATATAGGCAGTAATTAATTTGTGAGTTAGAATGAATAAATTATAAATAAATAGGTAAGTAATCATAGTTATTGCAGATATGGTTATATCTTTAAAACAAGTTAGTGTAAAGGAAATAAAGATAGATAGGCTGGAGTAAATACATGCAGATGATGGTGAATATTTAGAAAGGGTAAAAAAGAAAAAAAATCAAGGTTTAGGCAAGGATAGAAATATATACAGTATACATGTATTTTAAATAAATACAGGCTGGAAGAAAAAGAAGAATATTAGGAATTGCATGCAAATGGTATGAGTTGTTGAATAAATACTTTATCTACTTTTAGCAATTTCCTTAGTTTAAAAAAAATAAAATCATAGATCATGCAAATAAGGTGACCGGGGTAATAAGGAATAATTTCTGTTAGTAGGAACAAGGACCACTTACCCATTTTCTCCTGAAATAGAATCAGAGGCTGGTCATAGTGGCAGGGTAAAATTGACATTAAGTAAATTTTTAAAACCCTAGTGGCAATCAGGGTCTGGTATAAGAGGGCTTAAGGGATAGTAAGATCTGTCATTATTTTTAAAAAAATAATAATATATACATAGCAATGGAAATACAAGCCAGAGGAAATGAGGAACACTGACCATTAGGGATAAGAAGAAATAGAAGATTAAAGAAAAAAGAAGGATTAAGGAAGAAAGTGAGGTGAGTAATCTCACTGGAAAACCTGGCATTAAGTCCTAAAAATCAAGGCAGCCTAAATAGTGTTATGTTTTATTTATATAATTTGTGTTTATCTTGGTATCGCTGATCTGTTAGGTGTTAAACTCTTCATATTGATACCCAGAAAATATGGTTTGTGGGTCTCCTGTTTAAATGATCATTTGTGTATGGGTTAACCTTGAAATGAAATGTTTTCCCTTATGGGTTTTTCTGTATATAAATATTTATTTAAGATCTCAGTAATTATGTTGTAAATCTATGGTCTGAAATTGGGAAAATGGGACTGCAGCATGGAATTGTTGTTGCTTATGTCCCATGATGAAATGAAAAAAAAGGGAAAATATGAAATATAGAAGTGCAATGTTGTACATTTGCTGAACTTCCATATTTACAAATGAATCCAGATTTGATTAAAGGCTTATGGTTTAGCCAGATCTCATGAATCTGTGAGTATCTGATTAAACCAAAGGCAAATGGATGCAACAGAAAGAAAAAAAAAAGAGAACTAAGTATGACCATATATTTATGAACATGATTTACTTAGACCCATGATCTGAAAATGTGTGTATTGAGAATATATGCTGGTTTGTGTAGTTAAATCTATGTTTATAGGAATATGATCCATTATTCCTTGAGTTCATGCTTGATGGTTGCATTATTTATTTTTCTCTGATTGAAATGGGATCCACAGAGGGGATTAGCATAATTAAGAAAAGAAGGAATAACACTTAGTAAAATAACTAAGGATTAAAGATCTTTGGGCTACAAAAGATGGCTTGGCAAGGGAAATATTGCAAGCTCACACATGGTATGTTGATACCCAGGGGCCTGAGTGTGCTGGGTTAACAGAGATTGGTCCCAGGCAATGTGTGTATTAAACAAGAGAATGTAGTTACAGATCTTAAACTGATATTGTATGAAAAACAATAGGAGTAATGTCAAGTGGGGTTGGGTACAACTTGGATGGCTAGTAAAAGGAAAATTTGAAAAGTGATTTGATGGTTGTATTTGAGTTTGTATTGGATGTATATTTGTTGAATCATATGATTGTTTTCCTGAATTGGATTGCTTGAATCACATCTACCCAGTTTGCATTGATATGAAGAAATGGTCTCATAGAAATGACACAGAAAGGACACTGAAACTACCTCTTGTTCATGAAGAATACTCAACCAATAAATAAATAAAAATTTAGAATCATGATATGATTTCAGTAGATTGCTCATACCAGACAATTTTGTCTGACCCTTTGTGTGTTTATTCACCATTGGGTGTCTCATAAAACTATGAGGCAGACCATGGTGACTGTGCAGGTAAATAAGCACTTCAATGATCTAGCTCTGGATGTGTTGGCTGCTAAGAATTGGGATGCATTAGTTACATGCTTTCTGATATTAAAAATAGAAGTTTAAGCCAAATGTATGACATGTTATGTTATTCAAATTATTTAGAAAGAAAGTGGTGTTGTCTTTTGTTTGTAAGAACTGGATTTAATTTTGTGTTTCAGTCAGAACTTATAGGTTGCTTCTGAAAATGTTTGCTGAGTAATGAAACTTCTTTTCTTAGCTTATAGAATGATTTAACTGAAAAATACAAAAATCTGAGATGCCAGCCATGTATGAAACTGAAAGGAAAAATAATAATTCAGTAGTTTATGTGAGGAATTCAGGTCATAAGAAGAAGTAGAAGTTTGTTAAGCAGAAGTATAAAATTGCACAAAAACAAAACCCAGCAAACATTATAGTATGTGCATAAAAACATATAGGAACAGTAAGGCTAACCTGACCACTTTATCAAGCCTGGATTCAACCATCTTTAAATAATTAAAGTTTAATAACCCATAGGCTATGGAAGATTGAGTTATTTTAGTAACAGTGAAAAATGAGTACTTGAAATGTGCAAAAACATATACATGCACAGATTACATGTATATACAAGCACAGGCAATTAAATACAGTTTCAAAAAAAAGAAAAAAAAAGAGAGAAACTAAAATCATAGGAGTGTAAATGTATACTGAGATTAGAAAATTTTACATTAGAAACTTGTAAGAATTTAAGTAAGATTGAAAACCATTTATGAAATAATTTTGCTATGGAAAAAAAAAACCACACAGGAAATTTCAAAGCAGATTTTCCTTTGGTTCCAAAAATTCCTTTACTCTGATTTAAAACACAAGATATTATTCACACATGTTTTCATATATGAGTGTTCAAATAATTTGAGTATATCAATATTTTTGTATTGATTGGAAGATCCTGGAAAGAAGAGAAACTGGAAGGGATGTTCTCTTGAGTAAATGATCACTGAAAAAAAAAAAATTTTTTGAAGAGAGTGGGTCATCTCATAACCCCTGATTTTCAGTCTTTCCCATTTGATGAGGCTTGAGGCTAAGCGTTACCTTTATAGAACATATCCCTTAGAATGCCCATCGTCCACCTGACGATGTTTCGCAAGCATTCATCCATACAAGTCCGTCCCGGGTTCGAACGGAACCGAAGGCACTACTCCTACTACATCCATTTTGGAAATATCTTCAGGATTAGTAGCGACTAGCCCTTGTACTTCACTGCTCCATATTCGAATCCAAACTCGTTTCCACGAAACGTATAAACCGGATCGAAGTGGTTTTCGAGAAATAAATCTCGATCCTGGTCTCTTCGAAACGATCAACGCATTTGGCCAATATTGATAGTCGGTGATTTAACTATCAATTAATATTCACAAACAACCATCAACCAATAAATAACTTCCCCAAATTATTTATTAATCCCAAAAATATCTTCACAAGATAAATTTCCACTTTTCATATCCTTTTGAAAACAGTTTTCCAAACTATCTTCCCTTCTCAGAATAAATTCCAAGTATTTCCATTTCCACTGGAATTACCAAGCACAAAATTTTAGATTTTAAAATAATTTAAAAACACTTTATTGTAAAATATATTTAACATTCAATATAGAAAAATTACTTTAGTACTTAGTTCAAATAATACTCTAGAAATAACTAAAATAAGGTTACCTTATAACTATACATTAGATTTTCTTCTTTAAACAAAATACCAAATCATTCTTTAAATAATCATTACGATAATAGATTAACAAATTACTTACTTTAGAATTTACTTTAAAATATTTAAATTAAAACTACTTCAATAATTGATTAAAAATATATACTATAAGGATATTTGAAAATAAGGTTACTTTATAATATAAGCTAGGTTTTCACCTTTTAAACAGAATTACTAAGTCACTCTTTATAAATTATTACTACGGTAGTAGATTTGAATAAATATTTACTTTAGAATTTAAATATTTAGAAATAATAAATTTCCAAGAACATACTTTGTAAAACATCAAAACCTTTATTTTATTTTTAAAAACTAACTTTGAAAACGTACTTGGCTATCCAGAGAAATGTACTTCTCTTTACAACCTTTAAAAATAAATCACTATTTATTTTTAAACAATTTTTTCATTCCTTTAATAAATTCCCACCTTGAATTTATTCTTCCAAATATCCAATTTCAAACACTTAAATCAATTTCCAAATTTACTTCATTTATTCCAACATCCTTTAATTTCAGATTTATTCCTTAATTTTTATTTAAAATACTTTTAATCGAAATACCAATTTAGATTTCTCAGTTTACTTCTTATTCCTTTACATAAATTTAAAACCTTAAGTTTTAAAACAATTCTTTATTCCTTCAAAATAATATCACTTTATTTTACAATTCATTAATTACTGTTTATTCAAACCCTTTTTTTTCATACTCGAAGTTATTTATTAGTTTTTAACATACTTCTATTTCCTTTTTCAATTCATTCAAATTTTATTAAATTTTCTAAGATTATTTCGTTTACAACTTTACTTCCTTTATTTTCTTTCCAAAACCCAATTTATATATTTTTGGTAATTCATTATACCCAAATATATCCAATCAAATCATAACATTAAATAGTCCAATATATTCATCATAGAATATCAAGTAATCACAACAGAGAATATTAAATAATAAATGTTGAGGGATCCAGTTGGATCCCTCCAACCTGTTTTCCCAGCATCCACAGACGTTAGCACAAAAATATGCCAATTCCAGAATATACCATAATATATCACATCAATCAATTTCAACCATTCAAACAATTATTTAAATTTAATCATTTAAATTTAAATTTAAATTAACTGAGTGAGATTAACTCACCTTTACTTTTATTTGCAATCCATTTCCATTCATTTCCATTCCAGCTTGTTCCTCGATTTTAGACCTTGTACAAATATTTACGGTTTATTACTATTCGAAATAAATCAAACAATCAATTTCCATTAATATTCATTTTAAACTTTAATTCATTGGGTTAATAAAATTCCAATTTTACTTTACTATTTATCTACATATGTTAAATCAAATAAAAATTGACTTAAAAATAAAAATAAAAACTGCTTAACATCAAATTTCCTTTCTTTCTCCTTTGTAGTATATACACAGTAGAAATTTCCTATACTGTTTAAAATTTTTAACATTCATATAAATAAATAAATAAAAATCGGGGTTTAAAATTCCTATATTTATATATATATATATATACATATTAGATTTAAACTTGAAATAAATTTGTGAATATACCTCTGCAATTTACCTAAATCGATCACAACCTAGCCGAAGATGCCACAACTTCGACTTGCTCGATGACCTAACCCCTCCTTCCAGAAATCATGGCCACGTGACTCGACCTCCACGCCATGGCCACGCGAACTCATCGCGACCTGGAACCGCGATCTATCCCCTTTTCCGAGCGAACCCTCAGAATACCTCACGAACTCCGAGATGTGAAATCGCGTCCATGGCCTCCATTACCGCCCTCGCGTACGAGCCCTCCACAACAGCGACGACTAGCACCACTAAGTCGCAACTTAGCAAATCAAACGCCCAGGCCCAGATTGAGGTCGCGATTTGAAGTCGCGTGAAGATGCCGATTTGACTCCGTGCGTCTAGGCTTCATGCCGAACTTGATTTCGATTCTTCCCATATTTGAATTTGATTTTACTGATACAAGGGCGAATGGAATTGGTGATTAAAAGAAGAGAGAGGGGAAAAGAAATTGTTTGGCCCGAAATTTTATTTTTGTTTTTGATTTGCTCGAATCCCTGAATCAAAAGGAGAGGAGATGAATTTTAAAGGAACAGGCACGTATGGGGTAAGCTAGAGAAGGGTAGGTCTGCTTGTTATCAGTGTTAGGGTGGCTGATAGATTTGAAATTTATATTTTTATATCCAAAATATCCCGAGGTTCAAATTCTAACCCCTAACCCCAATTTAAATGCAACGACCAGCGTTCCTAGCGTTGTATCATTATATTTTCAAAACTGAACCAAAACATCTTTAAATTCGAATTTAAAAGTGCTATCACCATACATATTATCAAAGTAAATTTTCCAAACCTTCAAACTATTTTTAACCGGCTTAAAACTCCAGATTCAATATTTAGCTCAACTTCAAATTATTTAAATCAATAATTTAATAATTAAATTACCCAATAAATGGTGATATTTGAAAATCAAGTTAAACATTAACTTTTAAATATTTAAAATCAATTAAATATCCTGATTTCAAATGCTTAAAAATTTCGGGTCGTTACATTCCTCCCCCCTTAAAAGAATTTCGTCCCCAAAATTACAAGTTAGGATGAATGGTCCACATCCCGTTTACTTTTTCCTAATCCAACAATTTAACATCCTATATCATCTACCTTTTTATAAAAGACCCATTGTCACCTTACTAACTACCCAAACCCTCCCATCGTTCCCAAACAATACTATATGCACCATTTATTCAAATTTAAATTCAAATTCAAATTTAAATTATCTCAAATTCCTCAAAAAATTTCTAACTCTCTAAATTTTGAAAAATTTCGCCAGCGTCTCCTTTGCGCGGCTAGCTCGGTACAACTACAAAATGGCTCTACGGCCTCCCAAATCTCAAAAAAAACAAAAAGCCAAGTGGCTCGATCCAAAAAAAGCCCAATCCAATTTCATTCAGAAATCTAAATACATACCTTTCTAGTCGGGCAATTCAAATTTATCTTCTGAAATCAAAACCCATTTTTCTCCTGCTTTTAAACACCTATGAATCCTATTTAACAATAATATCCCATCACAACATTCAAAATTAATTTATCGACTTCTTTACAAAATTTCAATCTCTATTCCTTTTAAGCCCGTACTATGCACATATACCATTCGTACGCAATATCAATTTCGATCGCTCGCTCGATCACACAATTTCACTTCCGAACTAGTATCGTTCACCCGACTTCCTAGTGCGGACTCAGATCTGGTTTCTTGATCAGGAACCGTCATTCTCCTCGCATAGTCATAACTATGATAGAGAATTTTCAGAATCAATCAAAATCCATATCCAGGGTTCGCCGTCGAAAATCGAATGAAAAATCCTAATTCGAATCGATATAACTATCTCGAAATTCTGTGCTCGAATTCTGGATCAAAATAGCTATCATATACAATAATATATGTACACCCTACGTATAAATTCCAATTGATTACCAATTATATCAATTTCTTTTTTATTCACTTTCATTTTAATTGTTATTCACTTATCCACAATTATCCAATTTCACAACTTCTAATTTTAATCTTCATTCAATTATTCACCTAGAATAATTTTGCTCAATACCAAATCTACTTAAGAATTCACTATTCTTTTCTTAAGTCCAATATAAATATTTTACATACTTCTGATATTTATTTTCACTTTACTATTGAAGTTAATATGCATTTTTATTTCTATTCACTTTGCCCTTACAATTCCATTAGAATTCAATTTGGCTCCCACTTTGAATATTGAATTAGTTCACTTACTAATTAATTTAAATCTCAAATAAAGGTTTATTTGCAAACTTTACTTTCTTTAGTTCCTTCAATTTCACTTTACCATTTAAATCTGATCTCTATATTTAGTTAAATTCCATTTGCTTATCAACTTTAAATCATTTGTCGTTAATGAAAATTTTCAAAATTTTAAAAAAAATTCTAACTCCCAAAATTTTCGAATTTTTTTGGCAGAGTCTCCCTTGTACGGAGGGACTTCTGCGATATCGCAGGATGCACAAATATATATACATCGGCCCACCCGGCCGGAAAACAAAAAAAAAGTTCATATTTCCTATTTGTATTGCGTAGGCGTACCTTATTTGGCATTTTAAAGCAAGCAGCTATTTATTTAAGCAATTAGTGCAGTCAAAACCAGTCAAACGGCTTCCAAAAACCTATACTTACTCAATTAAACATGTAAGTGACGAATATAGAGAGTTTATTAACATTTCACTTCATTTCAATAGCTAAAAACATGCATAACGTAATCAATATGTGCTAAACACTTACTATAAGCAAATTTATAAGGTTCCGACTCAAGTTTAAATGTTTTCAATCCATTCCCAAACCATCTCACTCAATTCATTCACATTGCGTTCCATTTCAATGGTTTATATTTCATTGCTTACATCCAGTTCAATTTAATCCAAACGAGCTTATATTCAATTCAGTTGATTTCAAAATCAGTTTTATTTCACTTCTATCAATTCATAGAATTTATTTAATCTCGTTCTCATCAAATGACAATTTACTCCTACAAAATTTGACCATATGCAAGTGAATAAATAACTACGTAAGCTTGTAACCACTTTAAATTGATTCCAACTCAATTTATAGTCAATTCCTTCCATTTTAATTCATTTGCAACCATTTAAAATTTATTTTATTCACTTGAATTTTGTTTACCACTCAAACCATTACTATTTCAACTCAATTTTGTTTAACTTGAGTTCATTGCCAGCTCCATTTGTTTAAATTAAATTAGTATATTTCATTGAATCAATAAGAATCTAATTCACATTCAATAGTTTATTTCTGAATTCCTCTCATTTTATAACGAGGCCATTTCCAATTTATCTCTACTTGGATTTTTATTCGCAATAGAAATCATTTTTATGTTAATTCAATTCCATTCAACTTCAATTTCAAATTTAATTCACTTACAATTTCAAGTTGAATTTCTATTGATAACTCAAGCTTCACTTTCAAATTTTATCATTTATTCACAACTCAAATTTTTATTAACCAATTCGAGTTCCATTTCCATTTCCATATTCCATTAACTAATTTATTACCAATTAGTTTATTCAAATTTTATACTCAATATTTGATTTTCATTTCAAAAATCACTTTAACTATTTTACTAGAGTTCAACCTATTTTATAATTTAAGTTTTGGATTTTATTCATTTCCCAAAATACAAAACAATTTCATTTTGGCTTATTTAATCCACATCTAACTTTTTATAAGTCACACACTTATTTATATTCAGGTTTCATCTATTTACAATCAATCCCATTCACATTTTTACACTTTACATCAGGATTATACATTTTATTTAGCCAAGTATATTTTTATTATCCCATAAACATTTTAAACAAGATTCCAGAGTTTAAACAATTTCCTAAAATTCCAAAATCACCTTTAAATTCAACTATATCCAAAATCCTCTTCAATTTCCAAAACCAAACCCAGATTTGCAAACAAACATCAACCCCAAACATTCAGGTAGCAATTCCTCTTTTGGAAACTCGAAAATGAACACCGATGATGTCGCGATCATCATCGGAATTATTTTCCAGCGACCATAGAGAGTTTTGTGCTTTTATTTCTTTAACAACATTTTCAAATATTTTTAAATTTCAAATCTCTCCAGATTTCAAATTCAACTCAAAATTTTTTCTGAAATAATACCATTATTTTTTTCTCCAAAACTTTTGAAAACCATTTCCAAATCCAAAGGAATTTAAACTTTTTTCCCCCAAATTCCAACTTTATTATGGAATCTTCATCATAATTTATTTTCAAACATTCTCTGAAATTCTATTTCAAAATTATAATCTCATTTATATATGAAGTTTATTTCAATTTACAAATTACATTTTTAATCTATATTTTAAATTCCATTTTGTCGTATAAATTTATTCTTCAACTTTGGTTATAATTTTTCAATTTCTCATTCAATTTCTACACAATGGTGTTAATAATTGAATATTATCATTCCTTAACAATCAAGCATCCAAATACTATAATACTTTACAAAAATTATTTCGTTTATATACGAAAATAATTTGGGTAAAATTATTTCATTTACCCCATTTAACCATACTGTGTCGAATTGTTCTATTCAAGTGTTTAGAGATCCCTATCAATAACGTTATTTACTCATATTGACCAGAATCCATAGACTACTCAATAAATTAATCAACACAATATAAAATCATTTTATATTCACTAACAAATATGCGCTCTTATCTATTAATACACTCAAACTCATCCTAGAGTACTATTGACTCTATTTCAATGAGTACTTCCCACCAGAGCCAAGGTTATCACCAACCTAAGCTCTGATACCAAGTGAAACGACCCGCAAATCCATACCCCTTGAGTCAACACTATTCTACAACAATCAACTCAAGTTGCACAGAAATACGAACCATTTGGGTTAAAGAAGAAGAGGTAGAAGAAGAAAATAGAAAACAACAACAGAATCTAACCATCGCAGCGGAATAAAATATAATAGATAATAAATAATCTTTACTCAATTCAAATATATCTGCTCATATATTACATCATCAGAGTACATCAATCACAGTTTCACAACAACAACATACAAATGGATACGCAGCAACTCAACACCGCGGAATATATACAAACAAGTACGAAAGTACGTATCGTCGTCCAGCTCGACTCCTGAGCTCCACAGCATCGAATCCTGTATCGTATAATACTCGGTCTGACCCGAGCATTATAGTTTAATAACACCCGAGTCAGTCTGGAATACCAAAGTGAGAAAATCACACTCAATTGACTATTAAAGTTTCAAAAATCCTTTGAAAATAAAAGCATCTCGTAAGACCACGCCACAAATAAACATGTCGGGTTTTTACCTTACGATAGCTAAAACAATTTTTATAAAATCCTATGATATTATAATAGAGTCTATATACAAATACTTATAAAATAGCCAAAATTGTTACATGATTAAATTCCATCTACTAGCCACAGAGTGGGTAATACAAACAAAACTCGTACAAGGCTCGTAGGGAGAATGGATTTCCAACTAATGATTGGGCACTGGGGTACCACCTGTCATGGTACAGGGATTAGATCACCGTACCGAGGAGTACGCCCGCTCCCCTGCAACACAAGACCGGGACTACCCCTTACTGGATAATCCCGAGTGAGATCACCCCGCGGTTGGGATCAGCAACCGCCCACTAAGCGAAATAAAAAGAGACATCTAGACAGGGATGACCTCACCCTGCTTGGGCGCTACCCACCTAGCCTTGCTGCATATCCCCTTATTTTCAGTCATTCCCATTTGATGAGGCTTGAGGCCAAGCGTTACCTTTATAGAACATATCCCTTAGAATACCCATCGTCCACCTGACGATGTTTTGCAAGCATTCATCCATACAAGTCCGTCCCGGGTTCGAACGGAACCGAAGGCACTACTCCTACTACATCCATTTTGGAAATATCCTCAGGATTAGTAGCGACTAGCCCTTGAACTTCACTGCTCCATCTTTGAATCCAAACTCGTTTCCACGAAACGTACAAACCAGATCGAAGTGGTTTTCGAGAAATAAATCTCGATCCCGGTCTCTTCGAAACGATCAGCGCATTTGGCCAATATTGATAGTCGGTGATTTAACTATCAATTAATATTCACAAACAACCATCAACCAATAAATAACTTCCCCAAATTATTTATTAATCCCAAAAATATCTTCACAAGATAAATTTCCACTTTTCAAACCCTTTTGAAAACAGTTTTCCAAACTATCTTCCCTTCTCAGAATAAATTCCAAGTATTTCTATTTCCATTGGAATTACCAAGCATAAAATTTTAGATTTTAAAATAATTTAAAAACACTTTATTGTAAAATATATTTAACATTCAATATAGAAAAATTATTTTAGTACTTAATTTAAGTAATACTCTAGAAATAACTAAAATAAGGTTACCTTATAACTATACATTAGATTTTCTTCTTTAAACAAAATACCAAATCATTTTTTAAATAATTATTACGATAATAGATTAACAAATTACTTACTTTAGAATTTACTTTAAAATATTTAAATTAAAACTACTTCAATAATTGATTAAAAATATATGCTATAAGAATATTTGAAAATAAGGTTACTTTATAATATAAGCTAGGTTTTCACCTTTTAAACAGAATTACTAAGTCACTCTTTATAAATTATTACTACGGTAATAGATTTGAATAAATATTTACTTTAGAATTTAAACATTTAGAAATAATAAATTTCTAAGAACATACTTTGTAAAACATCAAAACCTTTATTTTATTTTTAAAAACTTACTTTGAAAACGTACTTGGCTGTACAAAGAAATATACTTCTCTTCACAACCTTTAAAAATAAATCACTATTTATTTTTAAATAATTTTTTCATTCCTTTAATAAATTCCCACCTTGAATTTATTCTTCCAAATATCCAATTTCAAACACTTAAATCAATTTCCAAATTTACTTCATTTATTCCAAAATCCTTTAATTTCAGATTTATTCCTTAATTTTGATTTAAAATACTTTTAATTGAAATACCAATTTAGATTTCTCAATTTTCCTCTTATTCCTTTAGATAAATTTAAAACTTTAAGTTTTAAAACAATTCTTTATTCCTTCAAAATAATATCACTTGATTTTACAATTCATTAATTACTGTGTATTCAAACCCCCATTTTTGTTCATACTCGAAGTTATTTATTAGTATTTAACATACTTCTATTTCCTTTTTCAATTCATTCAAATTTTATTAAATTTTCTAAGATTATTTCGTTTACAACTTTACTTCCTTTATTTTCTTTCCAAAACCCAATTTATATATTTTTGGTATTTCATTATACCCAAATATATCCAATCAAATCATAACATTCAATAGTCCAATATATTCATCATAGAATATCAAGTAATCACAAAAGAGAATATTAAATAATGAATGTTGAGGGATCCAGTTGGATCCCTCCAACCTGTTTTCCCTGCATCCACAAACGTTAGCACAAAAATATGACAATTCCAGAATATACCATACTATAGCACATCAATCAATTTCAACCATTCAAACAATTATTTAAATTTAATAATTTAAATTTAAATTAACTGAGTGAGATTAACTCACCTTTGCTTTTATTTGCAATCCATTTCCATTCATTTCCATTTTAGCTTGTTCCTCGATTTTAGACCTTGTATAAATATTTACGGTTTGTTACTATTCGAAATAAATCGAACAATCAATTTCCATTAATATTCATTTTAAACTTTAAATCATTGGGTTAATAAAATTCCAATTTTACTTTACTGTTTATCTACATATGTTAAATCAAATAAAGATTGACTTAAAAATAAAAATAAAAATAAAAACTGCTTAGCATCAAATTTCCTTTCTTTCTCCTTTGTAGTATATACACAGTAGAAATTTCCTATACTGTTTAAATTTTTTAACATTCATATATATAAATAAATAAAAATCTGGGTTTAAAATTCCTATATATATATATATACACATATTAGATTTAAACTTGAAATAAATTTGTGAATATACCTCTGCAATTTACCTAAATCGATCACAACCTAGCCGAAGATGCCACAACTTCGACTTGCTCGATGACCTAACCCCTCCTTCCAGAAATCATGGCCACGTGACTCGACCTCCAGGCCATGGCCACGCGAACTCATCGCAACCCAGAATCGCGATCTATCCCCTTTTTCGAGCGAACCCTCAGAATACCTCACGAACTCCGAGATGTGAAATCGCGTCCATGGCCTCCATTGCCGCCCTCGCGTACGAGCCCTCCACAACAGCGACAACCAGCACCACTAAGTCGCAACTTAGCAAATCAAACGCCCAGGCCCAGATTGAGGTCGCGATTTGAAGTCGCGTGAAGATGCCGATTTGACTCATTGCATCCAGGCTTCATGCCGAACTTGATTTTGATTCTTCCCATATTTGAATTTGATTTTACAGATACAAGGGCGAATGGAATCGGTGCTTAAAAGAAGAGAGAGGGGAAAAGAAATTGTTCGGCCCCAAATTTTATTTTTGTTTTTGATTTGCTCGAATCCCTGAATCAAAAGGAGAGGAGATGAATTTTAAAGGAACAGGCACATACGGGGTAAGCTAGAGAAGGATAGATCTGCTTGTTATCAGTGTTAGGATGGCTAATAGATTTGAAATTTATATTTTTATATCCAAAATATCCCGAGGTTCAAATTCTAACCTCTAACCCCTGACCCCAATTTAAATGCAACGACCAGCATTCCTACCATTATATCATTATATTTTCAAAACTGAACCAAAATATCTTTAAATTCGAATTTAAAAGTGCTATCACCGTCCATATTATCAAAGTAAATTTTCCAAACCTCCAAACTATTTTTAACCGGCTTAAAACTTCAGATTCAATATTTAGTTCAACTTCAAATTATTTAAATCAATAATTTAATAATTAAATTACCCAATAAATGGTGATATTTTAAATTCAAGTTAAACATTAACTTTTAAATATTTAAAATCAATTAAATATCCTGATTTCAAATGCTTAAAAATTCCGGTTCGTTACACAAGCGAGCATTTTTCCCGTAACCCTCGACACCCAAGCCTCCTCCAGGTTCAAGCTTGATGATCAACACAACGTCGATCGTCAGAACTTGATAAAAAACCCAAATTTGGTCATCTCGTGAATTCTCTTTAAACATAAGCTTTAAAACTCTGAAATGATTATCAAAAATCATCATTTTACCACACGAATTCATCCCTATAATCAGAGTTTGAAATCCTGATATTTGGTTTTTCTTGGGTTGAAGAAATTCTATAGAAAATTTCATTTCTAAAATCATTTGCTGAATTTAAAATTCTGAAACTATTTTTATATTAATCATTCTGTAACGACCCGTAAAATTCGGTAATTAAATTTCTTAATTTAAGAAGATTTTTGGTAACTTGATATTGAAGAAAATAAAAAAATTTAGTAAATTATTAATGGAAATAATAACATGGATAAGATGGGTAAGTTAATTTTTAATAACTTGAATGTAACACTATAAAGGTAAGTTGATTTTAATAACTTGGATGTAATTCCAGTAAGTGAAATAATGTAAATATTAATTATCTTCTTACGGTAATTAAAATTTACAATTTTAAATTTATATTGCAATTTATTGAAATAATGTAAGATTTTTATACTTGGTCATAAGTTTAATATAAGAAACAAATGGGAATGTTGAATTTGTGAATTATCAATAATTTTTTTTAACTAGAATGAAATTCAAATTAATATAATAATGGTTATTACGAATAAGGGAACTAAATATTACTTTAATGAAAATATTTGTAGTAACGGAAGTGGGAATGTAAATTTAATAGAAACGTAAATTTATATTTTAGGTCGTAATTGGTGAATTGAGAAATAAGTTCAAATGAGGTATTTGATGGAATTCTTTAATAAATAAGAATTTGTTGTTCTAGTATTATAAACTTAGGTATAATTGAAATTGCTTCTAATAGAATATAATAGAAAGGGAAGTATTATAAATAAATGGTTAAAAACTTAAGCAAACAATTGGGAGGCTAAGAAATTTGATTAGGCATAATTACTATAAATAAATGAATGATAATGAATGAGGTTATGTAATAATGAAGGAATGAATAAATATATCATGCAATAAAAGAAGAAACTGACATGACAATTATAAATGAAAACGAATATTTGGAAGTAATAAATGAAAATTTTGAAATAAACACTGAACCAATAAATAAAAGTAAAAGTTCTAAAATAAGTAAATGTAAATTTTATGGATGAATCCTTATATGAATAGAAAGGGGAATGAAGCAATGAATGTTATGAGATGAAATTTATAAGAATGAGACTGAATTAGGCAAATTGGTGATTATCATTAATTGTTTGCCCATTTGTTTCATCTATTGAATTACTTTTAAATCCATTGGAATAAAACCTAATTAAAAACTATGTTAATGAAAATTTAGAGAAAATTTGAGAATATTAATGCGATAACTACAAACCAATGTAAATTGCATCCTTTTGATAATAATAGACTGAACAATATGACTATTGGTTGATATAAAGTAAAGAAAGCAAGATTTATTAATTTAATTGAAGTATAAAATTCAATTATTGAATTTATTGCAAAATAAATGGAAAGAAAAATATATAACACTGCAATTGATAAATTTATCAACTTTTAATTTACATCTAGACATGTTTAAATTTTTGTATATGGTTAAGAAAGATAAAAGTGATAAAATTGTCAATTATAAAATTGGAATTAAAAATTTGATTTAATTAATTGATTTTTTATTTATTTAATAAGTGTAAAAGTAGCCATTTTGGCCACTGACTAGGATTTCGATGAAACTAGTTTCATCGGATCCGTAATAGTGAATTATTGTAGGATTTCAAGTTTCGTAGCGATCGGACTTGTCGTTTGGTCGTACGGACTTGAAACGCCTTGAAATTAATGAAATTGAAATCAATTGAAATCAATTTGAAATAATTTGATTTTGTCATAACTTCTCCATATGATGGAATTTGGACATGAAACTATTTCCATCACGTTTAAAATATTTTAAAACACCTATTTTGATATATGGGTTTACCAATTTCGTTCCAGGGTCAGAACGGGCTTTTTGGGCCACTTTGGCGTTAGCGCGTATTCAACCCGATCCATTTATTCTATTTCAACTTTCTCTATAAATATCCTGCTTTAAACCCCAGCCTCCCTAATTCTCATTTGTTTGTACATACATCTAAACTCTCTCCTCCTCACTAGCAGACAAACAATTCTTGATCCAATTTCAAATCAAATCAAAAGCGTAAATTTCAAAGTCCTCAGAAAAATTTGAAAAATATATATGTTGAAGCTCTCGATGAGCGTAATCTTCTGGTGCTGTTCGTTTTTCGAATCGATTCATCGTTTACCCAGAAATCGTGAATCAGTTCCGGCCGTTCATATGGATTTCCGACGATCCAACGGCCGATCGTCGACCAATCGACGATAGGCTGGCACCGTTGTGAAGAGTTCGGTAAGCAGGTCTCGGGGATGTAGTCGTGCGTCTCGTAGTGTCGCCGTGGTTTTGGGGTTGAAGTTGGCACTGCAGATGTCAAATAGGAGTGTCGCGATTCAAATAGTGGGGTCCAGGAGGGTCGGCTCGACCTGTGCAGCACGTTGATAATGGTGGATCGGGTTATTATCGAGCGATGTGGCAACGAAAATTGGAGGTAGGGTTTGAAGGTGCCGGCCATGTTTTGTTCGATCGCTTGCGTACTGGGGGTAGAAGGATCCTGCTGTGAGTTGCGTGCATGCGTACTTCCTGATGACGTGGCTTTCTTTATTTGAGGGTGAGTTATTTAATTTTTTTGTTTTAATTTAATTTTGTTTTCAAACGATTAAATCATTATAACTTTTACTTACGAATTCCGTTTCACGCACGATTTTTTTGTTAGGATCATAATAAAATTCCGGACATTTTGACACTAGATTGGACGGATTTGGAGACTGTTCAATTTTGGGTCTAAATTGGATTTAAATTCAATTTAAACTCAAAAGGTGAGTGTTTTAACCCACTCACAACTTCTAAGTTTTCTTATGTTAGTTAAATCAAATTTTGATGTGATATAAATTTTATCTATTATTGTTTGGCGTATTTTAATCATCCTCTCAGTTTAATTGCATTTATTAAATTAAATTGTTATTTAATTATTCATTGCATATATAAACTGCCAGTAAAATTTATTTATTTATTATTTCATAAAAACTGCCAGTTAAACAGTTATTAAATTTATTATTGAATATAAACTACTATTTAATACCTGTTGTTTATTATCCATTCTATACTGATGCTATTGTTTGAATTGGATGATGATTGTGATAAATGGTTGATGGTTGATATTAGATGAATGGATGCTGTATTTTATGTTGAATAAACTGCAAGTTATCATGCATTTTCATCTCATTCAGGATTGCGGTTTGAAATGATATATAACCTAATTTTTTATTTTTAAATTGCGGATTGAAATGATAAATATCATAGGATAGAAAATTATATGCGGGCACCGCGTTATATATATATATATATAATATTATTTTTGAAATAATTTTTCTATGGTTTTGTAAAGAAATATTATATGGTTTTATGAGATATTGATTTCAGATATTTGATAAAGATTATTTTATATATAGTTAAATTCTTGGTTTTAAGCTATGTATAAAATTGTTTAAAGTATGAAGTAAGTTTAATAATAAAGTTAATTTTATTAAAAATTATTGTGGATAAGTATTTACTTAAGTTATATTCTAATATGGAGTTTATATCGATTTTATAAATCAAAGTTGAGAAGATAGTTTTGAAATTGATTTGAGATTTTATTTAATTAAGATCTTATTGAAATTTAGATTTAAAAAGAATACGGTGTTATAACTAAATTCGGGTTTAAGATGATTTAAGTGAATAAATCTAGTCTAAATAATTTGAGGAATATTCAATTATTGAATTTGAAAGTTTTATTTAAAAGATACTGGATTTATTAAGTAATATTTCAAAACTAAATAATAGTAAAGTGAATTTGGAATATATATATATATATATATATATATATATATATATATATATATGAATTAAAAATTTAGTTTTGAAATGGTGGAATATTTAAACTGTGAAATATACGGAATTTAAATGGTTTATTTGGGAATTCAAATCTGTATTTGGAATTGATTTGAGAAATTAAAAAGCTAATTTACTTTATAAAGTAATTTATTATTAAACCATTTAAGTATTGAAAATTTTGTTTCAAAGCTATGGGGTTTAAGAAATATATATTAAAAATATTATGATTTTAGGAAAAGGGATTTATAAAATACAAATGATATCATATTGATTTGGGGTTTTAAAAATATAAATGATATCGTATTTATATGGTTTTGAAAGTGATATTATATTCTGGTTTTAAAGTATAAATTATTTTGAAATAACCGCGGTGTTACAATAATGATTGGTTGTTGAAGAAACCAGATCAGAAGTTCTCATACTCTCTGCCAACTCCGAAAACCACTTTAACAACCGTGTACGTAGTGGAGATTCCAGAATGAAGTAGGATGGTGGTGGCGTTTCCTTTGAGGTAAATACGTGGACCCAACTCCCGTGAGTTGGCATAAGGTGGCTAAAACATGAGCGATCTCGAGCCAATGAGGTCATTCCTCTGATCGGACACATCCCTTCGATATTATACTATGACTTTTGGATTTATTCGGTTGCCGCTTTTGATTTTTGATTTGGGGGTGTGCTTCGAGGTGGGCGGTAGTTGCGCGCTATGCGTTACTACCAGCCCGTGTGCGTAATTGGTATATCTACCCTGGCATTGCCTAATTGTGCCGTGTCACCTACCATACTGAGCCTTGTATTAGTTTCTATTTGTGTCGTACCTATGGAGTGTCTTCTCGTAGTCTCCCGATCAGGAGATATGCAGGCACTGTATAGACTATTGGCATTATTTTTGTTAAGGGCTATATGGATAACCCCTTAACACTATTTAAAAGTAAGTTTATTTTACTAATAGACATTGTTATAATAGCGAAATATTACTACATAGTAAATAGTTTAACGAATCCTTAGGAGATGTGAATCCCGAGCATCTCTTAAGTTACTGCTCTCATATTTATTTCTGTTGATTTAACTCACATAAGATTTTTTAGTTCTGACTCGAGTGTTTTGTCTTTTTAGTTCGCTCGGGTCGGTCCGAGCGTTTCAGGATTTGAAGAATTTATTCTGGAGGAAGAAGACGACGATTACTAGTACTACTATCTATTATATTATTCCACTACACTATTGTATTCTGCTGCATTATTGATATTCTATGGTATGTATAACTCTGATATATATTGTAAGTATAATCGAATATTTTGTAAAACAGCTTTATAAACTGTATATTTGATTATTATATTTTATCGTTCCGCTGTAAGATTTTATTTTGTTTTTTTCTTTCTCTGCTTTTTCTTATTTACCCCATAACAATCCGCCCTTTCAAATGGTTTGAATTGGCACGTGTGTTGATTTAAAGCGTGCGAAAAGACGGATTGTTACATCTGGTATCAGAGCTTTGGTTTAGCGATAAACCTTAGCTTTGTGGGGTTTGACTCTTTATTAATAGGGTAGTAATACCCTATGATGAGTCGCTGAGCGTATATATATGAGAGAGCGTATTTGTTAGTGTTATAAAAAGGTTTTAATATTGTGTTAATTTGTTCCGTTTTGTATTTATAGATTCTGGTTGATGCATGGGACGATATGACATCAATAGGGATTTCTAAACACTTAATAGGACAGACCGACATAATATTTGTTTTTAATATAGGTGAATGAAATAATTTTACCTATTTTATTTTCTATATATATAAAGGAAATTTTTATAAAGATATATATTTGGCTGCTATATATTGATTGTTAGGTAATGAAAATATAAATAATAGTTGAAATGAGATTGGAAATAAAATAAATGAAAATTAGAAATTTTAGAGCTTAAGTTCCGGGGTTTTGAAAAATCCTTTCGAATGATTTTTGGAATATAGTGATAATATTATTAGAAGTATTTTCTGATATAAATATTTAAATATAATTTGAAAGAATTGTTTTAAAGAAATTTTGGAAAAGAAATAAGTTGTACTCCCCTCTTTGTCGTTGGAAAATAATTTCGGTGATGAGTGCATGCATCATCGACATTCATTTTTGAGTTTCGAAGTGGGAAGGCCAATGTATTAGTTTTACTGCAGATTCATTTTGATAAACAAATATAAATTTTAGTTGTTTTAAATATAATTGGATATATATACATTTATCTATTATTTTAAAACGATTTATGATTAAAACCCGGTATTTAATTTCTTAAGTTTCTGTATTTTACAGTTTCGATTAGTGTAGTAAAATGGAAGTTAACTAATAATTGAAACCTTTAATTTAAATAAGAGTTAATTAAATGTTTAAGGTATTTATAACTAAATAGGTAGAAAAAAATGGATAGTAAATAAAAACCTTTTGAGTTTAAGATGAGTATTTGAAACTCTAAATAAATTAAGAGATTTAATGCTAGGTTATGAATGAAATTAAAGGTAATTTTGAACTATAACCTATGAAACAAAGAATAATCTTATTGAACATTTAATAAATTGAAAGAAATAAGCTAAACTTGTGTAATTTTCAAATTTGCAATCTTTAAGCATATATAACTTACCAAATAGTAAAAGTTGAAATGTTAATAAGAAGATGTAATAGATATTACACAAGTAATAAATTTGAGGCAATGAAAGAAACTAATGAAATTCTTTTATAAATAAGGATTTAAAGTTATAATTATTATATACTTAAGTTATGACTGAAAGGCCATAAATTAAATATAATAGAAAGGTTATAAAGAAATGATTATAAACTTAAGTAAGTATTGAAGTCGTTTATTTTGAAAATAAGCAGTGAATAAATGAATGGAATATAATAAAAAGGAAAATTTACATGGTATGAATAAATGAGAATAAATAAAGTAAAATTTTTTAAGAAATAAATGTAAAAATAAAAGATAAATCATTATATGAAAGAAAAGAGACCAAACAACTAATGTATGAAATGAAATTTATAATAAGTAAATTTGATTTGTTGTTTGGAATTGTTGTTGTTGTTTTGGTTTATGGTAGTATGGGTAAGGATACTTTAAAATTGTTTGGATGTATGAATAATCTATTTAGCTTCGTCAGAGACTGTTGAGTAAATGATGCACTTGATAGTTTAGTTTTCATTTTGTACAATTTAAAGTTTGAACCCGAACAACTATTTGTTTTGTTTGATATGAATGAAAATTGATGTGTGTTGGTTTACGTGATGTTTGTTTGCTGGTTGCAAGTGATTGATGTTGTATTGATTTGTTTGCTTATGGTTGAAACCACTTTAAATATTTCATTTTATATAATTGTCAACTTTATTGGATTATATAAGTGAAATACAGGTTAAGGAAGCATTTGCTACTGCTTTTGGTTCCATAAAATAAGCGTAAGTGCCTGACAAATAGGTACGTTTTCGGATTACAGTTTATAGCGCTATTATATTATTTTTTCCCGTGTTGGGATATATATTGTTTTGAAATATATGTTGTATATTGGTATATTTGATATTATATTTTCCCCAGAGCCTCTCCGTACAAAGGAGACTCTACCGAAATTTTCCTTAAATTTGGACTTAGAAAATATTTTGAAAATGTTTCCAAACCTTATTAATTTGAATATAAAAGATTTATTTGCTTATAAATCAATATGTTTTATTTAAATTATCCTATTCTATAAATTATTTGTTAGGAATATAATGTTTGAATAGTATATATTGATTTACAAATCCTTCTTTTCCCTTCTTTTCCTTTTCGAGGACGAAAAGTTTTGAGTGGGGGAGAGTGTAACGACCCATAAAATTCGGTAATTAAATTTCTTAATTTAAGAAGATTTTTGGTAACTTAATATTGAAGAAAATAAAAAATTTTAGTAAATTATTAATGGAAATAATAACTTGGATAAGATGGATAAGATTTTTAATAACTTGAATATAACACTATAAAGGTAAGTTGATTTTAATAATTAGGATGTAATTCCAATAAGTGAAACAATGTAAATATTAATATATTAAATATTAATTATCTTCTTACTGTAATTAAAATTTACAATTTGAAATTTATATTGCAATTTATTTAAATAATGTAAGATTTTTATACTTGGTTATAAGTTTAATATAAGAAACAAATGGGAATGTTGAATTTGCGAATTATGAATAAAAATACTAACTAGAATGGAATTCAAATTAATATAATAATGGTTATTACGAATAAGGGAATTAAATATTACTTTAATGAAAATATTTTTAGTAATGGAAGTGGGAATGTAAATTTAATAGAAACGTAAATTTATATTTTAGGTCGTAATTGGTGAATTGAGAAATAAGTTCAAATGAGGTATTTGATGGAATTCTTTAATAAATAAGAATTTGTTGTTCTAGTATTATAAACTTAGGTATAATTGAAATTGCTTCTAATAGAATACAATAGAAAGGGAAGTATTATAAATAAATGGTTAGAAATTTAAGTAAACAATTGGGAGGCTAAGAAATTTGATTAGGCATAATTACTATAAATAAATGAATGATAATGAATGAGGTAATGTAATAATGAAGGAGTGAATAAATATATAATGCAATAAAAGAAGACACTGACATGACAATTATAAATGAAAACGAATATTTGGAAGTAATAAATGAAAAATTTGAAATAAACATTGAACCAATAAATAAAAGTAAAAGTTGTAAAATAAGTAAACGTAAATTTTATGGATGAATCCTTATATGAATAGAAAGGGGAATGAAGCAATAAATGTTATGAGATGAAATTTATAAGAATGAGACTGAATTAGGCAAATTGGTGATTATCATTAATTGTTTACCCATTTGTTTCATCTATTGAATTAGTTTTAAATCCATTGGAATAAAACCTAATTAAAAACTACGTTAATGAAAATTTAAAGGAAATTTGAGAATATTATTGCAATAACTACAAACCAATGTAAATTGCATCCTTTTGATAATAATAGACTGAACAATATGACTATTGGTTGATATAAAGTATAGAAAGCAAGATTTATTATAATTGAAGTATAAAATTCAATAACTGAATTTATTGCAAAATAAATGGAAATAAAAATATATAACACTGCAATTGATAAATTTATCAACTTTTAATTTACATCTAGACTTGTTTAAATTTTTGTAAATGGCCAAGAAAGATAAAAGTGATAAAATTGTCAATTATAAAACCGGAATTAAAAATTTGATTTAATTAATTGATTTTATTATTTATTTAATCAGTGTAAAAGTAGCCATTTTGGCCATTGACACGGATTTCGACGAAACTAGTTTCATCGGATCCGTAACAGTAAATTATTGTAGGATTTCAAGTTTCATGGCGATCAGACTTGTCGTTTGGTCGTATGGACTCGAAACGCCTTGAAATTAATGAAATTGAAATCAATTTGAAATAATATGATTTTGTCATAACTTCTCCATACGATGAAATTTGGGCATGAAACTTTTTCCATCACGTTTAAAATATTTTAAAACACCTATTTTAATATATGGGTTTACCCAATTTCGTTCCGGGGTCAGAACGGGCTTTTTGGGCCACTTTGGCGTTAGCGTGTATTCAACCCGATCCATTTATTCTATTTCAACTTTTTCCATAAATATCCTGCTTTAAACCCTAGCCTCCCTAATTCTCATTTGTTTCTACGTACATCTCAACTCTCTCCCCCTCAATGGCAGACAAACAATATTCCAGATCCAATTTCAAATCAAACCCAAAGCATAAACTTCAAAGTCCTCAGAAAAATTTGAAAAAAATATATGTTGAAGCTATCGATGAGTGTAATCTTCTGGTGCTGTTCGTTTTTCGAATCGATTCACCGTTTACCTAGAAATCACGAATTAATTCCGGCCGTTCATATGGATTTTCGATGATCCAATGGCCGATCGTCGACTAATCGACGATCGGTTGGCGCCGTTGTGAAGAGTTCGACAAGCAGGTCTCGGGGATGTAGTCGTGCGTCTCGTAGTGGTCAGACTCGCCATGGTTTTGGGGTTGAAGTTGAACGCTGCAGACGTCAAATAGGAGTGTCGCGATTCAAATAGTGGGGTCCAGGAGGGTCGACTCGACCTGTGCAGCACGTTGATGATGGTGGATTGGGTTGTTATCGAGCGATGTGGCGACGAAAATTGGAGGTAGGGTTTGAAGGTGGCGGCCATGCTTTGTTCGATCGCGTGCGTACTGGGGAAAGAAGGATCATGCTGCGAGTCGCGTGCGTACTTCCTGATGACGTGGCTTTCTTTATTTGAGGGTGAGTTATTTAATTTTTTTGTTTAAATTTAATTTTGTTTGCAAACGATTAAATCGCTATAACTTTTACTTACGAATTCCATTTCACGCACGATTTTTTCGTTAGGATCGTAATAAAACTCCGGACATTTTGGCGCTAGTTTGGACAGATTTGGAGATTTTGGGTCTAAATTGGATTTAAATTCAATTTAAACTCAAAAGGTGAGTGTTTTAACCCACTCACAGCTTCTAAGATTTCTTATATGTTTGTTAAATCAAATTTTGATGTGATTTAAAATTTATCTATGATTGTTTGGCGTATTTTAATCATCCTCTCAGTTTAATTGCATTTATTAAATTAAATTTTTATTTAATTATTCATTGCATATATAAGCCAGTTAAATTTATTTATTTATTATTGCATAAAAACTGCCAGTTAAATAGTTATTAAATTTATTATTGAATATAAACTGCTATTTAATACCTGTTGTTTATTATCTGTTCTATACTGATGCTATTACTTGAATTGGATGATGATTGTGATAAATGGTTGATGGTTGATATTGGATGAATGGATGCTGTATTTTATATTGAATAAGCTGCAAGTTATCATGCATTTTCATCTCATTCGGGATTGCGGTTTGAAATGATATATAAGTGTAATTTTTTATTTTTAAATTGCGGATTGAAATGATAAATATCCATATCACTTGACCATAGGATAGAAAATTATATACAGACACCGCGGTATATATATATATATATATATATATATATATATATATATATAAATTATTTTTGAAATTATTTTTCTATAGTTGTGTAAAGAAATATTATATAGTTTTATGAGATATTGATTTTAGATATTTGATAAAGATTATTTTATATATAATTAAATTCTTGGTTTTAAGCTATGTATAAAATTGTTTAAAGTATGAAGTAAGTTTAATAATAAAGTTAATTTTATTAAAAATTATTGTGGATAAGTATTTACTTAAGTTATATTCTAATATGGAGTTTATATCGATTTTATAAATCAAAGTTGAGAAGATAGTTTTGAAATTGATTTGAGATTTTATTTAATTAAGATCTTATTGAAATTTAGATTTAAATGGTTTATTGGGGAATTTAAATGGTTTATTGGGGAATTCAAATCTGTATTTGGAATTGATTTGAGAAATTAAAAAGCTAATTTACTTTATAAAGTAATTTATTATTAAACCATTTAAGTATTGAAAATTTTGTTTCAAAGCTATGGGGTTTAAGATATATATATATATTGAAAATATTATGATTTTAGGAAAAGGGATTTATAAAATAAAAATGATATCATATTAATTTGGGGTTTTAAAAATATAAATGATATCGTATTTATATAGTTTTGAAAGAGATATTATATTCTGGTTTTAAAGTATAAATTATTTTGAAATAACCGCGATGTTATAATAACGATTGGTTGTTGAAGAGACCGGGGTCGGAGGTTGTCATACTCTCTGCCAACTCTGAAAACCACTTTAACAACCGTGTACGCGGTAGAGATTCCAAAATGAAGTAGGATGACGGCGGCGTTTCCTTTGAGGTTAACACGTGGACCCAACTCCCGTGAGTTGGCATAAGGTGGCTAAAACATGAGCGATCTCGGGCCAAATGAGGTCATTCCTCTGATCGGACACATCCCTTCGATATTATACTATGACTTTTGGATTTATTCGGTGGCCACTTTTGATTTTTGATTTGGGGGTGTGGTTCGAGGTGGGAGGTAGCTACGCGCTACACGTTACGACCGGCCCGTGTGCGTAATTGGTATATCTACCCTGGCATTGCCTAGTTGTGCCGTAGCACCTACCATACCGAGCCTTGTACGAGTTTCGGAGTGTCTTTTCATAGTCTCTCGATCAGGAGATATGCAGATACTGTATAGACTATTGGCATTATTTGTTTTAAGGGCTATATGGGTAACCCCTTAACGCTATTTAAAAGTAAGTTTATTTTACTAATAGACATTATTATAATAGCGAAATATTACTACATAGTAAATAGTTTAACGGATCCTTAGGAGATGTGAATCCCGAGTATCTCTTAAGTTACTTCTCTCATATTTATTTCTGTTGATTTAACTCACATAAGATCTTTTATTTCTGACTCGAGTGTTTTGTCTTTTCAATTCGCTCGGATCAGTCCGAGCGTTTCAGGATTTGAAGAATTTATTCTGGAGGAAGAAGATGACGATTAGTAGCACTACTATCTACTATATTATTCTACTGCACTATTGTATTCCGCTGCATTATTGATATTCTATGGTATGTATAACTCTGATATATATTGTAAGTATAATCGAATATTTTGTAAAACAACTTTATAAACTGTATATTTGATTATTATATTTTATCGTTCCGCTATAAGATTCTATTTTGTTTTTTTTCTTTCTCTGCTTTTTCTTATTTATCCCATAACAATCCGCCCTTCCATATGGTTTGAATTGGCACGTGTGTTGATTTAAAGCGTGCGAAAAGGCGGAATGTTACACATTATACTTTAACAAACAGTTTTTTATTTATATATCAAAGGTTAATACTGACTCTATTGAGAGATTTGAAATTTTGAAGTTAACTTGTGCCTGTAAACAACAAACAGGGGTATACACAAGCCTATACACACACAACTACTTATCTATATAAAACATGCAGGCATTTTTCACACAATCATATATACTTCATAACTTCCAGTATAAATCCAAGCACTAAGATATAAAACAGGTTTAAGTGATTTGCTCACCTAGATTGGGAAGGAACAGAGAAATTTGCCTGGAAATGATTTGTTTGAAAAATCTGGAATTTGATTTAACACTGAAGTGAACTTGAGTGTTGTTTGAACTTGGATTTGACCTGCCTGTTTGATCTGGATCTGGTTTGAAATGCTTTGATTGATTGAGATGCATTTGCATGCTTTTGATCCAGGTTGATCTGAACTTTGCATTTATTTGAAGTTTGACTTCCAGATTAATGTTTTGTTTTGAATAGCTTTTTTTGTTTTTTCAGGTTGTAGTTGTTTTGATCTGGAATTCTAACTTGAAATGAAGATTGCTAAGATGATCTGAAGTTGAAACAGATCTGGCCTTGATCTAAATTAATCTACATGCTTTAAGATGCTACAGATTTAGGATGAATTCGAACTAGAACTTGAATTTGTTGAATTTGTTGCTTTGCATTGGTTTGCTAAAAACTTCCAAATTTGATTTTCTTGCTCAATTACAGGTTCAAACTTGCTTCTGGTTTGCATTTTGAAATGCTTTGAATGACCAGATTTTTTTTCTTTTCTATTTTGATTTTCTTTTGTTCCTAGATTTGAAATCTGAGAATAGTTTAGTTTCTTTTTTACATATTCATGTTTTGTATAAATTCAATTTAAAAGAATAAGATGCCACTTGTTTATTTGCATGCCAAAATCCTTACACTTGTTTAATTTACTTATGCATGGCTTACACTTGTAAATCAATATTGTAACTTACTTAACATTTGTCACATATGATAAAAATTGTGTTTAAACCCCTTCCTACAAATTTGTGTTTTAAACCCACTTGTTATTATATTTACACTTATATTCATATAGTTATTACAACACATATGTTTTCATATATATGTTTCTATTGTTTACATGGATTATCTATTCACATACAAACTATATTTTTAGCCCTTGTTCACTAACATTTATATTTACATAATTGTTTTGAATTTATTTACAAACTATATTTGTTTTTCAAAAGATATGTACACATATATGTAAGTTTTAAAACTTTCATTCTTGTTTATATACATACATACACATAAAATTCTTAATTTATAAAGCTTTTAAAAATTTATTTATTAAATCAATTTTATTTACAATTCATTTATTAAATTTCAAAAGGTAAATGATTTACATTCATTCTTGTATTAAATTTTAAATTCAAGTCGTTGTACAAATCATAACTTTTTAAAGAAATTAATTTCAAAGTTTAGTTGTATTTTAAAAATAAACACATACATAGATTATATATGTTTATAAGTCTTTAGAACAAGGGTTTAACTTCAAACAACTTTTAAAAAATCCATTTCATAATTAAATTCAAATATCTTTATATTACTTTCTATTTATATTTCCTTTTATAACTATTTATACATTCTTAAGAAAATGATTCTTATATTGCTCTTAAAACCTATCTTCCCAATCACAATGTATATATTTACATACATGTATATATATTCGAAAACAAATCTCTACTAGTTTATAAAATTCTTAAATCCAATTTATTTCTCAGAATATTGATTCTTGAATTTCAAATTCCAGATTCAATATAAAATCCATTTATATACATATACATATAAATCGTATAGCTTTTATTAATCCCTATTTTCACAATCTATTTATAAAACCCACATTTTAATTGTTTTTGGAGAAACTCAAATAAATTTTACCAATTAACCTTACAATTTAATTCAAAATTTTATATTAATTACCAAATATTTCAAAGTTTAATTCCAAAGATCAAATTAATTATTAAATTAATTTGGCCTTAAAATCAGGAATGTTACATATAATATTCAAACACGTACATCTACACCCTTAAGAGTATAAAAAGGGCAAAGTTCAGTGCATAGAGGTATCCGCTGTAAGAATCTGAAAGATGATAGGGGTTTCTCTTTCATTATTGCTTTATCTACCATCTTTCTATAAACTTTTCAAGTTCTCAGTATTCTTAAAAGGATAAGCGATGAAGATTGTTTGTTGCTGGGTTTTAATCCAAAATATGCCCGTCCTGATTGGATGATATTACAAGTTCTACCTATTCCACCTCCTCCTATTAGACCTTCTGTTATAATGGACACATCGGCTAGGAGTGAGGTACTTAGTATTAATTGATCGTAATGTATTATTTTGACCACTTTAAACTGAAGTTTATTGCCCAATTCATGTTTTTTATTATACATTTTCCATGTTCAGTAGGACGACTTGACTCATCAGCTAGCAATGATAATAAGGCACAATGAGAATTTGCGACATCAAAAGAGGAATGGAGCTCTTGCTCACATCATCGTGGAGTTTGAACAATTATGTAGTTCCACATAGCAACATACTTCGACAATGAGCTTCCTTGTCATCTAAGGGTATGCATGGTCTTGCACATTCTATAGAAAATAGTTCATTTTTTCGGCCTTATTACCTAAGCTACATAATTGTTTAGGCCACCCAAAGATCAGGATGACCTATCAAGTTTATTAGCAGTAGGCTAAAAGCAAAAGAAGGTCATATTCGTGGAAACTTGATGGGAAAGCGTGTTGACTTTTCAGCACGAACAGTCATCACCCCTGATCCAACTATAAATCGATCAACTCGGTGTGCCTTGGAGTATTGCATTGAATTTGACATACCCAGAAACTGTCACTCCGTATAATGTTGAGAGGTGCCTTTTATGTTATTTTTGAATTTGTAGGATTTAGTGTTCTACTTTATTTTTATTTTTGTACATACTCATTCTCAGACTAAAAGAATTAGTAGAGTATGGTCCTCATCCCCTGTCTGGGAAGACTGGTGAAAACTACATCATTAGAGAAAATGGTTAGGGCTTGATCTTCGTTTCTTGAAAAAGAGCAGCGACCATCATTTAGAGCTTGGCTACAAGGCAAAATTGTTGCTATTCATTAAGATTTCATCATTTCAACTTATTAAGTTTATACAAATTATGCTGAATACTTTTGGTTGACAGGTGGAGAGACATTTGAATGATGGGGATTTTGTTCTTTTCAACCGGCAACCGAGTCTTCATAAAATGTCTATTGTGGGACACAGGATAAAAATTATGCCTTACTCTACATTTCGTTTGAACTTATCAGTCACTTCACCATATAATGCTGATTTTGATGGAGATGAGATGAGCATGCATGTGCCTCAGTCATGTGAAACTAGAGCAGAAGTTTTGGAGCAGAAGTTTTGGACCTGTTATAGTTATTATCATGACACACTCTTGGGATGTCGTAAGATAACCAAAAGAGATACCTTTATTGAAAAGGTATTCATGGTCTAAGTGTCATTTAAATACCATGTACTGTAATTGGTAAGAAATGTTTCAATGATATTTCATTTGTGGTAGGATGTGTTTACGAATATCTTGATGTGGTGGGAAGACTTTGATGCTAAAGTACCCGCTCCAGCCATTTTGAATCCTAAACCCCTCTAGACTAGGAAGCAAGTCTTCAACCTTATTATCCCAAAGCAAATAAATCTTATAAAAAAATTTAGGTTGGCATGTGGACACAGAAACATGATACATTACTCCTGGTGATATTGTCGTTAGAATATAAAAAGGAGAACTTATATCTAGAACTTTTTGCAAAAAAACACTTGGAACAAGAGGTGGTAGTCTTATTCATATAATCTAGTATGTGTGAGATATAGACGAATGTTTTTTCAAAAGCTATGTGTTTGTATTGTATAATTACATTATGTAATTTATAGGGAAGAGGTTGGCCCAGATGCTCGCAAGTTTCTAGGGCATACACAGTGGCTTGTAAATTATTGGTTATTGCAACAAGCATTCAGTATTGGTATTGGGATTACTATTGCTGATGCTGCGACTATGGAGAAAATCAACGAAACCGTTTTAGAAACCGAAAGACAGGTGAAAGAATATATTAAGCAAGCACAAGAAAAACTTTAGAGCCTGAGCCTGGTCAACTATGATGGAGACACTTGAAAATAAAGTCAATCAGGTTAGGCTATTGTTCTTTTCTTTCTTCTTTCTAGTTTTAGCTACACATACTTTTGTATATATAATATCTTTTTAATACAAATATCAGACTTTGAATAAAGCTCAAGATGATGCTGGAACGAGTGCGCAACAAAGTTTATCAGAGAGCAACAACTTAAAAGCTATGGTTTTTGCTGGTTCAAAAGGAAGTTTCATTAACACATTCCAAATGACTGCATGTGTAGGACAACAAAAATTGAGGGTAAGCATATTCCTTATGGTTTTCATAGTTGAACATTACCCCACTTTACCCAGGATGATTATGAACATGAAAGTCGTGGCTTTGTTGAGAACTCATATCTTCATGGCTTAAGTCCACAAGAGTTCTTTTTTCATGCCATGGGTGGTAGGGAAGGTCTGATCGATACTGCAGTCAAAACTTCTAACACTGCTTAGAGCCATATTGGAAATTCAGTTGGTCTTGAGGCAATTTCAAGCAATAGTTTTAATTGTGTTTTTGAAGAACAGATGGAAGCATCCGAACAGTAACTGGACTTAAAACTAAGCTGTCTGTAGGGAAATGCACTGGGCATATTTGAACCAAATTAGGCCTGCTGTATTATCTTATATATATATATAGCCTATGTTGATTTTGAAAATTTATACTTTAACCTGTATGTACTCTTTAAAGTATTATGTGTTAAATAGTATTATGTAAGAATAAGTGTTATTTTGGTACACAATTGATAATATTGTATTCTTTTATTGTGGTTCAAAAATTTATTCGGTTGTTGTTTGAACCTAAATCATATATATGGTACGTGTGAATTAGCATGTGAAATGAAATGAAGAAATGAACTATAGAAATTTAATAAAATCTATTAAATGGAATTTATATCGTTTTGTAATCGCTATATTAAAATATGATAGTAGTTAGCAAACACTTCACATAGCGTTCACAAAACCCTATAAAAGGCATGAACTTCACATAGCGTTTACTAATCCTATAAAAGGCATGAACTTCACATAGCGTTTGTTTACCATAGCATGCTATAAACGTTATCGGAAGTGGCAACTTTTTACATTTATATAGCATTTTCCGTCATAGCACCACGGAAATACTTTGGAATGTCCGTTTTTCATAGCGTTTGTTTTTCTGCTATAAAATATTCCAGACCTATTATAGCATTTCGTTACATAGCGTTCCCTAAAACACCGTATAAGCCTATTATAGCGTTTTTTCAATGCTTTTAAAAGTATATTATGTTGTAGTGATGATTCAAAAACCATTTCCACATTTTTTAGAGAAGCTACATGAAAAGTGCGTATACGAGTGCACGTGCTAATATAGTACACACGGATCGTGTAATATGGAATATGATATAAATGCGGAAATAGATGATAATAACAAAGTAAATAAAAATAGAAAAATCACACCAGAGATTTTTATACTGGTTCGGAGTACCGTCCTACGTCCAGTCCCAGACTTCTTTCTGGATTTTCACTATTAACTACCTCGCTTCACCCGGAGGAACAGGTTTACAACACCCGAGCAAACGAACGGGATTTCACGCCTCTATTACACTGAGGACTTCAACACTTTGCCTCTTACAACACCGAGGACTTCAACACTTGCCTCTTACAACACCGAGGACTTCAACAACGATGAATATAATTGTTTGTTGACGGTATGTGTTCTTGCTAACACAGTTTTGTCACTTGTAGTACAAACTTCCTATATTCTTATCCTCAAAATATGTGAATGATGTTTTGTGAAGATTAAGGGAAGTATATTACTTATTGAATCAAAAGATATGAAATAATTTCAATGATTCAATAAGCAATTAAAATAATTGAGAGCTTTTAGAATGCAGAAGTATTTAGAAAGTAAGATCAGAAATTAGCGTAAAAAAATATATGTTTTCATGTGTTTGAATCAATGATTTAGATGAGTTTATATAGAGAAAAATGGTTGTAACTCTTTGTGAACAGTAGCCATTATTGGATATGATCATTGATGAAAGGTAAGAGATGCAACCATTGGAGAAAGAAGTGTCTTTTGGAAAAGGTTGCTCTCTGTTTAAAAAACGGTCGACAGGTCAAAAATTGGCCAATAGACATGATTTCAAATATATAGTCGTTATGTGAATGTGTGCACGTTCATTGTGCATTTTACACAGAAACGGTCGACCGCCTGATTTATGACCGGCCGACCGGTCCCTGTTAATTTGCTCAATGAATGTGCAATGCTTTTCAAACATATATATATATATCGATTATATTGAGGTGCATGATTATTTGAGGATAGATTTTAACAAGTTTATCACTATTACAATATCAAATAATCAACCTATAATCTAGAGTACCATATGTAGCTCTTTTGTGCCTCTTTATAGCCATGATGTCTTTGTTTTGTCGATCGCCTTTATTTCTTTGTCAGAAATCAAAAACTTCATAGAACCTGTGACTCAACATTCTCCCCCTTTTTGATTGATGACAACATATATCTGAAGTTCTGAATCTCCCCCAGAATATGTGATCTCCCCCTGAGATTTTGTTTGTATTCTTTATATATATATATATATTCCTACAAATAATTGTTAGCACTTTCTCCCCCTTTGTCATCGACAAAAAGGAATAATAGATAATGGAATAATATAGGAGTATATCAAGCAGAAAATTCATGCATAGCAAAAAAACTATAACATATCCAAACATATCAGAGTATCATACACACCATAATATCATACGAATAAAAGTAACGACACTATTTAGTACAAGTGTCGAATGATGTTTTAAATTACTAAACTAAAAAATAGAGATAGAAAAACAGAATCTAGGATGAGGCAGATGTTGTCTCCTCTTGATCATCTTCTTCCTCGTTATCATCATCATCTTCCTCTTCATCGTCCTCTCTAGATGATTCTCCACGACCATGTCCACTAGTACCAGCAGACTCCTCAGTTGTTGACCAGTTGAAAACAGGAGGAGCATGACGTTTGCCTGGGTCTTGATCTTGAGCAGAGATGGATGTGCTACAAGAAATAACATCCCATAAAATACCAACGAATGACTTGACTTTGTTGAAGCATTTATCAATTTTTGTGTCCATGCGCTTGAGTCTTGATTCAAGCAAGAATTGATTACGCGCAATAGTTTCAAGTGATTCTTTTGTGGTGGATTTTGATTTCAACATTTTAACTTCTTCGGAACGAGGTCGAGAGGAAGTAGCCTTGTTTTGTTGTACCTCTTTGTTGCCATTGTTCAAACGGCATAATCTGAAGGTAAGGAGGAGGAAGCTTCATGCGTTTGATGGTTACAGAATCAATACATTTTGGTTTCGAGGTGGCAGAGTCAGGAGGTCTTACGCCACAAGCTAGCAAAATACGCATGATATATTCATTGAAGAAAAAGTGAGGTCGCGTAGAGTTGTTCACCTTGAGAATCTCGTCAAACAGCATATGAACCCAATTGATTTGGATATCTCCATAAATAGCATAAAGGGCCTTGAAGTTTTCTTTGTATACAGCGTCGTAGTTTCCTAGTCTAGGAAACAAAGAGAACATCAAGACGCGATGTAGTAGTCTGGCGGTGGGTCGAAGTCCAATTGATTTTGTGCCATCACTGTTATCCTCCATGAATTGATGGCTGATGCTATCGCGAGTGAAGACTTCGCAGAAATGTGATGAAAACTCATCGCCTTGATTTGGAATACCCAGTATAGAAGCTATCCTATCAAGAATGAGGTTTGTACTCGTCGAGGTTCATGTTGGCATAGAATAATTTTATCATAAAGTGATTTATTTCCACATTGTTTTCTGAAAAATCGATTAATGGAGTAAGATTGGAGTTATTTGCTAACCTACGGATTCCATAAGATGTGAAATCATCAAACTTGATGAAAGAACCCGGATGAAACTTGTAGTTAGTCATTTGATTCCATCTTGTGATAGCTACCGGATTTTCGAGCCATTTCTTAGCGGAGATATTGAGTGATGAAGTTCCGGAGGATGATCCTTTCTTGGGTTTCTTTTGCGGAGGAGCCATTGTTAGAAAATTTGGAGATTTGGAAATTGAAATTGAGAGAACAGGGTTTTTGGAATTTGGGGATAAATAACCGGTTGAGACAAATGAGGAGGAGGATGGGAAAAAAGTGACGCAAAGTATATGTAAAAACTGAATGTACGTATACCGGTCGACCACTCTAATATGGCCGGTCGACCGTTTTCATCCAGAGGTTAAACGGTCGACCGGTCATATTATAGGTGGTCGACCGGTTTTGTTGCCTGATGAAAAACAGTCTGTTTTGCAGTTTTTTAAGAATATGTTGAGCTATATAATTTATATTTCACTCTTATTATAAAATACAAACGTTATTACATGAGAGATAGAGAGAAAAAGTTACAATATGTATATATATATATGTATATATATATATATATAAATCTAATGAGGAGTGGAAGAATCGTCATTAGAATTTTCTTTATTATCTTTAATACGATGTGACCATGGACTCCAGTTTTTCCGAGCACCTTCATTCCTGTTATAATTCCGATCCCAAGAGTTAGGACTCCTAGATGTTGACGGCCTAGACGGCATCGGTTCATGCACATCATGCTTGTTTGTACCACAAAAGAATGATGCCATTTTTTCTAAAACAGATAAACGTGCCGATGTTCGTTGTTGCTCATGATAAAGCTGGCTTTGTCCATAATGGAGCTGTCTTTGAAGATTTATTTGATGTTTTTGATAGTGGTGAATCTCGTCGATCTGTGCTTTGGTACGAGGAGAACAAAACAGCGCCTTCTTTACTCGTTTTGAGGTTGGTGTACTACCATAAGTACGATTGTATCGGTGATGATACTTCGGTTTCTGTTTTGATGTTTCAGGAAAATAGTACTCCTTTGGTTCAGAACTTGTAACGGAAATGTGTGATTTTTTAGCACACTTATCACAAATGTGAGCCATAGAAAATTATGTATAGAGCCTTATGCTCAGATAAGAAAAGATGAATAAAGAGAGAAGTTTTGACAAGTTTATAAAGAAATTCCTTATACATAAGCCTGTGGATGAGAGTGAATAAAGAAATTTGACCGTGAAAGTAAGCAAAGGCTCTTATTTAAAGAAAATAAATAGCTTTTCTTAAAAAATGCTATAGTTAAAATATAACCAAAGAAAAGAAAAAAAAATCATTAGTAATTATTAGTCAAGATCTTTTCTTGAAATTAAACCAAGCTCTCTTCGTAATCTAATAAAACTAGATTCGAGCAGAGGCTTAGTAAAAATGTCCGCTAATTGATTATCAGTTTGGACATATTCAAGACATATATATCCTTTTTCAATATTATCTCTAAGGAAATGATGACGGATATCAATGTGTTTGGTTCTAGAATGATTCACTGGATTCTTAGAGAGATTTATAGCACTTGTGTTATCACAGTATATAATAGAATTTGATAAATGAATATCAAAATCTTGAAGTGTTTGTTACATATATAGTACTTGAGTACAAGCGAGAGCTGCTGATATATATTCAGCTTCACATGTTGATAGTGAAACACAATTTTGTTTCTTACTAAACCAAGAGACAAGTGATTTTCCAATAAAATGGCACGTACTACTTGTACTTTTTCTATCCGTTCGCGAGCCGCCAAAATCAGCATCACTATATGATACTAATTCAAATGGACATTCTTTTGGATAAAAAAGACCGAAATCTTTGGTATTATTAAGATAACGAATTATACGTTTCACTGCTCGTAGATGTGATTCCTTTGGATTTGCTTGAAAGCATGCACATAGACAAACACTCATCATTATATCTGGACGACTAGCTGTAAGATAAAGAAGAGAACCAATCATGCTTCGATATAATTTCTGGTCAACACTCTTACCATTTTCATCTTTTTCAAGATGTGTAGTTGTACTCATAGGAGTTGGTTTACTAGATGTATTTTCTAATCCGAAGCGTTTGATAAGATTTCGCAATATTTTTCTTGATTGATAAAGATACACTCGGAAGTTGTTTGATTTGAAGTCCAAGAAAATATGACAGTTCTCCCATATGAGACATTTCGAACTCTTTGGTCATAATACTTGCAAATTCCTTGCAGAGTTTATCGTTTGTTGAACCAAAGATGATGTCGTCTACATATATCTGGATAACTAGAATATCCTTTTGAGAATGTTTAATAAACAAAGTTTGATCGACTTTGCCTATTTGAAATCCTGAGTTAATAAGATAGCTACGTAATCGTTCATACCAAGCACGAGGTGCTTGTTTTAAACCATACAGAGCTTTCTTAAGTTTGAACACATGGTCAGGATATTTTTCATATACGAACAAAGGAGGTTGTTCGACATAGACATTCTCTTTGATAAATCCATTGAGAAAAGCACTTTTGATATCCATCTGATAAAGTTTGAAATTATGGTGACAAGCAAAAGATAATAGGATTCTAATAGCTTCTAGTCGAGCAACTGATGCATAAGTTTCTTCATAATCGATACCTTCTTCCTGATTATACCCTTGTGCTACTAATCTTGCTTTATTTTTGGTGATATTTCCTTGTTCGTCGGCCTTATTTTTATAGACCCATTTAGTACCTATAACTGACTGATCAGTTGGTCTTGGAACAAGTTCCCAAACATCAGTGCGCTCGAACTGATTTAGTTCTTCATGCATGGCAATGATCCAGTAATCGTCTGTAGCAGCTTCTTCTGGATTCTTAGGTTCGATATTTGAGAGAAAAGCGACATGACCCATTTGATTGAGTTGACTCCTTATTCTGACATGTGATGTTACCTCACCGATTATATTTTGGGCCGGATGGTCTCTTAATATCCTTGGTGGTGATTGTAACTCACATATTTGAGAAATATTCTCAATAATTATTTCCGATTCAGAGTCAATATTCGTGATAATTGGATTGTCAGTGACTATTGATTCGTCATCATCTGATATAATGTGAGGATGCTGATAGAATTCATCAAAAGAGACATGAAGTGATTCTTCAATAGTTTTGGTTCGTTTATTAAATATACGATAGGCCTTACTTCGTTCCGAATAACCGAAAAATATTCCTTCATCGGCTTTTGGATCGAATTTGCCAAGCTGGTCTTTCGTATTTAAAATAAAACACTTGGGACCAAAAACTTTGAAGTATGAGATTTTAGGCTTTCTTTTGTTAAATAATTCATAAGGAGTATTCTTGGTAAGAGGTCTTATGGACACACGATTTAAAACATAACAAGCAGTTGCAACGGCTTCTGCCCAGAAATGTTTTGGTAAGGTGGTTCCATTCAATAATGTTCTTGCACATTCTTGTAAAGTTCGGTTCTTCCGTTCTACAACTCCGTTCTGTTGTGGAGTTCTGGGAAACAAAAAATTATGACATATACCTTTCTTTGTACAAAAATGTTCAAATTCATTATTTTCAAACTCTCCGCCATGATCACTTCTTATATTTTTAACTTTAATCCCTTTTGATTTTTGAATTCTTTTGACAAAAGATTTGAAATGATCGAAAGTGTCACTTTTATTTTTTAAGAAAATTGTCCATGTGTAACGAGAGAAATCATCAACAATTACAAGCACATATCGACTGTGATTTATTGATTGAACCCTAGTAGGTCCAAATAAATCCATGTGTAGTAACTCAAGTGGTTGTAATGTTGATATGACTTTCTTGGATTTAAAAGATGATTTGGTCAATTTTCCTAATTGACATGCATCACAAATGTTGTTAACCTTAAAACTCATTTTGGGTAGTCCTCTAACTAGATTGTTTTTGGCTAGCTTATCAATAGTTCTGAGTTTATATGACAGAATCGTTTGTGCCATAGCCAAGGATCATTATCATTAGCCACAAGACACATATCTGAATTATGATTAATATTCATATTCAGAATATATATATTTCTGTCTCTATATCCTTCGAAAACTAAATTATGGTCTTTATCTAAAATACTACACTTATTATTGGAAAAGGAAATTGTAAAACCCTTGTCACATAACTGACTAATACTAAGTAAATTGTGTTTTAAATTTCTAACTAGCATGACATTAGTAATAAGAGGTAAGTTAGATGTACCGCAATTGCTCACATCGCCTTTGCCGATGATATAGCCTTTTGAATTATCTCCAAAAGTGACGGAGCCACCATCTGAGTATGTAATATTTGTTAATAAGCTCTTGTCTCCAGTCATGTGCTTCGAGCAACCACTGTCCAATATCCACTTTCCTCTTTTCTTAAGTGGGACCTACAAAAAATAAAATTAAGTCCATGGTACCCACTTTTTATGGGGTCCTAAGAGTTAGGTCTTAGGAGTCCAAACCCATACGGGTCTGGTATCCCCTTTATATACATAATTAGTATTATGATGCACAGTATTCATGAAATTCTGAATATATTTGTTCCTAATCAGATTGTTATTTGTTTTAGGAACCCATATTTTGATAGTCTTGACATTTTTCTTTTGAAATTTCACAACTGGTTTTGGTTTGGAATTTAATAAACTAAGATTTTTCTTAGCTTCAGTTTTTTGTACTTTCTTCTTCTTTTTATTTCCAAGATGTTTCTTGGTTTTTTGTTTCTTATATCCCAAACCTTGTTTATCCGAAATAGATTGTGAATTTTCAATGATTTTTGTCAAATTTTCTCGACCTTTGTTAAAGTTAGAAACATTTTGCGTAATGTTATCTAACTTAGTTTGTAAACTAGCCTTTTCTAGGTCCAGAATTTTGACTTTTGCCTCAAGCTCATGATTTTTAGTAGTGAGAGCATCATTTTTATCTTTTTGAGTTTCAATTTCTTGACTCAAAAGAACTAGTTGAGAGTCAACATTAGATGATGATTCTTGAAAATTTTCAAGTTCTTCTTCTAATATTTTCTTCTCATCTTTTAACATATCTCGTTCAAATTCTGCTCTACTCAAATCTGCTTTGGTTTCTTTTAGCTGTCGTTTTATGTCTTTATATTTGACTATCAATTCAGCATTAATATCAAGCATTTCATCGAATGTAGGAATTTGTACCTCATCTTCTGTTGCCATGAAACATACATTAGCTTGTTCATTCTCCGAATCACTTTCACTTTCTGATGAAGATGAGTCTGAATCATCCCATGTTACTGAGAAGGCTCGTTTCTTTGACTTGTCCTTCTTATATTTGAATTTGTCATTTTCTGACTTCTTCTTTTTTTCTGGACAATCCTTCTGCATATGCCCCTTTTTGTGGTAGTTGAAACATTCTATAGAGGATGATGTTGGTTTATTCGATCCAGATTTCTTTCTGTTATAACGACTGGCTTTTCGCTGTTTTAGGAATTTTTTGAAACCTTTTGCTATGAATGCCAGATCTTCGTCTTCAGACTCTGATTCATTTTCGTCTTTTTCTGCATGGAATGCCATGGTTTTCTTTTCTTCTTTTTGTTCCTTTCTAGTCTGCAAGTTAGCTTCGTAGGACATTAGATTTCCTATCAATTCATCTGGCTTCATGACAGAAAGGTCATTAGCTTCTTCAATTGCTAATACTTTTCCTTCCCATTCACTAGTCAGAGAATGTAGGACTGTTGAAACAACATCAAAATCAGAATACTTTTGTCCTAAGCCAATAAGTGCATGGTGGATAGTTTGAAACCGTGAATACATATCATTGATTGTCTCATTTGGTTTCATTTTGAAATTTTGAAATTGACTTTTCAGCATGGCAATTTTGGCTTGTTTAACCTTGTTAGTACCTTCATGAGTGATTTTTAGCGTTTGCCAAATTTGATATGCAGTAGTGCAGATACTAACACGGTTATATTTATTTTGATCTAATGTACAAAACAACATATTTATTGCTTTTGCATTTACGGCTGCTGCCGTTTTCTCAGCCGCAGTCCATTCTGAATAATCAGTTGTTGGATTCACTATTTCTTTTTGAGTTGCATTCCAAGCATCATAACTATTTGATTGCATAAAGAATGACATACGTGTTGCCCAATAACTATAGTTAAGACCATTGAAAAATGGAGGTCTTTGTGTCGATTGACCTTCCATGTAAGTGGTGTTTTGAGTGCTAGTACTTGCATTATTTTCCATATTACAAGAACATATCAAATAACTATGTTACGGTTATATGATGACCTGCTCCGATACCAAATGAAAAGTGCGTGTACGAGTGCATGTGCTAATATACTACACACGGATCGTGTAATATGGAATATAATATAAACGCGGAAATAGATGATAATAGCAAAGTAAATAAAAATAGAAAAATCACACTAGAGATTTTTATACTGGTTCGGAGTACCGTCCTACGTCCAGTTCCAGACTTCTTTCTGGATTTTCACTATTAACTACCTCGCTTCACCCGGAGGAACAGGTTTACAACACCCGAGCAAACGAACGGGATTTCATGCTTCTATTACACTGAGGACTTCAACACTTTGCCTTTTACAACACCGAGGACTTCAACACTTGCCTCTTACAACACCGAGGACTTCAACAACGATGAATATAATTGTTTGTTGACGGTATGTGTTCTTGCTAACACAGTTTTTTCACTTGTAGTACAAACTTCCTATAATCTTATCCTCAAAATAAGTGAATGATGTTTTGTGAAGATTAATGGAAGTATATTACTTATTGAATCAAAAGATATGAAATAATTTCAATGATTCAATAAGCAATTAAAATAATTGAGAGCGTTTAGAATACAGGAGTATTTAGAAAGTAAGATCAGAAATTAGAGTAAAAAAAAATGTTTTCATGTGTTTGAATCAATGATTTAGATGAGTTTATATAGAGAAAAATGGTTGTAACTCTTTGTGAACAGAAGCCATTAATGGATATGATCATTGATGAAAGGTAAGAGATGCAACCATTGGAGAAAGAAGTGTCTTTTGGAAAAGGTTGCTCTCTGTTTAAAAAACGGTCGACAGGTCAAAAATTGGCCAGTAGACAGGATTTCAAATATATAGTCGTTATGTGCATGTGTGTACGTTCATTGTGCATTTTACACAGAATCGACCGCCTGATTTATGACCGGTCGACCGGCCCCTATTAATTTGCTCAATGAATGTGCAATGCTTTTCAAACATATATATATATATCGATTATATTGAGGTGCATGATTATTTGAGGATAGATTTTAACAAGTTTATCACTATTACAATATCAAATAATCAACCTATAATCTAGAGTACCATATGTAGCTCTTTTGTGCCTCTTTATAGCCATGATGTCTTTGTTTTGTCGATCGCCTTTATTTCTTTGTCAGAAATCAAAAACTTCATAGAACCTGTGACTCAACACTACACTCATAGCTGAAGGAAAAAAACTGCAAATTTAAAAAAAAATGAAAACAAACTTTAATCAAATGTTAACATAATTCTAATACTAGCCAAATATTAAACTCTGATATCACATATGAATTAAATTATGATACTATGCGGTATATCTTTTTAAATTTTGATAACAACTGTTATCTAAATTTTGATATCAAATATTAATTAAAATATATTACTGTAAAACACAATTTTTTAAAAATTTGATACCAACCATAAAGTAAAATTTATTACACAGTAATACTAAAACTCTGATACCGTACATGAACCTCATTCTGATACTATTCAATATAACTTTTTTAAATTCTAATATCAACCTTTATCTGAATTCTGATACCAAATATTAACGAAAATCTAATACTTCATAACACTTTTTTTAAATCCCGATACAAACCATAAAGTAAAATTTAATACGCTACGGTAGCAAAACTCTGGTACTATACAATAGAATTTTTTTCAAACCTTAATATCAACTATTAACTGAATTTTCATATGAAAAGGTAATTAAATTCTAATACCACATAATATAATTTTTCTCAAATTCTAATACGTATACAAGATTTTGATACTATAACAGAATTTTAAACTACATCTTATGTGCATTAATAACAAAAAAATACTACATTAAAAAAATTTATACTTTGATTACCACTTTTGCAGTATCACTAATCAAAATATCTGGATATTCCCTTAAATGAGCAACATTAAAAAATATTATCGCTCACAATGCTTGAAACCAAGTAACAAGCACCAAAAAACAGTAAAAACCCTCTTAAATTGGTTACTACTAGGATTAACATCCATATCAACATAACTACTTTGATTATACTTCTTTAATACTTCTAAATACCAACTCAAATCATTGTAGGACATAGCATTGTTACCATGCAATTCCATCAAAGCAAGTCATTTTCCAGAATAATCAAAAGAGTACGACAAATGGAAATTGTATTCTCTTCTAAAATCAACTAATATATCTTTAGGCTTTTTTACCAAGACATCCACGAATCTCATCAATGATCAATGATTTAACAAACCCACTAGAAATATGTGGATTATTCACATCCTTAAGACCAGCCCCATAAGAATGATCACTAAGTAAACGGGTAATGAAAAACCTATTAAGCTGTCCAAAATCATAAGAACCATGCACTTTAAAAGGAAAATCATCCTTAGATGAAGAGAAGATAGCATTCATTCTCGTAGAAAAATTAATTAAAAACACTAATTCATATCCTTTTTGAATTTGGTATGTCATAAAAAGTTCTCTAAAATCATCAGCCACTACAAAGACAATAGGAATTTTGACGGAACCTTTCAATGACCGTTGACGGCTTAGTCACATGGTTTTGCTTTCGACGACCACCTATGTAACAACCTGCATTTTTGGACAGTTTAAATCGACGGTAAATCACACATGTCATACTCAAACCATACAGAAAGGCAGATTGTTATTGGGGTAAATAAGAAAAAGCAGATAAAGGAAAAAAAGGAACAAAAACAGAATCTCACAGCTGAATGACAAAATATAATAATCAAATAATAGTTCATAGAGCTGTTTTATAAATACATTTGATTATTCTTTACAACATAAACATCAGGGTTACATAAAATAGGAATAAATAAATAATGCAGCGGAACAGTATGAGTGCAATGCAATAAATATAGTAAATAATAGTAACACAAATCTTCTTCATCCTCCTCCAGAGATAAGGTCTTCAAATCCTGAAATGCTCAGGCTGATCCGAGCGAAATGAAAAGACAAAACACTCGAGTCAGAACTAAAAGATCTTATGTAAGTTAAATCAGCACTAAGTATGAGTGTGAAGGCGTCAGAGATGTTTACGGGGTTTAACATCTCCTATCCAGTGTCTAACATAGGTGCGGTAACTTAAGAGTGTTCAGAATTCCCATCTCTTAAGAATCTGTTAAACTATATACTATGTAGTACAATACACAATAATAATAATATGTCTACAGTAAGGTAAAAGTATTAAAATAGCGTTAAGACATTACCTATATCCCCCTTAACACATTTTATATATTTCTATAGTCTATACAGTACCGTACGCTCCTCCGAGAGGTTTGCACAGAGGGCATCCCATAGGTATGGTAAAAAACAAACTTGTAGAAGGCATGATAAGGCATGCGCCATGGTACATGAGGAAATGCCATAGTAGATATACCACTTGCGTATCCGGACTGGTGGTAACACATAGCAACTACTACTGCCCACCTCGGAACACACTTCCAAATCAAAATCAAGGGTGACCACCGAATCAAATCATAAAGTCAGAACATAATATCGAAGAAGTGTGCCCGATAGAAGAAATGACCTCACTTGGCCTGGCGTGGCTCCTGATTTTAGCCGCATCAAGCTGACTCACGGGAGTTCAGGGTCACGTAAATACCTCATACAGGAATCATTCACCAAACCATCCTACCTCATTTCTAAAATCTCCACCACGTACATAGTTGTTAAAGTGGTTTTCGATATTGGCAAAGAGTGTGACAATATCTGATCCCGTACATTTCAAAAGTCAATTCACAATTTATATCCAAAATATCATATTCTCAAACCATATCACTTTCACATTATAATACTTTTAAATCATATCCACTTTCAAATCATATCATCTCGAAGTCACAATTCTTTCAAAAATCATACTTCCAAATTAGGTTAAACCCTTAATTCAAAATCATCATGTTTAATCAATTATGTAAATTAAGTTCCAACTTAAATTATAACATCATGTAGCCGTATTCGCTTTAAAACCTGTAAATTTGAATGTAAACACCTCCCCTTTACTTAATCTGAAAAATTAGAAAATAGCTTAAATAGCTATAAGTAGTTAAAATATTCTAAAATAGTTTAATATAGACTAAAAATAATTTTCTTGATTGAAGATAGTTAAATAAATTTAAAATAGATTAAATATAATGAAAATAGGTAAAATAGCTTTAAATTGGATTAATTAGATTTAAAATAAGTTAAATGGGTTAATTAGTTTTAAAATGAATTAATTGGTTTAAAATAGGTTAAAATGACTCAATTAAGTTAATAGAAGTTAAAATAGTTTAATAATTTGAAAATTTTAATAATTAAAATTTTTAAAATAATATAATTTCAAATAGTTTGTAATAAAATATGAATTTGGAATTAATATGCATTTAAATTGTTTATTTCATTCCAACGCATTTTCGACCATTTAAATTTCCAAAGACCCAATTTCAAAATTTTCAATTTCAATTCCAATTATCAATAAAATATTTAATTTAAAATCGCTTTCAATCCATGTTTGAAATATCAATTCAAATTAATTCCATTTAATATATTTCAAAGTTATATTTCAAATCATTTTAACACTCAATTTCGACAAATTTCAATTGTACTTTAAATTTCAGCTTTAAAATTTCAATTTAATACCTTTAAACAATTCCTTTAAACCAAATCCAATCTCTAGATTAAACTTGCGCTTCGATAATAATTTAATTTACTTGGATCAAATCTTTATTTCGAAATATCATTTAACTCAGTTCAAAAATTTAAGGATTTAAAATCATTTAATTTGACCAATCCGACGTACGTATATAATTCCCTATCATAGGGTCAGTTGATATGGATATTTATCATTTCAATCCGCAATTTAAGATTTTACGGTTATATATCATTTCAAACCGTAATCCCAAATTGAATAAAATTCATAAAATTGCTTGATTATATCGTTTCAACCCATAACGATTTTTTCCTAATCTATAGATCATTCGGGTATATATCATTTCAACCCATGGTGATTTTCCTAAACAATAACTAAGGGAACTTGCAGAGTAATAGCATTTCATAAATCAAATATAGCATCCAATCATCCAATAATAAATCCAAATATCAATCACAATCATCATCCAATACGCCCAATAAATATCAACAATCAAAAGAGTATTATAGACAGGTAATTAACTGGAAATTTAAATTAAATAATAAATTGAATAACGATTTAATCCAAAAAAATTCAAATTAATTGGAATAGAAATTTTAGTATACCGAACAGCCATAAATAAATTCCTAGTCACATCATAAATTTAATTTAAAAAACATAAGAAATTTTAGAAGTTGTGAGTTAGTCAAAACACTCACCTTCGATTTTAAATCGAATTTAAATCTAATTTAAGCCCAAAATTCAACCAGTCTTAGAATTCATCAAATCCAGCGTCAAAATGTCTAAGACATAAATACAATCCTAGCAAAAAAAACCACGCAACCTCGTCCGTAAAAGTTATGTAGATTAGTAGATGAACATTTTTAAAATACGGAAATAAATAAAATAAAGGAACAAACCAATAGGATCGTGCAACGTCCTCTCTACGTGAAACCTAGTCACGCGTGCTAACACTAGTTCGAACACTAGCCGTTGCATACGTCAAACTTTGACCATTAACGCCGCGCCCCACGACCGCCTAATCACCGATCTGAATTCGCCATCGCCTCTGGAAGCCACGGCCGCGCCTCCGCCTGGCATTGCACCCACTTCGGCCAACCATAGGCCGAATGCCTCTGCTCCATTTAAGCTCAATTCACAGCGATCTCAGGAATTAATAACCTATTGTAACCGTGCCAATGAACACTGCACTACGCCCTCTGCACGCTGCCACTTCTCGATCGTCGTAAGATCAACGATCCACCGTCCAAACCAACCATCCCATATGAACGGCCGAGGTTAAATCACTGGTTTATGGACAAACCGTGAATCGCGTGGAGAAATGAACCGTGGATTTGAGTTGCACTTATCGAGAGCTTCAAATCGTTACATAATTTGATAGGGTTTGGAGGAGTTTAATTTTTTGACATTGATTTTGAAATTGAATTAAGGGTTTGGAATTTTGGATATATTCTTCCATTGGAAGGGAGGTGAGAAGAGAATGTACGTAGAGAAAAATGAAAAATAAGAAGTAGCTAGGGTTTATAACGGGCTATTTATAGGTAGGATGGAAATAGAAATGAATGGATCATATTTGATTTTGAAGTTGAACGATAAATGATCCGAAAGCCTGTTCTGTCTCCGGAACGAAAATGGGTCATCCCATATATCAAAATAGATGTTATTGATAGTTTTAAAAAATCAATGGAACGGGTTTCAAGTCCGAATTCTGTCGTATGAAGAAGATATGCTAAAATCAGCTTATTTCAAATCTATTTTAAATAAATTGATTTTTAGGCGTTTTGAGCCCGTACGATCAAATGATAAGTCCGATCATTACGAAACTTGACATCCTATAATAATTCACTGGTATGGATCCGATGAAACTGGTTTCGTCGAAATCCAAGTCAGTGGCCAAAATGGCTATATTTCAGTTAATTAAATAAATTAATATTAAATTAATTAAATCACTTTTCCAATTCAAATTTAATAATCAACAAATTTCATAAAGCTTGATTACCATGGCCATTACAATAATTCAAAACAGTTTTACATATCAATTCAGTGCTTAAATTTCACTGATTGCAGTGTTCAATTTCAATTTGTTATTAAATCCAATTTAATTATAATTTAATTTCAATAAGTTGCTTTAATTTGATTTCAACCTTTATATTCAACCAATTATAAATCTAGTAACATAGTTAACATTTGTTTTACATTTCATTACATTAATATACTCCAATTCCCATCTTTTGTTTGTATTAACTATTATATTTCTATTGAATTTTGGTCCATTTCACACATTAATTAAAATTTAAAATCCCAAAATGATTTATTTATCTTGATTTCACTATTCTATTGAATCAATTATTACATTAGGAATATAATTAACATTTCTATTCATATTATTACATTCACAATTCAAAGTTGTTGCCTTAACTTACATTAATGTGACATTTAATTACGTTAATTTCAATTGATTTCCAATTAAATTATAAAGACTAATTAAATAGGTAACTTATAATAGTTGTTACCATTAACTTTTAATCGTATTATAAGTTCACTATTTACAAACAAGTGTTACCATTGCTTACATAATACTGCTTTTATTTAATTGCCATTTATTATCCTATTTCATACATTAATTCAATATTTACATTAGTTCCCTTATATTAAATTTATAACCAAGTCATAACATTTACATTATTTTCATAAATTTGAATTTCATTAAGATTGTTAATGATTTACTTTATTTAACATGGTTACCTTTCATTCTAGTTCTTACTTTCATTCATAAATCTCAAAATTTTTATTTCTTCTGGCATTAAATCACAAAATCTTATTAAGTTAACTACTTTAATCGTCGAAAATCATGGGTCGTTACACTCTCCCCTACTCAAAACTTTTCATCCTCGAATAGAAAAAGAAGGGTAAAGAAGGGGTTTATAAATCAATATATTTTATTCAAATATTAACTTACAAACAATTAATTTACATAATTAAATAATTTAAATAAAATATTTTATAATAATTAAATCCTTTCATATTCTAGTTAACAAATGTTGGAAAACACTTCATAAAGTTTTCTAAGTCCAAAATTCATGAAAAATTTCACCGGAGTCTTCTTTGTATGGAGAGGTATGGGAGAAATCATAATATCAGTAATAACAATATATATCATATATATTTCAAAATAATATATCTCAACAATGGGAATATAATATAAAATGGCTATAAAATCATAATCCGAAAATGTATCCATTTTTGGGGAAAACAATGCTTATTTTATGAAACCAAAAGCAGTAGCCATTGCTTCCCTAACCTATATTTCACTTACATAATCCAAAAAAATTAACAGTCTATATAAAAGTGGAATTTTTATATTATTTCAACCATTAACAAACAAAGTAACACAATACAATAATCACTTGCAAACAATGGTATATAATCATCACATGAAATCAGTGTAATCAACCATTCATCCATAGCAAGCAGAACAAATGGTTCGTTCAGGTTCAAAAACTTAAAATCACGTAGATAACAAATAAACAACTAAATATACCATTTACTCAATAGTCTTGGATAAAACTCAATAGATTATTCATACATCCTAAGCAATTAAAAGTATCTTTTCCCAAACAACCGTAAACCAAAACAAACAACAAATTCCAACATTATTTTGGTTTATTCTTATTAGTTTCTTTTACAACATTTGCAGTTCATTTTCCTTTTTCATAGATACAAGGGTTATTTCTTTGATTACATTTATTTCTCACAAATTCAATTCCCATTTATTTATTCAATACTTAATTCCATTTATTTACGTTCATTTATTCACATATGTCATGCACATTTTCTTACATATGTGACTTATATATAATTTTTTTAAACATATGTAAATCAATTTCTTAAAGTACTATATAGATTTCTTTGTAAGTAAGTTCACGTTCATGCATGTAGTATTATTTTCATTTTTTTTCATTCATTACTTACAAAGTTTCCTTTCAGTTATTCATATAATGTCTATTTCTTTTTCATTTCATTACATTCGTTTCTTACATAAGGTTTTCCATTCAATTGTTTATAATAACTAATGAATTCATTATTCAAGTATTACATACACTCATTGCAGTTTAGTTTACATTTTTTAATTCATATACTTGATTCGGATATTGATATTCATTGGTGCACAAATTCATTCTCAAGTTCCTTACTTTTTAATTTACATTCATCCTTAATATATAATATCATTGAATATTAAATCCATTTTCTGAATTATTTCTACCTCTCTGAAGTTATAATCATTTACTTTAATGTAGTATTCATTTTTCTATGCATTTTAATTACAAGTAACTTTAAACCTTATCTTGAGGTTATTACCATTTATCTTTTCTATTTCCATCCTACCTATAAATAGCCCATTATAAACCATAGCTACTTTTTATTTTTCATTTGTCTCTACGTACTTTCTCTTCTCACCTCCCTTCCAATGGAAGAATATATCCAAAATTCCAAACCCTCAATTCAATTTCAAAATCAATGTCAAAAAATTAAACTCCTTCAAACCCTATCAAATTATGTAACGATTTGAAGCTCTCGACAAGTGTAACTCAAATCCACGGTTCGTTTCTCCATGCGATTCACGGTTTGTCCAAAAATCAGTGATTTAACCTCGGCCGTTCATATGGGATGGTTGATTTGGACGGTGGATCGTCGATCTTACGACGATCGAGAAGTGGCAGCGTGCAGAGGGCGTAGTGTAGTGTTCATTGGCACGGTTACAATGGGTTATTAATTCCTGAGATCGCTGTGAATTGAGGTTAAATGGAGCAAAGGCATTCGGCCTATGGTTGGCCAAAGTGGGTGCAACGCTAGGCGGAGGCACGGCCGTGGCTTCCAGAGGCGATGGCGAATTCAGATCAGTGGTTAGGCGGTCGTGGGTCGCGGCGTTGATGGTCAAAGTTTGACATATGCAACGGCTAGTGTTCGAACTAGTATTAGCACGCGCGACTAGGTTTCACGTAGAGTGGACGTGGCACGGTCCTATTGGTTTGTTCCTTTATTTTATTTATTTCCATATTTTAAAAATGTTCATTTTCTAATCTACATAACTTTTACGTACGAGGTTGCGTGGTTTTAAAATGACAGCTTAAGCTATTCTTTTGAGCATGATTCGTTATGAGTCTACAAAACTTCTGTGATAGCTAAAACCTTTTTCAAATTTTAAGTCAATTCGACGACCTATTATTACTGATTATTACGCACTGGAGTAGGAAACGAACCATTGTTGTGCTCTACTTAAGTGAAGCGACGATATTGGCTTGTGGTTGTTAATTCGAGGCTTAACCCTACCATAAAACCACGGTATGCTAGGATAGCATTGAGGGGTATCGTGTCTAGCCGCTTAATCTAGGGTCAAAACTAATCCAATAACTATAGGTTTGAAAACCAAGATTTATTATTCGAATTAAGACTTTTATCTAATTGCAGATGTTTTGTGTAAATTCATAATTGAATTGTGTTCAAAAGACCCTCATCTATGGAAAATAATAAGATTGTCATTCTCGACACACATAAGTGTCAATTTGATCTAAATACTGAACAATATGAGCATGTTGTTCATATCCCCACTCATAAAAACCCAGTAAATGGGATTCATAATTTTATGATTGATCTGCTTCAAGAAATTAAATTAGAAGTTAAAGATATAAGTAATAAACTACAAAAACAAACAGCGACCTTAGGATTTGGTCGAAATACACCAAAAATCCATTCGCTTAACAGCATTAGAATGGTCAAATATACTTCTGAAGAAAATAACAAAATAAATATTGAAGAGATTGATCCCACTTACTATAAAAATTATCTTATTCTTCAAGAAAAAGAACTTGCAGGAGAAATAGATAGTACTGGACTTTATTCTTATTACGAAGAACATTCGACGGCAATAAACTATTTTAAATATAAAGCAAATGAAGAAAATTCTTCATTTGAAGATTCTGAACAAGAATCTAAAAATTCCATAGAATTTGATTATAATTCAGATACATTAGATAAACTTATTTACAACATAAACGCTAATGAAGCCGGATCTAGTCGAGGGGCTCTAATTTTACCTCTACCACCTCCTCCGGATACAGCTTCTGTTGTAAATGATCTTGACTCTGATATAATTATGGACGATCAAGAACAGGAAGAAAACACATATAATAGGCCTCGTACTGATCCTTGCCCTGAAATGCTTAGACATGGTACTAGATCAGATTCGATTAAATTTCACTCTTCTAGAAAGCAACTTAAAGATTTTTATAACGAACAACCCTCTTCAACATATACCCTCACGTTTAATATAGATAGACTTCCACATAGAAAAATAAGAAAATATATTATAACATGGCTTCAACATATAAGTGGAAAAATCTATTTATTACCTCCGAATATGAATGTAATGGAATACATACATTACGCTACCAGTTATTGGGCAGGAGATACTTTAGCTTGGTTATTAAACCTTGAAAGAATAAATCCAAATGAATTACAAAGAATTATAAATATTCATTCTAAACAAGAAGCTCTTGGGGAATTATTAAAATTATTATTAACATGTGACGACCCAGAAATTTTGAGCATTTGAAATTGGAATATTTAATTAATTTTAAATATTTGAAAGTTAATTTTTAACTTGAATTCAAATATCACGATTTATTTGATAATTAAATTATTGAATTAAATAATTGGAAATTGGGTAAAATATGAAATCTGGGATTTTAAGCCTGTTAAAAATAATTTGAAGGTTTGTAAAAAAAAATTATATTGATAATACCGAAGAGAATAGAAGTGTTGAAATCAAATTTAAAATGGTTTATTCAGTTTTGAAATATATCGTTCAAATTGAATTTAAAAATAGCCTTCCGAGGCACAGTCTTGGAATTCGACGAAACAAGTTCCATTGGATCCGTAATATTGTATTATTATCGGATTTCAAATTTCGTATTGACCGGAGTTGGTGTGTGAGCGTACGATAAGTAAATGCGTTGAAATCTATATCGAATTCAATTTAAATTTATATTTATATTGGTCAACATTAGCCTACATTCTTTCCCATCATAACTTTTCCCTTTCACATTCGAAATACCGTAGCCGACAATCTTCTGAAGCAAGTCGTTTCTCTTCGTTTTAAAATCACACTGTCTCCTTCCATTCCTCTCAGAATGAATTAACTTCAACAGGAAAGAAGAAAAATGGCCGCAGCTTTCTGTTTAAATGAAATCGAAAACCACTTACTTCCTGCTCGAAATCGAAGTCACAAAAAAAGGGAGAGTGATTGAATTCAGTCGCATTCATTTATATGGGGGGAGGGGACTCGATCGTAAATTGGAAGGGAACGGCGAGCGAAATCGAGAAGTTCGATCAATGAGTCGGCGACATATGCGCGATAGGAGTTTAGGGCATGGGCTCATGGCTCTTGAGTTCGGCTAGTAGAGAGAGATTCAATCTACCTTGGGATGATAGCGAGCGACGTGGTACGGCAGCAGTAAGGGAGGGAGGTTGCGACTGTTTGGGCTCGTCAATCACGATGGTGGGGTGGTTCAACGATCTGGGTTTTGGGATTTCTACGAGCAGCAAGCCGGGTTTTGGGTGAGCTTTTATTCCTTCCTTTTTAGTTTTTTTATTTAATTTTTTTTATGCGGTAAAGATAGGTTCTGTTTTAAAAATATACAGAGAAAAAATATATTGAAAACACTTTCTGTTTTGATTTAAATAAAATATAGGTATGTATATGTAGGAATTTATGTACAATAAGGTTTTAGAAAGGAAGCCTGTTTTAACGAGTAACTGTAAGGTAAAAGTTTTATTTTTAGGAAAAAGAAATAGAATTTTTAAAATGTTTGGAAGTTGTATTAAGCCGGACTTTGAAATCCATACAGATTTTTTTAAGTGTATATGTAGTTTCAAAAAAAAAAACATATTTACCTATTTCCGTTTACTAGTGAAATCTTTAAATAATGAATTATGGAAATTAATTTGTTCTTAGTTACTTAAAGAAATTTAATAAAGGAAATTAGTTAAAAATTAAACTAATAGATGGTAATAGGCTGATTGATTGGTTCAAATATTAATAAACTGTAAATGTTTATTCAAGGTTTGAAATCTGAAAAGAAAATAAGCCGGATTGGAATGGGTGCATGCGTAGTCAAAGGTGAGTGAATCTCACTCAGTTAAATTTAAATTTAAATGATTAAATTTAAATAATTGTTGGATGGTTGAATTGATTGATGTGATATAGTATGATATTTTGGAATTGATGCATTATATTGTACTAACGTATGTGGATGCAGGGAAACAGGTTGGAGGGATCCAACTGGATCCCTCAACATTTATTTAAATTATTTATTATCCACTGCTGTGGTTAATTGATATTCTATGAGGAATTATATTAGACTATTGAATGTTATAGTCTGCTTAAATATTTCGGTACTTTGTTATATCCAAATATATAGAATTGGACTTTGAAAGGAAATAAAAGAAGTGAACTCTTAAGAAATAATTATAAAGGATGTATATAAATTAAAGTGAATTGGATAAGAATATTAGTGGGTTCAAAATACTAATTAATAAAATTCTGTATATGGAAAGGAATTTTTTTTGAATAAACAGAAAGTTAATGAAGTTTGAAACCTCAATGATATTATCTAATAGAACAAAATATTTATTTAATATTTTAAGGTTTAAATTATTTAAGAAGAATAAAGAAGAAATTGAAAAAAGAATCTGAAATTGGTATTCCAGTTAAAAGATTTTAAATCTAATAGAACATAATAACAATAATAATAAGTCCATAATTAATGAATTAGGAAATGAATTAAGTAATTAATGGACTTATTTCAAAATAAAATAAATTGGCAATCAATTTGGGGAAATTGATTTAAGTGATTGAAATTGGGATTTTCTCTGGATAGCCAAGTACATGTTTTTAAAAGTAAATTTTTTTAATATAAATTAAATGTTTTAAAGTTGTTTTTATTAAAGAAAGCAAGTTTGTAAAATTTATTATTTCTAATATTTAAAGTTTAAAGTAAGTATTTTATTTTAATCTATTATCGTAATAATTATTTAAAGAATGATTTTGGTATTTTGTTTAAAGAAGAAAATCTAATGTATAGTTATAAGGTAATCTTATTTTAATCATTTCAAGTGTATTATTTTAAATTAAGTACTAAAGTAAATTTTCTAAATTAAATGTTAAACATATTTTACAATAAAATGTTTTGAAATTATTTTAAAATCCAAAATCTTGTGCTTGGTGATTTCGGTAGAAATAGAAATACTTGAAATTTATTCTGAGAAAGGAAGATAGTTTGGAAACTGTTTTCAAAAGGGTTTGAAATTGGAAATATATCTTGTGAAGATATTTTTGAGATTTATAAATAATTTGGAAAATTATTTATTGGTTGATGGATGTTTGTGAATGTTAATTGATAGTTAAATAACCGATTATCAATATTGAACAAATGCGTTGATCGTTTTGAAGAGACCGGGATCGAGATTTATTTCTCGAAAACCACTTCGATCCAGTTTGTACGTTTCGTGAAAAATGATTTTGGATTCGAAGATGGTGTAGTGAAGTGCAAGGGCTAGTCGCTACTAATCCTGAGGATATTTCCAAAACGGATGTAGTAGGCCTAGTGCCTTCGGTTCCGTTCGAACCCGGGACAGACTTGTATGGATGAATGCTTGCGAAACATCGTCAGGTGGACGATGGGCATTCTAAGGGATATTGTTCTTAAAGGTAACGCTTAGCCTCAAGCCTCATCAAATGAGAATGACTTAAAATCAGGGGTTATGCAGCAAGGCTAGGTGGGTAGCACCCAAGTAGGGTGAGGTCATTTCAGTCTTGATGTCTCTTTTTATTTCGGCTTAGTGGGCGGTTGCTGATCCCAACCGTGGGGTGATCTCACTAGAGATTATCCAATAAGGGGTAATCCCGGCCTTGTGTTGCATGGGAGCGGGCGTACTCCTCGGTACGGTTTTCTAGGCCCCGTATTGTGACAGGTGGTACCCCAGTGCCTAGTCATTAGTTGGAAATCCATTCTCCCTACGAGCCTTGTACGAGTTTTGTTTATATTACCCACTCTGTGGCTAGTAGCTGGAATTTAATACATGTAACAATTTCGGCCATTTTATAAGTATTTGTATATAGACCCTATTATAATATCAGAGGATTTCTATAAAAAGTGTTTTAGCTATCGTAAGGTAAAAACCCGACATGTTTATTTGTGGCGTGGTCTTACGAGATGCTTTTGTTTTCAAAGGATTTTTGAAACTTTAATGATCAATTGGGTGTGATTTTCTCACGCTGGTATTCCAGACTGACTCGGGTGTTATTTAACTATAATGCTCGGGTCAGATCGAGTATTATAGGATACAGGTTTCGATGCTGTGGAGCTCAGGAGACGAGCAGGATGGCGATACGTACTTCCATACTCTGTTTATATATATATTCCGCTGTATTGAGTTGTTGTGTATCCATTTGTATGATATTGATGTTAAGCTGTGATTGATGTGCTCTGATGATGTAATATATATATATATATATATATAAACAAAGATATTTGATGTTTGAGTAAAGAGTATTTATTATCTAATATATTTTATTCCGCTGCGATGGTTTGATTCTGTTGTTGTTTTCTATTTTCTTCTTCCACCTCTTCTTCTTTAACCCAAATGGTTCATATTTATGTACACCTTGAGTTGATTTAGGTAGAATAGTGTTGACTCAAGGGGTACGGATTTGCGGGCTGTTACAGTGGTATCAGAGCTTAGGTTGGTGATAACCTTGGCTCTGGTGGGAATTACTCATTTAAATTACAGTCCGAAGTACTCTAGAATGAGTTTGAGCGTATTAATAGATATGAGCGCGTATTTGTTAGTGAATATAAATTGTTTTAATATTGCGTTGATTGATTTATTGAGTGGCATATGAACCTTCGTCGACATAGTCTACGCAACTGTATCGAAGGGGTTTCTAAACACTTGGATAGAACAATTGACAGGGTATTGTTTTAAATGTGAGTAAATGAAATAATTTTCCCCAAGATATATTTTGATATAAATAAAAGTTTTGTAAATTATTTTAGCTAATATATGGTTGATTAGATTTTAGGAAGAATAATATTAAATTATTATCATCGTGGGTAAAAATTTAACTAGAAATTTAAAACATAACTAAAGGTTAAGGAAATAAATTCATTTTCATAAATATGAATTATAAATGAAATTTATAAATTGAAATATAGTCAAATAAGAATTTGTATGAGCATAAGCTATGCAAATGAATTATAGTAAAATTGATTTAAGCAGGTTTTGGAAATTTAAATCCCAGAGATTTTGGAAGTGTTTTGAAGATAAATAATAGCACAATTGTTTTGGGGATATTTCTGAGAGGAAATTGTTTTAAAAGGGATTTTGAAAGTGATATAGCATTGAAATCACTTGGATTATTGGAAAATAATTCTGATAATGACGGCCGCATCATCAATATTCATTTTTGAATTTCTAAGTGACGGATTGCTACCAAATTGATTTGTTCAGAAAGCTAGTTGTTTTTGAAAATCTCAAAGGAAATTTGTTGGGGATAAAAACCAGGATTGGTTTAAATTTTTGAGAAGTGTGATTTTGAGATGTTGGAGATTTCACAATGATTTGTAACCAAAGTCGGTGTTTTTAAATTCCTGATGAGATAGCGGTAAGCTTATAAATTGTAAACTTATAAATTGAGATGATTTTTAAATCAGGAAGAAAATATAAGCTTTGAATGTTGGAATTTAAAATTTAAAGTGAAAGTTAAAATTGGAATAAGAATTCTATTGAATTATTAAATGGAATTAGATTCTTACCTGAATAAATGGAAATAAGTTGGATAAGGATTGGAATTGAAATAAATAAATTAGAATAACTTGTAAAAGAATTAAAAATCCATAAAATAAAATATGTTTGGGTTATAAATATGCATAAGGCTTGAGTTAAAATAAAAGAAGAATATATTCAAGCCTATGATGAATGGAATTGTGTAAATTATAAGTGGAGACTTATAAAATTGAAATGGAATACAAAATCCAAAATAAATATTGTTTGATGAATTGAAAAATAAAATGAAGATCAAAACTTGAATTATAAAATAAATTGAACTAAGAAAATTTAATAAAGTGATATTTGGAATTAAAAATCAAGTATCGAACTATAAATAGGACAGAACTAATTTGTTAATAAATTGGTTAATGAAATGTTAAATAAAGCTGAATTGTGAATTAATAATGAAGATTGGAAATAAAACTCAAGTTACAAAACCAATTCGACTTGAATTATTAGTAAAATAGATAGTGGATTCAGAACTTGAGTTATAAATTAAAAAATTAACTTGAAGAGTTAACAAATTAAATATAATTGGAAATGTGTCGAATAAAGGAAAATGAAATAGATTAAAATAGTAATGGTTAGAATTGCAAATAAAATCCAAATAAGTGGAAATAAATTGGAAACGGCCTTGTAATAAATTGAATGAGTGACTCTGGAAAGTTCAATTTTATAATAACCAATCAAATGAAATTGCAGGTTTAAAATGAAATTTAATTGAAATAGAATTGAGTTGAATAGAAAAGAAAATTTTTACTTGAAAAATGAAATGAGCTTAAAAATTTGAATATAATGAAGCAAATTAACTTAAGCTAAACAAATGGAAGAGTTGAATTAAATCCAACTTAAAACTAAGTGTAATGATATTGGGTTGGATTTAAATCAAGTAAAAATAAATTTGAATCGAAATAGAGTTTGGTGGGTTATAAATAATATTTAAGGAAATGAAAATTCAAAATGGATTGAGTGGATAAACTAATTATATTGAATAAATAAATGGATGGGATAAATAAGAATCAAATGGAAGTGAACTTAAGTTTGAAGTGAAATAAATTGAGTAAATTAACTTAAGTTTTGAATAATTAAAAGCTCGACTACGAGTAAAATTGGAAGACCATTAACTTAAAGCTTGGTTTAAATTAATTCGGGAATGGGTAGTAATATGCAAGCTTGGAATGGGTCGAGCTAAAAAAATGGTCGTGAGTGAATTAAAATAAAAAGGGAATTTAATTGGTAATGGAGATGAACCTAAATTGTTAATGGTTTTGAATGAACTGGTTTGGTTAATAAAATAAAATGCAAATGAATGGATTCAAATCTGAAATGCAATGAAAATGAGAATATATGGATCGTGAATAAATTTAAAAATGGAATAGAAGTAAGTATAAATTGAGTTGAAATCCATTTAAATTGGTTATAAAGCATAAATGTTGATCTATTCACATGGGTCTCGTCAAATTTCATAGAATAAATTGTCATTTGATGTAAATGGAAGTAATTAAAATTCTATGAATTGATAAAAGTGAAATAGAATTGATTTTGAAATCAATTGAATTGAATATGAGTTTGTTTGGGGTTAAAATAAATTGAAGGTAAGAAATGGTATTGTAAACCATTAAAATTAAATGAAATGGTGTATGGATTGGTTGAAACAAATGCGTAAGTGTTAAAAACCATAGAAGTTGCTTATAAACGTTATTTAGTTACATTGCATTTAATATTCATGTGTTGAAATTGTTTAAAAAGAGTGAAATGTTAATAAACTTCATATATATGGCACTTACATGTTTAAATTGAGTAAGTACAGGTCCCTGGGAGCCGTGTGGCTGGATTTGGTTGCGCTAGTTGCTAAAAATTATAAGATGTTTGCTTAAAAATGCTAAATATGGTACGCCTACGCAATAAAAATAGGAAATATGAACTGTTTTTGGTTTTTCCGACCGTGTGGGTCGATGTATATATATTTATATCTTTTTTCAAATTGAAAAAGCTCCTCCGTGCAAAGGAGACTCTGCCAAAAAAATTTAGAAATTTTGGGAGTTAGAATTTTTTGAAAATGTTGGAAAATTTTGTTAACGACAAAACGAATTCAAATTAGAAACTAAAATAAATTAGTAAATGAAACCAATTTAAAATAATGACATGAATTAGTTATAAATGAAAAATAAAAATTCAAATATTTAAAGTTGAAGATAAATTGAATTCATATGGAAATGAAGGAATCAATTTGAATAGAAATAGATATAAACTAAAGTGGTACGGTGAAAATAAATAAAGAAACATATAAAATGCTTATACTAAACTTAAGTAAGAAATGAAAATTCTTAATTGGAAATTGAATATTGTAAATATGTTCTAGGTTGATATTTGAATGAATAAATATTGACATTTTGTAAGGAAGTCGATAAAATGTTTTTGGGAATATTGTGATTGGAAATTAGTGCTAAGCAGGTATACAGGTATGAAAAAGGGAAAGGAAAATTGGTTTTGATTTCAGATAATAAAATAGAATTGCTCGACAAAAAGGTATGTGTTTAAATTTCTGTGAAATTTGATGGGATTTTTGGATCTAACCACTTGGCTTTTTGTTTCTTTTTGGATTTGGGAGGCCGTAGAGCCGTTTTGTAGTTGTACCGAGCTAGCCACGCAAAGGAGACGCTGGCGAAATTTTTCGAAAATTTAGAGAGTTAGACAATTTTTGAGAAAGTTTTGATAATTTAAATTTGAATTTGAATAAGTGGAGTAAATAATGTTGTTGCAAACTGTGGAAGGTTGTATAATAATGGGTCTTTAATAAAAAAAATTATGTTATGGCAAGTTAATAAAACTGTTTGGTTTTGGAAAAAAATAGTAAATTGGTATTGGATCATTCTTCCTAATTAGTAATTTCGGGGACGAAATTCTTTTAAGAGGGGAGGAATGTGACGACCCATAATTTTTGAGCGTTTGAAATTGGAATATTTAATTAATTTTAAATATTTGAAAGTTAATTTTTAACTTGAATTCAAATATCATGATTTATTTGATAATTAAATAATTGGAAATTGGGTAAAATATGAAATCTGGGATTTTAAGCCTGTTAAAAATAATTTGAAGGTTTGTAAAAAAAAAATATATTGATAATACTGAAGAGAATAGAAGTGTTGAAATCAAATTTAAAATGGTTTGTTCAGTTTTGAAATATATCGTTTAAATTAAATTTAAAAATAGCCTTCCGAGGCACGGTCTCGGATTTTGACGAAACAGGTTCCATTAGATCTGTAATATTGTATTATTATCGGATTTCAAATTTCGTATTGACCGGAGTTGGTGTGTGAGCGTACGATAAGTAAACGCATTGAAATCTATATTGAATTCAATTTAAATTTATATTTATATTGGTCAACATTAGCCTACATTCTTTCCCATCATAACTTTTCCCTTTCACATTCGAAATACCGTAGCCGACAATCTTCTGAAGCAAGTCGTTTCTCTTCGTTTTAAAATCACACTGTCTCCTTCCATTCCTCTCAGAATGAATTAACTTCAACAGGAAAGAAGAAAAATGGCCGCAGCTTTCTGTTTAAATGAAATCGAAAACCACTTACTTCCTGCTCGAAATCGAAGTCACAAAAAAAGGGAGAGTGATTGAATTCAGTCGCATTCATTTATATGGGGGGAGGGGACTCGATCGTAAATTGGAAGGGAACGGCGAGCGAAATCGAGAAGTTCGATCAATAGTCGGCGACATAGGCACGATAGGAGTTTAGGGCATGGGCTCATGGCTCTTGAGTTCGGATAGTAGAGAGAGATTCAATCTACCTTTGGATGATAGCGAGCGACGTGGTACGGCAGCATTAAGGGAGGGAGGTTGCGACTGTTTGGGCTCGTCAATCACGATGGTGGGGTGGTTCGACGATCTGGGTTTTGGGATTTCTACGAGCAGCAAGCCGGGTTTTGGGTGAGCTTTTATTCCTTCCTTTTTAGTTTTTTTATTTAATTTTTTTATGCGGTAAAGATAGGTTCTGTTTTAAAAATATACAGAGAAAAAAAATATTGAAGTACAAAACCCTTTCTGTTTTGATTTAAATAAAATATAGGTATGTATATGTAGGAATTTATGTACAATAAGGTTTTAGAAAGGAAGCCTGTTTTAACGATTAACTGTAAGGTAAAAGTTTTATTTTTAGGAAAAAGAAAATAGAATTTTAAAAATGTTTGGAAGTTGTATTAAGCCAGACTTTGGAATCCGTACAGATTTTTTTTAGGTGTATATGTAGTTTCAAAGATAAAAATAAAAAAATAATAAAAAAATAAATAAACATATATACCTATTTCCGTTTACTAGTGAAATTTTTAAATAATGAATTATCGAAATTAATTTGCTCTTAGTTACTTAAAGAAATTTAATAAAGGAAATTAGTTAAAAATTAAATTAATAGATGGTAATAGGCTAATTGATTGGTTCAAATGTTAATAAACTGTAAATGTTTATTCAAGGTTTGAAATCTGAAAAGAAAACAAGCCGGATTGGAATGGGTGCATGCATAGTCAAAGGTGAGTTAATCTCACTCAGTTAAATTTAAATTTAAATGATTAAATTTAAATAATTGTTGGATGGTTGAATTGATTGATGTGATATAGTATGATATTTTGGAATTGATGCATTATATTGTACTAACGTCTGTGGATGCAGGGAAACAGGTTGGAGGGATCCAACTGGATCCCTCAACATTTATTTAAATTATTTATTATCCACTGCTGTGATTAATTGATATTCTGTGAGGAATTATATTAGACTATTGAATGTTATAGTCTGCTTAAATATTTCGATACTCTGCTTTATCCAAATATATAGAATTGGACTTTGAAAGGAAATAAAAGAAGTGAACCCTTAAGAAATAATTATAAAGGATGTATATAAATTAAAGTGAATTGGATAAGAATATTAGTGGGTTCAAAATACTAATTAATAAAATTCTGTATATGGAAAGGAATTTTTTTGAATAAACAGAAAGTTAATGAAGTTTGAAACCTCAATGATATTATCTAATAGAACAAAACATTTATTTAATATTTTAAGATTTAAATTATTTAAGAAGAATAAAGAAGAAATTAAAAAATCTGAAATTGGTATATTCCAGTTAAAAGTTTTTAAATCTAACAGAACATAATAACAATAATAATAAGTCCATAATTAATGAACTAGGAAATGAATTGAGTAATTAAAGGAACTTATTTCAAAATAAAATAAATTGGCAATCAATTTAGGGAAATTGATTTAAGTGATTGAAATTGGGATTTTCTCTGGATAGCCAAGTACATATTTTTAAAAGTAAATTTTTTTAATATAAATTAAATGTTTTAAAGTTGTTTTTATTAAAGAAAGCAAGTTTGTAAAATTTATTATTTCTAATATTTAAAGTCTAAAGTAAGTATTTTATTTTAATCTATTATCATAATAATTATTTAAAGAATGATTTTGGTATTTTGTTTAAAGAAGAAAATCTAATGTATAGTTATAAGGAAATCTTATTTTAATTATTTCCAGTGTATTATTTTAAATTAAGTACTAAAGTAAATTTTCTACATTAAATGTTAAACATATTTTACAATAAAGTGTTTTGAAATTATTTTAAAATCCAAAATCTTGTGCTTGGTGATTTCGGTAGAAATAGAAATACTTGAAATTTATTCTGAGAAAGGAAGATAGTTTGAAAACTATTTTCAAAGGGGTTTGAAATTGGAAATATATCTTGTGAAGATATTTTTGTGATTTATAAATAATTTGGAAAATTATTTATTGGTTGATGGATGTTTGTGAATGTTAATTGATAATTAAATAACCGACTATCAATATTGGACAAATGCGTTGATCATTTCGAAGAGACCGGGATCGAGATTTATTTCTTGAAAACCACTTCAATCCGGTTTGTACGTTTCGTGAAAAACGATTTTGGATTCGAAGATGGAGCAGTGAAGTGCAAGGGCTAGTCGCTACTAATCCTGAGGATATTTCCAAAATGGATGTAGTAGGACTAGTGCCTTCGGTTCCGTTCGAACCCGGGACGGACTTGTATGGATGAATGCTTGCAAAACATCGTCGGGTGGACGATGGGAATTCTAGGGGATATTGTTCTTAAAGGTAACGCTTAGCCTCAAGCCTCATCAAATGGGAATAACTGAAAATCAGGGGTTATGCAGCAAGGCTAGGTGGGTAGCACCCAAGCAGGGTGAGGTCATTCCAGTCTAGATGTCCCTTTTTATTTCGGCTTAGTGGGCGGTTGCTAATCCCAACCGTGGGGTGATCTCACTCGAGATTATCCAGTAAGCGATAATCCCGGCCTTGTGTTGCAGGGGAGCGGGCGTACTCCTCGGTACGGTGATCTAGTCCCCGTACTGTGATAGGTGGTACCCCAGTGCCTAGTCATTAGTTGGAAATCCATTCTCCATACGAGCCTTGTACGAGTTTTGTTTGTATTACCCACTCTGTGGCTAGTAGCTGGAATTTAATAGATGTAACAATTTCGGCCATTTTATAAGTATTTGCATTTAGACCCTATTATAATATCAGAGGATTTCTATAAAAAGTGTTTTAGCTATCGTAAGGTAAAAACCCGACATGTTTATTTGTGGCGTGGTCTTACGAGATGCTTTTGTTTTCAAAGGATTTTTGAAACTTTAATAATCAATTGGGTATGATTTCTCACGTTGGTATTCTAGACTGACTCGGGTGTTATTTAACTATAATGCTCGGGTCAGACCGAGTATTATAGGATACAAGTTTCGATGCTGTGGAGCTCAAGAGACGAGCAGGATGGCGATACGTACTTCCGTACTCTGTTTATATATATATATATATATATATATATATATATATATATATATATATATATATTCCGCTGTATTGAGTTGTTGTGTATCCATTTGTGTGATATTGATGTTAAGCTGTGATTGATGTACTCTGATGATGTAATATATATATAAACAAAGATATTTGATGTTTGAGTAAAGAGTATTTATTATCTATTATATTTTATTCCGCTGCGATGGTTAGATTCTGTTGTTGTTTTCTATTTTCTTCTTCTACCTCTTCTTCTTTAACCCAAATGGTTCGTATTTCTGTACACCTTGAGTTGATTTAGGTAGAATAGTGTTGACTCAAGGGGTACGGATTTGCGGGCTGTTACATAGCAGACTTTACAGGAGAAACTTTCCTAGAAGATACTGATTATGAAAAACAATTATTAAAAATAAAATTATGCGACATATGCATGTTAGAAGAATTCGCTGCGAAATACATAGGCCTACTTTTTCATTTAAAAAATAATGACCCGAAAGTTTTCTGGGTAAAGGGCTTTTTTACGAAAATACCTTATCCATGGAATAACATTATCCAAGAAAGATACGACATTTTAAGACAAAGTAATACGGATAAAAATCATAACACGGGCTTTTTAAAAAAGGCATGTATGGATACTATGGAAAGGGTTTGTGAGCAAGCTAGTGCACACAAACAAATTAAAAATAAAATTAGAAACTCAAAACTGGGATTTTCTTGTTGTACCAAATACACTGAAGATATTATCACACAGTTTGGATGCTCTCCTGAATTCGAACGAAAGAGAACAAGAAATTTCAAAAGAAGAATAAAACCAAAATATCGTATCACTAGAAAAAAATGGAAACCAGAATATAAGAAAAAATTTATAAAAGAAAACAAGTTTTCTAAGAAAAAGTTTATTAAAAAGAAGAATTTCCGTAAAGGCTGCAAATGTTTCAAATGTAATAAAGAAGGACATTATGCTAATGAATGTCCTACAAATATACAAAATATCGCTATATCAAATATCGAAGAATACGGTATTAATGTTGGCACTATAGAGGATATATCTAGTGATGCTAATTCTTCTGTATATGAAATTGAATTAGTTTATTCTGACACTACTGAAAATGATGATGAAATTAATGATTCCTTTGATAATTTTAAAATAAACATGATTACAATCAATCAGACACATAACCAAATAAAAATTATTCCGTTAACCATATATGTTATACTTCCCAAAAAGGAAAAAGTAAATTCTCCAGGTTATACATTATATGCAGCAAAAAGCTCTAGATTAAGAAGGTACTTCACAACCGAAGTATTCTTAGATCTACTAATAAAAATCCGTCTCGGATATTATGGACAAATTTATAATATACCTAAACATACTAAAGAAAATATTTTTATAACTTATGGATTAATAGAACCTCTTTCTAAAACTAACACGTCTATACTATTTAAAAGTACTAGTATAGAAGATAAAGACTATATTATAGAGCAAGGAGATCCATTAGGACTACTTGTTATACATAAATATGAAGACCTTCCAATTGTAAAAGAAGAAATATACGATCACGATCTTTGTGCCCCATTAAGTGGTTCTATATCCCCATCATCTAGAAATAAAGAGTCAGAATCATATCAAGAATATAGGATATACATGAACACTTTTACGTCTGAAGAAACATCTAACCCTCAAATGCAAGATAGCACAGGAGAACAATTTGAGGTCACGGACGAAGTTTAGAAAAATTAAAAGAAGCAATCCCTCATTCAGATAAAAAGGATATTTATAAACCTTTAACTTTTAAATCTAGATTTTTAAATCAACATACATATATATTTGAACGTATGCAAGGAAATGTAGAGTTAAAGGGAGTGGAAGATTTTACTTCCATAAGCCTTTTAAATAAAAACAAGATAGAAAAACTAAAAGCCAAATATCGAAAAATGAAATACCTTCATATAGGTCTAATACAACTAAAAATAACAGGATTGTTTAGATCCAAACAATCCGGAATTGATACTCCAATAATGATAGTTTGTATGGATGAAAGAATTATCAATAATCCTTTAAATAGCATTATTGGAGGAGCTAAGTCAAATTTAGCAAATAGATTATTTGGAGTAAATGTACATCTCGATTTTTGTATATGTCTTGACGATAAAAATATAGAAAAGGCTTGTACATTATCGGTAAATTTACAAAATATAGAACTTCTTTCAGGATCCAAAGTTCTTGGCATACAATGGGAACATTGTATGGCCTTGAATGATACTGCTACATTCAAATCAATTACACCCAAACAATTCGTTAAATTATTCGAAGTCGGATTAGGAAAAACAATTCAACCCAGATTGATTGACATAAGACATTTAAAATTCGATAACGAAATTCAAGTTTTTGTGAAGTCACTTAAACCAAGAATTCAATTACCTACAGAATATTTTATAGCATCAGGAAATACCATTTCCACCATAACAAAGAATAATGAAGAAAATACAAATTCATCCAATACATTAAAAAGAACTCAATCATACAATAAAATGTCTGATGCGGAATTAACTCCTGATATATTAAAAACTATCACTCATCGTATGAGCTTTAAACAAGAAAATCCAATAGAAGGAAGAACAATGAGAATACTTAAAAAACAAAAAGAACAGGAATCAAACCGAATGGTTATAAAGGTTCCTACAGAAAATATAAAACATCATGATTAGATCCATAGATCTTAAAAGAAAGGCACAGTTACATATATATCTTCCAATAACGATATGTATCCCTGAATATCAAGAATTCACGGTACATGCGTTACTGGATTCTGGTGCAGAAGCCAGTTTATTACAAGAAATATTTATTCCCCAGCAATTCTGGGTACCTTTAGAAAAAAAAGGAATGCTAAATGATTTTATGGGAAGACAAGTCCCTGTTACTCATAAAGCAAAACACTTACAGGTACAAATACCTGATATACATGGAAATAATAAACTATACAACTTTGACTTTGCATTACTACCAAAGGAATTTGATAGTGATTGCATCCTGGGAATGGACAATTTAAGACATCTCCCTCCATTCAACAAATACTATTTTGAATTGGATGGCGTTCTTGTGCCTCGAGTAAAGCTACCCGCTAAATTGCACCACATTACACTCCAGCAGCACAGCGTGGTGAAAAACCTGTTACATTAATTGAACATGTAAAAACACCGAAAATAATACAACCAAAAATATGTACATACAATATACCAACACCAACGAATTTGAAATATTAATACATAATATGTTAGAACCCCTTTATTCAGACAATCCATTAAAATGGTTTGACAAAGCACCCCGGTATTGTAAAATTAAATTAATGGAACAATACAAAGATGCTAAAGTCAGAGTTAACAGTATCATCGTATCACCACTAATAAAGAAGAATTTGCAAAACAAATAAAAGACCTATTAAATTTAAAATTAATACAAAAAAGTTTCAGGACCCACTCATCCCCAGCTTTCTTAGTAAGAAATCATGCTGAAATTAAAAGAGGAAAAGCTCGAATGGTAATAAACTATAGGAAACTTAATAGCTATACAAAGTTTGATGGATATTTTATTCCTTCTGCTGAACATCTAACAAAACAAATTCAAGAAGCAAAATATTATAGTAAATTTGATGCAAAATCAGGTTTTTGGCAATTAAAACTTGCTGATAAACAATCCATAGAGCTAACTGCCTTTAGCTGCCCACAAGGACATTTTGAATGGTTATTTATGCCTTTTGGATTAAAAAACGCACCACAAATATTTCAAAAATGGATGAATTTTATGTTCGAACATTTACCTTTTGTATATGTCTATATAGACGACATCCTTATTTTCTCTAATTCTGCAGAAGAGCATAAATAACATCTTCTAGCAGTTGTTCAAATACTACTTCAAAACGGTGTTATTTTCAGTCCTAAAAAAATCGAATTATTTAAAAAAGGAAATATATTTTCTTGGAAAAAGAATTAAAAATGGAAAAATAGAGTTACAACAACACATTTATACTAAAATTAAAGATTTTCCCAATACATTTAAAACATTAAAAGAACTCCAAAGTTTCTTAGGATTATTAAACTATGGCAGAAAATTTATTCCTAATTTATTTGCTAAAACCCAAAATTTACAGAAAAGGCTTACTAATGAACAAGCAAAATATAAACAGCATAATGAAGAACAACCAAGAAGATGGAACACAGACAAAATTCATATTACCTTACAAAAGCAAGAAGAAGAAGAAATACAAAAAATTAAAGATCTAATAAAGGAGCAAAAGATCCTCTATTTTCCTTCTGATGATGAATTACTTACACTACAAACTGATGCTTCTGACAATTTTTGGGCAGGAGTATTAATTGCAAAACAAAAGGAAGTTGTTGCATATTCCTCTGAAAAGTTTAGTAAACCCCAGATTAAATATACTACCTATGACAAAGAATTACTAGCTATTAAATTAGCAATCAAAAGTTTACGGATTTCTCTCTTGCATAGACAGTTTATAATAGAAACATATAACAAATCTGTTGCTCAATTCTTAAAAAAGAAAACTGTAAACAATCTAGAAGAAAACCTTCGGAGAATTAGATTAGCTATGTATTTAGAAATTTACAATTATGATGTCAAATACATTCCAGGCTACACTAACTTTGCTGCTGATCTTCTTACCAGGTTATGAAACATGGATGAGGACGATATAAAAAGAATCAAAGAATTATTAGAAACCATGAAAAGACAAGAAGACTTCAAACAAGTGAAATCATCTAAAAAAGCCAAGCAAACCTCCACAGAGGCTTCATCTTCGTAGGAATCCAAAGAAACTAATGCTTCCACAGGAGTAAATGAAGAAAAGGTCCAACAGACCAAAACCACTCAAACAAACAAAGGCAAGGCAACACCTTCCAATACAACTCAGAAATTTGTTCCAATGAACAAAGGAAAAGCAATTGCTCCTACAGGATTACAAAGACCATACATCTCTGCGGTGGTCAAAGATTGGTACAATTTAGACATGAAAGCATCGAATCCTAATTTATATGACAATTTCAATGGATGCTTTAAAGCCATCCAATCTGCAGACCATAGAGCTGTAAATTTCTGGTTAACTCAACTAGAAAAGGCTTATTTGGGATTAAAGCATACAATATCCCAGAAAGAGAAAAAATTGCAAGAAACTCAGAAAATAGTGACTAAATTGTCACAACATTCTTTTACATCTAGATCCGAAGCTCTAGATCTGAAAGACGCAGAGTTTTTCACTGATAACACAGTCGAACATAGCCATTTGAAAACAATATTTTCTCAAATGCAAACATCCGATCTCGTAAATCTAAGAATTCAAGATTTTCTAGAATTACTTAGACTTTATGAGATAGATAACACAAAAATCAAAGAGATGGAGGCTAAAATGACGGTCCAAGATATGATCTCCTTATATCAGCAACATCTCATCGATGAAAGTAATCTTCTTCTATTCTTCAAAAAGTTAGAAGACACAGAATTAGTTAAACTCTTAGAAAATGAAGAGTTAATTCTCAACAACAACAGAAGACCACGGCTTATAGCCTGTTTTTCTGAAATACAAAGATATAAAAAAACATATCAAAAGGGCTTAGTACACGAAATTTATGTCAACACAAGCCATCCTGAAGAATATTCAGGTTATATTCCAGAAATATGTACAGCAAAACTTGCTGAACATTCAAGCAGATTTTTTACTATGTTCATGTTCAGAATTTGGAGCGTTTGGGAAGAAAGACAGTATATACGTCTTTATCTCTCTATCCAATTATGGGAATTACACAGGGTAACCGAAAATCCTCAACATGAATTCGTTAAATTCAACCGCAAAGAATTTAATGAAGAAAGTGAAAGAATCCTAGCAGCGCAAGAGTTCTTCTCAGAAGCCATTAACAAAGGCGAAATCGGATCACACTCTGCCACTGAAGGCAAAACAATATTACTGTTGGACTACATATCGGCTTTCGAGCCATCAACAGAAAGAATAATGAAGGTTCAGCGTTTTTTAGACAGTCTCAAAAGTGGCCCAGTTGGCACAATGGCTCAAGAAGAATACTTTGAAGAACAAGTAGAAAAAGAAAGACTTAGACAAGATTCTATAATGAGAGATACTATGGGTACCGACCCTTTTGACGCCGAATCTCTAGCTAATCTAGAAATTCAAAATTAAATCAGAAGCATGGTGGAGCAGCATCCAGGATAAAAGGACAAAGAACACATCCTTTACACTAGGGTGACATATCACCCCTTAGCCTTTCCAACTCATCCTCTGCAAAGAATAAAATAAAGGACACATCCTCAGCCTAAAAGTCATCCTTTAGCCTTTCCAACTCGTCCTCTGCAAAGAATAAACTAAATGACACATCCTCAGCGTAAAAGCCTAAAAGGGACACATATTAGCCCTATAATGGACATATATCCAGCCTAAGTAATAATAAATAAAGGAGAGAAGACGCTATAAAAGGAGGGGACTACTCCGAAGACGATCGTCAGAAAAATTTGCTTCATTTTCGTTTCTTCTCTTCATTGTATCTGAGCTCTGTAATATTATCTACTGTAGTAATAAAATTTCTGTTTCTGCAAGAAGTGTCTGTTGCTGTATATAGAAGTTTCTGTTGCTGTATATTTTCAATTCCGCATTCAAGATAAGATGTTAACGATGTTATCGACAGTTATAACCTCAAAGGGACTACTGTATATAGATGTTTGAAAAAATCAATGGAACGAGTTTCAACTCCGAATTCTGTCGTATGAAGAAGATATGCTAAAATCAGCTTATTTCAAATCGATTTTAAATAAATTATTTCTAGGCGTTTCGAGCCCGTACGATCAAATGACACGTCCGATCATTATGAAACTTAACATCCTATAATAATTCACTGGTATGGATCCGATGAAATTAGTTTCGTCGAAATCCAAGTCAGTGGCCAAAATGGCTATATTTCAGTTAATTAAATAAATTAATATTAAATCAATTAAATCTCTTTTCCAATTCAAATTTAATAATCAACAAATTTCATAAAGCTTGATTACCATGGCCATTACAATAATTTAAAACAGTTTTACTTATCAATTCAGTGCTTAAATTTCACTGATTGTAGTGTTCAATTTCAATTTGTTATTAAATCCAATTTAATTATAATTTAATTTCAATAAGTTGCTTTAATTTGATTTCAACCAATTATAAATCTAATAACATAGTTAACATTTGTTTTACATTTCATTACATTAATATACTCCAATTTCCATCTTTTGTTTGTATTAACTATTATATTTCTATTGAATTTTGGTCCATTTCACACATTAATTAAAATTTAAAATCCCAAAATGATTTATTTATCTTGATTTCACTATTCTATTATATCAATTATTACATTAGGAATATAATTAACATTTCTATTCGTATTATTACATTCATAATTCATAGTTGTTGCCTAAGCTTACATTAATGTAACATTTAATTACGTTAATTTCAATTGATTTCCAATTAAATTATATAGACTAATTAAATAGGTAACTTATAATAGTTGTTACCATTAACTTTTAATCGCATTATAAGTTCACGATTTACAAACAAGTGTTACCATTGCTTACATAATACTGCTTTTATTTATTTGCCATTTATTATCCTGTTTCACACATTAATTCAATATTTACATTAGTTCCCTTATATTAAATTTATAACCAAGTTATAACATTTACATTATTTTCATAAATTTGAATTTCATTAAGATTATTAATGATTTACTTTATTTAACATGGTTACCTTTCATTCTAGTTCTTACTTTCATTCATAAATCTCAAAATTTTTATTTCTTCTGGCATTAAATCACAAAATCTTATTAAGTTAACTATTTTCATCGTCGAAAATTATGGGTTTGTTACACTCTCCCCTACTCAAAACTTTTCATCCTCGAACAGAAAAAGAAGGGTAAAGAAGGGGTTTATAAATCAATATATTTTATTCAAATATTAACTTACAAACAATTAATTTACATAATTAAATAATTTAAATAAAATATTTTATAACAATTAAATCCTTTCATATTCAAGTTAACAAATGTTGGAAAATACTTCACAAAGTTTTCTAAGTCCAAAATTCATGAAAAATTTCGCCGGAGTTTTCTTTGTATGGAGAGGTGTGGGAGAAATCATAATATGAGTAATAACAATATATATCATATATATTTCAAAATAATATATCTCAACAATGGGAAAATAATATAAAATGGCTATAAAATCATAATCCGAAAATGTATCCATTTTTCGGGAAAACAATTCTTATTTTATGAAACCAAAAGCAGTAGCAATTGCTTCCCTAACCTATATTTCACTTACATAATCCACAAAAATAACAGTCTATATAAAAGTGGAATTTTTATATTATTTCAACCATTAATAAACAAAGTAACACAATATAATAATCACTTGCAAACAATGGTATATAATCATCACATGAAATCAGTGTAATCAACCATTCATCCATAGCAAGCAGAACAAATGGTTCGTTCAGGTTCAAAAACTTAAAATCGCGTAGATAACAAATAAACAACTAAGTATACCATTTACTTAATAGTCTTGGATAAAACTCAATAGATTATTCATACATCCTAAGCAATTAAAAGTATCTTTTCCCAAACAACCGTAAACCAAAACAAACAACAAATTCCAACATTATTATAATTTATTCTTATTAGTTTCTTTTACAACATTTGCAGTTCATTTTCCTTTTTCACGGATACAAGGGTTATTTCTTTGATTACATTTATTTCTCACAAATTCAATCCCATTTATTTATTTAATACTTAATTCCATTTATTAATGTTCATTTATTCACATACGTGACTTATATATAAATTTTTTAAACATACGTAAGTCAATTTCTTAAAGTACTATATAGATTTCTTTGTAAGTAAGTTCACATTCATGCATGCAGTATTTTTTTCATTTTTTTTCATTCATTACTTACAAAGTTTCTTTTTAGTTATTCATATAATGTCAATTTCTTTTTCATTTCATTACATTCGTTTCTTACATAAGTTTTTCCATTCAATTGTTTATAATAACTAATGAATTCATTATTCAAATATTACATACACTCATTGCAGTTTAGTTTACATTTTTTAATTCATATACTTGATTCGGATATTAATATTCATTGGTGCACAAATTCATTCTCAAGTTCCTTACTTTTTAATTTACATTCATCCTTAATATATAGTATCACTGAATATTAAATCCATTTTCTGAATTATTTCTACCTCTTTGAAGTTATAATCATTTACTTTAATGTAGTATTTATTTTTCTATGCATTTTAATTACAAGTAACTTTAAACCTTATCTTGAGGTTATAACCATTTACTTACAATATTCACCTTTCTATTCCATTTTTTTAGTAACCTCTCAATTATGGCTTGAGTTTAAAACAACTACAATATCAAAGTTCTTATTTATAAAAGAATTTCATTTACTTTCATTACTTAAGCTTTACTTGTATAAAATTCCATTGCATTTTCTTATTAAACATTACAACTTATAATCTTTTGGTAAGTTATATATATGTGTTTCTAAGAATGTAATTAAATGTTGCACAAGTTTATCCTATTTTATTTTAGTAAATAAATGCTCAATAAATTTCTTATTTCCATACCCTTTTATTCACAGGTGACAATTCCAAACTTCCTGTATATTTCATTCATAACTTAGCATTTAATGTCTTATTTTAAATTTTAGAAGTTTTAATTATTAATAGCCAAATTTTTTATTCCATTACAATAATTGAAATCTCTAATATATAGAAATTTAAGAACTAATGTCGTATTCCATCTCAAATCATTTAAAATAATACACACACACACACACATAATTTTCATATCAAATCATATTTAAACTTTGAAATTTATATTTGTCTATCAAAATAAATCTGCAGTAAAACTACTACCATGGTTTTCCACTTTAAAACTCAAAAATGAATGTCGATGATGCATGCACTCATCACCGAAATTATTTTCCAATGACAGAGAAGGGAGTACAGAACTTATTTCTTCCTAAAATTTACTTATTTCTTCCTAAAATTTCTTTAAAACGTTTTTTTCAAATTATATTGAAATATTTATATCAGAAAATACTCTTAAATAATACTACTATTATATTCCAAAATCCTTTAAAAGAAATTTTCAAAAATCCTGGAACTTAAGTTCTAAAATTTCCAATTTATACTCGTTTTATTTACAATCTCATTTTCAATCAATATTTATAAAATTTCACTGCCTAACAAACAAATATATTACAACCCAATATATCATTTATAAATTATTATTTTATATACAAAAATATAATAGGAAAAATTATTGCTTTTACGTATATTTCAAAACAAATACTGTGTCGGTCTGTTCTATTAAGCATTTAGAAATCACTATCGATGTCATAGCGTCCTATGCACCAACCAGCATTTATAAATGCAAAATGGAACAAATTAACACAATACAAAAACATTTTTTTGAACACTAAAAAATACGCTCTTATATATATATATATACATACACGTTCAACGACTCATTCTAGGAAATTACTACCTTATTTAATATGTGTCAGACTCCATAAAGCTAAGGTTATCGCTAAACCAAAACTTTGATACCAACTGTAACGACCTGCCTTTATGGACAGTTTAAATCGACGATTAACCACACACATAAGACTCAAACCATACAAGAGGGTAGATTGTTATTGGGGTAAATTAGGAAAAGCAGAGAAAGGAAAAAAAGAACAAAAATAGAATCTCACAGCGGAGTGAAAAATATAATAATCAAATAACAGCTCATGGAGCTGTTTTATAAATACATTTGATTATTCTTTACAACACAAACATTAGATTGCATAAAATAGGAATAAATAAATAATGTAGCTGAACAATATGAGTGCAGTGGAATAAATGTAGAAAATAATAGTATTACAAATCTTCGTCTTCGTCCTCCAGAGATAAGGTCTTCAAATCTTGCAATGCTCAGGCTGACCCGAGCGAATTGAAAAGACAAAACACGCGAGTCAGAACTAAAAGATCTTATGTAAGTTGAATCAATGGTAAATATGAGAGTGATGGCATCTGAGGTATTTATGGGGTTTGACATCTCATATCCAGTGTCTAACATGGGTGCAGTAACTTAAGAGATGTTCGGGATTCCCATCTCTTAAGGATTCGCTAAACCATCTACTATGAAGTACAACACGCTATTATAATACGTCTACAGTAAAGTAAAAGTATTAAAATAGCATTAAGGCATTATCCGTATCCCCCTTAACATATTTGATATATTCCCATAGTCGATACAATACCATACGCTCCTCCCAGAGGTTTACATAAAAAGCACCACATAAGTATGGTACAAAACAAACTCGTAGAAGGCACGATAGGGATGCGCCACGGCGCACGAGGAAATATCAGGATAGATATACCATTTGCGTATCCAGACTGGTGGTAAAGCATAACAACTACTACCGCCCACCTTGAAGCACACTTCCAAATTAACATCAAGGGTGGCCATGAAATCAAATCACAAGGTCAGAATATAATATCGAAGAAGTGTGCCTGATAGGAGGAAGGACCTCACTTGGCCCGTTGTGGCTCCTGGTTTTAGTCGCATCAAGCTGACTCACGGGAGTCAGGGTCATGTAAATACCTCATATATGAATCGTTCACCAGACCATCCTACTTCATTTTTGGAATCTCCACCATACACAGTTGTTAAAGTGCTTTTCGGTATTGGCAGAGAGTATGAGAATATCCGATCTCGGTCTCTTTAACAATCAAACGCTTATTTCACACCGGATGGTTCTTTTACATTTCAAAAATCAATTCACAATTTATATCCAAAATATTATATTCTCAAACCATATCACTTTTACATCATATTTACTTTCAAATCATATTCACTTTCAAATCATATCGTCTCCGAAGTCGCAATTCTTTCAAAAATCATATTTTCAAATTAGGTTAAACCCTTAATTCAAAATCATCATATTCAATCAATTAGGTCAATTAAGTTCCAACTTAAATTATAACATCATTTAGCCGTCTTCGCTTTTAAATGAGTGAATTTGAATATAAACACCTCCCCATTACTTAATCTGAAAATTTAGAAAATAGCTTAAATAGTTATAAGTAGTTAAAATGCTCTAAAATATTTTAATATAGATTAAAAGTAATTTTCTTGATTTAAGATAGTTAAATAGATTTAAAATAGATTAATTATAATGAAAATAGGTTAAATAAATTTAAAATGGAATAATTAGATTTAAAATAAGCTAAATGGGTTAATTAGTTTTAAAATAAATTCTTTGGTCTAAAATAGGCTAAAATGGTTTAATTAAGTTAATATAAGTTAAAGTAGTTTAATAATTGAAAATATCAATAATTAGAAATTTTAAAACAATAGGATTTCAAACAGTTTATAATAAAATATGAATTTGGACTTAATATCCATTTAAATAAATTTTAAAAAGGAAATGTTAATTAATTTATATAATAATTTATAGAAACTTTAAAATAGTGAACTTATTCATACGAGGTCAGAAATGCACGAAACGAATTGCGTTGGCTTCATTTTGTCGAGCACTACGTAATGGAACTGGATTGGAGTCGTTTGGAGCTAGTTCGAATTTCGGGTAAAATTAAACGCGTGTTTAATTTTATTCGAAATAAAACGCTGGAAATTGGAAACCAAGGTGAGAACTTCTCACTCAATCGAATTGTTTCGATTTAAATTTTAAATATTCAGATTTAAAATTGTTGAGTGTATGCCTGGATGATAAATTATTATTTGTTGATGATTGAAATAGACCTTATACGCCGTATATTAAGCGGAGGTTATTTACTAAAAACATATACCACGAATACTTCACTGCAAAGTGAAATTGGTATTATATATGTACTTGGAGTTGATTTTCCTGCATTATATAGCGGATAAGACCCTATTGTGCCGCATAATAGCGGATAATATTTTATGAATCCCATATACCGCGATATTCCGTATTGCAACGGAATTGGTATTGTGCTAACATCTGTGGATGTAGAGAAACAGGTTGGAGAGATCCAACTGGATTCCTCACCAATATTTATTTGATTATAGATATTGTGATATTTGTTGATTATCATATTGATATATGATGTTTTGATTGACGTGATTGACTATTTGGTGTGTTGCATCATTGGGCCAATTTTGGAATTATAAAAGGATTTTAAAGTGATGATTTTCAAATTTAAAAAGGGATTTTAAAGTGATTTTTGAAAGTATATGTTTTATTAAATTTTTGAATTGATTCATTTTAAATAAATTAACGTTATAAAATTTAATAGTATAAAAATTATGATTTTTGTGAAATATAGTTAAAATGTGATTTTTGAAATATGGAGTTAATGAATTTTATAAAATAGTTTTAAATTGGGATTTTTGAATTATTATAAACGATTTATATAAAAGATTTATAAAATTGATATTTATGAATTAAAAATATTGGAATTATAAAGAGTTTTTATAAGTGTTAAAATGAAGAATAATTGGATTTCTTAAGTGAATGAAATTTATCGATTTATAAATTGTGAAGTTATAAAATGAATAGATTTTGTAAAATAAAAGATTTATAGTTAAATTTACTTATAATATGGATTTTGGCGTGTAAATGGGATATGGATAAAATTTGTGAATAAAATGATTTTTATAACTTGAAGTTTTTATAATATATAAATGTGAATTTGTAAACATTGGTTTATAAATTCAAGATTGATTGAATTTGATAAGTAAATTTTTATAGCTTATTAAAGGAGTATATTCACGATTTTGGGATAGTGAATAATATATTAAAGTGTTTTGGGGAAGTGATATTTTAAATAGAATTAAAACGATTTGAAGTTGTTTTAAAATGCGTTAAGTATCGAATACATAGATTTCAACATTTATTGTTGAAATAGACGTTTTCGAGAAATAGAAGGAAATGGTGGACTATAACACTGTTGTTATAGTAAATTATTTCCGAAAGGAAATGTTTTTGTATAGTATTGGGATCTATATATCTATCTTAATTTCGAATCCCTATACTAGTGATTTTGAGTTGTCGTAACGATGTTTTGCGCAACATTCGTTTTGACTCAAATAAATGTGTTTAAGCGCACGTTTTCCTTAAAGAATGAAATATATACTTAATTTCGATTTAAGTATATTGAATGTTTTCCAAGTGTTGAAAATAAATGGATTGGTGAATTACTTATTATTAAATAAGTATGGAAATGTTTTCCAACATGAAGTGAATGTTTTGAGATTTTATCTTTTAAAGATAAATTGAAAATGAATATTAGAAATCGATTTGGAAATCATATATTCATAAATATTTTGGAATTGTAAATTCACTATGGAATTTATAAAAGAAAGGGAAACGTGTTCAAAAATAAACGTTGATTTATTTTTGAAGTGTGGAAATAAATTTACGGATTTGGAACGTAAATATAAAGTAAATCGGTAAGGATTTATTTAATTAGTTTAAATGAACCATTTTGAAATGAAAATGAATAAAGATTTGTGAATATATCCCGTGTAGGGAAACGATTTAAAATTTGTTTTCAAAAGTTGTAAAGGTGAAAAGTGATTTGAAATTTGTTTTCAAATGTTGAAGTGTGGAAAATATATATCTTGTAAAGATATTTTGGAAAGTAAATAATTTGGAAAATTATTTGGAATCTGGTGATGTTGTGCATACCTATTGATAGTTAAATAACCGACTATCAATATTTACCTTTAAATAGGTATTTGTTGTGATTTGCTTGAATTTAAATGCCACACTTATTATTGAATAAGCGCTCACTATTCGGGTTAGCCGGGAAAGGACCTTGGGGTCGTATAACCCATTCGGAATATGTGATACGTCGTTATGCATTGCATTTGATGACCGGTGTTGAAGAACAGATATTTGTGAAAACGGAAGGATTACCGTCGAATGTTTCTACATCGGCTGATGTCCGATATAGAAATTTATTACCCTTTGTGATGGGAAGTCCGGTCGTGATTAGTGAATATCCGGATTGCAAGGACTTCTTTGGAAGTGCCTTCGGTTCCGTTCGATCCCGGAATGGACTTGTATGGATGTGTGTCTGACGTTTACAATTAGAGATGTAAAGCTGGTTTCTATCAAATATATTTCCGTTGGTGGCGGAGAATTTATTCTCTTAGCTTAACACCCTTAGAGGTTATGTAGTTGATGGTTACTAGTGATACATTCCCAAATTGGTAATATGGCATACGAAGTGTTGTTGAGCATTTGATGATCAAAGCACAACTTTTATATAAAGCGTGGCTTTGTGTACGAGACTTCGTCGGACCTCACACCCCGAAAATGGTCAAAACAGGAAGGATGTGGCAAGGTTATTAGGGGGTAGTGCCCCTTTAGTTTATGTCATTCCTTCTGGATAGAGGTGGTATCATGGTATGGATCCCAAATATTTAACCTATGTTGTTGCCGCAAATTTATTACTTTGTGGTTGTTGGAATCGAGGATCCTCGAATATAGATCGGCTACGATCGGGGAATGACATATTCGTGTCAGTAGTTACCCAGTTTGAAGGGTAACCCGGCCTTGTGTTGGCAGAGATCCGGTTAGGTTCTCGGGTCATCTTTCCAAAGGCGTACCCAATTGGCAATGGGAAGTTCCTTGGTCTGACCATTTGTTGGAAATCCAAACTTCAATACGATCTTGTACGGTTTTAGTTGTAGAACCTATCATTCACTTATGGTGGTCACCACTATTTGGATGGTAGCTATAGTAGGCATAAGTGCGAAATGCCTATGCTGGCTAAGATTTATATCTTTACTTTCGAAATGATTTTTCCTACACTATGCACTAGTAATAATATCAAAAAAAAAATATGCGTATCAAGCATCTTTGACTATCATAAGGAGAAATCTCCTCTGATTCTGCGTTTGCATTGTATTTGTGTGTGGGAGGCCTTATGGTAGTTTCATTTTCTAAAAAGCATTGCGAATCTATTTTAAAATATCCCTTTATTTGTTTTAAAAGATAAACTATTTTAAGTTCTCACACCAGTCCCATGACTGACTCGGAGTTTATTGTTTCCTTTCTAAACTCTGGGTGCCCACCAATTTCCACACGGGCAGTCTAGAGTTAGGTTATCAGGATATTCTGGAATTCAGGAGTTGCAGGAGGCAAGCTGGATGACATGGCGTATTCACTAGTATATACTATTTCTTTTCCGCTGTTTGTTGTTGTACACTCTGATGATGTGATGTAATGTAATATAATTTAATGTAATAACTGATATAGTTCTTTTGTTTAAAAGATATTCATTTATCTATTATATGTTGTTCCGCTGCGATTGTGAGATTCTGATATTGTTCTGTTGTTTCTTTCTGTTCTGTTCTATTTTTTTTCTTCTTCTTTAACCATAACGGTATGGTTTTCCGGCATTCGAATGCTCGGCAGTTGATACAGTGGACGACATTGTCGGTTTTCGAGCGTCGAAAAATCGCGTCGTTACATTTGGTATCAGAGCTTGTGGTTAAGCGACAACCATGGCTCTGTTGGTATTACTCATTAGAGATAGAGTTAGTTGTACTCTAGAATGAGTGTGAGTGTAATAATAGCTATGAGCGCGTATTTGTTAGTGAATATAAAATTGTGTTTGCTTATCCGTTGAGCTGTTTGTGAACTCTGGTCGGTAGATGGGATGCCATATTATCGATAGGGGTTTCTAAACTCTTAAACGAGATAAACCGACATAGTATCATTTTAAATTGGGTAAATGAAATAATTTTACCTCGATTATATTTTATATATAAGGAATAATTTTTCAGAATTATTAAAGTTTATATAAAATTGATTGTTTGGTTGTTGAAAATGTAAGATATATGCAAGTTAATAAAAGTTGTTTGAATAAGTTAAATAAAAACAACAGCTGTAAAAGAATAAATTTTATAAGCGAAGATTATAAGTACGGAAGTTATAATTAAAATGATTTACACTTGTAAAATAATCTTATATATAAGAAGTGAAATTATATAAGTAAAAGATTTATAAATGTGATTTATAATCTGAAATAAAATTCCAGAGAAGTGTTTTGAAAGGATTTGATATTTTGGAAAATTGTTTTGGAGAAATTAAAGCTCTAAACTCTTTTCGGTCATTGGAAAATAATTCCAATGATGACCGCGACATTATTGGTGTTCATTTTCGGGTTTCCAAAAGAGGAATTGCTGCCAAATTATTTTAAATGAAAGTTGTTTGGAAAATTTGGATTTGGTTTTGGAAATTCAAAAGATAATTTGAATTGATTTCAAAAATGGTTTTAAAAGGTTAAAAAGACTCTGGAATCCTATTTAAAATATTTATAGGAATGATAAATGAGCTGATAACTTATACAATTTGAATTTTGATAGAATAAATTTAACTTAAAGGATGGAGTTAAATTAAAGGAAGTATAAGTGAATCAATATAAAAATCCAAGTGGTAATTGTTGAATATAAGTTGTATAACTTATGAAATGAGAAAATGAAAGTGAAACAAATTGTTAAAAATGGTTAAACAATTTGGTTAAGTAAAACAAAATCAGAATTTGATCGTGATATGAGATAATAAATTTGACTTGCTAAAGATTAAATAAATTTTTATTTAGAATTGGAATCTGAATTGGATTTATAAGTGGAAATTTAAGTTAAGCTAAACAAATTATGTTTGTAATGGAATATAACTTAAGTGAAGTTGAATAAAGTTGATTTTGGTGTCGAAGTAAATTAATAAGTGAATTAATAAAGTGATGTCATAAGAATTTGAACTTGAGTTATATAAATGATATTTAACTTTATTTGTAAAATGAATTAGCAATTGAATTAATGAATGAATCAAATTATACTAATGAAATAAATTAGTAAATAAAATTTGAAGTGGATGTGGGATATGGAATATAAGTGTTAGTTCATTGAAAGCTAATTGAATAAATTGAATGAAAATCAATTTAATATAAACCAACTGAAAGTAAAAAGTGTTGGACCAAATTGAATGTAAATTAAATAATTTGGTTATGTTGAATATACATTGGTTGTTATATGATTGATAGTTGATTGTATATAATTCATTAAGTGTTAAATGAAAATGAATTAATGAAATGGAAAGATATGAAATTGAATTTGATTGAATGGAAAGTAAATTAACTTGATAGTTAATTAGTGAATGCAAACTAATTGAAATTGAATATGAATGAATGTTAGTAAATCCAATGTTAATAAATCAAATGTGATTTAAATTGGAAAACCAATTCATTGAATATTAATGAGAAGTGAATTTGTATTGATTCGGTTATGGATTTGTTGGATGTTTATTGGTTGGATAGTTGTTTGATGGTTGCATTTGTTGATTGAATGCATTGCTATGTTGGCACATGTAGTTGTTATATTGCTATATGTTGTATACTGATGTTACTTTCATATATATGCATGTTTCTCATTTGTTTGTTGAGTGTTTAGTAGGTGCGGATTGCGCTTGCTTCGCGTTTGGAGCTCGCTTTCGCGCTATATTAGCCGTATATGCTCGCTAATAAAATATATAAGGTACATATCTCAGATTAAATATCGTAATTTTACACTTTTTTCCCTGCTGGATGCCTCATCACTTGATGAGATGTATATTTGTGATATATATATACCGTCATTTTTTTCGGATCGAGCCGCGCAAAGGAAACTCTGGCGAATTTTTTCAAAAATTTAAGGCGTTAGAATATTTTTGAGAATGAGAAATTTTTGAAAACTAAGTTTGGATTTGGAAACTTAGTAAAGATTTTGTAAGAAGTTTAACTATGAATTTTGGAAAAGTGAAACACTTAAGAGATTTGAAAAATCCAATTTGAATGGTTTGTTTTGGAAAGTTAATGGATTCTGTAACTTTTTCTTACTTGGTAATTTCGAGGACGAAATTCTTTTAAGGGGGAAAGTTTGTAACGACCCAGAATTTTTGCCAATTAAAATTTGTATATTTAATTGATTTTAAATATTAATAAGTGAAATTAAACGGTCGAATAAATTTTATTTCGAATAATTGGATTTAATTGGATAATTAAATCGATAATTTAATATTTGAAATTTCAGAAATAATTAATATGACTGAAAATGATTTGTAAAATTTTATTTTATCATATTGAAGTTAGAATGATGTTATAGAACTTTTAAAATCGAATCTAAAGTTAATTTGTGAAAATTGAATATTTTAATATTTAATTGACGTGTAAAATTAGCCATTTTTCAAACAGTCTCGGATTTCGACGAAACTAGTTTCATCGGATCCGTAAAGTTATATTATTGTAAGGTTTCAAATTTCGTGTCAATCAGATTTACCGTTTGTCCGGGGCAAGGCAAAACGCATAAGAATTAGTTTAATCGATTTAATTTGAATTTGATCGTTTATTGCTGTAACTCGCACAGATGATCGAATTAGCCTCCGAAACCTATTCCTTTATGTCCGAAACGCAGGTTAAACCCTAGAAACGCCGTCACCGCGCGAGATTTGGAGTTCGGAAATTTGGAAATGAATAGTGTTTTGGCGAAATTCTATAAAAGGACCCCCTTGCTCACAAATCACTCAAACCCTAATTCCTTTGCTTCAGCCGCCACTAATGAAATCGATGGCCAGAAACTTCTCTTTTTCTCCCCTCAATCACTCTCAATCCGTAGACAATTAGCAAGAGCTTTCAACTAACAAATTGAAGAGCACGGAGAGAGCTTCAGATCCATATGGCTACTTCGTCGAATCGTCAACCAGAGACGAAGAAATTAACCCACGTTCGCACGTCGTTTGGGCACGATTTTCGAACCATAGCCGTGACCGAGTTGCACATGTTTGATGGTGAAGTTGAAGCTCGACGTTGGCTTCGTAGTGGTGGTAGTTGATCGGGCTGAAGTGTCGTGGTGGTGGCTCGTTAACTCATGAAAGAGGGGCGGCATGGGTTGTTTTGGTCGCGTGAACACCTGGGAATGAAGAGAAGGAAGACAGTAATGATGGCCGTGATTTGCTTGAACAAAAAGGAATGGCCTGGATGTAAAAAGGTTGTAAATTTTAAAAAGGAAATGTTAATTAATTTATATAATAATTTGTACAAACTTTAAAATAGTGTAACTTATTCATACGAGGTCGGAAATGCACGAAACGAATTGCGTTGGCTTCGTTTTGTCGATCACTACGCAATGGAACTGGATTGGAGTCGTTTGGAGCAAGTTTGAATTTCGGGTAAAATTAAACGCGTGTTTAATTTTATTTGAAATAAAACGCTGGAAATTGAAAACCAAGGTGAGAACTTCTCACTCAATCGAATTGTTTCGACTTAAATTTTAAATAGTTAGATTTAAAATTGTTGATTGTATGCCTGGATGATAAATTATTATTTGTTGATGATTGAAATAGACCCTATACGCCGTATATTAAGCGGAGGTTATTTACTAAAAACATATACCGCGAATATTTCACTGCAAAGTGAAATTGGTATTATATATGTACTTGGAGTTGATTTTCCCGCATGATATAGCGGATGAGACCCTATTGCGCCGCATAATAGCGGATAATATTTTATGAATTCCATATACCGCGATATTCCGTATTGGAACGGAATTGGTATTGTGCTAATATCTGTGGATGTACGGAAATAGGTTGGAGGGATCCAACTGGATTCCTCACCAATATTTATTTGATTATAGATATTGGGATATTTGTTGATTATCATATTGATAAATGATGTGTTGATTGTCGTGATTGACTATTTGGTGTGTTGCATCATTGGGCCAATTTTGGAATTATAAAAGGATTTTAAATTGATGATTTTCAAATTTAAAAAGGGGTTTTAAAGTGATTTTTGAAAGTATATGTTTTATTAAATTTTTGAATTGATTCATTTTAAATAAATTAACGTTATAAAATTTAATAGTATAAAAATTATGATTTTTGTGCAATATAGTTAAAATGTGATTTTTGAAATATGGAGTTAATGAATTTTATAAAATAGTTTTAAATTGGGATTTTTGAATTATTATAAACGATTTATATAAAAGATTTATAAAATTGATATTTATAATTAAAGGGAGATTTTACCATAAGGGCCTCTTCCCATCAAATAATAAGTTTCTAGGATACAGGTTTAAAATAATTACTTTCTAGGACAAAAGTTAGTACACGTTCCGTCCGTTACTTTTTCTCTCGTCCTTTTTCCTTTTACAGAACGCAGTAAAACGAAACCAAAATGAAGAAAATTTATGCAGGGTTTTCAAAACGAAATCAAATCTAAAATCGAAAAGTTGGTTTTCCTAAATGACCAGACAATTTGTGATCGAAGATCTCTGCCATTATTCAGTTAAAACACCAATTTTTCTTCACAGGTTACTCTACATGTAAGTACTATTTTTTATGTAAACGATTTAGATACATGTTAACTAATTAAATATTCATAATTATTGATGAATATGAGAGATTTTGTTATGGATTTAAGTTGTTCGTTGTTTTTGAGATGGTTTAATGTTAAATGAAGTTAACTAACGAGTTCTTCATAAAATATTCAGTGTCAGATCTTACTTAATGCAACTAGTAAAAAAGATAGAAGCATTTATCTTTTGATGTAAAGGATTTAAGTACATGTTAAACCTTAGTTATATTTTCACAGTCACTGATACAAATGGTATATTATCTAATGCATTCAAGGTATTTATTGTTTTTCTCATGATATTAGTTATTACATAAAATATGCAGATATGTTAAACCCTAGGTAAAAAAGATAAAAGCATTTATGTTTTTATGTAAATGATTTAAGTTCATGTAAAACCTTAAATAAATTTTCATAGTTACTAATACATATGACAGAATACGTAATGGACTTAAGTCATATGTGGTTATTGTGATGGTTTTATATGAAATGAAGATATTCAATAAGTTATTGCATAATATATTTTGTGCCTGATCTTATTTTATTTCTATATTAAAAAGGATAAACATATTTAACTTTTTAGCACAGAAATATTATCGTTTCATCATTACTGATATTTATTACACACGAAAACTTTCATGCAGCATAAAAAATTCATACAAGACATGCTTCAAAAACAAAATTGGTAAAAGAAGAAGCTATTTGTATATTTATTAACAAAGGAGGAAACCAATGTATAAGCATTAGACCGATCGGAAGTCCTTTCTGTAAAGTGCACATCCAAAAGAACACATTATCTGTAACTCCACTGGTAACTATTTTTTACAATCAAATGCTTTATTTTTATTTTAGTAGAAATTGTTTCTATTTCTATTTGTTAACCAAGATTGCTTCAAAGTTCAAATAAGAGTTTTAATTTTTAGCCAAATTATCAAAGTGAACATTATAACATTTGCATGCTAACTTTTCCAAGTTTATAATACTTAGCCCTGTAATTGTTGCATCTTCGGACTTTGGTTATTAGGAAATGTATTCTCGATTGTGAATATTGACTGTTTTGTCTTTGGTTCTCACTAAGTTTTCAAATTTTAAATTGACCTTTAGTCATATTTAGGTTAACTTCCTAACAAACTTGGTATAGTCATTTGATATCAATAAGCTTCCCAATCATATTTGCTATGATGTTCGGTTATGATTTTCAGTTCATATGTAACTATTAAACTGCAAATCAGATCCAATTATTTATGTATAAAATAGCTAAATTTCAAAAAAGGTTAAAAAAACTAAAAAATATAAAAAGGTTATCTTTTTATAGAATTTCCAGTAAAGTATGTTAATTTTTTTCATAAACTTGTTATTATTTCAAATTAGTATTTAATTAACTAATTATTATCAATATAGGATCAAACTGAACCAGATGAAGATAATGCACAGATTGTTCAAAAACAGCCTTATCAAATAAAACTTCAGAAGATTCCAATGATAAAGTTTGTGAAACTAAAGAATCTTCTGATGAAGGAATTTTTTTCAAAAGACTTCAATGCAGAAAGTTATGATTACGATAATGTTGACAACTTCGAATTAAAAAGATAGTAAAAAAAAAGAAATAGTGTCAATACACTAGTACTTATTGATGCAATTTGGAAGCGATTTTCAAAGTAATGAAAACAATAAGGAAGAAAAATATTTTGACATCTAAATCTATCTCTTATATATAGAAAAAAACCATTCAAAAATTTCTTTAGTGTTTTTCTAAGAGATAGGATAGCAAGGCAAGATTTAAGGAAAAGCGCTAGCAACTTGGGTGAAATAATTACATCTTTCGAAAAAAATAGAAGACTTCTAGAATTGAAAAAAATTGCTGAAAATTACACCTGAGGAAGTAAGTTTGATATTTGGAGTGCCTATGATTGGAGAAGACTTATTCCCAATAATAGCTTCTAATAGAGCCACTGCAATGGAAAATTTCATCGATTTTTTGAGTGCTAATTTTAAACAGGATGACATAATCAGCAAAAAAAAAACGATTACAAAACGATTGAAGGTGATGATAGATGAAGAAATAGGAAATACAAATTTAGTGAAGCTGCTATTACTATTGCTTGTAATAACTTTTCTATTCCCAAACAATCAAAGTTATATGCAGTGAGGTTTGTTGACGAAACGATTAAATTTAAAGAAACAGAATTCAATACCTTGACCGCAAGCAATATGTGAAAACATATTAAAAAACGTTGAAAAGTATTCTGCAAATCCTAGGAGCACACCAGGTTATACAATGGTGTTAATGGTATTCTTTCTTATCTCTAATCAGAAATCAATAAGTTGAAATTAATATTTATCAAAAAATATAAATCTATTTATTTTTTTCTTGCGGTATTGGTTTTGAAATAAATCGGGTAATATAAGAGAAAGAAAATCTTGAAGGAAAAATCTCAAGAATGATAAAATGGGTTTTGTCAAAACTTAAAGATTTGGACATTGGTGATATTGATGACGATAAGGTATGCAAGTTTTTTTTAGTGTATAAGTTATATTTTACAATATGATACTATCTTATTGTTTTGATTCGGTTTTGACTTATAATCTGAAAGCAAATCTCGCATCCAGTCAATTTTTCTCAACTCGTCATAAAATAATTGTCTGACGTCAGACTTTAATCTCCAATCAAAATGCAAATCTGTTCAGATTGTGTCAAATTAAGTTTCACAACTAATGACACACACTTTTCGAAATATCATCACTAAATTGTACGTATCAGTATATCATATACATTCACAAACTTATCCTTTTTAATTATACAATCACTAAATTATTAGTGGAGCTAGAAGCTAACTATTTATTAATTAATGTATAAAGTATACTCTCAAAATTGATGACCAAACATGGCATTATGATTTTTCGAAAATAAATACATAATATAAAATTCTTACATATAAAATGAAGAATGATAGATGAACATAGCATTATGATTTTTCAAAATCAAATACATGCATAAGAAATGAAGAATGATAGACGAGCACAGAATTATGATTTTTCAAAATCAAATACATGCATATAAAATGAAAAACGATAAATGAACATAGCATTATGATTTTTAAAAAACAAATACATGCATATAAAATGAAGAATGATAGATAAATATAGCATTATGATTTTTCAAAAACAAATAAATGCATCTGAAATGAAGAATGATAGATGTATATGGCTTTTTGATTTTTCAAAATCAAATACATGCATACAAAATGAAGAATGATAGATGAATATGGCATTATGATTTTTCAAAAATAAATGCATGCATATAAAATGAAAAATGCATTTATCTTTTCATGTATTAATCCAAACTAATAATTACAAATACTAAAATATAAATGTATTTATCTTTTTCATGTATTAATCTACAATAATTGTAAATAGTAAAATAGAAATGTATTTATTTTTCTCAAGTATTAATCTAGAATGATAAGTATATATTCTAAATATAAATGTATTTAACTTTTTCATGTACTAATGTAGAATAATAATTATAAATATTAAAACCAAAAGTTCAAATCAAAAATTTATGAGCTATGCATGCAATAAATAGAGTTCGGTGCAGCATTTACCAAGCTAGCTTAAATCAACCATGATGGCGAACATAAAGCTAGAATTTCTAGAGTTTCCATTTTTTAGGAACATTGACTAGCATCGAGATAGTTATTATGAAAGCGAATTGATCTTTGAAGCAGTATCAATCCTTTAATCTCTTTGGACTTGGAAATTTTGTATAAGCATCCTACCTAATTATCTAATTAAATACATTAAAACACGAATAATTAGCAATTATGTTAGCATGAATAAAATAAAACAATAAATAATCAATTTACGCACTTGAAAGTCCACTACACCATCAAAAAAGTTTCTTATTGTGCGACCACCCGGCCATATCAACACTGCATTAATATTTACATAGAAAATAAAAAGATAAAAAGATTTATCTTTATTCTAAAAAATAGTAATTCTTTTTTTCTCTAGAAAGCAGCTGTTAATAACATTAACAAAGAACTCAATGATGCAGGCAACCGGACAATTTTGTGGAAGTCTACACTACTAAAAAATGTTGACCGTGCAGAACAAACCACTGGGTAATATTAAATAAAAAATTTGTGTATATGAAAATACATGTTAATTATAATAATGTTACATGTTAATTATTCATCTAGTTATACATTTAGAATTATGTACATTCTAGGCTAAACATTTTTCTACAGTAAATCAAAAATTGTTCAAATCCTCCCATGCATCCACAAACACAACCATACTCACATAATGTTTTTATTCATTTTGACATTCATTTATTCTGCAGTTAAAAATTTGTAATCAGCCAAATTTCATTCATTTTTCCATTACTATAAAAAAAGTTTCCAACTTCGTGGATGTGAAAACTTAGTCATGCATACATTACCTTAGTTTTTACAGTTATCATAATTAATAATTTTTCTCCAAAGTTACTGTTACTGATTCAGATCAATAGACTTTTAATTATACCCTTCTTTCATTACCTAAATTAAAAAAGATAATTGTTTTATCATTATATAGAAATGACTGAAATTCATAAATACAGGTATGATTGTGGTATCTTTGTAATGATGTTCATACTAAAGCTTGCACAAGGAATGGACATAATATCAAAAATTCAGCTTGAAGAAGTTAATGGCTTTAGAGCGCAAATAACCGTAGACATTCTTTGCGATGAACCGTATTGTTGGACGTTGGAAAAAATTTGTAGCTCAGCTCAAACTACAAAAATTACAAAGTGAGGATGATGAGTAGAATTTGTTTTAAACTTGTAATGATTGATCGTGGTTTTATGATAAATTTGCTAAAACTTGTTATGATATCTGAAATTTTGTTGTTTATAATGATTTAAAGTAATGGTGTTGGATTTGCTGATGAATTTGGTAATGAATTTGTAATTACTGACTTTGGATGGAAAGGTTTTAACATGACTGATGTTAAGTAGCAAGTGATTGCATAAAATATTATGTGACTGGTTTGTTTTTAATGCACTGATAAAGAAGATAAAAGCATTTATCTTTTAACTTTAGAGTTACTTATGTTTGTGTGGTTTGTTAGTGTGGTTTATGAATTTGGCTTACTTGTGTTTGCCTTATGTTATAATACATATGTCGTTTATCTGGATTAATAGTTAAGGATACTTATGATTGCACACATGTCAACAATAGTTAAGGAATCTTTTAATCCGCTATAGGTGATGATAAGAAAAATAAGTAAAATCACTCTAGTTAAACCGCAGAGACCTGTAACAGCAAAAGTTACAGTTGAGAGTTGGAACCTAATAACACTTATTTGAAGAAGAAGAAACCATTAAATTTACAGATTTATAATATTCTCTATAACAATTACATAGCTGTTAATAAGTCATATTCGCATTAAAATTTGATAACCCAAATTAACCATTGACACGGCTCCATCAGTTGCTATTATAGCATTCAAATAACATCGCCATGACATTTATCAAATACACAACAAAAATATCAGTACACAACAAAGAAACAAAAACATTGACATTATAAATCTGAAAGTATTGCACAAAATTTAATCTATGCTCAGAGTCTGTAAGTAAATCTTAATTTCATCATCATGAGACTACCAAATCAAAAAATAATTAAGTGTCAAATGTTCATAATCTCAATCGCTTTTCTCGAAAAAATGTGGCTTTTGATCCTCAACAACAACCAACCCAGACGAGTATTTCTTAATCCTCAAAGAAATCAGTATACTAGCACTAATTCCAAGTAAAGGAAAAAGATAGGAAGAAAGCTTAGATTTCTGTGAGCCAGTAGAAGAAGATATTGCAGCTCCAGCAAGACTGCCAAGCGATGTATTCTAAAGAATCATTGGTAGGCAACCGATCACTGTAGGAGAATGAACTTCAAAAATATATCTACAAAATTTATAAATGATAAATGGTTAGATATATAAACAAGTTGTATTTGCAAACAAAAGTTATTGGTACTATATATAATCAGTCTAATACATAAGGCCTAAGTATGTGCAGCAAAGATGAAATACATATAAAATTAATGTGAGAGAAAAAAATGAAGTCCTTATTGCTTGCTTTGTTGTAAATATCATACAAAAACATTCAAATGCCAAACTAATTATTGCATATTTATGTAATCAGGCCGATGCTTAGGAACAGATTGTTTAAATCAGACTACTTAGGAAAATAAGCAAACCTAAACTTATGATTGTCAATATGATTCAACAGTATTAGAAAATGAATAACTACTAACCTATGTTAGAAATCTAAAAATTTATTGTTCGAAGATAGAAAAATATATATAAACACTCAATCCAAATCCATACGTAGATGACAACAAGGTTATGCAAACATACCTAGATGATTTAGAAACACTCCATCCAAATCCTTCTTCCTTTAATTTCAACAAACGAGCTTCCATTTTTGGACAAAGCACACTAGTCAATTGAAAATGTAAGAAGGTAAATATATGTATGAAATGTTTTACTATATCGATCTTAATTAGCAAGTAACTGCATAAAATATTAGATGCTAGATCCTTATTTAGTCCACTGTTTAAAAAAAGATAAAAGCGTTTATCTTTTAATTACGGAACTATTATTTCATCAGTACTAATATATAAGAAACATTATTTTCATAGTATGTTATTTATATGATATGATTACTAATGAAAATTGTAACAGTGTCGATCTGCCTCACTAAAAAGGATTAATGTCATACTTTAACATGCATCCATTTTGAATTAAAGATGACCAATGTTTTCAACAATGTCATATATATTAAAGATGGCCATTGCATCCTATAGATTACCTTTCCCTTAATAGTTTTTGTGTTCTTCCAAGAAGCATTGTCAGAAAACTAAACATGAAATCAACAAATAATTATCAGATTCAGCAAGAACAACACAAATATGCTTATTGTTAACTAAAAGTTTCAGCCTTATTTTTATATGTTTTCATTATACTAGAGTAGGCATTAATTATACCAACAAAATCTTTTTGTCAATTCATTATACCGTATTACTAAAAAAAGGTTTTACTGCCAAAAAGATAAATTCATTTATCACAACTAAACATAAACAAATGCTTAAAATAAAAAATAACAACAAACAATACCTTTGGTTAACATAATCCATTAATTGATTATTTGAACTCTGAGTTTGAGTTTCCATTAACACAACCAAAGAGTTCGTAAAACCAAAAATAAGAAATCGAAGAACATAAACTACAATCTTGAACAAAATCAGCAAACAACGGTTTCTACTGAATTGAGATGAAATCTTAAACGTACCCGATATGAGAATACATCCACAATATAAGAAAAAACCCGATCGATTTGAGGAAGAGTTTATTTGAGAATAAACGGGATGAAACAATTTTTGTCCTGGAAAGAAATTATTTCCGACCCGTGTCCTACAAAATTATTGGGCCTAGTTTCTAGGCCCTCCTCGCTAATTTCCACTAAATTAAAAATATTGGAATTATAAAACGAGTTTTTATAAGTGTTAAAATGAAGAATAATTGGATTTCTTAAGTGAATGAAATTTATCAATTTATAAATTGTGAAGTTATAAAATGAATAGATTTTGTAAAATAAAAGATTTATAGTTAAATTTACTTATAATATGGATTTTGGCGTGTAAATGGGATATGGATAAAATTTGTGAATAAAATGATTTTTATAACTTGAAGTTTTTATAATATATAAATGTGAATTTATAAACATTGATTTATAAATTCAAGATTGATTGAATTTGATAAGTAAATTTTTATAGCTTATTAAAGGAGTATATTCACGATTTTGGGACAGTGAATAATATATTAAAGTGTTTTGGGGAAGTGATATTTTAAATAGAATTAAAACGATTTGAAGTTGTTTTAAAATGCGTTAAGTATCGAATACATAGATTTCAACATTTATTGTTGAAAGAGACGTTTTCGAGAAATAGAAGGAAATGGTGGACTATAACACTATTGTTATAGTAAATGATTTCCGAAAGGAAATTTTTTTGTATAGTATTGGGATTTATATATCTATCTTAATTTCGAATCCCTATACTAGTGATTTTGAGTTGTCGTAACGTTGTTTCACGCAACATTCGTTTTGACTCAAATAAATGTGTTTATGCGCATGTCTTCCTTAAAGAATGAAATATATACTTAATTTCGATTTAAGTATATTGAATATTTTCCAAGTGTTGAAAATAAATGGATTTGTGAATTATTTATTATTAAATAAGTATGGAAATGTTTTCCAATATGAAGTGAATGTTTTGAGATTTTATCTTTTAAAGATAAATTGAAAATGAATATTAGAAATCGATTTGGAAATCATATATTCATAAATATTTTGGAATTGTAAATTCACTATGGAATTTATAAAAGAAAGGGAAACGTGTTCAAAAATAAACGTTGATTTATTTTTGAAGTGTGGAAATAAATTTACGGATTTGGAACGTAAATATAAAGTAAATCGGTAAGGATTTATTTAATTGGTTTAAATGAACCATTTTGAAATGAAAATGAATAAAGATTTGTGAATATATCCCGTGTAGGGAAACGATTTAAAATTTGTTTTCAAAAGTTGTAAAGGTGAAAAGTGATTTGAAATTTGTTTTCAAATGTTGAAGTGTGGAAAATATATATCTTGTAAAGATATTTTGGAAAGTAAATAATTTGGAAAATTATTTGGAATCTGGTGATGTTGTGCATACCTATTGATAGTTAAATAACCGACTATCAATATTTACCTTTAAATAGGTACTTGTTGTGATTTACTTGAATTTGAATGCCACACTTATTTTTGAATAAGCGCTCACTATTCGGGTTAGCCGGGAAAGGACCTTGGGGTCGTATAACCCATTCTGAATATGTGATACGTCGTTATGGATTGCATTTGATGACCGGTGTTGAAGGCCGGATATTTGTGAAAACGGAAGGATTACCGTCGAATGTTTCTACATCGGCTGATCTTCGATATAGAAATTTATTACCCTTTGTGATGGGAAGTCCGGTCGTGATTAGTGAATATCCGGATTGCAAGGACTTCTTTGGAAGTGCCTTTGATTCCGTTCGATCCCGGAACGGACTTGTATGGATGTGTGTCTGACGTTACAATTTGGAGATGTAAAGCTGGTTTCTATCAAATATATTTCCGTTGGTGGAGGGGAATTTATTCTCTTAGCTTAACACCATTAGAGGTTGTGTAGTTGATGGTTACTAGTGATACATTTCCAAATTGGTAATGTGGCATACGAAGTGCTGTTGAGCATTTGATGATCAAAGCACAGCTTTTATATGTTGAATATGCGCTTTGCGCTATATGATTTTTGTTTGATGATAATAAACATATATACATTCATATAAATGTATTTGGTAATGTACTATTTTGTTTTTCATAGTTTAAATAAATATTTGTTGAATAAAATTAAATTACACAGAATTCGAATTTGAATTCAAACAGAACAAGTTAAACAGATTTTGAATTCAAACAGAAATTTTATTCAAACAATTATTTTGAATAGTATGTATTTGGTTAGATAAATATCTGTTGAATAAAATTAAATTACACAGAATTCGAATTTGAATTCAAACAGAACAAGTTAAACAGATTTTGAATTCAAACAGAAATTTTTATTCAAACAAATATTTATTACAATTTTAAATAGTACAATTTCATGCTCTCACTATACATATACATTTTTGATTACAATCACATCACATTTCACATTTACAGTTAACCTCACTACATATCGCTCACACTCGTATTTTGTCTTCAACTGCATTCCGGTTTGAATCTAGCATCTGAGTAATCTGCAAAAATATTTTCAAACGCAGTAAAATTGAAAGAGAAATATTTTTGAAATTTGAAAGAAACGATGATTTTGAAAACATTGTTTGCCTCAGTTATTTGGGTTGTTCGTCATCATTTTTGACTGTGCAATATCTGTGCATATCAGTATTTTTATCAGGGACAGGTAACTATAAGTGGCTGCTGTACACACGTGTACATTCGTATACGTGTGCACTGCCTCGCCAACTTGTGTGCAAAAAATCAAACAAAAGCACAGAAATCAAAAACAAGGTCAAACCCAAGATAGGTTCAACTCAAGGCAAATAGACAAAGCAATTGACTACAAACAGTTCCAGTACAAGCCTGCAGAATGCAAATGGGCTCGACCAAGTATACTAATGCAACAGTCAGACCAAAAGGCTACATGAAGAACCAGAATACAAGTACAGGAGGTAGTTCAATATAAACATGCTCAGGTCAAAGACAACAAGTACAACACTGTACAAGTGACACAAGCAACATCAACAAGCAGTGCAGACTCAAAGCACCACTGACCAGAATACAATGCAACAACACAGTCAACAAGGCAACAATGCAAACGAACATCACAATGAACCAACAGGTCAGAGGTGAAAACAATGCAATGCTGAAGTGATGAAGTGCATACAAACAACTGCAACACACATGCACGACTTATCACAGTGAAACTCAAGCAAGCCAGACCAACACTGCAACTCAAAATGAAACATGTATGCAGCATCAAGTCAGAACACAGTGAAAACTCGAGTCACAGTACAGGCCGAGACCACTGCATGCAACATGGAATGCAAAAACAATGCACCACTGCAAATTCAAACAATGTCCAAACAACAAACATGAAAATGAACCAAAGTAATACAGCAGCCCCAAAATCAGTGAACAACAACAAAAGTGCAACAGATCAAATGGCACAGTGCACCACTGATTTGAAGAACATATGAATAAAGAACACAAGTACAAGCAATGTGCAACTGCAGTGATACATAGGCAACATGAAGCAATGCACATGTCACCATAACATAATGAAGACTGCATCATGATACAAGGCTTCAAATGTGCAAATGCTCAAACTCAGATGGACAACATATCAAACGAAGTAATGAACCAACAATACAATGCAGATGAACAACAACAGGGATGAACACATGAGAATGGACAAGGCACAAATCAAGTTGCAGACTCCAAGTTGCAGACTCAAAGCAAACATGACACCAAGCTACAAACTCAAATGCAAACAGGAATAAAATATGACAATGCAATATGGTGAAGCAGCATTGATACAGCATAAGTCAAGACAGCTACAACACAAGTACAGGTGAAACCATACTTGACACAGTGGCAAGACTAGAAGCACACGAGTTAATGAAGACTGCATGAATCAAGACCACACAGTGCATATATGTCAAACATGAATGCCACGACTTCAAATGAAGACCAACAAGCTACATGATGAGAAAGTGCAAATCGAGCTCCAGAAATAACAAATGCAGACACAAATTTCAACAGTGCAGTGAAATGCAGTGGTATGCAGCAGAGAAAATATAAAAGCAATGGTGATGGCCGAAGCTAATACAGAGTAGTGGATTCGCATACTCAAAAACCAAGTCGAAGTCGAGCAGAGAAATGCACAGAGACCGGTTGCAAATGACAACAAATTACAAAAGTACAACTACAAGATCAGTGTATCAAGTATGCATCTTTGAGAAAATCAAAGCCGTGATCAAAATTTCAATGTGTGACAAAGTCAAATATCACAAATCACGAAATCAATTCAAAGCCGTGTGAATCAAGCTACTAGAAATACGAAATTGATAAAGTCAGATTAATCCTCAGCATCAAAGTGTAATCGAACGGCAAAGCAAGAATTTTTGAAGCAATCAGTCGAACGCAAAAATAGGAAATCAAATCCTATTAAAACCCTAATCATCATCGGCATTTTTTTTTCATCGAGTTCAAGTATCAACTTAGAAAAGAAAAAGGAGACAGTACATACCGAATTCACAAGCAACGAACTCGATCGAGCAACTGCAAAACGGGCAATAGTCAACCATCAGAGAAGTAGCGAGCTAGGGCTACATATCTCAGATCAATTGAAGGAGCCGAAGCCCTAATTGGAACAAAGAGCCGAAGCCCTAACTGGAACAAAAGGGAACGAAGCCCTAATCAGAACGAAGCCGCCATTATTCTCACGAACGAGACAAAAGAGGATCGGGTGAAATAAGGAAGTTGGCCGGTCTTTTAAAAAAAAAGGGGTTTTGTTTCTATTTAATTATAAGGCTTTATTAATATTGTTAATTAGTTTTTAGGGTTATTGTTTCTTAATTATTGTTTTTTATTTTACGAACCAAAGAATCTTGGTAAATCACCACCTAGGTTTAGGTAGTGTCAGATTGTCTATTTTGAATTAGTTCAGTGAGCAGGGTGTGCGAGTTTGCAAAGCTCTATAGGCGGGAGCAGTGTTTGCGAGTGAGCGAAACTCTATAGGCGGGAGCAGGGTGTGCGAGTCTAGTAGAGTGTTTGTGAGCGGGAGCAAAAGGGTCTGCGAGTCTAGTAGAGTGTTTGTAAGCGTGATACTGTTTAATTCTAATAGAAATCTGTGAATGCAGCAGTAGGCAGGGGTTGCCGAAGCTGGGTAAATTTTGTGTGTGATTTATTTTTCAGCATATTTATTTCTGCTATTATATTTCTGTGTTTAATTCGAGAAAATTTGCTATAACCCTATTCACCCCCCCCCCCCTCTAGGGTTAATCTAGATCCTACAAGTGGTATCAGAGCCCGGTATATTTTATTTAACTCTAGAGTCATGAGTCTACAAAATAATGCTTTCTCTGAGGGGCAATCTATTGCTAGGCCACCCATGTTTAACGGGAACGATTATGCTTATTGGAAAGTTAGGATGAGTATTTATCTTAGTTCCGTTGATTATGATGTTTGGGATATTATTGAAACTGGCTATAAACCTCCCACTATAATCGTTGGTGGTACCGAGATTCCTAAACCTAAGGATAGGTGGGATGCAAACGATAAGAAATTGAAAACGACAAATGCTAAAGCCATGAATGCTTTGATATGTGCTCTTGATAAAAACGAATTTAATAGAATTTCTCATTGTACAACAGCACAAGAAATATAGCATACTTTGGAGGTGACATACGAAGGAACTTCTCAAGTCAAGGAGTCTCGGCTAGCCCTATTCAGCAATGAATACGAAAACTTTGTGATGGACAAAGGCGAGAGCATAAAGGATATGTTTGGACGCTTTTCAACCTTGGTATACAATGCTAGAGCGCTTGGGAAGGTATTCACTGAGGTAGAGCTTGTGCGGAAGATACTACAAGTCTTACCAATGAACTTTGAGGCAAAAGTCACAGCAATCCAAGAATCGAAAGATCTGAGCAAACTAAGCATGGAGGAGTTGATTGGTAACTTGATGACATACGAGCTTGAGCTAAAAGAAAAGGAAGAACGCAACAACTCCGAACCAAAGAAGAAGACGATTGCCTTAAAGAGCAAAGAAGAAAGCGATGAAGAAGATCCAATTGAAGAGCTTGCAATGGCTGTCAATAATCTTAGAAGATGGTCTAGATTCAAGCCACGCAAGAAGAAAACAAAGGGAAATAGGTCAAAAGATTCCGAAAATTCCGATAATGAACTGACATGTTATAACTGCAACAAGTCTGGCCACATCAAACCAAAATGCCCACTTCTCAAAAACAACAAAGAAAAGAAAAAGGCGAAGAAGGTATTTGCAGCGACTTGGGATGATGAAGAAGGAGAGGAAGCTTCGGATAGCAGCCCAGAGGAGGCTAACTTGTGTTGCATGGCAAAATCAGAATCAGAAGCAACCTCCGACGAATCTAGTGAGGCAGGTGAGTTTTCTTATAAAGAACTTGTTTTTATGTATTCTGATCTTACTAAGGTAGTGGATACTCTTGAATCTGAAATTGAAAAACTGAAATCTGATAGGAGAGAATTTGCTCGTGAAAATTTTAGGTTAAAAACTGAACTTGAAAATATTCAAAACCTAGAATGTAAAAAATGTAAGATCTTAGATTCAGAATTATCAAAACCGAGGAATAACTTTGAAAGTCTTGAAAATGAAAACTTGAATCTTAAGGAAACCATCGACACTAGGAGAAAGGATTTTATTAATCGATGCACCTCACTTGTCACTGAAAATTCAACATTAAAAACCAAAGTCCAAAATCTTGAGAAATCTTTGAATAACTTTTCAAGAGGCGAAAAATCTTTCAAAATGTTATTTGGAAATCAAATTTTTGCTAATAATAGAAAAGGACCAGGCTTTGGGAAATCACAAAATAATGATAATGCAAAAAGTAAAAGTGTTTTTGCTCGATCTGAAATAATTGGAAATCATGTTGAAAATCGTAGTCATAGAAACACAAAATTTAATCAAGTCAATTTAACGTGCACGTTTTGTAGAGAATTTGGACATAATCGAAATAATTGTTGGTATAGACCCAAACACGTGAAAACTATACCAATTTGGGTTCCAAAAGGCACAAATATAAAATCTTTGAAAGTCAAACAAATTTGGGTGCCAAAAGGAACATATATAAACAGTTTTGAGTCTCCAAAAACATATTTTTCATATTCTGCCACTAACAACAATGGACCTATAAAAACAAATAGGTCACACAAATCTTTTATCGTGTAGGTGTGGTGGCAGGCTAAGGAACAACAACAGTGTTCTCTGGATTTCGGCTGTTCCAGAAACACAACGGGCGACAAAGCAAAGTTCCTTAGCCTAGTATAAAGGTGACAAAATCACAATGGGCAATCACGAAAAATTATCGTAAAGGTAAAACAGGTAATTGTTTTTAAATGTGATTATCTGCACCATACTCTAAATTAAAATCAGCCAATATTGAGATGAACAAAAGATGATGATTTTGATGCTATTTTTTTTAAATTATTGACTAACCATCTTTAAATAGAATTACTTGGAGTAATTATGATGGTTGACTGATTCGGACTTAATTGATATGATTTTTTGACTTGTTCTTATTTATGACATTGATTTGTGCTTAATCAATGACCAATCAGATTTTCAACTTTGAACTAATCCATATAAATTTGTTCGGTCAAATGATGGTATTTGATTACTCATGCTACACGTAGATATATTTTGCTCACTGCTTGTAAATTTGCACGATTTCAAATTCATGAGAAAAAGGATTTTAAGAAATTGTTTTTGAAATAATTATGATGTTGATTGACTGTTGATTACTCATGAAAATAATTGTTTATCCTCTGGTTTCTGAAATTAACATCATGATATTTGTTTGAGTGTTAACACGGCTTAAATTCAAATTCAAAATAATGATGTTTTGAAATTTTTGGTGCACATCTCATGGTTTGATTCAACAAGTGAATATTGAGTGAAATTTAAATTCAGATGCGGATTACACTGGTAATATAGTTGATAGAAAAATTATTAGTGTAACGTGATTAATTTTTGAAACATTCATTTGCTGCATCGTTTTTTTTCAAAGAAAATATCTGCATATTTTTCACTTGAAATAATTTTCAAATAGCAGAAAATTTTCTTATAAAACTCCCCTCAAGAAAATCATGTTTGACCATATTTACAGCTTAATCATTTTTGAAAAATTGATTTTATAATTTTTAATTTGATTTTAAATGACAAATTTGACTAATCTGACTCCCTTTGATTATCGAAAAGATAAATAGTGATTGAAAAAGAGATGAGTGTTGATATTTATCATATATTATAACTCGAGAAAGTATAATTAGAAAATTTCTTTAGAATTCCATAACAAGAGTTATAAAAACTTTTTGTTGGGTAATAATTCCATGACCATTTCTATTTCTATCATCTTTCTATCGAACATCACTCATCAAGATCACATTTAGTATGTAAATTTGTGGTAGTTTACAAAGGAAATCATTTGTTCTTCAATATTTTTAAATCGGTGAAGGAAATTATTTGTGCTTCAACTTATTATATTCAGCAATTAAAAATAAATATCCAAAGTATTCACTCTCATTTAAAAGTCCTCACGGTTATGCATGGGTGAATTACTTGGCTTTTTGATTATGTGCTTCCATGCTCATTTAAAAGTCCTCACGGTTATGCATGTATGGAACGCATATTAAAAATAATTGATTTAATAGACAAGTTGATTCTAATCCCATTTAAAAGTCCTCACGGTCATGCGTGGTTAGAAGATACTTGATTTCATTTTTTAAATTAAATTGGAATACTACTAATCTCATTTAAAAGTCCTAACGGTTATGCATGGTTAGTAGATATTCAAATTTCCAGAAATAAATATACCACAAATAGACATATCTATATGAATTTTTGATGATTCTATCTCCATCACTTCTGAAAGTGGAATATGCGCTTGACAAGGGTAATTATGATTTTTGTTTTAGTTTTATTGAGATTTGATATTTATATTTAATTGAGTTAAATGTTTGATTCATGTCTATCACTTCATCCCTATTTTATAACACTATTATTCTTTTGCTGATAACAAAAGGGGGAGAGAAAAGTTAAGATTTTGTCAAATAGAATCAAGCAAAGGTCAAATAACTTTCAATTTGCATATAGGCTCATTTACATATTTTTATGCATATATGTAGGGGGAGCCATATATGTAGGGGGAGTATCACATAAAAAGGAAGCATTCAAATAGGGGGAGCAAATGAAATTATCAAATACATTTAATATATTCAAAATCTTAAATATATGTTTGTTATCATCAAAAGGGGGAGATTGTTGAATATGCGCTTTGCGCTATATGATTTTTGTTTGATGATAATAAACATATATACATTCATATAAATGTATTTGGTAATGTACTATTTTGTTTTTCATAGTTTAAATAAATATTTGTTGAATAAAATTAAATTACACAGAATTCGAATTTGAATTCAAACAGAACAAGTTAAACAGATTTTGAATTCAAACAGAAATTTTATTCAAACAAATATTTTGAATAGTATGTATTTGGTTAGATAAATATCTGTTGAATAAAATTAAATTACACAGAATTCGAATTTGAATTCAAACAGAACAAGTTAAACAGATTTTGAATTCAAACAGAAATTTTTATTCAAACAAATATTTATTACAATTTTAAATAGTACAATTTCATGCTCTCACTATACATATACATTTTTGATTACAATCACATCACATTTCACATTTACAGTTAACCTCACTACATATCACTCACACTCGTATTTTGTCTTCAACTGCATTCCGGTTTGAATCCAGCATCTGAGTAATCTGCAAAAATATTTTCAAACGCAGTAAAATTGAAAGAGAAATATTTTTGAAATTTGAAAGAAACGATGATTTTGAAAACATTGTTTGCCTCAGTTATTTGGGTTGTTCGTCATCATTTTTGACTATGCAATATCTGTGCATATCAGTATTTTTATCAGGGACAGGTAACTATAAGTGGCTGCAGTACACACGTGTACATTCGTATACGTGTGCACTGCCTCGCCAACTTGTGTGCAAAAAATCAAACAAAAGCACAGAAATCAAAAACAAGGTCAAACCCAAGATAGGTTCAACTCAAGGCAAATAGACAAAGCAATTGACTACAAACAGTTCCAGTACAAGCCTGCAGAATGCAAATGGGCTCGACCAAGTATACAAATGCAACAGTCAGACCAAAAGGCTACATGAAGAACCAGAATACAAGTACAGGAGGTAGTTCAATATAAACATGCTCAGGTCAAAGACAACAAGTACAACACTGTACAAGTGACACAAGCAACATCAACAAGCAGTGCAGACTCAAAGCACCACTGACCAGAATACAATGCAACAACACAGTCAACAAGGCAACAATGCAAACGAACATCACAATGAACCAACAGGTCAGAGGTGAAAACAATGCAATGCTGAAGTGATGAAGTGCATACAAACAACTGCAACACACATGCACGACTTATCACAGTGAAACTCAAGCAAGCCAGACCAACACTGCAACTCAAAATGAAACATGTATGCAGCATCAAGTCAGAACACAGTGAAAACTCGAGTCACAGTACAGGCCGAGACCACTGCATGCAACATGGAATGCAAAAACAATGCACCACTGCAAATTCAAACAATGTCCAAACAACAAACATGAAAATGAACCAAAGTAATACAGCAGCCCCAAAATCAGTGAACAACAACAAAAGTGCAACAGATCAAATGGCACAGTGCACCACTGATTTGAAGAACATATGAATAAAGAACACAAGTACAAGCAATGTGCAACTGCAGTGATACATAGGCAACATGAAGCAATGCACATGTCACCATAACATAATGAAGACTGCATCATGATACAAGGCTTCAAATGTGCAAATGCTCAAACTCAGATGGACAACATATCAAACGAAGTAATGAACCAACAATACAATGCAGATGAACAACAACAGGGATGAACACATGAGAATGGACAAGGCACAAATCAAGTTGCAGACTCCAAGTTGCAGACTCAAAGCAAACATGACACCAAGCTACAAACTCAAATGCAAACAGGAATAAAATATGACAATGCAATATGGTGAAGCAGCATTGATACAGCATAAGTCAAGACAGCTACAACACAAGTACAGGTGAAACCATACTTGACACAGTGGCAAGACTAGAAGCACACGAGTTAATGAAGACTGCATGAATCAAGACCACACAGTGCATATATGTCAAACATGAATGCCACGACTTCAAATGAAGACCAACAAGCTACATGATGAGCAAGTGCAAATCGAGCTCCAGAAATAAAAAATGCAGACACAAATTTCAACAGTGCAGTGAAATGCAGTGGTATGCAGCAGAGAAAATATAAAAGCAATGGTGATGGCCGAAGCTAATACAGAGTAGTGGATTCGCATACTCAAAAACCAAGTCGAAGTCGAGCAGAGAAATGCACAGAGACCGGTTGCAAATGACAACAAATTACAAAAGTACAACTACAAGATCAGTGTATCAAGTATGCATCTTTGAGAAAATCAAAGCCGTGATCAAAATTTCAATGTGTGACAAAGTCAAATATCACAAATCACGAAATCAATTCAAAGCCGTGTGAATCAAGCTACTAGAAATACGAAATTGACAAAGTCAGATTAATCCTCAGCATCAAAGTGTAATCGAACGGCAAAGCAAGAATTTTTGAAGCAATCAGTCGAACGCAAAAATAGGAAATCAAATCCTATTAAAACCCTAATCATCATCGGCATTTTTTTTCATCGAGTTCAAGTATCAACTTAGAAAAGAAAAAGGAGACAGTACATACCGAATTCACAAGCAACGAACCCGATCGAGCAACTGCAAAACGAGCAATAGTCAACCATCAGAGAAGTAGCGAGCTAGGGCTACATATCTCAGATCAATTGAAGGAGCCGAAGCCCTAATTGGAACAAAGAGCCGAAGCCCTAACTGGAACAAAAGGGAACGAAGCCCTAATCAGAACGAAGCCGCCATTATTCTCACGAACGAGACAAAAGAGGATCGGGTGAAATAAGGAAGTGGGCCGGTCTTTTAAAAAAAAAGGGGTTTTGTTTCTATTTAATTATAAGGCTTTATTAATATTGTTAATTAGTTTTTAGGGTTATTGTTTCTTAATTATTGTTTTTTATTTTACGAACCAAAGAATCTTGGTAAATCACCACCTAGGTTTAGGTAGTGTCAGATTGTCTATTTTGAATTAGTTCAGTGAGCAGGGTGTGCGAGTTTGCAAAGCTCTATAGGCGGGAGCAGTGTTTGCGAATGAGCGAAACTCTATAGGTGGGAGCAGGGTGTGCGAGTCTAGTAGAGTGTTTGTGAGCGGGAGCAAAAGGGTCTGCGAGTCTAGTAGAGTGTTTGTAAGCGTGATACTGTTTAATTCTAATAGAAATCTGTGAATGCAGCAGTAGGCAGGGGTTGCCGAAGCTGGGTAAATTTTGTGTGTGATTTATTTTTCAGCATATTTATTTCTGCTATTATATTTCTGTGTTTAATTCGAGAAAATTTGCTATAACCCTATTCACCCCCCCCTCTAGGGTTAATCTAGATCCTACAAGTGGTATCAGAGCCCGGTATATTTTATTTAACTCTAGAGTCATGAGTCTACAAAATAATGCTTTCTCTGAGGGGCAATCTATTGCTAGGCCACCCATGTTTAACGGGAACGATTATGCTTATTGGAAAGTTAGGATGAGTATTTATCTTAGTTCCGTTGATTATGATGTTTGGGATATTATTGAAACTGGCTATAAACCTCCCACTATAATCGTTGGTGGTACTGAGATTCCTAAACCTAAGGATAGGTGGGATGCAAACGATAAGAAATTGAAAACGACAAATGCTAAAGCCATGAATGCTTTGATATGTGCTCTTGATAAAAACGAATTTAATAGAATTTCTCATTGTACAACAGCACAGGAAATATAGCATACTTAGGAGGTGACACACGAAGGAACTTATCAAGTCAAGGAGTCTCGGCTAGCCCTATTCAGCAATGAATACGAAAACTTTGTGATGGACAAAGGCGAGAGCATAAAGTGTAACGATCCTAAATTTTGAACAATTTAAATTGTGAATATTTAATTAATTTTAAGTATTTGAATGATAATTTAAATTGAATTCCCAATGCTATATAAAACATTTCTATGATTTGGCGATTAAACTTTAAAATTTAATCTATACAAAGCTGAATAAAAATTTAAACTTGACTTTGGAGTTGAAATTGAATATTAAATTTGTATTATAAATTTAAACTAATGACTTAAGAAAAAAAAACTTGGATATAAGGATTATTTCTTATGTAAATTAATAGTTGAATTAAAATTTGGATTTGAAACTATGAGGCTATTTGAATTTTTCAAGTTAATATGAAGAACATATTTGAATTTAAAAATTTGAGCTTGAAGTTTGTAAATTTATTTAAATTCCCTTCAAAATTTTTGTTTAAGGAATTAGGTGGGCTTTACAACTTTCTTAGCCCATGGTTTTGCTTAAGTGCTGTAATATTATCTAAGGCTATACTCAATCCCTTCTCTATTTCATTCGTAACCCTAAAATTCTAAGAAAACATAACAATGGCGGCCGTGTTTCCTCGTTCGTTCCTCTTTGAAGTCTCAACTTGGGCTTCAGCTCTTCGTCTCTAAATTAGGGCTTGCGAACTATTTGGGGCTGCTCCAATTCGTGATAAGGTGAGTCTTTGGCTCACGATTAATTTTATTTCAAGTTCTTAAATTTTTTGACTTGAATGTTGGTTACATACTATGTTTTGGGGGTTATCTGTTATCATTGGCTCGGTTACTTGAATCTGAACTAATTGGGGCTATTTGCGGTCTCTTGCTCGATTACTTAAATTTTAATTTAACTGATGAGAATAGATGTTATAAATTTTATTTTTAAATTGATAATAACAGATGCTGTTAATTGTTTTGAACTGTTGAGAACAGAGGCTACCCAAATTATTGTTTTAAAATTGATAAGAACAGATTCTACCCAATTTTGTTTTTTTAGAAACTGTTAAGAACAGATGCTATTTACTGTCACTTGCTCGATTTGCTTGAATTTTAACTGTTGAGAACAGAAGCTACTTTAATTTTTAAATTGATAAGAACAGATGTTGTTGAATCTTTATTTATAAACTGATGAGGTTGCTGCATGTGATGGATGTGAATTTATCTATATTGTGATGGATGCATGCTTGTGTATATGTAAGTATATGCCACCTCTATTATGATATACAGTTTCAAGAAAAAAAATATAATACTGTGAGTAAACTCTAACTTGTTTTCACAAAAATCTGGTTGCATGACTTGAAAATCGATGATAAATATGTTGCATGTTGTTGAACTAAGTATACTTGTTTCAAATCTGTTTGCATGTGAATGAAATATCAAGATGCTCCTCTGTTTTGAAAATATGCAGAGTACAGGTAGGAAAAGAAAATTCATTTTTCTTTGGTTTGATCCTTATTGGGCTATGATTCTTTAACAAATTATGTTTGTTAAGTTTAAACCAAAATTTGAAAATATTTCTAAGTTTAAAAGAAAAATAAAAATCAAAGCCTGTAACTCTGTCCATTGCACTGTTGATATTGAGTTGCACTGTCCAATTAAATTTACTATTGCATATATTTTGATTTCACTGTTATGTTGCATTTACATGTTATTGTGAGAAAATTTTTGTTTAAAAACAGTTTCTCTCTATTTAAAATTAAGTTAATAAGGTTTCAGAAAATCAAGTTAAATTCAAATGTTTTTCAATTTAAGAAAATCAAACAGTGGTAAATTAAAAAGATAATAACTGTACTGTTTTTCTTTAGTAAGCAACATCACTATTTATAGATAGTATCAAATTTATCTATGCATAAGTATTGATAGAATTGAGTATGTTTTGACTGTTGAAAATGGATGTTCTGTGTACTTTATAGATTATGCAGAAAAATGTTGTGTAAATTGTTTTAACAGTCATGCTTATGTTCTTACTTGAATTTAAATTCAAATTCACTTCTTTAGGTCTGAATTCTAGTTAGAATTTATTGTGTGAACATATTGTGTTTGTTCTGCATAGATTAGGTCTGTAAATCTTAATTTTAGAAAAATTAAAACCTGATACTTGAGAAAAATCAAGAACAACAGTCAATAGTTACTAGAAGTGAAATTTGTAAACATCTTTAAATTTATTCAAACAAGTTTTAACTTTAATACATGTTTAAAACCATGATTATTAGACCAGCATCAGTATTTAGTTTGTGCAGTATTTTGGAAATTTGGGAATATCAAACCATTTAGTAAATTTTGGAACTTGATTTTCTGCACTTGCATTGAGGACCTGTTGCATTGAGTCACTTTCATGGGTCCATTGCTTTACTGACTTGATTCACTGATGCATTTCTTATGTACATTGTGGTCTGCATTTTTCGATTTCGAACTTGAACTTGTAGTTGCAACTGGACATGTTGTGAGGTTGTGCATTTGTGCATTTTTGCCATTTGGTATCTTTGCATTCATCACTGTAGTACTTTTGATTTGCACCTGTTTCTGACTTTAGTCTTGTGTCGTGTTGAGGCGATATTCATGTCTCAGTGCTTTTTCATTTCCTCTCTAGTTAGCATTCTGTAATTGCCACTGCATCACTACTGTGCAAGTGTTCTTGCTTCTGCAGTATCTTTGGGAGTTTGCACTGCTTCATGTTAAATTCATTTGATTGTTGCATTTTTACCTCTGGTAGCACTGTGTTATTAGTCTGCACTTGTCCAGTGCAGTTCCATTGTATCTTCACTTGATTTGAAGATTTTAAAACTTGTTGTTGAGTACATATTGGGTGTGTTTGCAGGTACCTGATCACCTATTCTGTGTTACAGGTTTATTACCTGAAGCTTTTGCAGTTTTGTTTAAACTGTTTCCAGTTTTAAAATTTGATATAAATTACAAACTACATTGTAAACTTGGAGTTTGAAACTGAATTTAAGTTGAATTCAAATAAGTTTGAATTCAGTTGTCTTTTGAAATGGTTTAAATTCAGGGAATTTCAAAGTTGATTTTTCTTAATAAAACAGAAACTGTTTCTGTTTTATATGTAAGAGTAAAATTTAAATTTAAGGTGGAGATTAAACTTCAGTTTTTAAATATAGGTTTAAAAAAATTGAAGTGTTTGAATGAATTGCATGTTTGCTCTTTACATTTTGTCACTTGAACTTTTGTGACACTTGACCATTTGTGGTTTCTGACCTGTGCACATTGGTCATTGGTTGATGTTCTTCTCTTATGTACATTTTTGATCTTCATTTGCATATGCTCTGCCTTCGAGCTGCTGTGTTGACTGCATTTGTTTCACTGTACTTGTTCACTGCCCTGTACACGATCCGTGTTGCATGTTGCTGCTGCATGTTTGTTTGCTACTGTGTCGTCTCTGATGTTGTTTCATTTATGCACTAATTCAATGCTTAGTGCATTGTGCACCTGTTTTGGACTTGCATGTTTGTTTGCTTACTGTTTTGTTCAAGTTGGCACTGGTTTTGCCTTGAGCATTTTCTTTGCAGTCATTTTGTATTTCTGAATGGAGTTGTGCACACGTGTTGGCGAGGCAGTGCACATGTGTGTACTATACGTGTGTACTGCAGCCACACAGGATTGACAGATTTTAAAAAAAAAATTGAAGTTGTTAATATGAAAATCCATAGTAAATTTAAATTAAATTATGAGATTCACCATCTCTGTTGCTTGGTTGACACACTGTAGTATTGGGAGTTATTCCAGTTTGATCCTGTTCTTAGTGTTTAAATCTGTACCATTTTATTTCAATTCATTGCAAATTTAATTACTTGAATTAAGATTAATCCTGACTCGAGTGTTTTTTTGTTTTGCAATTAACGCTCGGGTCAGACCGAGTATTTTTGCAGCTTGGAGATTTTCTCGCAGCGAAGTTAGAGAGAGAGGGGAAAGCACTTCATTAAAGTTTTCAGCAAAATTTTTCTTGTACTTAACAAAAATTGTTCCGCTGTATAAAATGTAATTCACTGTATAACTCTGATACTTGTATATAAAAGAAAAGTTTATTTATAAAATATATTATTGTTTCTGTGATTCTGTGACTGATTCTGTTTAAATGTTATAAACTAAATAACAATCCGTCATTCTGAACGTTTCTGGTTGGTTTAATTACCGACTAGAGGCGGTCAGAGCGGCGGGTCGTTACAAAGTGGTATCAGAGCCAGGTTTACACAAAGCTTAGTTTATGGCGTTTAATATGAATAGTTACTAGAACCACTTCAAAGAAAGTGTTTTCAAATCTAAAGAAGTTTAAAATTGTTTTCTTTAAAATAAAAAGTATTTTGAAAATTAGAATTATTTTGAAGATTCCCCTCTCTAAATTTAGGTTTGCGACCGTTTCTCTTCGGTGAGGTCTCGTTAGACTTGAGTTTCGATCATTCGGAAACTCATTATCGAATTTTTGAGAGTTATGGAAAATGAAACATGAGTTAAGAGAATTAATGAATTGGTTTAAATTGGCTTAAATCAAATATTTTGAATATCTTCAAAGTAGTAATTGGAAAATAAAATGATATGTCAATTTGATTATAATCAAATGGATTATTGAACTATAACTTGGAAATTTAATTTTGAATTCTTTTGAAAATTGATTTCAAATATTGTGAAGAACGATTTAGTAATAAATGGATTATAAGTATTTAACTTATAATATGGATTTTGGGTATATAACTAAGTTATATGAATTGAATTGAATCAAATTAGTAAAGGAGATTATAAAACAAAGTTTATAAATAGAAATGTAATTTCTAAAGATGTTTATAAAATCCGCAAATGACTTATTTTGATAAGTAAATTATTGTAACTTATTAAAGGTGTTATATCTATGGTTTTGGACAATAAATGAGATATAAAAAGAGATATGAATCTAATGAAAATTTATAAGAGATTTAAATTGATGCAATGAAGAATTTGAATTTGAATGGGCATGGAAATAAGTTAAGTGGAAAACTTAATATTGGAAATTTGAAGTTGGTTTAAAACCAATATTTTGAAATGTATGCAGAATTCAAACTATGAATTAAGTTGAAGTTGAAAAACTTAAATGGGAATGTTTTTGGGAAGCAACACTATGAAATGAAGTAAATTCATTTTAAGTTGTTTTGAAATGTGTTTAAAAGAATGATTTCTTTTAAGAATGAAATATACATTTGATTTTGGTTTAAGTATATCAAATATTTTCAAAATGTTGAAAATAAATGGATTTGTAAATTACTTATTATTGAATAAGTATGGAAATATTTTCCAATATGAAATGAAAGGTTTGAAATTTTATCTTTTCAAGATAAAGTGAAAAGTAAATGTTTTGAGATTTTATCTTTTAAAGATAAATTGAAAAGTGAATATTTGAATTTGTTTCAAATGGTTAAGTGTGAAAAATTTTATATCTTGTAAAAATATTATTTTTGGAAAATTTGAACACTTAGTTCAACTTGGAGGAAAAAAAAAAAAAAAATTTTTTCAAAAAGATTGAATCTTGAGTTAAAATTGAGTTTAACTTTGACACCCAAAAACAATGTAAGTTGAACTTTGAATTTTAAATGGATGATTTGGATTGTATGTCTAACATCGTGAATTGATGACATATCAATTGATCTCTATTAAATATATATCTGTTGGTGGCGGAGAATTTATTCTCTTAGCTTAACACCCTTCTCTGAGACGTACGAGCTCAGAGGTTATATATCGATAGACATCAATTATGTGTTGAGGATTGACGATGTAACGTGAAATCCAAATCGAGTGTGAAGTCGATAATAAATTGGATTATGAATGTGAATTAGGTTTGAGATAACCTTAAATTTCCAAATCGACTTAGAGGAAAATTTTAAATGGATGATGAAATGAAAAAATTTGTGAAACCTCTATTTGTTATGGGTATGAAATGTTGTGGTTTTCATAACGTATATGTGTGAATACGATTAATTCGAAAACCAATTAGTTTGGAAAAGTAATTGTTATGGAAAACTTATGTAAGTACATGAGTATGATATGTACTAAATGTGAAATGAAATATTATATATGTATGTATAATATTATGTTTTCCAAATTGAGGATATGGAAAAGTACCTTCCATTTAAACATTTGTGAAGGTTGTTGGAACTCGAGATGAGTGTCCATTTGAAAATCGTAGCTACGTAGTATTTCCATTAGTTGGAATGTCCTTTTGGACTGGTATAGTGTGCTAGCGTAATTCGAGGGGCGAGATGCCTACGGTTACAAGCGATTCCACTGGGATAGTGGCGTAACCGCCGTGTATACCGCGATCTAGTTACACTCGGGTGGTAGCGTAATTTGAGGGGCGTGATGCCTACAGTTACAAGCGATTCCACTGGGATAGTGGCGTAACCGCTGTGTAAACTGCAATCTACAAACCAAAGCGTAATTCGAGGGGCGAGATGCCTACGGTCACGAGCGATTCTACTGGGATAGTAGCGTAACCGCCGTGTGAACCGCGAACTTTGGCAACAACCATGGCGAAATTCAAGGGATGAGATATCCACAGTTACAAGCGACTCTACTGGGATAGTAGCGGAACCGTCGAGTAAACTGTGATCCATGGGGGAATGTGCTTTCCATATCCATTTTTAAAAGAATTTTTAAAAAGGTATTTTCACTGGGAATTGAAGCAAGTATATTTAGTACTTGGAGATTGTTAGACTTGCGCCTGGCCAGCGTATGCCTAATGTCTTTAAGAACGACAGTAGACTTGTTAAATTTCGAGTTAGCAAGTATTTTCAAACTTTAAATAGAAAATCAATTATCTGAAATTAAAGTGATATAAATTCCAACCTAATAAATTAAGGAAGAGGATTTTTGGAATGTTTTGAAAAGTCCACAGCTTTGGAAAAGTTATACTATGTAAATTTCTTAAATGAAGAAGTTCAATTTTAAAATTTGGGTTTTGTAAGTTGAAAATTTTAGTAAAGATTTTTGTGTCTTGATTGTAGAAAAATAATAGACAAATGAGTTAATAAACAAAGCTAGTGAGATAAAACAAATGGAATGAATCCTATATTCATTTATTTCTAATAAGTTTCGAACTTGATAAAAATGTGTAAAATATAAATATTAGTGAAATTTCAACAATCATTTCTCCATACTTGTAATTTCGGGACGAAATTCTTTTAAGGAGGGGAGATTGTAACGATCCTAAATTTTGAACAATTTAAATTGTGAATATTTAATTAATTTTAAGTATTTGAATGATAATTTAAATTGAATTCCCAATGCTATATAAAACATTTATATGATTTGGCGATTAAACTTTAAAATTTAATCTATACAAAGCTGAATAAAAATTTAAACTTGACTTTGGAGTTGAAATTGAATATTAAATTTGTATTATAAATTTAAACTAATGACTTAAGAAAAAAAACTTGGATATAAGGATTATTTCTTATGTAAATTAATAGTTGAATTAAAATTTGGATTTGAAACTATGAGGCTATTTGAATTTTTCAAGTTAATATGAAGAACATATTTGAATTTAAAAATTTGAGCTTGAAGTTTGTAAATTTATTTAAATTCCCTTCAAAATTTTTGTTTAAGGAATTAGGTGGGCTTTACAACTTTCTTAGCCCATGGTTTTGCTTAAGTGCTGTAATATTATCTAAGGCTATACTCGATCCCTTCTCTATTTCATTCGTAACCCTAAAATTCTAAGAAAACATAACAATGGCGGCCGTGTTCTCCTCGTTCGTTCCTCTTTGAAGTCTCAACTTGGGCTTCAGCTCTTCGTCTCTAAATTAGGGCTTGCGAACTATTTGGGGCTGCTCCAATTCGTGATAAGGTGAGTCTTTGGCTCACGATTAATTTTATTTCAAGTTCTTAAATTTTTTGACTTGAATGTTGGTTACATACTATGTTTTGGGGGTTATCTGTTATCATTGGCTCGGTTACTTGAATCTGAACTAATTGGGGCTATTTGCGGTCTCTTGCTCGATTACTTAAATTTTAATTTAACTGATGAGAATAGATGTTATAAATTTTATTTTTAAATTGATAATAACAGATGCTGTTAATTGTTTTGAACTGTTGAGAACAGAGGCTACCCAAATTATTGTTTTAAAATTGATAAGAACAGATTCTACCCAATTTTGTTTTTTTAGAAACTGTTAAGAACAGATGCTATTTACTGTCACTTGCTCGATTTGCTTGAATTTTAACTGTTGAGAACAGAAGCTACTTTAATTTTTAAATTGATAAGAACAGATGTTGTTGAATCTTTATTTATAAACTGATGAGGTTGCTGCATGTGATGGATGTGAATTTATCTATATTGTGATGGATGCATGCTTGTGTATATGTAAGTATATGCCACCTCTATTATGATATACAGTTTCAAGAAAAAAAATATAATACTGTGAGTAAACTCTAACTTGTTTTCACAAAAATCTGGTTGCATGACTTGAAACTCGATGATAAATATGTTGCATGTTGTTGAACTAAGTATACTTGTTTCAAATCTGTTTGCATGTGAATGAAATATCAAGATGCTCCTCTGTTTTGAAAATATGCAGAGTACAGGTAGGAAAAGAAAATTCATTTTTCTTTGGTTTGATCCTTATTGGGCTATGATTCTTTAACAAATTATGTTTGTTAAGTTTAAACCAAAATTTGAAAATATTTCTAAGTTTAAAAGAAAAATAAAAATCAAAGCCTGTAACTCTGTCCATTGCGCTGTTGATATTGAGTTGCACTGTCCAATTAAATTTACTATTGCATATATTTTGATTTCACTGTTATGTTGCATTTACATGTTATTGTGAGAAAATTTTTGTTTAAAAACAGTTTCTCTCTATTTAAAATTAAGTTAATAAGGTTTCAGAAAATCAAGTTAAATTCAAATGTTTTTCAATTTAAGAAAATCAAACAGTGGTAAATTAAAAAGATAATAACTGTACTGTTTTTCTTTAGTAAGCAACATCACTATTTATAGATAGTATCAAATTTATCTATGCATAAGTATTGATAGAATTGAGTATGTTTTGACTGTTGAAAATGGATGTTCTGTGTACTTTATAGATTATGCAGAAAAATGTTGTGTAAATTGTTTTAACAGTCATGCTTATGTTCTTACTTGAATTTAAATTCAAATTCACTTCTTTAGGTCTGAATTCTAGTTAGAATTTATTGTGTGAACATATTGTGTTTGTTCTGCATAGATTAGGTCTGTAAATCTTAATTTTAGAAAAATTAAAACCTGATACTTGAGAAAAATCAAGAACAACAGTCAATAGTTACTAGAAGTGAAATTTGTAAACATCTTTAAATTTATTCAAACAAGTTTTAACTTTAATACATGTTTAAAACCATGATTATTAGACCAGCATCAGTATTTAGTTTGTGCAGTATTTTGGAAATTTGGGAATATCAAACCATTTAGTAAATTTTGGAACTTGATTTTCTGCACTTGCATTGAGGACCTGTTGCATTGAGTCACTTTCATGGGTCCCTTGCTTTACTGACTTGATTCACTGATGCATTTATTATGTACATTGTGGTCTGCATTTTTCGATTTCGAACTTGAACTTGTAGTTGCAACTGGACATGTTGTGAGGTTGTGCATTTGTGCATTTTTGCCATTTGGTATCTTTGCATTCATCACTGTAGTACTTTTGATTTGCACCTGTTTCTGACTTTAGTCTTGTGTCGTGTTGAGGCGATATTCATGTCTCAATGCTTTTTCATTTCCTCTCTAGTTAGCATTCTGTAATTGCCACTGCATCACTACTGTGCAAGTGTTCTTGCTTCTGCAGTATCTTTGGGAGTTTGCACTGCTTCATGTTAAATTCATTTGATTGTTGCATTTTTACCTCTGGTAGCACTGTGTTATTAGTCTGCACTTGTCCAGTGCAGTTCCATTGTATCTTCACTTGATTTGAAGATTTTAAAACTTGTTGTTGAGTACATATTGGGTGTGTTTGCAGGTACCTGATCACCTATTCTGTGTTACAGGTTTATTACCTGAAGCTTTTGCAGTTTTGTTTAAGCTGTTTCCAGTTTTAAAATTTGATATAAATTACAAACTACATTGTAAACTTGGAGTTTGAAACTGAATTTAAGTTGAATTCAAATAAGTTTGAATTCAGTTGTCTTTTGAAATGGTTTAAATTCAGGGAATTTCAAAGTTGATTTTTCTTAATAAAACAGAAACTTTTTCTGTTTTATATGTAAGAGTAAAATTTAAATTTAAGGTGGAGATTAAACTTCAGTTTTTAAATATAGGTTTAAAAAAATTGAAGTGTTTGAATGAATTGCATGTTTGCTCTTTACATTTTGTCACTTGAACTTTTGTGACACTTGACCATTTGTGGTTTCTGACCTGTGCACATTGGTCATTGGTTGATGTTCTTCTCTTATGTACATTTGTGATCTTCATTTGCATATGCTCTGCCTTCGAGCTGCTGTGTTGACTGCATTTGTTTCACTGTATTTGTTCACTGCCCTGTACACGATCCGTGTTGCATGTTGCTGCTGCATGTTTGTTTGCTACTGTGTCGTCTCTGATGTTGTTTCATTTATGCACTAATTCAATGCTTAGTGCATTGTGCACCTGTTTTGGACTTGCATGTTTGTTTGCTTACTGTTTTGTTCAAGTTGGCACTGGTTTTGCCTTGAGCATTTTCTTTGCAGTCATTTTGTATTTCTGAATGGAGCTGTGCACACGTGTTGGCGAGGCAGTGCACATGTGTGTACTATACGTGTGTACTGCAGCCACACAGGATTGACAGATTTAAAAAAAAAAAATTGAAGTTGTTAATATGAAAATCCATAGTAAATTTAAATTAAATTATGAGATTCACCATCTCTGTTGCTTGGTTGACACACTGTAGTATTGGGAGTTATTCCAGTTTGATCCTGTTCTTAGTGTTTAAATCTGTACCATTTTATTTCAATTCATTGCAAATTTAATTACTTGAATTAAGATTAATCCTGACTCGAGTGTTTTTTTGTTTTGCAATTAACGCTCGGGTCAGACCGAGTATTTTTGCAGCTTGGAGATTTTCTCGCAGCGAAGTTAGAGAGAGAGGGGAAAGCACTTCATTAAAGTTTTCAGCAAAATTTTTCTTGTACTTAATAAAAATTGTTCCGCTGTATAAAATGTAATTCACTGTATAACTCTGATACTTGTATATAAAAGAAAAGTTTATTTATAAAATATATTATTGTTTCTGTGATTCTGTGACTGATTCTGTTTAAATGTTATAAACTAAATAACAATCCGTCATTCTGAACGTTTCTGGTTGGTTTAATTACCGACTAGAGGCGGTCAGAGCGACGGGTCGTTACATAAAGGATATGTTTGGACGCTTTTCAACCTTGGTATACAATGCTAGAGCGCTTGGGAAGGTATTCACTGAGGTAGAGCTTGTGCAGAAGATACTACGAGTCTTACCAATGAACTTTGAGGCAAAAGTCACAGCAATCCAAGAATCGAAAGATCTGAGCAAACTAAGCATGGAGGAGTTGATTGGTAACTTGATGACATACGAGCTTGAGCTAAAAGCAAAGGAAGAACGCAACAACTCCGAACCAAAGAAGAAGACGATTGCCTTAAAGAGCAAAGAACAAAGCGATGAAGAAGATCCAATTGAAGAGCTTGCAATGGCTGTCAATAATCTTAGAAGATGGTCTAGATTCAAGCCACGCAAGAAGAAAACAAAGGGAAATAGGTCAAAAGATTCCGAAAATTCCGATAATGAACTGACATGTTATAACTGCAACAAGCCTGGCCACATCAAACCAAAATGCCCACTTCTCAAAAACAACAAAGAAAAGAAAAAGGCGAAGAAGGTATTTGCAGCGACTTGGGATGATGAAGAAGGAGAGGAAGCTTCGGATAGCAGCCCAGAGGAGGCTAACTTGTGTTGCATGGCAAAATCAGATTCAGAAGCAACCTCCGACGAATCTAGTGAGGCAGGTGAGTTTTCTTATAAAGAACTTGTTTTTATGTGTTCTGATCTTACTAAGGTAGTGGATACTCTTGAATCTGAAATTGAAAAACTGAAATCTGATAGGAGAGAATTTGCTCGTGAAAATTTTAGGTTAAAAACTGAACTTGAAAATATTCAAAACCTAGAATGTAAAAAATGTAAGATCTTAGATTCAGAATTATCAAAACCGAGGAATAACTTTGAAAGTCTTGAAAATGAAAACTTGAATCTTAAGGAAACCATCGACACTAGGAGAAAGGATTTTATTAATCGATGCACCTCACTTGTCACTGAAAATTCAACATTAAAAACCAAAGTCCAAAATCTTGAGAAATCTTTGAATAACTTTTCAAGAGGCGAAAAATCTTTCAAAATGTTATTTGGAAATCAAATTTTTGCTAACAATAGAAAAGGACTAGGCTTTGGGAAATCACAAAATAATGATAATGCAAAAAGTAAAAGTGTTTTTGCTCGATCTGAAATAAATGGAAATCATGTTGAAAATCGTAGTCATAGAAACACAAAATTTAATCAAGTCAATTTAATGTGCACGTTTTGTAGAGAATTTGGACATAATCGAAATAATTGTTGGTATAGACCCAAACACGTGAAAACTATACCAATTTGGGTTCCAAAAGGCACAAATATAAAATCTTTGAAAGTCAAACAAATTTGGGTGCCAAATGGAACATATATAAACAGTTTTGAGTCTCCAAAAACATATTTTTCATATTCTGCCACTAACAACAATGGACCTATAAAAACAAATAGGTCACACAAATCTTTTATCGTATAGGTGTGGTGGCAGGCTAAGGAACAACAACAGTGTTCTCTGGATTTCGGCTGTTCCAGAAACACAACGGGCGACAAAGCAAAGTTCCTTAGCCTAGTATAAAGGTGACAAAATCACAATGGGCAATCACGAAAAATTATCGTAAAGGTAAAACAGGTAATTGTTTTTAAATGTGATTATCTGCACCATACTCTAAATTAAAATCAGCCAATATTGAGATGAACAAAAGATGATGATTTTGATGCTATTTTTTTTAAATTATTGACTAACCATCTTTAAATAGAATTACTTGGAGTAATTATGATGGTTGACTGATTCGGACTTAATTGATATGATTTTTTGACTTGTTCTTATTTATGACATTGATTTGTGCTTAATCAATGACCAATCAGATTTTCAACTTTGAAATAATCCATATAAATTTGTTCGGTCAAATGATGGTATTTGATTACTCATGCTACACGTAGATATATTTTGCTCACTGCTTGTAAATTTGCACGATTTCAAATTCATGAGAAAAAGGATTTTAAGAAATTGTTTTTGAAATAATTATGATGTTGATTGACTGTTGATTACTCATGAAAATAATTGTTTATCCTCTGGTTTCTGAAATTAACATCATGATATTTGTTTGAGTGTTAACACGGCTTAAATTCAAATTCAAAATAATGATGTTTTGACATTTTTGGTGCACATCTCATGGTTTGATTCAACAAGTGAATATTGAGTGAAATTTAAATTCAGATGCGGATTACACTGGTAATATAGTTGATAGAAAAATTATTAGTGTAACGTGATTAATTTTTGAAACATTCATTTGCTGCATCGTTTTTTTTTCAAAGAAAATATCTGCATATTTTTCACTTGAAATAATTTTCAAATAGCAGAAAATTTTCTTATAAAACTCCCCTCAAGAAAATCATGTTTGACCATATTTACAGCTTAATCATTTTTGAAAAATTGATTTTATAATTTTTAATTTGATTTTAAATGACAAATTTGACTAATCTGACTCCCTTTGATTATCGAAAAGATAAATAGTGATTGAAAAAGAGATGAGTGTTGATATTTATCATATATTATAACTCGAGAAAGTATAATTAGAAAATTTCTTTAGAATTTCATAACAAGAGTTATAAAAACTTTTTGTTGGGTAATAATTCCATGACCATTTCTATTTCTATCATCTTTCTATCGAACATCACTCATCAAGATCATATTTAGTATGTAAATTTGTGGTAGTTTACAAAGGAAATCATTTGTTCTTCAATATTTTTAAATCGGTGAAGGAAATTATTTGTGCTTCAACTTATTATATTCAGCAATTAAAAATAAATATCCAAAGTATTCACTCTCATTTAAAAGTCCTCACGGTTATGCATGGGTGAATTACTTGGCTTTTTGATTATGTGCTTCCATGCTCATTTAAAAGTCCTCATGGTTATGCATGTATGGAACGCATATTAAAAATAATTGATTTAATAGACAAGTTGATTCTAATCCCATTTAAAAGTCCTCACGGTCATGCGTGGTTAGAAGATACTTGATTTCATTTTTTAAATTAAATTGGAATACTACTAATCTCATTTAAAAGTCCTAACGGTTATGCATGGTTAGTAGATATTCAAATTTCCAGAAATAAATATACCACAAATAGACATATCTATATGAATTTTTGATGATTCTATCTCCATCACTTCTGAAAGTGGAATATGCGCTTGACAAGGGTAATTATGATTTTTGTTTTAGTTTTATTGAGATTTGATATTTATATTTAATTGAGTTAAATGTTTGATTCATGTCTATCACTTCATCCCTATTTTATAACACTATTATTCTTTTGCTGATAACAAAAGGGGGAGAGAAAAGTTAAGATTTTGTCAAATAGAATCAAGCAAAGGTCAAATAACTTTCAATTTGCATATAGGCTCATTTACATATTTTTATGCATATATGTAGGGGGAGCCATATATGTAGGGGGAGTATCACATAAAAAGGAAGCATTCAAATAGGGGGAGCAAATGAAATTATCAAATACATTTAATATATTCAAAATCTTAAATATATGTTTGTTATCATCAAAAGGGGGAGATTGTTGAATATGCGCTTTGCGCTATATGATTTTTGTTTGATGATAATAAACATATATACATTCATATAAATGTATTTGGTAATGTACTATTTTGTTTTTCATAGTTTAAATAAATATTTGTTGAATAAAATTAAATTACACAGAATTCGAATTTGAATTCAAACAGAACAAGTTAAACAGATTTTGAATTCAAACAGAAATTTTATTCAAACAAATATTTTGAATAGTATGTATTTGGTTAGATAAATATCTGTTGAATAAAATTAAATTACACAGAATTCGAATTTGAATTCAAACAGAACAAGTTAAACAGATTTTGAATTCAAACAGAAATTTTTATTCAAACAAATATTTATTACAATTTTAAATAGTACAATTTCATGCTCTCACTATACATATACATTTTTGATTACAATCACATCACATTTCACATTTACAGTTAACCTCACTACATATCACTCACACTCGTATTTTGTCTTCAACTGCATTCCGGTTTGAATCCAGCATCTGAGTAATCTGCAAAAATATTTTCAAACGCAGTAAAATTGAAAGAGAAATATTTTTGAAATTTGAAAGAAACGATGATTTTGAAAACATTGTTTGCCTCAGTTATTTGGGTTGTTCGTCATCATTTTTGACTGTGCAATATCTGTGCATATCAGTATTTTTATCAGGGATAGGTAACTATAAGTGGCTGCAGTACACACGTGTACATTCGTATACGTGTGCACTGCCTCGCCAACTTGTGTGCAAAAAATCAAACAAAAGCACAGAAATCAAAAACAAGGTCAAACCCAAGATAGGTTCAACTCAAGGCAAATAGACAAAGCAATTGACTACAAACAGTTCCAGTACAAGCCTGCAGAATGCAAATGGGCTCGACCAAGTATACAAATGCAACAGTCAGACCAAAAGGCTACATGAAGAACCAGAATACAAGTACAGGAGGTAGTTCAATATAAACATGCTCAGGTCAAAGACAACAAGTACAACACTGTACAAGTGACACAAGCAACATCAACAAGCAGTGCAGACTCAAAGCACCACTGACCAGAATACAATGCAACAACACAGTCAACAAGGCAACAATGCAAATGAACATCACAATGAACCAACAGGTCAGAGGTGAAAACAATGCAATGCTGAAGTGATGAAGTGCATACAAACAACTGCAACACACATGCACGACTTATCACAGTGAAACTCAAGCAAGCCAGACCAACACTGCAACTCAAAATGAAACATGTATGCAGCATCAAGTCAGAACACAATGAAAACTCGAGTCACAGTACAGGCCAAGACCACTGCATGCAACATGGAATGCAAAAACAATGCACCACTACAAATTCAAACAATGTCCAAACAACAAACATGAAAATGAACCAAAGTAATACAGCAGCCCCAAAATCAGTGAACAACAACAAAAGTGCAACAGATCAAATGGCACAGTGCACCACTGATTTGAAGAACATATGAATAAAGAACACAAGTACAAGCAATGTGCAACTGCAGTGATACATAGGCAACATGAAGCAATGCACATGTCACCAGAACATAATGAAGACTGCATCATGATACAAGGCTTCAAATGTGCAAATGCTCAAACTCAGATGGACAACATATCAAACGAAGTAATGAACCAACAATACAATGCAGATGAACAACAACAGGGATGAACACATGAGAATGGACAAGGCACAAATCAAGTTGCAGACTCCAAGTTGCAGACTCAAAGCAAACATGACACCAAGCTACAAACTCAAATGCAAACAGGAATAAAATATGACAATGCAATATGGTGAAGCAGCATTGATACAGATACAACACAAGTACAGGTGAAACCATACTTGACACAGTGGCAAGACTAGAAGCACACGAGTTAATGAAGACTGCATGAATCAAGACCACACAGTGCATATATGTCAAACATGAATGCCACGACTTCAAATGAAGACCAACAAGCTACATGATGAGCAAGTGCAAATCGAGCTCCAGAAATAAAAAATGCAGACACAAATTTCAACAGTGCAGTGAAATGCAGTGGTATGCAGCAGAGAAAATATAAAAGCAATGGTGATGGCCGAAGCTAATACAGAGTAGTGGATTCGCATACTCAAAAACCAAGTCGAAGTCGAGCAGAGAAATGCACAGAGACCGGTTGCAAATGACAACAAATTACAAAAGTACAACTACAAGATCAGTGTATCAAGTATGCATCTTTGAGAAAATCAAAGCCGTGATCAAAATTTCAATGTGTGACAAAGTCAAATATCACAAATCACGAAATCAATTCAAAGCCGTGTGAATCAAGCTACTAGAAATACGAAATTGACAAAGTCAGATTAATCCTCAGCATCAAAGTGTAATCGAACGGCAAAGCAAGAATTTTTGAAGCAATCAGTCGAACGCAAAAATAGGAAATCAAATCCTATTAAAACCCTAATCATCATCGGCATTTTTTTTCATCGAGTTCAAGTATCAACTTAGAAAAGAAAAAGGAGACAGTACATACCGAATTCACAAGCAACGAACTCGATCGAGCAACTGCAAAACGAGCAATAGTCAACCATCAGAGAAGTAGCGAGCTAGGGCTACATATCTCAGATCAATTGAAGGAGCCGAAGCCCTAATTGGAACAAAGAGCCGAAGCCCTAACTGGAACAAAAGGGAACGAAGCCCTAATCAGAACGAAGCCGCCATTATTCTCACGAACGAGACAAAAGAGGATCGGGTGAAATAAGGAAGTGGGCCGGTCTTTTAAAAAAAAGGGGTTTTGTTTCTATTTAATTATAAGGCTTTATTAATATTGTTAATTAGTTTTTAGGGTTATTGTTTCTTAATTATTATTTTTATTTTACGAACCAAAGAATCTTGGTAAATCACCACCTAGGTTTAGGTAGTGTCAGATTGTCTATTTTGAATTAGTTCAGTGAGCAGGGTGTGCGAGTTTGCAAAGCTCTATAGGCGGGAGCAGTGTTTGCGAGTGAGCGAAACTCTATAGGCGGGAGCAGGGTGTGCGAGTCTAGTAGAGTGTTTGTGAGCGGAAGCAAAAGGGTCTGCGAGTCTAGTAGAGTGTTTGTAAGCGTGATACTGTTTAATTCTAATAGAAATCTATGAATGCAGCAGTAGGCAGGGTTTGCCGAAGCTGGGTAAATTTTGTGTGTGATTTATTTTTCAGCATATTTATTTCTGCTATTATATTTCTGTGTTTAATTCGAGATAATTTGCTATAACCCTATTCAACCCCCCCTCTAGGGTTAATCTAGATCCTACATTATATAAAGCGTGGCTTTGTGGACGAGACTTCGTCGGACCTCACACCCCGAAAATGGTTGAAACAAGAAGGATGCGGCAAGGTTATTAGGGGGTAGCGCCCCTTTAGTGTATGTCATTCCTTCTGGATAGAGGTGGTATCATGGTATGGAGCCTAGATATTTAACCTATGTTGTTGCTGCAAATTTATTACTTTGTGGTTGTTGGAATCGAGGATCCTCGGATATAGATCGGTTACGATCGGGGAATGACATATTCGTGTCAGTAGTTACCCAGTTTGAAGGGTAACCCGGCCTTGTGTTGGCAGAGATCCAGTTAGGTTCTCGGATCGTCTTTCCAGAGGCGTACCCATGTGGCAATGGGAAGTTCCTTGGCCTGACCATTTGTTGAAAATCCAAACTTCAATACGATCTTGTATGGTTTTAGTTGTAGAATCTATCATTCACATATGGTGGTCACCACTGTTTTGATGGTAGCTATAGTAGGCATAAGTGCGAAATGCCTATGCTGGCTAAGATTTATATCTTTACTTTCGAAATGATTTTTCCTACACTATGCACTAGTAATAATATCAACTTTTTTTATGTGTATCAAGCATCTTTGACTATCATAAGGAGAAATCTCATCCTATTCTGCGTTTGCATTATGTGTGTGTGTGGGAGGCCTTATGGTAGTTTCATTTTCTAAAAAGAATTGCGAATCTATTTTAAAATATCCCTTTATTTTTTTTAAAAGATAAACTACTTTAAGTTCTCACACCAGTCTCATGACTTACTCGGAGTTTATTGTTTCCTTTCTAAACTCTGGGTGCCCACCAATTTCCACACGGGCAGTCTAGAGTTAGGCTATCAGGATATTCTGGAATTCAGGAGTTGCAGGAGGCAAGCTGGATGGCATGGCGTATTCACTAGTATAAAGTATTTCTTTTCCGCTGTTTGTTGTTGTTTGCTGTTGTACACTCTGATGATGTGATGTAATGTAATATGATGTAATGTAATAACTGATATAGTTCTTTTGTTTAAAAGATGTTCATTTATCTATTATATGTTGTTCCGCTGCGATTGTGAGATTCTGATATTGTTCTGTTGTTTCTTTCTGTTCTGTTCTATCTTTTTTTTCTCTTTTACCTTTTTTCTTCTTCTTTAACCATAACAGTACGGTTTTCCGGCATTCGATTGCTCGGCAGTTGATACAGTGGACGTATTGATGTCGGTTTTCGAGCGTCGAAAAATCGCGTCGTTACAATTACAACTCCGATCCAAAGCTCAACCTCTGGAACTTACTCAGTCGCCAGATTTTGCCCAAAGACCAATTTCCGGTCATCATCAACATACTGCCTCAAGCCCAATTTAAAAATTCTGATTTTACCTTAAAAATCATGTTTTCCAAAGTTGATTCAAGATGTAAAATTGATTCAACAAAATACGATACATGATTTTATCATGTTATTTTTTTCTTACTGTATCTTCTTAGTTTAAGAAGATTTTCAAACAATTTCTATTTGAATAAGATTTTAAACCTTAATTCATGTTTAAATGACAAACTGCATTTGAAGATTCAACTTAATAGTGATTTGAAATGGAAATTTTGAACTCTGTGTTTACATTTACTCTGTAACTTAAAAATACAGAGAAGCATCAATAAATTTCAAGCATGCACAGTTGAATTATAACATGTAAACAAAGATCTTACAGAAATAGGTACATGTAAGCATCAAACATATCTGAAATTCACATGCAAACATTTTTCTTACTTAAATTTTCTGATTATAAATTTACTCACCTGAATTATTTTTAAGCAGAGACCCAAAATTTAAATTCTGGAAATAGAGTGACTGCAGATTTAACTTGTAATTTCTTGTTGATGTTGCTTCAACTTTAATCAATCAACACTTAAGATGGAAGAGCTTTGAATTTGTCTTTCAGAAATTTGATGATTTTTTCAGGAACCCTTGATTTTGCAGATTTTCTATTGTATTCTGTTTTGCAGTTTTGAAGCTTTGAAATGAAACTGGAATTCTTGTTTTAAAATTTTTGGTTAAAGAGTAGAAATTTATGAAGTTTAGATTTTTGTAAATGAAAGAGTGGTTTTTTTTTGCTTTTTAGAAAATGAGAATGAGAAAATTTTAGAGGAAGAAGATGAAATACCCATTTATAGAAAAATTTTGTTTATAAAAATTAAAGAAAATAAATTAAAAATTATGACACTTTTCATTACACAATGTTATCCTCCTAACACATGTTATTAGAGTGCTTTAAATTTTAACAAATGTAATCTTCATGCAAAAAGGATTTTTAAATGTTTTTATTAATTAATTTTCTAAATTTAAAATACATTTTTAGTTTATAGTAATCAATCCTTTTTAAAAGAAATAAATATAAATCAAATTTTATATTCTAAATAAAATCAAAGAAATACACTTTTAAAATCAAAGTATAATTTAGAATATAAATAACCCTATTTTGAAATTTTCAATTTAACAATTCAAATTAAATTTCAAATTAAATTTCAAATTCAATTTAAAAATCAATTTGATATATATATAATTTTAACAAATCCATTTCCATTTGTATATAATTAATTTTAATTAAAATCAATATACATTTACAATCCATTTATTATTATTGTTTAAAATAACAAATTTATCAATTTAAATTAATTTATTAAAAAGATTATCACATTTAAATTGGGTTTGAAATTCTGGAATATCACATTCCTCCCCCCTTAAAAGAATTTTGTTCCCGAAATTTAAACAAAAGATAATCCAAAAAATTTCATTTCATTCCAATGATTCAAGCATATATATCATCCATACATAAGAAATCAACAAACAAAACATCCAAACAACAATACATCCAATACAATCATCATTAGTTATCCGAACACATATTCGGATAAGCCTTCCTAAAACCATCCAGAGTCTCCCAGGTACAATCTCTGGGATCCTCACTCTACTGGACTTTAACAAGCTTCACTATCTTGCTTCTGAGTTGCCTCTCGTCTTGATCAACAATTCGAACAGGATGTCTGACAACTGATAAGTCCGGGTCAACCTCTAAGTCTTCCTACACAACTGGTTCCACAACAAGAGAGGGATCGTGCACAATTTCCGTAGATGAGATACGTGGAAAACATTGTGAATTCCAGCCATCCGTACTCGCAATTCAATCCTGTATGCTACAGCACCAATCCTCTCGAGCACTCGGAACGGACCAATATATCTCGGTGCGAGTTTCCCTGTCTTCCCAAATCTTATTGCTCCTTTAATAGGGGAAACTTTGACAAAGACTAAATCACCAATCTCGAACTCCAATTGTCTTTGTCTTTTATCTGCATATTTCTTTTGACGATCCTGAGCAGCTCTCATCCTTTTCTTAATATGCTCAACTTTAGCAGATGCTTCATGGATCAGATCTGGTCCAAGCACAAGACGGTCTTTCGACTCTATCCAACAGGCTGGGGATCTATACGGCCTTCCATACAGTGCTTCATAGAGAGCCATCTTAATACTTGCTTGGTAACTGTTATTATAAGAGAATTCCAGTAGATGTAGATGGTCTTTCCACGATCCACCAAAATCCAATACACAGGCTCTCAGCATATCTTCTAGAATTCGATTAAGCCTCTCCGTCTTCCCATCTGTCTGGGGATGATATGCTGTACTTAATCTCAAACTTGTTCCCAAAGCTGATTGTAAAGCCTCCTAGAATTTGCTGGTGAAGATATGATCTCGATCACTTACAATACTGACTGGAACACCATGCAATCTGACTATCTCTCTCAGGAAAATTTCTACCAGGGAAGCTGCAGTACAGGTTGCCTTAACTAGTATAAAATGGGCGCTTTTGGTTAGACGATCCACAATCACCCATATTCCTTCATTCCCCTTCTTTGTTCTAGGCAAACCGTCGATGAAATCCATCTAAATCATCTCCCACTTCCACATCGGGATCTCCAAAGGTTGTAACAAACCGACTGGCTTATGCTGATATCCTTTTACTTGTTGGCAGATAGCACAACTATTAACGTAAGTAGTTATATCTTCCTTCATGCCCTTCCACCAGAAGACTCTCTTCATATCCCTATACATCTTCGAGATTCCTGGATGGATATTTAATCTGGAGCGATGACTCTCTGACAACACCTCTTATCGCAGATCCCTATCATTTGAAACACAGATCCTTCCGTTGATCCTTAGTGCCCCTTGGTCATCAATCTTAAAGCTGGAACACTGACCCTTCTTAACTCTCCTGATGATTCTTCTTAATTTACTATCATATTCTTGCTCGCTCGAAATCCTTTCCAGAAGAAATGGAACCACTTCCACAAGAGATAGAACTGCATTTTTGCTAAGAGCGTCTGCCACAACGTTCGCCTTTCCCGGGGTATACAGAATATCCAAATCATACGATGCCAAGAACTCGACCCATCGTTGCTGTCTTAGATCAAGATCTTTTTGAGAGAAAATATATTTCAACGGTTTGTGATCCGTGAATAACTCGAACTTTTCTCCTAAAAGATAGTGCCTCCATATTTTTAAAGCAAAAACAATGGCCAACAGCTCTAGATCGTGCGTAGCATAGTTCCTCTCATGTGGCTTCAATTGCCGACTCGCATACGCAATTACCCTACCATTTTGCATTAGCACAGCTCCCAATCCAACAATACATGCATCAGTATAAACCTCAAACTTGCTCTTCCCATCTGGAATAGCCAATACAGGAGCACTTGTTAACCTTGCCTTCAGATTCTGAAAAGCCTCCTCACATTCAGGTGTCCACTTGAATTTAGCTTCCTTCCTTGTCAGCTTTGTTAGGTGAGAAGAGATCTTGGAATAATCCCTAATAAATTTACTATAGTAACCAGCCAATCCCTGAAAACTGCGAACTTCTATTGGTGTCCGAGGCTGCTTCCACTCCAGAATAGTCTCAACTTTCACTGGATCTACAGAGATTTCCTCACCAGAAATAGTGTGGCCCAAAATTTTTACTTCTGATTTCCAAAAATGGCACTTAGAGAACTTCGCCTTCAAAACAACTCTTCTTAGAGTTTCCAATACTATTCTCAAGTGCTGCTTGTGCTCTTCTTCCGACCTAGAGTAAACCAAGATATCATCGATGAACACAAAAACAAACTTATCCAAAACATCTCTAAAGACTCGGTTCATCAGGTCTACAAAGTAGGAAGGAGCGTTGGTTAACCCGAAAGGCATAACCAACCACTCATAGAAACAATTAGGTCCCCTAAATGCAGTTAAGGGAATACTGTCCTCAGCTACTGATGGAAACCTGATGCTAAATCCAACTGAGAAAAGACTGAAGCTCCATGAAGCTGGTCGAAGAGATCATCAATACGGGGAAGAGGATACTTATTCCAAATGGTCACTTTGTTCAATTCTCGATAGTCTACACAGAAGCTTAGTGACCCATCCGACTTGGTGATAAATACTGCAGCAGAACCCCAACAAGAAAAACTGGGTCTAATCAAACCCTTCTCCAACAGATCTTGAGTTTGCTTCACTAGTTCCTCCCTCTCCCTAGGATCCATCCTCATACTAGGTTGAATTACGGGTACTGCTCCAGGAACCAAATCTATACGAAACTCTATTTCTCGGTGCGGAGGCAAACACTTAACTTCCTCGAATACGTCTGAGAAATCCTGGACTACTTCAATATCTTCAACCCCCTCTTGAGAAGTCTCAACTCCATGTAAAAGACTACTCAAGTGTATTCCAGAGTTATCACATATTACTCTGGCAATCCTACCCAGATCAGTTTCCAACGAAACTGATCTCTCATCACAATTTAAAACAGCCTTATATTTGTCAAGCCAATCCATTCCCAATTAAAGGTAAAAACCCTTAAAATCCAACACATAAGAGTCATAGGAAAAACTATGGGATAAATAGGAGATTCTCAAATCCTTACAGATCCTATCTAATTTGGATACCCCTCCTATAGGATTAGATACACAGATGGGATTGTCTACGGTACTAGGGGTAAGAAAGAAATTCTCTACAGATTCCAGAGAAATAAAACTCAAAGAAGCACCAGAATCAAATAAAACTTTAATATATTTTCCATCTAAAAGTAAGATACCTTCCAAAACTCCTTTGTCCTTAGATGAGGTTGATGGTGCACCTTCTAAAGCAAATACTTTATTCTGCTGGACTTTATGAAGGAGTGGGAAATCTTTAATCATATGTCTCGGTTGATGGCAGTTGAAGCAAAGAGACTTCTGAACTAAAGCTGAACCTGTTCCACTATAATGTTGCCACTGTTGCTGTTGTTGAGACTCTCTTTTGGGACACTTATTCGCCAGGTGATCTTCTTGCTGACAAATATAGCATTTGCGTGGTCCGTTGTTGTTTCCAGACTTCTTCTTGTTTTGCCTCTTCCAAATAGGATTGAATTTTCTTTTATTAGGGTTAGAAGAATTTCCTCCTGATGCAGCTACTCGCGCCACTAATCTCTTGTTCATCAAGTCCTCATATCTTAACGCCATGTCAATAAACTCCACAAAAGACCCTTTCAAGTGTGCTGTCATCCTTTCATGATACTCTGGCCTCAACCCTTGTACAAAAATCTCGTTCTTTTTAAGAGGGGTGTCTATAAATCCTGGACCATAGCATGATAATTCGTTGACTTTAGTCTCGTACTCAGCTATAGTCATGTTTCCTTGTTTTAGATTCAGAAAATCCTGATAAAGACGAGTTCTCCCTGTAGTAGGCATGAACTTCTCCTCAAACAACTCCTTAAACTCTTTCCAAGACATATTGTCCTCCGAGACATTCGCTGTCACTGCATCCTACCAGGCTGCAGCACCACCTTGTAATTGCCACGAAGCCATTACCCTCTTCTTCTCATCCGATAATTTCATGCTCTTAAAGATTTTTTCACACGAGCGAAGCCATGCTTGGAACTCTATTATAGTTTCTGACCCTTGAAATGGTCTTCCTCCAAGATTAACGAAGTCCTTGCGTAATGCAGCAAAACTGACTGGAGATGGTACTGGATTAACAGCCTCATTATCAGTCTGTTCTCTCCTATTACTGGTTGATGCACTTCCTACAACCCATCCCCTTCTGCCTCTTGAACTCATTCTGGCTACCTGAACAGGTAACCCAACCAATTTTAGATAAGGATATAGTTATATTAGAAAATTACAAATACGTACTCTCAAGATAGATACTACTCCAAAGCCTAGGTGTTTCTCAACCTATGCTCTGATACCAACTGTGACGACCCGTTTTCAATACCCAGAAAGACGTATCATTATTAAGAAAAGAAAGAGATAGAAATAGAAAAGATAGAAAGAAAAGAACATCAATCATCAGAATCTCACAGTGGAAACAAAACAAAATATAATATTACACATATCCATTACATAGTTTTACATATCAGAGTACATAAAATAATACGACTTCATTACATTTGACATTTATAAGAGTCTGCCAAACCATACAACCCAAAAATACAACATCAAAATGTCACTACAACGGATAGAGGTAGATAAGTACGTCTGGGCTCCAGCTTCAGCTTCCATAACATTTGTCAATCCCAACCTAATCACTTGGCTACTCATAAAAATTTGAGCACCCAAGAGTTTATGAAAAACAAAATAAACTCTGGGTCAGACATGGGTCTGGTGTGAGTAAACAAGTTAAAGTTGTTTAAATTTAAAATCGTTTGAAAATAAAAGGTATCACGTAAGACTCCCCACAAATAAATATGGGTAAGTTTTTACCTTACGCTAACCAAAGCATTTGATAGGAAATCCAGTGATATTATAATAGGGTCTAGGGTTTTCAAGTAAATAGAAAATAGCCGAAATTGTTACATGATTAAATTCTAGCTCCTAGCCACGAAAGTGGGTAATACAATCAAAACCGTAGGGTTTCGTAGGGAAAATGGGTTTCCATCAATGGCAGGGCTACTGGGGTACCGCCCGTCAGAGTACGGGGACTAGATCACCGTACCAAGGACCACTCGTGATCCCCTGCAACACGAGACCGGAACCATCCCTTACTGGAAAGTCCCGCACAAGACAACCCCGCAGTTGTGGCCAACAACCGCCCACACAGCCAAAATAATAAGGGACTTCTAGACAGGGGAAAATCTCATCCTACTTGGGAATGACCCACTTAGCCTTGCTGCACCTCCCCTATTTTAGCCATTCCGGTTGATGAGGCTTGAGGCTACGATTACCTTAAGAGAACACATCTCTTAGAATGCTCATCGTCCACCTGATGATGTTCTGAAAGCATTCAATCCATACAAGTTCGTTCCGGGTTCGAACGAAACCGAAGGCATTATCTCGTTACACTCATTTTGGAATCACCCTCAGAGTTAACGACAATAACCCTTGCACTCTAAAACTCCATCTCGATCTTCACTTTGAGATGTCACGATCTAACGTTTAACTTGGATCGATGTGGTTTTCGGAAAATCAAATTTGATTCCCGATCCCTGTCTCATCGAAATCCAAACGTGTCTTAAAGGCCAAGTTGTTTAAATATTTAAACAATTCAATTCAATTTGAACATAGCATCCACACTGTATTATCCACAGATAATAACAAACATCTATCACAGATATATAAAATGTCTCATCACAGAATATCTCAACTATCATTCAACAGTTATCAACCAAATCCATATATTTAATTCACAATAATCACCCATAGGAAGCATATCTCTAATTCATATTATAATTAATTTAATTAATTCAAATTAAATTAATTACTTAAGAATTAATCATTTTACCTTGCTTAACCAATCAATAATTAATTAATCACAATTATTTATTTAATTAATCACTTCTTAATTAACCTCATTATCAATTAATTAATCTTTAATTAATTAATAATCCTTTAATTATTAATTAATTATTCATTATTAAAAACTTGATTAAAAATTGATCATTCCTTAATTGATCACTAATTAACCCTTAATTTACAATTAATTAATCTTAATTAATTTTTTAATTAATTAAATTTTTTAAATTAATTTATCTTAATTCCTTAATTAATTATAAATTAATTAACCTTAATCATTTAATTAATTAAGTCTTAACCACTATTAATTATAAATTAATTAATGTTTAATTACTTAATTATTACAAATTTATTTAACCTTAATTATTTAATTAATTAAATCTTAATCACTGATTAATTAATTACTAATCACTTAATTAATTAATCACCAATCACTTATTAATTAATCTTTAATTAATTAATTAATTAATTATTAATTATAATTTAATTTAATTCTTAATTATCCATTTATTAATCCATAATTAATTAATTAACCCTTAATAAATTAATTAATTTAAAATTATTAATTAATCAAAAATTATTAATTAATTTAACCTTATTTACTTTATTAATTAAAGTAAACCTTAACCATAAAAATTAATTAATTTTCAAAACAAAACAATTTTATTAATTACTAAAAATTATTACATATTTAAAACATTTCCAATTTGTTTAAAAACTTAATTACTTTTTATAAGTTAAATTTAAATGAATATAAAACCATCTTAAAACTTAACTATCAAAATATAAAATACTTTCAATTAAAATGTTTAACATTTCACAAAGTAGTTTAAATAAAATTTTAAAATTTTAAAATTTTAAAACTTAAACAAGTTTGAAAACTTTCAAACATCACTTGCGTTTGGTTTGACCCGACCAAACTCGAACAAAACTCAAGCAATATGAGTTCAATCCCTTCTTCTCCCCTTCCTATTTCTTTCAGCAAAGAAAACTACCCTCAAAAACAAGAAATCTGGAAAGTAAACAACACTTTACCCCCTTTATCCTTGCACGAGTAACTACAACATCTCCCCTTGCACAAACACGAGACAGAAACCAATCTACTCGATCACTAACTCGAGTCACCCCATCACCAAACTTCACTGGCACGAACACTGACACGTGCACCTGCACGTCGCGCCAACGCCGCCGCCACCATCAACGACACCACGCGCAAACTCCACGTCAACCCCAGATGTGAACTTCCACTGTTGATCAGCAACACGCAACTCCAATCAAAATCGAAGTAGTTCACACCATTCCTGGAACCAACCCTTCATCAGAAAACCCCCGTATCCATCAACGTCGTCCATCGTTCGCTATGCAACCTCGGACACCTCACCGCACGGCCTCCACGCAGCTATCCCCAAAATCACTCGCGACTCGATCCATCCAATTATTCCCAGTCACGAAATTTTCGAACGCAACCAAAACACAGAACAAAACCCTAGTTCCCCCAATTCCAAATTCCCTGATGATTTATTATCACTTCCACTATTTTTCACAGATAAACCCATCACCAGTACAACTCCGATCCAAAGCTCAACCTCTGGAACTTACTCAGTCGCCAGATTTTGCCCAAAGACCAATTTCCGGTCATCATCAACATACTGCCTCAAATCCAATTTAAAAATTCTGATTTTTATCTTAAAAATCATGTTTTCCAAAGTTGATTCAAGATGTAAAATTGATTCAACAAAATACAATACATGATTTTATCATGTTATTAATTTTTCTTACTGTATCTTCTTAGTTTAAGAAGATTTTCAAACAATTTCTATTTGAATAAGATTTTAAACCTTAATTCATGTTTAAATGACAAACTGCATTTGAAGATTCAACTTAATAGTGATTTGAAATGGAAATTTTGAACTCTGTGTTTACATTTACTCTGTAAATTTAAAATACAGAGAAGCGTCAGTAAATTTCAAGCATGCACAATTGAATTATAACATGTAAACAAAGATCTTACAGAAATAGGTACATGTAAGCATTAAACATATCTAAAATTCACATGCAAACATTTTTCTTACTTAAATTTTCTGATTATAAATTTACTCACCTGAATTATTTTTAATTAGAGACCCAAAATTTGAATTCTGGAAAAAGAATGACTGCAGATTTAACTTGTAATTGCTTGATGATGTTGCTTCAACTTTAACCAATCAACACTTAAGATGGAAGAGCTTTGAATTTTGCTTTTCAGAAATTTGATGATTTTTTCATGAACCCTTGATTTTGCAGATTTTCTATTGTATTATGTTTTGCTGTTTTGAAGCTTTGAAATGAAACTCGAATTCTTGTTTTAAAATTTTGGGTTGAAGAGTAGAAATTTATGAAGTTTAGAATTTTGTAAATGAAAGAGTGATTTTTTTCTTGCTTTTTAGAAAATGAGAATGAGAAGAATTTAGAGGAAGAAGATGAAATACCCTTTTATAGAAAAATTTTGTTTTATAAAAATTAAAGAAAATAAATTAAAAATTATGACACTTGTCATTACACAATGTTATCCTCCTAACACATGTTATTAGAGTGCTTTAAATTTTAACAAATGTAATCTTCATGCAAAAAGGATTTTTAAATGTTTTTATTAATTAATTTTATAAATTTAAAATACATTTTTAATTTATATAAATCAATCCTTTTTAAAAGAAATAAATATAAATCAAATTTTATATTCTAAATAAAATCAAAGAAATACACTTTTAAAATCAAAGTATAATTTAGAATATAAATAACCCTATTTTGAAATTTTCAATTAAACAATTCAAATTCAAATTAAATTTCAAATTCAATTTAAAAATCAATTTGATATATATATATATATATATATAATTTTAAAAAATCCATTTCCATTTGTATATATTAATTTTAATTAAAATCAATATACATTTATAATCCATTTATCATTATTGTTTAAAATAACAAATTTATCATTTAAATTAATTTATTAAAAAGATTATGACATTTAAATTGGGTTTGAAATTCCGGAATATCACAGCATTTACACAAAGAAAAGCTGTAACTGTCAATATACATACGATATATCAGAGTACAACCATCAACAAATACATCTAGACAGCTATAATAACTTGTCCCTAAATACAGACTTCACAGTCTCTAATACACAATGGAATAATCAAAACCTCTTTGCCATCCACCTCGCCTCCTGAGCTCTAGAACATTCTAACCTGAAAATCTGTAATACTCGGTCTGACTCGAGCATTACAATAAAGTAACACCCGAGTCAGGCTGGAAACCAACGTGAGTTATCCCATATAACTTGAAATACTAAAGTTATAAAGCTTCTTGAAAACATAGTAACTCGTACATCACTACGAGTTCTTATCTTGTTTTAGCCAAACACTTATTTCACAAATCCATTGGTATTTAAAATAGTATCTAAGTACTGTTACTTAATTTAAATGGTCAGGTTTTCTTAAATTATTCAATTACAGCTTATAAGATTATATAATCAAATTCGTAAAGGATAATAGTTCTTATTAAATTGAAGTGGTTTCGGATAGCGCTGATATCCGGTCCCAGTCTCTTTCGAACCCAAGTGATAAATAAAAAGGGTAGATTGTTTAAAATAAACGATCGGTCATTTAAGGTGACAACACACCATTATAGGAATTTGATGCAATTTTATCTGAATTAAAAGTATCATTACTTTTATCCAACTATTTTAATCCGTAAACAAATAACCCACGGATTGAACAAGGATATAGATCATTAATCCAGTCAACGATCTATAATTAATATCCAACGATTAACTGTGGTTTCTTATTTCCTTTGATTAGCCGTAATCATTTACATTTAAAACCAAATTAATTACAAATAATCAATTTATTTAATAAAAAATATTATAAATTACTGTTCATTATCCAAAAGTTTAAATCAATTAATAATAATTTATTTCTATTAAATTATCTCTTTAAAATTATAACATACCATTTCACTTTTAATCAAACTGGGAATATGGATCATCTTATTATATATTCTATTCCTTCTTTCTTCTTTTACCCTTTCTTTCCTACACTTCTCTATTTATTTACTATTTATTAGCCATAATTATCAAGACGATCCTACCCTTAGGAATTCATTAGCCTTAACTAGCATCTTCCCTTTATATATGTACATTTCCAAATCTTGCTTATAACTAATTTTAATTACAAACTATTCATTTACTTTGAATCAATCTTAGAAACCAATCAATAATTATCATACATAAATTAACCTAAGGTTCAACTAATTCAAAGTTTTAAATTGTTTATTTACATAAATCATTAACTCATTTAATTACATATTAATACCTAACAAGTATATCAACCAGGGTGTTTTATGTAACCTCTCAGTTCCTATATATATTAAAATAAAATTCTTAAAGGGTAATAGCTTTTTAAAGGTAATTAGATTTGGGTAAATAAACTTTTGGGAATAAACTTTTGAAAAGAACGATTAGGCCCAATCGGCCCAAATCAAATACTAGGCAAAACATCCTTTTCCCTCTTCTATCTCTTCTCTTCTCTTATCTTATCTTTGCTTAACTTCTGCAAATACTCCTCCACATGATACTACCCTTTTGCATGAAACTGGTGCACGTGCACACCCAACGGGGCCACGCCGACCACTGCCGACTCCACCTCTAAGTCGTCGTTGCCACCCTCAGCCTTCTCGACCAATCAGATTCCTCGATGAAGCTCAAATTCGAAATCGAGCAATTCGCCGACCTACGAAATAAAAACCCGATCATCTATTCCACCTTGCGCCACCGATGCCGACCATCGGAGCCTAAGCCCTTCAGCTAGAAGCTTCGTCTTCCTTCCCTCCAGCTTATCCCCCTACACCGCATCCACCACGACGCAGCAAACGTATAAAAACCCACCTCGACCAAGGAAAAGCCTCAAACCCTGTATCTTCTCCAACCTGACATCACGTCGCTCAGAAAACCATGCCGCCATTTCCTGGTTGCGTCGCTGACCCAGCCACCTCTGTGCCCATCATCGTGCCACCACATCGCCTGAATTTCCAAAATTCCCCAATTCCGTTCAACTCCCATTTCCCCACCCGATACTTCACTAAAAATCTCGAAACCACATTCAAAAATCTTCTTTTTTGATGACGAACACCACCATATAATCAAAAGTACAAATCATGTTATTCGAACTTCTTACAATATTTGGGTTTTTACTATAAAACATCCTTTTTCAACCTTTATGCTTAATAATATTCAACCAAACCATTTTTAGAACAAAATTCATTCAAAAGCAAGCAACTTTTCTTTTTTACATCATAATCCTAAACAGATTTCGTTGAAAGACATGGATTTATAAGTTAAGTTCACCAGTTTTTTTTTCTTAACTTACAACAGAACAATGGTGAACAGGCCTGTGTTTCCCCGTTTAGCTTTTTTTATACCTATTCATCTATAAGTATATACATATTCTGGTGCATGCATACTTATCAAACAGTACCCTACTTCCATACCCAAGCACATAACAAAGTTTCAGTATATAAGTTTAGATCCACTCACTGTAAAACTTGAACAGAGGAAACAGGACTTTGAAAAAACTACAAGTTGATTTTGATCTTGATCTTCCTTTTTCAAGCTGAATTTTAATTTTACTTTGCTTCAGTTGTGAGATGATAAAGTTGTTAGTTTTCTCCATTTTTTCTCGTACTGTTTTGTTAAAATGAAAGAAGAAAAGAATTGGTGGGATATATATAAAAAGACACTGCCTATACATCACCTGGTTTTCATCTTTTTAAAAAAATATGAAGAAATGTATTAAAAGAAGAAATTACATTTGTATGCTTGATGTATAGGTAATTAATATGTCTCCTTCTTAAGCTTAAACATTTCATATTCTTGTCTCCTAGCCTTACAAATGTCCTTATGTATATATATTTTATATTTCCTTTTTATTTATTTGTTTATTTATTTCACCCATGGATAACTTAAATATTTTTACTCAATATTATATAACTCTCTTACATGCATATTTCAATTTCTAACACATATATTCTTTTTTTTTAGAGAGATTTACTTTGAATTTCCAAATCATAATTTTGTATTCCACAATATATATATAGGAATAAATAGTAAAATAACTAGCATCTTTTATATGTTTTGAAATGATAGGTTTTATAAATTTAAATAATTAGATTAGAAGATTATTAAATTAATATTTATATCCAAATATTTTTTTATTTATCAGAATTTTGTTTGTTGAACTTATAAATCAATATTTCTAATAATTTAATCTAGTTAAATACCAATTAATGACCGTTAAAAATCCGAATCGTCACATTCCTCCCCCCTTTAAATCTTTTCGTCCTCGAAAAGGAACAAAGAAAGAATTTTAAACTATACTGTTAATTATCAATTAAATTATTTTAAAAATTTTAAAACACTATAAAATATACATAATATTACCAAAATAGCATTATAAAAATACTTTTTACAACTCGATGTCTTCACAGAAATTCGGTCATACGTTGATCAAACGTAGGACTAAAAGTCAACAAGTACTTAGCAGACCCGTTTTCAACACCTAGTGAAAATACTTAGAAAAATTTTGGAAAAATATAGAAAACATTTTTGTGATAATGCTTTGGAAATCATCACCCCCTCCATGGTTGCAGTTAGCCCGATGATTACATCTCCATCCCAGCCAAACCATAGAAAACTGTAGGCATCCGCACCCCTCGATTACAGCACGGAACCGCCAAAGATCGCAGCTACGCCCAAGGTTACGTTGCCATCACAGCAAATACCATGTAACTTAGGCATCAGCATCCTCGAATTTCGCTGCCAAATGAAACTTCACCACACTGACCACATAGATCGCAGACTACATCAGTCAAGTCCCAATGTAGCCTATAGGCACTCACTGTCACACGACTTTCGCTATGTCTTCATAGATTGCAGTCTACCATTGTTACGTCGCTCTCCCAGTGAAATCAAACGTAGACCTTAGGTAATCACTGCCTCTCGACTTCCGTTATGGAACGCAGTAGATCGCAGTTACATCGAGTTACACTGCCATCACAACATAACCTAATGTCTCTGTAGGCATTAGCACCCTCGACTTTCTCTACCCCAATCACAATCCACAGGAACTACAGTTTAGTCCAGACATCCTCTGGGATCAAAATTTAGAACCCCCCTTAGGGCTCAAGGCAGAACCACCCAGTGGATCTCCTACTATAAGTTTCAACTCTAAATGGGAGCGCTTTTTTCCCCACAGCACTCTCAAAGTATTTTATACTATACATATATAGTATCTTTCAAATCATACTCTTATATGTATCACATATAAATCCTATTTACACAAAATTGATAGTTTCCAAACCTGGCTTTCCAAATTTTCAAAGTTTGCTTTTTCCCAAAACCAAAAGCCTTTAAAAACTAGTGGGTTCCAAAAACCTTTTCAATTCAGTTCTCATAAAATCATTCATATATATATATGTATATATATATATATATATAATTTTATTCTTTTAATTAGAACAACATATTTTTGGACTACTTCGTACTTATATAAATTCCTTTTTATACTTCAAATATTTTTCAAAGATCTTTTCTTCTGGTTATATATTCAACAAGGGAAGTTTATCATATATAACAAATATATATTGCTTTATTTATGCTAAATCAACATTCAAATTTGATTTTCTTTATAGAGTTATTTGCCACTTTAGTTACTTTTTATAAAATGAGTTTCATCTCTAGTGATATCCAACTTCCACTCTTGTTCATCGTATATTTCTCAAAATATACTTTTCCATTTCAAAATCATTTTACTTTCCTTTTCGAAATTTTCAATATCTATTTCATTCAAGCACGTACGATGTACATATATCATCTGTACGCAATATCAAATCCGATCGCTCAATCGATCACACAATTTCACTTTCAAACTAGTATCGTCCATCCGACTTCCTAGTGCGGACTCAAATCTGGTTTCTTGATCAGAAACCATCATTCTCCTTGCATAGCCATAACTATGATAGAGAATTACTAGAATCAATCAAAAATCCATATCCATAGTTCGCCATCGAAAATCGGGTGAAAAATCCTAACTCGGATCGATATACTATCTCGAAATTCTATGCTCGAATATGGATCAAATCGTTATGCGAATAAAATAATTTATGTATATCTTACGTATTTATCTCATTGGTTATTAGCAAATCAATTTTATTTTTATTCACATTCATTTTGATTTCTATTCACTTATTCACAATTGCTTCAATTTCGATTTGGGTTATCACTTCTATTCTTATCTCAATTAGTGTTTAAATATAAACAGTTTCTACTCTGTCCAGTTTGAATATAGGAAATAGCTTGAAAAGTTTAAAATAGTCAAGTGGTTGTAAAATAGTTATTGGTTGTAAAGTAGCTGTAAAATAGTTAAGTAGATATAAAATAGTTATTGGTTGTAAAATAGTTAAGTAGTTATAGAATAGTTGTAAAATGGTTAAATAGTTAATATAAGATAGTTTGAGTGTTGAAAAGAAGGGTTGATATAGTAAATAGCTTGGAAGAGAGATTTTAAGACAATTTATATTAAAATAATTTGTTTGAAAATAGTTTCAGAGTCAAACTGGATCAATCTCCCAATCTCCATCTCAATCAATTTCCAATTTCCACTTCCATTTAAATTGATTCAATTAAGATTAACTTCGATTCTCATTCTAATTCAAATCAAATTCCAATTCCATTTTAAACCATCTCGATTTATACAAATTCGAGTTAAATTTGATTTAATCCCTTAAATCAATTTAACCCTTAACCTTTAATTTGAACAACCCAAGTCTTTAAAATAATTTAATTTCTGAGTCCAAATTTCGAATATTCATTAAAATTGCTTCTACTTCTACATAAACTTATTTCAAGGTTCAAGTGAAAGTCAAATATTTTTAAACAAATCAATTTTCTGAGTTCAATTGATTACCCAATTATATTTCAAATTCTAAACCCAATTCTTTAAGCAGTTTTGGTTGACAAGTTTTGATTTAACATTAAATCTTATGTTCAAAGTGATTCCATTTTTATAAGTTCAATCCTTTTTAAAAAAAAAATCAAAATCATTTAAATGGTTTCAAAATAAAGTTTAATTCCATTTAATTTCAGTAATGGATATATATTATCTCAATCCACTTCTTAATTCACTTAAATAATCCAATTTACAATTTCATAGATTATTAATAAAAACAGGATGATATTGGGATAAGTTAAGGTAAATAAACATCCAAATTATCTAGAACACCAATCAATATCATCCATCACACATTTCCAGAACTCAAACTCATTTTGAGATCACACATAACTCCCTTTCCAATCCAAGTTATTCATTCTAAACTTATTTAACTTCCCCTAAGTTAAATTCAGTTCACTTAATCCAGTCGACCTTACTAAATTTGGATTCTTCATTTCAAATTTTAAACTTCTTATCAATATCCTTTCCAACTTATAAGTTCAAATACTTATTTCTCTTTGGGTTTACATCACATTTCAAGGGAAAAATTCAAAACTCAACACTTAGTGTTTACTTCCAATCAACCTTGATATTATGTATATCCCACATATATATACATATTTATTTCCTTTGCACACCAAATCATACTCTAAATTTTAAACCGTTCTTGGTTTTTAATTCAAAATAAATTCCTTTAAAGTTTTTAAAACAACTCTTGTTTGAAATAAGATTCCTATATTCAAAAATATTCTGAATAATATTATTTATTATACCTTTTAACACTTTGAAACAATTTCAAATTTTCTATATTTAGATTTTAAAACTTCATAAATTAAATCCTTACTCAAATTTCTATTTGGTTGTGTGTGTGTGTGTGTGTATATATATATATATTACCACTTAATTCTTATTATTATATTAAAATTCAATAATCAACAACCAATTATCGTAATATATTATATAATAATTAGAAAAATAATTGCTTTATATATCAAAATATATGCTCATATAAAAACTACTTTTAAAACTGTTTTTAAAATCATTATATAAGAAAGTAACAAGTACGCACTCATATAATACACTCAACTCATTCTAGGGTACCACTGACCCTACCTCTAATGAGTAAACCCACCGGGGCCAAGGTTCTCGCTTAACCTTCCGTTCTGATACCAAATGTAACGACTCGGAATTTTCGACCCCGAAAATTCGACACTAAAACGTTCACTGTAGAAGTGCCGAGCAATCGAACGTCGGAAATTCTAGATTGTTAGGGTAAAGAAGAAAATGAGGTAGAAGAAGAAATAGAAAACAACAGCACAGAATCTCACAATCGTGGCGGAACAAGATATAATATAAAAATAACAGCATTTACACAAAGAAAAGCTACAACTGTTAATATACATACGATATATCAGAGTACAACCATAGACAAATACATCTGGACAGTTATAATAACTTGTCCCTAAATACGGACTATGCATTCTCTAATACACCGTGGAATAATCAAAACATCTCTGCCATCCAGCTCGCCTCCTGAGTTCTAGAACGTCCTAACCTGAAAATCTGTAATACTCGGTCTCACCCGAGTATTACAATAAAGTAATACCTGAGTCAGGCTGGAAACCAGCATGAGTAATCCCAGATAACTTGAAAGACTAAAGTTATAAAGCTTCTTGAAACCATGGTAACTCGTACATCACTACGAGTTCTTATCTTGTTTTAGCCAAACACTTATTTCACAAATCCATTGGTACTTAAAATAGTATCTAAGTACCGTTACTTAATTTAAATGGTCAGGTTTTCTTAAATTATTCAATTCCAGCCTATAAGATTCTATAGTCAAATTCGTAAAGGATTATAGTGCTTATTAAATTGAAGTGGTTTTGGATATCGCTGATATCCGGTCCCAGTCTCTTTCAAACCCAAGTGATAAATAAAAGGGTAGATTGTTTAAAATAAACAATCGGTCATTTAGGGTGACAATGCACCATTATAGGAATTTGTTGCAGATTTTATTTCAATTAAAAGTGTCATTACTTTAATCCAACTATTTTAATTCGTAAACAAATAACCCATAGATTTAACAAGGATATAGATTGTTAATCCAGTCAACGATGTATGATTAATATCCAATAATTAACTCATGGTTTCTAATTCCCTTTGATTAGCCGTATTCATTTACATTTAAAACCAAATTAATTACAAATAAACAATTTATTTAATAACAAATATTATAAATTACTATTCATCCATAAGTTTAAATCAATTAATAATAATTTATTTCTATTAAATTATCTCTTTAAAATTATAAAATACCAATTCACTTTTAATCAAACTGGGAACATGGATCATCTTATTATAAATTCTATTCCTTCTTTCTTCTTTTACCCTTTCTTTTCTACAATTCTCTATTTATTTACTATTTATTAGCCGTAATTATCAAGACGATCCTCCCCTTAGGAATTCATTAGCCTTAACTAACCGCTTCCCTTTATATATGTACCTCTCAAATCTTGCTTATTATAACTAATTTTAGTTTCAAACTATTTATTTACTTTGAATCAATCTGAGAAACCAATCAATAATTATCATACATAAATTAATCTAAGGTTTAATTAATTCAAAGTTTTAAATTATTTATTTACGTAAATCATTAACTAATTTAATTACATATTAAAACCTAACAAGTATATCAACCAGGGTGTTTTACATAACCTCTCAGTTCTTATATATATTAAAATAAAATTCTTAACGATTAATAGCTTTTTAAAGGTAATTAGATTTGGGTAAATAAACTATTGGGAATAAACTTTTAAAAAGAACATTTAGGCCCAATCGGCCCAAATCAAATACTACGTAAAACATCCTTTTCCCTCTTTTATCTCTTCTCTTCTCTTAATCTTATTTTTGCTTAACTTCTACAAATACTCCACCACCTAATACTACCCTTTTGCACGAAACTGGTGCACGTGCACACCTAACCGGGGCCACGCCGACCACCGCCGACTCCATCCCTAAGTCGTCGTCGCCACCCTTGACCTTCCTAACCACCCAGATTCCTCGATGAAGCTCGAATTTGAAATTGAGCAATTCGTCAACCCACGAAATAAAAACCCGATCACCTATTCCATCTTGCGCCGCTGACGCCGACCATCAAAGCTTAATCCCTTCAGCCAGAAGCTTCATATTCCTTCCCTCCAGCTTATCCCCCTGCACCGCATCCTCCAATTGCCACCACGACGCCGCAAACGTACGAAAACCCACCTCGACCAAAGACAAGACTGAAACCCTATATCTTCTCCAACCCGACATCACACCGCTCAGAATACCGCACCGCCATTTTCCTGGTTGCGTCGCTGACCCAGTCATCTCCGTGCCCATCGTCGTGCCATCACATTGGTCACATCGCCTGAATTTCCAAAATTTTCCAATTCTGTATAACTCCCATTTCCCTACCCGATACTTCGCAAAAAATCTCGGAACCACATTCAAAACTCTACTTTTTTGATGATGAACACCACCATATAATCAAAAGTACAAATCATGTTATTCGAACTTCTTACAATATTTGGGTTTTTACTGTAAAACATCCTTTTCAACCTTTATGCTTAATGATATTCAACCAAACCATTTTTAGAACAAAATTCATTCAAAAGCAAGCAACTTTTCTTTTTACATCATAACCCTAAACAGATTTAGTTGAAAGGAATGGATTTGGAAGTTAAGTTCGCCGCTTTTTTTAACTTACAACAGAACAATGGTGAACATGTTTGTGCTTCCCTGTTTAACGCATTTTATACCCATTCATCTATAAGTATATACATATTTCGATGCACGCATACTTATCAAACAGTACCCTACTTCCATACCCAGGCACATAACAAAGTTTTAGTATATAAGTTTACATCCACTCACTCTAAAACTTTTATAGAGGAAACATGACTTTGAAAAAACTGCAAGTTGATTTTGATCTTGATCATCCTTTTTCAAGCTGAATTTTAATTTTACTTTGCTTTAGTTGTGAGATGATAAAGTTGTTAGTTTTCTCTTTTTTTAGTATTGTTTTGTTAAAATGAAAGAAGTAAAGAATTGGATATATATATATATATATATATATATATATATATATATATATAAAGACACTGCCTGTACAGCACCTGGTTTTCATCTTTTAAAAAAAATGAAGAAATGTATTAAAAGATGAAATTACATTTGTATGCTTGATGTATAGGTAATTAATATGTCTCCTTCTTAAGCTTACACGTATCGTATTCTTGTTTCCTAGCCTTACAAATGTCCTTATGTATGTATGTTTTATATTTTCCTTTTTATTTATTAGTTTATTTATTTTAACCATGGATAACTTAAATATTTTTACTCAATATTATATAACTCTCTTACATACATATTTCAATTTCTAACACATATATTCTTATATTTTTTTTTGAGAGATTTACTTTGAATTTCCAAGTAATAGTTTTCTATTCCACAATCTATATATATAGTAATAAATAGTAAAATAGCTAGAATCTTTTATATGTTTTAAAATGATAAGTTTTGTAAATTTAAATAATTAGATTAAAAGATTATTAAATTAATATTTATATCTAGATAATTTTTTATTTATCAAAATTTTATTTTTTTCAACTTATAAATCAGTATTTCTAATAATTTATTCCAGTTAAATACCAATTGATGACCACTAAAAATCCGGGTCGTCACCACAGTCCTATCAGGATTTTTCTTGACTTTGTATGTCTAATTGAATCCAGCAACATTCTTGTTGTCTGGTGGATATACCAAGTCCCATGTCTTATTTTTTTGTTAGATCATTGTACTCCTCATTCATTGTAGTCTTCGAGTGTCTGTCTTTTGAAGCTTATTCACAAGTTTGTGGTTCATTTTCTAATACTGATATTGCTGTGTATAGTTTTGGTTTGAAGATCCCACATTTTGACCTTGTAATCATTGGATGACCTGTTTCTTATCTCTGGTGATGCTTCTGCTCTTATCTGACCGTCATTGTTTTCAAATTGCACTTGTCCACTAATTGAACTTTCTTCACTAATTGTTTGTTCACTTGATTGTGCATGGGATGGACTGTGATAGCTGAGTGTGTTTCATGTGATTCATGACCTAGTTGTCTTGACATTGTGAGTTGTGAGTCCTGGACTCCAGCAGTTCTTTCATACTCCTTCAAATGCTGATCACCGGTGTATATAGGTATACTGGGTATTGATGTCTTTGTATTATAGATCTTCTAAGTTGTTTTTATGCCTGTATTACTGAAAGGAAAAACATGTTCATTGAATACAGCATGCATGCTTATAACTATTTTCCCAATGTAATCAAGACATTTATAACCTTTCTGATTAGTTCCATACCCTATAAATGTACAGGATCTTGACCTGAAGCTTAATTTATTTGTATTATATGGTTTTATATAGGAAAAACATGGGCATCCAAAATTTCATAAACTCCGATAGTCTAATTTGACCCCATATAACTACTATAATGGACTAACTCCTTTAAGCGATTTTGTTGGCAGTCTATTTATTAAATAAACCACAGTATTAAAGGAGTCAGGCCAGAATTTTAAAGGTATAGATGATTGTACTAGTAGGGTCAACCCTGTTTCTACTACATGCATATGTTTTATCTCAATCAGACCATTTTTTTATGACGTATATGGACATGTATTTCTATGAACTATCCTCCTTTTGTTAAAAAAGTTATTGAGTGTTTTGTACTCAGTTACTCCATTAGACTGTATAGTTTTAACTTGATGACTAGTCTGTTTTTAAGCTAAGGATATGAAATGTATAACTGCATTATAAGTTTCAGACTTATTTTTCAAGAAATATATCCATGTATATCTAGAGTGAGCATCAACAAAAAATATACAATATCTATATCCATGATCATATTAGATTGGAGTGGGTCCCTACAGATCAGTTTCCACTAATTCAAGGGGTTTTGAATACTTGGTTAGTGAATCATTGAATGCTAGCTTGCGACTTTTTACCCATTTGGAAGTAAGTACAAATATATGGTAAAGAAATATCATCACAAACAATCTTATTTGCTCTAAATACTTGTTTCATGACATTTATATTTGGATGACCAAGTTTACAATGTCACTAATCAATCACACTTCTACTTTCCACTGGTTGAGTAGTTTCAGCAGTATTACAACATTTCTATTTTCTCAAATTGGTGTAGTTTTTAAGATTGAATCTGCATAGCGCTTTGGCTGCTTCACCCTATAAAAGATTTTCCTTAGTCAGTATGTCTTTAACTAAGTAGTGATTAAGATAAAATTCAAAGTATACATTATTATCTTTTGCAAATTATGAAACACTTATAAGATTCTTTCTTATTTTGGTACTCTCAATAAATTATTTAAAAATAACTACCTTGAACTACTGATGTAAGCATTACCAATATGTATGATATTTATTGACTTACCATTCCCCATGCATATAGACTGTTTACCACTATACTCTATGTTGCCAAGATTTAAGTTATCAAGATTGCTTGTTATGTGATTGGTTGCTCCACAGTCTGGGTACCAGCCCTCATCTTGAATGTGTTCTGGTCTTGTGATAGTGTTTTGATTGATAACACCATTACCATCTATTTGAATGCTTGATCCTTGTTGTGTTTGTGCCACATCGACTCTCATATTTCCATTTCTCTGATTGTTTGAGTTTTAATTTAGCACAAAGTTGGCATTAAATCTAAAATAATACTTCATCACAGTGTGACCAATTTTCTCACATATTTGACATTTTGGTCTATTACCATTATTGTTCTACCTTCCTCTACCCCTTGATCTGTTTGCATAACCTCGTCTCTGATATGGTTGATTTTGTTTGCTTGAGTTTTGGCCTTTATTCTTGGATGACTAGTTAATTGATAGGTCTGCATCATGTGGTTTCTTGTGATCTATTCTTGCCTCATGTGTAAGAAGAGTTGCATGAACATACTGCATTGGTGGCAGAGATGGTTGTGATGAAATAACTGCAACAATTGATTCATATTCTTCACTGAGCCCATTCAATGCACTCAACACTTGTACTGTTTTTGACACTTTGTGCCCTGCCGCTTCAAGCATATTGCATATATTGTTCACATGTGACAAGTAGTCTCTCATGACTTGATTGCCTTTGTTGACATTCTATAACTGTCTTTTATAATGCATAACTTTTGTAGCTAGTTGGGTATTGAAGATTCTTTCAACGGTCACCCAAATATCATTTGCTGATTTGCAGCCTATAACTTGAGACAGTAAGCTTGTGTTGATAGATGATAGTAACCAAGAACTTAATAATCTATCTTATCTGTAGTACTTTGTATATTCTTCATTGCTGATAATTTTTTTTTGTTAATCAGTGATGATCTTTGGTGGAATTGGAATTGTTCCAAGGATGAACCCTTCTAGGCCATATCCTTGCATTGTGGTTTCAACTTGCAGTTTCCATAGAAGATAATTGTATTCTTCAAGGTGTATGGTGATTAACTGAATCTGTGGGCTAATAACAGTCTTGATCAGTTTCTCTGTGGCATCAGTGACTTGCTGTTGAGAGTTGGCAACATTTTCTAAAGTTGCCGAGGTGTCATCTCCTTCAGCAATGATGATTTAGCAAGAAAAACAACAGCCTCGAGAGTTCAGAAAAAGATGATGATTCAAGAAAGCTTTACCAGTGGAAAAGAGAGGTCAGTTGCAGCCGATCCTGGATGACGACAATGTTTTGACAGGTTCTTGGCACGACAATAACTTTCTTTTCTGCTTTCCAATGCTTTCTTGATTTCTGCTTTGAGTTCTTTCTGAATTTTCTTGTTTTGAGAATTTGCTTATTTCTTTCTTTGGTGAGAACTTATTGCAGCCAGGAATCAATTTGAATTCCTTGGTACGACACATGTTTTAAAGGCAAATTCAAATATGTAAACCCAAATGATGATAAAATACTTGATAGGTTTCAAGAAATCAGATGATGAAACCGCTCTGATGATTTCTTGAATTGTGAGAAAACTCTGTTTTGCAAGTGGGTTTCAGAACTACTCCAGAATTGATGTGCAATTCTGATGATTTTCTTGAATACGAGATGAACAAACTCTGGATGAATGCCGTTAGACTTTGTTGCATTGAATCTGATACCATGTTGAGATTTTGAAGGTTTGATGATTAAGTTTGATTTAGTTTTAAGAGACACAGAGATGTTGAATCGATAATTTGAGAAGTAATGCTTTGATTAATTGAATGGTTACAGCGTACATTATCTTTGAGATATACGGCTGGTATTTATAAAATTACAAACTGAGTTAATGGGCTGAGCTTCTAGGCCCAAAGACCTGTAACCCGCAAAGCAAAAGAAGTAGATATAATGGCAAAACATATTACACAGCATAACTTTTCTCACTTCAATAAAACATATAAATAATTGTTGTAAATAGAAGCAAATTGTTTCTTTTAATGTACTTTGTAAAAAAAACAAAGTTGACATTACATGGTATATGCTGCATGTCTCTCAATTTATGATTTTTATCCAGCCAGTTTAGTGATTTTTTTTAATCATTCATAGATGTGATGGAGGAACACATGTCATGAGACGTAATTCTGTCTCTCTTTCTGCTTATTTTCTCAATTTTCTCAAAGAAACTGTAACATTGGGTCAACGCCAGAAAGGTCATCAATGTGCAAATGTTGATAGGTACCAAATGATCCTGCTTCGATATTTATGTTCAAACTTCAAAGTAATTTTAGATCAGCGTGACAGTGAGTAGTGCGAATCATTCTTTATTAGATTTTGACTGTATTTGGTTGAAGCTAAAATGAAAAAGAAAGTTGCTTTGTTTACGATATTTTTGCAGCGTATCATGTTTCTTGCTGGCTATACTTTCAGATACCTGATAGCTAATACTTTTTGGTGCACAATACATTCGCAGAAAGTAAGCAACGTCACAAATAGCCAAATAGCGATGTATCATGGATGTTCTCATAGCATGAAAGATACGTTATTACAGAAGCTTAAAAGCGCACAACGTAGCAATCCATATCGTTCTTCCTGGTCGCCAGCTAACCATTTATGGTTCGTCCTCCATCAACATTAATGACCTGTCCAGTAATGTAAGAAGCAGTGGGCATGCATAGAAACACTGCAAGAGCCGCGACCTCTTCTGTTTCTCTATTTCTCCCAAGTGGAATGCGAGATAATTCATGAGCCAAGGCCCCATCGTTCTCCCATTGCTACAAAATTGCGCAATCATATTGATATATTATACAAGCTATGCATTTTTTTTGTCTAAAAAAGAAGCAGAAAAGTAACATTGTATACCGGTTCAACAAGAGGAGTTCCTATGAGGCCTGGAGCGATACAGTTGGTTCTAATGTTATATTTTGCCCACTCACAAGCCAAACTTCTTGTCAGTTGATCTACAGCTGCTTTGGTCAAGGAACAAGCAGACAGCATTGGAAAAGAAACCTGCCCACAAATTGATGAAATATTCACAATGCTGCCAGTCCTGGCTTTCTTCATAATAGGATGAGCCGGTTGGCACAGGTGGAAAAATGAGTCCAAGTTGGTAGCCATGATGAGTGAATACTCCTCGTCACTTAAATCCAATGTTTCTTTGGAAAACCCTGTCCCTGCATTATTAATCTAAGCAGCACACACTACTATAGTAAGTATATGTATCATCTATTATGCTGTTGAAAGTTATATGTATTATTATGCTTACTAGTATATTAAGTTTGCCATCGAAAATGGAAGAAACGTTTGCCATTAGTTTTACTCGTTCAGATCTGGAAGATACATCACAAACTGAACCAGTGACAGTATAGTTCAAATCCTTCCACTCGGCCAAGCATTTGTCGAGTTCTGATTGATTGCAAGAACATGTGTGCACAGCTGCACCAAACGCAGCTAGCTCTTTCACAATGGCATGCCTTTGCACAGTTATAAACAAATTTACGTATTTTGATTTCATTACTGAAAAAGAGAAGAAGGGAGAACCAGAAAACAATTACCCGATCCCTTTGGTTCCTCCAGCGACTAACGCCGTAGTTGAGACCATCTCTTTTCTTTGCTATCCCCCTTCTCCATTCTTTTTCTTCTTCTCCTCTTTTTCGACCACTGATTTCTTTGTTATACGTCTAGTATACCAAAACAGAGAATAATCAATCATAAACTCGTTGCACAAGTTTATAACTCAGATTTCCACTACACTGGAATTATGTCGTAATTATTATAACAATATGAATGTTGTAAATAAATTACAACAGCAGCGTTACACTATTTTGAATAAATAGTATAACCAGAATAACAGATAGAATATAAAATAATGTATATAAATATACAATCAGACTAGAATTCTAACTGGATTATGTCTGAGGATCGTCGTAACGATTTCCTTAAGAATTTTATTTTAAAATTCTCCCAAGATACAACAGACGTATTCTGCTCGAGATTGTAATGAGTATATCACTCTGTGATTTTGATTATAAGAACAGTAGTTATTAAAAGAGAATGGATAAGAAAATTCAGTGAGGAGAATGATCAGTCTTCCTCTTTTTTTTTAGTTGGTCCGTACCCCTTCGAACGGTCGCGCCTGCACCCGTTTGTCCAAACGGTCGCGCCTGTTGCTTTTCGTCGCACCTGCCTGTTGTTCAGCCGCGTCTCCTCAGTCGGGCCGCACCTGTTCGTTTGCGCGTGCTTCAGAAGTCGTGTCTCTTCAGTCCCCGCGTCCGTTTTTACCTGCCTGCTGCTTCTCTTCATATACAGGCCCAGCCCAGTTTCAGCCGACACCCAAAAACTGTTAGACAATGGCCTAGCAAAAGAATGGTCATTTTAGACCCGTACCCGGCCCGGTTCGGTCGGACGGACGGCGGCGGCGGCGCGTGTGTGGTGGTGATGCATGATCTCCCTTCTCACAACGAAGCATACATTTGGGAGCCCCAGACCCCCCAACCTCCTCATGAGAAAGCTATATATAAATCACTATAGCTTTAAATAATTTGGAGATGTGAGACTTTTGTATATTTCATTCATCTTATTAAGGAATTCCAACAATCCTCCACATGAATAATAATATACATATCCCCCACACAAAGCGTAATATCACAGAGTATACATGGAGTTTATGCTTTATCGTGGATAAATAGATATTTCACTTTGAACTTTCCCTAGTTAAAACTTATCGGATCTACTTGGCTAATCGGTGAATTATTTCATCTTGAACCGTCGGCCTGTATAGTATATCCAGACAATAAGCTTTACGAAGCATTGATTCCCTTCTCATCCAATCTCTTGGTTGTGTTCATTTTGGCCCTGAACAAATTTTGGTTCTGTGAGTGTTTTTAGAGAATAAAAGCATTTTAATATTCTCATAGAGCCGACCCAGCTCACACTAACATAGGTGATCGCAACCATTAAGAGTATCCTACATGTACCCCACTTGTTATTTTCAAGATATGGTCATTATTAAAAAACATAGTTTTAACCTTTATATACTTCTGTAGGCATGCATTCATGTTGTGCACCATAGGAATGGAGTTGGACTATGTCCACGCAAATGCATTACGTCTTGAGTTACTCAGAACTGGTTTGCCTATTGATCCTAGTCCGTGGGATTTCCAGTTACTAGGATAGGTTTCCGTATAAGGTAACTCTTGTTGGTTTAGGCTTTTAAACCCATTTCCCTCGATGCGCAGTCAATTTTCTCTCTTGATAAACCTTTAGTAAATGGATCCGCTAGGTTATCATTTGTTCTCACGTAATCTATGGAAATTGATCCATTTGAGAGTAACTGCCTAACTGTGTTATGGCGTCGACGAATATGTCGTGACTTTCCATTATACACAAAGTTGTGCGCTCTACTTAGCGCAGCTTGGTTATCACAGTGTATACATATGGCCGGTACAGGTTTAGGCCAGAATGGAATATCTTCTAAAAGGTGACAAAGCCATTCTGCTTCTTCGCCTGCTTTATCTAATGCAATGAACTCTGATTCCATAGTGGATCGAGCTATGCATGTTTGTTTAGTAGATTTCCATGACACTGCTGCCCCTGCTAGGGTAAAGACATAACCACTCGTTGATTTTGATTCCTCTGAATCTGCAGTCTAGTTTGCATCACTATATCCTTCTAAGACGGCAGGATATTTTCCATGATGTAAGGAATAGTTAGTGGTATTTTTTAATATCCAAGCACTCTCATTAGTGCTTTCCAGTGTTCCTTCCCTGGATTGCTCGTATACCTGCTCAAGCGACTTACTGCATAAGCTATATCTGGTCTTGTGCAAGTCATGAGATACATGAGACATCCTATTACACGAGAATATTCCAGTTGCCTTACACTCTCATTAATGTTTTTATGCAGTACTTCTGATGGATTAAAATGTGTATTTACTCCTTTAATTCCAAAATTTTGAAATCTTTCAATCACTTTTTCTACATAATGTGATTGAGATAACTCAATTCCATTAGGTGTTCTTATTATTTTTATTCCCAAAATAACATCTACAACATCCAAGTCTTTCATGTCGAAATTGTTGATCAACATTTTCTTTATGGTCTCAATTACCAGAGTATTTGGACCGAATATTAGCATATCGTCCACATATAGACAGATCATCACATATGATTGTCCAAGTTGTTTATAATAAACACATTTGTCGCATTCATTTATACGAAAACCATTTCTCATCATGACACTATCAAATTTTGTGTGCCATTGCTTTGAAGCTTGTTTTAGTCTGTATAATGATTTGACTAATCTACAGACTTTGTTTTCATTTCCTTTGGAAATAAATCCCTCAGGTTGCTCCATGTAAATCTCCTCATCGAGATTTCCATTTAAGAATGCTGTTTTTACATCCATCTGATGAATCTCTAGATTATAGATGGATGCAATTGCTATTAGCATTCTTATAGAGGTTATTCGTGTTACCGGCGAATATGTATCAAAAAAGTCTACTCCTTCTTTTTGACGATATCCTTTGGCTACTAATCTGGCTTTATACTTGTCGATAGAGCCATCTGCTTTCATTTTCTTCTTGAAAATCCATTTGCAGCCAATTGGTTTTATTCCTGGTGGAATATCAACAATTTCCCAAGTTTTATTACTTAGAATTGAATCAATCTCACTTTGGATTGCTTCTTTCCAACATGAAGACTCAGAAGATAACATTGCTTTCTTGTACGTTTGAGGTTCGTGCTCTAATACATATGTAAAAAAGTCCGAACCAAATGTTTTGGAAGTTCTAGCCCTTACGCTTCTTCTTGGTTCAGCATCCTCAATTTCATGACGAGTTTCATCTTCATGCGAATCGTTTAATTCTTCCCTTGTCCTTTTTGAGACATTATTTCCTTCATTCCTTTTGTGCGGAAACACATCTTCAAAGAATGAGACATCTCTTGATTCCATGATTGTATTTACATGAATATCTGTTATATCGGACTTTAATACCAAAATCTGTAGGCACTACTATTTTGGGCTGGCCCAAGATAATAACAATCTACTATTTTTGGTCCAAGTTTGACTCTCTTGGGAGGCAGAACTGGAACTTTTGCCAAGCACCCCCACACTTTGAGGTATTTAAAGCTTGGTTTGTGTCATTTCCATATCTCATATGGAATTGTTCCCGTTTTATTGTGAGGAACTTTGTTTAATATGTGATTAGACATATTTAAGGCTTCCCCCCACAAGTTCGTCAGCAGACCAGAAGTTAAGAGCATGGCAGTAATCATGTCTTTTAACGTTCTGTTCTTCCTCTCGGCTACACCATTTTGTTGTGGTGAATATGGAGCTGTTGTTTGATGAATTATGCCATTTTCGGCACAGAACTGTTCAAATGGTGATTCATATTCTCCACCTCGATTAGATCTTAGTATCTTAATCTTTTTATTTAACTGATTTTCTACCTCGGCCTTATATTTTATAAATGCTGTTATTGCTTCATCGTTACTATTTAAAAGATATACATAGAAATATCGCTTATAATTGTCAATAAAAGTAATGAAATACTTTTTCCCACCTCTTGTAAGTAATGATTTAAAATCACATAAATCTGTATGTACCAAACCTAATGGTTCGGTGCTTCTGTCAACATATTTAAATGGTTGTTTGATCATTTTTGCTTCTATACATGTCTCACATTTGTATTTCTTATCTAATTGGAATTTTGGAATTAATCCCAAGTTTGATAATGTTTTCATTTTGCGGAAATTTATATGTCCCAATCTATCATGCCATAGTAAAATTTCGTGCTCAAGCAAATAGGAAACTTCAATTTTATTAATAGCACATTCAGAATACATATTTTTGTTGCCGACAACGGCTACATTTGCCTTAAATAGGCCATCACATAAATATCCCCTTCCTATATACATTCCAGTTTTGGACAGAACCATCTTGTCTGACTTGAACACCATCTTGAATCCCTTCCAGAGATGAGATTCTTGCGTATGTCTGGAACGTGGAGCACGTTATTCAACTTAACAGTTTTTCCAGAAGTAAACTTGAGTATTACTGTGCCACTGCCTTCAATCATGGAAACTGCAGAATTACCCATGTAGAGTTTTTCTTCGTGATCGAATTTCTGATATGTAGAAAAAATGGATTTGTCAGAACAAACATGACGAGTAGCGTCTGTATCTACCCACCATTGATTAGGATTCTGAAGCAGATTGCATTCAGATACCACCGCCGAGAAGTTGGACTCGTTTACTTCCATGTTATCCACTATATTTGCCTCTTTATTGCGTTCCTTCTTGAGTCTGCAATTTCTAGCGGCATGTCCAACTTTTCCACAAACCCAACATTCGCCATTAAACTTCTTGGTTCGTTTTTTGTCTTTCGGTTTGTTGTCTTGAGCTTTCCTTTTCTTTTGGAAATTCTTATTTTTGTTTTGGTCTTTGACCCTTCAGCCACAAATGTCTCCTCGCTTGGTTTTGTAACTGCACGGTTGTCTACCTCAATTTTTAATCGGACTATGAGATCCTGTAAAGAGATTTCCTTCTTCTTATGCTTTAGATAGTTGCGGTAATCTCTTCATGACGGCGGTAGTTTTCCCGTGATGGCTTCAACCAAAAACGATTCTCCAACCATATGACCTTCCGCTTCGAGTTCATGAATGATGATTTGCAATTCATGCAGTTGAGCAGTCACCGGTTTGAAGTCAACCATCTTGTATTCCATAAATTTGTCTACAATGAATTTCTTAAGACTGATATTCTACGTCTTGTACTTTGTGGTAAGTGCATTCCAGAGTGCTTTTGATGTATTTAAAGGCTGATATACTTTATATAGCACCTTGTCGAGACAATTAAGAATATAGTTTCTGCATAAGAAATCGAAATGCTTTCACGTATTCACCTCTGCTTCCTTGCCTGGTGCAGGAATCGGTTCCTCCTCCTCGAGGTACTTTTGCAGACCAAGTGTGGTGAGATAAAACAACATCTGATTCTTCCATGTCAAGAAATCATCACCATCTCCCTTGAACGGTTCAGGTCTGTTGTGGGTAGTATTCTTTGAAAATTCTATTGTTGTCCTCTCTGTTTTAGTAAGAAAATAGTAAAATTCATAAGATGTTATACGTCTAGTATAGCAAAACAGAGAATAATCAATTATAAACTCGTCGCACAAGTTTATAACTCAGATTTCCACTACACTGGAATTCTGTCGTAATTATTATAACAATGTGAATGTTGTAAATAAATTACAACAGCAGCGTTATACTATTTTGAATAAATAGTATAACCAGAATAATGGATAGAATATAGAATAATGTATATAAATATACAATCAGACTAGAATTCTAACCGGATTATGTATGAGTTTCGTCGTAACGATTTCCTTAAGAATTTTATTTTAAAATTTCCCAAGATACAACAGACGTATTCTGCTCAAGATTGTAATGAGTATATCACTCTGTGATTTTGATTATAAGAACAACAGTTATTAGAAGAGAAGGGATAAGAAAATTCAATGAGGAGAATGATCAGTCTTCCTCTTTATTTATAGTTGGTTCGTACCCCTTCGAACGGTCGCGTCTACACCCGTTTGTCCAAACGGTCGCGCCTGTTGCTTTTCATCGCACCTGCCTGATGTTCGGCCGCGTCTCCTCAGTCGAGCCGCACCTGTTCGTTTGCGCATGCTACAGAAGTCGTGTCTCTTCAGTCCCCGCGTCCGTTTTTACCCGCCCGCTGCTTCTCTTCATATTCCAGGCCCAGCCCAGTTTCAGCCGAAGCCCAAAAACTGTTAGACAGCGGTCTAGCAAAAGAATGGTCATTTTAGACCCGTACCCGTATCGGCCCGGTTCGGTTCGGTCAGACGGCGGCGGCGGCGCGCGTGTGTGGTGGTGATGAATGATCTCCCTCCTCACAACTAAGCATACATTTGGGAGCCCCATGCCCCCAAGCTCCTCATGACAAAGCTATATATAAATCACTATAGCTTTCAATAATTTGGAGATGTGGGACTTTTGTATATTTCATTCATCTTATTAAGGAATTCCAACAATCCTCCACATGAATGATAATATACATATCCTCCACACAAAGCGTAATATCACGGAGTATATATGGAATTTATGCTTTATCGTGGATAAGTAGATATTTCACTTTGAACTTTCCCTAGTTAAAACTTATCGGATCTACTTGGCTAATCGGTGAATTATTTCATCTTGAACTGTCGGCCTGTATTGTATATCCAGACAATAAGCTTTACGAAGCATGAATTCCCTTCTCATCCAATCTCTTGGTTGTGTTCATTTTGGCACTGAAATTTTTTTGGTTCTGCGAGTGTTTTTACAGAATAAAAGCCTTTTAATATTCTCATAGAGCCGACCCATCTCACACTAACATAGGTGATCGCAACCATTAAGAGTATCATACATATACCCCACTTGTTATTTCCAAGATATGGTCATCATTAAAAAACATAGTTTTAACCTTTATATACTTATGTAGGCATGCATTTATGTTGTGCACCATAGGAATGGAGTTGGACTATGTCCACGCAAATGCATTACGTCTTGAGTTACTTAGAACTGGTTTGCCTATTGATCCTAGTCCGTGGGATCTCTAGTTGTTAGGATAGCTTTCCGTATAAGGTAACTCTTGTTGGTTTAGGCTTTTAAACTCATTCCCCTCGATGCACAGTCAATTTTCTCTCTTGATAAACCTTTAGTAAATAGATCCGCTAGGTTATCATTTGTTCTCACATAATCTATGGAAATTGTTCCATTTGAGAGTAACTGCCTAATTGTGTTATGGCGTCGACAAATATGTCGTGACTTTCTATTATACACAAAGTTGTGCGCTCTACTTAGCGCAGCTTGGTTATCACAGTGTATACATATGGCCGGTACAGGTTTAGGCCAGAATTAAATATCTTCTAAAAGGTGACGAAGTCATTCTGCTTCTTCGCCTGCTTTATCTAATGCAATGAACTCTGATTCCATAGTGGATCGAGCTATGCATGTTTGTTTAGTAGATTTCCATGACACTGCTGCCCCTGCTAGGGTAAAGACATAACCACTCGTTGATTTTGATTCCTCTGAATCTGCAATTCAGTTTGCATCACTATATCCTTCTAAGACGGTAGGATATTTTCCATAATGTAAGGAATAGTTTGTGGTATTTTTTAAATATCCAAGCACTCTCATTAGTGCTTTCCAGTGTTCCTTCCCTGGATTGCTTGTATACCTGCTCAAGCGACTTACTGCATAAGCTATATCTGGTCTTGTGCAATTCATGAGATACATGAGACATCTTATTACACGAGAATATTCCAGTTGCATTACACTCTCATTAGTGTTTTTATGCAGTACTTCTGATGGATTAAAAGGTGTATTTATTCCTTTAATTCCAAAATTTTGAAATCTTTCAATCACTTTTTCTACATAATGTGATTGAGATAACTCAATTCCATTAGGTGTTCTCATTATTTTTATTCCCAAAATAACATATGCAACACCCAAGTCTTTCATGTCGAAATTGTTGATCAACATTTTCTTTATGGTCTCAATTACCTGAGCATTTGGACCGAATATTAGCATATCGTCCACATATAGACAGATCATCACATATGATTGTCTAAGTTGTTTATAATAAACATATTTGTCACATTCATTTATACGAAAACCATTTCTCATCATGACACTATCAAATTTTGCGTGCCATTGCTTTGGAGCTTGTTTTAGTTCGTATAATGATTTGACTAATCTACAGACCTTGTTTTCATTTTCTTTGGAAATAAATCCCTCAGGTTGCTCCATGTAAATCTCCTCATCGAGATTTCCATTTAGGAATGCTGTTTTTACATCCATCTGATGAATCTCTAGATTATACATGGATGCAATTGCTATTAGCATTCTTATAGAGGTTATTCGTGTTACCGGCGAATATGTATCAAAAAAGTCTACTCCTTCTTTTTGACGATATCCTTTGGCTACTAATCTGGCTTTATACTTGTCGATAGAGCCATCTGCTTTCATTTTCTTCTTGAAAATCCATTTGCAGCCAATTGGTTTTATTCCTGGTGGAATATCAACAATTTCTCAAGTTTTATTACTTAGAATTGAATCAATCTCACTTTGGATTGCTTCTTTCCAACATGAGGACTCAGAAGATGATATTGCTTTCTTGTACGTTTGAGGTTCGTGCTCTAATACATATGTAAAAAAGTCCGAACCAAATGTTTTAGAAGTTCTAGCCCTTACGCTTCTTCTTGGTTCAGCATCCTCAATTTCATGATGAGTTTCATCTTCATGCGAATCGTTTGATTCTTCCCTTGTCCTTTTTGGGACATTATTTCCTTCATTCCTTTTGTGCGGAAACACATCTTCAAAGAATAAGGCATCTCCTGATTCCATGATTGTATTTACATGAATATCAGTTATATAGGACTTGAATACCAAAAATCTGTAGGTTCTACTACTTTGGGCTGGCCCAAGATAATAACAATCTACTATTTTTGGTCCAAGTTTGACTCTCTTGGGAGGCGGAACTGGAACTTTTGCCAAGCACCCCCACACTTTGAGGTATTTAAAGCTTGGTTTGTGTCCTTTCCATATCTTATATGGAATTATTCCTGTTTTATTGTGGAGGAACTTTGTTTAATATGTGATTAGACATATTTAAGGCTTCCCCTCACAAGTTCGTCGGTAGACCAGAAGTTAAAAGCATGACAGTAATCATGTCTTTTAACGTTCTGTTCTTCCTCTCGGCTACACCATTTTGTTGTGGTGAATATGGAGCTGTTGTTTGATGTATTATACCATTTTCGGCACAGAACTGTTCAAATGGTGATTCATATTCTCCACCTCGATCAGATCTTAGTATCTTGATCTTTTTATTTAATTGATTTTCTACCTCAGCCTTGTATTTTATAAACGCTGTTATTGCTTCATCTTTACTATTTAAAATATATACATAGCAATATCGCGTATAATCGTCAATAAAAGTAATGAAATACTTTTTCCCACCTCTTGTAGGTAATGATTTAAAATCTCATAAATCTGTATGTACCAAACCTAATGGTTCAGTGCTTCTGTCAACAGATTTAAATGGTTGTTTGACCATTTTTGCTTCTACACATGTCTCACATTTGTAGTTCTTATCTACTTGGAATTTTGGAATTAATCCCAAGTTTGATAATGTTTTCATTTTGCGGAAATTTATATGTCTCAATCTATCATGCCATAGTAAAATTTCGTGCTCAAGCAAATAAGAAACTTCAATATTATTAATAGCACAATCAGAATACATATTTTTGTTGCCAAAAACGGCTACATTTTCCTTAAATAGGTCATCGCATAAATATCCCCTTCCTATATACATTCCAGCTTTGGACAGAACCATCTTCTCTGACTCGAACACCATCTTGAATCCCTTCCAGAGATGAGATTCTTGCGTATGTCTGGAACGTGGAGCACGTTATTCAACTTAACAGTTTTTCCACAAGTAAACTTGAGGATTACTGTGCCACTGCCTTCGATCATGGAAACTGCAGAATTACCCATGTAGAGTTTTTCTTCGTGATCGAAGTTCTGATACGCAGAAAACATGGATTTGTCAGAACAAACATGACGAGTAGCACGTGTATCTACCCACCATTGGTTAGGATTCTGAACCAGATTGCATTCAGATACCACCGCCGAGAAGTTGGACTCGTCTACTTCCATGTTATCCACTATATTTGCCTCTTTATTGCGTTCCTTCTTGAGTCTGCAATTTCTAGCGGCATGTCCAACTTTTCCACAAACACAACATTCGTCATTAAACTTCTTGGTTCGTTTGTTGTCTTTCGGTTTGTTGTCTTGAGCTTTCCTTTTCCTCTGGAAATTCTTCTTTTTGTTTTGGTCTTTGACCCTTAATCACAAATGCCTCCTCGCTTGGTTTTGTAACTGCACGGTTGTCCGCCTCAATTTTTAATCGGATTATGAGATCCTGTAAAGAGATTTCCTTCTTCTTATGCTTTAGATAGTTGCGGTAATCTCTCCATGATGGCGGCAGTTTTCCCGTGATGGCTTCAACCAAAAACGATTCTCCAACCATACGACCTTCCGCTTCGAGTTTATGAATGATGGTTTGCAATTCATGCAGTTGAGCAGTCACCGGTTTGGAGTCAACCATCTTGTATTCCATGAATTTGTCTACAATGAATTTCTTAAGACTGATATTTTGCATCTTGTACTTTGTGGTAAGTGCATTACAGAGTGCTTTTGATGTCTTTGAAGGCTGATATACTTTGTTTAGCACCTTGTCGAGACAATTCAGAATATAGTTTCTGCATGAGAAATCGGAATGCTTCCACGTATTCACCTCTGCTTCCTTGCCTGGTGCAAGAATCGGTTCCTCCTCCTCGAGGTACTTTTGCAGACCAAGTGTGGTGAGATAAAACAACATCTGATTCTGTCATGTCAAGAAATCATCACTATCTCCCTTGAACGGTTCAGGTCTGTTGTGGGTAGTATTCTTTGAAAACTCTACTGTTGTCCTCTCTGTTTTAGTAAGAAAACAGTAAAATTCTTAAGATGTTATACGTCTAGTATACCAAAACAGAGAATAATCAATTATAAACTCGTCGCACAAGTTTATAACTCAGATTTCCACTACACTGGAATTCTGTCGTAATTATTATAACAATATGAATGTTGTAAATAAATTACAATAGCAGCGTTATACTATTTTTAATAAATAGTATAACCAGAATAACGGATAGAATATAGAATAATGTATATAAATATACAATCAGACTAGAATTCTAACCGGATTATGTCTGAGGCTCGTCGTAACGATTTCCTTAAGAATTTTATTTTAAAATTCTCCCAAGACACAACAGACGTATTCTGCTCGAGATTGTAATGAGTATATCACTCTGTGATTTTGATTATAAGAACAGCGGTTATTAGAAGAGAAGGGATAAGAAAATTCAGTGAGGAGAATGATCAGTCTTCCTATTTATTTATAGTTGGTTCGTACCCCTTCGAACGGTCGCGTCTGCACCCGTTTGTCCAATCGGTCGCGCCTGTTGCTTTTCATCGCACCTGCCTGTTGTTCGGCCGCGTCTCGGGCCGCATCTGTTCGTTTGCGCGTGCTTCAGAAGTCGTGTCTCTTCAGTCCCTGCGTCCGTTTTTACCCGCCCGCTGCTTCTCTTCATATTTCAGGCCCAGCCCAGTTTCAGCCGAAGCCCAAAAACTGTTAGACAATGGCCTAGCAAAAGAGTGGTCATTTTAGACCCGTACCCGATTCGGTCGGTCGGACAGCGGCCCGCGTGATGGTGATGCATGATCTCCTACTCACAACGAAACATACATTTGGGAAGCTCAGACCTCCAATCTCTTCATGAAAAAGCTATATATAAATCATTATAGCTTTCAATAATTCGGAGATGTCGGACTTTTGTATATTTCATTCATCTTACTAAGGAATTCCAACGTTCTTTACCTTTTCCGTATATATTTATGAATGCAGATTGTTGACAGAAAAAAAAAATTCAATAAATTGTATCATAGGTTGTTGTCCCAACCTAAAAAGTAGTGCACAGAAATGAATATGCAGACCTATCCATTAATGTTAATTTGAATCTTATTTACCCTACCTTCACCGCATGTAAGGTAAATATGAGTTCAAATCCTCTGTCCCAAATGTCATTACGTGTCCCTGTCCCCATACAATGAATTAACCCATTACGAGTCATTTATTTAATCTAATTAATTAGATTAATCAATCAATAATGTAGGATGGGCTGAATAGGGACGGAGGGCAGATGATTTCTAGGGATAGAAGAATTGAACTAAGTAAATGTGTTATAGATTCAAGATTGAATTGTTCAAATTCAAAATCCTTGGACTTGGATTGAGACCTCCCTTTACATTTTAAATTCTTACTTTTTGGTAGAAAAAGATGGACATAACTATAACTTTGTAAATGAAAATAATATATTCTATGTATACAATTATGAAAGTACATTGATCCCCTCTATACATATACAACTTTCAACAAAAACCAATTAAAGAACTTAAATAGAAACAATGAAGCATAATTTATGAAACTAATAACACTAAAATAAGCTTTATTTGTTGTTGGCTTCCAAACATTCTCATGTTGACCTGGGCTTTTTCAAAGCTGAAGCTTCTTCGCCATGGTCATTGCAAACAAAACATCCATTGATATCAACTGATATGTATGATACATTGGTTCTTCGTTTCGTAAGTACTGCATTTGGACTCATTGCGTAAAAATATGGCGCCCCTATATGCTCCTCCATCAACAACAAACACTTATCTTTCTTCTCCTACATATCAAACGCCATTTTGATATCAAGCATATATTCACAATTCACAGGAAAACAGTATAAACTTTAAACTAATATGTTACCTTGTGCTCAATGGGAACCAATTGCTCAAGTTTAGAGTAATTCACATCATATTCAAATGGTAGTACTTTCTCCATAGTGCATTGTAGTGCTGCTATAGCAATGGTGATTGGGCTGCAACGGACAAACTTCTCATCTAAAAGTTAATAATTTAAATTAGTCAAAGAATTAAATAAAATAACTACTCATGTTAAAAACATATGTTTACCCGGTAGAACTCGTAGTAGAAATTCAACAGTGTGATACTTCAAGGTAAGATGAGGAGAGTTGATTCGATGAATCAGAATGTCAAGATAAGAGTAACTTGTTACACAAACAAGTCTATAGTCCAGAACTTTAAGTATTTTCAACTCCATCGATTTTATTGTACTGGGTTCATAAGCATGTTCTTGATCATCTGTCTGCATCAATCAGAAAACTCAAAGTAAGCATACATTGTTATTATTATCTGTTTATTATATGAATTTAGAGTTTATTGATCAGTACCTGAAAATCATGTAAATTTGGTGGAGAAACCTCATCAAACTTGCAAGCAATCGAAAGACATGCAATGGCTATCAACTCAGCCATCCATATTTCCCATATATTCTACAATTTAGGAAAAGAATTACACATCACATTCATTCATAAACTAATTAAAGTGAAGAACAATTAAGAGTGTGCTTACAATGTGGAAGTTCATTGAAAAGAAGCGATCGGCATAATTCACAGCAGCAAATGCAGTTCCATACTCCAAGTTCAGTCTGCTGCGTGCCTGACATATGTATAGTGTTTGAAATTGTTTCCAAAATATCAAAATAATGAAAGGAGCAATAAAGTTTACGTACTTTGATAATCCAATCAACAGCTCTGAATCTAGCGGCAGAAAAAACTGGAAAGGCCATGAGTTTTTCCAGGTATCCATTCAATGGTTCGAATTCTCTCTCTTTGCTCAAGTAATTCTTCAGTGCACTGTCATATTCTTCAGCATCAATTGCATTTGCGCAAGTAAAATTTGCACTGAGTTGAACACAATTTATGATATTGTTAGTGGAGTGAGATGGTGATGGAGTTGAAGATGAAAGCTCCTCGTCACACATTAGAAAACTGCTGTCCATTTTGAAAACTGAATTCGGAAGAAAGAAGAAGAAGTTGAATGAATGGTAGTTCAAAATTGGCGCACTGTCAAGGGATATTTATAGTAAGGATAACTCCATGAACAGATAGTTACGTCCTTTACACTGATACGAGTTTGAATTCTCCATGAGCAAGTTATCTTTGCAGGGGAGAGAGAAAGAAGAGTAGATATATTACAGATTGATTTGTCAGAGGATATAAGTACATCATTTTCCTCTCGGCTTTGAATCTTTGATTGTGTAAAATTATGCATAGGCCCCCGGACTCTTTTTGTTCCCAAAATTGTACCTTCATGCGCATCCGTTGGATGCTGATGTGTCTGCTGGATAGCGAATTAGGGTAGTATTTTCAAGGGAGTTTAAGCAATTAAAATTCGTTTACCCCCTCAGAAATAAAAGACGGTTGAAAAACAGTTATGCGCCTCAAGTCCACGTCGACGGAGAGAGAAAAGAAGTGGGGTGCTTAAAGACAGAGGATTGTTCTCATGAAAGAAGATAAATGCGGGGCGAAATTAGTAATTTAGAAAGCAGCTGGAGAAGGGCGTGATTGCACACGAGTAAAATTCCACGAGGCCCACTTTCCTCCTTTATAGCACTCGCTTGTACACCGGTTATCTTCTTTTGGATCCATTTTGTAGCCAATTAGCAGCCCACAAGCCACTATTCTATGCTATTCGTATGACGTTGTCAATTTGCATGAGTATCAAACAAGACCATCTCATCTTTTTACACATAGATAAATAGTAAATACGAACATTTTATCAGCTTTTTATTTATTTTTTCTAACTAAAATTTGCTTTTGAATTTATATACGAGTTCGTGTATTAAAACAAAAACAAGCATACATAAAATGAATTTATTAACGGAGATCTTAGAATATTCATTGTGATATACAAAACCGAGAGTGGGTAAACCATAGATATCATTTAGAAATTGGTTTATCATGGTAAGAAGAAGATCAATTAAAAGGTAAATGGAAAAGGAAGCGGAAAGAGAAGAGGGGGAAGAAAGCAGGGACCATTCACGTAGTAAAACATGCATCACTATTACAGCACACTGCCTATTAATTAGACGTGACAATAGTAATTACAGAACTACCAGTTTTCTACTGATTCCTCCTGTGATATTACAGGCTCTCATATTGGTATCGTTTTGTACTCTTAGCTGTTTCTCTTCACTTGCATCAGTTTTGTATTGGATGCAGATTTCCAAGTACATCATGACTTTATTAATTTTCAGTTATATAAGCGACTTGCATTTTTCACCGTTTATCATCTACCATGAAGTTATGCCCATACTCCCTGAACACTCTTTTGATTATTGTCAGCGATCTGTAAGGATTTTCTTTCTCTTAACTTGCCAATAAATCACGAGCTTGTTGTGCGCCGTCATCGGAATTCTAACAACTGAAAATGTCTCTAGCAAATAAATTTTACTGGGAGTGTTTTAAATACAGGAAAATGGAGTTTCTATATTTTACTTCAATTTTTTACATTTACATACAAATTAATGACCATGCGTGTTTTCTGCAAATGCGAGCCTTGCTGGATTTTGCATTCTCTGCGTGTGACAACTCTCAACGCACGTTCATTTAGACCGTTTTCGGATCGAGAAAAACCAAATTTTCTTCAACTATAGGCTAGAAATCAGTGGTGAAGCGAGCCTGCAAAGTTAATGTATGGATTATTATTATTATTTAAAAAAAAGATCATGAACTTTCATCCAAATATATGCTTATTCGCGATTTTTTTTTTTACCCTATATTTGAGTATCTGCAACCATGAAAAGCAGTTAGCTTACGTTACAAATCTGATTTCCTTTGGTGGAATTAATAGGTTTTTAAACAATATTGTTCAAATATGCTACATTATATACAATCGGAAATGAATATATGAGAAAGATTACATATACCCGCCGTACAGAAATATTTTTCATGTAGTAGGTGGTAAATTGAAAATTTTGAAATGGACTAGAATAATAGTTTGATAACCTGAAACATTTTTTATGCACATTTTGGAGAGTTAATCTTTTGAGTAAACGTTGGAAAGAAGCCGCTAGGATAGCCTAAGACATACAACTAGCACTCTTTTTTGTAAGCAAACGTCAGCGGGGTTGACAGGACCATATCTGACTTTATTGCAAAACAACAATAAAATAAAAATGCTTAAAACATACTTCAACCATCAAAACTCACAAGGAAAAACATGGCAACACACTTAGTTCACATAGGGCAGTGTTTTAAATTCAGCTGAGCCAAAACTAGTATGTTGAATCGGAAAATAAAAAATTTCAGTTCAGCCTTGGTCTAAGCTCAGAATTATGTACCTTGGCCCCTGCTCGAAGTAATGCTATATTCTATACTAGTGTATTATTCTAGTGTATTATCCGTGCGCTGCACACGGTATGTTGTAGAAAAATAATATTATAACTATTTTGAAGAATAGAATTTATTATGCAATATCATGTAAATTTGTTAAGATAAATGAATAATAAAATGAAATTACTATATTATAAGTGTGTATTTCTTATCAGATTCGTATATTTTTATATTTGAATGAAAATTAAATTATCATTTTTGTTGATAAAAATGAGTTATATATTAATTTATTATTTTTTAAGATTCATTACTTATTAATCAATAAATGAAAATAAGTATTCTTAATAAATTTTGAAATTAAATTTTTATAAAATTTCATAAATAAACATTATACATATTTTGAAATTGAAATTTAGCTTTTCATACATTTGACTAAAAGATAAATGATATATTCATTAAATATCAAATATTAATTGAGAGAATGACGACAATTACCTAAAATAGAAGTGAAATACCGAAGACTTAATATATTTGTATGCATTTAAAGTTCCTGCAACACATAATTATAAAATATTTATTTAACCACTAAAAGAAATATTAAGTGAAAATAAGACCTGAAACGTTACAAATCACATTGTTTCATGCCTTACTATTTTTATTTTATAGTAAAAATTTTCAAAAAAAATATGAAAGATAAATATTTCTAATCAAAATATAATATAATTTTTGTCCATTGATTAACCTATAATACGAATATATAAATAATCAAGTTGTAACTTTTTGTACAAAAACTTACTACTTTAAAATATTTATTCTTTTTTCAATAATACAAAATACAAACATTCATCAATTATCATTAATTGTAATGCTATTCTTCACAAAATATAATTTAATAATGATAAAGTGTCCGTTTGATGTACCAATTTTAGGAAGGAAAAACGTTATATATGTTTATAATGATGTACTAATTTAGAAAGAATTTTTTGAATATATTTGTTTGTAATGAAATAAAAGTTCTAGAAAGAAAAAATTATGTATATATTTCTTTGTGTTAAACAATTAATTTTAGAAAGAAAAAATTATGTGTATATTTTTGTATTAAATAACTAACTTTAGAAAGAATGAAATTTTATGAACTTAAATGTAGATAAATGTAAAAGTATCAACGATAATTTTGTATATAATTATGAAAATATTAGATTATACGGACTTGAATTAAAAAATAGTTTTATCATTTATATCAGTACAAATGCAATATACACACTGAATTATCATTTTTTACGATTTATAAGATCAATTAATAAATATCTATTAATTGAATTTAGTTGAAAAATTTAAATTCAAGATCAATTAATAAATTCTAATATACGGACTTGAATGTAAAATAATATAGGAAAATTTAGGAGAAATCCGTAAATAATTATAAAAATTATTTAACATTGGATTTAAATGCAAAATGATAAAAGAGCATATTATAGTAGAACATTGTGTATTTGTATATAGTTATGAAAAATTAAAACTATGTAGACTTGAGTAAAAAATTAGTTTTACCATTTTTGTCAATATAAATGCGGTCCGCATGTTGAATTGTTATTTTTCAAAATTTATTAGCCCAATCAATGAATATTCGTTTATTGTATTTATTTAAAAAGCTTACATTAAAGATCATTTAACTAAATTTAATATATATATGGACTTAGATGTAAAAATAACAGAAAATACTTGAAAGAAATATGTAAATAATTGTAAAAATTAGTGGTAAATTTTAATCATAAAAGAGAGAACCAATAAAAACATTGTAATAATTATAATAACAATAAATTGTGAGGATGTGAAAATAAAATATCTGGAGAGAGTTTAGAAGAGAGGAGGAAATTCCTAGAATTAATAAGAGAGTTCTAAATTCTTCAGCTTTACTATTATTTAATAGGTTAGCTTAGGCTTGTTTTGTTTTGATTTACAAAGGAAAGATATGGTAGCGGTAGTGGTAACAACAACAGTAACAACAACAACAATCTTCGTTAATAGGAATAGAAACATAAACTTTTTCATACTCTTACAGTGCACATATGAGATCGCGAGTTCATATCCTACTGAAAGCCAAAATTAATCTCTATTTTTATTTGGAAATGTTAGAATATTATTAAAGCCATGTGTATGAATCCTGACAATGAAAGTATTTTGCATATTTTTTCTTTATATTTCTCATAACATTAGTGTATATTTTTCTATATCGACAAATCTTTATCATTCTTCGTTCAGTTCAAATTAAAACAGAAGTCCCATTCTATCTTCATATTTTTTTGTAGCTTTAGCTTAATTTATGAAAAAAACTATTTAATATGCGATAATAAAAGGTAATTTCATATAGCTATATAAATAAAAATTTCAAACGTTTTGTATGACAACCAATTCTTTTCTTATACGTAAATGTGCTTCGAAAAAAATTACTACCGAAAATAAAGTTTATCTATATGTGTGTGTTTTCTTACATATTTTTTAAAAATCTGGAATACAATATTTTAAAATCTCTGCTAATCATGTAATTATCATATACGTAATGTAAAGTATGCTTCTTTTAAATAGATAAATATTATACTATTTTACACAACTAATGTACCCACAACCTAATTGAAAATCATGATATAATTTTCAACTTCATTCATAAACAATTTTCAATCAAGTTAGTTTATAATTTAATGACAACTTAGAAACCAAGTCTAATAGAAAAAACAATAATTGTTAAGTTTAGTAGCTTTGTATCAGAGTATCATTTAAAACAAATTCTACTCAGCAATATTATTATTTTTTCTATTGAAGTGTGCATCAAGATTGAACAAATATTTGTTACAACAATAATTGTTACAACAATAATATGAATATAATTGCTATAATAATAATATGGTCCTAACCACCCTATTATGTTTGAATAAAACTTCTATGCAAGTTATCATATGCTGAACTGATATTAATCAGCAATTATCATTTAAGCTTTTAAATTTCAAATTGTTAGTTTTTTTTACTTAGGTGTATAGTGTCACTACTAAAAAAGGCAAGTTACCTACTTGGTATTATTGATGTCATATCGACGCCAATTTTATGGCATCGGCACGGCATCGGTACATTGTAGGTAAATAATTCCTTATGACATAATACCGATTCATATTCGACGCAGTATAATTAGCGTTGGCATGACATTGGTAAGTTGTCACCTCCATCCTTGAAATAACCCCATTCGTCTCCTTTTTCTTCCATGTACTGTTTAAGTTTTTATTTTATTTTTAGAGAAAGCCCCCATTGTCGTTGTTGTTGCAGACCCCTCTAGCCATCGCCGCTGCAGCCCCGACTAGTCATCGCTCTAACCTAGCTGCACCAGCCCTCACCAACCGCTACCTAGCCCTCACTGGCCTACCATGCCTCACGATCGCCTAGTCCTACATGCACTAGCATGACCGTCGAAGCCTTCATTCCCACCATGCATGCACGACTGTCGAAGCCTCCTGCCGCAGTCGAAGCACTTTAGGTCCCCACCGCTAGCAATCGCCATCTCGCAAAATTTAAATAGGCAATCCTTAATATGTTTAGTTTTTTGATATGTAGGTTTGGCATCCCTTGCATCCCTAATTATAACCCATTATATATAAATATAAAATAAAAATTAATAATAAATTATACATACATACATACATACATATACACATACATATGTTACTAATATTTAAACGTAAATATAACTAATTATACAAATGCATATATAGTTATATTAAATTAATTACACAAATGCCAAATATACCATTCAAAATTCTAATATTCAATTTTTCTAGTTTTGAAATGATTTAAAATTTGGATAATTTAAAGTACGAAAATTTTGAATTTTTATAACTTGAATTCATAATATATGACATTATTTATGTATTGTATTGTTAATAAAACCCGATGAATGTTTAATTTGGCCCCGTATGACAAATAACACATACGATCATTGTATAGATATTAATTTTTTAACTAAAACAAAAATCAATATTCATATGGTTTGTTATTTCCTTGGTTTGTCCCAATACTGGACAAGTTATAAATGCAATAATATTCATATTTCATAAATAATATTTCAAACTGAACGGTCAATAAATTTTTGACAACACTTCCTTCTTGTTCCCCTTATACGCTCTTTCACGTATGAAACATGGAATAAAGAAAGTGTTGTCGAAATTTTGTTAGTCGGTTGATTTAAAATAATTTGCAAAACGTAAATATCACTGCATTCTTGTTCACCTTATATAGCTTTGTTGTGAATTCCATTGTTTTACAGTTGTTTTATAATAAAATTAATAATGTTATTGTAATTTTTACATCCATTTTTCTCATATAATATATGCCGTGCAGATTAAAAAGCCCATGAACTACATAGATGGATAAGACTAGAATGAGTCAATAATTAAGCACGCTTTATAATGCCACATGCAAAGTCGAGTAAACTATGTTCGAGATAATCGAGCAACCGGCAACTCATTAACAAAACCTTCAATGCAAAATCTACCTTAAATCAAATGTATTGTGAAAGACGATACAAACAAATGAAGCAAACTGAGAAAATCTAATGCAATCAATGTCAATCATATCACGATAATAAAAAAACAACATATTTCTATGCACACACAGATTACGCTCTACTCCAACGACTAGGCTAGTCCAACGAAGGAAAATAGCCACGTCTTCACAAAACTTCACTAAACAAGATGCAAGAATAACATAAGTCAACTGCACAAGTTTATGTGGCCGTATCTATTTAGATTAATCTAGAAATATTTCACCAATAATGAACCAATAATTAGACTGCGCCACCACCTTGAGATTGCACAACCCTCTTGAAGCAGACTACACCGCCACCTTAAATCAAACAGCACTGTCGCCTCTAATTAGACTGCGCTACCACCTTAAAGCAGACTATGCCGTGTACATCATAACAGATCGCACTTCTACCTCAAATAGAAACTACATCTTTACCTCATGTCCATACCACATCCCATTTCTGAAGTCATAATAACCCCACCACTACTGACCAAGCTATGGTACACCCTGTGTTACTACAACATTACAAGTTCCCATCCAGAGGCAACCAAATAAGTTAATGCCGAGCGGCCCATATGCCAAGCACGGCTCAAAATTCTGATTTCAAAGCATCGTATGTGGAAATTAAAATTTTCCGCCTGATGTCAAATTCAAATTCCCATCAGATGTCAAATTCAATTTTTTTTTTCCTACAATCATATTTTCTCGCCTATGTTACTTGCATACGCTTATGGGCACATAAGTAAAAGAAAGATATTTATGGTGTTTTGATGATAGCAACCAAACAATAATGCTACTATTGATTTCATCAAGCATATTATAGATTCAATAAGCAATCATTAGAAGAGATGAGAATATAAGCACATATCAAGAAACACTTTGCTTCAAAAGAGTACATGAGGTTCTGAAGACTTACAATGGTGTTAACAAACTACTACAATGCATTAAAGCTAAAAGATATTCACCGAAGAACTTAAAAGAAAACTATGAAGGAGAAGTCAACAAAAATGTGAAGGACCAATTGATTGAAACTTTATCCATCGACCGAATCAGTTAAAAAATGGCATTTCAGTCTTTTTAATTTGACTTTGGATTTAGGCATGAATTTAACAATAGGTCAGTCGACTAAAAATAAATCCAGTAGACTGAACCTAGTCAACTAAAAACAATGCCTTGTCTTTTGAATTTGATAATCGTCTTAGGCTTGAATTTTACACTAAGATAGTCGATTAAAGCTTCCTTCCATTTGATTGAAACAGCTAGTTTCCTGAAGAGGTGTCCTAGCATCTCTTCGTCCTGCAGTTGCTTCTCCTCGTCAATGGTGAATCTGAAAGGTTGCACCTTTACTTTAGAATCCCTATAACAGATATAAAACCTCTTAACTATCCTTGGATCACCATACATTACAGCACAACTAAATGCTATTCCTAAACTCTCAATTCCTAAAGCAATACTCGAGACTTCTTGAGATTCATGTGACCCAGAGATTTCGACTACTTTTCTTCATCTCCGTGTTACATATTCTAGTTTAATAAACTCCTTAGCCTCTACACATCCATTCAATATAATTTGATTTGGTTATATGATTCATTGTACATCAAAGAGATAATTTATGTATCAAGATACATTATGTCAGAAAGTAACCTTTTGTTACACTACTTACAATAGTTATTGAAGTCATGTTCCGTTGTTCAAGCAGGGTCTGTAAACCTATTCCTCAAGGTGAAGTGAGTGTATTTTAGTTAGTGAAATAATGAAGGGGAGCTTCCGGATTGGAAGTAGGACGCGAGGTCCAAACCAGTATAAAATTGATTGTATGATCTATTATACTATTCCGCTGCATTTACATTGATAACTACTATTGGCCATCTTCGATCCAGTGCATCGCAACTAATAAGTGGTATCGGATCCTGGCATTTTACTGATCATAATAACATCCTAGAATAATGGCTAGAAAGAGAAGATCCGATCAGAGATCAGAGCACAAAGACAGTCAAGAAAAAGAAAATTTATGGGAGTAAGCAAAAGTTTATAGAACTAAAGTACATATGCCGCGTGGCTATCTCAGATCAAAATTGATACGCTTAGATTCCTTTATAGTGATTTTTTACAAATGCACGAGAATTCAGTAAAAGGTTTTAAAGCTTCATATAAGGTTATTTCTATTGCTTTAGCTAAATTAGATGATTGTGAGCATAAAATTAGCAGTTTAAAGGAAGAAAATAATTTTTTGTAAAACAAACCAAAGTTTTTGAAAATAAAGCAGAACTTATTTTACAAAAGGATTTCCTATTAAATGAAAATGATGATTAAATAATAAAAATATTGATCTTTTGAAGGAAATCAAAATTTCGCAAAATAAAAGTATATTTTGAAAAATTCATTAAATGAATCTAATTTTAAACTTTTGTCTCTTGAAAAAGAAAATGGTGCTTTGAATGCAAGAAGTTTAGATTTAATTAAAGAATGTGAACTTTGAAAGATAATAATATTATTTTGTAAAATGAAATTTATGATTCTAATGTTTTTTTTGATAAATTAAATAAAAAAATCACAAATTTCAATAGAAAAGATGATTTTATCTTCCTTAATTACGAATATAAAAGCTCATACTAATAGAACTGGTTCAAACTATAAGCAAGGTAATTATATAAATAATACTAGATATGCATTAAATGGTACACATTTTGATTCCAACACTAAAAATAGAGATAGTTCTAAAATCACTTCATGTCATGATAGTATTTTACTTAGAAATAGAAAATATCTTTTGAATACTAAATCATTGACTATTAATATATGGGTTCCTGCTAATCTGACTAATCATAATAGGTAAATATACATTAGCAAATATTACGACACTGTGATCAATAATGAAAACTATATTTTCAAGGGATCAACCACATCCAACTGGATGTGGTTTCCAAAGTCGTGGATTCAATATTTTTATAAAAATCAGTATCGTTTTGCTTACGCTTGACATATCTATCAGATAGTCATCACTTTGCATTAATTTTTTTATTGTTTTATTTTTCTATGATACTTTTTTATCTCTTTTACAAAGGGAGAGAAAGTACATAAATATATTTCTTAGAGAAATATTATATTTAGGGGGAGTTTTAAAAATATAATATGCCTATGCTCTCATTTCTTTTTGTTGATGAAAAAGGGGGAAATAACGTTTGATTTACATATATTATATTGGCATTTTATAAAATTGAGGAATAAACTTTATCTATATAGCATATATTTAGGGGGGGCTATTATTTTATATTATAAAGTTGTGTGGTTGTCATCATCATCAAAAAAGAGAAGAATGAAAGAACCATACCTATGGTTTTTTGACGATAACAACCAAACAATAACGCTACCAATGATTTCATCTAGTATATTGCAGATTAATAAGCAATCATTGGAAGAGATGAGAATATAAGCTTATATCAGAGAATACTTTGCTTCAAAAGAGTACATGAACTTTAGAAGACTTGCAATGGTATTAACAAATTACTGCATTGCATCAAAGCCAAATGATATGCATGAAAGAACTTAAAACAAAACTATGAAGGATAGGTCAATAAAAATAAGAAGGATCGATCGACTGAAATTTAATCCCTTCGATTGAACCAGTTGGAAAAATGGCATTTCAGTCTTCTGAATTTGACTTTTGTTTAAGCTATAAATTTTGTACTAAGTCAATCGGTCAACTGAAAACAATGCCTTGTCTTTTAAATTTAATAATCGTCTCAGGCTTGAATTTTACAATAAAACATTCGAATGAAGCTTCCTTCTAGTCGATTGAAATGGCTAGTTTTCTGAAGTGGTGTCTTTACATCTCTTCGCTCCTGCAGTTAGTTCTCTTTGTTAATGACGAATCTAAAAGGTTGCACCTTTCCTTTAACATTCCTACAACATTTATAAAATCCCGTAACCATCCCCGAATCACCATACATTACAACACAACTCAATGCTATTCCTAAACTCTCAATTTATAAACAATACTTCGAACTTCAAGAGATTCATGTGATTCAGAGATTTTTTACTAGTTTGCTTCATCTCCACGTCCTATTTTCTAGTCGAGTAAACTCATACCTTCACTTAATATAGTTTGGTTTAGTTATAGGAGTCACTATGCATCAAAGAGACAATTCGTATATCACGATACAATGTTCAGAAAATAACTTTTTGTTACACTACGTGTAATAAGTCATGTTTAGTTGTTCAACAAAAGTTTGTAAACCTATTCCTCTACGTGAAGTGAGGGTATTTTGGTTAGTGAAATACCAATGGGGAGCATCGGGACTGAAAGTAGGACAAGGGGTCCAAACCAGTATAAAATCGACTGTATGATCAACTGTACTATTTCGTTGCATTTACATTGTTTACTACTATTGGCCATCTTCGATCCAGTGCATGGCGATTAACAAGTGGTGTCAGAATAGAAACTATGTAACGATCTGATATTTTCAACCATTCACATCCATTATAAGTGCATATGTAGACACTCATGCCGGAATTGAATTGCTCAAAATACCGCGTTGTAAATAAAAATTTGGCAAATCTCAGAATATGCAGTAAATAATAATCACAGATCACAAACATATAGTATTTAATAATGCAGCAGAAGTAAAAGAAATAGTAGTTCATGAAGCTAGTATATAAATGTATCAGAGATAATTAAAATACAATAGAAGAAAATAAAGTACAACGGAAGTCTCAAGATGACAACCAAGTACAAGCTGAATAGAACAACAGAACTGGAATAAATAAGACTAGATAAGCAGATAATCTCCAACGATTCCAATCTCCGGAAAGTGGAATCCAAATCTGTGAATAACCCAGGCTGACCCGAGCGTAAATAAAAATACAAACAGTCGAGTCAGGACATTCATATTTATACAATGTAAACCAACTCAAGTGAACTGTAGCAAAGGTACAAGCAACTTAGAAGATGCTTGGAACCGTCCATCTTCTAAGGATCCGTTAAACTATTTACTATGTAGTAATATTACGCTATTATAATAATGTCTAATAGTAAAATAAACATACTTTTAAATAGCATTAAGGCTTTACATTTTCCACCTTAACACGTAATAGTCCCAGTATTCCATCCAGTATCAGCATATCTCCAGATCAGAAGACTACCCTAAATACTCCACGGGCTACGGGAGAAATCCAAACTCGTAGTAAAGGCTCGATATGGTAGGTGACACGGCACACAAGGCAATGCCAAGGTAGATATACCATTTACGACGCTCGGGCTGGTGGTAACGCAGCAGCACATACGCCCACCGCGGACCACACTCCAAATCAAAATTGGAGGATGGCCATCTAATCAATCACAAGTATGAGTATAGTATCGAAGAAATGCGTCCGCTACGAGATGCGACCTCAACTGGCCCGATACCGCTCCTGTTTTAGCCGCCTTATGCCAACTCACGGGAGTTGGGTCCACGTAATATACCTCAAGAACGTCGCCACCATCCTACTTCATTCTGAAATCTCCACAGCGTACACAGTTGTCAAAGTGGTTTTCGGTATGGACAGAGAGCATGCCAGATATCCGATCCCGGTCCCTTTGCCAACCAATCGTTATTATAACCCGTGGTTATAACTTTAAAATAATATTTTACTTCAAATAGAATATCATTTCCAGTTCAAATCTTTATCAAAATAAAGATCAAATCATTTACAAACCATTTTAATATATCAAAATATCATATCTTCTCAAAACTTCATTTCAAATCATTTCAATATATCAAAAATATCATATCTTTCCAAAACTTCATTTCAAATCATTTTAATATATCAAAAATATCATATCTTTCCAAAACTTCATTTCAAATCATTTTAATATATCAAAATATCATATCTTTCCAAAGCTTCATTTCAAATCATTTTAATATATCAAAATATCTTATCTTAAACATCCTTTAAATTCAAAGATAACATTCATTCATTTTCAATCCAAACCACTCTTTAAATGATTTATATTTCAATTAAATTACTTCATTTAAACCCTTTAAAAGTGTAATTATTATTCTTTCAAATCAAGTATTCAATTTCCAAAGTTTCGAACCATTCTAAGTTCGTTTACTAAGTCAAAAACCATAATTATTAAAATTTCAGCATTTCACACCATATAGAAAAAGCTATTATAAGTTATACTTGAAAACATTTTATTTCAGCAAAGGCAGCATTTAAAACCGCTGTTAAAACTCAGTTTTAGTTAAATTTTAGTTCAAAACAGCAAAGACAGCATTTTCCAGAAATGTTGTAATAGCTCAGGTTCAAGTGTAGAGTTTTTATTAGTTTCAGCAAAGGCAGCAGACTACTATAACAATTACAGAACCGGTGTAATAGGCCTGAGTTCAATTTTAGCCTATAAGTTCAACTACAGCCACTACAACATTTCAGAAATGCTATAATAGCTCTTTTTACTTAGTTTTAGTTAAATTCAGAAACCATAGCATTTCTGAATGCTATTAAAAGTGAATTCCAGATTTTAGTGTATTTCCAGCAAATAAATAACTTCATTTTAAACTCTTTAAACATTTTAAAAATCATAATTTAACATTAAAAATGTTCATTAACATACCATTAAACATATTGATTTTTATAAAACCAATTTCTTACAAATAAATCCAAATTTCAATAATTCCACTTATTAGTTCAAGTGTATAATTTCCTTTCTTCACTTTTCAATAAATAAACTTAACACTTCATATTTAAATTACCATCACAAATTTAACTAAATTTCCAATTTATTTAATTAATTTAAATCTTTAATTAAAACTCAAATTTCACTTTTCAAAGTCAAGTTATATTTTAAAATTTCACTTTTAAGCATTCATTTATTTAACCACTTAAATTCATAGAAATCAATAATACTTTAATAAATCACTTAAATTCAAATTCAAATAAAATTACCATATTTACCAAATAAAATTTAAATTTCCATTTTATTTATATAACTTAAATATCATTTTAACCAAAATTTCAAATTTTCAAACTTAAGTTATATTTCAATAATCCAATTTAACCATTCATTAATTACATTTTTAACTCATACAAAAATTATAATTTTTTTATTTTAAAACAATTAAAAATCTATTTAAATCAAATTTCATAAATTTATATTTTTAAAATACTTAAAAATATCCAAAAACACTTTATAAAATAACCATGGGTCTGTATATAGTTTTCTAACCAAGGTCAAGTGATACCGATATGTATCATTTCAATCCGCAGTTTAAAAAGAAAAATCCGGGTTCTATCATTTCAAACCCGCAATTCCAATTTAAATAAATTAAATAAAAACCGTTCAAGACTATCATCTCATCCCATAACGATTTTTTCCTATTCTAAAGTCTGTTCGGGTATGTATCATTTCAACCCACAGTGATTTCTAATCTACAGGGAACTTGTAGTGTGATAAACAGATATAAATGAACAGTAACAACATATATATAATAAAAGATGATATGACATGAAATTTAACAGGTTTAGCATCATATATAAATAATCACAGGAAGTTATACATCATATGATTTTCTACACATTCAATTGTTGTGTTTCACAACTGCATAAGTATAAACGTCGTGTGAGTTTTACTCACCTTTTTGGTGCTGGAGATTGCAATACAAATGACACAACGGATTCAAGATGGCATGATGACACAACAATAGGCTCAAGTGGGAAGAGATCCAAGCTTAGAACATGTGTTACAACCCAAAACAAAACAAAATAATATTACAACTCGATACAACATTGAATAGGAATGACTTTGAAATAAAAAGAGATATGAATGTCAAATCTTTTGCCTTGTTTTCTACAATGCTTTGCACGGCCTAGGGGTTTATTTAGGTCAGGTTTGACATGTCTTTGGCTCCAGTTTGAACATAGGAATGCATGGCATAAAGGCTAGAACATATGCAGGAAGTTACAAGGTAGGAATGTGAAGGGTTTTAGGCAATGTAGTGAAGTTTTGGTTCAACGAAAGGGTTCGGCCATGGGTCCTTGGGATCGGCCAGAGGGTCTAGATGGTAGATCAGGGGCTGGAGTGATGAGGTAGGGTCTGGAAAAAGTGGTGGTGGCGGCCAAAGGTGGTGGCGGTGATGGAAAATGGAGTGGTGATCAACTAAGTGCTCGGCTATGCATTGTTTTGGACATTGTTTGCATTTTTGGTGAAGTTTGGCTACAAGGAGGGTTCGACCATGGTCCAACCTGAAGTGGTGGGTGGTGATGATGCCAAGGAAGAGTGGTATGGGATGGTGGCCGTGGCTATGGTGAGGAGGCCATGCAAATAGAAGAGAGAAACAAGGCAAAATTATAAAAAAAATGGAAGAAAAAGTGCAAAAAGAGGAGGCCATTACCAAGGAAGTTTGAAGAAGCCATGAGAATGAGAAGTGCCGAGTTGTTTTTCACGTGAAAAGTAAAATAATACATGGCCAAAACTGAATAAGTGGACAGCAAAAATGAATTAAAGTGAAGGTTATGGCATTTGAAAAGTTTTGAAGGTGAAAGGACTTATGTTTTGTACTTTTTAAAAACCTTTGGTATTTCCTTTTCTCTTTGATTTTATAAAAATAAAATAACTCAGAAATATACTTTACAAACCAAAACCAAGTAAAAATATAAGAAAATAAATAATTAATTTTAAAGAAAATATAAAAAGAATAAAAGAAATTACTTAAAAATACAAAACAGTGTCCAGAAATTACAAATAAATCACTATTAGTCTTGGAAAAATATCCACTTCACTTAAAAAATATTATGAAGTGAAAATTTGAAATAGAATAATTTATTTATCATTTTCAAAATAAAATAAATAATTAAATTGGAGAAAAATAGAAAGAGGAAAAAAAGAAATTGTTTAAAAATAGCAAACAGGACATAAAAATTACAAGAAATTTACCAATGGCTTTGGAAAATTATTTACTTCATTTTAAAAATATTATAAGACAAAAATATACATACAATAACATATTAACAATTAAAATAAAATATGACAAGGAAAATATAATTTTTATAATTTAAAATAACCAAAATTGCTAAATAACTCAAATTGTACTCAATAATGAAATATACATAACTTCCACAATTTAAATCCGTTTCCAACGGGAAAAAAAGCAGATTCATGTTATTAAATCTATTTTCATAATAAAAGATAAAATTTAAGAATTAAATATTTAAATTTGAAATTTAAATATTTAAATTTAAAATTTAAAAGTTAAAGTTTGACTAATTTGAGCAGAAATCCACTTTTCAGTAAAATATCCAATTTATACAAGTTTGAAACTAGAATTCACATAAAATCAACATTTATATTTAAAATAACATAACTTATTCATTTTAATAAATAAAATAAAGTTTTTAAATCAAAATTTCGAATAAAATAATCAAAATAAACAATTAAAATAAATCACAAAATTCAGGGTTGTTACAAACTAACAGTATGCAATCCATGCACAAATCAGCAGATACAGAATAGATGGCATGTGGAAGGTTAGATGATGGAGATGAAATGCTAGGTTATGGCATCAGTAATTACGTGATCTTATGGTACTATAAATAGAAGGACACTGTAGCAAAGATAGGAAACTTTTTTTTAGTTTATCTGAATTTCATATTGAAAATACTTTTACTTTCTGCCATACTAAGTAGAATATAAGATAAAACATTAAACCGTGGACGTAGGATTCCTTAAAATCCAAAACATGTAAATTCTTATGTCCTTTAATTTTTTTCCACTTTATTTCTTTTTTCAAGTGATAGATTTTGTTTAATTTTACTTTAATCGGCCATAAGTTAAACTTGATATTTCAACAAACTGTTAAAGTGCAACTACTTAATTGTGTAAGCGTTCAGCAACATAACAACCACTCTTAAGGAAAATTCAATATCATATAAGTTTGTTGATTCCTAATTAAGGTAGCATACAACACCGTAATTGGTTCATAACTGAATTGGTGTTATGAGATGAAAAATCTCACTAATGTTTTGGTGCTAGAAGTAGGGCCGAGCCCACATCAAACTTTGCTCAAATTGTCTACATCCTTGATTTTCACAACTTCCCAAGTCTGAACCATGCAAACTGAAAATTCTCCTACCCCTCCTCAACAAGAGGCTGATCACTTTTCTATGAAAACTAGTAATATACCTTTCCCTTCCTCACCCAAACCTAACTGCTCATTATAAAAAATAGCCACTGACAGTGATGACCTACCTTTTGGAGTCATAGGAATGACACTTATTACATCCATGATACTCGCATGTCGTTGTCCAAGCATCCGAAGGACGAGTTATTGTAAGGTAAAATAAAAGAACATAATAGAAAATCTTACAATGGAGTAGTTAATTATAATATAACAATGCGATAGTACATAAGGTTACTCCTTAACATGGAGTTATCAGAGTTACAAAAAAAAACTACCATGAGCTTAGGTAGTTATAACAACCTGCCTTTATACTTGTTGATAAAAAATATGCATAAATAAACAAACATAGCAACGGAAATAGATAGCTAGATAAATAAGGAGACTCCTACTCATCCATCATCTTCAAAAGAGTCCAAAGAAACCTGCTACCCTTAGATTAGTCAAATATAAATGAGTACCCGAGAGTTTAGAGAAAACGGACAACTCGGGTCGGATAATAAGTCTGGTATGAGTAAACTGCAAACAATGATAGAAATAAACAACATTATGTGAGACCAAGCCACCAAATGCAGAATGGGTTTCCCCTCACAAGAGCAACATCGAACCACAAGTAGTAGGCATGAATAATTAAACATCACGAAGTGCGCAAGATACTTTCTGATGCAATTAAGAAAGAAAAAAAAGTCAAAGGTTGAATCAAAAATAAGGAAAGAGAAAATTTTCAATAATGACTAGGAGGGTGCACCCCCCTTACCGGAAGTATACCTCTAGAATATGTTAGGAACTGAGTTGATGATGTTTTGATGACAACAACCTTATATAGTTATTATACTTTACTTTATAAAATATATACTAACATTTTCATATATATATATATGTATGTATGTATGTATGTATGTATGTATATAGGAAGTATATGCAGGTATTATCGAAGACTGATCAGTATAAAGACTCAAGCATCAAGATGAAGATTAGAGATTCAAGATTCAAGACTCTAGAGAATTAAGATTTCAAGATCTTAAGATAAGTGTCTAGTATTTTGTTAAAACTTCATAATAGCACTCTCATCTTTCTTCCAATTTTCTTTTGGGATGGAACCCAATTTCTATCGAAACCAGTGGCTTACAAACCCACGACAAGTAGCTTACAAACCTACGACAAGTGGCTTACAAACCCACGAAAATCAAAATCATTTAAACTACTTTGTACAAGTTCTCGAGTCCTATGGAGGAGCTCTGTAGGAAGGTTCTTGCGATTTCAGTTTGAATAGATTTTTCAAAATGTTTTTAAATCTGTTTTTCAAAATGTTTTAGCTTTCAAAATTATGTTTTCAAAAATGTTTTCAAACTTTGTTTTAGCCTTGAAATATTCCTCTATTCTGATTTTAAAAACTTCTATTTTTAAAACATCAAAACTTATTCTGATTTTAAATATTACTTATATAATTGACGGTCTATATCAATTATACATATATATATATATTTAAAATAATGTTTTATATTCATTCTCTATCTCAAAATATTGTTTAAACACTTTATTTTGCTTTAGAGAAGTTTCAACTTGTTTTAAATTCAAATGCTTTTACAAAACAACATCTCTACAATTTTGAACTGAGGGATGTCGACATATGGGGATATCCCATGTCGACATGGTGGCTGTTGGATTCAAAATTCAACTTTTCAAAAGAAATGTCCATTCGTTCGAAAACCTTTCGCCAACGGTTATGACTGTTGTGCATCTATATAAAGGCTTCCAAAACGATTTTTTTTTACAACTACTTTCTTATTTTCTTCACTCTTTCTTCTCCACCATTCCATATCCATAAAACTTCATATTTTCAAGGTCGTGCCATCATTCTGCCAAATTCTCAATAGGAAATCATTTAGATACTCTCTCTATTTGATTCTCCATCATTCTACTAAAGATCAAAGTGCTATTCAGAGTTATAGGATTAATTTGTATTCAAAAAGTCCATAGAGTCTATCCATTCAAAAGGATTGTTATTAAGAAGTATTAGGGTGATCTTGTGTCCTGTAAATCAAGAGAGTTTACCCCAGACTTGAAGATAGGAGAGTTTCTCAAGGCCTTAGAAATTGAGGGTTGTAATTTGGATATTGGCTTATAAAAATCTGTACAAGGATATTGCCTTGGTGCAGGACTGGATGTAGGAGGATTCCGAACCAGTATAAAATCCGGTGTGTTTTTTCCCTTTACTTGCTTTACTTTACTATTTGCATTTGTTATATGTTCTGTGATCGTTCTGTGTTAGAATTCTGTTTAGATTTGTGTTGAAAGTTTTAATTTAGTCATATAGTTCATATATTCTTTAAAACACTATTCACCCCCCCTCTAGTGTTATTTCTGCCTTAAGATCCTTAATCCGCATCCCCAACAATTGGTATCAGAGCATTGGTTTTCATTGTTTTCATAATCTGAAATTTTGAAAAGTTTAATGGCACAACACACTAGTAATGTCACTCCTGTCACTACTACGGCTATCAACACAAGCACTAACACTAGTTCATTTGTAGAGGGTCAGTCTACTGTCAGACCACCACTTTTTAATGGCAGTAATTATGCATATTGGGCATGTAGGATGAAAATTTATTTACAATCCATAAGTTTAGATACTTGGAATATGACACAAGTTGAATATGTTGAACCAACTACTAATTTTGCTCAGTGGACTACTGAGGAAAAGACGGTTGCACAAAACAATTATAAGGCTATGAATATACTATTTTGTTCACTAGATAGGAATGAGTTTAATAGAGTCTCTGTTTATAAGTCTGCATTTGAAATCTGGAAAACTTTGCAAGTAACTCATGAAGGAACAAGCAAAGTAAAACAGACTAAAATTTCCATATTAACTAACCAGTTTCAATTGTTTAAAATGCATGAAAATGAATCCATTTCCGACATGTATTGTCGATTTCAAGATATTGTACATTCATTAATTGCTTTAGGAAAGGGTTTCTCAGAAGAAGATCAAGTCAGAAAAATACTCAATTCACTCACTCTAGAATGGGATCAAAAGACACTTACTATTGAAGAGGCAAATGATGTTAGTCAAATGAAGATCGAAGAGTTAATCGGTAATCTAATGTCTTATGAAGTTCAACTACAAGGGAGAAAAGAATCTAAGGAAACGGAAAAGAAATCGATTGCATTCAAAGCAACAACTGGAGATTCAGAACAAGAGAGTGATGAAGAAATTGCTTTCATGACCAGAAATTTCAGGAAATTTCTGAAGTACAGAAAGATGAATAACTTTAAAAGAAATGATCAAAGAAATTCCAAAAATACTTCGGAGAACTACAACAACAATAATGGTGATAGATGCTATAACCGCAACAAAACAGGGAACTACAAGATGGATTGTCCATATCCAGACAAACAGACATTTCAACCAAACAACGAGCAACCAAAGAAAAGAAAGAAGGCATATGCAGCAACTCTTGACGATTCAGATTCATCCAGTGATGACGAGAAGAAAACTGATAATTCAAATCTGTGCTTCACGGCTATTCTCAAATCAAAAGACGATCGGAGTTTGGATCTAAAAATAGGTACACATTTATTTTAATTTTATTGGATGCTTGCTTGCTTTGATTTTGTTTGCAATTTCTTGAATTTTTAAATTCAAAATAATATTATTTTAATAATATTTTAAATATTAAAATATTATAATATTATTATATTTAATATTATTACTGAATTAAATATAGATATAGAATATAGATTAGTTTTCTTAGGATTTTAGGAATTTATTAGATTTTAGAAATAGACACCTCCTTTCAAATTCAACAGGCACATGTCGACATGTCATGATACCCCATGTCGACATGCCGCTCAGAAATTTGATTTCAAAATTTGAATTCAAACTTTTGAATTTCCCTCCACCTTTTCACTTACTTCAAAATTCTGAAAAGACACCTCTTGACCAGAGAACATGACTTTAGAGAATCTATTTAATATATTTCTCTTATCATCTCTTTTCACTTTATTCTCATAATTCAAACTTTCTTCATTATCTTCTATTCCTCTCAAACCCTCATCAATGGCTTCCTCAAGTAACCCATCAACTATGAGGCTGCCCAAATCCATCAAAAATGATCTTTTCAATGACCCAGAGGCTATCAAAGCTTACATAAGCTATGTAAACTATGGTAAAGTCAATACGGGAAAATTTGCCATTTTTGATGATTTTTCTTCTTATGAAATCGATCAACTTTTTGAAGAAAACTCTATTCTTAGCTTTATTGATAACAAGCAAAATGATTTCGTTTGTTATCCAAACCTTGTCAAAATGTTTTATGCAAACCTAAATTGTGGATTTTATAATGGAAATGAAGATCAAATTTGGAGTAGTGTTAAAGGAACACTTATTGTTTTGGATTCCGATATTTTGGGTACTATTTTGGGTTGCAAATCTACCGGTATGAATCTCTCGGAATTTCAAATCAATGAAACTGATCGAGAGACTTTTCATCACATTTTTGAAAGCGATGACCACATGGATTTTAAGAATCGCTTTTTCCGCCCAAAAGCAAGAATTGTTAACCTTCTTATTCAACACACAATTTTTCCTAGGTCGGGATACTACAATAATCCCACCTCAAAAGTGTGTAAAGCTCTTTTTGCTATTTTTGGAAAATATGATATTAATTGGGCACAAACTATTTTGGATGAGTTAAGACCCAAAAATTTTAATATGGGAGAAAACACTCTTTACCATGGAATTTACCTTACTCGGATTTTCAATTATTTTGATGTGGATGTTAAAAAGGAAGAGTTTGTAAGTAGAAAAGTGTTCAATCATGGGAACATTTCTCTTATGAAAATCCCACTTATGTTTCAACCATATGAAACACGTGCCGAAAAGAAAGAGAGACTTGCTCATGAAGAGATGGAAGAAGAAGAGGAAGAATAAGGGGAAGGAATGGAAATTGAAGAAGAAGAGGAAGATGAAGAAACATCTTTGGAAAGTATAGAGTATCCACATACCCCCGCCAATCCGTCCAACAAAACCATACTCAAGAACCAAAAGATACTTGCCCAAAACCAAAAGGTTCTTAAGAGATCTATTAGCAAGAAAATGGATAAAATCTCTACCAAGATCGACAAGTTCTTTGGGAAGATAGGCAGGAAACTTGGCTTGTCCGCATCATCATCTTCATCAAACTAATCCTAGCCATTATCTCTCTAGCTATCGTTTATCTATCTTTGTATTTTCTACCTTTTTAGTTAAGATTATGTAATGTTAACTAATATAAGTAATACTATCTCATTCTCTGTTTTCCAGCTTTATATATCTCTGTTAGTTATTTATTTTAAGTTTATATAGGTCCACAAGTACAAAAATAAACTTAGAAATCAAAAATAACTCAACTTGGTCATTCTGTCTAGACCATGTCGACATGCCCCATCCCCCCATGTCGACATATAACAGTCAGAAAGTAGTTACAATCTCTAATTTCAAATTCTTGTAACTACCAAGTGACAATTCATTTTGAACGGCCAATAACTCCTATAAATACCTATTTCTTCCAGAAAAACTTCTCTACCTCCATTTTTATTCATCTCCTCTCATACTTCAACTTATTTCTTAAATTATGGCTTCTCCAGTTAAGAATTTAAGTAAAAATCTTGACTAACTCTTACTTCTTTCAAGAATATTCTCTCTTTTATACTTAGAAATCAAAGGCACTTTGAATTAAGCCAAATGTAGATGATCAAAGAGCAAGAGAAACACTTCGACGCACTTCGTTGGATGATCTCAAGCCTTAGCAAAGACGAACCCGAAGCAAATCCACCAGTCACTCTCGACAAAGATAATTGGGATGTTATCAAAACTGATCCTATCTTTGGAGAAGATGGATGGGTGGAAGTCCTAAGGAATGTCTGATCATTATGTTTGTTTGTTTGTTTGATTTAATTTGATTTAGATTTGATTAGGATTTGATTGAATTGTTTACTTAAGTTTGATTTGGATTTGGTTTGTATATAACTTCATAATACTATACATGATTGGTTTGCTATGTATGATATTGATTTGATTGTCAAGTTACACTTATATATATGCACACACACTTGATCACTTACACGTTCACTTTACACTTTTATTCTATATATACTTTAGAACAGGTAAATCTTTTATTCCTTTTTGTTGATGACAAAGGGGGAGAAAGTTATAAAAATATATGTGCTTGGTGTAAGGGGGAGTCATGGAATAAATGGGAGTTGTAGTTTTAAGAAGAAGTCACGGAGTAAGGGGGAATTATGGGGAGTTATGGTATGGTAAGAATATTTTATAAATAAAGGTTGTCATCATCAAAAAGGGGGAGATTGTTAGGAACTGAGTTGATGATGTTTTGATGACAACAACCTTATATAGTTATTATACTTTACTTTATAAAATATATACTAACATTTTCATATAGATATATATATATATATATATATATATATATATGTATATAGGAAGTATATGCAGGTATTATCGAAGACTGATCAGTATAAAGACTCAAGCATCAAGATGAAGATTAGAGATTCAAGATTCAAGACTCTAGAGAATCAAGATTTCAAGATCTCAAGATAAGTGTCTAGTATTTTGTTAAAACTTCATAATAGCACTCTCATCTTTCTTCCAATTTTCTTTTGGGATGGAACCCAATTTCTATCGAAACCAGTGGCTTACAAACCCACGACAAGTAGCATACAAACCTACGACAAGTGGCTTACAAACCCACGAAAATCAAAATCATTTAAACTACTTTGTACAAGTTCTCGAGTCCTATGGAGGAGCTCTGTAGGAAGGTTCTTGCAATTTCAGTTTGAATAGATTTTTCAAAATGTTTTTAAATCTGTTTTTCAAAATGTTTTAGCTTTCAAAATCATGTTTTCAAAAATGTTTTCAAACTTTGTTTTAGCCTTGAAATATTCATCCATTCTGATTTTAAAAACTTCTATTTTTAAAACATCAAAACTTATTCTGATTTTAAATATTACTTATACAATTGACGGTATATATCAATTATATATATATATATTTAAAATAATGTTTTATATTCATTCTCTATCTCAAAATATTGTTTAAACACTTTATTTTGCTTCATAGAAGTTTCAACTTGTTTTAAATTCAAATGCTTTTACAAAACAACATCTCTGCAATTTTGAACTAAGGGATGTCAACATATGGGGATACCCCATGTCGACATGGTGGCCGTTGGATTCAAAATTCAACTTTTCAAAAGAAATGTCCATTCGTTCGAAAACCTTTCGCCAACGGTTATGACTGTTGTGCATCTATATAAAGGCTTCCAAAACGAATTTTTTAACAACTACTTTCTTATTTTCTTCACTCTTTCTTCTCCACCATTCCATATCCATAAAACTTCATATTTTCAAGATCGTGCCATCATTCTGCCAAATTCTCAATAGGAAATCATTTAGATACTCTCTCTATTTGATTCTCCATCATTGTACTAAAGATCAAAGTGCTATTCAGAGTTATAGGATTAATTTGTATTCAAAAAGTCCATAGAGACTATCCATTCAAAAGGATTGTTATTAAGAAGTATTAGGGTGATCTTGTGTCCCGTAAATCAAGAGAGTTTACCCTAGACTCGGAGATAGGAGGGTTCCTCAAGGCCTTAGAAATTGAGGGTTGTAATTTGGATATTGACTTATAAAAATCTGTACAAGGATATTGCCTTGTTGCAGGACTGGATGTAGGAGGATTCTAAACCAGTATAAAATCCGGTGTGTTCTTTCCTTTTACTTGCTTTACTTTACTATTTGCATTTGTTATATGTTCTGTGATCGTTCTGTGTTAGAATTCTGTTTAGATTTGCGTTGAAAGTTTTAATTTAGTCATATAGTTCATATGTTCTTTAAAACACTATTGACCCCCCTTCTAGTGTTATTTCTGCCTTAAGATCCTTAATCCGCATCCCCAACAGAATATACTTGAGAACTACGAAGGCTTTCGGAAACCTCCATGGTAGACCCCGCTAATCTTTCCGAGAATCTAAGTATTTCACATCTTTGTGCATATATAACTGAAACCAATCTAGAGTTGATGCGATAATACCCTAATGGAAGCAACCCCACATAGCTTGGCCCTCGCTCGCTCTTTGGTTTTAGCCATTTCCAACAAAGGATATCAATGCTCAAATGAGAAATAAATTGTCTTAGACTGATGAATCTCAATGAAGAAAGCGGAATCGATTATCGATAAATCATAAAATGATCATATATGAAAATTAAATTTCATACATTTACCACTACTCGTCGATTTCAAACTTGTGCTATCTATCGGTTGAAATGAAGCTGGGCAGGTAAAGGTATTTTTACTTCTAAGGCTTGCCTTAACAACATTTTTAACCTTTGAGATAGAAATGAACTTCCATATCTCGACATTTAGTGCTGAGAATACGACTAAATCCTTTCTATATAAGCGATATCATTTATGAAAATTTGAATTTCTTATATTTTCCATATCCAAATCAAAGTTTTAAACTTTTAAAACTGAACTCGTGCTTAGATTTTAAATCACATATATTTACTTTAAACAACATTATTAAAATTATTTAATTAACTTTAAACATGAATAATCACTTCAAACATCTTTATTTAAAATAATTAATAAAATTTTATACATGATTAATTACTTTAAACATTATTATTCAAAATGATTAGTTAACCTTAATTATCATTATTAATTAATGAACCTTAAACATCATATTAAACTAACTAATCAATTTTCGACATTACTATTAAAAATGATTAGTTAACTTTAAAACAACATTATTAAAATGATTAATTAATTTTTTTATTAAAACAATTAACTAAATTTAAACGTCATTATTAAAATGATTAATTAAGATTAAACATCATTATTAAAATAATTAATGAATTTTAGACATCATTATTATTTATAAGTTAACCTTAAACATCATTATTAAAATGATTAATTAACCGAAAACATCATTATTAAAATGATTAATTAATCTTAAACATACTTATTAAAATGATTAATTAATCTTAAATATCATTATTAAAATGGTTAATTGAAACAATTTATTATAAATATCTCCGAACTGCATCCATAGTAACTACCACTATATGGACCATAACTTATAAACTCGTTTTGTAAATCAAAATTGTTTTAAAACATGGTTCAGGCAACATTTTTTTAAAATGGTTAAAACACAACCAAATATTTATTTTGTAAAAACCCAACCACGAGATCTACATTTTTTCTTCAAAAGAGATGAATTTGCAAAGTGTCGATATAGCGATAGTTGCTATACGGTCACTTCCAAAAACATTATATATGTCATATATATTCATCTAAACATCTCATAAACATAAGCATATACATATACATATACATATACAAAAATATAAATACCATCCGTATAACAATTAGAGAGAACCACCTGTAAATAATTACTTAAACATCATAAATAAATCTCAAGTCATTAACTAATTATTACCGATGTCATCCGCTTCAAGCGGAAACCAAACCAAACAATCACTACTTTCCAATATATACAAATAAAAGTAACTAACATCCAATATTAACATAACAATAAAGTTTAAAACTTTCTTTTTAAATGTGAGATTTGTTTACCAAAATCCACTCAAATGCAAATCAACGCTTCTACACTCTAGCACTAACACCCCGATCCACTATTCTTTTGCAAAGACTTGATTTTGAAGGGCTAGGAGAGGTCAATTATTTTCAGCCAAGGGGGTTTAGCGCTCAGCCATGGCTCGATTGAGGGGTCTTGGATCTTATTTTAGTGGTGGAGTGATGAAGAGAAGAAAGAAAGAAGTTTTAGCAAGTTTGCTTAAGAGAAAATGAAAAAAGAAGTGATTTTTAATTTTAAATATTTTTGGAAGCCATGGATGGAAGCTCGTAAAGCTTGAAACAATAGGAGATAAGAAATAGAAAAGGAAAGAAATAAAGTAAAGAATGAACTGAGAAAGGTGAGTTGTTTTTATATAAATTGAAATATGGGAAATTACCTTTATACCCTTGGTCATTTACCCTCTATAACCAGATGCAGACTCACCCTCCTCTTCCTTACATCACACACAACCAATCCCACCCTTATTACTTCAAAAGATTTGATGTTTGCCTTTTACTATTTTCTTTTCTTTTTAAAATTTTAAAAGAAAAGTCAAATTTACTTTATTACTTTAAGTAAATATTTAAACTTATTCAACTCTAACCAAAGCATATGTTATCTATATAAATGTGTACACATGTACACTAGTGTACACAATATATTCTGAAAAATTTTGGTTGATGAAAAGTTGGTGATATGAAAAATGATTTCCGGTCATATTTTTGATTTTTCTCCGAACTAATTATTTTTTTAAACCAAATTTTTAAACAACTTCACCATCACTAGTTATTACTTAGAACAGATTTATTTGAGTTATAAAATCCATTATTCAAATATTTAAAAGTATATTAAATATTTGGATCTAAAGTGATTAAACTACGATCATTACATTCTCCTCACCTTATAGGAAATTTCGTCCTCGAAATTAATCATACACAACAAAAGATATCAAAAGAAACCAAAATGATATCAAAAAAAAAACAGGTACAATGAAAGTGACTCCACCACAACCTAGTGAGTAAACTAAAAAGATACAGTAAAATACAAACAAGTACAACAACAACTAGGGATAAGAATCTCAAATATAATCTCAGGTTCCCAAGTACAATCTCTATCATCCCCACTACACTAAACCTTAATAAGGTTCACATCCTTTATCCTCAATCGCTTTATTTCTTGAATGATGATACGAATAGGACATATAAGAATAGTTAAGTTAGTCTGTCTTCCAAATCAACTTGTTATGCCGGTCCCATTATCATCGAAGTGTAACACCCATGCTTATGCAAATGAGTTACGTGAAATACGTTGTGCACATCTGATAGTCTATCTGGTAACTTCACTCTATATGCAAGTCTACTAATTTGGTCTAGTATGGAATCAGGGCCAATATATCGAGGGGCTAGCTTCCCTGATTTTCCAAACTTCATAACATTTCTCAACGGAGAAACTTTCACAAACACCGAATTCATAACTGAGAACTCTAGATCCATACGCCTTCGATCTGCATAACACTTATGCCAATCTTGCGCTTCCTTCGTCTTTCTTCTAATATCAACTACCTTCTCACTAGCTTCTAAGATCATGTCGGGCCCAAGAACAATTCTATCATCAGACTCCACCCAACATGAAGGAGAATGACTTGGATGACCAAAAAGAGCTTTGAAAGGAGCCATACCACTGTTTACCTAATAGTTTTTGTTGTAAGTGAATTAGACTATGAGTAAATGAACTTCCCAAAAATCTTCGAAGTCGAGAATGTATGCACACAATAAATCTTCCAAGATCTGGTTCACTCTCTTTGTCTGCCCATTTTTTTGGGGATGGTAAGCTATATTCAAATTTAGCTTGGTCCTTAAAGTAGTTTGCAGTCCCTCCCAGAACCTGCTAGTGAATATCGAGTCTCGGTCACTTACAATACTATAAGGAATACATGAATTCTTACAATCTCTCTCATATACAAGCTCACCAGACCTGTCGCAGTTCTAGTTGGCTTAACAGGAATGAAAATCACCTTTAATGAACCGATTGATGATAACCCAAATGTCTTCATTCCTCTTCTTGACTTAGGAAGCCCATCAATAAAGTCCACAGAGATCTGCTCCTACTTCCACTTTGAGGTCCCAAGGCTGAAGCTATCTAGTTGTCTTTTGTTAGTTACTTTTAATCTGCTAGCAATTTGAACATATGACTCACAAAGACTGAAACATCTCACTTCATATCCTTCCACCAGAATACTCTCTTCATATCTTTAAACATCTTGGTCACTCCTAGATGGAATGATAACTTTGAACGGTGACATTCAGCTAACACTTCTTACCTAAGTCCATTAACATTTGAAACACAGATATGCCTAGTCATCTTCGATGCGCCCCGGGGATCAATCTTAAAGTTAAAAGAAACACCTTCCTGAACATCCTTCTTCAATCGAGCCAAAAAAGGATCTAGCTCCTAACTAGATGCAACCCTCACCATCAATACTAATTAACTTCTAAGTTTGAAAACATTTCTACATTTCTACTTAATGCATCTGCAATGACATTTGCTTTTCCGAAGGTATACAGAATCTTTAGATCATAAGAAGCGAGAAATTCAAACCATCTCTGCTGCCTCAAATTTAAATCATTCTAGGTAAAGAGATATTTTTAAGGATTTGTGTTCTATGTATAACATGATTCTTTTCACCCAAAAGATTTTCATGATCCGGATTTTCAACCTCCGTAAATCGACATTAATACGCCAACTGTATTGCATGCCAAACAATCGAATGTCGGAAATATCAGATCGTTAGGGAAAGAGAAAGAGGTAGGAAAAAATAGAAATAACAACATAGAATCTCACAATCACAGTGGAATAATATATAATAGATAACAACTGGCCTTTATACAAAAAGAAACTATAACCATTTTCATACCTTACATCATCAGAGCACAATAAAATCAATAATACAATACTGGACAATTATAATAACTTGTCATCAAAAATGCTGAAGATACATCATACCATACTTAGTGGCATATAAATCAGATACGCAATATACGTCTTCGTTATCCAGCTCGTCCCCTGAGCTCCATAGCATCCTATCCTGCATTTGTAATACTCGATCTGAACCGAGCGTTCACTACAAGAAAAACCATTTACGGTTGCAAAAAACCGTGGCGTTTTATCATAAATGCAACCAAAAATATTTTCCCAAAATATGTTTCGTGACTATAAAATTTTTGTTCCCGCTCCTTAGAATTTTTTTTCCGCCTAGCCAAAAATAAACGTGACCAGCTCTTGTTTTCCATCTCACGTATATTTAGAAAACTCACTTCTGCAGAAATTTTTTTCCCCTCTTCATCATCTTCACCAAGTCCTAAATTATCGTCCTCTTCATCATCGCTTCATTTTCCCTTCGTCATCGTCGCGCTACTCCTCTCCTCTCCACAGTCAATCGACTCCTCTTTCTATCTACTGCCTTTTGATTGACATTCTACACAAATCTTAAATCGGTATGGATTTATACTCTATTTTATGATTGTATATTTGTTTGTATGTTTTAATATTGATTATATAAATCGAATTGGAAAAACCCTAATTTGATTGAGATTCACGATTTTGCCATCCATCCCTCCTATTGTTAGAACATTGTCGTTCCATGGCAGTACATTTACGCGGGATCGGTGTTCTTCTTTCAGCGTTTGCAGTAGGCGAGCATTGGCAATATACTGGCTAGAGCTATAAAGGGTAAGTTTCCGCTTCTCTAATTGAGAAAGTTCAGGTAGTACTATATATATATGCGTGTGTATGTATATATCATAATTTTGGTCTTAAGTCATGATTTATTTACGGTAGGTTTCCTATCATTCGATCACTATTAGGATTGTCAAACCTCATCAAGAGCAGTTTTTTGTTTTGTAATCTGGAGCAGCTATCTTGTTGATAATATAGGAATTTTTACCAAAAAAACTCAATACTTAACACTGAATTAGAAATTTGCATGTAAATAATTTTTAGAATTTTGATGTTTAAATAACTCATCTTTTGCATACCACTTGCGCATAGGTGATTCAACTTGCATTTGCACTTATAAATACAAATAAGCAGAACTTCTTCTGTTTCATTTAGATTTATTTGGGGTTATGGTTGCGTTGATATATCTGTTTGCTTATAGTATCATGATCACAAGATCTAATTATTTTTATGCATTTCACAATGAGTCTTTGATAACATTATTTCAAAAATATTTGAGAAAAAAGGTAGGAAAACATCCCAACCCATAAATAATCATTACCACTAATAGTGCATCAAAAGTAAACTTAATAGTTAGTTGCTACATTATCTTTGATGATGTTATTTCAAATTTGATTGGTGCAAATATTGTATTGCCTTTTCTTTTCATCTCTTTTGCTAAGTTATCTTTTTCAGTTTATTACCATCTTTTGCGTTCCCTTTTTTGTTGGAAAATCGTAGAAGGTATATGTTCTATCTATACTGCTTTTCTTCCTTCTAGAAATCACTAAAGTTATGTGCTATAACTTATTGAACAATTATGAGTATTTGTTAATAACTGATTGATGCTCTAGCTACGCAAATAACTTCAATATAGTGAAAATTGCTACTATTGTCTGGCATCCCTAGTAATAGAACATGAGAATATTTGTATGGTTGAGTCAGTAACTTCATGAGAATGTTATGTTATTTGCGCAGTCTGCTTTAGTCTAGCTAAATGTTAAACATCATTTTATTTTTCTATTATAAGTTACCTAACACAACTGCTTTTCGGTACACAAACATAAAAAGTGAATTTCGTATTACTAAACTACATTTTGGCTTTCATTTCAACAAGCTATCGAAACACTGTTTTACTAAAACCCGTGACACCCTTAATAAAATATATTAAATGTCCCGCATTCGGTTTTGATGGTAAAACAAGCTTAAATGTTATCCCATTGTTTCATGTTTTTCTTCAATAACTAAATTTCATTCCTGAACGTGGCATTAGTATATGATTAATACAAGAGATGTTTCTTTGTGATAATTTAGGAGTTTGGTTGCCAAATTTGATTTGTTCAAAATCAGTTTATGGTAGAAAATGTAGTTTATTATCCTTACTATGGGCGTGTTACCAATGTTCCAGATAGTGCATTATTTATAAGTTACTTTTTGAATCAATATTTTTTTGATGAGGATAAAGATAATGTTAATTCTCAAAGAAAAGAGGATGAGTTACTCAAGAACTTGGAAGATGCAGAAACTCCATTATATCCTGGTTGCATAAATCACACAAAATTATTTGCTATCACCGTCTTGTATAATCTTAAATGTGAGACTGGCTTATCTGATAGTGGGTTTGATAAGCTTTTAACTATGCAACATTTATTTCTGCCGAAGGATAACGTGCTTCCCAAAAACTTATATGAAGTAAAGAAATTTCTTAGAGCATTCGACATGGGTTTTGAAAAGATACATGCTTGTGAGAATGACTGTTGCCTTACAAAGATTTAGAAAGTTGTCCAAAATGTGATTCTTCAAGATGGAAGAAAAATCAAGATACTGAAGAGGTTATACAAGGTATTCCAGTTAAAGTATTGAGATACTTTCCAATAATTCCAAGATTTAGAAGACTGTATAATCTCAAAAGATGGCAGAAGATTTAAGATGGCATTTTAATAATACAAGCAACGATGGAAAAATGCATCATCTCGTGGATTCTACGACATGGAAAATGGTGGATGAAAAGTATAAATCTTTTTCATCTGATCCACTTAATCTTAGGCTTGGTCTTGCTACAGATGGATTCAATCCATTTTCCATGTTGAGTTCAAAATATAGTTGCTGGCCGGTGATGCTTGTGACATACAATCTCTCGCCTATGTTGTGCATCAAGAAGGAAAATATTATGTTAACTTTGCTTATTCCAGGCCCAAAGAAACCCGGGAATGATATTGATGTATATTTGGCGCCTTTGGTGGAAGACTTGCATCATTTGTAGTGTAATGGAGTTGATGCTTATGATGCATTTAGTAAAACTTTGTTTAAACTGAATGCAATTTTGCTATGGACGATTAACGATTTTCCGGCTTATGAAAATCTTGCTGGATGTCGTGTGAAGGGGGGAAAAGCTTGCCCATTATGTGGTGTCAATACCCATTCTCTTTGGTTGAATCATAGTCGAAAGAGCGTCTACATGGGTCATAGAAGATTTCTACCTGCTTCAGATTCACGGAGGAAACAAATGGCATTGTTTGATAACACCATAGAGAAAGGTAGTGCTCCTAGACTACTAACTGGGAGAAACATTCATGCATTGTTGAAGGATTATCCAAATGATTTTGGAAAAGAAAAAGAAGATAAAAGTAAGAAGAGAAAGTGTGTTTATGATACAGAAGATGAAGATGATAATACTTACGACTCTACAAAAATGGAGCTATCGAAGTGGAAAAAAAGATCAATTTTCTTTGATTTTCCTTATTGGAAGGTTAGTGGTTAGTTTATTTAGTTTTCATTGTTTTAATAGAAGAAAAACCCAATAATGCGTTATAGTTTTGGTTTTCGCAGGAGCTTCATTACGTCACAATATAAATGTGATGCATGTGGAGAAAAACATTGGTGAAAGCCTATTGGGCACGATGTTGCATGGTAATAAATCAAAAGATGGAACCAATTGTAGAAAGGATTTAGAGGATTGGGGAATTCGAAGTGAGCTTCATGCACAACCTCGTGGGAATAAAACATATCTTCCACCGGCTCCATACATGTTGTCAAAATCCGAGAGAAAAATATTTTGCAAAAGATTGTACGATTTCAAAGGACCAGATGGCTACTGTTCAAATTTGAAAAATCGGATTTCGTTGCAGGATTGCAAAATTAGTGGAGTGAAGTCACATGATTACCATGTATTAATGCAACAGTTATTGCCAGTAGCATCGAGAGGATTAATGGCAAAGAAGGCAAGAAAAACAATAATTCGCTTATGTTCTTTTTTCAACAAATTATGTCAACGTGTTCTTGATAGAGAGAAGGTAGAGTAAATCAATGTTGAGATTATTGAAGTTTTATGTGAGCATGAAAAATATTTGCCACCATCTTTTTTTGATATAATGGTACATTTATCCATTCATCTTGGAAAAGAAGCAATAATGTGTGGACCGGTTCATTTTCGTTGGATGTACCCATTCGAAAAATATATGAAGACACTTAAAGACTATGTCAGAAACTATGCACGACCAGAGGGATGTATTGCAGAATCCTATTTTGCAAAATAATCCATGATGTTTTTCGATGAATTTTTGAAAAAATCAGGACATATAGAGGGGAAAGAAGCTCGAAATGAAGATTATGAAAGCAGTGTAATACTCGAAGGACGTCCGATTTCAATATCCAAGACAGTTAAACTGTCAGCTAATGACAAAGAAAGTGCTCATTTAGCCGTGTTAATGAATATGGCTGTGGTGGAACCATTTACAGAGTAAGTGTATGTTATATTGTTTTAATTATTTTGATGTGTTCGTAATGCTATATATAACTTATAATCAATTATTCAATACTAGTTTGCATTTGGAGGAATTAGAAAAGTCAAACCCACGCATGACAAAAAATGCGATCTTACTTTGGGAAACACATACAAAAAATTTTGCCGATTGGATTAAAAGAAAGGTTAGTTAGATTTCAAATATATTCTCTTTTGACTATTAATCTTACTATAAAATATACATGCTAAATAAAATTTGTTGTAGATACCTATTACCTCCAAGGATCATGATGACATGTTAAGATGGATTGTTTTTGGTCCGAAGGATGATGCCATGTCTTACAACGGATATATCATCAATGAGCAACGTTTTCATATACAAGATGTAGGGAGAGAAACTCAGAATTGTGGGGTGACTTTTGATGCAACTACTATGTGTAGAGAAAGTGCAAAAGATATGTCCCAAGTGGTTGATGTGGTCACTTACTATGGAATATTGATAGATATAATTTTATTAGATTATCATTCGTTTTATATTCCTATTTTTAAATGTCGTTGGGCGTATAAAGGAAATGGAGTAAAAGTTGATGATGATGGGTTCACTCTTGTTAATTTACATCCAGCATCGTTTTCACGAGATCCATACATACTTGCATCTCAAGCAAGACAAGTATTTTATTCAAGAGAGAATGATGTTTCTAATTGGTATGTTGTAATGAAAGCACCATCAAGAAGTTTTAATGATTTAGAGGATCACGATTGCATCGAGGAAGATACCCAAGTCGTGGAAGGTAACGAAATAACCGAAATGGATGATGAAGATGTTAGTTATGTTAGAGAGGATTGCGAAGGCATACTTGAGTAGATTATATGTTCTACTTGAGTAGATTATAAAATTTGTTATACTATCATTTGAAAAATGTATTACAATCAAGTAGTTTCTTTTCCTTGTTTCATGACAGCTTTGACATTTACCACCTTTGCTCTGTCTACTACTCAAGAATCAAAACCTAGCATTAAACCTTACATATGTCATTTGAAAATGTATGGTCAGCTTCTAATTGAGGATCTTCATTTCTACACTAGAATGCATCATTTCTACATATAAATCATTTTTTCTGTTTTAATTTTGTAATATATTTCTTTTTTGTCTGACTCTATTTGGATTTGATATGTCAAATCAAGTTTAATATTATGTTTATGTTGAATTTAATTCCATTCAGCTAATGTTTGTTTGATAATCTTCCCTTGACATATGTGGTCCATAATTGGAAGTTGGGCATATTTTGATGTTTTTTGATAGATTTAGTATGTAACTACAACAGTGTATTCATATTGTTTTATGAGTTATATGATATCAAATTATGATTTGGACATGTCCTCTCCCAGACTCAGATCACAAGGTACTGTAAAACTGTTCATGTAATACAATTTTTCAACTTTGGAATATTTTCATTTACATAAGGTGCATATTAATACTATCTTTTTTTTACACGACATTTGTCTACTATATAAAACAAATACTTGAGCATGGTATTGCTTAAAGTACCAAGTATTTTCTCCATATTAACAGATAAATAATATTAAAGAATCGGAACTCAGAAGACAGTGAGTGATAACCAGAGGATAGTGACTGATAAGGTAAGTGGGTAGTTAGTCTACATATGTGTTTGTGTGTACTGTATTTGTGAGGGTTGTCTGACTGTCTGTAGGGTGAGTTGGTTTTGTGAATATGTTGTGTACTGTGTGCTTATGTGAGTTAGCATTGCTATGTTTTGTGTTTGTGAGAGGTTGCAAATTTTGTTGAGTGTGTTGTGCTTTTTTTTTAATTAGATGTTAGGTGCCTTCATTTGTAAATGCAAGCATAGAAAACATATTAATATACATTTACAGAAATTATATGTTTTGATTATTCCATTATTAAGTATTAATGTGATTATTTACAGAGTTTACGTTACAGAGTTCATATACATGTATTAATAACTATTGTATTCAAGGTTACATAATAGATACTGTTAACTTTCCTTTATATGAAGTATTCTCAAAATAAGTTACTGTTTTTTGTTTCATTTGCAGAAAAAAGATGCATTCAAGCTTTATACGTACTCGCAACCAGAGAAATCAGAAGCATAAGTCACAGCGGAAGTAGAATCCAAAGAAAAAGGTTAAGATTCTAGCTGGTTCTTGCACCGACAGTGAAGAACCAACAGTCAACGCTAAGAAGAAAGCCATTGTTTGCAATGAAGACAAAGAACAAGAGCCACCTATTACCCCCTCCGACCCAAATGAAGAAGGACTTTGCTTAGAAAATGAAATCCTTCTTGAACAAATTGATGATGTTGAGGGAGAAATTGGGAGAGCAAGTGAAGCTGAATCCAGAATTACATCTCGGAAAAGAGGCGGTAGAGGTCGAGCAAAAGCAAAAAGACTCCCGTTAAGCAGTCAGGATCGAATTGAAGTTGAGTTCAATGATATGGTATACCAATAGGGAAAGGGTCAGTACATTTATCCACTTTTCTTGGACCGCTTGTGCGGAAGCTGGTTCCATACACACTTGATGATTGGAGGAATCTAAGTGATGAGTTAAAAGTTGTTTTGTGGCAATCGATTCAGGTATGAGTTAAAAATTGTTTTTGTTGTCTATGTGTATGTGTTTATATATTACGTTATTGTATAAGCTTTGAAGTACTTGAATTGGAGGCGAAATCAGATGCAGTCGTGGAACAGCAGGCAATAAAATCGAAACATACGGTGGTGGAGAAAAAACGCCACCAACAATATTTTTTTGTAGCGTTTAAAAAGCGCTACAGAATTAGCAATTATAGTAACTCATATAATCTCCGTGGTGTTCAAAAAACACTGCAAAAATAATAATAAGTGCAACAAAAAATAAGATAGTAAACGGCACCTTTTCGGTGGCGTTTTTAAAACGCTGTAAAAAGATCTTTAGTAACGTTTAAAAAACGCTGCCAAAAATAAATTTATAGTGGCGTTGCAAATAAATGCAACAAAAAATCATGGAATTTTAGTCGCATGTTTTCTAGCGGCGTTTGTCAAAACGCCACCAAAACTTTTTGTAGCGTTTTTTGAGCACCACTAAAAATCAAATTTCTTGTAGTGGTTATAATAAAATAAAACTCGAGCTATTCAGGAAAATCATCATGAGAAGACACACTCAAATTGAATTATGAAAGTTGTCAAATCCTTTGAAAATCAAAGGAATCTCATCTGACCATGCCATAAATAAACACGATGGGTTTTCACCTTACGATGACCAAAACATTTCATATCACAATCCTCTGATATTATAATAGTGTCTAAGTACAAAGACTTATTCAACTAGCTGAAATTGTTACATTAATTAAATTCCAGCAATACTATGCTCTACTATCAAAACCGTAAAGGCACGTATTGAAGGATGGATTCCAACTGAATGACTAGGCATTGGGATACCACCTGTCACAGTACACGTCTAGAACAGCGTATCTAGGACCTCTCGAGATCCCCTGCTACACTAGACCGGACTACCCCTTAAACTGGATAGCTCGAATAAGATTACCCCACAGTTGGGATTAACAACCGCCATACAGCCGAATAAAAGGGACTCTAGATAGGGGCAACTTTACCCTACTTGGGTGCGACCCACTTAGCCTTGCTACATCTCCCCTAATTTTCAGTCATTCTCGGTTGATGAGGTTCGAGGCTAAGCTTTACTTTTTAGGAATATTCACTTAAAATGCTCATTGTCCTCCAATGATAATGTACTTATAGCATTCATCCACAAGTCCATTCTCGGTCCGAAAGGAACCGAAGGCACTTACTCCTACTACATCCGTTTTGGAATCACCCACAGGATTAGTAGCGATTAGCCCTTGCACTTCATTACTCCATCTTCGACTCCATGCTCTTGTCTTCATTACAAAAATGTACTCGTTGGATTGAAGTTGTTTTTGAATAACAAATCCGATCACGGTCTCTTCAAAACAACGTTCCCTTTTCCCGGTAAACTCAACCATGGCTCTTTAGAAAATAAACAGGCGAAAATAAGATCAAAGATCACCTCCTAACCATTAGTGGACAGATTTCCTTATCAACGTCCTAGAAGAACGAACAAGTTTATACGTACAGTATAGCATCTTGAACGGTAACTATACCATATAATTCTCGTACTTCTCCTAGATATTTCTAAAGTTATATTTGGGTCTAGATTTGACAGTCGGTTATTTAACTATCAAATAAACAATCAATTCAGCCAAATACTTCATCTTCACTGAAAGGAAATACCAAGTCTTATAAAAAATTAATTTTTTTAAATTAAATCTCTTTATCCAAAAATATACACTTATCTTATCGAATTCAGCATACTGACAAATTGTCTTTTTCTTTCAAAATTTTTAAAAACCCTTTAAAAAAATACGAAAAGTACCACTACGGTATCAAACCATGGATCACAGTTCAATGGTTACGTCTCTATCCCAGAGAAATCCAAGTCTTAACTGTAGTCACTCACTGCCTTCGATTTCGCCATGCGAGTTTACCAATATTTCCTAAAAACTCTATTTACAAATTTTCTAAAATAATACTTATGGGATTTCTATAAAAAAAATTCCAAGTTACTTTAGGCAATACTTTTAAATATATTGAATAATTATCCTTTTAGAATAACAATACAGATTTAACCTTTAATAATAATTAACTACTATAACTAGCTTAATTAATAAATACTTTAACAAAATTTAAAACAATTAAAAATACATTTTTTCCTAAAACATTCTTTAAAACACTTTTAAAATTTTCTAATTAGCACTTAAAAATCTTTCCTTTAAAATAAACTTAACTTTTTCGGAAAATATATTCCAACTCCAATATAGCTAGTCTAATTATTTTATAAATTCCTCTCGATTATCTCCCGCTTAATTTACGTTCCAATCCCATAATTTTCCTTTCTCATAGTTCTAAAAATAAAACCACTATTTATTTTTAAAACGATTTATCCATCTCCTTATAAATTCCTATTGTGAATTTATAATTTAAAATTATCCACTTATAATTTACTTCACTTTATTAATAAAACTTTGTTTATAAGTTCCATAGTCCCATTTTCCGCTTTTATCATTGTTTCATACGCTTAATTGATTTTCAAATCGATTTTATGAATTAAATTCCATTTAAAAATTTATTTCTTGATTTAACCAAGCATATTCCAAAACTCACTAATTTCAGATTCACTTCCTTTTTCTGATTCAAAATCTTGTTTAAATCTGGAACATCAATTTCATAATTTATTTCAAAAATCTCCCTTTTATTTTCCCAAACCATTTAAATTCAAATTTAAAAATACGTTCTTTTATATTAAAACAATATCGCTTAAGTTCTTTATTTTTAAAACCCTTTTTATTAACATTTTTCCAAAAATCTTTATTTTTCCATATTCGAAATTTATTAAACAGAATTTTTAAATAAAACTATTTGTTTTTCCCAAATTCATTCTTTTAATTGATTCAACTTCACTATAAACATATTACCTAAAAATTTCTTTTTATTTCCCTTCAAAAATCCAATTTTTTTTATTGATATCTTAGAATGCCAAAAATATATCCAACAATACCATAGCATTCAAAAAATTTCAATTTTCAATATAATCTATCATAGATTATTCAAATAAATCATACCACCGAATATCAAAATAATTTCAACATTTTTAAGGAATCTAGTTGGATCCCTCCAACCTGTTTCCCTACATTCACAAATGTTAGCACAATATAAAAATACCAATCCCATTGTGAGGGGGATATACACTCCAATATATATACACACACTACCACATATATAATATAACATCTGGACTGATAATAACCATCAATTTAACCAATCAATCAATTAATAGTTAATTTTAACTATTTAAAATTAATTCAAGTAATCCAAAATTGAGTGAGATTAACTCACCTATATTTCCGTCGTTTTCGTATCTCGTTTTTCACTTGAACCTAGGTGCGTTTGAAATTATCTAAAAAATTTAGAAGCTCCAAATTCATCCAAACTAGTTTCAATGTGTAGATGGTGACAACATGATCCCAACACAATTTGAATCGTCCGAAACGGACCTCGTATGAGAGAGAAATACACTTTATAAGATATCAATCATTTATTTGTAAATCAAAAGGCTAATATTTCAAATTTGCAAAATTACCCTCCTCTCTTCCCAAATAAACAATGTACATCCTGTACATGAGAAACCATCCCCCCATGCATGAGATAACACTGACACCTCCCTCTCCATATCGAAGCCACAAACTAACTCAACCATTAAACGTCTCTCACGAACCCCGATCCGCCTACAACCTCAAATCCCAACTCGAACACCGCCGGACAGTGACATACTGTGCTCGACACCAACTACACTAAGTCGCGAACCTCCCAAGGTCACCGCATCCTGCGAATTATGCCAGAAGATGCGTCTCTCAACTGCGAGCTCGAATCCATCATCTAAATCACAAATTTCGCCTTTAATCAGAACCGAAATAAAACCCTACCTCAAAACCACGTTCGACCTCATAGTCGATCGCCATAAACTAGTGCTGCACTCAATAATTCATATACCAATGCAAAGCTCAGGCCGAAAATTGAATTTTAAAATAAATCTTGGATTTTTGGTCGAATAGATTTAACAAAATTGATATTCAAAGTTCGGTATTTGTCTTTTTCCCTTTCACCGTTTTTGACCTGTCTTTAAAGGAAGGGAAGGAAACTTATTTGAATTTTTTAACGTGTTTTAAATGGCTAATCTGCAATGATTGAATGAAGGATGAAAAAGTTTGATGGGAATACATATTTGAAAGGTTGAAATATGTGTATATATATATATATATTATGTATGTATGTATATTTTAAATCTTCTTGAAACCATAGCTTAATATCTTGACCGCCTCAAGGCATGCCACTTGACGTTTTTAATATTATACCCTTATTCCGAATGCAAAGGAAAAGGTTTCGAGTCCTAATTCGATCGTATGGAGAAGAAAGTTTTTGGACCCAATTATTATTGAATTTTTGATATAGATTTCAATGTGTTTCTAACCCGTACGGCCAAATGATAACTCCTTTCCAAAATTTAAAATACGATAATAATACACTATTATGGATCCAATGGAACTAGTTTCATCGAATTCCGAGACTGTGCCTCGGAGGGCTATTTTTAAATTTCAATTTAAACGATATATTTTCAAAAGTGGAAAATCACCGTTAATTTAATTTTAAAGCTTTTATTATCTTCACTATTATCAATATAAATTTTATAAGCCTTTAAAATATTTTTAACAAGCTTAAAAACCAAGATTTCATATTTTACCCAACTTTCAATAATTAAATTATTAAATAAATAGTGATATTTGAAATTCAAGTTAAAAATTAAATTTTAAATATTTAAATTCAATTAAATATTCTAATTTCAATTATCCAAAATTCCAGGTCGTTACAATGATAGTCCTTCATATTTTCAGTGTAAAGACAACAATCAAAAGCTCCAAATCATGCGTAGCATAATTTTTCTCATCTGGCTTTAGCTATCGACTCGCATACACAATAACTTTCCCATGTCACATCAGAATTGCTCCCAGTCCAGTGCTATAAGCATCCGTATATATGGTTAACCTTTTCTCCTATCCGAGATGGTCAAAACATGGGTGCTAGTCAACTTCCCCTTCAATTCAATGGATGCTTGATAATACTTAGGAATCTAAACAAACTTAACATCTTTCTTTGTTAATTTTGTCAGATGAGATGCAATTTTCAAGAAGTCTTTGAAGAAAATTGTTAAAAACTAGCCAATCCCATGAAACTTCTAACTTCCGTCATACTTTCAGGCTTCTTTCAATCTTGAATTGCAACGACTTCAGTTGGTTCAACAAATATGCCATCTTCCGAAACAACATTCCCTAAAAACCTAACTTTAGATTTCAAGAAATGGCACTTAGAAAACTTAGGCTCCAACACATGGCTTCTTAGGGCATTAATTATGACATGGAGAATGGTACTTATGCTCCTCCTCCTTTTTTGAATAGAAAAGAATATCCTCGATAAAGACACCAACAAATTTATTAAGAACATCTCAAAATACTTTGTTCATTAAGTCCACAAAATAAGAGGATGCATTAGTCAGTCCATGCGACATGACTAACCACTTGTAAAAATTATCTGGAGTCCTAAAAGTTGTTAAGGGCACACTCTCCTTTACTACGCTTAATTAGTGGAAACCAATGGCAAGATCCAACTAAGAAAATATCAAAGCGCCATGGAGCTTGTCAAACATATCATCAATCATTGGTAAATGATATTTATCCTTGACAGTCCACTTGTTCAACTCCAAGTAGTCTACACATAGCCTTAGAGAATCCTTCACCTTTGTAACAAAGGCAACTGGCGGTCCCTAAATCTAGGTACTACTCTAACCCTTCTGCAACAATTCAAACGTCCGACCTTCTAACTCCCTCTTCTCTTTTAGAACAAACCTTCATAGGGGTTGAACAATAGGTATGGTTCCTGGAATCAAATCAATGCGGAACTCCACTTCACGGTGAGGATCTAAACCTTGTACTTCATCAAAAACATCAAAGAAATCCACAACAACAAGTATATCTCTTAGCTCCTCTTTAACTGCTTCGAGGGAATGAAGAAAAATGCTTATTAACTCGCTAGGCTTTTCAGAACATATATCTGCACCAACATCTAAAGCATTTCTAACTCTAACAATCCTTCAATCACAATTCAAGATTACTTTAGACTTAGATAACCAATCCATTCCCAGCAACACTCCAAAATTCATGAACCCAAGAGAAGACAAATCAGAAAGAAAAAGATGATTTGGACAAGAAATAAGTACTTTTGAACATATCATGTTAAGCTTGGTCGAACCCCATAGGGTTTGACACACAAAGAGGATTACTCAGAAGGATGAGTTTAAGGTTATATTTATCAATCAGATCTGAAATAAAACTACGAAAAGCACCCATATCGAATAATTCTTATAACGACCCTTTTTTTTCCGTACAGTTCAAGCAACCAATAAACCACACATGACCCACTCAAATTGAATGGAAAGGGAGATAGTCAGGGGAAAAGAAAGAAGAAGACAAGAAGAAAAATAACAACACAGAATCTCGCAACAAAATGAATGATCTATATTATATAACAAATCTTTACACAAAAATAAACTGTAACTTATATATACAAACATCAATTAGAGTATACTAACCTATTTCATCCCCAATAGTTATAACAACCTGTCCTTACAATTGCTGGTAAATACAACAATGAATGCAACAAAAAAATAACCACGTATGTGAATAAGTCTCTGGGCATCCAGCTTATCTCCTGAAGCTCCAAAACATACAATTAAACCTGAAAATAAGCTCGGTCTGACCCGAGCATTATAGGAAAACAATGCTTGAGTCAGTTTGGTAAACTAGCGTGAGAAACTCAAATCATAAGGAATTTTATTTATTATAGCTTGTAAAATCCTTTAAAATCAAAGGTATCTAGTAAGACTACGCCACACATAAACACCGATGGGTTTTTACCTTATGATAACAAAACATCTATATTAGAAAATCCAGTGATATTATAATAACGTCTAAGGGTGAAAATAATAATAATAATAATCAAGTAGCCGTGATGCTCGTGAGTGTACATCACAACAATGATAGGTATATAATCAAAAATCGATAAGGCATGTTCGCGAACTGTCCTCAGTACTTTGAGAAACGGTCCTCCTGTACAAGGATCAAATATGTCCGTTTTAAGCAACATACATCCCCAGTGATGTACCATAGGGAAAACATAGCTGGCCTCGCTAAGACCGAGTGCATCACCCCATGCATGCATAACAACTATAAGTAACATCTAGCTGAAGCAGACTATACCCTATGGGTTTGCCAACCCTACTGGCCATGCCTCCTATCTCTGGTTTTATTCATTACCACTGATGAGGCTATGTCCAGCATTCTAGCTCACACACAACCACCAAAACAGATCATGGAATCCTGCATGGATTCCACTACCCCAACATGTCTTTGAATCAAACATGGATTCCCATATCTCAAATAGATCTTGGAATGACCCATGGCTTCCCATACCCCAATGGGTTTGGAACTACTCATGGATTCCAACATCTCAATATATCACGAAACTCCTCTACAGAGCCATATATGGTTTTGGAGTGGTTACGGTTTTTGAGTCATCTCTTACGAGTGCACTCTTTCGCTTCCCTAGTTCACCAAAAACCAATCGTTGATTTTTCGGAATGCTTAATACTGGTTCTTTAGGAAATAATCAAATAATACATAAGAGCGAGGATCACCCCTTAACCGTTTAAGTGGATTGACCTCCTTATTATTTGTCCTAGAAGAAAAAAAGAGTTTATACGTACACAATTGCACCACCGACGGTAACTGTATCATATATCACCGTGTTTCTCTTAGATATTTTTAGAGTTAAAATCTTTCGGTATTAAGTAGGGAATTGTTTTTCTACCATAAAAATTAAGAAGGATCACATATTTAGGACAAAATTTTAGTTAGTTATTTAACTATCAAATAAACAAACATTTAGAACAAATATTACATTTCCCATGGTAACAACCAAGCCTCTTAGATTAATCTTCCATTAACAAAAAATCATATTTCAATTATTTGTTAAAATATTCATATACTTATCTCACCGGTATAAGTATATTCACAAACCATTTCTTTTAAAATTACTTGAAAATGTTTAAAAATAGATATGGAAAGCACCATTCTGCATCAATCATGGATTACAGTTTACTCAATGGTTATGTCGCCATCCCAGCGAATACATAGTAAAATGTAGGCAATCCCTACCCCTCGAACTACATCATGAAAATCAACCATTTCTTTCCAAATTTCTTTATTTTATAAATATCTCCCAATCTATCTATAAATCTTCTTTATAAATCCCCAATCTATTTATAAACGTTCTTTATAAATATCAAAACCCCATTTATAAAACTTCTTCTTTTCAGATCCTTTAAACTAATTTATAATCCTTTTATAAATATCCAGAACCATTTATAAAGCTCTTCCCGTATTTAAACAAACTTATTTAATAAACTCTATAAGTATGTAAGATTCCCTTGATAAACCATAAATTGTTTAAAATTACTTTAAATAACAAGTCATTATTTAAACATCCTTCCATTTCACTTAAATTAAATCTCATTTAAAATAATAATTTTAAAATCTCATTAATAATAAATTAAATTAATTTTAAACGGTACTATTGTGTTAAAAGTTAACTTCAAAACAATATTATTATAACAATCAATTAACTTTAAAACATTATTAATATAATAATCAAATAACTTTTAACTAACATTAATATGATAATTGATTAACCTATAAATATAATTATATAACTTAAATCAATATAATTAAATAACTTTAATTAAAAATTAAAGCATATTTAAATCATTTTAAAACAATAGTTAAATAACTTTTAAAATAATAAATAAATATTCTTAAATAACTTTAAGAAATAACTTTTAAGAATCATATTAATAAAATAATTAACTTTAATTCATTATTATATGAATTATCCTTTAAAAACACTATTAATAAATAATAAATATCTTTTAAATCTTATCAATATGTAATAATTATTCTTAACATAACTTTGATTCAAAAATCAGCTTCCAAATTTAGAAAGAGTATTGACAACTCCAATGGTACTTACTTAAGTCACCATTAATTTTTATTAAACTATCCAAGTTATAATCCAGGTATTTACATAACATTAAATATGTTAAATCCACAAATAACACACAATTGTTAGTGCAACACTTAACCAATATTTATTTCTGCCAATAAATGTTCAAATTTAACATATCAAGTTAATAATAGCAGAGCGGGGGATTTATTCCGCTAATCAGGATTCCAACTAATTTATTTAGCGGAATGGGGTTTTATTCCGCTAAATAGGTGTCCAATTACCCTATTTAATTTACCTTAACATATTGTTGTTTATTTGGCTAAATAAATATCAAAATTAAGGTATATATATTTTAAACGACGTTATTATTAAAATATCATAATTTAAACCCAGTCCGTTTAAACATGTCATAAATTTTTACATGTCCAAAGTTACAAATAGGTTATACTAAAATGTTTTACTTATTCATACGAGTACAATGCAAAAATCCATGTGTTAATCATATTTAAAACGAACACGTTATGACATTTCAAAGGTTTGAGCATAATAATATAATTAAATTTATATTTAAACAAGAATTTCCGACCATGAAAAAAAGGTCCCAGCCCATCACCTTTTAAACCCGACCCGCATCCACTATGAATAGGAGCTTCTTCCCCAAACTCAATTCCATACCCTGTATAAGCTTCTTTGTGCACATGCACACCTCTTTACCACCCGAATCCACGAACAAGCCCCGCCATCACGTTCACCTTCGCCTACCCATCTCAATGGCGCCAACGCCTCGCTCACCTAGCCACTATAGCAAAATCCAACCAGCACCTGCTGCGAAATTCCAAACCTAAAATTGCGGCATTCTCACCGTCGCACTCCCCCACATTCGACCAGACATCGCCAAACTCAGCTGCTAGATGCTTCATTTGATGAAGATCATGATGCAATCAACCCTAAGGCTCCTCATCAACTAAAACTCGCTCAAGGCATAATCCTTGTTTTTCGACATCGTTGTCGACCATCACGAAACTCAATAGAAACTTCACCAAAATTCTCCATCGTTGGACGAACCTAACGATGCCAACAGCATCGATTAATTCTGCGCAGATTGAATGAATTTATTTTTTTAAAGTTTGTCAACAATATTTCCCTCTTCTAGAAAATCAATGATATCTCAATCGTCGCTCGATGAATCGAGCACGATCAATTTTTAAAAATCCTATGGGTCGTCCCGAACTACTTTTATGTTGGTCGCTTGGGCTAAAACTCAATAGATTGGGAATTGTTCAATTTTGAAGTGGAGGAGATGTCGATTTTTCTTAGCTTCAGGAAGTTTAAAAAATATATGGTGGAGAAGTGATGTTGTGAGATATACATATATAGTTATTGGTAGTATATACAGATGAATGACAGAGATATGACAACCAATGTAACGATGATGTATTGAACCAGATCATTTAATAAGGCAAGTGGCAAGGGAACAAGAGATAGGAGTTGAGGGGAAATAAGGAAACAAGGTGGCCGAATTGTTGATGTGAGGAAGATGGTAGTGTGCTGAGTGTACAAGTTGCCCACGTATGTTTTTGGGTTTAAATTTGAATAGATTAGATTGCGGCATCCCACCACATCATAACGCGTTCGATTACGAGCCGCGATCGATGAAAAATGAATAAGATCACATACAGAATTGAGATGCGATCACAAAACAACACTAAAATAGAAAAGTTATTTAATTCTGTGAAGTTTTAAAATGCCAATGTTTGCCGTAAAATACGTCAAACGAAAATTTACCGATTTTCCAAATTAAAAATTATGGAAAAATCCTATAAATTAAATTAAAAATACATCATTTAAAATTGAAAAATTATTTAAAACATAGATTTTAATTATAAAAACTTTAAATCGAATATTTAAAACTAATTAAATATTCCAAAAATCAAGTGATAAAATTCCTGGCCGTTACACTCTCCCGACTTAAAAAAAATTTCAACCCCGAAATTTCAGCACAAGAATACTCAATACTATTCATAAGACCACACGTGGCTCATAGATCATTTATATACAGAATCAAATTCGATCACAACTCAAATACATAACTCCACTTCCAAACTAGCATCATTCACCTGATTCTGTAGTGCAGACTCTGATCAAGCTTCTCAATAAGAAACCTTCATTCTCTTTACATAGCTATAAATTATGATAGAAAACCTTAGTTCCATATCAAGAACCCTCATCAAGTGCTCATCGTCAAACATCGAGTAATAGATCCTTATTTGGAACGGTGTGAAACATCTCAAAGCGTTGCACTCGAATATTAGATCAAAACTATATGAAGAGAAATGATCCATGTCCAACTTCGCACTTATTTAATTGGTTATTCCTAATACCAATTCTATTACCGCTAAATTATTTATAAAAACATTTTCATAAAAAATACCTTAAGTTTACAAACTGGTATAATACCCAATTATACCCTAAGGTTGTACACAATTATGATTCAAACTTTTATTTTGAATTCACTTAAGAATTTAAACACTAAGGTTTTTAATCAAACACTTTTTTTGAACAGTACTATATATTTTACTCTATAGAATACATATATAGCTCGAGTAACCCCTAAAATTATACCAAGAAACTGGATAGTACCAAATAGTATCATGCATTTCCTTACTAGAAGGATAATACTCAAGAGAAACGTTTACCATTCGAACGCATCTCTTACCCATTTTTAGTTATTTTCGAGCCACCCACACTAGTTAAATTAAAATCGCTTCTTCCTTTTCAATCCATTTTGAAACAATACTAAATATATTCCCGATCAATAGTTTTAACAAACTATTAATTTCCAACTTCTAGATTCGAACCCATCTCAATTGTACATTGACAAAAGGAATAATATACTGAGTACACAATATCGTTAGCCTAAGCAAACATCTGATGCCACTTAGAAGATTATTCTAATCACCACAAAACAAATAAGGACTCATTTCCCGAACCAAATCCAAAGGAATACACATTTCTTTTAAGTTATTCTTTTCAAAAGAATTTATCCTTAAAATATATTTTTAACTAAACCGTCACTACTATTTTCAAAATTATTTGAAAATGTATATAATATTTTCTTTCGTAAATCAAAACATGCTTTTAGGGTCTAATTAAAATCTATTTTATCAAACAATTATAATCCTAATGGTAGCGATCGCCAACTTAGAAACTCGAAAATGAACACCAACGATGTTGCAATCATTTTTGAAATTATTTTCAGCGACCGGAGCAAGTTTAGTGTTTTATATCTCCTTGAAAAACCATAGAAATATTTTTATCTTGAGAATAATTTCAAATACTATTATTAAGTTGTAAAACTTGAAAACTATTTTCCAAAATACAAGGAATTAAATGCTTAAATTCCTTTTATTTATATAAATCAAATTTATAAAATATCTCCGTTTAAATGAATTCACTTCTCAAATATTTATTGCCAAAATATTCTAGCTTCCTTTTTAACAAAAAAACACTTACTAAAACCTAATTTTACAAACTCAACTTTTATATAAAATCATTTCCAAAATATTTATTTTAAAATATTTAAATTTACTTAAAATAAATAATTTATATTAAAGTCAAATTTTATACCCAACATTGTCAACGAACGCCTTATAGTCAAATTGTGAAACTTAATTCATAAGGTATTCATTTCAATGTTCCCAAAATTACTACCTATCCAACCAGATTTCAAAAAGGAAGATTCTAGATAGATTAGCTAAAGATTATCAATGCTCAGAAATGAGCGAGCGTGACCGATCAAATCCTAGATGATAATGATGGAATATTATCATTTTATTAACCAAGAATAACTAAATTAAATTTTTGAAAAATTATTCTTATATATCTATATATATAATATAATCTTAGGTAAAATTATTACATTACCCAAATTTTAAATCAATATTGTATCAGTTTGATCTTGTTTAAGTGTTTAGGAAATCCCTATCGATAATGTTGGCCAAACGCATCGACTAGAATTCTTAAGCCACTCAACAGATCAAACAACATTGTATAAAACATTTTTATATCACTAACAAATAAGCGCTCTTATATATATATATCCTCTTAAACTCATCCTAACATCTCACTTACCCTATATCAAATGAGTCAACCTCACCAAAGCCTAGGTGTTCGCTCAACCGAAGCTCTGATATCACGTGCAATGACCCATTTTTCCGTATAGCTCAAGCGACGAATAAAACACACATGACCCACTCAAATGGAATGGAAAGGTGGATAGTTAGCTGAAATCCCTAGTGATGTAACATAGGGAAAACATAGCTGGTCTCGCTAAGACCGAATGCATCGCCCCATGCATGCCTAACAAATGTAAGTAATGTCTGTGCCTTTTATCTCTGGCTTTAGTCATTAACACTGATGAGGCTCTACCCAACGTTCTAGCTCGTGTACTGTCGCCAAAATAGATCATAGAATCCCACATGGGTTCTAATACACCAACAGGTCTTGGAATCACACATGGATTCCCATATTGCAAATAGACCTTGGAATCACCCATGTATTCCTATACCCTAACAAGTTTGAAACCACACATGGATTCCAACATCTCAATATATCACGAAACTCCTCCGTAGAACCGCATATGGTTTTGAAGTAGTTCTGGTTTACGAGTCATCTCTTACGATGTAACATTCATGATTTTTAAGCTAAATTTAATTGGGAAATTAATATAGGATTTTGGTTTAATTTGAAATTTGAATTTCAAATACATATGTGTTGAAAATAAATATTTGGAAAATATTTATAGATTGGGAATGAATAAAATATCTATGTTTATAACAGATATGTTTGTTATATTTATAAATTTATTGAATCTTGGAATTGAAATTCAGAATTAAAAATCTTATAAGACATATTGGATTTGAAATCATTGTATTTTCAATTAATAAAGGTTTGTTTTCCAAATTCATTAAATAGGCATTTCAAAATAATGTTGTGAAATTGATATAAATAAAATTTACAAAAGGGTATCTAAAGAATTAAATTCAAATATATACATATTATATACTTACTTATTTATAGTTTGATTTATTTTAAAATTCCATTCTTTAAAGTTATAAATATAGATATAATTATTAGATTTGATAAAAAGATTTAAAACGCATTTTCTTTTGAAATAAATAAAGGGTTTAAAATAAAAATTGCAAATTTAAAATAAAACAAGGGTTTATAACAAAATTTATAAAAAGCATGTTTCATAAATTTAATTGAAGTAGGGGTTTAAACACAAATTTTAAATAAATTTAAGAAAAGGATTTGGATATAAAAAATACATATATAGGACAAATGTAAAACAGGTAATAATATAGATGAACAAGTGTTAATTAAATGAACAAGTGGCAATGTTATTTTTTCTTTTGAAAATTTAGTTTTACAAAATATGAATTAAAGAAAATAATCAGATGTATCATTTTCAAAACCGAAAAACTTGAGAAATCAAATCCCGACTATTTCCAAACTCCTCATTTCTTTTTCTCTCATTTTCATCTTTTCTGTTCCTAACTGAAACTAAAAATATGAAAGCAAAGTCAAAACAAATTACAAATCTGGAAAATCAAAACCCGCTTTCAAAGATCTTTAAGCAAAGCAAACTCAAAAGCAAATCAAAATCTGGAAGCTACTACATCGAAATAGAAAATCAAAGCAAAAATCAGAATCAAGCAATGAGCCAAAGCTCAACTCAATATATATATATATATATATATATATATATATATATATATATCAGAGCCCAAATCAGTTTTTAATCAAAAGGCAAGCAACAGATCAAAATTTATTTCCAGTTTTCAAAACTTGATTTCCAAGCTCAGGAATTTTCTTCCCTGTCTTCAATCTGGTGAGCAAACCTTTAAATTTTTGAATGCTTGATGTTATTTGTGATGATGCTTGAAATGGATCATAAGGTGTTTATGTGCATGCAAGTAAATGTGAATATCTGTATGTAGAGATAACTGTGCATGCTTAGTATCAGGCATAATTTTGCCTACTGTTCCAGGTTTCCAAAACTTGTTTGGAATTTGATCTCTTCTTCTTTGGTCATTATTAAACATTAAGATTTAAACAAAAGATGTTTATTTAAACATGATCTAAGTTTTAAAAATAAATCCAAGTATTTTAAGCTTTAAAATCCTCTGAACTCAAGGAAATATAGTAGCAATTCTAGTATTATGATAAAATCAAATAATGAAATTGGCTAATGTAATTATATAAACCGAATCATCTTAGGAAATCATGATTTTTAAAGAGAAAATCATGATTTTTAGTGTTGTATTGAAAGAGCAGTTCATGGATGAACAGAAAAGGGTTTTCAAGGGTTATCTGATGATCATAGTGAATTGGGAGGTTGAGTTTCTCACTGGTGATAGTTAAGTTATAGGGAAGCTTGGGAAAAATGTCAGGGCAGTAATTAAAGCATGGTGGCGGCGGCGGGAAGTTAAAATTTTTCGTAACCCTGGTTCTTGTGATGGTCAATAATCGATCCACCACGGCTTCTCTCATGGATCGAGCGCTACCATTTTTTGGGAAATGAAGGTGGGAGTGTTGACGAAGGGGTAGTCAGAATTTCAGATGGTCTGGTGGTCGGCATTGGGTATACGAGTGATTTCCAGGTTGGCTTGTGGGTTCAGGATTGGTCTTGAAGGCTCGAATTCAATTTCGAATTTGAAATGATAATATGATGGTCGGCTTTGGATGCGAGAGTGATCGCCGGTGTGTGGGAGTCGTCGTTGTCGACCAAAGATGGTCGGAGTAATGGTACGGTGCACGCAGTCATGTTTGTGCATCTAGGATAATATGGTTTGAGGAAGAAGAAGAATGCTCGAGTTGGAGCATGAGAAATCTACAATTCGACTCGAAGTAAAGTGATAAAGAGTAGATTCCGAAGTTGAGCTCGGGTAAATAAAGTTTTGGCTCAGGTTAGATTTGTAACAGGTTTGAAAACCTATTCTGTTCTATTCTGTTTTTTTTTTAATTTTAAAAATGAATTTAAATTATAAAGCATGGATTTAAAATAAGTTTTTAAATCAAAGTTTAAAATGGATTCAAGTTTAATTTGAATCATAGCCAGAAATAAATAAAGTTTTTAAAAATTGAAATTTGTTTAAATAACCTTAAAGTGTTTAAGTAATTAAATGTGTATTTAAAAGAATTTGAATTTGTCAAGTTCTAGTGGTCCAGTGGTTTCGACATAGTGGATGTTGCTACATTGTGTTGTAGTGGCACCGGATCGATTCCCAACGGCCACAATAATGAGACATAAGTGGTCTAGGCACTATAAAGCCAGTCTAACCAAAGGCCAAGAGAAACATAGTTTCCTTGGCCCCAAAGTTTTTTTCAAAAAAGTTTTCCTCAATGTCCTCTTCCATACCTCTCAATGTCCTTCTCCCTAACAGTTCTGACAACCCAAACGTACCTCCCCTCTCCTCTCAAGTCAACCCTCCCGTCAGTCCAAACACTGTCCAAAGTTCACCTGTCAACTCTGATCATCCCTCATCTTCAGCTAACCCTTCGCCTCTTCCTCCTAACAAACCAGTAACCACCTTCAATGAAACTCTACTTCCCTCTGTAGCTCCTCCTGCCCATTCAGAACCATCCGACCTACGTCCACTCTTTCATGTTCCCCCAGGCTTAATACCCCATCGTCCACCTGATGCTATCCCTCCTCCTCAAACTACAGTACCTACTTCCTCCTCTCTTGGTGAACGACCATGGACTTCGCTATTTAAGCGTAAACCTAAAAATGCTGGGAAGTACATTCCCGTTGACCTATGTCCAGAGTATGAAAATGAGGTACTAGTGCCGTCACATGAAGTTCTTGAAGCTGGAGATAGAATCTGGAATGAAACATTAGTTGGATTCTTCCTTGACAAGCCGTTATCATACACAGCTGTAATTCAAAAGCTTAAAGCCATCTGGAAGTTGAGAGGATCTGTCACGGTTAAATCTGATGGTACTATCTTCTTATTTAACTTCTCATGCTCTGAAGATAGGAATAAGATATTACAGTGTGACCCCATAATCTTGAATAATAAGTTATTCATTGTCAAGCCATATGATGCTACAATTAGTAATGTCTCTGGTACAGTCACCTCTGTTCCAGTGTGGGTTCATTTGTACAACCTTCCGTTATTTGCTTGGTCGCCACTGGGAATTAACTGGTTAAGAAGTCATTTGGGAAAAATGTTATGCATGGATGAGGTGACGGAAAAGCAGGAGAGGTTGACCTATGCTAAATGCTTAATTGAAGTAAAACCAGATAAGGAGCTAGTGGATGAGTTTCTGGTCAAGCTGGTGGAAGGAGGAACACAAAAAATTTATGTGCAGTATTTGTGGAGGCCGGATGTATGTGTGATGTGCAAAAACTTTGGTCATACAACTGATTGTTGTGACAGGATGCAAATAAGGCATAAAGTTAATGAGAAGGAACAAAGGGACAATGATAGCAAAGGAAATGAAAGAGAAATCACAGAGAAAGTTCAAGTAAAAAGGAATGTAAAGCCACTTCAGAAGCGTGTAAATAGAAAATGGCAGCGTGTTAATGCCAGGAAAAAACAAAATTGGGTAGATGAAAGTAAAAGGGAACAAGGCATAGGCAGAACCATTGAACATGAGAAAGATAAAGTCAGTGATATAATTGATACTGAAAGAGGAAAAGAAGTGTGTAATAATGAAGAATATAATAATGCAAAAAAGGAAATGAAATAGTTGAATGTGAAGAACTAACTGAAGGGGCAAATGCTAGTGCTACTGATAACAACCAAGTAACTCCTGAAGAAGTGCACAATGAAAATATTGTTAAAAGTGATGGGAATACTGAAGATAATAGCATGATAGAGAATCTCACAACCACTAATCAATTTGAAGCACTGCTTAATTTAGATGAGGAAGGTAACATGAATGATATGTGTGAAGAGAATCAAATAGAAGAAATACAAGATGAAATAGCATATGATGAAGTTGTAATGCAAGTGACAGCAGAAAGACAGCAAAAAAAGAAGGACAAGTGCAACACAGTGGAAACACAAGGGGAAGCAGTCCAATTTGTGCAAAAGCAAGATAAGGTAATTATTACACAGCAACCTGAACCAAGTGAGGAAGTAAACATTGAAGATGGAAATAGTAGGAAAAGTAAAAGTGAAGAGGACCCCAATAGCAGTGGAAAGAAAAAAGGAAAGAATAGAAATATGAAAATGAAGCAAAGAAATATAGCAATAAAGCAAACTGGCATGCACAAGGATGATATGGCAAGCACAGAATATCAACCTAATATACAAACAACAAACTCTCCCACCCAAGTCAATGACAAAACTCTCAGTCAACCAACAACCCATATATACTCCAAAATAAACCCTCCTCTGGCATTCAAACCACCCCCTCCCTTGCCAACTCATGATACCACACCTACTAAACCTAATCTCACAGACACACCAAAGTCAGATGAAGCAATCAGTATGGAAAAAAACCCCTATCAGCTACTATCCCTAATTACTTGTCCTCGTCGCAGGCAGTAACTAGGCGAATGAAAATAGAAATGCTCAATTCTCGTGTCACTCAATGATGACACGCATTGGAGCATGGAATGTACGTGGTGGTCATCAGGCAATCAAACTTGATGAATGTAAGCAGCTAATTAGAACGCACCAATTAACTATCCTAGCCATGCTTGAAACAAAGTTAAATCTTGCAATGACGATTAAAGCAGCACAATATATAAATCCCAACTGGAATTACATTCATAACCTGAATGAGGCTGTGTATGGTAGGATATTGATTCTATATGACCCCCTCCATGTTAAACTTTCTCCTATCCTATCCACTACCCAATTAATACATAGTCACGTGCATGACCTTGCTGATAACTCATCTATTTATCTCTCCTTTGTTTATGCGCATAATACTGCTGCTTCCAGAGGTCCCTTACTTAATGTCATTCCTTCTCTGAGGCAGTCATCCCATCCATGGCTAATTCTTGGTGACTTCAACTCCTGCTTTTCTCTCTCCGATAGAGTAGGAGGCAATCCACTCTCCATCAACGAAATTCAACCTCTAGCTAATACCCTTATTGATGCTGAGCTTGTCCCTGTTAAACCAGTGGGAATGCAATACTCGTGGAACAATAAAAGAAGACATGGATGTAGGACCTTTTCTAGAATTGATCACGCCTTCACCAATCAAAAAGCTTTAACCAAATGGCCTCTCATATTCAACCATCTCCCTCCGCCTCTCCTTTCTGACCACTCTCCCCAAATAATTCATCTTCGTGGAGCGGACATGCGAGGAAAATCAAATTTTAAATTTTTCAATAATTGGGTTCATGAATCGGACTTCCAATCTATTATTAAAACTGCATGGAGCAAAGAAATTAATGGAAATAATCTTTTTATCTTGCAGGAAAAAATTAAGGAAGTGAAGCAAGTCTTGAAAAGGTGGGCCTACAAAAAATTTGGTAATGGAGAAGCTATGAGTACTACAATAAGAAACAAGCTATCTGAAGTCCAAGCTAACATGATGAATAATGTGAATGATCCGTATCTCTCTGAGACAGAATGTACACTGACACAGCAATACCATGAAGCGTTAACAAAGGAGAGCGAAATGGTAAGGCAAAAGTCGAGAATCAGATGGAAGGAAAAAGGGGACAGAAATAGTGCTTATTTTCATGCTAGTCTCAAGAACAAGCAAAGAAAAGAAAATATAACGTCAATTTATGATATGAATGATGTTCTTTGTTCAACTCCTGGAGAAGTTCAGGATGCTTTTGTTAGGCATTTCTTTGGAATGTATAGTAACTCTGACAACTTCATTCCTTTTATTGACCAGATTCCTGATGATATACTGCCAAGAATAACTACAAATGATTTTAACTCTCTTTGTGTTGCTGTTACCACAGAAGAAATAAAGCAAGCAATGTTCTCTCTTAACACTGAATCGTGTGGTGGTCCAGACGGGTTGAACGCGCTTTTTTACACTTCTTGTTGGGAGATTGTTTCAACTTATGTATGCAATTCTATAATGCTATTCTTCAAAAAGAGTAAAATCTTCAGGTCGTACAATTACACCAATATAGCACTCGTTCCCAAACATAAAAATGCACACAGTGTTAATGACTTTCGTCCTATTTCGTGCTGTAATACCTTATACAAATGTATCTCGAAGGTAATGGCGACGAGGCTTAGTCAAGTCTTACCTAGTATTGTCTCAAAGAATCAAGCAGCCTTCCTACCAGGTAGGAATATCCTTGACCATGTACTTCTCTCCCATGAGCTCCTTAAGGGATACAAACGCAAGAACTCTCCCCCAAAAGCTATGATGAAACTCGACATAATGAAAGCTTTTGATATGCTTCAGTGGAACAGTGTTGTACGAATAATGGGCCACATGAACTTCCCTCCACACTTTATTTCTTGGATATATGAATGCATCTCCACCCCAACCTATTCTGTCAACATCAATGGTTTATCTGCTGGATTCTTTACTAGCAAGAGAGGAATTAGACAGGGTGATCCGCTATCGGCTTACATCTTCATATTGGTGGTGGAACTACTTACGAGAATGATAGAAAAATTAGTTTCTAATAAAAAGTTCAAACTTCATCCAACATGCAATGATCCACTAATTACTACCTTAATGTTCGCTGATGATTTGGTTGTGTTTTGTTCCCTGACAATAACACAATCACGAATATTATGAATACTCTTGAACAGTTTTATTCTATGACTGGTCTTAAGGTTAATATACGCAAGTCTGACATTATAACATCTGGTGTGAGTGATGTTCTGTCTGCTCAAATCTCTCGTACTACAGGTATAACTATAAATTCAAATACTGTGTCTTATCTAGGACTGCCTCTCTCAACTACTAAGATAACAATTAACCAATGTCTTCCTCTATATGAGAAGATCACAACTAGATTGAGTTGTTGGACCACTAGAACTCTAAGTCAAGCGGGAAGATTAACTTTGATAAAGTCGGTTATTTTTTCAATGCAAGTTTATTGGGCTAGAACCTATATTCTACCATATAAGTTGATCAATATGATCAGATCTGCTTTCATGAAATTCTTATGGTCAGGTAAGACTACTGGAAAATACATAGCACCTATAAAATTTAGCAAACTTGAGAGGCCTTTGAGTAGGGGGGTCTTGGTATATTCAATATGAAGCAATGGAATAGGGCAGCTTTTGCGAAGCACATAGGCACTCTCTATAATGGTACTGACAGCCTATGGGCCAGCTGGTCAAAAAAAAACATAATTAAAGGAAAGAGTTTGTGGAAAATGACTAAACTGCAGAAAATGAGCTGGACTAGGCAATGCTTGATTAAAACTAAGGAGTTATTCCTTCTTCTTATTCAATTGAATTCCTGCTCATCATATAGTGTTAGTTTCTGGGATGACCCATGGCTTGATAGTGGGTACATTCTCAGTCGTCAACTTACATACAATGAAATACACCAAACTGGTATTCACACAATAACTATTGTTAGGGATGTTCTCAACAATCATAGTAGAACTGGATACTCGTCTTCCAACCCTAGAATACAGAATATATGGAATATCATAAGAAGATTCACTCCCTTACCTACTACGGCTGCTGGAATTGTATGGGGAAATAATAAGGGAAAGTACAATATTGGTAATGGTTATGAATACATAATGAAAAATGAAGAGCAGCCAAAGTGGAAATGGTGGAAGCGAACATGGTGTTTGGACAGTAGTTATCGTGAAAACTTGCTGTTGTGGAAGGTCCTTAACCGTGCGGTTCACACAAGAGCCAAGCTTGTTTGCATGGGAATGGTGGTTGACATTGCCTGTCTATTCTGCAGCGAGCAAGTGGAGACTGTAGAGCATCTGTTCTTTGAGTGTAAGTTCATAAAGCAACTCTGGTATGTGGTTTTGACCAAACTTAAGAGTTATACGGCCTCAACTGATAATCGTGTTGAATGGGAAAATAAATTTGCGAAGACTGGAAACAAGGGTAATAAGAAGAGACTCTTTACTGTGTTTATGAAAAGCTTCATCAATACGATATGGAAAGAACGTAACTCCAGAGTGTTTGACGTAAGTAGGGTTAAATCTGATGTTGTATTCAAAAATTTGTTGACAAACGAGATGAAACAGTCCATGGGGATGCAAAGCTTCAGCATTGAACCAGGCATATACTGCTCATTCCATACGTTTTAGTCCTTTTGTGTTTTTTCCTTTGTGTTTTCATTCCTGTTGTACTTGTGGCACTATGTCTCCTTTTGTTTTCTTGAGCTTTGCTCTTTGTTGTACGTGTTCTGTATCTATTTGTGCTGCAATAAAATGGTCGGGGTCCATTCAACCCCGTCGGCCTTGCCAAAAAAAAAAAAGAATTTGAATTTAAAATGGAGTTTAAAAATGTAAGAAAGGATTTCAACATATCAAAGTTTTAAATCCAGATTCAAATCTAAATTTGGATGCTAGGTTTTGAAATAAAATAAAGTTTTGTAAATTTAAATATTTTAATAAGTTTAAATGTTAAGGTACTTTAATGATTTGAATTTAAAAAGGAATTTGGTTTAAACTTTTTTTTAAAAAAAAAATTCTTTTATAAGATATAAGTATTCTTTAACTTGTGAATTTAAAGGTTTTTAAAAAGGGTTTTAAACTTCGCTAAAGATAAATTGGTATTTATTGTAAATCTTGAATTTAAAAATGAAACGTAAAAGTAAATTTGAAAATAAATGTTTTCAAATGTATTTGTGAATGGTAATTTAACCATAGATAAGGGAATGTTTTTATCTTAAAGTTAAAAGTATTAAATCTTTAAGGAAATTAAAATGGTTTAAATAATTTAATTAATTGGATTAATTAATTAAGTAATTAAGGGTTTAAATTTATTAATCAATTAAGAGATGATTAATTAATTAATTAGAGGATAATTAAATAATTTATGGTTAATTAGGATAATTAAATGATTTATGGTTAATTAGGATAATTCAATAATTAAGGTTAATTAATTATAATTAATTAAGTAATGAAGATAAATTAATTTCTAATTTGGAATTAATTAAGCAATTAATTAAAATTAATTAATCGTAAATTAAGGGTTAATAAGTAATTAATTAAGGAATACTAAATTTTAGTCAAATTTTAATAGTTATTAGAGATTATTAATTAATTGTTAAAGAACAATTAGTTAATTTAATAAAGATTAATTAATTGATAATAGGGTCAAATTAAGAAGTGATTAATTAATTAAATAATTGTGATTAATTAAGTAATGGTTGACTAAGCAAGGTAAGTTGATTCATTTTTAAGTAATTAATTTAATTTGAATTAATTAAATTAATTTAAATTTAAATTAGAGATATGCTTGCTTATAAATGATTGTATTGCCTTGCATTGATTGTTATCTCTGGAGTGTAATATTCTATGATGTGAAATATGTTGTGTATGGATTTGTGATATCTGTGATATGTTTTCGGTGTAAAACCCTTAGCCGCAAAACGACATTTGAAATTCGATGCGATAGGGAGTCAGATTTCAGTTAGTTATCCGAAACCCACATCAAATTGTAATGATGAATCTTTGTGATTTATAAATTTATTTTATCTGTGATCTACAAATAAAGATAAGCGTTATAGTTTATACCGCTTATTGATATTGATGCACTTTAATTTGTGATGTGATGACTGTTGTTGCACTGTTGTGTTAAACCCCTGGACCATACTTATACACACACAAATATGGATTGCACGTGGAAATCAGTTAAGTCACAGTTTTTTTCTATAAAAATAATAATTTTGAATTTGAATTTTTAATCCAAATGGTTTGAAAATGGATTTGGGTTTAAAGTGAAAAAACTTTTGAAAAGGTGTTTTAAAAATAAAAGTTATTTTAAATAACTCGATTTAGTTTGAAATCTAAAATATTTTTGATTTGAGTTTGAATTCAACATTTGAAAATGGAATTAAATGAATTGGAAACGAGTTTGAAAACTATTGAACCTTTGGTTTAAAGATTGAATGTGTTAGTCCAAACTGAAATGGAAATTATTTTGAAAGCTATGAACGAACCTTTGTGAAAGATTGTTAAGCTTTATTTTGGAGTCGAAGAAGATTCTATATGGTGTATCTCTTATTTTTGAAACGGGAATTGTTTTGAAAGTTATGAATGAATTTTTGGTAATGGTTTTAAAAGCTATGAAATAAGTGTTTAATTTAAAGACCGAATGAGTTAATCCAATTTGAAATGGAATTGTTTTGAAAGGCTATGAATGAATCTTTGTCAAATATTTATGAACCTTGTTTAAAATTGAAAGGGGTCTTGAAAGTGAATCTTTTGTTTAAAAGATTTAAATGTGGAAATTGTTTAAACCCTTAATGGTTTTTGAAATGAATCTTTTTGTTTAAAAGATTCGTAAATGGTAATTTGTGTAACCATTTGAAAGCAAAGTTTTTGGGTAATAAGTTGTGACTTAACTGAAATCTCATTATCCATATGTTTTTAAAATATTGCGCTCATTATTCGGCTATCGGGGAGAGGACCTTTGTGTCATATAACCCATTCCGAATAATGATACGAGGATATGGATAGCATTTGAAGTTCGGTGGTGAAGACCGAATACTTTCGAAAACGAAAGGATAACCCGTCGGATGTCTCTGCACCAACTTGTCCCCGGTATAGAGATTTTAGCACTCATTGTGATGGAAAGTCCGGACGTGATTAGAAATTATCTAGATTTGCAAGGGCTTCTTCGGAAGTGCCTTCGGTTCTATTCGAACCTGAAATAGACTTGTATGGATGTGTGTCTGACATTACACTTTGAGATGTAAAACCGGTTTTTATCAAATACATTTCTATTTGATGGCGGAGATTTATTCTCTTAGCTTAACGCCCTTCTCTGAGACGTACGAGCTCAGAGGTTATGTAGTTGATGGTTACTAGTGATACATTCCCAATTTGGTAATGTGGCATACGAGGTGCTGCTGATCATTTGTTGATCAAAGCAAGGCTTTGTGAAAAGCATAGCTTTGTGACGGGACTGCATCAAGACCCACACCTCAGAAATGGTCGAAACAGGAAAGATGCAGCAAGGTTTCAGGGGTAGCGCCCTTAGGGCATGCCCATTTCTTCTGGATAGAGGTGATATCATGGTATGGAGCCCAGATATTTAACCTATGTGATTACTGCAAATACATTGCTTTGTGGTTGTTGGTATCGAGCGCTCGGATAAATGTTGGTTACGACCGGGGATGGAATATATGAGGTGATACTCCCGGGCAAGGGGTAAACCGGCCTTGTGTTGGCAGAGAACGAAGGATGGTTCTCGGGACGTCCCTCCAGAGGCGTACCCATGTGGCAATTGGGAGTTTCTTAGCCTGACCATTTGTTGGAAATCCAATCATCCAATACGTGCCCAGTACGGTTTTAGTTGTATAACCTGCCATTCACTTATGGTGGTCACCACTGTTTGGATGGTAGCTATAGTAGGCATAGTACGAAATGTCTATGCTGGTTAAGATTAATATTATATTTTCAAAATGTTTTCCACTATGCACTAATAATAATATCAATTTTTTTTGTGTATCAAGCATTTTTGACTATCATAAGGAGAAATCTCCTCCAAGTCTGCGTTTACATTGTGTGTGTGGCGGGAGGCCTTATGGTAGTTTCATTTTCAAAAAGCATTGTGGATTTCTAATTTAATTATTTTGTTTGTTTTAGAAGTTAAAATTGTTTTCGTTTGCTCATACCAGTCCCATGACTGACCTGGAGTTTATTGTTCCCTTTCTAAACTGTGGGTGCCCACAAATTTCCACACGGACAGTCTAGAGTTGGGTTTTTTAGATAGTAGATATAGATATCGATTTGGTAGCTTTTAGCTTTCTCTCTGGCATTCTCTGGAGATCTTGGATGTTAGAGTCTTTGAATTCACGGGATGAGACTTGCTTAGCTTGGTGCAAATTGATGGTGGTTCGAGCTAGTGGTTCAGAGTTTTGGCTTTGAACATTGGATTGGAGATCTTTGGAGTTCTCTCTTGGCTATTTGTATTTCCGCTGTAGCATTGTTATCTTGTATCTCTGATATTTATTCATAATGTATCATTGTTGTATCGAATGTTGTATATCAATGATTTTTATTTCCCTTTCGTCCGCTGTGTTGTTTACTTAATTGTGTTATAAGCTCTGGCGAACCAGATTCGACGTTTGGATCTACAGCATTGGAATACAAGTATCGTATTCGGTGTCGATTTTCGAAGGTCGCAGGGTCGTTACATTCGGTATCAGAGCTGAAGGTTGAAACTTAGCTCAGGAGTATAACATATTAAGTAACTCATTAGAGATAGGGTGAAGTAAACCCTAGAATGAGTAATCCCTAAGATATCCGTTCGAATACCTCAGTAAATACTCTTACTATTCACCGATAGTAAGTATGAGTGCAAGAAGAGGACAAGATAAGGAACGGGGGAGTACCGCTACAAATGGTCAGTATCCTGCAATAGCGGAAAGAACTTTCTCTATCAATCTCCTTTGATTCATCTTTTCAATACTTTGATGATTCTTGGCAGCTCTAGGAAGAAGCTTTGATTTAGCTTGGGTCACAAACTCCAAATGGGTCAGAATTGTTTGTTTGGATGAATTGTTTGCTTTGGTTGCTATGGTTGATAGGTATATTTTGGTTGTTTAAACTAAAAGTTTTGGATTGCATCCATATATCTGTTTATTCTGTTGGGTCCAAATATATTCTACGAGTGGTTAGTTATCTTTCGAACTAATCAATAACTCTGTATATTCGTAGAACTGGTGACCCGAGTATCTTGATTCGTTCTTGTATTCATTATTGATATTCTGATATGGAGAGCCAAATGCAGAATAGATATTCAATTTGATCTGGAGATTCATCTCTCTATATTCTTTTGTTGTCTCCCCTGCAAATTTCGAGGACGAAATTTTCTAAGGGGGGAATCTGTAACATTCCTGATTTTTAAGCTAAATTTAATTGGGAAATTAATATAGGATTTTGGTTTAATTTGGAATTTGAATTTCAAATACATATGTGTTGAAAATAAATATTTGGAAAATATTTATAGATTGGGAATGAATAAAATATCTATATTTATAAAAGATATGTTTGTTATATTTATAAATTTATTGAATCTTGGAATTGAAATTCAAAATTAAAAATCTTATAAGACATATTGGATTTGAAATCATTGTATTTTCAATTAATAAAGGTTTATTTTCCAAATTCATTAAATAGGCATTTCAAAATAATATTGTGAAATTGATATAAATAAAATTTACAAAAGGGTATCTAAAGAATTAAATTCAAATATATACATATTATATACTTATTTATTTATAGTTTGATTTATTTTAAAATCCCATTCTTTAAAGTTATAAATATAGATATAATTATTAGATTTGATAAAAAGATTTAAAACGCATTTTCTTTTGAAATAAATAAAGGGTTTAAAATAAAAATTGCAAATTTAAAATAAAACAAGGGTTTATAATTTTTTTATAAAAAGCATGTTTCATAAATTTAATTGAAGTAGGGGTTTAAACACAAATTTTAAATAAATTTAGGAAAAGGATTTGGACATAAAAAATACATATATAGGACAAATGTAAAATAAGTAATAATATAGATGAACAAGTGTTAATTGAATGAACAAGTGGCAATGTTATTTTTTTTTTTGAAAATTTAGTTTTACAAAATATGAATTAAAGAAAACAATCAGATGTATCATTATCAAAACTGAAAAACTTAAGAAATCAAATCTCGGCTATTTCCAAACTCCTCATTTCTTTTTCTCTCATTTTCATCTTTTCTATTCTTAACTAAAACTAAAAATATGAAAGCAAAGTCAAAACAAATTACAAATCTGGAAAATCAAAACCCGCTTTCAAAGATCTTCAAGCAAAGCAAACTCAAAAGCAAATCAAAATCTGGAAGCTACTACCTGGAAACAGAAGATCAAAGCAAAAATCAGAATCAAGCAATGAGTCAAAGCTCAACTCAATATATATATATATATATATATATATATATATATATATATATATATATATATCAGAGCCCAAATCAGTTTTAATCAAAAGGCAAGCAACAGATCAAAATTTGTTTCCAGTTTTCAAAACTTGATTTCCAAGCTCAGGAATTTTCGTCCCTATCTTCAATCTGGTGAGCAAACCTTTAAATTTTTGAAGGCTTGATGTTATTTGTGATGATGCTTGAGATGGATCATAAAGTGTTTATGTGCATGCAAGTAAATGTGAATATCTGTATGCAGAGATAACTGTGCATGCTTAGTATCAGGCAAAATTTTGCCTTTGTTGTTCCAGGTTTCCAAAACATGTTTGGAATTTGATCTCTTCTTCTTTGGTCATTTTTAAACTTAAGATTTAAACAAAAGATGTTTATTTAAACATGATCTAAGTTTTAAAAATAAATTCAAGTATTTTAAGCTTTAAAATCCTTTAAACTCAAGGAAATACAGTAGCAATTCTAATATTATGATAAAATAAAATAATGAAATTGGCTAATGTAATTATATAAACTAAATCATCTCAGGAAATCATGATTTTTAAAAAGAAAATCACGATTTTTAGTGTTGTATTGAAAGAGCAGTTCATGGATGAACAGAAAAGGGTTTTCAAGGGTTATCTAATGATCTTAGTGAATTGGGAGGTCGAGTTTCTCACTGGTGATAGTTAAGTTATAGGGAAGTTTGGTAAAAATGTCAGTGCTGTAATTAAAGCACGTTGGTGGCGGCGGGAAGTTAAAATTTTTCGTAACCCTAGTTATTGTGATGGTTAATAATCGATCCACAACGGCTTCTCTCATGGATCGAGAGCTACCATCTTTTGGGGAATGAAGGTGGGAGTGTTGACGAAGGGGTAGTCAGAATTTCAGATGGTCCGGTGGTCGGCATTGGGTATACTAGTGATTTCCAGTTTGGCTTGTGGGTTCAGGATTGGTCTTGAAGGCTCGAATTCAATTACGAATTTGAAATGATAATCTGATGGTCGGCTTTGGATGCAAGAGTGATCGCCGGTGTTTGGGAGTCGTCGTTGTCGACAAAAGATGGTCGGAGTAATGGTACAGGTGCACGCAGTCCTGTTTGTGCATCTAGGATAATATGGTTTGAGGAAGAATGCTCGAGTTCGAGCACGAGAAATCTACAATTCGACTCGAAGTAAAGTGATAAAGAGTAGAGCCCGAAGTTAAGCTCGGGTAAATAAGGTTTTGGCTCGGGTTAGATTTGTAACAGGTTTGAAAACATGTTCTGTTCTATTCTGTTTTTTTTTTAATTTTAAAAATGAATTTAAATTATAAAGCATGGATTTAAAATAAGTTTTTAAATCAAAGTTTAAAATGGATTCAGGTTTAATTTGAATCTTAGCCAGAAATAAATAAAGTTGTTAAAAATTCAAATTTTTTTAAATAACCTTAAAGTATTTATGTAATTAAACGTGTATTTAAAAGAATTTAATTTAAAATGGAGTCTAAAAATGTAAGAAAGGATTTCAACAAAGTTTAAATCAAATTTTTAAATCCGGATTCAAATCCTTAGTTTTGTAAATTTAAATGTTTTAATAAGTTTAAATGTTAAGGTACTTTAATGATTTGAATTTAAAAAGCAATTTGGTTTAATTTTTTTTTTAAAAATTCTTTTATAAGATATAAGTATTCTTTAACTTGTGAATTTAAAGGTTTTTAAAAAGGGTTTTAAACTTTGCTAAAGATAAATTGGTATTATTGTAAATCTTGAATTTAAAAATGAAACTTAAAAGTAAATTTGAAAATAAATGTTTTCAAATGTATTTGTGAATGGTAATTTAACCATAAATAAGGGAATGTTTTTATCTTAAAGTTAAAAGTATTAAATCTTTAAGGTAATTAAAATAGTTTAAATAATTTAATTAATTGGATTAATTAATTAAGTAATTAAGGGTTTAAATTTATTAATCAATTAAGAGATGATTAATTAATTAATTAGAGGATAATTAAATAATTTATTGTTAATTAGGATAATTAAATGATTTATGGTTAATTAGGATAATTCAATAATTAAGGTTAATTAATTATAATTAATTAAGTAATGAAGATAAATTAATTTCTAATTTGGAATTAATTAAGCAATTAATTATAATTAATTAATTGTAAATTAAGGGTTAATTAGTAACTAATTAAGGAATGATAAATTTTTAATCAAGTTTTAATAGTAACTAGAGATTATTAATTAATTGTTAAAGAACAATTAGTTAATTTAATAAAGATTAATTAATTGATAATAAGGTCAAATTAAGAAGTGATTAATTAATTAAATAATTGTGATTAATTAAGTATTGGTTGATTAAGCAAGGTAAGTTGATTCATTTTTAAGTAATTAATTTAATTTGAATTAATTAAATTAATTAAAATTTAAATTAGAGATATGCTTGCTTATAAATGATTGTATTGCCTTGCATTGATTGTTGTCTCTGGACTTTAATATTCTGTGATGTGAAATATGTTGTGTATGGATCTGTGATATCTGTGATATCTTTTCGGTGTAAATACCCTTGGCCGTAAAACGACATTTGAAATTCGATGCGACAGGGAGTCGGATTTCAGTTGGTTATCCGAAACCCACATCGAATTGTAATCATTAATCTTTGTGATTTATAAATTTATTTTATTTGTGACCTACAATAAAGATAAGCGTTATAGTTTACACCGCTTATCAATATTGATGCACTTTAATCTGTGATGTGATGACTGTTGTTGCACTGTTGTGTGTAAACCCCTGGACCACACTTATACACATACAAATATGGATTGCACGTGGAAATCAGTTAAGTCATAGATTTTTTCTAAAAAAATAATAATTTTGAATTTGAATTTTTAATCCAAATGGTTTGGAAATGGATTTGGGTTTAAAGTGAAAAAACTTTTGAAAAGGCGTTTTAAAAATAAAAGTTATTGTAAATAACTTGATTTAGTTTGAAATCTGAAATATTTTTGATTTGAGTTTGAATTCAATATTTGAAAATGGAATTCAATGAATTGGAAACGAGTTTGGAAACTACTGAACCTTTGGTTTAAAGATTGAATGTGTTAGTCCAAACTGAAATGGAAATTGTTTTGAAAGCTATGAACGAACCTTTGTGAAAGATTGTTAAGCTTTTTTTGGAATCGAAGAAGATTCTAAATGGTGTATCTCTTATTTTTGAAACGGGAATTGTTTTCAAAGTTATGAATGAATTTTTGGTATTGGTTTTAAAAGCTATGAAATAAGTCTTTAATTTAAAGACCGAATGACTTCATCCAATTTGAAATGGAATTGTTTTGAAAGGATATGAATGAATCTTTGTCAAAGATTTATGAACCTTGTTTAAAATTGAAAGGGGTCTTGAAAGTGAATCTTTTGTTTAAAAGATTTAAAGGTGGAAATTGTTTAAACCCTTGAAGGTTTTTGAAATGGATATTTTTGTTTAAAAGATTCGTAAATGGTAATTTGTTTAACCATTTGAAAGCAAAGTTTTTGGGTAATAAGTTGTGACTTAACTGAAATCCCATTATCCATATGTTTTTAAAATATTGCGCTCGTTATTCGGTTTAGCCGGGAGAGGACCTTTGTGTCATATAACCCATTTCGAATAATGATACAACGATATGGATAGCATTTGAAGACCGGTGGTGAAGACCGGATACTTTCGAAAACGAAAGGATAACCCGTCGAATATCTCTACACCGACTGGTCCCCGGTATAGAGATTTGAGCACTCATTGTGATGGGAAGTCCGGACGTGATTAGAAATTATCCGAATTTGCAAGGGCTTCTTCGGAAGTGCCTTCGGTTCTGTTCGAACCCAGAACAGACTTGTATGGATGTGTGTCTGACATTCCACTTTGAAATGTAAAACCGGTTTTTATCAAATACATTTCTGTTTGGTGGTGGAGATTTATTCTCTTAGCTTAACACCCTTCTCTGAGACTACGAGCTCAGAGGTTATGTAGTTGATGGTTAATAGTGATACATTCCCGATTTGGTAATCTGGCATACGAGGTGCTGCTGATCATTTTTTGATCAAAGCAAGGCTTTGTGAAAAGCGTAGCTTTGTGGACGAGACTGCATCAAGACCTCACACCCCATAAATGGTCGAAATAGGAAAGATGCAGCAAGGTTTCAAGGGTAGCGCCCCTAGGGTATGTCCATTTCTTCTTGATAGAGGTGATATCATGGTATGGAGCCCAGATATTTAACCTATGCGATTACTGCAAATACATTGCTTTGTGGTTGTTGGTAACGAGCGCTCGGATGAAGGTTGGTTACGAGCGGGGATGGAATATCTAAGGTGATACTCCCGGGCAGGGGGTGCACCGGCCTTTTGTTGGCAGAGAACGAAGGATGGTTCTCGGGGCATCCCTCTAGAGGAAAACACATGTGGCAATGGGAAGTTCCTTAGCCTGACCATTTGTTGGAAATCCAATCACCCAATACGTGCCCAGTACGGTTTTAGTTGTATAACCTGCCTTTCACTTATGGTGGTCACCATTGTTTGGATGGTAGCTATAGTAGGCATAGTACGAAATGTCTATGCTGGCTAAGATTAATATTATACTTTCGAAATGTTTTCCACTATGCACTAATAATAATATCAAATGGTTTTTGCGTATCAAGCATTTTTGACTATCATAAGAAGAAATCTCCTCCAAGTCTGCATTTACATTGTGTGTGTGGCGGGAGGCCTTATGGTAGTTTCATTTTCAAAAAGCATCGCGGATTTCAAATTTAATTATTTTGTTTTTTTTAAAAGTTAAAACTGTTTTCGTTTGCTCATACCAGTCTCATGACTGACCTGGAGTTTATTGTTCCCTTTCTAAACTCTGGGTGACCACAAATTTCCACACGGGCAATCTAGAGTTGGGTTTTTCTGATAGTAGATATAGATATCGATTTGGTAGCTTTAAGCTTTCTCTCTGGCATTCTCTAGAGATCTTGGATGTTGGAATCTTTGAATTCACGGGACAAGACTTGCTTAGCTTGGTGCAAATTGATGGTGGTTCGAGCTAGTGGTTCGGAGTTTTGGCTTTGAACATTGAATTAGAGATCTTTGGAGTCTCTCTTGGCTATTTGTATTTCCGCTGTTGCATTGTTATCTTGTATCTCTGATATTTATTCATATTGTATCATTGTTGTATCGAATGTTGTATATCAATGATATTCATTTCTTTTTCGTCCGCTGTGTTGTTTACTTAATTGTGTTATAAGCTCTGGCGAACCAGATTCGACGTTTGGATCTGCAGCATTGGAATACAAGTGTCGTATTCGGTGCCGATTTTCGAAGGTCGAGTCAGGGTCGTTACATACGAGTGCACTCTTTCGCTTCCCTGGCTCTCCAAAAACCAATCGTCGATTTTCTGAAATGCTCAATACCGGTTCTTTAGGAAATAATCAGACAATACATAAGAGCGATGATCACCCCCAATCTTTTTAAGTGGATGGATCTCCTTGTCCTTTTTCCTAGAAGAATAAAATGAGTTTATACGTACAACATAACACCACTGACGGTAACTGTACAATATAATCCACGTATTTCTCCTAGATATTTCTAGAGTTAAAATCCTTTGGTGTTAAGTACGGAATTGTTTCCCTCTGCATAACCCTAATTTTGACTAATATTATTCAAGAAATTTAATTAGATAAATTAAATGAAATAATATAAATGGTTAAGAAAACGAGATTTGTAAATTAATAAAGGAGCCGTGCCTTAATGAATATGTAAGCAAATAGGAATGAAAATAAGTAAGTAGGAGGCATACGGTAAGGGAAAAATAGAAATAGTCTTTGTTCTTATACCGTAATCCCTTCTTACCTTCATTTCTTATTCATTTCAACATTTACAAATAAAACCAAAACACTTGTAAGCCCGGCTAGCCACCGTTAAGAAGAATCAAAAGAAGATAAGCTAGGAATCAAGTAGAAAGCTTGAAGAAATTAAACGAAGGGCAAATCTCAATCTTCTTGACATCAAGCTAAGGTGAGTAATTATCTTACATCCCATTTTTCATAAGGATTTCGGTTTCAAGATTTCACCCAAATCAATTTTACATATAATATGCCATGTTATGTTTGTTTGAATGGATATATTTACTTGTTGATGACTTATAGTATTTCATATAGATTTTATGATAGTTTCGATTGGAAAACCTATAAAATGACATCCAATGATTTGAATTTTTGATATATTGCCGAATACATTATTTTAGAAGTGGGTTTCAGTTTTAAAATTTTCCAATTTATTGTGGATTTACTATGAATTTTCTATGAAATAAAATATTTGATATTGGATTTAAATTATTTAATGTAATTCTATAATGATTTTGGGTCTGAAATTTTAATATGTTGGAAAACATATTTAAAATGAATTACGGTAATTTTTGGAGAATTTTCCTAAGTATTTTATTATGGTTATATAATTATTATTCTTATATGTTTTATCAAGGAGAAAGGACTCATTTGTTAAAATGTTTAAATTATAAGTTTTGAATTCGACAGCCTTTTTTGAAAAGAGTTTTCATAAAGAGTGGGCAACTAATTACATTTTGACAAATAAGGTAGGTTAGTAAAAAAAAACTTTCTTTGAAAGGCTAAAAATAATTTGTGCTTGGAATTACCACTTCGCCACTTCCATCTGTTAATTTTCGACATCATACCTTTAATGATGAACCCATTTGAAACCAATGTACATGATAAAGAAATTGATAAGTTGTGCATTGGAGAAAGGCGGAGGGGACTGTGTCGAAACCATGCTTTCAAAGGGGAATAAGTTTTTCATATAAGCTTTCGAATTCACTACTTGTCTTTTCTTTTAAAGATGCTTTCGAATTCGTGCTTTCAACTTGTCTTTGTTTTAGAAGGATTGCCTTTGTTTAGAAAAGATATTTCGAATGAGTTGTCTCTTATTTATATTCTAAAAGAAGCCTTCGAAAGAACTGCCGCAGTTGTACTTATGTGTAACCTATGCTGCCGCATTCTTATCTTTCGAACTAGTTAAAACCGCTTTTCTTTATAACCTTAACACAATGTATTCAAAAGGGTGCTTTTGCCTTTTACTTTGAAGTCGCCTTATAAATGTTTTCGAATAGGACATATAGCCTCTTTCAAATGGTTTTGGAGGCAGTGGTTTTGAAATAGTGGGTTTCGAAACTATCCTCTTTCTTTTACTTGGGATTAATCCTCTTGAAAGCAATGCTTTCACCCTATTTTTCTATGAATCTATAGTTATATTATATATTAAGCCCAAAGGTTTTAAAAGGAATGAATTTAAATGGTTTCAATGCAATATTTCTATAAACCCTTACTCGGACCCAACGATTTCGAAGGGTATGCTACAAGTGTTTCGAACGGGAGGTCCCCAAAGTTTTTAAAAGGAATATTTTAAGTGTTTGAATGGAAGATTTCCAATGCTTTCGGAAAACAAGTTTAAATGGTTTTGAAAGGGGACGTCTAAGGTTTTAAAGAAATGAATTCAAAAGGCATATTTTCAATATATTCGAAAAGTATGTTTTGGCCCTTCGGCCTCGTATTTCAAGGTTAAAGTAGTAAACATATTTGGAAAGGGGTACTTTTAATGAATTTGAAAGTGATTTTTTAAGGTTTTGAACAAAGGTTTCGAAGTTATTGTTTTGACCTTGTAAATTAAAGCCTTCTAAGTTAAAAAGAGGTTTTAACTTATAATGAAGGGATGGATAATTCCATTGATTAGATTTCATCAACATTGTTCCGTGTAAAGCATATATCATGGCATAAGTACTTTGAGTAAAGAAATAATTATGATTTCCTTATTTTAAAAAATTATGATTTCAGGGGTAAATCATTTACAAAGATTGTTTACAAGGAAATGAAATTTGAATAGGGTAGTTAACCCTAAGTATATAACAGAAAATGAAAATTGAATAGGGTTGTTAACCCTAAGTTTATGGCTTAAATATTAGAGGACCAGGTGGGATTAGTGAAGGGTCGTGCCCTATACTTTAGCTAATAGCCCCTAGCTAATATAAGTCCAAAATTCAAATGTGTAGGGCTTTGTCACATAAGAACTAAAATAATGTTACACACAGAAGGGAATATATAGAGTAAAGATAGGATATTGGCGAGCCCCCAAAACCATTAGGTTCATTTGGCCTTAGAAGAACAAAGTTAAGGGCAGTCGTCCCAGTATTGTGTGTAACAGAAGTTACATTATTGATTATGTCTATTAGGCCAGTGTCAGCCAGTGGTTAATAGTTAGCTAGATAAAACTATAGTGTGGACAGATGGCCCATTATTTTCTGATTATTATGCATATATGTGTTTGTTATTATTATTATAATCAATTTGATTGCAAGGTTTGATTTTCGAAAGATATGCTTTTAAAAGGATATTAGTGAGGGTAAACATGTTGCGCTAAGTGGCGTGATCTCACTTAATATTAGTAAATCGAGATGTAATAGTATTATTCACACCAGGCTTTATATCTAACTCAAAAGTCAAGGATTTTTAGGTTAAGTAGGTTGGATGAATAAGCTTCCGAAGAAGTGTAGGAGGAAAAGTTAGCCATGTAGGAGCTATTTAGTATTATTTCCGCTGTGATGTATTTATGACTGATATGTCAATTTAGTACTCTGATCATCCAAGCAGGCATCTTCATATGTTGCTCTTGGTGTAATTTGTAAAACTTATATTTGATCAAAATATAGAAATCATGTTGGGATTATGTATCTAATTACGAAATATGGATTTGAAATGTAATTAGAAAAGTTGTTTTGAAATTTATGTTGATTTTATTTCATATTCATGTGCTTCTTATGTTACAGATACCATTAGCATTACAGTATTTTATCACCGATAGTTAATACTATGCAGCATCTGTAGCGCTTAGCTTCAGGCCTCAAGATAGGGGATGTTACAACTTAGTATCTGAGCATAGGTTTATGAAAACTTAAAAGAAATTTCGAACTTAAAATGAATTTGAAAACAAAATCCTAAAGAGTTAGAGAAAGATTGGGGTTTGGGTAACGCTATAGTAACGTACTTGTATTTTCCATATATAAGTATACGCTTTATCTCTATTCTCCATCTTTCGTAGGCTATCCTTCTTTATCTTACAAGGACTCGAATGCAGATTTTAAGGAAGTAAGATATGAATGCTGGAAATGAAAGAGTTAACCTTGGTGGAGGAAGCACCACCACTAATGGAAATGCCAGACTAAACACTAGAAGGAATCTGGGTCGGGCACCAACTGCTAATGTGGGTGCTGGAGTGCCGCAAGTTGATATGGAAGACATGTATCAATTCTTCATCAACGTGATGCAAGCTAGAGCTACCGTGGGATTAGTTGGAGGAAATTAGGAAGCTCCGGTGGTTAATAACTTTGCAGTACTAAGCAAAGATTATGCCAGGCTTGGAGGAAAGCCGTTTATGGGGACAGATGATGCAATTGAAGTAGAGAATTGGTTGCTTCATTACAAAAGGATTTTTGCTGATTTAGGGCTTAATGATGAGCAGAAGAGGAGACTTACTTCTAGGCAGTTGCAAGGAGCAGCACAGTACTGGTGGAATACTGTTGCCGTGGGAATAAATAATGAGATCATGACTTGGGCAGAATTTAGAATAAGGTTTGAGGGGAGATTCATGTCAGAGATTGCTAAGTCAGCTCTGCTTTAGAAGTTTGCTAAGTTGGTGCAGAGAGACATGACTATGCTAGAGTATGCTACTAGATTTGTGGAGCTATCGAGATATGGATATGCTACAGTTGATATCGTCATTAAAAGGAATGAAAAATTCATCCATGAACTAAAACTTAAGCTTGCTAAAGCAACTTTGCCACATATTAGGGATCCATATGATGTGGTTGTTGAGATGGCTTTGAGGTAAGAGGAGATGCTTGCTTTTCTTGATGGTTACAAAGAAAAGGAAACTCAAAGTGTGTAGAACCAGAAGATAAAGTTTTTCCATAAGAAAGGTGCTCAGAAAGAAGGAGAAGCCAAGAAAAGGAAGGCCGATGTAGTTTTCTATAAGTGCGACAAGAAGGGACACTATGCTTATGAGTGCTGAACAGGTAAAGGGAAGAAAGCTGATGATAAGAAAGAAGTAAAATATTTCAATTGTGATAAGATCGGGCATTATAAGAACCAGTGCAAGGAACTAGTCAAGGATGGAAAAGGCAAAGTGTTTGCATTGGAACCAACTACCTCAAGATCAACAGTAGTGGAGAAAGGAAAAGTTGCGTTGGAAGGTATGCTTTTGATTCATGGTGTATCAGTTAGAGTTCTATTTGACACTGGCGCATCACTCTCTTTTATATCTCATTGTTTGGTGGATAAGCTTAACCTAGAACCCTCATACCTAGTTACTTCCTAAAGGTTGCGAATCTGATAGGAGGGTATGTGACTCTTAGGATGCGATGTGACCGCTTTGAGTTTGAATTGTTAGGTCATATATTTGCTTGTAGTTTGCATGTATTTGATTTCGTAGGGTTTGGAACGATTTTGGGTATGGATTGTTAAGCAAGTATGATGCTAGTATATTTTTCCATGATACTAAAATATCACTTAGACATCCTAGTTGTAGTGATCAAATCATATACTCTGTAGAAAACCCTAGTTTTGAGGTAAATGCTTTATCGAGTGTTGTGAAGGTAGAAGACGAGTTGAATTGAGTTTTCATTGTTAGAGAATTCGCAGATATCTTTGAGCCAATGATAGGACTACCGTCGAAATGATTCATTGAGGTTCAGATAGATTTAGTACCAGGAGTAGAACTGGTGAGTAGGCCGCCAAGTAGAATGACACCTACCGAGATGGAGTTAAAGGTGCAGTTGGCGGATCTGGAAGGTAATAACTTTGTCAGGTCAAGCAGTTTTCCTTGGGGAGAAAATATGGTGTTTGTAAAGAAACCAAATGGATCGTTAAGGTTATGTATCGATTATCGTAAGCTGAATGAGAAGATGATAATGAACCGATATCAGTTACCTAGAACTGAAAATTAGTTCGATCAGTTTAGAGGAGCCAAGGTATTATGCCAGTTGGATTTGGCAACAAGGTTCCAACAGCTTAGAGTAGTAGAGGATAGTATTCCTTTAACGGGTTAGTGATGCTATTCAGATTAACAATGTGCCAGTATTTTTCGTGGACTTAATGAATAGAATCTTCCGAGAGCATCTAGACAGATTTGTGTTAGTATTCATATATGACATTTTGGTACACTCTAAAGATGAAAGAGAGCATTAAGTTCATCTTAGAGTGGTGCTCGAGAAGCTGAGGCAACATTAGTTAAAGGCAAAATTTCTGAAGTTTCACTTTTGAAAGAAGGAAGTGAAGTTTCTTGGTCGTGTAGTCTCAAAGAAGGGGTCGTCAGTAGATCTGGCTAAGATCGAGGCAGTGAATAGTTAGAAGAGACCCGAGACGACGACTAAGATAAAGAGTTTTCTTGTATTAGCTAGTTATTATTGGAAGTTCATTAAGGATTTTTCACGGATAGCGGCAACGATGACTAAGCTGACTCGAAAATATATGAAGTTTCTCTAAACTGATAAGTGTGAGAAAGAATTCTAGAAACCGAAGTATTTATGGACTAATGCACCTATGTTTGTTGTTCCAGAAGGGAATTAGGACTTGGTGGTATATACGGATGCATGTGGAACATGGTTAGGAGCTATATTGATGCAAAGAGGTAAAGTGATTGCTTATGTTTCTCGACAACTCAGACCGCATGAAGTTAGATATCCAACTCATGATTTTGAATTAGCTGTAGTAATTTTTGCATTGAAGGTGTAGGAACATCACCTCTTGGAAGAGAAATTCGAGTTGTATATGGATCATGAGTTATTGAGATATTTATTCTCACAGAAGGAGTTGAATATGAGACATCAGAGGTGGTTAGAGTTTTTAGCCGCTTATGACTTTTGGTATTAAGTACATACCAAGAAAAGGGAATAGGGTTGCAGATGCACTTAGCAGAAAATATCAAAATGCAGTATTGGCAATTATATTAGAGTGGAAAGATTTAGAAGTTTTGACTACATGCATAGTACAATAGAGATCTAAGGGTAGTTCTAGCAAGAAACTGCTACCTTGTCATGTTTAAAAGTTCGAACAATGATGATCGAAAGGATTGCTTCTAAACAAGGGGAGGATCCATTATTAGCTGAACGGATCAGGAAGTTGAGGAATGGAACAAAGAGCGATGACTTGAATGATTTCAGCCTTGACCAGAATGGGTGCTTGAGGAAGAAAGGACGACTATGCATTCCGAATTTGGGAAACATTTGAAGGAAGCTCTTAGAGAATGCCATCATTCGAAGTTTACTATTCATACGAGAGGAATTAAATTGTATCAGAATATGAAAAGGAGCTTCTTCTGGGAAGGTAGGAAGAGAGATGTAGGCTTATAGGTGAGGCAATGTTTGAACTGTCAATGGGTAAAAGATGAACACTAGAAACCAAATGGGTTACTTCAGCCTTTAGATGTTCTAGTCTAGAAATAGGATTCTATCTCAATGGATTTTATAGATGGGTTGCCAAGATTGAAATGAGAAAATGAAAGTATATGGTAGTAGACAAGTTGACCAAGAGTGCCTATTTCGTTCGAGTTAAGTCAACTAGGACAACACTTGTTTTAGCTAAATTGTTTATGAAGAATATAGTTAGACTGCATGGAATATCTAATAGTATAGTAAGTGATAGAGATTCCTTATTTACTAGTAATTTCTAAAAGAGTCTACATGAAACTTTATGTATCAAGCTTAAGATGAGTACCACTTACCATCAGCAGACAAATGGGCAAACGAATAGAGTTTGCACAGTCTTAGAGGATTTGTTAAGAGCATGTGTGTTAGATTTTGGACGATCATGGGAAGACCATCTACACTTAGTCGAGTTTTCGTATAACAACAATTATCAGACTAGTATAGGGATGGCACCGTTTGAAGCTTTATATGGAAGACCATGTAAATCTCCCGTTTTTTAGCTAGAGACCGGGGATAGATTAATTCTTGGTCCAGAATTAGTTAAAGAAGCTGCAAAAAAGATTGAGTTAATTTGAGCTAGGATAAAGGAATCCCAGTCTAGGAAGAAGAGTTACGATGATGAAAGACGAAAAAATTTAGAGTTCTCAGTCGGAGTTTATGTACTCGTCAAGATATCTTCGACGAATGATGTAATCCAATTTGAAAAATCAGGAAAACTGGCACCAAGATTCGCTGGACCGTTTCCTATTATAGGAAGGGTTGGGAAACTCGTGTATAGAGTAGAGTTACCGAATAGTTTGGCAAGAGTCCACAATGATTTTCATATTTCTCACCTAATAAAATTTATTCGATATCCAAAAACTATTATTACATTGACAGTTTTAGATGATCTAGTAGTGGAACAGGATACGACTATAGTTAGAAAACCAGTTCGTACAGTTGCGACGGATGAGAAAAGATCAAGGAACAAGATAGTCAAATTATTCAAAGTCCAGTGGAGTGACGACGAGAGAATGTACTTAGGAAACTAAGAGTAGGATTAGAGATACTTATCCTAACTTGTTTCATGGAATGTTTTACCTTTATTTTTGATTACTGTGAGTACCTTATCGTATTATCGACGATGAAATTCTTTAAGGGGGAAGTTTGTAATGACCCTAATTTTGACCAACATTATTTGGGACATTTAATTACAAAAATTAAATGAAATAATGTAGATGGTTAAGAAGTCGAGATTTGTAAATTAATAAAGGAGCCATGCCTTAATGAATATATAGCAAATGGGAATAAAAATAAGTAAGTAGGAGGCATACGGTAAGGGAAAATGGAAATAGTCTTTGTTCCTATGCCCTAAACCCTTCTTACCTTCATTTCTGATTCATTTAACATTTACAAACCAAACCAAACACTTGTAAGCTCGGCCGACCACCAATAAGAAGAATCAAAAGAAGATAAGCTAAGAATCAAGTAGAAAGCTTGAAGAAATTAATCAAATGTCAAATCTCAACCTTCATGACATCAAGCTAAGGTGAATAACATCTCATTTTTCATAAGGATTTGATTTCAATGTTTGACCCGAATCAATTTTGTAAATAATATTCCATGTTATGTTTGTTTGAATGGATATATATACTTGTTAATGATTTATAGTGTTTCATATAGATTTTATGATAAGTTTATACTGGAAAACCTATAAAATGACATCCAAATGATTTGCATTTCTAATATATGGTCGAGAACATTATTTTGGATGTGGTTTTAAGTTTTATACTTCTCCAAATTATTGTAGATTTATTATGAATTTTCCGTGAAAGAAAATAGATGATATTGGGTTAAATTATTTAAAGTAATCCTATAATGATTTTGGCTCTGAAATTTAGATATATTGGAAAACATATATGAATTATGGTAATTTTTGAGGAATTTTCCTAAGTATTTTATTATGGTTATAAAATTATTTAAGTTAAGGGACTTAAATGCTTATATGTTTTGTCAAGAAGAAAGGGATCATTTGTTAAAATGTTTTACTTATAAATTCTGAATTCGACAGCCTTTTTTTTAAAAGAGTTTTGATAAAGAGTGGGCAACCAATTACATTTTCAAAAATAAGGCAGGTTAGGTAAAAAGAAATTTCTTTGAAAGGCTGAAAGTAAGTTTTTCTTGGAATTACCACTTCGCCACTTCCATCTGTTAGCTTTCAACACCATACCTTCACTTACGAACCCATTTGAAACCAATGCATATGGTGTCAAGCAATCGATACGTAGTGCATTGGAGAAAGGCAGAGGGGACCATAACCATGATTTCGAAGGGGTAGAAGTTTTTCTTATAATCTTTTGAATCCACTACCTGTCTTTGCTTTTAAAGATGCTTTCGAAGGGGTGCTTTCAACTTGTCTTTGTTTTAAAAGGATTGCCTTTGTTTAGAAAAGAGCTTTCGGATGAGTTGTTGCTTATTTATATTCTAAAAGAAGCTTTCGAAAGGATAGCAGCCGTTGAACTTATTTGCAACCCATCCTGCCGCATTCTTACTTTTTAGACAAGTTAAGGCCACTTTTCTTTATAGCCTTAAAGCAATGTATTCGAAAGGGTGCTTTCGCTTTTTTACTTTGAAGCCGCCTTCTCAATGTTTTTGAAAGGGTTGTTTGCCGGTTTCAAATGGTTTTGGAGGCAATAGTTTCCAAAGAGTGGGTTTTGAAATTATCCTCTTTCTTTTACTTGGGATTAATGCTTTCGAAAGCAATGCTTTCACCCCATTTTTCTATGTCCCTGTAGTTATATTACATGTTAAACCCAAAGGTTTCGAAAGTATTGAGTTTAAATGGTTTCGAAGATATGTTTCCACAAACCTTTACCTGAACCCAAATGCTTTCGAAAGGTATGCTATAAGTGTTTTGAAGGGGAGGTCCGCTATGTTTTCAAAATGAATATTTTAAGTGTTTGAATGGAAGATTTCCAACACTTTCGAAAAACACGCTTTCGAAAAACAAGTTTAAATAGTTTTGAAAGGGCATGTTTAAGGTTTTAAACAAATGAATTTGAAAGGCATATTTTCAATACATTCGAAACGTATGTTTTGGCCCTTCGACCTAGTGTTTCAAGGTTAAAGCAGTTAATATATTTGGAAAGGGGTACTTTCAATGAATTTAGAAGGGATTGTTTAAGGTTTTAAGCAAAGGTTTCAAAGGTATTGTTTTGGCCTTGTAGCCTAAAGCTTTTTAAGTTAAAAGGAGGTTTTAAGTTATTATTAAGGGATAGACAATCCCATTGATTAGATTTCATCAACATTGTTTTGTGTAAAGCATATATCATGGCATAAGTACTTTGCGTAAAGCAAAGAGTATGATTTCCTTGTTTTATAAAGTTATGATTTCAGGGGTAAATCATTTACAAGGATTGTTTACAAGGAAATGAAATTTGAATAGGGTAGTTAACCTTAAGTATATAACAGGAAATGAAAATTTAATTGGATGGTTAATCTTAAGTTTACGACTCAAATATTAGAAGACCAGATGGGACTGGTGGAGGGTTGCGCCCTATATTTTAGCTAATAGCCCCAAGCTAATATAAGTCCAAAATTCCAATGTGTAGGGCTTTGTAATAGAAGGGACTAAAATAACGTTACACACAAAAGGGAATTTACAGAGTAAAGATAGGTTATTGGTGAGTCCGCAAAACCATTAGGTTCAGTTAACCCTAGAAAAATAAAGTTAAGGATAGTCAGCCCAGTATTGTGTGTAACAGAAGTTAGATTATTGATTATGTCTGGTAGGCCAAAGTTAGCCAATGGTTAATAGTTAGCCAGATAAAACTATAGTGTGGGCTGATAGTCCATTGATTTCCTGATTATTATACATGTATGTATTTGCGACTATTGTTATAATCAGTTTGATTGCAGGATTCGATTTGTAAAAGATATGCTTCTAAAAGGATATTAGTGAGGTGAATTCTTTTTCGCTAAGTGGCATGGTCTCACTTAATACCAGTAAATCAAGACGTAATAGTATTATTCACACCAAGCTTTCTGTCTGACTTGAAGTTTATGTTTTTCCCTTAAACTCTTAGGTGCTCAAATTTTGATTTGAGTAGATTGAGAGTTAAGAATTTTTAAGGTTTTAGTAGGTTGGACGAATAAGTTTCTGAAGATGTGCATGTGGCAAAATTAGGTATGTTGGAGTTATTTAGTATTATTTCTACTGTGATGTATTTATGACTGATATATTTATTTAGTACTCTGATTATTCAAGTGGCATCTTCATATGTCACTCTTGGCGCAATTTGTGATAATTATATTTGATTAAAACTTGAGAATCGTGCTGGGATTATGTAATTAAATATGAAATATGGATTTGAATTGTAATCAAAAAAGTTATTTTTGAATTCTATGTTGATTTTATTTCATATTCATGTGCTTTTGATATTATGATACCATTAACATTATCATACTTTGTCACCGAAAGTTAATATTATGAATGACTACAACATCTGTAGAGCTTAGCTTCGGGCCTCAAGATAGTGGATGTTACACCCTACCACCAAAATTAAGAAGGATTACATATTTAGGCCAAGATTTGATAGTTTGTTATTTAACAATCAAATAAACAAACATTCAAAACAAAGATTACATTTCCCATGTAACCACCAAGCCTCTTAGATTGATCTTCCATTAATTTAAAATCATATTTCAACTATTTGTTAAAATATTCATATACTTATCTCATCGGTATAAGTATGTTGATAAACCATTTCTTTTAAAAATACTTGAAAATGTTTAAAAATAGATATGGAAAGCACCACTCTGTATTAATCAAGGATCACAGTTTAGTTAGAGTTACGTCGCTATCCCAGCGAATCCATAGTAAAATATAGGCAATCCCTGCCCCTCGAATTACACAATGAAAACCAACAATTTCTTTCTAAATTTCTTTATTTTATAAATATCACCAAGTCTATTCGTAAAGCTTCTTTATAAATCCCTAATCTATTTATAAACATTCTTTATAAATCTCAAAATCCCATTTATAAAACATCTTCTTTTTAGATCTTTAAAATTCATTTATAATCCTTTTATAAATATCTAGAACCACTTATAAAACTTTTCCCATGTTTAAACAAACTTATTTAATAACGTCTATAAGTCAGTAAGGTTCCCTTGATAAACCATAAATTATTTAAAATAATTTAAAATAACTTTAAAATCTCATATTCACAATACTTAATACATCCACGATATTCGTATATCGTTACCCAAGCATCTGAAAGATGAGTTGTGGTTGGGTAAAATAAAAGAACAGAAAATCTTACAATAGAACGGTTAATTATAATATAACAATGCGATAATACATAAGATTACTCCTTAACATGGAGATATTAAAATTACAACAAAAGTACTACCATCTGCCAAGGAAGTTATAAAAACCTGCCTTTACACTTGTTGATACAAATACACATATAGAAATAAACATAACATTAGAAATAGATAGATAGATAGATAAGGAGCCTCCTGCTTGTCAATCGTCTTCAAAAGAGCCCAAACTAATCTGCTACTCTTAGACTACTCAAACATAAATGAGTACCCGAGAGTTTAGGAAAAACAAACAACTTGGTTCAGACAATAAGTCTGCAACGAGTAAACTCTAAACAGAGGATGAAAATAAACAACAATATGTCAGACCACGCTGCCAAATGCGAAATGGATTTCCCTTTATAAGAACAAAATCCAACCACACGTAATGGGTATAAATAATTAAATATCGTGAAGTATGCAAGACACTTCCCGATGCAATTAAAAAATAAATAGATCGAAGGGTTTGAATCAAAAACGAAAAAAGGGAAATTTCCAACAATGACTAGGAGGGTGCGCCTCTCTTACCTAAAGTATACCTCTAGAATATACTTGAATACTACGATGGCTCTTGGAAATCTCTAAGCCGAACCCCGCCAACCTTAACGAGAATCCAAGTATATCACATCTTAATGCACATATAACCGAAACCAATCTAGAGTAGATGTGACAATACCCTAATAGGAGCAACCCTACATAGCTAGGCCCTACTCGCTCTTTTGTTTTATTCATTTCTGATAAAGTATATCAATGCTCAAACAAGCAACAAATCATCTTAGATTGGTGAATCTCAAAGCAGAAAGTAGAATCGATAGTTGATAAATCAACCATCGGGAATGATTGAAATGATCGTATATAGATATTAAATCTCATACCCTTATCACGACTCATCGATTTCAAACTTATGCTATCCCTCGGCTGAAAATGAAGCTATCCAGGTAAAGGTAGTGTTATCTCTAAGGCTTTCCTTAATGACATTTTTAGCCTTCGAGATAGAGAAGAGCTTCTATACCTCAACGTTTAGTGCTGAAAACATGACTAAATCCTTTCCATATAAGCAATATCATTTATGGAAATTAGAATTTCTTATATTTTCCATATCCGAATCAAACTATTAGAACTTAAACCGAACTTTTGTTTATATTTCACATCATAAGTATTAATTTCAAACATCTTTATTTAAAATAATTGATTAACTTTTAAACATGATTAATTACTTCAAACATCTTTATTTAAAATAACTGATTAACTTTTAAACATGATTAATTACTTTAAGCATCATCATTTAGAATGATTAATTAACTTTGATTATCATTATTGAAACAATTAATTAACCTTAAAACATCATTATTAAAATGATTAATTAGCCTTAAACATAATTATTAGAAATAATTGATTAATTGTAAAACATCATTATTAAAATGATTAATTAATTTTTGTAACCAACATTATTGAAATGATTAATTACATTGAAATTTTATTATTAAAATGATAAATTAACCTTAATAATCATTATAAAATTATTAATTAATTTTAAACATCATTATTAAAATGATTAATTAATTTTAAACATCATTATTACAATGATTAATTAACCTTAAACATTATTATTAAAATGCTTAACTGACCTTAAACATCATTATTAAAATGATTAATTAATTTTAAACATCATTATCAAAATGATTAATTAAAACAATTTATTATAAATATCTCCGGACTACATCCATAGCGACTATAGCTATATAGGCCATAACTTCTAAACTCACTTTATAAATCAAAATTGTTTTAAATCATGGTTCAAGCAACATTTTTAAAATGTCAAAACACAACCAAATATTTTTTTGTATAAACCCAAGCACGAGATCTACAATTTTTTTCCAAAAGAGATGATATTTCAGTGTCGATATAATGATAGCCACCATACGGACAATTCCATAAAAATTTTATATGTCATATATATTCATCCAAACATCTCATAAACATAAGCATATACATATATACAAATACAAATGACATCCATAAAACATGGAGAGAGCATCACTCGTAAATAATTACTTAAATATTTCAACTAAATCTCAAGTCATTAACTAATTATTACCGATGTCATCCGCTTCAAGTGGGAACCAAACCGAACAATTACTACTTTCCAGCACATATAAACCTAAGTAACTAACACAAAAATAAAGTTTAAAACTTTCTTTTTAAAGGTAAGATTTACTGCCAAAATCCACCCAAATGCAAATCAAAGTTTCTACACTCTAGCATCACCACCCTGATCCACTTTTCTTTTTCAAAAACTTGATTTTTAAGGGCTAGAAGGGTCGATTATTTTTGGCCAAGGGGCTTTAGTGCTTGGCCATGGCTTGGTTGAGGGGTTTAGGGGTCTTGTTTTGATGGTGGAGTGATGTAGAGAAGAAAAGAAGAACCTTTAGCAACTTTGCTTAAGGAAAAATGTAAAAGAAGTGATTTTTAGTTTCAAGTCATTTTAGAAACCATGGATAGAAGCCTGAAAAGGAAAGAAATGAAGTAAAGAATGAAGTGAGAAAGGTGAGTTGTTTTTATAAATTTTAAATATGGGAAAAGTACCTTTCTACCCTTGGTGATTTATCTTCCATAACCAACTTATCTTCCCTTCCTGACATCACATGCAACCAAACCCCCTTCTAATCAGCATTATCACATTACTTCACAAGATTTGATGCCTCTTTTTTACCATTTTATTCAAAATTTTAAAATAAAATTCAAATTTAATTTATTACTTTAAGTAAATATTTAAACTTAATTCAACTCTATCCAAAGAATATGCTATTTATATGAATGTGCACACATGTACGCTAGTATATACAACATATTTCGATAATTTTTGGTTGATGAAAAGTCAATAATCCGAAAAATGATTTTTGGTCACATTTTTTATTTTTCTTCGAACTAATTTTTTTGTAAACCAAATTTTTAAACAACATCACCATCACTAGTTATTACTTATAAGATGTTTATTTGAGTTATAAAACTCATTATTCAGATATTTAAAAGTATATTAAATGTTCTAATTTAAAGTGGTTAAATTACGGGTCGTTATGCTGACCCTAGAAACAAGGTCTTCAATGCAATTGTAACCCAGATTAATGAAAAATTGACTAAGATTGAAAAACTATTGTCCAAAAATACATCATCAAGATTTTCAATTCCCACAGCTCACCGCCAGTGTTCACCTGTTGCGCAACAAGGACAAGTAGTGAACAAAAACTGCAATCTCGCTAATGAGAATAATGTTGCTGGATTATTGAGTCTAGGACCAAGAGCTAAAAGCAAGGCCTAAATATAAAAACTAAGACCGCTAATATTGTTGGATCCAGGCCAACACGTAGTGGGTTAAATGTGTAAATTTCAAATAAAGTTACCATTTTGGATTTTATTCGTCCTATGAATTCTAAATTTATTTAGTTTCGATCTAAATTATTTTAAATAAAATCATTTTTTTAATTCATTAGTAAAAGGGATTTATTTAATGTTGTATAATGTACATATGATATGTACATGTGTATTACATACAATTACACATGTATGTGGAACATGTACGGTGTACACGGTTTAATATGCCCATATCTAAGTGTTGCGATTTAAATGGCAATGGACATGTTAGACCTTCTATTTACATTTATGTTGTCTAGTGTGCGTATGCGTATATGCATACATATATAAAATTAATATTTGTATTTTTTGTAGACAAAACAAAGCATTATTATTTTACATGGGTAAGCTGGTTTTATAGTGGCTATATCACTGTACAATGAAATACGGATGAGAGGAAAATTTATAATAATAATTGAAAATACACACACATACATACATACATACATACATACATACATACATACACATATATATATATATGTATATATGTGTATATATGCAAAATTACGCATATGTTTACATAAAATGATATTTATAAATATACGGATATAGATTTTATATTCAAATTTAAATCCAGATCTGGATTTGAAAATATCTATCGAATTCAAATTCAATTTCGTAAATGATTTATATTTAATATAAAACAAATATAAATATTCATGGAAATAAAATAATAACTTTTTCGAAAACACAAATATGCATTTATATGTGTATATACATACACATGTATATATATACATATGTATCTAAAATCATTTATAATTAAAATATTGTATAATTAATTAAATATATAATACGCATATACAAAAATAGATGTGTATATATATACATATATGCAAAATCATTTATAATTAAAATATTATATAATTAATTAAATACATAATACATACATAAATACATACATACATACATACATACATACATACATACATATATATATATATATATTCATTTTTGACAATATTATAATTTGATAAAAGAAATTTATTTTAAAAACTATTCAAAATTTTATATGTATATATATTTATATATAAAAAATATTTTATTATTTCGTATGGAAATTTCTTTCTCTTTTTTAGTAAAATACTTCATAATGTTCAAATTATATACAATTATTTAATTATGAATATATAAAAATTTAAATTGTTTAAAACACTTAGTATATTGCTTTAATATTAAGTGTATATATATACACACACACTTTCAGGTTTATTAATATATATATATATACATACATATATATATATATATATATATCTAAAAAATATTTTTTTAATGTTTCCATAATAATATGTTAAAGTATAATAAAAATAATTTATAAATGTTTGTGTATAATTATATAATTTTAAAAACATTCCTTCACATAAAACTTTTCATAATTATTTTAAATTCAATTTTTTTCTACTTCTGGCCGTGGATGATAACATAATTAAATACATACATAAATACATACATATACATATACATAAATACATACATACATACATATATGTATATATATATATATATATATATATTTAACATATATTTGTGCAAATACAAATTCTAGGCTGACAACATATTGATATATGGATTCATAATAAATAACTAACATGATAAAGTAAATATATAAATATGTAAATAAGGATATTACCTCTGTTGTAGCCTCGGAAGTCATCTTGAATTTTGAATCGATTAACTCGGTTTGAACCTGAATTCCAATTCTTGTAAAGAGAGCTACCAGATTGAAAGTACTACACACAATTGTCCTGATTTTATTTGAATTTGTATTTTTGATGCTTGAATAAATAAGGGAGGCGAAGGGGTATATGAAGCTAGAGATAAGAGAGGTAAGAACCAGAAAGAACATCCTCAAATGAGGTGTTAAGTGGTTTAATAGTAGAAAATGAGATGAGATAAAAGTGGATCTGGATCCATAAATATCTCTACCAATTCAAACCACTTTTGAATCAAATCTGACTCCTTCTCATACCTATGGCTGGACATCCTTGCCCCTAACTTGGGCCTCTAAAGCACTTCATGCTCAATCAAAATAAAATACGTTTAAATCCAATTCAAACATACATCGATATTGATGCATGTGTATATAACTTTCATATATAACACTATTTTTGACAGAAATCAAATAAAATTTCATAATTAATATTTTTGTAACGATCCAAAATTTTTGACCCCGAAAATTCCAAATAGTTAGAGAAAAGAAGGAAAGAGATGGAAGAAGAAGAAACAGAAACACCAAACATAGATTCTCACATTCGCAGCGGATCAAAATATTAGATCAAATAAAATAGTATACAAAGGAAAAACTGTATCTGTTAATTTACTTCAATACATCAGAGTTACAACATTTACACAAAACACTGGATAGTTAAAACAACATGTTCTAGATACAAATCAATAATACTCAGCGGGTTACTCTCCAGACATTCCTACCATCCAGCTCGCCTCCTGAGCTCTAGAACGTCCTTACCTGAAAATCTATAATACTTGGTCTGACCCGAGCATTACATCAAAGTAACACCCGGGTTAGGCTGGAAACCAGCGTGAGTAAAACCATCTAACAAGAAATACCAATGCATACCACTTTTTAAAATCCGGGTAACTCGTACCTTATTACGAGTCCTTAACTTTCCATAATCAAAATCACATCTTACAATCATATCTAAGTATTACTACTCGGATTAAATGACCAAGTTTACATCATTTATTACATTATATCCTATTTATTCCAAAATCAAATCCATAAAGAATTATTTCAGATTAAAAATCGAAGTGGTTTCACGTATTTTGCTGATACCCGACCTTGGTCTCTTCGAATTCATTGTCATCTTAACCCAAGTTATTCAAGTGGATACAATTCAATTTTAAATATAGGATGTCACTTTTGCATAGAAATTCATCATCAATAGATAACCGCATTATTACTGTTCAAATCAAACATATCATATCACAAAACATTCATATCAGAAATATCAACGAATCATTCATAAGCAAGATGAATTAGTCACATCATTTCTAATTAATTAAGATAAAGTAAATTAATTATTTTAATCACTTTTAATCCTGCTTACTTAACATTAATTAATTACCAATCATTAATTAATCATCCCTTGATTATCCTCTATAATTACGTTAAGTAATTAGCCTTTACGTAATAACACAAATTAATCGACCTTCACCCATTCACATTAATTATATTTATCCTTAATTAATTACTCAAATTAATTATCCTATAATCACTTACATTGATTAGCTACCTTTAATTAATCACATTCATTAATTAACTAATCCTTAATTAATTTACTTAATTAATCAAATCCTTTTATTAATTACAAAAAGTAATTAATCCTTAATTACTTCCATTAAGAATCTATAATTAAATAAATTACCTTTAAATTACCCAATAATTACCTTCCTTAATTAATGACGTTAGGTAATTATTCTTTAATTACTTTCATTAAGTAATTATCATTAATTAATTCCATTAAGTGATTAATAAATTAATCATCTTTTAATTAATAACTTAACTAATTAATCGTATTAATAATTTCCTTTAAATTTGATTACACAAACTAATTACCAATTACCTTAATAATTTAATTAATTAATAATTTACTTAACCGTTATATTAATCAATTAAACATCCTTAATACATTAAATAAATCATACTTTATTTAATAACATTATTTAAATCACCTTTAAAAACATAAAGGAATTACCCTACTATAAAGTTTCTTTAAATAAACAATTTTAAATCATTTTAACTTTGGAAAAAAACTTGTCTAAAACTTTCCAATGCTTTGTTTAGAACTTGGTTCATACTTCTGTTGAAAACTTATTCCCTTTTTGCTAATCTTTTTAAAACATGATTTATATTATCGTCTAAGTAAACTTGTTACAGACCCGAGCTCCCAAACTTCAATTACCCGAGTCAACCCAAAAAAATTTCCCGAGCTAACCTCATGTTTTCGCGTCAATCACAACTTCGAGTCAGCCTCGAGCATGCCCTCGAGTAAACTCCGTCTTCCTCAACATCACAGAACCACTCAGACACACACACCCACGCGTGCACGCGCACCACCAAGTTCGACTAACTCCGACCTTTGCCGAGTCATCCACAGACGACGATGATCCATGCTAGTGTTTACGACCTCCCAATTCCGACGAAATCATCAATACCCAAAATCGAGCAGATCATCACCCTCCTGGAACCAAATTCGATCAGGCAAATCATCCCCGCCATCGCCTTCGATCACCGAAGAACACGAAACTCTGCTCAAACCTTCGCCACACTTCCTCCTTCCCTCTACCACTCCTTCGAGCCCACTTGATTCCCCCGTGACACCGTAGTTACCCACCTCGACTTCAACAGGCTTTGAAACCCTACATTTCCACCACAGCTAGCAATCAACCCTCCGACAAATTTTGCCGAACTCCTCAACCTATAAGCCTACTTCAGCAACAAGCTCGACACCTCCAGCAAATTTGATCATCGAAAATTGATAAATACCCATATTTTGATCAACTAACATTTCCTACCTAAAGACTCACTTAAAATCTTGATATGATTTCTAAAAATCATAGTTTTACAAGACGAACAAGATTATATCAGTGAAACTCATAATTGAAACAACAAATTTTTCTGATATATTATCATTTTACTGTAATATTCCCTTTACCAGATAATTTCTTGATAATTCTATTTGTTTACCTTTTTAAAATTTGTATTACACCTTCACCACCAAATTTTCTTTAAACATCGTGTGCAAAAATAATCAGGGAAGAAGAAATTTATTTTTTCTTTGAACCTATTTTAGTCTGTAGAACTAAGAAAAGAGCATATTATTTTTCACAGGCATCCACGCAAAACATTAACACAATATTTCTATCATTGTTTATCCCTTGCATCAGATAAATAAGCAGATTAGGCTTAAAAAAGGGTGAAGTTACTCGTCTGTAACTTAATAACAGAGATATATATCCTTTATTTAGGTATGCATACAATATTACAACATTAAACCAGGAAAAACTTAACTATACAAATACATGCAAACAAAAGTCAAGGCATCTTATCATTAAACACCATATGCACAAGTAATAAAGAGTTTTATTTTTCGAAAAGATTAGTTTACTCACCATTTTTGTTTGAACAGAGCAAATTTTTGAAAATTTGAAACTGGACTTGATTCTTGATTCCTGATCTATACTTAGTTGAGTTGAACTTTGAAAACTTGAAGTTTTGGATCTGATCTCATCTATTGCTTATTGCTTTGAGATGATCTTTGAGCTGTTTACATGTTGATTTCTCTCTGGTTTAAGTTTTAGATTTTTTTTCTTCTTTGATTTATTTTTTTAAAGAATGAAATGATAAAAGAAATGAAAGAGAGGGATGAAGATGTTATATAACCTATATCATTTTATTTAATTATTTTAAGAAATTAGGGACACTTGTTCAATTAACTAACACTTGTCATTAAACATATTCTTTTTCTTACATTTGTTATAATACAAAGAGAATTTATTTACATTTGTAAATCCATGTTTTATATGTTTTTATTGTATTTATATAATATTTTAAATTTAGCTTTTATATTTATGTCTTTACATGTTTTTTAATATATATATATATATTTATTTATCATATTATAAATTTGCTCTTATATAAATGTCATATGTTTTAATGTTTAAACTTTATCTTAAATTAATCTTACTTAATTATATTTATTCTTTCTCTTATATTTATCTATTTAAAATTTTAAAAGCAAATGATATAAAATCCCAATTACACACTTATAATAGTTATACAAATATACTAATTATATATATATACACATTTACACACTTTATTTATGTTTTTAAATGTTTTCCATAAAATTTTTATATTAAATTTCTATTTAGTAACTACTTTCCTTCATTTATATTAATACGATCTTTAAAAGAAAATAACAAACTATATACTAATAAAATCATATACATATATATTTTTTATCCAATTTGTTTAAGATATTTATTCTTTGAATTTCCAATTCAAATTCAATTTAAAATTAACTCATATATATACACACACACTTAAACATACCTATAGTTAATTTGTTTGAAAATAAAGAAAATTTTCCTATTTAAAATCTACTTATATCTATATATATAAACCATCATCATTATTTGTTTTAAAAGAATAATTTGTTAATTTTATGTAATTATATTAGGAGATTATCAAATAAATATTTATCCAGATATAAATATTTATTATCAAGTTTATTTGTTTAATCTATAAATCAGTATTTCTACTAGTTAACCCAGTTAATTATCAATTAATAGATACTCCAAAATTTGGGTCATCACAATTTTATAAAAATTAATTAATTTAATTAATTTGCAAAAATTAAAATTTAATTAAATGGGTGGTAACCAGAGCATTCAACATTTTAGTTGTGTGACTCTTAGGTGTAAATTTGGTTAACGATTTATATTGAAAAATTCGATTATTACCGTTCACACATCACCTTAGCCAGTAGTGTGACATTTGGCAAAATTATCGCTTGCATAGCTTTAGTAAAATCCAATTTTAATTCCTTTATGCTTTACCCAATAATACACCAATTCTCTTTGTCAAAACTATATCACATTAGGACTTATGGAATTTGGTAATAATCAAAATATCCACATTCAAATTTATACTCCGAAAATCAAGTTCTTGGTGTAATAATAATTATTATTATAAGTCAAAATCCTCCAGCCAAAAACTTGAGTTGACTTCGTATGACCGCGATACTAACGTGTACACCTAAGGAGATGAATTCTCCATTGAATAGTGTTTCACTTCTAATGCTTCCACTCGACTTAACTATAGTTGTTCGATGAATGCCATGCCTAACTATAATCAAAGTTGAGATTCGACATTAAAGTTCAATAGTATTCTCAAGTTGAGAGAATTGTGTAATATTTTCATATCGATATTTTTTGTTTGACCTTAGATACATTAACCAACAGAGAACTATCGAGCGAGTCATCCCATGGTTATCCATTAACTAATAGTACGTGACCCCTTGGTACCCCCAGCAGCTATCAATAATATGCTGCATAATATTTTAAGAGTGTTACATACTCTAGTTTCAATGGATAGATCGATATCTAACCACGATACATCTTGACTATGAATATTAAAAACGACGCATTTATTATATTATGACAATTTCTCATGAATACAATACCTTCTAATTACTATCACACAATACTCCATTTATGAATTTTATGTTAAATATACTTAATTAAACAATTAATTGTTCATAACATATTATAACAAGTACATAATATAAAGAAAATACATTTTATTTCAAACAGGATTGGTTACGAGTTAGATGTGCGTGTGCATGCACGCGTGCATGCGTGCGTGCTTGTGTCAAATTACATAACTTCCTCTAGGGCATATTCCTAACTCTATCAATCTACCACTTGCACTTAGAGCCAATTATGGAGTTTGTATCCTATCTCTTCGATCAATTTGATGAAAACTGGTCGAGTTAGACCCTTCGTGAATGGGCATTCTATGTTTTTTCAATTATACCCTATCAATTAACTCTCCCCGATGTTGATAAACTTCTCTATCACAAGGAATTATTCAGAGTATATTTCTCGACTTCTAGTGAGCTTTGATCATTACTTTTTTAATGTAACAATGATTAGTATTCTCAATACTTGGAATTGCTCCTAGTTCAGTTATAAATTTATGTATTTATACTTATAGATTGCTTTTATCATGGCGTTATTTAGCACGATATACCTAGCATTTTCACGGGATTAGCCACAAACTCTTATTCGAACATTTCAACTTAAACCTCCTTAACTAAGTTTTGAGGATGAATTCAATATTGACATATAATACTTAATATCACTCATGACTCCATATACTCATTCATAATGGCAGCTTGGGTTTTTGTCCATAATTCACATGGTGGTTAAGAGTGGCTTCAAAGGAGGACCCCAGATCAAAAATCTCTCATGATCATCTAGAGAAGAATGGGTTCACAGAGGTGTTACCTTGGAAGGCATCAAGGGGTGGTAGGCAGGGTCCAATCATTTCGAATACTGCGAGTGGTGGTGTATTTGATACAAATTTTACATGTATTCGAGCTATTGGTAGGGAAAACGATTTGAACTATCGAACTTCATTCCAAAATGGAATTTTATGCAGAATACCAGAGGTTTTCCAATATTTTTGAAGCCTATAGTGATAACCTAGGGAAAGGTGAAAATTCTCAGGATGTTAAACAAAAGGTTCGGGTATGGAATGATATTGTTGCAAAATCGGAAGTGTCTTCAACTTCTCCTATTATCTACCCTCCCCCACGAGAGTTCAACCACATGAAATATGCAAAAATGGATATTCAATTGATTAATTCGACAAGAGAAAATTAGAGAAATTCCATACGAATATAGGTGAAAATTCTCAGGATGTTAAACAAAAGGTTCGGGTATGGAATGATATTGTTGTGAAATCGGAAGTGTCTTCAACTTCTCCTATTATCTATCCTCCCCCACGAGAGTTCAACCACATGAAATATGAAAAAATGGATATTCAATTGATTAATTCGACAAGAGAAAATTAGAGAAATTCCATACGAATATATGTTATGAGTCCAAACCTTATTATCCTTTCTTAAGATCTTATGTTATTAAGGTTTGGAAACCATCGGGTGAGTTTCAAATTTTCTCCAAAAAAATGGTTTCTATTTAATTAAATTTGAGAAGCAAGAAGACTATGATAAATTTTTAGCCAACGGTCCTTATTTTTATGACAAATGTCTTATGGTAATGAAAAAATGGAAGGATGGTATGACACTAACTAGAGATTTTCTACAATTGTTTCCTATATGGGTTCACTTCCCAAACTTGGACCTAGATTTTGGATAAAAGAAGCAATTGGTGGAATTGCTTCTATGCTTGACACTGCAATTAAGCTTGATCAAATAACTAAAGGGATGATTCGTTTATCTTTTGCTCGAATGTTGATCAAAATAGATGCTAATTTCTTACTTTCGAGTTATGTTCCAAAACTAGATGACGACAACAACATTATTTGGTAGGATGTAATGTATGAATGATGTCCTTTAAAATGCAACACATGTCAATGCTTTGGTCACTTAGAAAGAAAATGTAATTCGGTCAAAATCTGGTTACTTAAACGGAAATCATCAAATATCAATGATACTTCTGTGCATGTGGATGCAAATGTTGATACTGAAGCTCATACTTACTGCAGATCATAATGCAAAAGTTTGTACAACAAGCAATCAAAATGGCAGTAGTTACAATACATGTTTTGTAAGGTCTAGAGTCATAAACAAAATTTCAAATTCTTTTAAAAATTGGCCTTACAACATTCAAAACTCTTTTAACAATGGTGCTTATTCAGATAACATAATTAACTCAGATATGAATGAAAACGCTATGAGTATGGGCCGATGACCTGGTTGATTCTGATACTGCATCGTTTTCCAGTCTAGCAAAGGAGTCTGACATTCCTATTTCAAGTCCTATAGTGACCGATAATGGTAAGCAAAAAATAAACACTAATGAAAGCAATACATTTGAACTTGAGAAAGTTAAAAAAAGACACAAGTAACATTTCTCCTACTAATAACTGTATCAGAGAGAATGTGATTTTAAGAATTACAAAGAGAAATAGATAAGATGAAGGTAATGTTGAATTTAGATCTAATGCTTCAGAGAGAGTTATTAACAACCCTGCATGGTCTAAACTTAATAGCCAAGTTAAACTAAAGTTAGATGAAGTAAACATAGCAAGGCGAGTTCTTTCCCTAGTAACTCATGTTAAATTTGGATGATTCAAATATTTTTTGAGGAGGAAAGAAATTGATTAATTGGTTCAATCAATCAATTAATTTGGGTTGTATACGGAAGGATATTTTGAAAGAAAATTAATTAATTAGTCAATCAATTAACTAGTCAATGCATTTGTTATATGAAGAAATAAATGACTAGGCATGGAGAATCAATCAATCAAAGGAAAGATATAGAAACCAATATTATGCCATCTATTTGTACTAAAATCAAATCATGCAGTTTGGAAAGATATTTTAGTAATCAGAAAATTGATTTCCTTAATCTCCAAGCAACCCTTCATTATCAAGACTATTTAAATGAAGGAATTTCATCTTCATATGCAAGTGAGCGTGTGAGAGTATCCACCATTATTCTTCTCTATTTCTTTTTTACTCTATTCTTCAATGGAATACAAGAAGTTGTTGGGTCTCCGTGGACGTATGATATTCATATACGAACCACGTTAAATCTTCTATGTCTCTTATTTCTACTATTGCTTCTGTAAGACTGCATAATGATTTTTTTAAAGTTTCATTGATATCTAAATAGACAATACTAGATCCTGAACAAATAATTCGCTTCCGCTCAAATTAAAACAAATTTCACTACAGTTTGATATCAGTGCTAGCGTTATTGTTCCTGCTTGGATATTAAAGACTACTTCTAGTAAGTCTGTTGATAGATCTGGTGTCAATTATGGAGTAACACGTTTCGACGGAAAGGGAGATTTTGGTACTTGACAGATAAAGATGGAGGCTGTATTAAAGAAGGAGAAGACTTACAAGGTTGTTTCTGCACCCGAGAAATTAAAAGGTATTGATACAGCTGATTTGGAAGAGATGGAAGATGAAGCTCTCACAATAACTTAGTTGAGTCTTTCAGATGAAGTTCTTAGAGAACTCTCTCAGAAGAAGACAGTGAAAGAACTATGGGATGCATTATCGGATGCATATCAAGACAAGTCTCTCACTAATCAGATTATTCTTCAGCATCAACTCTACCCATTCAAGATGAAGCCTGGAGCTGATCTCAAAGAGCATGTAGATGCTTTGACCACTTTGGTTATGAACCTGAAGGCAGCGGAAATTGATATTACTGATGAGTCTCAAGTTGTGATCCTCTTATGTTCCTTGCCTAAGGAGTATACTGTTTTTGTTAATTCCATGATTTATGGTCGTAGTAAAGTTAGCCTGTCTGATGTAAAAGCTGGTCTTCATAATGAAGTATTAAGAGGTAGATTGGCGAGCGCTGGCTTGGATAGTGATATCGAAGGCTTATCTGTTCAGAAAGGTAGAGGCCAAAGCAGGTCGAAGAAAGATGAAGGATGGAATTCTTCACGGTCTTAGTCTAAGGGGGCTAAGAAGTTGACTTGTCATTATTGTAAGAAACCAAGGCACTTCATAGCACAATGTCCAAAGCTCGAAGGTAGAAGAAAAGATCTAAAGCGTGCCTCAGCTTTTACCGCAGAGAAATCAGATACAGAAAGTGACACCGATGTATTTACAGCTTCTGGCTCTTCTGGGAAGAGCAACTTATAGCTGATTGATTCTGGCGCATCCTATCACATGACACCTGATAGGAGCCGCTTTTCCACTTACCATGAAATTGATGAAGGAGAAGTTCTGATGAGTAATGATGCTTTTTGTCATATGGTTGGTGTTGGTAGTGTGATGATTAGGATGTTTGATGGCGTTATTCGTACGATCACCGATGTTAGACATATACCCGATTTGAGGAGGAGCTTGATTTCTATTGGGGCACTGAGTAGACTTGGCTTGAAGACTGTAGTGGAAGGAGAGAACATGAAGATATCGAAGGGTTCCGTGATTGTTATGAGAGGTGTAAGGGTAGGAAATCTTTATCTATTAAAAGGCACTACTGTAATTGGTGAATCAACTTCTGTTACATCGGTTGATTCAGATTCTTCCAGATTATGGCACTTACGGATGTGTCATATTAGTGAGTGCACCATGGATGATTTGAGAAAACGAGGATTGATTGATAGAATTCACCATTCAAAACTTGGTTTTTGTGAAGAGTGTGTTCTTGGAAAGCAGACGAAAATTTCTTTTGGTATAGGAGAGCATAAAGCAAAAGCTATCCTGGAGTATGTTCATACAGATGTCTGGGGTCCCTCCCTTTGTCAGTCGTTAGATGGAGCCAGGTATTTCATTTCATTTATAGATGATTTCAAAAGATTTATCTCCCTTATCGGAAGAAGACAAAAGGTATATGGCTGATATACCTTATTCTAGTGCTGTTGGTAGTCTTATGTATGCGATGGTGTGTACAAGACTAGATTTGTCCCACGTAGTGGGTATTGTGAGTCGATATATGTACAATCGAGGCAAAGAGTATTGGCAAGCTGTTAAGTGGATTCTTAGATATCTTCGAGGCACTTCTTCGGTGGGCTTGTTATATGGTGGAATGGATGGTGACATCTTTCTTAGAGCATAATGTGATTCCGATTATGCTGGGGATAGAGATGCTAGAAAGTCAATGTCGGGCTATGTTTTTACACTTGGCATAGACTCGATTTCATGGATATCAAAGCTGTAATCTATCTTAGCTTTATCGTCTACCAAAGAAAAGTTGATATTGATTGTGGAAGCAACAAAGGAAGGATTATACTTACTTCTGTTGTTGAATGATCTTTCAATGGTGCAGCGGACAATATAGCTATTTTCACATAGTCGTAGTGCGTTCATCTTGTAGAGAATCAAGCTTATAGTTCATGGACGAAGCACAATGATGTTAGAGGTTTCTTTCTTATGCTTGAGGAAGAACGAAGTAAGATCAAATTGTTGAAGGTGAGTACTTTGGATAATCCTTCAGATATGATGACAAAGTCGCTTCCAAAGGACAAGTTTGAGCATTGCTCAAACTTGATCAGTTTGATCCTTGTTACTTGAGCGCCATGGGACGCTAGACCCAACAACTTCTATGTTGATTGCTTGATGATAAGTTGATGAAGAGAGATTGTTATATTTGAATCAAGGTTCATTGTTAAATTTGGATGATTCCAATATTTGTTGAGGAGGAAAGAAATTGATTAACTGATTCAATCATTCAATTAATTTGGCTTGTATATAGAATGATATTTTGGAAGAAACTAATTAATTAGTCAATCAGTTAATTAGTCAATGCATTTGCTATATGAAGAAATAAATGACTAGGCATGGAGGATCAATCAATCAAAGGAAAGATATGGAAACCAAGATTACGCCATTTGTTTGTATTAAAATCAAATCATGTAATTTGAAAAGATATTTAGGTAATCAGTAAATTGATTTTTTAATCTCCAAGTAACCCTTCATTATCAAGTTTGTTTAAATGAAGGAATTTCATCTTCATATGCAAGTGAGTGTGTGAGAGCATCCACCATTATTCTTCTCCTTTTCTTTTGTACTCTTTTCTTCAATGTAATAAAAGAAGTTGTTGGGTTTCCATGGACGTAGGATATTCATATCCGAACCATGTTAAAACTTCTGTGTCTCTTATTTCTACTATTGTTTCTGTGAGATTGCATAATTGATTTTTCTTTTAAAGTTTCATTGATATCTAAATAGACAATACTAGATCCCGATCAAATAATTCGCTTCCACTCAAATTTAAAAAAATTCACTACAACTCAAACACAGGGTAATGATATCTCTAATATTTAATATTGTTCTTTTTTAGAATGTAAGGGGAACGAATTCCTCTACAAGGAAGCTAAATATCATGAATCATATTGTAAATTATAAAGCCTCGGTTGTGGAACTATTAGAACGCAAACTTAGTAACGAGGATTTTAAAGTATTTGTAAGTGGTAGTAATCTAGGCTTGTCTTATTGCATGAATGATTACTATAATGAGAAGAGTAGAATATTTGTTATGTGGGACATAAATATTTGGAATTTCAATATAGTTTCCAGAAACCATCAAGCTATTTCTAGAATTCTAAAAAATAATGGTGGTTTGAAAATTATATTTACTGTAGTGTATGGTTTTCATTTACAAGCACAAAGGAATGAGCTATGGGTCACATAAAATCAATACGACTTCTGATTCTCTCCCTTGAATTATATCAGGAGATTTCAACTTAGTTTTATGTGACACAGATAGAGTGGGCCAATCTAATAATATAAGAAATGTGGATAAAGAAATATTTTTAATAATATACAACCAATGGGATTGCTAGAAATTCAGGGAGTAGGTGTCACGATCCGAAATCCAATGTTCGAAAATTGACATCAAATACCTCACTTGTACTCGACTGCCAAAAATTCAAACATCGAACTCCGGTCGGATGGAGCTTATAACAACATTAGATGAATATAGAACTGCGGAAAAAAATGAATATCATGCATTACATCATAGATACAACATCATCATAATACCTGTTACAACATCAGAGTATCATAATACATATATCACAACTCCAAATAGAATATCATAATAGAACAACAAGTGATCATACGCCAAAAGTCTTCAAAGAAAGAGAATGATAGTAAACTTCTAAACTAAGCACCTTGAGATCCAAAAGCTTCCAAAATATCCCAAGGTAAAAGCCTCCAAAAACCGATAGCCTCCAACCCAAAAGTCTCCAAAATACAGCTAATACCAAAATATGAAAAACCTACTACTAGGCTTCCCGTGTAGAAATGATGGGCACCCATAGTTTAGAAAGAAACGATAAACTCCGGGTCAGTCATGGGACTGGAATGAGTAAACAAAGATAGTTGCTTTTAAATAAAACAAATTTTTAAAAGGAAACCGTTCATGCTTTTGGAAAATGAAACTACCATAAGGCCTCCCGGCACACAAACAATGCAATCGCACACTTGGGGGAGATTTCCACTTATGATAGTCAAATATGCTTAATACGAGGAAAATTCTTTGATATTATTACTAGTGCATAGTGTGAAAACATTACGAAAGTAGAATATGAATCTTAGCCAGCATATGTACCATAATACTGTGCCTACTATAGCTGCCATGTTAAATGGCAGGTTCTACAACTAAAACCATACCGGGTTCGTATTGGGAATTGGATTTCCAACAAATGGTCAGCCTAAGGAACTTCCTATGCCACATGGGTACGCCTCTGGCAGGACGTCTTGAGAACTTAACCAGTTCTCTGCCAATACAAGGCCGGGTTACCTCTGTAACTAGGTAACCGCTACATGACAATGCCATTCCCCGGTCATTTGCGACCTTTATCCGAGGGCCCTCCATCACAAAGCAACAACCACACAGTAAATGAGATTTCAGCAACCACATAGGTAATGTATCTGAGCTCCATACCATAATACCACCTCTTTCCAGAAGGAAATGGCATACCCTAAAGGGCGTGACCCTCATAACCTTGCCGCATCATTCTTGTTTCGATCATTTCCGGGGTGTGAGGTCCGATGAGGTCTCATCCACAAAGCTACGCTACACACGAAAGCCATGCTTTGATCATAAATGATCAATAAATGATCATCAATACACAGCAGAAGTTAGCATGCCACACTACCAAATTGGGAGTATATTGCTGATAACCTTCAACTACATAACCTCTGAGCTCGTACGTCTCAAATAAGGGTGTTAAGTTAAGAGAATAAATTCTCCGCCACCAACAGATATGTATTTGAAAGAAATCGGCTTTATATCTCAAAGTGTGGTGTTAGACACATGACCATACAAGTCTGTTCCGGGTTCGAACAGAACCGAAGGCACTTCGTCCAATAAAGGAAGAAGCCCTTGCAAATCCGGGTATCCACAATTTCGATCGGACTCCCCATCACATGTGGAGATCTCTATACCGGAGCAACTCAGCGCAGAGACAATCGATAGGTTATCCTATCGTTTTCGAAGACACCCGGTCTTCAACACCGTCTTCAAATGTTTACCATTTCGTCGAATCACTATTAGGAATGGGTTATATGACACAAAGGTCCTCTCCCGGCTAATCCGAATAGTGAGCGCTCAATTTTAAAACATGTGGATGTATCAATTACAAGGATTCACATTTAGGGTTCGATGTGGGTTTCGGATAACTAACTAAAATCCGACTCCCTATTGCATCGAAGTTTAAATGTCGTTTTACGGGCAAAAGGGGTTTTCACGTACATATAGGAACAAATCACAAATCACGGTTCAACACAAAGCAATCCACATCACACAGTATCACAACTGAAATATCAATCCAGTAAAGAATATTTGATGATAGTCAATCATCCTCGATTAAAGTGAATGTGATTTGAGTGAATTAACCAAACAATTATCTTTATTGATTATTTTAAATCAATGTTTAATTTGCTTAACTATGAATTAATTTAATCTTAATTGGCTTTGTTAACTAATTATCCTTTAATTAATTATTTTAATTTATTAATTCTTAATTGTTAACTAATTAAGTTTAATTACTTTTATCAATTGACTATTCTTTAATGAATTAATTATCAATTATAAAATCATTACAAAAAATTAATTGTTAATTACTATTTCATCATTATAAATAAATTTGGTTTAAAGTTAACACTTGAATATTTGATTTACTTCTAAATTTTTATTAAGTTAAATTTTAAAACAACTTTTATTTAAAAGAAAATATAAGATTTAAAATGTCTTTGAACTTCATAAATTTCAAGTAATTGTTTCAATACCATTTACCTCATAGTCCACTAACAACTATCATTAATTTCTAAAGAATGGATTCAGAAAAATTAATTAACTTGTGTTTTCAAAATTTAGTTAAAATTGGATTCTTGCTGTTTTCATGACCAACCCGAGGCTACCTCGAGTTGTCCCCGAGGAAAAGACCCCCCGCTTCGAGTTCTAACCCAAATTAACCCGAGTAACATTTCTTTTTACAAAAATTTGTTTACGTTTTTAAAACAACCCGATGCAACCTCAAAACGACACGAACCTGACTTTGAGTCTTCTCCCCAAATCACCGCGTAGTGCTTCGAGTTAAATGTCGTCAGCTCCAAAAACAAACTGCTGATACAATCAAGGCTGTATGCAACGTGCACACCGTCCCGGTCATCACTGACCAAAATTACGACCTTCGTCAGGTCGATGACGACGTTCTCGACCCATTGAGCCACCCCAAAGCACGATCATTAGCCACGATAAAAATGAGCTCCTCGACCCAAATTAGCACAACATAACATCATCAGAAAACAGTCTCGCCCCACCTCCTCTGACTGTCAACGGTCACCAGAACTTGACCCAAGCTCCATCAACGTGCGACGCCGCGATTGGCACGGGAGACACGAAGTCCGATCACCCTATGATGGCGCAGCACCATCATTTCGAACATGAACAGAAATGGGTTCTTAAACCCTAATTTGATCTCGAATTAGAAATTTAAGGATTTATAAATTCTACTCGTATTTTTTAGTAATGTCGAACATTTAATCTAACTATGACGATGAACTCGAGGCCCACCATCGTTTGGATCATCTGATTTTGACAAAAAAGCATTTTTCTGATCAACCCCAATATCTCAGTGAAAAGTTAATGAAATTTTGAATTTGTTTCTAAAATCATCATTTTTGAAGGGGATTCAAATAATATTACTGAAATAAAAATCTGTGATGTTCAAATTTCTTACTTATTTGGATTGTGACTGTATTTTACATTTTCCAGAAAAGAATAAAACATGTTGCTTTGCTTTTGATCTGTTACTAAACATAATGCATGTCCAACATCACTTTAATTTGTTTATACTTTAATTTCAGGGAAGGATAGAGAGAGAGATCATTAGTTTAGCATGGTTTGCTCTATAAACCTGATACTTAAATGTAACTATGTTTTTCACAGTTTCCAGTAAAAAATAACTACAAAACTTGCTTTGATTTATTATTGAAAACATAGTGCATGTTTAAAACAAAACTCCAACTTGTTTACAATCCATTTTCAAAAGAAATGAGGGAGAGAGATTTGGATTTGCTATGATCTACTCTGTAAACCAGAATTTAGATGTGACTGTGTTTTTCATAGTTTCCAGGAAAAAAAAACAAACTATTGCTTTACTTAGATTAATTACTAAAACACAATGCATGTCCAAACCATAGTTTATCATTCAAATTCAATAGAAATAGAGAGAGAGGGTTTTTAGTTGGGCACGGTCTACATTGTAAACCAAAGTGTTAAAGGAAACAGAAGAACAGAAAAAGAAAATAACATTTCCAGGCAAAGAAAACACAAGCATAACAATTCATTCACATGCAAAGTTTTTTTTTCATCATTCAGACATTCATATAATTAGCAATTGATTAAAAAAAATCAAAGGTTTACTCACCTTTTTCCTGAAGGCAGAGAGTTTCCTGACAGTTTCAAAAGATAGGGATGAAGGCCTGTAAATTTTCTTCTTTTTCTACTTTAAATTGTGGAGTTTAGATCTGCAAGTTAGAAATACAGATCTTTGATTACTCTTTATTGTATTAATTTACTTAATTCATCAATAACAGTAGTTTTTAATTACTTACAGTTGAATAACAGAGAAGCTTTTTTTTTCTTCTACAACTTGAGAACCAGAAATAGATAAAATCTTTGATCTTGATTCCTCCTACAACTGATTGAATCCTTGCTTTAATATTGTTTATCAAATTCAAATCTTTAAAAGAAATGATTTCACTTGCCTTAATTTATTTCCAGAAAACCTTGCACTGCAAAACCTGAAGTTCCCTTTTAAACTAGTCTGCAATTTTGAATTTTGCTTGTGTTAAAACCTGGTTTTTGAAACAAAAAATTCATTAAACTATAAAGTTAAAAATCTACATGAGAGATGGAAACATACACTACAGCTTGATGCTTTAAGAAAGATTTCAGATTTAACTTTTGAATTGAAGAAAAAGGGTTGGCAGTTTTTTCTTTCTTTCTGATTTTTTTTCTTGAGTGTTGGAGTTTGGAATGCTAAACCTGTTAGTTACTGTACCTTCAAAGATTTGGAGGCTTAATAAATTTGAAATTGGAAGCTGAAAAGTTTTCTATAATTTTTTATTTGATTATTTTATTCAAGTAATAATGTTGAATGCCATTTGTAAACAATAATCATGAGATCTAAATTTTGTTAATTTCGTTACTCCATCTCCCACGTGAATGTATATTTAACATTTGTGATTTTTTCAAGACAGAAGAATTTTTAATTTTTTTTTATAGCATATTCATTTCATAAATGAATACACCCCCTTATTCATTTGTAAATACACACACACACACACAATGTTTAAAAGAAAAGTTGTTTTAACCAATATTTACATTACATACTTTATGCCTTAATGATTTTGAATGCCACTTACTTTTAAATTTAAATTCAAATCTCAATTCACTTGATTTATAAAAATCATTTATGTCTATTCATATATTCATATCCATCCCTATACAATTTAAATTCAAATTCAATGTGTGCATTCAAAACTACTCATATATGCCATGTACATATATGTAAATAAATTTAAATTCAAATGACTTTTTAAAACATTCATTATTTCAAAATTTTAAACTCAAAATAAAATTGGAATTTTATTCATATATAATTTTCACTTATTTTATTTATTTAAGATTTTTTTCCAATTTATTTTCATATTAAATTCCAAGGGTTTAAAATATATTATTAATTTTAATTGATAAATTTTTGGGATGTTACAGTAGGCAACAAATTTACTTGGAGGGGAGGTATGAAATTTACTACTCGTAGCATTGACAAAATGTTCGCTAATTTAGATTTTCAGTCCGTGTTTCCTAATGTTACTGGTATGATTCTTTCACGTTCTACAAGTGATCGCTGTCCTATTTTTATTCAACTTGCTAATCCTGTCTCACAAAAAAAAATCCATTCAACTTCAATAATGTTTGGACTAATACACATGGTTACAAGGATATTGTGGAAAACGCATGGTTAGTTAATAGCTCAAGTAACCGACTATTTCAATTTTTGAAAAAGTTGAAGCATGTTAAGCATTCTCTTGGGTAGTGGAATAAAGGAAGATCCCCTTGAATTAAGCTATAAATCAAACGAGTGAAAATAGCAATAGACTATATAAATTGCTGGTAGATTATCCCTCTAATCATAATGTTATTCAGGCTTATAAAGGTAATGTATTTCAGTTGGAGCGCTTAATGTATAATCATACCACTGAAAATCAGCAAAAATAAAAAATTAATTCGTTAAAAGATGGGGATCAATGCACAAAATTTTTCTATTCCCAATTTTCATGCAGTGGGAACTGGAAATCTCTGAATGGTGTACTAAATGAAGTTGATCAACCTACTTTAGGTTCAAAGGTTCTTCAAGAAATTGCTTTATCTTAATAGAGCTTTACAATGCAGATGATATTATCAAAAATTTTGATAATATCATTTGTAAGAAAATTCTATCAGATTTAGCTAGGATCTTTTGGATTTAGACATTACTAAAGTGGAAATTAAAAACTGCTACCTTTTAAATTAGTGAAGACAGTAGTCCAGGCTAGATGGGGCCGGTTCAAAAAATTTCAAGCACCATTGGGATTTTATCAAAAGTGATCTAGCAGCAGCTATTAATGGAATTTTTGCAAGTGGACATATTATAAAAAGATTAATCATATTTTTATAACTTTGGTGCCCAAAAAAAAAAAGAAAAAAGAAAAAAAAAAGAAAAAAGAAAAAAGAAAAGAACAATTATAGTTCCATATCAGATTACCATCCTATTTCATGTTGCAATGTTATTTATAAAATTGCTGCAAATGTTACATGCAAAAAATCAAGGGGTACATAAATGATTTAGTTTCTAAAAATCAGAATGCAGTCATTCCTGGAAGAAATATAAATGAAAATTCACTCCTTGCTCATGAAATGATGAGAACATTCAATAGGAATGTTTCCAATAATACGTGTTTGAAGGTGGATTTATAGAAAGCATATGATAAAATCAGTAGAGACTTCGTTTGTCATATATTGTTATGCATGTGATTTCCTATTAAATTAGTTAACTTGATATATACTTGTATTTCTATCCCAACATTCTCAGTGTTGATAGAAGGCAGTCCCTAGGATTCATTAATAGTAATAGAGGTATAAGACAAGAATATCATCTATCTCCTTATCTTTTTTCTATAGCCATGTAATTTCTCTCAATTTCTCTTGAGTTGGAGCACATAAATGGTAACATTTCTCCTACTTATAAATGTAATCCTGTGTTAAATCACCTTATCTATGCTAATGATCTACTAATTTTTGCTAAAGCACGCACAACCGATGGCAACATTACTAAAGAGGTTCTCTGCAATTTAAAGGATAAATCTGGTTTGGTGATCAATGAGCAAAGATCTAAACTATTTTTCAGTAAAGGAGTGCAAAGAAAGCAAGAAATTTCAAGTATTTTAGCAGTAATAATTGAAAACCTACCTATCATATATCTTTTAGTGCCTCTGAGCAATTCGAGTTTGAAGATAGAAGATATAATAAACTGCTTGATAAAATTAAAAAGAAATTAAGTGGATGGAATACTAGGCACTTAACATAAAGTGGAAGGCTTGAGTTGATCAGATCATTAATTCATCTTATGATTTCTTTTTGGTTACAAATTGGTCGAATGTCAGTGGGCATAAAAAAAAAAGATTGGCTCAATCTATGCTAATTTTCTCCGGCTAGGCAAGCAACACAAAATCAGTTGGGAGAATGTTTGTAAACCAAAACAGGAATGGGGTTTGGGGTTAAAAAAATTACAGGACATGCAAAATGCTATAGCTATCAAACTGTTGTGGAAATTTTTGGAGAACAGCCTTTGGTCAGGGTGGATGTAGAGTAGATACTACTTAAACAATTTTTATTTTATTAGATCCAAATGCTTTTGTTACGTGGAAAATAATCTTGAGGGCTAGAGATAGCAGTGGAGGTCTTATAAATAAGAACAATGCCAATAGTGGAGGCACTAAAATGTGGTTTGATCCATGGTTATATACACTAATACATAACCTGGGATGTCAATATATGTGCAATGTTAATGGCTGTAATAAAGAAGTATCTGCACTCATTTCCGATTCAAAATGGTGCCTCAACACTTCCAATATACCTTTTAATATGCGCAAGACAGTAGAAAACATCAGTATAGAAAAGGACAACAATGATAATTACTGGTGATGGCTTCCTACACATAGTGGTAAATTCTCGCTAAAGCCAGTTTATGATAGTATTGTAGCTAAATCCCCCATTGTTCAACGGCGTCATCATGTTTGGAACAGTATTTGTGAACCAAAAATGTCCACTTGCATCTATTATGTATTGTTAAACAAGTTTAATACTTTAGACAGAATAAGAAAATGGAACAGTGATGCTTCAACAACATGCTCACTATGCAATAATGCAGATGAAACAAGGGACCGCTTATTTTTTGAATGCAAATATTCAAAAAAAAAATTTGGAATCAAATCGAACATCACTTCTAAATAAGTAATTTACATTTAGATGAATTACTAGAAATCATGAATTCCCTAAGAAATAATTACTGCAGAGATAAGCTACAGAAAGATTTATCAGATGCATGTTTGGTGACATTGCTGCGGCATGTGTGGTGTGGAAGGAACAACAGACTATTCATTATGTCAAAAATGCCAAATCTGACCAGATCTAAGCTAATTATACAGGATGCTACAATTTTGATGTAAATCTAAGCTGTTGGGAACAATGAACTTCAGCTGAGTCGTGTATGTTGTCACCCTTTTGAAGACGTTTCGGCGTTCTGCTCGAAAGTGCAAAGCAGTTCTGAAAAAAAAATGCCGCCGCCTCTAAGATAAAACAACCTCTCTAATCTGAAAAAATATCAACCTGTTTGTACTGACAATGTCTGTTATTCTTACATTTTCTCTTCTGCCTATCTATCATTTAAATATGCAAAATAAAAATTGTATATGTTACTAAAGTAATGAAATGTTAATGGATTTTAATTTATTCTCATTTAAAACAATATTGTAATACCATTAGCTTTTGTTACGACTCAATAATAATATCACATAAATATATTACCATTGTGCAAGTGTAACGGCTCAATTATAATTATGATTCATAAATATATTATCGTAATAAACTTTGCAATGACTCAATTATAATAATGGTTCATAAACAAATTATCATTAACCTGTTTTTTTGCTTAATTTTTTTTTTAATAAATTCACTTCATAAACAAAAACATTTCCAACAATCCCCACTTGAATTTTAAAAAATATATTTTTTGAGCAGTTTCTGAAAACATAAGATTGTACATAAACAAAAGTGTTTTTCGACTTTAACCTTTGCATAGTGGATATGATTCAGTTTTCACAAGAGTGATACGTAGCCTTGAACTCTATTCCTAACATCAGATCAAACACAATTTTTTTAGAGTGCAATCAAATAAGCACGTGCATTTATTGCCATGCACGTCTATCCCAGTTTAGTGAAACTTCCAGAAATTTTGTCCAAAATTTCATAGGAAACGGCCAAATTTCTCCATTTACATAGCTGAGTCTACTAAGAGTACTTCTAAAGGTAGGTACTCCACTCCAAGTAGAGTATAAATCCCACTAAGAGTTTCTATTAACATACCCTCTAATCACTTTAGCAATACATGCTTCTATAAATAAGAAAATAACATGTTCAACTCATATCACTTCACAACTTGTTCTTATCCATTAAACCTAGTTCTTGAGATCCCAATCATTAGGTCAGGTTACTATTGTGCGTGACTCAACAATCTAAGGCAATAGTCCCATTCTTTTAGAAGTTCTAAGGACTTTCTTTCTGATCAGTCCTTTCGTTAAAGGATCGATCAAATTTTCATCACTGCATATGTGAACCACTCTTACAGCTCCTGAAGAGAGTAAGTCTCTAACAGTGTTGTGCTTACAACGTATCTGTCGCCTCTTACCGTTGTAATAACGGTTCTATAATTTTGCAATAGTCGCGGTACTATCGCAAAGGATCAACACTGCTGGTAAATACACATTTTTCCCATAAAGAAATCTCAGCTAGCAGATTTTTTTAAGTACTTTGCTTCTTCGCTAGCTGTGGCTAGTGCTACCATCTCAGATTCCATAGTAGACTAGACGAAAATAGCATGTTTCTTGGATTTTCAAGAAATATCTCCTCCAGCAATGCTAAAGATATAGCCACTGGTTGCTTTTGAACCATCGGATAAAGTATTCCAGTCTGCATCGGTGTAAACTTCAAGAGCAGTTGGAAATTTTTCATAATGTAACCTAAGGTTCATGGTTCATTTTAAGTATCTCATGACCGTCTCAATAGCGTGTCAATGCACCATACTAGGTCTACTAGTAAACCTGCATAATAATCCAACGACATAGGCAATGTCGGGTCTAGTATAATCAGTGGCATACCGAAGGCTGCCAATGATACTCGTATAATCAGAATGTCTTACACATTCACTAGTGTTTTTAAATAGCTTTACACTAGGATCATATGGTGTACATGCAGGTTTACAGTCAAAGTAATTGTATTTCTTTAGAATCTTCTCAATATAATAAGATTGATCCCAAAAAAATTCTCTTTTCTGACCTAGTAATCTTAATTCCAAGGATTAGACTCGCTTCACCTAGCTCTTTCATATCGAAGTTGGCACTTAACAAAGATTTGACATTATTTATAGCATGAATGTTTGACCCAAAGATAATTAAATCATCTACATACATACATACATACATATATATATATATATATATATATATATATAATAGTGCAAATGCCATTCTCAGATTTATAGTAAACACATTTTTTACTTTCATTAACTTTAAAACCATGTAAAATTATTAAGTTATCAAATTTCTCATGCCATTGCTTAAGTGCTTCTTTTAAGCCATACAATGATTTATCTAACTTGCAAACTTTATGTTCTTGACCATGAACTACAATCCTTCGGGTTGGTCCGTATAAATTTCCTATTCTAATTTACCATTTAAAAAGGCTGTTTTAACATCCATTTAGTGTATTATTAAATTATGAATAGATGCAAGTGAAATTAGTACTCGAATGGATGTAATCCTAGTTACAGGTGAAAATGTGTCAAAAGTCTACATTTTCTCTTTGCTTAAATCCTTTAGCTACTAAATGGGCTTTATATTTATCAATTGTGCCATCAGATTTTAATTTCTTTTTAAGTAACCATTTACAGCCTATAGAATTACAACCAGGTGGTAGATCTACTAAGTGCCAAGTGTTATTGGATTCCAAAGAATCCATTTAATTATTTATAGCTTCTTGCCAAAAATCGACATCTAAGAAAGATAAGGACCCTTGGAGGTTTAAGGGATCCTCCTCTATAGTAAAAGCACAAAAAATCTGAATCAAAATCTTTTGCGGTTCTTGCTCTTTTACTTCTTCTAGGTTCATTTTCAGAAGATTCATTAAATTCTGTTCTAATAGGCATGTGTTACTTGATGTGCCCCCACTATTCCTCAATTTAAAAGAAAATCTAGATTCATAAAAAACCAGCATCATTAGATTGTATTATATTATGTGTATTTAGGTCATAAAATCTATATGCTTTGCTATTAATAGCATAGCCAATAAATAAACATCATATGCTCTACTTGCTAATTTTATTCTCTTAGGGTCTGGTATAGGAGCATATGCCAAACATCCCCAAGTTCTAAAATAAGACACATTTGGTTTATAATTGCTTAAAATTTCAAAAGCTGAGATTTTACTTTTTGATTTAGGGATTCTATTCAATACATAGCATACAATCAATAAAATATCCCCCACCAATGTTTTGCTGCATCCGAATTCAATAGGATATCTACAACTAAGTTGGTAAATGTTCCATTTTTTCTTTTAGATTTATCATTCATTTCAGGTGAACAAGGTGCAGTTCTTTCATGAATTATACCATGCAATTTATAGAATCAAGAAAAAAACTAGACTCATATTCTGTTCCTCTATCACTACGAAATCTCTTAATTTTCTTATTAGATTCTCAGTTTCATTTTTAAATAATTAAACATATCAAACGCATCATTTTTATTTTTCATAAGGTATACATAAGTAAAATCAGAACAGTCATCAGTAAAAGTGATAAAATAACGGTGTCCATGTCTAGTCAAAGTTCCATCATACTCACATATATCAAAATGAACCAAACCTAAAGGTTCAGAAATTCTATCAACTGATTTATGTTGTTTCTCAGTGATTTTTGCTTGAATATAGAATTCACATTTATGAAAATAAATTTGTGACATTTTAGGGATAAGATCTAAGATGCTTATGTTATGAATCATACGTTTATTCACATGACATAATCTAGAGTGTCGGATATTAAAATCACACAACATATAAGCAAAAGCAGACATTTTATTACATTTAACATTCAGTTTAAACATACCATCAGTTGCATAACCCTTACCCACAAACATACCATCATAGTGATGGTGTACATATCAGCCCCAGTAATCTATGTAAAACCAACCTTATTAAGAAGATAACCCAAAAGGAGATTCTTTCTCATCTATGGAGTGTGCATTACGTCCTTCAAATTGATGGTCTTTCCAGAGGTAAACTTTAGCTCTACGCTTCCAATCCCAGCAATAATAGTAGTGTTAGAGTCTCCCTAACAATACTTTCTTGTTCTTAGTCTCCATGTATGTTTTGAACATAGCACGGTCATAGCAGACATGGTGCGTAGCACTAGTATCTCTCCACTAACACTCTGATCCCCAACATGGTGAAGCTCATCAGTAATCATAGCCATTAGGGGCTCATTAGTCAGGTTAGTCTGCGGTGCAGGGCCTGGTCTGTTCCTACACTTGCGTGCCATATAACTTGGTTTTCTACAGTTATAGCAAAGAAACAACTGTCCAGATCATTCTTTTGGAGTGGTTTCTATTGTTGTGGTTCTGACTAAGATTGCGGTTCTGATTCTTAAAACTTTTAGGATTTGGTTTTAGGGCTGCAGCTTTCTTAGTGTTGCCTATAACAACAAGCACTTCTTCATTCATATCTTGTTTATGTGATTCCTCCTCAATACGGAAGCGGGTTATCAAGCTTTTCAAAGAAAATTCTTTAGTTTTATGTCTCAGATTATTCTTAAAATCCTTCAAACTAGGGGTAGTTTATCTATCAAAACAACGACTTGGAATTGTTAATTAATAACCATACCTTCGAAGACGATCTCATGAGCTATTTTTTGAAGTTATGAGACTGTGTCTCTACTGACCTGTCGTCCGTCATCTGAAATTTGAGGTAGCGACTGATGACATATTTCTTTGCTCTAGCTTCTTTTGTATCACACTTCTTTTGAAGTGCCTTCCAGATTTCCTTGGATATCTTGTACGAATCGTAGTAATCGTAGAGATCGTCGCTCAGGCCATGAGTATGAAGTTCTTGCAGAGGTAATCCTACTCTATCTAGTTCTGCAATTTTTGGTTTCGTTTCTACCAGATATGCAGTTATTGTGCATCGGTATCAGTGGGCTTCTTTGGTACTGTCGGCTTTTCTACAATGAGCACACCAACCACCTTCCTCATCATCAGAAAAAATTCCATCTTTTGCCTCTAGCACTTGAAATGGAAGCCCTCGAATCTGAAAGGCATTGAAGCGACCGTGGGGACCTGAAACAATGAGGTCGGTGCAGCATAATCAATAGCTGTAGTAGAAGTCATTGTTGTCTGGTTCGTCTTCAAATTGTTGGGAACAATGAACTTCGGTTGAGTCGTATACTTTGTCACTCTCTTGAAGACGTTTCGGCATTCTGCTCGAAGGTGCAAAGCAGTTCTGAAAAACAAATGCCACCGCCTTTAGGATAAAACAACCTCTCTAATCTGAAAAAATATCAACATGTTTGTACTGACAAAGTTGATTTTGATTTGCACTCTGAAATACTGCTCAAGGTTTTTAGTTTTTTGAAGGAAAAAGAAATATGTTTGTTATTCTTACCATTTCTCTTCTGTCTATCTATCATTTAAATAGGCAGAATGGAAATTATATACTTTACTAAAGTGATAGAATGTTAATGGATTTTTATTTATTCTCATTTAAAACAATATTGTAATACCATTAGCTTTTCTAACGACTCAATAATAATGACATAAATATATTACCGTTATGCAAGTGTAGCGGCTTAATTATAATAATGATTCATAAATATATTACCTTTATCAACTTGCAATGGCTCAATTATAATATTGATTCATAAATATATTACTATTATAAACTTGCAACGGCTCAGTTATAATAATGGTTCATAAATAAATTACCATTAACCTGTTTTTTATTTAATTTGTTTAATAAATTTACTTCATAAACAAAAACATTTCCAACATAAGCACAAATAATAACATGGTAGATTTGGAAATACTAGAGATGATTTATTTATCTATTTTTTTGCTACTCCAAAGAGCATCATGAGATTCTTGCTGTTCATATGGTTTCTTGATTTCTTGATTAGTACTAGTAAGTGATGGGTTTATCTGGTGAAGGAAGAAGATGAAGATACTTAGTTGTCTGGAGTGAAGATAGATCCGAAGATAGTCATTATCCCATTTCTTGTAGTTTGTGGAGAAAAACAAATGAAGTGTTGTACTTATCGAGATAGTAGATAGTGGGAGTTGTGACATGCCAGCTGATAATAAGGTCGGGTAGTTTTGTAGTTCATTTATTATGGGAATGCTATTGTGATTTCTAACAGTGAATTAATTTGAATCTTTGTACCTTTAGTTGATGTATTTCCTTCAGTATGAGTAAGTTTTCGAGTAGAGTTTTATCTTCTACTCGTTTTGATGATGTATCAACTGGATCTGTATAAATTTTGTATATAATTAAGTACATTTCCAAAAGAGTTCTCTATTATTTTATAAATATCCGAGAATGCTCTTTATCTACCATTTACTGATCTTAGTTTGAATTTGTTATTTGTTTCATCTATTAAATACATTGACAAAATACAATATTGTAGACAATACAATATGTATGCTAATTCCTATTGTTAATAATAAGGTATCCATCTTACATGCTCCACATTAAACATCTTAATATGATGTCTGTGCATATTATTTGGGACATTCCCAATACCCTTTTATACTGATTATAATCACATTTAATGATCAAATGTTGAGTATTAAAAAACCAAACTATAATGATTTAACTCGAGTATATCATTGGTAATCATAAGTTTGTTGTATGTCTTTTAGAAATATATTAGTACCTCTGATAGTTCTTTCTTATGGACAGACTCTTCCTTTGCATTTGAATGAAAATCATACTATTTGATATTTCCTCCAAAATACTTACTCAATTTCGATGCTTAAAGATTTCATATCATTTCCTAGATCGTATTCGAAAACCTACAAACTTAATATTGCCCCACTAACTTCGAGACACTTTAGAGGTTATGTGCAAACAATATATTCTAAATCATTATTTAGAACTTTCCATTTCAACACATATGTACCAAAACATAAAACCATACCAAGCGATAATTTTGTGAGAAAATCCAAATTTACTTGAGCACGTTGAATAATGAATCTATTATGTTAATCTCAACAATTGAAATTTATGATGTTATTCTTATTAATGTGGCCCACAATATTCCATTTGCATTAGTATTTCTCTCTAAGATAAATTTGCAACCGATGGATCATAGCCCTTCGTGAACAATTATCAAAAATCATATTTTGATACTTTACTTGAAATCCATTTCGGTTTTTCTTACCAAACCATATCATAGAGTCAGTACTCTTAATGATTTAATTGAACGTTGAGGATTATTTATTTCAGACATAGATAAGAAACTCGTACTTTCTTTTCAACGTGTAAGAATGTTTATTAGATATCCTAATCGTTGTGCTCATTTAAGTTTGGTTAATTTCATTTCATCAGTTTTAAACTTAGATTGTATCTAAATCCATTTTACTATCAATATTTTCTAAAAGAAATTCGTTTGCTATGAAGTTGGTATTTCTTGAAACAATAATTGTATCTAAGTGCAACAAAATGGGTATTCATAAACATTTTATATTTCTTTATAAAATTGATTTAGTTTTAGTTTACAATACTTATGTTTAAAACATAAATTGGCCATCCAATGACATTTATTCTCAAACTACTTTTGAAGTGATTCATACAAGACCCCTCATGTATAATGTAACAACTCAAATTTTAATGACTGGATATTTTATTTAAATTTTTAATACTTGATTAATGGAACAACTACTATACTCAACTTTTGGAACGAATGAGTTAGAACTTGAGGTACCCGCCATTGAGATGCAATTTTGTCACAAAAAGAATGAGTATAATTGGCTATATTTGAAGTCGATAAGTTTTTGAAGTGAACAGTGATTTCTTGAGAACGAAATGAATTTAGGCTATGGATTCACTAGCTTACCCATAAGTTGGCTAGCCTCTTTATTGTTTTCATTTCACTTTCATTATACATAGCTTTTCTTCCTCCTCTCTAAATCTTTTTGCTAATATCTCCTTAAATCCTAAGCTCTATGTAACGATCCATAATTTAATCACTTTGAATTTGAAAAATTAGTATATTTTGAAATATTTAAATAATGAATTTCATAACTCAAATAGACATCATTTTAGTAATAACTAATGATGGTAAAACTATTTTAAAATTTGATCTACAAAAATAAGTAATTTGAAGAAGAATTAAAAACATGATCGAAAATCTTTTTTCGAATTTTCGACTTTTCATCGACTAAAAGTTATCGGAATGTGTTGTGTACACTATTGTACACGATTAAACATTTATATAAATAACATATGCTTTTGTTAACAATATGATTTGACTTTAATTTGGTTTTAAAATATACTTAAGAAATAAATGAAATTCGACTTTTCTTTTTGAATTTAAAATATATAATACATATAAACCAAAACAAAGTACATTAGCAAAAAGAAGTGAGGTGATGGTGGAGTGTGGGATGAGGATTGCATGTGGAGCAAAGAGGAGGAGATGGTGATGTGGCAACTTTGGAGTGGAGGGTACGAAATATTATAATAAATGAGGTACATTGGTAAATTACAATCTCCATTTTTTATAAAAGAAGCACCAATTTCTCATCTTCATTTTTTTATTTCATTTTCATATGTACCTTCCTTTCCTTCTATTCTCTCCATCCATAGAGTTTAATTTGTAAAATTTCAAAATTTCTTCTTTTTTTAATTTTTTTTCCTTAAGAGAAATCGCTAAAACTTCTTCCTCTCTTTTCTACATCACTCCTCCATCAAAACAAGACCCAAAGTTCCAATTTTTGCAAAGGCCAAGTCCCCTAGCATTGTGGCCGAACCATATTGACCCCCCTTAGGCCCTAAACCTCATTTTTTCCCCAAGAGAAAGCTAGATTTGTGTGTGATTTGCGAAGTTATGATAGTTTGGTTAAAGTTCGTATTTATTTAGGTGAGTAAAGCTCGCTTAAAAAAATGAAATTTTAAACTTTATTGTTTATATATTAATTTTTTTTGTTTTATAATGTTTAATAAGTGTGTAGAATGATTATTGTTTAGTTTAGTTTCTTTTTGAAAGCGGATGGCACATAAGATGTTTGCAAGGGACCTGAATTGAAGTTGAAGTGTTCATAATGACTAGGTCACTATGACTCACTTCAAAGGGCATATGAATTTTTTTACGTGAGACTTTTATAGAAATATCTTAAGGGGTTTCTATCCTATAATGATTCACTTTCATGTTATGTTGTTTATAAAAACGAATCTATATGACATGTTGCTTATTTCCATGAATGTGTCTTTATAGCACTTATTGCTAAACCGACACTTTAGGATATTATTCCTTTTGAAATCTTTAGCGGGATTCGATAACGGCCAACACTGTAGAGGAAGAATTTCTTGGGCCCAATTCAAGGAAGTTCTTGAAGAGCAGCTTATTCCAGAACTTAGTTGTTTAGGAGTTTCATTGATTTAAAGCAAAGTAATTTGACTGTATCATAGTATGAGCATAAGTTCAATGCTTTGTCCCAATTCTAATTTGGACTAATAGGCACACCGTTCAAGAAAAATGAAATGTTTATGAATGGGATGCGACCAGCATTCCATCATGAAATGACCAGTCATCTTATGGCTACATTCACCAACCTTATCAGTGTGGCTTTGAGGTTTGAAGCTCTTGATATTAAGGATAGAGTAGTGCAAGTAGTTAGTGCTAAGCCTTTATCAATTATACCAGTTGGAGGCGGGCCAAACTTCAAGCGTAAGTTTAAGGGAAATAAGCAGTAGGAATGGAAGAAAACTGGAGGTGAGGTTCCAACATAGAAGAAGCTACTCAACCTGGCCCACGTTCATTGTTATAGGTGCCAAAATTAGGCCACTTTGCAAATCAGTGCACTAACGCCTCTAGTGAACTATTCTGCTACAATTGTCACAAGGAAGGACACATAAGGAATGAGTGTCCTTTCCCAAAGAAGGGGTCTAAAGGATAGACTTTTTCCATAAAAGAGATACCATCCACTTCTTCAGGTCAGAAGGGGAAGCAGGAATTGCAAGGTACGTAATCAATCTATGATATTCCTGTAAGGGCATTATTTAATACAGGTGCTTTCCATAGTTTTATTTCTTATGATTTGATGAATAGACTAAACCTTAAATATGCTATATTAAGTAATCCTTTTTATGTGTCAAGTCCAATTGGGAGTCTGAAAAATCTTGACACTATATGTGCTTATTTCTTATCGAAATCATCTCTTCCCTTTTGATTTGTTTGTTCTTGGGTGTATTGGTTTTGGAGTGTTGTTGGGAACAGATTGGTTATCTAAATCTAAAGCTACCTTGGATTGTGGTAGAAGAAGGGTCGTCATAAAGGATGAGTTAGGAAGAAGCATTGGTATATATTGTAAAGAGCTTAACAAGTCAATGAGCAGTTTTCTTTATTCACTCGAAGTGGTTAAAGCGGAGCTAGGAGATGTACCAGCTGTTTGGGATTTCATTTATATTTTTGATGAAGTGCAAGGTTTGCCTCCTCATCGTAAAGTAAAGTTCCATATTGATTTGATTCTAAGAACCAAACGTATTGTATAACCTCCTCAACGATTGGCTCTAAATGAGAAGAGGGAGTTAGAAGGCCAGACATTCAACTTGTTGTAGAAGAGTTTGATCCGACATGGTACCTCAAGTTGGGGATCACCAGTCGGTCGTCTTTGTTACAAAGGCGGAAGGTTCTCTAAAGTTATGTGTAGACTACTAAGAATTGGAAAAAAGGACTACCAAGAACAAATATCCTTTTCCAAGGATCGACAATATGTTCGATCAACTCCACGGCGCTTAGACATTTTCTTAGTTGGATCTTTCCTCCGGTTTCCACTAATTATGGGTAGTAGTTTAGAGTGTGACCTTAATAGCTTTTCAGACTCCATATTATTTTTACGAGTGGTTAGTTAGGGCTGATTAATGTACCTTCTTATTTTATGGGCTTAATGAATCGAGTATTTCGAGATGTTCTTAATAAATATGTTCTTGTCTTTATTGATGAAATTCTTATCTATTTGAAGGTGGAAAAGGAGCACAAATATCATCTTCATGTCGTACTCAATACTTTAAGGAGCCATGTGTGAAATGCTTAGTTTTCTAAGTGCTATTTTTGGAAATTTAAAGTTAGTTTTCTTGGGCATGTCGTTTGGAAGAAGGCATATCAGTAGACTCGACTAAAGTTGTTACGATTCAAGACTGGAAGAAGCCCGAAAGTGCGACGGAAGTTAGAAGTTTCTTAGGATTAGTGGGTTTTTATCATAGGCTCATCAAATACTTCTCAAAGATTACTTCTCAAAGATTACTTCTTATCTGATGAAGTTAACAAAGAAAGATGTTAAGTTTGTTTGGACTCCTAAATGTGATTGAGCATTCAATGAATTCATGGAGAATTTGACTAGCGCTCCTAATTTAATCATTCTAGATAGGAGAGAAGTTTTAACGGTGTATAAATATGCGTATGGAACCAGATTGGGAGCAGTCTTGATGCAGCATGGGAAAGTTATTGCTTATGTGACCAAGCTTTTGGCTATTGTATTTGCACTAATGATGTGAAGGCGTTATCTTTTGTGTGGAAGGTTCGAGTTATACACGGACTACAAATCTTTAAGATACCTCTTTACCTAAAAGTATTTGAATTTGACGCAGCAGAGATGGTTGGAGTTACTTACTTCCTATGATTTGGAGATTCTTTATACCCCTAGAAGAGCAATTGCGTTGTGGATGCATCAAGCAGAAATGTAACAATGGTTGCTTACTTAGAAGTTAAGCCAGTATTGATGGTAAGGATTGCATCTAGTCAAGATGCATATCCTATTTGGTTCAACTGAAGAATGATGTTCAAGAAGGTGTTGTTTCTAGATTTGAGATTGATCCTCGATGCATATTGAAAATAAACGAGCGTATATGTGTTCCAAATGTTAATGGACTTAGGCCAAAAGTGTTGGTCGAATGCCACTATTCAAAGTAATATTTCCATCCATGAGTGATCAGAATGTTCAAAGATATGAAGAGTATAATCTGGTGGAAAGGGATGAAGCAAGATATTTCAATCTTTGTATATTAGTGTGTAAACTGCCAATAGAGTAAAACTGACGACCAAAAAACAGCTGGACTGCTTTAGCCACTTGAGATCCCAAAGTGGAAATGGTATCAGATCTCTATGGACTTTATTGATGGGCTTCCTAGGACGAAAAGAGGTAACAGAGTCATTTGGGTTATAGTCGATCGACTGGCTCATTTCATTCCTGTTAAGCTGACTAGGACTGCTATAGGTCTGGCGAGTTTGTATGCGAAGGACATTATGAGACTCCATAGTATTTATTGTAGTATTATAAGTGATTAAGAACTGATATTAACTAGTTAGTTCTGGGAGGGATTGCAAAATGCTTTAGGGACCGAGCTAAGCCTGAGTACAGCTTACCATCTCCAGATAGATGGGCTGACAAAGAGAGTGAATCAAATCTTGAAAGATTTAATGCAAGCTTGCATTCTCATCTTTAGTGGTTCTGGTGATGATGATTTACCCTTAGTCAAATTCACTTACAACAACATCTATCAGGCAAGCATTGGTATGGCCCCTTTCAAAGTTCTTTACGGTCGTTTGTGCCATTCTCTTTTAAGTTGGGTTGATTGTGATGATATAATTGTTCTTGGACCCGACATGATTTCATAAGCCAGTGAGAAGGTAGCTGATATTAGAAGGAAAGTAAAGGAATTGCAGGATCGGAAAACGTGTTGTGCAGATCGAAGGTGCAGGGATCTAGAGTTCTCAGTAGGAGATTCAGTGTTTATGAAAGTCTCTCCATTTAGAAGTGGTATGAGGTTTGGAAAATCAAGGAAGCTAGGACCTCATTTTATTAACCTTTTTTCCATACTGGACCAAATTGGTGGACTTTCATATAGAGTGAAGTCAGTAGATCGAGTATCAGATATGCACAACGTATTTTGCGTATCTCATTTTCTAAGTATGTACATGACCCTTCGACTATAGTTAAACCGATACAACAAGTTGATTTGAAATTTCAACCTAACCTAACCATTCTTAGGCGGCTTATCCGTATCATCGCTCGAGTATAAAGTGATTGAGGATGAAAGTTATGAATCTTGTTAAGGTTTGGTGGAGTGAAGACGATAGAGATTGTACTTGAATAACCAAGGACTATATTAGGGATTCTTATCCGGAGTTGTTGGTGTACTTATTTTTATTTTGTAGTAGCTTTTTTGTGTACTAATTAGTTGTGGTTGAGTCACTTTCTTTATACCTACTTGTCAAATGATATCATTTGGGTTTCTTTTGAGATTTTTTGTTGTGTGTGATTAATTTCTGGGACGAAACTTCCTATATGGAAGGGAGGACGTAACGACCCATAATTTAATCATTTTGAATTTGAATATTTAATATATTTTTATATATTTAAATAATGGATTTTATACCACAAAGAGACCTCTTTTTAGTAATAACTACTGATGATAAAGTTTTTTTAAAGTTTGGTTTACAAAAATAAATAGCTCGGAGAAGAATCAATGTAACATAAAATGGTTTTTCGAATTTTCGACATCTCATCTACCAAAAGTTGTCGGTGTACACTAATCTACATGTGTACACATTTATATAAATAAGATATACTTTTGTTATAATATGGCTTGATTTTAATTTGGTTTAAAAATGTACTTATGAAATAAAATGAAATTTGACTTTTCTTTCCAAATTTAAAATATATAAAATCCTATAAACCGAAGAAAAGTCCATTAGCAAAAAGAAGTCATGTGATGGTGAAGTGTAGGATGAGACTTGCATGTGGACCTAGGAGGACGAGGTGGTGATGTCGCAACTTTGGAGTGGAGGGTATGGAATATTATAATAAAGTGGATATTTGGTAAATTATCATCTCCTTTTTTTTATAAAAGAAGCACCACTCTATTATCTTTATTTTTTACTTCATTTCCATTTTCTTATTTACCTTCTTTTTCTTCATTTCTATCATCCATGGAGTTTATTTTGTAAAATTTCGAAAGTTGCTTTCTTTTCCACTTTTTCCTTGAGAAAAATTGCTAATATTTCTTCCATTCTTCTCTACATCACTCCTCTACTAAAACAAGACCCAAATCTCCTATTTTTAGCCAAAGATGATCTTCCTAGCATCATGGCCGAACCATGTTGACCTCCTCTATGACCTAAAAGTCAATTTTTTCCAAGCAAAAGCTAGATTCATGTGTGGTTTGTGAAGATGTGATAGTTTGGCTATAGTCCGTATTAATTTAGGTGAGTAAAGCTCACTTTAAAAATGAAGTTTTGAACTTTATTATTTATATAATAATCTTTGTTGTTTTCTTATGTTTAGTAAGTATATGGAATGATTGTTGCTTGGTTTGGTTCCTACTTGAAAATATATGGCACATAGGATGTTTATAGGGGACTTGAAATGAAGTCGAAATGTTTGTAGTGAATAGGTTGTTACGACACACTTCGAAGAGCATATGATATTTTTTACAGGGGACTTTTGTAGAGAGACCCTAAGGAGTTTATCTCAATAATGATTCACTTTCATGTTATATCGTTTATAAAAATGAATGTATATGAGATGTAGCTGGTTTCCTTGAAAGTGTTGTTATAGCGACTACCGCTATACCAACACTTTGGGATATCATTCCTTTTGAAATCTTTTGTGTATGATCTCATAGCTTGGTTTTGCAAAAAATATATTTGGTTGTGCTTTGGAACTTTTAAAATGTGTTTGAATCTATTTTTATTTGCAAAACAAGTTTAGAAGTTATCGTCCATATAGCAATAATCGCTATGGATGCAGTTTAGAGATAATTTATTTTTCGTAAAGTATAAAGGTTGTTTACTCTAAATATTTTGTAACTTCTTTTCTTATGGGTTCATAAAGATTTTATAAATATTTGGTAGGAATTTTGGGTTTAAAATATATTTTAAATTATTATTTTATCTTAAAGTAAAAGGTTGTTTCAAGATATTAATAATAAACTGTTTTACTTAATAATTTAAACAACGATGTTTAAAGTTAATCAATTATTTTAATGATGATTTCTAAAGTTAATTAATAATTCTAAAAATGATGTTTAAAGTTAGTTAGTTATTTTAATAAAGACGTTTTAAAGTTAATTAATCATTTTAATAATGATGGTTAGATTAATTAATCATTTTAATAATGAAGTTTAAGGTCAATCAATCATTTTAATAATGATGTTTGAGGTTAGTTGATCATTTTAATAATTATGTTTAAGGTTAATTAATCATTTTAATAATGATGTTTAAATTTAATTAATAACTTTAATAAAGCTATTTAAAGTTAATATTTGTGATGTGAAAACCAAGCACAAGTTTAGTTTTTTAGAAGTTTAAAATTTGATTCGATTATGGAAAGTATAAGAAACTAAATTTCCATAAATAATATCGCTTAAATGAAAAGGACATAACCATATTCTTAGCACTAAACATCGAGGTATGGAAACTCATTTTTATCTCGAAGGTTAAAAATGTCTTGAAGGCAAGGCTTAGGGGTAACACTATCTTAACTTGCTCTTCATTTTCAACCGAAGGATAGTATAAGTTTGAAATTGAAATTTCCATATACAATCATTGTGACTATTCCTGATAGTTGATTCATTTACTATTGATTCCACTATCTTCTTTGTGTTTCGTCAATCAAAGACGATTTGTTGCTCATTTGAGTGTTGGTATCCTTTATTTGAAATCACTAAAACCAAAGTACGAGTGGATGTGAAACACTCCACATCCTTTAATATACCAAAAAGGACACATTAAAAGGCATGGTGCATTATAGGTATAACTGAAGTTAACAGAGACTAAGATTCATAAGACAAAAATGGGTAAAAACAGCAGAAACTTAAAATAATAACTTATTTAAAACAAAACCTCATTATTGCTTCATAAATAGGTAAGTCAAATACCTAATACAACATTCATGTCTCAAACCCAATATGTCTTATGGAATAAAAACTCTAGTCTCAAAAATCAGAGTACATAATATCCCTCATAATAAGCCAGTACACAGAAAGGACAAAAAGCTGTAATAAAAGAAATACCTGAAATCTTCTCCAAGAAACCTCCAAGCAACCGTAAGGCTACTATCCTCTCTCTTGTTTTCCTAGGAGGAAGGGGAAAATAGAGGAGTAGGTCAGACTAAAAGTATGGTGAATGATAGTAATTACTATACTCTTTAAGCAAGATAAAAGTAATAGACTCTACAACAATTCTAGTACAAAAAAGGGAAACAAAGGAAATAAGAAAGAGATAAACTAAAAGTAAATACGATTAAACTGTTGCTTAAATACGACAGGTTAACCTTGATTGTATGCACTTGTTTTTAATAGCTGCTTTGAATAGGCTGAATTCCTAATCCTATAATTAGGCTGAATTCCTAATTCTTCCCTTCGATCGGCCTGCTACTCCATAGACCTTACTCCAGACCAGAGATTAGGTAACTCCCTGCATAGTAGCTAATGGTATCTATGAAAGATGCACAAAGCAACCATTGTGGATCCAGACGATACATAGCTCCCTACACAGAAGACAACGTTGTCTACGAAAGACACACATACTAAGCGCTTGGAACTCATAGCAATTACGGAGCACCAGAATGAAAGTTGCATGTGTAACTGCCACCATGACCATGCTACCCTTTTCTCCACCTATTTAGTCTTATTATTACCTCAAACTCTAGCATAAGTGTGTCCCTCGTCTCACTTCAAGCTAATGTGAGACTACTGTATGTCCATAGAAAATAGAGGAAATGCTGTTGGTACTGGCCCGTCATCCAAACAATATCTAGTTGGTCCCCTTATTCAAATCCCCCATGATTTGGACTTCTAATTGACCAATTACTATCATTTTAGCATATGCATGCCCTCGTCTCACTTCAGGCTAATGTGAGACTACCGTTTTGTCTAATATGGAATGCAATTTGGTATAGGTCCTACTTTTATCTTTGCTTATTAACTTAGATAAATTATTTAAATAAGTCTTTACACTTTTTCTCTACTATTTGTGCTTATTAATTTGTCCTAAGTCTTAAAATAACCTTATTCTGTTCTTTTGCTTATTATAATCTACGTTATAATCATGCTTATTACTTAACCCATGGTCTAAGCATGAAATAAGCGTCTTTCATCTTTTACCCTTTTTAGTTATAATTGTAAGTTATAACTAGGCCAATCTTTTTAAATCAGTGCAATTTATGTCATAATTAGGCATAATTTCAGTCCAATTCCATTTATATTTCAGTCTTTGTAATTTACATCTTATATTCCAATTTCAATTTTCTTACAATTTAACCCATATTCGCGTTAATCCTATTCTAATCCATACACGAAGAAGAAGGAATAAAAAACTAAAAATAGAAGAAACTCCAAAGCATAGAAAGAAGATGTAAATAACGTATAAATAACAGTAAATAAACTAACATACTGTAAATAAACGGAAAAGTTGTAATTAACAGAAATAAACTAAAATTACTCAAAAGAATAGTTGAAAGGAAATAGACTTAAAATTGTTCTAAAAACTGTAAATAAACTACTTAAAATTCTATTCCAAAAATCGTAGTAAAACTACAACTATTGGAAATTTTGATTTACTTAAAGAAATCTAAAATAATTACAATCACTCACCTCTAGTCCTAAGCTCTTCCTTTGGTCTTCCTGGATCCACTTGGAGTTGTTAAATAATTTAATTTATAACAATTTTCTCCTTGGAAAAATTATTCCATTTAGAGTCCTTCCTAGAGACATGATCCAATTGGAGAAATCCTAGAATGAGAAAAAGTGTTAGGTCTAGGGGTCTATTTATAGGGGTAGAAGTGGTTCTCAGACCATTGGATTTTCAAGATTGAATGGGATGCAACCACGTCATAGGCTGAATAGAAGCCATCGTATGTAAGAATGAGAGGAACAGATCGAGGTAAAGAATGAAAAACACATCATTAAGTTGGCAAAATTCAATCTGAAATGTTCGAACGAAAGAAATTCGTTCGTTCGTAATTCAGGGAGGCGGGTTGACCGGGAAATCGACCACCTGGTGCCTAGGTCGACCGGTCGGTCGATCTACCTTATATATATTTTAATTTTTTTCTTCTTTGTTTATTTCTATCTTGGTCATAGTAGCTCAGTTTCTAACATTCTATATATGGAAATTAACCAGAAAATTTCTACGGATGCAATGATGCAACTCCTGTGGCTCAATTCTAATAATTTCACAAAGTTATATTATTATTTAATTAATTAACGAATTAATTATTATGGATTAAATTTTGGGTTGTTACAGGATGCCAAGTTATGTAAGGTTGCTTCTATTAGGGTATCTTCACATCCACTCTAGATTGGATTTAGTTGTATATACGTGGAGATGTGAAATACTCGGTAAAATTAGCGGGGTCCGGCTTGTACATTTTTGAGAGAGTCACAAAGTAAATGACCCTCTCAAATATATATTCCAGATGTATACTTTCGGTAAAGGGGTGCACCTTCCTAGTCTTTGTTGGAAATTTTCCTTTTCTTGTTTGTGGTTCAAACTTTTGAATTTATTTCTTTCTTAATTGCATCGATAAGTGTTTTGCGTACTTCAAGATGTTTAATTATTTATGTCCATTCTTTTATGCTTGGATGTTGTTCTTGTAAGAGGAAACCGTTCCGTGTTTTGCAACATGGTCTCACATGTTGTTTATGTATTCCACTTTTATTTGGAGTTTACTAATACCAGATTTATTTTCTGACCCAAGTTGTTTGTTTTCCCCAAACTCTCGGGCAACATTTATATTTGAGTAGTCCGAGAGTGATAGTCTTTTTTGTGCTCCTTGAAGATGGTGGTCTAGTAGGAGGCTCCTTATCTACCTAGCTATTATGTTTATTTATATATGTGTATTTTGTATTAGCAAGTGTAAAGGTAGGTTGTTATAACTGCCTAGGATGATGGTAGTACTTTTATTGTAACTTTGATAACTCCATTTATAGGAGTAACCATATGTATTATTATAGTGTTATATTATATTTAACCGTTCCATTATGAGATTTCTATTTTGTTCTTTTATTTTATCTCATGACAACTCATCTTCCGGATGCTTGTGCAATGGTGCATGAATATCGTGGACGTATTGAATGTCATTCCAAGGGTAAGAATGGTGGGTCTTCACACTCTAAATTCATTAAATTAGGAATAAATAAATTCATAAAAATCCTGATAAAATTGCTATAATTCTTTTGTAACTATTCCTCATAAAACCCATCAATGGATTGGCTTAAAATTCTGTTTGGAGCCCCATCTCAAATTTCAAGAGAGCAAGAGTATGAGTTTTCGTTATTTTAAGCTGGATTTCATGAAGAAGAAGGTGAGTGGGATGATTCTCTAACTATATTTACCTATCATACTTTATATAGTTATTTATTAATGATTATGAAGTTATATGAAATGATGTAGAGACTTCCATGTGACGATTTAAGCTTATATTTGTGTAGTAAACACGATTATACCAATTCATTATTTATTAGAAACCTTAATCGTTATTTTTAAATAAGTTAGTGAGTTAGAAATGGACCGAGTGTTAATTAAATAATGTTATGTGATGTTATGATTGATTTGAGGCTCATTAAGTGATATGATCAGTGCATATCATTAGTTAGTATTAATTAAACTACTTGAATGATTTCTAGAAAAGTTAGTAAGCTAATTAAGTGACTTTGGGTTCTGCACTTATTATTAAAGTGATTAAAGGCTTAATGAAGCTTATTTAGTCTTTATAATTATTATCTAAGTGAAGCAGTGTTTTTATAAGTAATGTAATATTTGATAGAATGGAGTTAGTAAGCCAATTAAGTGAGTTTTAGACTCTACACTCATTATTAAAGTGATTAGAGGCTTGATGAAGCTTAATTTGTCTTTATAGATATTATCTACGAGAAAAATGGTTTTTATAAGTAAATAGAAATTTCATTAAGTGTAGCTAGTAAGGTAATTTAGTGAATTTTGGGCTCTACACTCATTATTAAAGTGACCGAAGGCTTAATGAAGCTTAATTATTCTTCATAAATATTATCTTAGAGAAGAAATGGTTTTTAAGTAAAGGAACATTTTATAAAATGGAGTTTGTAAACTAATTAAGCGAGTTTTAGGCTCTATATTTGTTAAATGATTAGAGGCTTAATGAAGCTAAATTAGTGCTCATAAATGTTATTTATATAAACAATAATTTTATAAGAGAGAGATATTCTATAAAATAATATAAGGTTTTATAAAATAGTAGAAATGAGATATTTTATAAAATAGTATGAGATTTTATAAAATAGTACAAAAGAGATATTTTACAAAATAGTTTGAAATTTTGTAAAATAGTGTAAAAGAGATATTTTATAAAAGTATGAGATTGTACAAAATATTATAGAGGTGATGCTTTATAAAAGTATTAGATTTCATGAAAATAGTACGAAGGAATTATTTTATAAAATGGTTATAAGGTTTTATTAAATAATTATGAAATGAATATTTAATTTTAAATCAAGCATTATAAAAGCTTAAAATGGTTAATGTGCTAGTATTGTATTTTATAAAATAGTGGAATGATTATATAAAATAGTGGATTAGACTTTTGTTGAGAATATTTAGTACATAAAAGTAAGATTTAATTAAGTAATAATTAAAATACTTATTTAAATATATGTTTATGTATATATATGTGGATAAGTGTACATATACGTGTATTCAAAGATATATAACAATCAAAATAATTTATGCATTTTAATTAGAATTAGTGTTGTTTATGTATATACATGTGTTGATCTATTTATATATATGTATATTCGTGAATGAATATATTGATGTGTATGTGAATATCTATATATATGTATAAACTCATTTGTGAGCATCTCACATAGCGATAGCGAATATCAAGTGCGCTAAGTTGCGTGAGAGAATACATGATCGAGTAATCGCTCCGAGAAAGCCCGAAACGTTGTTTGTGTTATATATGCATGCTTGTGTATATGCATGCACAAGTAGGTGCATCAACAAACGTATATGCGTCACGAAAGGCTAGAAGGCCAGTTGTGTTTATTTTAGCGTGTTAGAGGAAATCAGGACTAATGAATCAACCCGTGAAACTCTACACGTAAAAGAGTGGATTTCGTATTGAAATCGATTTTCGAATACAGAAGGAACCACTTCCAAATTATGAACCGATGGACTTCGAAAGAGGTCCGATGTGGTGGAATAGGTTAAAGGAGCTACGTGACTCAACGGGCGAAGTGACGAAGGAAATAGAGCTCGAATTAGTGGTCGATATGGCCCGAGATGATGGGCTACCCAGGCTTAATGATTGGGATAGGCTAACATTGGTCCACTAGTGGGGTATGAGCCTGGACAGTAAGCCCAGAAAGAGTGGGCATCGTGGAAAGGGGAGTTTTTTCCTTCTTTCGGATACGATTCAATATAAGGCTTTGGCATGACTTCGGGAAGGCTTTGGACTACTAGGGAAAATGGAATGCAAGGTGAAGCACGAGATTAAGTGTGGAAATAAAGTAATTATACGTGATCGCAATGATCAATAAGGCATTCGGGCACATGGTCGAGCAATCGATTGAGGCGAGTGATGTAGTAAATGGAATGTTCCTACATGAGAATAGTAGAAGATCGAGATGGAGATCGAGGAACAATCAAACACAATATGAATAAAGTGATCAATTGTATGGTCACGTATAACGAGCATGTATGATTGGAAGTATTACATAACAACAAGAAATCAGTTCTAGATTCAGGCAGATGTGTGAACACGTGATGGTGGTGATCATGTACAAGGACGGGCAGACGTTTAGTTTGACGGTTAGCATAGATTCCATGGTTCGAAGCACTGTTGTGCTTGAGAGATCCATTAGGGTCGAAGCAAGTACACGGCAAGGGAGTTATGTTGTGGGCGATTAGATTCGGGTCATAGCATGGTTCCACTGCTACGTATTCTCTTATATGTTCGTTTTTGGTTTCAGGTCAAGTCTTCGGGAGTGTTTAGAGCAGCACTTAAGGGATACTTGTATCCAGTAGCGGTAGCTTAGACATAGACGCTAGGGAGCATTGCAGTGATGGGGTTTTTCATTAGTTACAGGAGTGCGGTGTAGGTCTGTACGAGGGCACCTGTCCAACAAAGAGGTCATATAAGGACACTAAGTTCCATTCGTAGACAATCAAAAGATAAGAATCTATATAAATCAAAAGATCACATAAGATGAAGTTGCTCCATTGAAATTTTGTTTAGTACGAGATGAAGATAGATATCCTCTATTTGGAATTTGCCATTATGTTTACCTACATGTTAGATTAGATTGTTGATATAATTTTTGTCTGTTCTAGGATAGACTTATATTATGATATTTATATATTACCCCTTTATTATTGTATTGAGTTACCTTTATAGCGATATACTATTATGTATCAATCACATTATATTAGTTGTATTGACATGTTAATTACTAAGGAAGAGCATGTTATGGTATAATTCCTTATCTTTAAGATGGGTTTACTTTACTTGTTTATGTGTAGTCTGTATTATCCCTGAGAGCTACATTTATGGAGAGACCGTTTGTGCTTTAATACTTTCTTGTTTATTTTTATATAGTTTTGATACACAATATTTAAATAGTTCCCCTCATAGTAGTCTTTAAGTCTGACCCACATTTTTTCTTTGTCTCTTTAAGTCATGACAACTCTCAGGTACCCGATTAAGTAGTTTAAGAGTTAAGTTCTTTTGAGGGTACACTATCAGAGTAGTACAATTGGAACTTTGGAGGTATGGTGTTGATACCTTGATATATGTACTTGATATTGCTATAATACACGACAAATATGTCATATATATATGACACTTGTAGAATCAGACATTCTATTCAGGACTCCATCTGTATGAGGTTGATGTATTCTGTCTTTCTGTATTTATATTTATTTATCAGTTACTTTCGCCAGCATAGTCTCTTATATATTGTTCATCCTATTCTATGTTATATGTTATGATTCCCTTGTGAGATTCTATCAATGCCTTAATATGGTGTATTATCTTAAAGTTACCTCGACAAAGTGTCTTTTATTGTATTCAGGAGTCAAACATTGTCGTTCGACTTTGATTCAGAGTATTACGAGGGATAGATTGTTACTGCTGGAATTGATCAAGGATGCAACAGGGTAAGTAGGTAAATTACAAAAACATTATTCCGTTTTTGACTTTATTAGGCATATGAAGTCTAATTCATTTAGATCTTATCCAAATATATTTTAAATAAAATCAATATTTTATTTTATTTATAAATAAAGTTTTTATTTGTAAAAGGTACTTTATTAAACAAAAAATTCCTTATGTACTTTCATAACATGGCTCATCAAAACCTTACAACCCCTTACCTAGATGGATGCCTTATAAGGAAAACAGTATATATTATTTCTATATATTAACAATACAAACAGACGAAAAAACAAAACAAATATAGGACCGATGTATCAAATAGATGGGGGAGTTTATAGAATGATAACGCCACTCAGAAAACCATCTATAAGAAACTAGTTTCGACAAAAGGAAAATAAAAGGAAAGCAAAACAATAAAGACAATTGAGTTTGACGAAAAGCTGATAAGACTTTAATGCAACTGAAGATGTCAGCTCACAACAAACTTGTCCCACCAAACCACATCACGGAAGCGTATTTACGAAATAGAAATCTCAATAATGAACGAGGAGACTTCATGTCTAATAAAGGTGTTTAGAAATGAGCAATAATAAGAGGAGTAAATCAATCGAAAGAGGAAAAATTCCAAAGCAAGACAGGAGAGCAATGGTGAAGGAGACAGGCGGAGGGGAGAAATCATGCCATCAAGACTTTGGAGTTCAGGTAAAGACTTATTCCAGACTCTGCAAGGATAATCTCTTTCCCTTTTGTATATGATGTTTTGATTTTGGATTGTAGCATTAAGTCTTTACAATCTTGAATTAGTAAAATTGCTCTGACTTAGATAGGTAGTTGAATTCCTTTGAAAGTTTGTGTGTTCCGTTCGAACCAAATATGCCAATATAGGGAAGAAATAGTAATATTTACCGAATAGTTGAAAACTTTTGATCCCGTCTGACTGTTTGCTAGGAACTTCGAAAATGGTATGAAATTAGGGGGATTACAACAAGTGAAATAAGTTTGGGCATAATTATTTATAATATTCTTCTTGAATAGGAACAATTAAACAAAAGGTGGCCTCTGTCTTCATATTGCGTTGAACATATAACACAAGTTTGATCAATACTATTATTCCATTTAACAATCTTGTCCTTAGTGTTCAGTTTATTTAACCTGGCCAGTAATGAACATAGTGACATATTTGGAGAATATCATTACTCTCCCATATAACATTAGTCCAGTTGTATTTCGCATATTTTGCATCTAATTTGGTTCCATGTAAAGTTAAAGCTGAACTGACCATTCTTGTTAGGCATCCGAAACCAAAGTTCTTTTCCATTTGACAATGAATTTGGATAGCCTTGACTGTATTACAAACATGGGTAGGCAAACAATTTAAGTTTCCACTCCATTCATTCTATGAAACGAGGGAAGAAACTTTTCTGTTAGGGCCACTTAACATTGTAATATATTGCCAGCCTAGGTTATCAACCAACGATGAAGCAGAGATCAAGGGGTCAAACCACATGTCGGTACCTTCGCTGTTGATAGTTTTTTTTTTATCAATAAGACCTTTACACCATTGTCTAGCCTTTAGAAGTGTTTTCAAGGTATACGATGCGTTGGTGTTTAGAACTGTTGAATATGCTAATATACGATTGTTATTTGGTGATAACAGACACACACACACATATATAAATGTATTTGTTATTGTACTATATTATTTTTCACATAATTAAATAAATATTTGCTGAATAAAATAAATAACGTAGAATTTAATTTCAAACAGATATTTTATTCAAACAAATATTTATTAAAATTTTGAATAGTACAAATTTTTGCTCTCACTGTATATACAAAATTTCAATTACAATACATTTCAAGTTACATAACTATCCTCACTACATATCACTCATTCACTCATATTTGTTCTTCAGCTGTATTCCTATTTGTATCTTTCATCCGAGTTATCTGCAAAATAAACACCAATGCAGTAAAATTGAAAATGAAATATTTTTGCAGTGTAAAATAAAATGTGTTTTTGAAAATATTATATGCCTCACTTATTTAGGTTGTTCGTCATCATATTTATTTTGAATTCATCATACACGAACATATTGTGACATGCATAGTGTATCACTGTACATGCCACAAGGCCGTGCACACCGATACATACTTGATAAAATTACAGGGACATGTGAGCACAAGATCAAACCCAATCAAAAGCTAGGTTCAACTCAAGTGCAATAAAAATAAAGTCACGACATGATCACAAGGTCAACCCTAAGCTATAAGCTGGATTCAACTCAGGTATAAAGTGATGTACACATGAAGCCAGCAACAATAGAGGCTAGACAGTCCAACCAGACAAGAGTACACATGAAGACACAATGAACTAGTACAAAACGTGGTGGACATCATACAAAGGAGCAACACTGACATATATATAGTGTGCATAAAAAATATTTCATATACAACCAGACTCATGTGGAACAAGTGAAGGCATGGACGCAAACAGACCAAATTCAAGTGTGAACACAACCACTGACCACATACAGATTAAACAACAAGTGAAGACTCCAAATGCAACTGAATACAAGTGAAGCCTCAATGGTCAATGGTTCAAATGTCAAACAACAAAGACTTGAAGAAACTGCAACAAGCCTCAACAATCAAAGTGTACACATATATGGTGGATCAACACCTCAAGTACAAAGCAGTGCAAGTTAGATACAATGTTAATAAACAAAGACAAATTACAAAAATCATGATAAAGCCAGTAAAACCAGACTAGACTCCAAACAAACACAGTAATCATGCACATATATACATACACATATATATGTGTATGTATGTATATATATATATATATATATATGTGCACATTTTTTTAACAGTGGTAACAAAATGATATACAATGGAAGCAGTTCATAATGCAAGCTAACATACACATATACATGCAGTATCACGAACAACGACTACATATAAAACATGGACATTGGTGAACCAAATAGAACCAGACTTGTATACCACACATGCCAGTGAACAAAGCCTCAACGGTACAGTACAAATGAAACAGCTACAAGGGTCCATTAGTTTAGAAGCAACAATAAAGTGGTAAACCAGATAATACAACCAGACTCGCATGAATACAACTCAATGCAAAACTGCTACCAGTGAAACATATGCTTAAAGCATGCATATGATCATGCAATGTCGAAGACAATGCAAGCTTAAACTCAGAGGCACACATGCATATGCATACTATGTTCCAGAACAGTAAAGGAAAAATGAAGGAACACAGTGGTCACAAAAAATCAAGGCATGGTTACGTAGTAGTTTCAAACAATAAATGAAACCAAGTGGATAGGCAACAATCATACACATATATACATATATTTATGTATGTATATACATGAGACATCAATGCATTGGAACTGAACATTGAAACCAAAACTCAATATAGCAAACAAATCAAGTAATAAATCAACTATTGGTTACAGTTTTAACAAATTCTAAGTGGCTGAAGTCAATTTGCAGTTACAAAAATCAGGATAGCCGTGTTTCAAGCAAAGTCAATGATCATGCTAGAATCAAAGCCGTGGTGACCAAGATAATAACAAGTTCGAATTGAAAAATCAAAGTGTCAGAGTCGCAGTAGAAATCATTTCAAATGGCCGAAGTCAATAGCATAAAGAACGAAACCAAATCTAAAGCCAGATGATAACACGTATGGACGAAAAATTGGACAATCAAATAGGCCGTGGTAATTAAGCAAGGACATCAGGAAAATATATGAATTGAACAAGTCTATATCATCACCACCTGTCGATCAAAAATCGAATGATAGAGCAAAATTAATTGAAGAATTCAACTCAAAAACACGAACGTTAATTTAGGGTTTTCTAACCTACAAAATCCAATCTCATCATCGGCTTGAAATGCATTCAAGTTTAAGAAAAAAATCCTGGGTATATTCTTAAATAAAAAACAAATTAGTTACTGGAATCAAAGTCAAGCATATCGAAATCGAAAAGGAATATCACATACCAATTTTTAAACCAAATATATGCGCTTGACAAATTAGAGTAGCCATAAGCAACGATCAACGAAGGGATCAATTAACATGCCAGATCAAAGAATATTCATCACTGCAATTGAATAATATCAAGCGGTGCCTTAATTTACAAAGCCCTAAATCTGAAAAAGGAATGAACGAAGAAACAAAAGCATATGTGCAAAAGATATACACGAAGATTAATCCTTTATTTTATTTTGGGCTGGTTTTGATAAATTGTTTTGGGCTTTAGTTTTTAAATTAGGGCTTTTTGTTTTTTAGTTGTTTTTATTTTGTATTTCTCTTTTGAACTTTTGTAAAATTAAGTCGTGTGACTAGGGGACGAACTACGGTGGTGTAGTTCGAGGATTCGCAACTCTTTGGCTGAGTTGTGGCAGGGTTTTGAGCATAGAGTTAGGTAGTCAATAGTGGGTGTTGCGAGTTCACATGTGTAAGCGTCTGACTACTTAATTTCTAATACAAACCTTGGAGGAGGCACGTAGGCAGGGTTTTGTCGAAGCTGGGTAAATCTATGCTGTTCTATTTCTGCTTTTAATATTTTGCTGCTATTATTCTATTATTATCAGTGCTGCAATTATTTTATATGTTTCCGCATTAAAATTTTATAATTATTAGGATCACCCTATTCACCCCCCTCTAGGGTGAAATCGATCCTACAAGTGGTATTAAAGCTAGAAACAAAAAGTCAATTTTTGTTTCAAAAATTTGATTTTTCAAAAACAGACTACTGTTTTAAAAAATTTATTTTTGAAATGGCTTCTTTTAATAATGATTTTGCTGAAGATCAGTCCATAATTAGGCCACCAGTGTTCAATGGTTAATATGCTTACTGGAAAAACAGAATGAAATTTTTTCTGAAAACCATTGATGCTTGGAATATTGTTGAGACAGGATATAGGACACCAACTATGGTGGTAGATAATCAGGAAACAAATAAACCGATGGATCAATGGACAGATCTAAAAAATAAACCACATAATGTTAATGCTAAAGCTACGAATTCTATTATCTGTTCATTAGATCAAATTGAATTTAATCGTGTCTCACATTGTTTAACTGCGCAGGAAATCTGGCACACATTTGAAGTGACTCACAAAGGAATGTCTCAAGTTAAAGAATCTCGCCTTGCCATGCTTAGTAGCGAATACGAGAACTTCACAATGGCTAAGGTTGAGAATGTTAGAGAGATGTATGTATGACTTTCTAATCTCATATACAAATCAAAAGCTCTTGGAAAATCAAACACAAAGTTGGAAATAGTCCGAAAAATCCTCAGAGTCCTTCCACGAAATTTTGAAGAAAAAGCGACTGCAATTCAAGAATTAAAGGATTTGAAACTAATCAAAGTTGAAGAACTCATCGGAAATCTCACCACTTATGAGATAGAAATGAAATTCAAGAAAGAACGAGAAGGAGGTGATACTTGAAAGAAATCAATAGCTCTTAAAGGACAATGGAAAGTGATGATGATGATGATAATGATGGAGCAGCTGACCTGGCACTACTAATAAAGAGATTCAAAAAGTGGAATCACAAATACGGAAATCCATCTCTAAATCAACAATTGAAAAGTAGAATAGCCAATGTATAGCCAAAGTGCTAGGCAACTCAGAAGAGCAGGGGATCATATGCCACAAGTGCAATGAATTCGGTCATATCAAGCCCAATTGTCCTCAGAATTGATTTAGCCAAGGAAAGAAACCGAAAAGGAGAAGTTTTGCAGCCACTTGGGATGAAACTGATGAAGCTGATAAAAACACTGACAGAGAAAGTGAAAAGGAAAATTTGTGTCTTTAAGGAGAAACAACTGACAGTGACGATGACGAGCCAAGCGAGGTATCAAAACGTACTCACTTAGAACTACTTATATATTTTCATGAGGTAAATGTTGTTTCGAAAGACTTAGAAAGAAATACGCTAAAATTGAATCACAATGAGATACTTTGATAGAATTAAATAAACTACTGGATCAATTAGTCAAAAATCATCGAAATAAAACTCCTAAGTGTGACAAGTGACCATTATTCGAAGAAGAAAATAAAAAATCAGAAATTAAAATTAAATCACTTGAAAATGAAATTCTGATTTTGAAAGAAAGTGAAAACACGAGGAGAGAAAATTCTATTAAAAAGTATACATCAATTATTGAATGAAAATGAATCTCTTAAAACACAGGTCCAACAATTGTCCACAACTTTAGAAAAAATTTCCATAGAAGAAAGGTCGTTAAATATGCTATTAGGGAAATAAACTGTTAATACCATTAGATAAGGACTTGGGTATAATCAATCCGAACGTGTTTGAAATGAAATTAATCAAGTCAATTCAAAGTGCAGGACATTTGGATAAAATGGACACAATCAGAATATTTGTTGGTATAGACCCAAACACGTGAAAACCATTCCAATTTGGATTCCTAAAGGCACGAATATAAAATCCCTTAAGGTCAAACAAATCTAGGTGCCGAAAGGAACAAATATAGATTGTTTTGGGTCTACTCAAACATATTTTTCAAAATCATTTCCCACTAACAACCATGGACCTATAAGAACAAATTGGTCACAAAAATCTTTTCTCGTGCAGTTGTGGTAGCAGGCTAAGAAACAACAACGGTGTTACCTGAATTTTGGCTGTTCCAGGCACACAACGGACGACAAATCAAAGTTCCTTAGCCCTAGTACAAAGGTGGAAGAATCATAATGGGAAACAACGAAAAATTATCATAAAGGTAAAATAGGTAACGGTACATTTATCTTGAACGACATATTATATGTGAAAATCTACACCATAATCTGATTTAAATTAGCTAGTAATGTGAAATAACTGTTGATTTTAATTTTAAAAATGTTGATTTTAATTTTAAAAATGTTGACCAATCATCTTTGAACAATTCCATATAGATTTGCTTGGACTAACAATGTTGGCTGATGATTACTTAAGATACGTGTGAATATATTTGTTTATTTACATGGTTTCAATTTAATTTCGAATGAATTTCATTTAAAAGCTGTAAAAGGTTTTAAGGAATTTGTTGGAACTTCATGATCTGGTCTATAACATCCAACTAATGATAATCTTGAGTCAAAGGGAAATTCGGATGCATATAACACTGGTAATCTAGTTGATACAAAAATTACTAGCGGAATGTGATTTATGTTGAGGCATTCAGTAGTTGCATCGTTTTTAAAGAAAATATCTGCAAATTTTGCATTTCAAACGATTTTCAATTAACATACATTTTTCTTTTATAAAAACCCCTCCAGAAAATAGTTTGTTTTTTGTTGACCTTGTTTCAGATTAGTCAGTTTAGATAATTTGATTATAATTAATTTTTGATTTGATCTAAGATGACTACATTAACTAATCAGATTCCCTACTGATTATCGAAAAGATAAATAGTGATTGAAAAACTGACGAGTGTGGATATTAATCATATGTTATTAGTGGAGATGGTATATTTAGTAAATTTCTTTAAAAATTTTAAAAAAAATTTATAATTACTTTTGATTGGTAAAAATTTCACGACCGCCTATATTTCTATCATATTTCTAATAACTACCACTCATCAAAATCCAATATAGTATGTCAATATATGGCATTTTAAGTAGGAAATTATTCATTTTCATTTTAGCAAAAAAATCCAAAGTATTCACTCTTATTTAAAAGTCCTTACGATTATGCATGGGTGAACTACTTTGAATTTTTGATTATGTGCTTCATGCTCATTTAAAAGTCCACACGGTTATGCATGTATGGAATAATATCAAAATTGGTTATTAAATAGACAAGTTGATTCTAATCCCGTTTAAAAGTTCTCACGGTTATGCGTGGTTAGAAGATGCTTGAATTCATTTTTTTTATTTTTTTTTTTGAAATTTGGGAATACTACTAATCTTATTTAAAAATCTTAACGGTTATGCATGGCTAGTAGATATTAAAATTCCTGATATAAATATATCACAAATAGACACAACTATATGGTTTTACACCATCTATATGTCACGTTTCAAATTTTAGTGTTCAAAAATCAACACCCGTACCCCACTTGTACTTGAATGTCGCAGATCCAAACGTCGAAATTTGACTCGTGCCAGAGCTTATAACACATTAAGTATAACAACACAATGGAAGAAAATGAATAATACATCTGATATACAACACTTGATACAATAATCACATACAATGATGATACAATAGAATGATACAATAAATATCAATACTATCAGAGATACATGAAACATCAGCGGAAAGATAATGTCTTCAATGCTAAACTCCAAAAAACTCCATCTTCAATCCAAAGCTAGCTCGAACCATCATCACATTTCACAAAGATAAGCAAGGTCAGCCGCGAATGCTGAAGTGTAGCAAATGCGATCCACAAATCCAAAGAGCTTCGATGGTTATCGAATCAATTCATACCATTCGACTATCTGGAAAACCCAACTCTAGACCGCCTGTGTGGAAAATAGTGGGCACCCAGAGTTTAGGAAAGGAACAATAAACTTCAGGTCAGTCGTGGGACTGGTGTGAGCAAATAAAAACAGTTTTATCTTTTAAAACAAACAAAAGCTTTTAAAATTTGAAATCCCCAATGCTTTTTGGAAAATGAAACTACCATAAGGCCTCCCGGCACACACAATGCAATCACACACATGGTGGAGATTTCTCCTTATGATAGCCAAACATGCTTACTACGCAAAATCTTTTTTGATATTATTACTAGTTCATAGTGAAAAATATTTCAAAAGTATAATATTAATCTTAGCCAACATAGGAACCATTATACTATGCCTACTATAGCTGCCATTTTAAATGGCAGGTTCTACAACTAAAACCATACAAGACTCATATTGGATGATTAGATTTCCAACAAATGGTCAGGCTAAGGAACTTCCTACTGCCACATGGGAACGCCTCTGGAGGGACGCCTCGAGAACCTACCCGACTCTCTGCCAACACAAGGCCAGTTACCCCCTTCCCGGGAAGTAAAACCTAAGATATGCCACCCCCGGTCATTTGCGATCTTTATCCAAGGATCCTCTACATCAACAATATCACATAGTAATAAATATACTAAAGTGTCCACGTGAGTAAGTATCTGGGATCCATACCACGATACCACCCTTTTCCAGAAGGAATGGTCATACCCTAGGGGAGCTACCCCTGAAACATTGCCGCATTTTTCCTGTTTCGACCATTACCGGTTTGTGAGGCTCGATGAGGTCTGGTCCACAAAGCTACACTTTTCACAAAGTCATGCTTTGATCAACAAATGATCAGCAGCACTTCGTATGCCACGTTACCAATTTGGGAATGTATCACTAGTAACCATCAACTACATAACCTCTGAGCTCGTACGTCTCAGAGAAGGGTGTTAAGCTAAGAGAATAAATATCTGCCACCAAACAGAAATGTATTTGATAGAAACCGGTTTTACATCTCAAAGTGTAATGTCAGACACACATCCATACAAGTCTGCTCCGGGTTCGAACATAACCAAAGGCACTTCCGAAGAAGCCCTTGCAAATCCGGGTATTCACAATCCCGATCGGACTTCCCATCACTTAGGAAATCTCTATACCGGCGTGACTCAGTGCAAAGACAATCGACGGGTTATCCTTTCGTTCTGGAAAATGCCCGGTCTTCACCACCGGTCTTCAATGCTATCCATAACGACGTATCATTATTCAGAATGGGTTATATGACACAAGGTCCTCTTCCGGCTAAACCGAATAATGAGCGCAATATTTAAAAACATATAGATATATGATTTCAGTTAAGTCACAACTTGTTATCCAAAACCTTTCTTTAAATGGTTTAAATCAAATTATCATTCCCAATCTTTTAAACAAAAAGGGTCATTTCACAAAGTTCACCAATTTTTCCACAAAGGTTCATTCATGGCTTTTCAAAACAATTTCATTTCAAACTGGATTAACTTATCCAATCTTTAAATTAAAAATTTAATTCATAACTCTCAAACTATTTCCAATTCTTTTATATGAAAGATATATCATTTAAAAACTCTCTTCGATTTCAAAACAAGGTTTAATAATCTTTCACATAAGTTAAAGCCATTTAAGTAAAAACTTGGGTTTAAATTTAAGTTCCCAAAACAATACTTTTTAAATGGTTAAAAACCATATAAACACCTTTATAACTTGTATAATCATTTTAAACCATAAATCCCAAATTATTAAATTTCAATTTCAAATATTGAATTCAAATATAAATTAAATTATTTAAATTTCAAAACTTTATTAAGTTATTCAAAATAACTTTTATTTTTAAAACTCATTTTCAAAAAGTTTTAAATTTAATCCCTAAACTGTTTTGGATTAAAAAAAATTCAATCATTAAAAATCTGTGACTTAACCGATTTCCTCGTGCAATCCATATTTGTGTGTGTAAGGTGTAGTCTAGGGGTTTTACACAATATTGCAACAACATCAATCATCATGGATTCAATAAGAATATCGATAAGCGGTATATTCCAATAACGCTTATCTATATACACAGATAAATAAGTTATATCACGAATGAGTAAATTACATCACGGATGAATAAATTACATCACATATTACATCACAGTCTACAACACAAATCAGAATAATTCGTATCATGAAGCATCACATATGAGGAAAATCAAATCATTCAATAGAATCCAAACATGCATAAGAAAAAAATAAATTAAATTATCTGATCTAAATTAAATCAGATTAATAATTAATTAATTAATCCATAATTAATAATCATGTCTTAATCACTTCTATTAATCAATTAACCTTTAATTAATTAATTATTCTCAAATTAATTACCTTAATTAATTAGTCGCATTAATTAATTATTCTTTTAAATAAATAAATCTTTAGACACCTGATTAATCCACTTCAATCATAAATCAATTACTTTTAATTAAGTAATTATCTTTAAGTAATCAATTTCTTTCAATTACTTACATAAATTAATCTTAATTTGTTAATTACCCTGTAATTACACAAAGTACTTTTCCCTTAATTACATTGAGTAATAATATTTTTATTAATTACGTTAGGTAATTTTACTTGATTGATTTCATTAAGTAATCATTCTTTAATTACAACATTTTATTACATTTGATAACACTTAGGAATTTTATTAAAAAATTAACTAATATATGATTACTTCAAACAAAACAATTTCAAGACATTTAACTTTAAATTTAAATCTTTGGAAACTTATTTGAAACTTGTTTTAAATAAATTACTTTGGAAATTTGGTTTACATCCCTTTCGAAACTTATTCATTTTAGTGTACTTTTAACTTGATCAAGTTTTTATTTAAATACTGTTTAAGAAAGTCGTTTTAAAGTCAAAACTTGTTTGCTTACAAAATTGAAAACTGGTTAATATAAACTTGACAAAAGCTAACCCGAGCCGATTATAAAAAAACCCGGAGCACCACTTCGAGTTCGACTTTAATTTTTTACCGAGTTCAACCCTTCTTTTTCTTCCTTTTTTTTTCTTTTAACTTTGTTTTGTTTAAAATGTCAAAACCGTTTCCAGTCATTTTGCGTACGCACTCATACTAACCTGAGCTACCACGTTATTTTTCTCGAGCCAGAAACCCATCTTCCCGAAGTTAAACCCGAGACAACTCATCTTCTTCTCTGTTTTTTTTTCTTGTTTAAAATTTTAAATCAGTGATAGTTTAAACATTCACGAACTCGAAGTGGAACACGACTTAATACCTTCTTTCCCCGAGACTGCCCCCGAGCCTCCTTCTCTTCTTCCTCACAAAACACCACTGACACAATCGATACGCCGTGCACATGCACCACTATCCCGATCATCTCCCATCGACGCCGTGGCCACCCTTAAGTCTCCGTTGATCATCTCACCCCATACGATCACTCAGAAACTCAAAATCCCCATCGTCTCGAAATCGAACACATTGAAACAAAACTGAAACCTAGTGCATAACCAAAATCACCTCGATGCCGACGATCTGGGCCTCCATCCATCATGCTATCACCACAGCACGTTATAAATCAATCAACATTTTTTCTAAGTTCCCTGATGCTTCATCCATCTTCGCCAACAATCACGACCTTCACGGCTCACGTGATCGCCGTGGATTGACTAAAAATTGATTTATGATTATCTCAAAAAATCTCAATGCATACGAATCTAAAAATCTTGATTTTGTTGTTAAAATTCATAGTTCTCCATTACGAATCTAGTGGTATAATCTGAATTTGAAATCATGATCATCGATTTTGGACTCAAATTGATTTCTTACTGTATTTTCCTATTTTAAATTAAATGCTTAACATAAATTGTTTGAAAACATTTTTAAAATTTAACTCGGGTGAGTACAATCAAATGTTCCTTAGAGATTATTACCTAAATCTTTGCAGATTTGGAGGTATGATTTGAATTCTAGAACTAATTTTGTTTTAAAACCTGTAAGATAATAGAAGTGTTACTCTTCTGTTTCCAGATTTACCCACATGCTAACATATGTCACAACATACATTCAATATTTGACCACATGCAAACATATATAGATATGAATTCAAAATTTGCTCACAAACAACAATAAACAAATTCAGGGTTGGAGGTTTGCTCACATGGAACAGTTTGAAACAGTGGCAGCAAAAGCCTGGAAAAGGTTTCAAAATCTGGAATTGAATCTTCATTTTGATATGGGCTTTGATATTGTTGAACCTGTATTTCATTTACTGCTTCAGGCTTGAAATTTTCCTTTGATATTGAAACTGGATTTGTTTTTATGTTGAAGCTTTACGTTGCTTTGGTTCCAGATTTGTTGTTCTTGAACTCCTGTTTTGCTCGCATACTTTTCCAGATTTTTTTTTCTGTTTTCCAAATCTGTTTCCCAGGCTTTGATCTTGAGATGATTTACAGACTTTTATCTTTCAGAAATCTATGAGGCTTAAAGGAGAAGCTTCTATGATTTTCTTTTGTTTTATATTTTCTTTTCAAAAGTTGAATGCAACTTGTCTACTTTTTAATTGCATGGTTTGCACTTGTCCAAATTTGTATTTTTATATTGAAACCCCTTAGTTTAAATTAGTTTCAAAACTTAGTTTTAAACCCTTGTTTAAAATTTATTTATCACTTCGTTTTAATTCTTACTTTATTTTATTTTATGAAAACATGCTTTATGCTTTTAAACCTTTTTATTAATTTATTTACAAGTTATTTACATACATTTGTATTTATTTTACTTTTACAACTTTTAAAGAGAAATGGATTAAAACAATTTGTACACTCAACAAATAAATCATACATACATACATCCCTTAGTTTATAAAGCTTTTGTAAACTTATTTATTAAATCAATTCTATTTACAATACATTTATTAAATTTCAAAAGGTAAATATTTTTATATTCATTCTTGTTTTAAATCTCAAATTCAAGTCATTGTACAAATCATAACTTTTTAAAGAAATTAATTTCAAAGTTTAGTTGTATTTTAATAATAAACACATATATAGATTATATATATATATATAAAAAAATATTTAAGTCTTTAGAATAAAGGTTTAACTTCAAAACTTTAAAAAATCCATTTCATAAAATTAATTCAAATATCTTTATATTATTTTCTATTTATATTTCTTTTTATAACTATTTATACATCCTTAAGAAAATGATTCTTATCTATCTAACATGTTTTTATTTATATATTGATATTTAAATATATTCAATCTAATTTATGTTTAGATCCTTAATTAGTTTTATATTTACAAATTTTATTTTCTTATATATATTAACTATGTTTATTTATGTTTTGTACAAGTATAAAATTTCAAATCTTGTACTTATTACTTTTATATATTTATATACAGCTATATTTATTTTCAAAATGTTTATAATTGAATTCTAATCCAAAATACTATTTTATAAACACATACTTTTTATTTATTCTGGAATCTTCATATTTATTCCAAAATAAATCCAATTTGTTTTCAAGATATTCGTTTTAGTATTTTCAAATCAACAGTATTCATTGTCAGTATATTTATTAAATTTCAAAATCTAATTTCCCAATTATAATTCATTTGTATAACTAAATGAACATATATCTTATTAAAATTGATGAATTCAATTTTTATTTTTATATTTCAAATGCCAATAAATTCTAAATAAATTCACAATTAAATCCAGAATTAAATTTGATTACAATTTTCCTAAAATTTGATCCCAAATATTAAATCAATTATCAAATTACTTTTAGCTAAAATCCAGGAATGTTACAGGTTCCCCCCTTAAGAAAATTTCATCCCCAAAATTTTCCAGGGAGGCAACAAAGAATGGATAGATACACAAAGATAGAGAATCAACTCACAAATCAAGCCGATTATCTATTCTGTATTTGGCTCGCCAAATCAGAATATCACCAATAGATACGAGAACAAACCCATTCAATACTATACAAGATACTCGGGTCACCTGATCTACGAAATATGCAGGGCACCGGTTAGTTCGAAGGGATAACTAACCGCTCGTAGAATATTTTTGGACCCCAAAAGAACAGATAATTGGATACAGTCTTTCGAAATTCTCAAATACTAAGTATGGATTCCAATCTTAAGTCGGAACACCCCAAATCATATATCTTGTTCCTCTTTGGACTTTGATCCTCACAAGAAATTACAATAGAATTTCAAATTTTGGTTTAATCAGAATCATTTTATCGATACAATTTATGTAACTTTATATTTTAGTTAACCAATTTATTTCAAATCAAATTTCAATTTCGCTAAAGTTAAAAACGAAAAGCTGATAGAAATTTGACGAAGTGAGTACGAAATAGAGACTTATCTACACGATTCGTAGAGCCACCATCACACCGAAGCTTCTTCCTAGAGCTGCACGAAGCAATCAAAGAATTGAAAAGACGAATCAAAGGAGATTGATAAGAAAGTTGTTTCCACTGTTACAGGGTATTGACCATTTGTAGCGGTATTTCCCTGTCCCCTATCTCATTCTCTTCTTGCACTCATACTTACTATCAGTGAATAGTAAGAGAAATTACCGAGGCATTCAGACAGATATCTTAGGGATACTCATTCTAGGGTATACTTCACCCTATCTCTAATGAGTTACCTAATGTGTTATACTCCTGAGCTAAAGCTTTAACCTTCTGCTCTGATACCAAGATGTCACGTTCCAAATTTCAACGTTCAAAAATTGACACCCGTACCCCACTTGTACTTGAATGCCGTAGATCCAAACGTCGAAATTTGACTCATGCCGGAGCTTATAACACATTAAGTATAACAGTATAGTAGAAGAAAATGAATAATACATTTGATATACAACACTTGATACGATAATCAGATACAATGATGATACAACAGAATGATACAATAGATATCAACACTATCAGAGATACAAGAAACACAGCGGAAAGATAATGACTCCAATGCTAAACTCCAAAAAACTCCATCTTCAATCCAAAGCTAGCGAATGCTGAAGTATAGCAAATGCGATCCACAAATCCAAAGAGCTTCGAAGGTTATCGAATCAATTCATACTATTTGACTATCTGGAAAACCCAATTCTAGACTGCCCATGTGGAAAATAGTGGGCATCCAAAGCTTAGGAAAGGAACAATAAACTCCAGGTCAGTCGTGAGACTGGTGTGAGCAAACAAAAACAGTTGTATCTTTTAAAACAAACAAAAGATTTTAAAATTTGAAATCCGCAATGCTTTATGGAAAATGAAACTACCATAAGGCCTTCTGGCACACACACAATGCAATCGCACACATGGGGAGGATTTTTCCTTATGATAGTCAAACATTCTTACTACGCAAAATCCTTTTTGATATTATTACTAGTGCATAGTGGAAAACATTTCGAAAGTATAATATTAATCTTAGCCAGCATAGGTACCATTATACTATGCCTACTATAGCTGCCATTTTAAATGGCAGGTTCTACAACTAAAACCATACAAGGCTCGTATTGGATGATTGGATTTCCAACAAATGGTCAGGCTAAGAAACTTCCTATTGCTACATGGGAACGCCTCTAGAGGGACGCCCCAAGAACCTACTCGGCGCTCTGCCAACACAAGGCCGGTTACCCCCTTCCCGGGAAGTAAAACCTAAGATATGCCACCTCCGATCATTTGCGACCTTTATTCGAGGATCCTCTACATCAACAACATCACACAATAATAAATATACTACAGTGACCACATGAGTAAGTATCCAGGCTCCATAAAATGATACCACCCTTTTCCAGAAGGAATGGTCATACCCTAGGGGAGCTACCCCTGAAACCTTGCCGCATCTTTCCTGTTTCGACCATTACTGGTTAGTGAGGCTCGATGAGGTCTCGTCCACAAAGCTACACTTTTTCACAAAGTCATGCTTTGATCAACAAATGATCAGCAGCACTTCGTATGCCACTTTACCAATTTGGGAATGTATCACTAATAACCATCAACTACATAACCTCTGAGCTCGTACGTCTCAGAGAAGGGTGTTAAGCTAATAGAATAAATCTCCGCGACCAAACAGAAATGTATTTGATAGAAACCGGTTTTACATCTCAAAGTGTAATGTCAGACACACATCCGTACAAGTCTGTTCCGGGTTCGAAGAGAACCGAAGGCACTTCCGAAGAAGCCCTTGCAAATACGGGTATTCACAATCCCGATCGGACTTCCCATCACTTAGGAAATCTCTATACAGGCGTGACTCAGTGAAGAGACAATCGACGGGTTATCCTTTCGTTCTCAAAAATACCCGGTCTTCACCACCGTTCTTCAAATGCTATCCATATCGACGTATCATTATTCGAAATGGGTTATATGACACAAGGTCCTCTCCCGGCTAAACCGAATAATGGGCGCAATATTTAAAAGCATATGGATATAGGATTTCAGTTAAGTCACAACTTGTTATCCAAAACCTTTCTTTAAATGGTTTAAATCAAATTATCATTCCCAATCTTTTAAACAAAAGGTTCATTTCACAACGTTCACCAATTTTCCCCCAAAGGTTCATTCGCAGCTTTTCAAAACAATTCTATTTCAAATTGGATTAACTTATCCAATCTTTAAATTAAAAATTTAATTCATAACTCTCAAACTATTTCCAATTCTTTTATATGAAAGATATATCATTTAAAAACTCTCTTCGATTTCAAAACAAGGTTTAATAACCCATCACATAAGTTAAATCCATTTAAGTAAAAACTTGGGTTTAAATTTAAGGGTCCAAAACAATACTTTTTGAATGGTTAAAAACCATATAAACACCTTTATAACTTGTATTGTTATCCCGCCATTTGGCAAGGTCGTGACACCAAGAGCTTGACTAGGACCAAAGATGAATTGTCCTGGACATCGTTAATACAAAGGTCTACTATAGATGTCAGTAAATTTTTTCCAAGTCCGGACAAAGCAGAACTTACAAGACATGATGAACTGAGCCATGGAAGTTAGCATTCCAAATTTCAAGTCAATCTGAGTTCGTATGCTCAAGATATGATCGATTCAAATCGAAGGAAACAACCTCGTTTTCGTATCCATCAACAAGCCACAGCTCGACTCGATCTGGTCTGCATCCATCTCCCACTTCGCATCGATCAGTTCCCCTGGTTCGTATCGATCAAGCTATCAGTATTCGTATCCATCAGCTTCGCAGCGATCGGGTTCGAATCTATCAAGAAGCCTAGGTTCGACTCGATCTCATTCGAATCCATCAAGACGCCTCGGCTGAGCTCAGTCTCGTACAAATCCATTGACAGAGCATGCGTTTCGTATCGATTGGCTCGGGCCTACTTCGTATCCATCAAGTGTCTACTTGGCTCATATCCATCAAGGGAAGTCCTGTTCGTAACCATCAGTCTCCATTGATTTGTATCCATCAATGTTATTGCTGTTCGAATCCATCGAATTATTAATACCTCGTATCCATAGTTGAGCTTCTGATCGAATCCATCGTCTTCGCATCGGTCAGGGGTCCAATGCCATCGCATCCATCTGTCTCGAATCCATCAGGCAACTACTCTTCGTATCCATCGAATGACCTTGCATCGCATCCACCAGACGGTGACAATTTCGTATCCATCAGGGGCTCTTGTTCGAATCCATATCCAATAGCTTGTTCGTGTCCACCATGTCAAAAGATCCCAGATTGATGCAACGGTCATCGATAGAAATGAGGCGAGGTCTATGGATACGACGTGGTCAAACCAGAGCAAAAGGTGGATCGATGCGAGGAGTGCGCGCCACATCGCTGTAGAATCACGTGCTTCATCGAGTCGAAGTCGATCGATCCGAAATCATGGTTTCGAACCAGATAGCCAACGAGAAATCCAATTTCATATCGACCATAACTCAAAATCCACTAATCCAAATGCTATGAAATTTTCACAGGAGATTACGTACAAGCCAAAGATTGCTTCCACCAAGTTTCGGCTCCATTGGACGCGATCTTGATCGATACGAATTGATTTCGTATCGATCACAGATCGAGTCAAAACTCTCTATGATCAGTTGCGTGGGCCCCCTCACATGCCATGACGAGTCTCCCGAAGTTTGAACGCGATATTAGCCTCCTACGCCTATAAATAGTGCCCCAGAGGCTATAGAAGAAGGATCTTTTGATTCTCAAGCCCAAACTCTGTCGGATCGAGATTTGCACCATACTCTTGCTGTTGAATTCGAATTCCAAGTTGTATTTTGCTGTTGTTCGCTGTAATCACTTATAATTGTTCAAAGAGAATCAATAAAGTCACAAAAACTTCATAGTGGACGTAAGCAACACGCCAAACTACTCTAAATCGCTTGTCTGTGCATTTACATTCCTTTTAGTTGGAGTTTTTGTTAGATAATATTCATTTTAAATTTAATTCTTCACTGTTATCTCTTCAAAAACTTCCGAAGAGCGTTGTGCCCAATTTTGGTACAAACATTTTGGTGCTTTCACTGAGAAAACACATGTTTTCTCCTGCTCGTTGGATCTGTCATCGATACCGGATTGCAGAAATCTAAGAGAGAGATCCAGATCACTAATTCGAGTTCCTTCCATTCTCTTCAAATTTGCATAAAGTCTAAGAAATGAATTCAACCCCCAAGATGGTTAGCACAAGGACCACCTCCAACGTTGGTGATCAGGAAGGCCAGGATAGGCAAAATCCCACGCAGTTGCCACCAACCAACCAGAACGCAGCCGGACCTTCAGAATCACAAGGCCCGGTTACTAGGTAAGAGTTCCAGTTGTTGCTACAGGAACTAACACAGAGTCGGCAACAGTTGACAAAACAACTGCATGCAAACGCTGAGCTGACCAACCAGCTAACCCGCCAGAAGCGTAGAAGGCATAGAAGAGATCAAGTCTCTCACTCCTCCACGGAAAGTTCTGCCTCGTCTGGCTACAATCAAAGATCCGTTCGTCCTCGACCAAACGAAGGTCATGCACAGGACATCGGACATCAGCCTACCTTGACTGTTGGGCAGCTGAGAGTTGGACCATCGGCCAGCTTTCATACTGGACCCTCTTCCCAGGGAGGGACTGGTCCTCATTACACTGCAGATAACCGTGCCACCACTGCCACAGTTGAAACAGAGATTGATGTCCAGAATCAACATGGACGTACTCCTGAACCTTACGTCCCAGAAGATATCGAACCAAGGAGGCGAGAAGTGGACCGTCGACAGCGTCCGGTCCATCCTCGCAATGTGGAACCCGATCACACCTTGGCTTCACATGCACAGAACATTCAAACTCCAGATCTCCCAGCTATGATACGTCAAATGATCCTTGAAAGTCAGGGTCTTACCAAGGATGACTGGGGAATCTCCCGGAGTCATACCCCCTTTACGGTTGACATACTCTATGCCGAACCTCCGCGACGGTTCAGAATGCCTACTTTACCGCTTTATGAAGGAAATTCAGGCCCAAACCAGCACATCCTGAAATATGAATGGTTGATGAACGCTGCAAGAGCGGATGACGCGGTAAAGTGTCGTAGTTTTCCTATCTCTTTGGGGGGTGGGGCATTGCCACTATGTGGTTTACGCGATTGCCGCCCCGATCCATTTCTTGTTTTGATCAGATGGCCACAAAGTTTGTAGAACAGTTTCGTATGCATGTTGCTAGACCAAAGGATGTTAACACTTTGTCTAGCGTCACTCAAACTCCCGGGGAGACGTTTAGACACTACTTGGAAAGGTTTCACGCTGCATGTGCGGAGATCAGTAACCCTAATGACAACTCAATCTTAATGGCACTAACTAAGGGAATTGACCCTGACTCCAAGTGTGGAAATTGGTTGGCTGGGAAGCCGTCTGCGTCGTTGGATCGTTTCTATTCCAAAGCCCCCTAATTCTTAAGGCGAGAGGACGTGAAACAGTCTAGGAAACAGGATGACGTGGGACCCAGTAGTGAGGGAATTCAGAGCAATGTAGCAGTTAAACAGTCGGGTGAGAGTCCTGGAAAGGTACAGCTGAATATACAGAACAAGCAATCTCAACCGAGAAACAACGGTAGTCAGAATAAGAAACGAGATCAAAACCGTGGCCCGCGACGTAGGGCTCCAATGTTTGATAACTACACACCACTAAATACGTCGTTAGAGAACATGTATATGCAAACTTGCAATGCTATGCAATACAAGAAGCCTGTTCCGAAACTATCATCGGAGAGGCAGATTCAAACGGGAAAATTCTATAGATTCCATGAGATTTATGGCCACAATATCAATGAGTGTAGACATTTGCAGGACCTCATTGAGAAGTTGATCAGGGAAAGAAAGTTAGATCAGTTCGTGCGGGCGCCACAATCTGGTGGTGCGGGCCCGTCAAACCAAAATCGTACTCAGAATCAAGAAAGACGAGAGGAACCCGCTCGTACGGGCGGAAGATTAGTGATAAATGCAGTCAGTCGTGGTCCCCATCCGGCAGACCGAAGCTGGAGGGATATTGAGTCGTATGCCATTTCTATCAGGCATGCAGACTTTGAGTGTTGTACTAATTTTGATGAAGGGGCTCCGGCCAAACAACAGAAAACAATGACTGATGACATCGTGTTCAGAAGTCGGGATGCTGATAGGGTCGAAGCCCCTCCATTGACCCACTGGTCATATCTGCCCAGGTTGGTCCTACTTGGATGAAGAGGATCCTGGTTGACAGTGGGAGTTCAGTAAATATTTTGTTCAAGAGTGCTTACGATCTGATGAAAATGGAAGCTAAGGATTTGAAACCTTGCCAATCTCGAATTCATGGCTTCGATGGAAGTGCCAATATACCCACTGGAGTAGTGGAGTTGCCAGTGGAGCTGGGAGTTGGAGAGTGCCAGAGAATCTGGATATTGCAATTTGTTGTGTTAGACATTCAATCCCCCTACAACGCATTTTTGGGCCGACCGGCCTCGCTGAATTCAGGGCAGCAATTGCCCCATGGTGTTTCACTTTGAAATTCCCCACTGATCATGGGATTGGAGTCATTCAGGGAGATCAGGCTGTTGAAAGAGCCTGTTATGTTGCTGAGCCACGAGAGGCGCAGCGAAGAGAGAAAGGAAAGGGCGTAGAGGAATCTGTCTGCGTCCGCTTTGCGAATAATTAAAAATGGTGCCTGGGCCTCGGCCCGGGCACCACAACCAATTCCAGAGGGATCTTGACCCTAGAGACAATGAAAACAAGGAGGAATCCATAGAAAGTCAAGCTTCCCCAACTGAACTGACGATTGATGTCCCGATCGATGGTGACGATGATGATGACTCAAGAATGTTGAAGGTTGGGTCTCAGTTGAGCCAAGAGACACAACGGAAATTGGTAGATTTTCTTCGAGCGAATCTCGATGTGTTCGCCTGGACACACTCTGATATGTGTCGAATCTCGCCGGACATCGCGAGCCACGCCCTAAATATTGACCCACGGTGTACCCCGGTCAAACAGAAAAGGCGTGGTATGGATCCAGAGAGATCTGCCGCCCTTAAAGAAGATGTCGATAAGCTCAAATCAAATGGATTTATTCGAGATGCTTTATACCCGGAGTGGGTATCCAATCCCGTACTTGTTCGAGAGCCGAATGGGAAATGGAGGACATGTGTTGATTATTCTGATCTAAATAAAGCTTGCCCAAAAGACAATTTTCCACTTCCCAGGATTGATCAGCTTGTAGATTCAACAGCTGGACACGAATTATTATCTTTCATGGATGCTTATTCCGGTTACAATCAGATACCCATGCATGTACGCGACTAAGAACATACTAGCTTCGTAACCGATCTGGGACTCTACTGCTATAAAGTCATGCCGTTTGGACTAAAGAACGTCGTAGCGACTTACCAACGTCTGGTCAACCGGATGTTCGCCAACCAGATTGGGAAGACCATGGAAGTTTATGTAGATGACATACTGGTGAAATCGCATTTCTTCACTGATCACATCAAAGATTTGGAGTCAATGTTCAACATCCTTCGAAAGTACGGGATGAAGCTCAATCTGCTAAAGTGCCACTTTGGAGTCGCATCCGGAAAGTTTCTTGGGTTCATTGTCAACGCTCGAGGAATAGAAGCCAATCTAGAAAAGATTTGGGCAATCAGAAACTTGTAGACTCCAAGAAAAATAAAGCAAGTTCAGAGTCTCAACGGGAAGGTAGCGGCATTGAGCAGGTTCATATCGAAGTCTACCGACAAATGCATCCCTTTCTTTGATCTGATCCAAAAAGGAAAGCGAAACTTTGAATGGACTGCGGAGTGTGAAAGCGCCTTCCGAGCACTGGTTCAACATCTTTCCACACCGCCAATTTTATCAAAGCCTATTGACCGTGAAAAGCTGTATAATTACCCGGCGGTATCAAAGAATGCTCGGTGTTGCCCTAGTTCGGGAGGAAGACCGAGTGCAAAAACCGGTCTATTATGTTCGCAAGCGACTAACTGGAGCTGAGAGAAACTACCCAAAGCTAGAGAAGTTGGCCTATTGCCTAGTCATTGCCTCGAGGAACTCTGTCCATATTTTCAGGCTCATCCTGTCACTGTGTACACCGATCAGCCATTACGACCAGTCCTTACGCGGCCTGAGACGTCTGGTAGGCTGCTTAAGTGGAATATCGAACTGAGTCAGTTCGATATCACTTATACCCCAAGAAGAGCCATTCACGGTCAAGTCTTAGCAGATTTTATAGCCGAGTTCAGTGTCCCAGAGGACTTGCCTGAGACTAGGGCTGTCAATGGGTCGGGTCGGGTCGGGTTTGGGTCGGGTCAAGTCGGGTTCGGGTTGATTTTAAATGGGTCGGGTCAACCCGTTTATTAAACGGGTCGAAAACGCTCAACCCGAACCCGACCCGTTTATGAACGGGTTGACCCGACCCGACCTGTGTAACCCGATTATAAATTGGTCGGGTCGGGTCGGGTCGTAAAATGGGTCAGGTCAACCCGAAAAAGGTGTAAACGGGTCGGTCAACCCGTATAAGGTATAATTGGGTCGTAAATGGGTCGGAACGGGTCGTAAACGGGTCGGGTCAACCCGTATAACCCGTATAAGGTACAAACGGGTTATAAACGGGTCGGAGCGGGTCGTAAACGGGTCAGCTTAACCTATATACTGTATAAACGGGTTGTTAATGGGTCAGTTTCGGGTTGGCGGGTCAACCCGAAACCCACCCGTTTATAAACGGGTCAAATTCGGGTTGACCCGAAAATGACCCGCCAATTAAATGGGTCGGGTTAACCTGCTAATTTCCGTGCGGGTTTCGGGTCGTGTAGGAAATTGACAGCCCTACCTGAGACCAGTAAACCTCCCGAATACATCTGGAAGCTACATACCGACGGAGCGTCCAACGATCGGTGCTCAGGTGCTGGAGTAGTACTCGAAACCCCCAAGGGCCGATCCATATGCTATGCTGTGAAAATTGAGTTCCGCGCGACCAATAATGAAGCTAAGTATGAAGCTTTACTTGTTGGGTTGAAGCTAGCCCGTGATCTGAGAATTATTGTCGTGGAAGTTTAATGCGACTCTCAATTAGTTGTATGCCAAGTCCGGGGAGAGTACCAGGCCAAGGATCGAAGACTAGCAGCTTACCTAGCTCGAGTCCAGGAAATACTTGATCAATTCGATTATTATGTCATTTTCTACATACCCCGCGAGCACAACCAGAAGGCTGATTCATTAGCCAAGTTAGCAAGTACGGGCGAAGCACGGCAGATGGGACTCGTTCCCATTGAAACTTTATCTTCTCCCAACACTGATCAGATGGAAATCGATTTTATATTTGAAATCTCTCCCGAAAAAGAGTCATGGATGACCCCATATTGAAACTATATCGAGCACGGAACACTTCCCGGGCGTAGGAGTGAAAGGAGACAGATTCTTCGAAAAGCCTCGCGGTTTGCCATTCAGGATGGAGTCATGTATAGAAGAGGATATTCCATTCCTCTCCTTTGATGTATCGCACACGATGAAATCTAAAGAGTGTTACATGATGTGCATGAGGTAGAATGTGGCGATCACACCGGAGGGCAAGCCCTCGCCAAGAAAGTACTCCGATATGGATACTTCTGGCCAACTGTGAACCGTGACGCATCAGACTATGCAAGGAAATGTGATAAATGCCAGAGACATGCTCGAATTCTGAGAGCCCCACCTACTGAGATAACCCAAATGGTCAGTCCCTGGCCGTTTGCAGTATGGGGCATCGATATCATTGGCACTCTACCTCTTGCCAAAGGCGGAGAGAAATATGCCATCGTCGCAGTTGATTACTTTACTAAATGGGCTGAAGCTGAACCTCTTGCGACAATCACGACGAGAAAAGTAATCAACTTCATAGTTCGCAATATCATCTGTCGATTTGCCTCCCGCATACCATCATCACTGATAACGGAGCTTAATTCGACAGTGTTGAATTCAAGAATTTCTGCCAACGATTCCACATCTACAAGAAATTATCTACGGTCGCACACCCTCAGGCGAATGGCCAAGTTGAAGCTGTTAATAAGGTTATCAAATCTATTCTGAAGAAATGACTGGAAAAGGTCGAGGGCAAGTGGGTTGATGAATTACCCATGGCTTTATGGGCTTATCGAATGATCCACAAATCCACGACCGCACACACTCCCTTATCTCTATCTTACGGCTCAGAAGCCGTTATCCCAGTCGAAATGGAAGTACCTTCTCATCGTGTGACTTATTATGACCCGAAAACTAACGCCATATTACTCGCTGAATCTTTGGACTTACTGGATAAGAAGCGTGAAGAGGCTGATTTGAGGAAAGCCGCGTATCAAAATTGAGTCGCCCGATTATACAATGCCAAGGTCCGACCACGGACCTTCGAACTTGGCGATCTCGTTCTGAAAAGAATTTATCTGGTTCCTTCACACATGAAGCCAAGTTGGAAAGGGCCATATGTGATCACTCAAAAGCTCGAAGATGGCACGTTCAAGTTATCGACCGTTGACGGTCTTACCTTGCCAAGAGCTTGAAATAGTGAAAGCCTCCATCGCTACTACACATGACATGCTTCATTTATCCAATTCATTCTTTAATTTGTAATTTATTTTCGCATTTCAAAATTTGAATTTGTAATAAGGCAACTAACTTTGCCATGTTTTCTCATTTCAGCAATAAAATGCTATCTCTTCGAGCTAGAGCTGTGATTTATTGAATACGACGTACAACATCACGATGCACGAAGGGCTAAGTTCCATCGAACGGTGAAATTTATTCAAATAGCGAGTGACTGTGATATGAACGGTGACTCACTAAATGATACCCGAGCTCGTGGGCAAGCCACTACGCTAATATAAAAAAGGATTGATACACGACAATCCTTAAAACCACTCCAAACTCCCAGAGCACGAGTAGGAGTGTGAAAATTCTAAGAACGTCTTTGGAGAGGGCGGACCCGTCTGCCTAACGACTCCAACAGTGTCCTAACCAAGTTAGAGGAGGATGGACCCGTCCATCTAACGACCTCGCTTGTTAATTTGGGGTGGATGTGATCCGACCATCCACGATCCCGATAAATCTATTGTTCCCAGAGTGTGAACGACCACCTAAAAAGTTCAAACAGATGTGACTGACCATCTGTCGACTAACTCTAAATTCCCAGAGTGCGAATTGGAGTATAAACATCAACTCTAGGTTCCCGGAGTGCGAACCGAAGTATAGACACTAACTCTAAATTCCCAGAGTGCGAATTGGGGTATAAACATCAACACTAGGTTCCCGGAGTGCGGACCGGAGTGTACACACTAACTCCAAATTCTCAGAGTGCGAATTGGGGTATAAACATCAACTCTAGGTTCCCGGAGTGCGAACCGGAATGTAGACATTAACTCCAAATTACCAGAGTGCGAATTGGAGTATAAATGCCGAATCAAAGTTCCCGGAGTGTGAGATGCGCTACAAATATCGATAACTCTCGAATTCCCAAAGTGCGAAACAGATTATCGATCACAGATTATCCTAAGTCCCCAAAATATGGATATATGCTCAAGATTGGTGACATGTGCGATTGACCACCGAAATATAAATACTGATCCCTGGAGTGTGGATGCAATTATTATCAGTAAACGCACACAATTGAAACCGCTCACCCTTCACTTGCTTCAACACCGATTTGACGATGTTAAGCTTGGAAGGCAGAGACAGAATTGCGATCGTTAACCAATCATTACAACTGGTTCCTCAAACTGGGGGGCAGCGCTTAAGTGTGAAGCATTGACTGAAACAATACGACATCGAGTTTCCAGCTTAATCTTGTGTCGCGACTTATGTCGATGATTTTAAAACTTGTCTATGAAACAGATTCAATTCCAGAACTGATACTCCATAAGCATACCAAGCAATGATTCGAACGTTACAACTCTTAAGTGCAAAAGACAGAAAAAACAGTTGAAGCAAAGAAAATAAAGTTTTATTTCAACTAACTGGAAATAAGAATTTACGCACAAGTTCTTTCTAAAAATGCCTTCTAGCGTGGGCCGAATCCGCGTCTATACACGACCTACTAAAGCAAAAGTAAACTCCTATCTACCAAAAAGTGTGCCTAAGGAATCTATTTATTCCTTCTTCTTCCTCGGCTTTTTCTTCAGTGTGGAGCCGCCGGCATCGCTAACGATATTTCGTTTCGAACTTTTTTCTTTGGGCGAGGAATCTCCAGATGAAGGCATGACATCGATCTCTTCCTCCGAACTCGTGTCTACGGGGATGCTCTCTTCAGGAGGTTTCGGAGGAACTGGATCTGCAACCGGGGGCGGAGTAGACACTCTAGTATCAACCAGTGTCCCCCTGGGTGATATCATCCTAAATGGAGTCGGACCCGACGCCATCACTCCACCCTCAGAATCACCGCCATGAGCCGCTTCCTCCATCTCAGCATTAATTTCAGCCATTATCTCTGCTTCACGGATAGCACGAGCTTCGCTGGGGAGCAGAAGTGGACTGTGACGAAGCACTAGAAGTAGGCGGGAACACACCAAGAACTAACGACATGTCCGCAAAAGGGTCACTTTGTCGACCCAAGAACTCTTTCATCATCTGCTCTTCAAAGGAAATTGAGCCCTCCTATGTCACCTCAATCAGCGCGAACGCAGTTGTGGTGATCGCCTCAGTAATGATGGTCTCCTGCACTTCATGTGATTCTTGGATTGCAGGAGACGCTGTCAAAGTAACTTCGCTCACTGGACAAGGAAGAAAAGAAGTTGTTAGAACACGCTTCAAGAAACAAGCCCTTCATTTCAGATACACATGAAATTTGTTCAGAGTACCTTCCTCGGTTCGGCTTGCGGCTGGCTGAACAGCTTCGGATGAATGCTCCTTATTAGGAGATAGGCGTGGCTATTCAGGGTCATATGACGGGACAGGCTGGGGCTCGACCACGGGAGTGGTCTTAGATCGAGATGAAGTAACACTCTCAAAACTTGTAGCAGAATGCTCAACTCCGGAACCTTCCCCAATTTCTAAGTGCTGGGTGCCTAGTCTCTCTCTTGCATGAGGGGTCACAGAATCATGGAGAACCTTCTTCTCATCTTCGCTTATATGCGGTTCTCCAGCTCAAATTCGTCGAGGGCACTACCCAATAGCACCGCCTTCTCTTCTTCAACCAGCAAATTCCAGGCGTTGTATAGATGTGTAGAGTAATTGTCGAGCCATGCCAAGTACCTTTTTCTAAGTACGTTGGCGTTGTAAGTGACGAGAAGCTCCTCTATGTCCGCCTCAAGCCTGGTCTCTGCCAGCCGAACATTCTCATCAACTTCGGCCTCCACCTCGCGGACCTTTTCCACGGCTGCGTCTCTTTCCCTTCGGAGCACCACCGCTTGATCGCACGCTTCTTGTGCGACAATGTTTGCAGCATCCTTTTGCTTTATGATTTCGAAAAATTTGGATGTAAGCTCGTTAATCACTTTAAGGGCTGCGTCCCGCTCAGCGGTAACGATGGTGTTCTTGTGGCCCATATCCTCTACTGTGGAATAGTGCTCCCGCTTCATCCTATCCATCATCGCCTGGGCCTCGTCGGCTTTCTTAAGAGCCTCGTTCTCAGAATTTTCGAGAAGACTCGGCCTCACTATTGTGCCCTTGAATAATTCGATCTCTTTGACCGAGTTCTTTCTTTAGCTTTTCAATCATGATTGCCCGGTCGAAGGCCACCTTCGATGCTTTTTTCGTGGTTTTCGACCACTCCTGATACTGGAAAAATATGTCCGCAATATAATATTGCACAGTGTGTTCGGCCGACGCCGGAATCCTTTTCAAACGCGGAGGAAAGAAGAACCCATCAAAGCATATATCAGGAAAATACTTTTTCAGCTGAGCGAGCCTCGTCGCTCCTTCACCAGTGGGTTCAGCGAGGGCCTGTATAGTAGCGGAAGGGTCTGCAACCTCAGTTCTATGTTTAGACTCAGACCTAGAAGATTGGGCCGATGGTTTGTGTCGCGGAGCTTCCGAAGGTCGCGAAACATGAACTGGCGGCGGTGTAGGAGCTTTGGGAGGAGGCGTGCGCGATCGAGACCGACGCCTGTAACCTTTATCCCTATCAGATCGTTCCTGGCTGGAATATCCTTGGTCATGATCCTTATCTCTTTCCCTTCTAAGTGACTCATAGTATGATGAAGATTTGCGTTTGTTGCATAGACTACCAAGCATTGAGCCTCGACCGGACATGGTATCTGCAAAGAAAAATAGAAACGAAGTTAATAATCTTCAGAAAAAGGCAGCTTACGGTCAAGAAATCGTGTAGTGTCGTGAAGTGTGTGTATGTGCATCCTCCCGACCAACTGGATGTGTCAACCACTCTAGCTGGCAGAGATTCGCTTAAAACTAGGGCGTGTTGGAGTTCATCCAATCCGGCATCATGCTGCATGGACACATCGTCCGTAATTGGAAGATCGGCGAGCCCTTCGTAAAGACTTTCTGTTCTTGGGGGAGACATCTCCAAAATTCTAATTCCGTAGCCTGGCCGGCATACGACAACAGATTTCCATCTCCCCTTTTTAGATGGCTTGAAAACGGCTGCCTTTCCTTTTCTCTTCTCTTCAGCATCCTGAGTTGCATCCGTAGGCTCGCCCAACGGTTCCTCATCGGTGTGGGTTCTCTCAGAGTCAGCCTCTTCGATTATAACAACTCTAGGCTTTTTTCGCTTAACTCGCTCCCTCGAGATAGTTCTTAATGCACCGTCGAGCCTTATACTTTGTCTTCGCTCAATCAGCCCAAGAATTCTGAGATTCCTGTCCATTAGGACCAAGTCAATATTTCTATCTTCACCTGGGACTTCTTGAAGAACCCAAACTATTTCCTTGTAATATCCGCCTTCGGTTCACTGAATTATCGCTGTAAAAAAAAAGAGAATGAGTTGGGTCTCGTTTACAATTATCTTGTCAACTGCTCGAGAAAATAGAAAAACTCACATCTAAATAGCCATCGCCTGGCGAATCCTGGGGGGCATCTAACGTAAAACCACTCCGTCTTGAAGTAGCTTAGTCTGGTCCATGACCCCGTGATTATTTGACAATTTCTCACGGCCTCTAGAAATGTGAAGGATGGACTGTCTGTCCGACTCTTGAAATTGAACAGGTATCTTATATCGGTCAGTCGGGGTAGACGGTAGAGGTTCTCCATAAATGCAATGAACAAGCTATTGAGCGAAGCATATCCATTTGGGTGTAGTTGAGATGGGCCGATCCCTATAAAGGACAACACTTCTCTTATATACTGATTGAACGGAGGGAGCGTCCCAGCTGCGCACGCATGTCGATTGAATGCGGTATACCCTTCTGGTGGATTGTGTGGTCTGTCATTTGGTCCTGGCAGTAGCACGTCGTCCATCGACAAACCGTGTCTTAGGCATATTCTCCCTAGCATATCTTCCGAAATGTTGGATGGGACACAGTCTGGCGGACTATTGATAAGAGGTGCGTTTGGTACCTCGTCAGGGGCTGGATCGATAACTTCAACCTCAATCTCAGATATTTCAAGCACGGGTGGAATTGAACTCTGAGTTTCCTGTGGCTGCGAGCTTGGAGTTTCCATAATTAACTAACTCATGAGAAATTATCATTAGACGACAAAGAGCTTGTGTGTTCCCCTCGTGTAAAGTGTGTATTGTGCAGTGCAGTGCTGTGCGTTGCTTGAATAAACTTTGCAGAGTTAGAGAAAAATTGACAAACGAAAAAGATAATCGGAATCCAGTTGGAATGACCGTCATCGCTGAATCATCCAGATGTTAGCAATCGATCCAAACTAAAATCTTTTATCATCGTGTTAAGTTATGGTACCTTCAATGAGCTTCGAAAGGCAAACAAGTATGCAATCTAACGGTCAAGTCCAGATATGCGAAAATGAAGCTCGTCGGGATTGTGCTAAAGAGTGTTCAAAATTTCGTATTCATCATGGGATGGGTTCGAATCGACCACGAGAAGTTTATTCGTCAAGATCTGAATTTCGTATCGATCACTAGGGGCAAATTTTGAATCGATCATCAAGATTCGAGTTCGTATCGATCAGTAAAGATGGGTTCGAATCGATCCTCGATAGGCAGATTCGTATCGATCAGGAAATTCACGGCTTCACATCGATCACGTTCGAATCGATACTTGTCGTATCGATCATTAAAGTAAGATTCGTATCGATCTAAAGCCGAGAATTTCGAGGTGACTGGTTGCTTAATTCTCGCATCGGTCATTACTGGTCGACACGATCTACCACCATCTCAATCGATACGAGCTACAACATCTCCCTTAGGAAATCCCTAGAACCGATGCGAAATCCAAGAAAAAACGTCGTTGCCTGCATCGATTCGAACACAGGTCCCCAGATCGACACGAAACCAGATCAAGTTATTTTTTCCACTTCTTCTTCCCCAACCATCAGAGACATCGCCATGGCCATTTTCGACCAAGCGTTGACCCAGATCCGACCTTAAAAGTTGCCAGAATGGATAATTGGTGAAGGATGACTGAATCTTAGATTCAAGCCTTGTCGATTTAGTTGCAACCGGTCAACCCATGAATCGATTCGAATGCTCCGTTCGAACCCATCGGCCCTCACCTCCATTGAGGCGAAGTTACCACCAGGGTTTATCGATTCGAAACTGCAATTCATTTTGATCGGTTCGACTCTATGCACAATGTGCCGATACGAATTGTGTCGTTCGAATCCATCAGGTCACAGCATCCAGAAGCCAACTTTCATCGATACGAATTATGAGTCGCCTATTCATAACAAACAACAGAGGCCAACGATATGAAACGATGATTCGTATCCATTAATGCCAAATGTACAGGAACAACCTTTCGAACTCCTATGTAGATCCACGAGAGGATCGATACGAAGGAACGTCCAAAAACAACCATCAAGCGTTGTTACAACTCGAGTTTCACATCGGTTCATGAGAGGATCGATGCAGAATTCGATACAAGAAAGCTGACAACGACTTGTGAACGTGCAACGTTAACAAGAGTCAGCTAAGCACTGATCGTGCAGCAATCGGTCAATGCGATGCAGGGTTACAACTTTCAACAAAAAGACAATGACTGTTCAAAATGAGGACTGTAGCTTTTCAAAGCACATCATGTTTCCACAAGACGTACTTTGGGGGGGGGGAAATGTTATCCCGCCTTTTGGCAAGGCCATGACACCAAGAGCTTGACTAGGAACCAAAGATGAATTGTCCTGGACATCGTTAATACATAGGTCTATTATGGATGTTAGTAAAAATTTTCCGAGTCCGGACCAAGCTAGAACTGACAAGACATGATGAACTAAGCCATGGAAGTTAGCATTCCAAATTTCAAGTCAATCCGAGTTCGTATGCTCAAGATATGATCGATTCAAATCGAAGGAAATAGCCTCGTTTTCGTTTCCATCAGTAAGCCACAGTTCGACTCGATCCGGTCTGCATCCATCGCCTACTTCGCATCGATAGTTCACTTGGTTCGTATCGATCAAGCTATCAGTATTCGTATCAATCAGCTTCGCAGCGATCGGGTTCGTATCCATCAAGAAGCCTAGGTTCGACTCGATCTCATTTGAATTCATCAAGGCGCCTCGGCTGAGCTCAATCATGTACAAATCCATTGACAGAGCATGTGTTTCGTATCGATTGGCTCTGGCCTACTTCGTATCCATTAAGTGTCTACTTGGCTCGTATCCATCAAGGGAAGTCCTGTTCGTAACCATCAGTCTCCATTGATTCGTATCCATCAATGTTATTGCTGTTCGAATCTATCGAATTATCAATACCTTATATCCATAGTTAAGCTTCTAATCGAATCCATCGTCTTCGCATCGGTCAAGGGTCCAGTGCCATCGCATCCATCTATCTCGAATCCATCAGGCAACTACTCTTCGTATCCATCGGATGACCTTGCTTCGCATTCACCAGATGGTGACTATTTCGTATCCATCAGGGGCTCTTGTTCGAATCCATATCCAATAGTTTGTTCGTGTCCACCAAGTCAAAAGATCCAAGATTGACGCAATGGTCATCGATAGAAATGAGGCAAGATCCATGGATACGACGCGGTCAAACCGGAGCAAAAGGTGGATTGATGCGAGGAGTGCATGCCACGTCGTCGCAGAATCACGTGCTTCATCGAGTCGAAGTCGATCGATTCGAAATCATGGTTTCGAACCAGACAGCCACCGAGAAATCATGGTTTGACTCTGATGTATTTATATAGTAGCTTCATGAACTACTATTTCTTTACTTCAGCTGCATTTATTACTCTGTGTCTGTGAGCTATGATTTATTTATTTACTGCTTATGCTGTGTTTTGTCAAATTTATTTTACAATTCGGTATTTTGAGCAATTCAAGTCCGACATGTGCGGATGCGAATGGTTGAAATTATCGGGTCGTCACATTACACAGGCTTAAGATAAACCAGGTTTTCATTTTTTTCTTTCCACTTTCAAAAACCTAGAAACTACAAAAATGAAAAAAATGAAACTGTAATTAGACTACAAATTCAAGCCTAAGCAATACAATCTGATCAAGCAAGCAGATCCAGATCAAACTCAGGAGAATCAAGTTCTGATCAACATCAACAATTTCCAGATTTAAAAACTCAAAAACCTGTACTCTGTTCCAGGTTCTCTGTTTGCAAAAATAAGGGTGAGTAAAACAATTATGTTTAGAAGTTATAATCTGTTGGAAAAATCTGATGCATGCAATTAATATCTGAAGTAAACATGATAAGTTATTTGCCTGGTTGTTTAGTGTATATATATATATATATATATATATATATATATGAATATATAGGTTTATATGTGTGGATACAAAGTGGTGGTTGTTCTTGTTATAGGAAACAAACTTGAAAAAGGGAAAAAAATTCATACTCCTCTCCCTATCCTTTTTAGACTGAGATTTATAAATAAAATTTGTTTATAATGACTATATGTTTGATTTAAAAATATTTTCAGATAAGATTAAGTGTAGTTTTAAATAAAAAGTAAGAATTACAGTCAAATTTCACATGTACAAAATTTTTAAATTCAATAATTGATTAGTTCAGATATGTAATTTGATTTGTTATCTGAAATGAGGATTTTTAAAGGTATATCATTCATTTTAGGTTTATAAATCTCGAGATATTGAGGGTTCAACGTGATTGGTATTATAGCCATTTCTTGGTGAACTGATTGATCGAAAATGTCGGGATTGAGGCAGGAGATAGGTTAATGATCAACAATGGTAGGAAAAATGGTTAAGGGTTTTACTGATGGTCGTGGAAGTCGGTAGGATACGAACTAGGGTTTTGAAGTGGGTTCGGGTAGTGGTTGTTCACAAAGCAAATGTGACGTCGCTAGAGCGTCGTACCTGGTGGGTCGTGGGGAAAATGAAGTGTAGGCTTCAGCGAGTCTATGGACGAGGTGCCAGGGGTTTAGGTGGTCGGAACAGGTGGCGCGATTCGATTTTCCTCAGGGTGTTTTGGGTTCTGATGTTCTGGTCTCAGCTCGATTTCGATCTGGAGATTGATTCGAGGTTTTGATGGTTGAGATCGTTTGTGAGCATAGTCGTCGATATGCCGGAGATGGTTGTGGTAGTCGTAGTGCCACCGTTGAACTGTGCATGTGCATGCGTATACTAGCGTGTCTGGGTTCAGATTGTTCGAAAGAGCGATGTTTCTCAGGTAGATAGCGAGATGCTGGTGGGTTTGACTCGGAGCAGGATGGGTTAGTGAGTGCTTGGGAAGTTGCTCGGGAATGTTTGAGTTTGGCATAGGTCTTTTCTTTGGTAGGCAGATAAGGTTAAAGATAATATAAAATGTTTAAATTTTTAAAGGTAAAACAAGTCTAGGCTATTTTCTTAAATAAAAGTTTATTTAAATGTTGATAGATAAAGATTGAATATTTTAGTTAACATAAAATCTATTTAGTTAGGTTTTAATTTTATTTAAACTTCAATTTAAAAAGCATAATTAAATAGTGCAATTACTAGTAAATTTAGGAGATAAAAATGTTTAAATTCATTGTTAATATCAACTTTTATTAACAAGTTTTAAAAAGGGGTTTCGAACAAAGATATTGGTTAGGTTATCAAGGAAAATTCAAAAGTTTGAATTTCAAAGATAATTTTTTTTAAGATTAGCTTATTTGGTAAATCATATATATATTGGGGTAATTATGTAATCAAATCTCTAAGTGTTTTAAAATAAAAATAAAATAAGAGATGTGTTAAGATAAATGGTTTGTCTTTGATTAATTAGGGTTTTAAGTAATCAAGGGAGGATTGATTAATAAATGTGATTAATCAATTGATATGATTAATTTGAAGATTAATTAATTAATATAATTAATTTGAGGTTAATGAAAGGATCATTAATTTGTGATTAATGGGTAATTACTGCATGAGATTAATTAAGTTAATTATTAATATAATTAATGAAGTATAATTACTTAGAGTAAGCAATTAGGGATAATTGCTTAAAGGATAGTTAATTAATGAGTATGATTAATTAAAGGATAATTAATCAATGTAAGTAATATAGGATAATTAATTCAAGTAATTAATTAAGGATAAGTGTAATTAATGTGAAGGGGTGAAGGTTAATTAATTTATGTTATTAATTAAAGGCTAATTACTTAATGTAATTAAAGAGGATAACTAAAAGATGATTAATTAATGGTTTGTAATTAATTAATGTTAAGTAAGCAGGATTAAAAGTAATTGAGGTAATTAATTTAATTTATTAATTAGAAATTGTTTGACAAATTAATCTTGCTAATGAATGATTGAATGATGTTGTATGCCTTAGATTAGTTGATATATCAGATATGTGATTTGTGATGCTATGTAATATGATGTTTGGTTTAAACAATGAAATTGTGGTAATCTATTGATGGTGAATTACTGTGTAAAGGTGGCACCCTGTATTTAAAGATTAAATTGTATTTCATTTGAATAACTTGGATTAAAATGACTTGCGAAGAGACGGGAGTCGGTTATCAGTAAATACCCGAAACTACTTCTATTTGAAATCTATTAAAATTCTTTATAAATTTGATACGTAAAATTAATAGGCTGGAAATGAATAATTTATGTTAACTGAACCATTGAAATTAAGTAAGGGTACTTAGTGATTGTTTGTGAAATAAGTGTAGACTATATCAATGTTTGAACTTGTAGTGAAGTTACGAGTTACCCCGGGTTGTAAATAAGTTCTATGCATTGGAATTTCATGTTAGATGAGTTTACTCACGCTGGTTTCCATCCTGACCCGGGTGTTACTTTAATGTAATGCTTGGGTCAGACCAAGTATTACAGATTTTCAGGTTAGGACGTTTTTGGAGCTCAGGAGACGAGATGGATGGCAAGACGTATGAAGTATTCCACTGTGATATATTGTTATATATCTGGAACAAGTTAATTTTAACTATCCAGTGTTTTGTGTTTATGGTTGTAACTTTGATGTATTGTATGTAATGTAACTGATACAGCTTCTTTGTATAAATGTTATTATATGATATTATATTTTGATCCGCTGCGAATGTGAGATTCTGTGTCTCGTTTTCTATTTTCTTCTTCTATCTCTTTTCTTCTTTTCCTAACTATTTGGAATTTTCAAGATCGAAAATCCTGGGTCGTTATAGTGACGTTTGAAGTAACAAGGAATATAGATGTATGAAAAAAAGAAATAGATGAACAATATAGGGGTAATCACTATGTTTTGTATCATCTATTTCAAGAAAATAAAATAACAATTCTTAAATAACAAACACAGCACAATATCTCCCCTTTTTTCTAAGATACAAAAATTTACTAGGTTAACATGATTAGAAGTTTAGTTCCTATGTATTAAAATGTATTAAATCCCAAAAGTTGAATACTAAGCTATGAGTGGAATAAAATGTTAGTCCTTGAGATGATGGTTTTGATGACAACAACCTTAGAATAGATTATAAAATATAAACACTAATAGTATAAGTTTAGATATATATGTATATGCAGGATTTAACCATGCAGGTACCAAGAATGAAGACTGTACAGTATAGAGATTCAAGATATCAAGATTAAAGACTCATGAGTATCAAGATTATCAAGAGTTCAAGTAATTTATCTTTTAATTAGAATTTTTGTTAGAACTCTTGGAAAAGTACTGGCATCTTAAAATCCAATTTATTCGTAGAATGGAATCCACTTCGAGCCTGCTAAAGGGATGGAACCCTAAGTAGGATGGAACCTACGAAAAATCTAGTGGAGCATTGTTTTGTATCTGCAAATTTTTATTCAAAATGATTTTTACAAAATTATATCTTGTTTTCAAAATGTTTTCAAAACCTTCCTTTTAAAAGCATCAAAAACGTCTATCCTGATTTCAAATACTTTTAGCCTCAAAATAATCTTTAAATTCAAAACCAAATTATCCATGGTTTTAACTATCTTTAATAATAATATATTTAATTTTTAAATATTTATACTTAGATTTAAATATAAAATTATAGTAAAATTTTATATATATTATTCTATATATTTACTTATGTATTTTAACTATAGTCAAGTATATTTATAGAGTTTAAAATTGTTTTAATGTAAGATAGAAGTTATTTTCAAAGAAAGTCAAATCACCAAAATATCCTTTGGGATGTCGAATGCCCATGTACCCTATGTAGACATAGTGTCAGTTGAATTCAAAATGTAAATTTCAAAAGAAGTGTCTATTCGTCATATCTCTTCACGAATAGACATGGCTGTTGTTCTTCTATAAATAGGGTATGTTTTCAATGAATTTAAAAACAGTTTTTTTGGTTTTTCACTCCTCCTCTTCTTCCACATTTATATATACATATTCTTACCATTACTCTGCCGAAATCAACATTGAATCTAACTAGATTATCTCGGGTTTGATTCTCTATCACTATCTCAACAAGATCCTCAATGCTATTCAGAGTTATAGGCTTTTTGTAATCAACTTAGCGAGAAAAGGTGTGATTATGGCCTTGGAAATCAATCAAGCGAGATAAGGTGTGATTGTAGCCTTGAAAATCAATTGGGTGAACTTGCTGCCTTGGAAATCAAGTTTCTCTACTCAGAGGATTGTGAATCTGGAGGGTGTGCCTCGTTGCCTTGAAATCGAGGGTGTAATTGTAAAGATTGTTTTTGAAAAGAAATCCGTACTTGTGTGCGGGACTGGATGTAGGGTAACTCCGAACCAGTATAAAATCCGGTGTGTTCTTTTCTCTTCTGCGTTTACTTTATATTTGCAGCTGTGTTTGATTCTGTAATCATATCTGTGTCTGAATATTACATATATTTGTGTTTAGATTAACAAAAACTCAAAAAGATTTAGTAATTCTCTATAACTCTATTCACCCCACTCTAGTGTTTATCATAGCCTTAAGATCCTTATCCGCATTTCTCACATAAAAATGCCAATAAGATGGAAGCTAATGAAAAAGAAAGTATGTGAAATAGGCAAGAAGAAGAAACAGAGAAAGAAATGGGAACACAAATAAAGTTGGAGCCAAGGAAAAATTGGCAACAATATTAAGGATTTGATAAAGAGGAAGCGGTAAATGAACTTGAAGAAGAAAGTAATACACATAATAAAATGAAGATCTATAGTCGACTATAAGAATTGTAGAGGAAATGAAGGTAAAAGAATGTAAGAATGATTATATGTGTGTGTGTATATATATATATATGATGGCGACATCATCTACCAATCCTTCAACCCTAGCGATCAGACTGGAGGACGATGAAGGAGGTGGAAAGAGGTTAAGGGAAAGGGGAAAGAGAAGGAGAAAGGCAAGCCATTGTTTGTGGAAATACTTAAAAACCCAAATCGTGGATTGAAGCGTTGGGCGACAAATTTGAAATGGAAGGTAATGTAAATTTCTTTGAGCCTCAATCTAATTGCAAAGAACTCTACCAGATTATCGATGAAGAATATTATGCAGAATCTAGAAATATTTGGAGGAATTTGATTTATGTTTACATGGCCGATAAAAGATCGTATTATGTTTACTTCAATGCTTATGTTAAGAGGGTCTGGAACCCTAAAGGTGCATGGTACATTTTCCCGAGGGATAATGGATGTTTCCTAATTAAATTTGAATTAGAAGAAGATTATAAAAGAATTCTCCAAGGAGGACCATGGTTTATGGATAGCAGACTCATTATTATGCGCAATTGGAAAGCAGATTTATGCGCAATTTGAACTAGAAGAAAATTATAAAAGAATTCTCTAAGGAAAGCTAACACTGAACTGCCAAAAAAAGTTAAAGCTATAGACAAACAAGGTAACACCTATATGCAGGAAGTGGAATACGAGTTCGTGCCTCATAAATGCAGTGGATGAAAATGTTTTGGACATAACCATCGACATTGCAATAATTACACAGAGAAGACTTCATAGATATAGGTGGAAAAGACAAAACCACCAACCTATTAATTGAAATACAAAGCAATTCTGTTACTAGTTGTTCAAAAAATGGAGCAGCAATAAAAAATTACATACAAAATGCTGCAATTAGAGCTTCCCCTACCAATTAGTCAAAATACAATCAATGAGATGGGCTATGGATTAGAGCAAACAACTCCTCCAGTTCAGGATCAGGCTGATTACTCCCAGCCTGAAGTAGATCTACACCTAAATGTTGCTCCTCCTGATGATCAACTCCCAAATGTTGATAAGATGCTACCTTAATCTTTCAAGGAAATATACCAGTTGAATATCCAACTGGAATCATCTAATGATGAAGAAGGTGAAGTAGAGGAAGAAGACATTCAAAAATAGACAAAGGTGGATGAACTTTATGACAAACAATTTGCTCCAAAACGAGGAAGTAGTGCTGTAAAAATAGTAAAGATAGGTTTTGCTCCTGTGACCAGGAGTAAATCTATTAAACAGTAATGTCTATTTTATGTTGGAATGTGCGAGGTCTTAATAATGATATAAGTCAGTTAGACTTGTACATTCTTAGGGTCAAATATAAGCCTTCTACTGTAGATCTGCTTGAAAACATGTTCACTAAGGACAATATATACATGTTTAAGAATCAATTAAGGGGCAATGGAATTTAAGTCACAATAGTACACACCAAGTTAAAGGCAGAATTCTCATCCTATGGCATGATAACAACTGGATTGGCATAATAATGAATAAAGATGACCAGCAAATGACCATTCACTTTAAAAACATAGGCGGGTTGGAAATTATTATCACGTTTGTTTATGCCAAAAACCTTGCATCAGAAAGAACCAAACTATGGCATCAAATAATTACAAACTCAAAACAAATTGACCAACCTTGGTTGACAATGGGGATTTTAATGCCATCTTAAGCACCAGTGAATAAGGAAGAACTTACATTGAAGCTATCCTAGGTAGCGAAATTCAATGACTGTTTACTTGCCAGCGAATTGATTGAAACATTCCATTCAGGCTTGAAATTTACATGGAAAAGTGGTGAGGCAAAGAAAATTACATCAAGACTGGACAAAGCTTTAGGAAATATAGAGCTGTTTAAAAAAATCCTAGTTTGAAAACTATTGCATTGCCAAGTTCAACAGGTGACCATTGTCCACTTCTCATCCAATTCAATAACGACACAAACACTACATAAGGAAAACCATTTAGATATGCAAGTCATTAGATAATGATGGAAGATTATAATGAGACAGTTGACTTCAATGCTATAGTAATCCCTCAAGGAACTCAGATGTATAAGTATATCATGATGGTTAAAATGACAAAAAAATAGATTAAAGGAATGGAATCGTCGAAGACCAAAACATAATGACAAAGTGCTAAAAATTCAAAGTCAACTTGAGGTGGTTCAAATTAAACTGGATGAGGATCCAATGCATTAGGGTTCTAAATTCAAATTTTTACTCACTTCAAAAAAAGCTGAAGGATGAACTCACAAAACGTGCTACGGAACTTAAAAAGCTAAATAGAAATGGCTTACTCAGGGAGATGAATGAAATAAATTCTTTTACACTAAAATGTCACAAAGATCTCATCACAATAACTTGTTTAATTGTCTTAATGAACATGGAAATGCAGCTGACAATATAAGAGAAGTAGAAGAAAAAGCAACATCTTACTTTCCTGACTTATAAAATGGTGAAACTGAAAAAAATTTACCAGAAATTCAATACAGAAACAAGGAAGATTGTGTCGTGTTGACAGCTGGTATTCATGAAAGGGAATTGAGGAGAGCCACATTCTCCATCCATAATGATTCCAGCCCAGGCCCTGATGGAATGGTGTCAGCCTTCTTTAAAATGCACTGGATACACCTGAAAGATCACATGCTTAAAGCTTCTCAAGAAGCCTTTAACAATGGTGAGTCTATTTAAATAATCAATCACACTTTTATATCATTGATTCCTAAGGTTAAAAACCTGAAAGAATACAAGAATATAGACCAATAGCATGTTGTAATGTCACCTATAAAATCTTAAGCAAAATCATATGCATGAGGTAGGATAAGGTGGTGTTAGACCTGATCTCTCAATGTCAAAGTGCTTTCATAAAGGGAAGATTTATTTTAGAAAATTCATTAATGGCTCATGAACTTATTAGAGAATTCAATAAACACGGTGCTGACAAAATGTGTTTAATGGTTGACCTACATAAAGCATATGATAAAATTAATAGGAAATTTATAATCTACATGGTGAGGTCAATGGGAATTCCAGACAAACTCCCGAAGTTAATTGATCATTGTCTATTTACTCCTACCTATTCTATACTTATTAATGGGATCCCGAAAGGTTATATTCAGAGTAACAGAGGGATTTGGCAAGGAGATCCTTTATCCCCCTATTTGTTTGTTGTTGTTATGGAGTGGTTCACTCTACAAATGGAAATAGCGTGCTTCCACAATAAGACATTTAACTATATAAGGTTGAACCTATAGTAACACATTTAATCTATGCAGATGATGTTTTCATTGTTACAAAAGCTTCCCTAACTGTTGTGAATATTTTTAATGAAATTTTCCAACAGTTGGAAACAACATTTGGCTTGAAACTCAATGCAGGTAAGGCCAAATGTTATTTTAACAAGTACTATAGAGGTAAACAAAATCTACTGAGGAATATTGGAGTTACAGAAGGATTCCTCCCTATCACATATCTGGGAGTACCTTTATCAAACAACATCATAACTGATAATGAACGTAGGAAACTAATTGACAATATTAGAGAAAAATTACAAGGTTGGAGATCAAAGTTCTTATCTTTTGCTGGGAGGATTGAACTTGTCCACATAGTTATTACTTCTAAGGTCAGATTTTGGATGTAAACATTTCAAATACCAGATTGTTCAATTGCAAAAATAAATACTGTTTGTGCCAATTTCATCTAGAGGGGAAAGATTCATAAAGTTAGTTACAAAGAATTATGCAAACCTAAAAAGGAAGGAGGAGTTGGGCTAAATTATTGGTTTGAACTGAAAAAAATTTATGGAACGAAGTTGGCCTGGAAAATCTTGGCATCAAATAATCTATGGCCTAGGTGGATGCGTAAAAGATACCTAAACGATAATTTTTGGACAACTAAAATAGACAATAAAGCATCAGTTATTTGGAAAAGCATTCTGAAACTCAAAAATGATTTAAAGCCTCTGATTGAAAGATAGATAGTCAAGGGCACAAACATTGTTCTTTGGAAAGGCCCCTAGCTAAATAGCAAAAGTTTTATAGATAGAGTGGGCTGGGAAGGGTACTCGGCTTATGGAAATCCTACATGCAAATTATCCAGCATAATTAATGGTACTAACTGGAATTGTAACAATCAGCTAATAACCAAGAATTACAAAGAAGAAATCCATGATATTTCTATCCACAGTGAGAGAGAGGATATTTGGATTTGGAAAAATTCACCTAAGGGGCAATTCAAGATGCATAATGTCTAGGAAGATATTAGGGAGGAATATCCTACTGTTCCTTGTCATAAAACTGTCTAGAGCAGATCAAACATGAAATTCCACTGTCCTTTTTCTCACTCAAGTGAATTGGTTTCAACAGCATTCCGCCAGATGCACATGCTACAAAAGCTTTACTGGGAAAACTTCCTATGAAAGACGGACTACAAAATTGGGGAATACTAGAAAATATAACATGTAATTTATGTAATGCAGAAATTGAAAGCCGCGAACATCTATTTTTCGATTGCTCTTAGAATAAGAGAATATGGAGCCTTCAAAAACACAAATGCATGCAAACAGATGAAGTCAAAACACTGAAGGAGGAAGTGGATTACTTGAAGCGGTGAGGTCACATTCCGAAATTGTGTAGGAGTTGCTCAAAATTTGTCTCGAAACTACCATCTAGCATCTCTGGCGTGAGCGCAACAGCAGGGCTTTCAATATTCAGAAAAAAGGAATCTTGTCATTAACTGGCCAAATCAATAGAGATGCGAGTATCATAACAGACCGAATGGAAAGGAAGAAGCTTACCAACTTAATGGAAGTAGAAGAACGAGCAATAGCGAGGATTTGCTGAAAGGTTAAGAACGGAGTAGATCGATCAAAGACTTGGGATCCGCCATGAGAACTCTGCCCTAAAAGAGGAATGTAGTCAGTTAAAGTATACTTCTATATAAAGTGTTGTTGTATTTATGCCGTATAGATTTCAGATGCTTGTAGATGGGCTTTAGTCTGTTTGAGGTCTGTAATAAAATTAACCAATTTTCAATATATATATATATGTGTGTGTGTGTGTGTGTGTGTGTGTGTGTGTATAAGTAGCCTCGGATATGCATTTATGGCAGGTGTGAATTATTATAATTTAATGTATAAATTATATAAATAAAATGATGAAGGTCGTTAGAATTGGAATACAAGGTCTACAGAGTTACACAACACAAGTCTGCCTACCATAAGAGGCTAACTGCTTTTGTGTAACACCACACTCATATGGGACATCTCTAACCATATGATCCATAGAGATTAGACGCTTGCATATAGATGAAGGGGTATCCTCGGGATAGAGTAGTACGCTTCAAATTTATTTTAGAGTAGGTTATTACCTTGATTGCACTAGGAAATCTAAGTGAATGATGAGCGGGATCATGCACTATGCACCGAGTGTTGGTACAAAATTTAAAGGTAGGGATGTCATAATACGAGAATGTCATCAGTCCCGAGCAGTCAATAGGAATGATAAGGGTTACACCCAACTGGTCTTTATCTATAACCTACCAGGGTGGACCATGCCGGATCATACATCTCCATATTTATTTGTGGTTGTTTATGAGGGTAAGGCTAGTAAACCCATAGCGAGATTCCTTCAAAGCATTGACGACGTGGTTAATAGAGCCGAGTCCTCTTTAGGAAACAGACAAAGTAGAATATCCCTAAAGAGAACATGGAAAATCATATTAAAGGCCATTGAAAAGAGTATAGCGAAATGTATGAATTTCCATCGGTAAGTACTATAGGACTTCCTTGAGTTATACGGTATTGAGATCATGACATAGTGAGGATGATAGATCGTAGTGGGGTCCTGAATGAAAGATACTAGCGAGATTAGTATCTAGGTCCATTAGAGTACCAAAGGATATATCTATACATAGACATATACATAGATGTAAATCTACAAAAGGTAGGTGGGAACGGTTTATACACAGATATGGAGTCGAGACGATTAATAAAATTAAAACAGACATAACTTGAAACAATGAACAATCAACATAAGAGAATGTTATAATTAACCAGTCACTGGAACATTCTTTTGGCACCCTCCTCATTACAATCCATTGAACCCTTAGAAGGACATGTACTGATGCTTGGCGTGTTTGGTGCTAACAAGGACACTTGATTTTAGGAAGTGTCAAATCTTAGTCAATGCTTATATGATCTCTTGTATTTTAATTATTTTATTGTAATTTATTTCATTAGAGCTATAATATGCATTCTTTTGTTTTATTTGTAGGATACCAAACCAACGATTCATGCTTTGGTGGACTTAAGTTTTCGATTTAGCGAAAATTCAAGCAATTAGTTCATAACAAAGCACTAAGTACTAATCAATTATCCAATTTTAAGCAATTAAGAGAAGAAGCTACAAATTGGAGGCAATTGTTCAAGATCTAGAGCTCAGACTATAAGGTGAGAGGACACAGATCTAATAGTTGGTTATTTGAATTAATTTGAAATCTTTTTTAAATGATTAGATTATTTAAAAACCCTAATTATCTATTAAATTGAAATTGAAATGGTAAGCTCTAACCCTATAATCTACACTTGAATTAGATCTTGTAACTATTAAACTGACACTTGTTATTTCTAATCTGTAAACCCTATAATTGCTAGAAATTGGATAATTATGTGGGTTGCAGAATTATGGATCTTAAGGCCAATTAAACACCAAGGAGGGGCATGAATAGTGTTTTCTAACTTTTGTAAATCATTTTAAATTTCTTTTAAGTTTAATATTAAATCATAAATTATCAACATAGAATTATACTATTGAAAAGTCACGGATGCTATCATAGATAAAATAAAAGCAGTAAAGCAAAGTAATGACTTAGAGAGATGACACCAATTATTTTTTGTTGGTTTGGATTTCTCATAGATCCAGCCCTGTACGATTGCTTATATAGATTTCTTTTCAAATGCCAATCTTAAAAAGGGGAGAAGGCAAACCCATAGTCTCGATTCCGATGCTACAAGCCAAGCCCTCTTGATTTTTCGGGCTTAGGATGCACCCACTTCATTTGGATGGGATACAAGCACACCCCTTAGATTTTTGAGCTACAAAGCACAACCACATGATTTGAACAGGCTCTAATCACACCCATACAAATATAAATAAAGTTTAATGGTTTTTCCAAAGATAATTTCTTAACATTTGAGATATAATGGATCCTATAGTCACTTGTACAATACTTTGATCTTTGATTTGAGAGAGAGATTTTTTATTATAGTAAGAAAGTAATATTGAATCAATACAAAGAAGTTTAAATTAATTCTATTTGATTATAAAAAGAAAAGAGTATAATTTCAACGGAGTTTTCAAGAGAGTAAGAAGAGGGAAGAAAATAATTTAATAACTACTAGAAATTCATTTGAACTCCATTTTATATATAAAATTAAGAGATATATCCATTCGCAAAGACTTCTGTTAACTGTCCTTTTGTCCCCGCCTGTCCGGACTATTGGGCAAGTTAGACTCAATGATAGATAAGGCAATCAGCCCAGAGAGATGATCGTGGATTCCAGATATCAAGCACAAACAACAATATAATGTAACGATCAAGAGAAACCAAGAGGTAAATTCTATGAAACATTCTAAGATAGCCTAGAGAGGGGATCTTGGAATCGGGCGATCGATTATGGCCGATCAAGCCGATCAGTGCCAAACGCCCCGGGAGGATTGACATTGAACCCTCGACTTATGGGGTTAGTAAGCATGTAGTTGGAGGATCTTACTCTGGAGATGCCACAATCGATCAAGGCATTGGAAATCAGGCCAATGTGGTTAAATGAAGTTGAGAGATGAATAAAGAATTGCTGGTTAGGAAATGGATAAAGATCAAGAGGAGCTAAGGCAACGTGGTGCTGCTCGGAGGTGTGGATCGCGTCGCCCATCTGAGGTGGAACACGACTATCGCCCGGTGCCAACTCTCCGAACACCAGACTTAATAGCTACGGTAAGATAGCTAGTGCAAGAAAGTCAAGGCTTGACTGTCTCTTGAAGTACGAATTGCACATGGACTTCGCCCGAGCACTGGTGTAGTCAAGTGTAGGTGTTTTCCCATTTTTCTAGAAGATGTTGTGACTATGTGGTTCACCAAACTACCACAGTGTTCAATCTCTTCATTTGACAAGTTAGAAAAAAGTTCTCGAAGCAGTTCCACTTGCACACGACTCACTCAAAGGATGTAATGGCACTCTCTAACTTGGTCTAAGCACCAAGGGAGTCACTGAAAGATTTTTTGGAAAGGTTTAATACAGTGCTTGCAGAAGTCAGTAACTCGAATGATGATGCAATACTCATGGCACTGACTAAGGGAGTCGACCTCATTTTTGAGTATAGTTGTCATGACTTGAAATCCAGCGATTGAAAATCGACATCAAATACCTCACTTGTATCCGACTGTCGGAGATTCAAACGTTGAAGTTCAGTTCGGATGGAGCTTATAACAACATTAGATGAATATAAACAATGGAAACAAAATGAATAACATTGACCATAACACAGATACAACATCATCACAATGTTTGATTACAACAAATCACCACCATCATCAGAGTGATACATGTATGATGCAACAACAAAACGACAACTCCATAGTGGAACAACAGAGTTTCATATAGTTTCCAACATAATTCACTTCGATAAGGCCTTCAAAACTCCAAAAAAACTTTTGAATCCAAAAGACTTCAAAAGATCTCCAAGCCAAAAGCATACAAAATACTTCTACAGTCCAAGCTAGCTCCAAATCACAGATAACCTGCTTCTAGACTGCCCGTGTGAAAATTATGGGGCCCAGAGTTTAGGAAGGGAACAATAAACTCCGGGTCAGTCATGGGAATGGTATGAGTAAAAAAACAGTTATTTGAAACAAAAACAGTTTATAAAAGAAATCCGATATGCTTTTGTAAAATGAAACTACCATAAGACCTCCCGCCACACACACAATGCAATCGCACAATTGGAGGAGATTTCTTCTTATGATAGTAAAAATTGCTTGATACGAGAAAACTCTTTGACAATATTGTTAGTGCATAGTGTAGAAAACATTTCAAAAATATAATATCAATCTTTGCCAGCATACGCACCATTATAGTATGCCTACTATAGTACCATGTTAAATGGCAGGTTATACAACTAAAACCGTACAGGGCTCGTATTGGATGATTGGATTTCCAGCAAATGGTCAGGCAAAGGAACTTCCCACACCGAATGGAACGCCTCTGGAGGGACGTCCCCGAGAAACTAACCGGATCTCTGCCAACAAAAGGTCGGGTTACTTTTTTAACTAAGTAACTACTGACACGAGTATGCCATCTCCGGGTCGTTACCGACCTTTATCCGAGGCGCCTCTTAACCAATAATCACAAAGCAATAAGTTTGTAGCAACCACAAAGTTAAGTATCTACGCTCCATACCATGATACCACTTCTAATCCAGAAGAAAATGGACATACCCTCAAGGGCCACTACCCCCCCAATAACCTTGCTGCAGCGATTCCTGTTTCGACCATAGCCGGGTTGTAGGGTTCGACGAAGTCTCGTCCACAAAACTACGCTTTTCACAAAAGCCATGCTTCGATTAACAAATGATCAGCAACACATAGCAGCACTCAGCACTACCAAGTTGGGAGTATATCACTAATAACCATAAACTACATAACCTCTGAGCTCGTACGTCTCTGAAAAAGGTGTTAAGCTAAGATAATAAATTCTCCGCCACCAACAGAAATGTATTTGTAAGAAATCAGCTTTATATCTCAAAGTGTAATGTCAGACATACAACTATACAAGTCTGTTCCGGGTTCGAACAGAACCGAAGGCACTTCCAAAGAAGTCCTTGCAATCCGGGCATCCACAATTCCAATCGGACTCCCCATCATATATGGAGATCTCTATCGCGAAGCAACTCAGTGCAGAGTCATTCGATAGGTTATCCTATCGTTCTCGAAGACACCCGGTCTTCACCACGGTCTTCAAATGCTTTCCACTTCGTCGTATCACTATCCAAAATAGGTTATATGACACGAAGTCCTCTCCTGGCTAAACCGAATAGTGAGCGCTCAATTTAAAAACATATTTCACTCACGAAGATTCACTTTCAGTGTTCGATGTGGGTTTCAGATAACCAATTGGAATCCAACTCCCTATCGCATCGAAATTCAAATGCCGTTTTACAGGCCATTGGGTTTTCACATTCACACAGAAACAAATCACAGATATCACAACTCAGCACAAAGCAATTCATACAACATAGCATCACAATCACATATCAGAGATATTAATCAAATACATAGCATTCAATAAAAATCAATCATCTTCAATTAAGATGAATTAATCATGTGATTTAAACTAATTAACCACATAATTACTTTCATTAATTATCTTTAATCAATGATTAGTTATCCTTAATCATAAATTAATTAGTCATTAATTTTTATTAATTAATCTTTAATTGTTAATTAATTAAATCTTAATTACTTTTATTAATTAATTATTTCTTAATTAGTTAATTATTAATTACAAATTAATTAACCTTAATTATTTATTTAATTAACCTTTAATATTAAGTAATTAATTAAGTAATTATTCTTTAAGTAATTATATTAACAAATCATTAATTACTTAATAAATTAAAAGATAAATCTTTTATCTTTATTAATTACTTCGATTATCTTTAAACCTTCTTTAATAAATCATCCTTATCACATTAGTTGCTTTAAAAGGTTAAGGTTAGTTTAAATTACACTTTATCTTAATTATCCTTTTTAACTACATTATTCACTTAATACAAATGAATTTATAAAATAATGTAACAAAATTAAATAAATTAAATTCCTTTAAAAACATCTTACTTAACTCCTTAAATAATTCAAAACTTTAATCAAAATCATTATTTGAAAACATGGATTAAAAATGTTTAAAAGTTTGAATTTTATTTTAAAGTAAAAACTATTATATATATCATACATGAGACCCACTTCGAGTCTTACCCGATCAAAATGCCTGAATGCTTCGAGTTTTTCCAGAAATCAACCCGAGTCACTTTTCAAAACCTTAATTTTTTTGTTTAAGTTTTATTATGAAATCCGATACGCATACCAACTACTCGAGCCAAGACTCGAGCCAGTAATGCAATTACCTGAAGGTAACTTCGAGTAAAATCCTTCGTTCCCATCTCAACCCACTGGCACATGCAAGAGGTCCGTGCACATGCACCGAACGATGGCGAAGCTTCGACCTCCAAGACCACCGTCGACACACCATCGATGACCCACCTCTTCAATTCCGACCACCCAGAATCCATCTGGAACCCAAAATCAAAATCGAAGTACCCAAGTTAAAACTGGAAATAAACTATCATCTGAAAATTCCTTGCACCCACGTCGCCGATCACCAGAACCTCTGCAATTCCGGCCACAACCCCTCCATCCATCGACGCAGCCTTTCCCTCAGGTCCGAACCATTCCGATGCTGTAACGACCCATAATTTTCGATTATTAAAATATAAATTGTATAATATTTTATAATTTTATATTGAAATAATACTAAAAAAATTTGATGTTACAAGGAGAAGAATAACTAGAATGTAATGTTAGTAATGTTAATATAAGGTAATTGTTAACTATTTTAATCTAATTTCCAATTAATTGAAGTGACTTTAAGGTTATAATTAGTTATAACTAAAAATAAGGAAATACATTGAACGTTGAAATTATATGTAATCAATTAGAATTGGATAATATTGAATATGAAATCAGTGGTGTTGTCTGAACGCTACTGATAAATATTTAAAGTAATTTCAAGCTAATTGAAATACATTGCAGGTTGACTTGGTTATGATTGTAAATAATGAAATAAATTAAATGATGTAGATGGTGAACTTGTATGTAATTAATTGAAATAGGTTAATATTGAATATAAAACCTTTTTGGGTAAGCAAATTATAACCCTTGGTTGTAAAGAATAAGATAAGGGGTATGAATTATTATTATAAACGATTATATTAACTATTTTCTCATTAATTTATCGTTTTAATATTGAATGGGTAATTAATTGAATTAAGGCAATTGAATGTTGGGTCTAATGTTGGAATTGTATGTTAGTGATTAAAATAATTGTAACATTATTTGATGATAAGTTGAAATAAGGAAATGAATTAAATGTTATATAAAAGGAGAAATTATATGAAATTAATGGAAAATTGAGTATAATCAGGATTGTGTAAGTAGTCATAACTTTTGTTGTTAATAATAATCTTGTAAATGCGATTAAGTAAGTAAAAGGTAACATTTGTCATTCATTACCTATTTATTTAATCCATTGAAATTAAATTGAAAATCAATTGCAGTTAATCTAATTACCTACTACAGTTAATACGAACTAAAGTGACAAATATAGAAGGTTGAGGTAATGAAATGGTAAACCAACGTTAATTATATATATAATATGATAATTGATTGAATAATAAGATTAAAAAAATGAGTATATGTTGGAATTTAAATTAATTAATGAATTTATTGCCGTTAATTTGACTTGGAATCTTCTAATAAAAGGGAAAGAGAATTTATTTGAAATTAATGGCGTTTAATGAAAGAAATGTACGTTTGTTATAATCCGTTATAAGTGTAATTTAGAAATTAATTACAATTATGTCGATTTGGGATCTTTCAATTTTAAAAAAAAGAAACATTAATATTAATTTTTGGATTTAACGAAAGAAACATACATTATTGTAAAAAAATAAAAAGAACATTTTTATGAAACGAACATTTTCATTTTTAAGGTAAAAATAATTCTATATAAAGAAGAAAAAAATGAATTTTAAAACAATATTTCACAGTCATTAAGTATACATTTGAGGCTGTATATAAGTGATTTTAACACTAATCTTGAAGTTTAAATTTAATTGACTTTTTAGGTTGTGTAATTCCCCTATGAGAAAAACATTATTTTGAAAGAAAGAAAAACTTGAATTTTAGTTCTAGATCATCTTTTATTTTTTTTTGTAACGTTACATGGTTATTGTATTCAAATTTATTTACTATATGTTAATTATGTGTAAACGAGTGTGAAAAAGGGTATATTCAGTGATAATATATTTAATTGAGTGGATCATGCAATTAACTAGATCCTAAGTGGTCCCTTCATTTCCTTATTATTCAATACACCTGCCACCATTTCCACATTTGGTTTTATTGCAATTCTTTGATGTAATTGAAACGTGAATTTATATTCTTTCTTATTCTTCCGTTTTGTTTATTTATTTCCCAAAGCATCTACTTAGATCATACAGTTTTGTTTTATTTGTCCCTTCCATACATATTTCATTTGTCCCTTCCCTTTCTTCTTTTGTTTTATATCATATATCATTCTTTCCCCTAGAAATTTCTTATTTTTCAAACATCAGACCTCTATTTGTTTCCCTCAAAGTCTCAATGTCAACATAGCTTTATACCTCTACTTAATTGCTGCCAATTCATTTTACTGAAGCTATGTTTAGAAAAAGAAAAGAATAAAAAAGTGTGGGCACCCATTTCTTCCTTAACCACATCCGTACCTTTCCTCATCGCCTTGCCTTCTTTTGCAAGAAGCCTTCAAAAAAAAATTGAACAATGAGAATTAGCCTTAATGGTTTTGGCTTTCCACTTCTGGCCTTTGTTTTGGGTACATCAAATTTGAAAACGTGAGTTATTAAAGTTTCTTATTTTAAGAATTAAATATGTATGTATTTTTATTTTATTTTATATCCTTATAACCTGAATATCTTCCTCATACGAGCTTTGATACATGCGTAGTTTCTTCCCTTGGACTCATATTGGAATTCCTAATAACATAAAATAGGTTTGGCTGAGTTTGGAGACTATTGGAAAAGGCATCTTTGTTTGGATTTTTGCGTTCTAAATATCAAAGGTGAGTGTTTTGACCCACTCACGAATACTAGATTATCTTATGCTAGTTAAATTAAATTTATAATGTGATTAGAAATTTATTAATTGCCTTTGGTATTACTAGATTGTCATTTAAGTTAAATTTGAATTTATATTGAATTGAATTTGCCATTTATTTAATAATGAATATAAATTGCAAGTTATACACCTGATAATGATAATCAATTGATTATTGTGATTTATTGGCTAATTTGGATGTTGGATTGTGATGGATGTTATTGGTTGTCATTTTGGATGATTGGATGTTTATTTATGTATATATCTTTGTTACCACTATGGATCGAAATGATAACTCGAGCGGTTTCCATTGATTTGGAAATTTTGATTTGGATACTGGTTGAAATGACATATAACCGTGTAATTTCTTTAATTTGGATTATTTATTAGAATTGAATTATTTGAAAGATTTAAGTTTTAAATTTAAATTCGGATCTATTTTAATTAAAATGATTAAGATTGGTATTTTTGAATCGTTTGAAATTTTTTAAATAATTAAATCCACATTGTACACTTGATAGGAGATGAAATTCCTGTTATACATCTCTAAATCCATTATAGTAATATTTCTATTCTACTTATTTTGATTTGACTTACATAAGATCTTTTAGTCCTGACTCGAGTGTTTTGTCTTTTTATTATGCTCGGGTCAGTCTGAGCTTTTTAGTGTATTGAAGACCATTATATTTTGGAGGATGAAGACGGAGACGAGTCTACTATTTATTATTAATTATTCCACTGCATCATGTGTTCCGCTGCATTATTTATTTATTTCTACTGTATGTATAACTCTGATTTGTATTGTAAAGGTGTAATCAAATGTTATTTGTAAAGCAACTTCATGAACTGTTTATTTGATTTTTATACTTTGTCATTCCGCTGTGAGATTCTGTGTTTTATCTTTCCTTCTTTTCTATTATTTTCTTATTTACCCCATTAACAGTCTTACCTTTTGAACGATTTTAGTTGACATGTGTGGTTTATTGTCGATTTAAATCGTCCAAAAGGGTGGGATGTTACAGTTGGTATCAGAGCTTTGGTTTAGACATACCTTAGCTTGTTGGGGTTAACTCATTAGAGATAGGGTAGTAATACCCTAGAATGAGTTATCTAAGTGTATATATGAGAGCGTGTATTTGTTAGTTTTATAAAAGTGTTTTATATAAGTTTTGAAATGAATTTTTTCCTAATATTATATGATATGCAGAGGATTAAATTTTTATAACTAATATAGTTATTTGTAATGTGTTTGATTTATGAAATGGTAATATTTAGTTATTATCATTTATTGTTGATTAGTTGCGTTTTATCAGTTTAAAAGCATTGGCTAATTATTGTTGTTGTGAATTTTGTTGTTTTTGACCGTAGTTCAACCATTGAAAAACAAAATATTTGGATATTTTGGATAATCAAAACCTTCTGAATTAGTATGAATTTAATGTGAATTGATTATAAATAAAACCATGACTTGTAAATTGTTATGAAATAAATGGATGTTATAATAAATGGTTATAAATAAAGTTGTGATAACTTTAAACCTGAACAATATCTTATAAAAGGGAATTATGTTTTTATAATTTGGTTATAAACTTAAGAAAATTCCTTGTGAAATGATTTGGTCATAAATGTAATATTAAATGAGAAATATTACATGTGGAATGAATGTAATTTAAATTGAAGAGAAATATAAGCAATATTATGAGAATGAATAAATTAATGTTATATATTAAATGGAGAAATTATGTGAAATAAATATTAAAGTACGAAATGATACATTCATTAATCAATGAGATTAATAATGAATTTAGTTGAAGTATAATGGTGATGAATCAAATTGAAATAAATACGTAAGTTGTGCGTATATTATTTTATTCGCATAATTAATTTGATCCGGATTTGAGTACGTAAGTTTGAGGTGAATTACACCATTTCACATTTGAATTTTTCATTCGATTCTTGATGGTGAATATTGATATGGATTTTTGGTTTGATTCTAAAGTTCTCTATCATAGTATATGGCTATGCAAGGAGAATGATGGTTTCTAGTCAAGAAACCATATCGAAGTCCGCATTAGGGAAGTTGAATGGACAATACTAGTTCGAAAGCGAACTTGTGTGATCGAGCGAACGATCGAATGTAATGTTGCGAAATGATGACATGTGTACATCTTATGTTCTAATATTATTGATATGCTTTGGCATTGAAATTGAAAGTTGTTGGGTTGGATATCTTTGTAATTTAAATTGGGATTTTCTTTTATGAAAAACTACTATTAATTTAAAACCATTTTTCAAACTACTTTCTTTTATTTTCCTTATACAAACTATTTTCTTTAATTTTTCTTATACAAACTATTTTACAAACTATTTTTGTAACGTTTCAAATTTTGCCCGCTCGAAAATCGACATCCATACTTCAAATCGTATTCGAATGCCATAGATTCGACCGTTCAAATCCGATTCGCCGGAGCTTATAACAATCATTAAGTAAACAACACAGCGGAATAAAAGAATAATACATTGATATACAGCTTTGATACAATATCTGCTACAACAGATGATCCAATAGATATCAATATACATCAGAGATATGATACAATAAAATAGCAGCAGAAAAGAAAACAGATGACATCTAGCAGCGGAACAATATAACTCTAAAATAGTCTTCAAAAGAGAACTCCGAGAACTGCAACTCCATTTCCAAGAATCAATCCAGCAATAGCTCGAACTCCCCATAACAATGCACCAAGCTAGGCAAGACTGGTGCGATCCAAAGACTGAACTAACTCTAGATAATCTACTAAACCTGACTGTCTGAAAAAAACCCAACTCTAGACTGCTCGTGTAGAAATATAATGAGCACCCAGAGTTTAGGAAAGAAACAATAAACTCCGGATCAGTCGTGGGACTGGTGTGAGCAACAAAAACAGTTTATCTTTTAAACATTCAACAAAAGATTTCAAAGTCAATTCGCAATGCTTTTTAAAAATGAGACTACCATAAGACCTCCCGCCACACACACAATGCAAACGCAGACTTGGAGGAGATTTCTTCTTATGTTAGTCAAAGATGCTTGATACGCATTAAAAAGAAACATTTGATATTATTACTAGTGCATAGTGTAGAACAAATCATTTCGAAAGTAGAATATAAATCTTAGCCAGCATAGGTACCATTATATTATGCCTGCTATAGCTACCTCCTGAGGAAGCAGGTTCTACAACTAAAACCGTACAAGATCGTATTGTTTCTTTGGATTTCCAACGAATGATCAGGCCAAGGAACTTCCCATTGCCACATGAGAATGCCTCTGGATGGACATCCCCGAGAACCAAACCGGATCTCTACCAACACAAGGCCGGGTTACCCCTAACTGAGTAACAACTGACCGAATATGCCATCCCCCGGTCCTTTGGGACCTTTATCCGAGATCTCGTAATCAATTCACACAATCATAAAGTGTTTTCAACATGAGTAAGTATCTGGGCTCCATACCATGATACCACCCTTTTCCAGAAGGAAATGCACATATCCTAAAGGGCGCTACCCCTCATAACCTTGCTGCTTCTTTCCTGTTTTGACCATTCACGGGGTGTGAGGCTCGACGAAGTCACGTCCACAAAAACATACTTTATACAAAAGCCATGCTTTGGGTCAACAAATGATCATAGAAATGATCACCAGGATAGACGATCAAACAAATGATCTTATCACAAATAATCAACACAATGATCATTTCACAGCAACACTCAGCACGTCACATTACCAAATTGGGAATATATCGCTGATAACCATCAACTATATAACCTCTGAGCTCGTACGTCTCAGAGAAGGGTGTTAAGCTAAGAGAATAAATTCTCCGCCACCAACAGAAATATATTTGAAAGAAATCAGCTTTATATCTCAATTTGTAATGTCAGACATACAAACCATACAAGTCTGTTCCGGGCTCGAACAGAACCGAAGGCACTTACAAAGAAGCCCTTGCAATCCGGATATTCACAATCCCGATCGGATTTCCCATCACTTAGGGAGTTTCTATACCGGCGCGACTCGGTGCAGAAACAATCGATAGGTCATCCTATCGCTTTCGCAAATACCCGGTCTTCATCACCGGTCTTCAAATGCTATCCATAACGACATATCACATATTCGGAATGGGTTATACGACACAAAGGTCTTTTCCCGGCTAAACCGAATAGTGAGCGAAACATTTTAAAAATATATGGATATTGGGATTTCAATTAAGTCACAACTTAATAATTCAACTTCCTTTCAAATGGTTTAACTAATTACCATTTCAATCTTTAAACAAAAAGATTCATTTTCACAACCTTTAACGGTTTAAACAATTTTCACATTTTAATCTTTTAAATAAAAGATTCATTCACAGATTTTCCAAATCAATTTTTCATTTCAATTTGATTAACTCGTTAAATCTTTAAATCAAAGATTTAACTTATAGCCTTCAAAATAATTTCATTTCAATTTGATTTAAAAACAAATCATCAATTTAAATCTGTTAAAAATAAACAGATTTAATCCATAGCTTTCAAAAAGAATTCATTCATAACTTAGGAAAATCATTTCTCTATTCAATCTTGAAATTCCCCTAATTAACTGGAATCTCAGTTCTTATCTAAAAGTGTTTATCATTTGAAAACAACAGTTTTCATTTTGGAAATCTGATTCATTTATACGAGTTGAAATCCTTGGGTTAAGTTCAAATTCCCAAAAATAATACTTTAAAAATGATTTAACTCATAATGACTAGTATAATATCATTAATCCCTAGTTTCAAATTACAGAATTAAATTTCAAGTATTGAATTTAAATTAAAATCAATTTATTTATTTATTTCTATACTTGTGTCTAAAGTATATTATTTATTTTTCAAAAATCATTTATTTAAGAATTTATTTAAAATCCAATATATACATATATATTCACATATATACAAAATTTCAAATCCATATGACTTTACATATTTTCTAGTCGAATCAGGGAAACTCGCTTCCATTTAAATCAACTTATCTTACAATTTTATTCAAAAATTTCATTTAATTATTAATTTAAATTAAATAAAAATTCAGGATCGTTACAATTTTATTTTCAAACTATTTTACAAACTATTTTATTTACAAACTATTTTCCACAACCATTTTGTATACCAAACTATTTCACAAAATGATTGTATATATATAAAAAAGAACTATTCTAAATTCAAAACCTTTTGCAAAGCAAAAATGTTCAATTCCATATGGATCTTCATGCAGCGTAATTGATTTGCAAATTTTTTTATTCTTGCATAAGACAGACTTTATATAAGTATAAGGTGATTTTTAAAAATGTTGATTTTGGAAGGTTTTGATCTAAAGAGATAAATCTTATATATAACGGAATTTATATAAGAATGATTTGATATATTTGAGACTATTGATTTTGGAAAATACTCTATCTGAAAATGAAATCTTATATATGATGGAATTTATATAAGTGCGATATTTGAAGCTATGATTCTGAATGGTGACTATATATGGTATGATATATTTTGAAATAAATGATATGGGAAGTATCTTCCATCGGATCCCTTTGGTGGGTCATTATCGAATCCCTTTGGTGGGTCATTATCGGATCCCTTTGGTGGGTCACTTATTATATTCATTTGATATTATTGGATAGCGTAAATCGAGGGGTGAGACGCCTACAGCTACAATTGATTCCGCTGGGATAGCGGCATAACCATTGCGTAACTGCAATCCATGGGGGAACGTACTTTCCATATCTATTTTCAATGATTTTAAGTATTTTCATTGGATGTTGAAACAGGTCTGCTAAGTACTTGGAGAATTCTAGCCATGCGTCTGATCAACGCATGGCCAGAGTCTGCAAGAACAAGGATAAACCTGTTAAAACATCGAGTTATAAAAGTATTTTGATAAAGTATTATATAAAAGATATTTTGATCATTTTTCCTTTCTAAATACTTTAAAATGTTTAAATATTGTTTATTTATGTACAACATGGTTTAGTAGTAAATTATTAGTGTTCTAAATATTGTCAGAAGTTATTAATTGAATAAAACATTTTAAAGTTAATGATTATTGATTTATTAATGATGTTTAAAAGTATTTGGAGATTTAAAACTAATAAAATTTAAACATAATGGATTTAAGGTTTTCAATAGCTTCTTTTTAAATATAAGTAATGATGTAAGTAATTGTTTTCAAATAATTTACATATATTTAAAAAGATGTTATTTAAAATTACTGAAATGGTATTAATAAATGAAGCAAGAAAATTTATAGAATTTTTTTTTGTAAAGTATTAAAACATTAAAGATGATTGATTTGCAAATGAAGTTTTCAAATGAATTTTTTTTTTGTAATTTTTTTTATAAGTTTCTTTGAATGTATAATTTGAAGATATATTATATAAATGGAAAAAATGATTTGCGAAGTTTTAAATATACTTGGAAAATAAATTAGAATCTCAATTTTGGAAGTATGGTTTTAAATAATTACTTGATTTCGAAGTACTAGTAGTAAATTTATAGGTTTAGTTACTATTTGAATTTTGTATTAAACCATGATAAATGTTTTTACCATGATTTGAATATTCATTTTAAACCAAGTGTGTAAAATTAATTATGAATCTATGAAAATTTATACTTTTATTTAGATATTTAGTGCAAGATTTGAGTATGCTATTAGTTTCACTTTAATAATCTAGAGTTTATACTTATTTTGGAATATTGAGTCTAATAAATTATCAGATTTAAGGAACTTTATTTTTAAAATCTTATCATAATGTTTTAATATAAATTTTTGATACAAATTTCTAACATTGTTTAAACTTTGGGAAAGTCCTTGCATAATGCTATAAAGATGTTTTAAATTTATCTTATATTCCTACTAAGTGAATGTGGTTAAATGTTTTAATTGAATTTTTAGATATATTGAAGTATTTCTTTTCTCTTCAAGGGTGAACACCAAAAACTTAAATTTTTATTCTATAACATTAAGTTATAAAATTAAGTAAGGCTGTAGAAGCTTAAGTAATATTTTGTGAAATGATTCATTAATGGATTAAATCTTTAATGGAAAACAAATTATGTAAGTGATTGGCCTTTATATAAATATTAATTAATTAAATAAATAAGAATGGAATTTTACGAATAAAATATATAAGAAATTGGAAATTTGTAACTTGTAAATCAAAAGATATAAAAATTTAGAATATGTAATCATTGAATATTTTGTTAACTAACATGAATAAAATAAACTTGTATAACACTCAATTACATTCTTAAAACACATATATTTACCAAAAATGTTTAATAAGTTGAAATGTTAATAGCATATGTAATAGAATATTATACAGGTAAAACTTAAGTAATGGAAGCGTTCAATGAAATTATTTCTAAATAAGAATTTTGATGAACAAGAAATGTTATGTATGTAAGTTAATATTGTGAAATAATTTATATATGTACATGTAAGAAAAAGAAAAGGATATTATATGAGAAAAAAGGAATAGTAATGATGTAAAAAAAGAAACCAATTGAATAAACTTAAATATTGTGTTGAAATTATTGGTTATTTTGGCTTTTGAGATGATAGGAAAGGATACTTCTAACTCTACAAGGATGTATAGATAATATATCAAGTATTTATCTAAGGCTATTGAGCATAGGGTACACTTAATAGTCTATTTATCATCTTGTACGACTAAAAATGTCTGAACCTGAACAAATCATCAGTTTGGTTGCTATGGACATATGATTGATTCCTTTGTTACATATGATGGTCATGTTGTTTGTTTGCATGTGACTATTATTATATTGTGTTGATTTGTTTGTTATTAATTGAAGCAACTTAAATATATCTCTTTTCACGTATTATTAACTTCTTTGGATTTTACAAGTGAAGTACAAGTTTATGGAAATAATAGCTACTGCTTTTGGTTTCATAAATTAAGCGTTCTTTTCCCGACTAATAGGTATATTTTTGGATTACAGGTTTCTAGCAATATTATATTGTTTCCCATGGTTTGGGATGTTTATTTTTTTTAATATGATATATATATGATGATTATATATATTATTATTTCTCCGCGACCTCTCCGTACAAAGGAGACTCTGCCGAAATTTTTCGTAAATTTTAGACTTAGAAATGTTGTGAAAAGTAAAATATTTTCAAACTTTGGTAGACTTGAATATGAAGAATTACTTGTAATTAATTGTATATTCTATTTAAATTAATTAGTTATGAAAATTAATTGTTTATAAATTGAATATTTTGAATAAAATATAACGATTCCTTATTTTCTCCTTTTCTTAATTTCCTCCTTTTCCCTTTTCGAGGACGAAAAGTTTTGAGTACGGGAGAGTGTAACGACCCATAATTTTCGATTATTAAAATATAAATTGAATAATATTTTATAATTTTATATTGAAATAAACTAAAAAAAATTGATGTTACAAGGAGAAGAATAACTAGAATGTAATGTTAGTAATGTTAATATAAGGTAATTGCTAACTATTTTAATCTAATTTCCAATTAATTGAAGTGACTTTAAGGTTATAATTAGTTATAACTAAAAATAAGGAAATACATTGAATGTTGAAATTATATGTAATCAATTAGAATTGGATAATATTGAATATGAAATCAGTGGTGTTGTCTGAACGCTACTGATAAATATTTAAAGTAATTTCAAGCTAATTGAAATACATTGCAGGTTGACTTGGTTATGATTGTAAAGAATGAAATAAATTAAATGATGTAGATGGTGAACTTGTATGTAATTAATTGAAATAGGTTAATATTGAATATAAAACCTTTTTGGGTAAGCAAATTATAACCCTTGGTTGTAAAGAATAAGATAAGGGGTATGAATTATTATTATAAACGATTATATTAACTATTTTCTCATTAATTTATCGTTTTAATATTGAATGGGTAATTAATTGAATTAAGGCAATTGAATGTTGGGTCTAATGTTGGAATTGTATGTTAGTGATTAAAATAATTGTAACGTTATTTGATGATAAGTTGAAATAAGGAAATGAATTAAATGTTATATAAAAGGGGAAATTATATGAAATTAATGGAAAATTGAGTATAATATGGATTGTGTAAGTAGTCATAACATTTGTTGTTAATAATAATCTTGTAAATGCGATTAAGTAAGTAAAAGGTAACATTTGCCATTCATCACCTATTTATTTAATCCATTGAAATTAAATTGAAAATCAATTGCAGTTAATCTAATTACCTACTACAGTTAATATGAACTAAAGTGACAAATATAGAAGGTTGAGGTAATGAAATGGTAAACCAACGTTAAGTATATATATAATATGATAATTGATTGAACAATAAGATTAAAAAAAAAATAAGTATATGTTGGAATTTAAATTAATTAATGAATTTATTGCCGTTAATTTGACTTGGAATCTTCTAATAAAAGGGAAAGAGAATTTATTTGAAATTAATGGCGTTTAATGAAAGAAATGTACGTTTGTTATAATCCGTTATAAGTGTAATTTAGAAATTAATTACAATTATGTCGATTTGGGATCTTTCAATTTTAAAAAAAAGAAACATTAATATTAATTTTTGGATTTAACGAAAGAAACATACATTATTGTAAAAAAATAAAAAGAACATTTTTATGAAACGAACATTTTCATTTTTAAGGTAAAAATAATTCTATATAAAGAAGAAAAAAATGAATTTTAAAACAATATTTTACAGTCATTAAGTATACATTTGAGGCTGTATATAAGTGATTTTAACACTAATCTTGAAGTTTAAATTTAATTGACTTTTTAGGTTGTGCAATTCCCCTATGAGAAAAACATTATTTTGAAAGAAAGAAAAAACTTGAATTTGAGTTCTAGATCATCTTTTATTTTTTTGTAAAGTTACACTGGTTATTGTATTCAAATTTATTTACTATATGTTAATTATGTGTAAACGAGTGTGAAAAAGGGTATATTCAGTGATAATATATTTAATTGAGTGGATCACGCAATTAACTAGATCCTAAGTGGTCCCTTCATTTCCTTATTATTCAATACACCTGCCACCATTTCCACATTTGGTTTTATTGCAATTCTTTGATGTAATTGAAACGTGAATTTATATCCTTTCTTATTCTTCCGTTTTGTTTATTTATTTCCCAAAGCATCTACTTAGATCATACAGTTTTGTTTTATTTGTCCCTTCCATAAATATTTCATTTGTCACTTCCCTTTCTTCTTTTGTTTTATATCATATATCATTTTTTCCCCTAGAAATTTCTTATTTTTCAAACATCAGACCTCTATTTGTTTCCCTCAAAGTCTCAATGTCAACATAGCTTTATACCTCTACTTAATTGCTGCCAATTCATTTTACTGAAGCTATGTTTAGAAAAAGAAAAGAATAAAAAAGTGTGAGCACCCATTTCTTCCTTAACCACATCCGTACCTTTCCTCACCGCCTTGCCTTCTTTTGCAAGAAGCCTTCAAAAAAAATTTGAACAATGAGAATTAGCCTTAATGGTTTTAGCTTTCCACTTATGGCCTTTGTTTTGGGTACATCAAATTTGAAAACGTGAGTTATTAAAGTTTCTTATTTTAAGAATTAAATATGTATGTATTTTTATTTTATTTTATATCCTTATAACCTGAATATCTTCCTCATACGAGCTTTGATACATGCGTAGTTTCTTCCCTTGGACTCGTATTGGAATTCCTAATAACATAAAATAGGTTTGGCTGAGTTTGGAGACTATTGGAAAAGGCATCTTTGTTTGGATTTTTGCGTTCTAAATATCAAAGGTGAGTGTTTTGACCCACTCACGAATACTAGATTATCTTATGCTAGATAAATTAAATTTATAATGTGATTAGAAATTTATTAATTGCCTTTGGTATTATTAGATTGTCATTTAAGTTAAATTTGAATTTATATTGAATTGAATTTGCCATTTATTTAATAATGAATATAAATTGCAAGTTATACACCTGATATTGATAGTCAATTGATTGTTGTGATTTATTGGCTGATTTGGATGTTGGATTGTGATGGATGTTATTGGTTGTCATTTTGGATGATTAGATGTTTATTTATGTATATATCTTTGTTGCCACTATGGATCGAAATGATAACTCGAGCGGTTTCCATTGATTTGGAAATTTTGATTTGGATACTGGTTGAAATGACATATAACCGTGTAATTTCTTTAATTTGGATTATTTATTAGAATTGAATTATTTGAAAGATTTAAGTTTTAAATTTAAATTCGGATCTATTTTAATTAAAATGATTAAGATTGGTATTTTTGAATCGTTTGAAATTTTTTAAATAATTAAATCCACATTGTACACTTGATAGGAGATGAAATTCCTGTTATACATCTCTGAATCTATTATAGTAATATTTCTATTCTACTTATTTTGATTTGACTTACATAAGATCTTTTAGTCCTGACTCGAGAATTTTGTCTTTTTATTACGCTCGGGTCAGTCTGAGCTTTTTAGTGTATTGAAGACCATTATATTTTGGAGGATGAAGACGGAGACGAGTCTACTATTTATTATTAATTATTCCACTACATCATGTGTTCCACTGCATTATTTATTTATTTCTACTGTATGTATAACTCTGATTTGTATTGTAAAGGTGTAATCAAATGTTATTTGTAAAACAGCTTCATGAACTGTTTATTTGATTTTTATATTTTGTCATTCCGCTGTGAGATTCTGTGTTTTATCTTTCCTTCTTTTCTATTATTTTCTTATTTACCCCATTAATAGCCTTACCTTTGGAACGATTTTAGTTGACATGTGTGGTTTATTGTCGATTTAAATCATCCAAAAGGGTGGGATGTTACAGTTGCCCTAGAGACGATGCATCAACCACTATTCTGACCTTGACCAAAAACTAGGGTAAACCCTACTCTGATCAATTCCTGCCGCCACGGTGGCTAAGAAAGTCACCGTTCATTTTTCCTAGACTCGACCCCCTCCCAGCAACCTCCAATGGTGATCACGAAGCCCCACCATTCGCCAATCGCCAGAGATTGCTCATAACCCAAACTCTGTTCAACTTTGAAATGCTCATTCAAAACTTAATTAAAAATTCTGGTTTTTCCTTTAAAAATCAATATTATCAAAAGCATTTCAGATGGCATGCCTGAAATCAGAATTTTCAATGTTTGAATATTAACACATTTTTAAGTTTTGCATGTATTATCCAATTTCCAGAAAAAGTCTTGATTTATTTTGCTCAAATCTGTTTTTAAAACTTAAAAAATGTATGGACAAACAATTTTTGTTTAGATTATAAAGTTTGACAAGAATCAGGGAGAAAGAAATCAAATTTTAAACAGGTTTTTGGAAACCTGTAAATGACAGAGGCAAACATGCGTGTAACTCAAACATGCACACCTATGTATATGCATTTTTGTATACATACAAAAATCTTCACATATTCAAATCATTTGCATAGCTTTACTTCACAAAAAAAAGATCATAGATCAAACTATCAGGAACCTACTCACCTTATATTTTTGAAAAATAGAGAAGAAGCCCCACCTATCGATCATTAATTTTAAATTTTCAAAACATATGAATATTGAGTTTGTTTATTTATATATCTATATCTATATATATATATATATAATGGATTCTAATTCAAATTTGAATTTGAATTTTTATTTGAATTTAAAATTTAAATAAATATCTTAAGTGAAAGGCTGCGTCGATGGCTGGAGGGGGTGTCGCCGGAATTGCAGAGGTTCTGGTGATCGGCGATGTGTGTGCGAGGAAGTTTTCAGATGATAGTTCGTTTCCAGTTTTAACTTGGGTAGTTCGATTTTGATTTTGGGTTCCAGATGGATTCTGGGTGGTTGGAATTGAAGTGATGGGTCATCGATGGTGTGTCGGCGGTGGTCTTGGAGGTCGAAGCTTCGCCGTCATTCGGTGCACATGCATGGACCTTTTGTATGTGTCAGTGCCTTAAGATGGGAACGAAGGATTTTACTCGAAGTTACCTTCGGGTAATTGCATTACTGGCTCGAGTCTTGGCTTGAGTAGTTGGTGTGCGTATCGGGTTTCATAAAAAAAACTTAACAAAAAAATTAAGGTTTTGAAAAGTGACTCGAGTTGATTTCTAGAAAAACTCGAAGCATTCAGGCATTTTGATCTGGTAGGACTCGAAGTGGGACTCGGGTCTGATATATATAATAGTTTTTACTTTAAACTAAAATTCAAACTTTTAAACATTTTTAATCCATGTTTCCAAATGATGATTTTGATTAAAGTTTTGAATTAATTAAGGATTTAAGTAAGATATTTTTTAAAGGAATTTAATTTATTTAATTTTGTTACATTATTTTATAAAGTTATTTATATTAAATGAATAATGTTGTTAAAAAGGACAATTAAGATAAAATGTTATTTAAACTAACTTTAACCTTTTAAAGCGACTAATGTGATAAGGATGATTTATTAAATAAGGTTTAAAAGATAATCAAAGTAATTAATAAAGATAAAAAGATTTATCTTTTAATTTGTTAAGTAATTAATGATGTTAATATAATTACCTAAAGAATAATTACTTAATTAATTACATAATATTAAAGGTTAATTAAATAAATAATTATGGTCAATTAATTTGTAATTAATAATTAATCAATTAAGGAATAATTAATTAATAAAAGTAATTAAGATTTAATTAATTAACAATTAAAGATTAATTAATAAAAATTAATGACTAATTAATTTATAATTAAGGATAATTAATCATTGATTAAAGATAATTAATGAAATTAATTATGTGGTTAATTAATTTAAATCACACGATTAATTCATCTTAATTGAAGATGATTGATTTTTATTGAATGTTGTGTATTTGATTGATATCTCTGATATGTGATTGTGATGCTATGTAATATGAATGCTTTGTGCTGAGCTGTGATATCTGTGATTTGTTTCTGTGTGAATGTGAAAACCCAATGGCCCATAAAACGACATTTGAATTTCGATGTGACAGGGAGACAGAATCCAATTGGTTATCCAAAACCTACATCGAACCCTGAAAGTGAATCTTTGAGAGTGATATATCCACGTGTTTTTAAATTGAGCACTCACTTTCGGTTTAGCCGGAAGAGGACTTTGTGTCATATAATCCATTCCGAATAGTGATACGATGAAATGGAAAGCATTTGAAGACGACAGTGAAGACCAGGTGTCTTTGAGAATGATAGGATAACCTATCGAATGATCTGCACTAAGTTGCTCTGGTATAGAGATCTCCATACGTGATGTGGAGTCCGATCGGGATTGTGGATGCCCGGATTGCAAGGGCTTCTTTAGAAGTGCCTTCGGTTCTGTTCGAACCCGGAACAGACTTGTATGGTTGTATGTCTGACATTACACTTTGAGATATAAAGCTGATTTCTTTCAAATACATTTCTGTTGGTGGCAGAGAATTTATTCTCTTAGCTTAACACCCTTCTCTGAGACATACGAGCTCAGAGGTTAGTTAGTTGGTGGTTATTAGTGATGTACTCCCAACTTGGTAGTGTTGCATGTCGAGTGCTGCTGTGTGTTGCTGATCATTTATTAATCGAAGCATGGCTTTTATGAAAAGCGTAGCTTTATGGATGAGACTTCGTCGAACCTCACAACCCTGTTATGGTCGAAACAGGAATTGTTGCAGCAAGGTTATTTGGGGGTAGCGCCCTTTGAGGGTATGTTCATTTTCTTTTGGATTAGAAGTGGTATCATGGTATGGAGCCCAGATACTTAACTTTGTGGTTGTTGTAAACTTATTGCTTTGTGGTTGTTGGTTGAAACGCGCCTCGGATAATGGTCGGTAACGACCGGGAGATGGCATTCTCGTGTCAGTAGTTACTTAGTTGCAGAGGTAACCCAGTCTTATGTTGGTAGAGATCCGGTTAGGTTCTCGGGGATGTCCCTCCAGAGGTGTTCCATTCGGTGTAGGAAGTTGCTTTGCCTGACCATTTGCTGGAAATCCAATCATCCAATATGAGCCCTGTACGGTTTTAGTTGTATAACCCGCCATTTAACATGGTAGCTATAGTACGCATACTTTAATGGTACGTATGCCGTCTAAGATTAATATTATACTTTCAAAATGTTTTGTACACTATGCAGTAGTAATAATATCAAAGAGTTTGCTCGTATCAAGCATTTTTGACTATCATAAGAAGAAGTCTCCTCCAATTGTGTGATTGCATTATGTGTGTGGCGGGAGGTCTTATGGTAGTTTCATTTTCCAAAAGCATACCGGATTTCTTTTATAAACTGTTTTTTGTTTCAAACAACTGTTTTTGTTTACTCATACCAGTCCCATGACTGACCCAGAGTTTATTGTTCCCTTCCTAAACTCTGGGTGCCCATAATTTCCACACGGACAGCCTAGAAGCAGGTTATCCGTGTTTTGGAGCTTGCTTGGATTGTAGAAGTAGTTTGGAAGCTTTTGGATTGGAGATCTTTTGAAATCTTTTGGATTCAAAAGGTGTTTTGGAGTTTTGAAGCCCTTATCGAAGTGAAGTATGTTGGAAACTATATGAAACTTTGTTGTTCCACTGTGGAGTTGTAGTTTTGTTGTTGTATCATATATGTATCACTCTGATGATGGTGGTGATTTGTTGTAAACAAACATTGTGATGATGTTGTATCTGTGTTATGATCAATGATATTTATTTTGTTTCCGCTGTTTATATTCATCTAATGTTGTTATAAGCTCCATCCGAACTGAAGTTCAACGTTTGAATCTCCAGCAGTTGAATACAAGTGAGGTATTTGATGTCGATTTTGAATCACTGGATTTTGGGTCGTGACATGTGGTAGCAGAGCTACAGGTTGAGTAAGAACTTTAGCTACGAAGTATAACACATTTGGTGGCTCATTAGAGATAGGGTGAAGTATATCCTAGAATGAGTATAAACGGAGAGACCGGAACTCTAAAATTTCTTGGTTTATTTCTTTAAACTGTTGATATTCTCTATGATATCTTGTTCGTATGCCTAAATCAAGTTTTCATACTATTTATAGATAGTGAGAATGAACGGAAGAAGAGGACAAGGTGGGGGATAGGGAAATACCACAATAACTGGTCAAATCCCTGCAACAACAACTATACCTACTCAACCTCAGTCGAATCTGGCTGATCTATATCGAAGTTTCTCTAGACTTGGTGGAAAGTTGTTTACTGGCAAGGAGTCTATTATCGAGGCCCAAGCCTGGATCCGATCACGTGAAAGAATTTTTAGAGGGCTGAAGTTGGAAGACGATCAAATGCGACTAATAGCTTCTTGGCAACTCCAAGAGGAAGCCCTAGCTTGGTGGGAGACTGTTACTGTGGATGAGCCGGAAGATAAGTTCACTTGGAGTCAATTTAAAGAGGTGTTTGAAAAATGCTATATACCATCTACTGGTATCTCCAGAATGTACCAGGAGTTTATGGACTTGAAGCAAGGGAATTTATCATTTGAGGAATACTTGAACAAATTCAACGAATTGTCTCGATTTGGTTCGAAGCTGGTGGACACCCCCTTGAAGAAAAATGAAAGATTTATTCGAGGAATGAATAAGAAGTACCACGAGTGGATGATTGCCCACGTAAAAGGTACCTTTTTGGACTTGATCGATATGGGTTATCGATGTGCTACCCTGGATATGCAGGAGGTTTCGAAAGAGAAGGGGAGTTCAAGCAATCCGAATTGGAAGAAAAGAAAATTCGAAGGGAAGAAGCCGGATCAAGGCAAGGAGAAGAGGAGTAATCAAGAGAACCCGGCAAGAGGTATTACTTGTTATAAGCTCCATCCAAACTAAAGTTCAATGTTTGAATCTCCAACAGTCGAATACAGGTGAGATATTTGATGTTGATTTACAATCGCTGGATTTCGGGTCATGATAATAGTGATCGGTTAGCGGGAAAGCGTCCTTCTATATTGGATCGATTCTTCGCAAAGGCGGCTTAGTTTTAGGGGAAGGAGGAGGCAAAACAAACCAGGAAGAGAAATATTGTAGGTCTAAGCATTGAGCGAGTACAAAGTAATGTGGTAGTGAAGCAGTCCGATGATAGTTTTGGGAAAGTACAAATCAATGTTCATAACAAACCGAATGAGCAGAAGAAAGGCGGTGATAGGAACCATAATCGAAGACGTGATTATGAGAGAGGGAAGACGAGGATCCCATCATTTGATACGTATAAATCGTTGACTATGTCACTAGAGAATGTTTATATATCGGCTTATAACACTATGCAATGTAGGAAACAACCTCTGAAGGCGCCGACGGAGAAGTAGAGATAGTCCTGAAAGTACTATAGATTTCATGAAATTTATGGACATACCACGGATGAGTGTTTCTACCTCCATGATGTTATTAACAAGTTAATTTGAGAAAGAAAGATGCATCAATATTTTAAAGCCCCGTAGGATGATGGGCGCAGGACATCCGACCCTAGTCGAGGATAAGCTTCACCAAGTGTGAAGGAACCTCAGTAGACAAGAGGGAGATTGGTTATTAATACCATTATTGGAGGATCAATTCCAGTCTACGAAAGTTGTAATGAAATAAAGTGTTACGTGAACACTATCAGACATATAAATGTTGAATGTTGCTCGTATATGGAGGGCAATGCTCTAACAAAGCACTAGTGAACTATGAAAGATGATATCATATTTCAGAGCAGAGATGCGGACAAGGTGGAGGCCCATATGATCGACCCATTGGTGATCTCAGCCATGATCGGCCATGCCTTGGTGAGAAAGATTCTGATTGATTGTAGAAGTTTTGTGAATATCATTTTCAAGAAGACATACGACCAGATGTCACTATAAGCCAAAGATCTAAAACCACTCAGAGCTCATATTCATGGCTTTAATGGTATTGCAACTGAAGCGGTAAGTAATGTCGAACAACGATGGAGTTAGGAGACGGTAGCCAAAGGAGGGTGCTACCTTTTGTTGTGATAGATGTGAACTCTTTGTACAATGCTTTTTGGGGTCGACTGGCCCTTACTGAATTCAGGGCAGTTTATCGCCCCTTGGTGCTTAACGCTAAAATTCCCAACAAAGAACAGTATGGGATTATTCATGGAGGTCAGGCGACTGGCCGTGCCTTTTACATGGCTAAGTTAAGGGATGCTCAGTGCAGAAGCCTCTCTGCATCAAAACTAATGAAATTTAGCAATCAATGTCTGAGCCTTGGCTTAGGCAAACGCAGTCGGTTCTATAAAGATATAGATCTGAGAAATGAAGAAGAGAAGCCCAACGAAACTAAGGCAAAAGTCACTGTACTGACGATCGACATCACAGTCAGCTACAATGACCCATCATGGGTCCTGAAGTTCGAATCATAGCTTAGTTTAACAATGATGTAGAAATTAGCTGGTTTTCTTCGAACGAATCTTGATGTGCTCACTTAGACCTATTCTGACATGTGTGGGATGTCATCGACCATCGTGAGCCATGCATTGAATATCGACCTTAGGCATTTTTTGGTGAAACAAAAATGATGCAGCATGGATCTGGAGAGATCTGCTACACTTAAAGAGGAGGTGGATAAACTCAAGAATAATAGGTTTATCCTCGACGCCCTCTACCTAAATGGGCATCCAATCTAGTTCTTGTGAGAAACGATAATGGTAAGTGGTGGACATGAATCGACTACTCATACATAAACAAGGCATGCCCAATAGATAGCTTTCCACTTTCGAGGATCGACCAGCTGGTACTCTCAACTGTTGGACATGAATTGCTTTGATTCATGGATGCGTACTCTGTACTATCAGATCCTGATGCACATCCTAGACCAGGAACACACTAGCTTCATTATCGACCAGGGATTATATTGCTACGTTGTGATGCCTTTTGTACTAAATGATGCTGGTGCTACATACCAAAGACTGGTTAACCAGATGTTCAAAGACTAGATTGGGTGTCAATGGAAGTATATGTGGATGATATGCTCGTGAAGTTATGACGACCAAATGATCACATCGATGACTTGGTGGAGATGTTTAGTATTCTTCAAAAGTATGGAATGAAACTTAACCACTTGAAATGCTCTTTCGGAATTACGTCAGGGAAATTCTTAGGTTTCATGGTCAACGATCATGGAATTGAAGCCGATCCTAAGAACATTCAAGCGATCAGATGCATTCAAGTAGCAAAGATAATTAAGAAGGTGCAGAGCCTAAAAGGTAAGGTCATAGCCCTAAGCCAGTTCATCTCCAGGACCACAGATAAGTGCATCCCTTTCTTCGACTTGATAGGAAGAGGAACTTTGAATGGACGCAGGATTGTATTAATGTGTTTCAGGATCTAGTACATCACTTAGAGAGACCCTTCATATTTTCCAAAATACTGGATCATAAAGACTTGTATATTTACTTGGCAGTATCAATACATGCCATAAGTGCCACACTACTATGCGAAGAGGGTTGGATCCAGAGGTCAGTGTATTATATTAGCAAGCAATTGATAGGTGCTGAAAGGAACTATCCAAAACTAAAGAAGCTCACGTACTACCTACTTATTGCATCAAGAAAACTCCTTCCTTGTTTTACGGCTCATCCCATCAATGTCTTCACCGACCAGCCATTACGACAGGTCTTATAGCAACCTAAGACGTCTACTTAAATGGAACAATGAATTGAGTCGGTTCGACATCATTTATCTACCTCAGAGAGCCATCTAGGGATAGACACTAGCGATTCATAGCCAAATTCACTGCACAATACGACTCTCCGAAATGCAGTGGAACAATCACCATCCAATGGAAAATGTAAATAGACAGAGCATACAACGATCGGTGTTTTGGTGTTGAAGTCATACCGGTGATTCTCGAGGAATGCTCGATCTACTATGCCTTGAAAATTTTCCTACAACAAATAACAAGGCTGAATATGAAGCCTTGATCGATGAGCTTAAACTAGCTAGAGAGCTGGGAGTAAAAGGTTTGCAAATTTTCTATGATTTCCAGTTAGTAGTGTATCAACTCAAAGGAGAATATTAGGCTAAAGGAGCGCGACTTGCTCCTTACCGCAACCGAGTCCAAGAGCTGCTAACGATTTTGAGCATTACACCATTATGCACGTCCCTAGAGAACAGAATGAGAGAGCCGACTCATTGGCCAAGCCAGTCAGTCTTGGGGACGCATAACAAATGGGCCCATTTTCAGTTGAAATACTCAGCGTTTTGGGCATTGACCTAGCAGATATTTATTGGGTCTTAGAGAGGTAGCACAAGAAGGAGTCATGGATGACTCCAATTAAAGACTATTTACAAAGGGGAAACCTTCCCGAACGGAGGAATGAAGATAGACATATCCTTCGCAAAGCTTCATGATACATCCATCAAAAAGGAGTCATATACAAGAAGGGCTTCTCTGTCCCCCCTGCTTCGGTGTACCGCCAATGATGAAATCAAGTGAATATTAAGAGAAGTCCGTGAAGGAGAATGTGGCGATCATGCCAAGGGGAAAACCCTAGCAAAGAATATACCTCGCTATGGCTATTTTTGGCCAACTGTCAATCGAGACGCAACTGATTATGCTCGAATATGCGACAAGTGTAAGATGTTTGCAAAGATTCCAAGAGCCCACCAACGGAAATCACATAGATTGTCAGTGCATAGCCGTTTGTTACTTGGGATATTGACATCATCAGCTCCTTGCTGATTTCCAAAGATGGTGTGAAGTATGCCATCATGGTAGTTTATTACTTCACTAAATGGGCTAAAGCCAAACCTTTGGCCATGATCACTACGAATAAAGTAATCAATTTTGTTGTTTGAAACATCATTTGTCATTTTGGTCTCCCTCGAACAATCATGACCGATAATGGGACCTAATTCGACAATGCTAAATTCGAAGACTTCTATCGCCGACATCACATCGAAAAAACATTCACGACAGTTTCTCACCCTCAAGTTAGCGGATAGGTCGAAGCTGTAAATAAAACCATAAAGTCGATTCTAAAGAAGCGTTTGGAAAAGACTAGAGGAAAGCGGGTTGATGAACTCACATCTGCAATATGGGCATATAAAACCACCCACAAGTCCACGACTGGTCATACTTTATTCGCCCTTGCGGCTTTAAAGCCGTGATTCCTATAGAACTTGAAGTCCTCATCAAGTGACTTACTATGACCCTATAACTAACAAAGATCATTTTAGAATCTCTAGATATGGTCGATGAGAAGTTTGAAGAAGCTGATTTGAGGGCAGGTGCACAGCGACACCGAGTCGCTCGATACTATAAATGTTAAAGTACGAACTAGGACATTTGAAATTCACTGTCTTGTCCTAAAACAGATCTTTCCTACCCCAGCACACATGGGACTAAGATGGAAAGGGACATATGTCATCAATTAGAAGCTTAGAGATTGAACTTTCAAGCTAGCGACCGTTGATGGCATCACACTCCCTAGAGCATGGAATAGCGAGCACCTACGATGCTGTTTCTTTTAGTTGTGATATTGTAACATTCTCTATTTTGAGGCCCGAAGCTAAGTGATATGGATGCTTTAGCCATCTACAGTATTAACTTTCGGTGAAAAAATATGGTAATGTTAATGGTATCCATAATATTAGAAGCAAATGAATGTGAAAAAAAATCACAGATTCCAAAAACAACTTGAGTGATTATTCCATGTTCCATATTCCTTTACACAATCCTAAATGATTCCAGGTTTCAATCAAATATAATTATTACAATTTATGCCAACAGCGACATATGTGCCCCCTTAGATGATCAGATTACTCAATAGACACATCGGTTTTAATACATCACAATGGAATAAAACAAATTACTCATATATAGATAACTTTTCCTCTACACGTCTTCAAAGCATATTCGTCCACCTACTGAAATTATAAAACCCTAACTCTCAATCAACTCAAACTAATTTTGAGTACCCGAGAGGTTAAGGGGAAATTGTAAACTTTAAGTCAAACATAAAAGCTGGTCTGGATAATACTAACATATCATGGTTTTCTGATATTAAGTGAGACCACGTTGCTTAGCGGAATGGGTTTCCCCTCATTAAAATTCCTTTTTAAAATATATCTTTTGCAAATTAGAATTCTACAATCAAACTGATTAAAGCAATAGTAGCAATATCATATATGCATATAAATCAGGTAATGAATGGACATCTGTCCGAACAATATAGTTTTGTTTAGCTAACTATTAACCATTGGCAGATTCAAACCTGCTAGAAATAATAAATAATCTAACTTTTATTAGGCACACTCTTTGACGGTCTGTCTTTAACTTATTTCTTCCAGAGTCAACTGATCCTAATGGTTTTGCGGGCTTACTAATAGCCTATTTTTTCTATATATTCCTTTATGTGTGTAACGTCATTTTAGTCTTACCTGTGACAAAGCCCTACACACTAGAATTTTGGACTTATATTAACTAGGTACTACTACTAAAGTATAGGACACGACCCTGTAACAGTCTTAGCTGGTATTCTAATATCTGAGTCTTTACTTAAGCCTAACTACCCCATCAAATTTTCCATGAAAACATTTCTTTCAAATTCATTTAACCCTTTTTAAATCATACTTAAACAAGGAAAATATACACTTTAATTTACTTAAATACCTTTTGCATGATATATGCTTTACACAAAACAATGTAGATGAAAATCTAAATCAATAGGGTTATCTATCCCTTTAAAACAAGTTAAAGCCCTTCTTTAACTTAGAAACATTAGGTTTTAAATCCAGGATATCATCTTCGAAACCCTCGTATAAAAACATTGAGCAGTACCTTTAGAATCCATTGAAAGTACCCCTTTCAAAATAGGTTAACTACTTTAACATGAAACACTAGGCCAAAAGGCCAAAATATACCTTTCGAAACCTTTAAAAATAGACCTTTCAGAATCATCAAAAGTATCCATTCAAAACCTTAGACGTCCTCTTTTTAAAATACTTTAAACTTGCCTTTCGAAAGCATTGGAAACCTTCCATTTAAAGACTCAGGTAAAGCTCCCAAAAACATTAGGGTACCTCTCCTTTGACAGCTACATTATATTCTTTTTGAAAGCATTAAAATTCCTCACTTAAAATGGACCTTTCAAAAGCATTGGGTTCAAGTAAAAGTTTGTGGAACATACTTCGAAACCATTTAAAACCATTTCTTTTGAAACCTTTGGGTTTAACCTTCAATATATATCTAAGGGTCTTAAAAGAACTGGGGCGAAAGCATTATTCCTAAGTAAAAGAAAGTGGATGGTTTCGAAACGAAAGCATGGAGAAGCGATTTCAAAGTTCAAAAGGCAAAAGTACCCTTTCGAAAACATTGATTTGAAGGGTTGAATGTGGTAGCATAGATTTCGAACCCCTTTGAAAGCTTCATTTTAAAATCAAAATGGCGTCAACCTCTTTCGAAGGCCCTTTCGATAAAACAAAGGCACATTTGACTAGGTCGGATGCTAATACAACTCCTTCGAAATCCTCCTTTATAAACATAAGTTATTCGTAGTCAAAAATAGTAGCTTCGACTCTATATCTCCCACCTAACTCCAATCCACTACGTACCAAGGCGCTGGTACCATGCGTATTGGTTTTAACTTGGTTGGGGCGAAAGTATGGGGTCGAAAGGCAGCTGCTGTAAGTGGAGAAGCAGTAATTCTTTGCAAAACTGATTATTAGCCTTTTAAAATAATATCTTTCCAACTAACTTGCCCTATTTGTCAACATATAATTGGTTGTCAATTCTTTTCAAAGCCTTTTCTAACACTACTGTCGAATCCAGTAATTTACAATTTAAAATATTTAACAAAATAGCCCTTCTTCTTTTCGAAACATATAAAACATTTAAGTCCCATTCCTTAAATAATTTTATATCCATGATAAAATACTTAGGAAAATTGTCCAAAAAATCCCATAAATCAATTCTAATATTTTTTCTAACATATTTAAATTTCAGAACCAGGGCTATCATATATTTGTCGAAAATAATTTAAACCCCATTTAACCATTTACTTTCCCAGAAAATTCATAATAAATCCACGTTAATTAAGAAAATTACGAAACTTGAAACCCATCTCTAAAATAATGTTTTTGACCTTATATCAAAAGCGTAAGTCATTAGGATTAATTTAATAGGTTTTTCAAATCAAAATTTATCATAAAATCTATAAGAAGCAACATATATCATCAACATGCTAATAGTCAAATCATGGCATGTTAGTTGCAAAATAAATTCAGATCTCGTCTAGAAACCGAAACAATAAAAATGAGATGCAATATTCATTTCAACTTAGCTTGTTGTTAAGGATTTTGAGTTTTCTATTGAATTGATTTGCTTATGCGTCCTACTTGAATTCTTGCTTATCTTCCCTTCTTTTACCCTACTGGTAGCCAGCCAAGCTTTGAACATTTTAATTTTGTTTGCAAATATTTAAAATGAAAGGGATGAAAGTGGGAAGGGTTTAGGGATATGAACTTAGTTTATTCCTATTTTTTGAATTTGTTCCTATTTTCCCCTCATCTTATTGCTCTTACTTATTTCATTATAATTCCCTTTGGCTTATAGATCAATTAGGCACGGCTACCTTATGATAATACAAATCTCAATATCTTAAACATTTACATTATTTCATTTAATTTAAATAATTGAATTTCCTAAATATTGTGAGTCAAGATTAGGGTCGTTACAGACTCCTCTCCTTAAATAATTTCGTCCTCGAACTTGCGATAAGGCACTCATAAGAATCAGTCATAAAGGTAAAACATACCATAAAACAGGTCAGGATAAATACCTCTACTCCTGCTCTAGCTTCTCAAGTATAGTCTCTCTCGTTGTTACTCCTGTTGACTTTAACTAATATGGTTGTCTTGTTTCTTAGTCTCTTCTCATCCCTCGCGACTAAAGGAACGATTTTCTAACTATTGTCATATCCAGTTCCACTACTAAATCATCTAACACAGTCGATGTAATAGTAGTTTCTAGACCTCGAATACACTTCCTTAGATGAGAAATATGAAGAACATCGTGGACTCCTAACAAACTGTTTGGTAACTCTACTCTATACGCAAGTTTCCCAATCCTTTCTACTGTAGAAAATGGTCCAACGAATTTTGGCGCCAATTTTCCTGATTTTCCAAATCCAATTACACTTTTCATCGGTGATATCATAACGAAAAAGTGATCTCCAACTGAGAAATCTAGGACTTTCTGTCTTCTATCAGCATAGCTCTTTTGCTTAGACTAAACTTCCTTTATTTAGGTTTGAACGAACTCAATCTTTTTGCAGCTTCTCTAATCAAATCTAGACCAAGAACTAACCTTTCCCCAGTCTCTAACCAATAAACGGGAGATTTGCATGGCCTTCCATACAAAGCTTCAAAAAGTGTCATCCCTATACTAGCCTAATAACTGTTGTTATACGAAAAATCGATTAAGTGTATTTAGCCTTCCCATGATCACCCAAAGTCCAGCACATAATTTCATAATAAATCTTCTAAGACTTTATTAACTCTTTCTGTTTATCCATCCATCTGCGGATGGTAAGCAGTACTCATCTTGAGCTTGGTACGCAAAGTCTTCTGTAGACTCTTCCAGAACTCGCTAGTGAATAAGGAATCACTATCACTTACTATACTACCAGAAATTTCATGCAGCCTAACTATATTTTTCATGAATAATTTAGCCAAAAAAGGTGTCGTCCTGATTAACTTTACTGGAATGAAATGGGTACTCTTGGTCAATATGTCCACTATAACCCAAATACTTTCATTTCCTTGATTCGACCTTGACAACCTGTTTATAAAATCCATTGAGATAGAATCCCATTTCTAGATTGGAACATCTAAAGGATGAAGTAACCCACTTGGTTTCTGATGTTCAGCTTTTACCTGTTTGCAGTTCAAATATTGCTTCACCCATAAGCTGATATCTCTTTTCATGCCTTCCCAGAAGAAACTTCTTTTCATATCTTGATACATCTTAGTTCCTCCCAGATTAGTAGTGCACTTTGACCAATTACATTCTTTAAGAACTTCTTTCCTAATGTTTCCAACATTCGGAACACACGGTCTTCCTTTCTTTCTTATCCACCCATTCTAGTCAAGACTGAAATCTTTCAAGCCATCGCTTTCTGTTCCATCTCCTAACTTTTTAATCTGTTTAGCTTGTAATGGATCCTCCCTTTTCTTAGAAGCGATCTTTTCGATCATCACAGGTTGAACCTCTAAACATGACAACATAGCAGTTTCCTTTCTAGATCTAGCCTCAGATCTCTACTGTATTCTACATGCAGTCAATGCTTTTAAATATTTCCACTTAGTTATCATTGCCAATATTGCATTCTGATGTTTCCTTCTAAGGGAATCGATAACTTTATTGCCCTTCCCTAATGTACACTCAATACCAAAGTCATAAGCAGTTAAAAACTCTAACCACCTCTGTTGCCTCATATTCAATTCCTTCTGAGAGAATAGATGCTTTATTGACTTATGATTCGTATACAACTCGAATCTTTCTCCCAAAAGGTAATGTCTCCACACCTTCAGTGAAAAAATTACTGTAGCTGATTCCAAATCGTGAGTTGGATATCTAACCTCATGTTGTCTGAGCTGTCGAGAAGCATAGGCAATCATTTTACTTCTTTGCATTAACACAGCTCCTAATCCTGTTCTGCATGCATCCGTATAAACTATTAAGTCTTCATTCCCTTCTAGAATAACTAATACAGGTGCATTAATCAATAAGTATTTCAATCTCTAGAATGATTTCTAACACTTAATGATCCAAATGAATTTCACATCCTTCTGTGTTAGATTAGTCGTTGGTGCTGCTATCCGCAAAAAATCCTAAATGAATCTCCGATAATAACTAGCTAATCCAAGAAAACTCTTTATCTCAATCGCTGTCTTGGGTCTCTTTCGATTATTCACCACCTCAATCTTAGCCAGATCTATAGACAACCATTTCTCTGAGACTACATGACCAAGAACTTCAATTCCTTCTTTCAGAAATGACATTTTGAAAGTTTCGCTTTCAGTTGATGCTGCCTCAACATCTCAAGCACCACTCTAAAATGAACTTCATGCCCTCTTTCATCTTTAGAGTATACCAAAATATCATCTATGAATACCAACACGAACCTTCCAAGTGCTCTTGGAAACTCGGTTCATTAAATCTATAAAGAATGCTAGTGCATTAGTTAGTCCGAACGGTCTTTCTAATGTGACAACCCGAAATTTTTAAGATATTTGAAATTGGAATATTTAATTTATTTTAAATATTTGAAAGTTGGTCTAACTTGAATTTCAAATATCTTTATTATTTGGAAATTAAATTATTGAATTTAATAATTAGAGATTAGGTAAAATATTAGATCTTGAACCTTAAGCCGGTTAAAAATAATTCAGTGGTTTATAAAAATTTATGTTGATTATACTGGAGATAGTAGAATTGTTAAATTTTAGTTTGAGGGTGTTTTGTTCAGTTTTGAATTTATATCGTTTAAATTGGTATTTAAAAATAGCCTTCTGAGGCATAGTCTCAGAATTCAACGAAACAAGTTCCATTGGATCTATAATAGTGTATTATTATCGGATTTCAATTTTCATAATGTTTGGAGTGATCGTTTGGTCGTACGATAGATAAACACGCTAAAATTTATATCGAAATTAATTGGTTCAAAAAGCTATTTTCTCCATACGATCAAATTAGGACTCGAAACCTTTTCCACTACGTTCAAAATAGGGGTATAATCTTATGAACGCCTTGCAGCATGCCTCGATAGGAGATCGAGCTTTTTAGCTCGATTTCAAGACGTTTGAATTCAAATTTAAATTAAAATTGTATATTTTGACCAGTCAATAACTATAATTGTGATTCAACTCATAGCTGGCTTTTTAGACACTTGTACACTTATGTAAACGTATATCTAATGTTTCTTTAAAAAATCGAACAGATGTCCTTTTTCTCTCAACTAAAATCGAGACGGTCAAATAAAAGGTTCATTCATAAAAAAATGGAAACTGCTACTTCTCATCAAAATTCATTTTAGAAATCGAATTAAGTTCGAATGTAAGGCCGAGCTTTCCCCCTTCTCATTTAAAGTGGTTGAGCGAATTTAATAGCTAATTCATCTCGAATTCGATTTGAGTATGGTATTTGGGTGAATCGAAAATTTAGTCTGATTCAAGTCTAAGCAAGATCGAACTCGTGGAGGATGCGGCATGGATTTGATGGAGTCGACAGTAGAGTCGAGCGATTGGGAAGTAGGAGTCATAGTAGTCGCGAGGCTGGCTCGTGCATTGTCTTCGCGAGCAGCTAGGTTCGCGGTGGGAAGGCGTCGCGATATCGTCACTGTGGAAGTTCGAGCTAGTCGGCAAGGAGCTCGAATTCGAGCAGGGAAGTGCGCTAGGTTTGGCGATTGGGTTTGTCAGAAAGTTAGTAGCCTGGTGTGTGCAGCGAGTAATTTTATTTTAAATTGTTTCATTGAAATTGTTTATATACATATTACAGAGAAAAAAATATAATAACATAAAGGTTTAAACCCTATATTAGTTTTAATTCTAAATATATATGTATATCTAAACAGAAAAAGAAAAAAAAAGTAATTGTAGCAGGTATACACAGTTTACGTATTCTAAAATTTCTGTCTGGTTATGTACAGAAAGGTATAATATAAATATAAATGCAACTATATAAACACATACATATTTTAACACAGAAAGTATATATACGGATAAAGTTTAAAAAAATTTATAGAAATTTTAAAAAGGGTAATTAGGATAGATAAAATTTCTAATTTGGTAATATATATATGTGTGTGTGTATATATGTAGTTCCAAAATGAAAGAAATGATAAAAAATAAGTATGCATTTTTAAACTTACCAGTTATTTTAAAATATATTTTATAGTGATTAATTTGTTTAATAAACCTAGTTAATTATTTTAGCTACTAAAGATAATTTATTAAAAAGAAAATTAGTTTAAAATTTAATCTTTAGTTTAAAATCAATTTATTAGATTAAATTAAATTAATAAATTGTTTGATTCATTTCAAATATTAATAAATTTTATAATGTTTACACAAGGTTTAAAATCATGGAAACAAGCCAGTTTGGAATGGATTGCAAACATCAAAATTAAAGATGAGTTAAGCTCACTCATCTGCATACCTTTTAAGTTTAAATGGTTAAATTTAAATTATTGGTTGTTGATTGGATTGATAATTGTTATCAGTTTGGATGTGATAGTGTGTATATATAGTATATATTGGAGTGATTGATTTCCTGCATTATATACGGATGAGACCCTATGCGCCGCATAATAGCGAATGAGATAATATAGCCCCATATACTGCGATATTCCACCTTGAAGTAGAATTGGTATTTTATATCGTGCTAACATCTGTGGATGCAGGAAAACATGTTGGAGAGATCCAACTGGATTCCTCAAATTTATTTAGATTGTTTTAATATTCTGTGATATGGTTCATTTAATGATCTATGACAACATTTTTATTGGAAATTGAAATATTTGATGCTATGGTTGGATTAAATATATTTGGGTATATTGAGCCATCAAAATATAAAGACTGGATTTTTGAAAGAAAGTAAAAAGGAAAATTTTGAAGTCAAATAATTCTAGAGAATTTGGATAATTAAAAAAATGAATTGGGAGAAAAATAGAATATAGAAGTTGCTTTTAAAATTTTAATAAATAAACTCCAAGTGTGGGAAAGGAGATTTTTGTATAAATGGGAATAGATGAATTTTTTAAACTTAAATGGTATTATCTAAAGGAATAAAAGATTTAATCAATTCAGGATTTAATTATTTAGGAAAAATAAAAGAAGAATTTTAAAGTAAATACGGAATTGGTAGTTTCAGTTAAAATAAGATTTTAAATCTTAATAAAGAAGATAAATCTAGAATTTATGGGTTTTAAAATAAAATTTAGTAAGTGAAAATAATTTATTTTTAAATGGAGTAAATTGTGAAAATCGATTTGGAAACTAATTTAATGATTTAAAAGAGGATGAGATTATGGAATTTATAAACTAGGTTTATAAATTGAAAAAAGATATCAGTGTATATTTGGAAATATAAATGCCACGACTGAAATTTATAAAAGAATGGGTAATTTGTTTTTAAAAATAAATAGTAGGTTATTTTTAAAAGGTATGGGAGAGAAGCGTATTTCCCTGAAAAGCCAAATATGTTTTCAAAGCAGATTTTTAAGTATAAGTTAAAAGTTCTAAAGCTGTGTAAAGGAATGTTTTTAAGAAATAATTATTAAGTTGTTAAATTTTTATTAGTTATAGTGGTAATTATTTTTAAAGGTTAATTTGGTATTATGTTTTGAAAAGATAATTATTAATATTTTTATTTTATAAATTTAAAGATAGTTTGGTTAAGTTTTATTTTAAACTTGTATAGAATTTCTTAACTCTTATTTTTACATCTAGTTTGGCTTAACTCTTATTTTAAAATTAGTTTTATATTCTTTAAAGTAGTTTTATTTAATTATTTTTAAAGTATATGTTTTTGAAAAAAGTGTTTAAGTAGTTTTAATTTAAACATTTTAAAAGTTTATTTTAGAATAAAGTGATTTAAAATATTTTAAACTCTAAATTATTTGGACTTGGTGATTTTCGGTGGAAATAAACGATATTTGGGAATTTATTCTGCATAAGGAAGGTGATTTGAAAACTGTTTTCAAAGGGATGAAGTGTGAAAAATATCTTGCGAAGATATTTTGGAAATAAATAATTTGGGAAATTATTAATGTCTGATGGTTGTTCGTGAATGTTATTTGATAGTTAAATAACCGACTATCAATATTGGTCAATGCGCTGATCATTTCGAAGAGACCGTGATCGGAATTTATTTCCGAAAACCACTTCGATCTGATTTGAACGTTTCCGTAAGAAAGACAAGAGCTTGGAGTCGAAGATGGAGGAGTGAAGTGCAAGGGCTAATCACTACTAATCCTGAGGGTGATTCCAAAATGGATGTAGTAGGAGTAGTGCCATCGGTTCCGTTCAAACCCGGAACGTACTTGTATGGACGAATGCTTTCAAACCATCGTCAGGAGGACGATGAGCATTTTAATTTATTGTGTACTAAAAAGGTAACGCTTAACCTCGAGCCTCATCAACCAAGAATGGCTAAAACATGGGGGGTGCACATAAGGCTAAGTGGCTAGCAACCAATTAGAGTAAGGTCGCCCCTGTCTAGACGTCCCTTTTTATTTCTGATGTGTAGCGGTTGCTGATGGCAATCGTGGGGTGAACTTATTTAGACTATCCAGTAAGGGGTGGCTCCGGTCTTGTGATGCAGGGGATCAGGGTGGATCCTCGGTGTGGTGGTCTAGACCACGTACGGTGACGGACGATACCCCAATAGCCCTGCCATTGTATAGAATTCAATCTCCAATAAGCGCCTGTACGGTTTTGATTGTGCCCAACTATTGCTGAAATGTGAGATGCAAACATTTCTGCTAGATTCTATTTTGCTTTCTATAGACACTATTATAATATCAGACGGGTTTTGATAAAAATGTTTTGGTTAATATAAGGTAAAAATCCAGCATGTTTATTTATGGTGTGGTCTTACGAGATACCATTGATTTCAAAGGATTTTGAAAACTTTAATAATCCAATTGAGTGTATTTTCTCACGCTAGGTTTTCAGACTGACTCGGTGTTATTTAACTATATGCTCGGGTCAGACCGAGTATTATAGTGTATAGAAAAGGATGAATTGAAGCTCAGGAGACGAGCTGGATGGCGAGACGTAGCATACATACTTGATGTATAATTCCGCTGTGTTGTAAGTTGTATTGTCAGTTTGGTAAGGACAAGTTAATATAAGTGTCCAATTGTGTGTTATAGATGTTGTTGAACTCTGATGTTGTATTGTAATGTTGCATGTATAAATAGATATAGTTTCTTTTGTGTAAAGATCAGTTATTATCTATTATATTTTATTCCGCTGCGATGGTATGATTCTGTTGTGTTGTTTTATCTTCTTCTACCACCTTCTTCTTTTAACCCTAATGGTTCGATTTTTTATGGCATCGAAAAATCGGGCTGTTACAACTAATCATTTGTACGATCCATATCTGATTCTAAATCCTGTCAAATTTACTATCTGCGACCACTTTAAGCTGATGGAACCCTGTTGCCAAATTTAACTGGGAAAATACTTTGGCTCCAATTAACTGGTCAAACAAATCGTCAATTCTAGGTAATAGATATCGATTCTTTATCGTCATCCCATTCAACTTACAATAATCGATACATAACCTTATTGATCCATCAGGTTTCTTTACAAACACTACGGTTGATCCCCAAGGCGAACTTCTTGGTCTGATAAAATTCTTGCATTCCAAATCAATGAACTACACCTTTAGCTCCCTCATCTCGGTAGGTATCATTCTGCTTGGTGATCTACTCACCCGTTCTACTCCTGGTACGAAATCTATCTGAAACTCAATAACTTGTTTCGGCGGCAAACCTGCTATGGGCTCAAATACACCTACGAATTCTCTAACAACAGAAACTTGATTCAACTATTCTTCTGCCTCCCCAACAAAGCATTATCCTCAAAACTAGGGTTTTCTACAGAGTATATTATCCGATCACTACAGTCAGCATGTCTAAGTGATATTTTCCTATCATGGAAAAATATCCTAGCATCGTATTTACTTAACCTATCCATACCCAAAATAATTACGAACCATAGAAAATCAAACTCATGCAAACTGCAAATGAATATATGACCTTACAATTCAAACTCTAACTGGTCACACTTAGTCCTAAGTGTCACATAACCTCTTATTGGATTGGAAACCCTTATAGAAGTAATTAGGTACGACAGTTCTAGGTTAAGCTTATCTACCAAACAATGAGATATAAAAGAATGAGATGCACCGGTATTAAATAGAACTCTAACTAATACACCATGAATCAAAAGCGTACTTCCCAATACAGCTATTCCTTTCTCCTCTGTTGTTGGTCTCGAGGTAGTTGGTTCCAATGCCAACATCTTGCCTTTTCCATCCTTGGTTGGCTCCATGCACTGGTTCTAATAATGTCCAATTTGGTCGGGGTTGAAATATCTTATTTCTTTCTGTCAGCAGCTTTCTTCCCTTTGCCCATTGGCATTCATGTGCATAGTGTACCTTCTTATCACACTTATAGTAAATAATTTCCACCTTTCCCTTCTTGGCAGCTCCACTCTTCTAAGCTCTCTTCTTATGGAAATAAAATCCTCTTCTGGTTCTGCCCTCCTTGAGTTTCCCATGCCTTGTTACCCTCAAGAAAAGCAATCATCTCCTCCTACTTTAAAGCCATCTTAACAAATACATAGCACGAATCTCTAATATGCGATAATGTGCCCTTAGCAAGCTCAGGTATCAACCCACAGATGAACTTCTCATTCCTTTTGATAATAGTATCAACGGTAGCGTATCCATACCTCGATGGCTCTTCAAATCTGGTTGCATGCTCAAGCACTGTCATATCTCCCTGGCCCAACTCGACAAACTTCCTGAGCAAAGTTGACTTAGAAATCTCCAACATAAATCTTTCTTCAAACCTCCTTCTAAACTCAGCCCAAGTCATGGTCTACTCATTGACTCCAACCGTAACACTATTCCACCAGTACAGTGCTGCTCCCTATAATTGCCTAGAAGTAAGCATCCCTTTATGCTTACCATTAATCCCCAAATCTAAAAAAATCCTCTTACGATGAAGTAACCGTTCTCCACTTCAATTGCATCCTCAGTCTCAATAAACGGTTTTCCTCCCATCCTAGCATAATCTCTACTCAATACAGCATAGTTATTTACCATTGGATCTCCCTGATTTCCTCCTTCAGCATTTCCTTTAACTAACGCCATAGCAACCTCAACCTGTATTATGTTAACGAAGAACTAATACATAGCTTCCATATCTACTTGCGACATTCCATCATCCACTTTAGCAGCTTGTGCCTGGCCTGGATTCCTCCTAGTGTTTGGTCTGGCATTCCTATTAGTTGTGGTTCCTCCCCCACCAATGTTAACTCTTCCACTTCTAGCTTTCAAATCTTACGCCCATAAAATCTGCATTCGAGTCTTTGTAAAATACAGAAGAATAGCCTAAGGGAGATGGGAGAACAGAGATAAAGCATAAACACACATATATATATAGCAAATACTAGTATGTTACTATAGCATTATCCCATGCCCCAACCTTTTCTCTAATTCCTTAGATTATGTTTTAAAGTCATTTTAAGTTTGAAATTTCTTTTAATTTTTTCACAAACCTATGCTCTGATACCAAGTTGCAACATCTTTTATCTTGAGGTCCAAAGCTAAGTCCTACAGATGCTATAATCATCTATAGTATTAACTTCTGGTGGAAAAAATAGTAATGTTAATGCTATCCATAATATCATAAGCACATGAATATGAAAAAAAATCACAAATTTCAAAAACAGTACTTATTATATTTCAAATCCACGTTTCATATTCTTTTACACAATCCTAAACAATTTATAGGTTTCGATTAAATGTAATTATTATAATTTACGCCAAGAGAGACATATGAAGACGTCCCTTAGACGATCAGAGTACTCGATTGACAAATCCATCTTAAATGCATCATAGCAGAAATAAAACTAATTACTCTTATATAGAAAACTTTGCCTCCTGCATGTCTTCGGAAGCTTATTCGTCCCTAATAAACCTGTAAAACCTAACTCTCAATCTACTCAAATTAATTTTCAGCACTCGAGTTTTAAGGGGAAAACATAAACTTGAGTCAGTCATAAAGCCTAATGTGAATAATACTATTCAACCTCGGTCTAATGATATTAAATGGGACCACACCGCTTAGCGGAACGGGTTTCCCCTCAGTAATATCCCTTTTTAAACAAATCTTTTGCAAATCAGAATCCTACAATCAAACTGATTAAAGTAGTAGTAGTCATATCGTATATGCTTATAAATTGAGTAAGTGGACCATCTGTCCGAACAATATTGTTTTGTTTGGCTATCTACTAAATATTCGCCGACTCGAGCCTATAGGACATAATAAATAATCTAACTTCTGTTAGCCACTCTTTTTGACAGTCTGTCCTTAACTTACTTCTCTCAGGGTAAACCGATCCCAATAGTTTTGCGGGCTCGCCAATAACCTATCTTACTTTGTATATTCCTTTTATGTGTAACATCATTTTAGTCTTACTTGTGACAAAGCCCTACACACTGGAATTTTGGACTTATATTAGCTAGGGCTACCAGCAAAATTGTAGGACGTGATCTATACCTGTCTCATTTGGTATTCTAATATCTAAGTCATTTACTTAGGGTTAACTATCCCATCAATTTTTCCTTGAAAGCATTTCTCTCAAATTGAGTTAGCCCTTTTAAAAACATACTTAAACAAGGAAAATATACTATTACTTTACTTAAATACCTTTGCCATGATATATGCTTTATACAAAACAACATTGACGAAAACCTAAATCAGTAAGGTTATCTATCCCTTTAAAACAAGTTAAAGCCCTTTTTAACTTAGAAAACATTAGGTTTTCAGTCTAAGATATCATCTTCGAAACCCTTGTATAAAAACATTGAAAAGTACCTTTAGAATCAACTAAAAATACCTCTTTCAAAATAGGTTAACTACTTTATCTTGAAACAGTAGGTCGAATGGCCAAAACATACCTTTCGAAACCTTTAAAAATAGACCTTTCGAAATCATTGAAAGTATCCATTCGAAACCTTAGACGTCCTCTTTTCAAAATACTTTAAACTTTCTTTTCGAAAGAATTAGAAACCTTCCATTTAAAGACTCATGTAAAGCTTTCAAAAATATTGGGGTACCTCCCATTCGAAACATACATTATATACTTTCGAAGGCATTAAAATTCCTCACTTAAAACTAACCTTTCGAAAGCATTGGGTTCAAGTAAAAGTTTGTGGAACATAGCTTCGAAACCATTTAAAACCATTCCTTTCAAAACCTTTGGGTTTAACCTTCAATATATATATCTAGGGGTCTTATAAGAACTGGGAGCAAAGCGTTGCTTTCAAAAGCATTATTCCTAAGTAAAAGAAAGTGTATGGTTTCAAAACCATCCCTTACGAAAGCATGGAGAAGCGGTTTCAAAGTTTGAAGGCAAAAATACCCTTTCGAAAGCATTGACTCGAAGGGTTGAATGGGGCAACATGGGTTTCGAAACCCTTCGAAAGCTTCATTTAAAAATAAAAAGGCAGCAACCCTTTCGAAAGCCCTTTTGATAAAAAAGGCACATTTGACTAGGTCGAAAGCTAATACAACTCCTTCGAAAGCCTCCTATATAAACATAAGTTATTCGTAGTCAAAAATAGAACCTTTTATCCCTTCGGAACAATGTTTCGACTCTATATCTACACCTAACTCCAATCTAGCATGTATCGAGACACATATACCATGTGTATTAGTTTCAACTTGGTTGGGGCAAAAGTATAAGGTTGAAAGGTAGCTGCTGTAAGTGGAGAAGCAGTAATTGTATGCAAAACTGATTATTAGCCTTTTAAAGTAATGTCTTTCCAACTAACTTGCCTTATTTGTGAACATATAGTTGGTTGTCAATTCTTTTTAAAGTCTTTTTCTAACACTGCTCTCAAATTCAACAATTAACAATTTAAAACATTTTAAAAAATAGCCCTTCTTCATTTCGAAACATATAAAACATTTAAGTCTCACACCTTAAATAATTTTATATCCATGATAAAATACTTAGGAAAGTTCTTCAAAAATTCCCATAAATCACATGTAATATGTTTTCTAACATATTTAAATTTCAAACCCAGGTCTATCATACATTTGCCGAAAGCAATTTAAACCATATTTATTTCTTTCCCAGAAAATTCATAATAAATCCACATTAACGTAGAAAATTACGAAACTTGAAACCCATCTCTAAAATAATGCTTTTGACCTGATATCAAAAATATAAGTCATTAGGATGTCATTTAATAGGTTTTTCAAATCAAAACCTATCATTAAATCTACAAGAAGCAACATAAATCATCAACAAGCTAACAATCAAATCATGACATGTCACTTGCAAAATAAATTCGGATCTCATTTAAAAACAAAAAACAATTGAAATGAGATGTAATATTTATTCACGTTAGCTTGTTGTTAAGAGCTTGATATTTTCTCTTGAATTGATTTGCCTAAGCTTCCTACTTGTATTCTTTCTTATCTTCCTTTTTTCTGCTAATGGTTGTCGGCCAAGCTTTGAACATTTTTAGTTTTGTTTGCAAATGTTTAAAATGAGTAAGGGATGACAGTGGGAAGTTTTTAGGTTATATGGACTTAGTTTATTCCTATTTTTCCCTCATCTTATTCTTCTTACTTACTTCATTTTAATTCTCCTTAGCTTATAGATTAATTAGACATGACTACCTTATGATCATACAAATATCAGTCCCTTAACCATTTACATTATTTCATTTAATTTATCTAATTAAATGTCCCAAACATGGTTAGTCAAATTAGGGTCATTACAGACTCCCCTCCTTAAAGAATCTCGTGCTCGAAATTGTGATAAGGTACTCACAACAATCAATCATAAAGGTAAAACATACAATGAAATAGGTTAGGATATGTATCACTAATCCTGCTCTCAACTTCCTAAGTATAGTCTCTCTCATCATCACTTCACTGGACTTTAACTAATATGACTGTCTTGTCCTTAGTTCTCATCCCTCACGACTATACGAATATGCTTCTAACTATAGTTGTATTTGGATCCACTAATAACTCATCTAACACAGTCGATGTAATAGTATTTTTCTGGAACTCGAATACACTTCCTTAGATGAGAAATATGAAAACATTGTGGACTCTTACCAAACTGTTTGGCAACTCTACTCTGTACGCAAGTTTCCCTATCCTTTCTACAATAGAAAATGGTCCAAGGAATTTTGGCACCAATTTTCCTAATTTCCAAATCGATCACACTTTTCATCGGTCATATATTGACGAAAACGTGATCTTCTACTGAGAACTCTAAGTCTTTCTATCTTCTATCAGCATAGCTCTTTTTCCTAGACTAAGCTTCCTTTATTTAGGTTTGAGTTCTAGACTAAGCTTCCTTTATTTAGGTTTGAATGAACTCGGTCTTTTTTGCAGCTTCTCTAACCAAATCTGAACCAAGAACACACCTATCCCCAATCTCTAACCAATAAATGGAAGATTTGCGTGGCCTTCCATACAAAGCTTCAAACGGTGCCATCCCTATACTAGTTTGACAATTGTTGTTATACGAAAGCTCGATAAAGTGTAGTTGGCCTTTCCATGATCCCTCAAAGTCCAGCACACAAGTTCATAATAAATCTTCTAAGACTTTGTTTACTCTTTCTATTTGTCCATCCATCTACGGATGGTAAGCAGTGCTCATATTGAGTTTAGTACCCAAAGTCCTCTGTAAAATCTTTCAGAACTTGCTAGTGAATAAGGAATCTCTATCACTTACTATATTATCAGGAATTCCATGCAGTTTAACTATATACTTCATAAATAATTTATCCAAAACAGGTGCAGTCCTAGTTGACTTTACTGTGATGAAATGGGCACTCTTGGTCAATCTGTCCATTATAACCCAAATATTTTCATTTCTCGATTTGACCTTGGCAACCCGTCTATAAAATCCATTGAGATAGAATCTCACTTCCAATTGGAACATCTAAAGGATGAAGTAACCCACTTGGCTTTCGATGTTTAACTTTTTCCAGTTGGCATTTCAAGCATTGCTTCATCCATAAGTCTACATCTCTCTTCATGCCTTCCCATATGAAACATCTTTTCATATCCTAATACATCTTAGTTCCTCTCGAGGCGAATTTTGAATGATGGAATTCTTCAAGAAATTCTTTTCTAATGTTTTCCACATTAGGATAACACGGTCTTCCTTTCTTTCTTAACCACTCATTTTGGTCATGACTAAAATCTTTCAAGTCATTGCACTTTGTTCCATCCCTTAACTTTATGATCCGTTCAACTAGTAATGGATCCTCCCCTTGTTTTGTAGCGATCTTTTTTATCATCACCGGTCAAAACCTCTAAACATGACAACATAGAAGTTTCCTTGCTAGATCTAGCATCAGATTTCACTGTATTCTGCATGTAGTCAATGCTTCTTAATCTTTCCACCCAGCTATCATTGCCAATACTCATTCTGATGTTTCCTGCCAAAGGCATCTGCAACTTTATTCCCCTTCCCTAGGATGTACTCAATACCAAAGTCATAAGCAGCTAAAAACTTTAACCACCTTTGTTACCTCATATTAAACTCCTTCGGAGAGAATAGATACTTTAATGACTTTTAATTCGTGTACAATTCGAATCTTTCTCTCAAAAGGTAATGTTGCCACACCTGCAATGCAAAAATTACCGCAACTAATTCCAAATTGTCAGTTGGATATCTAACCTCGTGCGGTTTGAGCTGTTGAGAAGCATAGACAATCACCTTACCCCTTTGCATTAACACAGCTCCTAAATATGTTCCACATGCATCTGTATACTGTAACATATCGATTTTGTCGGGATTCGAAGGTCGGCATTCTTACGTCCACTGTATCAAATGCCGCATAATCGAATGTCGGAAAATCGAATTGTTATGGTTAAGAAGAAGAGGTAGAAGAAAAAGATAGAAGAAATAAGGAAACAAAACAGAAACAATATCAGAATCTCACATATCCCAGCGGAACAACATATAATAGATAAATGAATAATCTTTAAAACAAAGAACAATATCAGGTATTACATTACATCATCATCAGAGTGTACAACAACAATATACAACACAATAAACAATGGATAGTTATACAAACGTGTCCTTACAAGTGAATTTATAGCGGAAAGATAATATCATATACAAGTAATACGTCTCACCATCCATCTCACCACTTGAGCTCCAAAGCACTTGTGAATCCAGAATGAACTGATAACCTGACATTAGACAGCCCGTGTGAAAAATTATGGGCACCCAGAGTTTAGGAAGAGAACAATAAACTCCAGGTCAGTCATGGGACTGGTGTGAGAACTCAAAAAAGTTATTTATCTTTTAAAACAACAACAACAAGGGAAGTGAAAAATATCCGCAATGCTTTTGGAAAATGAAACTACCATAAGGCCTCCCCGCACATACACAATGCAAACGTAGAATTGGAGGAGATTTCTCCTTATTATAGTCAAAGATGCTTACTACGCAAAACAAATCATTTTTGATATTATTATTAGTGCATAGTGATGAAAACATTTCGAAAGTATAATATAAATCTTAGCCAGCATAGGTACCATTATATTATGCCTGCTATACCTACCATATTAAATGGCAGGTTCTACAACTAAAACCGTACAAGGCTCGTATTGTTTCTTTGGATTTCCAACAAATGGTCAGGCTAAGGAACTTTCAACTGCCACATGGGATCGCCTCTGGCGGTACGTCCCGAGAACCTAACCGGATCTCTGCCAATACAAGGCCGGGTTACCTTTGTAACTAGGTAACAACTACTCGAGTATGCCACTCCCCGGTCCTCTGGGACCTTTATCCGAGGGCCCTCTATCACCAAGCAACAACCACACAGAAAAATGAGATTGGAGCAACCACATAGGTTAAGCATCAGCGCTCCATACCTGATACCACCCTTTTCCAGAAGGAAATGGCATACCCTAAAGGGAGCGACCCTCATTACCTTGCCGCATATTCCTATTTCGACCATTTCCGGGGTGTGAGGTCTGACGAAGTCTCGTCCACAAAGCTACGATTTTTCACAAATCCACGCTTTAATCAACAAATGATCAATAAATAATCATCACACAGCAACACTTAGCATGCCACATTACCAAATTGGGAGTATATCGCTGATAACCTTCAACTATGAAACCTCTGAACTCATACGTCTCAGAGAAGCGAGTTAAGCTAAGAGAATAAATTCTCCGCCACCAACAGAGATGTATTTGAAAGAAATCTGCTTTATATCTCAAAATGTAATGTCAGACACGTAACCATACAAGTCTGTTCTGGGCTCGAACAGAACCGAAGGCACTTCCAAAGAAGCCCTTGCAATCCGGGTATTCACAATCCCGATCAAATTTCCTATCATAAAGGAAATCTCCATGCCGTAGCTAACGGTGCAGAGATAATCGATAGGTCATCCCATCGTTTTCACAAATACCCGGTCTTCACCACCGGTCTTCAATGCTATCCATTACGTCGTATCCCTATTCGGAATGAGTAACCCGAATAACGAGCGCAATAATTTAAAAATAAGTGTAGCATTCAATTTCAACCAATTCACAACAAATAGCCATTCAAGGGTCCATATTGATAGTCGGTTATTTAACTATCAATCAATATTCATAACATCACCCGATTTCAAATAATTTCCCAAATTATTTATTTTCAAAAATATCTTTATAAGATATAATTTCCACACTTCAACCATTTGAAAACAGATTTCAAACCACTTTTCACCTTTACAACTTTCATTTCAAAATGGTTCATTTAAACAAATCAAATAAATCCTTACCGATTTATTAAATTTACGTTCCAAATCTATAAATTTATTTACACACTTTTAAAAATAAATCAATGTTTATTTTTAAAAAAAAATTCCCTTATAAATTTCCATTGTGAATTCACATTTCCAAATATTCCCCTTTTATACAATTTTTCAAATCGATTTCAATTATTCACTATCAATTTATCTTTAAAAGATATAATCTCTAAACATTCACTTCATATTGGAAAACATTTCCATACTTATTTAATAATAAGTAATCACAAATCTATTTATTTTCAACATTTGCAAAATATCCAATATACTTAGATCACAATTAAGTATATTTTTATTCTTTAAGGAAAACATTCACTTAAACACATTTATTTGGGTCAAAATGAATGTTACGTAAAACATCGTTACGACAACCCAAAATCACTAGTATAGGGATTCGAAATTAAGATAGATATATAAACCCCAATACTATACAAAACTTTTCCTTTTGGAAATCATTTACTATAACAACAATGTTATAGTCCACCATTTCCTTCTATTTCTCGAAAACGTCTGTTTCAACAATGAATGTTGAAATCTATGGTTTCGATACTTAATACATTTTAAAACATTTTTGAATCGTTTTAATTCTATTTAAAATATCACTTTTCCAAAATATTTCTTTAATATGTTATTCACCGTCCAAAATTGTGAATATACTTCGTTAACCAAATTCAATTTCTACATATTTTATTCAAAGGATTATCCACTGTCCAAAATCGTGAATACATTTCCTTTACTAAGCTATAATAATTAAACTTATCAAAATAAGTCGATTTCGGATTTATAAAACAACGTTTATAAATTCCATTTATACTTTATGACAACTTCACTTATAAAATCACTTTATTAACAAATTCTATCCATATTCCATTTACATGCCAAAATCCAATTTATAAGTTAATTACTTATAAATCTTTTATTTTACAAAATCTATTCATATTGTAACTTCACAATTTATAAATCTATAATTTCATCCACTTATGAAATCCATTTATACTTCATTTTAATACTTATAAAAACTCGTTTTATAATTCCAATATTTTAATTTATAAATATTAATTTTATAAATCTTTTATATAAATCATTTATAGTGATTCAAAATCCCAATTTAAACCATTTTATAAATTAATCAACTACTTATTTCAAAAATCACATTTCGGTTATATTTCACAAAAACCATAATTTTTATAACATAAAAATTACAACATTTATTTATTTAAAATGAATCAATTTTAAAATTAAAATTTATTATGAATTCTCAACTTAAATTTTCAAAAATCAAATTTTATTTATTTCCCGCATCTAACGATACCAAAAATATATTCGGCTAAAATTTAGCCTTTAACGATTTCAATCACAAAGATAATCAAGCAGATTATAAATAGATCAACACATAACATTGAAACCAATTCAATCATTTGAGGAATCGAGTTGGATCCCTCCAACCTGTTTCCCTGCATCCAAAGATGTTAGCACAATACCAATTCCGCTTTAAGATGGAATATCACGGTATATGGAATTTATAAAATACTATCCGCTATTATGCGGCGCAATGGGGTCTAATTCGCTATATAATGCGGGAAATCAACTCCAAATACATATGTAATACCAATTCCAATCAAGTTGGAATTATTGCGGTATATGTTTTTAATAAATAACATCCTCTTAATATACGACGTATAGGGTCTATTTCAATACAATAGATAATAACTATCATCCTATCACACAATCAAGCAATTTTAAATCTAACTACTCAAAATTTAAATCGAAACAATTCGATTGAGTGAGAAGTTCTCACCTTGAGTTTTCGATAACAGTTGTAGCGTTTTGTTTCGAATAAAATTAAACGTGCGTTTAATTTTACCCGAAATTTTCACTAACTCCAAACGACTCCAAACCAGCTCCATTGCGTATTGTTTGTCAAAACAAAACCAACGCAAGTTGTTTCGTAATTTTTCAACGTCGTATGAAAGAGATATTGATTTTTAAAGTTACACAAATTTAACTATATATTAATTTACAATTTTATTTTAATATTTTATACCCAAAACATCAGGGCCGTGCATTTTCAACTTCATCAATCAGGGCCACATATACTTCTTCTTCATCTCCAGTATTCTTCACGCGTTCGAACCCAAAGACGTCGTTCAAACCTTGATGCCGCACCCCCTTCCCTCACTTCCACGACTATGAGCGAGCTTCACGTCGAAGCCCTTGCCCCCACCTACCATCGGCTGCAACCCTAGTGAGCTCGGCCTCATCATTGTCTTGAAAAACATAAACGAACGGCATACGTTCGAATGCCTATTGCCTTTGATTCATAGCACCATTTTCGATCAACTCCGTATGGATCTGAAGATGACGCGAAGCTCTACACTTTTGCTTTAGAACTCGAAGGCTAATTCTTTGCGGATTGAGAGGTTTTGATGGGGAAAGATCTGATGATTTTCAGCCATTGGAGGTTGGAGGTGGCGGCTGAAGAGTTAGGTTTAGGGTTTTGCAAATGTGAAGTTGTTGAGTCCTTTTATAGAAAATTCTCAAATTACTATTCACTCGAAATTTTCCTAACTCCAAATCTCGTGTGGTGACCGGCGTTTCTAGGATTTACCCCGTGTTCCGGACATAATGGAATATGTTTTGGAAGCCAATTCGATCATATGTGCGAGTTACAGAAATAAACGATCAATTTTAAATTAAATCAATTAAACCAATTTCTATGCATTTTGGCTTGCCCCGGACAAACCGTAAATCCAATTGACACGAAATTTGAAACCTTATAATAATTTAACATTACGAATCCGATGAAACTGGTTTCGTCGAAATCCGAGACTTTTCAAAAATGGCTATTTTAACTCGTCAATTAAATATTAAAATATTAAATTTTCACAAATTAACTTTTAATTCAATTTTAAAAGTTCATAAACATTGTTCTAACTCTAATATGATTTAATATAACTTTATAAATCAAATTTAATCATATTAAACCCAATTTCCAATTATTTCACACAATTTCAAATATTAAATTACCGATTTAATTATCCAATTAAATCTAAATATTCGAAAAATAATTTTTTCGACTTATAAATTTTACTTGATATTTAAAATCAATTAAATATCTGAATTTCAAATGACAGAAATTCTGGGTCGTTACAAACTTCCCCCCTTAAAAGAATTTCGTCCTCGAAATTACCAAGTAAGAAAGAGTTTTGAAATCCATTAACTTTTCAAAACAAAACGTTCAAATTTGATTTACAAATCTCCTAAGTGTTTAACTTTTCCAACATCCACAGTTAAACCTCTTACAAAATATTTATGAAGTTTTCAAATCCATATATAGTTATCTTTTCAAAATCAACTATATCGTTTAACCTTTAACTTCAAATCAAAACTTAGTTTTCACAATTTTTTCCCAAAATTTCCCGAAAATTTTCCAACGCCTTAAATTTTCAAAAAAATTCGCCGTAACCTCCTTTGTACGGAGGAGCTTTTACAATATCACAATAGATATAAATATATATAAATCGACCCACACGGTCGGAAAACAGAAAAACAGTTCATATCTCCTATTTTTATTGCGTAGGCATACCTTTTTAGCATTTTTAAGCAAAGCAGTTATTTATTAAGCGTTTTGCGCAACCAAAATCCCGCTAACAATAGCCCCAGTACCTATACTTACTCACTATAAACACGTAAGTGATATATATAAGAAGTTATTAACGTTTTAATCTTTTTATCAACTACAACACATGCATATTGAAAGAAATGCTACTAAACAAGGTTTATAAACAACTTATACGATTTCAACATTACTTGTAATTGTTTCAACCAATTCATATACAACGACATTCAATTATTCATTTCCAATTAGTTTACATTCACTAATTTACATTCAAGTTGGTCCACTTTCAATTCAAACCAATTTCCATTCAATTTAAATTTACTTCACTTCCAATTTGAATTCAATTGCTTTAGCTTTCAATTTTTCAATTGCATATGAATTTCTATTCAATCAATTAACAATAATCTAACAACCAATGTATAACCAACACAACCAAATTTATTCACTTTACATTCAACATTCATGTTCACTTTGTTTACCTTCAATTTGGTTTAACATTCAATTAGCCTTAAATAAATTTACACTTATATCCATTATTCTATATAAATTCATTGCATTCGATTGATTAATATTCAATTCATTAGTTCAATTACTAATTTATTTTACAAATAAAGTTGAATCTCCTTTATATAACTCAAATTCGTATTCATTTAATGATTTCATTTCATTAATTCATTTTGATACCAAAATCAACTTCATTCAGCATTACTTAAGTTATATTCCATTTCAACATCATTTGTTTAACTTAACTTAAATTTCCATTTCAAGTTTCCACTTATAAATCCAATTCCAACTCCAAAGTAAATTATATTTAACTTTTACCAAAGTCGATTTTATCACTTATTCAGATTCACACCTCATTTTGCTTAACAAAATTGTTTAACCATCTTAATAATTGGTTTTACTTACATCTTCACATTTAATAAGTTATACAACTTATTATTCAACTTCCAAATTTGATTTAATTTATTTAACTTCCTTTAGTTAAATTTCACATCATATATTTTATTATGCCAACTCAAATTTATTTCAACTTTACCAAAGTTAAAATTTTATTATCTCATATTATAAGTTTAAAACTTGATAACTTATATTCATCAATTGCAACTTGGATTTTAATTTCAAATTTGTTTATCACAACAAAATTCAATTTCAATTTACTATGGTAGCAAATCCATCACGCAGAAACTCGAAAATGATACTGATGATGCTGCATTCATCACCCTTATTATTCCCCAGCAACAGTAGTGAATCCAATGCTTTAAATTCTTTCAAAATTTTATTTTATTTATAAATCACATTTATAAATCTTGCTTATATAATTCCATTATTTTCCCTTTGCTTATACAAGATTATTTCGCAATTTCAAATCATTTTGATTATAATTCTATACTTATACAATTGTTGCTTTTATATACTTTATTCTTTCACAATTGTTGATTTTATTCAAATTATTCGAACAACTTTAATTCACTTAAATATTTTCTTACATTTTCAACAATCAAACAATTCAATTTTTACATACATTTGATAATTCTGAAAAATTATTCCTTTATATATAATATATAATCGAGGTAAAATTATTTCATTTACCCAATTTAAAACGATACTATGTCGGTTTATCTCGTTTAAGAGTTTAGAAACCCCTATCGATACAGTTAGCTAGACTGCGCCGACCAGAATCTATAAACAATCAACCGATAAGTCAACACAATACAAAACAATTCATATTCACTAACAAATACGCGCTCATATCTATTATTACACTCAAACGCATTCTAAAGTACTGCTGACTCTATCTCTAATGAGTAATCCCCAACAGAGCCAAGGTTGTCACTTAACCAAATGCTCTGATACCACATGTAACATCAATTTTGTCGGGATCCGAAGGTAGGCATTCTTACGTCCACTGTATCAAATGCCGCATAATCGAATGCCGGAAAACCTAATTGTTATGGTTAAGAAGAAGAGGTAGAAGAAAAAGATAGAAGAAATAAGAAAACAAAACGGAAACAATATCAGAATCTCACATATCGCAGCAGAACAACATATAATAGATAAATGAATAATCTTTAAAACAAAGAACTTTATCAGTTATTGCATTACATCATCATCAGAGTGTACGACAACAATATACAACACAACAAACAATGAACAGTTATACAAACGTGTCCTTACAAGTGAATTTACAGCAGAAAGATAATATCATATACAAGTAATACGTCCCGCCATCCAGCTCGCCACTTGAGCTCCAAAGCACTTCTGCATCCCAAATGACCTGATAACCCGACTCTAGACTGTCCGTGTGGAAAATTATGGGCACCCAGAGTTAAGGAAGAGAACAATAAACTCCAAGTCAGTCATGGGACTGGTGTGAGAACTCAAAACAGTTATTTATCTTTTAAAACAACAACAACAATAAGGGAAGTGAAAAATATCCGCAACGCTTTTGAAAAATGAAACTACCATAAGGTCTCCCCGCACACACACAACGCAAACGCAGAATTGGAGAAGATTTCTCCTTATTATAGTCAAAGATGCTTACGACACAAAACAAATCATTTTTGATATTATTATTAGTGCATAGTGAAGAAAACATTTCGAAAGTATAATATAAATCTTAGCCAGCATAGGTACCATTATATTATGCCTGCTATACCTACCATATTAAATGGCAGGTTCTGCAACTAAAACCGTACAAGGCTCGTATTGTTTCTTTGGATTTCCAACAAATTGTCAGGCTAAGGAACTTTCTCTTGCCACATGGGATCGCCTCTGGCGGGACGTCCCGAGAACCTAACCGGATCTCTGCCAACACAAGGCCGGGTTACTTTGTAACTAGGTAACTACTGCTCGAGTATGCCACTCCCCAGTCCTCTGGGACCTTTATCCGAGGGCCCTCTATCACCAAGAAACAACCACACAGAAAAATGAGATTGGAGCAACCACATAGGTTAAGCACCAGGGCTCCATACCAGAACCACCCTTTTTTAGAAGGAAATGACATACCCTAAAGGGAGCGACCCTCATAACCTTGTCGCATATTCTTGTTTCGACCATATCCGAGGTGTGAGGTCTGACGAAGTCTCGTCCACAAAGCTACGCTTTTTCACAAAGCCACGCTTTGATCAATAAATAATAACCCCAAAGCAACACTCAGCATGCCACATTACCAAATTTGGAGTATATCGCTGATAACCTTCAACTACAAAACCTCTGAACTCATACGTCTCAGAGAAGGGTGTTAAGCTAAGAGAATAAATTCTCCGCCACCAACAGAGATGTATTTGAAAGAAATCTGCTTTATATCTCAAAATGTAATGTCATACACGTAACCATACAAGTCTGTTCGGGCTCAAACAGAACCGAAGGCACTTCCAAAGAAGCCCTTGCAATCCGGATACTCACAATCCCGATCGAATTTCCCATCACAAAAGAAATCTCCATACCGTAGCTAACAGTGAAGAGACAATCGATAGGTCATCCTATCGTTTTCAAAAATACCCGGTCTTCACCACCGGTCTTCAATGCTATCCATTACGTCGTATCCCTATTCGGAATGGGTAATCCGAATAATGAGCGCAATAATTTAAAAATAAATGTAGCATCCAATTTCAACCAATTCCCAACAAATAGCCATTCGAGGGTCAATATTGATAGTCGGTTATTTAACTATCAATCAATATTCACAACATCACCCGATTTCAAATAATTTCCCAAATTATTTATTTTTAAAAATATCTTTATAAGATATAATTTCAACACTTCAACCATTTGAAAACAGATTTCAAACCACTTTTCGCCTTTACAACTTTCATTTCAAAATGGTTCATTTAAACCAATCAAATAAATCCTTACCGATTTATTAAATTTACATTCTAAATCCGTAAATTTATTTCCACACTTTTAAAAATAAATCAACATTTATTTTTAAAACAAATTTCCCTTATAAATTTCCATCGTGAATTTACATTTCCAAATATTCCCCTTTTATACGATTTTTCAAATCGATTTCAATTATTCACTTTCAATTTATCTTTAAAAGATATAATCTCGAAACATTCACATCATATTGGAAAACATTTCCATACTTATTTAATAATAAGTAATTCACAAATCTATTTATTTTCAACATTTGGAAAATATCCAATATATTTAGATCACAATTAAGTATATATTTTATTCTTTAAGGAAAACATTCTCTTAAACACATTTATTTGGGTCAAAATGAATGTACGTAAACATCGTTACGACGACCCAAAAGCACTAGTATAGGGATTCGAAATTAAGATAGATATATAAACCCCAATACTATACAAAACTTTTCCTTTCGAAAATCATTTACTATAACAACAGTGTTATAGTACACCATTTCCTTCTATTTCTCGAAAACGTCTATTTCAACAATGAATGTTGAAATCTATGGTTTCGATACTTAATACATTTTAAAACATTTTTGAATCGTTTTAATTCTATTTAAAATATCACTTTCCCAAAATATTTCTTTAATATATTATTCACCATCCAAAAATCGTGAATATACTTCGTTAACCAAATTCAATTTCTACATATTTAATTTAAAGAATTATCCACTGCCCAAAATCGTGAATATATTTCCTTTAATAAGCTATAATAATTAAACTTATCAAAATAAGTTGATTTCGGATTTATAAAACAACGTTCATAAATTCCATTTATACTTTATGACAACTTCACTTATAAAATCACTTTATTAACAAATTCTATCCATATTCCATTTACACGCTAAAATCCAATTTATAAGTTAATTACTTATAAATCTTTTATTTTACAAAATCTATTCATTTTATAACTTCACAATTTATAAATCTATAGATTTCATCCACTTATGAAATCCATTTATACTTCATTTTAATACTTATAAAAAATCGTTTTATAATTCCTATATTTTAATTTATAATTATCAATTTTATAAATCTTTTATATCAATCATTTATAGTAATTCAAAATCCCAATTTAAACCATTTTATAAATTAATCAACTACTTATTTCAAAAATCACATTTCGGTTATATTTCACAAAAATCATAATTTTTATAACATAAAAATTATAATGTTTATTTATTTAAAATGAATCAATTACAAAATTAAAATTTATTATAAATTCTCAACTTAAATTTTCAAAAATCAAATTTTATTATTTTTGGCATCTAACGATACCAAAAATACATTCGGCTAAAATTTAGCCTTTAACGATTTCAATCACAAAGATAATTACGCAGATTATAAATAGATCAACATATAACATTGAAACAAATTCAATCATTTGAGGAATCTGGTTGGATCCCTCCAAACTATTTCCCTGCATCCAAAGATGTTAGCACAATACCAATTCCGCTTCAAGACGGAATATCGCGGTATATGGGATTTATATAATACTATCCGCTATTATGCGGTGCAATAGGGTCTCATCCGCTATATAATGCGGGAAATCAACTCCAAATACATATATAATACCAATTCCAATCAAGTTGGAATTATTGCGGTATATGTTTTTAATAAATAACATCCGCTTAATATACAGCGTATAGTGTCTATTTCAATACAACAGATAATAACATCATCCTATCACACAATCAAGCAATTTTAAATTTAACTATTTAAAATTTAAATCGAAACAATTCGATTGAGGGAGAAGTTCTCACCTTGAGTTTTTGATAACAGTTGTAGCGTTTTGTTTCGAATAAAATTAAACGTGCGTTTAATTTTACCCAAAATTTTCACTAACTCCAAACGAATCCAAACCAGCTCCATTGCGTAGTGTTCATCAAAACGAAGCCAACGCAAGTTGTTTCGTAATTTTTCAACCTCGTATGAAAGAGATATTGATTTTTAAAGTTACACGAATTTAATTATATATTAATTTACAATTTTATTTTAATATTTCATACCCAAAACATCAGGGTTGTGCTTTTTCAACTTCATCAATCAGGGCCGCATATACTTCTTCTTCCTCTCCAGTATTCTTCACGCGTTCGAACCCAAAGACGTCGTTCAAACCTTGATGCCGCACCCCCTTCCCTCACTTCCACGACGATCAGCGAGCTTCACGTCGAAGCGCTCGCCTCCACCTACCATCGGTTGCAACCCTAGCGAGCTCGGCCTCATCATTGTCTTGAAAAACGTAAACGAACGACATACGTTTGAATGCCTATTGCCTTTGATTCATAGCACCATTTTCGATCAACTCCGTATGGATCTGAAGATGACGCGAAGCTCTACACTTTTGCTTTAGAACTCGAAATTTTATAGAAAATTCTCAAATTACTATTCACTCGAAATTTTCCGAACTCCAAATCTCGCGTGGCGACCGGCGTTTCTAGGGTTTACCCCATGTTCCGGACACAATGGAATATGTTTCGAAAGCCAATTCGATCATATGTGCGAGTTACGGAAATAAACGATCAATTTTAAATTAAACCGATTAAACCAATTTCTATGCGTTTTGGTTTGCCCCGGACAAATCGTAAATCCAATTGACACGAAATTTGAAACCTTACAATTATTTAACATTACGGATCCGATGAAACTGGTTTCGTCGAAATCCGAAACTGTTTGAAAAATGGCTATTTTAACTCGTCAATTAAATATTAAAATATTCAATTTTCACAAATTAACTTTTAATTCAATTTTAAAAGTTCACAAACATTGTTCTAACTCCAATATGATTTAATATAACTTTATAAATCAAATTTAATCATATTAAACCCAATTTCCAATTATTTCACACAATTTCAAATATTAAATTACCGATTTAATTATCCAATTAAATCTAAATATTCGAAAAATAAATTTTTTGACTTATAAATTTTACTTGTTGATATTTAAAATCAATTAAATATCTGAATTTCAAATGACAGAAATTCTGGGTCGTTACATATACACTACTAAGTCCTGATTCCATTTTGTAACAACTAATACAGGTGCATTATTCAATAAGTGTTTCAATCCCTTGAATGATTCCTCACACTTATCAATCCAAACGAATTTCACATCCTTCCACGTTAGATTAGTCATAGGTGTCGATATCCAATAAAAATCCTTATGAATCTTCGATAATAACCAGCTAATTTAAGAAAACTCATTATCTCGGTCACTAATTTCAATTCTTGGAGAATTTTTAAAGTGGAAAGAATTGAACAAGGTCAATTAAGATAGGAAACAAATTCATAGAATCAATTAAATGCTGGAAGAAAATTTAACTATCGTTTAAGTAGAGAATCAAATAAGCAAAAATATGAACACGTAAACAAATCATATTTAAAACAAAGCTTAGGTCAAAATTAAACATTTATCCAAGTCAATCATTAGCGGTCGACCATAGGTATGGAGCGATCGACCCGAGGGCTTTAATTAATAAATTAATCTATACGAAAATTCTATACGAAAATCTAAATAGGAAATTAGAAGTTGAAATATAGAAAACAGGGATTAGATCTAGAGATGTGGTAGCGCGTAAAAAGGTGAGTGGAAACATTATATGTTTTCATATATTATAATGTTATATCATTGCAGACCTATTCCTACATACCTGAGAAACTGTATTTAATTGCAAGTAAATTTATGAATATGAGATGTTGAAGAGATTAAACTTGCCTATGTAGGTGATGAATCAATACTTTTCTGTTATGAAAACTAGTTTGGAATTTTATAAGGAATTCATACTAAATTGCATAATGATTAGATTGGTATTTTTATGTCGGATATGAATTTAATGAATCTAAAGTGATGCATAATGATTAGGAATTTATATTTATTCAATGAAGATGACTTGAATGAAATCTTAATGAAGTGCATGTGATTAGTAATTTGTTTTTATTTGACGGATGTGAATTAAGTTGAAATGAAAATTTATTTAGATCTTTGGGGTTTTTTGTGATATTTTAATGCACTGGAACTTGGAATGTTGCAAATAGATTTCTACATGTTAATAAGTTTAAAATAAATAAAAATGTGATGTTTAAAATAACAAGAACTATATATATATATGTATGTATGTATGTATGTATGTATGTATGTATGAAAAAAGGAATAGATGAACAATATAGGGGTAATCATCGTGTGTTGTACTGTCTATTTTAAGTAAATAAAATTGGCAGTTCCTTGAAATTACAAATACTACACAAATATCTTCCCTTTTTGCTAAGATATGAAAATTTACTAGGTTAATATGAGTAGAAGTTTAGTTCAGTGTATTAAAATGCAATAAATCCCAAAAGTTGAATATTAAGCTATGAATGGAATAAAAAAGCCAATAAGATGGAAGCTAATGAAAAAGAAAGTATGGGAAATAGGCAAGAATAAGAAACAGAGAATGAAATGGGAATAGAAATAAAAGTTGGAGCCAAGGAACAAATTGGCAACAATATTAAGGATTTGATAAAGAGAAAGCATTAAATGAATTGGAAGAAGAAAGTAAAATGCGTAGTAAAATGAAGACCAATGGTTGACTATAAGAACTATAGAGGCAAGAAGGAAAAAGAATGTAAGAATGATATTATATATATGTATGTATGTACATATATATGTATATAAGTAGCTACGAATATGAATTTATGGCGGGTGTGAATTATTATAATTTAATGTATAAATTATATAAAGAAAATGATGAAGGTCATTAGAGTAGGTTGGAATGCAAGGTCAACAGAGTTATAAAACAAAAGTCTGCCTACCGTAAGAAGCTATCAGCTTTTATGTAACACATACTGATGTCCAACCATAGGACCCATAGAGAGTGGATGCTTATGTATAGACGAAGGGGTATCCTTAGGATAGAGTAGTATGCTTCAAATTTATTTTAAAGTAGGGTATTGCCTTGATTGCACTAGGCAATCTAAACGGGGTGCTGAATGACACGGTGAGGACGATAGATCCTTATGGGGTGCTGAATGAAAGATAATAGCGAGAATAGTATCTAGGTCCATTAGAGTACCAAAGGATATATCTATACATAGATATAAATCTATAGAAGGTAGATGGGAACGGTTCGTACACGGATATGGAGTCGAGACGACTAATAAAATGTAAACAAACATGACATGAAATAGTGAACAATTAACATAAGATAGTGTTATGTATTAGATGTATAATTTACCAGTCACTAGAACATTCTTTTAGCCACCTCCTCATTCAATCCATTAAACACTTAGAAGGACAGGTACTGTTGCTTGGCGTGTTCGATGTTGAGAAGGACACTTGACTTTGGGAAGTGTCAAATCTTGGTCAATACTTATATGATCTATAGTATTTTAATTATTCCGCTGTAAGTTATTTCGTTAGAGCTCTAATATGCATTCTTTTGTTTTATTTGTAGGATACCAAACCAATGCCTATGCTTTGGTGGACTTAGGTTTTTGATTTAGGGAAAATTCAAGCCCACCGGAGTGCAGGTCATTATATTAATGCACAAAAGAGCATTAAGTACTAATTAATTATCCAATTTCAAGTAATTAAGAGAGGAAGCTCCAAATTGGAGGCAATTGTTCAAGATCTAGAGCTAAGATTGTAAGGTAATCGAGCATAGATCTAATAGTTGCTTGTTGGAATTAATTTTAAATCTGTTTTAAATGATTAGATTGTTTTAAAACCCTATTTATCTATTAAATTGAAATTAAAATAGTAAGCTATGTCCCTATAATCTACACTTGAATTAGATATTTTAACCGTTAATATGAGACTTATTGTTTCTAATTTGTAAACTCTAGAATTGCTTGAAATTGGATAATTATATAGGTTGTGGAAATATGGATCTTAAGGATAATTAAACACTGAAAGAGGGGGGTGAATAGTGTTTTCTAACTTTTGTCAATCTTTTTAAATTTCTTTCAAGTGTGATATTAAATCGTGAATTATCAACATAGAATCGTATTATTGAAAAGTCACATATGCCATCATAGTTGTTATCCCGCATTTTAGCAAGGCCGTGATATCAAGGAAGGGACTAAAAACCAAGGATTGCTTGCCCTGAATTCGAGTATGCACAAGTTTTCTATGGATGTCGATAAAAAATTTCCGAGTCTGGATCAGGCTACAATTAACGACACATGACAAGCAAAGCTATGAAAGCCAACGTTCTAAGTTTAAAGTCCATTGGAGTCTGTATGCTTAAGATATGATCGATGCGGTCAAGAAGGCAAACTATTCAAATCAGTCAAGGCGCACCACTTCGCATCCATCACTACAACAACTTTGTATCCATCTAAACGTGGCCTTCTTCGTATCCCTCACTTTCATATAGATCCAAGCGACCATTTCGTATCCATCGGCTGAAGAACCTTCTTCGCATCCATCGGCGAACATCTGTTCGTATCCATCAGGCACTACGCTCTTCGTATCCGTCCAAAGGCGGACGCATCATATCAATCTTGTTCGTATCCACCAGACATACATGATTTCGTATCCATCCATTCCCACTCGTTCGTATCGGTCGACCAATGTCCCATTCGTATCCATCTGTGATTGTTTACTTCGTAACTATCAACTATGGTACGAATATGCATTTCGTATCGATCAGTCTTCAAACATATTTTGTATCGATTGGCCATAGACCAATACGAAATCGACCCTATACACACAAAGTAATGTAGCCGGCCGATATGAACGAAGCAACACAATCTATCGATACGGACAAAACTTTACAACCGATACGAGCCATCCAATTTGGATCAATACGAGCAGAGCCACTCTATTGATACGAATCGAGCCGCTTCCTTCGATACGAACGAGGCGATAGCCTTGGAACGACCCGATCAATGCGACATAAAAAGTGGATCGATCCAAAGAGTAAGCGCCACGTGAACTTGCTAACACATGCCTGGATTGATTCGAATAGGGCGACACGAAAAGCATCGATTCGATCGCGACGGTCTAGAGAAAACGCAATCTTGCATCGATCAAAACTCGCAATCCCCAAGTCCAAACGTTATGAAATTTTCATAGGATCTTACGTACGATCTAAGGAAGATTCTTGCCAAGTTTCGACTCGGTTGGGTCAAATCCTGATCGATATGAAATTCGTTCATATCAATCACAGATCGAGCCAAAAATTCATGGGATCGATCGCATTGGCCCACCCATGTGTCGGAAGAAGTCTCCCGAGATCTGAGCAAGATATCTGCCTCCTACTTCTATAAATAGATCCCTAAGGCCTATAAAAGAAGGATCCTTTTGTTCTCCGATGTTCAGACTCTGCCTAATTCAACTTTGCACTCCATAGCTGCTGTTGTACTCGAATTTTCGAACTGTAATTTGCTGTAATCCATTGTAACCAATTGTAATCGACAAGTGAATATCAATATCAATAAAGTCATCAAACTTCATAATAGACGTAGGCAATATGCCGAACCACTCTAAATCGCTGTGTTCGTGTTTTTCATATCTGATTTTGAAGTATTTGTTAGATAATCCTCGTTTTACATTTTTATTCTTCACTTTTATCTCTTCAAATATTTTCGAAGAGTATTGTGTCCATTTTTGGTACAAACACTTTGGTGCTTTCACTGAGAAAACACAGTTTTTCTCCTATTCCTTGGATCTACTGTCGATACCGGATTGCAAAAATCCAAGAAGAAGATCCAGATCCCAAATTCAGAATACTTCCAGCCTATTCGGATTTGCATAAAATCTAGGGAAGGACTTTAGTATCTAACATGGTTAACACAAGGACCGCCTCTACAACTGCAGACTAAGTAGGACGAGATAGACAGAAACCCACGCAGTTGCCTCCATCCAACCAGAATGCTACCGGACCTTCAGATCCATCAGGTCAGGTCCTGTTACTAGACGAGTTTTAGATGCTGCTTCAAGAGTTGACCCCGTATCGGCGATAAGTAACTGAACATCTTCACGCCAATGCAGAGTTGACCAACCAGTTGAATCGCCAAAGGCGTAGAAGATCCAAAAGAGATCATGCTTCTTATTCCTCCACCGAGAGTTCAGCCTTATCCAACTACCATCACAGATCTACACATCCCCGACTAGACGGGAGTTACACACAAGCCACTGGGCATCAATCTACTCTGAACGTTGGATAACTGAGAGTTGGCCCATCGACCAACTTTCAGACTGGAGCCTCCTCCCAAGGAGGTACTGCTCCTCACTACGCCACAGAGAACCGTGCTACCACCGCCATTGTTAAACCAGGGGTTGATGCCAGAAATCAGCCATATCTGAACCATCATCAGTATGGACATACTCCTGAACCATACGTCCCTGAAGACTTAAAGCCAAGGAGGCGAGACATGGACCATCGACAGCGTCCGGTCCAGCCTCGCATTATGGAACCCGGCTCAACGTGCGCAGAATGTACAGATACCGAATATACCAACTATGATTCGTCAGATGGTCCGTGAGAGTCAAGGTCTTACTAATGATGACTGGGGAATCTCCCGAAGTCATACCCCTTTCATAGATGAAATACTCTATGCTGAACCCCCTCGGCTATTCAGAATACCGGCTCTGCCAGCCTATGAAGGAAGTTCTGATCTGAATCAACATATCCTGAAATACGAATGGCTGATGAATGTTGCGAGAGCTGATAATGCAGTAAAATATTGTAGTTTTCCTATTTCTTTAGGGAGCATTGCTAATATATGGTTCACTCATTCGCCTCCCTGATCTATTTCTTGCTTTGAAAAACTAGCAACCAAGTTTGTTGAGCGGTTTCGAATGCATGTTGCGAGGCCAAAGGATGTTAACACTCTATCTAATGTCACTCAAGCTCCTGGAGAGACACTTAGACGCTACTCAGAGAGGTTTCATGCTACATGTGCAGAGATAATCAATCCCAGTGATAACTCTATCTTGGTGGCGTTGACTAAGGGGACTGATCCTGAATCTGAGTTCGAAAATTGGTTGGCTGGGAAGAATTCCACGTCATTGGACCGTCTCTACTCTAAGGCTGCCCAATACTTAAGAAAGGAGGATGCGAAACAGTCTAGGAAGAAGGATGATGCAAGGCCTAGTGGTAAAGGAATTCAAAGTAATGTTGCAGTCAAGCAGTCCGGGGAGAGTTCTGGAAAGGTTCAGTTGAACATTTAAAACAAGAAAACTCAGCAGAGGGATAATGGAAATTGAAACAAAATGCGAGATCAAAACCGTGGTCCACGGCATAGGGCTCCAATGTTTGATAATTATACTCCATTGAATACGTCACTAGAGAACGTATATCTATAAACCTACAGTACTATGCAGTACAAGAAGCTTGCTCTAAAGCCATTGTCGGAGAGATAAATCCAAATAGGGAAATTTTGCAGATTTCATGAAAGCTACGACCATAATACAAATGAGTATCGTCATTTATAGGATCTCGTTGAAAAGCTGATATATGAACGAAAGTTGGATCAGTTTGTGTGAGCATCGTAATCAGGAGGTGCAGGCCCATCAACTCAGAATCGTGTAGCAAAGCAGGAAAGACAGGAGAAACTCGCTCGTACTGGTAGGAGGTTGGTGATAAACACAATAAGTGGTGGTCCTCAACCACCAGACCTAAGTTGGAGGGAAATGGAGTCGTATGCCACCTCTATCAAGCATGCCGACTTTGAGTGTTGCAGTAGTTGTGATGATGGGGCTACGGCCAAGCAACAGAAGCTGATGATCGATGACATCGTGTTTCGAAAAAGGGACGCTGATAAGGTTAAAGCCCCCACTATCGATCCACTTGTCATATCTGCTCAAGTAGGTCATGCTTGGATGAAGAGGATCTTGGTTGACAATGGAAGCTCCATGAATATTTGGTTTAAGCGAGCTTATGATCTGATGAAGATGGAAGCCAAAGATTTGACACCCTGCCAGTCTCGAATCCACGGCTTCAACGGGAGTGCTACTATACCCACTAGAGGGGTGGAACTACCAGTGGAGTGAGGAGTTAGAGAACGTTGGAGAGTTTGGACATTGCATTTTGTTGTATTGGACATAGACTCCCTTTATAATGCTTTTTTGGGTCGACCGGCCCTTGCTGAATTCAGGGCAGCTATTGCCCTATGGTGCTTGACTATGAAATTCCCCACCGATTATGGGGTCGGAGTCGTTCAAGGAGATCAGGTTGCTAGGCGAGCCTGTTATGTTGCTGAGTTGCACGGGGCGCAGCAAAAGAAGAAAGGAAAGGGCGTAGAGGAATCTCTCTATGTCTGTTTTGCTGATAATTGGTGCCTGGGCCCAAGCCCGGGCACCCCAAGCAATTCCAAAGGGATCTTGACTTGAGAGACACTGAAAGTAAAGATGAAACTAAAGACAGTCAAGCTTCCCCGGCCGAACTGACGATCGATGTCCTTATCGACGATGATGATGATTCAAAGATGATAAAGGTTAGATCTCAGTTCATCCAACAGATGCAGTAGGAATTGGTTGAATTTCTATGGATGAATTTCAATGTATTTGCTTGGACGCATTCTGAGAGTCATGCCCTTCGAACTCAAGAACGCCGGGGCAACCTACCAATGACTAGTCAATCGAAAGTTTGCTAACCAGATTGGAAAGACCATGGAAGTATACATGGACGACATGCTGGTAAAGTCATGATTCTCCAATGATCATGTTAAAGACATAGAGTCAATGTTTGGTGTCCTTCGAGAATACAGGATGAAGCTCAATCCACTGAAATGTCATTTTGAAGTCAAATCCGGAAAATTCCTTGGGTTCATCATCAGCGCTCGAGGAATCGAAGTAAATCTTGAAAAGATCTAGGCAATCAGAAATCTTGAAACTCCAAGAACCATAAAGCAAGTCCAGAGCCTCAACGGGAAGGTAGCATCATTGAGCAGGTTCATTTTAAAGTCCACCGATAAGTGCATTCCCTTCTTTGATCTGATCCGAAAAGGAAATAGAAACTTTGAATGAACAATGGAGTGTGGAGGCGCATTCCGAGCACTGATTCAGCATCTTTCCACACCACCGATTTTGTGAAAGCCTATCGATTATGAGCAATTAACTTTACCCGGCGGTATCAAAAAACACAATAAGTGCTTCCTTAGTTCGGGTGGAAGACCGAGTGTAGAAACTGGTATACTACGTTAGTCAACGACTAACCGGAGCTGAAAGAAATTATCCGAAGCTAGAGACATTAGCTTATTGTCTCATTATTACCTTAAGGAAACTCCGTCCATATTTCCTAGCCCATCCCATCACTGTTTCCACCTATCAGCCATTACGACAGGTCCTTACGTGGCCTGAGACGTCTGGTAGGTTACTCAAATGGAACATTGAACTGAGCCAGTTCGACATTACCTACACTCTAAGGGGAGCTATTCAAGGACAAGTCCTAGCAGATTTCGTAGTCCAATTTACCATTCCAGGGACTTGCCCGAGACTAGTAAATCTCCCGAATATATCTAGAAGCTGCATAACGATGGTGCATCAAACGATCAGTGCTCAGGTGCTTGAGTAATACTTAAAATCCCCGAAGGCTGATTCATATGCTATCCCCTGAAATTTGATTTTCATGTGACCAATAATGAAGCTGAATATGAAGCCTTGCTTGCTGGATTTAAACTCGCTTGCGATTTGAGGATTACTGTTGTGGAAGTTTATTGTGATTCGCAATTAGTCGTATGCCAAGTTCAGGGTGAATAGGCCAAAGATCGAAGACTAGCTGCTTATCTCGCTCGAGTCTAGAAAATACTTGATCAGTTTGATTATTATGCCATCTTCTACATAATTCGTGAGCGCAATCAAAAGGCTGATTCATTGGCGAAGTTAGGCAGCACTGGCAAAGCACAGCAAATGGGACTTGTTCCTGTTGAAACTTTATCCTCCCCAAGCATTGATCAGATGGAGACAGACGGTGTATTTGGAATCACTCCCAGTAAGGAGTCGTGGATGACTCCGTACCAAAACTACATCGAGCATGGAACGCTGCCTGAGCTTAGAAGTGTGAATAGACAAATTCTTCAGAAGACTTCGTGGTTCACCATTTAGAATAAAGTCATGTATAGAAGAGGATGTTCCATTCCTCTCCTTCGATGCATCTTACATGATGAAATTAAATGAGTGTTACATGATGTACACGAAGGAGAATGTAGTGATCACACTAGTAGGCATGCTCTCGCTAAGAAAGTACTCCGATACGGGTGTGGGGCATTGACATCATTGGCTATCTTCCTCTGGCCAAAGGTGGTGCGAAGTACGCCATCGTCGTAGTTGATTACTTTATTAAGTGGCCCAAGGCTGAACCTCTTACAATAATCATGACAAAGACGGTGATCAACTTTGTAGTTCACAACATTATCTGCCGATTTGGTCTCCCGCATACCATCGTCACTGATAACGGATCCCATTTCGACAGTGTTGAATTCAAGGATTTTTATCAACGATTCCATATCCACAAGAAATTCTCTACAGTTGCACACCCTCAAACGAATGGCCAGGTTGAAGCCGTTAATAAGGTTATCAAGTCTATTCTAAAGAAGCGATTAGAAAAAGCCAAGAGCAAGTGGGTTGATGAACGTCCTATTACTTTATGGGCTTACCGGACAATCCACAAGTCCGCAATCGGACACACTCCATTATCTCTATCCTATGGTTCAGAAGCCGCTATTCATGTCGAGAAAGAAGTACCTTCTCATCGTGTGACTTACTATGATCTGAAGACAAATGCCATATTACTTGCTGAATCCCTGAATTTATTGGATGAGAAGCGTGAAGAGCTGATTTAAGGGCAGCCGCATATCAAAGTCGAGTCGCCCGATTATACAATGCCAAGGTCTGACCATGAACTTTTGAACTTGGCGATCTTGTCCCCAAGAGAATCTATCCAGTTCCTTCGCATATGAAACCAACTTGGGAAGGACCGTATGTGATTGAACAAAATCTCGGAGATGTCACATTTAAGTTATCGACCATTGACAGTCTTACTTTGCCAAGAGCCTGGAACAGCAAGAGTCTCTGTCACTACTACACATGATAGGCTTTATTTATTTTTGTCTACTTTTCATTTTCAATTTGTTTATGCATTACAAAATTTGAATTTGTAATAAGGTAACTGACTTTTCGTAATTTCTCATTTCAGCAATAAAGTGCCATCTTTTCGAGCCAGAGCTGTGATTTACTTAATATGACATACAATTATCATGACATATGGAGAGCTATGTTTCATCATGCAGTGGAATTTATTCAAATAGGGAGTGACTGTGATGTGACCGGTCACTGGCTAAGTGAAACCGAAGCTCAAGGGAAGGTCATTACACTAAAGTCAAAAAAGGATTGATACATGACAATACTTTAACTAACTCCAAACTCCTAGAGTGTGAGTTAGAGTATAGACTCATAAATGCGGTTTCGAAGAGGGTGGACCCATCCACCTAACGACGTCGACCATATCCTAACCAAGTTCAAGGAGGATGGATCCATCCGTCTAATGACCTCACTTATTAACTCGGGGTGGATGTGAATCAAACATCCATGATCCCGATAAACCCATCGTTCCTAGAGTGCAAACGAATTCGTAAAATCTTAAACAGATGTGACTGACCATCTATTGGCTGACTCCAAATTCCCATGGTGCGAATTGGAGTATAAACATCAACTCTAGGTTCCGAGAGTATGAGCTAGAGTATAAAACCAACTACAAGTTCCCTGAGTGCGAGTTAGAGTATAAATATCAACTTTGAGTTCCTAGAGTGTGAATTAGAGTGCAGACACCAAATCCAATCTCCCGGAGTGCGAACTGGAGTACAAACGTCGATTATCTCTGTATTTCCAGAGTGTGAACCAGATTATCGATTGCAAATAACTCTGAGCCTCTAAAGTGTGGTCAGAGTATAAACACAACTCGAGTGCGAATGACCGCTCATAAACTAACCTAAGTCCTCAAAGCGTGGACACATTCTTAAAACTTAAACAGGCGTGATCGACCGTTGAAGTTAAAATACAAATCCTCGGAGAGCGGATGTGATCATCATAAAGCGAGAAAGTGTGATTAGACCACTCAACTCTCACCGGTGTTGGCATCGATTTAACGATATTAAGCTCGAAGAAATGAAGGCGATATGCAATCTCTAGCCGACCTTCGCAATTCATTCTTGGAACTAGGGGCAGAACTTAAGTGTTAACCATTGATCGAAGCAGTGCAACGTCAGAGTACAACTTAATCTACAGTTATAACTCATGTCTATGGTTTCTAGACTTGACAGATAAAAACAAACTCAACTCAAAGGTTGAAACTCTGCTAGTGCACTAGACTGAAATTCAAATAGTAGAACACTTAAGCATAAAAGATAGTAATGAATCAAAGCCAAAAACTAAATTTCATTTCATCTAACTGTAAATGAAGTTCATGCACAAGTTTTTCCGAAATTCCAACTAGCAGGGGCCAAACCCGCATCTATACATGGCCTACGAAAGGAAAGCAAAAAAAAATTCTATCTGCCAAAAAATGCATCGAAAAGGCCGATCTACTCTTTCTTCTTCCTCGGTTTCGGGGGCGGGATGGGCACACTGGTGTCAAGATGGTACCTCTAGGTGATATCATTCTCAGTGGAGCCAGGCAAGGCACCGCCATTCCACCTCTAGAGCTGTTGTCGCAATTCACTGCCTCCATTTCAGCATTGATTTCAGCCAATATTCTTCTTCACGAATCGATTGAGCCTCGCTGGGGGCATTGGTGGTCTGCATTGAAGATACAAAAGCAGGCGCAAGTCCACTTATGACAAATGGTAAGTCCGCAAAGGGGTCACTGGGGAAACCGAGGAGTTTATTCATCATCTGCTCGTCAAAAGAAAGTGTGCCCCCTGCATTCCATTGATCGGCACAGTCGTTGTTGTGGTAGTCACTTCAGTAATAATGGCCTCCTGGGTTTGATGTGTTTCTTGGGTTGTAGGAGGCGCTATCAGTGTAACACCAGTCATTGAATAAAAACGAAGAGAGAATGTTAGTAAATGCTTCAAGGCAACGCACATGAGATATGTTTAGAGTACCTTTTTCAGTTTGGCTCGCGGATGACTGAGCGGCTTCGGAGGTGTGCTCTTTAACATGAGATAGCTACATGTGTTCTGAATTATAAGCAGGACAGATTGGGGATCACCTGATAGTGTAGGATCGGATTGGGTTGGTCCAGGAGTATCTAGACTTGTATCGTGATGCTCAACACCTGAACCATCCCCTGCTTCCGAGCGCTGGACACTGAGCTTCTCCTTTTCGTGCGACATCATCGACTCATGGAGAATCTTCCTTTCATCCTCAGTCGGCACGCGATTCTTGAGCTCAAACTCATCAAATGATTCGCCCAGATGCACTGCCTTCTCCTCCTCGACCAATTGGCTCCAGGCGTTATAGAGATGAATCGAATAGTTTTCAAGCCAAGCCAAATTTCTATGTTTCAGCACATTGGCATTATAGGTGACGAGTAGATCTTCTATATCAGCATCTAGCCTGGACTCTGCCACCCGAATCTTCTCCTCAACCTCAGATTCCACCACGCGAACCTTAGCCACTACCATGTCCCTTTCACCTTGAAGCACCATGGCATGGTCACGTGCCTCTTGTGTTGCGGTGTTGGCATCATCCCTCTCTTTGATGATTTCAGAAAGTTTGGACTTAAGATCATTAAGCTCTTTGATGGTCGCATCCCGCTCGGCAGTGGCGGTGGTGTTCCGATGACCCATTTCCTCCACCAGGGCTTAGTGTGATTGTCTCATCCTCTCCATTGCCAAGTTAGCCACGTCGGCATTTTTAAGGGCCTCTACTTCTGATTTTCGGGAGGACTCAGCTTCAGCATTGAGCACCTGGATGATATGGTCCTTCTGAGAAGCTCGTTCTCTAACTTCTCAATGACGACTACCCGCTCAAAGGCCACCTTTGATGCTTTTTTTGCGGCCTCCCCCACTCCTTGTATTGAGAGTAAATGTCATGGATGTAGTCGTGCATCGTGTTCTCAGCCATTGCCGGAATTCTCTTTAAGTGCGGGGGAAAAATGTAACCATCGAAACAGATATCCAAAAAATCCTTCTTCAATTGGGCGATTTTAATCGCTCTTCCCCTGTAGGCTCGACAGGGACATGCTCTACGAATATAGGAGCCGCTATTTCAGTTCTATGATGATAAGATTCAAGCCTTGAAACATGAGAAGACGGCTTGTGCCATGAAGTTTTTGGAGGACGTGTGGCATGAACAGGAGGCTGTACAGGGTTTGTAGAAGGGGGAGAATGGGATCGGGATCGGTGCCTGTACTCCCTATCTCTGTCGTGTCGCTCCTGGCTAGAGTATCTAAGATCATAGTCCCTATCAACCTCTCTCCTACGCGGCTCATAATATGTGGAAGATCGACAAGCTTTTCGAAGAATCCCTAACATCGATCCTCGGCCGGACATTGTATCTGCAAAGTAAAAGGAGAATGGAGCTAGTAATCTTCCAAAGTAAACAGCTTATGGTTGGGAATTGTGTAGTGCCATGAAGTGTATATGTATGTGCAATCCCTCGATAAACTGGAAGTATCGGCCACGCTAGTTGGAAGAGACTAGCTTAAGTCTAAAGCATGTTTAAGCTCCTCCAGTCCGGCATCATGTTGGAAAGACACGTAATCTGGAATTGGAATATCGACGAGCCCTTCGAAAAGGTCTTCCACTTACGAAGGAGGAACCTTCGAAATATTAATCTCGGAAACAGGCATAGACACGATCACCGATTTTCGTCTCTCAGATTTAAAACGTTTGAAAGTGGCTGCGTTGCCTTTTCTCTTTCCTTCGGAAACCTGACATGCATCAGAAGGCCTGGCCAGAAGCTCAACATCAGTGGGTATTCTCTTTGGATCAACCCCTTCGGTTATAACAACTTCGAACGTCTTACACTTAGCTCATTTTTTCAAGACATCCCTTAGCATTCTTTCAAGCCTTATGCTTTGGCTACGCTCAATCAATCAAACAATTCTCAAATTTCTATCTATTAGAACCAAGTCGATGTCCATCTCTTCATTCGGAACTTCTTGAAGAATCCGAGCTATCTCTTTGAAATGCGCACCTTTGGGCCGTGCAATTACAACTATAAAGGAAAAAGAGATATAAGTTAGGCATCAGTCATGATTATCTTATTAGCTTCTTAAGAAGGCTGAGGCACTTATGTTTGAATAACCAGTGATTTGCAAATTCTATGGGGTATCGAACATCAAACCATTCCGTTTTGAAGTAACTTAACCTAGTCCAAGACCACGTTACTACTTGACAATTTCTGATCACTTCTAGAAATGTAAAAGAAGGGCTATCTCCCCAGCTCTTGATGTTGAATAAATATCTAATCTCGATCGATGCTGGGGGTCAAAAGAGAAGCTCCATGAATACGATGAATAAGCTGTTCAACAGAGCACATCCGTTGGGGTGTAGTTGAGATGGAGTGATTCCCATAAAAGATAACACTTCCTAAATGTATTGGTTGAAAGGGGGAAGTGTTCCAGCTACGCTTGAATGGCGATTGAATGTGGTAAACCCTTCCGATGGATAGTGCGGTCTATCATTCGGAACCGGCAATAGCACATCGCCCAACGACAGGCCATGCCTTAAACATATTCGTCCCAACATGTCTTCGGAAACATTAGACGAAATGGAGTCTGACGGATTACCGATAAATAAGGTGTCGGGTAGCTCATTCGGAGCTGGATCTATGACTTCGGCCATGATGACCGCTATATCGATTATTAGGGGAAGTGAACTTTGAACCTTCGAATGTTGTGAGCTTGATGGTTCCATAACTAACTAACTTATGAGAAATTACCCTTAGACGATAATAAGCCCGTGCATCCCCCAGTGTGAAATGTGCGAATGTGTTGTGCAGTGTAGTGTTATGTACTACTTAAAAAATTACACATAATATGAGAAAATATGCAAACGACGAGACTTCGAAATTAAGCTGGAGTGAACATCATCGCCGACCGTCACAACCTTGCCATCCAAACTTTAGCGATCGATCCAAGTTAAAGTTCGTTAAGAGTTCATTAAGTCACAGTTCCATCGACGAGCTTCGAAGGATGGTCAAATTGCAATTTAGCAGTTAAGTCCGGTTATGCAAGGCCGAAGTTCGTCGGAGTCAAGTGTTTGAATTTGCACGAAGTTTGTATTCATTAAAGTCAAAGCTTAGATCATTCGGTGCAAAAAGCCACAATTTCATACGGTTAGGAATCCTAATTCGTATCGATCGAATTTTTTTAGTTTCGCATCGATTAGTATTTGTTCACTTCATATCGATCAGGATGTGCGGTGATTCCTATCGATCGAAGGTGGTGAAGTTCGCATCGGTCACTAACATAGAATCTCGTATCGATCATTTTACCCTATGATATCATGTGAATAACCTCGAATCGATACGAATTGCCTCCACTCTGGATCGATAAGAACTTCATCATTCATCGGTCAATTCTGGATCAATATAAACTATATGCCTTATGATCGATACGAAGCCAAGCCAACTCTTTCTTTTCATCAGTACGAAATAATCAATCAATTCCTTCGTATCCCTCCTCGTTTCTCCCTCTCAAGTCAATGCAAACATCATTACTCTCTTTTCAACCTTACTTTGACCCAACTCCGGCACCAACAGCGCCAGAATAGGCCGCGTCTTTTGATGAACTAGCATTGAATCTCGAGTCTCATCATTGTCTACATGAATTCTTCGATTAATAACCTAATTCGGGTGATTAGTTCGATGATTAGGAATAGGTCAATTTGAAGGCAAATGTAGTCTTTTTGCTTTCGAAGTTTGGTCGATGTGAAGGGCTGGAAAAAAAAGCAAGCAAGGAAAAAATGCTAAGTCCAAAAAGCATTTATATGGACTCTAGTGTGAAAGGAAAAATGATTCGCCTCCCGGTCATCTTGACTGATTCCAATCGGTTCCACCCTGGAGCGATGCGAATTGGCCGTTTGAACCCAACGGCTCGAGCTTCATCGATACGAGATGTGCAATGTGGACTTTTCAGAATCACGAGATTTCATCGATAGGAAATGCGTTGTTCTATCCATCAACATGCAACCCATAAAGGCTCATATCCATCAATATCAATTGGCTATTCGCATCCATCAACAACCATCAATGTGAGCAATACATGAGGAACCAATTACTCTGTTCGTATCCATCACAAATTCGTCAATATGAAATCGCAACCAAATACCCACTGCCATGGAGTCCACTGAAACTTGTATCTATCGATGCGAATGTCTATTTCGTATCCATCATTGTGAATTACATCGATACGAAAACTGCCTTTCGACCTTTTATATTGATCCAGGAGAGGATTGGTACGAAGGGACATTCCAAAACAACTATCAAACGCTGTTACACCTCGAATTTCATATCGATTCAGGAGAGGATTGATATGGAATTCGATACAGGAAAACGACCCGTAAACGCGCGAAAGTTAACGAGAGTCGGGTTAACATATGTGCATATATGTCAGAATAAATTTTCAATTTTCAAAGATCACAGGTCAAATGCTCAACTGGTAACGATTACAACAACAAACAGCTAATCACTATCATACAACAATTAGTAACAATAGTACAGGGTACAACAGTTGGCAGCCAATAATTTACATTACTGGAAAATTAGTCAAGGGTTACGACTTCCAACTAGGAAACGATAACTGTTTAACAAGTCAGATGGGACTATTCAGAATGAAGATTGTAGCTTTTCAAAGCACATCATGTTTGCACAAGATGTACCTTGGGGGTAAATGTTATCCCACCTTTTGGCAAGGCCGCGATATCAAGTAAGTGACTGAAAACCAAGAATCGCTCACCCTGAATGTCGAGTATGCACAAGTTTGCTATGGATGTCGATAAATTTTTTCCGAGTCCGGATCAAGCTACAATTGACAACACACGAAAAGCAAAGCTATGAAAGCCAACTTCTAAGTTTCAAGTCGATGGGAGTCTATATGCTTAAGATATGATCAAAACGAGTCAAGAAGGCAAACAGTTAGAATCGGTCAAGGCGTACCACTTCGCATCCATCACTACAACAACTTCGTATCCATCCAAAGATGGCCTTCTACATATCCCTCACGTTTGTATCGATCCAAGTGACCATTTCGTATCCATCGGCTAAAGAACCTTCTTTGCATCCATCGACGAATATCTGTTGTATCCCTCAGGCACTATGCTTTTTGTATCCATCCAAAGGCCCCCGCATCTATCGATCTTGCTCGTATCCACCAGACATACACGATTTCTTATCCATCCATTCCCACTCATTCATATCGGTTGACAAACATCCCATTCGTATCCATATGTGATTGTTTACTTCGCAACTATCAACTGTGGTATAAATATGCATTTCGTATCGATCAGTCTTCAAACATATTTCGTATCGATTGGCCGCATATCGATACGAAATCGACACTATACACACAAAGCAATGTAGCCGATCGATACGAACGAAGCAACATAATCTATTGATACGAACAAAACTTCACAACTGATATGAGCCATGCAATTTGGATGGATACGAGCAGAACCACTTATATCAATGCGAATGGAGGGCTTCCTTCGATACGAATGAGGAAAAAGCCTTGGAACGACTCGGTCAACTCCGCATAAAAAGTTGATCGATCTGAATAGTCAGCGCCACATCAACTTGCTAGCACGTGCCTGGATCGATTCGAATAAAGCGACATGAAAAGCATCGATTCGAATGCGACAGCCTAGAGAAAACGCAATCTTGCATGGATCATAACTCGCAATCCACAAGTCTAAACGCTATGAAATTTTAACAGAAGCTTACGTACGATCTAAGGAAGGTTCATGCCAAGTTTTGACTCGGTTGGGTCAAAGTTTGATCGATACAAAATTCATTCGTATCGATCACGGATCGAGTCGAAACTTTATGGGAACGATCACGTGGGTCCACCCATGTTCCAGAAGAAGTCTCTCGAGATTTGAGCAAGATATCAGCCTCCTACGCCTATAATAAAGCACCAGAGCCTACAGCAGAAGGATTCTTTTGCTCTTCGACATCCAGACTCTATCGAATACAGCTTTGCACTCCATCGCTGCCATTGTACTCGAATTTCAGAACTGTAATTAGCTGTAATCCATTATAACCAATTGTAATTGGCAAGTACATATCAATAAAGTCATCAAACTTCATAGTGGACGTAGGCAATATGCCGAACCACTCTAAATATCTGTTTCTGCATGTTTTTCATATCGAATTTTGAAGTATTTGTCAGATAATCCTCGTTTTACGTTTTTATTCTTCACTTTTTTCTCTTCAAATACTTCAGAAGAGTGTTGTGCCCATTTTGGTACAAACAATAGATAAAATAAAAGCAGTAACGGAAAGTAAAGAGTTAGAGAGATGAAACTAGGGATTTTATATTGGTTTGTATTTCTCTTACATCTAGTCCCATACAATTGATTATACATGTTTCTTTTCAAGTGCCAATCTTTACTGGGTAGAAGGTAAACCACAATCTCAATTCCGAGGCTATGAGACACACCCTCTTGATTTTTCTGGCTCAGGATGCACCCACTTGATTTGGATGGGCTACAAGCGCACCTCTTGGATTTTCGAGCTACCAAGTACACCCATATGATTTGAATAGGCTATAATCACACACCCACACAAATATAAATAAAGTTTGATGGTTTTTCTAAAGACAATTTCTTAACCTTTGGATACAATGGATCCTATAGCCTCTTAGACAACACTTTGATCTTTGATTTGAGAAAGAGATGTTTTAAAATAGTAAGAAAGTAACTAAATCAATAAAAAGAAGTTTGAAATGATTCTATTTTATTTTAAAGAGAAAAGAGTATAATTTAAATGGAGTTTTCAAGAGATTAAGAAGAGGGAAGAAAATAATTTAATAACCGCGAAAAAATTTGTTTGAACTCCCCTTTATATGACAAAATGAAGAGATATGTCCATTCGGAAAGACTTTTGTTATCTGGCCATTTGACCCCGTTATTTCCAGACTATCGGGCAAGGTAGACTCAATGATAGACAAGGCAAATAGCCTAGAGAGGTGATCGTGGAGTCCAGATATCAAGCACGAACAACAATATAAAGTAACGATCAAACGAAACCAAAAGATAGAATCTATGAAACATTCTAAGTATAGATTAGTGCATCCCTTAGGCAGGGGATCCGTACATATCCCTTCCCCTAAGCAAGGGATCAAATCGGTTCAGTGGTTATAAACCACATCAACCAATAGTTCAACTCAATTGGAATTGATCGATATCTCCAAAAACATGAAGGCAACTATGCAGACAACTTAGGAAACAAGAAGCTAGCATGGAGTGAGACCCACACCACCGATTGCAGCATGCCACATGGACGTCTCAATTGATCGAGGTCGATCACCCTAGATTGGGAGTTAGGCCTCGAAATTTTGTGGGTGACCTCATCAACATCTAGAGATTCAACCGGCGAATTTTCAGGAAGATATTCGATCATCTACCGCTATAAATACATGATTTAGAGTTCATTTTAAGGATTTAGACGCTATTATTTTCTTTGTACTATATTGTATTCATGGATTTCGATCTGGTCCCCGTTGTACTTAGAAATTCAAGTGATTAATAAAGCTATTTCATCAAAATGGACGTAGGCATTCAATGCCGGACCACTATAAATCTATTTGTCATTGTTTTTTACTTGTTTTCTGCTTGTTATCTCTGTTTTAGTTTTGATTTCTTCATTTATTTCTATATATATAATCTGTTGAGTATTAATAACCAATTTTGGTGCAAATTTTTTGATGCTTTCACTGAGAATGAATTCTCAGGTTGATTGGATCTCATCATCTACTTGTGGATTCCTATGTTCGCGAGATAGATCCAAATTTCTACTGACTATTTTCTGTTTCCACTCAGATTTAAAGGAGATCTAAAAGGAAGCTATTATCCATTGCCAGAGGAAAGATTACTACTTCCCATGCTATTGAAGGCAATGAAGATACATCATTCTGTAGGTTGATCAGAGCGTACAATCGGTTGCTGGAATCCCTAGAATCCAGTTGATTACGTCACTAAAGTAGACATTGAAGTCCTAATGAAGGAAATGGATAGCCATCAGCAGCTCAACCAGCAAACTAAGGCTAACATCAAACTGATGAACCAGATGAAAGATCAGCATGGAAAGATAAGGAAGGAACCTACTCCATATTCAGGATCGGAAAACTCCTCCTTATCAGACGACTATCAAAGAAATAAGTGCCATAAAATGGATGCATATGCAGTTGAAACATTGGGACAGAATCAAGCGATCGACTATGGCCTATTAGCACCGATTGGTACCAAACCTCCCAGGGGGATTGGCATTTAATCTTCGACTTATAGGGCCAGCATGTAGTTGGAAGAGCATACTCTGGAGGTTCCATGATCGATCAAGGCGCTGTAACTCAAGCTAATGTGATTAAATGTAGTCGAGAGACGATGATAGAAATGCTGCTCAAGAAATGGATCAAGAGCAAGAGGAGCCAAGGCAACGTGGTGCTATCTGGAGGCGTGGATCGGGTTGCCCATGTGAGGTGGAACACGATTACCACCTGGCACCAACTCTCCAAACATCAGACTTAACAGCTACGGTAAGGTAGCTAGTGAAAGAGAGTCAAGGCTTGACCATCACTTGAAGTACGAATTACACATGGACTTCGCTTGAGCCCCTGATGCAATCAAGTGCAGGTGTTTTCCCATTTTTCTAGAAGATGTTGTGACAATGTGGTTCACCATGCTACCATCGTGTTCAATCTCTTCATTAGACGAGTTAGAAAAAATGTTCCTAGAGTAGTTCCACTTGCATACAACTTGCCCCAAGAATGTAATGTCACTCTCCAACTTAGTCCAAGCATCAAGGGAGTCACGAAAAGATTTTTGGAATGGTTTAATACAGTGGTTACAGAATTCAGTAACCAAAATGATGATGCAACACTCATGGCACTGGCTGGGGGAGTCGACCTCGATTTCGAGTTTGGCGATTAGTTAACGGGAAAGCCTCCTTCTACATTGGATCATTTCTTTGCAAAGGCGGCTCAGTTTTTTAGGAAGGAGGAGGCAAAGCAAACTAGGAAGAGTGATGTTGTAGGCCTAAGCATCAAACGAGTATAAAGTAATGTGGTAGTAAAGCAGTCTGGTGATAGTATCGGGAAAGTTCAAATCAATGTTCACAACAAATCGAATGAGCAGAAGAAAGGCGGTGATAGGAACCATGATCGAAGATGGGATTACGAGAGAGGGAAGTCAAGGATCCCATCATTTGATACATTTAAATCGTTGAATACATCGCAAGAGAATGTTTATCTATCAACTTATAACATCATGCAGCTCAGGAAACAACCTCCGAAGGAGCCGACGGAGAAGTTAAGACAGTCTGAAAAGTATTGAAGATTTCATGAAAGTTATGGACATACCATAGATGAGTATCGCCGCCACCGTGATGTTATTAAGAAGTTAATCGGAGAAAGAAAGTTGCATCAATTTTTTAAAGCCCCGTAGGATGACGGGCGCGGGACATCCGACCCCAATCATGGACAAGCTCCACCCAGTGCTATGGAACCTTGGCAGATAAAAGGGAGAATAGTTATTAATACCGTTGTTGGAGGACCACATCTGGCCGATGAAAGCTGGAATGAAATGGAGAGTTTCGTGAATGCTATCAGGCATATGGATATTGAATGTTGCTCGTACATGGAGGGCGGTGCTCTAGCAAAGCACCAGTGAATTATGATAGATGATATTGTATTCAGGGTAGAGATGCAGACAAGTTAGAGGCCCATATGGTCGACCCAATGGTGATCTCAGCCATGATCGTCCATGCCTTGGTGAGAAAGACTCTAATTGATTGTGGAAGTACTATGAATATCACTTTTAAGAAGGCACACGACCAGATGTTGTTGGAAGCCAAAGATCTTAAACCATGCAAAGCCCATATTCATGGCTTTGATGGTATTGCAACTGAAGCGGTAGGCTATATCAAACTACTAGTGGAGTTAGGAGATGGTAGCTGAAGGAGGGTGCTGCCTTTTGTTATGATAGATGTGAACTTTCCATATAATGTTTTCTTGGGCCGACGGGCCTATGCAGAATTCAGGGCAGCTATCGTCCCTTGGTGCATAATGCTAAAATTCCCAAGAAAGAAAGGTGTGGGAAATATTTATGGAGATCAAGCGACTAGCCATGCCTATTACATGACTGAGTTGAGAGACGCTCAGTGGAGAGAAAAAGGAAAGGATTTAGAGAAGCCTCTCTTCATCAAAACTAATGTAACTCATCAATCAATGTCCGAGCCTTGGCTTAGGAAACCATAGTCAGTTCTATAAAGATATATATCCAAGAAATAAAGAAGAGGAGCCTAAAGAAACCAAGGCTACTGCCGCTGAGCTGACGATCGATTTCACGGTCAGCCACAATGACCCATCATGGATCCTGGAGATGGGAGCATAGCTCAGTACAACGATGATGAAGGTATTAATTGGTTTTCTTCAAGCGAATCTTGATGGGTTCACTTGGACCTATTCTGACATGTGTTGGATCTCGTCGACCATCGCGAGCCACACATTCAATATCGACCTAAGGCATTTTCCAATGAAACAAAAATGACGCGGCATGGATTCAGAGACATCTTCTATACTTAAAGAGGTGGTAGATAAACTCGAGAATAATATGTTTATCCACGACATCCTCTACCTGAAATGGGTATCTAATCTAGTTCTTGTGAGAAAAGCTAATGGTAAGTGCCAGAAATGCGTCGACTGCTCATACCTAAACAAGGCATGCACGATAGACAGCTTCCCACTTTCGAGGATAGACCAGTAGGTAGACTCAACCGCTGGACATGAACTGCTTTCATTCATGGATGCATACTCTTTATACAATCAGATCCAGATGCATATCCCAGACCAGGAGCACACCAGCTTCATTATTGACTAGGGATTATATTGCCACACTGTGATGCCTTTTGGACTAAAGAATGCTAGTGCTACTTACTAGAGACTGGATAACCAGATGTTCAAAGACCAGATCAGGCGTCAATGGAAGTATGCGTGGATGATATGCTTGTGATGTCACGGAGATCAAATGATCACATTGCTGATTTGGCAGAGATGTTTAGTGTTCTTCGGAAATATGGAATGAAACTTAACCCCTTGAAATGCTCTTTCGGCATTGTGTTAGGGAAATTCATGGGTTTCATCGTTAATACTCATGGGATTGAAGCCAATACCGAGAAGATTCAAGCGATTAAAGTACCAAAGACAAATAAGTAGGTGCAGAGCCTAAACGCAAAGGATGTCGGCTTGAGCCAGTTCTTCTCCAAGTCCACAGATAAGTGCATCCCTTTCTTCGACTTGATAGGAAGAGCAACTTTGAATGGATGTTGGATTGTATTAATGTGTTTCAAGCTCTAGTACATCACTTATAGAGACCCTCCATCTTATCCAAGAAGTTGGATCATAAAGACTTGTATATTTACTTGGTAGTGTCAATACATACCATAAGTGTCGCACTGCTATGCGAAGAGGGTCGAATCCAAAGGCTAGTATATTATGTTAGTAAGCAATTGACATGTGCTGAAAGGAACAAACCAAAACTGGGGAAGCTCACGTTTTACCTATGGAAAGCTCCTTCCTTATTTCCAAGCTCGTTCCATTAATGTATTCACCGACTAACCTTTATGATAGGTTCCACAGCAACCTGAGACGTCTAGGAGGTTACTTAAATGAAACATCGAATTGAGTTAGTTAGATATCACTTATTACCCTCTGAGAGCCATCCAGGGACACACATGGGTGATTCACAGCCAAATTCACTGCATAAGATGAGTCTCCGGAAAGCAGTGGAAAACTTACCATCCAATGGAAGTTGTAAATAGATGGAGCATCCAACGATAGGTGTTCTTATGTCAAAGTTGTACTGGTAACTCTATAGAAACGCTTTATCTACTATGCCTTTAAACTTAACTTCCCTGCAACAAATAATGAGGCTACATATGAAGCCTTGATCGCTGGGCTTAAACTAGCTACAGAGCTGGGAGTATAAGCTTTGAATTTTTTTTTTGATTTCAAGTTAGTAGTGTATCAAATCAAGGGAGAATATCATGTCAAAGAAGCGCGACTAGCTCCTTACCGCAACCGGGTCCAAGAGCTGCTAACTAATTTTGAACATTACACCATTACACGCATCTCCAAAGAACAGAATGAGAAAGCCGACTCACTAGTCAAGTTGGTCAGTTCTGGGGATGCACAGCAAATTGACCCGGTTCCATTTGAAATACTCCACGTTCCAAGCATTCACCTGATGGAGATCGATTGGATCTTAGAGACAGAGCCCGAGGAATCATGGATGACTCCAATTAAAGACAATTTGCAAAGGGGAAGCCTTCCCGAACAAAGGAATGAAAAATAACATATCTTTCGTAAAGCTTCATGATACATCCTTCAAGAAGGAGTCACGTACAGGAGGTGCTTCTCCTTCCCCCTGCTTTGGCATATCGCCACGATGAAAACAAGCGAGTATTTAGAGAAATCCATGATAGAGAATGTGGAAATCACACCAAGGGGCAAACCCTAGCGAAGAAGATGCTCCCTATGGCTATTATTTTCCAAATGTCAATCGAGACACGGCTGATTATGCTAGAATATGCCTCAAATGTAAGATGTTCACAAAGATTCCAAGAGCCTACTGACAGAAATAACACAAATGGTCAGTACATGGCCGTTTGCTGATTGGGATATTAACATCATCGACTCCGTGCCAATTTTCGAAGATGGTGTGAAGTATGTCATCGTGACAGTCTATTACTTCACTAAATGGGCTAAAGCCAAACCTTTATCCATGATCACTATGAAGCAAGTAATAAATTTGGTTGTTTGAAACATCATTTGTCCTTTTGGTCTCCCTCGAACGATCATAACCGACAATGGGACCCAATTCGATGGTGCTGAATTCAATGACTACTGTCGCCGACATCACATAGAGAAAAGATTTGTGGCAGTTTATCACCCTCAAGCTAATGGATAGGTCGAAATTGTCAATAAAATCATAATGTTAGTTCTAAAGAGGCATTTGGAAAAGGCTAAAGGAAAGTGGGTTGATGAACTCCCATCTGCATTATGGGCATATAGAACCACCCACAAGTCCACGACTGGCCATACTTCATTCGCCCTTATGACTTTGAAGTCGTGATTCGTTTAGAACTTAAAGTCCCTTCTCATCGAGCGACTTAGTATGACCCAAGAACTAACAAAGATCTCCTTTTGGAATCTTTAGATATGGTCAACGAGAAGCGTGAAAAAGCTGATTTGAGGGCAGCTGCACAGCGATACCGAATCACTCGGTACTATGACGTTAAAGTCCAAACGAGGACCTTTAAAATTGGTGATATTGGGCCTGAAATAGATCTTTCCTAGCCCCACACACATTGGTTCGAGATGGAAAGGCCATATATCATCAATCAGAAGCTTAGAGATGGTACTTTCAAGCCAGTTACTGTCGATGGCATCATACTCCCTAGAGCATGGAATAGCATGCATTACGATGCTATTTCTTTTAATTTTGTTTCATTCAGTTGTATTTCATTTAGAATTTTCTTTTGCGGTTGAATTCAAAGCAATGTAATAAGACATACTTTGTCACTTCTTTTTCATTTTGCGATAAAATCTGAACTTTGCTCCATATTTATGAATTATTTATGCATAATACAGTGGTTGTGATATACAACCAACTTACATCCACATATGCCCGATATAAACCAATAAGTACCCGAAGTTTGGTGTCAACCAAATACTCGGGTCCGTAGTCGAATTTAAAAAGATACACGTGACCCAACCGCGTCCATTAACTCTCCCCTACAATCCAACGGGCTGAGTATAAAATATAGAGCGGGTGTGAATCAACCATCTGTTAACCCCTTTCGAATGAAAGAATGTAAACTAAAAATGGTCACGATAGAACCAACCACGCTTTGAATTTTCCCCCAGACTTAAAGGCAAGGGAATTAATCAAAGGAAATGTGATTCGACCATTTCCAAGAACAACTTCGTCCCCAGGTTGTGAGTTAGATTATGAACATCAAACTGGTGTGATTGACCTCCTATCGACTTAATATATTTTTGTATATTTAAATAATGGATTTTATAACTCAATGAGACCTCTTTTTAGTAATGACTAATGATGGTAAAGTTGTTTATAAATTTGGTTTACAAAAATAAATAGTTCAGAAAAGAATCGAAAATGTAACCGAAAATCGTTTTTCGGATTTCGACATTTCATCGATCAAAAGTTGTCGGTGTACACTAGTATACATGTGTGCAAATTTTGAATAACATATGCTTTCATGACTATATGATTTGATTTTAATTTGGTTTTAAAATATACTTATGAAATAAAATGAAATTTGAATTTTCTTTTTGAATTTAAAATATATAAAAGCACACAAACAAAAACAAAGTCCATTAGGCAAAAGAAGTGATGTGATGGTGAAGTGTAGGATGAGGCTTGCATGTGGAGCAAGGATGAAGTGGTGATATCGCAACTTTGGAATGGAGGGTATGGGATATTATAATAGAGTGGATATTTGGTAAATTGCCATCTCCATTTGTTTATAAAAGAAGCACCACTTTATCAACTTCATTTTTTACTTCATTTTCATTTTAATACTTATCATGTTTTTCTTCTCTTCTATCCATCCATGGAGTTTAGTTTGTAAAATTTCGAAAGTAGTTTCCTTTTCCACTTTTTCCTTGAGCAAAATTCCTAAAACTTCTGTTATTCTTTTCTACATCACTCCTCTACTAAAACAAGACCCAAATCTGCCATTTTTAGCCAAGGCTGAGCACCCTAGCAACATGGCAGAACCATGTTGACCTCCTTTAGTCCCTAAAATTCAATTTTTTCCAAGAAGAAGCTAGATTTATGCGTGGTTTGCGAAGATGTGGTAGTTTGATTAAAGTTCATATTGATTTCTTTAAGTAAAGCTCACTTTAAAAATGATGTTTTAAACTTTATTATTTATATAATAATCTTTGTTATTTTCTTATGTTTAGTAAGTATATGGAATGATCGTTTTCTGGTTTGGTTCCCACTTGAAAGTGTATGGCACATAGGATGTTTGTATGGGACTTGAAATGAAGTTAAAATGTTTGTAGCAAATAGGCTGCTACGACAAACTTTGAAGAGCACATGAAATTTTTTATAGGGGCTTTTATAGTGAGACCCTAATGAGTTTATCTCTATAGCGATTCAATTTCATGGTTATGTTGTTAATAAAAATGAATGTACATGACATGTAGCTTGTTTCCATCAAATTGTCGTTAAAGCGACTACAACTATATAACACTTTGGGTTATCATTCCTTTTTAAATCTTGTGTGCATGATCTCGTAGTTTGGTTTTGCAAAACAAATATTTGGTTGTGCTTTAGCACTTTTAAAATGTGTTTAAACCAAGGTTTGAAGCAATTTTGACTTGAAAAACAAGTTTAGAAGTTATGATCCATATAGCAATGGTCACTGTGGATACAATTTAGAGATATTTTCTTCTTCGTAAAGTAGAAAATATTGTTTACTCTAAATATTTTGTGAGTTCTTTTCATATGGGTTCATGAAGATTTTATAAGTATTTGGAAGGAATTTAGGGATTTAAGTATATTTTAAATTATTATTTTATCATAAAGTAAAAGATTATTTTAAGATATTAGTAATAAATTGTTTTATTTAATAATCCAAATAATGATGTTTAAAGTTAATTAATTATTTTAATGATGATGTTTAAAGTCAATTAATCATTCTAGAAATCATGTTTAATAAAGTTAATTAATCATTTTAACAATGATGGTTAAGGTTAATTAATCATTTTAATAATGAAGTTTAAGGTTAATCAATCATTTTAAAAATGACATTTAAGGTTAATTGATCATTTTAATAATATAATGATATTTAAGGTTAATTAATCATTTTAATAATGATATTTAAAGTTAATTAATAACTTTAATAAAGATATTTAAAGTTAATATTTGTGATGTGAAAACCAAGCTCAAGTTTAGTTTTTAAAAGTTTAAAAGTTTGATTCGATTATCGAAAGTATAAGAAATTAAATTTCCATAAATGATATCACTTATGTGACAATGACATAGTCATTTTCTTATCACTAAACATCGAGGTGTCGAAACTCATTTTTAACTTGAAGGTTATAAATGTCATCAAGGCAAAGCTTAAGGGTAACACCATCTTAACTTGCTCAGCTTCATTTTCAACCGAGGGAAAGTACAAGCTTGAAATCGACATGTAGTGGTAAGGGAATAAGATTTAATTTCCATATACAATCATTTTGATTATTCTCGACAGTAGATTCATTCACTATTGATTCCACCATCTTCTTTGTGTTTCGTCAATCTAAGACGATTTTTTGTTCATTTAAGTGTTGATATCCTTTATCGAAAATTACTAAAACCAAAGTTTGAATGGACGTCAAGCTATGTGGGTTTGCTCCCATTATGGTGTCTTCACATCTACTCTAGATTGGATTCGGTTGTATGCGCGTAAAGATGTGAAATACTTGGCAAGGTTAGCGGCTTCTGGCTTATACATTTTTAAGAGAGGCATAAAATAAACAACCCTCTCAAGTATATTATCCAGGGTTATACTTCCAATAAGGGGGTGCACCTTTCTAGTCATTGTTAGAAATTTTCCCTTTTCTTGTTTGTGATTCAAACCTTTGAATTTGTATCTTTCTTAATTGCGTAGAGAAGTGTCTTGCGTGCTTCACGATGTTTAATTATTTATGTCCATTCTTTTATGCTTGGATGTTGTTCTTATGAGAGAAAACCCGTTTCGTGTTTTGCGGCGTGGTCTCACATGATGTTTATGTATTCCACTTTTATTAGGAGTTTACTAACACCAAACTTATTGTCTAACCCAACTTGTTTGTTTTTCCTATACTCTTGGGTAGTCGTTTATATTTGAGTAGTTTGAGGGTGACAGGATTTTTGGGTTCCTTGAAGATGGTGGTCTAGTAGGAGACTCCTTATCTACCTAGCTATTTATTTTCGCTGTTGTGTTTATTTATGTATGTGTATTTTGTATCAGCAAGTGTTAAGGTAGGTTGCTATAACTGCTTAAGATGATGGCAGTACTTTTTTTTGTAACTTCGATAACTCCATAGTAAGGGGTAACCTTATGTAATACCGTAGTGTTATATTGTATTTAACCGTTCTATTATGAGATTTATGTTTTTTTTAATTTTACCCCACAACAGCTCATCTTACAGATGCTTGTGGAATGACACACGAATATCATGGATGTATTAAGTAACATTCCCAAGGGTCAGAAAGGTGGGTCTTCACACTCTAAATCCACTAAATCAGGATTAAATAAATTCATAAAAATCCTGATGATATCACTATAATTCTTCTATACCTATTCCTAAGAAAACCCATCAATCGATTGGCTTGAAATTTTGTTTTAAGCTCCATCTCAAATTTTAAGAGAGCAAAATTTGTGTTTTGGTTATTTTAAGCTTGATTTCATGGGGATGATTCGCTAACAATATTTTACCCATCATACTTCATATAGTTATTTATTAATGATTATGAAGTTATATGAAATAATGTAGAGAATTCCATGTGTTGATTTAAGCTTATATTTGTGTAGTAAACACGATTTACCAATTCATTATTTATTATAAACCTTAATCGTTATTTTTTTAATAAGCTAGTAAGCTTAGAAATGGAACGAGGGTTAATTAAATAATGTTGTGTGATGTTATGATTGATTTGAGGCTAATTAAGTGAATGATTATGTGCATATCATTAGTTATTATTAATTAAACTACGCGAATGATTTCTGGAAAATTTAGTAGGCAAATTAGGTGAGTTTTGGGTTCTGCGCTTATAAATGAAGTGGTTAGAGGCTTGACGAATCTTATTTAGTCTTTATAAGTATTATCTAAGCAAAAAAGTGTTCTTATAAGTAAATGCAATACTTAATAGAATGGAGTTTGTAAGCTTATTAAGTGAGTTTTAGGCTCTACACTTATTATTAAAGTGATTAGAGGCTTAATGAAGCTTAATTAATCTTTATAAATATTATCTAAGAGAAAAATGGATTTATAAGTAAGTGGAATATTTCATAAAGTGTAGTTAGTAAGGTAATTTAGTGAGTTTTGGGCCCTACACTTATTATTGAAGTGATCGAAGGCTTAATAAAGCTTAATTAGTCTTTATAAATATTATCTTAGAGAATAAATGGTTTTATAAGTAAAGGAACATTTTATAAAATGGAGTTGTTGAGCTAATTAAGTAAGTTTTAGGCTCTATTGATTAAAGGCTTAATAAAGCTTATTTAGTGCTTATAAATATTATTTATATAAAAAAAAATTATAAGAAAGAGATATTTTATAAAATAGTATGAGGTTTTATAAAATATTATAAATGAGATATTCTATATAATAGTATGAGATTTTATAAAATAGTGCAAAAGAGATATTATACAAAATAGTTTGAAAATTTATAAATAGCGTAGAAGAGATATTTTATACAAGTATGAGATTGTACAAAATAGTATAGAAGTGATGTTTTATAAAAGTATTAGATTTCATAAAAATAGTATGAAGGAATCATTTTATAAAATGGTTATAAGTTTTTATTAAATAATTATGAAATAAATATTTAATTTTAAATTAAGCATTATAAAAGCTTAAAATGATTAATGTGCTAGTATCGTATTTTATAAAATAGTGGAATGATATTATTAAATAGTAGAAAATGATATTAGAATTTTGTAGAAAATATTTAGTAAATAAAAGTAAGATTTAATTAAGTAGTAATTGAAATACTTATTTAGATATATGTTTATGTATATGTAAATGGATAAGTATACATATACATGTATTTAAAGATATATGGCAATCAAAATAACTTATGCACTTTAATTAGAATTATTGTGTGTATATATATATTTATGTTCATATATATATGCATGTATGTGTATGTGTATACATATTCGTGAATGCATATATGGATATGTGTGTGTGAAATTATATTTGTGTATAAACTCATTTGCGAGCATCTCATGTAGCGATAGCGAATATCAAGTGCGCTAAGTTGCGTGAAAGAATACATGGTTGAGTAATCGCTCCGAGAAAGCCCGAAACATTATTTGTGTAGTATATGCATGTTTGCATATACACGTGTGTGTGTATGCATGCACAAGTAGGTGCATCGACACACATATATGCATCACGAGAGGCTAGAAGGCCGGTTGTGTTTATTTTAGCATGTTAGAGGAAATCGAGACTAATGAATCATCCCGTGAAACACTACACATAAAAGAGTGAATTTTGTATTGAAATTAGTTTTTGAATACAGAAGGAACTACCTCCAAATTATAAACCGATGGACTTCGGAAGTGGTCGTGGAGATAGGTTAGAGGAGTTAGGCCACCCGCTGGGCAAAGTGAAGAAGGAAATAGAGCTCGAATTGGTGCTCGATGTGGCACGAGATGTACTTGCCCAGGCTTAGTGGTTGGGATAGGCTACTATTGGTCCACCAGTGGGTTACAAGCCTAGGCAGTTAGCCTAGATAGAGTTTGCGTTGAGGGAGGGTGTGTTTTTTCCTTGTTTTGGATACGATTCGACATGAGGCTATGGAATGACTTCGGGAGGGCTTTGGACTACTCAGGACATTGGAATGCAAGGCGAAGCATGGGGTTTAGATATGGAAATAAAGTAATTATATATGATCGGTGACGATCAATAAGGCGGGCATGATCGAAGCGAATGATGTAGTGAATGGAATATTCCTACATGGGAATAGTAGAAGATCGAGATGGAGATGGAGGAACAACCAAACACAACAGCAGTACATTGATCGGTTGTACGGTCACGTAGGGTGAGAATGCATTATTGGAAGAAGCACATAACAGCAAGAAATCGGTTCCAGATTCAGGCAGACGTGTGAACACGTAACAGTGGTTATCGGTACAGGGTCAGGCAGATGTGTAGTCAGACAGTTAGCATAGATTCCATGGTTCGAAGCACTGTTGTGCTTGAGAGATTCATTGGGGTCGAAGCAAGTACACGGTGAGGGAGTTATGTATAGGCGATTAGATTCGGGTCATAGCATGGTTCCACCGCTACGTATTCTCTTATACATTCTTTTTTTTTGTTTCAGGCCAAGCCTTCGGGAGTGTTTGGAGAAGCACTTAAGGGATACTTGTATCCAATAGCGGTAGCATAGATATGGATGCTAGGAAGCACTATAGTGATAGGATTTTTCATTAGTTCCAGGAGTGCGGTCTAGGTCGGTATGAAGGCACCTGTCCAGCAAAAAGGTCATATAAGGACACTCGGTTCCATTGACAATCAAAGGGTAAGAATCTATATAAATCAAAATATCACATAAGGTGAAGTTGCTCCATTGACATTTTGTTTAGTACGAGACAACGGTAGATATCCTCTATTTGGCATTTTCCATTATGTTTGTGTATATATTATATTAGGTTGTTGATGCAATTTTTGTGTGTTGTAGGATAGACGTATATTGTGATATTTATATATTACCCCTTTATTATTATATTAAGTTATCTTTATAGTGATATATTATTATGTATCTGTCACATTATATTAGCTGTGTTGACTATCAAAGTAGACCGTTTGTCCTTTAATAATTTCTTGTATATTTTTATATAGTTTTGGTATATAGTATTTTGATATATTTTCCCTCACAGTAGGCTTTAAGTCTGACCTGCATTTTATCCTTGTCTGTTTAAGTCATGGCAACTCTCAGGTACCCGATTGAGTATTTTAAAAGTTAAGTGCTTTCGAGGATACACTGTTACAGTAGCTCAGCTGGAGCTTTGGAGATATGGTGTTGATACCTTGACATATATACTTGATATTGATGTAGTACATGACAGATATGTCATTTATATAAGAGACTTGTAGTATTAGATATTCCATTCAGAACTCCATCTGTATGGGGTTGATGTATTCTGACTTTCTATATTGATAATTATTTATTAGTTACTTTCGCCAGTATAATCTCTTATATATTGTTCATCCTATTATGTTCATTTATATTCAGTATTTTATATGTTATGATTCCCCTATGAGATTCTATCAATGCCTTGATATGGTGTATTACCTTAAATTTACCCCGACAAAGTGTCTTTTATTGTATTCAGGAGTCAAACATTGTCATTCGACATTGATTCAGGGTATTACGAGGGATGGTTGTTACTGTAGGAATTGAGCAAGAATGCAACGGGTAAGTAGGTAAATTTCAAAAAATATATTCCATTTTGGACTTTATTAAGCCCACGAGGTCAATTTATTTAGATCTTATCCAAATTTATTTTAAATAAAATCAATATTTTATTTTATTTATAAATAAATTTTTTATTTGTAAAAGGTACTTTATTAAACAAAAAAGACCTTATATACTTTCATAATATGTCTCATCAAAATCTTGCAACCCCCCTTACCTAGATGAGTGCCTTATAAGGGAAAAAAGTACATACTATTTCCATATATTAACAATACAAATAGACGAAGAACAAAGAAAAGTTAATACCAGTGTATTAAATAGTTGGAGGAGTACACCACTCAAAACCGTCTATACCAGAAACAAGTTTTGAAAAAAGAAAAATTAAAGGAAAGCAATATAATAAAGACAATTGAGTTTGACGAAAAACAGATAAGATTTTAATGCAACTGAAGATGTCGGCTCATAACAACTTGTCCCACATAACCACATAACGAAAGCGTATTTCCCAAACAGAAATCTCAACAACGAATGAGGAAACTTCAGGTGTAAAAAAGGTCTCTAGAAACGAGCAACAATAAGAGGAGTAAATCGAACGAAAGAGGAAAAATTCCAAAGCAAGACAGAAGAGCGACGACGAAGGAGACAGGCAGAGGGGAGAAATCTTGCCATCAAGACTTCGGAGTTTGGGTCAAGACTGATTCCAGACTCTACAAGGATAATCTCTTTCCCGTTTGTATCTGATATTTTGATTTTGGATTGTAGCATTAAGTCTTTATAATCATGAATTTGTAAAGTCGCTCTGACTTGGATAGGTAATTGAATTCCTTTGAAAATTTGTGTGTTTCATTCAAACCAAATATACCAAATTAGGGAAGTGATAGTAATATTCACCAAATGGTTGAAAGCTTTTGATTCCGTCTGACTGTTTGCTAGGATCTCAGAATTTGGTATGATATTAGTGAAATTACAGCAAGTGAAATTAATTTTGGATATTATAATAATCTTCTTAAATAGGAACAACTGAAGAAAAGATGGTCTCTTTCATCATATTGCGCTGAACATATAACACAAGTTTGATCGATACTATTATTCTATTTGACAATCTTGTCCTTGATGTTCAGTTTATCTAATCTAGCAAGTAATGAACATATAGTGACATATTTGGAGAACATTACTATCCCATATAACATTAGTCCAGTTTTATTTTGCATATTTTGTAACATTCTGGTATTTTTAACCATTCACGTCCACACATGTTAGACTTGAATTGCTCAAAATATCAGATTGTAAATTTATATTTGGCAAAACTCAGCATATACAGTAAATAAAATAATCGTAGGATCACTGACATAGAGTAATATAACAATAGGCAGCGGAAACAAAAGAATAGTAGTTCATGAAGCTAATATATATATATATATATATATATATATATATATATATATATATATATATATATATCAGAATTAAAACAAGGTACAATAGAAGTCTCGAACACAATAGTCAAAAACAAGATCGGAATGCATCATTGGAATCAACTGAACAATTGAAAGCTGAATCGATAGTTGGATCTTCAAGCAAAGCTCCAAACTCCAAAGGTGAGTCTCAAATGCTGTGACACTCAGTCTGACCCGAACATAAAGCAAAAACACAAAATGATAGAGTCAGAATTAACGTTCTTATATCAACAAATCCAACTCATGTGAAATATCAACTGAAATACAAGTAACTTAAAAGGATGTTTGGGACATCCATCCTTTAAGCATCCGTGTAACTATGTAGTAATATATGCTATTATAATACGTCTATAGTAAAGTAAACTATTAAAATAGTGTTAAGGTGTTACCCATATCTCCTTTAACACATTTTTTATAATGTCGTAGTCTATACAGATACTGTAAACTCCACTCACAAGTGGGCTATCAGGGAGCAATCCACAGGTACGACACAAAACAAACTCGTAGAAGATGCGATAGAGCATGCGACAAGGAACTCGAGGCAATGCCAGAGTAGATATACCGTTCGTGAATCCGGACTGATGGTAACGCATAGCAGCTACTACCGCCCACCTCGTGACATACTCCCAAATCAAATCGAGTGTGCACCCAATCAGTCACAAAAGCAATAGAATGGTATCGAGGAAATATGTCCGATAGGAGAAATGACCTCACTTGGCCCGGCGTGGCTTCTGTTTTAGCCGCATCAAGCTGACTCATGCGAGTTAGGGCTATGTAAATACCATATAGAATCATCACCATACCATCCTACTTCATTCTGGAATCTCCACCACGTACACAGTTGTTAAAGTGGTTTTCGGTATTGGCAGAGAGTATGACAATATCTGATCCCGGTCTTTTTAACAAACAATCGTTATTATAACACCGTGGTGATTTCATAATAGTTTATACTTCAAAACCAAAATATCATTTCCCATTTCAAATATATCTATTTCCAAAATCATAGTAATTCAAAGTTATAACAATTACGAAACCAAATACTTGAATTTATAACAGTTTGGAAATTATAACACTTTGAAATCATAATACTTTCCTTTAAACAGTTTATATATTAATAATAGTATATATAATAAAATAGTTTATAAGATAAAATAGTTACAAATTAAATAATTTATATTAAAATAATTGGTATACAATAGTTAAAATATTTTTATTAAAATGATTTATAATAAAATAATTTATATTAAAATAATTTATAAAGTAAAATAAATGAATAGTTTTAAATATAATTTAAAAATACTTTACATAATAAAATAGCTTTCTCAAATTTCACAAATCGATTCAAATTAACTCAAACTCCAAAATTCAAATTAAATCTCAATTCATCAATTTTTAATTCAATTCAGTTTCTCAATAACCATTTCAAATTAAATCGACTTCAAGTACAGATTTGAACTACAAAATAAACCATTCAATTTTCAATATTTTTCAAAACTAAATTTGGAAATTTCATTTATATCAAAATTTAACTTCATTATTATTTAGTTTTGAAATATTCACTTATTAAATCTAATATCGTTTAAATAAACTTTAAATTACATTTGAAATAAACTAGATATTCCTTCAATTTTTTTAAACTTCAAATATTCAATTTATCACTTTAAATCAAATCAATTTATAGAATCGTATCTTTAATATCAAATTCAATAAGTTTCAAATCGATTTAACTAAATAAAATTACATACAATTTCGCTTAAAGTCAAACTTACCTTTCCAACCTTAACTTATAGAAATCATTATAAAATCTATTTTAAAATATGATTTTAAATAAATACTTAAACATATTGTATATTACCTAAATCAAATTTTACTAAATTTAAAGCTTAGTAATAAATCTATTTTGTATTAAACTTATTCATATACATAATATTTGCAAATTTAAATAAAACCATATATATTTCCTTTCAAAACCATAAAAATCATTTTCAAAATATTTATATATTGACCAACGGTGTTTGTATATAATTTTCTATTCTATGGTCAAGTGATATAGATATTTATCATTTCAATCCGCAATTTAAATATATACGGGTATATATCATTTCAACCCGCAATCCCAAAATAAATTCAATGAAAATCGCTTGGGTTTATCATTTCAACCCATAACGATTTTCCCTTATTCTACAGATCATTCGGGTATGTATCATTTCAACCCATAGGGAATTCTAAACTAACAGGGAACTTGTAGAGTGATAAAAGATATAATAATGATATAACAAGCATATATCATCAATGATCAGACAAAATATAAACAATAGGATATGGTGTCATATCCCACAGGTGAACGGTTATAGATAATAGCATATACATAGCATATGTAAATAACTAACCGCAACACATTTCAATTGTCGTTCCTAATTGAAATTAAATTTAATAAATATAAGAACGTTAATCGTGAGTGATTGCTCACCTTTTGAGGCTAGAGAGATTTGATAATGAAAGGGGTTACGAATCCAAGCATGAATTTCAAAGCAAAGCAAAGCAAAGAAAAATTTGCATGAATTTGACGGACAAAGCTAATAAATACGGATAGACGGAGTCAAATCAGAGTTGGATCGATGAAGATAATTGATATAAGTAAATTGATATAGATATAACATATAAAATTATATATACATATAGATATACAAAATCATATTCTAATTTCAACAAATTAAAACTTAAATATATATGTGTATTTCAAAATCCATTGTTTCAAATTAAAACACACATATTAAAAATCAACATATATACATAATAAAGTTTGAAATAAATACTCATATACCTGTTTTAACATATAAACTTCATACGCACCAACACGTGCATATATTTACACAATATAGAATAAAACACATACAAATTTTAAAAATTAGTATTATTACAAACCTATATACATATACTGACATATTTATGCTTCCGGACTATACATATCTCATATAACCACATACATATACACGATATAATTAAAAATTCAAATCAACATATCAATATAGATATATAAGCAAATTGATCATATATATATTTATCTCTTCTGTATACATATACTATATACAAAACTGTAAACATATATGTACCGCCCTGATAAAACTCAGTTGACTATTGTATATAATAACTTCCGTTATAACATATAAAACATCTCATATATATAGACCGATAGCTTACCAGTAATATATATATATATATATATATATATATATATATATATATATATATATATATAACGTATAATATTAAGAAACCTATTTTGTAAATACAGTAAACAGCAATTTATCAGAATGTATGCACTCGAACCAACTTACATACAAACAGATTATAACTTACATATATTATAAAAATTTATACAAAATAACAAAGTATAAACATATATACCTTACAATATAGAAACTGTACGACCTTTATACAACATAGTCCATACTTTTGTCTAAATCAAAACTATAAACCAATGCAACCCTACATACCTACATATTTTAAATTACCTATACTGACATGTACAAATTAAAATATACTAACATAATTTAAATTATATATACTTACATACATAAAAGTTTATATAAACTACATTATAACCAAATCTTATCATATAAATATATTATACAATATATAACCTAAGACAACTTGTATACTTTAATATATATAAACAGAGCTCATATATACACATACCAAGTAACAACATATATATTAAAATACCATCCCTATATATTATATTTAGAATCAGAATATATCTATATAAAAAGAAATTAAAATGTGTATACTTATATCTCTATATGTATTCCCAGTTAAAAACAATTCTTAAAAACTGTACTTTAAAACAATTATATATATGTGACATATACGCTCAACTTGGATAGGCAAGACATACTTCACCAAAATTATATATCTATATACACAACATATATATAAGTATATACTGAGACAAACAACATACAACAGAAGAGACAGCATATATACACGAGGCATATATATACCTGTATCTACGAAGGCTGCATGGGAGAAGCAGCGAGGCTGAGATGGTGTTGAGTTGGCAGGTCAAAGCATGCTGTTCACGGTAATGGTCAGGTGGCGGTGGGTCGAAGGGTTCAGTGAGTAGATGCTTGTATTGGGAAGTCTGGTGGCGGATGGGATCGCTTGGCTACAGGTGAATTAAAGAGAGAGTGAGTTGGTGGTGTCGTTGAGGTGTTCGTGTAGAGGAGCTTGGGTGGCGCGAGTGGGAGAGGTGGAGTGGAGAGTTTGCATGGGTAGGGTGGCCGAGGAAAAGAAATGAGGGGATAAGAACAATTGAAGAGCAACAACTGTTATATAATTTTTTACAAAATGTAATAAATAGGGAAAGCCACGTAACAGACCCGAACCAAAACAAATGAAGAAAGAACGGTGAAATTCCAATGGTCTAGTGGTGATACGTTGGGCATTTAAAATAATTTATTGCTTGTTTGGATAGCACGTCTCAAATTTGAAACGCACAGAAAAAATTATGAATTCAAAATTTCAGTACCATTATGACGAGCTGTTTCCTCGTCACCGTTACATAACAGACCTCAATTTACAGAAATAAATATAATGCAGAGACCAACATGACTAGATGATCAAAATGGTATACAGATGTCAGTGATAGGATCTTCCGATTAAAAGTCGATATTTGGTACCGAAAATGCTGCTCTGTTGAAAATAAGATAAAAGGAGCAATAGCAGCCCAACTTTGAAGAAACAAAATATGACGTCTCACTCAGAAGATGATTTACAAATTTATTATATAAAAATATTCAGGTTTGGAAAACTTTTTATTATCATCAATATTAATTGATTTAATTTGAAATAAAATTTCACAATAAAATAAACTTCCATATTTACAGATGAAAATTTACCAATTGCTATGCTAAAATAGACGTAATCCAAAAATTAAATTTTTATTTCCAAATTCAACTATTTAAAATTTTCCAAAAATTCAGTTAAATACGTTATTAAAATCGTTAAAATTTATGGGTCGTTACACTCTCCCCCACTGAAAATTTTTCTTCATGAAAAGGAAGGAGGTGGGAGGATATGAACAACCGGAAAGAAAAGATAGATTGAAATACCAATACCCAATTAAATTAAACCATATAAACTCCATTTATTTTAAAATTGGTTTATATTTAATTAGTTGCTTCCGATTCATTTTATTTAATCAATTGGATTTATGGTGTCCACATTTGAATGATTGCATTTTCATATGTTTTCATTCAATTGATTTGTTTCAAATTTATTAACATTTATTGCACAATTTTCACAACATAATTTGTTTTATTTTACCCATCTATTAAATCTATTTGATCAACCATAGTTAATTCCACCTCAACATTTGCTTTCAACTATTCAAAATTATTTAAATTTCAATTTTAAATAGATTATTATTCAACAATTTTATTTAATCCATTTTATTAAATCAATAACTATTTATTATATCCATATTTTATTGATTCGATTTAATGTATTTCAATTAATAGATTTGGTTTCAATTTATTAGCATTTGTTACAAAATTTCCTTTTTAGAACAAAATTTACTTGATTTAACTCATTTACTTACCCATTTTTTAAATCCATTTGGCCCTCGTTAAGTTGATTTTCCCTTAAAATGTAAATTTCACTATTCTTAAGTTACTATTTATTTGCTTAACTAGCATTCTCCCTTATTTATTTGATTTATTCCACTTCATATATAGTTTGCAACATATATTACATGTATAAACATCTTATAACCATATATTATTCAATAATTAAATTTTCCTTTTTATTACCCCAATTTATTATCAGCAAATTCCCTTAATAAAATATCATTTTTGATATCCTATTATCTATATCATAGTGTATATTATCCAATTTCATTCCAATTACTTTTAAACTTTTCTTGGTAAGTTATATTAATGTTCCTGAGTGCAATTAAATACTACACAATTTTTTTTTAATTTCAACCCCTTTTCATTAAGCAAGATTTTAGCTTGAACAATTTGTTACTTAAGTTTCTCTTATATAACCTTAAATTGTATATACACCCTAACATTTAACTTTTAGAATGTTTTAGGCAAGTTATATATATTAGAATGTAATTTAGTGTTATACAAATAAGTTTGTTGAAATTCAACTATTTCAAGTTGGTTAAATTTCATTTATTATTTTAGATATTCCACTTATTCAAAATTTCACTTTATTTTAGTAATTGAAATCATTTCTTAGCATAAAACTTAAGATTCAAATTTTCGGTTTCACTTCAAACTATTTTGAAATAATTATATACATATATATTTTATAAATCACATTATACCGAACAATTTTAAATCAAATCATTTTTTCTCAAAACAAAAGTGTAGCAAAGCTACTAAGGGCCTCTCCACTTCGAGGCTAAAAAATGAATGTCGATGATGCTGCATTCATCACCGAAATTATTTTCCAGCGACAAATGAAGAGGGTATAGGTTTTAAATTTATTCTTTTGAAACAATTTCTATTCGAAAATAGTTTAAATAATGTATTCTCAAACCTTTAAAAATCAAAAATTTGAAAATACCGGAAATTTATTTCTCAAATTCTCAATTAAATTTCATTTCAATTCTAAATCAATTTTGTAAACCACAATAAATAATAATCAAATATTATCATTTCTAACAATCAATTTATTTAACTATTAATTCCAGAACAAATTTCTTATATATATAGTGTATAATCATACAAAGATTTATTTCATTTACCAAATTAAAACAATATTGTGTCAGTTTACTTTGTTCAAGTGTTTTGGAATTTCTATCGATAACGTTAGCTAGACAAATCGATCGAAACTCAAAATTTAAATTTAACAACTCAAACAACATAATATAAAACATCTTTATATAAATTACTCATACACTCCTTCACTCGATAATACAAGAATAGATTTCAGAACAAGGATATGGATTCCATTTTATAGGTACCCTAATCAAAGAGAATTCTAACCAGAAGATAAGCTCGAAATGCAGACGAGATGATTAAAAAGAGAGAAAATAATGGATGGACTTATATAAATCACAGGCGACCTTAACCGGGTCAACCGTGACTTCAAGAATAAGATTGATGCAGAATTTTGAGGTAATCGACATCCGACCACAAGAGATAGAATTTGGACATAGCAAGAGATAGCAGCATTTAGACGGAGGATACAGAAATCTTCGGTGAACCAATGCTTGTTGTAAAGGAGTTTCACCCCTTTACAAATCATTCAGTGGAGCTATGGGATGCTCCAGAATCAAGAAAATATGAAAAGGGAGAGACAAGAATGGATTTCAGAACAAAAGTAGGGTTCCAAGTTTAAAGGAAATCCGAATCAAAGAGGGAGAAATTCAGGCTCGAATGAAGGTGATTCTGTAATTAAATTTACTCTATATGCTAAGTTTTTCTTAAACCAGAGCTCTGATACCTACTGTAACATCCCGGTATTTTCAACCATTTACATGCACATATGTCGGACTTGAATTGCTCAAAATATCAGTTTGTTAATTTATATTTGGCAAAACTCAGCATATATAGTAAATAAAATAATCATAGGATCACAAACACAAAGTAATATAGCAATAGGAAGCGGAAACAAAACAATTAGTAGTTCATGAAGCTACTATATATATCAGATTAAAACAAGATACTATAGAAGTCTCGAACACAATAGTCAAATACAAGATCAGAATACATCATTGGAATCAACTGAGTAACTGAAAGCTGAATCGATAGTTGGATCTCCAAGAGAAGCTCCAAACTCCAAAGGTGAGTCTCAAATTCCGTGACACTCAGTCTGACCCGAGCGTAAAGCAAAAACACAAAACACTCGAGTCAGGATTTACATTCTTATACCAATAAATCCAACTCAAGTAAAAACCAACTGAAATACAAGTAACTTAAAGGATGTTTGGGATAGCCATCCTTTAAGGATCCGTGGAACTATCTACTATATGGTAATATAAGCTATTATAATATGTCCGTAGTAAAGTAAACTATTAAAATAGCGTTAAGACGTTACCCATATCCCCCTTAACACATTTTTGTAATGTCGTTGTCTATACAGACACTGTAAACTTCACTTGCAAGTGGGCTATCAGGGAGCACTCCATAGGTACGACATAAAACAAACTCGTAGAAAGCGCGATAGGGCATGCAACAAGGCATTCGAGACAACGCCAGGGTAGATATACCGTTCGCGCATCCGGACTGGTGGTAACGCATAACAGCTACTATCGCCCATCTTGTGACACACTCCCAAATCAAAACAAGGGTGCACCTAATCAATCACAAAAGCAATAGAATGGTATCGAAGAAATGTGTCCGATAGGAGGAATGACCTCACTTGGCCTGGCGTGGCTCCTGTTTTAGCCGCATCAAGCTGGCTCACAGGAGTCAAGGCTACGTAAGTACCATATAGGATCGTCACCAAACCATCCTACTTCATTCTGGAATACCAACCACGTACATAGTTGTTAAAGTGGTTTCCGTATTGGTAGAGAGTATGACAATATCTGATCCTGGTCTCTTTAACAACCAATCGTTATTATGACACCGTGGTCATTTCAAAATAGTTTATACTTCAAAACCAAAATATCATTTCCATTTCAAATATATCTATTTCCAAAATCATAGTACTTCAAAGTTATAACAATTTCAAAATCAAATACTTGAATTTATAACACTTTGAAAATTATAACACTTTGAAATCATAATACTTTCCATTAAACAATTTAGATATTAATAATAGTATACATAATAAAATAGTTTATAAGATAAAATAGGTATAAGTTAAAATAGTTTATATTAAAATAATTAGTATATAATAGTTAAAATAGTTTTATATTAAAATGACTTATAATAAAATAGTTTATATTAAATAATTTACGAAGTAAAATAAATGATATTTTTAAATATAATTTAAAAATACTTTATATAATAAAATAGCTTCCTCAAATTTCACAAATCAATTCAAATTAACTCAAACTCCAAAATTTAAATTAAATCTCAATTCATCAATTTTAATTTAAATTCTGTCTCTCAATAACCATTTCAAATTAAATCGATTTCAAGTACAGTTTGAACAACAAAATAAACCATTTAAATTTTCAGTATATTTCAAAGCTTAAATATTCAAACATTTTCAAAACTAAATTTGGAAATTTCATATATATCAAAATTTAACTTCATTATTATTTAGTTTTGAAATATTCACTTAGTAAATCTAATATCATTTAAATAAACTTTAAATTACATTTGAAATAAAATAGATATTCCTTCAATTTATTTAAACTTGAAATATTTAATTTATCACATTAAATCAAATCAAGTTATAGAATCGTATCTTTAATCTCAAATTCAATAAGTTTCAAATTGATTTAACTAAATAAAATTACGTACAGTTTCACTTAAATTCAAACTTATCTTTCCAATCTTAACTCATAGAAATCATTATAAAATCTATTTTAAAATATGATTTTAAATAAATACTTAAACATATTCTATATTGCTTAAATCAAACTTTACTAAATTTAAAGCTTATTAATGAATCTATTTTGCATTAAACTTATTCATATACACAATATTTCCAAATTTAAATAAAACCATGTATATTTCCTTTCAAAACCATAGAAATCATTTTCAAAATATTTATATACAGACCAACGGCGTCTGTATATAAATTTCTATCCTACGATCAAGTGATATAGATATTTATCATTTCAATCCGCAATTTAAATATATACGGGTATGTATCATTTTAACCTGCTATCCCAAAATAAATTCAATGAAAATCGCATGGTTTTATCATTTCAACCCATAACGATTTTCCCCTATTCTACATATCGTTCGAGTGTGTATCATTTCAACCCATAGGAAATTCTAAACTAATAGGGAACTTGCAGAGTGATAACAGATATAATAATAATAATAATATAACAGTCATATATCATCAATGATCAGACAAAATATAAACAATAGGATATGGTGTCATATCCCACAGGTGAACAGTTATAGATAATAACATATACATATCATATGTAAATAACTAACAACAGCATATTTCAATTGTCGTTTCCAATTGAAATTAAATTTAATAAATATAAGAACGTTAATCGCGAGTGATTTCTCACCTTTCGAGGCTAGAGAGATTTGATAATGAAAGGGGTTATCTAACGACCCTGACTCGACCTTCGAAAATCGGCACCGAATACGACACTCGTATTCAAATGCCGCAGATCCAAACGTCAAATTGGTTCGCCGGAGCTTATAACACATTAAGTACAACAAAGTGGAAGAAATGAAATAATACATCAATATAAAACATTGATACAATATCCAGATACAATGATGATACAATAGAATGATGCAATAAATATTAATACTATTAAAGATACAAGAAATAGCAGCGGAAAGATAATGTCTTCAATGCCAAACTCCAATAACTCCATCTCCAATCCAAAGCTAGCGAGATCTCCCATTAAATTGAATTATGCTAAGCAAGGTCAGTCGTCCAAGACTGAAGAAGATCCCAAAGACTAAAAGCTACCAATCCAAAGACTTCGAAAGCTATCGAATCTATACCTATTACTTGATTATCTGAAAACTCAACTCTAGACTGCCCATATGGAAAATAATGGGCACCCAGAGTTTAGGAAAGAAACAACAAACTCCAGGTCAGTCGTGGGACTGGTGTGAGCAAACAAAATAGTTTTATCTTTAAATAAACAAAAGAATTTAGATTGAAATCGGCAATGCTTTTTGGAAAATAAAACTACCATAAGGCCTTCCACCACACACACAATGCAAACACAGAATTGGAGGAGATTTCTCCTTATGATAGTCAAATATGCTTGATACGAGAAAATTTCTTTGATATTATTACTAGTGCATAGTGTATAAAATCTTTCGAAAGTGTAATATTGATTCTAGCGAGCATACAACATTTCGTCGTATACCTACTATAGCTACCATGTTCAATAGCAGGTTACTGCCACATTCCATGGCAGGTTATACAACTAAAACCGTACAGGGTGTATTGTTTTGATTGGATTTTTCAAAAAATGGTCAGGCTAAGGAACTTCCTATTGCCACATGGGAAACGCCTCTGGAGGGACGCCCGAGAACCTACCCGGCTCTCTACTAACACAAGGCCGGCTACCCCCTTCCCGGGAAATAAAACATATGTAATGACCCGAAGATTTCGTAAATTAAATTGTCATATTAATAAGATTTTGGGAATTAAATTTATAAAGAAATATAATTGTTATAATTTGTAAGGAATTAAATGTTAAGAATTAACCTATGAAATATTATGTTGATTAAAATAGACTTAATTAAAAAGGTTGCATCGAATAAATCCTATTTATTCGAACCTAATTTATTAGTGTGCAAATTTATAATAAAATGAGTTATTGCAAGAGATTTGAGATTTGAATAAAATCCTAATGAATGAAATATTAGAAAAGATTATACCTTGATTTGTGTAATAAACCCTTGGTAACGGTAATTGGAATAAATTAAGGAAGTATGTTATTATGAATTTATTTTTAATAACTTGAAAGGAATCCCAACCAATTCAAGTTAAATGTTGCACTTGGTCATAAATTGAATATAAGAGAACTAATATAAATATTGAGTAAATTTTGGAATAGCTGTAATAAATTTTAATTGAGTAAAGCCAGTGTATGTAAGTAATTACAATATTGGGGTGTAAATAATGAACCTCTAAAAGTGTAATTAAGAGTTAAGGAAAATATATTTTGTACGTTACTTATTTTATTAGGATGTTAAGTTAATTTGTAATCAATTTCAATTAATTTACTAAATTATTGCAGTAAATGTGAGTAATTTCAATGTCGTTATTAATTATAAGCGTTACTTTAATAATTATGATTAATTGAGAAATTAATACGAGAAGTATGTAAATAACTATGAAAGTAACACGTTATAAATTGATTATGACCAAAACTTAAGTGTAAGTTAAAGGTTGAAATTGAATCTAATCTATTTAATTGGAAACTTATAAAAATAAATTTGATTCAATTTATAATAAAGAGGTTAGTTTAAGAAACTGAAATAAATACTATAATTGGTAAATTAAGTTACTTTAAATTGAAACGAGAATTGATTTAAAGAACCATAAATTTACAAGTAAATCAAGATGATAAAACATATGAATTATAGAATTTGAATTTTTAATAGTGAGTTAATTTATTTAATTTATAATAATTGGATTTATTGCAAATGAATGAAATCAAATACTTAATTATTACGTTAATTTAAAAACTAAGTTGAAATTTGGAATTATTTATGTAATAATTTTAAATCAAATGGTAAACCCTTATATTTGAAATTACGAATGTAATAATTATGGGAAAATTCAATTTCATGGAAATTTTGGAAATTTATTTGTAATTTTGAATATTATGAAATTGAAGATTTCTATTGATTAATCTTTAATAAATTGACTTTTAAAAATTGTTAAATCATTGTAAATGTTTGAAAATTTTAAAGTCATAAAGATTGCAAAGTTCAGGATTTTAACGCGAAATTTGATTTAATTGATTTATATTAGATTTATTTAATTAATATAAAAATAGCCATTTTGGTCACGAACTCGGATTTCGACGAAACTAGTTTCATCGGATACGTAACATCGAATTATTATAGGGTTTCAAGTTTCGTAGTGATCGAACTTGTCGTTTGATCGTACGAACGCGAAACGCCTTGAAATCGATTTAATTGAAATCAATTTGAAAATATTGATTTCAGCATAACTTCTTCATACGATGAAATTTGGACGTGAAACTTTTTCCATCGCGTTCATAATATTTTAAAATACCTATTGGGATATATGGGTTGACCCAATTTCGTTCCGGAGTCGAAACAGGCTTTTTGGACCAATTATCGTTCAGCACGTTTGTTTATCGGATCTATCTACTCTATTTCTAACCTACATATATAAACCTAGTTATAATCCCTAGCCTCCATCTATTCTCATTTGTTTGTGCGTTCATTTCCTCAACTCTTTCTTTTCCTTAATGGATGCAAACCTTAGTTCCAAACACAATTGCAAATCAATTCAAAAGTCAAAAATTTAAACTCCTTAGAAATTTTGGAAAAATTATATATCGAAGCCCTGGAATAGCGCATCTAAATTACGCAATTCGTTTTTGAAACTGAATCATAATTTTTCTAGAAAACCCTGATTTATTTTCGGCCGTCCATATGAAATGTTCGCGATCCAACGGTCGATCGGCTTCCAATCGACGATCGACCGGTGCTGGAACGAAGAGGAGGAAGAGCAGGCCTTTCGGTGTTGATCGTCCATCGTCATGTGGTTGAGTTTCGCCGTAATTGGTTGTTGAAGCGAGCAGCGATGGAGGGAGCATCGGGCAGCGAAGGACGTGCGCGTGGGTACCATCGTGGTCGGCCGGAGGCGAGGCTCTGGTCGACGAAGTCCGATCGGGGTCACGTCATCTCTAGGAACGCATAAAAATTGGCTAGGGTTACGGTGGTGTGGCGGCTACACAGGGTCGCGTTCTGTTGGGGAGTACGTGTACTGTGCGCATGAGAGAGGGAAGATGGTAATGCGGTGACATGGATAATAATTTAAAGTAAGTTTTGTTTTATAATTTAATTTTGTTTTTAAATCGTTTAAATCGAATAACTTTTGCATACATGATCTGATTGACACGCGATTTTTTTTGTTAGGATCGTAATAAAATTCCGGACTTGATGACACTGCTTTGGACGAATTATGAGACAGTCAAATTTTTGGGTTTAAATTGAATTTAAATTCAAAAGGTGAGTGTTTTAACCCACTCACAACTTCTAAAATTTATTATATTTGTTAAAATGATTTTAGATATGAGTAGAAATTTATTTATGACTGTTTGGCATGTTTTATTTATTATCTCAGTTAAATCGCATTTATTTAAATTAACTGTGAATTAATTTTATTATTGCATAAAAATTTGACAGTTAAAATTTATTTATTTGCATATAAACTACTAGTTAAACAGTTATTAAATTTATTATTGAATATAAACTGTTAGTTAATACCTGTATTTATTACCTGTTATATTTTATATGCTCTATATTGATGTTTGTTTAAATTGGATGATGAATTGTAATAAATGGTTGACGATTGATATTTGGATGAATGAATATTTATTTATATTAACTGCAAGTTGTTACACATTTCATTTCATTCGGGATTGCGGTTTAAAATGATATACAACCGCATTTTTATTATTAAATTGCATATTGAAATGATAAATATCCGTATCACTTGACCATAGGGTAGAAAATTATATACAGGCACCGCGGTATATATATATATATAATTATTATTTTTGAAAGGATTTTATGGTTTTGGATAGGATACGGTTTAATAAGTATTAATTTTTGACCCTATATAAAATCTTATTTTATGTACATATATGGTTAAATTATTGAATTTAAGCTATGTATAAATTTGTTAAATAAAATAAACAAGATGAATAATGGAGTTTGATTATTTATATTATATGGTTAAGTACATGTTAAGATATTGAGAATATATTGAGTTTTTAATGTTTAAATCAATTTATATTGGGAGTTATGTTAAAAATTCATTTGTAATCGAGCTTAATTAAGAACTTAACTTCATAAGTGTATGTAGAATTTATTAACTTGACATTTTAAAAGGTATGATATTTGTAACTAAAATTTTATTCAAGATGGATTAAATGAATATTTCTAGTATAAATAAATTGGAGGAAATTTTGATAGTTAAAAGTAATTTGAGTTTTATATAAAATGATTTCGGATATATTATGCCAATATTTCAAAATAAATAATAGGACTTTAAATTGTTGAATAGAAAATTCCAACCTTAGTTTCAATTGTTTAATATTCAAAGTTTGAAATATATTGAAACCGAAGTGGTTTATTGAAACCGAAAGCGATTTTAAATTTATGGATTTTGACTTAATCTTAAATGAAATAAATGGTAAGTCGCAGAATTTTTTTTAAAGTAATATAAAATCAACTATTTTATTCTATATACCGTTGAATATCCAAAACCATTCAAGTTTTAGAAGTTACGGTTTTAAAGCTATGAATTTCGAAGTATTATGTTTTGAAAGTTATAATCCAAATATTTGGTTTCCAGATATTATAAATTTTAAGCAGTATGATTTTGGAAAAGAAATATATTTGGAATAAAAATGATATTATTGATTTGGGTTTTAAAAAAATAATAATATCGAAATGAGTTGTTTCGAAATGGGAATGATATCGTATTTATGGTTTTTGAAATGGATAATTATTTTCTAGTTTTAAAGTATAAACTATTTTAAAGACCGCGGTGTTATAATAACGTTTGGTTGTTGAAGAGACCGGGATTGAAAGTTGTCATACTCTCTGCCAACCCCGAAAACCACTTTAACAACCGTGTACGCGGTGGAGATTCCAGAATGAAGTAGGATGGTGGTGGTATTTCCTTTAAGGTAAATACGTGGACCCGACTCCCGTGAGTTGGCATAAGGTGGCTAAAACTGGAGCGATCGACGGGTTAATAAGGTAGCACCTTTGATCGGACACATCCCTTCGATATTGTATTTTGACTTTGGATTGATTCGGTGGCCACTTTTGATTTTATTTGGGGGTGTGGCTCGAGGTGGGCGGTAGCTGCACGCTACGCATTACCACCGACCCGGAAGCATAATTGGTATATCTACCCTGACATTGCCTAGTTGTGCCGTGTCACCTACCCTATCGCGCCTTGTACGAGTTTCTATTTGTGTCGTACCTATAGAGTATCCTCTGGTAGCCTCCCGATCAGGAGGTATTACGGTACTGTATATACTATTGGCATTATTTGTGTTAAGGGCTATATGGGTAACCCCTTAACGCTATTAAAAAGTAAGTTTATTTTACAAATAGACACTATTGTAATAGCGCAATATACTATATAGTTAATAGTTTAACGGATCCTTAGGAGATGTAAATCCCGAGCATCTCTTGAGTTACTGCACTCATATTTATTTCTGTTAATTTAACTCACGTAAGATTTTTTAGTTCTGACTCGAGTGTTTTTGCCTTTTCAAATTCGCTCGGGTCAGTCCGAGCATTTCATGATCGAAGACTTTAGATCTGGAGGACGAAGACAGAGATTTCTACTATTATTATTAATTATATTCCACTACACTATTTAATTCCGCTGCATTGTTGATGATTGGTATGTGAACTCTTATATTTATTGTATAAAGAAGAATCAAATGTTTTTAAACAGTTTATGAACTCTACATTTATTATTATATTTCATCCTTCCGCTGTGAGATTCTATTTTGTTTTTCTTTCCCTGTTTTTTTTCTTATTTACCCCATAACAATCTGCCCTTCCGTATGGTTTGAATTGGCACGTGTGTCGATTTAAAGCGTGCGAAAAGGCGGAACGTTACATCTGGTATCAGAGCTTTGGTCTAGCGATAAACCTTAGCTTTGTGGGGTTTGACTCTTTACTAATAGGGTAGTAATACCCTATGGGAGTCGCTGAGTGTATATATATGAGAGAGCGTATTTGTTAGTGTTATAAAAAAAAGTTTATATTGTGTTAATCTGTTCCGTTTTGTATTTATAAATTCTGGTTGATGCATGGGACGCTATGGCATCAATAGGGATTTCTAAATATTTAATAGGACAGACCGACATAGTATTTGTTTTTAATATAGGTGAATGAAATAATTTTGCCTATTATATTTTCTATATATAAAATAAAAAATTTCAAATGATATCTATATTTGACTGCAATAGATTGGTTGTTAGGAAATAAAGTGTATAAATAATAATAGAAATAAGATCGAAAAAATAAAATAAATGAAATTTGGGAAATTTAGAACTTAAGATCCGGGGTTTTGAAATTTCTTTCGAATAAATTTTGGAATATAATAATACTGTTTATAAGTACTTTCTGATATAAATATTTATTATAATTCGAAAGAATTGTTTTAAAGAAGATTTTAAAGAAATAAGTTTTGTACTTTCCTCTCTGTCGCTGGAAAATAATTTCGGTGATGGCAGCCGCATCATCGACTTTTATTTTCGAGTTTCGAAGGGGGAATGCCACTTTAGTAGTTCTACTGTAGATTCATTTTTGAAAAATATATAAATTTTGATTTGTTTTAAATATAATTAGAGATATATAAGTTGTAAGAATATATTTATCTATTATTTTAAAATAAATTGAAATTAACCCGCTATTAAATTCTTAAATTTCCATTAATTAATTGTTCCAATTATTGTGGTGGAATGAAAGGTAAGTAATTAATAATTGAAACCTCTAGGTAAGAAATTTAAGGCTAAGTTATAAAGGAAATAAAAAAGGAAGTTGAAATTGTAACTTATAAGGAAAAGATTAAAAAAATTATTGAACAATGAATTAATAAAAAAGGAAATGAAAAAAACTTGTATAACTTTCAAATTACACCCTTAAATACATATATATAACTTACCAAATATTAAAAGTTGAAATGTTTAATAAGAGATTGTAATAGAATATTATACAAGTAGAAATTTGAAATAATGAAAGTATTCAATGAAATTGCTATTAAATGTGAATTTAATGTATAAGCTTAAGTTATAATTGAAATTTTACCAAGTAAATATAATTAAAGGTAAGTATGACAATAGATGATTATAAACTTAAGTAAATTAAAGTGTAAATAAATGAGGTCATGCAATTATAAATGAATGTGATATAATAAAGAGAAATTGTAAACTTAGGTAAAAGGGTTGAAGTTATTTCTAAATAAAATTAAAAGAAATAAATGAAAATAAAAAGATAAACCGTTATATGAATGAAAGAAAGGAAATCAGACAACTAATGTATGAAATAAAATTAATAAATAAGTAAATTTTATTTGAATTGTTGTTGTTTGGTTTTAGTTGTTGGGTAAGATACTTTAAAATTTGGGTTTGGATGAATGAATAATCTATTTTGTTTTATCTAAGACTGTTGAGTAAATGATGCGCTAGTAGTTTATTCTTCATTCCGTACAATTTAAAAGTTTTGAACCCGAATAACTACTTATTTGCTTGATTTAATGGTTGCTTAGTGTTTGTTGTGTATGCTGTTTGTTGAAATTGATGGTTGTTGTATTGATTGGTTGTTAATGATTGATACCACTTAAATATTTCACTTTATATAAATTTTTAGCCCTTTGGGTTTTATAAGTGAAATGCAGGTTATGGAAGCAATTGCTACTGTTTTTGGTTCCATAAATTAAGCGTAAATTGCCCCACAATAGGTACGTTTTGGATTACGGTTTAAAGCGCTATTTTATATATTTTCCCGGGTTGGGATATAATATTTTGGATGATACATGTAATATAATTGTTATATTTTGATATTATATTTTTCCCCAAGCCTCTCCGTACAAGGGAGACTCTGCCAAAAAAATTCATAAATTTTTGGACTTAGAAATTCTTTTGGAAATATTTTTCCAAACTTTATTTATTCAAGTATAAAAAGATATAATGATTATAAAATGGGTATATTTTATTTAAAGTAATAAATTTTGTAAATTATTGTTTATAAGTTAATATTTTGAATAAGATGTATTGTTTATTTAATTCTTCTTTCCCCTTCTTTTTCCTTTTCGGGGATGAAAAGTTTTGAGTGGGGGAGAGTGTAACGACCCGAAGATTTTGTAAATTGAATTGTCATAGTAATAAGATTTTGGGAATTAAATTTATAAAGAAATATAATTGTTATAATTTGTAAGGAATTAAATGTTAAGAATTAACCTATGAAATATTATGTTGATTAAAATAGACTTAGTTAAAAAGGTTGCATCGAATAAATCCTATTTATTTGAACCTAATTTATTGGTATACAAATTTATAATAAAATGAGTTATTGCAAGAGATTTGAGATTTGAATAAAATCCAAATGAATGAAATAGTAGAAAAGATTATACCTTGATTTGTGTAATAAATCCTTGGTAACGGTAATTGGAATAAATTAAGGAAGTATGTTATTATAAATTTATTTTTAATAACTTGAAAGGAATCCCAACCAATTCAAGTTAAATGTTGCACTTGGTCATAAATTGAATATAAGAGAACTAATATAAATATTGAGTAAATTTTGGAATAGGTGTAATAAATGTTAATTGAGTAAAGCCAGTGTATGTAAGTAATTACAATATTGGGGTGTAAATAATGAACCTCTAAAAGTGTAATTAAGAGTTAAGGACAATATTTATTATACGTTACTTATTTTATTAGGATGTTATGTTAATTTGTAATCAGTTTCAATTAATTCACTAAATTATTGCAGTAAATGTGAGTAATTTCAATGCCGTTATTAATTATAAGCGTTACTTTAATAATTATGATTAATTGAGGAATTAATACGAGAAGTATGTAAATAACTATGAAAGTAATACATTATAAATTGATTATGACCTAAACTTAAGTGTAAGTTAAAGGTTGAAATTGAATCTAATCCATTTAATTGGAAACTTATAAAAATAAATTGGATTCAATTTATAATAAAGAGGTTAGTTTAAGAAACCGAAATAAATACTATAATTGGTAAATTAAGTTACTTTAAATTGAAATGAGAATTGATTTAAAGAATTATAAATTTATAAGTAAATCAAGATGATAAAACGTATGAATTATAGAATTTGAATTTTTAATAGTGAGTTAATCTATTTAATTTAAAATAATTGGATTTATTGCAAATGAATGAAATCAAATACTTAATTATTACGTTAATTTAAAAACTAAGTTGAAATTTGGCATTATTTATGTAATAATTTTAAATCAAATGGTAAACCCTTCTATTTGAAATTATGAATGTAATAATTATGGGAAAATTCAATTTCATGGAAATTTTGAAAATTTATCTATAATTTTGAATATTATGAAATTGAAGATTTCTATTGATTAATCTTTAATAAATTGACTTTTAAAAATTGTTAAATCATTGTAAATGTTTGAACATTTTAAAGTGATAAAGATTGCAAAGTTCGGGATTTTAACGCGAAATTTGATTTAATTGATTTATATTAGATTTATTTAATTAATATAAAAATAGTCATTTTGGTCACGAACTCGGATTTCGACGAAACTAGTTTCGTCGGATCCGTAACAGTGAATTATTGTAGGGTTTCAAGTTTCGTAGCGATCGGACTTGTCATTTGATCGTACGAATGCGAAACGCCTTGAAATCGATTTAATTGAAATCGATTTGAAATCAATTTGAAAATATTGATTTCAGCATAACTTCTTCATAAGATGGAATTTGGACGTGAAACTTTTTCCATCGCATTCAGAATATTTTAAAATACCTATTGCGATATATGGGTTGACCCAATTTCGTTCCGGAGTCGAAACGGGCTTTTTGGGCCAATTATTGTTCAGCACGTTTGTTTATCGGATCCATCTACTCTATTTCTAACCTACCTATATAAAACCAGTTATAAACCCTAGCCTCCATCTATTCTCATTTGTTTGTGCGTTCATTTCCTCAACCCTTTCTCTTCCTCAATGGATGCAAACCTTGGATCCAAACGCAATTGCAAATCAAATCAAAAGTCAAAAATTTAAATCCTCAGAAAATTCTAGAAAAATTATATATCGAAGCCCTGGAATAGCGCATCTAAATTACGCAATTCGTTTTTGAAATTGAATCATAATTTTTCCAGAAAATCCTGATTTATTTCCGGCCGTCCATATGAAATGTTCGCGATCCAACGGTCGATCGGCTTCCAATCGACGATCGGCCTCCAATCGGCGATCGGCCGGTGCTGGAACGAAGAGGGGGAAGAGCAGGCCTTTCGCTGTTGATCGTCCATCGTCATGTGGTTGATTTTTTCCATAATTGGTTGTTGAAGCGAGCAGCGATGGAGGGAGCATCGGGCAGCGAAGGACGTGCGCGTGGGTACCATCATGGTCGGCCGGAGGCGAGGCTCTGGTCGACGAAGTCCGATCGAGGTCACGTCATCTCCGGGAACGCAAAATAATTGGCTAGGGTTACGGTGGTGTGGTGGCTACAAAGGGTCGCGTTCTGTTGGGGGGTATGGGGTACTATGCGCGTGAGAGAGGGAAGATGGTAATGCGGTGACGTGGATAATAATTTAAAGTAAGTTTTGTTTTATAATTTAATTTTGTTTTCAAATCGTTTAAATCGAACAACTTTTGCATACATGATCTGATTGACGTGCGATTTTTTTTGTTAGGATCGTAATAAAATTTCGGACTTGATGACGCCGCTTTGGACGAATTCTGAGACGGTCAAAATTTTGGGTTTAAATTGAATTTAAATTCAATTTAAATTCAAAAGGTGAGTGTTTTAACCCACTCACAACTTCTAAAATTTCTTATATTTGTTAAATTGATTTTAGATATGAGTAGAAATTTATTTATGACTGTTTGACATATTTTATTCATTATCTCAGTTAAATCGCATTTATTTAAATTAACTGTGAATTAATTTTATTATTGCATAAAAATTTGACAGTTAAAATTTATTTATTTGCATATAAACTGCTAGTTAAACAGTTATTAAATTTATTATTGAATATAAACTGTTAGTTAATACCTGTATTTATTACCTGTTATATTTTATATGCTCTATATTGATGTTTGTTTAAATTGGATGATGATTTGTAATAAATGGTTGACGATTGATATTTGGATGAATGAATGTTTATTTATATTAACTGCAAGTTATTATGCATTTCATTTCATTCGGGATTGCGGTTTGAAATGATATACAACCGCATTTTTATTATTAAATTGTGGATTGAAATGATAAATATCCGTATCACTTGACCATAGGGTAGAAAATTATATACAGGCACCGCGGTATATATATATATATAATTATTATTTTTTGAAAGGATTTTATGGTTTTAGATAGGATACGGTTTAATAAGTATTAATTTTTGACCCTATATAAAATCTTATTTTATGTACATATATGGTTAAATTATTGAATTTAAGCTGTGTATAAATTTGTTAAATAAAATAAACAAGATGAATAATGGAGTTTGATTATTTATATTATATGGTTAAGTACATGTTAAGATATTGAGAATATATAGATTTTTTAATGTTTAAATCAATTTATATTGGGAGTTAAGTTGAAAATTCATTTGGAATCGAGCTTAATTAAGAACTTAACTTCATAAGTTGATGTAGAATTTATTAACTTGAAATTTTAAAAGGTATGATATTTGTAACTGAAATTTTATTCAAGATGGATTAAATGAATATTTCTAGTATAAATAAATTGGAGGAAATTTTGATAGTTAAAAGTAATTTGAGTTTTATATAAAATGATTTCGGATTTATTATGCCAATATTTCAAATAAATAATAGGACTTTAAATTATTGAATAGAAATTTCCAACCTTAGTTTCAATTGTTTAATATTCAAAGTTTGAAATATATTGAAACTGAAGTGATTTATTGAAACTGAAAGCGATTTTAAATTTATGGATTTTGACTTAATCTTAAATGAAATAAATGGTAAGTCACGGATTTTTTTTTAAATTAATATAAAATCAACTATTTTATTCTATATACTGTTGAATATCCAAAACCATTCAAGTTTTAGAAGTTATGGTTTTAAAGCTATGAATTTCGAAGTACTATGTTTTGAAAGTTATAATCCAAATGTTTGGTTTCCGGATATTATAAATTTTAAGCAGTATGATTTAGGAAAAGAAATATATTTGAAATAAAAATGATATTATTATTTGGATTTTACTAAAATCATAATATCGAAATAAGTTGTTTCGAAATGGGAATGATATCATATTTATGAGTTTTGAAATGGATAATTATTTTCCAGTTTTAAAGTATAAACTATTTTAAAGACCGCGGTGTTATAATAACGTTTGGTTATTGAAGAGACCGGGACCAGAAGTTGTCATACTCTTTGCCAACCTCGAAAACCACTTTAACAACCGTGTACGCAGTGGAGATTCCACAATGAAGTAGGATGGCGGTGGCGTTTCCTTTAAGGTAAATACGTGGACCCGACTCCTGGGAGTTGGCATAAGGTGGCTAAAAAAGGAGCGATCGACGGGTTAATAAGGTAGCATATTTGATTGGACACATCCCTTCGATATTATATTTTGACTTTGGATTGATTCGGTGGCCACTTTTGATTTTATTAGGGGGTGTGGCTCGAGGTGGGCGGTAGCTGCGCGCTACGCGTTACCACCGACCCAGAAGCGTAATTGGTATATCTACCTTAGCATTGCCTAGTTGTGCCGTGTCACCTACCCTATCGTGCCTTGTACGAGTTTCTATTTGTGTCGTACCTATGGAGTATCCTATGGTAGCCTCCCGATCAGGAGGTATTGCAGTATTGTATAGACTATTGGCATTATTTGTGTTAAGGGCTATATGGGTAACCCCTTAATGCTATTAAAAAGTAAGTTTATTTTACAAATAGACACTATTGTAATAGCGCAATATACTATATAGTAAATAGTTTAACGGATCCTTAGGAGATGTAAATCCCGAGCATCTCTTGAGTTACTGCACTCATATTTATTTCTGTTAATTTAACTCACATAATATCTTTTAGTTCTGACTCGAGTGTTTTTGTCTTTTCAAATTCGCTCGGGTCAGTCCGAGCGTTTCAGGATCGAAGACTTTAGATCTGAAGGACGAAGACGAAGATTTCTACTATTATTATTAATTACGAGTGTGTATGCACGCCCAGATGGGCCTGCATATAATCACAATGTGGATGCATTAATTTAACAACGTGTGGACATTTGCTGGACATCTAAAAATGCTACAGTGTTGGAGGAAGCCATGTACAAATTAACATAAACAGATGCACGCTACCTTTAGTTGGACTGACCATGTTATGTTATGTTAGGGCTTGGTTTTTATTATATTCCTGGATGAAATTTCCCAAAGAGAGCGCAAGGTTTTTGACACCGAAAACAAAGCATAAAAGATAGAATAACAAAAGGTGAATTCTTTTATCTAAACCCTATAGCAGAGGCAACATTTTAACAATGATTTGGAGGCTACTATTTTGTATTGTTTGATAGTAGATGGAGACGTTACAATGTATATGCATTAATTCAACAATGATTTGGAGGCTACTATTGTTTGATAGTAGATGGAGACGTTACAATATATATGCATTAATTCAACAATGTGTGGATATTTAAAATGCGGGACATCTAAAAATGCTTGTGCTAAGGGGATGTACAAATTAACATAGACAGATGCCTGCTGCATTCAGTTGGACTGACCCTCATAAGAAAATTCATTTCAATAATAGAAATACACAACGCTTCCATTAAAGATTAACAAAATACTCAGTTTTATAAATTTTCACTTCATAGGATCATTAAGTTGGTTGGGGGAAATAACAGAACGTGCATAGCTATTTTCATCCTTTCATAGAAATATATATATATATATATATATATATATAATTATAAAACCATAATTCACAAACTAACATTAATTGGTATGGTATGGTCTAACTCCACTCAAAGTCCTGCAAATATCCACACTTGAACTTCTACAATTCAGATTCTCACTTTACATTTACACACAACAACGTGTAAAGATTAATGCTTTGTATATTTCATTGGTTAACACTTCCAACTTTCTAAACTTATAATTAGTAAATCTAATAATTGCCAATTTAAAATCCACTATCATTGTTACAATATATTAGCAGAGATGGTTGTTTGAAGACTACCACTGGCATCATCCCCAAAGCTGCTTTCAATTTGCTTATTTTAATAGGGCTTTCCATTTGCTTGCTTTAATGCGATTGGATTATATATTTTCTTCTCAAATCTGTGATATAAAAAAAAGACAATATAATGTGTCAATTCATGAGCATATTATTTACTAACAAATTGCAGACCATTATGATTACAGTCATTTAACAACAACATACAAACAATACAAAACAAAGAATTTAAGGGAGATCACATCAACTCTTAAATACATCATCATTAAAACTTGCTCGTTATGGTAAGAACAACTACATTGCTAGGAAAGAAATATAATGAAAGTATTGGACTTTTCCTTGCATTGATCGTTGAAAGGTAAAGCTAAGATTAATGAAATTTCGGCCCTTGTATTTTGATAAAGATCCACGTCGATCTAATGAGGAAGTATTGGACTTTTCGTTGCATTGAACCAAAAAGCGGTTTCATGGCCCTAAATATTGCAGCTTTAACCTGTAATAAGCCATGGACAAATTTATTATCACATGTTATTTTTATCAACCAAATATGCCCACGCTATAAAAAAATTCAGTTATTAATTCCATTTTTGAAAGTATGTTCCATATCCAATCTAAATCAGATATGATTTTAGTAACTGCTTCATTACTCAATTAACTAAATTCCTTCTAAGTCTTGATGAGCTACATGCTCCTTCTACCGTTATTTAATTCTTAAACGAACACTAAAATTTCATTCAAATAGAATTCCATGTATATATGTCCTAAGTTGAATATTCATATAAAAGCATGTGATAAAAAAGAAAGAAACCACTATTACCTTCTTGTCATTATCATTTGGATATCATGGAATTTTTTAGATCAAAACCATTTTCCAGTAGCATCTGCAAGAGAAAAAAGGAACTGTCTGGACAATAACTATCTATTTATATCTTTGTTATACTTTTTAGGTAGTATACAATCAAGTTAATGTATGGACAATAACCAAATATTTTAGGTAATAGTTGATATATGCTATAAAAAGAAGGTGTCATTTATCTATAACCTGGTTTTTATCCTTGTTATGAAATCTAAGTGGAATAAAATCCATGCAGCTGAAACAATGTAGGGTGGAACAACATTCAAAGAAAAGCTGGTAGTTAAAAATTTTGAAAGGTTGATCACCAACACACGGAAACTTCTACATATGAGTTAAAGCAACAATATCCTTTTAATATTATTACCGGAAATGATATGTGCACAAAGTGCATTACTGTAATATAACTTAACAGAATGTCCATATATTGGGATACACTGATAGGGTGGGTTTTATTGCTAAATCAATTAAAGAAATCTCATTCCATATGCCCTTGTATAAAATAAAAAGGGTTATAGTACAGATGGATTATAGTGAAATTATTTGAGGCATTACAACATCATGGAAACAAAGATGCAATATAGGTAAAGATTCTGCAAGCATAAAAGTTGTTCGCAAGTAATCCAAGTGCAACTAACAACAAATATAAACATATTTGAATCTAAGTGCAATTAACCATGTCAGATACAAATGCTTATAAGGAAGAACATCAGTATTATAGGACCTTTTTTGGTCAAGATACAAATAGGCCAATGACATAAAAGAAAACTGAAACTCATATCAATGATAATTATATTTTATAGCTACGAAGTTAGTAAAATGAAAATTGTTGGGGATAATGTAAAATTTACAGAGAAATATGTACAGGAATATGAGTTAATAAAAATGTTTATGGTGCCAATGCACAAAACATAGATGGAAGAACATGTAGCAAGTTACCTGAATAGAGCCAGAAGAACTGTTTTCTCATGTTTTTATATAATTCTTCTTGTGTATCCGCGTCTAGTTTTTAATGTTTTTTTATATATATTATTCTCATATCCTCATTTGTGGAAGATGATCTCGCCACTGACATAAGAACGTAGTATTTTAATTAATTAACACCAGCCAGAGCACATCATTTAAAATACTATGCACATTCAAATCTGTAACATGTGTTTACCTTATATCCAAATAGGACATCTAATTCCAACCATTAATCATTCCGCGCATAGCTTGCAATGCCTGAATGATGAAATTCTCTTCCAAGCCTCAAATGAAGACTCTTTCACACAAACATCTTCAATTGAAGACACCTAAATCAATCAAAGAAACACTGTTAATAAACGATGAAATGCTTAAGTGCAGCCATAATATCCATAAATACAACAAAAACATTGTTAACAAATAATGAAATGCTTAAGTGCAGCTATAATATCCACAAATACAACAAATACATTCGTAAATATTAACAGAAATTTTTTTAAGTTGCTTTATGATACCATTCAGCACTACAATTAATATTGTCTTAACATTGGAACATACATACCATGTCACATATTCTGACAGCACAACGTCATTTGCGAGGAATACTTCTCTGTTCAACATGAACAGTATATTGCAGCTAATAAAATAAAATCACACAAATTGAATTGACCACACTCAAACTGGAAAATAATTGAATTGTATCACCAAATTTAATTAATAATTAAAAAAAACCGAATGAACCTGAGAAATTGATGCTGTATCCTTTGCTCCTAGACTTCTAAGACTTACTATCAGTGTTGTGACCCCTAGACTTATGAGACTTGCTTTCATTGTTGTGTCTCTCTAGACTACTGAGACTTACTTTCGCTATTGTGTCATTATTTAGTTTGGGAACTTTGTACACTACAGCTCCAATTGCCCTACATTATTTTCAGTCATTTGAACTACTTCATCAACTTTGAATATGGCTATATGCAAATATAAGAACCTAGTGCAATTAGCATAGATCACTTAATCCTATGATGAAGGAGGGAAAATAGAAATTGAAACAATAGTAACTATATTTAGATCCTCATCAATGCATGTATACAAAAGAAATGAGTTTTATTAATGTATCTATGTGTAAAAAAGAAAAGAATTTTATCTGCAATTAGTATTTTGTACCTGACATAATTTTGTAGAGGTTTCTCATAGATCAATTGAAAGATCGTTGAGCAAGCAATTTATGTTGGCCTTTCAAATACAGGTGTCTCATAAATGGAGGTTTTAAGCACAGATCAACCAAAACCACATTTGATGTACCATTGTCAATCTACGAATTGTGAAATGAAAAATGCAAAACCATATTTTTCCTAATTTAATTTATCTGAGTTTTGTTTGTCGGATGAGTTGAATAAATAAACTATATGCCCTTTATATGAAACATAATTTGTTTGATATAGAAAATAATCTTTGTATTTTAAAGTAATAAAAAATTTGAGTGCCCTTTGATAACCAATAGTTGGACAGATGCAATGCGGTTAGTTTTAATAAAGTCATACAAACTAAATATAACAATTGGTTATAACCTAAACCTCAAGTGGCTTGACACCAAATAACGTGTGCTGACCATGGCTAAACAAACCGACAAATAATAAATTAGAAAAAATATGGATATATAGCAAATGTGGATTAATTATGATTTTCAACGATATTGAAATTTTATAAAATTAAACAAAGTAGCAAGGGAAACTATGAAGCTTAAAGCAAAAAGATTTCACATTTAAAAAAAGGATAATCGACTGAAACTTCCAAACCTACTTTGTATATGCCACTGAAAGTTAAATAGGAAAATATACGATGAAACCATCCACTCGCCCTTTATTTCTCAACCATAAGACTTTTTTTCTTCAAATTAATAGTTAAAAATCAACAAAGTAACCTAATATAGTTGAAGTTTCACCAAATTCAGAAATCCTAAATTAAAATCAATATACAGGAAAGAAACCACTTACTAAATGTATACAAAGCCATTCTAGAACTTTGAATGCTTAATTTTGGTTTCGATCATCCAAGTAGGTAAACAAATTACCTAATTTTTCAAAACTGAACAACACAATTAATCTGATATTTTTTACTAAATACATACAAATTCATGACTTGTTCTCTGGCGCTGAAAGGAAAATTGAACTGTTTAATCAGTCAAACATATCTTTGGTCGCTTTTGGATCCTTTAGAGAAAGATCAATCTATGGATTGAAATAAAAATTAGATTTCCCAATATATACATACATACACACATATATTTGAAAATTTATAAGATAATTTGATTGGATTAATAATAAAGGAGACAGATAAAAAATAGTTAACTCGAAGAGTGACTGTGCATTTAGAGTGGAACCACAAACTAAAAAATATAATTGGATGTGATAGCTAACATTCAGTAGTTAATTTCGAAGGAAGGAATTTTCTCACGCAGGATGATTAAAATTTTAATATTTCTCGAAAATTTTAAAGTTAGGTAATAAAGAAATTGTCTTGATACCTTACTTGAAAAGAGAAATCATAAATTTCAAACTGTCATATGATAATATTGAATAGAAAAAATGAAATAAGAGAGCGATTCATAATGATTCCTATGCATGATTCATGATGAAATAAAGGCTGCATTTTTTTATCATAAATTTCCCTCTATACGTTCATGATTCCTATGCTTCTTGTCATTTATACCATTTTTTGAAATAAGAGAGTGATTAATCAAACTCCAGTTTTATTGTTGCCAATTATTGTAAATAGTTCAGTTGGTATTGTATGAACATGGCACTATCGGCTGCATGAATTAAAATACATTAAGTTCATCTATTGTCAGGTCAGATTAATAATTTGTAGCAAATATAGCTAATTTTAGTTCTTTTTTGGACTCCAAACATATCAGCTACTATTGTCATTGGGACCATATAAGCAACAATTAGTCATACTTAACCATATAGTGGAAATTTGCTAGAATATTTATTATACAAAAAATCTGCAATTGATGCATAGTGAGCCTAATACACATGATGTAGATGGAAATTCAAAAATAATGTCAAATTTAATGGGAAGGTCGGATATCAAAGAGATTCCAAGATTAAGCCTCCATGTGTCCATAACATGAAGAAATGGAGGCAAGTCAAGGTTGGAGTTTAGATTGCCTTGTATATTTATATATTTATTTTGATAAATACATGGCTATTTAGATTTGATTTTACAAAAATGAGGAAACATCGTTTATGTATATCCCAAATGAAACAACATGCAATCATTTTTATACATAATTTTTTGAAGTTAATAATGATTTCATAAATAAAAATCAAGGTCATAATGCATTACATAACAACATAAATACTACATACAACAATTTTTTTGTCCAAAATAATGTACCATGTAAAAAATAAGTGGCATGGATGTACAGCAAAAATCAAAGAACCGCTTTTATCTAAACTGGTATGAGTGTATATGCATCTTACAATTTTTAAAATCATATGATCACGAAAATATCATGAAAAAAAAATTAAAAAATCAATATAGTTACCTCTACATATCCAAGATTTTTCAAGATCCAAATTTTCATTGTCAAAGTCATGTATTCTTTAACGCCTTTCTCTATAAGAATTTGTTTGCTGATGCTCACAACATAGTTATCTTTGTATGACTGCGACAAAAATAAAGCAAGAATCAAAATATATTGAATTGAAATAATAGCCCAGAAAATTTTCATAGGTACTTGAAAACTTTTGCAAAAGTAAACACACATTCTTAAATTAATTCATCAGCAAAAGTCTATGATAATCTTTAAATAATGCATTACATATATAAGTCAATATTATTGTGTTCAATATAACCAAAATTATTACCATCTGCCGCTCCATGCATTTTCATATAAAATATAAGAAGGAGAATCATAGTGGTCGCCCAAGGAGGAGGAATCAGCTGCTATGCTCTTGCTACTAAAAGACTTTCGTAAGATACTTCAATATTCCTAGAACTCGTGTTAGCATGCAACTGAAAAGACGATGGAAGAATTCTTTTTCCCTATTTATACATAATGGTTACAATTTAGTATTTTAAAATTACTGATAACTAAACTGTTATCAAGTTTTTACCTTGTCGCTTCTGTATAAATGATCACTGATAGCATGAAAACCTCGGCATACTGCATCATTTCCGTTGATGTTATTACCCTCAGAAAATATTAAGCACAATGAATTTTCATCTCCTATATTGATATCAAACATCAATTGCAATCCACTATCACAATTTTTGCTGTCAGTGTCCATTTTTGTCACCTGAAAGGCAGCAAAACGGGAAGCAGAAGCCAAACTTATGTTAATTTTTACATGAAAGAAGCGCAAAATAAGTTAGAATACAATGGCAATGTATCTCAGTATCAATGCAGTCAAGTTCATTCTTATAAGCTTGAACAAAAAGGCAGTAGAAAGAGACATTAGTATGTATATAATAAGCCAAAGGATGTATTATGAAAGACGTGCTCTTTGGATCAAGTTCTGTAGATTTGCAGTCATATTATACTGGCAGAACCATCCATGTCTGCTTGTCTGATAAAACATATATAATCTCTCAAACAATTAGCATCCACGAACAATATGTTTTAATGATTGGACCATGTTTTTTCAAACAATTAGCATATAAAAACATATATGTTTCCATGATTGGACCATAAACACATGTTTTCAAAAAATCTCTCAAACAATTAGCATTGATGTCTGCATGTCTGTATAGATACACAAATGTAGATCCTACCTTTGGACCATATTTTTGAATAGAAAGTTAATCAACTTGAACTGGTTTTCACGATTCATATGCATTCCCAGTAATATCCTACTTAACATTCTGCAATAAAATTTAAAGAGCTGATTTGGATAGTGCGAAATTAAGAGATTAGTACCTTTCAAAAGAGTGTGGATACACAAATTGCAGAGATACTCAGCTTAGCAATCGATCAATCAGGGAGATGAGATCGGGAACCGCACTGGACTAAATATTGGTTGGTTGTAGGAGAAGGTATTGGAGAAGCGATGGATCTTGAATCGGCTTGGATGTGGATCAGATCTACATCGGTAGAGGGAGATATGAGAGTCGGTAGAGGAGAACAATGCAAAAATGTGATACGAATAGAACATATGCGAAAAGAACAATGCGTGGAGGGTAATTCTGGTATTCCAGAAAGACACGGTTGAAATTATATGGATGGAATTTACATTATTAGTAGTAGAGATGGGTGTTGTGTAGGGAAAAAAATGGAATAAGCAATAAATGAATATGCTAAAATCACCTCTATTGATAGAAGTGCAATTTTGTATCCCATACACATTTATTATGGACGATATGCAGTCACTGCTTTATGATACATAAATACCTCAACTTGATAGACCATTAAAGAAAATCTAAATAAAAGCAATACTATATAAACTTATTCATGCCCAAACTTTTTATATCAGTTGTTTCAGTTCATGTATGTATCAGTTCATGAATAATGAATGCAGTTTTATAAAAATTAACTAAGTTTATAATAATACTACTAATACTGATAATAATAATAAATTTATGAAATAATAACCTAGTTAGCTAAATACTTTCAAGTGAAGCATTAAGCATCACTTGAAAAAACCCTAATTTGATTTTTTTGTTCAGGAAAGAAACATTAAGCATAATACTTTCAAGTGAAGCAGCTCAGAAACTTTATATGATTATGATACTTGAAAACATACACTGATTAGACCCTCAAGATAGTTCCAGAAATGATCACCTTAAAGCATTGTTAGATAGTTAAAGCATTTGAAAAAACCTCTATGATTCCTCATCCTCTAATCCTAGTAAGAGACACTTGTTGTGGAGATCCAACTTAGGATTTTTTGCAAGCATAAGGGTCGATGAAGTTTCCACCACATAAATTTGTAAATTTGAAGGTTTATTTTACATTGTAGATTCAAGAATTATGAGGAGAGGAATAAGTATAACAGAATATGATCACAAAGAGACTGATCAAATTTTCACATGCAATTCATAAACTAAGAGACATAAATAAGTTCAAAAGTGAGGCACTACACATACCAAGGTATGATGCACGATAGCCTTAACTCCACAAAATCCAACGTTTCCACTAATGAGAAACGTTTTCTCACCAACAAAATTTCAATTACCATGCCAATTTATTTATCATGCTAGTTCCAAGCAATGGCATGCACTATTACATTACCCTGGAACAAACAAACCAAGTTCATTTACAAATGTCAAGATGAATCAAACCACCATGTAGGCAAGAAATTAACATGTGTACAACAAACAATGGAAACACATTTCTTGAAATGTCAGCATTTGTCCACTGGAAACTTTATTACTTTTGGATTATGTATTGTATATCGGTGAATTTCAAACTCTTAAGTTTATGAAAGATAAGTAACATATAATGTGATGTTGTAATCAAACTCTTTTTATAAGTCATTAATATTTTCCATCTCTATACTAAAATATGTTGCTGCCTATTTAGAAACATATACTTGAGTTGTCCCCTAGAAAACTCCTAAACAATAGAAACAATATGCATCTAATAAAGCCTAAAAATTAGCAAGAATCAATTGTAAGACAGTGAGGGAACATCGAACTTCTCGACAAAATGACAATTCGCATCCAAAAACAGCAACGTCCAAAAATTAGCAAGAATCAATTGTAAAAACATCCAGTTATTCGCAAGCAAGAATCAATATAATAGCATGAAATGAACTTACGTGAACTTGCATTTTTCTTTATAATTTATTGATGAAAACGCAATGGAACTATAAAAGTTGTATCATTTTGTAGGCACGGAGAGGAATAATAGATTCAATTACAATTCAGCTTAGATGTGTATTTCATCACTAAACACAATTAATAAAAAATATTGAATATAGATAAGAAAATTAAAAAAAGTAACAACAGAACAAAACCTGCAAAAGTTTTCTATGCTCTGTGATATTTAAAAAAATAAAGTTAACAATATTTTTATTTTATATATGAATTAATATTATTTAGCAAATTTTATTGAAGCATTAAATTAAATAAATTCATAACTTGAATAGCTTTATTTGTGTTTAATATAGGTACATTTTTTAATTACGAAATTATCTTCAATCACATAAATATAGTACATTCATAATTAATACTTCAACCGTGAAAAAGGTCTAGTGTTATAAAAAGGAAAAATCGTTTCAACGGATATCTATAGAGAAAATTAGGGCAAAAATTAATGAAAATGATTCAAATAACATGGGAATGTGAAAATGAAACCATGTTTTTATACCTATGATTTCAGATTGTGGCTAACCAATTTGAAAGTAGGCTGCATGTCATCAGTTCATTGTCATTTATAAGAGGGCCATGACCACCATTAATTATGTGCAAGTGACATTTTACCTACTATATCATCAATTTCATCAAATATGATCATATGCAATCACTTTGGTCGCACTGTAAATGATGGGATGCTACTTAAATTTATCAAGATATAAAATTTATAGATTGAAAATAAAAGAATTCACATTCATGACCTCTATCTCATATGGAATCCTCAATATCAACAAACTTTGTCTTTCCTCAATTTCTTCAATAATTTTGCCTCAAGACTAAGGCCGGTTTACCATCTTGAAATCTTATGCTCGCTTCCTATCCAAAAGATTTGTATAATAATTAATTACAGGAAGGTATAACCCTATAAACTATATTAAAGCTTGTATAATAGTTAATTTCCTTTCAAATTATCGTATTTAAACAAAGAACAATCATAATCTATATATTCATATTTCACACATCTTAAATGGAAACTTCTCTATCCCTTCTAAAGGAGACCATTTGCCAATAACATCACATTGAGGATTAATTTTACATAGACAACTCTAGTTGAGATTGAGAATCGAGTTATTATTTAGTAATTCTAACAAACAGTTCTCAAGCATAGAGTAAGCATGTAGCGTGTCAAAATAAATTCCTATTTCGCATGAAGAAGGAAAAAATGTTAACATTAATTGCCTTCCCAACTTTAATCAGCACCTAAGAACACAAAGACATCATGCAAGCATTCCAACTTCTAATGCTTCAAAATGCTAATTGAAAATAAAAAATTACTATTATTGTTAGCACTCGACAATAGAAAAAATAATACATTTTATGCATTTGAACCACCTATATGAACATTTGGGCAATTAATTGTGCTCCTAATGACACTAACATATTTAGTCTAAAGAAAATTCTACAGTTTAGATAACGCAAGCATTCTATGTTAAAAGCTCACGTGTTCAACAAAATAGCACTCCAAAATTTATGAAACCACAAAATTTAAGAGCTACAGAAGTTAAACTAAATAGAATCTCGTGCAAGCTATTCTTATCTTAAAATTATATGAAAATACATCATGTTGAGTTAACTCTATTAGAATATAATTTTCTATTATATTCCTGAATTAAATGTATCTATTTTACATATCACGGGTTGAATAAGGAATTAAATAGCATTAATTTTTTATGTGTGTGCAGCTGTGTTTCGAAATAAACACATGATCGAAGCCAGAACAATTGTTCTATTTTAAGTATTTGATGTTTGATATGATACATATATCACTTTTGCATTGTCAAAGGATGTAATATTATTATTGCAAGTAATCAAAGATTAAACATATAGTCCAATGGTCTTTATGAATGAATGTTGTACTATAATGTGCATATATAAATGGTAATTGCAAGTAATCAAAGATTCAACATATAGTCCAGTGGTCTTTATGAATTAACATTGTACTATGATGTGCATATATAAATAAATGGTAATAAGAAAAACTATCTGTCATTGTCTCTAATTATGATTTACCAATACTGGGTTAATTTACTTGTGTTAAGCACTTGTGTTTAGGAAACTCTTTAAAGAAAATACAAAATATAACTTAGACAAAGACTACTTACTGTTTTATATTGATGGCCATGGAAAAAAATCTTGGGCAATCTCTTCATGCAAACTGTATCCATATTCATAGAACATAGTTAAAAAATTGTATAATGGAAGCAGAAAGATAAGAATTAACCTAAGTGAATTGATTAAGGAGCCTATCCTTGGCAGATTCGTCAGAAAATTTAATGGGGAGGACTAAACTCCAATATTTTCCTAGGAGTATATATTATATTTAGAGGTCGTGAAGTGCTTCTTATAAAATACACCAAATACATCAACATTTACACCCTTTTTTACATAATATAAATATTTGTGTCTACCTTCATCATCTAGTATAAATAGTACGTACCACTAATTTTCAATCATAAGCAAAAACAGTATAGAGTTGCTGCTACTTTAAATCAAAGTCGCATTATAGAAAAGTTTCTTAACTTTAATTTTTCTCTGGTTAAAATGAATAGGTTTGCTAGAAACATAAATGGACAAAGCGCTTTATGGTGTAAAACTGCTTTATGGTGTAAAACTGAAGAAATGCGACACACACAATATTCAAAATGACAACGGTGGTGACGCTGTAAAAATAAAATTCATCTGTAAATTAGAAATTGTTTTGTACTTCCATAGAAAACTATCAAAATCTTATAAAAAATCTATCAAAGTCCATATCCTAAATTTGGTTGGTTATTTTTGTGTGATAATCACAAATTTGATATTTAAAAACACTTCCTAATAGTTGATTTAACAACTTATAGTATATATGTACATGATTCATTTCCCATTATAAAACTGAACTATTAGTTATACTTTATTTAATTTCTATTGTAATGACTATAGAAAAAAGAAAAATCATTTATCCAAATCATTTGGCAGAAGCCAAAGATAATCCAAATTGAAAATGATGTAGTAAAAGCAAAGTACACAAAAATTTTACATAATTGTTCGATACAATTTAGGCTGTAGTTTAATTTACCACAATGTTTATAAGGGCAAAGTGTTAAAAATACCTAAGTCGTGGTCGAAGTCCGATGTGAAACTGACAACTGCCTAATCGATTAGCGGTTAGCGAAATTGAGGAATCGCAGCAGACGTAGGAATTTCAGATTAGGCATAAGGTCACGATTAGCAACTGAAATCAACGAACAAAAGAGTTTCCCAGGTTAACAAACAAACCGTAGTCGACAATCAATTGGAAATCGATAATCAATAGTTGAAGATGGAGAGGAAGCAGGATTTTTAGTCGTAGAAATGTGAAATAACCCTAGTTTATGTTTTTGGAGTTTCAAAGACGATGGAATGGATTTAGGTTTATTCCAGTGAGACGCAAAAGGGTACTTTGGGTATTTCAGAAAGACACGGATGAAAGTAGTACACTGAATTCTCATTATTAGTAGTAGAGATATTCCAGTACACTATTTAATTCCGCTGCATTGTTTATGATTGGTATGTGAACTCTGATATTTATTGTATAAAGAAGAATCAAATGTTTCTAAACAGTTTATGAACTGTATATTTATTATTATATTTTATCCTTTCGCTGTGAGATTCTATTTTGTTTTTCTTTCCCTGTTTTTTTCTTATTTACCCCATAACAGTCCGACCTTCCGTATGGTTTGAATTGGCACGTACATAAGATATGCCACCCCCGGTCCTTTGAGACCTTTATCTGAGGGCCCTCTACACCCACAACATCACACAGTAATAAAAATATACCACAGTGTCCACATGAGTAAGTATCTGGGCTCCATACCATGATACCACCCTTTTCCAGAAGGAATGGTCATACCCTAGGGGAGCTACCCATGAAACCTTGCCGCATCTTTCCTGTTTCGATCATTACCGATTTGTGAGGCTCGATGAGGTCTCGTCCACAAAGCTACGCTTTTTCACAAAGCCATGCTTTGATCAACAAATGATCAACAAATGATCATCAACATACAGTAGCACTTAGCGTACCACACTACCAAATTGGGAGCATATCGCTAATAACCTTCAAATACATAACCTCTGAGCTCGTATGTCTCAGAGAAGGGTATTAAGCTAAGAGAATAAATTCTCTGCCACCAACAGATATGTATTTGAAAGAAATCGGCTTTACATCTCAAAGTGTAGTGTTAGACACACAACCATACAAGTCTGTTCCGGGTTCGAACAGAACCGAAGGCACTTCCGAAGAAGCCCTTGCAAATCCGGGTATTCGCAATCCCGATCAGACTTCCCATCGCTTAGGGAATCTCTATACCATAGCTACTCAGTGCAGAGACAATAGATAGATCATCCCATCGTTCTCGCAAATACTCGGTCTTCACCACCGGTCTTCAAATGTTATCCATAGCGACGTATCATTATTCAGAATGGGTTATATGACACAAGGTCCTCTCCCGGCTAAACCGAATAATGAGCGCAATATTTAAAAACATATGGATATGGGATTTTAGTTAATTCACAACTTTAAAATTCCCAATCTTTCTTTCAAATGGTTTAAACAAATTACCATTTCAAATCTTTAAATAAAAGATTTATTTCACAAAGTTTACCAATCTCACAAAGATCCATTCATGAGTTTCAAATCAATTTCCATTTTAATTGGATTAACTCATTTAATCTTTAAATAAAAGATTTAACTCATAGCTTTCAAAACCTGTTCCCAAATATTTATTCATAATTTGGAAAACCATTTCAATTCAAACTTGAAATTCCTCTAACACAATTTGGAAATTCATTTCTTATATGAAAGCTTTTATCATTTGAAAACAAACAGTTTTTATTTTCGAAAAATCCGATTTCAATTATACAAGTTAAAGTTTTTCAAACTTGGGTTAAATTTAATTCCCAAAACAACACTTTAAAAATGGTTTTAAAACCCATATAAACTTGTGTGACCTTTTACATCATAAATTCTCAAAATAGAATTCAATTTTTTCAAATTTAAATCAAAATTCAAAACTAAATTGAGTTATTCAAAAAAAACTTTTATCTTTGAAATTCTTTTCAGTTTAAATCCGATCCAAAACCATTTAGATTTAAAAATTCAATTTTAAAATTATTTCAAAAATCTGTGACTTAACTGATTTCCACATGCAATCCATATTTGTGTGTGTATAGCAAAGTCCAGGGGTTTTACACAATAGTGCACAACATCAATCATCACCGATTCAATCATATCAATACTGATAAGCGGTATAACCCATAATGCTTATCTCCATACACAGGTTCATAGATAAAGTAAATTTATCAATCACAAAGATTCAACATTACGATTCGATGTGGGTTTCGGGTAACCAACTAGAATCCGACTCCCTGTCTCATCGAAATTCAAATGTCGTTTTACGGGCAAAAGGGTTTTTACATACATACAGGAACAAATCACAAATCATAGTTCATCATAAAGCAATCACGGTATCACAATAGAATTATCAATCCAGCACATAACATTTAATGATAGTCAATCATCTTTGATTAAGGTGATTGTGATTAAGGTGAATTAACCATATAATTATCTTTATTAATTATTTTAAATCAATGTTTAATTTTACTTAATTATGAATCAATTTAACCTTAATAGGCTTTATTAACTAATTATTCTGTAATTAATTATTTTAATTTACTAATTGTTAACTAATTAAGTTAAATTACTTTTATTCATTAACAATTCTTTTAATTAATTAATTAATTATAAAATCATCACAAAACATTAATTGTTAATTACTATTTCATCATTAGAAATAAATTTGGTTTACAGTTAACACTTGATATTTTGATTTACTTCTAAATTTTATTAAGTTAAATTTTAAAACAACATTTATTTAAAAGAAAATATGAGATTTAAAATACCTTTGGACATCATTAATTTTAAATAATTTATTCGATACCATTTACCTGAAATTCCATTTACAATTATTATTAATTTAAAAAGAGTGGATTTAGAAGAAATAATTTAACTTGTATTTCAAAATTTAGTAAAAGCTGAATTTTCTGTTTTTATTGACCAACCCGAGGCTTCCCTGAGTTGTCCCGGAGACAAACGTCCCTTACTTCGGGTTTAAGCCAAAATTGACCCAGGTGGCATTTTTTTCCAAATAAATTTGTTTAAGTATTTAAACAACCTAATACAATGCTAAATTAACACGAGCCTGACTTCGAGCTATCTCCCCAATCCCCTGCATACTGCTTCGAGCTGCCGCCCTTCTTTCCCAAACCCATCACTACTGACACCAACTCCTCCACATGCACGTGCACGGCCAATTTCACCGCCGTTGGTCGGAGCTGCGGCCACCAACGAGTCGTCTACCATCCCCCAAGACACCACAAGTACCCAGAATTTGAAAAAGTTTCGAAAACGTGAATCGAGACCATTCGACCCCAAAAACCATCCGAACCATCATCATTAAAACATCTCACGCCGCCTCCCCTGATCCTTCGCGGCCACCAAACTTTGACCCTAACTTCATCATCGTGTTATGCCGCGATTGGCATCATCGCTACGCAATCCGATCACCCCTAGATGGCGCAGCACCATCATCTCTATCATGAACAGAAAAGGGTTCTTAAACCCTAGTTTTTTCTCGAATCAAAGAATTAAGGATTTAAAATTTTCACTCGTATTTTTCTAAAGATCACGCACGTTTAATCTAACTCTGACGATGAACTCGAGACCCACCATTGTTTGGATCATTAGAATTGGTCAAAAATTCACTTTCTGTTCAACTTCCATTTTCCAGAGAAATATTCAATGAAAAATTTAAATTTTTGTTTCTAAAATCATCATTTTTGAAGGGGTTCCAGATAATATTACTGAAATTGAAATCTGTAGAGTTCGAATATTTGCAAAAATCAAGTGGCGACTGCCTTTAATAAATTTCTAGTGGAAACTATATAACCATTGCTTAAATTTTTATTACTGGAACATATTACAGTTTTAAAGCAAAACTTCAAATTGCTTTTCCATTAATTCCAGAAGAAAGGAGGGAGGAAGAGAGATTTGAATTGGATCTTGATATAGTTTACTCTTGTAAACCTGATACTTAAATGAAACTCTATTTCTAGTAAAAGGAAACTATATGATCTTGCTTCCATTTGTTACTTATCTTTATTCTTAAGGAAACTATATGATCTTGCTTCAAATTGCTTTTCCATTAATTCCAGAAGAAAGGAGGGAGGGAGAGAGGTTTGAATTGGAATTTTTCTATATATTATTATCACTTATCTTTAATTGTTTTTAAGATCCTTTCCAATTTATTTTCAAATTAAATTCCAAAAGTTTAAAATGTATTATTTATTTTAATTGATAATTTTAGGATGTTACAGACATCCCCTCCTTAAGAAAATTTCGTCCCCAAAATTTGCCATGGAGACAACAAAGAATGGATAGATACATGGAGATAGAGAATCGACTCACAAATCAAGCCGATTATCTATTCTGTATTTGGTTTACCAAATCAGAATATCATTAATAGATATGAGAACAAACTCATTCAACACTATACAAGATACTCGGGTCACTAGATCTACGAAATATGCAGGGCATTAGTTAGTTCGAAGGGATAACTAACTGTTTGTAGTATATATCTGGACCCTAAAAGAACAGATAATTGGATATAGTCTTTCGAAATTCTCAAATACTAGGCATTGATTCCAAACTCAAGTCGGAACACCCCAAATTATATATCTAACTTGTCCCTCTTCGGACTTTGATATTCACAAGGAATTACAATAGAACTTCAAATTTGGTTTTAATCGAAATCATTTTATCGATACAAATTATTTAACTTTATATTCTAGTTAACCAATTTATTCCAAATCAAATTTCAATTTTGCTAAAGTTAAGAACGAAGAGCTGATAGAAATTTGACCAAGAGAATATGAAATAGAGACTTATCTACGATTCGTAGGGCCACCACCACACCGAAACTTCTCCTTGCAGCTGCCGCGAAGCAATCAAAGAATTTGGAAAGATGGATCAAAGGAGATTAATAAAGAAAGTTATTTCCGTTGTTGCAGGGCATTGACCACTTGTACTGGTGTCTTCCTGTCCCCAATCTCGTTCTCTTCTTGCACTCATACTTACTATCAATGAATAGTAAGAAAATTTACTGAGGCGTTCGAACGGATATCTTAGGGATATACCAATTCTAGGGTATACGTCACCCTATCTCTAATGAGTTACCTAATGTGTTATACTCTTGAGCTAAAGATTTAACCTTCAGCTCTGATACCACTTCTAACGACCCTGACTCGACCTTCGAAAAATCGACACCAGATACGACACTCATTTCAAATGTCGCAGATCCAAACGTCGAATCTGGTTCGCCGAAGCTTATAACACAGTAAGTACAACACAACGGAAGAAGTGAAATAATACATCAATATACAACATTGATACAATATCCAGATACAATGATGATACAATAGAATGATACAATAGATGTTAATACCATCAGAGATACAAGAAATAGCAGCGGAAAGATAATGTCTTCAATGCCAAACTCCAATAATTCCATCTCCAATCCAAAGCTAGTGAGATCTCCCATCAAGTTGAACCATGCTAAGCAAGGTAAGTCGTCCAAGACTGAAGAAGATCCCAAAGACTGAAATCTACCAATCCAAAGACTTCGAAGGCTATCGAATCTATACCTATTACTTGATTATCTGAAAACCCAACTCTAGACTGTCCGTGTGGAAAATAGTGGGCACCCAGATTTAGGAAAGGAACAATAAACTCCAGGTCAGTCGTGAGACTGGTGTGAGAAAAAAAATAGTTTTATCTTTAAACAAACAAAAGAATTTAGATTGAAATCCGCAATGCTTTTTGGAAAATGAAACTACCATAAGGCCTTCCGCCACACACACAATGCAAACGTAGAATTGGAGGAGATTTCTCCTTATGATAGTCATATATGCTTGATACGATAAAATTTCTTTGATATTATTACTAGTGCATAGTGTAGAAAACCTTTCGAAAGTATAATATTGATCCTAGCCAGCATACAACATTTCATCGTATGCCTACTATAGCTACCATGTTCAATAGCAGGTTACTGCCACATTACATGGTAGGTTATACAACTAAAACCGTACAGGGTGCATATTGTTTTGATTGGATTTTCCAACAAATGGTTAGGCTAAGCAACTTCCTATTGCCACATGGGAAATGCCTCTGTAGGGATGCCCCGAGAACCTACCCGGCTCTCTGCTAATACAAGGCCGGCTACCCCTTCCCCGTTAATACAACCTAAGATATGCCACCCCCGGTCCTTTGGGACATTTATCCGAGGGCCCTCTACACCAACAACATCATACAGTAATAAAAATATACTACAGTGTCCACATGAGTAAGTATCTGGGCTCCATACCATGATACCACCCTTTTCCAGAAGGAATGGTCATACTCTAGGGGAGCTACCCTTGAAACCTTGCCGCATCTTTCCTGTTTCGACCATTACCGGTTTGTGAGGCTTGATGATATCTCGTCCACAAAGCTACACCTTTTCCACAAAGGCATGCTTTGATCAACAAATGATCATCAACATACAACAGCACTTAGCGTGCCACACTACCAAATTGGGAGTATGTCGCTGATAATCTTCAACTACATAACCTCTGAGCTCGTATGTCTCAGAGAAGGGTGTTAAGCTAAGAGAATAAATTCTCCGTCACCAACAAATATGTATTTGAAAGAAATTTGCTTTACATCTCAAAATGTAGTGTCAGACACACAACCATACAAGTCTGTTTCATATTCGAACGGAACCAAAGGCATTTTCGAAGAAGCCCTTGCAAATCCGAGTATTCACAATCCCGGTCGGACTTCCCATCACTTAGGGAATCTCTATACCATAGCTACTCAGTGCAGAGACAATCGATACGTCATCCCATCGTTCTCGCAAATACCCGGTCTTTACCACCGGTCTTCAAATGCTATTTATAACGACGTATCATTATTGTAAATGGGTTATATGACACAAGGTCCTCTTCCGGCTAAACGGAATAATGAGCGCAATATTTAAAAACATATGGATATGAAATTTTAGTTAAGTCACAACTTTAAAATTCCCAATCTTTCTTTCAAATGGTTTAAACAAATTACCATTTCAAATCTTTAAACAAAAGATTTATTTCACAAAGTTTACCAATCTCACAAAGATCCATTCATGGGTTTCAAATCAATTTCCATTTTAATTGGATTAACTCATTTACTCTTTAAATAAAAGATTTAACTCATAGCTTTCAAAACCCGTTCCCAAATATTTATTCATAACTTGGAAAACCATTTCAATTCGAACTTGAAAAATCATTTAACACAATTTGGAAATTCATTTCTTATATGAAAGCTTTTATCATTTGAAAAAAAACAGTTTTATTTCGGAAAAATCCGATTTCAATTATACAAGTTAAAGTTTTTCAAACTTGGGTTAAATTTAATTCCCAAAACAACACTTTAAAAATGGTTTAAAAATCCATATAAACTTGTATGACCTTTTACATCATAAATTCTCAAAATAGAATTCAATTTCAAATATTGAATTCAATTTCAAATATTGAATTCAAATTTAAATCAAAATTCAAAACTAAATTAAGTTATTCAAAAATAACTTTTATCTTTGAAATTATTTTTCAAAAGCTTTCCATTTTAAATCCGATCCAAAACCATTTAGATTTAAAAATTCAATTTTAAAATTATTTCAAAAATCCGCGACTTAACCGATTTCCACGTGCAATCCATATTTGTGTGTATAGTGTAGTCCAGGGGTTTTACACAATAGTGCACAACATCAATCATCACAGATTCAATCATATCAATACTGATAAGCGGTATAACCCATAACGCTTATCTCCGTACACAGATTCATAGATAAAGTAAATTTATCAATCACAAAGATTCGACATTACGATTCGTTGTGGGTTTCGGATAACCAATTGGAATCCAACTCCCCGTCGCATCGAAATTCAAATGCTGTTTTACGGGCAAAAGGGTTTTTACATACATATAGGAAAAAATCACAAATCACAGTTCATCACAAAGCAATCATAGTATCACAACAGAATTATCAATCTCGTGCACAACATTTAATGATAGTCAATCATCTTTGATTAAGGTGATTGTGATTAAGGTGAATTAACCATATAATTATCTTTATTAATTATTTTAAATTAATGTTTAATTTTACTTAATTATGAATCAGTTTAACCTTAATTGGCTTTATTAACTAATTATTCTTTAATTAATTATTTTAATTTACTAATTCTTAATTGTTAACTAATTTAGTTAAATTAATTTTATTCATTAACAATTCTTTTAATTAATTAATTATTAATTATAAAATCATCATAAAACATTAATTGTTAATTACTATTTCATCATTAGAAATAAATTTGGTTTATAGTTAACACTTGATATTTTGATTTACTTCTAAATTTTATTAAGTTAAATTTTAAAACAACATTTATTTAAAAGAAAATATGAGATTTAAAATATCTTTGGACTTCATAAATTTTAAATAATTGATTCAATACCATTTACCTGAATTCCATTTACAATTATTATTAATTTAAAAAGAGTGGATTTAGAAGAAATAATTTAACTTGTATTTCAAAATTTAGTAAAAGTTGAATTTTCTATTTTTATTGACCAACCCGAGGCTTCCCCTAGTTGTCCCCGAGACATGCGTCCCCTTACTTCGGGTTTAAGCCAAAATTGACCTGGGTGACATTTTTTCCAAAAAAATTTGTTTAAGTATTTAAACAACCCAATGCAATGCTAAATTAACACGAGTCTGACTTCGAGCTATCTCCCCAACCCCCCACGTACTGCTTCGAGCAGCCACCCTTCTTTCCCAAACTCATCACTACTGACACCAACTCCTCCATGTGCATGTGCACGGCCAATTTTGCCGCCATTGGTCGGAGCTGCGGCCACCAACGAGTCGTCTACCATCCCCCAAGACACCACAAGTACCCAGAATTTGAAAAAGTTTCAAAAACGTGAATCTAGACCTTTCGACCCCAAAAACCATCAGAACCATCATCAGTAAAACAACTTGCGCCACCTCCCCTGATCGTTTGCGGCTACCAAACTTTGACCCTAGCTTCATCATCGTGTTACGCCGCGACTGGCACCATCGCTACGCAGTCCGATCACCCTTAGATGGCATAGCACCATCATCTTTATCATGAACAGAAAAGGGTTCTTAAACCCTAGTTTGTTCTCGAATCAAAGAATTAAGGATTTAAAATTTTCACTCGTATTTTTCTAGAGATCACGCACGTTTAATCTAACTCTGACGATGAACTTGAGACCCACCATTGTTTAGATCATCAGAATTGGTCAAAAAATCACTTCCTGTTCAACTTCGATTTTCCAGAGAAATATTCAATGAAAATTTTAAATTTTTGTTTCTAAAATCATCATTTTTGAAGGGGATCCAAATAATATTACTGAAATTGAAATCCGTAGAGTTCGAATTTTGGCAAAAATCAAGTGGTGACTGCCTCTAATAAATTTCCAGTGAAAACTATATAACCTTTGCTTAAATTTTTATTACTCGAACATATTACAGTTTTTAAAGCAAAACTTCAACTTGCTTTCCAATTAATTCTAGAAGAAAGGAGGGAGAGAGAGAGAGGTTTGAATTGAATCTTGATATAGTTTACTCTTGTAAACCTGATACTTAAATGAAACTCTGTTTCTAGTAAAAGAAAACCATATGATCTTGCTTCCATTTGTTACTGGAACACAGTGCAATGTCACAATACACTTTAACTTGTTTTACTATCATTTTTAGAAGCAAAGAGGGAGAGAGATTTAGATATTTTTTTGATATGGGTTACCCTGTAACCCAAAATTCAAATGTAACCGTGTTTTTGTTTTTACAGTTTCTAGAAAGAAGGAAACTTCAAAACTTTGCCTTGATTTAATTACTGAAACACAAAGCATATCCAAAACCATAGTTCATCGTTCAATTTCAATAGCAATATAGGAAGGGGTTTTAAATTTGGTATGGTTTACACTGTAAACCATAGTGTGGCAGAAAAACAGAAGAAAGAAATCAACATTTTCAGGCAAAGAAAAACTCAAGCATAGCAATCCATTCACAAGCAAAAGCTATTCACATTCATGCAGGCATTTAAACACAAATAATTGAATAAAGTATGGGGTTTACTCACATTTTTCAAAGAGTTTCCTAAAGACAGAGAAGATCTTGACAATTTCAAAGAAAAGATGAAGCCTGTAAATTTCTTCTTCTCCTACTCTAAAATTTGGAGTTTTAGATCTGTAAATGGTAGTTACAAATCTGTGATTATTCTTGCTATGTTCATTCACTTAATTTATTCATAACAGTGGTTTTTTTAATTACCTACAGTTAGGATTATAACAGAGAAGCCATTTTATTTTTTGCAACTTGAAACTAGAAGTAGATTTAAGCTTTTAAGTCTTGATTCTTCCTGCAAATAATTGAATGTTATTGTATTAAATTCCTGCTTAATTACAAATTATAACTTCAAGTTCAAGTTTTTTTTTAAAAAAAAAGTTACTTGCCTTTTAAATTATTTCTTGAAAAAACTTTGCACTGCTCTTTGGCAAACCTGAAATTTCCCTGTTTTTTACAAATCTGCAGTTTTATGAATTTGGTTTGTTAAAACATGATTTAAAAATCATAATTTTATAAACTATAAAGTTTAAAACAAAACTTACCTGAGAGATGAAATGCATCGTTACATTTTGATGCTTAAAAATGATCCTCAGATTTTTTTTCTCTCTCTTTCATATTGAATTGAAGATAGGAAGTTTCTTTTTCTTCCTGATGTTTACTTTACTTGAGTGTTGTAGTTGGAGATTGATAAATCTTTTGATCACTGAACTTTTCAGAGATTTGGAGGTTTAAAAATTTGAATTGGGAAGGTGAAAAGTTTTTCTAAAATTTTTATTTGATTAATTTATTAATGTAATGATGGTTTGTGCCGTTTGTGAAAAGAAAATCATAAGCTTTAGATTTTGTTGATTACTCTACTCCATTCTCACATGTGCATGTATGTTTACATGTGTGATTTTTTTAAGACAAAATAAATTTATAAACTTTATTTTTTTATAGTATATACACTTATAAATAAATGCATTCCTTTTTTTCATTTGTATATGTGTGTGTGTGTGTGTGTGTGTGTGTGTGTACAATGTTGAAAGAATTTAACTAATATTTACATCACATATATTACTTCTTAATGATTTTGAATGCTGCTAATTTTTAAAACATTTATTTTAAATTTAAATTCAAACTTCAATTTCAAACTTGAAATATAAACATTTATGTCCATTTGTTATATTCACACACACCTTAAAAAATTTAAATTAAATTTCAATATATATTCAATTTTACTCATATTTGTAATATACATATATATAAGATTTTAAATTTAAATGACTTTTGAGACATCCATCATTTTAATATTTTAAACTCAAAATAAAATTGGAATTTTTCTATATATTTACCACTTATCTTTATTTGTTTTTAAGATCCTTTCTAATTTATTTTCAAATTAAATTCCAAAAGTTTAAAATGTATTATTTATTTTAATTGATAATTTTGGGATGTTACAGGTTACGAATCCAAGCATGAATTTCAAAACAAAGCAAAGCGAAATTTGCATGAATTTGACGGACAAAGCTAATAAATATGGATAGACAGAGTCAAATCAGAGCTGGATCAATGAAGATAATTGATATATGTAAATTGATATAGATATAACATATAAAATTATATATATATATATACACACACACACACACACACACATACATACATACATATATATATATATGTATGTATACACACAAAATCATATTCTAATTTCAACACACTAAAACTTAATACATATGTGTATTTCAAAATCCATTGTTTCAAATTAAAACATACATATTAAAGATCAACATATATACATAATAAAGTTTGAAATAAATACTCATATACCTATTTTAACATATAAACTTCATATGCACCAACACTTGCATATATTTACATAATATATAATAAAACACATAAATTTTTTAAAAATTAATATTATTACAAACCTATTTACATATACTGACGTATTTAAGCTTCCAGACTATACATATCTCATATAACCACATATATGTATATACACGTTATATTTAAAAATTCAAAACAACATATAAATATAGATACATACATACATACATACATACATACATACATACATATACATATACATATATATATATATATATATATATATATAAGTAAATTGATCATATCTACATTTATCTCTTAGGTATACATATACTGTATACAAAACTGTAAACATATATGTAACGCCCTGATAAAATTCTGTATATAATAACTTCCTTTATAACATATAAAACATCTTATATATATATAGACCAATATCATACTAGTAAAAAAATATAACGTATATTATTAAGAAACCTATTATGTAAACATAATAAACAACAATTTATTAGAACGTATGCACTCAAACCAACTTACATGCGAATAGATTATAACTTACATATATTATATAAATTTATACAAACTAACAAAGTACAAACATATATACCTTACAATATAGAAACTATACAACCTATATACAACACATGTCCATATTTCTGTCTAAATAAAAACTGTAAACCAATGCAACCCTGCATACCTACATATTTTAAATCACCTAAACTGACATGTACAAACTAATATATACTAACATAATTCAAATTATATATACTGACATACATAAAAGTTTATATAAACTACATTATAACCATATCTTATTATATAAATATATTATACAATTTATAACCTAAGACAACTTGTATACTTTAATATATATAAACAGAGCTCATATATACACATACCAAGTAACAACATATATATTAAAATACCATCCCTATATTTTATATTTAGAATCAAAATATGTCTATATAAATAGAAATTAAAATGTGTATACTTATATCTCTATATATATTCCCAGTTAAAAAAACAATTCTTAAAAGCTGTACTTCAAAACAATTATATATACGTGACATATACACTCGGCTTGGATAGGCAAGACATACTTTACTAAAATTATATATCTATATAAATAACGTGTATATATATATACTTATATATTGAGACAAACAACATACAACAGAAGAGACATCTTATATACACGAGGCATATATATACCTATATCTACGAAGGCTGCATGGGCGAAGTAGCAAGACTGAGATGGTGTTGAGTTGGCAGGTCGGAGCATGCTGTACATGGCGATGGGAAGGGTACGGTAAGAAGATGCTTGTATTGGGGAGTTCGGTGGTGGAAGGATCGCTTGGCTACTGACGAATTGAAGAGAGGGTGAGTTGGTGGTGCTGTTGAGGTGTAGGGCAAAGGAGCTTGGGTGGCGCGAGTGGGAGAGGTGGAGTGGAGAGTTTGCGTGGGTAGGGTGGCCGAGGAAAAGAAATGAGGGCGAAGAACAATTGAAGAGCAACAGCTATTATATAATTTTTTTCGAAACGTAATGAATAGGGAGAGCCACGTAACAGACCCGAATAAAAATAAATAAATAAAGAATAGTGAAATTCCAACGGTCCAGTCGTGATATGTTGGATATTTAAAACAATTTATTGCTTGTTTGGACAGCACATTTCAGATTTGAAACGCAAGGAAAAAATTATGAATTCAAAATTTCAGTACCGTTATGACGAGCTGTTTCCTTGTCACCGTTACGTACTGAACCTCAATTTACGGAAATAAATATACTGCAGAGATCAGCACGACTAGACGATCAAAACGGTATACAGATATAGTGATAGGATCATCCGATCAAAAGTCAATATTCGATACCGAAAATGCTTCTAATCTGTCGAATATAAGATAAACGGAGCAATAGCAGTCCAAATTTGAAGAAATGAAATACGACGTTTCACTAAGAAGACGATTACAAATTTATTATGTAAAAATATTCAGGTTTGGAAAATATTTTATTATCATCAATATTAACTGATTTAAATAGAAATAAAATTTCATAATAAAATAAATTCCATATTTTCTGATGAAAATTTACCAGTTGCTATGTTAAAATAGACGCAATCCAAATATTAAATTTTAATTTCCAAATTCAACTATTTTAAATTTTCCAAAAATTCAGTTAAATACGTTATTAAAATCGTTAAAATTTATGGGTTGTTACATATTTTGCGTCTAATTTTGTTCCATGCAGAGTTAAAGCTGAACCGACCATTCTTGTTAGGTATCCAAAACCAGAAGTACTTTTCCATTTGACAATGAATTTAGATAGCCTTGACTGTATTACAAACATGGATAGGCAAACAGTTTAAGTTTCCATTCCATTCATTCTCTGAAATGAGGGAGGAAACTTTTCTATTGGGGCCACCTAACATTGTAATATATTGCCAACCTAGGTTATAAACTAAGGATGAACCAGAGATGAATGGGTGAAGCCACATGTCATTATCTTCACTATTGATAGTTTTTTTAATCAATAAGACCTTTACACCATTGTCTATCCTTTAGAAGTGCCTTCCAGTATAAGATGCGTTGTTGTCCAAAACTACAGTCCAAAAATTTCTCTTTTTATAGTATTTATTATACATCCACATAGCCTAAAGACTATTCCCTTATATATATCTCCAAACTAATTTAGCAGCAACCGTCTTGGTAACATCATCAAGTCTTCTTATACTGAGGCCTCCTTCACTTTTGGTTTTGAACACATCATCCCATCACATTCTACGTGCTTTTGATTTCCATATGAAATTAGCACAAATTTAATTTAATTTGTGAATTGTAATAGCTGGAATCCAAGTAAATTGCAACCAAAAATGTATCATAAGATGAATTACAGCCTTAATTAGCTCAACCCTACCACTAATATTGAGTCGTTTACTACTCCAAAGATTGAACTTTTTATCCGCTGTAATTAGCTCAACCCTACCACTAATATTGAGTCGTTTACTACTCCAAAGATTGAACTTTTTATCGACTTTGTTTATTAAATGCCTAAAATCTCCTGCCTTTAATTTTTTTTTGGAAGAGGAATGCCTAGATAAACAATTAGAAGGTTTCCATACGTACTTTTAAAAGATCAGAAATTAATTTCTTTTACTAGACTTAAGTTCATTAAATGCTTTCCAATAAGAATATAAATTCCCTAAAATATTCTTTGTATAATTTTGGCATTATTTTCGGTGGCTTTAGTGATGATTAAAATATCATCTGCATATGGCAAAGGAGTAATAATAGGCTCCACCTGGTAGATAGGGGTGAGATTCCCTTTCAAATATTTCAAATCAAGGTTGATGGTGAGGTTTGCTAAGTCTATGGAAAATAAGTACGGTGAGAGGGGGTCACCATGCCTTAATCCCTAGTACCATCAAAAAAACCAAATGGGGAATCAATAACTAGGATAGGAAATGAAGGGTAGATACATATTCATAAATAAGGTTAGCAAAAGTAGGAGGAATATATATATATATATATATATATATATATATATATATATATATATATATATATATATTACACACACAGCATATAATGAATAAACTCTTACTTATCTTATCACAGACTTTATGCAAATCAATTCTTAAGCATAAGCTATTAGAGTTTTTCCTATTAAATCCTCTAACCATTTCATAAGCTAGTAAACCATTTTCTAAAATATCTCACCTTGGTATGAAAGCATTTTGATTAAATGAAACTAAATCATTCAGGTAGGCTTTCATTTTATTACAAAGCAGGTTAGCAAGAATCTTGTAAGTAACTTTACAAAGGGAGATAGGTCTGCAATTTGAAACAACAACATAATCTTGCATTTTGGGGATTAAACAAATAAAAGTGTGCTTAATTTCTCTTATAATTTTACCTAATTGTAGAATTCCATTCATAGCTTCCAACGATCTGTTTTAATTTGCTCCTAGTGAACTTTTAAAAATTTAGAGTTCATCCCATCAGGTGCTAGGGTATTGTTATCATCAATTCGATTTCTTCAAGTTGAAATGGTTTGCAAAGAATTTCTCTAGCATTATTAGTAAGAACCTTCTTGCAAATGATGCCTGGAAATTGATATGTAGCTTGTGTTGAAGTAAATAGCTCCGAGTAGTAGCTAATAGCTTCTTGAGCGAACCGTTCTGATGCTAATATCAATAAGCCTTCTGAAATAAGAATATATCTACTCCTTCGATTAGGATTTGAACTTGATATTTTATTGAAGAAAAATTTAGTAGGACCGTCCCCTTTAGTAAACCATTTTAGCTTCATTCTTTGATTATTATCTATAGCAACTTTCCTTAAAATATTTGCAAGATGCTCGTTTTTTTTGCAAATTTTGTTGCTAGCTTTTCATCCAATAGATTTTGAACAAGCTGGTCATATAGATCATTGGCTTCCTTCTTTAGTTGTTCAGACATGACTTCTAAGTTTCCTTTACTTTTTTGCCAAATTCCGAGAGTAAGTTTAGTAGCGTTTAATTTACTAAATAGAATATAAAGAGGATTTCCTTGAATATTTAAGTTTAGGGCATCTTGGATAGCATTGTTGTAGTCAGAGTGGAGATGCCATAAATTATTGTATCTACAAGGAACTCTCGTATCCACTGAAATTTAGACATTGAAGTTGAGTATGATTATGGAGTGATCACTTAATGAATGAACTCTAAAATTAATACCAAATTCAATAAACTTATCTAACCATCTAGCTAGAATTGACAAACACTTTATCTATCTTGTTGTGAATAGAAAAATTAAATCCCCTCTCCAAGTAAAAAAATAGCTAGAAAACTCAGGTTCTATGAGGTTAGAAGTAAGAATGCAATTGATGAAGTTGATTTCACCCAGCGAATTGTACGCACCATTGTTCATTCTTTCAAGGCTTGACAATATAGCAACTAAAATCACCTCGAACAAGCCAAGGTAGATTGAAAGTAGTGAATTGTTCATTTAAATAATTCCACAAGTCAACTCATTGCTCTTCAGTTATAAATGCGCGCACAGCCGTGCACAAAACACTAATACCATCCATATAATGAAGAATACATGAAATATATTAATCATTAAAATGTAGGATGATATTAGACCATTGCGTGGAGTTCCACGTAATTCTACTTTTTGGTCATTATAGATATAGTGAGCATATTTCCACTTGTTATCTACTTTTTCCATAAAATTATTAATGTTTTCAAAAGGTACCAAATTTTCTAACAGTCCTAAAAAATAAAATCTACTACTTTTCATAAAATGGGAAATGTCCAACTGTTTAGATGGGGCATTCATACCCCTAATGTTCCATATGAGGAACTCCATCCAAAAAGTTAAATTTGGATTGCAACTTACTTTTGGAGAGATGGCAACCCTTGTTGTCTTAGCTTTTTTGGATTTTTTATCTTTTGCTTTGAGCTGATTGACCAAACTATTCCAAGCATGATTTTCTATTAAATCATGTTGCGAGGAAGCTTTGAATTCATAAGGAGCTTCTTCTGTACTAATTTTTCTAGAGGTCTATGATCTAGTAGAATACCATGGCTTTGTGGGATAATCAGATTTAGAAGCAGGAAGAGAGGGTTCTGAACTGAAATTAGGAAGGCCATCTGTAGTTGATTGCAATGAGTCCATCTCTTTTTCATTGCAGTTTATGGTCATTTCTAAATCAACTACTATGTTCATGTTATCAACGTATTCTAATTCTGTATTAAGTGGACTATTTTAACTGAAATTGGGCACTGTATAGCATATGTGAACATTTGGGATTGAATGGGCATTTTGGGAGTCATACTGATTTCTGTTTCCTTGATGTAAAACCTTATTAGCTTCCACGTTGTTTGAATTTTATGCTAAATTGTCTATTGTGCTATGAATGTTGTTTTCTGCAGGATTTACAGCAGTACCTGTTGAGGTTCAATCAACTTCCATTTCAGTATTATTATCATTAGAACTTTGATTGTTTTGTTTTGTGATCTATTAGTTTGAAACTTGAACAAACTTTTCATTGTAGCCAAAACTTCGATAATTAGCATATTTAAGTGGCTTCCGTTCATACTCCACATCTACGACGACCCGCAAATCCGTACCCTTTGAATCGACAGTAAACCACACATGTCCGACCAAAAAAGCACAGACTGACGAAAGGTCACGAGAAAGAAAAGAAGATAGAATAAGAGAAGAAAAGATAGAGAGAAGATGGAACGAAACAGAACAATACAGAATCTCACATCGCAGTAGAATAATATATAATAGCATATCAATGATCTTTACAAAACAAAAACTGTATATACATACATCAATCAGAGTTCAACAATCAATCACAAATCATCAGCCTGAATAGTTATAATATATTGTACGAACCTCACTGAGTAAAGCGGATAATCAAAACAGATACGTGTATTCGAAATGAAGATCTCCAGCTCTCCTACTGAAGCTCCAAACGAAGCAAATCTGAACCTGTAAATGTACTCGGTTTGACCCAAGCATTGAAAGGGAAGAACGACCGAATTAGTTTGGTAAACTAGCATGAGAAACACACTCAACTGAATTTATTAAATTACTAAACTTTTCCTTTATCAAAACAAAAGTATCTCCTAAGACACACCAACACATAAACACGAACATGTTTTTACCTTACGATAACTAAAACATTTCATATCAAATCCTCTTATATTATACTAGTGTTTAGCATACAAATAATATTAATCATAGCCCATTGATTAAATTCTAGCACATAGCCAAAAATGGGTATTACAATCAAAATGGCAGGCACGTAGCGGAGTTTGGATTTTCATATAAATGACCGGGTGAAGGGACTATCTTCCAATGGATACACCTCTAGATGGATGTCTCAAGAAACCATCACAAAGTTCCTCTATCAACACAAGTCCGGCCTACATCTATAACTAGGTAGTACCGAAAATGTCATCCTCCGGTCGTTGCCGACCTTTTTCGAGGGCCCTCATAGCATACAAACCACAATAATCAGACACATGACGTCATAGTTTGTAAAGATATATCTAGAAGAGGATGATCATATCCTACTTGGGAGCAACCCACTTAGCCTTGTTGCATCTAACCATGTTTTGGTCACTTCTGGTTGAAGAGGTCAGAGGTAGCGATTATCTTTCACATATCACATATCACATCACTTAGAATGTCACACGGCTATTTCCGTTGACTACTAATTGTCTTTCATAAAAATACAACCCTTAAGCTCACAAGTCTCAAGTAGGGTGTTAAGCTAAGAGAAGTTGTCTTCTCCGCCACCACTGATGTACATTTGTAAAAACCAATGTACGTAATCTTTAAAAATACAATGTCAGACAAACATCCGTACAAGTTGTCCAGAAATAGGACAAATCAAAGGTACTTTCCTACCACATCTTGTTGGAGAATACCTAGGATTAATAGTGAATAGTTCTTGCATTGGATATAACGAAGAGACTACTGCTACTCGATGTATATTGGAATTTTAACGCAAATCGATCAACAACCAGTCCCCACTATGAAAATCCTTAATATCAATATCATCACAACCAAACTGCACAATCATCGCATAAATGTTGGTCCAAAGTTGTTTTCGAATAAACCGATCCCAGTCTCTTCACACCAACAATGTAAAATCGTTTCTCAATCTCACACAAAAACTAAGTCTTATAGACTTATCTCCAACTTTCAACTTGCTATCCTTCGGCCAAGAAGAAAGCTCCATAGATTGGAGTAACACTCCGCACTACACGAATCAATATCATCAACACAAACGATAATCAAGCCTACAAAAAAGGCTACATACTAAGTGTACGACTAAATAGTTCCCACATCAAGTCGAGAAATTAAATGGCCAAATTTGATAGTCGGTTATTTAACTATCAAAGCAGCAAAAAAATATTCAGCACCATAAGCAATCATTAGGCCCTTTTACTTAATATTTTATTAATTAAATCACTTGTCAAATATTCACTTCAAATTATCTTTAAAAATATATATTCTCAAAACCATTTCAACTTTTATGTTGGAAAACATTTCCATATACTTATTTAATAATAAGTAATTCACAATTCAATTTATTTTCAACATCTAGAAAATATTACATATACTTAAATTACGATTAAGTATATATTTCATTCTTTAAGGAAAACATTCTCTTAAACATATTTATTTGGGTCGAAATGAATATTGCGTAAAACATCGTTACGACAACCCAAAATCACTAGTATAGGGGTTCGAAAAATAAGATAGATATATAAATCCCATATACTATACAAAATATTTCCTTTCAAAAATTATATACTATAACAACAGTGTTATAGTCCATCATTTCTTTATTTCTTGAAAATGTTTATTTCAACAATGAATGTTGAAATCTATATATTCGATACTTAACGCATTTCAAAACACTTTCAAATCATTTAACTACATATAAAATATCACTTCTCAAAACATTTAGTTAATTGACAAGATTATTCACTGTCCAACATCATGAATATATTTCTCTAACTAAATTCATCACTTCTACACATTTACTAAAGGATTATCCACTGTCCAAAATCGTGGATATAATTCCTTTAATAAACTTCCATATTTAACTTATCAAAATAAATCGATTTCGGATTTATGAAACAATGTTTATAAATTCACATTTCTATTTTATAAAAACTTCGATATACAAATTTCTTTATTAACCAATACCATTTAAATCTCGTTTATATGCCAATATCCAAATTATAAGATAATTACTTAAAATTCTCTTTATTTACAAATTCATTGTTTTTATAAATTCACAAATTTATAAATCTATAAATTTTATTTACTTATAAAATCCGTTTATAAGTCCATTTTAATACTTATAAAACTTCTTTATAATTCCATTATTTTTATTCATAAAATATCAACTTTATAAACCTTATATATGAACCGTTTATAATAAATAAAAAAAATCTCAATTTAAACTATTTTACAATTAATCAAGTTCATGTTTCAAAAATCACATTCTAATTATATTTCACAAAAATCATAATTTTTATAACATAAAAATTATAAATTTTATTTATTTAAAATAAATTCATTCCTTAACAATTAAAATATATATATTTTCAAAATCACTTTGAAATCCTTTTTAATTTGAAATCATCACTTTAACATTCAAAAAATTTCAAAATATGGCCCAATGCTGCAACAGCACTAAATACATCAATCACGCCATCCAAAATATCATATATCAAATGATACCAGCATATATATCAATATTTGTAAATAAAACCAATACTAGTGAGGAATGTAGTCGGATTCCTCCAAGCTGTCACCTGCAACAAATATACATATTAGAAACTATGTACAATGTCTGCTTCAAGGCAGATGTGCGTACAAAAGGTCATTCTCTCATACGCGAGAACTTATAGAGTCTCGTCTGCTCCAGTAGGCAGGAATATATCCAAATACCAATTAATATATAGAAAATATATCATATATCATCCAAACAATCATCAATTAACAAAAATAAAATTTATTCTCACTTATATAAAAATATCTTTGAGTCAAAAAGAGTGAGTTGTACTCACATTGATTCCAATAGCAGTTGTAGTGTTTTATTCCGAATAAAATTAAATGATCGTATAATTTTACCCAAAATTTACACTAGCTCCAATCAGCTCCACTCTAAAATGTAGTGCTCGCCAATGCGTACTCAACACAACCTGCTTCATCAGAAAATGACCTTGTATGAAGAAGTTACGCTATTTTTAAGATCACACGAATTTATATATATACATTAATTACAATTTTTATTTATTTTTAAACCGTGCTTTCATCGTGGCCATTAAATTTGGAAACCAATATCTGGGCCGCTCGTATTCCTTCTTCTCCCTTACGTCCAGGTTTCAAATGAAACCCAAGGCCGCCATTTTATCATCAATTTTCACGGCCACCTCGATGTATTTGAAGACGATCAGCTACCACCAATCGAACGCCTCCACCGCCCCAAACCCCATTGAGCTCGGCTCCCTATGATTCTCGAAATTCATGAGTGAATGCTTGACATATTTGGCCAAAATCTGGCCTCTACGATGCTCCATCGTTGATCATCACCACATGGATTCGAAGTACTCGACGAGCTCTACAACATTGCAGTTGAACGTTTTTCATGAAAGTGAATGAATTAAGAGAGATTAAGGGAAGAAAGTAATAAGGGAAGAAAGTAACAAAATTCTAGCCATTGGTTTTGTAAGTGGCGACTAACCCTAGCTTCGTTAGGGTTTGACAAAATGAAGAAAACGGTGGCCTTATATAGAAAATTTCTACGCACTATTCATCCGAAATTTTTTAGAACTCCAAACTAAGCATGCCGTCTGGCATTTATGTTATTTTATCCCTACTCCAAGCACAATGGAATATATATCGAGAGCCAATTCGGTTGTATTTGGAAGATAGGTTTTCGAATCGACTTATTTAATTTTAAAATTCACGTAAACAGATTTCTACACTTTTTAGCTTGCCACGACTAAACCGTAAGTCCAATTGACACAAAATTTAAAATCCTGCAATAATATAACATTACGGGTCTAATGAAACTGGTTTCGTCGAAATTCGAAACTGTTTGAAAAATGACTATTTTCACATGTTAATTAAATATTAAAATATTCAATTTCTGTAAGTTAACTTTTTTTTCAATTTCAAAAGTTTACCAACATCATTCTAATTCAAATAGAATTTAATTCAACTTTATAAATCATTTTTATTTATATTAAATTCAAATTTCAATTATTTCAGCAATTTCAAATATTAAATTAACAATTTAATTATCCAGCTAAATCTAGATATTCGAAATACAAGTTACTCAACTTATAAACTTTACTTGTGAATATTTAAAATAAATTAAATATACAAATTTCAAATTACTAAAATTTTGGGTTGTTACATTCTTCCATACCTAAAAGAATTTCGTCCCCAAAATTTCCAAGTAAGAAAAAATCACAAAATCCATTAATTTTTCAAAATAATTTGTTCAAATTAGATTTACCAAATCTCTTAAGTGTTTAACTTTCCCAAAATCCAATAGTTAAACTTCTTACAAAAACTTTTCTAAGTTTTCCAAATCAATTCATAGTTATTCTTTCCAAAACCAACTAATATCGTTTAACTTTAAACTCAAAATCAAAATTTAGCAATCAAAATTTTTCCCAATTTCTCAAAAAAATTCTAACGCCTCAAATTTTCAAAAAAGTTCGCCATAACCTACTTTGCGCGGTTCGATCGTAGTAGGATCACAACATATATATATATATATATATATATATATCACAAATATGCATCTCATCTTCGAGGATGAGGCATCCTATGGGGGAAAAAATTATAAAAGTATGATATGTAATCCGAGATATGTACCTTATATATTATTAGCGTGCATATACAGCTAAAATAGTGCGAAAGCGAGCTCTAAATGCGAAGCATAAGCCATCCGCATCTACTAAATACTCAACAAACAAATGAAAAATATGTATATATATATGAAAGTAATATCAATATACAACATATACCAGTACAACAACTATATATGCTAATATAGCAAATGCAATCGAAAGTAACAAATTCACTCCATCAAACTACTATCATCTAACTATCATCCATCAAATTAATATATATCTAATCAATACATAACCAAATCAATATTCATTCATTTCTTATTAATATTCATTGAATTGGTTTTCAATTTAATCCACATTTGATTCGTTAATGTTGGATTTTACTAATATTCATTTATTTATATTCATTTAGTTTAAATTCACTAATTTACATTCAGGTTTGTTAATTTCAAATTCAAATCAAATTCAATTGTATTTAAATTCACTTACTTCCAATTTGAATTCAACTATTTAGCTTTCAATTTCGTTAATTTAATTCCATATGAATTTCTATATAATCAACTAACATCCATCTAACAACCAATGCATATCCAACATAGCCAAATTAGTTTAATTTACTTTAAACTCAAACATTCACATTTACTTAGTTTACATTCAATTTGGCTTTGCAGGTTTTAATTTCAATTAGTTTGATATCTAATTGACTTTCATTCAATTATTCAATTCCCAATTTCATTTTCTTTTAATGAATAAACACTTACATCCACTATTCCATATCAATTTATTTACATTCGATTGATTATTCACTCAATCCATATTTCATTCACTAATTTATTTCATTAGTTCAATTCAATTCATTCATTTAATTACTTCATTTCATTAATTCACTTTATCAATTCATTTTGATATCAGATTCAACTTCATTCAACATCACTTAAGTTATGTTTCCTTTTATCTCTAAAGTCATTTTATTTAACTTTTACTGAAATCAAATTTCATATCACTATTCAAATATAGATTTTGTTTTGCTTAACGAAATTGTTTAACCATTTTAACATTTGGTTTTACTTACCTTTTCTAATTTTATAAGTTATACAATTCTTTTATTCAAACTTCCCAATTCATATTATATAATCACTTATCCCTTACAATTTCCATTTCAATAACATATCTAATCCAGTTCAAATCTGATTCACTTAATTTTACTTTTCTTTAGTTAAATTTCAAATCATATATTTTATTATGCTAACTTAAATTTATTTTAACTTGACCAAAATTAAATTTTTCTTTCATATTATAAGTCTAAAACTTGTTTCATTATATTTATCAATTTCAACTTGGATTTTAAATTCAAATTGTTCATTGCAACAAAACTTAACTTTTCAATTTACTATTGATAGCAAATCTATCACATAGAATCTCGAAAATGATATTGACGATGCTGCAGTCATCACCCTTATTATTTTTCAACAAAAGTAGTGAATTCAGTGCTGTATATTATTTTAAAAATTTCCTCTTATATTTATAAATCACATTTACAAATCTTTCTACTTATATAATTTCACTATTTTACTCACTTATATAAGATCCATTCCAAATTTACTTATTTTATTTAGATTTATAACAATATAACCTCTTTAACTTTGAAAAATAACTTCCGAAATCAACAAGATTCAAATTCTCAAATTCATAGTTTAAATACATTTTTATTTTAACTCATATTTATAAATATACTCATTTAGTTTCATTTCTTATATATAAGATTATTTCATAATTGTAAATAATATTAATTATAATTCCATAATTTATAATTCATTTACTTATATAATTTATGCTTTTACAATTATTGTTTTTATTTAGATTATGCATACATCTTTTTATTCAAACAACTAAACAATTCATTTATAAACACTTTAATAATTCCTGAAAAATTATCTACTTTATATATAAAATGTAATCGAGGTAAAATTATTTCATTTACCTAATTTAAAATAATATTATATCAGCTTGCCTCGTTTGAGTGTCTAGAAATCCCTATCGATAACATGGCGTCCCACATACCGACCAGAACTCACAAACAACTCAACGGATAAGTAAACACAATTTAAAACATTTTATGTTCACTAATAAATAAGCTCTCATATATATAATATACTTAACTTAATCTAGGGTGCTACTGTCCCTATCTATACTAAGTACACATCAAAGCTTAAGAAAATACAAAATCTAAGCTCTGATACCACATAAGACGACCCGCAAAATCGTACCCTTTGAATCGACAATAAACCACACATGTTCGACCTAAAGAGCACAGACTGACAGAATCTCATGATGTTAGGAACTGGAAATAGTAGTTTTGATGACAATAGTCTTTGTAACTTATTTTATTATAACTTATATACTAACACTATTGTCTAGATATATATGAATATTATTATGCAGGATATATATAAGGAAGGTACTGATTTTTGAAGAATGTACAGAATAAAGACCAAGAATGAAGAAATCAAGTTTGAAGACTCATGAGTATCAAGATCAAGATTTCAAGATATATGTCTAGTTTTTTTTATTAAAACTTCATAATAGCATAAAAATCTTCATTCCGAATTTCATTTGGGATGGAACTCATTTCTACCTTCTTAATGGCTTACAAACCCACAATAAGTAGCTTACTAACCAACGACAAGTGACTTACAAACCCACGAACAACCTGGTTTTGTACAACTTCTTGAGTCCTGATGTGATGAGATATCCTGTTGGAAGAAGCTTGCAAAACTACTTCAAAATGGGTTTCAAAATGATTTTCAAAACTGTTTTTCAAAATATTTTAGCATTAAAAATTATCTTTTCAAATGATTTTCAAAAAAATGTTTTAGCCTTAAAATATTCTTTTTTTTTGTTTGTAAATAAACTCTTGGTTTTACTCCAGAATCATTTTATCTTGTTTTCCTTTATATATCATTTACAAAACAAATTTTACATTATTTTTAACACAGGGATGTCGAAATCATGTGATACCCCATGTCGACATGATGGTCGTTGAATTCAAAAGTTTTAATTTTCAAAAGAAGTGTTTATTCATTTAAATCTCTTCACAAATGGTTATGACCGTTGGTTCTTTATAAATAGCCTTCACAAACGAATTTTTTAATCAACTAATTTTTATTTTCTTCATTTCTTCTTCTCCATAAATTCATATTCTAAAATTTTCATATTTTCAAGATCGTGCCAAAATTCTGCCGAATTCTCAAGTGAATCAAATTAGAATCTCATTCTTATTTGATTCTCTGCCATCTTTCGAAGATCAAAGTGCTATTCAGAGTTATAGGATCAATTTGTAAACAAAATTTTATCGAGTCTCTCTATAAGGTGTGTGGTTGTGCCTAGAAATCAATTAGGTAATCTTGTGGCCCGTAAATCAAGAGAGTTTGCCCCAGACTTGTGAGACAAGAGGGTACCTCAAGGCCTTCAGAAATTGAGGAATGTAATCTCGACGTTGGTATAATAAAAATCTGTATGAGGTGGTTTTCCTTGGTACTGGACTGGATGTAGGGTAACTCCGAACTAGTATAAAATTCGGTGTGTTCTTTCCCATTACTGCTTTCTATTTACTTTCTACATCTTTGTTTGATTCTGTAATTGTTCTGTGACTAAGTTTTGCATTTGTTTGTGTCATAATTTAAGTTAGTTCATATAAGTCTTAGAACCCATTAAACACTATTCATCCCCCCTCTAGTGTTAAATTAGCTTTAAGATCCTTAATCCGCTGTCCCTTTCAATTGGTATCAGAGCATTGGTTTTCATAGTTTTTATAATCTGAAACTTGAAAATTGTTTTAATGGATACCAACACGGTATTGTCAACTCTGGCACTAGTTCTGTTATCACTAACACTAGTTCATTTGTAGAAGGTCAGTCTACTGTCAGACCACCATTATTCAATAGCAGTAATTATGGATATTGGGCTTGTAGAATGAAAATTTATTTACAATTGGTAGGATAAGACACTTGGAATATCACACAAAATGAGTATATTGAACCAACTACCAATTTTTCCCAGTAGACTGCTGAGTAAAAAAGTGTTGCACAAAATAACTCAAAGGCCATGAATATATTATTTTGTTCACTAGATAGGAATGAGTTTAATAGAGTGTCTGTTCATAAGTCTACATTTGAAATATGGAAAACTTTGCAAGTTACTCATGAAGGAACAAGCAAAGTTAAATAAACTAAAATTTCCATATTAACTAATCAGTTTCAATTGTTTAAAATGCATGCAAATGAGTCCATTTCCGACATGTATTGTCGATTTCAAGATATTTTTCACTCACTGATTGCACTGGGAAAAAGCTTTTCGGGAGGAAGACTAAGTCATAAAAATTCTAAATTCACTCACTCTAGAATGGGATCAAAATGCACTTGCAATCGAAGAAGCAAATGATATCAGTCTCATGAAAATGAAAGAATTGATTGGGAATCTGATGTCTTATGAAGTTCAATTGCAAGGAAGAAGAGAAAACAAGGCCACAAAAAAGAAGTCATTAGCATTCAATCAACAACTGAAGATTCGGAGCCAAACAGTGATGAGTATATTGCCTTCATGACAAGAAATTTTCGAAAATTCCTAAAACATATGTAACGACCCGATTTTTCGATGCTCGAAAAATTGACATTAATACGTCCACTATATTAAATGCCGAACAATCGAATGCTGAAATTGCGGTCCATTAGGGTTAAAGAAGAAAGAGGTAGAAGAAGAAATAGAAAAAAAATATCAAAATCTTACTATCGTAACGGAACAATATATATCAGACAAATGACAAATCTTTTAAACAAAAAGAATTGTATCTTTTTATACATTACATCAACAGAGTACAAAAAAATTCGTAACACACAACTGGATAGTTATCATAACCTACCTCACAAAACTAACTATAAAGCAAACATAGCGGAATATTCATCAAATACGTGTGATACGTCTCGCCATCCAGCTCATCTTCTGAGCTCCTCAGCATCCTTTCCTGTATTCTATAATACTCGGTCTGACCCGAGAATTATAGTTAAATAATGCCCGAGTTAGTTTGAAAACCAACGTGAGAAAACACACTCAATTGGATTATTAAAGTTTTCAAAATCATTTGAAATCAAAGGTATCTTGTAAGACCACACCACAAATAAACATGCGGGTCTTTACCTTACGATAACCAAAACATATTTTATAAAATCCTCTGATATTATAGTAGTGTCTATATATAAATAATTATTCAAATAGCCGAAATTGTTACATTATTAAATTCCAACATAATAGGTTCTAAAAACAAAACTGTAAAGGCACGTAAGGAAAATGGATTTCCATCAATGGCAGGGCTACTGGGGGACCGCCCGTCACAGTACGTGATCTAGATCACCGTACCGAGGATCCATCCCGATCCCTTGCATCACAAGACTCTACCTCTTACTGGATAGTCGGAATAAGCTCACCCCACGGTTGGGATCAACAACCGCTTACACAGCCGAATAAAGGGACATCTAGACAGGGGTGACCTTACCCTAATTGGTTGCTAACCACTTAGCCTTGTGTGCACCTTCCCTGTTTTAGCCATTCCCGGTTGATGAGGCTCGAGGCTATGCATCACCTTTTTAGCACACATTCACTTAGAATGTTCATCGTCCTCCTGACGATGTTCTGAAAGCATTCGTCCATACAAGTTTGTTCCGGGTCCAAACGGAACCAAAGGCACTACTCCTACTACATCCATTTTGAAATCACCTTCAGGATTAGTAGCGATTAACCCTTGCGCTTCATTGCTCCATCTTCGACGTCCAGCTCTTATCTTCCTCACGAAAACGTTCAAACCGGATCGAAGTGGTTTTCGAGAAATTAATCCTGATCCCGGTCTCTTCGAAACGATCAACGCATTGGCTAATATTGATAGTAGGTTATTTAACTATCAAATAACATTCACAAACAACAATCAGACTTTATATAATTTCCCAATTTATTTCAAAAATATCTTTGCAGGCTATTTTCCACATTTCAACCTTTTGAAAATTAGTTTTCAAATCACTTTCCTTTCGTAGAATAAATTCCAAATATTGTTTATTCCCACTGAGAATTACCAAGTCTAAATACTTTAGATTTTAAATAATTTTAAATTGCTTTACCCAAGTATATATATATATATGTACTTTTAAAAATTTTAAAATAAAAACACTTAAAAGACTTTTTTCACTTTTTTTAAATTACTAGTTATGAAATTTTATAATAACTTCTCATGTAAAACTTAAGTCGAACAAATTTCAAAATAAAAGTTACGAAATTCTATACAAGTTTTCAAATAAAAACTTTGCCAAACTATCTTTAAAATGAAACTACTTTATAAAATATAAATATTAATAATTATCTTTTTAAATCATAATATGAATTAACCTTTTAAAATGATTACTACTATAACTAATTTGATAAATCTTTACCTTTAAAATTTTAAAACAAACTTAAGTAATAATTTATCAAAAACATTATTTTAAAAAAACTTTAAAACTTTTAACTTAAACTAATTTTTTTTTGAAAACGTAGTTGGCTTTTCAGGGAAATACACTTTTCTTTCACACCTTTTAAAAAAAATCAATCACTATTTATTTTTAAAACAAATTACCCATTCCATTATAAATTCCCACCGTGAATTCAGAATCTCAAATATCCACTGATATTTATCTCATTTATTTATAAACCCTGTTTATAAATCTCATAATCTCTTTTTAATCACAATTTTAACACTTAATCAATTTTCCATTCGATTTCCAAATATACTCCATTTTTAAAATAAATTCCTTTACTTGCCCAAATTTATTCCAAAACCCATTTATCCCATATTCACACCTTTATTTATGATTTAAGTTCTTATTTAAATGGAAAATACCAATTTCATACTTTATTTCATATTCTCCTTTTATTTTCCCAGACTCATTTCCAATCTTAGATTTTAAAAATATATTTCTTTGTACTTCACAAAACAATATTGCTTAAGTCCTTATTTAAATAAAATTCTTTTTCCCATCCTTGAACTTATTATATAGGATTTAAAATCAAACCTTTATCTCTTTTTCCAAATTCCTCCCTTTAGATTTATTAGGATTCACTATAATTATTTTACTTAAAAATTTCCCTTTTTATTTCCTTCAAAAAAATTCAACTTTATATATATATATATATTCAATTTTTCTCAAATATTAGTATATATTCAACCAAGCCATAGAATTAAATAAATTCAATTTCCAATAAAATCAATACAATCAACATAGATTATCACATAAATCACATCGCTGAATATAAAATAAATTCAACGTTTTGAGGAATCCAGTTGGATCCCTCCAACCTGTTTCCCCGCATTCACAAATGTTAGCATAAAAATAAAATACCAATCCTGCTTCAAGGCGAGATATCGTGGTATATAGGGTCATCTGCTATTATACGGGGAGCATAGGGTCTCATCCGCTATATGATGCGGGAAATCAATTACTCCATATATATATACACACTACTATATATAATATCACATCCAGTCATTCAAATCAATCAACCAATAATTTAAATTAACTATTTATATTAACTAGAAGTCCAAGATGAGTGCGATTAACTAACCTTTGATCTTGTTTGCAATCCAATTCCATCTCAACTTGTTTTCTTCGCGATCTAGGCCTTTGCTAGAACTAATAGATTTCGGAGCTGTTAAAGGAGCATGGCTTGAAATCCACGTTTTAAGAGATTTTAAGAAGCGAGCAACCATGTACAATTTCAATCCGTTTATTGCATGTGAACCCGCATCTTCGCCTGCTGGTTGGAGTTCATCAAGTCTGTACCATGAAATGTCACTAATTTCCTTCTTGGTTAGTGAAGCAAAGGTAGTATTATTCTCGGCACCAGTAATAATGTAGAGATGGATCCGTTGAGGTCCGATTACAACTTCGAGATAGTCATCCATTTTCAAAAGTTTTGAAACATCACACCCTATCTCCTCTAACACCCTTTCATAGCTCTCATCCATGACGACTGCACCAATCACAGGTACTCTAAATTTGTACAAGGTGAAGTCCTTGTATATGTCATCAACATGTGCTCTATATGGTTTCAATGCAATACAACAATTGAATATGAGCGAAGTAAATTCCTTAAAGGAAAGGGAAGGATTTTTCTCAACGGAATTATCCTTATAAAACCAATGAGCTTGTTCGAGCAAAAACACATCCTCTCAAATGATTCCAGATCTTCTTTTGGCACATTCAGAATGATACGAGTACAAAGATCGTCGAGGAGTTCTTGAGGCAGAAGGAGGTCTTCATTAGAGTGCTTGACATTAACAAAAGATTATCTGAAATATGATTGATTGATAAACCCTTTTTTTTATGCAAACGAATTACGATTCGCTCGGCTTTAAAATCAAAGAAAAGGGAAAAAATATAAGAAGACTCGATCTGTTCGATTTTAAAATAATAAAGAGTGGAGGAAGAAGGAGGGAACGAACATGGATTTGAAGTTCGGTGGCCACCATTTTTATACAGATACTGATCGAGAGTTTTTGTGTAGGGAAGTAGGGATTTTGATTAAAAATCGCAGCCATTTCTTTTGAGAAATTTTATTTCTTTTTTTTTAAAGTATCGGTCAATATCTAAATACTGATACAAGAAGAGAACACGTGTTGCTAAAAAGGACATGTGCTCTGAACTTCTATAACTATCTGCAAAGCCTACAGTGTTTCGAATGCAAAAATATCATTTATGTTTCAATTTAAATTCAAATTTAAATCGTCTCGATTTCCGCAACTCACAATCTTGATCTCCAATCGAGATGTGCCGCTAGGCATTTATAAAGTTAAACCCCTATTCCGAACGCAATAGAAAAGGTTTCAAGTCCTAATTCGATCATATAGAGAAGATAGCTTTTTGGACCCAGTTAAATATAAAATTTTTGATAAAGATTTTAGCGCTTTTATCTACCGTACGATAACACAACTACTCTGAATGCTATGGAAATTGAAATCCAATAATAATACACTATTACGGATCTAATGGAATTGGTTTCATCGAAATCCGAGACTATCCTTGGAAGGCTATTTTTAAGTTCAATTTAAACGATATAATTTCAAAACTGAACAAATCACCTTAAAATTCAAATTTTAAACTTTCATTATCTTCAGTACTATAAATGTAAATTTTATAAGCTTCTGAAATATTTTTAACAATCATAAAACTAAAGATTCAATATTTTACCCAACTTCCAAAAATTATATTCAATAATTTAATTGCCAAATAAATAGTGATTTTTGAAATTCAAGTTAAACTAACTTTCAAATATTTAAAATCAATTAAATATTTCAATTTCAAATATCCAAAAATTCCGGATCATCACATTCCTCCCCTCTTAAAAGAATTTTGTCCTCGAAATTACTTGTTAAGAAGAATGGTACATAACCCGTTAGCTATATTCTCAACCCAAATAGTTTTTAACAACCTCCCAGAACCAAACAGTCTCAACAATTTCTCTAAACAATCTTTTTATTAAAGACACACTACCCATCTTACTAACTTCCCAAACTTAACCATAACATCCAAACAATATTATTTACTCAACAATTCAAATCTAAATCTAAAACCCAATTTTAAATTATCAAAATTTTCTCAGAATTTTCGAACTCCCTAAATTTTTGAAAAATTTCGTCAACGTCTCCTTTGCGGCTAGCTCGGTACAACTATAAAATGCCTCTGCGGGTTTTCAGATTTTAAAAGAAAAACAAAAGGCCAAGTGGCTAGACCAAAAAACCATCAAATTTCATACAGAAATTTAAATACATACTTTTTTATCGGGCAATTCAATTTATCATCTAAAATCAAAATCCCAATTTCCTTTTGCTTTTTAAACACCTGTATCCTATTAGAAATGTAACAACCCTGTATTCTGTAATTATTTTAAATTGAAATTCCTGATTTAAAAACTTTATTTTATTTATTAAAATGAACAAATTTTGTCATTTTAAATATAAATTTTGATTTTGACGTGAATTATTATTTCAATCCTGAATAAATAGAATATAAAAATGTGAATTTTGGTCAAAATAGTCAAACTTTGACTTTTAAATTTAAAATTTAAATATTTCAATCTTTTAAATTTATCTTTTATTATGAAAATAAATTAATTTTCAAGAATACTGCTTTTTGTTTCATTGAAATTCGATTAATATTGGGAAAGTTATGCTTTTTATAATATTGTATGTAAATTGTTTTATTTAACAATATTGTTTATTTTAATTTATATAAATAATATTTTTTTGTCATATTCATGTTCTAATATGTGTAATATGACATGTTATATATATAATTTTACTTTAAAAACATTATTTTAGATAGTTATAATTTTCAAATGTTAATTGTATTTTGTTTTCAATTTTTAAAGTCTAGTTTCAATTGTTAAGCTATTTTCTTATTTATTTTATATTTTTCCTTAAATTATTTATTTATTTTATTTTTCATTTTATTTTTTTCAGTATTTTATTTTATTTTCTAAATTATATTTAGTTTATTTTAATTTAAAAGCAATTGGAAATCAAAGAGTCAAAGACCTTTCATTTCCCTGTATCCTTTCATTTAGCCTTTTGCCTTTTCATTCTTTCTTTTGCCTTTTCATCTTTAGCCATCCTTTTCTTTTGCTATTGCCGTATACTCCTCTTCATTTCACATGAAATACTTCTTCTCTTCTCACAGACTCACGACAATGGAAGATTAAAAAAATGGTAATGGCTTTATTATTTTTCTCCTCTTTTCCTTGTCTTGCCTTTGCTCCTCTTCAAGTTTGCTATGCTAACCTCTACCTCCATCAGCTCCACCATCTACAGTAGCTTCTCCTCCCCCTCCTCTGACTTTAACCAAGCTGTGCCCATCCATGGAGGTTAGCATCACAAACTTTGCACCAAACCCTTCCAAATTGCCTAATCGAGCTACATACTCCACCATTCCCCTTCCTATTCACTTTGGCCACACCTTAGCCACCACCACCAGCTGTTACTTCACCTCTGGCCACCTCTGACCATCAGCTCCATATCTGACCTGACCCATACGTGACATGGTCGAGCCTTGTTGTGCTAAAAAAACTCCAACTTTTGCACTTGACCCTTTGTATGCTTCATGTTGTATCTCCTACCATCATTATCTCCATGTTGTTGTGCATATATGATGCATACCCGAGCCTATAACATGGTCATGGCTAAGCCATGTTGACACCTAGGCCGAGCCTTGTGTGGTGTGATCAAGCGTATTTGATCAAGTGTCAAGCCATACTGTCATCATCAAGCAATTTGTGTTAAAGCTGGGTAATGTCCTTTGTTGATTCAAAATTTCCATTTCGTTTCAATTCATATTTGTATTGTATATATATATATATATATATATATTTATATGTCTTGTTTATTTGTTGTATACAAGATCAATATCAAGGCTCTCCATTCATTCAAATCAAATCATGCTTGTCGTGCCTTTGGAATCGTGCTTATGTTTTGTTTTAGTCTCTAGCTTTGTAAAGCCGAGTCTTTCTCACTCTGACAATTTACTTATGAAATAGTGAATTGATGGCAAGTGTTTAGTAATTAAAAATGTGATGCAAGTTAATGATGATGATATGACATGCTATGCCATGTTACTACCATGTTAACTCTATTAATTATCACCTGACATATGATATGTGACATTATATTATGACATTGACATTGTTTATATTGTTTATGTATATGATCACACTGCAAGTTCCCTGTTAGAATAGAATCACTATGGGTTGAAATGATACATATCCGAACAGACTATAGAATAGAAAAAAATCGTTATGGGCTGAAATGATAGGCCTGAGCGATTTTTATTTATTTTTATTTACTTAGGATTGTGGGTTTGAAATGATAGAACCCATATTTTTCTTTTTAAATTGCGGATTGAAATGATATATATCCGTATCACTTGACCTAGGTTAGAAAATCATATACATACCCCATGGTATATTTTTAAATGATTTTTATTGAGATATTTATTTTTAAAAATATAAAATTTGATTTCAAAATATATATTATATGATTTTGATAAAGTTAAGTATTAAGTCTTGAAATTGTGAATTTAAGTATGTAAATTTGAAGAAAATGCGATTTTTGACTTTAAATTTATATTTTAAAATTTTAGTTAATAATGGAAATTAAATTTAAGGTTCAGAAATTATATTTGAAGTAAAATGTTAAGTTTTTTTAAATTAATAAGTTAAGAAAACAGTGAATTTTAACTTAACAAATGAATTGAGTTTTAAATTGAATATTTAATTATAAAATTTTGTTGTGATAAATCATATGTTAATTTTTTTTTGAAATGTGAAATTTTGAAGTTTAGAAATATGATATATAAATTTAAATAGAAATTTTTTGAAGTTTTATGGTTTTTGAAAAGTTATAATAAAATCTGGAATTTTATTAATAGCATTTCTAAAATGTTGTAGTTTTATGACAGCACTTTAAAATGCTGTTGTTTTGAACTTAACTATGTTTGAAATAACTAAATATCTATTACGGCATTTTATAAATGTCGTTATTCTTGACTAAACTATTTTCAAAACTATAAGCCACGATAGCACTTTATAAATGCTGTTGTTGCTATAATTTGACAATGTTTTGACATATTATAGATTTTAACACAATTTGAGTTATATATTAAAATGTTAAATGATTTAACTTTTGAAAATTGATTATTTGTGAAATATAAGGAGTTTTGAACATAATTTATATTTAAATTTGAATTTTAAGGAATTTAAATTGAATTTGAATTTAAATAAGGTTTACCTAGTTATGTGTTAAATGAAATGAAATGTAATGAGATAAATGAATTTTTGAATGAAATTTTGAAATGTGTTTGTAATGATATTTGAAATAATAAATGAATGACATATTTGATTATGATATTTAAATTTGAATATGTGAATTTGAATTCAAATAATGATTAGATAATGAGGTTTCGAAATATGATATTTTAATGATTTAAATGGCTTTGAATGACAAAATCTTTATTTTGATAAAGAATGTGAATTTGGAATGATACTTGATTTTAATCTATTTGATAAATGAATATTTGAAAGTATATATTAGTATGAAAAGATATTTGGTTTACTTGTAATTTGAGTTTATTTAAATGATATTGGATTTATGAAATGAACATTTCAAAAGTAAGTAATAATGAAGTTAAATTTGAGATATATGAAATTATAAAATTTAGTTTTGAAATATGGTATATTTAAAGCTTTGGATTAATGGTTTGAATTGAATTAAATTGGAACTGAAAATTTGGGTTTAATTGAATAAATTTGCAAAATGTAAAGAATCAAAGTAATGGTTGGTGATTTCAAATGTACGATTTCGAAATGTTATGATTTTCAAAGTGTATTGATTTCTAGTATTTTGGTTTCGAAAGGGTTATACTTTTGAAAGTATTATGATTTTTGAAAGGTGAATATATAGTTGAAATAAAAATGGTTTTGGTTTCGAAGTATAAACTATTTTGAAAGGAATATAGTTTTGGAATGAAATGATTTGCTTTTTGAAGTATGAACTATTTTGAAATGATCACGGCGTTATAATAACATTTGGTTGTTAAAGAGACCGGGATGAGAAGTTGTCATACTCTCTGCCAACTCCGAAAACCACTTTGACAACCGTGTACGCGGTGGAGATTCCAGAATGAAGTAGGATGGTGGCGACGATCCTATTGAGATATGAACGTAGACCCGGCTCCCGTGAGTTGGAATAAGGTGGCTAAAATAGGAGCATCGATGGGCCAAGTGAGGTCATTCCTCATATCGGACGCACTTCTTTGATACTATACTCTTACTTGTGGTTGATTGGATGGCCATCCTCCGATTTTGATTTAGGAGTGTGTTCCGAGGTGGGCGGTAGTGGCTGCTATGCGTTACCACCAGCCCGGAAGCATAATTGGTATATCTACTATGACATTGCCTAGTTGTGCCGTGTCACCTACCATACCGAGCCTTACTATGAGTTTGTTTTTCTCCCGTAGCCCATGGAGTATTCAGGGTAGTCTCTCGATTTGGAGATACACTAATACTGGATGGACTACTGGGACTATTACGTGTTGGGGGCTATATGGGTAACCCTTCAACGCTGTTTAAAAGTAAGTTTATTTTACTGTAGTCATTATTATAATAGCGTAATATTACTACATAGTAAATAGTTTATCGGATCCTTAAAGAATGGGTGATCCCAAGCATCCTTTAAGTTATTGATGCATTTTTGTTACTGTTCACTTGAGTTAATTTACAGTTCATAAGTATTTATGTCCTGACTCGAGTGTATTGTGTTTCGCTTTATGCTCGAGTCAGATTCAGTGATTCAGCATTCAAGATTCACCTTCGAAGTTAGAGCTTTGCTTGAAGATCCAGCCATCTATTTTGCTTTCTGTATCCAGTGATTTCAGTGCTTTCTGTATCCACTGATTTCAGTGATGTATTTTGATTTATACCTGATATATCCTGTTGCTCTTCTACTGTATTTGATTAACTCTGATGTATCTTATTTTATGTAGTAGCTTCATGAACTACTATCTTATCTAATTCTGCTGCATTATTAAATACTCCGTGTCTGTGATCCGTTACTATTTATTCACTGTATATTCTGAGATTTTCCAAATTTTATTTACAACGTGGTATTTTGAGCAATTCAAGTCCGACATGTGTGGATGCGAATGGTTGAAAATATCGGGTCGTTACGAGAAATAATATCCAATCATAGAATTCAAAATCATTTTATTCACTTCCTTTCCAAAATTATCAATATTTATTTCATTCAAACCCGTATGATATATACATATCATCCATACGCAATATTGAATCTGATCGCTCACTCGATCACACAATTTCATTTCCGAACTAATATCGTTCACCCGACTCCCTAGTGTTGACTCGGATCTGGTTTCTTGATCAGAAACAGTCATTCTCCTTGCATAGTCGTAAACTATAATAGAGAATTTCCAAAATCAATCAAAAATCCATATTTAGGGTTCGCCGTCGAAAATCGAGTGAAAAATCCCAACTCAGATCGGTATAACTACCTCGAAATTCTATAATCGAATTTGGATCAAATCGTTATGCGAATAAAATAATATACGTACATCCTACGTATTTGTCTAAATTAATTAATAGCTATATCAATTTCCTTTCTATTCATATTTATTTTGATTTTTATTCACTTATTCATAATTTTCCCATTTTACAACTTCTAGTTAAATCTTCACTAAATTATTAACTTTGTATATTTCTAATACCAAATATACGTAAGTACTCTACCATTTATTTCTAAAGTCCAATATAAATGTTTTATTCACTTCTTATATTTATTTTTACTTCACTACTGAAGTTTATATCCATTTCTATTCATTTTCCCCTTACAATTCCATTTGAACTCATTTACCTTCGAATTTAAATATTGAATTCTATTCATCTCAAACCATATTTAATTTTCTTTAATTAGTTACGTTTACTAATTTATTCCCTATCTCAAACCATTTTTACTTCCAAACTTTTATTATTTAGCCCTCTTTGAACTAATTCTTCAATTTTTACTTTAGTCAACACAAATTTTAAATTAAATATCATCCCAATATTATGTCCATTTATTTACTTACCATTTAAATCAATTAGTTTAATTACTAATTTTAATCTCAAAACTTTGTTTTATTTAGTCCAACTTGACTAATTTCCCGTTCATACTTAATTCCAAATTTAGTTCCATTTCCATTTGCTTACAAGTTTAAATTCATTTATTCATTTCCAACTAATAAATTTTATTTCCAATAACTTATTTCATTTAGTCTACTTAGATTTATTTTCCCAACATTCATTTTTTTAACTCGGTTTAGTTACCTTCTTATTTAATTCAAATTTCAAGCTTCTATAAGTTCTCCAATTCATTTACCTTCTATTTACTAACTTCTTTTAATTCACCATAATTAATTAGCTTACCTTCCAACTATTTTTATTTCCACGCTTACTTTTATTCAATCCTTTTTAAGTTAAATTTTATTCTAACATATTCAAAAATTTATAAATTATCAAGCCATTTATATTTCCATAAACATTTCCAATTTATTTCCAGAGTTTAAACAATTTCTTAAACATTCCAAAATATTTTAAACTAACTCCAGAGTTTTCAACAGTCACTTAAGTACTTCAAATCATTTTGAAATCAATTATATCAAAAATTCTTTGGTATCAAATTAGCTCTTGAATTTTTAAACCAAATCCAGTTTTGCAAACAACTTCAATTCAAAGCCTTTTGGTAGAAATTCCTCTTTTGGAAACTCGAAAATGAACATCGATAATGCTGCAGTCATCATCGAAATTTATTTTCCAACGACCGAAAAGAGTTCAATGCTTTATAAACATTTTCTAAATATTTTTAAATTCCAAATCTTCCCAGATTTCAAATCCTATTCAAAAATATTTCTCAAATAATACACCATTATTCCTCCAAAACCTTTGAAAATTATTTTCTAACCTAAAGGAATTTAAACTTTTCCCAAAATTCCAAATTTCAAATTCTTTCAATCTATATTCAAACATTACTCTGGAATTTTATACCATTTGAATTATGAATCACTTCTATAATTCACATTTACAAATTACATCTTGTTATATGAAATAAATTTCTTAACTTTGGCTATGATTTTCAATTCCTTATTCAATTTCTACTCAATAATGATAACAATTTAATATTATCATTCCCCAATAACCAAGCAACCAAATAGTATAATATTTTACAAAAAAAAATTCTTTTATATACAAAAATAATTTGGGTAAAATTATTTCCTTTATCCTATTTTAAAACAATACTGTATCGGTTCATCTTGTTTAAGAGTTTAGAAATCTCTATCGATGACATGATGTCCCATATATCGACTAGAACCCCTGAACACTCAACCGATATGTCAACACAATATAAAAATAATTTTATATTGACTAACAAATATGCGCTCATATCTATTAATACGCTTAAACTCATTCTTAGAGTACTATGGACTCTATTTCTAATAAGTAATCCCTACCAGAGCCAAGGTTCTCACTTAACCTTCAGCTCTGATACCAATCTATAATGACCCAATTTTTTGACGTCCGAAAAATCGACATTAATACGTCCATTATATTAAGTGCCGAGCAATCGAATGCCAGAAAAGCGGTCCATTAGGGTTAAAGAAGAAAGAGGTAGAAGAAGAAATAGAATACAATATAAGAATCTTACTATCGCAGCGGAACAATATATGAGAGATAAATGACAAATCTTTAAAACAAAACGAATTATATCTGTTTATACATTACATCATCAGAGTACAACAAAATTCATAACACACAACTGGATAGTTATCATAACATGTCCTTACAAAACTGACTATAAATCAAACACAATGGAATATTCATCAAATACATGTGATACGTCTCGCCATCCAGCTCGTTTCCTGAGCTCCTCAGCATCCTTTCCTGTATTCTATAATACTAGGTCCGACCCCAGCATTATAGTTAAATAATACCCGAGTCAGTCTGGAAAACCTGCGTGAGAAAACACACTCAATTGGATTATTAAAATTTTCAAAATCATTTGAAATCAAAGGTATCTCGTAAGACCACGCCACAAATAAACATGCCGGGTTTTTACCCTACGATAACTAAAATAATTCTTATAAAATCTTCTGATATTATAGTAGTGTCTATATAAAAATACTTATTCAAATAGCTGAAATTGTTACATTATTAAATTCCAGCATAATAGGTTCTACAAATAAAACCGTAAAGGCACGTAATGAAAATGGATTTCCTTCAATGGCAGGGCTACAGGGGTACCGCCCGTCATAGTACGTAGTCTAGATCACCATACCGAGGATCCACCTGATCCCCTGCATCACAAGACCAGAGCTTCCCCTTACTGGATAATCCGAGTAAGTTCACCCCGCAGTTGGGATCAGCAACCGCCCACATAGCCGAATAAAGGGACATCTAGACAGAGATGACCTTATCCTAATTGGTTGCTAGCAACGTAGCCTTGTGTGCACCTCCCCTGTTTTAGCCATTCCCAATTGATGAGGCTCGTGGCTATGCGTTACCTTTTCAGCACACATTCACTTAGAATGCTCATCGTCTCCTGACAATATTCCGAAAGCATTCATCCATACAAGTCCGTTCCGGGTCCGAACGGAACCGAAGGCACTACTCCTACTACATCCATTTTGGAATCACCATCAGGATTAGTAGTGATTAGCCCTTACATTTCACTGCTCCATCTTCGACTCCCAGCTCTTGTCTTCCTCACGAAAACGTTCAAACCGGATCAAAGTGGTTTTCGAAAAGTTAATCCCGATCCCGATCTCTTCGAAACGATCAGCGCATTGGCCAATATTGATAGTCGGTTATTTAACTATAAAATAACATTCACAAAAAACCATTGGACTTTATGTAATTTCCCAATTTATTTCAAAAATATCTTCGCATGCTATTTTCCACACTTCAGCCTTTTGAAAACAGTTTTCAAATCATTTTCCTTTCGTAGAATAAATTCCAAATATGTTTATTCCCATTGAAAATAACCTAGTCTTAATACTTTAGATTTTAAAAAATTTTAAATACCCAAATATATATATACACTTACAAGTTATGAAATTTTATAATAACTTCTCAAGTAAAACTTAAGCTAAACAAACTTTAAAATAAAAGTTACGAAATACTATATAAGTTTTCAAATAAAAACTTAGCCAAACTATCTTTAAAATAAAACTACTTTATAAAATATAAATATTAATAATTTTCTTTTTAAACCATAATACCAATTAATCTTTTAAAATAATTACTGCTATAACTAATTTGATAAATATTTACCTTTAAAACTTTAAAACAAACTTAAATAATAATTTCACAAAAACATTCTTTTAGAACAACTTTAAAACTTTTAACTTATACTAAAAATTTGTTTTGAAAACGTACTTGGCTTTTCAAGGAAATACACTTTTCTTTCAAACCTCTTTTTAAAAAATAAATCACTATATATTTTTAAAACAAATTACCCATTCCTTTATAAATTCCCACATGAATTCAAAATCTCAAATATCCATTAATATTTATTTCACTTTATTTATAAACCATATTTATAAATCTCATAATCTCTTTTAATCATAGTTTCAACACTTAATCGATTTCCCATTCGATTTCCAAATTAACTCCGTTTTTAAATAAATTCCTTTACTTGCCCAAATTTATTCCAAAACCCATTTATCTCATATTCACACCTTTTTTTATGATTTAAATTCTTATTTAAATTGAAAATACCAATTTCATACTTTATTTCAAATTCTCCTTTTATTTTCCCAAACTCATTTCCAATCTTAAAATTTAAAAATATGTTTCTTTGTACTTTACAAAACAATATTGCTTAAGTCCTTATTTAAATAAATTTCTTTTTCCCATTTATTTAAAATTCATATTTTTTTCCGTCCTTGAACTCATTATATGGGATTTAAAATCAAATCCTTATCTCTTTTTCCAAATTCCTCCCTTTAAATTTATTAGGATTCACTATAATTATTTTACTTAAAAATTTTCCTTTTTATTTCCTTTAAAAAAATTCATATATATATATATATATATTTCATTTTTCTCAAATACCAGTGTATATTCAACCAAGTGATGGCATTCAATAAATTTAATTTCCAATAAAATCAATATAATCAACACAGATTATCACATAAATCACATCACTGAATATAAAATAAATTCAGTTTTGAGGAATACAATTAGATCCCTCCAACCTGTTTCCCTGCATTCACAAATGTTAGCACACAAATAAAATACCAATTCCGCTTCAAGGCGGGATATCGTGTTATAAGGGTCATCCACTGTTATGCATGGCGCGAAGGTCTCATCTGCTATATAATGCAGGAAATAAATTACTCCAATATACATATATACACTATTATACATAATATCACATCCAGTCAATCAAATCAATCACCAATAATTTAAATTAACTATTTAAATTAACCAGAAGTCCAAGATGAGTGAGATTAACTCACGTTTGATCTTGTTTGCAATCCAATTCCATCTTGACTTGTTTTCTTCATGAGATAGACCTCTACTAGAACCAACAGATTTCTGAGCCATTGAAGGATCGTGGCTTGAAATCCACGTTTTAAGAGATTTTAAGAAGCGAGCAACCATGTACAATTGCAATCCGTTTATTGCACGTGAAACTGCATCTTCACCTTCTAGATGGAGTTCATCAAGTCTGTGCCACAAAATTTCACTGATTTCCTTCTTGGTTAGTGGTGCAAAGGTAGTATTCTCCTTGACACCCGTAATAATGTAGAGATGGATCTGCTGAGTTCCGATTACAACTTCGAGATTGTCATCCATTTTCAAAAGTTTTGAAACATCATACCTTGTCTCCTCTAACACCCTTTAATAGCCCTCATCCAAGATGATTGCACCAATCACAGGTACTCTAAATTTGTACAAGGTGAAGTCCGTGTATATGTCATCAACATGTGCTCTATATGGTTTTAATGTAGCACAACAATTGAACATAAGCGAAGTAAATTCCTTAAAGGAAGGGGATTCCAACGTAGGATTTTGCTCAATTGAATTATCCTTATAAAACCAATGAGCTTGTTCGAGCAAAAACAACATCCTCTCAAATGATTCGAGGTCTTCTTTTGGCATATTCAAAATGAACCGAGTGCAAAGATCATCGAGGAGTCCTTGAGGCGAAAGGAGGTTCTTCACTGGAGCACTTGACATTAACAAAAGATTATCTGAAATATGAATGACTGATAAACCCTCTTTTATGCAAACGAATTATGATTTGCTTGGCTTTGGAATCAGAGAAAAGGGAAAAAAGAAAAATTCGATCTGTTCGATTTCGAAATAATAAAGAGCGGAGGAAGAAGGAGGGAACGAACGTGGATTTGAAGTTCGATGGCCACCGTTTTTATACAAATATCGATCGAGAGTTATTGTGCAGGGAAGGAGGGATTTCGATTAAAAATCACGGCCATTCCTTTTGAGAATTTTTTTTTTTTTTTTAAAGTATGAGTCAGTATCTAATTACCAAGGCAAGAAGAGAACGCGTGTTGCTAGGATATGTGCTCTAATCTTCTATATGCGTTTGTAAAGACTACAGTGTTTCAAACGCAAAAATATTATTTATGTTTAAATTTAAATTCAAGTTTAAATCGTCTTGATTTTCGCAACTCACAATCTCGATCTCCAACCAAGGCGTGCCGCTAGGTGTTTATAATATTAAACCCCTATTCCGAATGAAATGGAAAAGGTTTCGAGTCCTAATTCGATCGTATGGAGAAGATAGCTTTATGGACCGAGTTAAATATAAAATTTTCGATAAAGATTTCAGCGCGTTTATCTACCGTACGATCACATGAAAACTCCGAATGCTATAAAAATTGAAATCCAATAATAATATACTATTATGCATCCAATGGAACTAGTTTCGTCGAAATCCAAGACCGTGCCTCGGAAGGCTATTTTTAAATATCAGTTTAAACGATATAATTTCAAAACTGAACAAATCACCTTAAAATTCAATTTTTTATCTTTCATTATCTTCAGTACAATAAATATAAATTTTTTAAGCTTTTGAAATATTTTTAACAAGCATAAAACTGAAGATTCAACATTTTACCTAACTTCCAAAATTAATTTAATTGCCAAATATATAGTGATTTTTGAAATTCAAGTTAAACTAACTTTCAAATATTTAAAATCAATTAAATATTTCAATTTCAAATATCTAAAAATTCTGGGTCGTCGCAGTATAGAAAAATGAATAATTACAAAAGAAATGATCAACGGAATTCTAGAAATAATACGGAGAATGTCAACAATAAGAGATGCTGTGACGACCCGCCTCTCATTCCATAGAAAGAAGCATCATCAATAAGAAAAGAAATAGATAGAAATAGAAAAGATAGAAAGAAAGAACAACAACATCAAAATCTCACAGTGGAAACGGAACAACATATAATAATTCACATATCCATTACATAATTTTACATATCAGAGTACACAAAATAATATGACTTCATTACATTAGACAGTTATAAAGGCCTGTCTAACTATTACATCCAAAATACAACTTTCAAAAGTCATAACACAGCAGAATGATATAGATAGATACGTCTGGGCTCCAGCTACAAGCTTCCAAAATATTTGTCAAGCCAAACCTTATCACTTGGCTACTCATAAAAATTTGAGTGCCCAAAAGTTTAAGAAAAACAGAATAAACTTCAAGTCAGACAGGGGTCTGGTGTGAGTAAACGGGTTAAATTTGTTTAACTTTAAAATCATTTGAAAACAAAGGTATCACGTAAGACTCCCCAGCATAAACATGGGTAAGTTTTTACCTTACTAACCAAAACATTTGATAGGAAATCCAGTGATAATATAATAGGGTCTAGGGTTTTCAAGTAAATAAGAAATAGCTGAAATTGTTATTCCAACATACTAGCTACAAAGTGAGTTATAAAATCAAAACCTTAAGGGCACGTAGGGATAATGAGCTTCAATCAATGGCAGGGCTACTGGGGGTACCGCCAGTCATAGTACGTGGCCAAGATCAACGTACCAAGGATCCCTCCCAATCCCCTGTAACACAAGGCCGGAACCATCCCTTACTGGACAGTCCCGAACAAGACAACCCCGCAGTTGTGGCCAACAACTGCCCACACAACTGAAATAAAAGGGACTTCTAAACAGGGTTAAATCTTGTCCTACTTGGGTGCTACCCATTAACCTTGTTGCACCTCCCATGTTTTAGCCATTCCCAGTTAATGAGGCTTGAGGCTACGATTACCTTTATAGAACACATCTATCTTAGAATGCTCATCGTCCACATGACGATGTTTTGAAAGCATTCAATCCATACAAGTTCGTTCTGGGTTTGAACGAAACCAAAGGCATTATCTCGTTTTGGAATCACCCTCAGAGTCAACGACAATAATCCTTGCACTCTGAAACTCCATCTCGATCTTCACCTTGAGATGTTACGACTTAACGTTTAACTTGGATCGATGTGGTTTTCGGATAATCAAACTTGATATCCGATCCCGGTCCCATCGAAATCCAAACGTATTTTAAAGGTCAAGTTGTTCAAGGATTTAAACAATTCGATTCAATTTAAAATATTAGATTCACAAAGCATTATTCATAGATAAATAACATACACCTGTATAGATATGTTCAATATCTCATCACAGGATATCACAGATCATCATCCAATAGATATTAACCAAATCCAGACATTCTACTCAAAACAATCATCCATAAGCAGGCATATCTTTAATCCATATTATAATTAATTTAATTAATTCAAATTAATTAATTACTTAAGAATTAGTCATTTAATCTTGCTTAACCAATCATTAACTAATTACAACCATTTAATTAATTATTCACTTCTTAATTACCTCATAATAAATTAATTAATCTTTAATTAATTAATTAATTATCCTTTAACTATTGATTAATAACCTTAATTATTAATTAATAAAACTTAATTAAATTAATTAATCCTTAATTAAATTAATTAATCCTTAATTATCAGTTAATTAATCCTTAATTAACAATTAATTATTTCTTAATTACTTAATTAATTAAATTCAAATTATAAATTAAACCCTAATTACTTGATTAATCTATCCTTAGTTATTATTTAATTATCACTAATCACTTAATTAATTAATTACTAATCACTGATTAATTAATTTTTAATTATATAATTAATTAACCTCTAATTATAAATTAGTTAATCTTAATTACTTAATTAAATTAATTCTTAATTAACAATTAGTAAATCCTTAATTAATTAAACCCTTATAAATTAATAAACCTTATATTTATAAATTAATTAAATTAACTAATAAAACCTTAATTACTTTATTAAATAAATCATTAATCATTAAACCTTAACCAACTTTCTAGATAAAACATTTACATTAGTTTCCAAACTTTAATTAATACAATGTTTAAAAACATTTTATCTTAACTCATACTAAATTACTTTTTTTTAAATTTAGTTTTGAAAAATACTTAACATTTCTCAATCTTAAGTTAACAAATTATAAAACCTCTTTAAATCAAATAGTTCAAAACATTTATTTTATAACAATTTAAACTAATTTTAAATTTACATTATAAAACCAGCTTTTCAAACTTTTAAAACATTTTCACATTGCTTCAGGTTTTAACTCGTTCCTGACTCTAGTGTTAACTCGAGTTCATCTTCATCTTCCCTTTTTTAGTTTTAAAACAAAATTAGAAAGGGCATACTCATGAATTCGGGTTCCAACCCGAGATAACCTTCTTCCCACTCAAGCATCAACTCGAGTAAAGCTTTTTCGTTCCCACTCAAACTCCTGTGCAAAGACCCTTCGGTGCACATGCACACGCCGCCGGCAACCCTCCGGCACCATCAATCCTCATCGCCAAGTCGACTACGATGTCCCCAAAGCATCGCACTACTCAACAACCTCGATCGATCATCAAAACCAAAATCGAGCTTCCATTCGAAAAACTAGAAACTCACATCCTCGTCTGAAATTGCCTCGACAAGGAAATTCTGGCCACTGGAACCACCAAAACTTTTCCAACGACTTCACTAGCCTCCACGCCATCACTTCCCCAAACCACGTGCAGCTTGATGCACATAGAGGCCACGGTGACCAAATTTTCAAACGTCGACAGAACTAGGGTTTAAAACCCAATTTTCCTATCGTCGGCGCCACGACGGTCGTTTACCTCCATCACCATTTTTCCCAACTTCGACGATCACCAAACCAGCTCCAGCCAAAGCCCCGATCCCTAGAAATCCTCCAGTCGCCCATTTTCGCCAAAAAAACACTTTTCTAATCAACACTGAGATGCTTCACCAATCCCAATCTAGAATTCATGATTTTTGTTTTAAAAATCATACTATATATATGAATTAACAAATCAAGGTACTTGATTTTAAAAATAAACTTAAGTTCCTCTGTTCGTTTTATTTTTTCCAGATAATATTTCTATTTATTAAACATAAAAATATTTTTAAAGCTTAGTTTTATCTTAAAAAACATATTTTGTTTAAATATCTAAGCCTAACAAAGATTAGAATGAGAGGAATTGAAATTTTATTTAAATTTGTACTCTTTACTTTTAAACAGAGATGAACATTGATATATCAACACATGCACCCAGTTTTGCATTCAAATATATTCCATCATGCAAATAATGTTACATCAAGCTTCAAAATTCAATTCATGCATCCAGATTGAAAATAAAACAAAGTTGAGTTTACTCACCAGATTATTGTGCAGAGACTAAAAATTATGATGTTGAAAACTGGTTTAATCTGAACAAAACTGCTTGAAATCTAGAATTTGATTTAGTTGTAGAATGATTTGATCTTACTCTTGTGCTTTTTTGAAATGATCAGGTTCTTTTAAACAAAAACTGAATTGATGAAGCTTTTTAAAACCAGAGAAAAGTGCTTGCTTAACCTAGGATTTTGAAAATTGTTTGCAGATTTTGCTTTTAATCTTGAATTTGCAAAGAAGATAGCTTAAAACCTTGATTTAGCTTTACTGAATTTGGTTTTACAGTTATCTCTTTTACTAAGTTTTTTGAAAAATAATACGTAAAGAAAATGAGAGAGGAGAGTGAAGAGGTTTTTATATCTCTTAGTTTTATTTTTATTTAATTTTTAAAAATAAAAAGAATTAAAAGGCACTTGTACAATTTATTAACACTTGTCACTAAACTTACTTAATTTGTTAACACATGTTATTAAGAATGATTATAAGTTAACACATATAACTTTCGTGCATAATTAGATTTTTAAATGTTTTATAAAGCTTTTCAATTAATTTTCTAATTATAAATACATATTTTAATTTATATGAATAAATTTCTTTAAAAAGAAAATAATATAAATAATTTATGTTCTTAATAAAATCAAATACATTTTAAAACCGAAGTATGATTTAAGATATAAATAATTATCTTTTGAATTTCAATTTAAATATCCAAATTCAAATTAAATTTAAAAAAATAAATTTGATATATACATATATTTAAACAAATACAATTTCAACTTATACGAAATAATTTCCATAAAAATCTATACATACACAACACAATTATTATTATTGTTTAAAATAACAATTTTATCAATTTTAATTAATTTATTAAAAGATATTATCACATTTAAATTTGTTTGAAATTCTTGGATATCACAGATGCCATAATTGCAATAAGGTCGGGCATTATAGAAAAGATTGTCCGTATCCAAATAAACAGTTATTCACTTTAAACAGTGACTCGTCAGGGAAAAGAAAGAAAGCATTCACAGCAACTCTTGATGACTCAGACTCATCATCCAGTGATGATGAAAAGAAGATGGATAATTCAAATATGTGTTTCACTGCTATTCATGAATCAGATGACGAAAGGAGTATGGATCTAAAAATAGGTACACATTTACATTATTTTTTATTTTTCTTGTTTGAAAGGATGCTTGTTTGTTTGCTTGATTGTTTTAAAATTCCTTGAATTTTTAAATTCAAATTTATCCCTTGAAAATTGAATTTTAAATTCAAAAATAAAATTATTTTGATAATATTTTTAATATTAAATTATTAATATTTAAGTATTATTATATTTAATGTTATCATAGGAATTATATAATTAGAATATAGGATATAATATATATATATATATATATATATATATATTTATTAGGAATTAGGAATAGAAACTTGTCCTTTGATTCAATAGGCACATGTCGACATACCCGGATACCCTATGTCGACATGCCCCTCAAAATTTGAATTCAAAATTTTGAATTTCCTTCCATCCTTTCAGCAACTTTAATGTTCTGAAAAGATGTCTCTTGACCAGAGAATATGCCTGTAGAATTTCTATTTACCTCACTCTCTTTATCATCACTTTTCACTTTTATTTCAAATTTCCAACTTATCTTCATTATCTTCAACTCCTCTCAAACTTCTTCAATGGCCTCTTCAAGCACTGCTAACGCCATTAGGCTTCCAAAATCTATCAAAAGCTTTCTTTTTAACAACTGGAAGCTATCAAAGCTTACATCAACTATGTAAACTTTGGTAAAATTCATATGGAAAAATTTGCTATTTTCAAAGATTTTCCTTCTTATGAAATTGAAAATCTTTTTCAACAATGTTCTATTCTTAGTTTAGTTGATAACAAACAAAATGATTTTGTATGTTATCCAAATCTTGTTAAGATATTTTATGCGAATTTGAATCTTGGTTTTTATGATGGAGAAGAAGGACAAATTTGGAGTAGTGTTAAAAGAACACAAATTGTTTTGGACTGTGAAATTTTGGGAAATATTTTGGGATGTAAGTATACATGAATGAATCTCTCGGAATTTCAAATCAATGAAAATGATCAAGAGACATTTTATCACATCTTTGAAGGGGATGGCAATTTCGAATTCAAAATCATTACTTTCGTCTAAAGCAAAAATTGTTAATCTTCTTATTCAACACACTCTTATACCAAGATCGGGAAACTACAACAACCCAACATTAAAAAATTTCAAAGCTCTTTTTGCAATTTTTTTGGAAATTATGATACTAATTGTGCTCAAGTTATTTTTGATGAGCTAAGGCCCAAGAATTTTACTATGGATGAAAACACATTATATCATGGAATTTATCTCACCCTGAATTTTAATTACTTTGAAGTTGATTTCAAAAGGGAAGAATTTATAACTAGAAAAGTGTTCAACCATGGAAACATTTCCCTTATAAAAATTCGATTAGTGTTCCAACCATATGAAACACTTACGGAAAAAGAAGAAAGGTTTGCTCATGAAGAAGTGAAAGATATGGAGGAAGAAGAAGAGGATGAGGAAGAGGAAGGAATGGAAATTGAAGAGGAGGAAGAGGAAGATCAAGAAACCTCCTTAGAAAATATTGAATATGTAACGACCCAGAATTTATAATCGTTAGATTTTGAACATTTAATTCATTTTAAATGTTAAATGTGGATTTTGAATTGATTTTGAAGTAAAAAGATTTTGGTTAAATTAATAGAATTAGTTAAATTTCAAATAAGGTAATTTAACTAGATTTGAATAATAATAATTAAATATTTGGAATTGTGATAATTGGTGAATCTGGATATAAATGGTTATGAGATGGTTTCTAAAATTTATTTTAAGGCTATTTGAATTTAAATAGCGATGTTGGACTTTTGGATAGAATCAAAAGTCGATAGGTTTAAAATTTGGGATTTATATTAATTTAATAATGGAATTTAATAATATAATAAAGCAAATAATCAGATTTTGGTTCGAAGTGAATCAGAATAGTTTCTAATGTAATTATAAAGTCTATATGATTTATAATAAAGTTAGTAAAATTTTAAAAGTGAAATTTTAAGTGATTTCGACGATTTTGAAAATCGTTCGAATTCATCGACGAGTTAAAATAGCCTTCCGGGACACAGTCTCAGAATTCGATGAAACTAGTTCCATTGGATCCGTAATAGTTAGTTATTATTGGATTTCAATTTTCATAGCAATCGGAGTTATCGTTTGACCCTGACAGCTTAAAACGCATAGAAACTATTTTAATCGATTTAATTTAAAATTTATCGTTTATTTCCGTAACTCGTGCATACGACCAAGTTAGACTTCGAAAAACATTCCATTGTGTTCGGAATACGGGTAAAACCTTACAAACGTCAGGCAGCACGTGTGATTTGGAGATCGTTTGAGAAAGTTGTTTAAAAGTGAATTAAATAATAAAATAAATGGGTTGTACATATATATACACGTTAAAGTCGAACCCTGACCCTATCTTCTTCTTACCGCTGCTTACTTATGTTTTAATGGCTGAGAAGCTTCATCGTTCACCTCTAATTATCGAGCAATCCATCAAGCTATAGCGAAAACTTCCAACTGGAAGATCGAAGAGCTTGTCAAGAGATTCGCATCCAACGGTTGATCATGAGTATCGCCGTCGTTTGGAGGGGTTTAGGGGCCACGTACGTGTGAAGTTCGTGCACGCTTTTCTAGGTCCAGGGTTGACCGAGCTTGGAGCTGCTCTGGTCATGGGTAGAGCACGCCTTGGCGCATGTCGTGGCGGTGCCTGATCGATGAATCAATGGTCGTAAGGGCTGCGATTTTTGGGCAATTGGAGCGGCCGATGGGTTAGTTGCTACCTGGACGAGCGAAACACGATTAAGGAAGATAGATCTTGCGTTCGTGATGAATTTTGGTAATTATATAAATTTTTTTTGTTTAACTTCGAAATTGAAACTTATAAATTTCATATCTATTACATACATTACCAGATTTCGACGAAACTGGCGACGCCAAAATCGTAGCGACGAGTAATACTCAGCGGAGCAATTATGGAATCATTCTGAGCAAGTATAAATTTAGGTTAAATCGAACACCGTTCGATTTAATTAAATTTGAATGCTCGTCGAAAACCCAAGGTGAGTTAATCTCACTCACATCTGGATACCAGTTAATTTAAATAGTTAATGTTTAAATGTTTGATTGGTTGTTTAGCTGAATATGATAATTATTATCAGATTGAATCGATAATTATTGGTTGTGCTAATATTTGTGGATGCAGGGAAACATGTTGGAGGGATCCAACTGGATTCCTCACAAATATGAATTTTATTTATATTTTGTGATATATCTCATTGATAAATTTATTTTATCTACGAGTTTATGAATGAAGATAAGCGTTATGGATTATACCGCTTATCGTTGTTGATATGATTGAATCTGTGATGGTTGATGTTGTGCACTATTGTGTTAAACCCCTGGACTAACTATACACACACGAATATGGATTTCACGTGGAAATTGGTTAAGTCACAGGTTTTTGAAATAATTTTAGAATTGAATTTTTGAATCCAAATGGTTTGGAAATAAATCGGATTGAAAGTGGAAATTTTTTTGAAAAGGAATTTCAAAAAAATAAAAGTTATTTTTTTAATAACTTAATTGTTTTGAAATTTGATTTAAATTTGAATTAAAAATTTGAAATTGAATTCTATGTTGAGGACTTATGATTATAAAAAGGTTATATATGTTTACATGAATTTGAACCTTTTTGGAAATTGTTGCTTTGGGAATTTAAATTAACCCAAAGATTTTAACTTGTATAAAAGAAATCAGATTTTTTCGAAATAAAAACTATTTGTTTTCAAATGATATAAGCTTTCATATAAGAAATGAATTTCCAATTTGTATTAAAGGAAGTTCAAGCTGAATTGAAAATGGTTTTCCAAGTTATGAATGAATCTTCGGAAACAGTTTTGGAAGCTATAAGTTAAATCTTTGATTTAAAGATTAAATGAGCTAATCCAATTGAGGTGGAAATTGTTTTGAAATCTGTGAATGGATCTTTATGAAATTGGATGAGCTTTGTGAAATGTATCTTTTTGTTTAAAGATTTGAAATGGTAATTTGTTTAAACCATTTGAAAGAAAGTTATGAATTTTAAAGTTGTGACTTAATTGAAATCCCATATCCATATGTTTTTAAATATTACGATCATCATTAGGTTTAGCGGGAGAGGACCTTTGTGTCATATAACCCATTCCGAATAATGATACAACATTATGGATAGCATTTGAAGACCGGCGGTGAAGACCGGGTATTTGCGAGAATGATAGGATAACCTATCGATTGTCTCTGCACTGAGTAGCTACGGTATAGAGATTTCCTAAGTGATGGGAAGTCCGATCGGGATTGTGAATACCCGGATTTGCAAGGGCTTCTTCGGAAGTGCCTTCAGTTATGTTTGAAACCGAAACAGACTTGTATGGATGTATGTATGACATTACACTTTGAGATGTAAAGCTGGTTTCTATCAAATACATTTCTGTTGGTGGCAGAGAATTTATTCTCTTAAGTTAACACCCTTCTCTGAGACGTACGAGCTCAGAGGTTATGTAGTTGATGGTTACTAGTGATACATTCCCCATTTGGTAATGTGGCATACGAAGTGCTGCTGATCATTTGTTGATCAAAGTAGGACTTTGTGAAAAGTGTAATCGAGCCTCACAAACCGGTAATGGTCGAAACAGGAAAGATGCAGCAAGGTTTCAGGGGTAGATCCCTTAGGGTATGTCCATTCCTTCCGAAAAAAGGCGGTGTCAGGTATGAAGCCCTGATATTTAACCTGTGTGGTTACTGCAAATACTTTTCTTTGTGGTTGTTGATGTAGAGGAACCTTGGATAAAGGTCGCAAACGACCGAGGGTGGCATATCTTAGGTTTTACTTCTCGGGCAAGGGGTAGCCGGCCTTGTGTTGGCAGAGAGCTGGGTAGGTTCTCGGGGCGTCCCTCCAGAGGTGTACCCATGTGGCAGTAGGAAGTTCCTTATCCTGATCATTTGTTGGAAATCCAAACAAAACAATACGTGCCATTTACGATTGCAGTTGTATAACCTGCCTCCTCGGGAGGTAGCTATAGCAGGCATAATATAATGGTACTTATGCTGGCTAAGATTAATATTATACTTTCGAAATGTTTTCCACACTATGAACTAATGATAATATTAAAAAGAATTTTGCGTATCAAGCATGTTTTACTATCATAAGAAGAAATCTCCCCTAAGTCTGTGGTTACACATTGTGTGTGCCGGTAGGCCTTATGGTAGTTTCATTTTCCAAAAAGCATAGCGGATTTCTTTTCTTTTCTTTGTAAAAATAAAGGTTTTTGAGATCTCACACCAGTCCCATGACTGACCTGGAGTTTATTGTTCCCTTTCTAAACTCTGGGTGCCCATAATTTTCCACACGGGCAGCCTAGAGTTAGGTTATCGTTATTCTGGAGCAAAGTCAGAAAAGAGATGCAGTGGAGATCGGGAGCAAGTTGGATGGCGAAGCGTATCACTAGTGTATGTTATATTCTTTTTCGTTATTTGTTGTTGTAACACTCTGATAATGAAATGTGATATAATGTAATAACTGATATAGTTCTTTGTTTTAAAGATATTTATTTATCTATTGTACATTATCTCGCTACGAAATGTGAGATTCTGTTTATTGATTCTGTTCTTCTTCTATCTTCTTCTTCTTTAAACCCTAACGGTTCGGTTTTTCGGCATTCGACTGTGCGGCATTTGATACAGTGGACGTATTGATGTCGACTTTCGGACATCGAAAAATCAGGTTGTTACAGAATATCCTACCAATCCCGCTAATCCATCCAACAAAACCATTCTTAATAATCAAAGAATTATAGTGGAAAATCAAAAAACAATTAAAAGATCTATGAGTAAGAAAATGGATAAGATTTCCACTAAAATCGACAAATTCTTCGGGAAAATTAGTAGAAAGCTTGAACTATCATATTCTTCGTCTTCATCTAACTAGTTTTAGTTCATGTTGTCTTAAGTTCTATCTTTGTATTTTCTTTATTTTAGTTAATATTGTATTATCTTATGTAATGTTGACTATAATTCTTAATGGAATCATTCATTTTATGTTATTCAACTTCACTTGTCTCTGTAATTGCTTGTGTTTATATTATACAAATTATATTTTAATAGATTTGTTCATAACATTCATAACAAAGCAAAATGTCATTTTAAGCAGAGGCATGTCGACATACACCATCCCCCAATGTCGACATCCAATGGCACATCCAACGGGCAGAAAATAATTACACTTTCATGTTTCATTTTCATGTAACTAAATTGATTCTATTCATTTAAAACTACTTTCTACCCCTATTTATATCTGTTTCTTCCAGAATAAATTGTAAAACTTCATCTCTAATCACTCTCTTTCATAACTCTTCTTATTTCTTGAATTATGGCTTCTCCGATTAAGAATCTAAGTGATAATCTTGAAGAAACTCTCACTTCTTTCAAGAATGTTCTTACATTCATATTCTTCCTATTTTTTGGATTACACTTATGATCACACTTAGCACTTATTACACTTATATATGGTTTACCCTATTTTATTATGGTTGATTATCTTATAACAAGTTCAGGAATGTTTAAGAAGTTTCTTGTTGATGACAAAGAGGAAGAAAGTTATATAAAATAGTAGGCTTGGAGTAATGGAGAGTTGTTGGAGTAAGGGGGAGTTATGGTACGATCGAAGTTGTAAGTATATTTTATAAGGTTGTCATCATCAAAAAGGGGGAGATTGTTAGGAATTGGAGATAGTGGTTTTGATGAAAACAACCTTTGTAACTTATTTTATTATAACTTATATACTAAAACTATTATCTAAATATATATGAATATTATTATGCATGATATATATATGGCAGGTACTGATTGTTGAAGATCGTACAGTATAAAGATCAAGAATGAAGAAATCAAGTACGAAGACTCATGAGTATCAAGATCAAGATTTCAAGATATGTGTCTAGTTTTTTTGGTTAAAACTTCATATTAGCATGGAAATCTTCATATCCAAATTCATTTTGGATGGAACCCATTTTTACCTTCTTAGTGGCATACACACCCAGGACAAGTAGCTTACAAACCTACGACAAGTGGCTTACAAACCCACAAACATCTTGGTTTTGTACAATTTCTCGAGTCCTGATGTGATGAGATATTCTGTAGGAAGAAGCTTGAAAACTACTTCAAAATGGTTTTTCAAAATAATTTTCAAAACTGTTTTCCAAAATGTTTTAGCCTTAAAAATTATCTTTTCAAATGATTTTCAAAAAGATGTTTTAGCCTTAAAATATTCTATGTTTTTGTTTTTAAATAAACTCTTTTTTTACTCCCGAACCATTTTATCTTATTTTCCTTTCCATACCATTTACAAAACAAATTTACATTGTTTTTAACATAGGGATGTTGACATTATGGGATACCCCATGTCGACATGGTGGCCGTAAAATTCAAAAGTTTCAATTTTCAATAGAAGTGTCTATTCATTTAAATCTCTTCGCGAATGGTTATGAACGTTGGTGCTTTATAAATAGCCTTCACAAACGAATTTTTAATCAACTAACTTTTATTTTCTTCACTTCTTCTTCTCCACAAATCCATATTCTAAAATTTTCAAATTTTTAAGATCATGTCGAAATTTTGTCAAATTCTCATGTGAATCAAATTAGAATCTCATTTTGTTTGATTCTCTGCCCTTTCTCGAAGATTAAAGTGCTATTCAGAGTTATAGGATCAATTTGTAATCAAAAGTTTATCGAGTCTCTTTGTAAGGTGTGGTTGTGCCTGAAAATCAATTGGGTAATCTTGATGCCCATAATCAAGAGAGTTTGCCTTGGACTCATGAGACACAGGAGTGTACCTCAAGGCCTTTAGAAATTGAGGAATGTAATCTCGACATTGGTATAACAAAAAATTTGTATGAGGTGGTTTGCGTTGGTACAGGACTGGATGTATGGTAACTCCAAACCAGTATAAAATTCGATGTGTTCTTTCCTTTTACTGTTTTTTATTTACTTTCCGCATCTGTGTTTGATTCTGTAATTGTTCTGTGATTAAGTTTTGCATTTGTTTGTGTCATAATTTAAGTTAGTTCATATAAGTCATAGAATCCATTAGATACTATTCACCCCCCTTCTAGTGTTAAATTAGCCTTAAGATCCTTAATTCGCTGCCCCTTTTACATGAGAAAGTAAAGAAGAGAGAAGAAGAGAAGAGAAGAAAGAGAGAAGATAGAACCAAACAAAACAATACAGAATCTCACATCGCATCGGAATAGCATATTATATCATATCAACGATCTTTACAAAACAGAAACTGTATATACATACATCAATCAAAGTTCAATAATCAATCATAAATCATCAACCTGGACAGTTGTAATATCTTGCATGAACCTCACTAAGCATAGTGGATAACCAAAACAAATACGTGTGTACGAAATTAAGATCTCCATCTCTCCAACTGAAGCTCCAAAAGCACCAAATCTGAACCTATAAATATACTCAGTCTGACTCGAGCATTGAAAAGAAAGAACGCTCGGATCAATCTGGTAAACCAGCATGAGAAACATGCTCAACTGGATTTATTAAATTACCAAACTTTTCCTTTATCAAAACAAAATTATCTCGTAAGACATACCCACACATAAACACAGACATTTTTTTACCTTACGATAACTAAAACATTTCATATCAGATCCTCATATATTATACTAGTGTCTAGTACACAAATAATATTAATCATAGCCGAAATTGTTACATTGGTTAAACTCCAGCATGTAGCCCAAAATGGGTAATACACTCGAAATGGCAGGCATATAGTGGAGTTTGAATTTCCATATAAATGATCAGGTGAAGGGACTACCTTCCAATGGGTATATCTCTAGATGGATGTCCTGAGAAACCATTACAAAGTTCCACTACCGACACAAAACTGGCCTACCTCTATAACTAGGTAGTACCGAATATGTCATCCTCCGGTCATTACCTACCTTTTCCTATGGCCTTATAGCATACAAACCACAATAATCAGATACACGACGTCATATCATGTAAAGTTATACCTAGAAGAGGATGATTATATCCTACTTGGGAGCAACCAACTTAGCCTTGCTGCATCTAACCATTTTTTGGTTATTTCCAGTTGATGAGGCCTAAAGTAACGATTACCTTTCACATATCACATTACTTAGAATGTCACGTGGCCATTTCCGTTGACTACTAATTGTCTTTCATAAAATACAACCCTTAAGCTCATACGTCTCAAGGAAGGTGTTAAGCTAAGAGAAGTTGCCTTCTCCGCCACCACTGATGTACGTTAATTTGTAAAAACCAATGTATGTAATCTTTAGAAGTGCAATGTCAGATAAACATCCATACAAGTTGTCCAGGAACAGGACAAACCGAAGGTATTTTCCTACCACATCCTGTCGAGAAATCCCTACGATTAGTAGCGAATAGTCCTTGCATTGGATATTTCATAAAGAAGAGACTACTACTACTGGATGTATATCGGGATTTTAATCACAAACGATCAACAAGCAGTCCTCCACTATGAAAATCCTTAATATCAATATCATCACAACCAACCTGCACAATCGTCGCATAACTGTTGGTTCGAAGTGTTTTTCGGATAAATCGATCTCGGTCCCTTCGCACCAACAATGCAAAACCATTTCTCAACCTCACACAGAAACTATGTCTCATAGACTTATCACATCTCCAACTTTCAACTTGCTATCCTTTGGCCAAGAAGGAAGCTCGATAGATTGGAGTAAGACTCTACATTACATGAATCAACATCCTCAACATGAACGATAATCAAGTTTACACAAAAGGCTACGTACTAAGTGAATGACTAAATAGTTCCTACATCAAGTCAAGGAACTAAAATGGCCAAATTTGATAGTTGGTTATTTAACTATCAATGCAACAAACAAATATTTAGCACCATAAGCAATCACTAGGCCCTTTAATTAATCTTTTATTAATTAAATCACTTGCAAAATATTCACTTCAAACTATCTTTAAAAAGATATATTCCCATAACCATTTCAACTTTTATATTCGAAAACATTTCCGTCTACTTATTTAATAATAAGTAATTCACAAATCAATTTATTTTCAACACTTAGAAAATATTACATATACTTAAATTACGATTAAGTATATATCTCATTCTTTAATGAAAACATTCTCTTAAACATATTTATTCTGGTCAGAACATATGTTACGTAAAACATCGTTATGACAACTAAAATCACAAGTATAGGGATTCGAAAATTAGATAGATATATAAATCGCATATACTATATAAAATATTTCCTTTCGAAAATCATTTACTATAACAATAGTGTTATAGTCCGTCATTTCCTTATTTCTTGAAAACGTCTATTTCAACAATGAATGTTGAAATCTATGTATTCAATACTTAACTTATTTCAAAACATCTTCAAATCAGTTAACTCCAATTAAAATATCACTTCTCAAAACATTTAATTAATTTAAAAGATTATTCACTGTCCAAAATCGTGAATATAATTCTCTAACCAAATTCATCACTTCTACACATTTATTAAAGGATTATCCACAGTCCAAAATTATGGATATAATTCCTTTAATAAACTTCCATAGTTAACTTATCAAAATCAATTGATTTTGGATTTACAAAACAATGTTTATAAATTAACATTTCTATTTTGTAATAACTTTGATATACAAAATTCCTTTATTAACCAATTCCATTTAAATCTCGTTTATATGCCAAAATCCAAATTATAAGATAATTACTTAAAATTCTCTTTATTTACAAATTCATTCTTTTTATAACTTCACAAATTCATAAATCTATAAATTTTATTTACTTATAAAATCCATTTATAATTCCATTTTAATACTTATAATACTTCTTTATAAATCCATTATTTTTATTTATAAAATATCAATTTTAAAAATCTTATATATAAACTATTTATAATAAATCAAAAATCTCAATTTAAACTATTTTACAATTAATCAACTTCATGTTTCAAAAATTACATTCTGATTATATTTCACAAAATCATAATTTTTATAACATAAAAATTATTAAATTTATTTATTTAAAACAAATTCATTCCTTAACAACTCAAAAATATATATCTTCAAAATCACTTTGAAAATCCTTTTTAATTTGAAATCATCAGTTTAGCATTTTAAAATTTCCAAAATATGGCCCAATGCTGCAACAGGACTAAATACATCAATCACGACATCCAAAACATCATATATCATATGATAACAATATATATATATAATTTAATATCTATAAATAAACTGGCGAATAATCCAGTTGGATCCCTCCAACCTGTCACTTGCAACAAATTTACATATTCAAAAATATATACAATGTCCGCTTCGAGAAAAATGTGCGTACAAAAGGTCATCCGCTCATACATGAGAACGTATAGGGTCTCATTTGCTCCAATAGGTAGGAATATATTCAAATTGTGACGACCCAGAATTTTCGGATATTTGAAATTGAAATATTTAATTGATTTCAAATATTTGAAAGTTAGTTTAACTTGAATATCAAATATCACTATTTATTTGGCAATTAAATTATTGAATTTAATTTTCGAAAGTTGGGTAAAATATTGAATCTTCAGTTTTATGCTTGTTAAAAATATTTCAAAGGCTTATAAAATTTATATTAATAGTACTGAAGATAATGAAAGCTTTAGAATTAAATTTGGAAGTGCTTTGTTAAGTTTTAAAAATATATCATTTAAACTAATATTTAAAAATAGCCTTCTGAGGGATAGTCTTGGAATTCGATGAAACCAGTTCCATTGGATTTCAAATTTCGGAGTGTTTGGAGTTATCGTGTGATAGTACGAGGTAAAAACGCGTTAATATCTATATCAAAAATTCAATATAATAACTGAGTGCAAAAAGCTATCTTCTCCATACGATTAAATTAGGACTCGAAATCTTTTCCAATGCGTTCGGAATAGAGGATAACACTATAAACGCCTGGCAGCATGCCTCGATAGGATGTATAAATTTTAAGCTTCAAATTGAAGACGATTTGAATTTAAATTTAAATATTAATAATATTATTTCATCAAAATACATTGATAACCTTTGCAAACACGTATAGAGATTCAATGCATGTGTCCTTCCTGGAATGCACGCGTCTTCGTTTAAAAAAAATAAAAGAGAAAATGAAATCAAAATATAATGAAATCAAAACGCATCTTCATTCTCAACTTAAAAATAGTGAATCGAAATATAAAACCCCAAATCAAACGAAATCCCTCTTCTAGTTTAAATCATAGCCGATTCTAAAAATCAATCGTGCTTCAAAAAATAAATTATGGTGGCGATGCATTCATGGAAGGTCGAGCGAATCTGGGAAGCTCAAGCGAGCTAGTGGAGGGGCGACGTCAAGGTCGGCAACGTGGGCAGGCTAGGGTTTCGCAGTGATGTGGGTTCGAGGTCGGAATTGTGGCCGCGAGAAGGGGACGATCGAATCGAGGAGCGACGTAGTCGTTATCGTGCATGCGCTAGGGTTCATGAGTGCCGTGGTCTTGAGTATTGACGGTGAGCTCGACGTGGTTCCAAAGCGGCGGCGGCGGTGAGGTATCTGCGGTTATTTTTGTTCGATTCTTTTTTCGGTTTAATTGTGGTAACTTATATGCATGGATATATTACAAAAAAGAGAAAGGGAAAAATATACTTTACAGCAAAGATCAAGTTTTTTTAATATATATATATATATATATAAATGTAAAATTATCTATATAAATACACAGACACACACACATATCTTCATTTGCTAGTTTATTTTTAAAATAATGTACTATGGAGATAAATTTGTTTAATAAACTTATTTAATTATTTTTGTTGCCAACAAAATTTTTATTAAAAGGAATTAGTTTAATATTAAATAATTAGTTAATTAAATTTATCAAATGGAAATTTAATTGTTCGATTGGTTCGAATACTAATAAAAATCATCTAATGTTTATACAAGGTCAAATACCGAGAATCCAAGTCGGGATTAAATTGGAATGCCAAACAAATCAAAGGTGAGTTAATCTCACACATTGGGATTACCTTTTAAATTTAAATAGTTAAATTTAAATTATTGGTTGTTTGCTTGAATTGATAATTTGCTATCAGCTTGGATGTGATATGTTATATGTAGTATATATACATATTGGAGTGATTGATTTCCTACATTATATAGCGGCTGAGACCATATGCGCCCTGTATAATAGCAGATGACCTCTTATACCGCGATATCCCCCTTGAAGTGGGATTGGTATTTTAAATTATTGTGCTAACATTTGTGGATGCAGGGAAACAGGTTGGAGGGATCCAACTGCATTCCTTAAATGTTTGAATTTATTTCATACCCTGTGATATGATTTATTGATATTCTATGATGATTATATTGGTATTGAAATTATTGAATGCTATGGTTTGGCTGAATATATTTTGGTATTTTAAGATATCAGAAGTATAAAAATTGGACTTTCATATGGAAATTAAAGTAGAGAAGTGTAAGTAAAATAATTTTAGGGAATTGGATAAATTAAAAGAGGGAATTTGAAAAGGAATAAAAGTTGATTTTTGAAATCCTATCGAACAAATTCCAAGTATAGGGAAACATATTTTTAATAAATGGAAATAAATGGATTTTGAGAACTTAAGTAGTGTTGTTTAAATATTGAAGAATTTATTTTAATTCAGGATTTAAAGTGGTTTGGGAGAAATAAAGGGAGAATTTTAAAATTAAGTATGAAATTAACATTTCAGATTTTAAATAAGATTTTAAATCGTAAATATAGAAGTGAATATGGAATTAATAGTTTTTGAAATAAATTGAGTAAGTAAATGAATTTATTTCTTAAATGGTGTAAATTTTGGAAATCGATTAGTGTTTAGAACTGTGTTCAGAAAAGGGGAATGAGACTATGGAATTTATAAAATGGGTTTACAAAGTGAAATAAGATATCCGTGGATATTTGAAAGTATAAATTCACGGTGGGAATTAATAAAGGATATGTAATTCGTTTTAAATATAAATAGTGGTTTTATTTTTAAAACCGTGGAAAGGAAATTTACGGAATTGGGACGTAAATTAAATTGGAATATATCAAGAAGGATTTATAAAAGATTTGATAGCTATATTTAAATGGGAAGTGTATTTCCCTGAAAAGGCAAGTATATTTTCAAAGAAAGATTTCAAAGTATAAGTTAGAGTTTTAAAGTGGCTTTAAAAGAATGTTTTTGAAAGAAATTATAATTTAGTAGTTTTAAATTTTTTAAAAATAAATATTTATTAATTTACTTATATAAGTAAGTTATTTTAAAGATTAACTGGTATTATGATTTAAAAAATAATTATTAAATATTTATATTTTATAAAGTAGTTTTATTTAGAGGCAAAAGTTTTTATTTGAAAATTTTGTATAGAATTTAATAACTTTTATTTTTTAATTTGTTTGGCTTAAGTTTTACATGAGAAATTATTAGAAAATTTCATAACTACTATTTTAAACAATGTGTTTTAAGTAGTTGTTATTTTAAAAATTTTAAATGATATATTTTGGATAAAGTGATTTAAATTATTTTTAAATCTAAGTATTAAGACTTGCTGATTTTCAATGGAAATAAACAATTGGGTGGATATTTATTCAGCAAGAGAAAATGTGATTTGAAAACTATTTTCAAAGGGTTGAAGTGTGGAATATTATCTTGTGAAGATAATTTGAAATAAATAATTTGGGGAAATTACTAAGGCCTGACGGTTATTTGGAATGTTATTTGATAGTTAAATACCAACTATCAATATTAGCCAATGCGCCAATCATTTCAAAGAGACCGGGATCGCGATTAATTTCTCGAAAACCACTTCGATCCAGTTTGAACGTTTTCGTGAGGAAGAAAAGAGCTGGGAGTCGAAGATGGAGCAGTGAAGTGCAAGGGCTAGTCGCTACTAATTCTGAGGGTGATTCCAAAATGGATATAGTATGAGTAGTGCCTTCGGTTTCGTTCGGACCCGGAATGGACTTGTATGGATGAATGCTTTCAGAACATCGTCAGTGGGACGATGAGCATTCTAAGTGTATGTGTGCTAAAAAGGTAACGCATAGCCTCGAGCCTCATCAACCTGGAATGGCTAAAACAGAGGAAGTGCACGCAAGGCTAAGTGGCTAGCAACCAATTAGGGTAAGGTCATCCATGTCTAGATGTCCCTTTATTCGTCTGTGTGGGCGGTTGTTGATCCCAATCGTGGGGTGATCTTATTCGGACTATCTAGTAAGGGGTAGCTCCAGTCTTGTGTTGTAGGGGATCAGTGTGGATCCTCGGTACGGTGATCTGGAGCACGTATTGTGACGGACGGTACCCCAATAGCCCTGCCATTGATGGAAACTCAATCTCCAATAAGTGCCATCGGATTTGTTTGTATACCTATTATGCTAGAATGTAATAAATGTAACAATTTTGGCTATTTGAATAAGTATTTATATATAAACACTACTATAATATCAGAGGATTTGATAAGAAATGTTTTGGTTATCGAAAGGTAAAAACCCGACATGTTTATTTGTGGCGTGATCTTACGAGATACCTTTGATTTCAAAGATTTTGAAAACTTTAATAATCCAATTTTGTGTGTTTTCTCACTCTGGTTTTCCAGATTGACTCGGGTGTTATTTAACTATAATGCTCGGGTCAGACCGAGTATTATAGAATACAAGATAAGATGTTGTGGAGTTCAGAAGATGAGCTGGATGGCGAGACGTATTACACGTACTTGATGGATATTCCGCTGTGTAGTATAAGCTATGTATAGTCAGCATTGTGGTGACAAGTTACTATAACTATCTAGTCTTTTTCTATTTATTGTGTTGTTGATTTGAGTTGTACTCTAATGATGTAATGTATAAATCAGTATAGATCACTTTTTGTTTTAAGGCTGATGTTATATATTATATTTATGCCGCTATGATTGTGAGATTCTGATATTGTTTTCTTTTTCTCCTTCTACCTTCTTCTTCTTTAACCCCTAATGGTTCAGTTTTTCGGCATTCGATTGTTAGGCATTGGATACAGTAGACGTATTGATGTCGAATTTCGTGCGTCGAAAAATCGGGTCGTTACACTTGGTATCAGAGCTGAAGGTTAAGCAAGAACCTTGGCTCTGGTGGGGATTACTTATTAGGAATAGAGTCCGTAGTACTCTAGAATGAGTTTGAGTGTATTAACAGATATGAGCGTGTATTTGTTAGTGAATATAAAAATTGTTTTCATATTGTGTTGGCTAATCGGCCGAGTATTTATGGATTCTGGTTGATATGTGGGACGCCATGTCATCGATAGGGGTTTCTAAACTCTTAAACAAGATAAACAGACACAATATTGTTTTAAAATAAGGTAAATGAAATAATTTTACCCAAATTATTTTTGTATATAAAATAAATAATTTTTCGTAAATTAATATACTTATATATGGTTGCTTGGTTGTTGGGAAGTGATAATATTAATTTATTATCATTGTTCTGTAAAAATCGAATAAGAAATTGAAATCATAACTAAAAGCTAAGAAATAAATTCATATACAAATTGGATTTGTAAATGTAAATTGTAAATGTGATTTATAATTTGAAATAGGATTCCAAAGAAATATTTGAAATAAATTAAAAGGATTTGAAATTTGAAAATTTAGGAAATTTATGAAAATGGTTTTCAAAGGTTTTGGATAAATAATAGTGATATTATTTTGAAAATATTTTTGAATTGGATTTGAAATTTGGTGAGATTTGGAATTTAAAATATTATTTAGAAAGGGTTTGTGGAAAAATAAAAGCACCGAACTCACTGCGGTCGCTGGAAAATAACTTCGGTGATGACTGCAGCATCGTCGATGTTCATTTTCTAGTTTCCAAGGGAGGAATTGATGCTTGGAGATTTTGAATTGGTGTTGTTTGCAAAACTGGGTTTGGTTTTGAAATTCAAAGAGATAATTGAATTTATTGAAGTATTTTGGATATAATTGATTTCAAGGACGATTTTGAAATGTTGAGCAATTGTTTAAAAGACTCTGGAATCTTATTTAAAATGTTTACGGAACATAAATAAGTTCGATAATTTATAAAAATTTCAAATTTGTTGGAATAAGATTCAACTTGAAAAGGGTCAAATAAAAATAAGTGTGAAACCCAAATAAGTTGGAAGGTAAGCTAATTAATTAAAGTGAATTAAAAGAAATTAGCAAATGTAATTAAATTTGGAAAACTTATAAAAGTTTAAATTTTAAATGGAATCGGAGTGTAATTAAATATAGTTAAGTAAATTAATTTAAAGAAAAGTCTAAGGAGACTAAGTGAAATGGTTACTTAAATAAAAAGTTATAAGTTGGAAATAAAATTGTGGATGGACAAATGAATTTGCGTTTGTAAGTAAACAGGATTGAAAATGAATATTTGAATTGTATCAAATGGAAAATAGTCAGGTTGGACTAAATAAAACAAAGTATTGAAATTAAAACTAGTAAGTAAACTGATTGATTTAAATGGTAAGCAAATAAAATGAAATTGAATATTGGGATGATACGTGATCTAAATTGTGTAAAATGAAGTGTAGAATTTCTTCGAATGGACTAAAAATATTTAAAATTTGAAATAAAGTCGATGTGGATATAAAATAAATTAGTAAGTGGAATTAACTAAAGAAATGATTAATTAGATATGGTTTGAAATAAGATGAATATAATTCAATATTTAAAAATTGAAGGAAAAATTGAGTTCAAAATGGAATTGGTTTGTATGTTAAATGTAAAGATATAAAGGCTTAAGAGCTGAAGTGAAAATTAAAATAAGAAGTTATATTAAACTTAAGGAAATTAGGGTGAAAATCTTAAGTAAAATTTTATATTAGGAAAATATTCTAAGTTAGTACTGAATAATGGTTAAATAAAGTGTGAAATGGGATAAATGAATAGAAATCAAAGTAATTGTGAATAAAAGAAAATTGACATAGTTAATAATCAATTGAGATAAATACGTAGGATGTACGTATATTGTTCTATTCGCATAACGATTTTATCCAGATTCGAGCACAGAATTTCGGAATAGCCATATCGATCCTAGTTGGGTTTTTCACTCGATTTTCGACGACGAACCCTGGATTTGGATTTTTGATTGATTATGGAAATTCTCTATCATAGTATATGGCTATGCAAGGAGAATGACGGTTTCTGATCAAGAAACCAGATCCGAGTCCGCACTAGGAAGTCGAGTGGACGATACTAGCTCGGAAGTGAAATTGTGTGATCGAGTGAGCGATTGGATTTTGATATTGCGTACGGATGATATATGTGCAACGTACGGGTCTAAATGAAATAGATATTAAAACTTTTGTAAAGAAATGTATAAAATGATTTTAAATTCTGTTATTGGATAGTATTGCTCAGTAAGATGCAAGGATTTAAAAGGCAAAAGAAAACTGATGTTTTGAATTCAGAAGGTAAATTGAATTGCACAACAAAAAGGTGTATATTTAAATTTCTATATGAAATTTGATGATTTTCCGATCTAGCCACTTGTTATTTTGTTTTCTTTTGAAATTTGAAGGCTCGCAGAGGCATTTTGTAGTAGTTTCGATCAAGCCGCGCAAAGGAGACGCTGGCGAATTTTTTCAAAAATTTAGAGAGTTAGAAAATTTTTAAGAAATTTTGATACTTAAAATTTGAATTTGAATTATAATTTGAATGGTTGAGTAAGTAATGTTGTTTGGAAATTATGAAGTGGTTTGGAAATTTAATAAGGATGATAGTGTATCTTTAATAGAAAGATTTTGGGAAAGTTGTTTGAAAATAGTTTGGCTATAGGTAATAGTTAACGGGTTATGGACCATTCCTCTTAACTGGAAATTTTGGGACGAAATTCTTTTAAGGGAGGAGGAATGTGAAGACCAGGAATTTTCAGATATTTGAAATTGAAATATTTAATTTATTTTAAATATTTGAAAGTTAATTTAACTTGAATTTCAAATATCACTATTTATTTGGCAATTAAATTATTGAATTTAATTTTTGATAGTTGGGTAAAATATTGAATCTTCAGTTTTATGCTTGTTAAAAATATTTCAAAGGCTTATAAAATTTATATTAATAGTACTGAAGGTAATGAAAGCTTTAGAATTACATCTGGAAGTGTTTTGTTAAGTTTTAAAAATATATCGTTTAAATCGATACTTAAAAATAGCCTTCCGAGGCATAGACTCGGAATTCGACGAAACCAGTTCCGTTGGATGCGTAATAGCGTATTATTATCAGATTTCAAATTTCGGAGTGTTTGGAGTTGTCGTGTGATAATACGAGGTAAAAATGCGCTAATATCTATATCAAAAATTCAATATAATAACTGAGTCCAAAAAGATATCTTCTCCAAACGATTAAATTAGGACTCGAAACCTTTTCCAGTGCGTTCAGAATAGGAATAACATTATAAGCGCCTTGCAACATGCCTCGATAGGATGTATAAATTTTAAGCTTCGAATTGAAGACGATTTGAATTTAAATTTGAATATAAATAATACTATTTCATTAAAATACTATGAAATCCTTTGCAGGCACGTATAGAGATTCAATGCACGTGTCCTTCCTGGTATACATGCGTCTTCGTGTAAAAAAATATAAGAGAAAACGAAATCAATATATAACGAAATCAAAACGCATCTTCATTCTCAACTTGAAAAAAGTGAATTGAAATATAAAACCCCAAATCAAACGAAATCCCTCTTTTGGCTTAAATCATGGCCGATTCTAAAAATCAATCGCGTTCCAAAAATAATAATGGTGGCGACGCATTTATGGAAAGTCGAGCGAATATGGGAAGCTCAAGCGAGCTAGTGGAGGGGCGACGTCAAGGTCGGCAACGTGGGCAGGCTAGGGTTCCACAGTGACGTGGGTTCGAGGTCGGGGTTGTGGCCGCGAGAAGGGGGCAATCGAATCGAGGAGCAACATAGTCACGATCATGCACGCGCTAGGGTTCGTGAGTGCGGTGGTTTTGGGGATCAATGGTCGGCTCGACGTGGTTCCAAATCGGTGGTAGCAGTGAGGTATCTACAGTTATTATCATTTGATTCTTTTTTTGATTTAATTGTGGTAACTTATATGCATTAATATATTACAAAAAACAGGAAGGGAAAAATATACTTTTAAAGTAAAGATCAATTTTGTTTAAAAATACATACATACATACATACATACATACATACATATATATATATATATATATATCTGTGTGTGTGTGTGTGTGTGTGTAAAATTATCTATATAAAATACGCACACACACATACCTTCATTTATTAGTTTATTTTTAAAATAATGTATTCTGGAGATAAATTTGTTTAATAAACTTATTTAATTATTTTAGTTGCCAAAACATTTTTATTAAAAGTAATTAGTTTAATATTAAATAATTGGTTAACTAAATTTATCAAAGGGAAATTTAACTGTTCAATTGGTTCGAATACTAATAAAACTCATCCAATGTTTATACAAGGTCAAAAACTGGGAATCCAGGTCAGGAGTAAAATGGATTGCCAAACAAATCAAAGGTGAGTTAATTCTACTCATTTAGATTGCCTTTTAAATTTAAATAGTTAAATTTAAATTATTGGTCGTTTGCTTGAGTTGATAATTTGTTATCAGCTTGGATGTGATATGTTATATGTAGTGTGTGTGTGTGTGTGTGTATTGGAGTGATTGATTTCCCACGTTATATAGCAAATGAGACCCTACGCGCCGCACATAATAACGGATGACCCCTTATACTGCGATATCCCCTTCAAAGTGAGATTGGTATTTTAAATTATTGTGCTAACATCTGTGGATGCAGGGAAATAGGTTGGAGGGATCCAACTGGATTTCTCAAATGTTTGAATTTATTTCATATTCTATGATATGATTTATTGATAATTTGTGATTGATTATATTGGTAATTGAAATTATTAAATGCTATGGTTTGGCCGAATATATTTTGGTATTTTAAGATATCAGAAGTATAAAAATTGGATTTTTGGAAGGAAATTAAAGTAGAGAATTTTAAGTAAAATAATTTTAGAGAATTGGATAAATTGAAAGAAGGAATTTGGAAAATGATAAAAGTTGATTTTTGAAATCATATCGAACAAATTCCAAGTATGGGAAAAAGGATTTTCAATAAATGGAAATAAATGGATTTTGAGAACTTAAGTAGTATTGTTTAAATATTGAAGAATTTATTTTAAATTCAAGATTTAAAATGGTTTGGAAGAAATAATGGGAGAATTTTAAAATTAAGCATGAAATTAATATTTCAGATTTTAAATAAGATTTTAAATCATAAATATAGAAGTGAATATGGAATAAATGGGTTTTGAAATAAATTGAGTAAGTAAAGGAATTTGTTTTTAAAATTGTGTAAATTTTGGAAATTGATTTGGAAATTGATTAGTGTTTGGAACTGTGTTTAAAAAAAGGAGAATAAGACTGTGGAATTTATAAAATGGGTTTATAAAGTGAAATTAGATGTCAGTGGACATTTGGAAGTATAAATTCATGATGGAAATTTATAAAGGATGGGTAATTTGTTTTAAAAATAAATAGTGGTTTTATTTTTAAAAGCGTGGAAAGAAAATTTATGGAATTTGGACATAGATTAAATTGGAACAAATCGAGAAGGATTTATTAAAGATTTGGCGGCAATATTTAAATGGGAAGTATATTTCCCTAAAAAGCCAAGTATATTTTCAAAGAAAGATTTCAAAATATAAGTTAGAGTTTCAAAGTGGCTTTAAAGAATGTTTTTGAAATAAATATTATTTAGTAGCTACAAATTTTTTAAAAGTAAATGTTTGTTAAGTTAACTATATAAGTAAATTATTTTAAAGGTTTAACTGGTATAATGATTTAAAAGATAATTATAATTATTTATATTTTACAAAGTAGTTTTGTTTGGAGGAAGTTTGGCAAAAGTTTTTATTTGAAAATTTGGTACAGAATTTCATAACATTTATTTTTAAATTTGTTTGGCTTAAGTTTACATGAGAAATTATTAGAAAATTTCATAACTAGTATTTTGAATAAAGTGTTTTAAGTAATTGTTATTTTAAATATTTTAAAGTATATATTTTTGGATACAATGACTTAAATTATTTTAAAATCTAAGTACTAAGACTTTGCGATTTTCAGTGGAAATAAACAACTAGGTGGAAATTTATGCCGCAAGAGAAAAAGTGATTTGAAAACTATTTTCAAAGGGTGAAATGTGGAATGCCATCTTGCAAAATAATTTGAAATAAATAATTTAGGGAAATTATTAAGGCTGATGGTTATTTGTGAACGTTATTTGATAGTTAAATAACCGACTATTAATATTGGCCAATGCACTGATCGTTTCGAAGACATCGGGATCAAGATTAATTTCTCGAAATCCACTTTTGAACGTTTTCGTGAGGAAGACAAGAGTTGGGAGTCGAAGATGGAGCAGTGAAGTGCAAGGGCTAATCTCTACTAATCCTGAGGGTGATTCCAAAATGGATGCAGTAGGAGTAGTGCATTCGGTTCCGTTCGGACTCGGAACGAACTTGTGTGGATGAATGCTTTCTGAACATCGTCAGGGAGACGATGAGCGTTCCAAGTGTATGTGTGCTAAAAGGGTAATGCACAGCCTTGAGCCTCATCAACCGGGAATGGCTAAAGCAGGGGAGGTGCATGCAAGGCTAAGTGCTAGCAACCAATTAGGGTAAGGCCATCCCTATCTAGATGGCCCTATATTTGGCTGCGTGGGCGATTGCTGATCCCAACTGCGCGGTGATCTTTTTCGGACTATCCAGTAAGGGGTAGCCCCGGTCTTGTTTTGTAGGGGATCAGGGTGGATTCTTGGTACGGTGATATAGACCACGTACTGTGACGGGCGGTACCCCAGTAGCCCTACCATTAATGGAAACCCATTCTCTAATAAGTGCCTTCGGATTTGTTTGTATACCTGTTATGCTGGAATTTAATGAATGTAACAATTTCGGCTATTTGAATAAGTATTTGTATATAGGCACTACTATAATATCAAAGGATTTGATAAGAAATGTTTTGGTTATCGTAAGTTAAAAACCCAACGTGTTTATTTTTGGTGTGGTCTTATAAGATACCTTTGATTTCAAAGGATTTTGAAAACTTTAATAATCTAATTGTATGTGTTATCTCACTCTGGTTTCCCAAACTGGCTCGGGTGTTATTTAACTATAATGCTCGGGTCAGACCGAGTATTATAGAATACAGGATAGGATGTTGTGGAGTTCAGGAGACGAGCTGGATGGCGAGATATATTACACGTATTTGATGGACATTCCGTTGTGTAGTATAATCTGTGTATAGTCAACTTTGTGGGGACAAGTTATTATAACTGTCCAGTATTTTTCTATTGATTATGTTGTTGATTTGAGTTGCACTTTGATGATGAAATGTATAAATCAGCACAGATCTCTTTATGTTTTAAAGCTGTTGTTATATATTATATTTATTCCGCTGCGATTGTGAGATTCTGATATTGTTTTCTATTTCTTCTTCTACCTTCTTCTTCCTTAAACCCTAATGGTTCATTTTTTCGACATTCTATTGTTCGACGTTTGAAACAGTGGATGTATTGATGTCGATTTTCGGGCGTCAAAAATCGGGTCGTTACACAAATACCAATCAATATATAGATAATATATCATATATCATCTAAACAATCATCAATCAACATAAATAAAACTTATTCTCACTTATATAGAAATATCAGTTAGTTAGAAAGAGTGAGTTGTGCTCATATTGATTCCAATAGCAGTTGTAGTGTTTTACTCTGAATAAAATCAAACGAGCGTTTAATTTTACCCAAAATTTACACTAGCTCCAATCAACTCCAAACAAGCTCTAAAATGTAGTGCTTGTTAATATGGACCCAATGCAACTTGTTTCGTTAAAAACGGACCTCGTATGAAGAAGTTATGTTATTTTTAAGATCACAAGAATATATATATATATATATATATATATTATTTACAATCTTTATTAATTTTTAAACCTTGCTTTCACCGTGGCCATTAAATTTGAAAAACAAGACTTGGGCCGCTCATATTCCTTATTCTCCCTCATGTCCAGGTTTCAAATGAAACCGACGGCTGCCATTTTATCATCAATTTTCGCGACTACCTCGATGCATTTGAGGGCGATCAGTTATCACCAATCGAACGTCTCCAGCATTGTGATCCACTTCCCTAAACCCCATCAAGCTCGGCTCCCTACGCTTCTCGAAATTCGTGAGTGAATGCGCGACATGCTCGGCCAAAATCTGGCCTCTACGATGCTCCATCGTTGATCATCACCGCATGGATTCGAAGTACTCGACAAGCTCTACAACATTGCAGTTGAATGTTTTTCATGAAAGTGAATGGATTAATAGAGATTAAGGGAAGAAAGTAATGAAATTCTGGCCATTGGTTTTGTATGTGGTGGCTAACCCTAGATTCGTTATGGTTTGGCAAAATGAAGAAAAAGGTGGTCTTACATAGAAAATTTTCACGCACTATTATTCTGAAATTTTTTCGAACTCCAAACGAAGCATGCCGCCTAACGTTTATAATGTTTTATCCATATTCCAAGCACAATGGAATATATATCGAGAGCCAATTCGGTTGTATTTGGAAGATAGGTTTTCTAATCGACTTATTCAAATTTAAAGTTCACTTAAACAGATTTCTACGCGTTTTAGCTTGCCACGACTAAACCGTAAATCCGATTGACATGAAATTCGAAATCCTACAATAATATAACATTACGGATCCGAAATCCAAGACTGTTTGAAAAATGACTATTTTTTCATGTTAATTAAATTTAAAATATTCAATTTCTGTAAATTACTTTTAATTCAATTTCAAAAGTTTACCAACGACTAACTATTCAAATAGATTTAATTTAAATTTATAAATCATTTTTATTCATATTAATTTCAAATTTCAATTATTTCTGTAATTTCAAATATTAAATCAACAGTTAATTATCCAACTAAATCGAGATATTCGAAACATAAGTTATTCAACTTATAAAATTTACTTGTGAATATTTAAAATAAATTAAATATATGAAGTTCAAACGACTAAAATTATGGATCGTTCCAACATCATACATTATAAGTTGATCAATTTTCAATTAGAATAAGAATTTGCTTTGGGCAGTGAAATAAGCTAGAGATTTTGACAAGAACCCTAGCGTAAGTAATTTCGATAATATCTTCTATAATTTAGCAAATTTAATGAGGATACTAAGTACAGAGCTATATGGCTTATATCCTCTTCGGTCCAGTAATCAATGGGATGAATAAGATGTCGAATCCAACTAGGGATCGTGTGATCTAATTCCTTATTTAGTTGGATACCTAGAGACCACCTTTTCAACATCATCTATTTTTTGTCGTAGAAGTAAGGACCACCTTCAAACACTCTATCACGATCTTATTTTTTGTTAATTTTTTTATACATAGAACCATTTTCTTTGCAATAATATGAACTAGCTAGTAGGTTTCCAAACCTTATATATATATATATATACACCCTTTGAAATATAGGTAGTGAGGCTTAGGGCCTACCACATAAACAATAATAGCATTGTCACATTGTTTTATAGCGTCTTGAACAATCTCATTCCTTATTTTGGCACATTTGAGAGCATAAGAAGTCACATAGGTGGTGGAGTTTTAGCATGACAAAAACTGGGATTTGTAACCTTTCATAACATAGTTCCATGCTCTCTAGAAGTGGTGGTGAAATTCCATGCATTAGGAGGAGAAGCAGATTGACTATGATGTGACCAAGTTTAGGGTTTTTCAGAGGGGTAAACTGAGGCTGTCCTAGGGATTGTTGATGGATGGGTGGAAAAAGTCCAACATGGGGAGGGTGGGCATGTTGTTGATTTTTAGAATAGGATAGAGGGGGGATAAATTGTTGTTAACATCTACATCTTTTAGGACAACTTTGAAGAAACCATTAAGGTCCATGTAAGGAGGGCAGTTAGAGGATGAGAGGTCAGGGAGATTGCAATATGGAGGTGGATCAGGGATTGGAGGAGGATGTGGGCTGGGGGAAGGAGGAGTAGACATGATCAAGGTTTCTGGATCTGGTTTTCTAAAAAACATATACATGTGTATAATATAATATAATATAATATGTGGATCGTATAAAAATATGTGAACATGTGCATGTGCAACATGATAGTATACAAAGTTTAATATACTCATGTATAAGTGCTGGGATTTTACACTACAACGAACATATTATCCCTTCTATATGCAAGTGTGTTGTCTAGTATATATGTACACATAAATATATTTATAAAATTTTGTATATGATTTTATGTATATACTACAAATAATATATATATATATATATATATATAATGTAAATGTCTATATAATATATATGTGCACTTTATTTTAATATATGATAATTATGAATAATAATAACTTTATATTCCAATTTATCATTCAATTTAAATTTCAGTTCTAGATTGACATAATATAATATCTAGTAATTTGGAAATTAATATATTAAATTTTAAATAAATATTTTCATAACATATATACATATACACTCATTTCAAAATCAATGAAATCTATGAATTGCTTTCTATTAATATATATGTGTGTGTGTGTGTATATAAATTATATTACATGTTAAACTAAAATCTATAAGTAATATATATATATATATATGTATAAATATAATATACATATAAATTTGTTTGAATGTAAATCAATTTTTAATATATATACACACACACACTCATATATATTCAGCTATAAAACATCTTTTTTTGGTTTAAAATGAATTAATTAATATGTTTTTTTTAATTTATCGATTTCCTTATAGAAATTAACAAAAATAATATTTTTAAATTTTTTGAAAACCATTTCAAACTTATACATATTTATAAATATTGCCATATTTGATTTATAATACTTATACATGTCTTTATTATATATAACTAAAAAAATGTTTGAATTAATATATACATATACGTGAATTTTTGGATTTCATAGTGTATATATTATATGCAAAAAGCAAATTAATTTTTTTTATTTCTATGAAGAATAAAAAGGTATTTATGAATTAATCAAATTTATGAACATATGTTTTATTTATATCTGTTTGTATATAAAATGATTTTGTTTAATAATATTCCAATTTTTCTTAATGACATTGGCATCTAGGATATAAATATGTATACGATTTTTTTAAATTCATACATATACACATTATCATCGGATGATGACAACAGTAACACATATAGATTCATGATATTTGATACAGTAACTACAGGGCATAATTGACATGATAACTATATATAATCATATATGACTTTAAATAGCAAATTTATCTTTGCTAAATGCCTAGATAAAACACATTGAAGTGCTGAATCGAGAACTCGATCCTTTGAAACAAGTAAAGAATCCAGAAATTGTCGCCAATCTGAATGCACCTGGCACCAATGTATGAATTTGATTTAATTTAGTGTTTAGGAACTTGAATTTTAGGGAGAAGAGTAGGAATATAGGTTGGCCTTGGCTGGTCTAGAATGGAGAAAAAGAGGGAGTCAAATAATGTGGGTGGGAGGCAAATAAATAGCAAGAGTCAAGTTGTGAAAAGAGGATCAAGATCCTTCTTTTCCTCTTACCAAACCTCCTCCTTTTAAAATCAAAATCCCACCCTCAATATCTTAGATTGGCCAATCTCCTCATGGTCCAATATGGGCCTCAAAATCACTTTAAGCGTGATTTATAATAGCACGTTTAAATCCAATTTAAATGCGTATCGATGTCATAGATCAATAGGTGTATTTATAACTATTATACAACATTATTTAATATTGATCAACACAATTAAATAAAATTTATAATTAATAATACATAAATATTAATTAATTTAATTAATTTATAATGATTATAATCAATTAAATCAGGTGGCAACAAGGGTATTCAATATTTTAGTTGTGTGACTCTTAAGTGTAAATTTGGTCAGCGATTAATATAAAACAATTCAAATGTTAACATTCACAAATCATTTAATAGGTGATATAACATTATGGCTAAATTTATCACTTACATAACTTCAGTAAAATACAACTTTACTTTATTCATGTGTTACCAGGCATCGAAAATTATTTACAGCAATTTTCTTCATTAAAACTATATCACATTAGGCTATATAGGATGTGGTAATGGTCAAAATTCCAATATCATTCAAATTCAACTTTGTAGTACAAACACAAAGTCCTTAGTTTAGTAATAATTATTATTATCAACAAACCGCTTTGGCCAAAGCTCTGACTTTGAATTGATTTTATTTGTCCGTGATGCTAACCTCATGTAATTGAGTGGACAAATTTTCTCTTGAATACTGTCACACTTCAAACGCTTTCAATCGACCCAACTATAGTCGTTTAATGGATGCCATGCCATGATTTAACTATAGTAAAAGTGGAGTTTCCACATTGAAGCTCGATGGTGTTCGCAGGTTGAGGGAATTATGTAATATTGTCACATCGATGTTTTCTATTGGACCTTAATTATATTATCCAATAGAAAACTATTGAGTCGGTCATTTCATAGATATCAAATAACTATTAATACATAAATCCATGGTGCCCCCACCGGCTATGAGTCATACACTGCCCAATAATTGGAGAGCCTTATTTACTCTAGTCACAACGGATGTATTGACACCCAATATCGATAAATCCTAACCAGGAACATTCAAAACGGTATGTTTATTTTATTATGATAAATCATTCATGATTATAACTTATTGTAACTACTATCACTAAACATACCATTTATGTATTTTATATTATATATACTTCCAATCAAAATAATTAACTAATATAACACATTGAATCAAGTAAATAATGGAAACAAAACACCTTTTATTTCGAACAAGATTGGTTATCAAGTTAGATATATGTAATAAAATAACATTAATACCCCTAGGGCATACTCCTATTTCTATTGATTACATTTGGTATCAGAGGTTAGGCTCCACACTCAGGACCAAATAGACCAGTTTGAGTTAAGAAACTTGTTGGAAGGAGATACATAGAGAGAGCATACATGAATTTTTTCTGCCATATAATATTCCATACACCACTTGTCTTCTAAAATTTAGTTTATTTCTATTTCTAGTTGTGCGGTACTTTTTTCAGGCTATATTATGAGTATAAGGGATACACGTGCAACTGTAGATAGGAAACTTTAGTAGACTGGTCGCATTAGAGGTGATTTGGATGTCGCATTGGATGTTCCGCTACATGTGGACATTTTAGTAGCTGCAATAGGTGTTAGAGGTGGTATAGAGACTGAGAGTACACCATTCAAACTCGATGAATGAGCTTTTGAGTTGAGTGGGGTTGGTCAATGAAGTGTGACTTGGATTTGCTTCTAAATAGGATTCGATGGATGCCCAGTAATAAGAACGAACGAATGACTTATACGCATTTTGCGTTGGAGTCATTTATGTTAGAAGTTGTTTGACCTTGGGTTATTAAACCTTTTGTGGTAGGGTTAATCCCACATGCTAAATAGGTATTTTCTATGGATTAGTCCATTCATGTAACAGTTCATAATCCCTAGTTTGAGTCTATTCAGTTAAAGCACTTGGTGGTTTTATAGCGATGGGGGCGCAAAAAGTTATAACGCGGATAAAGCGGGGATATACCAAAAAGTATTGGAGGTGCAAAATGCTTCATTATATACAAATAGATATTTAAAGTTAATTTATACTTATTCTCTTATAATTTCTACAGGAAAAGGAAATATTTTTTAATCTTATATAAGGAAACTAAAGAATATCTAATTTATGCAGAGTAGATTTGGTGACTACTATAGATTTCTAATTTATATTGAGAACTAATGCCTTAAATTAAGTCTTCAACCTAACTTTGTTGATTTAATTTAAAATAAAATCACTTAAATCAACCTTTGTATATTAATGTTGCTAAAGAGGGTGCTAAAAGGCTTGATTTAGTGAGTGTAGCGAAATTTAGCGGGGCTTAAAGTGGATCTACTATTTATTAACGCTAAATTGAAATAGTGTAGCAATTGGAGAGTGCTATGGGCTATAACGTGGATTTTACAGTGCTTTAGCTGCACAGGTTTGAGCATAGAGTTTTTAGTTGACTTGCGCTAGTTAGGAAAGGATTTTTCACTCAATTCTTAAAGGTGAGCACTTGAGTTGGATTCTTGAGGTGACTGGGAAATTTCAAAAGCAAGACTCCGGTCGTGAGAGGAAATTTTAGTAGTCGGACCATGAAACCAGCTCGGATTTCACATAAGAAGAGTTAGGTGGCTAACCCTAGTTTAACAAAGAATCATGCGAGTGAACAAAGGATTAGAATAGATGTTGTATATTATTTTGGTTGTTATTTATTCACTGTAAAATTACTTATAGCATAATTAGTTAAGATATCTTATAATAGTTCGGGGAAGGACCTCTCGACTAGTTTTGTAAAGATTCGAATAATCTTCTAAGTGGTGATATGATACTTGCTTAGGCGAGCATCATAGTACACTTAGTATATTATCCTTACTAACATTTTGCAGTTGAGGTGAGTTTGAACTCTAGTAAGCTCAAGCATTTGTAGATTATCATTTAATAGTAATTTAATTAGAAAAGTTTTCTTCTTTAGAGAAAATGTTTTATTGGGAAGGAAAGAAAAGTTGAGACTTGGATACCTGGGTTTATTCAAGAGTTTTGAAAATCAATGATCCAACATACATATAATTTTTCTTTTTCATACCAAGAGGTATAATTTATAGTCTTTCATGCATTGTGTTTATGAAAAGGGTTGTATTACCCAAGCATTTTATTAATCTTGGGTATTGAACGCACTCGTAGGGGTTTATAGTTTGGCATGCACATTTATACCATTGTTGGTTACCAGGCATGCTGGTATACACTCTTTTTTTCGTTTTGCTGTTTGTGTGCTTGTTACTGTAACTTGTTGTTTGTCATTTTTTTTGTCATTACTTGTCTTTGATTGTTATAGTTTGTTGTTGACTAATTATTGATTGTTTGTTGATTGTTATTGTTTGTTGTTGTTGATTGTTTCTTGATTGGTTTTTGTTGCTTGGTTATTGCATGTCGTTGTTTGTTATTGCTTATTATTGCTTGTTGATTTCTTGTTGATTACTTGCTGATTGCTTGTTGTTGTTTGATTATTGATTGTTGTTGGTTGGTATTGCTAGTTGTTGCTTGCTTTGTTTATTTAGTAGTATTTAGTAAATTATTGTTACCTATTATAGCATGTTGGGAGAGATATAGAAATAGCTATTTAAAATAAATCACGTATCACCCATTCCAATTATGAGGTCGAGGTATGATCTATACGAGTCAATTGCATTTCAATGTGACTTAATGTCTTTGGTATATTCAGACGCTGACTCATTTTAGTTTACTCTCCAAATTTTAAGCATTTATGATTTTGGTAATATCGGTTACTACACATAAATTATACATGTTTAAATTCTATATTGTTATTATGTTGGTGTTTAATACAATTAGGTACTTGAGAGCTAATGCATTGCTATTTAAATGCTTATTTGTTTAAGATTTGCATTTAAATAGTGAGAAACTTTCTTAAAAATGGGTATGTACTTTTGGAAAATATGGTATAATGTAGTTTATCATGTATTTCCTAAATTTAAGATATATTCTAATTTGAGAGTTTCCATAACGCTGGCAGCATTAGGGAAGTACTGTTGAAATTTTCTAAAGTCAAGGCTAAGGAATTTTGGTCAGTCCCATTACTTTGTTGTACACATAGAAAATTCGAGGACGAAATTCTTTTTTAAGGAGGGAAGAATGTAACAACCCGCAATTTTACTACTGGATATTTAAATAATTTATTTAAATATTTAATCATTAATTAACAAAACACCCATTATACTCGAATTTTGGAGATGGATGAATGGGAACTTGAGGCATCCATTGTTTCCGTCATGAGAAGAACAAATATAAACTTGGCTATATTTGTAATCAATAAGTTTTGGAGTGAATAATGATTTCTTGAGAATGAAAGGAATTTAGGCTAAGGCCCATTAGCTTGCATATAAGTTGGTTAGCCCCTTCATTACTTTCATTTCATTTTAATTCTAGGTTACTTTTCTTCCTCCTCTTTTAACCTATTTCCTAATCTCTACTTAATCCCAAAGCCCTGAATCCATAAAAAGTCATCTTAAATAAATTTTAAAGTCCCGATAAAACCACTACAGTCTTTCTCTACGTATTCCTTACAAAACCCATCAATGGATTGGCTTGAAGTAGTGTCTGGAGCTCCATCTCAAATTTAAAAAGAGAAAAAGTATAAGTTCTGGTGATTTGAAGCTTGATTTGGAGAAGAAGAAGGTGCTGAATGGGATGATTCTCTAACTAATTTTACTTGCTATACTTAAAAGATTTATTTATTAATGAAATTAAGTTGTATAAAATGATTTAGACAATGCTATGTGATTATTTAGGCTTATGATTGTGCAGTAAGCATGATTATATCAATTTGTTATTTATTAGAAACCTTAATCACTATTTTTGAAGAAATTGGCAAGCTTAGAAATAGATAAAGGGTTAATTGAAATAGATTAAGGGTTAATTAAATAATGTTGTATGATGTTATGATTGATTTATGGCTAATTAAGTGATATGATTATGTGCATATCAGTAGTTAGTATTAATTAAACTATTTGAATGAGTTTTAGAAAATTTTTATGAATACGGGTACATGGCCCAAGGCCCAAAAAAAATAAGCGGGTATATACCCAAAGTTTCTACAAACACAGCACATTAGGATTCCTACCGACAATACACGAGAAACCCTAAATTACCTAAAAAAATTAAAAACGGTGAATGCATGCAAACTTTCAGCCCTATTCTTTAGCTCACCTCTTCTCCCCTCCTTCCTAAAAAGATAAAACATCTATGAATCTGCTCCTCTTCCCTTCTAATCACTATCAAAGCTTCTGTTGCTCGATTCACTAAATTGTTTATTAGATATAGGCTCCCACTGATATAAATATAAAGAATCCTTCATATTATCTGTCTCCTAATCTTTGTATGAGCTAAATTTGCTAGCTTTAGCAGAACCACTCTGATGAAGCTCCGACTTATTTGAGATGGCTTTCGGATTATGCAAATATCTCTCCATATGTTTGTACCCGCTTCTCTAGTCCAGTGTTCAGCTAAAAGGGAAAATTTGGTTTGATTTTTAATTTTTTTCTTTGATTTTTGAAGCATAATTCTGCTGTCCAACTCTATCGGTAACTATCTTTGCTCTTTAGTATGGTTGCTTTATTATGATTGTGAATGTTCCTTTCTTCCTTCCATATGTGATCAATAGCAATAGCAGAACATTTGCAAAGTCTTTCTCAAATGATTTGCCATTGAAATTGATGTTGATATGTTGAACTACATGCTTAAGATCCACAAGACCATTGTTCTGAATTCCCATTGTAGTTTGAATGTGATTCCAGAGGTAATAGGCATAACTGCACTCAAAAATAGATGATTAATACACTCGCCCTCCCTATTGCATAAGGAACAAAGTGATTTAACATTTTTATCCCACTTCTTTAGTCTGTCCCAAGTTGGTAATCTATTATTTATAGCAAAATATAAACAGATTGACATCTTGGGACTATTAACTTTGTTCATATCAATCAACTGTAGATTATTTGTTTCTAACACACTCCCAAGTTTTATAAAAACAAAACTTCCCTTTACAACTAGCAGTCCATTCCCGGTAATCAGTCTCAGCATTAGAACTAATGGGAAAACAACTGATCACATTCTTATATGGATTAGTGACGGGATATAGTTGAGGCTGCCATTGATTGTCTTTAATAATCATGGAAACATTTGCATTAGCATTGCAAAAAATAACTAAATTATCCCAGCCAATTCTATTAACAAAGGAATCATGCTGAAACTAGAGGTCAAACCATAAATTAGTTTTATTCCCTGATTTTAAAATGCTTTCTACTAGAGGTTTATCACTGTTTCTACATTTTACAATCTTTTTCCAAGCATTTGACTGTTTATCTTTAGGCAAAATGTTCCAAAAATTTCCTTTTTTAAGATACTTGGCCTTCATCCATTTTGACCATAATAAATTAGTTGTCAAAAAATCTCCAATACATTTTTAAATGACAAGTGATGCTTAAGTCATTCAAATTTCTAATCTCCATCCCCTTTCTTTTTGGGTTTACAAATTTTTTCCAAATTGATTTTATGGTAACCTCTTTTCCAAAGGAAATCAGCACATCTGTTTTCTAATTTCTTAGTAGATGTAGCTGGGATATGAGATGTTTGAAGCCAACATAAAATAATGGCATAAATAATAGTTTTAATCAGCTCCATTCTCAGCTATAGAGAGGAGTTTACAACATCATGTTTCCATTCTTTCTTAAATTTTTTCAATAAGCATAGAACAGTCACTATCTTTAATTTGATTAACAGAAAGTGGCATCCCTAAGTATTTAATTGGCACCTTTCCTTCAATAACACGCAGTATGTCCAACACTTCCTTTTTGTAGTTATTGCATTTACTGAAATATTCTTTACCCTTAAGATCATTAACCTGCAAAGTTGTATACTTATGTAAATTCATAAAAATATATGGAATAGCATAAGCATTCTGTTCATTTGCTTTTGTAAAGAGCATCAAATCATCTGCATTTACATGATGAGAAATAGTGGGCTGAACTCTATTAATAGGAGTAATATATCCCTTTAAAAGCTCTATCTTAGCAAGAATGGAGAAATATTCCATAGCCATAGTGAATAGATAAGATAATAGAGGGTCACCTTATCTAATACCCCTATTGGTTTTGATAAATCCTACCGGTTTACCTTGAACTAGAATAGAGAAAGTAGGGGTGCTAATGCATTCATATACCAAATCACAAAATTTTATGACAAACCCAAGTTATTCATCATATGGTAAATAAACTGTCTGTTGACTTTATCGTATGCCTTCTGTAAATCAATTTTAAGGCACATATTATCACCACTTTTAGTATTGAAGTTCCTAACCATCTTATGAGCTAGCATAGAGTTTTCATACATTAATCTGCTTGGAACAAAAGCACTTTGGTTTTCTGAAATTAAAAAGGCAAGAACACCTTAATTCTATTGCTAAGCACACTAGCAATAGTCTTATGAATAACATTGCAGCAAGATATAGGTCTTTAGTCTCCAAATGCTAGATGGGTTTTATTTTTAGGGACTAAAGTAATAAAAGTGTGATTAATACTTTTCAAAAGTTTACCTTCATCAAATAATTCATTAACAATATCAGTTACCTGGCCTCTTAAACTATCCCAATGATTTTTATAAAGTTTAGCATCAAAACCATCTGGCCCAGGACTTTTGTTGTCACCAGCATTAAAAATAATAGCCTTAATTTCATTTTCTGACATAGGAGCAAGCGGAATTTCTTCTGCCACACTATCCAGTTTATATTTGCAAATGATATTTGGAAAATTATGAATTTGATTTATCAGAAAAATAAAGTTCGTTATAAAAATTCAAAGCTTCTTCAACAATAGAGTTATAAGAGTTGGTAGACTTACTAGAACTATCAATAATGCTCCCCATGTTACTCATATGCCTTCTAGAAGACATTTTAGCATGAAAAAATTTGGTGTAGTCATCCCCTAAGGTAAGCTAATCCACTTTAGCTTTTTGTTTAGCATTACTAGAATTGATGTACATCTCTCTAGGTAGATTCAGCTGGTTATCAAAAAAAATTAACAGAATTTAAATCCTCGGATTTTGATCAGCAAGATCTTATAAAAAAAATTCCTTCTTTCTTAAATTTGTTCAAAATATTTTTATCTTAAAAATTATTCTTATTTCAATCTTTTAACTTATGTTTAATATGTTTCAATAACATATCAAACTGAAACTGTTTATTACCTTCACAAGAAAAATTAAGACAGTATTTAATTAAGCCATCACACTTCTCATCACAAATCCAACTATTTTTAAATCTGAAAGGAACATTTTTTAATCAAGATTGTCCACTTCATTAAAAAGCTTTATGAAAATAGGTGTATGATCACTTGAGTTTTGTTCTAGGGTGCTACAAGAAAAATTTGGGAAAATTTTAGAAAATTCATTATTCACTCGCACCCTACCAAGTTTGCATTGAATATTTTTCTCAACACCAGATTTCCAAGTAACTTTATTTCCAAAAACACAAGTCTCAATCAAACCAATTTCAATCATAAATTTGTTTGTCTTGTCTAACTTACTTTGGGGTATATGGCTTCTTCTAGATTTTTCATGTGAATGAAGAACTATATTAAAATCTCCCATTATAATCTAACGAGATTTAATAACATGATTCATAGCTTTAAGTCTACACCATAACCCATTTCTTTCACTTTCAAAATTACTACCATAAACACCGGTGACTTGAATTGAGAATCCAGCGACATTTTTGAAACTACTGTCTACAAGTCTTTATTAATATTATCAATGGGCCAAATGTTAGAGTCCTATATAAGCATGCTTCTACCCTTACAACCACAGTTAGTATTATTAATATACTTCCACTATCTATCAAGTTTCATACTGAATTTATCCAACCATCATTATTCATGTTGTTTTTAATAAGAGCAACAATAGTAGGATTATGTATCCTAATCATATGCAAAATATAAATCTGCTTGGTTGGGGAGTTCATCATCTAACATTACATGCAAATATCTTCATAATAATAATAATAAGGGGTTTAAATTGTACTAGTCACATTGGTACTGTTGCCTTTCCTCTTGCACTCAGAACTTTTTTCTTTTAACCTTATTGACATTTCTGTCCATTCTGAATTGCTAGAAACAAATTTATGCTTAAAATCGGATTTTTCTTTGTACTTACCTTTGTTACCTTTCTTCGAAATATGCAGTTGGGAACTATCAAACTGCTTAGATGTTTGAGGCAGAACCGAGTTACTGCAACCCATATCCACTATTTCTAGAATTTGAATGAAGGAGATGTCAAATTCAGAAGATGTGCGAGGCAAAGCTGAGTCAGTATTTTGAATCTCCTCAATCTTTGCAGCCTTTTTTAGACGAGGATGGAGCTCTATTGATTTATCATCATATATTTTGGCATTTTGTTGTACTTTGTCTTTGATAACTTTGTCATAATTGTCTGTAACGAAACAAGATTCAAAAACAGGAGGGGTTTCAGAATCTAAGACCATTGCATTTACATCTCCCTCCAGCTCTGTATTCTGACTATCTTTCATTTTGTTCTTTGTTGATTTCTTTGTTTGATGAATTCCCTCTGCTGTGATCTGATTTTCTTGATCAGTGAACACCTTTTCTTTGCCGAAGATGGTTCCTTTCTGGCTTATCCGCTCTAGATTACTTTTGGAAGCACAATTCCCTTCATTTTCTATGTTTTCATCTCTGATCAAAATAGACGTGTCATCCATTTCTTGATGACTATTTTCTTGAGATTCTTGATTGTTTGCTTTTTGAACCCATGCTTTTTTCGAGTTGCATTGTTCTTTAACATTCCCAAAACATTTACATATAATACATTTCGACGGAATCCATTCATATTCCACCTTTCAAGTTATATTTTCTCTATTGTTCATTGTTACATTAATTTCATTTGGGAGTTCATCTTCTGCAGCAATTTCAACAAGGAGACGAGCATAATTCAATCCCTTTTTCAAAATAGTTACTACATCCATTTTGAGGTTTACCAATGATACTAGCCATGACGCTAAAGGCCTCTTTGTCCCACAACTTTAAATTTACAGTGAGTAGTCTTACTCATACTGGCATTGTTGTTAAGATATCTCTGTCCAGTTTTAATGATTCAGGCTACCTCTTCATGATGATGAGCTTGCCATTATAGAAATATGGCCCATTTTTTAATTTTGACTCATAGTCTTTTTAATATTCAATTTTGATGAGGAGAAACCGTTCTTCTTGTGTACACTTCAAACTGCCCTGTTGGTTTCCACACACGTTGAATGTAAGATTTAAAAAACAAGTAGTATGGTTTGGTACTCACCTCATTAACGAGAATAGAACTGCTCCAGCATTCTTTGGTTCTCTTACAGACTGCTTCTTTTACCATACCTACTTCATGTTGTTCATCACTATTGGAGGAATTGCTTCAAGATTACATTCTTCCTTTGGTGGTTCTTTTGACTTGGCAGCCACTATACCTGCCCATGATTTCAGAACTTGTTCTTTATTCAGTGAGAAGGTAGCTGGATTATGAGGTTCTTGTACATTCTTTAATTGTTGCGGTAAAGGTCTACTTGGAATGTCTTTGCCAGTTGGATTGCTGGAATTTGGAGCCGATGGCAACTCCTATCTATTCTTGTTCTCTCTTGTCCTTTGGGATCTGCATTGAATGGTTTGAAAGCCTTCCTCACCGATGTTGACTCCTAATGGCTTCCTGATATGAGATGATTGAAACCCATCAGAGGGTCTACCCATTGAGGCTGTTACAAAGGTCTTAGGTATGGTATTTTGAGGAAATATTGATTTCCCCATGGCTGATTGGGTGCCCTAAATTTCAATTTCTTCAACTTTTTTATTTTAGCCTCAGAATTGCATAAAAATATCACACAAAGGATGGGATGAAGATATTCCTAGGTGCGTAGTTTTAGAAAAGTTAGTTAGCTAATTAAGTGAATTTTGGTTTCTGCGCTTATTATTAAAGTGATTAGAGGCTTAATTAGTCTTTATGAATATTATCTAAGAGAAGTAATGATTTCAGAAGTAAATGGATTATTTATAGAATGGAGTTAGTAAGCTAATTAAGTGAATTTTAGGCTCTACACTTATTAGTAAAGTGATTATAGGGTTAATGAAGCTTAATTCATCTTTTTAAGTATTATCTAAGAGAAAAATGCTTTTATAAGTAAATGGAATATTTCATAAAGTGTAGTTAGTGAGGTAATTTAGTATGCTTGGGCTCTACACTTATTACTAAAGTGATCGGTGGCTCAATGAAACTTACTTTATCTCATCTTAGAGAAGAAATGTTCTATAAGTAAATGGTATATTTCATAAAATGGAGTTAGTAAGCTAAATAAGTGAATTTTGAGCTCTACACCTGTTATTAAAGTGATAAAATCTCAATAAAGCTTAATTAGTTCCTATAAATATTATTTAAGTGAAGAAATAATTTTATAAGAGAAAGGGATATTTTTATAAAATATTATGATAATTTATAAAATAGTATAAGGGATATATTTTAAAAAATAGCATGAGATTTTATAGAATAGTATAAAAGAGATATTTTATAGAAGTACAATATTTTATAAAGTAGTATAAAAGGGATATTTTATAAAATAATTATGAGATGAATACCTAGTTTTAGATGAAGAAATTATGTGTTATAAAGGCTTAAAATGATTAATAAGCTAGTATTGCATTTTATAAAATAATGTTATGATTTAATGAAATACTAAATAATGATATTGGATTTTTATTCAAAAGGTTTATTGAATAAAAGTAAGATTTGATCAAGAAGTAATTGAAATACTTATTTAAATATACATATATGCATAGGTTAAGCATGCATATGTGTGTATTTAAAGATATATATATAACAAATAAAACAATTTGTGCATTCTAACTAGAAGCACCGTGTATGTTTGCATGCGTATATATGTGTGAATATATAAATATATTTGTATGAATTAATATATGTATGTGTATATGAATATCTATATTTGTGTATAAACACGTTTGCGAGCATCTCATGTAGCCACGCTTAGATGCGTAATAGAATACCGGGTCGAATAATCGCTTTGGTGAAGCCTGAAATGTGATTAGTGTAGTGTAAGCGTGTGTGTGTATACATGTCTGTATATGCATGCATAAGAAGGTGCATCGACAAACATGTAAGCATCACGAAAGGCTAGAAGGATAGTTTTGTTCATTTTGGCATGTTAGAGGAAACTAGGTCGAAAGAATCATCCCTTGGAACTCTACGCATAAAAGAGTAGATTTTGTATTGAAATCGGTTTTCGAATACATAAGGAACCACTTTCAAAATATCCACCAATGGACTTCGAAAGAGGACCGATATGGTGGAGGCAGGCTAGAGGAGCAAGGTGACTCATGGTTTGAAGCATCGATGTGGCGGGGAGATACCTACCCAATCTTACTGCGTGGGACGGGCTACCATCAGTTCATTAGTGGCTATACCATTGGTGCATCGGTGGGGTGTTGACTTAGGCAGTAACCCAATATATAGTGCTAGTTGAGGGGACGACTTTCCCTTGTTCTGGATGCAATCCGACATGAGGCTTTGGCATGACTTCAGAAAGGCTTTTGGCTACTTGATAAAGTGAAACGCAAGGAAAAGCATGGGATTCAGATGCGAATAAAGTAATACATATGTGATCGATCATGATCTATAAGGTGTTGGGTACGTGGTCGAGGAAGTCATCCAGGCAAGGGACGCAGTGGTTGCAATATTCCCACATGGGAATAGTAGAAGATCTAGATGGCAATCAAGGAATAATGAAACACAAGATTGATATAATGGTCGATTGTACAATCACATATGATGAGCGTATGCGATTAGAAGGAGCACATAATGGCAAGGAATTGGTTTCGGATTCAGGTAGATGTGCAAAAACATGATGGTAGTGATCAGTATAAGATCGAGAAGATGTTTAGTTAGACAGTTATCATAGATTCCATGGTCCATAGCATTGTTTTTCTTGAGAGATCCATTGGGGTAGAAGCAAGTCCATAGGAAAAGAGTCATGAAGTTGGCGACTTGATTTAGGTTATAGCACATTTCCATTGCTACGTATTTGCTCACACGTTCATTCTTTTGGTTTTTGGTCAGGCCTTCGGAAGGGTTTGTAGAAGCACTTAAGGAGTATTTGTGTCCAGTAGCGATAGCATAGATGTAGATGCTAGGGACACTGTAATGGGATTTACATTTGTGCCAGGAAAGCGGTCTAGGTCTATATGGGGGCACCTATGCAGCAAAGACATCGAATGAGGATGTTTAGCTTCATTCATAGACTTTTAAAGGGTAAGAATGTATATAATCCAAAGATCACATAAGGTGTAGTTGCTCTATTGATATTTCTATTCAGTACGGGACGACTATTAATATCCTCTATTTGGTGTTTACAATTATGTCTGTACATGTACTATCCCGCACTTTTACGTTAATTAATTAAAAAAGAAATTTATTAATAAATAGTCAACAATGAAATGTTGAATTTTTGCAAATGTCAGAATTTGAGAAAGAAACTTGCACATTGTATACATGAAGATTTTCTAATCAATTTTCATATATAATGTTTTCCGACCAAAGTCTAAACGAAAAAGTTTTCAACATTTGAAGTTTTAACGTCAGAAATAATAATTTATGTAAATATAGTAATAAAATCAATTAACACTAATTGGTAACGTTAATAGAGATTTAAATGTTAACATTAATTTCAATTCTTAGAGAATTTATAAAAGGTGAAAGACTTAAACGAGATCAACTAATAGAGAAAACAAATTCATAGAATCAACTTAACAGAGGAAGAAAATTTAAACAATCGTTGAATTAGAGTATTATATAAGAAAATATCTCAATGTGTAAACAAATCACGGTTAAAACAAGGCTTTAATCGACCAACCATTTATCCAGTCGACCGTTAGCAGTCAACTATGGGTATAAGGAAGTCGATCGAGGGTTTTATTATCGCCAGTAAAGTTTTAGCCATATGGCCCGGATTTAAAATGGTTTGATCCGACGGTTTGCATTATTTTGAACCCCTATAAATATAGACCTAGGGCTTCATTTCCATCCCATAATTTACTAATGAGCACGGAAGCTCACTTTCTCTTCTCCTCCAAAATTCTATATTTCATATAAATAGATTTAATTGCACTTAAACACATTGGTGAAGGATAGAAGATGATAGAGAATAGAAAATAGGTTTAAATCAAGTCGCTACATCAGAGATAAACTATGAATATAGTTTTAATTAATAAATCAATCTAAATCTCTTTTCTCTAAACTGAATTCTAGTAAATATATATGCAAATGTTATATGAAAATCCAAATAGGGAGTCGGAAGTTGAAATACAGATAATAGGGTTTAGATCTACAAATTTGGAAATGCTTAAAAAGGTGGGTGGGAACATTATATATTTTTATATAGTATTTCTTATATCATTGTAGATCTATTCCTATATGCCTGACAAACTAAATTGAAATTGCAAGTAAATTCTTGAAAAAGAAATGTTGAAAAGGTTAGACTTGCCTATGTAATTTATATTGAGGAATCAATACTTTCCTATTATGAAAACTAGTATGGAATTTTATATGAAACCGATACTGAATTGTATAATGATTAGAATTGGTATTTTTTCATCAAATAAGAATTTAATGAATTTAAAGTGATGCGTAATGATCGTGAATTTATATTTATTCGACGAACATGAATGGAATGAAATCTTAAGAAGTGTGTAATGATTATAAATTTGTATTATTTAATGAATATGAATTATATTGAAATGAAAATTTATGTACATCTTTGAGGTTTTTGTGATATTTTGATGCATTGGGATTGGAATGTTACAAGTAGATTTCGCATATTATTAATTTTAAAATAAATAAAAGTGTGGCGCGTGGAGTAACAAGGATTTGTATAGATGCACCAAAAGAAAAGGATGTACAATACATGGGTAATCACCGTGTTTGGTCTTGTCTATTTCAAGAAAATAAAAGGACGGTTCCTTGAAATTACAAACACTACATAAATATCACTCCTTTTTGATAACGTATAAAAATTTACCGGGTTAACATTTATCGAGTTATAGTTTAGTTCCAATGTATTAAATTTAATTAATCCCAAAAGTTGAACATTAAAATATGAATGAAATAAAAATGCTAATAAGAAGGAAAGTATTTGAAATAGGCAAGAAGAAGAAATAGAGAATGATACAGGAATAGAAATAAAAGTTTGAACAAATGATTACATTAGCAACGATATTAAGGAATTGATAAAGAGGAAGCGGTAAATGAACTTGTAGAAGAAAGTAAAACGCATAATAAAGTGAAGACCTAGGGTGACTATAATAACTATAGAGGTAATGAAGGTAAAATAATTTAAGAATGATAATATTTATGTGTAATATATATATATATGTATGTATGTATGTATGTATGTATGTATGTATGTATGTATGTATGTATGTATGTATGTATGTATGTATGTATATAAGTAGACTCGAATATGCGATTATGATGGGTGTGAATTGTTATAATATAATGTAAAAATTCTATAAAGAAAATGATGAAGGTCATTAGAGTACATTGGAATGCAAGCTTAGTAGGGTTACACAACAGAAGTATGCCCACCATAAGGAGCTATCAGCTGTTGAGTAACACATACTGATATACAACATGTCCAACCATAAAACCCATAGAGAGTATACACTTACGTATAGATGAAAGGTTACCTCAGGATAGAGCAGTCTGCTTCAAATATATTTTATAGGAGACCATTGCCTTGATGGCACTAGGCAATATGAACGGATGATGAGCGGGATCGTGCACTATGCACCAAGTGTTGGTACCAAATTTATAGGAAGGGTTATCATAAGGAGAGATTATCATCAGTCCTAAGAGGTCAATGGGAAGGATAGGGTTAAACGTAGCGGTCTTCATTTACAGCCTACCAGGGTGGTCGCACGCTGGGTCATGCACCGCCATAGTTGTTTGTTAGGGCAAGGCTTAACCCATAGCAAGATTCCTTTAAAGCATGGAGGGGTGGATAGTGGAGCCGAGTTCACATCAGGGAGCAGACAGTAGAAAATCCCTAAAGAGAATATGGTGAAATGTATGAAAGGCCATCAGAAAGAACACAAAGAAATGTATGAAAGGCCATCAGTAAGCACTATAGGACTTCCACAAGTTATATGATATCAAGATCATGAAACGGTAAGCAAGATAGATCCTGACATAGTGCTAAACGAAAGATAATAGCGAGGATAATATTGAGGTCCATTTGAAGACCAATGGATATATATACACTAGATGTATACATAGACATAAATCTATGGAAGATAAATGGGAACGGTTCATACGCGGATATGGAGTCGAGACGACAAATAAAATGTAAACAGACATAACATGAAATAGTGAACAATTGACATAGGATATTGTTATGTATAAGACGTATAATTTACCAGTCACCAGAATATTGTTCTGACCCCGTCCTTATTACAACCTACTGTATAGTTAGAAGGACATGTACTGATTTTGGCATGTTTGATGCTGATAAGGATACTTGTTTTTGGGAAGTTTCAAATCTTGGTCAGTACTTATTTAATCTATTATTTTTAATTATTCCTCTGTAAATTATTTTTCTAGAGCTCTGATATGCATTCATTTATTTTATTTGCAGGATTACCAAACCTACGATCTATGCTTTGGTGGACTTAGGTTTTCGATTTGGCAAAAATTAAGGCCCATTAGGATGTGAGTTGTTACATTTGATATCAGAGCTTATATTAGTCGATCTTGAAAAATTAGATAACGTTGAGTGAACGTATTTGTATATTGCCCATCAATATAATATACATTAAGTCCTAATATTTCCACATGCATAATATACATATGGAAAAATCATGAAGCTGGACTTTATAGGACTCCCTACTCGAGCCTTGATAGCCCAATGATTGTAAATCCCCGTATGATTGCCGACTTATAATGTACAATAGGTCCAGATAAAGGAAACTAAGAATATATATATGTGTGTGTGTGTGTGCGTGTGTTATAGTAAGGGGATATGGGGAAGTTCCTAAAGAAGGGTGTGAAATGGTCACTCCTAATTGGATTTTCAGTATTAAGAATGGAACAAGTTATAATATGGAAGGAAGGATGTTCTTAAGGGAATAGTCAGAAATCCACTTTGAGTCTAATCCAATAGAAAATAGTTTTAAAAGTTGATAAAAATATATAATCGATATATTTGAAAAAGTAAAGAAGCAAATATGAGATTTTGGAGAAAAATACATGATATTGGATTTTGGAAAAGTATTTATATAATAAAAGTTTTGATGGAAGCTAAAATGAAGAGTTTTCATAAAATAGTTTTATAAAAGCAATTTGTTTGAGAAAAAAATATAGAGCGTATATAGCTCGCTAATTTTCTGTAAAGAAAGAAAGTGTAAATACGAAGTTCTAATAGAAATAATGATTTGTAAAAATCTAAAAATTTCAATGAAGAAAATTTTAAGGAAAATTATTTCTTTTGAAAGAAATATAGTAGAGCAATATAGCTCATGGGTTTTCTGTAATGAAAATTTTTAAGTTGTAAAATAAAATTTTGTGAGTGGACAATAGAAAGTGGTATAAGTTTGGAATATGGGTAAATAATATAGAAATGAAGATTTGGAACTTTAAAACAATGCTGTAGGCGGACGCGTTACAATGGTTCAAGTAAGAAGATAGTAAATTAAGAGAAAATGATTGTAGTAAGTACAGTTTAGGTACAGAAGTGGAATAGTAGTAAAATTATGAAATATAAATAGAAACGAGATTTGATTTATAGTGATTAGGTTGTGCTTTGACATATTTTATGAAAAGGGATAACAATATGAGTTTCCATGAATCAAACAAGTTATAAACAAAGGTGTATTGTTTGAAATAACAAGCAATTAAGAAGTATAATTCATTGTAATTTCACATTAAACACGAATTCTCTTTTAAGTGATTCATAGGAAATTATAGTGTTAACAATTCTTCTTAAAGGGGGAAAACAGTTCCAATGCATCAAGGAATAGGATCATTAAGTATAATAAATAGTATAGTAATTGGAAATTTTGTAAGGAATCATGACAAGAAATTTTGCTAGTAATCTAATTGGAAGCAACATAATAAATTTAAGGCAGAATAAAGGATAATGGACATTTCCCGTTGTTATGTGCATTTGAAGTTTCTTTTAAAAGTCTCCCTTTCGTGGCATTAGAGACTCCATAGAGCCTAGGAAAGACGGGGTAGAGGATAATGCTATGAGAAAGATAGCAATGATTTCTCATGGAGTAATAATATGGAATCCCCGTAGAGCCTAAAGAACATTAGAGAGAACCTAGTAATATTTTGTTAGTCACGTGCTCAAGCCATAAGAAGAACCCATAAGGGACTGATAAATGGTATTGAAGTACGCTTCTACGAGTGCTAGGATATGCTCATATGAAGGATTATAGATAAAGAAAGCAAATACTAAGATTTTGGTTAAAAGGAGATGGCAAACACATATAGAGGAAATTGGTAAACTTAATTTAAGGCAAGATAGAAAGCGGAGAAGTTATTACACCAAGCAAATTTGCCAATAAGTTATTAAAGATGTACATAGATGGTGTCTCTCATAGTGAAAGGATGCATAGTTTATTACATAAATGGGTATTATAATGAAAGAAATGAATATAATTTATCCATCAGAAGCAATAAAGTGAAAATAAAGATATGAGATTGTAGGAGTATGACATATTAGAAAGGTCCATCCAAGTTAGAAGTAATAGAGCCAAAAGGTTGTTAGTATTAGTAAATGTTGTGGGATAACTTTGAGCAGTTGTTCTAGTTAGGTTGGGTTGTAAGCATTAGTTATCTTTATTGGGGGGTAACGATGCATACGATATTAGAAAATGTTCCTTTTATTTTTTCAACGTGGACTCCAATGTTAGAGGGAAAACAATCAGATAAGGAAATTTCAAAAAAGACAGTCAACTCATGCAAAAGGAAAGAAAATAGTATAAATTGGAAGTTAAGAAATAAATTAGAAAATTTATTTAAATGCCATTAAAATGGAAAGAGGAATAAGATTGACAAATTTCAGCAAGCGGAGGACAGGAGAGGAACGTCGTGTAGCCATGGGTCAACGTCCCTATACCCTACAGGCTAAAATTTATAATTGAACTTGGTTGTTGGTTGCTATTGTATATAATAGAAAAGTTTATGGAACTTAAAATTTACTGCGTAAGTTAACAGAATTTCACCATGGAAATCGATTGTTGACTAAAACCCGATTTCTTAAGATGTGGAAACTTGTCTTCTGAAAAACCTATGCATATGTACAGTTTAATATCTCTACAAAATGTTTTGAAAAACTTTTATGTTTAAATTTTATGAATATTTTAGAAAGTAATATAAAAATATTATTGAAGTGAAAAGAAATTTTCAAATTTTGGAAATGTTACGTACTTACATTAGGAAATAGTTGATAGGTTGGTTAGTAAGAATTTGACTGTGCAGGAGGGATTAGTGTAAAAAATACGGTTAAAATAAGGGAGAAGGCTGTTATAGTTAGGGAATCACTTGACCATATCTTGTTAATAACCAAAAAGTTGATTTTTGAAATAAATCCTGTTTTAAAAACATAAAACGAAATTGAATTATGCAAATTATACCTGGAAAAGTTGGAAAAGGAATGGGGAAAAAGAGAAGATTCCAAGATACAATGGAAAGGGGTACATAAGAGAAGGATGAAAATATAGAATTTTCCATTTAAACCTTTCCTAGTATAAGAAACAGGTTTAGAAAACTGGATTTTTCTAAATTTGGATATTAGCAGTGATATACTAGGATTTTGGATGGTAGGTATTGGATGCAAAATTAGTTGAACTATATTTTTATTCGTAGAAGTGTAGGAAAAAGTATGATCTAAAACAAGTTTTTGACTTTCAGATGTTGCATACATGTAAAATTGCCAGTATATTTGGGATGTTTGCACCATATTTGCGAAAAATGTTTTAAAATATGCATTCATATAGGAGGCGATAATTTAAAATTACTCAGTTTTTATATCATATATGTTGTGATACACCATGCACCATACATGTATTGGTTGCAAAATATTTTGTACACTAGTTGATTATTAACTTAGAATGAATGTACAGTTAGATTGCATGATTGAGCCCTTGATCGAGAACGAAATTATTTTAAGAGGTAGAGAACGTAACACCGTGCATTTTTACGTTAATGAATTAAAAATAAATTTATTAATAAATAGTAAACAGTGAAAAGTAGAATTATTGCAAATGTCTGGATTTGACTATGAAACTTATTCCACTATGTTCGTGGTGATTTTTTGATCAATTTTCATATATAATGTTTTCTGATAAGAGTTCAAATGGAAAAGTTATTAATGTTTAAAGCTTTAGCATAGGAAATATTTATATGTGTAAATATTGTAATAAGATCAATTAACGCTAGTTGGAAATGTTAATGGAGATTTAAATGTTAACACTAATTTCAAACCTTAGAGAAATTTTAAAGTGGAAATAATTGAAAGATATCAATTAATAGAGGAAACAAATTCATAGAATCAATTGAATGAACGATGAAAATTTAATGGTTGTTTAATTAGAGAACTAAATAAGCAAAAATTTCAACACGTAAATAAATCACCATTAAAACAAGGCTTTGGTCAAAAAAACATTTATCCAAGTCAACCATTAGTGGTCGATCATAGGTATGAAGCGGTCCACCCGGGGGTTTTAATTAACATATCAATCTATATGGAAATATTATATGGAATTCCAATTAGGAAATTAGAAGTTGAAATATAAAAAACAGGGATTAGAACTAGGGATTTGGAAGTGTGTAAAAAAATGAGTGGAAATATTATATGTTTTTATATAATATTATATTATATCTTTGCAGATCTATTCCTACATACCTAAGAAACTGAATTTAATTGCAAGTAAATTCATGAATACGAAATGTTGAAGAGATTAAACTTGCCTATGTAATTTATAGTGATGAATCAGTACTTTTCTGTTATGAAAACTAGTTTGGAATTTTATATGGAACCGATACTGAATTACATAATGATTAGAATTGGTATTTTTACGTCGGATATGAATTTATGAATCTAAAGTGATGCATAATGATTAGAAATATATATATTTATTCAACGAACATGAATTGAATGAAATTTAATAAATGCACATGATTAGTAATTTTTTTATTTGACAGATGTGAATTAAGTTGAAATGTAAATTTATTTGGATCTTTTGGGTTTTTATGATACTTTAATGCATTGGAACTTGGAATGTTGCAAATAGATTTCTGCATATTATTAATTTTAAAATAAATAAAAGTGTGACTTTTGAAGTAACAAGGAATATAGATGTATGAAAATAAGAAATAGATGAATAATATAACGGTAATTACCGTGATTTGTACCGTCTATTTCAAGAAAATAAAACGACAATTCCTAGAAATTACAGACACTGCACAAATATCTCCCCTTTTTGCTAAGATATGAAAATTTACTAGGTTAACGTGAATAGAATTGTAGTTTCAATGTATTAAAATGAAATAAATCCCAAAAGTTGAATATTAAGCTTTGAATGGAATAAAAATGCCAATAATATGGAGGCTAATGAAAAAGAAAGTATGGGAAATAGGCAAGAAGAACAAATAGAGAATGAAATTGGAATAGAATAAAGTTGAAGCCAAGGAACAAATTAGCAACAATATTAAGGATTTGATAAAGGGGAACTGACAAATGAACTCGAAGAAGAAAGTAAAACACATAATAAAATGAAGACCTATGGTCGACTATAATAACTGTAGAGGCAATGAAGGTAAAAGAATGTAAGAATGATAATATATATATATATATATATATATATATATATATATAAGTAGCCCCAAATATGCGTCTATAGCGGGTATGAATTATTATATTTTAATGTAAATATTATATAAAAATGATGAAGGTCATTAGAGTAGGTTGGAATGCAAGGTCAACAGAGTTACACAACAAAAATCTGCCACCATTATTTGTGTTTGTTATTGTCACATCACCATAGTTGCGTCGTACATCACCACAGTTATTTGTTGTTGTTTGTTATGGCAAGGCTAGCTAACCCACGGTGAGATTCCTTCAAAGCATGGACGACATGGTTAATGGAGTCGACTCGACATTAGGAGACAGACAAAGTGTAATATCCCCAACTAGAATATAGAAAAACGTATGAAAGGCCATCGGAAAGAGTACAACGAAATGTATGAAAGGCCGTCAGGAAGTACTTATAGGACGTCCTTGAGTTATATGGTATTGAGATCGTGGCACAGCGAGGACGATAGATCCTGATGGGGTGCAGAACGAAAGATACTAACAAGAATAGTATCTAGGTCCATCAGAGTACCAAAGGATATATATACATAGATATATACATAGGTATAAATCTATAGAAGGTAGATGGGAACGGTTCATACACGGATGTGGAGTCGAGATGACTAATAAAATGTAAATAGACATGACATGGAATAGCGAACCATCGACATAAGATAGTGTTATGTATAAGATGTATAATTTACCAATCACTACAACATTCTTTTAGTCCCCTCCTAATTACAATCCATTGAACACTTGGAAGGACATGTACTAGTGCTTGGCATATTCGGTGCTGAGAAGGACTTTTGATTTTGGAAAGTGTCAAACCTTGGTCAATACTTATATGATCTATTGTATTTTAATTATTTCGCTGTAATTTATTTCGTTGGAGCTCTAATATGCGTTCTTTTGTTTTATTTGTCGGATACCAAACCAACGATCCATGCTTTGGTGGATTAGGTTTTCAATTTAGCGAAAATTCAATCCTGCTTGGGTGCAGGTCGTCATATTAGTGCATAAAAGAGCACTAAGTACTAATTAGTTTTCCAATTTCAGGTAATTAAGGGAGGAAGCTACAAATTAGAGGCAATTTTTCATGATCTAGAGCTAAGAATATAAGGTGAGCGGGCAAAGATCTAGTAGTTGCTTATTTGAATTAATTTTAAATATATTTTAAATGATTTGATTTTTTAAAAACCCATTTATCTATTAAACTGAAATTGAAATTGAAATGGTAATGGTAAGCTATAACCCTACAATCTACACTTGAATTAGATATTGTAACTATTAAACCGACACTTGTTATTTCTAATCTATAAACCCTAGAATTGCTAGAAATTGGATAATTATGTTGGTTATGAAATTATGGATCTTAAGGCTAATTAAACACTCGAGGAGGAAGGTGAATAGTGTTTTCTAACTGTAAATCTTTTTAAATTTCTTTCAGTTTTGATATTAAATCGCAAATTATCAATATATAATTATATTATTGGAAAGTCACAGATGCTATCATAGATAAAATAAAAGCAGTAACACAAAGTAAAGAGTTAGAGTGATGACACCCGGGATTTTATATTGGTTTGGATTTCCCCTAAATCCAGTCCCGTAATTTGGCTTATACAGATTTATTTTCAAATCCCAATCTTTAAATGGGCAGAAGGAAAACCCACAATCTCGATTCCGAGGCTACGAGACACACCCTTTTGATTTTTCGGGCTTAGGATGCACCCATTTGATTTGGATGGGCTACAAGAACACCCCTTGAATTTTCATTTTCGAGCTACCAAGCACACCCACTTGATTTTAACAGGCTATATTCACACCCATGCAAATATAAATAAAGTTTAATGGTTTTGCCAAAGACAATTTCTTAATCTTTGGATACAATGGACCCTATAGCCTCTTGGACAACACTTTGATCTTTGATTTGAGGGAGAGATGTTTTAGAATAGTAAGAAAGTAATATTGAATCAATATAAAGAAGTTTGAATTGATTCTATCTGAATTTAAAGAGAAAAGAATATAATTTCAATGGAGTATTCAAGAGAGTAAGAAGAGGGAAGAAAATAATTTAATAACTGCTAAAAAATTGTTTGAACTAACATTTATATATTAAATGAAGAGATATGACCATTGGCAAAGATTTATTTTATTTGACCTTTTGACCTACTGTATCTAGACTATTGGGTAAGTTAGACTTAATCATAGATAGGGCAAGCATCCCGGAGATGTCATCATGGAGTCCAAATATCAAGCACAAACAATAATATAAAGTAATGACCAAGCAAAACCAAGAGATAGACTCTATGAAACATTCTAAGTATAGCCTAGAGAGGCGACTATAGAATCAGGCGATCAGCTATAGCCGATTAGTGCCGATCAGTACCAAATCCCACAGAGGGTCGGCATTGAACCCTCGACTTATGGGATCAGTCAAGATGTAGTTGGATGAGCTTACCTTGGAGGTGCCACAATCGATTAAGGTGCTCGAAATTAGGCCAATATGGTTAAATGCAGCTGAGAGATGACGATAGAACTGCTGTTCAGGAAATGGATAAAGAGCAAGAGGAGCCAAGGCAATGTGGTGCTGTTTGGAGGCGTGGACCGGGTTGCCCATGTGAGGTGGAATGACTATTGCCTGGCATCAACTCTCCAAACACCAGACTTAACAGCTATGGTGAGGTAGCTAGTGAAAGAAATTCAAGGCTTGACTATCTCTTGAAGTACGAATTACACATGGACTTCGCTTGTGCCACTGATGCCGTCAAGTGCAAGTGTTTTCCAATTTTTCTAGAAGTTGTTGTGACCATGTGGTTCACTAAGCTACCACCGCATTCAATCTCCTCATTTGACAAGTTACCAAAAAGTTCCGGAAGCAGTTCCGCATGCACACGACTTGCCCTAAGGATGTAATGTCACTCTCCAACTAGGTCTAAGCACTAGGGGAGTCATTGAAAGATTTTTTAGAAAGATTTAATATAGTGGCTACAGAAGTCAGTAACCCGAATGATGATGCAACACTAATGGTACTGACTAAGGGAGTCAACCTTGATTCTGAATTTAGAGATTGGTTAGCGAGAAAGCCTCCATCTACATTGGATCGTTTCTTTGTAAAGGCGTCTCATTTTTTTAGGAAGGAGGAGGCAAAGCAAACCAGCAAGAGAGATTTTGTAGTCCAAAGCATCGAGCAAGTAAAAAGTAATGTGGTAGTTAAGCAGTCTGGTAATAGTTTCAAGAAAGTTCAAATCAATGTTCATAACAAACCGAATGAGCAGAAGAAAGGTAGTGATAAGAACCATGATCGAAGATGGGATTATGCGAGAGGGAACTTGAGGATCCCATCATCTGATACATATAAATCGTTGAATAAGTCACTAAAGAATGTTTATCTATCGACTTATAACGCTATGCGGTATAGGAAACAACCTCTGAAGGAGCCGACGGAGAAGTAGATATAGATTTCATGAAAGTTATGAACATACCACGGTTGAGTGTTTCCACCTCCATAATGATATTCAGAAGTTAATTTGAGCTAGAAATTTGCATCAATTTTTTAAAGCCCCACAGGATAACGGGCATAGGACATCAGACCCCAATCGAGGACAAGCTCCGCCCAGTGCTAAGGAACCTCGGCAGATAGGAGGGAGATTAGGTTTTAATACCATTGTTGGAGGACCACATCCGACCAATGGAAGCTGGAATTAAATAGAGCATTACATCAATGCTATAAGACATATAGATTTGGAAGTTACTCGTACACGGAGAACGATGCTCTAGAAAAGCACCAGTGAACTATGACAGATGATATCGTATTTCAGAGTAGAGATGCGGATAAGGTGAAGGACCATATGATCGACCCAATGGTGATCTCAGCCATGATCGACCAAGCCTTGGTGAAAAATATTCTGATTGATTGTGGATTTTTCAGTGAATATCATTTTCAAGAAAGCATACGACCAGATGTTACATGAAGCCAAAGATCTAAAATTGTGCAAAACCCATACTCGTGGCTTTAATGGTATTGCAACTGAAGCAGTAGGCTATGTCGTACTACCGATAGAGTTAAGAGACAGTAACCGAAAGAGGGTGCTGCCTTTTGTTGTGATATATGTGAACTCTTCGTACAATGATTTTTTAGGCCAACTGTCCCTTGTTGAATTTGGGGCATCTATCACCCTTTGGTGCTTAATGCTAAAATTCCCAACAAAGAATAGTGTCTGAATTATGCATGGAGATCAAGCGACTGGCCATACCTGTTACATAGCTGAGTTGAGGGACACTCGGTAGAGAGAAAAAGGAAAAATGTACAGAATCCTCTCTGCATCAAAACAAATGAAACTTAGCAAACAATGTCCAAGCCTTGGCTTAGGCAACCATAGTTAGTTCTTTAAAGATATAGATCTAAGAAATAAAGAAGAGAAGCCTAAAGAAACCAAGGCTGTAGTCGCTAAGCTGACGATCAACATCACGGTCAACCACGATGACCCATCATGAATCCTGAAGATCGCATCACAGGTCAGTGCAATGATGATGAAGGAAATAGACGGTTTTCTTCAAGCGAACCTTGATGAGTTCAGTTGGACCTATCCTACATATGTGGGATCTCATCGACCATCGTGAGCCATGCATTAAATATCGACCCGAGGCAATTTCGATGAAATAAAAATGACGAGGTAAGGATCCAAAGAGATCTACTGCACTTAAAGAGGAGGTGGATAAATTCAAGAATAATTGGTTTAGCCATGACACCCTCTACCTGAAATGGGTATCCAATCCAGTTTTTGTGAGAAATGCTATTGGTAAGTCATGGACATGCGTTGACTACTTATACCTAAACAAGGAATGCCCAATAGATAACTTTCCACTTTTAAGGATCGACCAGCTAGTAGTCTCAACTGCTGGACATGAACTGCTTTCATTCATAGACGCACACCTTGTATACTATCAAATCCTAATGCACATCCTAGACCAGGAGCACACCAGCCTATTATTGACCAGGGATTATATTGCTACGTTGTTATGCCTTATGGACTAAAGAATGCTGGTGCTACTTACCAGAGACTGGTTAACCAGATGTTCAAAGACTAGATTGGGCTTCAATGGAAGTATATGTGGATGACATGCTCGCGAAGTCATAATGATCAAACGATCACATCGATGACTCGACGGAGATGTTTAGGGTTCTTTGGAAGTATGGAATGGAACTTAACCCCTTGAAATGCTCTTTCGGCATTGCGTTAGGGAAATTCTTAGGTTTCTTGGTAAACTCTCATGGATTAAAGCCAATCCCGAGAAGATTCGAGCGATTAGAGATATTCAAGTACCAAAGACAATTAGGCAGGTGCAAAGACTAAATGGAAAGGTTGTCACCCTAAGCCAATTCATCTCCAAGACCACTAATAAGTGCATCCTTTTCTTCGACTTGATTGGAAGAGGAACTTTGAATGGATGAAGAATTGTATTATTGTGTTTCAAGATCTGGTACAACAATTGTAAAGACCTTCCATCTTGTCCAAAACACCAGATCATGAAGACTTGTATATTTACTTGGCAGTATTGGTACATGAAATAAGTGCCGCACTGCTATGCGAAGTGGGTCGAATCCAGAGGACAGTGTATTATGTTAGCAAGTAATTGACAGGTGCTGAAAGGAACTATCCAAAACTAGAGAAGCTCATGTACTACCTGTTGATTGCATCAGAATAACTCCACCCTTATTTCCAGGCTCATCCCATAATGTCTTTAATCGACCAGCTGTTACGACATGTTCTACAACGACCTGAGACGTCCATGAGGTTACTTAAATGGAACATCAAACTGAGCCATTTCAACATCACTTATCTCCCTCGGAGAGCCATCTAGCGACAACCACTGGCGATTCATGGCCGAATTCACTGCACAAGACGACTCTTCGAAAAGCAATGGAAAACTTACCATCCAATGGAAGAGTAAATAGATGGAGCATCCAACGATTGGTGTTCTGGTATCGGAGTCACACAAGTAATTCCCAAGTAATGCTCAATCTGCTATGCCTTGAAACTTAACTGCCCTTCGAAAGACAACGAGGCTGAATATGAAGCCTTGATCGCTGGGTTTAAACTTGCTAGAGAGCTGGGAGTAAAAGCTTTGCAAATTTTCCATAATTTCCAGTTAGTAGTTTTGTCAAGTCAGAGGAGAATATCAGGCTAAAGGAGCGTGACTTGCTCCTTACCGCAACCGGGTCCAAGAGCTGCAAACCGACTTTGAGCATTACTCCATTACACATATCTCCAGAAATCAGAATGAGACAGCCGATTCACTGCCTAAGCTGGTCAGTTCTATGGATGCATAGCAAATGGGCCTAGTTCCAGTGAAATACATAATGTTTTGAGCATTGACCTGGTGAAGATTGATTGGGTCTTAGAGATGGAGTGGTGGATGACTCCAAATAAAGACTATTTGCAAAGGGGAAACCTTCTCGAACGGAGGAATGAAAAATGACATATCCTTCGTGAAGCTTCACTAAATATCCTTTAAGAAGGATTTATGTACAGGAAGTGCTTCTTCGCCCCATACTTCGGTGTATCACCAACGATTAAATCAAACTAGGATTAAAAGAAGTTTGTGAAGGAGAATGTGGCGATCACACCAAGTGGAAAACCCTAGAGAAAAAGATATTCCCTATGGCTATTTTTGGCCAACTGTCAATCGCGATGCAGCTAATTATGCTAGAATATGCCACAAGTATAAGATGATCGCAAAGATTCCAAGGACCCACTGATGGAAATCACATAGATGCTTTATACATAGCTGTTTGCTACATGGGATATTGACATCATCGGCTCCTTGCTAGTTTCCAAAGATGGTGCGAATTATGCCACTTAGCAGTCTATTAATTCACTAAATGGGCTAAAGCCGATCCTATGGCCATGATCACTACGAAGAAAGTAATCAATTTTGTTGTTTGAAACATTATTTTTCGTTTTGGTCTCCCTGAACAATCATAACCGACAATGGGACCCAATTCGGTAATGTTGAATTCAAAGATTTCTATCGTCGACATCACAACGAGAAAAGATTTTTGGTACTTTCTCACCTTGAAGTTAATGGATACATCTAAACTATCAATAAAATCATAAAATCAATTCTAAAGAGGTGAAAAGGCTAGAGGAAAGTGGGTTAATGAACTTCCATTCGCATTATGGGGATATAAAACTGCCCACAAGTCCACGACTGGCCATACTCGATTCACCCTTATGTCTCTGAAGCCATGATTTCTATAGAATTTGAAGTCCCTTCTCATCAAATGACTTATTAGGACCCTAGAACTAACAAATGTATTCCTTTGGAATCTATGGATATGGTCGATTAGAAGCGTGAAGAAGCAAATTTGAGGGCAGCAGTACAACGACACCGAGCCGCTCAATACTATAATGTTAAAGTCCGAACCAGGATCTTTGAAATTGACTATCTTGTCCTGAAACAGTTCTTTCCTAGCCCCACACACAGGGTTCCAAGATGGGAAGGGCCATATGTCATCAATCCGAAGCTTAGAGATGGAACATTCAAGACAGTGACCGTCGATGGCATCACATTCCCTAGTGCATGGAATAGCGAGCATCTACTATGCTATTTCGTTCAGTTTTGTTCATTCAGTTTTGTTCATTCAGTTGTATTTCATTTAGAATTTTCTTTTGCAGTGAATTCAAAGCCATGTAATAAGGTAGACTTCGCCGCTAATTTTTCATTTTGCAACAAAATCTGAAGTTTGCTCCATAGTTGGGAATTATTTGTGCATAATAGAGTAGTTGTGATATTGTAACATCCCCTATCTTGAGGCCCGAAGCTAAGCGCTACAGGTACTATAGCCATCTATATTATTAACATTCGGTGACAAAATATGGTAATGCTAATGATATCCATAATATCAGAAGCACATGAATACGAAACAAAGTCATAGATTCAAAAAATTTTTTACTGATTATTCCATGTTTCATATTCCTTTATTCAATCCCAAACGATTCATAAGATTTGGTCAAATATAATTATTAAAATTTATGCCAAGAGCGACATATGTAGATGCCCCCTTCGATGACCGAAGTACTCAATAGACATATCAGTCTTAAATACATCACAACGGAATAAAACTAATTACTCCTATATAGCTAACTTTGCCTCCTACACGTCTTCGAAAACTTGTTCGTCCACCTACTAAACCTGTAAAACCCTAACTCTCAATCTACTCAAATTAATTTTGATCACCTGAAAGTTTAATGGAAAATGATAAAATTCAAGTCAGACATAAATCCTTGCGTGAATAATACTATTGCATCTCGGTTTTCTGATATTAAGCGAGACAACACCGCTCAGCGGAACAGGTTTTTTCTCACCAATATCCCTTTTTAAAACATATTTTGCAAATCCTACAATCAAACTGATTAAAGCAATAGTAGCAATATCATATATGCATATAAATCAGGTAATCAATGGACTATCTTTTTTAACAATATATTTTTGTTTGGCTAACTACTAACCATTAGCTTACTCAGGCCTACCAGACATAATAAATAATCTAACTTCTCTTAGACACACTTTTGGACGGTCTGTCCTTAACTTGCTTCTCCTAGAGTCAACTAATCCTAATGGTTTTGCGGGCTCACCAATAACCTATCTTTTTTTGTATACTCCTTTCTGCGTGTAACATCATTTAGTCTTACCTGTGACAAAGCCCTACACACTGGAATTTTGGATTTATATTAGCTATGGGCTACTAGCTAAAGTATAAGGTGCGACCATAAACCAGTCTCATCTGGTATTAAAATATCCAAGTCATTTACTTAGTGTTAACCGCCCCTTCAAATTTTTCTTGAAAACTTTTCTTTCAAATTGATTTAACCCTTTTTAAACCATACTTAAACAAGGAAAATTTATACCTTACTTTACATAAATACATTCGCCATGATATATGCTTTACACAAATCAACATTGATGAAAACCTAAATCAATAGGGTTATCTATCCCTTTAAAACAAGTTAAATCCCTTCTTTAACTTAGAAAACATTAGGTTTTAAATCCAGGATATCATCTTCGAAACCCTTGTTTAAAAACTTTAAACAGTACCTTCGAATCCATTGAAAGTACCCCTTTCAAAATAGGTTAACTACTTTACCTTGAAACACTAGGCCAAAATGCCAAAACATACCTTTTGAAACCTTTAAAAATAGACCTTTCGAAATCATTGAAAGTATCCCTTTGAAAGCTTCATAAAATCATAGACATCCTTTTTCAAAATACTTTAAACTTACCTTTTGAACGCATTTAAAGGCTCAAGTAAACCTTTCGAAAACATTAGGGTACCTCCCCTTCGAAACCTATATTATATACTTGTCGAAAGAATTAAAATTCCTCATTTAAAACAGACCTTTCGAAAGCATTAGGTTCAAGTAAAAGTTTGTGGAATACAGCTTCGAAATCATTTAAAACCATTTCTTTCAAAAACTCTGGGTTTAACCTTCAATATATATCTAGGGGTCCTAAAAAAACTGGGGCGAAAGTAATGCTTTTGAAAGCATTATTCATAAGTAAAAGAAAGTGGATGATTTCGAAACGAACCCTTACGAAAGTATCGAGAAGTGGCTTCAAAGTTTAAAGGCAAAAGTACCCATTTGAAAGCATTTATTCAAAGGGTTGAATGTGGCAGCATGGATTTCGGACCCCTTCAAAAGCATCATTTTGAAATAAAAAGGCGCCAATCCCTTTCGTATGTCCTTTTGATAAAACAAAGGCACATTTGACTAGGTCGAATGTTAATAAAACTCCTACAAAAGCCTCCTTTATAAACATAAGTGATTCGTAATCAAAAATAGTAACTTCTACCCCTTCGGAAACATGTTTTGCCTCTATATCTTTCGCCTAACGCCAGTACACTGCGTACCAAGGCATGGATACCATCTGTATTGGTTTTGACTTGGTTGGGGTGGAAGTATTGGGTCGAAAGATAGCTGCTGTAAGTGGCAATGCAATATTTCTTTGCAAAACTGATTGTCAGCCTTTTAAAGTAATATCTTTTTAATTAACTTGCATCATTTGTCAACATATAATTAGTTACCAACTCTTTTCAAAATCTTTTTCTAAAACTGCTGCCATATTCAGTAATTAATAATTTAAAACATTTACCAACCCTTCACCTTTCAAAACTTATAAAATATTTAAGTCTCATATCTTAAATAATTATATCCATAATAAAATACTTAGAAAAATTCTCCAAAAATTCCCATAAATCTCTTTTAATATGTTTTCTAACATATTTAAATTTCAGACCCAAGGCTATCGTATATTTGTCGAAAATAATTTAAACCCAATTTAACCATTTTCTTTCCAAGCAAATTCATTATAAATCCACATTAACTTAGAAAATTATGAAACTTGAAACACATGTTTAAAATAATTTTTTTGACCATATTTTAAAAATGCAAGTCATTAGGATGTCATTTAATAGGTTTTTCAAATCAAAATTTATCATAAAATCTATATAAAGCAACATAAATTATCAACAAAAATATAAATCCATTTAAACAATCAAACCATGGTATGTTACTTGAAAAATAAATTTGGTTCTCATCTAAAAACCGAAAACAGTAAAAATGAGATTGCTTGCGTCAAAATTAGGCATGAAACTATTTGGATGTGTTTGAAGAGATAAATGAAGAAAGTAAATGTAAAATAAGGTGGATCTAACAAACACAAAAACTAACAGATAGGAAAAAGTGTTGAAACACACGAATTTAGAATGGCTCGACGTACAGCCTACGTCCACTATGGAATGATTGATGTTTATTGATTATAACTCGCTGGTTACAAAAGATTTACAATAGTACAATCGAAGTACAATAGCAATTTTGACACAGTATCGGTGTAAAGAGGTAAAAATGTCCCTTTTCTGAAGTCCTTGGACTGCTATTATAGGTGTAGGCGACAAATATCTCGCCTCAAACTCGAAGGACTCCTTCTCTCATGTGGGTGGGCCCACATGATCGATCCATGGTCATTTCGACTCTGTCCATGGTAGATACATATCAAATTCGTAATTAATCAATTTTTTTGGGCCGAGATCGGTCATGTACATTCTTGAGGTAGTACACATGCTCCTATGAAAATTTGGTGGCATTTGGACTTGTAGATTTTGAGTTATGATCGATGCAAGTTTGGTTTCACAATAAGGTGAAAAGTGCATATCGATCCCTTCATAACGATCATGCGTGGCTCTTTTCATATCTATGCTTGCATGCCACTTCGTATCGATGGTTGGAGGCCGCCTTTGTATTATTGTTTCATGTTGCTTTCTTCGTATCGATCGGCAGTTGTTGCTCTTCATATCGATGGTGGGAGATCGATACGAGATGGATGGAGGGTGATCGATACAAAATGGACATTTGTTAATGGATGATGGATATGAAGGGAAGTTGTTTGATGGATATGAAGAGGAGCTTCCCTTGATGGATACGAACTGACACCTCCTTCATTGATTTTTTATCGATCCATATCTTGAACATACGAACTCCGATTGACTTGAAATTTGGAATGATGCTTTTCATAGCTTTGCTTGTCGTATTATGTCAATTTTAGCTCAATCGAGACTCGAACAAAATCCGCCAGTATCCATATTGAACCTATGCATAACCAATCTACGAGTCGATTTGTCTTTGGTTTCCAGCCAAATCTTTGGTATCATGGCCTTGCCAAAAGGTGGGGTAGCATTTGAAGAGATTAAAATGTTTACACATGTCGTTCAGTCTGATGTGGCTTTATATTCTAGGATCGATCCACTTTTCATGCCGTATGGCCGAGTCTTCTACTTTTACATGCTTTGCTTGTATCGACCTAGAATTGCTCTTCATATCGATCTAGGCAATGCTTTTCATATCAATGTTCTAAGTTAGCTTCGTATCGATCAAAATGATGACGTTCGTATCGATCCTTCACGTGTACTTCGTACCGATCACTGGTCGATCGATATGAAAATAGGTGAGTGGTTGAATTTATACGAAATGGCAATCTTCCATGTATACGAAGTAGTTCAACTTCAATGAATACGAAGGAGGTTGGTACATAATGGATACGAAATGAGTTTGTTACATGATGAATATGAAGTGAGGCTTGTGCGCGATGGATACGAAGTGAGGCTTTCTTCACGGATCTAGGATCAATGACTTGAGCATACGAACTCCGATTGACTTGAAATTTGGAACGTTGGCTCTCATAGCTTTGCTCGTCATGTATTGTCAATTGCAGCTCAATCCAGACTCAAGCAAAATTTGTTAGTATTTATAGTAAACTTGTGTATAACTGATCTTTAGGATGGCTGTCTTCGGTTTTCAATCAACTCCTTAGTGTCATGGCCTTGTCAAAAGGTGGGATAACAGAGATTTAATCTATTATTCACCTTTGCATATTGTTAAGGAGGTTGAGATTTGCTCTTGAATTTGCTTGCTTAAGCTTCCTACTTGAAATCTTACTTATCTTCCTTTTCGTTTTACCCTACTGCTGGCCGACCAAGCTTCGAACATTTTTAGTTTTGTTTGCAAATGTTTAAAATGAAGAAGGTGTGAAAGTGAAAATGTTTAGGGTATATGAACTTAGTTTATTCCAATTTTTCCCTCATATTATTCTTCTTACTTACATTATTTTAATTCTCTTTGGGATACAGATTAATTGGGCATGGCTACCTTACGATCATACAAATCTTAATCCCTTCGCCATTTACTTTATTTCATTTAATTTATCTAATTAAATGTCCTAAATATTGTTAGTCAAAACTAGGGTCATTATAAACTCCCGTAAAGAATTTCGTCCTAGAAATTATGATAAGTTACTCATAACAATCAATCATAAAGGTAAAACATACCATGAAAGATGTCAGGATAAGTATCTTTAATCCCGCTCTCAGCTTCCCAAGTACTGTCTGTCTCATTGTCACTCCACCGGACTTTCACTAATCTGACTGTCTTCTTCCATTTTCTCTTTTCATCCCTCCTGACTACATGAACTAGTTATCTAACTATAGTCATCTCCAGTTCCGCTATTAAATCATCTAACACAGTCGATGTAATAATAATACCTAGATATCGAATACACTACCTTAGGTGAGAAACATGAAAAACATTATGGACTCCAGCCAATTGTTTGGTAACTCTACTATATACGCAAGTTTCCCACTCCTTTCTACAATAGGAAATAGTCCAAAGAATTTCGGCATCAATTTTCTTGATTTTCCAGACCGGATTACACCTTTCATCAGTGATATCTTGATGAAAACATGATCTCCAACTGAGAACTCTAAGTCTTTCTGTCTTCTGTCAGCATAGCTCTTCTTCGTAAACCTAGCTTCCTTCATTTTGGCTCAAATGAACTCAATCTTTTCTGCAGCTTCTCTAACCAAATCTGTACCAAGAACTAACCTATCCTCGGTCTTTAACCAACAAATGGGAGATTTTCATGGCCTTCCATACAAAGCTTTAAACGGTGCCATCTCTATACTAGCATGTGATAAATGTTGTTATATGAAAACTCGACTAAGTGCAGATGGTCTTCTAGTGATCCCCCAAAGTCTAGCATACAAGATCATAACAAATCTTCTAAGACTGTTAACTCATTCTGTTTGCCCATCTGTCTGTGGATGGTAAGTGATACTCATCTTGATCTTAGTACCAAAAGTCTACTTTAGACTCTTCTAGAACTCGCTAGTGAATAATGAATCTTTGTCATTTACTATACTACTAGGAATACCAAGCAGTCTTTAATTATGTTTTCATGAATAATTTAGCCATAGGTGTCTTCCTAGTTGACTTTGCTGGAATGAAATGTGCACTCTTGGTCAATCTGTCCACTATAACCAAATACCTTTATTTCCTTGATTCGACCTTGGCAACCTGCCTCTAAAATCAATAGAGATAGAATCCCATTTCTAGACTGGAACAACTAAAGGCTGAAGTAACCCACTTGGTTTCTGATGTTCAACTTTTACCTGTTGGCAGTTCAAACATTGCTTCACCCATCAGCCGATATGTCTCTTCATGCCTTCCCAGAAGAAATTCCTTTTCATATCCAGATACATCATAGTTCCTCCTGGATGAATAGTGAACTTTGAACAATGACATTCTTCAAGAACTTATTTCCTATGTTTCCAACATTCAGAACACACGGTCTTCCTTTGTTTCTTAACCACCCATTCTGGCCAAGACTAAATTCTTTTAAGTCATCGCACTATGTTCCATCCCTTAACTTTTTGATCCATTCAGCTAGTAAAGTATCATCCCCTTACTTAGAAGCAATCTTTTCATTCATCATCGGTCGAACCTCTATACATGACAACATAGCAGTTTCTTTACTAGATCTGGCCTCAGATATCCACTGTGTTCTGCATATAGGCAATGCTTCTAAATCTTTCCACATAGTTACCATTGCCTATATTGCATTCTGATGTTTCCAGTTAAGGGCATCTACAACTTTATTCCCCTTCCTTGGTGTGTACTCAAGACCAAAGTCATAAGCAGCTAAAAACTCTAACTACCTTTGTTGCCTCATATTCAACTCCTTTTGAGAGAATAGATACTTCAATGACTTATGATCTGTCTATAACTCGAATCTTTCTCCTAAAATTTAATGTCTACACACCTTCGATGCAAAAATTACCTTAGCTAAATTCCAAATCGTGAGTTGGATATCTAATCTCATGCGGTCTAAGTTGTCGAGAAGCATAGGAAATCACTTTACCCCTTTGCATTAACACAACTCCTAATCTTATTCCACATGCATCCGTATACACTAATAAGTCTTGATTCACTTCTAGAACAACTAACATAGGTGCGTTAGTCGATAAGTGTTTCATTCTCTGGACTGATTCCTTAAACTTATCGATCCAAATGAATTTCACACCTTCCGCAGTAGCTTAGTCATCGGTGCCGCTATTCGTGAAAAATCCTTAATGAACCTTCGATAATAACCACCTAATCCAAGAAACCTAGCCGAATCTATAGAAAAACCCTTTCTATGAGACTACATGACCAAGAAAATTCACTTCCTCCATCCAGAAATGACACTTCAAAAATATCGCTTTCAGTTGATGCTGCCTCAACGTCTCAACCACCACTCTAAGATGAACTTTATGCTCTCTTTCATATTTAGGGTATACCAAAATATCATCTATGAATACCAATATGAACCTATATAAGTGCTCTTTGAAAAATCAGTTCATTAAATTTGCAAAGAATGCTGGCGGATTCTAAGCTGATGGAATCCTATTACCAAATCCAGCTGGGAAAATACTTTGGCTCAACTCAACTAGTCAAACAAATCATTAATTCTAGGTAATGGATATCGATTCTTTATCATCTTATCATTCAACTTACGATAATTGATATATAACCTCAATGATCTGTCTAGTTTCTTCACAAACACTACGGCTGATCTCTAAGGCGAACTGCTAGGTCTGATATAATTCTTGCCTTCCAAATCCGCAAAATGCACCTTTTGTTCCCTCGTCTCGGTAGGTGTCATTCTTCTTGGCAGTATACCGATCGATTCTACTCTTGGTACAAAATCAATCCGAAACTCAATAGCTTGTTTCGACGGCGGTCCTACTACGGGCTCAAAGACACCTGTTAATCCTCTAACAACAAAAATTCGATTCAACTCGTCTTCTGTCTCCACAACACAAAACAAAGCTTTATCCTCAAAATAGGGGTTTTTATTGAGAATTTTATTCGATCACTACAATCAGGGTGTCTAAGTGATATTTTCCTATCATTACAAAATATCCTAGCATCATATTTATTTAACCAATCCATACCCAAAATAATTCCAAACCCTACGAAATCAAACACACGAAAACTGCAAACAAATGTATAACCTAACAATTCAAACTCTAACGGGTTACACTTCATCCTAAGTGTCGCATATCCTCCTATCGGATTCGCAACCCTTAAGGAAGTAACTAGGTATGAGGGTTCTAGGTTAAGCTTATCTAACAAATAATGAGATATAAAAGAACGCGATGCACTAGTATTAAATAGAACTCTAACTGATACAACATGAATCAAAAGCGTACCTCCCAACATAGCTTTTCCCTTCTCTTCTGTTGTTGGTCACTAGGTAGCTGGTTCCAATGCAAACATCTTGCCTTTTTCATTCTTGGCTAGCTTCTTGCATTAGTTCTTATAAGGTCCAATTTAATCGCAGTTGAAATATCTCATTCCTTTATTGTCAGCATCTTTCTTCCCTTTTCCCGTCTGGCATTCAAGAGCATAGTGTCTATTCTAATCACACTTTTAGCAGATAACTTTCATATTTCCCTTCTTGGCATATCCACTCTTCCGAGCTTCCTTCTTATCGAAAAACTTCCTTTTCTAGTTCTGCCCTCCTTGAGCTCCCCTGTCTTGTTACCCTTAAGAAAAGCAATCATCTCTTCCCACCTTAAAGCCATCTCAACAACTACATCGCATGGATCTCTAATATGCGATAATGTGGCCTTAGCAAGCTTAGGCATCAACCCGTAGATGAACTTCTCATTCCTTTTGATAATAGTATCAACCATAATGTATCCGTATCTCGATAGCTCATCAAATCCGGTTTCATACTCAATCAATGTCATATCTCCTTGCTCCAACTTAGAAACTTCCTAAGAAAAGTTTACTTAGCAATCTTCGACATAAATCTTTATTCAAGCCTCCTTATGAACTTAGCCCAAGTCATGTCTCCACATTAACTCCAACCGTGACACTGTTCCACTAGTATAATGTTGCTCCTTGTAATTTCCTAGAAGCAAGCCTCCTTGTCTGTTCATCATTAATCCCCCAAATCTGCAAAAATCCTCTTATAAAGAAGTAACCGGATCTCCACTTCAATTGCGTCCTCATTCCAGATAAATGGTTTTCCTTCCAGCCCAGCATAATCTCTATTCAATACAGCACAGTTATTAACCACTAGAGCTACCAAATTTCCACCATCAACATTTCCTCCAGCTAACCTCGTAGTAATTCCAGCCTGCTTCATGCTAACAAAGAACTGATACATAGCTCCCATATCTACTTGCGGCATTCCAGCACCCACATTAGCAGTTTGTGCCTGACCTGGATTCCTCCTAGTGTTTGGTCTAGCATTCCCATTAGCTATGGTGCTTCCCCCACCAACGTTAACTCTTCCACTTCTAGCATCCATATCTTACGTCCATAAAATTTTCATTCGAGTCTTTGTAAGATGCAGAAGAATAGCCTAAGGGAGATGGGTGAATAAAGATAAAGCGTATATTTATATATAGCAGATACAAGTACATTACTATTGCATTATCCCATACCTAAATCTTTTATCTAATTCCTTAGAATTATGGTTTTTAAATCATTTTAACTTTGAAATTTCTTTTTATTTTTTCATAAACCTATGCTCTGATACCAAGTTGTAACATCCCCTATCTTGAGGTCTGAAGTTAAGCGCTATAGATGTTGTAGTCATCTATAGTATTAACTACCAGTGACAAAATACGGTAATGTTAATGGTATTCATAATATTAGAAGTACATGAATATGAAACAAAATCAAAGGTTTTAGAAACAAATTTATTGATAACATTTCAAATCCATGTTTCATATTCCTTTACACAATCCCAAATGATTCTCGAGTTTCGATGAAATATAATTATTACAATTTATGCCAAGAGAGACATATAAAATGCTTCCTTTAGTGATCAGAGTACTCAATAGACACATCATTCTTAAATACATTGCAGCGGAAATAAAACTACTTACTCTTACATAGCAAAATTTTCCACCTACAAGTCTTCGGAAGCTTATTTATCCATCTACTAACCCTGTAAAACCCTTACTCTCAATCTACTAAAATTAATTTTGAGCACTCTAGAGTTTAAGGGGAAACATAAACTACGAGTCAAACATAAAGCTTGATGTGAATAATACTATTGCATCTCGGTTTTTTGATATTTGGTGAGACCAAGCCACTTAGCGGAACGGGTTTTCCCTCATTAATATCCCTTTATAAAACATATCTTCTACAAATCAAAATCATGAAATCAAGCTGATTAAAGCAATATTAGCAATATCATATATGCATATAAATCAGGTATGTAGACTATCTGTCCAAACAATATTGTTTGGTTTAGCTAACCACTAACCATTGGCTGACTCAGGCCTACCAAACATAGTGAATAATCTAACTTCTATTAGGCACACTTCTGAAAGGTCTATCCTTAACTTACTTCTCTCAAGGTCAACTGATCTTAAGGGTTTTGCGGGCTTGCCAATAACCTATCTTTCTTTGTATATTCCTTTTTGTGTGTAACATCATTTTAGTCTTGCCTGTGATAAAGCCTTACACACTGGAATTTTGGACTTATGTTAGTTAGGGGCCAATAACTAAAGTATAAGGCGCAACCTTATACTTGTCTCATCTGGTATTCTTATACCCGAGTCATTTACTTAGGGTTAACTACCCCATTAAATTTTCCTTGAAACATTTCTTTCAAATTGATTTAACCCTTTTTAAATCATACTTAAACAAAATAAATATACTCTTTACTTTACTTAAATACCTTTGCAGTGATATATGCTTTACACAAAACAATGCTGATGAAAATCTAAATCATACGTATATATCCCCTTAAAACAAGTTAAAGCCCTTATATACCTTAGAAAACATTCGGTTTTAAATCTTTGATATCATCTTCGAAGCCTTTATTCAAAGACTTTGAACAGTTCCTTTGGAATCCATTGAAGTACCCTTTCAAAATAGGTTAACTACTTTACCTTGAAACACTAGGTTGAAAGACCAAAACATACCTATCGAAACCTTAGACATCCTCTTTTCAAAATACTTTAAACTTGACTTTCCAAAGCATTGAAAACCTTCTATTTAAAGACTCAAGTAAACCTTTCGAAAAAATTAGGGTACCTGGCCTTCGAAACCTACATTATATACTTTTCAAAAGCATTAAAATTTCTCACTTAAAATGAACCTTTCGAAAGCATTGGGTTAAAGTAAAAGTTTGTGGAATATAGCTTCAAAATCATTTAAAACCATTCCTTTTGAAACCTTTAGGTTTAACCTTCAATATATATCTAAGGTTTTAAAAGAACTAGGGCAAAAGCACTGCTTTCGAATGCATTTTTCCTAAGCAAAAGAAAGAGGATGGTTCCGAAACCAACCCTTAAGAAAGCAAGGAGAAGCGGCTTCAAAGTTTAAAGGAAAAAGTACCCCTTCGAAAGCATTGATTCGAAGGGTTGAATGCGAAAGCATGGGTTTCGAACCCCTTCCAAAGCTTCATTTTACAATAAAAAGGTGGAAACCCCTTTCCAAAGCTCTTTTGATAAAACAAAGGCACATTTGACTAGGTCAAATGATAATACTCGAAAGTCTCTTTTATAAACATAAGTTATTTATAGTAAAAAATAGTAGCTTCTACCCTATAAAAAGTATGTTTTGACTCTATATCTTCTGCCTAACTCCAATCCACTACGTACCAAGGCATAGATACCAAATGTATTGGTTTCTACTTGGTTGGGCGGAATTGTGGGGTCGAAAGTTAGCTGTTTTAAGTGGCAAAGTAGTAGTTCTTTGCAAAATTGATTCTTAGCATTTTAAAGTAATATCTTTCCAACTAACTTGCCTTATTTGTCAACATATAATTTGTTGCTAATTCTTATCAAAATCTTTTTCTAAAACTGCTGTCGAATTCAATAATTAACAAATTAAAACATTTACTAAAATAGCTCTTCTTCTCTTCGAAACATATAAAATATTTAAGTCCCATACCTTAAATAATTTTATATCCATAACAAAATAATTAGGAAAATTCTTCAAAGATTTCCATAAATTACTTTTAATATGTTTACTAACATATTTAAATTTCAAACCCAAGGCTATCATATATTTTCCAAAAAAAGTTTAAACCCAATTTAACCATTTTCTTTCCTAGAAAATTCATAATAAATCCACATTAACATAGAAAATTATGAAATGTGAAACCCATCTCTAGAATAATGATTTTGACCATATATCAAAATGCAAGTCATTAGGATGCCATTTAATAGGTTTTTCAAATCAAAACTTATCATAAAGTCTGTATGAAGCAACATAAATCAACAAAAAGCATATATATCCATTTAAACAATCAAATCATGGCATGTTACTGGAAAAATAAATTCGGATCTCATCTACAAATCGAAAACAATAAAAATGAGATGTAATTTGTTATTCACCTTAGCTTGTTGTTAAGGAGCTTGAGATTTTCTCTTGAATTTATTTGCTTAAGCTTCCTACTTGAATTCTTGCTTATCTTCCTTTTTGTTTTCCCATAATAGTGGTCAGCCAAGCGTTGAATTTTTTAGTTTTATTTGCAAATGTTTAAAATGAATAAGAGATCAACAGACAACCCTTTCTCTAAAACTACATGACCAAAAAACTTCACTTCCTTCGTCCAGAAATGAAACTTTGAAAATATTACTTTTAGTAAATGTTGCCTCGATGTCTCAAGTTCCACTCTAAGATGAACTTCATGCTTTCTTTTATCTTTAGAGTATACCAAAATATCATCTATGAATATTAATATGAGCCTATCCTAGTGCTCTTGGAAAACTCGATTCATCGAATCTATAAAGAATGCTGGCGCTTTCTAAGCTAATGGAACCCTGTTTCCAAATCTAACCGGGAAAATACTTTGGCTCCACTCAAATGGTCGAAAAAATCATCAATTCTAGGTAACAGATATCGATTCTTTATCATCTTTTCATTCAGCTTATGATAATTGATACATAATCTTAATGATCTATCTAGTTTCTTTGCAAACACTATGTCTTTTCCCCAAGGCGTACTGAACCTTTTGTCCCTCGTCTCGGTAGGTGTCATTCTGCTTAGCGGTCTACTGACCAGTTCTGCTCTTGGTAAATCTATCAATAACTCAATAGCTCATCTCGACGGTAGTCCTACTACGGGCTTAAAGACATCTGTCAATTCTTTAACAACAAAAACTTGATTCAACTCGTCTTCTGCCTTTACAACATCCAACAAAGCATTATCCACAGAACTAGGGTTTTCCACAGAGTATATTATCTGATCACTACAGTTAGGGTGTCTAAGTGATATTTTCCTATCATGGAAAAATATCCAAGCATTGTATTTACTTAACCAATCCATACCCGAAATAATTCTAAACCCTACGAAATCAAACTGCAAACAAATGTATGAACTAACAATTCAAACTCTAACTGGTCATATTTTATCCTAAGTGTCGCATATCCTCCTATCAGATTCGCAACCCTTAAGGAAGTAATTGGGTATCCGGGTTCTAGGTTAAGCTCTAACAAACAATGAGATATAAAAGAAAGCGATGCACCAGTATCAAATAGAACTCTAATTAACACACCACGAACCAAAAGCATACCTCCCAACATAGTTTTTCTCTTTTCTTCTGCTGTTGGTCTTGAGGTAGTTGGTTCTAATGAAAACATCTTGCCATTAACATCCTTAGCTGGCTCCTTGCACTGGTTCTTATAGTGTCCAATTTGATTGCAGTTGAAACATCTCATTCCTTTATTGTCTAGCTTTCTTCCCTTTGCTTGTCCGACATTCATGAGCATAGTGTCCTTTCTTATCACACTTATAGCAGATACCGCCTTTCCCTTCTTAGCAGCTCCACTCTTCTGAGCTCCCTTCTAATGGAAAAAATTCCTCTTGTGCTTCTGCCCTCTTTGAGCTCCTCCTACCTTGTCACCTTAAAGAAAAGAAAGCATCTCTTCCTGCCTTAAAGTAATCTCAATAACTACATCACATGGATCTCTAATATGCGATAATGTGGACTTAGCAAGCTCAGGCTTCAACTCGTGAATGAACTTCTCATTCTTTTTTATGATAGTATCAACCATAGCATATCCGTATCTCGAAAGCTCCTCAAATCTGGTGGCATACTCAAGCACTGTCATATCTCCCTACTCCAACTCAGCAAACTTCCTGAGCAGAGTTGATTTAGCGGCCTCCGATATAAATCTTTCTTCAAACCTCCTTCTGAACTCAGCCCAAGTCATGGTCTCCTCATTGACTCCTATTATAACACTGTTCCACCAGTACAGTGCTGCTCCCAATAATTTCCTAGAATCAAGCCTCCTTTTCTGCTCATCATTAAACCCCAAATCAGCCAAAATCCTCTCGCAATGAAGTAATCAGTTCTTCACTTCAATTGCGTCCTCAGTCCCGATAAATGATTTTCGTCCTAGCCTATCATAATCTACACTTAATACAGCATAATTATTGACCACTGAGCTCTTTGATTTCCTCATATAGCATTTCCTCTAACTAACCCTGCAACAACTCCAGCCTGCATCATGTTAACAAAGAACTGATACATAGCTCCCTTATCTACTTGCGGCATTCCAATGCCCACATTAGCATCTTGTGCCTGACCTGGGTTCCTTTTAGTGTTTGATTTGGCATTCCTATTACTTGTGGTGCTTACCCCACCAATATTAACTCTTCCACTTCTGGCATCTATATCTTACGTCTGTAAAATCTACATTCGAGTCTTTGTAAGATACATAAGAAGAGCCTAAGGGAGATGAGAGAATAGAGATGAATCGTATACTTATATATAGCAAATGCAAGTACGTTACTATTGCGTTATCCCATATCCCAACCTTTGCTCTAATTCCTTAGGATTATGTTTTTTAAATCATTTTAAGTTTTAAATTTCTTTTAAGTTTTTCATAAACCTATGCTCTGATACAAAGTTGTAACATCCACTATCTTGAGGCCCGAAGCTAAACACTACAGTTGATGCAATCATCTATAGTATTAACTTTCGGTGACAAAATACGGTAATGTTAATGGAATCTGTAATATCAGAAGTATATAAATATGAAATAGAATCATAGATTCAAAACAAATTTACTGATTAGATTTCAAATCCATGTTTCATATTCCTTTACAAAATCCCAAACGATTCCCTGGTTTCATTCAAATATAATTATTTCAATTTACGATGCTAAGAGCGACATATGAAGATGCCCCCTTGGTTGATCAGAGTACTCTATAGACACATCAGTCTTAAATACACCGCAGTCGAAATAAACCTAATCACTCCTATATAGCAAACTTTTACTCTCGCATGTCTTTGGAAGCTTATTTGTCCACCTACTTAACCTGTAAAACTCTTACTCTCAATCTACTCAAATTAAATTTGAGCACCCGAGTGTATAAGGGGAAAACATAAACTTTGAGTCAGAGATAAAGCTGGTGTGAATAATGTTACTGCATCTTGATTTTGTGATATTAAGTGAGACCATGCCGCTTAGCGGAACGGGTTTCCCCTCAGTGATAACCCTTTTAAAACATATCTTTTGCAAATCAGAGTCGTACAATCAAACTGATTAAAGAAATAGTAGCACTATCATATATGCATGCAAATATGGTAATCAATGGACTATCTATCCGAAAAATATGGTTTTGTTTGGCTAACTACCAATCATTGGCTGACTCGGGCCTACCAGACATAATAAATAATCTAACTTCAATTAGACACACTCTTGGACGGTCTGTCCTTAACTAACTTCTCCCAGGATCAACTGATCGTAATGGTTTTACATGCTTACCAATAACCTATCTTTCTCTGCATATTCCTTTCTATATGTAATATCATTTTAGTCTTACATGTGACAAAGTCCTACACACTGGAATTTTGGACTTACATTAGCTATGGGCTACAAGCTAAAGTATAAGATGCGACCCTATATGAGTCCCATCTGGTATTCTAATATCTAAGTCATTTACTTAGGGTTAACTACCCCATCAAATTTTCCTTGAAGAAATTTCTTTCAAATTGATTTAACCCTTTTTAAATCATATCTAAAAAGGAAAATATACTCTTTACTTTACTTAAATACATTTTCCATGATATATGCTTTACACAAAACAATATTGATGAAAACCTAAACCAATAGGTTATCTATCCTTTTAAAACAAGTTAAATCCCTTCTTTAACTTAGAAAACATTCGGATTTAAATCCAGGATATCATCTTTGAAACCCTTGTTTAAAAATTTTAAACAGTCACTTTGAATCCACTGCAAGTATTCCTTTGAAAATAGGTTAACCACTTACCTTGAAACACTAAGCCGAAAGGCCAAAACATACCTTTCGAAACCTTTAAAAATAGACCTTTCGAAATCATTGAAAGTATCCCTTCAAAAGCTTTATAAAACCTTAGACATCCTATTTTCAAAATACTTTAAACATGCCTTTCGAAAGCATTGAATACCTTCCATTTAAAGACTCAAGTAAACCTTTCGAAAACATTAGGGTTCCTCCCCTTCAAAACCTACATTATATACTTTTCGAAAGCATTAAAATTCCTCACTTAAAATAGACCTTTCAAAAGCATTGGGTTCAAGTAAAATTTTATGGAACATAACTTCAAAACCTTTAAAACCCGTTCCTTTAAAAACCTTTGGGTTTGACTTTCAATATATATAAGGGCCTTAAAAAGAACTAAGGCGAAAGAATTGCTTTCAAAAGCATTATTTCTAAGTAAAAGAAAGTGGAAGTTTTCGAAACTAACCCTTACGAAAACATGGAGAAGTGGCTTCAAAGTTTAAAGACAAAAGTACCCATTCGAAAGCATTGATTCGTAGCCTTGAATGCAGCAGTATGGGTTTCGAATCACTTCGAAAGCTTTATTTTATAATAATAAGGCAGCAACCCCTTTCGAAAGCCCTTTTGATAAAACAACAGCACATTTCACTAGGTCAAAAGCTACTACAACTCCTTCGAAAGCCTCCTTTATAAACATATGTGATTCTTAGTCAAAAACAGTAGCTTATGCCCCTTCAAAAGCATGTTTTGACTCTATATCTTCCAGCTAACTCTAAGGCATTAATGTCATATGTATTTATTTTGACCTGGTTAGGGCGAAAGTATGGGGTCGAAAGGTAGCTGTTGTAAGTGGCGAAGCAGTAATTCTCTGCAATACTGATTATTAGCCTTTTAAAGTAATATCTTTCCAACTAACTTGCCTTATTTTTCAACATATAATTGGCTGCCAATTCTTTTCAAAGTCTCTTTATAAAACTGCTGCTGAATTCGGTAATTAACAATTTAAAACATTTAACAAAATAGCCCTTCTCCTTTTCGAAACATATAAAACATTTAATTCCCATACCTTAACTAATTTTATATCCATAATAAAATACTTAGGAAAATTCTCCAAAAATTCTCATAAATCACTTTTAATATGTTTTAACAGATTTAATTTTCTGACCCAAGGCTATCACATATTTGCTAAAAATAATTCAAATCCAATTTAACTATTTTCTCTCCTAGAAAATTCATAATAAATCCACATTAAGAAAATTATGAAACTTGAAATCCATTTCTAAAATAATGTTTTTGACCATATATCAATAACCTAAGTCATTAGGATGTCATTTAATAGGTTTATCAAATGAAAAATTATCATAAAAACTATATGAAGCAACATAGATCATCAACAAGCATATATATCCATTTAAACAATCAAATCATGGCATGTTACTTGTAAAATAAATTCGGATCTCATCTAGAAACCGAAGACAATAAAAATGAGATGTTTGTCACCTTGGCTTGTTTTTAAGGAGGTTAAGATTTACCCTTGACCTGATTTGCTTAAGCTCCTACTTGAATTCTTGATTATCTTCCTTTTTTTCCCGTAATAGTGGCCGACCAAGCTTTGAATGTTTTTAGTTTTTTTGCAAATGTCTAAAACGGATAAGGGATGAAAGTAAGAATGGTTTAGGGTATAATCACTTAGTTTATTCTTATTTTCCCCTCATCTTATTCTTTTTACTTACTTCATTTTAATTGGCTTTGGCTTATTGATTAATTAGGCATAGCTACCTCATGATCATACAGATCTCAATCCCTTGACCATTTATGTTATTTCGTTTAATTTGTCTAATTAAATGTCCTAAATATTATTAGTGAAAATTAGGGTCATTACAAACTCCCCTCCCAAAATAATTTCATGCTCGAAATTGCGATAAGGTTCTCATAACAATCAATTACAAAGGTAAAACATACCACGAAACAGGTTAGGATAAGTATCTCTAATCCTGCTTTCAGCTCCCCAAGTACAGTCTTTCTATTCGTCACTCCACTGGACTTTAACTAATTCGGTTGTCTTGTTTGTTAGTCTTATCTCATCCCTCGCGACTATACGAACTGGTTTTCTAACTATTGTCATATTTGGTTCCATTACTAAATCATCAAACACAGTCGGTGTAATAGTAGATTTTGGATCTCGAATATACTACCTTAGATGATAAATATGAGAAACATTATGGACTCCTGCCAAACTGTTTGGTAACTCTACTTCGTACGCAATTTTTCCTATCCTTTCTACAATGAAAAATGGTCCAATGAATTTCAGTGCCAATTTTCCTGATTTTCCAAACCGATACACCTTTCATTGGTAATATCTTCGCAAAAGCATGATCTCTAACTGAGAAATACAAGTCATTCCGTCTTCTATGAGCATAGCTCTTCTGCCTACACTTAGCTTCTTTCATTCTGGTTCAAATGAACAATATTTTCTGCAGCTTCTTTAACCAAATCTGGACCAAGAACTAGCCAATCTTTGGTCTCTAACCAACAAACGGGAAGTTTGCATCACCTTCCATACAAAGCTTCAAACGGTGCCATCCCTATACTATCCTGATAACTGTTGTTATACAAAAACTCGATTAAGTGTATATGGTCTTCCCATGATCTCTCAAAGTCTAGCACACAAGCTTATAATAAATCTTCTATGACTTTGTTAACTCTTTTTGTTTGTCCATCTGTCTTGGTATGGTAAGCGTTACTCATCTTGAACTTAATACCCAAAATCTCATATAGACTCTTCTAGAACTCGCTAGTGAATGAGGAATCTCTATCACTTACTATACTACTAGGAATCTCATGCAGTCTAACTATATTTTTCATGAATAATTTAGCCAAAATAGGTGTCATCCTTGTTGATTTTATTGGAATGAAATGGGCACTCTTGGTCAATCTTTCCACTATAATCCAAATACTTTCATTTTCTCGATTCGATCTTGGGAACCAGTCTATAAAATCCATTGAGATAGAATCCCATTTCCAAATCGAAACATCTAAAGGCTGTTGTAACCCACTTGGCTTCTGATGTTCATTTTTTACCTATTGGCAGTTCGAACATTGCTTCATCCATAAGCCTACATCTCTCTTCATGCCTTCCTAGAAGAAACTTCTTTTCATATCCTGATACACATAGTTCCTCCCAAATGAATAGTGAACTTTATAAGATGTCATTCTTCAAGAACTTCTTTCCTAATGTTCCTACATCGAAACACACAGCATTTCTTTCTTTCTTAACCACTCATTCTGGTCAAGACTGAATTATTTCAAGTCATCACCCACTGTTCCATCCCTTAACTTTTGATCCATTTAGCTAGTAATGGATCCTCCCATCACATAGAACGATCTTTTTTATCATTACCATTCAAACCTCTAAACATGATGACATAGCAGTTTCCTTACTAGATCTAGCCTCAAATCACCATTGTATTCTGCATGTAGTCAATGCTTCTAAATTTTTCCACTCGGCTATCATTGCCAATACTACATTTTGATGTTTCCTGCTAAGGGCATCTGCAACACTATTCCCCTTCCTTGGTGTGCAATCGATACCAAAGTCATAAGCGGCTAAAAACTCTAACCACCTTTGTTGCCTCATGTTCATCTCTTTCTAAGAGGATAGATACTTCAATGTTATATGATCCGTATACAACTCGAATCTTTCTCCCAAAAAGTAATGTCTCTACACATTTAATGCAAAAATTACCGCAGCTAATTCCAAATTATGAGTTGGATATCTAACCGTATGCAATCTGAGCCGTCGAGAAGCATAGGCAATCACTTTACCCTTATGCATTAATACAGCTTCTAATCCTATTCCACATGCATCCATATACACTACTAATTCCAGATTCTCTTCTGGGACAAATAACACAGGCGCATTAGTCAATAAGTAATTCAATCTCTCAAACGATTCCTTACAACCGAACTTCAAATCTTTCTGCGTTAGTCATTGGTGCCGATATCCACTAAAAATCCTTACTGAATCTCCAATAATAACCAACTAATCCACGAAACCTCTTTATCTCAGTCACTAATTTCAAATCTTAGAGAATTTTCAAAGTGGAAGGAATTAAACGAAATCAATCAAGAGAGGAAACAAATTCATGGAATCAATTGAATGGTGGAAGAAATTTAACCGTCGTTTAATTAGAGAATTAAATAGGCAAAAATATAAACACATAAAAAACCACTAGTAAAACAGGGCTTAGGTCAAAACCAAACATTTATCCAGGTCAACCATTAGTGGTCGACCATTAGTATAGAGTGATCGACTCGAGGGTTTTAATCAATAAATTAACCTGTATGGAAATGTTATATGGAAATCCAAATAGGATGTCAGAAGTTGAAATACAAAAAACAGGGATTAGATCTGGAGATTTGGGAGCACATAAAAAGGTGAGTGGAAATATTTCATGTTTTTATATAATATAATATTGTATCATTGCAGATCTATTCCTACATTCCTGAAGAACTAAATTTAATTACAAGTAAATTCATGAATACGAATGTTGAAGAGATTAAACTTGCTTATGTAATTTATAGCGATGAATCAATACATTCCTACTATGAAAACTAGTTTGGAATTTTATGTGGAATTGACACTAAATTGCATAAGGATTAGAATTGGTATTTTACGGCGGATATGAATTTAGTGAATCTAAAGTGATGCATAATTATTAGGAATTTGTATTTATTCAGCGAAAATGAATTGAATGAAATCATAATGAAGTGCGTATGATTATTAATTTGTTTTTATTTGATGGATGTGAATTAAGTTTTAATGAAAATTTATTTAGATCTTTAGGGTTTTCTTATATTTTAATGCATTAGAACTTGGAATGTTGCAAATAGATTTCTGCATATTATTAAGTTTGAAATAAATAAAAGTGTGAAGTTTGAAGAAATAAGGAATATAGATGTATGAAAAAAAAAGATCAAGTAATAGAGGAAACAAATTCATAGAATCAATTGAATGGACGATGAAAAGTTAACGGTCGTTTAATTAGAGAATTAAATAAGAAAAAATTTCAACACGTAAATAAATTGCCATTAAAACAAGGCTTAGGTCAAACAAATATTTATTCCAGTCAACCGTTAGCGGCCGATCATAGGTATGGAGCGGTCGACCCGGGGGTTTTAATTAATATATTAATCTGTATGGAAATATTATATCGAATTCCAATTAGGAAATCATAAGTTGAAATACAAAAAACAGGGATTAGATCTAGAGATTTGGGAGCGCATAAAAAGATAAGTGGAAATATCATATGTTTTTATATAATATTATATTATATCTTTGCAGATCTATTCGTTCATACCTGAGAAACTAAATTTAATTGCAAGTAAATCATAAATATGAAATGTCTAAGAGATTAAACTTGCCTATGTAATTTATAGTGATGAATCAATACTTTCCAGTTATGAAAACTAGTTTGGAATTTTATATGGAATTGATACCAAATTACAAAATGATTACAATTTGTATTTTTACGTCGGATATGAATTTAATGAATCTAAAGTGACGCATAATGATTAGGAATTTATATTTATTTAACGAACATGAATTGAATGAAATCTTAATAAAGTACACATGTTTAGCAATTTTCTATTTGACAGATGTGAATTAAGTTGAAATGTAAATTTATTTGGATCTTTTGGGTTTTTGTGATACTTTAATGCATTGGAACTTGGAATGTTGCAAATAGATTTCTGGATATTATTAATTTTAAAATAAATAAAAGTGTGACGTTTGAAGTAACAAGGAATATAGATGTATGAAAAAAGAAATAGATGAACAATATAGGGGTAATCACTGTGTTTTTTACTATCTATTTCAAGAAAATAAAATGACAATTCCCAGAAATTACAAACACTGCACAAATATCTCCTCTTTTTGCTAAGATATGAAAATTTACCAGGTTAACATGAGTAGAAGTTTAGTTCCAATGTATTAAAATATAATAAATCCCAAAAGTTGAATATTAAGCTCTGAATGGAATAAAAATGCCAATAATATGGAAACTAATGAAAAAGAAAGTATGAGAAACAGGCAAGGAGAAGAAATAGTGAATGAAATGGGAATAGAAATAAAAGTTGAAGCCAAGGAACAAATTGGCAGCAAGATTAAGTATTTGATAAAGACGAAGCGACAAATGAACTTGAAGAAAAAAGTAAAACTCATAATAAAATGAAGACCTATGGTCGACTATAAGAGCTGTAGAGGCAATGAAGGAAAAATAATGTAAGAATGATAATATATATGCGTGTGTGTGTATGTATGTATGTATATGTATATAAGTAGCCTCGAGTATGTGTTTATGGCGGGTGTGAATTATTATAATTTAATGTACAACTTATATAAAGAAAATGATGAAGGTCATTAGTGTAGGTTGGAATGCAAGGTCCACAGAGTTACACAACCAAAGTCTGCCCACTATAAGAGGCTATCATTTTTTATGTAACACCATACTGATATGGGACATGTCCAACCATAGGACCCATAGAGAGTAAACGCTTGCGTATAGATGAAGCGGTATCCGCAGGATAAAGTAGTACGCTTCAAATTTATTTTGGATTAGGGTATTGCCTTGATTGCACTAGGAAATCTAAAGGATGATGAGCGGGATCATGCACTATGCAGCAAGTGTTGTTACCAAATTTAGAGGTAGGGATGTCATAGGACGAGAATGCCATCAGCCCTGAGCGGTCAACAGGAATGTTAGGGTTGCACCCAACTGGTCTTCATCTATAACCTACCAAGGTGGACCATGCTGGGTCATACATCGCTGCAGTTATTTATTGTTATTTGTTAGGGCGAGGCTAGTTAACCTATAGTGAGATTCCTTTAAAGCATGGAAAGTGTGGTTAAAGGAGACGAGTCCACATTAGGAAATAGACTAAGTAGAATATCCCCAAAGAGAATATGGGAAAATGTACGAACGACTATCGGAAATTGTATAGCAAAATGTTTAATAGGTCGTCATAAAGTACTATAGGACTTCCTTGAGTTATACGGTATTGAGATCAAGACACGCCGAGGACGATAGATCCTGATGGGATGCTGAACAAAAGATACTAAGGAGAATAGTATATCGATCCATTAGAGTACGAAAAGGTATATCTATTCATAGATATATACATTGAAATAAATCTATAGAAGGCAGATGGGAATGGTTCGTGCACGGATATGGGTTAAGACAACTAATAAAATGTAAATAGACATAACATGAAATAGTGAACAGTAGACATAAAATAGTGTTACGTATAAGATGCATAATCTACCGATCAAGAGAACATTCTTCTGGCCCCTCCTTATTACAATCTATTGAACAGATAGAAGGACAAGTACTGTGCTTGGCGTATTTGGTGCTGGCAAGGACACTTGATTTTGGGAAGTGTCAAATCTTGGTCAATACTTATATGATCTATTGTATTTTAGTTATTCTGTTGTAAGTTATTTCATTAGAGCTCTAATATGCATTCTTTTGTTTTATTTATAGGATACCAATTTGTGCTTTGATGGACTTAGGTTTTCGATTTAGCGAAAATTCAATCCCACTATGGTATAGGTCATTAAGTTAGTGTATAAAAGAGCACTAAGTACTAATCAACTATCCAATTTCAAGCAATTAAAAGAGGAGGCTACAAATTGGACGTAATTTTTCAAGATCTAGAGCTAAGATTATATGGTGAGAGGGCACAGATCTTATAGTTGCTTATTTGAATTAATTTTAAATATGTTTTAAATGATTAGATTGTTTAAAACCCTATTTATCTAATAAATTGAAATTGAAATGGTAAGCTATAACCCAATAATCTATATTTGGATTAGATCTTGTAGCTGTTAAACCGATCCTTGTAATTTCTAATCTGTAAACCATAGAATTGCTATAAATTGGATAATTATATGGGTTGCGGAATTATGGATCTTAAGGCTAATTAAACACTGTAGGAGAGTGGTGAATAGTGTTTTCTGACTTTTGCAGATCCTTTTAGATTTCTTTCAAGTTTGATATTAAATCACAAATTATCAACATAGAATTATACTATTGAAAAGTCACAGATGTTATAATAGATAAAATAAAAGCAATTACGAAGAGTAAAGAGTTAGAGAGATAACATTAGGGATTTTATATTGGTTTGAATTTCTCCTACATCTTGTCCCATCCAATTGCTTATACGGATTTCTTTTCAAATGTCAATATTTAAATGGGCAGAAGGCAAACCCACAATCCCGATTCCTAGGGTATGAAATGCACCCTCTTGATTTTTTGGGCTCAAGATGGAACCACTTGATTTAGATGGGCTACAAGCACACCCACATGATTTGAATAGGCTATAATTAGACTCGCACAAATATAAATAAAGTTTGATGGTTTTTTCAAAGACAATTTTTTAATCTTTGAATACAATGGATCATATAGCCTCTTGGACAACACTTTGATTTGAGAGACAGATGTTTTAAATAGTAAGAAAGTAATATTGAATCAATAAAAAGAAGTTTGAATTGATTCTATTTTATTTTAAAGAGAAAAGAGTACAATTTCAATAGAGTTTTCAAGAGAGTGAGAAGTGGGAAGAAAATAATTTAATAACTACTAAAAAATTCGTTTGGACTCCCATTTATATATTAAATGAAGGGATATGTCCATTCGCAAATACTTACGTTATCTAGCCTTTTGACCCCACTATATCCACACTACTGGGCAAGTTAGACTAAATAACAGATAAGGTAAGCAGTCCAGAGAGGTGTTCGGAAGTCCAAATATCCAGCACAAACAACAATATAAAGTAAAAATCAAGAGAAACCAAGAGATAGACTCTATGAAGCATTCTAAATAAAGATTAGTGCCTTCCCTAGGCACAAAATCGGTACCTATCCCTTCCCTTAGGAAATGGATCGGATCGATTCACTATGGTTATAAACAACATCAACTAATAGTTTAACTCAATAGGAATCGATCAATATCACAAAAACATGAAGGCAACTATGCAAATAACTTTGGAAACATGAAGCTTGCATGGTGGGGACCCACACCATCGATTGTAGCATGCCACGTGGATGTCCCAAACGATCGAAGTCGATCACTCTAGATTGGGAATTGGGCCTTGAAGTTTTTTGGGTGACCTCGTCTACATCTAAAGATTCTACTGGAAAATTTTCAGGAAGATATTCAGTTATCTGCCCTTATAAATGCAGAATTCATATTTCATTTTAAGGGTCTATTATTTTCTTTGTACTATATTATGTTCATGGATTCTGATTTGATCCCTCTTATACTTAGAAATTCAAGTGATTAATAAAGCTACTTCATCAAAGTGGACGTAAGCATTCAACGTCGAACCACTATAAATTGTTTGTCGTTGTTTTTTTACTTGTTTTCTACCTGTTTGATGTGTTTTAATTTTGATTTCTTTATTTATTTCTTACATATAATCTTTTGGGTATTTATGACAAATTTTGGTGCAAATATTTTGGTGCTTTCACTAAGAACGAATTCTCAGGTTGATTGGATCTCATCATTTATTTGTGGATTCCCATATTTGTGAGATAGATCCAAATTTTTGCTAACTAGATTCTGTTTCAACTCAGATTTAAAGAAGATCTAAAAGGAAACTATTGGCCATGGCTAGAGGAAAGTTTACTACTTCCCATGCCGTTGAAGGCAATGAAGATACTAGTATTCAATAAGTCAATGGGAGCATACAGTCGGTTGCTACCAAACCCTAGAATCCAGTTGACTACATCACCAAAGAAAACTTAAAAGTCCTAATAAAGGAACTGATAGATAGCCGTTAGTAGCTCAACCAGCAAATTCAAGCTAAAATCGACTGATGAACCAGTTGAAAGAACAACATGGAAAGATATGGAGGGAGCCTACTCCATATTCTAGATCGGAAACTCCTCCTTATCTGACTACTATTATAGAAACAAGTGCTGCAAAATGGATGCATATGCAGGTGAAAACATCGAGACAGAATCAGGCGAGTAGCTATGACCGATCAACGCTGATCGGTACCAAACCCCATATGGGGGTCGACATTGAGCCCTCAACTTGTGGGGTCACTCGGCATGTAGTTGGAGGAGCGTACTTTGGTGGTGCCACGATTGATCAAGGCGATGGAACTCAGGCCAATGCGGTTAAATGCAGTTAAGAGACGATAGAACTGCAGCTCAAGAAATGGATCAAGAGCAAGAGGAACAAAGGCAATGTGGTGCTGCATGGAGGCGTGGATCTGGTCGCCTATGTGAGGTGGAACACGACTACCACGTAGCGCGAACTCTTCAAGCGCTAGACTTAACAACTACGGTGAGGTAGCAAGTAAAAGAAAGTCAAGGCTTGATCATTATTTGAAGTTCGAATTGCATATGGACTTTGCTCGAGCCACTGATGCAGTCAAGTGCAGGTGTTTTCCTATTTTTCTAGAAGGTGTTGTGACTATGCAGTGCACCAATCTACCACTGCATTTAATCTCTTATTTGACGAGTTAGCAAAAAAGTACCTGGAGCAGTTCCACATGCACATGACTTGCCCCAAGGATGTAATGTCACTCTCCAACTTGGTCCAAGCACCAGGGGAGTCATGAAAATACTTTTTTGGAAAGGTTTAGTACAGTGGTTACAGAAGTCAGTATCCCGAATGATGATGCAACACTCATGGCACTGACTATGGAAGTCGACCTCGATTTCAAGTTTAGAGATTTGTTAGCTGAAAAACCTCCTTCGACATTGGATCATTCCTTTGCAAAGGCGGCTCAGTTTTTTAGGAAGGATGAGGCAAAGCGAACCAGGAAAAGAGATGTTGTAGGCCCAAGTGTCGTGCTAGTACAAAGTAATGTGGTTGTGAGGCAGTCTGGTGATAGTTTCAGGAAAGTTCAAATCAATGTTCATAACAAACCGAATGAGAAGAAGAAAGGTAGTGATAGGAAATGTAATAAAAAATGGGATTATGAGAGAGGGAAGTCGAGGATCCTATCATTTGAGACATATAAATCATTGAATATGTCATTAGAGAATGTTTACCTATTGACTTATAACATTATGCAGTACAGGAAACAACCTCTGAAGGAGACGACAAAGAAGTAGAGACAGTCCGGAAAGTATTGTAGATTTCGTGAATTCTATGGATATACCACGGATGAAGTGTCTCCACCTTCGTGATGTTACTGAGAAGTAAATTGGAGAAATAAAGTTGCATCAATTTTTTAATGCCCCGTACGATGGCGGGCATGGGACATCCAACCCCAATCGAGGACAAGTTCTTCCCAGTGCTAAGGAACATCGACGGATAGGAGGAAGATTATATATTAATACCATTATTGGAGGACCACATCCGACTGAAGAAAGCTGGAATGAAATGGAGTGTTACATGAATGCTCTCAGATATATGGATATTGAATGTTGCTAACACACGAAGGATGGTGCTCTAGCAAAGCACCAGTGAACTATGATAGATGATATCGTATTTCAGAGTAGAGATGCGGAAAGGGTGGAGGCCCTTATTATCGACCCAATAGTGATCTCAGCCATGATCGGCCATGCCTTGGTGAGAAAGATTTTGAATGGTTATGGAAGTTCTATGAATATAATTTTCAAGAAGGCATACAACCAAATGTTACTGGAAGCCAAAAATCTAAAACTATGCAAAACCAATATTCATGGCTTTAACGGTATTGCAACTGAAGCGTAGGCTATATCAAACTACCAGTGGAGTTAGGAGACGCTAGCTGAAGGAAGGTGCTGCATTTTGTTGTGATAGAATTCAGGGCAGCTATCATCCCTTAGTGTTTAATGCTAAAATTCCCAATAAAGAAAGTTGTGGGAATTATTCATGGAGATCAGGTCACTAGTCATGCCTGTTACACAGTTGAGTTGAGACACGCTCAGTGCAGAGAAAAAGGAAAGGATGTGGAGAAGCCTATCTACATCAAAACTAATGAGACTTAGCAAACATTTTCCGAGCTTTAGCTTGGGCAACCATAGTCGGCTCTAAAATGATGTATATTCGAGAAATGAAGAAGAGGAGCACAAAGAAACCAAGGCTGTAGCCACTGAGCTGATGATCGACATCACTGTTAGCCACGATGACCCATCACGGGTCCAGAAGATCGGATCATAGCTCAATGCAGCGACGATGAAAGTATTAGCTTGTTTTCTTCGAGCGAGTCTTGATGTGCTCACTTGGACCTATTTTGACATGTGTGGGATATCATCAACCATCATGAGCCATGCCTTGAACATCGACCTGAGGCATTTTCTGATGAAACAAAAATGATGTGGCAAGGATCCAGAGAGATTTTCTGCACTTAAAGAGGAGGTGGATAAACTCCAGAACAATAGGTTTATCCACTACGCCCTTTACCCGCAATGGGTATCCAATCCAGTTCTTATGAGAAAAGCTAATGGTATGTGGTAGACATGCGTCAACTACTCATACCTAAACAAGGCATGCCCGATGGATCGCTTTCCACTTTCAAGGATCAACTAACTAGTAGACTCAATCGCTGGACATGAACTGCTTTCATTCATGGATGCATACTCTGTATATAATTAGATCTTGATGCACATCCCAGACCAGGAACACGCCAGCTTCATTACCAACCATGGATTATAATGCTATGTTGTGATGCCTTTTGGATGAAGAATGTTGGTGCCACTTACTAGAGACTGGCTAAGCAGATGTTCAAAAACCAGATCGGGCGTCAATGAAAGTATATGTGGATGATATGCTCGTGAAATCACGACAATCAAACGATCACGTCAATGAATTGATGGAGTTGTTTATTATTCTTTGAAAATATAGAATGAAACTTAACCCCTTGAAATGCTCTTTCGGCGCTGCGTTAGGGAAATTCTTGGGTTTCAACGTTAACTCTTATGGAATCGAAGCCAATCTTGAGAAATTGAAGAGATCAAGGACATTCAGTTACCAAAGACAATTAAGTAGGTGCAGAATAGGAAGGTAGTTACCTTGAGCTAGTTCATCTCCAAGACCATTGATAAGTGCATCCCTTTTTTGACTTGATAGGTAGAGGAACTTTGAATGAATGCAGGATTGTATTAATGTGTTTCAAGCTCCGGTACATCACTTAAAGAGACCCTCCATCTTGTCCAAGATGCTAGAACATGAAAACTTGTATATTTACTTGGCAGTGTTGATACATGCCATAAGTGCTGCACTACTATGCGAAGAGGGTCAGATCCAGAGGCCAATGTATTATGTTAGCTTGTAATTGACAGGTGCTAAAAGGAACTATCCAAAACAGGAGAAGCTTACGTACTACCTGTTGATTGCATCAAGAAAGCTCCGCACTTATTTCCAAGCTCATCCCATTAGCGTCTTCGCCGACCAGTCGTTATGACAGGTCCTACACCGACCTGAGATGTCCATAAGGTTACTTTAATGGAATATGGAATTGAGTTGCTTCGATATCATTTAACTCCCTTGGAGATCCATTCAGGGACAAGCACTGGCGATTTATAGCCGAATTCACTACACAAGATGACTCTCCGGAAAGTAGTGGAAAATATACCATCCAATGGAAGATGTAAATGGATGGAGCATCCAATTATTGGTGTTCTTATGTTGGATTCATACTAGTAACTCCTGAGGAACGCTCGATCTGCTATGCCTTGAAACTTAACTTCCCTGCAACAAATAACGAGACTGAATATGAAGCCTTGATCGTTGGACTTAAACTAGTCTGAGAGCTGGGAGTAAAAGCTTTGAATTTTTTTTGTGATTTCCAGTTAGTAGTGTATCACACCAGGGGAGAATATCAGGCCAAAGATGCATGACTTGATCCTTGCCGCAACCAGATCCATGATCTGCTAACCGATTTTGAGCATTGCACCATTACACAAATCTCCAGAGAACAGAATAAGAAAGCCGACTCACTGGCTAAGCTAGCCAGTTCGGTGGATGCGCAGCAAATGGACCCAGTTCCAGTTGAAATATTCAATGTTCCGAGCATTGACTTGATGGAGATTGATTGGTCTTAGAGATAGAGCCCAAGAAGAAGTCAAGGATGACTCCAATTAAAGACTATTTGCAAAGGGGAAACCTTCCCAAAGGAAGGAATGAAAAATGATAGTCCTTCATAAAGCTTCACGATACCGCCTTTAAGAAGGAGTCGTGTAAAATAGGTGCTTCTCCATTCCCCTGCTTCGGTGTATCGCCAACGATGAAATTAAGCGATTATCAAGAGAAGTCCATGAAGGAGAATGTGACGATCACACCAGGGGGCAAACCCTAGCAAAGAATATACTCCATATGGCTATATTTAGCCAATTGTCAATCGAGGCACAGCTGGTTATGTTAGAACATAACACAAGTGTAAGACGTTTACAAAGATTCCAAGAGCCCCCCAACGGAAATCAAACAGATGGTCAGTACATGGCAATTTTCTACTTGGGATATTGACATCATCGGCTCCTTGCTGATTTACAAAGATAATGCGAAGCAAGCCATTGTGGTAGTCTTTTACTTCATTAAATAGGCTAAAACCGAACCTTTGTCCATGATCATTATGAAGAAAGTAATCAATTTTTTTGTTTGAAACATCATTTGCCATTTTGGTCTCCCTTAAACAATCATTAACGATAATGGACCCAATTCGATAGTGCCAAATTCAAAGAATTCTATTGCTGACATCACATCGAGAAAAGATTTGTAGTAGTTTCTCACCCTCAAGCTAATAGATAGGTCGAAGCTGTCAATAAAATCATAAACTCAACTCTGAAGAAGCATATGGAAATAGCTAGAGGAAAGTAGGTTGATGAACTCCCATCTGCATTATGGGCATATAGAACTACCCATAAGTCCACGACTGTACATACTCCATTCTCCCTTATGGCTCTGAAGCCGTGATTCCCTATAGAACTTGAAGTCCCTTCTCATCGACTAACTTATTATGACCCCATAACTAACAGAGATCTCCTTTTGGAATCTCAAGATACGGTCGATAAGAAGCGTGAAAATGCTGATTTAAGGGCAGCTACACAGCGATACTGATTCGTTCGATACTATAATGTTAAAGTCCAAACCAGGACCTTTGAAGTTGGCAATCTTGTCCAAAAATAGATCTTTCCTTGCCCCACTCATATGGGTCAGAGATGGGAAGGGTCGTATGTCATCAATCAAAAGCTTAGAGATGGAACTTTTAAGTTAGCAACCGTCGACTGCATCGCACTCCCTAGAGCATGGAACAACAAGCATCTACGAAGCTATTTTTTATTTTTGTTTCATTCAGTTGTATTTCATTTAGAATTTTCTTTTGTGGTTGGATTCAAATCCATGTAATAAGACATACTTTGTCGCTTCTTTTCCATTTTAAAATAAAATCTAAAGTTTCCTCTATATTTGTGAATTATTTATGCATAATAAGTAGTTGTGATATACGAACAACTTACATCCACATATGCCTAATTTAAAGCGTTAGGTACCCAAAGTTTGATGCCAAACTAAATACTCAGGTCCATAATTGAATTAAACAAAATGAACGGTACTCGACCGTTCTTCCTTTAACTCTCGCGTGCAATCCAACGTGCTAAGTATAAAAAAGAGAATGACTGTTACTCAACCATTTGTTAACTAACTCTACCTCCCGTTTTGATGGGGAGAATGTAAAGTAAAAATGGTTATGATACGACCAATCACTCTTTGACTTTTGCCCCAAACTTAAAGGCTAGAGAATTAATCAAAGGAAATGTGATTCGACTGTTTCCTATAACAACTTCAGTCTCTAGGGTGGGAATAGATTACGAACATCAAACTAATGTTATTGACCTTCCAACGACTTACTTTGATCCCCAGAGTGTGGATAAGAGTATAAACAAAAGAAATGAGTGCTATTTGACCATTCATTCTCCAACTTTGCCTGAATCTGAAAAGAGGAGTATAGACCCGTTGCGGATGAGACTCGACTATCTACGAACTAACTCCACCAACCCAAGAATAGAGGCAGGAGTATAATCACTTGACCACTAAACACAATAGCATAACACTATGGCTCGCACCTAGTCATTGATATAACTTAAGGCAACAACCAAAATGAGACCTTGAGCTAGATTTGTTGGATAGACGCCCAAAGCAACTGGCAACCAAAATACATTGCAACTTGAACAACGGGCGATGAATTACAAGTATATTGAACGGAAAATGTAATAGCTCAAACACTTAAATAAGTTTCGTGTAAAAATTGAACAGAAATGAATGAACTTTTATTCACATACTAAAAGCCAAAATAGAGGCCATACCTACACAATTATGGCCAACAAAAAGAAATTAACTACCTAGCTATGCACTATCCAAGCCGATTGATGGCTATTTCTCATCTTTTTTGGGCTTCTTCGGGGTGGACTCTTTAGAGCTACCGCCTCGTCCTCTCCTCTTCGACCCTCTTTTTCCCTTGTTACTCTTAGAAGAAACGCTTTAAGAGATAGAAGTAGAAATAGTCTTGCTTTGGGATACAAAAGGGTCGACCACCGTAGGAGTGATCCCACTGGTAGTATAACTTGGAGTGTAGTAATATCCACTTAGCACTCTCCTTCGGGACTTGCAAATCCAGCTTCTCCTTTTAATGCGCTTCTTCATGCTATGTTTACCAATGTCGGAGGCATATGTCACTACGACATCCTCTATCCCATCCTGGCCCTGCTGGTGGTTAGTCTTTTCTTCATTTAGAGCCTCTATGACCTCAGTATTTAGGCCGGGAATCTCAGTAGGTTGATCGGTAGAAGTTACCTATACAGTGACGGCTATAGTGGATCCTACGGTCAGCACCTACTATCCCAAAGTAACATCACCATCAGGATCATGGACATATGCAAACAGACTTACAATTTCATAAATACCAACGGGCGAACCCATGACTATTGAATGCAAGATGTAAACCTTCTTGAATGTCAGAGAAGTAAGAGATATACCTTCACTAGATTGGCCTTCGATCGTAGTTGGAGTGTCGCCTTCCAAAATCGGAGACAGCCCAAAATATTTGTGCATCCCTAGCTGATCTGGATCATAGCCCACATCATTTTACAGGGCATGAGAAATTGAAGCACTAGTTGCATGAGTAGTAGGTAGGTCTTGGGTATTAGATCCCAAGGCATCAGCACCATCATTCTCCTTTCTTGTGGTCGCTGGATCACTGACTAAACTAAGTCGAGCATTCCTGAGTTCATTGGGCTCTTCATCATGTAAGAATTTAATGCATGAGCCGCTCTTCATCCACTTCATCACCATCGAGGGACTTCTTCAGATTTACAATATAGTCCCAGGCTTCGACAAGTGACTCGGGATACTCCTCTACAAGGAAGCAAAGGTTGCGACTCTTGAGGACGCATGCATTGTAATATACTAATAATGGATCTAACTCGTCCTTTATCTCTGTTTGAACAACCTCCCTAGCTTCTTTCTTAAGGGCCTCTATCTACACAAGTTTTCTGTCAGCCTTATTTTAGTTTCGTGAGCCTCAACGATCTCCTCGCAATATCGTTGAGACTCCAACTAAGCCACAAGCTTCTCTTGCTTTTCCATCTCAAGCTTCTTCTTAAATTTCATAATACGAACGATTAAAGCATCATTATCTTTTTTCAACACATCATTCTCCTTTTTTAAGACCTTTTTTCAAGGGCTAAAGCACCACTGCAGCAAGCGGGAGTGTCCAGTTCGGCTTGTTTCAATTGCATTAAATGTTGGGCAGCTTCAGAAGACTCGCTGGGTTTTTTATCAACATCGACCAAATTTGTACTCAACTGCTTGACCTCCTCATCTAAGTGCTTAATGATGTCTTTATTCGTGGATCTCCTTAAGAGATAAGCGATTAATTTCGTTTTCCTTTCTATCGACAACTCAAAAATTCTCTCACCCATACGGAGAGTTGTATGTGTTAGACATAGACATCATTAACATAAGAGAGCACTATGTCCTTGGCCTTTGGTGGAATAGGATGCAAATGGGGAACAAATTTGAATCCATCAACACATAACATATGGCAGCTTTCCTTAAGCTCGGCCATCTTTTCAGCTGTGGTGGTATCAAGAATGGTCGGGGCAGAGAGGGCCCATTTGGTATGCCTGCAGGATGAAGTATCAAGACCTACTGTGCTATACTTGCATTCCAAAGGTCGACGGATGCTAGAGGAACCTGAATGTTGCTCTAACGTAGTATTCGAAGTGGGAGCATGAGGCAGCGACTTGCTACTACTATGTATAGTAGGGTATTGACCGTCACCTTTATCGCGAGAAGACTGAGATTTTGACTTATGCTTGGATGATGAGTCCTTAGACTACTGGCTTCAGTCTTGGTCTTCTATTCATTACCTTCTCTATCTCAACGAGGGTCCGAACCTCGACTGGACACAAAATAAGATAGCTGAGAGTATGTTGATCCCTTCAATCGATCATAGTTGTCGGCGCGTCCCATCGATCCTGCAAACAAAATGAAAGTGTAAAGGAATCACTGGAGTTAAAGGTGGTGAACTATCGTGTGGTGTATTGCACATGATCGTGAGTGTCCTAGTGTCCCCTCAACGGACCAATTACTGGGCTTTTCTCGTTGAGTATTCTCTTCCAAGCTAGCAGGAGGAATGTCAACACCAAATCGAATAGGAGATTCAGACCTTGTGAGGCTTACGTTGGAAAAATCATAATTCCCAACATCATATGGAATTGAGATGTCTAACAACCCCATAAATAAATTTTTTAGAGGAAGAGAGTTAGATTGATCCGTAGAAGCAGAGATCGACTCGGATTTTTTTAAGACTTGCTCTCTATGAAGCTTGTAAAAGAGCCTCTTTCTTCTTCTCTCTCTTAGGTGGGAAGTTGTGGGTCTTGGGATGATCCGACCGTAGGCTCATGATTTGAGCTCACATCATCACGAATAGGCTCATTAGCATCTCCCCTTACATTTCCTTCTACGGTGACATCCTGAGATCCTTCAACTAATTGCATGACAGTATCAAATTCGTTACCTCCCTGTCCAATGTTGCCTCTTCTTTCTACAACTTCCTCCTTGGTGTTTCTTGGTAGTTCCATGTTGCGGCCTTCTTCCAGTAAGCTGAAGATAAAAAGGCCTTATTGGAAAGAAGAGATCTGATGTCCCTATCTGCTACTGGTATATTTTTTAGCGCTGAAACTACCTTCGAGTATGCATCGCCGATAGGATGTGGATTGCTACCCACAGTGTTGAATAAAAACTTCTTAGTTTAGGATACGACTTGAATAAAAGAACTTAAAGTTTAGTTTGAAGTAGCGCTTACATCCTTCCATCCATCGTCCTATAAAATCGGATGGGCAGTGCACATGGAACCATTCATTATTAAAAGCACTAAGTTTATTCCAACCGCCAGTTATGACATGGTAGTTAGTGACTAATTCGAGGGGAGACTTCCCTTTCGTCGCTTGAGATTGTAAATGAATCCGATGTCTTCCTGAGTTGGCTTATGGTATAAGAATTTAAGGAATATCATATACGTGCAGTGTAGAAACACATAGCTATTTGGATGCAGCTAAGCCGACGCCAATCTTAAATAATGTAACATTTTCTAAATGAATGGATTGAAAGGAGGAACACAAGCAGCCCAACACATAAACATGTTGCATGTAGTTTAACCCTTCGGGGGCAAGTGAGCCCTATCGTTACGAGACGGGACTAGGACATCCTCGTATGAAATCCCGTGTTTAATGCACAGTTATGGAGAGAGGCCTCATCGACCCTTGAAGCCACTGAATCTTCAAGGTCATTTAAAAATATGGCATCTTCTAAAGTGTTAGGTACTAGCTTGATTTCTGCTTCTAAGTTTGAAGGAATTTCTAGCACCTACCGAGAAATTTCGGGTTGTTCATGTAGATGCTCTAGAGAGTTTCGAATGGATATTGTTGCAGAGCTAGACTTAGAGTCAGGATTTTCGTATGAAGTAGTTTGTTCAGCCCCCACGGTAGCTAAATGCTCTAAGAGTTTGGAGCCTATAACTGTCAAACTTAGCAGATAGTCATTGTTAGAGAGAATGAACCTATGCCCCTATGTAAAGTGTAAGCTAGCGCACTGTGGTGTAGTGTTATGTAGTTCATGGACCAAAAAATTTAGAATTAAAAGCAACAACGGTGATGAGATTCTAGGATTCAACCATAGTGACTGTCAACGCTGACCGTCCTAACCTGCTTTCACATCAATATGTATGGATTTCATATGAGGTAGGGGATCAGTTATCAGCATATTGGAGTATGATATATAGATTCAAGTTCATTCAGAATAAATGTTATACTTGTTCAAGATCTAGTCATATTCAAAAGTGTGCAACTTTGAGTTCCAATGATTCAAGTCATATAAGTTCAAATACAAAGTCCAAACATTCAAGTTCTAAGTCATATGCATTTGTTCCGAAGTTCAAGTATTTGATTTTGAGATCATATGTGAGTCTCTAGTTCAAGTGCAGGCTTAAGGCAAGTACTCATGTGTATATAACCAAGTACAATTATAAGGTGTTCAAGTTCACTCAATCAAGAAGTGGTTATGTCCTCCTAGGCAAGGGAATAATACTTGATCCCTTACCTAGGCGGCCTCGCCTTGTCCAATTTCAAGCCCTATTGGTCTACAACCGATCCCCTTCACATCGATCCCTATATTTCAACAATCAACTGAACCCTTCATCTCATATTTGCAGCCGCTTCATTAACTCTGTCGCATCACAATTAATCGCTATACTCCATACCACAACTGATCCAGCATGTTAGGGATGCGGATTAAGGATCTTAAGGCAAAAATAACACTAGAGGGGGGATGAATAGTGTTTTAAAGAATATATGAACTATATGACTAAATTAAAACTTTCAGCACAAATCTAAACAGAATTCTAACACAGAATGATCATAGAACATATAACAAATGCAAATAGTAAAGTAAAGCAAGTAAAAGGAAAGAACACGCCTGATTTTATACTGGTTCGGAATCCTCCTACATCTAGTCCTGCACCAAGACAATATCCTTGTACAGATTTTTATAAGCCAATATCCAAATTACAACCCTCAATTTCTAAGTCCTTGAGGAACCCTCCTATCTCCGAGTCTGGGTAAACTCCCTTGATTTACGGGACACAATATCACCCTAATACTTCTTAATAACAATCCTTTTGAATGGATAGACTCTATGGACTTTTTGAATACAAATTAATCCTATAACTCTGAATAGCACTTTGATCTTTAGTAGAATGATGGAGAATCAAATAGAGAGAGTATTAAATGATTTCCTAATGAGAATTTGGCAAAATGATGGCACGATCTTGAAAATATAAAGTTTTATGGATATGGAATGGTGGAGAAGAAAGAGTGAAGAAAATAAGAAAGTAGTTGTTAAAAAAATTCATTTTGGAAGCCTTTATATAGATGCACAACATTCATAACCATTGGCGAAAGGTTTTCGAACGAATGGACACTTCTTTTGAAAATTGAATTTTGAATCCAACTATCACCATGTCGACATGGGGTATCCGCTTATGTCGACATCCCTTAGTTCAAAATTATAGAGATGTTGTTTTGAAAAGATAATTGAATTTAAAATAAGTTGAAACTTCTCTGAAGAGAAGTAAAGTGTTTAAACAATATTTTGAGATAGAGAAGGAATATAAAACATTATTTTAAATATATATATAATTGATATAGACCGTCAATTATATAAGTAATATTTAAAATCAGAATAAGTTTTGATGTTTTAAAAATAGAAGTTTTTAAAATCAGAATAGAGGAATATTTTAAGGCTAAAACAAAGTTTGAAAATAATTTTGAAAACATGTTTTGAAAGCTAAAACATTTTGAAAACAGATATAAAAACATTTTGAAAAATCTATTCAAACTGAAATTGCAAGAACCTTCCTACAGAGCTCCTCCATAGGACTCGAGAACTTGTACAAAGTATTTTAAATGATTTTGATTTTCGTGGGTTTGTAAGCCACTTGTCGTAGGTTTGTAAGCTACTTGTCGTGGGTTTATATGCCACTGGTTTCGATAGAAATTGGGTTCCATCCCAAAAGAAAATTGGAAGAAAGATGAGAGTGCTATTATGAAGTTTTAACAAAATACTAGACACTTATCTTGATATCTTGAAATCTTGATTCTCTAGAGTCTTGAATCTCGAATCTCTAATCTTCATCTTGATGCTTGAGTCTTTATACTGATCAGCCTTCGATGATACCTGCATATACTTCTTATATACATACATAAATACATACATACATATATATATATGGAAATGTTAGTATATATTTTATAAAGTAAAGTATAATAACTATATAAGGTTGTTGTCATCAAAACATCATCAAATCAGTTCCTAACAATCTCCCCCTTTTTGATGATGACAACCTTTATTTATAAAATATTCTTACCATACCATAACTCCCCATTACTCCATGATTTCTTCTTAAAACTACAACTCCCCTTACTCCATGACTCCCCCTTACACCAAGCACATATATTTTTATAACTTTCTCCCCCTTTGTCATCAACAAATACTATTAACTACTTAAGAATTCAAGGATGGTTAGTATGAACAAATAATATGTATAGGCCAAGCATGAAACAATGAGTATAAGTGAACACATTTTAGTTATTACAACATATATAAGAACATACATAAACACAAACAAACAAAACAATTTAAATCAAAGAATAAAATGAAAGTACGCTTTAATGGCGATCCTTAACTATAGGAGACTTATGAATCGAACAGTTGGGGTAGCAGAGACAAAAGTTTCCACGTTGTTCAATTATGTTTCCATTAGTATCAACAAGGATCTCATCAACACAAATAATGCTCTCGTCTGTATTCATAGGGACTTCGGGTTGAGATAAAGGTTGATCTTCCTCTTGGTCTTCTTGCGGTTCTTCCATAGGTTCTTCTTCCTCAGATTCCGTGGCTTGTGAAGAGTCTTCAATATTAATAGGATTTGTACGGTTATCCATAAGGTATTTTTGTACATTCCTAATAATATTCCCTTGCCTTTGTTGTTCTCTAACCATCCTAAGTTGACTTACTTGAATTTCAGTCATCAATTGAAGGATATCTTTCATCTGCTCTTGCAATTTGATCACTCGAGCGTGCGTAGTTCGTTGAAATGGACCAGAATGGGGAGATGTGGGTGAAGTGGTTTCATTAGTAGAAGAAGAGGCCATTATTTTATTGTTTCAGAAGTTATTTATAGAGAATATAGTGAAGAAAGAGGAGAGAAAACGAAATAAATAGATAAATAACCAAATAACTAACTTTGGAGGGAAATTCAATTTTCAAATTTTTGTTGGGTATGTCGACATCATGAGATGGGGCATGTCGACATGTTCTTCAAAAAAGGTGTAATTTTTATTTTGAATTTTTATTGATTATTATATTATATTATTTTATATTTCAGATTTTGAACAAATACCTAATTCTCTTCTAAATTTAGTAAAATTCTGTTCGGTTAATGGTTTAGTTAATATATCAGCAATTTTTTTTTTCAGTATTTATATAAGCTAGAGTTATTATTTCTTTAGTTATATTATCTCTAAGAAAATGATGTCTTATATCAATATGTTTAGTTCTAGCATGATGAGTTGGATTTTTAGATAGATTTATTGCACTAGTATTATCACAATATATTGGTGATTTACTTATGTTAATTCCAAAATCTTTTAAAGTTTGTTGCATATATATGACTTGTGAACAGGCCAAAGCAGCAGATATGTACTCTGCTTTAGTAGTTGACAAGGAAACAGTATTTTGTTTCTTGCTGAACCAGGAAACCAGTGAATGTCCTAGAAAGTGACAAGTTCCACTTGTACTCTTTCGGTCTGATTTACAACCAGCATAATCAGCATCACAATATGATATTAAATCAAAAGTATTATTTTTAGAATAAAATAAACCATAATCTAAAGTGTATTTTACATATTTTAAATTCTTTTGACAGCTTTTAAGTGAGTTTCTTTAGGTTGTGATTGGCATCTTGCACAGAGACAAACACTATGCATAATATCAGGACGACTCGCTGTTATATAGAGTAGCGAACCAATCATTCCCCTATATAAAGTTTGATCAATATCTTTTGACTTATCTTCTTTACTTAAACTTACATTTGTTGACATTGGAGTTGGTTTCCCACTAGAGGTGCTTAAACCAAATTTATTGATTAAGTCTTTAGCATATTTTTCTTGACTTATGAAGATTCCATTTTCTAGTTGTTTAATTTGAAGCCCTAAGAAGAAACTTAATTCTCCCGTGTGACTCATTTCAAATTCTTTAGTCATTATATCTGAAAATTCTTTATTCATTATGTTATTAGTTGATCCAAAGATTATATCATCTACATATATTTGAACCAGTTGAATATCTTGATTATTTCTTTTAATAAAAAGTGTTGTATCTACTTTACCAATTTCAAAACCAGATTGAAGTAAATAAGATCTTAGTCTTTCATACCAGGATCTTGGAGCTTGCTTTAGACCATATAGAGCTTTCTTTAACTTGTATACATGGTTTGGAAATTTATTATCTTCAAAAAGTGGAGGTTATTCAACATAAACATCTTCTTTTACAAAACCATTTAGAAAAGCACTTTTAACATCCATTTGATATAATTTGAAATTATTATAATTAGCAAAAGCAAGTAGAATTCTTATAGCTTCTAATCTTGCTACGGGGGAAAAGGTTTCATCATAGTCAATTCCTTCTTCTTGACAATAACCTTGTGCGACTAAACGAGCTTTATTTCTTACGACCTCACCGAGTTCATTCATTTGATTTTATAAACCCATTTAGTTCCAATTATACTTTTATCCTCAGGTTTAGGAACAAGTTCCCATACATCATTTCTGGTAAACTGATTCAATTCTTCTTGCATAGCAAGAATCCATGAATCATCAGATGATGCTTCCTTTGGATTTTTTAGGTTCAATTGTTGATATAAAGGCTACATTACTCATACTACTTAATTGATTTCTAGTTCTTACTACAAATTCAATATTTCCTAAAACGTTTTCTATAGGATGATCTTTTGATATTTTAAATCTCTTATTTGGTTGATTTATTTCACTACTAGTTTCATTAGATTGATTTAAATTTATAAAATCTTCTTTATCATCTATTTGTATAATATCTTTAAGATTTTCATCAAAAGATACATGCATAGTTTCTTCAATAGTATTAGTTTTTAAATTGAAAACTCTAAATGCTTTGCTTCTATTAGAATAACCAATAAAGAATCCTTTATCAGCTTTTGGTTCAAATTTATCTAAATCATCTTTTGTATTAAGTATAAAACATTTACTCACAAAGAGTTTAAAATAATCAACTATAGGTTTCTTATTATAAAGTAATTCGTATGGGGTTTTATTTGTTAACGGTCTAATTAAAACTCTATTTAATATATAACATGCTGTAGCAACTGCTTCAGCCCAAAAATATTTAGGTAAATTACTATCATAAAGAATTGTACGAGCACACTCTTGAATCGTTCTATTCTTACGTTCTACTACTCCATTTTGTTGTCGAGTTCTTGGAAATGAAAAGTTGTGAGTAATTCCCTTTTGAGTACAGAAATTCTCAAAATATCATTTTCAAATTCACCACCGTGATCACTTCGAATAGTTTTAATTTTGAAAGAATGTTGTTTTTGAATTCTTTTAGAAAAGTTTTTAAATATTTCAAAAGCATCACTTTTATGTTTTAAAAAAATTGTCCAAGTATATGTTGAATAATCATCTACTATAACAAAAACATATTTACTATGGTTAATTGATTGAACTTGAGATGGACCAAATAAATCTAAATGAAGTAATTCTAGAGGACTAGAGGTAGAAATAGCATCTTTTAATTTAAATGAACTTTTCTTAAGTTTTCCTAATTGACAAGCATCACAAATACTATCTACTTTAAAGTTTAACTTAGGTAGACCTCTAACTAAGTCAAGTTTTGATATCCTAGATAATAATTTGAAATTCAAATGACCAAATCTTTTATGCCAAATCCAAGGGTCACTTGTATTAGCCAAAAGACATAGATTATCACTTGAAATTTTCATACTAAGAATATAAATATTTTTCTTCCTAATACCTTCAAAAATTATATTAGACTTATCATCTTCAATGTGACATTTATCCTTTCCAAATTTAATTTTAAAACCTTTATCGCAAAGTTGACTTATACTAAGCAGATTATGTTTTAAGTTCCTAACTAATAAAACATCAGAAATAAGTAAGTTTTAGAGTTACCAACATTGCCGACGCCAACCACGTATCCTTTAGAGTTGTCATTGACTAATCCACCATCTTGATAAGTAATGTCTTTGAGTATCTCGGGATTTCCAGTCATGTGCCTCGAACAGCCACTATCAAGTATCCATTTATCTTTCTCAATTTGCACAGTTTGTCCATTGGGTGTTGATTCGTCAAAAGCCATATAACATGTCTGTTCCTGCATAACACACCAATTCGGTAGATAACTTGATTTTTCAAAATAACTATATGCAGACTTATGATACTTTGATGAAATGCATAGATTCAAAACAGTTTTAACACAACTTTCCAAAAATGCCATTTTTATATTTTTCAAGTTTCAGATTATGAAAGCAATGAAAACCAATGCTCTGATACCAATTGTTAGGGATGCGGATTAAGGATCTTAAGGCAGAAATAACACTAGAGGGGGGATGAATAGTGTTTTAAAGAATATATGAACTATATGACTAAATTAAAACTTTCAACACAAATCTAAATAGAATTCTAACACAGAATGATCACAGAACATATAACAAATGCAAATAGTAAAGTAAAGCAAGTAAAAGGAAAGAACACACCGGATTTTATACTGGTTCGGAATCCTCCTACATCCAGTCCTGCACCAAGGCAATATCCTTGTACATATTTTTATAAGCCAATATCCAAATTACAACCCTCAATTTCTAAGGCCTTGAGGAACCCTCCTATCTCCGAGTCTGGGTAAACTCCCTTGATTTACGGGACACAATATCACCCTAATACTTCTTAATAACAATCCTTTTGAATGGATAGACTCTATGGACTTTTTGAATACAAATTAATCCTATAACTCTGAATAGCACTTTGATCTTTAGTAGAATGATGGAGAATCAAATAGAGAGAGTATCTAAATGATTTCCTATTGAGAATTTGGCAGAATGATGGCACGATCTTGAAAATATGAAGTTTTATGGATATGGAATGGGGGAGAAGAAAGAGTGAAGAAAATAAGAAAGTAGTTGTTAAAAAAATTCGTTTTGGAAGCCTTTATATAGATGCACAACAGTCATAACCATTGGCGAAAGGTTTTCGAACGAATGGACACTTCTTTTGAAAATTGAATTTTGAATCCAACTATCACCATGTCGACATGGGGTATCCGCTTATGTCGACATCCCTTAGTTCAAAATTATAGAGATGTTGTTTTGAAAAGATAATTGAATTTAAAATAAGTTGAAACTTCTCTGAAGAGAAGTAAAGTGTTTAAACAATATTTTGAGATAGAGAAGGAATATAAAACATTATTTTAAATATATATATAATTGATATAGACCGTCAATTATATAAGTAATATTTAAAATCAGAATAAGTTTTGATGTTTTAAAAATAGAAGTTTTTAAAATCAGAATAGAGGAATATTTTAAGGCTAAAACAAAGTTTGAAAATATTTTTGAAAACATGATTTTGAAAGCTAAAACATTTTGAAAACAGATTTAAAAACATTTTGAAAAATCTATTAAAACTGAAATTGCAAGAACCTTCCTACAGAGCTCCTCCATAGGACTCGAGAACTTGTACAAAGTAGTTTAAATGATTTTGATTTTTGTGGGTTTTTAAGCCACTTGTCGTAGGTTTGTAAGCTACTTGTCGTGGGTTTGTAAGCCACTGGTTTCGATAGAAATTGGGTTCCATCCCAAAAGAAAATTGAAAGAAAGATGAGAGTGCTATTATGAAGTGTTAACAAAATACTAAACACTTATCTTGAGATCTTGAAATCTTGATTCTCTAGAGTCTTGAATCTTGAATCTTCAATCTTCATCTTGATGCTTGAGTCTTTATACTGATCAGTCTTCGATGATACCTGCATATACTTCCTATATATATATATATATATATATATATATATATATATGTGGAAATGTTAGTATATATTTTTTAAAGTAAAGTATAATAACTATATAAGGTTGTTGTCATCAAAACATCATCAAATCAGTTCCTAATAATCTCCCCCTTTTTGATGATGACAACATTTATTTATAAAATATTCTTACCATACCATAACTCCCCATTACTCCGTGATTTCTTCTTAAAACTACAACTCCCCTTACTCCATGACTCCCCCTTACACCAAGCACATATATTTTTATAACTTTCTCCCCCTTTGTCATCAACAAATACTATTAACTACTTAAGAATTCAAGGATGATTAGTATGAACAAATAATATGTATAGGCCAAGCATGAAACAATGAGTATAAGTGAACACATTTTAGTTATTACAACATATATAAGAACATACATAAACACGAACAAACAAAACAATTTAAATCAAAGAATAAAATGAAAGTACGCTTTAATGGCGATCCTTAACTATAGGAGACTTATGAATCGAACAGTTGGGGTAGCAGAGACAAAAGTTTCCACGTTGTTCAATTATGTTTCCATTAGTATCAACAAGGACCAACGCAAATAATGCTCTCGTCCGTATTCATAGGGACTTCGGGTTGAGATAAAGGTTGATCTTCCTCTTGGTCTTCTTGTGGTTCTTCCATAGGTTCTTCTTCCTCGGATTCCATGGCTTGTGAAGAGTCTTCAATATTAATAGGATTTGTACGGTTATCCATAAGGAATTTTTGTACATTCCTAATAATATTCCCTTGCCTTTGTTGTTCTCTAGCCATCCTAAGTTGACTTACTTGAATTTCAGTCATAAATTGAAGGATATCTTTCATCTTCTCTTGCAATTTGATCACTCGAGCGTGCGTAGTTCGTTGAAATGGACCAGAATGAGGAGATGTGGGTGAAGTGGGTTCATTAGTAGAAGAAGAGGCTATTATTTTATTGATTCAGAAGTTATTTACAGAGAATATGGTGAAGAAAGAGGAGAGAAAACGAAATAAATAGATAAATAACCAAATAACCAACTTTGGAGGGAAATTCAATTTTCAAATTTTTGTTGGGTATGTCGACATCATGAGATGGGGCATGTCGACATGTTCTTCAAAAAAGGTGTAATTTTTATTTTGAATTTTTATTGATTATTATATTATATTATTTTATATTTCAGATTTTGAACAAATACCTAATTCTCTTCTAAATTTAGTAAAATTCTATTCGGTTAATGGTTTAGTTAATATATCAGCAATTTGTTTTTCAGTATTTATATAATCTAGAGTTATTATTTCTTTAGTTATATTATCGCTAAGAAAATGATGTCTTATATCAGTATGTTTAGTTCTAGCATGATGAGTTGGATTTTTAGATAGATCTATTGCACTAGTATTATCACAATATATTGGTGATTTACTTATGTTAATTCCAAAATCTTTTAAAGTTTGTTGCATATATATGAGTTGTGAACAGGCCAGAGCAGCAGATATGTACTGTGCTTCAGTTGTTGACAAGGAAACAATATTTTGTTTCTTGCTGAACCAGGAAACCAGTGAATGTCCTAGAAAGTGACAAGTTCCACTTGTACTCTTTCGGTCTGATTTACAACCAGCATAATCAGCATCACAATATGATATTAAATCAAAAGTATTATTTTTAGAATAAAATAAACCATAATCCAAAGTGTATTTTACATATCTTAAAATTCTTTTGACAGCTTTTAAGTGAGTTTCTTTAGGTTGTGATTGGCATCTTGCACAGAGACAAACACTATGCATAATATCAGGACGACTCACTTTTATATAGAGTAGCGAACCAATCATTCCCCTATATAAAGTTTGATCAATATCTTTTGATTTATCTTCTTTACTTAAACTTACATTTGTTGACATTGGAGTTGGTTTCCCACTAGAGGTGCTTAAACCAAATTTATTGATTAAGTCTTTAGCATATTTTTCTTGACTTATGAAGATTCCATTTTCTAGTTGTTTAATTTGAAGCCCTAAGAAGAAACTTAATTCTCCCATGTGACTCATTTCAAATTCTTTAGTCATTATATCTGAAAATTCTTTATTCATTATGTTATTAGTTGATCCAAAGATTATATCATCTACATATATTTGAACCAGTTGAATATCTTGATTATTTCTTTTAATAAAAAGTGTTGTATCTACTTTACCAATTTCAAAACCAGATTGAAGTAAATAAGATCTTAGTCTTTCATACCAGGATCTAGGAGCTTGCTTTAGACCATATAGAGCTTTCTTTAACTTGTATACATGGTTTGGAAATTTATTATCTTCAAAAAGTGGAGGTTATTCAACACAAACATCTTCTTTTACAAAATCATTTAGAATAGCACTTTTAATATCCATTTGATATAATTTGAAATTATTATAATTTGCGAAAGCAAGTAGAATTCTTATAGCTTCTAATCTTGCTACGGGGGAAAAGGTTTCATCATAGTCAATTCCTTCTTCTTGACAATAACCTTATGCGACTAAACGAGCTTTATTTCTTACGACCTCACCGAGTTCATTCATTTTATTTTTATAAACCCATTTAGTTCCAATTATACTTTTATCCTCAGGTTTAGGAACAAGTTCCCATACATCATTTCTGGTAAATTGATTCAATTCTTCTTGCATAGCAAGAATCCATGAATCATCAGACGATGCTTCCTTTGGATTTTTAGGTTCAATTGTTGATATAAAGGCTACATTGCTCATACTACTTAATTGATTTCTAGTTCTTACTACAGATTCAATATTTCCTAAAACATTTTCTATAGGATGATCTTTTTATATTTTAAATCTCTTATTTGGTTGATTTATTTCACTAATAGTTTCATTAGATTGATTTAAATTTATAAAATCTTCTTTATCATCTATTTGTACAATATCTTTAAGATTTTCATCAAAAGATACATGCATAGTTTCTTCAATAGTATTAGTTTTTAAATTAAAAACTCTAAATGCTTTGCTTCTATTAGAATAACCAATAAAGAATCCTTTATCAGCTTTTGGTTCAAATTTATCTAAATCATCTTTTGTATTAAGTATAAAACATTTACTCCCAAAGACTTTAAAATAATCAACTATAGGTTTCTTATTATTAAGTAATTCGTATGGGGTTTTATTTGTTAACGGTCTAATTAAAACTCTATTTAATATATAACATGATGTAGCAACTGCTTCAGCCCAAAAATACTTAGGTAAATTACTGTCATAAAGAATTGTACGAGCAAACTCTTGAATCGTTCTATTCTTACGTTCTTCTACTCCGTTTTGTTGTGGAGTTCTTGGAAATGAAAAGCTGTGAGTAATTCCTTTTTGAGTACAGAAATTCTCAAAATTTCATTTTCAAATTCACCACCGTGATCACTTCGAATAGTCTTAATTTTGAAAGAATGTTGTTTTTGAATTCTTTTAGAAAAGTTTTTAAATATTTCAAAAGCATCACTTTTATGTTTTAAAAAAATTGTCCAAGTATATGTTGAATAATCATCTACTATAACAAAAACATATTTACTATGGTTAATTGATTGAACTTGAGATGGACCAAATAAATCTAAATGAAGTAATTCTAGAGGACTAGAGGTAGAAATAGCATCTTTTAATTTAAATGAACTTTTCTTAAGTTTTCCTAATTGACAAGCATCACAAATACTATCTACTTTAAAGTTTAACTTGGGTGGACCTCTAACTAAGTCAAGTTTTGATATCCTAGATAATAATTTGAAATTCAAATGGCCAAATCTTTTATGCCAAATCCAATGGTCACTTGTATTAGCCAAAAGACATAGATTATCATTTGAAATTTTCATACTAAGAATATAAATATTTTTCTTCCTAATACCTTCAAAAATTATATTAGACTTATCATCTTCAATGTGACATTTATCTTTTCCAAATTTAATTTTAAAACCTTTATCGCAAAGTTGACTTATACTAAGCAGATTATGTTTTAAGTTCCTAACTAATAAAACATCAGAAATAAGTATAGTTTTAGAGTTACCGACAATGCCGACGCCAACCACATATCCTTTAGAGTTGTAATTGACTAATCCACCATCTTGATAAGTAATGTCCTTGAGTATCTCGGGATTTCCAGTCGTGTGCCTCGAACAGCCACTATCAAGTATCCATTTATCTTTCTCAATTTGCACAGTTTGTCCATTGGGTGTTGATTCGTCAAAAGCCATATAACATGTCTGTTCCTGCATAACACACCAATTCGGTGGATAACTTGATTTTTCAAAATAACTATATGCAGACTTATGATACTTTGATGAAATGCATAGATTCAAAATAGTTTTAACACAATTTTCCAAAAATGCCATTTTTATATTTTCAAGTTTCAGATTATGAAAGCAATGAAAACCAATGCTCTGATACCAATTGTTAGGGATGCGGATTAAGGATCTTAAGGCAGAAATAACACTAGAGGGGGGATGAATAGTGTTTTAAAGAATATATGAACTATATGACTAAATTAAAACTTTCAACACAAATCTAAACAAAATTCTAACACAGAATGATCACAGAACATATAACAAATGCAAATAGTAAAGTAAAGCAAGTAAAAGGAAAGAACACACCGGATTTTATACTGGTTCGGAATCCTCCTACATCCAGTCCTGCACCAAGGCAATATCCTTGTACATATTTTTATAAGCCAATATCCAAATTACAACCCTCAATTTCTAAGGCCTTGAGGAACCCTCCTATCTCCGAGTCTGGGTAAACTCCCTTGATTTACGGGACACAAGATCACCCTAATACTTCTTAATAACAATCCTTTTGAATGGATAGACTCTATGGACTTTTTGAATACAAATTAATCCTATAACTCTGAATAGCACTTTGATCTTTAGTAGTATGATGGAGAATCAAATAGAAAGAGTATCTAAATGATTTCCTATTGAGAATTTGGCAGAATGATGGCACGATCTTGAAAATATGAAGTTTTATGGATATGGAATGGTGGAGAAGAAAGAGTGAAGAAAATAAGAAAGTAGTTGTTAAAAAAATTCGTTTTGGAAGCCTTTATATAGATGCACAACAGTCATAACCATTGGCGAAAGGTTTTCGAACGAATGGACACTTCTTTTAAAAATTGAATTTTGAATCCAACTGTCACCATGTCGACATGGGGTATCCCCTTATGTCGACATCCCTTAGTTCAAAATTATAGAGATGTTGTTTTGAAAAGACAATTGAATTTAAAATAAGTTGAAACTTATCTGAAGCAAAGTAAAGTGTTTAAACAATATTTTGAGATAGAGAACGAATTTAAAACATTATTTTAAATAAATATATATATATATATAATTGATATAGACCGTCAATTATATAAGTAATATTTAAAATCAGAATAAGTTTTGATGTTTTAAAAATAAAAGTTTTTAAAATCAGAATAGAGGAATATTTTAAGGCTAAAACAAAGTTTGAAAATATTTTTGAAAACATGATTTTGAAAGCTAAAACATTTTGAAAACAGATTTAAAAACATTTTGAAAAATCTATTCAAACTGAAATTGCAAGAACCTTCCTACAGAGCTCCTCCATAGGACTCGAGAACTTGTACAAAGTAGTTTAAATGATTTTGATTTTCGTGGGTTTCTAAGCCACTTGTCGTAGGTTTGTAAGCTACTTGTCGTGGGTTTGTAAGCCACTGGTTTCGATAGAAATTGGGTTCCATCCCAAAAGAAAATTGGAAGAAAGATGAGAGTGCTATTATGAAGTTTTAACAAAATACTAGACACTTATCTTGAGATCTTGAAATCTTGATTCTCTAGAGTCTTGAATCTTGAATCTCTAATCTTCATCTTGATGCTTGAGTCTTTATACTGATCAGTCTTCGATGATACCTGCATATACTTCCTATATACATATACATACATACATATATATATATATATGTAAATGTTAGTATATATTTTATAAAGTAAAGTATAATAACTATATAAGGTTGTTGTCATCAAAACATCATCAACTCAGTTCCTAACACAGCACTCCTTATCCTTGCCAGTTCCTCCACTCTACACAACCAATCCCACGTTCAACTACAACTCCATCCGCTCCATTACCCTAACGATACTGAACCCTTCATGTCAACCGATGACCGTCTTATTTACAACTTCACTCCATATCTTACACAATTCAACACTAATCCCAAACCTCGAATCCATCGAAATGAATAATCCGACATCTCTTCACTAAAATATATCATAAATTGCATGTGACAAATGCAAATCCACCTATGTGTGAAGAATCAGATACAAACGTGAGGCCTATAGGTTTTATCAACTCAAGGAGAAAGAGGGCGACATGAGTTCGAGCTTGGATCTGGAATTAAATTAGCAGGTGTTATCTTAAATGGAAGGTTGGATTGATTATGGGATTGGAGGAATTGATGGATCTTTCACAATCGAGAATGTTAATGGCAATAACAAGGAGGAGGAGGGTTCGGGTTGGCCGAAGTATGAAAGAAACATGTAAAGAAAAATGAACTAAGTTGTTGGTATGTATAACGTACGTGGCGCACTTTGTTGGGCTTGAAATTTGTTTTAGTCTACCAAGACTAGGGATTGGTACAGATCCCCTACTTTAGGGATTGGTACCAAACACCCCTTACCAATGTTTTAATAAAAGAAAAGGAAATCTGAATGGATAATGAAGAATATAGTAATGCAAATATATTTCAACTACATGATATTGGCAATGACCTATAAACATGCATGTATCCTTACCCAATATTTGATTTCTTGAATCGAGAAATTGAATTCTCCCATGGATTTCTCAGAAAAGAAGTCATTACAAATAGCTGAAGCCTTCTGATTCGATCGACAAGCTCAATGAAGCCGAGCATGGACAAAGACTAGGGATTACACTTTGGATTTATATTAACAAACGTAGACCAAGCATCATGACAAATGGTCGGAAAGGTATTCAATGGAAGGATAATGGCTGTTCGGGAAACTAAATGGAATCCTTCCCAACGACTCTAACTTGCTTCAATTCAAAGCATGTCATGTTCGAAGCAAGACGTATTTTGGAGGGCAAGTGTTATCCAGTCTTTTGACCCGGCTACATCTAGATTATTGGACAAGTTAGACTCAATGATAGATAAGGAAAGCATCCCAAAGAGGTGATCGTAGAGTCCAGATATCAAGCACAAACAACAATATGAAGTAACGATCAAGTGAAACCAAGCGATAGACTCTAGGGAACATTCTAAGTATGGATCGGTACCTATCCCTTCCCTTAGGCAGGGGATCGGTACCCTACCCCTTCTCCTAGGCAGGGGATCAGATCGATTCAATATGGCTATGAACAACACCATTCAATAGTTCAACTAAGTAAGAATCGATCGATATCTCAAAAAACATGAAGGCAACTATGCAAAAAACTTTGGAAACATGAAGCTAGTATGGAGGAGGATCCACATTAGCGATCACAGCACACCACATGGACGTCTTAACCGATTAGGAAAAATCTCTCTACCTTGGGAATTGGGCCTTGAAATTTTCTAGGTGACCTCATCTACACCTAAAGATTCTATCAGCCAATTTATAGGAAGATATCCAGTTGTGTACCCCTACAAATATAGAGTTCATAGTTCGTTTTAGGGATTTGGAAGATGTTGTTTTCATTATACTCCACTGTATTCATAGATTCCGATCTGATCCCTCTTGTACTCAGAAACTCAAATTATTAATAAAGCTATTTCATCAAAGTGGATGTAAGCATCCAATGATAAACCACTATCTGTTCGTCATTGTTTTTTACTTGTTTTTTGCTTGTTTTTTGCTTGTTTCCTCTATTTTAATTTTGATTGCTTCATTTTTTCCTCTATATATAATCTGTTGGGTGTTTGTGACCAACTTTGGTGCAAACAAGTATGACGAATAGACACTTCTTTTCAAAAATTGGAAAATACCTTTTGGCATGTATGTTGATAGACCATCTAAGTATATGTTGACATGTGCTTGTAAATTTGAAAACTTAATTCTCTTTAATAATGTTTTGAAACCCTATACTTTGTAAAATAGTTTGATACTTTGTAAAACACGTTAAATATAGATTATAAATATTTTGATCTTTGAAAAACTTTTATCAAATATCTTAAAATATATTTAGAAAATATATTTTGTTTTAAAAATATAAAAATAGAAAAATAAGAGATAAAGATCAAAGATTGCTTATATGGACTTTAACAATTTTGTGACGTTAGAATGACCCTACCGTTATACCCACACTATTAAGAACATTATAAATAATGTCGTCTAATAACAGGAGAATACGGCTGGTTAAGGGCAATTGAATGTGAATATATCTTTTTACTAACACTGACACGTCTTTATTACCTTTAGAGTATCTGAACCGAAAGAGTTTTGATGTGTACAGTATTACTACATAGAAATAAACACATCAATTTAAAAAAAATTAGAACAATATGTAATATAGATAATTGAGATCTTCTATCTTCATCTTTGTACTCATGAGTCTTTATGTCTATTTCTTGAGTCTTTATACTGTACAGTCTTCGATTCAACACCTATATAAAATCCTACAGTATATACTATATAACTTTCAAAAGCATTAGTATCTACATATTATATGAATGTATATTGTTGTTATCAAGATTATTATCATCAAAATCAATAACTGTGCTATTAACAATCTCCTCCTTTTTGATGATGATAACCATTTAATATTCCTATATATAAAATATGATATAACTCCATCTAAGTTTGATAACTCCTCCTGAATATATGCATATGTATATTTTGTATTTTTCTCCACCCTTTGTCATCAACAAAAATGGATGAAAAGAATAAAAACTCCCCCAAAATCATATACTTAGAAACTATAGAGTAAAAATCAATAACTAAGTATTGAAATGATTAAGCATACTGTGAATGATATATATATATATATATTATGATTATGATATGTAATAAATAAGATAACACAACCTATTTTTATTAGTTTAAAAGCAATGTTATACAATTAATCTAATTATCTAAAACACATAATTCCAAATGTCAACCTAAAAACAATCCAAACCAAGACAACAAATCCAATTCAAATATACATCAAATGAAACCAAATATTAACGAACCAAACTAATATGCAGCAAACCTATATCTATGCTTTTCTTTTAATTATAGGAGACTCGTGGATGGGGAAAAAGGGATACTGAAGACAAAAGTTTCCTCTTTGTTCTACAAGATTTCCATTCCAATTAAAGCATACTTTGCCAACACATTTGACTTTATCATCATCTTCCGCCTTATCCTGTTCATCCTCTTCTTCTTCCTCTTCATCTTTCTCACTATACACAAGATTGTGAATGAAAATCTTAGGAGTATCCTCTTTGATTACAATTAGATTTGCTTCGTTATTCAATGGATACTTCTAGAGATTTCATAGAATGCATCTATGTTTCTCTTATTCTTTTAAGATGCATGGTTTAAAGACTTCTATTTCTGAAAGCATATTGTGTACGTGCTTTAGATCAACATATATCTTGATGACTTTAGCCATGATGATGGTTTATAAGGGGTCTAGAATAGGGAGTTTCGAAGAAAAAGGGTGCGGTCGCTTCTCTAGGTTATTTGGAACTTGAGGAAGCCATTAAGTTTACTTTATTTTGAATTTGAAAAAGGAAGAAGATAGGTGAATGAGAAATAAATCAAAATTTGGTAGTTATATAGCCTCATTTCGAATTTTGAAATTTAAAGGAAATATGTTTTCAGATTTTACCAGTATTTGTCGACATATACATTGGATGTATGTCAACACACATGTATAAATGTTTTCATTTTGTTTTGTTTTTGAATATTCATTTTATGTTGTTATATTTATATTTTAGAGATGGAACGTATTCCTAACTCTCTTCTAATTTTAGTAAAAGATGTTTGAGTTAGTTTTTTTAAAATATTGGCTATTTGGTTATCATTATTTATACATTCGAGTGAAATTACTTCTTTATTTACGTTATCCCTCAGAAATGATGTCTCGTATCTATGTGTTTGTTACTAGTATGATGTGTTGGATTTTTAGATAGATTTATTGCACTAGAGTTATCACATTATATTGGAGATTTAATAAATTTAAACCAAAATCTTTTAAAGTTTGTTCCATATGGATAACCTATGAATAGGCTAATACAGTTGAAATATATTTTGTTTCTATTGTAGATAGAGATATAGAATTTTGGTAAACCAGGAAATAAGAGAGTGTCGTAAAAAGTGACAAGTTCCAGTTGTACTTTTTCGATTTGATCGCATCCAGCATGGTCAACATCACAATATGAAATTAAATCGAAAAAAATTTCTTTTGCGTAAAAGAGTCCATAGTCTAGTGTGCTGTTTACATATCTTAGTATTCATTTTGTTGATTTTAGATGAGTTTCCTTAGGTTGGGATTGATATCTTGCACATAGACATATGCATTATATCTGGTCTACTAGCAGTTATATACAGTTATGATCCTATCATACTTCTATATAATTTTTGATCTACATCTTTTGAGTTTTCTTCTTTATTTAATTTCGCATTTATTGCTGTAGGAGTTGGCTTTCCATTAATATTTGACATACTAAATTTATTAACTAAATCTTTAGCATATTTTTTCAATTTATAAAAATTCCATTATTTAATTATCTTATATGTAATCCTAAAAAGAATTTTAGTTCTTCCATATGACTCATTTAAAATTCCTTAATCATTATATCTAAAAATTCATTATTTAAATGTTCTTATTGATCTAAAAATAATGCCATCTGCATATATTTGTATAAGTCAAATATCATTATTATTTCTTTTAATGAATAGAGTACTGTCTACTTTTCCCATTTAAAAATTGAATTATAATAAATAAATTTAAGTCTATCATATCATGCTCTAGAAACTTGTTTTAGACCATATAAATCTTTTTTTTAATTTATAAACGTGAATACTAAGTTTTTCATCATAAAAAAGTAGGGTTTGTTCAACATAAACATCTTCTTTAATAAATCCATTTAAAAATCCACTTTTGACATCCATTTGAAATAATTTAAAATATATTGATTTGCAAAAGTGGGAATCCTAATAGCTTCTAATCTAGCTACAAAAGCAAAGGTTTCATCAAAATCTATACCTTCTTCCTGACTATATCCTGGAGCAACTAATCGAGCTTCATTTCTAATGAATTCTCCTTGTTCTTTCATTTTATTTCTATAAACCCATTTAGTTCCTATTGATGACTTATTTTCAAGTCTTGGGACTGATTCCCGTACATCATTTTTGGTAAATTGATTTAGTTCCTCTTGCATAGCAAAAATCCGTGAATCATTTAATGATGCTTCTTTTGAATTTTTAGGTTCAACAATGGAGATAAAGCCAACATTGCTCATCTTATTTAATTTTTTTCATGTTTTTATAACAGATTCTATATTTCCTAAAATATTTCTATGGGATGATCTTCCAAATATCTTATTCATTTATTTGGATGAAAATTTTTCAAAGTTATTATCGTTTTCATCGTTAATGATTTCATTATTTGTAACTTCATTAGTTTTATTAATATTTTCTTCTTCATCAAAACTGGAATTATAAATTTTAAAGTTCCCATCAAATGAAACATGTAATGTCTCTTCAATGGTGTTAGTTCTAGTGTTGAGAACTCCGTAAGCTTTACTTTTATTAGAATAACCAATAAAAATTCCTTTATCTGATTTAGCATCAACTTTATCTAAATTATCTTTTATGTTTAATATAAAATATTTGCTACCAAAAACTCTAAAATAAGATACTTTAGGCCTATTATTATAAAATAATTTGTACGGAGTTTTCTTAGTCAAAGATTGTATTAAAATTCTACTTAAAATGTAATATGTCGCAATAACTGCTTCGGCCCAAAAACTTATAACTAATTCGCTATTATCTAACATTGTTCTAGCACATTCTTTTATAATTCTGCTTTTACATTCTACCACTCTATTTTATTATGGTGTTCTTGGAAATGAAAAGTTATGTGTAATTCCTTTCTTATCACAAAAGGTTTTAAAATTATCATTTGTGAACTCTCCTCCATGATAGTTCTTAATCGTTTTAATTTTAGTTGACCTTTGAATTCGAAATCTTTTAGTAAAAAATTTAAACATTTAAAAAGATTCACTTTAAGTTTTAAGAAAATTGTCTATATAAATCTATAGATATCATCTAAAATTACAAAGACATATTTATTATGATTGATGGACTGTATTTGCAAAGATCCGAAAAGATCTAGGTGAGAAGTTTAAGAGGATGAGAACTAGAAATCGTATCTTTAGATTTAAAAGAGCTTTTATAAAGCTTTCCTAATTAAAAGGCATAACATAAATTATTAACATTAAAACTTACTTTTGGAATATCCTTAATAGGTTCATATCTAGCAAATTTAGAAAGGTGTTTAAAATTCAAATGATCAAATCTTTTGCGCCAAATCCAAGGGTCATTAGATTTAGCCAAAAGACATTAATTATTGTTGGACACTTTCATACTTATAAATATTATGTTTCTTAATAGCTTCAAAGATAATGTTTGACTCATTATCTTCAATGTGGAAATTATCTTTTTCATACTTAAATTTAAAACCTATATCACACAATTGATTAATACTAAGCAAGTTTATTTCAGATTCCTAACTAGGAAAACATTAGAAATAGTAGGAGTTTTAGAATTACCGACATTAGATCAATCACATATCCTTTTAAGTTGTTTCTAAAGTTAATTGATCCACCATATTTATAAACGATATCTTTCAAAATCTTCGGATTTCCAATCGTGTGTCTTGAGCATCCACTATCCAGTATCCATTTGTCCTTCTTGATTTATGATGTTTGATTTTCTAGTGTCTATTCACTGTTAACCACAGAGTAGACTTGTTCCCACAATTCAAAATCATACATTTCCAAGAAATCAAGTTTCTTTTCAAAACGATTAGTTTCTAATAACATATTGGTTTCATAAAATTATTTTTCTACAAAAGTGTTAAAAATATTACTAGCCATTTAAACTTTTAATAAAATGTAAGTACAGGTTAACCTAGTTCTTTGATACCAAATGTAGGTTGTAGAATTATGGATCTTAAGGCTAATTAAACACTAGAAGGAGAAGAATAGTGTCTTCTAACTTTTTTAAATCTATTTAAATTTTTTCAAGTTTGATATTAAATCCAAATTATCAACACAGATACTATTGAATAGTCACAAATGCAATCATAGATAAAATAAAAGAAGTAAAGCAGAGTAAAGAGCTGGAAAGATGACACCATAGATTTTATACTAGTTTGGATTCCTCCTACATCCAATCTTGTACAATTGCCTGTACATATTTATTTTCAAATGCCAATCTTTAAATGGACAGAAGGCAAACCCAGTTACAATCTCGCTTCTAAGACTACAAGACACACCATTCTGATTTTTTGGCCTTAGAGTGCATCCACTTGATTTGGACGGGCTACAAGCACACCCACTCAGATTTTCAGGTTACCTAGCACACCCACTTGATTTAAATAGGCTACAAGCACACCCAAGCAGCTGCAAATATGGTTTGATGGTTTTTCCAAAGATAATTTCTGATCTTTTGATAAAATGGATCCTATAGCCTATTGGACATCACCTCGATCTTTGATTTAAGAGGGAGATGATTTTAAAACAGTAAGAAAGTAATATTGAATCAATACAAAGAATTTTGAATTGATTCTATTGGATTTTGAAGAGAAAAGAGTATAATTTCAATGGAGTTTTCATGAAAGTAAGAGAAGGGAAGAAAATAAGTTAATAATTGATAAAAATCATTTGAACTCCCCTTTATATAGTAAATAAAGAGATCCGTCCGCTCGTGAAAAGTAACGACGAATCGACACTTCTTTTCAAAATTTGGAAAATAACTTTCGGCATGTACGTTAACATACCATCTAGGTATATGTCGACATATGTTTGTAAATTTTATAAACTTAATTTTCTTTAAAAATGTTTTGAACACCCTGCAGATTACAAAATAGTTTAATACTCTTAAAACACTTTAAACATAGTTTGTAAATATTTTGATCTTTTAAAACCTTTTATAAAATATTTTAAAATATATTCTAAAAATTTATCTTGTTTTAAAATATAAAAGATAGAAAAATAGAAGATAGAGATTAAAGACTACTACCAAGAACTTTACCAATATTCTATGACTCTACAAATTATATTATAGTCTTTAGTGGAAGTCAAAAGGGAGGATCATGTAGTGTATATGCAAGTATATGTGACAAAATATGTGATGCAACTAAAACAATGTTAATCTAAGTAAATATAGAATAAGCACACCAGGATTTTATACTGGTTCGGACCTTCCATCCTATGTTCCGTCACGAAACTACCCTTCGAAATTCGACTATCAAACATCTCGCTTCGCCCGGAGGAATAGGCTTGGTTACAATAAGTAGTTCTTATCAAATATGTGTTCTAGTAAAACACGGATGTTGACTAATTAGTACAATTGCTTCCAATATATATCTAAAGAGTATTGTCTATGAACAACTAAACATGTGGAAGAGTGAGTACAGGTATATATTGCAGAGATCAAGAATATATGATAGAGTATAGAATTAGAGAGAGTAAGTAAGTAAGGTGATCTGTTCTCTTGATTCTTGATGGTATATATAGTTGTAGATAGGTATCTTGAAAAGTTGCATCCATTAACGAGTGCTCTATAATTGTTTCTATTGATGATGAAGAGTTGCAGTAAAGAGAAGCGGAGATGTCCAATGGAATGTGGCAGCTGAAGTTCTTATTTGAAATCCGAGTTTGAAATCATTCGTCGGGGATATGTTTCAGACCTCCGATATTATATTTTTTTTTGAATATAGTAGTAGATTAGATGTCTGAGTGCAATTGCTAGACGTTTGGTTCAGCCTATCTGTTGTTTAGGAGAACTATTTCAGATGTCTGCCTTGTGCACCCAGACGTCTGATATTGTGCATATCAATTTTTATGCTCTTTTTGTTGTGCTTCTTTGTTCCTATCAACTTGTAGTCTCTTGTAGTATCCTTTAAGCCTTGTTCTTGTCTTTCTAGTGATGTTGTTCTAGCAAGTATCTGTATATATAAATATATACCTTTATTCGATTTCCATTGTATAGTTGTTGTCATCGAAATCGTAGATTTGATTTTCTAACAATCTCTCCCTTTTTGATGATGATAACTATACAATGTACTTAAATATAATTTTATAAATCTTCCCCTGAATATGTGCTTTCCATAATTTATTGTGCTTTTTATTATTTCTCCCCCTTTGGCGTTATCAAAAAGCATTAATAATATTTAACTGTAAACATCATGTTCATATCATTTTAGTATTTGCCAATCGTTGCAAGGTTACATGAATATACACAGAAATAACACACCAAAAAGCAATTTTCGTTAATCATATTAATCAACTAAATGCATAGATTTTTTTATCATTTTGATACAAAAGATGGAATCCTAAAAAAAATCTAAGGATTTTTTTGGGGAAGCTTTATCTTAATCATCTCCTTTATCTTCATTCTTGGAAGAGATACCATGTTTTCTTGGAGATGTCGGAGTGTGTTCGAGAGGTTCTTTTTCCTCGTCAAAAAGTTTGGAATGTTTTGAAAGAGGAGGAGAAGACACTAGAGTTGGCCAATTTTATAAAGGTGGTCTAGGACCACGAACCCATTGAAGAACCTCTTTTAGAATGGATAATGGAGTTGAAAGCGATATTTCAACTGTGGCTAGGCGAGAAGCAAAAGATGTTTCAAAACTATCAATGCGCTTAGCCAATAATTTTTGATTTCAAGATAAAATAAGCCGATTTTGGAGAGTTAAGTCGCGTTTACTCTTATTTGGATTCGTCTCAGTAGGAGTCTCCAAAATGTCATCTTGGCATGTATAATCAAATGATGCATGAGGAGGAGGAGTATTCTCATGATGTTGCTCTACCTCTTGTTATGATTCAGGTTGTGTTTGAGGTGGAGGCCTAGTTTGTCCGGCTTGATGATGTTGCATCCACTCTTCAAATTATATAAAATCCGGAGGATTTTTCGGTAAGTGCATTAGAGAGAAAAAAATTTTGGACGCATATTTCAGAGAAATCTCTTCAAAAGTGGATAAATATGAGGGGATGTCATGAGCTCTTAGAAGTCTCATAATGTATGTAGGATAGAAGATGGATGGGCGTGATCGAGTCCAAAAATGTTTGAGCTCGTCAAATATAATTTTTGCCCAATTAACCCTCGTTCCACTGAACAAAGCATATAGAGCCTTGTGCTTTAATTCTGTGATTTGCTCATGACTACCAATGCAAGGAATAATAATGTTGATGATCATTCTAGTGAGAAGTCTCGCCTTAGGTCTTAGGTATTTTGAAGCAAATGTAGACATTTCATCTTCCCATATTTGATGTGTGATATTATCTCTCGGTTTGAGTCGCATATCCGGAATATTATATAAACCTTCTCCGATGTAGGAACATCCACGAGTTCGGCCTATGATCCCTAGAGTAAGACTAATTGTTTTGCCATAAACACTTGACCATAGCCAATTATCATCGTTTCCAGTGTTCCAAACTGCTGTGCTATCTAAATTAGCATAGAAAAGAAATATGGTTAGCTGATCGATTTGGATATTATTTGGATTGAAGGAAATCAATGTTTCTAATCCAGCAATTTCACCCATTTTGTCCAAATCATATATAGGGAACTTTAGCAAATTATAAAATGGACCTGTATGGAGCTTCTTATTTTTAATATCCTCGTATCTCTTGATTGAATGTGGTAACGATTCATCCATCGCTCAATTTTATCGTCAGAGCAAACTTGTGGTTTAGATGAAGGAGCTCGGTCTTGATTTCTCTTAGAGATTTTAAGGTTTTTTGTTTTAGGAGCAATGTGATTCGAGCGAGATTGAAGGAAAAAGTGATTTTGAGAAATAGGGAATCATCTTTGCTGTAGAAATGAAATGAAACATAATTGAGAAAAGTAAAAAATAGACATTATCAGGGTACTTAAGAGTGTCGATGAATTTCAGACCTCTGGAAGGTGAATCAGATGTATGATTTAACCTAGTTTGCAGACAGTAAACAGAATCAGATGTTTGGTTGTTGGTGGTAGACATTTGGAATTGATCGACTTGTAAATTTTGAAAGGCATACAGTTCTGTCAGATGTCTGGAAGCAAGATCGGACGTCTGAAATTGACCTTGTTTTTTGTGTTAAAAAGACCAAAAGTTTATTCAGATGTATGGGAATAAATTTTAGATGTATGAAATAGGCTATCATGCTTTTTTATAAGGTAGAAAGTATTTTCAAACGTCTAGAAGGTTATATCAGACGTTTGATATATGCACGATGTTAAAAAATTATGTGATACAAGAGTGTCAGACATATGATGGTATTGTTCAGGCGTCTGAAATGGCCAGTTGTTTAAAAATAGCCTACTTTTGGAAGGTGTTGCTTATTTTCAAGAGATTGATTTTAGTAAAACATAATATTATTATTTGTGAAACAAAATACAAATATACGTAGCGAAAAATACAATGAGAATAAGTAAATTAATTTTGATGATGATGGAGTATTGCGATCTTCAGACTTGTCATCCCTCTATGGCTTGAGTGGAGACCGCATATTTCCACGTTCGTTGGTTCTTGGGGAACCAGAGAATCCCCTAGTTGAAGGATCCAAAGGCATACGATAAGATGTAAAGGAATCCAAAGGATTGCAAGGAATTGGAAGTTGTTCATGTACACCTTTCTTTCGTAAATTGCAAAATTTGATCGCTACTTGCTCCAGAAAACTTAGCCACCGCGCAATGATCTTTTGTTCAAAGTATAATTCTCGTTGTAAATCTATTTGTTGATTTTGGTAGTGATGTATCTCATCTATTTTCTTCTTGGTGTTTAGAGAGACAAATAGAGAACGTTTGGACTTCATCTTATTGGGAGTGAATCCTGTGTGGTAGGAGGACCACTTATAGGTCGGTTCCTAATCTGGTGTAGGAGTAGGAAGGCGATTAGGTGTATCCGCTGAACTATCCGTTGTTGGTGTTGAGAAGAAGAGATGAGAGTTGTCGGAAGACATGCTTTTATTTTCTTTTGTCAAAAGGAATATGAAATCTACATATTCTTTACTTTTTGTTTTGTAAGAAAAAGCTATTTATACATGATTTTAGTGGTTAAACATAGGTAATTGCAGAAAATAAATTATTAAAAAATTGTTGGTTAATGTTAGCAATTTTGATTTCTGTATTAAATTTTTTTTAGCCAAAAATAGAATGAATGAAAATATTGTATTAGTTGAGAAGATCATTAAGAGAACATATTCCTAAATCACGTCACAGTTTAACAAATGTTTGTTCATGTAAAAAATGATGTCGTATGTCTATATGTTTAGTACGTGAGTGATTTACAGGGTTTTTTGATAGATTTATTGCACTCGTATTATCACAATAGATTGGTGATTTATCGATAACTTTACCGAAACCTTAAGCATTTGTTACATGTGTATCACTTGTGCACATGCTAGAGCCGTTGTAATATATTCGGCTTCGCAAGTGATTAAGGAGACACAATTTTGCTTTTTGCTAAACCATGAAACTAATGATTGTCCGATAAAGTGACACGTTCCGCTAGTACTCTTACGATCTATTTTACTTCCACCGAAATCCGCGTCACTATGTGAAACTTGTTCAAATGATGATCCCTTAGGATAAAACAAACCGTAACCTCTAGTATTAGATAGATATCATAAGATACGTTAACAGCTCTTTGGTGAGATTCTTTTGGTTTTGCTTGAAATCGAGAACAAAGACATACGCTCATCATAATGTCGGGTCGACTAGCCGTTAAATATAGTAAGGAGCCAATCATACTACGATATAATTTTTCATCAAAATCTTTTCCGTCATCATATTTTTCCAAATGAACACTAGTACTCATTGTTGTTGGTTTGCTTGAAGTTTTATCCGTTTCAAAATGACGTAATAGATCGTTACAATATTTTTCTTGATGGATAAAAATACCATTTCCAAGTTGTTTTACTTGTAAACCTAAAAAGAAATTCAACTCACCCATGTCAGACATTTCAAACTCGTTTTACATAATATTTGTAAATTGAGTACAAAGAATTTCGTTAGTTGAACCAAAGATAATATCGTCTATGTAAATTTGTATAACTAAGATATCATTATTTTCTCGTTTAATAAATAAAGTTGTACTACCTATTTGAAAACCAGATGTGATTAAACGATTCTTAAGACGTTCATACCAGGCACGAGGGGAATGCTTCAAATCATATAAGGCTTCGTGTAATTTAAAAACATGATTGGGATATTTTTCGTGAACAAACAGTGGAGGTTGTTCAACATACACGTTTTCATTATTAAAACCATTTAGAAAAGCACTTTTGACATCCATTTGAAATAATTTAAAGTTGTGATGACTTGCAAAAGCGAGTAATGTACGTATGGCCTCGAGTCTTGCTACTGGAGCAAAAGTTTCGTTATAGTCGATACCTTTTTCTTGATTATAACCTGAGCAACTAAACGTGCTTTATTTCTAATTATATTACTGTTTTCATCTGCTTTGTTTTTAAATATCCATTTTGTTCCAGTAGCTAATTGATTTTCTGGTCTTGGTACTAATTCCTAAACATTATTACGTTCAAATTAATTTAATTCTTCTTGGATAGCTATTATCCAAAAATTATCATTTGAAGCTTCTTTATAATTTTTTGGTTCAAAACTTGACACAAATGCTATATTACTTATTTGGTTAAGTTAATTTCTAATTACTCTGGAGTTAAGATCTCCAATGATATTATATTTTGATGATTTTTTAAAATTCTAAGAGATGACATTAAAGTATTATTTTGTGCATTTGTCTCATTATTATAAGAATTTGTTGTATTTGTTATTGGAATTATTTGTTCATCGTCATTGGTTCGATGGTTAAGAAAATTTTTATCAAACAAAACATGTAAACTTTCTGTTAGGAACCGGAGATAGTGGTATTGATGACAACAATCTTTGTAACTTATTTTATTATAAATTATATACTAACATTATTGTCTAGATATATATGAATATTATATGTAGGATATATATAAGGCAGGTACTGATTATTGAAGACTGTACAGTAGAAAGATCAAGATTGAAGAAATCAAGTTTGAAGAGTCATGAGTATCAAGATCAATATTTCAAGATATGTGCCTATTTTTTTTGTTAAAACTTCATAATAGGAAGGAAATCTTCATTCCGAATTTCATTTGGGATGGAACACATTTGTACCTTCTTAGTGGCTTACAAATCCACGACAAGTAGCTTACAAACCTACGGCAAGTGGCTTACAAGCCCACGAACATCCTAGTTTTGTACAAGTTCTCGAGTCCTGATGTGATGAGATATTCTGCAGGAAGAAGCTTGCAAAACTACTTCAAAATGGTTTTTCAAAATGATTTTAAAACTGTTTTTCAAAATGTTTTAGCCTCAAAAATTATCTTTTCAAATGATTTTCAAAAAGATGTTTTAGCCTTAAAACATTCTTTGTTTTTGTTTTTAAATAACTCTTTTTATACTCTAGAATCATTTTATCTTGTTTACCTTTCTATACCATTCGCAGAATAGATTTTACATAGTTTCTTACATAGGGACGTCGACATCATGGGATACCCTATGTCGACATGGTGGCCGTTGAATTCAAAAGTTTCAATTTTGAAAAGAAGCATCTATTTGTTTAAATCTCTTCACGAATGGTTATGATCGCTGGTGCTTTATAAATAGCCTTCACAAACTAATTTTTTAACCAATTATTTTCATATTTTCTTCATTTCCTCTTCTCCACAAAATCCGTATTCTATAATTTTCATATTTTTAATGTCATGCCAAAATTCTGCCGAATGCTCAAGTGAATCAAATTAGATTCTCATTCTTGTTTGATTCTCTGCCCTCTCTCGAAGATCAAAGTGCTATTCAGAGTCAAAGGATCAATTTATAATCAAAAGTTTATCGAGTCTCTCTATAAGGTATGGTTGTTCCTGAAAATCAATTAGGTAATCTTGTGGCCCGTAAATCAAGAGAGTTTACCCCGGACTCATGAGACAGGAGGGTACCTCAAGGCCTTTAGAAATTGAGGAATGTAATCTCGACATTGGTATAATAAATATCTATATGAGGTGGTTTGCCTTGGTACAGGACTGGAGGTAGGTTAACTCCGAACCAGTATAAAATCTGTTATGTTCTTTCCCTTTACTATTTTTTGTTTACTTTCTGCTTCTATATTTGATTCTGTAATTGTTCTGTGATTAAGTTTTGCATTTGTTTGTGTCATAATTTTAAGTTAGCTCATATAATTCTTAGAATCCATTAAACACTATTCACCCCTCTAGTGTTAAATTATCCTTAAGATCCTTAATCCGCCGTCCCTTTCAATTGGTATCGGAGCATAGGTTTTAATAGTTTTCGTAATATGAAATTTGAAAAGTTAAAAATGGCCTTTTTAGGAAAAAATTTAATACTAGTTTGAATTTATTCACTTCATCAAAGTATCATATGTCTTTTTATAGTTTTTATGAAAAATCAAGTTATCTACCGAATTGGTTTGTTATGCATGAACAGATATGTTACATGGCTTTTAAAGAATCAACAAACGATGGACAAATTGTGCAAATTGAGAAAGATAAATGGAAACTTGATAGTGGCTGTTCAAGGTATATGACTAGAAATTCTGAGATACTCGATGACATTATATATCAAGATGGTGGATTGGTCAACTTTGGAGATAACTCAAAGGGATATGTGGTTGGCATCGGCAATGTCGGTAATTCTAAAACTCCCTCTTATTTGTGAAATTTTTCTAGTTAGGAATTAAAACATAATTTACTTAGTATAAGTCAACTATGTGTGAAGGATTTAAAACTAAATTTGGAAAAGATAAATGTCACATCGAAGATAATAAGTCAAATATTATCTTTGAAGGAATTAGGAAGAAAAACAATTTCATCCTTATATGTAAGTTTCAAATGATAACTTATGTCTTTTGGCTAATACAAGTGACCCTTGGATTTGGAATAAAAGATTTGATCATTTGAATTTCAAACTGTTGTCTAGGTTATCAAAACTTGACTTGGTTAGAGATCTTCCCAAGTTAAGCTTTAAAGTAGATAGTATATGGCTTTCCAATTAGGAAAACTTAAGAAAAGTTTATTTAAATTAAAAGATATGATTTCTACTTCTAAACCTCTAGAATACTTCATTTAGATTTATTTTATCCACCTCTAGTTCAATCAATTAATCACAATAAATATGTTTTTGTGATTATAGATGATTATTCTAGATATAATTGGACAATTTTTCTTAAACTTAAAAGTAATGCTTTTGAATTATTTAAAAATTTTGCTAAAAGAATTAAGAATCAACTTTCTTTAAAAATAAAAACCATTTGTAGTGATCATGGTGGAGAATTTGAAAACGAAAATTTTGAGAATTTCTGTAATCAAAAAGGAATTACTCATAATTTCTCTTTTCCAAGAACTCCACAACAAAAAGGAGTGGTGGAACATAAAAATAGAGCGATTCAAGAGTGTGCTAGAACAATGCTTTCTGATAGTAACTTACCTAACAACTTTTGGGCTGAAGCGGTCGCTACAGCGTGTATATATTAAATAGGATTTTAATTAGACCATTAACTAATAAAACACCATATGAATTACTTTACAATAAGAAAACCATAGTAGCTTATTTTAAAAAATTTGGTAGTAAGTGTTTTATTTTTAATACAAAATATAATTTGGATAAATTTGAACCTAAATCCGGCAAAGGTATCTTTATCGGATATTCCAACAGAAGTAAAGCATTTAGAGTTTATAATTTAAGAACTAACACTATTGAAGAAACGATGCATGTACCTTTTGATTAAAATTTTAAAGATACTCTACAAATATAAGATGAAGAATATTTTGTAACTTTAAATAATGAACCTAATGAAACTAATTGTGAAGTCATTCAACCTAATAAAAGAATTAGGCTATTAAAAGATCATCCTGTCGAAAATATACTAGGAAATATTGAATCTATAGTTAAAACAGAAATCAACTAAATAGTATGAGTAATGTAGCTTTTATATCAACTATTGAACCTAAAAATCCAAAGTAAGCATCATCTGATGATTCATGGATTCTTGCTATGCAAGAAGAATTGAATTAGTTGAACAAAATGATGTTTGGGAACTTGTTCCTAGTCCTGAGGATAAAAGTATAATTGGATCAAAATGGGTTTATAAAAATAAAATGAATGAATTTGGTAAGGTCGTGAGAAATAACGCCCGTTCAGTCGTGTAAGGTTATTGCCAAGAAGAAGGAATCGATTACAATGACCTTTGCACCCGTAGCAAGACTAAAAGCTATCAGGATTCTACTTGCTTTCGCAAATTACAATAATTTTAAGTTATATCAAATGGATGTTAAAAGTGCTTTTCTAAATATTTTTGTAAAAGAAGATGTTTATGTTAAGCAACCTTCACTTTTTGAAGATAATAAATTTTCAAATCAAGTATATAAATTAAAGAAAGCTTTATATGGTCTGAAACAAGCTCCTAGAGCCTGGTATGAAAGAATAAGATCTTATTTACTATAATCTGGTTTTGAAATTCGTAAAATAGATACAACTCTTTTTATTAAAAGGAACAAAAATGATATTCAACTAGTATAAATATATGTAGATGATATAATATTTGGATAAGCTAATAACATAATGAATAAAGAATTTTCAGATATAATGACTAAAGAATTTGAAATGAGTTCAAATCAAACAATTAGATAAAGGAATTTTTATCAATCAAGAAAAATATGCTAAGGATTTAATTAATAAATTTGAATTGACTACTTCTGGTAGAAAACCAACTCCAATGAAAACTATTGTAGCTTTAAGTAAAGAAGATAAATCAAAAGATGTTGATCAAAAATTATATAGGGGAATGATTGGTTCACTGCTTTATATAACAGCAAGTTGTTCTGACATCACGCATAGTGTTTGTCTTTGTGGAAGATACCAATTTCAACCCAAAGATACTCACTTAAAAGTGGTTAAAAGAATTTTAAGATATGTAAAACATACTTTAGATTATGGTTTATTTTACCTAAAACGATGTATTTGACTTAATTTCATATTGTGATGCTGATTATGCTGGTTGTAAATCAGACCGAAAAAGTATAAGTGTAACTTGTTACTTTCTAGGACATTCTCTGATTTCCTGGTTTAGTAATAAGAAAAATACTGTATCCTTATCAACAATTGAAGTAGAATATATATCCACTGCTTTGGCTTGTTCTCAAGTTATATATATGGAACAAACTTTAAAAGATTTTGGATTAACTATAACTAAATCACCCATTTATTGTGATAATACTAGTGCGATAAACTTATATAAGAATCCAACTCATCATGCTAGAACAAAACATATTGATATTAGACATCATTTTCTTGGAGATAATGTAAGTAAAGAAGTCATAACTCTTGAATATATTAATACTGAAAAACAAATTGCTGATATATTAACCAAACCATTAAATGAACAAAACTTTACTAAATTTAGAAGAGAATTAGGTATATATTCATTAACTGAAAAATAAATTATAAATAATACAAGTATAATTCATAATTAATATAAATAAAAATTCTCAAAAATTACACTAGGCATGTCGGCACGATCCATCTCCCTATGTCGACATACTAGCCGTGATTTTCAAATTTGAATTTCCCTCTAAAATTAGTTATTAAATTTTATATTTATATATTTCTACTTTTACTCATTTTCTCTGTTCTATTCTCTGTAATTAACTTCTAAAACAGTAAATTAATGGCTTTCTCTTCTAATAATGAACCTTCTTCACCCATTTCTTGTTGAGTATGCGATTATATGATTTTTGTTTGATGATAATAAACACACACACACACAGATATATATATATATATATATATATATATATTCATTTAAATGTATTTTCAACGTACAATTTTATTTTTCATAGATTAAATAAATATTTGCTGAATAAAAATAAATAACACAGAATTTGAATTCAAATAGAAATTTTATTCAAACAAATATTTATTACAATCTTTGAATCGTACAAAGTTCAAGCTCTCACTATATATACAATTTCAATTACAGTACAACTTTGATTACATTACAAATTCAATTACATCACAATTTCACTTTTACATCTGACCTCACTACATATCGCTCATTCACTCAACTCGTATTTTATCTTCAACTTTATTCCAATGTGAATCCGACATCTGAGAAATCTACAAAAATATATATTGACACAGTAAAATTGAAAATAAAATATTTTTGCAGTATAAAATAAAAAGTGAATTTTGAAAATAATTTTTGCCTCAGTTATTTGGGTTGTTCGTCATCATTTAATTTTGAATCCATCATACACGAATAGCTTGTGACAAACACAGTGTATCACTGTATATGCCACAAGGCCGTGCACACCGATATATACACTTGATAAATTTATAGGGACAGGTGAGCACAGGTCAAACCCAAAACGCCGGGTTCAACTTAGTGCGATAAAATAATGTCACAAACTTCAACACAAGGTCAAATTCGAGCTACAAGCTGGATTCAACTCAAGCGTAATGCACAGTCCAATTAAAAGTCAACATGCTCACGAAAGACTGCACAAATTCAAGAAGACACCAAACCACAAACAAAATGCAAAAGGTCAAGTCACTGACTCAACTCAACTGCTGCACCAAAGCACGAAGGCTCGAATGACCAAGTGCATCAGAAATATGGCAACATAGAGGCAACTGACATCACAACAGAGTTCAATATAACTTGAAGTACAAGCTAATGCAGACTGATGAAAATCAATATACAGTGAATCAAGTCATGGTTCAAACCAGGGCAATGCATCAAAGACACGAATGATATTCAAACATCTCAAGATTACAATGTGCACAGAACAACTCAGCTGTATGCAACAGTGAAACAAAGTGGACAATGCACCAATACTAAACAGGGGAATAAACACATCAAACATCATGAGCTAACTGTGAATGAAGCAGCTCATATAATATATAACAAACAACACAAGTGCATAAAGGAAGTGAGATGATGACTGGAAACACAAAGATAATGCACTCAAATACAGTGCAGAAGCAAATGACACCGCTTATCAATCCAAACCAAAAAATATCAGGTGAACTTCAAAATACAGACTCGAGCTCAAGACAGTACAACCCACTGTAAATATTGGTGCAGACAGCCTCAACAATGAAGTGGCTCAACAACATCAAAATGCATAGAAGACTCAGTACACAACAGAGGCAACTGGCAACAACAGTTCAAAGTTAAAGTGAAGCAATACAAGATGAATCAGACCAGGCAGCAAGCTCCAGATGGATAATGCAAGTACAAAATCAAGTGTACAACTCGAAGCAATGCTTAGTGTACAACATACATATGAACCAAATTCATATGTACAACAAAGCTGATGAAGACTACAGAACGAACCAAGATATCAGCAACAACAACATGAAGGAAGCAGACTACAAAGACATCAACAAGTATGACAGAAAGCAGTGCAACAAAGACCACCGAGTTCAACATAAATGCAATGGTTAATGGTCAAAGTCGAGCACATAAACAACTTCAACATATGATCGGTGGCAAGCATGCAAATACACGGTGCAAAAATGAATGCATATATGGATGCAGACATGTCAAAATTCTTATGAAGCCGAAAATGAACAAAGTGCCAGAAATCAAAACAGTTTCAAGTTGAACAAGTTAATGCCGAAGTTCAATTAATGTTAATAGAAGTGTCAAAGCCGATATTGGATAAGTCAGAAATCAAGTGTGTATAAAAATTGAAAAAGTCAAAAATCAAATCCAAATAAATAGGAAAGTTGATGCCGTAACGATCAAGGAAGGATCGAATGGCTTCAAGCTAAAACCATGAAGTAAAGCTAAGATATGATATGAACAAGTCAGAAATATCCAAGGCATTAAAACAAAATCAAATGGCCGAGAATACTCAAGTGACGAATTCAATCAAATGAATACGAACAAAAAGTCAAGGGCATCGAATTATATATAAGCAACATCATCGGTAGTTCTCTAATCATAGAGTTCAAGCATTGAAACCAGAAATCAAAAAGAGAAATTCAAATACCAAATCAAAGCCGAACTCAATCAAGGAGGAAGAGCCGCGAACAATTCTATCGAAGCAGAAACTAATCGATAAAGCAGCGAAATCATCTCAAGGGACGATCGACCAATAGAGCAAGAAAATCTAATTCGATCGAGCATTTACAGTCGCAATCTTCGAATTTCTGAAAACCCTAATTTCTGTAGAAAGAGGAACGAGCAGCCATCATCTCAAAAAGGGGATTGGGCCGAAGAAATAAAAAGGAGACGGTTGAAATAAAATAAATAGAGGGCCGACCCTTTTGTTTTAAAGTTCAATTAGGGTAATATTGTCTTTTGTTTTTTAAATTGATTTTTAAATTTGTTTTTAAATTTTAAACCGTTGTGATTTCTAGTCGTGTGACTAGGGCACAAACTACGTGGCGTGGTTTGAGAATTCGCAACTCAGTGGCTGACTTATGGCAGGGTTTTGAGCGTAGAGTTAGGTTAGTCAGTAGCGGGTGTCGCGAGTTTACGTGTGTAAGCGTGTGACTACTTAATTTCTCGTAGAAACCTTGAGGGCAGCACGTAGGCAGGGTTTTGCCGAAGCTGGGTAAATTCTGTGTCGTTCTATTTCTGCATTTTATTCTGCTATCTTTGCTGTTATTATTCTGTGTTGAAATTATTTTAAAAGCTTCCGCAATTAATTTTCATAATTAATACTGTCACCCTATTCACCCCCCTCTAGGGTGAAATCGATCCTACAAGTGGCATCAAAGCTAGGAATAAAAGTTGGTTTTTGGTTTTAAAATTTGATATTTTTCAAAAATCAATTTTTGTTTTAAAAAGTTGAATTTTAAAATGGCTTCTTTCAATAATGCTTTTGCTGAGGGTCAGTCCATAGTTAGACCACCAATGTTCAATGGTGAATATGCCTACTGGAAAAATAGAATGACAATTTTTCTGAAAATCATTGACGCTTGGAACATTATTGAGACAGGATATGGAGCACCAACTATAATTATAGACAATCAGAAAATAGATAAACCGATGGATCAATGGATAGAGCTAGAAAATAAATTATAAAATGCTAGTGCTAAAGCTATGAATTCTATTATCTGTTCATTGGGTCAATTTGAATTTAATTGTGTCTCACATTGTCTAACTACGCAGGAAATATGCCACACGCTAGAAGTGACTCACAAAGGAACATCTCAAGTCAAAGAATCTCGCCTTGCCATCTTAAGCAGCGAATACGAGAATTTCACAATGGCTAAAGAAGAAAATGTCAAAGAAATGTATGGACGGCTTTCCAATATTGTATACAATCAAAAGCTCATGGAAAATCATATTCGGAATTGGAAATAGTCTGAAAAATCCTCAGAGTTCTTCCACGAAGTTTTGAAGCAAAAGTCACATCTATTAAAGAATCGAAGGATTTGAAACAAATCAAGGTGGAAGAGCTCATTGGAAATCTCACCGCTTATGAGCTAGAAATGAAATTCAAGCAAGAGCGTGAAGGAGGAGACACACGAACGAAATCAATAGCACTCAAAGGAACAACTGAAAATGAAGATGATGATGATGAGGATGGTGAAGCTGAATTAGCACTATTAATAAAGAGATTCAAAAAGTGGAATCGCAAATATGGCAATCTGACAAAAATCATCAAGTAAAAAGCAGAATAAACAAAGTACTAGACAGATCAAAAAAACAAGAGATCATCTGCCACAATGTAATAAACCAGGCCATATCAAGCCAAATTGTCCTCAAAATCGACAAAATCAAGGAAAGAAACTGAAGAGGAGAAGTTTTGCGGCTACTTGGGATGAAATTGATGAAGATGAAAGTGATAGCACCGAGAGTGAGAGTGAAAGAGAAAATCTATGTCTTCATGGTGAAATAACTGACAGTGATGATGACGAGCCAAGTGAGGTTTCAAAACTTTCACATTCAAAATTACTTATATATTTTCACGAAGTAAATGGCTATTTTGAACGACTTAGGGAAAATTATGCCAAACTTGAATCACAAAAGGATACTTTGATTGATTTAAATAAACAACTTGACCAATTAGTTAAAACCTATCAAAGTAGAATCCCTAAGTGTGATAAGTGTCCAACATTCGAAGAAGAGATTAAAAAATCAAAAAAAAAAAAAAAAATCGCTTGAAAATGAAATTCTGATTTTGAAAGAAAATGAAAATACTAGGAGAGAAATTCTACTAAAAAGTGCACACAATTGTTAAACGAAAATGAATCTCTCAAAACACAAGTCCAACAACTGTCAACGACTTTAGATAAATTTTCAAAAAGTGAAAAATCATTGAATATGCTATTAGGAAAACAAACTGGTAATATGGTTAGACAAGGACTTGGATATAATCAAACTGAAAAGGCTAGAAAGGAATTTAATCAAGTCAATTCAGTTTGCACAATTTGTTGAGAATTTGGACACACTCAAAATAATTGTTGGTCTAGACCCAAACATGTGAAGACTATACCGATTTGGGTTCCAAAAGGCACAAATATAAAATCTCTCAAAGTAAAACAAATTTGGGTGCCAAAAGGAACATATGTAAATAGTTTAAGTCTCCACAAAATTATTTTTCAAAATATTCTGCCACTAACACTTTTGGACCTATAAAAACAAATAGGTCACTAAACTCTTTTCTCGTGTAGATATGCTGGCAGGCTAAGTAACAACAGCAATGGTACCTGGATTCTGGCTGTTCTAGGCACATGACTGGAGATAAATCAAAGTTCCTTAGCCTAGAAAAGTACAAAGGTGGCAGGGTCACAATGGGTAACAATGACAAGTGTAAAATTGTTGGCAAAGGTGAAGTAGGTAACAATACATTTACCTTAAATGACGTACTATATGTTGAAAATCTGCATCACAACTTGATATCAATCAGCCAGCTATGTGATAAAGGTATGAATGTCATATTTAACTCTGACTTGTGCAAAATTGTTGACAAATCATCAAAAGAAATCTTATTTTCAGGTAAGAGGAAAGGTAATATATTCTCTATCTTTTGATGATCTCACCCTCTCTAAATGTTTGGTAGCTAAGGATATAGAAGTAAATTTATGGCATCGATGTTTAGGGCATGCTAGCATGAAATTGCTAAACAAATTAAAAAGGAAAATTTTGGTAAGAGGGTTGCTATCACATGAGTTTGAAACAGAAAATGTTTGTAAAGCATGCACCTTGGGAAAATTTAAAAAATCATCATTTCATGCCAAAAACAGTGTAAGCACTTCTAGAGTTCTTGAACTAGTTCATATGGATTTGTTCGGACCTAACGACATTGCTAGCTTAGGAGGTAGGAAATATTGTTTTGTGATAGTTGATGATTACTCAAGATATACATGGGTATATTTGTTAGCTAAGAAATCGAAAACATTTTCATACTTCAAGATTTTCACAAAATTAGTCCAAAATGAAAAGGAAGTTTCTATTATTTCACTAAGAAGTGATCATGGTGGAGAATTTGAAAATTATGAATTTGAAATTTTTTGTAATGAAAATGGAATTAAACATGAACTCTCTACACCACGTACTCCACAACAAAATGGGGTAGTTGAGAGAAAGAATCGAACTTTGCAAGAGTTGGCTAGGTCTATGATAAATGAGTATGAACTACCTTTGCATTTTTGGGCAGAAGCAGTAAATACAGCATGTTATGTAATGAATAGAGTTATGATTAGATCAATCCTTAACAAAACACCCTATGAGCTATGGTTCAACAATAAACCAAACATTGCTTACTTCAAAGTGTTTGGGTGTCCTTGCTATATTCTCAATACAGATGATCAATTAGGAAAATTTGAAGCAAAAGCTGATGAGGGCATCTTCATGGGATACTCTTCGAGAAGCAAAGCTTATAGAGCTTACAATAAAAAGACTAAAACAGTTGTGGAGTCAATCAGTGTGAAATTTGATGAAGGCATTGATGATCAGGAAACATCCAAAAGCAATGTTGAAGAGGAGAAAGAAATAGATGAGCATAAAGAGCCAAAAGAAACTGCTGATATCAGAGAAACATCCACAACTAAAGAAGTCCGAAGGAATCTGGATCCAGAGAAACTGAAATTCAAAGCAGACCATCCTCCAGAATTGTTAATAGGAAACCCTATAGCAGGTATACAGACTCGTTCCTCTTTTAGAAATCTATGTGAGCTGTGCTTATATAGTGGATTTATTTTAGAAATAGAACCAAATAGCATAGATTTAGCTCTTAATGATGAAAACTGGTTTATGGCCATGCAAGAAGAGCTAAATCAATTTGAACGAAGTAATGTGTGGAGTCTAGCACCTAGGCCTAAGGATTATCCAGTTATAGGAACAAAATGGATTTTTAAAAATAAATATGATGAATCTGGAAATGTAATTAGAAATAAAGAAAAATTAGTCACTAAAGGATACAATCAAATTGAAGGAGTTGACTTGGTGAAACTTTTGCACCTATAGCTAGACTAGAATCAATTAGAATATTATTAGCTTTTGCTTGCTACAAAGGATTTAAACTAAGACAAATGGATATTAAAAGTGCTTTTCTTAACGGAATTTTAAAAGAAGATGTGTTTGTTGAACAACCAGAAGGTTTTGAAAGTCATGAATATCCAAACCATATATATAAACTTAAAAATGCATTGTATGGATTAAAACAAGCTCCTAGAGCTTGGTATGAATGTTTTAGTTCTTATCTCCTTGAAAATGGGTTCAAAAAGGGCTGTGTAGACACCACACTATTTCTGTTGCATGAAAATGATGATCTTTTGATTGTTTAGATATATGTTGATGACATCATTTATGGTGCTACTAACAAATTATTGTATGAGAAATTTGAAAAAGTCATGCAGGAAAAGTTTGAAATGAGCTTGGTTGGAGAGTTAAAATTCTTTTTAGGATTTCAAATCAAACAAAGCGATAAAGGAACATCCATTTCTCAAACAAAATATATTAGGGAACTTGTCAAAAAATTTGGATTGAATGATGCTAAACCAGCAAGAACCCCCATGAGTACAACAATTAAACTTGACAAGGATGAAAAAGGTAAGACAATTGATCAAAAGCAATACAGAGGTATGATTGGATCACTCCTTCATCTTACCGCTTCTAGACCTGACATCGTGTTTTCTGTCTGCTGCGCACGTTTTCAATCTAACAAAGAATCTCATTTAAAAGCTGTTAAAAGAATTATAAGATAATTGTTGCATACCCTACGGTTTGGTCTTTGGTATCCAACAAACGATAATTTTGAATTAAAAGGTTTTTCAGATGCAGATTATGCTGGAAATCTAGTTGATAGAAAAAGTACTAGTGGAGCATGTTTTATGTTAGGACATTCATTAGTAGCATGGTCAAGCAGAAAACAGAATTGTATTGCATTGTCCACCACGGAGGCAGAGTATATTGCTCTAAGTGGTTGCTCTGCTCAAATCTTATGGATAATACAGACTTTGCAAGACTATGGTCTAAATTTTGAACGTGTACCACTAATGTGTGATAGTAAAAGCGCATTTGATCTTACAAATAACCCTGTGCATCACTCACGGACAAAACATATAGATGCTAGACATCATTTTATTTGAGATCATATTTCCAAAGAAAATATCAGCATAAGTTTTATTTCAACCGATTCTCAATTGGCATACATCTTTACAAAACCCCTACATAGTTTCTGCAAACTACGTCTCAATCTACGTGTTTTAGAAAATTGATTTTTTTGCCTATTTAACAAATCTATCCCCTTACTAATTATCAAAAAGGTAAATAGTGATTGAAAAATTGATGAGGGTTGAAATTAATCATATTCAAGACAGTATATTTAGTAAATTTCTTTAGAAATTCAAACAAGAGTTATAAAAATTTTGTTTGGTAAAGATTCCATGACCATTTCTAATTCTATCATATTTCTATCGACCATCGCTCATCAAAAATTTAATATACTTTGTCGATATGTGGTATTTTAATCAGGAATCAATCGTTTTTTCATTTTATAAAATAAAATAAAATCCAAAGTATTCACTCTCATTTAAAAGTCCTCACGGTTATGCATGGATGAATTACTTGGAATTTGGTATGTGTTTCCATGCTCATTTAAAAGTCCTCACGGTTATGCATGTATGGAACGCATATCAAAATTTATTTATTAAATAAACAAGTTGATTCTAATCCCATTTAAAAGTCCCATGGTTATGCGTGGTTAGAAGATACTTGAATTCATTTATTTTTAAAATAAAACTGGAATACTACTAACCTCATTTAAAAGTCCTAACGGTTATGAATGGTTAGTAGAAATTCAAATTCCTGATAGAAATATACCACAACGAGACACAACTATATGATTTTATGTGATGACATCATTCCCATCATTTCTAAAAATGGAATATGCGCCTAACAAGAATAGTTATGATTTTCGTTTGATTTTTTATCTAAATTTCATATTTATATTCGATTGAGTTTTAATGTTGTATTATTATCTATCACCTTATCTCTATTTTCATGACACTTTTACTCTTTTGCAGATAACAAAAGGGGGAGAGAAATGTTAGATTTTGGTAAATAAATTTTATACTTTTATGCATATATGAAGGGGGAGTTTTTTTGTAAAGATGAAGCATTTAAATAGGGGGAGCAATTAGAGTATATCAATGATCAAATACATTTAACATACTCAAAATCTTAAATATATGTTTGTTATCATCAAAAGGGGGAGATTGTTGAATATGCGATTATATGATTTTTGTTTGATGATAATAAACATATATATATATATATATTCATTTAAATGTATTTGTTAATGTACTATTTTAATTTTCATAGATTAAATAAATATTTGCTGAATAAAAATAAATAACACAGAATTTGAATTCAAACAGAAATTTTATTCAAACAAATATTTATTACAATCTTTGAATAGTACAAAGTTCAAGCTCTCACTATATATATAATTTCAATTACAGTACAACTTTGATTACAATACAAATTCAATTACATCACAATTTCACTTTTACATCTGACCTCACTACATATCACTCATTCACTCAACTTGTATTTTATCTTCCACTTTATTCCAATGTGAATCCGGCATCTGAGAAATCTGCAAAAATATACATTGACGCAGTAAAATTAAAATAAAAAGTGAACTTTGAAAATAATATTTGCTTCAGTTATTTGGATTGTTCATCATCATTTAATTTTGAATCCATCATACACGAACAGCTTGTGACATACACAGTGTATCGCTGTATATGCCACAAGGCCGTGCACACCGATATATACACTTAATAAATTTACAGGGACGGGTGAGCACAGGTCAAAACCAAAACGCCGGTTCAACTCAGGTGCGATAAAATAAAGACACAAACTTCAGCACAAGGTCAAATCCAAGCTACAAGCTGGATTCAACTCAAGTGTAATGCACAGTCCAACTAAAAGTCAACATGCTCACGAAAGACTGCACAAATTCAAGAAGACACCAAACTGCAAACAAAATGCAAAAGGTCAAGTCATTGACTCAACTCAACTGCTGCACCAAAGGACAAAGGCTCGAATGACCAAGTGCATAAGAAATATGGCAACACAGAGGCAACAGACATCACAACAGAGTTCAACATAACTTGAAGTACAAGCTAATGCAGACTGATGAAAATCAATATACAGTGAATCAAGTCATGGTTCAAACCAGGGAAATGCATCAAAGACACAAATGACATGCAAACATCTAAAGATTACAATGTGCACAGAACGACTCAACTGTATGCAACGGTGAAACGAAGTGGACAATGCACCGATACTAAACAGAGGAATAAACACATCAAACATCATGAGCCAACTGTGCATGAAGCAGCTCATGTAATATACAACAAACAACACAAGTGCATAAAGGAAGTGAAATGATGACTGGAAACACAAAGATAATGCACTCAAATACAGTGCAGAAGCAAATGACGCTGCTTATCAATCCAAACCAAAAAATATCAGGTGAACATCAAAATACAGACTCGCGCTCAAGGAAGTACAACCCACTATAAATATTGGTGCTGACAGCCTCAACAATGAAGTGGCTCAACAACATCAAAATGCACAGAAGACTCAGTACACAATAGAGGCAACTGGCAACAACAATTCAAAGTTAAAGTGAAGCAATACAAGATGAATCAGACCAGGCAGCAAGCTCCAGATGGATAATGCAAGTACAGACTCAAGTGTACAACTCAAAGCAATGCTTAGTGTAAAACATACATATGAACCGAATTCATATGTACAACAAAGCTAATGAAGACTACAGACCGAACCAAGATATCAGCAACAACAACATGAAGGAAACAGACTACAAAGACATCAACAAGTATGACAGAAAGCAGTGCAACAAAGACCACCAAGTTCAACATAAATGCAACAGTTAATGGTCAAAGTCGAGCACATAAACAACTTCAACATATGATCAGTGGCAAGCATGCAAATACACAGTGCAAAAATGAATGCATATATGGATGCAGACATGTCAAAATTCTTATGAAGCCGAAAATGAACGGTGCCAAAAATCAAACAGTTTCAAGTTGAACAAGTTAATGCCAAAGTTCAAATAATGTTAACAGAAGTGTCAAAGCCGATATTAGACAAGTCAGAAATCAAGTGTGTAAATTGAAAAAGTCAAAAATCAAATCCAAATAAAATAGGAATGTTGTTGCCGTAACGATGAAGGAAGGATCGAACGGTTTCAAGCTAAAACCATGACAGTGAAGTAAAGGAAAGATACGATATGAACAAGTCAGAAATATCCAAAGCATTAAAAAAATCAAATGGCCGAGAATACTCAAGTGACTAATTCAATCAAATGAATACGAACAAAAATTCAAGGGCATCAAATTACATATAAGCAACATCATCGGCAGTTCTCTAATCATATAGTTCAAGCATTGAAACCAGAAATCAAAAAGAGAAATTCACATACCAAATCAAAGCCGAACTCGATCAAGGAGGAAGAGCCATGAACAATTCTATTAAAGCGGAAACTAACTCGACAAAGCAGCCGAAATCATCTCAAGAGACGATCGACCAATAGAGCAAGAAAGTCTAATTCGACCGAGCATTTATAGTCGCAATCTTCGAATTTCTTAAAACCCTAATTTCTGTAGAAAGAGGAACGTGCAGCCATCATCTCAAAAAGGGGATTGGGCCGAAGAAATAAAAAGGAGACGGTGGAAATAAAATAAACAGAGGGCCGACTCTTTTGTTTTAAAGTTCAATTAGGGTTTTATTGTCTTTTGTTTTTTAAATTTCTTTTTAAATTTGTTTTTAAATTTTAAACCGTTGTAATTTCTAGTCGTGTGACTAGGGCACAAACTGCGTGGCATAGTTTGAGAATTCGCAACTCAGTGGCTGAGTTGTGGCAGGGTTTTGAGCGTAGAGTTAAGTTAGTCAGTAGAGGGTGTCACGAGTTTACGTGTGTAAGCGTGTGACTACTTCATTTTTAGTAGAAACCTTGGGGGCAGCACGTAGGCAGGGTTTTGCCGAAGCTGGGTAAATTCTGTGTCGTTCTATTTCTGCATTTTATTCTGCTATATGTGCTGTTATTATTCTGTGTTGAAATTATTTTAAAATATTCCGCAATTAATTTTCATAATTAATACTGTCACTCTATTCACCCCCCCTCTAGGGTGAAAACGATCCTACACTTCTCCTCATTCTAGTCCTTGTCAACGATCCACACACGTACGAGTCATCAAATTGCAAGAGAAGATGAAAGATTTGCTTCAAATGATGACGGAGATTCAAGTTAGTCAACTGCAAATGGAAAGAGAACAAGATAGGCAAGGCAGAATCCTTAGGAGCCTACAAAAGTTCCTTATAGATAAACATGCCAATCCCATTGTTATCGAAGAATCATCATAAGCCATGGATTCTGAAGAAGAAGAGCCTCTAGAAGAACCATAAGAGGATCATGAAGAAGAACATCCTCTGCCGAATCCAGATGTTCATAAGGACAAAGATGATGGCGTAATGTGCGTTGGAGAGGTCCTTTTTGAGGCTGATGAGAACTTGGTTGAACAATGTGGAAACTTTTATCTCTACTATCCAAATTTTTCATTCCATAAATCACCAATAGTTAAGGGTCCTCGTTAAGCGTTTTTTGTTTTTCTCTTTCATGATTGTATATTTTCATATAAGTGTTACCTTAAGGTTCTTCTAAAAACAATCTTCAATGTATAGAAACATGAACTCCAGTTAGGATGTTATATTATTATTCTTATGTCATATGATTGTTTATCACTTTTAAGTTCAAGGTTTATAGGTTACTTTTTTTGATGACAAAGGGGGAGAAAGTTATATAAAATAGTAGGCTAGGAGTAAGGGGGAGTTGTTGGAGTAAGGGGAGTTATGGTACGATCGAAGTTGTAAGTATATTTTATAAGGTTGTCATCATCAAAAAGGGGGAGATTATTTGGAACTGGAGATAGTGGTTTTGATGACAACAACTTTGTAACCTATTTTATTATAACTTATATACTAACACTATTGTCTAGATATATATGAATATTATTATGCAGGATATATATAAGGCAGGTACTAATTATTGAAGACTGTACAATATAAAGATTAAGAATGAAGAAATCAAGTTTGAAGACTCATGAGTATTAAGATTGAGATTTCAAGATACGTGTCTAGTTTTTTTGTTAAAACTTCATAATAGCATGAAAATCTTCATTTCAAATTTCATTTGGGATTGAACCCATTTCTACCTTCTTAGTGGCTTACAAACCCACGACAAGTAGCTTTCAAACTTACGACAGGCTTACAAACCCACGAACATCCTGGTTTTGTATAAGTTCTCGAGTCTTGATGTGATGAGATATTCTACAGAATGAAGCTCGCAAAACTACTTCAAAACGGGTTTTCAAAATGATTTTCAAAACTTTTTGTCAAAATGTTTTAGCGTTAAAAATTATCTTTTCAAAAAGATGTTTTAGCCTTAAAGTATTCTTTGTTTTTGTTTTTAAATAAACTCTTATTTTTACTCCAGAATCATTTTATCTTGTTTTCCTTTCTATATCATTTACAAAAAAAATTACATAGTTTTTTACATAGGGATGTCGACATCATGGGATACCCCATGTCGACATGGTGGCCGTCGAATTCAAATGTATCAATTATCAAAGGAAGTGTCTATTCGTTTAAGTCCCTTCACGAATGGTATGACTGTTGGTGCTTTGTAAATAGGCTTCACAAATGAATTTTTTAACCAACTATTTTCATATTTTCTTCACTTCTTCTTCTCCATAAATCCATATTTTATAATTTCATGTTTTTAAGATCATGCCGAAATTTTGCCGAATTCTCAAGTGAATCAAATTAGAATTTCATTCTTGTTTGATTCTCTATCCTCTCTCGAAGATCAAAGTGCTATTCAAAGTTATGGGATCAATTTGTAATCAAAATTTTATCGACTTTCTCTATAAGGTGTAATTGTGCCTGGAAATCAATTGGGTAATCTTGTAGCCTGTAAATCAAGGGAGTTTTCCCCGGACTCGTGAGACAGGAAGGTACCTCAAGGCCTTTATAAATTGAGGAATGTAATCTTGACATTGGTATAATAAAAATCTGTATGAGGTGGTTTGCCTTGGTACAGGCTGGATGTAGGGTAACTCCGAGCCAATATAAAATCCGGTGCTTTCTTTCACTTTACTATTTTTATTTACTTTCTGCATCTGTGTTTGATTCTGCAATTGTTCTGTGATTAAGTTTTGCATTTTGTTTGTGTCATAATTTTAAGTTTGTTCATATAAGTCTTAGAATCCATTAAACACCATTCAATCCCTAGTGTTAAAGTAGCCTTAAGATCCTTAATCCGCTGTCCCTTTTACTTTCTTCAATTGTGTCTATTAAAAATTCTATACGCTTTGCTAAGATCCGAATATTGAACAAAGATTCCTTCATCGGCCTTCAGGTCGAATTTTCCCAAATTATCTTTTGTATTTAATATAAAACATTTTGATCCGAAAGTTTTAAAGTATGATACTTTAGGTTTTCTTTCCAAAAATATTTCAGAAAAAGTATGTTTAGCCATAAGTCGTATGGTCACTCGATTCAAAACATAACAAGCCGTAGTAATAGCTTCAGTCCAAAAATGTTTGGTAAACCACTACTATTTAATAGTGTTTGTGCACATTCTTGTAACTTATGATTTTTTTTCTTTCTACTACACCATTTTGTTGAGGTGTGAGGAGAAAAGAAAATTTATGACTTATACTGTTTTTATTACAAAAATTAGTAAAAGATCATTTTCGAATTCTCCACCAGATCACTTCGAATATTTTTAATTTACAAATCCATTTGAATTTTAGTTCTTCTAGGCAAAATTTTAAACATTCCAGAAGTGTCACTTTTATGTTTTATAAATAAAGTCCATTTTTATCTTGAAAAATCATCAACTATTACGAAAACATATTTGTTGTGATTTATTGATTGTACTTGAGTTGGACCAAATAAATCTAAATGTAATAATTCTAATGGTTGTTTTATAGAAATATTATTTTTAGATTTACAAGAGCTTTTCTTTAGTTTTCTGATTTGATAATCGTCACACAAATTTTCTATTTTATAATTTATTTTAGGTAAACCTCTAACTAGCTCATATTTTTCTAATTTATTAATATATATAAAATTAATATGACAAAATCGTTTATGCCACAACCATGGATCATCACGTTTGGCGGTTAAACATAAATTTGAATTTCGATTTATATTCATATTTAATACATAAATATTTTTGTTTCTAAAACCCTCAAAGATAAGTTGTTTGTCATTGTCGAAAATATTACATCTATCTTTTTCGAAATTTGTTTGAAAACCTTTATTGCATAATTAACTTATGCTAAGTAGGTAGTGTTTTAAATTTTCTACTAACAAAACATTTGTAATAATAGGAGAGTTAGAAATACCGAAGTTGATGACTTCTCCGATGCCAACGACGTATCCTTTTGAGTTATCTCCAAAAGTTACCGTTCCACCATCGATGTATGTTATATTTGATAACATTTTTTATTTTTCGGTCATATGCTTGGAGCATCCACTATCAAGTATCCATCTCTCCTTATTTTTTATTTCGGGCACCTGCAAAATAAAAGATAATTTAATTGGTACCCATATACTTTGTTAGGGTCCTAGATGTTAGGAGGAGCAGCTAGCCATATCTAAAAGGTTTGGTACCTTTATGAACATAGTTTTTTATTGTAGACAACATTATCTAAAAAGTTATTAATATGTTTTTGTCTAATCAATTTACTATTTGTCTTAAGTATCCAAATTTTTATATTTTTGGTATTCATATTAGACTTAGGTGATCTTTTAGTCTTTTGGTAAATAAAACTATATTTCTCAATATTATTTCCTTTTCGTCCAGGAATATTTTTAAATCCTATTCCATTTCTATTACCTGATGATTTTGAAGTTTTGATAAGATTTTCCAGATCTTTTTTTCCTTTATTAAATTTTGAAACATTATTTGTAATTTTATCTAATTTTTCTTTTAATTCTAAATTTTCAATGTTTCTATATTATTTTTCAAGTTGATATTTTCTTTTAACAAGTTACCCTTTTCTAGTCTAATATTTTCAACATCATTAGATATAGTCATATTTTCGACTAAACTACTTTAATTTTTGCTTGAGATAATTCTAGTTCTTCCTCTAAAATAATTTTTTCATCTTTTAACATTCCTATTTCAAGTTCTAATCTATTTATTTTGGCTATGTGTTCTTTATTTAATTTTTTAATATGTCTAAATTTGTCATCTAATTCCATGCTAAGTTCTAATAATTCATCATAATTATGTTCGGGACATACCTCATCGGTTTGTGCCATAAAACATACATTAGCTTGTTCTCCGTCACTATCATTGTCACTGTCTGATGACGATGAAAAATCCGAGTCATCCCACGTTAATTTGAAAGCATTCTTCTTTTTGAGTTTTTCAAATTTGTTCTACTTTTTATCATTTTTGAGCTTGGGACAATCTTTCTTCATATGTCCAAATTGATCATATTCATAGCATTTGATTGACGTTTGATTTGTAGAGCTTGATTTTCCTCCTTTTTGAAATCTAGTCATCTTTCTAAATTTCTTGTATTTGTTGTAGTTTTTGTCATTAAATAAGATTTTTTCTTCGTCTAAGTCAGAATCTTCATTTGTTGCTGGGAATGCTATGTTTTTCTTCTTTGAATTTTGCTATTTTCTTGCCTGCAAATTAGCTTCATAGGACATTAAATTTCCTATCAATTCTGCAACTAAGAGTGTTGAAAGATCATTAGCTTTTTTGATAGCTAATACTTTTCTTTTCCACTTTTTGGTTAAGGAATTGAGTATTCGGATATTATGTCAAAATTTGTGAATTTGACTCCAAGTGCCAATAAATCGTGTTGAATGATTTGGAATCTAGAGTACATGTCTACTATATTGTTTCATTTTAAATGATGGAAATTGACTTTGTAAAATAGAAACTTTAGTTTTTTTAACTTTGTTTGTGCCTTCATGTGTAACTTGTAAGCTACGTAGAATATCATACGCAATGTTACATAACATGACACGTGAAAATTCATTCCTGTCTAATGAACAAAATAAAACATTTGTAGCTTTGGCATTATTAGAAGATGTGGTTTTTGTGCATCATTCCATGTGTTCATAGCAGTGTCAGGTGCTTTATATTTATTTTGAGTGGCTGACCAAACTTCTAGTCCACTAGCTCCATAAAAAATTTCATACGTGTTGACCAATATGCATAATTAGAACCATTAAAAAGTGGAGGACGTCCTGTGGATTATCCTTCTTGAAAAATACTTGCCATATTAAAGTGATTCAAATATGTGTTACTGTACTTTGACCAAACCTTGCTCCGATACCAATTGAAAGTCAACAGGGTGGATCATGTAGTGTATATGCAAGTATATGTGACAAAATATGTGATGCAACTAAAACATTGTTAATCTAAGTAAATATAGAATAAGTACACCGGGATTTTATACTAGTTTGGACCTCCCACCCTATGTCCAGCCCCGAAGCTCCCCTTTGAAATTCGACTATCAAACACTCTCGCTTCGCCTGGAGGAATAGGTTTGGTTACAATAAGTTGTTCTTGTCGAATGTATGTTCTTGTATAACACAGATATTGACTAATTAGCACAATTGCTTCCAATATATATCTAAAAAGTATTGTCTATAAAGAACTGAATATATATAAGAGTGAAACCAGGTATATATTCCCAAATCAAGAATATATCTAGAGTATAGAATTAAAGAACGTTAGTAAGTAAGGCAATTTGTTCTTTTGATTCTTGATGCTATTAATAGTTGTAGATTGGTATCTTATGTAGTTGCATCAATTAACGAGTGCTCTACAGTTGTTTCTTTTGATGATGAAGAGTCATAGCGAAGAGAAGTGGAGATGTCCATTTGAATGTGGCAGTTGAAGTTCTTATTTGAAATCTGAGTTTAAAATCAGATGTCTAAGATATGTTTTAGATGTCTGATACTATATATATTTTTGAATATAGTAGTAGATCTGACGTCTGAGTGCAATTGCCAGACATCCGGTTCAGCCTGTCTGTTGTTCCAGAGAACTGTTTCAGACGTCTGGCTTGCGCACCCAGACGTTTGATATTATGCATAGCATTTTTTGTGCTCTTTTATTGTGCTTCTTTGTTCCTATCAACTTTTAGTCTCTTGTAGTGTCCTTTGAGCCTTGTTCTTGTCTTTCTAGTGATGTTGTTCTAGCAAGTACCTGTATTTATAAATATATATGTATATTTGATTTCCATTGTATAGTTATTGTCATCAAAACTGTAGATTTGATTTCCTGACATTGAGATCTTCAAATCTTGGTCTTTGTACCCATGAGTCTTCATGTCCATTTCTTGAGTCTTTATACTATATAGTCTTCGATTCAACACCTATGTAATATCTTATGCTATATACTATATAATTTGGAAAAACATTAGTATCTATATTTTATATAAACGAATTTGTAGTTATCAAAGTTGTCATCATTAAAATCAGTAACTGAGGTGTTAACGATTAATTAAACTAAGGATTAAAACTACAGTTTAGTTAATTTGGAAATTAAAGTAGAAATCAGAATTAGTCGACTACAAATTAATGGCCTAAATAATAAATTACTCGCACAAAAAATAAGATCGAGGAATTTTTGGTAAGCTTGAAGGAAGGGATAAAAAGATTTTTTTTCTCAAACATCAGGCAGATTAGAGGAAGACTATTTTCTTAATAAAATTTATGAAAGACTAATATGTAGTATATGGTCGTGTGCATAGCAACCGCATGCGAATAAAGTAACCCTTAAGTGGATACTATTTTGGTTAGTGTGATCTTAGATTATAACTCTAATTAATTTGCGGACTTTTATTGTTAACACTAAATGAGAAGATATACCAAACATTCATTTGTGGAACTTGGAATAGATCAGTGTAGATCATAAACATGATATTTAGGAATCTTGGTTTTTGAAAGTTGGGGAACAGTCCAAAATTATTGGCCATTATGTTGATTAGATTAAAATAGTACAGTATCATTTCATATTAAGCTACCTCAACTATAAAATAATTTAAATAGAATGATAAGAAGCTACTTTCGGTAAAATGTCCCGTTTATAAAATGACATCAAGGAATAGAAACAGAATTTTTTTTTGGAAGCTCAAACTATAAATGCTATCCAAGATAAAAAAAATTCAAAATAATGTATTAATTGGTAAATTCTAGAATGTGGGTCTCAATCCAAAAAAGGTATTGTTATAAGCACATGTTGAGATTAGGAAGGCAGTTTTCACATTTGGTATCAGAGCCAGGTTTCGTACCTAAATTAGGGCATTTGTCAAAATTTTATTTTTAGCCCTTGTTTTAATAAAATTTACTTCTCATATTAAATTTGCGTTAAAACACTACTAAAGTCTTGTTAAATTTTACACAAATTTTTGAGGTGTTACATTGAATACCACAATGCAAACTCACAGTGACTCATCGTATGCATCCGTGTCGATCTCTCAATCGATGTGAGTAGAAAAGGGAGACGATCCCGATTTGGCCGATAATTTGCATGAAATTCAACTTTGTGGATCGACCCATTATGTTAGATAAGTATCCTTAGATATATGATCTTAAGTTTGCATGTAACGACCTGTTGTTTTGGACAATTTAAAACGATGATAGACCACATACGTCAGACTCAAACAATTCAATGGGCAGATTGTTATGGGGTAAATAAGAAAATAAGAGAAAGAAATAAAACAAATATAGAATCTTGTAACGGAATGAAAAAATATGATAATAAAATAATAGTTTATGGAGCTGCTTTTCAAATACATTTGATTATTCTTTTACAACAAAAAAATCAGAATTACATATAACAGGAATAAATTAATGCAGTGGAATAACATTATGCAGTGGAATACATATAATAAGTAATACTAGTATAAAATGTTCATCTTCATCCTTCAGCAAGTATTCTTCGATAAACTGAAAAGCTCAGACTGACCTGACCGAACTAAAAAGACAAAACACTCGAGTTTGAACTAAAAGATCTTATCTACATTAAATCAACATTAAATAAATATGAATGTAACGGCGCAAGAGATGTTTACGGGGTTTGAAATCTCCTATCTAGTGTCTAATATGAGTGCAATAACTTAAGAGATGTTCGGGATTCACATCTCCCAAGGATCCATTAAACTATCTACATACATAGTACAATATCCTATTATAATATTGTCTACAGTAAAGTATTAAAATAGCGTTAAAGCGTACCCATATTCCCCTTAACACATTTTTATACATTCCCATAGTTTATACAATACCGTAATTACTCCGTAAACTGGAGGGTTGTTAGAGGGTACTCCATAGGTATGACACAAATCAAACTAGTAGAAGGCATGATAGGGCATGTGAACACGGCACTCGAGGCAGTGCCAGGGGTAGATATACCAATTGCACTCCTGGACTGGTGGTAACGTATAGCAGCTACTACCGCCCACCTCGGACATACTCCCATATCAAAATGTGACCTCGCTTTGCCCGGTGTAGATCCTGTTTTAGTCACATCTAAGCTGACTCACGGGAGTCGGGGTCACGTAAATAGCTCATTCAGAAACGTTCACTAAACCGTCCTACTTCATTTCTAGAATCTCCACCATGTACACAGATGTTAAAGTGGTTTTCGGTATTAGAAGAGAGTATGACAATATATGATCCCGGTCTCTTAAACAACCAAGCGCTTATTTCACACCAGATGGTTCTTTTACATTTCAAAAGTCAATTCACAATTGGCAGTCAAAATATCATATTCTTAAAGCCATATCTCTTTCGAAATCATATTCACTTTCAAAACCATATTCACTTCCAAATTCCAACTTAGGTTGTATCAACATCAAGGATTTAAATATAAATACTTTTAAATATAACTACTTTAACATTACATAGTCTGAAATTTTAGAAAATAGTTTAGGTGGTCATAAATAGTTTTAATAGTTTGAAAATAGTTTAAAATTAATTTAAAATAGTTTGAATAGTAGAAATATTTTAAAGAGATTTAAATCTGGTTTAATTAGCTTTAAATGATTTAAATAGGTTTATAATAGATTAAATAGATTTAATTGTATTAAATAGATTTGAAATAGGTTAAATAAATTTAAATTATATTAAATGGATTTTTAAATAGATTAAATAGATATAAATTACATTAAATAGATTAAAAATAGATTAAAAAATTTAATTAGTTTAAAATAGATAAATTAGATTAAACTGGATTAAATAGGTTATAATGGGTTAAAATAAATTAAAATAGTTGAATTGATTAAAATAGTTTAGCTTGATTAAAATAGTTTTAAATTAGTTTAAAATAGATTTCAAAGTTGTATCCAAACATTTCCAACAACTCAATTCCGATAAATTCGTTCATCTTTGACACTTTAACTTGAAATTCCAATTTAAATCCTTTGAACAATTCATTAAATCAATTTTGATTTTCAACATTAACACTTGGGTTATCGAAAATAATTCAGTTTATATAAGTCAATTTCTATTTCAAAATATCATTTAACTGAATTTAAAATTTTAAAGATTCAAAAATCATTTAATATAACTAATCCGGTGTCCGTATATAATTTTCTATCCTAGGGTCAAGTGATACGGATATTTATCATTTCAATCCGCAATTTAAAAATTTTACGTTTATATATCATTTTCAAAAGGCAATACAAATTAAATAACATCCATAAAATTGCTCGAGTTATCATTTCAAGCCATAATGATTTTCCCTAATATATAGATCGTTCGGGTATGTATCATTTCAACCAATAGGGAACTTGCAGTATTATAACAATATAAAATACAACATCCAGTCATCCAATATCAAGAATCAAACATCCATCACAATCATAATCCAAATGAATCAATAAACATCAATTGATAACCGATTATCTTTAACAGGTATAAAATTGACAATTAAATTCAATACTAAATTAAACAATGATTAATGCAAATAAAAGTCAAATATTACTAGAATGAAAATTTTAGAATACCGAACATCAATCAATTAATCTCTATTCACATTATAAATTTAATTTAACTAACATAAGAAAATCTAGTAGTTGTGAGTGGGTTAAAACACCCACCATTGATTTCAAATCGATTTGAAATCCAAAATAGGGCTCAAAATTCAACAGTCTCAGAATTGATCCAAACTAGGGTCAGAATGTCTGAAATTTCAATACGATCCCAACGAAAAAAACCCGCATGAATGCGAGCTAGTATGCAAAAGATATGGATATTAGAACGATTGAAAAATGAAATTAAAATTAAAAAAACAAAAGAAAAACAACACATACTCACACTGACACGTCACCATGCTAACTGTTCGAACCCTAACGCTGTACCATCTTTTACGCGATGCTTGGACCATTCACAGCTGCCATCACTTTAATCAACCACCGCAGCCACCTCGTACACATCCACCGTGATCAGACCATCGCATCGGGCCCACCTCCTCGCGCCACCCCTAGGGCACCCAACGCAACCCTGCTCGGCTCCACCAGAGACGCTCGTCGTCGTCGCCATTATCAAAGACACCATGGCAAATTTCGACTACCATACGACCAGCTAATACCCCTACGTGACCTGCTCATCATCCTCTTCCCAACGCCACAACCTGATCATTAATCGGGTAAAGATCCACCGTTTGATCGACAAAACTCTAATATGAACGGCTGAGGTTTGACCTCAGTTTCTGGCCAAAAGATGAACCCAATTGCAAAAGAAATTATAGATCTAGGTTGTGCTCGTCTAGGGCTTCGAAACGGTATATAATATGTTGGGGTTTGGAGGAGTTTGATTTTGAAATTTGTTTGGAGATTGATTTTAGGGTTTGTAATTTTGACTGTTTGCTTCTGCCATTGGAAGAACGGAATAGGCAGATAGAATTGTACGTATAGTAATGAGAAATGAAAGGCTGTTAGGGTTCATAAGAATCTATTTATATTACAGCAGCCCGATAAAAAAAATAAACATATACTGAATTGATTTGGAACGACAAATACGACCTGAAAAGCCCGTTTTGTCTCCGGAACAACAATAGGTCATCCCATATATCAAAATAGATGTTTTTGATATTTTTAAACTCAATGGAATAGATTTCAGGTTCTAATTCCATCGTATGAAGAAGTTAGCTATAAATCTGCTTATTTCGAATTGATTTCAACTGAATTTAATTAAATTGATTTCTAGGCGTTTCGAGTCCGTATGATCGAACGACAAGTCCGATCGCTACGAAGGTTGAAATCCTACAATAATTCATTGTACGGATGCGATGAAACTGGTTTGGTCGAAATCCGAGGCAGTGGCCAAAATGGCTATTTTTGCATTAAATAAATAAATAAACGTTAAATTAGTTAAATCACCCTTTTCAATTAAAATTTAGTAATTTACAATTTCTATCACTTTAGATTACTAAGAAATTCATAATCCTTCAAAACAAATTTCTATATGAATTCAATGTTGAATATTGCATACTTTACAATGTTTAATTTCAATTTCAATAAATTCAGTAATTATAAACTAAATTTCCAATAATTCAATTTGTTTGACTATTTATCCTTTTTTTCCATTCCGTATTACTCAATAGATATAATTAACATTGGTTCACTATTTATTACACTCCAATTTCATCTTCTACCATATTGGTTGCAATATCTCAATTACATTGAATATTTGTAAAATTTATTATGATTACAAATCCCAATAAATTTATTTATCTTTGGTTTACTCTTCTTATTACATCAATTATTTCCTTATGAATATAATTAACATTTCTATACATTTTATTACATTCACAATTTGCAGTTATTGTCTTAACTCACATTAATGTAACATTTTATTTCATTTAATTATAGTTGATTTCCAGTTTAATTTAACAGACTAAATAAATGGTTAACATATAATATTTTGTCACCGTTAACTTTTAGTCACATTAATAAGTTTATTATTTATAACCAAATGTTATAATTACTTACATAACATTGATTTTATTCAATTACCATTAATTCTGTATTATTTCATTAATTAATTCAATATTTACATTTGTTTTCCTCCCTTTATAACCACTATAACCTTTAAATCATTTCAATTGATTGGAATTTCATCCAAATTGTTAATAATTAACTTAAATTAACATTATTACCTTTCATTCTAGTTATTATTTCATTAATAATTCACAAATTTTATTTCTCTTAATATTAAATTGCAAAAATCTTATTAAATTAACTATTTTTAATTATCGAAAATTATGGATCGTTACACTGCACGGACACTGTATATGCGCTTTATATCACTTAGAGTAGATTTTGATTTAATTGAACTTAATCATCTTATTAGTCTTGTTCCTATTCACCAGACTTTTCTCTGATCCATTCCTTTTTCCCACCTAAGGTATAGGGCAGCAAGTGACTAGCCCATTCTTGCTTTCAAAAAGTCTTGCTTAGTTTGGAGCTTAGCTTACTACTCTTATCATTTATCAGATATTACTTATCGATACGGTAATGTTTTTATTGTTGAGGGATATTTTTACGATGTACTCTAATTTTGACTTATGTGTTGATATTTTCTGAAACTACTATATGATATGATATTTTTGAGAGTGCTTATATTTTTCTGAGATTTTGTATATCTTTTATATTTCTTTCATTGTGATACATTTCAATTAGATAGTTTGGTCTTCATATTGTTATCTTAGTCTCTATGATGTTAATTTATTTAAAAAAAGATATACATTTATCAATGCGATGGTTTTTGGGCATATCGAGAGGTGCAGGTTGTCATAGCCGATATTAGAGCTAGGTCATGCACTGCCATAGTTGTTTGTTGTTATTTGTTATGGCAAGGCTAGTTCACCCATATCGAGATTTCTTCAAAGCATGTACATGGTGTTTAGCGGAGCCGAGTCTACGTTAGGAAGCAGGCAAAGTAGAAAATCACCAAAGAGAATATGGCAAAATGTAAGAAGGGGCATCGAAAAGAGTATGACGAAAAGTATAAAAGCCATCGGTAAGCACTATAGGACTTCCTCGAGTTATACGATATCGAGTTCGATACACGGCAAGGATGATGGATCCTGACGGGTTGCTAAATGAAATATACTAGCGGGGATAGTATCTAGGTCCATCAGAGGACCCATGGATATATATATATACACACACACACACATAGATATAATCTACGGAAGGTAGATAGGAACGGTTCGTGCATGAATATGGGGTCGAGATGACTAATAACTATAAACAAACATAATATGAAATAGTGAACAACCAACGTAAGATAGTGTTATGTATAAGATGTATAATTTACTAGTCATTGGAACGTTGTTCTGACCCCTCCTCATTCCGACCCACTAGATAGTTAGAAGGACGGGTGTAACATCCCGCCTTTTCGCACGCTTTAAATCGACACACGTGCCAATTCAAACCATACGGAAGGGCGGATTGATGTAGGGTAAATAAGAAAAATAGAAAAGAGAAAAAAACTAAACAGAATCTCACAGCGGAAGGCTAAAATATAATAATAAATATACAGTTCATAAAAGTGTTTACAAAACATTTGATTCTTCTTCATACAATAAATATCAGAGTTCACATACCAATAAATACCAATGCAGCGGAATTAAATAGTGTAGTGGAATAATATAGTAGATAGTAATACGACAAATCTTCGTCTTCGTCCTCCAGAATAAAATCTTCAAATCCTGAAACGCTCGGACTGACCCGAGCGAATTGAAAAGACAAAACACTCGAGTCAGAACTAAAAGATCTTATGTAAGTTAAATCAACAGGGATAAATATGAGTGCAGTAACTTTAAAGATGCACGGGATTCACATCTCTTAAGGATCCGTTAAACTATTTACTATGTAGTATATTTCGCTATTATAATAGTGTCTAATTGTAAAATAAACTTACTTTTAAATAGCGTTAAGGAGTTATCCAATCTCCCCCTTAACATAATAATAGTCCCAGTAGTCCATCCAATATCATAGTCCCTCCTAATCGGGAAGCCACTAGAGGATACCACACGGGCTACGGGAGAAATCCAAACTCGTACAAGGCGTGATAAGGTAGGTGACACGGCACAACTAGGCAATGCCAGGGTAGATATACCAATTACGCTTTCGGGTCGGTGGTAATGCGTAGCGCACAGCTACCGCCCACCTCAAACAAACTCCCCCAAATCAAAGAAATCAAAAGTAAAGGTGGCCACTGAATCAATCCAAAGTCAGAGTATAGTATCGAAGGGAAGTGTCCGATCAAAGGTGCTACCTTATTAACCCGTCAATCGCTCCTGTTTTAGCCACCTTATGCCAACTCATGGGAGTTGGGTCCATATATTTACCTTACAGCAAACGCCGCCACCAACCTACTTCATTCTGGAATCTCCACCGCGTACACAGTTGTTAAAGGGGTTTTCGGAGTTGGCAGAGAGTATGACAACTTCCGATCACGGTCTCTTCAACAACCAAACGTTATAATAACACCGCAGTAATTTAAAAATAATCATACTTTCAAAACCATAATAAAATATCTATTTCAAAACCATATAAATACGATATCCTTTCCATTTCAAAACAAACTCGTTTGATATTATTTTTATAAAAACCCAAATAAATATAACATCATTCTATTTCAAATATATTTCTTTTCCAAAATCATATTGCTTTAATATTTATAATAATTGGAAACCAAACATTGAATTATAACTTTCAAACTATAATACTTCGAAAATTCATAGCTTTAAACCATGACTTCGAAAACTTAGATGGTTTGGATATTCAAACGGTATATAGAATAAAATAGTTTGCATTTAAAATTTCTTTATAAAATAAAATAATTTCTGCGACTTACAATTTATTTTATTTAAAATTAAGTCAAAATCCATAGATTTCAAAATCGCTTTCAGTTTCAATAACCACTTCAGTTTCAATATATTTCAAACTTTGAATATTAAACAATTGGAACTAAGGTTGGAAATTTCTATTCAACAATTTAAAGTCCTATTATTTAGTTTTAAATAATTGCATAATAAACCCGTAATCATTTATGTAAAACTCAAATTACTTATAAAAGAAAATTTCCTTCAATTTATTTATACTAGAAATATTCATTTAATTCACCTTGAATACAATTTCAGTTATAAATATCATACCCTTTTTAGAATTTCAAGTTAATAAATTTTACATCAATTTATAAAGTTAAATTCTTAATTAAGCTCAATTCCAAATAAAATTTTCAATTGAACTCCCAATCTTAATTGATTTAAAACATTTAAAATTCTATATATTTTCAATATCTTAACATGTACTTAACCATATAATAATAAATAATCAAACTCCATTATTCAACTTATTTATTTTATTTAACAAATTCATACATAGCTTAAATTCAATACTTTAACTATAGATGTATATAAAATAAGATTTTATATAAGGTCAAAAATTAATATTTATTAAACCGTATCCTATCCAAAACCATTAAATCCTTTCAAAAATAATTATATATATATATATATATATATATATACCGCGATGCCTGTATATAATTTTCTATCATATGGTCAAGTGATATGGATATTTATCATTTCAATCCGCAATTAAATAAAAAATGCGGTTGTATATCACTTCAAACCGCAATCCCGAATGAAATGAAATGTATAACAACTTGTAGTTAATATAAATAAACATCCATTCATCCAAATATCAGTCATCAACCATTTATTACAAATCATCATCCAATTTAAACAAACATCAATATAGAGCATATAAAATATAACAGGTATTAACTAACAGTTTATATTCAATAATAAATTTAATAACTATTTAACTAGCAGTTTATATGCAAATAAATAAATTTTAACTGTCAATTTATATGCAAAAATAAAATTAATTAACAGTTAAATTAAATAAATGCGATGTAATTGAGATGATGAATAAAACATGCCAAACCGTCATAAATAAATTTTCTACTTATATCTTAAGTCAATTTAACAAACGTAAGAAATTTTAGAAGTTGTGAGTGGGTTAAAACACTCACCTTTTGAATTTAAATCGAATTTAAATCCGATTTAAACCCAGAAATTTTACAGTCTCCAAATCTGTCCAAACCAGCGGTATAGTGTCCGGAATTTCGATACGAACGCAACGGAGAAAACCGCGCGTCAATCCGAGCTCGTATGCAAAAGTTATTCGAGTTAGAAGATTTAAATTTTAATATAACATAATTAATTAATACATTAAAAAAAATATAACGTACCATCCACTTCTTTCTTATCCACGAACCTACTAACCCATCACGCACGCGCCACTTTCTTCCGTACGCACGCAACTCAAGACATATAGAGTTCGATTAGCGACTACCAGTGTGTGCGCCACCTTGAGAGCCACCTACGGACCAAGTTTCACATCACCACTCGCTACCGTTTGCACGCAATCCAATAAAATACATTCATGCTTCCAAGCCAGATTCTGGCGAATCCGTGGTCCAATAGCATAGATCAACCGTATGGATTTTAAGAGCTCGCCGAGATCTACAACTTTGCTTTTGGAATTTTCGATTTCGTTGAACGGATTGAAAGATATTGAGGAAAGAAGATAAGAAATTTCTGGCCATTGAATAAGTGGCGGCCATGGTATAGAATTAGGGTTTCTGAAATAAAATAATAATAAAAACTGTCTCGGTTTGCGTGCGTATTTATAGAGTTTAACGTCAAAAACGGGCCAGATTCCAATTTAAGCTTACTGACAGGCGATCCCAACATAAAAAGGCCTTCTGAACGCAATGGTACTGGTTTTGAAGCCCAGTTCCATCATTTTCGTAGGTTATTGTTCAAGTCAATTTCTCTGAATGACAAAAATGCCCCTGAAAAGTCCGTTTCGGCTCCGGAACGAAAATGAATCATCCCATATATCAAAATAGATGTTTTTAAATATTTTAAACGCGATGGAACAAGTTTCAAGCCAAAATTCCATTGTATGAAGAAGTTATGTTAAAAACAATATTTTCAAATTGATTTCAAATTGCATAAATTTCAAGGCGTTTCGAGTCCGTACGATCAAACGACAAGTCCGATCGCTACGAAACTTGAAACACTATTACAATTCACCGTTACGGATCCGATGAAACTTGTCTCATCGAAATCCGAGTCAGTGGCCAAAATGGCTATTTTATATTAATTTAATAAATTAAAAATTCATTAATTAAATCACTTTTTCAGTTTCACTTTCAAAATTTACAAATCTTATCAGTTTTGTTTTCTTAAACAATCTCGGTGATTTAAACCAATTTAGATGTCAATTAATTGTTGATTCAATCATAAATTTCAGCGTAAATTCAAATTTCGTTATATTTATCAATTATAAATTAACTTTTCAAAAATTCCATTGAATTCACTATTCATTCTTTTTTATTCAATCCATTACAGTCAAATGGATGAAATTAACATTGGTTCAAAGCTATTACATAAATATTTTCCAATTTAAACTTAATTTTCAATTAACGTAAAATTTTATATTTAATTTCATTCATTTGCAATAAATCCAACTATTAGAAATTTAATAAATTAACTCACTATTAAAATTCAAATTCTATAATTCATAAATTTTATCATCTTGATTTACTTATAAATTTATAGTTCTTTAAAACAATTCCCGTTTCAATTTAAAGTAACTTAATTTACCAATTATAGTATTTATTTCAATTTCTTAAAATAACCTCTTTATTACACTTTGAATCCAATTTATTTTAATAAGTTTCCAATTAAACGGATTAGATTTAATTCCACCCTCTAATTTACACTTACGTTTAGTTTATAATCAGTTTATAACGTATTACTTTCTTAGTTATTACTTTACATACTTCTCGTATTAACATCACAATTAATCATAATTATTAAAGTAACGCTTATAATAAATAAGAACTATAATTACTCAACATTTAAACGAACGTTATTTCATTTTCCATTAGTGTAACATTCATTTATTTTATTATCACTTATTGCAAATTCTAATTCCATTAACAAATAAGCAGGTAATTTATAATATATGTTACAAATTTTGAATTAATCACTATTCATTATTATTGACTTTAATTTAGCATTACTTACCTTGCATTAACATTGTTACTTAAAATCCCTATCCAATTGCAATTAATATTCTAATGAATACGTTTACTCTTTCCGTTATGTTATTAATTATCATCACGGCACATCTAATTATCTTTATTGGTAAATGAGTGAATTTACTAGTAACCCCATATTATAACCTTTAATATACTTGTATATTTACTCCTCACAACAACTACTACCTATCAAAATTTATTTCGCCCCTAAATACAAAATTTGCAATTGTGCTTATTATCATATTCCATTTATTAGGTCATAACATTTGAATTAATTTACCAAATTGAAATATTCATTCAAGTTTATAAATTATTAACTTGAAATAACGTATCCCTAATTAAAAATCAATTACCGTAACAATGTATCCTTACACTTACTAATTTAATGCCTACCATATATTTTCCATATTCACATTATATCCAGGTACAATACTTACACCATTTTATTTATTGAAATTTTATTCATATTACAAATAAATAAGCTTAAATTACCATTCATATATTTTATTTTAGCCTTCATCTTGATATTAATTTACCCCCTTTATTATTTCTACTAAAAATTAATTACAAAATCCTGTTAAATTAACAAATTAAATTGTCGAAATTTACGGGTCATTACACTGGGTATTGGTGCTTGGCATGTTCGGTGCTGACAAGGACACTGAATTTTAGGAAGTGTTATATCTTAGTCAGTACTTATGTGATCTATTTTATTTTAATTATTACATGGTAAGTTATTATGATAGAGCTCTAATCTGCAATCTTTTGTTTTATTTGTAGGATATCAAAGCAAAGATCCGTGCTTTGGTGGACTTGGATTTTCAATTTAGCCAAAATTTAGGCATATTGGGGTGTAGATTGTTGCAGTTGGTATGTTTTAGGATAGAAGTATGTTGTTATATTGAATTACCTTTATTATGGCATGTTGTTACGTATAAGCCAGGTTATGTTAGTTGTGCTGACTCGCTGATTACAACAGAATGGTGGATTATAGTATGATTCTCTATCTTTTGGATGGGTTTACTTTAATTATTTATTGGCAGTTTGGATTATCCCAGAGCCACATTTGGAGAAACGGTAGATTATGCTTTAGTAGTTTTTTATTTTTTTGTAAATAGTTTTGATATACAGTATTTTGAGATATTTACTCTCAAAGCAGGCTTTAAGTCTGACCCGCATTTTGTCTTTGTATATTTATATCATGATAGCTCTTGGATACTTGATTAAGTAGTTTGAGAGTGAGATACTTTTGGGGATACACTATCAGGGTGGCACGGTTAGAGCTTTGGAGGCATAGTGTCACTACCTTGAATATATATACTTGTTATTTTTATAGTTATGATATATGTCTTATTTACAAATGAGATTGTTAATATCAGATATTCTATTCAGGACTCCATCTGTCTAAGTTAATGTACTCTGACTTTATGTATTAGTATTTATTTATCAGTTACTCCGCCAATGCAGTCTTTTGTATACTAATCATCATATTCTTTTCATGTATATTTGGTATATTATATGTTATCATTCCTTTATGAGATTCTATTGATGCCAAAGCATGGTGTTTTATTTTAATGTACCTCGACAAACGGTCTTTGTAGTATTCAGGAGTTAGACAGAGTCAGACGATGCCTTGGAATGGTTTTTGTTTTAATCACTACATATAGTCTTTTGATTCGCGCAACCTACCAACTCTTCCCTGGGATATGTTGTGGTTTCTTATAAACCCTTATCTTTTATGATTTTATAGACTATTCTTTAGAAGAAATTAATTTTAAATTTGTGTACCACTCTCAAATACACTACTATATAGAAAGAAGTTAACTCATCAATGAATACAATGAAGTAGATGGAACCATTATTAGTATTAATAGACTTGTGGTTGCATATATCTTTATGTATTAGTTCGAAGAGTTCATCAACTCTTATAATACTCCTACTAAGTGGGAGCTTTGTTATTAATTGTCTGAGATATAATTCACTAGTAACATATGATTCATAATCATATAATAAAAGTGATAGAGTTAGGGGTATGCCCTAGGGTCATTATGTAATTTGTTACATCCATCTAACTTGGTAACCAATCTTTCTATTATACTTAATATAGTGTGTTATATTAATTGATTAATAGAAAATCCATAAATGGTTTATTTTGTAACAGTAGCTACAAAGTGTTATAAGTGAATAAATTATCATAATGAAAATAAATATATCGTTTTAAATATTCCTAGTCAAGAAGTATCGAGACTGGATATCGATACATCTATTGAGAATAGAGTACGTAACGCTTCCCAAATCCTGACAATATATTACTCATGGCTACTAGAGGCACCAAGGGTTTATGTACTTATAGTTATTGGATAGCTGTGGAATAACTCACTCAGTAATTTTTTCATTGTTAATATAACTAAGGTCAAATGGAAAATAACAATGTGACAAAATTACACAGTTCTCTTCACTTAAGAATATTGCCGACCTTCAATGTGGAAAATCGACTTTAATTATAGTTAAATCATAGCACGACATCCATCGAACGAATATAGTTGGGTCGAGTAGATGCATTGGAAGTGAAACATTATTTAAATGAGGATTCATCACCTCGGTTATATGAGGTTAGTATCATGGTCAATTAAAATCAATTCAAAGTCAAAGTATCTAGCTAGAACATTTCGGCTAATAATGATGGTTATTATTGAACCAAAGGCTTTATGTTTGGACTATAGAGTTAAATATGAATGATATTAAAATTTTGACCATTACCAAATTCCATAAGTCCGAAGTGACATAGTTTTGACGAGAGAATTGGTGTAAATAATAGTCACGACTAGGTGATGCTTAACAAAGTAAAATTGGATTTTACCGAAGCCAAGTAAGTGATAAATTTGGCCAAAATACACACAACCTGTTAAGTGCCATGTGAACGTTAATATTCGAATAGTTCGATATTAACAGCTGACCATATTTACACCTAACAGGCCATAGGACCAAAATGTTGAGTACTCTTTTGAACAAACAATTTGATTAGTTTGTAAACTAATTAATTAAATTAAATAATATTTATGAAAAATTAATTACAAAGATTTATTTTTATTTGATGAACAAATATTATTAAATATATTAATAATAGTTATAAATATATTAATTGATATACAATATCGATGAGCGTTTGAATTGGATTTAAATTCATAATACTTTGTTCGACATATGATGGCATCAAAGTGGGTTAAGTTTGTATGGATAAGGAAAGGAGAATTGGCAAGAGATCTGGATCCTAACTTGTTTTCATTCCTCCTATATATAAGAATTTCAACCTATACCTATTATGTACTTTTTAAGTACCTCCATCTATACCTAATTTTAGCTGAATTCTGCACCACCCTATTTCTCCATTTCCAAAGTCAAAGTAAAGTAAATAAAATTCTATGCGATAGTCGGTGGTCATCGGTTTAGGGACTAGCACTCTACTGGATTGGAAGCTATTCCAAGGAGTATATTTCAATGTTTCAAGGTGAATGTAAAGGCATGGGATATAAGGTAAATTTCTAATGTATTTATGGATAGTAGTGTATGTATATTATTTATATTATATATATTATTATATTGTCAATTAGGTGACGGTTCTATTACATAAATATACTATCATAAGTAGATTGGTTGTATATTTATATACTCTTATATATTTATCAAAAAATTCTTATGACATATATATACACCTATGATGTACATGGCTCAAAGAAAAAAATGTTTTTGATTAATTTAATGTACAACATTTAATTATATATAAGCTTTGTAATTAAGTTCTATACCTTATTCTATTCAAATATAGTTTTAAAAAAATTTATAAATAGTTTCATATCTAAAATAATTTTAGCAGAAATAAAAAAATATTTTGTACATATATATTATTATTTAAATATTTTTAATTAGTTAGTTAAATATTATTTAATTAATTATTTGAATTAATTATAATATATATATATATTATACATATAAATATACATGGTAGATAAGCTTGATCTGCCTCTGGTGTCAAACGGTACACTACGAATGAAAGTTACACGTCTTGCAAATTGGTGCATATCCTCATCAATTTTCCAGGACTTGGCTTTCACTATAACTACAAACTTAATACACCACATGTGGCTAGAAAGGAGCCATCGTCGATTTGATATGAAGCCATGCTCCATGATTTTGAGATTCAAGCTAATAGAGATCGATGTCCGCATTCAATTTTTTCGACACCATAAACGAGTACCAATTGAAGAGCGCGGACTTTTGAGGCGCTGGGGTATAGAGCTACTGATCCTGGGTGAGCTTTAGCTGTATATCTATGGTTATGTTGTGTAATGAGTGGGCCATCGGGTAGCTTTTAGGTAGAGGAGGTGTTTATTTATATTAATTTGAAATACATAAAATATTTTCCATGCATAATAATATGTACATATATATATATTTTTTAATACATACATACATATATATATATATTTGTATATTTCAATGATATTAACATGTGTATGTAATCGTATTATGTGTGTGTAGTTGAATATATGTATTTAATTTAATATAATATATATATATATATATATATATATTAGTTTATTGCTTTCGGCTTTGCATAAAAAAAATTAATTTTATAAATGTTTTAAACATGTTTATATAATTATATATATGTGCGTGTATGTGTAGTGTTAAAATTCCACGTGTGTGTATATATATGATTGTCTAAAATAAAAATATCCATATACACATATATCACAATATTTGTTTACATAAATTAAAAATATATTCGTATATTCAATGAATTAATGTGTCTGTTGCAGTATAAATCTCATCACTTATTTTCAGGAATGTTATACCTTACACGGATTACTATGTCACACACACATATATGTATGTATGTATGATACATGTATACATGCACGTGCACAGATATATATATATATATATATAATATTAGTTACATACTATAAAATCATTTTATAAATTTTTATAAAATAGTGATTTTATTTAAAATGAAATTTTGAAATGTTCTAAATAAATTAGACTTCATAGGAAAACAAAGATCTAGAATGGATTTTTTTTTTGAAATTCACATATTTCTTCCGCTGCTGGCTAGCATACTTCCAATAATTGTATTAGTGCCCAAAAGCCTATGTGGTATAAATTAGTCATATTATGATTAACTAATTAAGCTCACAACCTTGATGGTAAGGTTTTTAGAAGGGTAGTGTTGAAGGATTGACTTTGTATATTTAAGTAATCTACCTTACCTGACTACTAACCCGGTCTAACGGATATATGAGCCTAAAGGTTGGGCCTAATGGAAAAGGTCCAATTTAAATTGGGCCTTGGACAAATTTTCAAAATTGTTTGAAAATTAAAAATATAAGATTTTTAATTTAATAGTTAAATTTAAGATAAAATATATAGATATTATAAATGTTATAATATAATAATATTTTCTAAAATGTTTGAAAATTAATATAAATTAATTTCAAAATTTATATTTCTGATTAATAAGGTTAATAAAATATATTAATTAAATAATTTAATTAATTAATAAATATATCCATGTATTATATATTATGATACATGTAAATGTATTTTTAAAATGTTAAATTAACATAAGTATACATGTATTTATACAAAAAGTTTCGAAATTAATATAAATTTAATTAATATTGTTAAATTAAATAAACTAATTAAAGATTAATTAATTAAATAATACATACATATATGTGTTTACCATAAAGGTTATAGTATATAATATATTTTTTTAAGTGGGAATTAGGGAGAAGGAGAGCTTTGGAAAAAAATTAGGCTAAAGGGCAACAAGTTTCATTTTTAGGCCGAAGGACAAATTTGAAAAAACAATTAGGCTGAAGGAAAATGCTATTATAACTAGCATTCTATTCAGCTTTTGCACTATACAAATTGCTAGTTATAACTAGCTTTATATTCAGTTTTACACTATAAAATACTAGCTATAATTAGCATTGTCCTTCAGCCTAATTTCTTTCAAAGTTTGTGTTTTAGCCCAAAAATGAAAATTTTTGTCCTTCAGCCTAAATTTATTTTCCAAACTTTTCCTTGTGCCTATTTCCACTTTTTGAAAAGAGTGTATAATAAATATTTAATATAAATATTATATTAAGATAATATAAAATTAGTTGAAATGTTAATTGATTAAAATTAATTGAATATGATTTAATTAACACGGTATTAAACACAAAACCATTATATAAGTAATATGATATAAAAGTTATAAAATAATAAAAATTATATAATACAAATGTATAAATGAAAGGTGGAATATTAAGAAACCTAAATCGATTTAAGGAATAAATACATATAAATGTACGTATACCGTGATTTCTAATGTGTCCGACATATGAATCAAGTGGGTATTTCATAAGAAATATATTATTCTATAAGTCAATATTACTCAATAAAATATATTGAAGATTATGAATCTTCAATATAATGTTGTCCTCTATCATATATATAAATATATTAATTAATTGTATACTTCTTAGTTGTTGAGCAAACACAAGCTATGTTTAGTATTATTAATATATTGAATAGACAAGGTAAGATAACTATATGTATTTATTAATAAAACTCAAGTACATGCACTATACATATGCAATCACAATATGGCATGTATGAGTGAATAATTTCATTTCGATTTGTTGAGCAAACTAAAGGTCAAAGTGAAATTAGGACAAGGTACCATGGGTTAGGAGTTGTACATGATAAAATCGATAAAGAGTTATCCATCATCTATTGTTTTGTGACTTGTTGAGCAAACTAAAGGTAAAAATTCTAACCCAGATAAGTTCCAATACCCACTAGCAAAAGACATTTATGTTTTAACTTAAGGTTTGGTGAAATATGAAAGACTAGTAGGAGGCTTATTAGAAAATAAAATGATACCATTTAGCCATTTTGATATTGTAAGAATATATGCTACATAATGTTATAACAATCTACATTGATAATCTATGCATTTAATGTGACTAATAAAACATTTATCAATTAAGTTACATAAATGAACTGAACTAAAGATTGACAAATAGAAATATAACATACACTTACTAACAAATTCTTATTGCATGTTAATGTTTCATTGCCCATTCAAGTGCCTGATTCTACAACTACTAAATTTGTTCATAATTAGGTCACTTACGTGTTTATTTGGCAAGAGCATTTATTGTATACAGTGAGTTTCTAACTCAAAAGAAATATAATAATAGGAATATTTGGTCCATATACTATCACATATAAATGTTAAATGTTGAATGGTCATAATTCATAATGTACAATACTTTGATGAAATTAGTTCGTTTGAAGTAAACCAAAAAATCATACTGTAAGGTCAAGTATTCAATTTGATAATTGTCATGAAGTTCAAATTGTGCTAAATATACCACTGGACCAAACCTACAAGACAGATCAAAGAACTCGATCGTTGAAATGTAGGTTTGATCGGTTTACGCAAAGTGTAGCATATTTGAGTCCTTAGATGTTAAGTTTTATCTAGTGAGCTTTTGTGAAGAGTTTATCACGATGTTGTAGCATGGGTATTCTTTTGAATGGTTTGACCATTTAAATAGAAAAATGAGTGTACAAGAGAAGATGTGATTCAAGGTACAGTTAGGATAAAGAGAGTGAATGGTCACTTCTGCTTCATAAAGAAACATCGAAAATGAGAATTATAATAATAATAATTGATATTTAACATTGAAATGAGAAGTACAATTTCTACTCTGAAATGTATTTTCATGTAGAATACTATTTTCTATGAGATTATGTAACGACCTAGAATTTCGGGCATTTGAATTTGAAATATTTAATTGATTTTTAATATTGAAAAATTAATTTATAAGTTAAACAAATTTAATTTCAAATATAAGGGTTATTTGAATATCTAGAATTGTTTAAATAATTGATTCTTGAATCTGATGTGAATAAATAATTTCTAAAGCTGATTTAAATTATGTTAAAATAAGAATGGAGATAATATACTTTTAAATTGGAATTAAAAATGATTAAACTGATTTTGGAAATAATTTTTTAATTAACGTATGAAAATGGTCTTCTGGAACACTAGCTTGGATTTTAATTAACGTAATTCTCCTACCGCAAATAAGACTCATGGAGCCTACGATGCAACAAACAAATGTGCAATTCCCAAAACTACCCACTTAGGCTTAATCTTTAAATTTAGTTTTTCAAATCTAATAACCTTTACGGAAATTATCTCTTTGGACTTTATTCTCGAATTCTTATTTCAAAATTTTTTAAATATATATAAATATCCTTTATATTCGAATTATACTTTACTTCGGGATCTTAAATCAAATCACTTTTGAAAAGTTTATTTGGAAATCCCAAATACCGTAATAAAAACATATCAAACCATATGTAACCAGATCGAAAGGTTTCTGCCGATAACAAGGCAAATGGGTCCCAGCCTTAATACAATCGATAGATAAGTATATCCCTCTATTCTGAGAGCGGACTACACCAAAAAAACATGCCCACTTTTTGGTTACGGGTTACCCGAATCCTTGGTAACATAACAAATCATGTTATATCCTGAAGCGATAAATCATTTCGTACTAATTTTCACAAGTACTTTAAAATCTATGATAAATTTCATTTCCCAAATCTGTTCAAAAAATCATCTTAAAACCATCGGGTTTAGTCCTCGAAATTCTTTTCGTTTTATAAAACACTTTTACAAAACCATTCTTATATAAATCACTTTTATATTATATAACTTCAGAACTTCATCACCAAATATTTCTATTTCTTTTAAAGGGAAAATATTTCATAACATTTCAACTTGAAAATCAATTTTCAAAACAATTCATTAAATTGAAGTAAACCAAATATTACCGCTAAACACCTTATAATAAAATTATGAAATTAATCACAAGGTGTTAGCCTACAATTGTTTTCTACCCAGTCCATGCGTATGGATAATAAATTTCTCATAAATTGGTCTAGCAAAGTCAACAATCAATAATAATAATAATAATCAGTGCTTATAAACTGGTCGAGCCTACTTCAAACAACCAAACAATCAATTAACAAAATAAACACAACAATAAATGATAAATCAATGCTTCATTCTATAACACGTTTTATTTTATCTTGAATTAAAACAATTTTATATTTATTTTGGAGCATCCGGGCTTTTCCTTCGACATGTTCCGTCCCTCGCCCAAGTCTTCGTGGATCTCACAGACGAAACACACGTAGTAGTCGTTCCGCATACCCCATTAAGTATTTAACTTCTAAGTTTTAAATTACTTAATTAACCATCCAAACATAATATTAAACAAGGAAATCAACCATTGTTTTAGAAAACAAAGTAAACAAGCATTCAACAAGGGTTTTCAAACAACACTTTACAATTAAAGTTCTTTTAACTTAGCAATGTTTTTAATGAACTTAAAATAAGAAATAACTTACTTTGGATTCCACTCCGTCAAACCTTAAGGCAAGGAATTTAAGATCTAATGCATACTTCCTACCATGCATCGAAACCAAATAAAAATAAACAGGAATTCCTCCTTCGTAATGCTTGACCAAGGCTTGAAATGGAGGTGGGCCAAAAGTGTAGAGAAGAAGTGGTAGAGCTTTGAACTTGAATTCTCAAATTAGACTGAAAAGTAGGTCATTTTCTCTCTTGTTTTATAATCTCTTATTCTAAAAATTTAAAAAACTCGTTAGCTGAAAAATTGTTGAAAATTCTTTTCTCTTAAATTTAAAAAAAATGATTCTTTGAATCCAAGTTATTTTGAGGGAGATATGATAGAATGAAGAAGAGGTATTGTCGGATTGACAAAAATGAAGCCCGAAAATGCACTTCAAAGAATCGAGTTTTAGGTATAGCAAACCTCAAAAGAGGAAAAAGTGATTAACATAAAAGTTTTAAACAATGGAATTTCATATCTTTTGAAAATAAGAATTTCTTAATAATGGTCTGTTCTGATCAAGTTATGATCAAAACAAAATGGCATATTCTCTGGCTTAAAAACTGGGCCAGAGAATATACTAGAAGGAGGTGAAATTTTGACATATTTATGCTAAGAACTAGACAAAGTGGTCAACATAAAAGTTGTAGCCACTCCAAAAATGCATGATTTGAAAAAAGAAATTTTGCATTTTGGTTCAGTTTTGAAGAATTTATGACCTAGAAAAGAAGAAGTAAAATATAGAGAAAAGATGTGTTTGATTTGAAGAGAATGACATTGATTTCTTTGAATATTTTATAAATAGTTTGACATTATTTCTTTTTAATATTTTCCTATGGCTTGGAAGCCGTTAAAGAGAATAGGAAGAAGAGGAAGAAGATGAAGAAGCTTGAGAAAAGAAGAAGAAGAAAATTGTGAATGAAAGTGAAGAAGGAGGTGGATATTTATAGAAAAAGAAAGAAGTGGTAAATTTACCAAAATAACCACTTACCAAATTACCAAACTAATCTTACTTTAACCTAAAGAAATCTGCACTTTTTCAATACTTAACATCATTTTTCATGTCCTTACTTTATGTCTTAGTCACTGAAAGATTAAGTAAAGAATATCATAATTATATTGGCTTTGATTTGATGTGATTTGATGTTTACTTTTTCTTACCCTTGTTAACTCTTACTTACTTTTACTAATGACTTCTAGAAGTTTTCTAATCTTATTTAGTAAAAGTAAACATGTTTAATGAATTAATTAATACTTACACTATTTGAATATATGTTTCTATATAAGAAAATAAAGGTGTGTCGACATTGCGACAACTTTTGATCGACAAAATGTTGTTTTCGACGAAACGTTTTACGGTCATATTTTAACGTTTTAGTTAAACTATTTATTTATATAAAAAAAATTAAAAATAAATTTGTATAATGCTATTTAAAAATATAAACACTCATAAACAAATTAAAATAATTTATTTAACCTTTGAAACTTACTTTTTTAAAATCAGCATTTTGTCACTTTTGTCGATATAAGTAAATGTTACTATTTTTGTGTATACTTTTCTTTCTAAATCCTATCTAATATTGGATGAATCATATAACCTTACCTATTTTATATTTAAAATCATTTTAAATAATATATTTTAAAGTGGTCAAATTCTGGGTCGTTACACATGTAAAATTCACGATAAGCTTACAGATTATAAAATGGAAATAAACAACACAACATGCGACAAAAATGATACGATTTGATGGAATGGATGACTATATTAGAAAGAGTTGTGTATGTACCTAATATGAATAAAGATTCGGTCTCAAAGGTCACTCCTCCCTAAAATACATAATAATGTATTGATAAGGAATAATCGAACTTTTTTGGACGAATCACGATTAATAATGTAGTACACAAGGTTGTAATTAATATCATCCAAAGAATAGTTTACAAAACCATACTAGGTAAGGATTTATAAGAAACCCCTATATATCCTAGGCTAAAGAGTTGGCAGGTTGTGCGAGTTGAAAGATTGCACATGATAAAATATGTAAAGGATCTTGTATGAGACGTTCTCGGAGAATTTTGGGAACGATATTTATTAGATGGTTAATTTATTTGTGAATATAAATTATTGTGAACTAATGTAAAATTAGTTCATTATAAGGCAATTCATAGAATGCTTATTAATGCTCGTTCCTTTGCATTGAGAAACAATTGTTGTTTCAAGAAATACCAACTTTATAACGAAGGAATTTCTTTAAGAAATTATAGCTATAAAATGAATTTGGATACGATCTAATGACAAAACTTGTCGCAAGGGATGAAATAAAATTGACTGAACCTAAATGAACATAATACATTAGAACGTCTAATGAATATTCTTGTACATTTAAGAGAAATTGTGAGTTTCTGGTCAATGCCAAGAATAAATAATCCTCTGTTGTTTAATTTAACCACTAAGAGTACAGACAACATGATATGACATGATGCATAGATCCGAAATAAATTCCAAATACTTTATCAAAATATGATTTTGATATTTATATCCAAAGGAATATGATCGATTGGCCCTAAGCGTGTCTTTAATAGAAAGAAAAATTTATTTGGAATATAGTGAGCCACGTTGATAAGAATAATACCATAAATTTCAGTTATTGAAATTAATGTAACAAATTTATCATTTGCTATGCTCAAGTTGGTTTGGATTTACTCACAAAATTATTGCTTAGTATGACTTCATGTTTGGTATGAATGTGCTGAAATGGAAAATTACAAATAATGATTTAGAATAGACCGGTAGCATGTAACAACCAACGTGTCTCAGGTTAGTGGAAGCGATATTAAGTTTGTCAGGTTTTGGAGATGATCCAAGAAATGATAGTTTTTATAAGCATTGAAATTGAATAAATATTTTGATAGAAATATCAAACAGTTTGATTATCAATCAAAATGAGAAAGAAGCGTGTATTCATAAGAAAAAACGTTAAAGGGTACATAGATATTTCTAAATCATAAGTAAACAACACACTGTTGATTGTTAACGATGTACTTGTGTTAAAATAGGCTTTAGTTATTTTTATACTTAATGTTGTGCTTTAAATGATGTCTTTTATAGTAAATATAAAAGATATTGGGAATGCCCTAAATGATATGCAAGGACACCTTATTAAATTTTTAATACGGAATATCTAATATTGATTTCTTAAGCATTGACAATAAGAATTATCATGCATGTTATGTTGTGTATGATATCATGATTTGTTTATGTATTTGATACATGAAGAAAATGTCAAATCCAAATTGATATCACTAAATGGTGTTTGAGGTATTCCTATGTATTTATGAAATACTACAGAATTGTTTCCAGAAACAAAAACTACCTTATGAACGAGTGTTTGGACTCAAACTTCATAAGTGATATTGAGTATAATATGTCAATAATAAATTAAAGTTAAGAATCTTAAAGTTGGAAATATTCCAAAAGGAAGAGAATGTGGCCGATTCAATGAAGGTTGAAGGGTTCCTAACAATATATAAATGGCAAACCTTTCAACAAAGTCGAAAGGTTCATGGAGGCATAAAGAAATATAGACCTTTCAACAACGTCAGAAGGTCCATAATGGCATATGAGGGGCAAATTTTTGACAAATTCGAAAGGTTCATAACTGCATATAAAAGGGGGACCTTCCAGCACGGTCCAAAGCATGGAGTCAAAAGGGTGGTCGCCTGCATCTATAAATAAGACCCAAGGGGTCATGTTTGGGGAAACCGCTCTTTCTCATTCTGAACTTGTACTCTTCATAAACAAAGCGTTATAACCCTAATTGGATGATTTGGGAATTTAATAAAATAAAGTTTTTCTTGGATAAAGAGGGAAGTCTTGAGCTTTGTTAATTGCTTTGCCGTTTACTAAAATCTTTTATCGGGTTAACCTCTATTTTCCAAGTTTAACTTCATCAAATGGTTCATGTCGACAAAGTTGGCAACAAATATGATCCAAGCATTTCTATAACCCTTCAAAGCCATCAATTTTGTGGTTAAAACCTATCAACAAAGTCAACAACTTAACTGGCCCAAACGTTCACTGCAACCTTCCGAAGTCATTAGATCTGTAGCCTAAACCTTTCGGCAACTTCGACAACTCTTTATGCTCTAATAATATATGTTACCTTTCCAAGCTATAAACTTAGTGGTCTAACCTTTCGACAAGATCGAAACCTAATTCATATCCACTAAAGTAGGAGATTTCCAACTTAAACCCAAGGAAAGCTATCACTTTAACCTTCAACAAGATTGAAACTTGCCTTAAAGGACTTAACTCAGAGAATTTCAACCTAAACCCTTGTAGGAGACCTCATACCAGCTCAACAAAGTCGAAAGGTTTCTTAACCTAGAGTCTATACTTTTCGACATCATTGAAAAGTCTAGTCCAAGAATTATTAACAAATAAAGCTAAATTGAAAGGCGAATATTAAGTGTATCGCGTCCACTGCTCAAGTAAGTCTATCTAATTGTTTTAGCATTATTTTGCGATGTTGACAAGAAATCTTGTTGACATTTTTGTGTTAGAAGGAGGGCTTGAAGCTCCGTCTTGGTTAACCCCCTAACATCATCATTCTCTAACCCAGCATAATTCAATCCTACTTCAAGTTTATCCACTTTGGTTAGATCATGGCTAGTAGATTTAAAAGGTCTGAACAAGGGTCTTCTAAACCACATTTGACAAAGTTTTCCCAAGTAATCATCAAGAACTCCAATCAAGATGAATAATAAAGGCAAAGGCTTGAAGCCCTAAGAATGATAAATAAGAAAAAAGCAGAATCTTATTACCCAGAGAAATGGAGTCAAACCCTTTTCATGTTGGTCTTACAGCTATCTTTGCATGCATAAAAAGGACAAACGGAAGTGACAGTGTCTTTAATCAAATGAGAAGAACCATTCAACATTATTCAAAGGTCACAATCTTTGAGGAAGAAATAATGATTAATTACAATGCCTTTGTAATTAAATGACAACAACCAATTGTAAAGAGAACACTTTCTATACAAGGTGTACAAAGAGCGCTGAAAAGAAAAGCACTTGAGGGGCATGAGAACATGGAGCCAGGACAAAAAGTTAAAAAGCCATCCGAAAGAATCAAGCTTCAAGTCTAGACTTTCAAAAGAATGTAACTTAACAACATCAATTGAGAAAGTATACTTTCTTACTATGGATGAGCTTAATTACTAGCCATCACAAAAGAAGAAGCCAAAACACAGAAGGAACTTTGGAGGATCCTTCTGACACTATCATATGATGAATGGTCATGAAACCAACCATTGTAGAGCCTTGGAGGGTATGATCGTAAATTTCTTTAGACAAGGAAAGATCGGTGAATTTTTAAAAGGGATTTGAGAAAAGATTAATAAAGATCTACTTTCTATAAAGAGAAAATCTGCCCGATTGGGAGTGAAATGCTCCTCGTATTTGGATACTACCTAAGATGGTAGAAAAGCCTCTGTCCATGTCGAGATGGCCAATGTAGAGCACCTCCTAGAGGGAGGGCGAGTAAGCCTTTAACCGCATATGAGATGGCCAGGTTAAAGCACTGGACAAGCCCTTGGCCATGCCTTTGGTCAGGTCAAGGCATCTCCTGGAGGGAGGATGAAGTATGCCTTTAGCCTCCCTATAAGATGGCCAGGTTAAAGCACCAAACAAGCCCTTATCCATGCCATGCTATGGTCAGGTTAAGGCACCTCCTGAAGGTAGGATGGAGTAAGCCTCTATCCGTGCCATAAAATGGCCAGGGTAGAGCACCAAACAAGCCCTGTTCGTGCCGCAAAAGGGGAAGGATAGGGCGCCTCCTGGAGGAAGGTCGGCTAAGTATTTGGTTCCAAACCTCTAAGATGAACTAACCAAGAGCACCATACAATAATGTACTAAGATGTCCAAGCCTAAGAAGTGACGCAGTCAATAATGGACTAAGATGTCCAAGCCTAAGGAGAGGCTCAATCAATAATGGACTGAGATGTCCAAGCCCAAGGGGAGGATCAATCAGCAAAGGACTAAGATGTCCAAGCCCAGGAAGCAGCCCATCAAATCATAAACTACAATATTCAAGCTCGAGAAAAAGCATATTCGATCATGGAGTAAGATGTCCTAGCTCAAGAGGCAGCCAATTAGATTATTTCTATACCTGAAGGGTTCATATATGTAAAAGAAGACAGAAGTAAAGCAGTGCGACAGACTTCCCCTTATTGTTACCCGATCAGGGTTTCAAGACATTCATTTCTAAACATCAGCTATTAATACCCGAATGAGGATTTCAGGTCTTTCAAATATGAATTCCATCATCTAATGCCCAAATCTAGGCTTCGGGTATTTATCAATCACTGACTTATTATACCCGAATCTGGATATCGAGACTGCTATGCGAACCTAATCTTGGTGCAAGTTCACTGGATTTCTATTCATCCCAAATGCCCGAATCTAGGCCAAAGAATATCGTCATAAAGATCGATGTTAAGAGTTCCTAAATGGAAACTTCGGATTTCTAACCTTTTAAATCCCATTAATGTTGAGGAATGGGTCGAAGAGTTAAAACTTCAAAATTTTAGACATTCAGGTTATTTTAAGGTTACATTCTAATATTTATACCCCTATGATAAAGAGAAATTTTCTATTAGCAAATTTCAAACTTTCCAACCAAGTGAGAAGAGTTACATTCTTGATCATCTCTCATTATGGATAAAGATGAAATTTTACCATAATTATTTTTCATACAATTAATAGGATGATTTGTTAATCTAGGCAAATGACATACATAGACAAATATGTCGGTTTCAAGTTAACAATTAGAAATATTGTTTGCTACATGTTTTTTAGGAAAATCAAAACAGCGAGGAATAACAAAAGATTCGGCAAGTCAAAATATCAATGAAGAAGTGATTCAATGGCATTTCAAAAGTGACATCACAGGAAAGGATTGCAAATTAGGTGCTACTTTCCAAATTTATATAATTTACATAAGTGTTTAGATAATTTACCAGTCTACGAAATTTTTACGTACATACAAAAAGTTCATTCAAGTTAGAATTAGAAATAAATTACAAATCTTGAGTGATTTTGTTAAGAGTTTCTATGACTGAAGGGTTCACGACACGACGAATGGCCGCATAAAGAACTTCCTTGAGTTTCTTCTCTTTCTTTTTTATTTTGTTTTCATCATCAATAGCATTAATGTTAGTTTTCAAGCATGATTGAAAGCTCTATTTGCTGCCCTAAAGGTCTTGTTATCCATTTCTAATTCCGCAATGCACTTTCAAAAGAGATAAATATGGTGCTCGAGAATTTTTGGCAGCATAATCGTTGATAGTTTGAGAATATTTGATCTTCTGTTGCTCATCGAAATATTTGACCATCTCAAACTTGACTCTCCTGCACCAGTGGCCCATGACATTCTCGTCTAAGCCCGAAGGAGGGTTGAGCGTGTTGGGAATTTTTCAGCCGCAAGAAGCTTCGACCTAGTGGGTTTAGTAACCGTAGGAGTAGAGTGCGGGACCAGCAAGTCAATACTCGAAGTCTTGTCCCCCATGATGACTTCTAGAGAGGCACACCATGCCTGAATATTCCTTAGTTTCCACTCCAAGTCACTTATTTGTTGAATAAGTTCGGATATCTTTTGATTGAAGTCGATTGTGAGACTTGTCTTCACTTGACATTTAAGCATAGTGATCATTTCATCTTTATTCTTGATTTCACCCTCAAGGTAGGCAATATGATCTTTGTGGCTACTAGCGATGGTCTTCTGAAGAAAATACCTCTTGTTCCATTTTACAGGTTTGACGTTGCCACCGAAGCGTTCTTATAAGACAACATCACTAACCGCAATCCCTTTGCTTACTGTCAACAACTTCACTCTAATGGCATCAATGCATGATGATAGGGTACATGGAAGAGAAGTTGAGGATAATTGTAGCTCCTCTTTAAACAAGAGATAAAATAAAGTCAAAATCGAGTTGAGAAATCTCCTTATTATTATAATAACAGATTACAACTCAAACAACAATGAAATTAAAAAGGTGCAATAAACAACTTGATTACATTTAAAGCTGGGAAACTACTTTTATAACTTTATCTAGAGAGTTAGAAGAAATTATAACGGTCGACTCAAAAGGCATAGGAACCCTTTCTAGGGTAATGACCGGCGGGTATTTGCTATATTCCCATTTCCCTGCTACGGGACTACGGTGAATGCAAATTAATTTAGAATGAAATGTTCTGATCTTTAATGAATGTTTCCTTCTCATCATGGAGGAATTCAAAACAGAGATAAGGATATTCCAAGTACAATTTTTTAAATCTTCAAGAAAATAATATCTGGCTAATTTTGAAGTCTTTGAAAGTGATGCCTTTTCAGATTAAAACCTTCTTAATTTTACATATTGGCTTAAGTGGTTTCTAAGGATGAGTCGACCTAAAGAACTATCATTCTGTAATAGTATAGTAATGAGAAGCAAAGCATAGAAAACAGGGCTAAAACATATGTTCATAAACCAGCTAATGGTTACATATTTAATCATTCATCTGGTTGATACAAAACAGACTTAGAGAAAAACTCAGAACAAATCTATGTTTATAATACTTAAGCTTTTTAGAGGGGAGATCTTGAGGAATCGATCTAACCAGCGGTTAGTTCCAGCAAGCTCCAGGATGTGGGTCAGACCCGAATTCATCTAAGTATCTTTTATGGAAACGTCTGAGTAAACCACTGCTGAACTAACCTAAGTACGAAAAATCTATAATTGAATGTGTACGATAAGCTTTATATAAGAAATCAACTAAAATATCCCTCTCTTCGATCATCATCCAAAATAAAGTAAGCAACTCCCGATTCCCCTTTAAGAGAGCATCATATCAAAGACGCGCTTTCGTTAATAAAGAGGCAGCCCTCTAGTTTTTAAAGGATGCAAGAACAGAGGAACTTTGGTCAAGATTGTGCTACTTTTTAGAGAGAGTGTTATGCTCTTATATCTATTTGTCTAACTCCCTATATAACTTGTTAATTTCTTCTTATTTCCTTTCAAGTTTTTTTTATAGGGAAACTGAGACTTCCTCCTTATCTAAAATGAATTATTTTACACTAATTATTATCTTCGAAGAGAAAGATGTTTAAATAGTGAATTCCACACTTGAGAAATTGGAATTGAAGTCTTGGGAGCTTCCATTTCTCTGTTGGAACCTCGGTCTGGGCAAGAGCAGGCTCTCCTTTCGGAGCAGCATAAGGCCCAAGGGAAGCAGACGGAGTATCTTTTTAAAGGGATCGCTCTTTCCTAAGAGCTTCAGTTCGATCGCCACTATCCATTTCTGAAGCACCAGAAGGCCCTCCTTTGTCTTTACCAAGACCTTGACCTCCGGAAGGGTTATCGTCATTGTCGTCGTCATCATTGTCATAGTCACTGCCCTTATCATCATCATTATTCTTTTCCTTTTCGGCATCATAAGTGTCACCCACCTCCTCTGAATCAGATTCGATGTCGAAGGAGGGGATATCAAAAGAAAGAGCTTCAGTAGCATTAACAACCTCCTCCTCGCCCTCGGGTCTGGTATCCTACCTTATCTGATTGATTTTGTCCATTACTCCTTTAGCTAAGGCCGGGACGAGAGAAGGGAAGCCGAAGTCGGGAAATTTCTCATAGTTGTCAACATATGCGTGGATCAGGGCATCTTCGTAATTTTTCAGCACCATGGGCCCTAGGGTAGCTTCAGCAAACTGAGAGACTTTCTTCTTGCTATCAGAAAGGGTGCGAACCGCCAGTTTGAGTGAAGCTCTGGTCCTTTTGAGTTTTTCTTTCAAGGAAGTATTCTTCGCAACCAAGTGAGCTTTTCATTTTCCTAGTCTTTCAAAGTTAGATCCATGGTAAATTTTCCGTCGGTAGTGAGCTGGTAAGCTTGCCTCTCTGCTTCTAAATCACTCTCAACCTAGGCAAAGGAAGCTTTCACTCACTCTAACTCTGTAGAAGCTTCATTTTTGGCAGCAGTCAAGGAGGATACTTGATTTTGAGCTTGGGTTTCTCCTTGCAGCCTAGAAGATTCAGTGGAAGATTTTGAAACATAATCATTTAGAGCAACCTAGCTCCTAGAAATCTACAACAAGCAAGTGTAACACAAGTTAGCGATTAGAGAAATCCGGTGATGATATGTTGGGTGAGAGCTTACCAAAAGTTGTTGTCCCATCAAAGAGTGATAATTTTGTGCCAAGTATGGAATGAATGACGGCAAAGAAGAAGTGGAAACAAAGGATTCAGAATAAAGGATGAGCTCGACAAGTTCATCAAAATTAGTAGGTGGAGGAGCAGAAGATGACGACTTTGGAAGAGTTTGCTTTGCAAAAGGAGTTGTCAATAAGGCTAGTTACATTTGCACAAGTGCAGCTGTGGAATTGGAAATAGTAATGTAAGGGAAGGTTTCAGGAGTAGGTGGAGTTGGCTCTGTTTTATCTTTGGAGACTTCAACGAGGGGCTCTTTAGCACTCATTCGGAAGATGTGCGCTTCTCTTCTTCCTCCACATCATTGATTTTAGGCATTTTCGCTAGAGGAGAGTCCTTTGAAGGTGCTACTAGTTTTCTTTTGAAGGTTCTTTTGGATTTAGCAAAAGCCTCCAAGATTGAAGTTACTTCAGAAGATCGCGGAGGATGGGCAGCACCGCTAGAAGATACGATGGCTTTGGAAGGAGCTAAAGTAAATTCAAGCGGATATAAAGTCAGGCAAAGTAATTCGAAAAATTCCGGAGACAAAGAAGGAAAATACTAAGCTGATAATATACCTAAAGTTTCAGCACGGATGGGCGACATTGAACTCAGTGCTCGGCATCACCTAAGGAGAGAAAGCACTTGCCGTGTGAAGTGTGCATTATAATGGAAGGAGTTCCTAGGATCCTCTGGCCAAATATCAATAAATAATGTTTTCTTAAATTTGAAGGGGTTAACAACCTGCTCCCCATTTGTTTCGAAGCTGCAATTAGAGAATCAATGGTTCTCTTGTCAACATGTAAAGTAATTCAAAAGCGGTATGAAAGTTATCAGTAAATCAAAAACCTAGGTCAAAAGCGAAAAGAACAAAAATCAAAAACTTTGGATTAAGAGCTAAATCTGATAATGAGATTTTCTTTATCAATCACCATCAGCTTCAAAATCCAAAGCCAAAGATGAATTTTATTAATTCAGAAAACTAATTTAGGAGGAAAATTTTCCAAGAAATCAAATCAGAATTGAATTTCAATTTTGAGATCTGGAAAACTGAAAATTTGTTTGAAAACCAATGGGAACGGAGATTAATCTAAAACTTATGAATCGAAGTTGAGAAGTCACCTTGTTGTTTTAAAGCAAAATTTAGGAAGTTTTGGAGAATTATTTTACTTATGCATGATAATTTTGATTACAGGTAAAGAGGAAGAATGAGAAGAAGCGCACTTTATAAGAAAAGTCTCCCAAATTCTCAACCGTTGGATAAGATTTAAATGGATAGCCTAGATCTACGCAGGGAGGTTAAGAGGTGGGAAGACTTAAGCTTTCGACAAAGATGACTCGGAAAGTCAAGAGCATCCCTTCGAATAGGGGGCCAAATGTTACTCCAAAAAAAATCCACCTTTCGACTATTTCAAAAGGTCCTTCAACAAAGACTAAGAAAAAGAAGAACAGGCCAAATCTTTCGAAGGAGTTGAAGGGATGCAATCATCAAAGTTTAGTAGCTTCAAAACCTTTTGAAGTGGTTGGAAAGTTTCATCTCACGGTATCTAGAGATTTCAAACCTTTTGAAGAAGATGAAGAAGTCGAAGCAAGAATTAGAAACCCCATGGTGACCTTTTTGGAAGCATATTAAGCCTTTTGAACTGGTTCAGAAACATTCAAGATACCTTTCGAAGGTTCTATGAAGAAAGCAACACTCAGCAGCAAAGAATGAAAGACGACCTTTCGACAACATTGAAGGGAAGCACCGCTCTCAACAAAATTCGGGTGAAGTGCAAACCTTCTGACAAGCTCGAAGGGTGCATGACAATAAGTGAAGACAAACCTTTCGTCAAGGTCGAAGGGTTCATAACAGTATATAAAAGGTAAACCTTTCGACAAAGTCAAAAGACTCATGGAGGCATAAAGAAAGATGGACCTTTCAACAATGTCGAAAGATCCATAATGGTATATGAGGGGCAAACCTTTCGACAAAATCAAAAGGTTCATAGTTACATAAAAAACGAGGATGTTTCGACATGGTTTGAGGGCATGGGGTCGAAAGAGGGCCCCTTGCATCTATAAATAAAACCCAAGGGGTCATGCTTGGAGGATCTGTTCTCTCTCATTTTAAACTTGTACACTTCTTAAACAAAGCATTGTTACCATAATTGGGTGATTTAGGAATTAAATAAAATAAAAATTTCTTGGATAAAGAGGGAAGTCTTGAGCTTTATTAATTACTTTTCTATTTACTAAATTCATTTGTCAGATTAACCTCTATTTTCTACGTTTAACTTCATCGAAAGGTTCATGTCGAAAAAGTTGACAACACGTTTGATTCAAGCATCTTCCATAACCTTCGAAGCCATCAATTTTGTGGTTAAACCTATCAAAAAAGTCAACAAATCAATTGGCCTCAACGTTCACTGCAACCTTCCAAAGTCATTAGCTCTGTAGCCTAAACCTTTCGACAAGGCTGACATCTCTTTACGCTCTAATAACATCTGTTACCTTTCCAAGCTATAAACTTAGTGGTCTAACCTTTCGACAAGGTCGAAACCTACTTCTTTTCCACCAAAATATGTGATTTCCAACCTTAACCCAAGGAAAGCTTTCACCTTAACCTTCAACAAGATTGAAAATTGCCTTAAAGGACATAACTCAGGGAATCTCAACCTAAACCCTTGTAGAAGACTACATACTAGCTCAATAAAGTCGAAAGGCTACTTAACCCAAAGTCTATACCGTTCGACGTCATCGAAAAGTCCAGTCCAAGAATTATTAACAAATAAAGCAATATTAATAGGCGAATCTTAAGGGTATCGCATCCACTGTTCAAGCAAGTCTATCTATCTCTCTTACCGTTACTTTCGGTTGTTGACAAGAAATCTAGTTAACATTGAAAATTCCATAACATTGTTATATGATAACAATATCGCGATATAGTTTTATAATAGAACTTAGAGCTAACTAGAAGTCAAGCGACATATTTTGAATTGTTTCGCATGATCAAAGAGTTTATCAGTGTTGGGGAGAGTTGATGGACATGGTGAATAATTAAGCATAATTACATACCCATTCATTAAGGTACTGACTCGATTAGTTTTAAGGAAACCGATGGGAGAAGTTGGAATAAAATTCCATAATTGACCATAAGTACAAGCGGGAGATTGATAGATTTGTAATTGTTACAAATATCTAACTCGATAACAAATCTTGTTTGAAATAAAAAAAAGTATTTCATATCTGTTATATACTTGATTTAATGTGTTATATTAATTAATCAATTTAATTAAAAGTATATTTAATAGAAAATCAATAAATGGTACGTAGTGTAATAGTAGTTACAAAATGTTGTAGCTATGAGTAATATATCACAATGAAAATAAATATACCATTTTAATATTCCTAGTCAGCATGCATCGAGACTAGATATCGATACATCCATTGAGACAAGAGTATGTAACGCTTTCCAATGGGTTGGCAGTGTATTACTCATGGCTACTAAGGGCACCAAAGGGTTACGTACTAATAGTTATTGGATGACTTTGGAATGACTCACTCAATAGTTTTTTGTTTATTAATATAACTAATGTGAAACAAAAGATATCAATGTGACAAAATTACACAGTTTCTTGACTTGAGAATACTACTGATCTCTAATGTGGAACCTTCGCTTTGACTATACTTAAATTATAGCACATTGTCTACCGACGGACTATAATTCAGTCGATTGGAAGCATCCAAAGTGAAACACTATTCAAGAGAGGAGTCATCTCCTTAGTTATATGAGGTTAGTATCATGGTCAACTGAAGTCAACTTAAAGTCAAAGTCTCTGATCAGAGCATTTGGGTTAATAATAATTGTTATTATTGAACAAAGGACTTTGTGTTTGGGCCTGTGTAGTTAATGCCCCGCTATTACCCCGCTATAACCCCGCTATATCTCATCGCGGAAATCTACCGCTACGATTTTTCTATGTAGCCCCAAAATATAGCCTTTCTGCTTTAAGCCACGCTATTTCCGCTATATCCCGTTATTCCCGCTATATTCCGCTATTTCCGTTATATCTTCTTTAATAAAATGAATTGAAAAATTGCATTTATACATTATAAAAATTGTGAAACTAATTTATTTGATTTAATTTTTAATATATTTTCAGAAATGAAAATACTATAATATTCTACTAAATTCAATTATGTTATACAGCAGTTTTACGTTTATTTAAAGTATATTCGCACATGTTTTTATTTAAAATTATTTATGTATTAATTATAATTCAATTGAATGATAATTTTTCATTTAATTACCATTTATATATTTGTAAAAACATCAATTATGAGTTTTATATGCTATTTTAGAGTCATTCGCAATATCCCGTTATATCCTCGATGTATCCCCGATATGACTTTTTGCACCTCCACCGCTTTGAATCCGCCGAGCACATTAACTGCACAAGTTTGGGCTATAGAGTTGAATATAGATGATATCGGAATTTTGAACATTGCCAAATTCCATAAGTCCAAAGTGATATAGTTACAATAAAGAGGATCGATGTAAATAACAGTCACAATCGGGTAATGTAACAAAGTAAAATTGAATTTGACCGAAACTAAGTAAGTGATAAATTTTGCCAAACTATCACACCACTTGCTAAGTGATGTGTAAACGTTAATATTTGATAGTTCGATATTAATCACCACCACCTAATGTGTCACATAATCAAAAGGTTGAGTACTCATTTGACCAGACAATTAAATTAATTTGTAATTATTATAAATTAATTAAATTAATTAATATTTATGAATATTAATTATTAAAATTTATTTTGATTTGTTGAACAAATATTATTAAATACATTTATAAAAGTTATAAATATATTAATCGATATATGATATCGATACACGTTTAAATTGGATTTAAATGCAAAATATTTTGTTTGGGCTTTAAATGGGTTTAAACCCATATGGGACTGGTTGGTTCAGCTGTAATAATGCATGATAGGCGGCCATATGATGGAATCAAATTGGGTTAAGTTTATTTTGATAAGGGAAGGAGAATTGTCAAGAGATCTAGATCCTAACTTGTCTCCATTCCTCCTCTATATAAGCGTCTCAACCCACACCTACTAGATATGTTTTGGGAGCCTTTATCTATAAGTACTTCTAGCCAAATTCTTCACATCCCCGTCTCTCTATTTCCAATTCCAAATCAAAGTAATTATGATCCTACTCGATGGTTGGTGGTCTTCGGTTCAAGGTTGGAAACTTTTTCAAGGAGCAACTCTCATCATTTCAAGGTGCACTTTACAATATTGGATATAAGGTAAATTTCTAATGTGTACATGATATTAATGTAGAGGATATTAGGCTTAAGGAAAAAGTTTTAGAAAAAATTAGTTTTAGGGGCAAGAAGTTTGCTTTTTAGGCTGAAGGATACTTTTTAGTGTAAATCACAGAATGATAGTTGTAAGTATCATTTTCTGTTTACACTAAAAAGTTTCCTTCAGACTAAAAAGCAAACTTATTGTCTCTCGGATTAATGTATGTATATTATTTATATTATGTATATTATATGTTTGCTAGGTGATGATTATATTTTATAAGTATATTATCATAATTAAATTAGTTGTATATTTATACAAAAAGTTTCTTACGACATATATACACATATGATGTACATGACTTATATAAAAAGACAAATTTGTTTTTAATTAATTTAATATACAACATTTAACTATATAAAAGCTTTGTAATCTAAATTCTATATCTTATTCTATTTAAGTATAGTTTTAAAATTTTATATGAATAGTTTCACATCTAAAATAATTTATATAGAAATGAAAAATAATTTTGTACATATATATTATTATTATTTAAATATTAATTAATTAATTAGGTAAATAAATTATAGTAATGTATATGTATTATGAAATATGTTTTATAATTTTTAAAAATTAGATTTATACTTAATATAATTTCGATGGAAATAATAAACATATTTTTGCATTTAATTTAAATTTTAAATGCCATCCGAAAATAAAAAATGATGAAAAATTGTTTTAAAATTATAAAATCAAATTTTAAATGTTCAAATAATAAAATATTACGTAGATTTTTACTAAAATTTTAAATTTTAAATTATGTACGAAAATAATATTTTTATTAATTTTCAAATATAATTACATATATTAAAATAAAATACATAAAAAATGTCATTTTTCCATGTGCGAAAATAGATACACACACATATTTTAATACACATATACATGTATATATATGTATGTATGTATATTTTTATATTTTAAAGATATTAATATGTCTATATATATATATTATCATATTATATATGTATTTAATATATAAAACAATTTATATGGATGTGTTGCTTTCGGTTTTGCAATCGAAATTTATTTATAAATGTTTTACACATATTTATATAACTATATATATATTGTTAAATTCCATGTACACACATACACACACATATATATATAATTATTTAAAATCAATTATACTATACATATCCATATATATAGTGCAATATTTTCTTACATAGATTAAAGTATACAAATTTACATTTGGAAAATATATTTGTATATTAGATGAGCTCACATTCTTTTGCACCGTAAATCCAAACACATATATGCAGGTATTTATACCTTGTACGGATTGTTGTGTTACACATGTGTACACACATATATGTGCATAAATGATACACATGTGTGTGTATCTATATATAATGTCAATTATATAATATAAAATTGTTTTATACATTTAAATAAAATAACGATCTTATCTAAAATGAAATCTAGAAATGTTCTAAATAAATTAGACTTTTTAGGCACAATAAGGATCCAAAATGGAATTTTTTTTTGAAATTCACCCATTACGCTGGCTGGCCCATTTCTAACATAATGATCTATTTCTCAAAACTATGGTTATGGTCTATAATTCCAAAATAATTTTGAAGAATTTCGGATACTTTTATATTTTTCAATGCATCCTTTTTTTTATGAAAGCAAACACCACTCCTATAGTTTTATTTTATAACAAATATTCATAATATTCACATTTAAATAAAACTTTGTCTATATTTCAATCAGCATGGAAAAATATTTATTATCTCACAAATCTTGTTTGGTATGTTTTATGAAAAAAAATTCGCAACTTGATGGAAAAAAGTGTTGTATCGAATGCTCCACTATTTCTGCCATTACTATAACAATGGATGAAATACAAAGCTCTAGTCGACTATTTAGTATAGGCTTTTTATTTTATTCGAGAGTTTTCTTATCAAATATCTTGAATCCAAAGAAATAAATCTCATTGAAAACAATTTTCTATTGGAAAATACATTTTGGAATAGAAATCATATTTCTTACTCCAATGTTAAGTATCCATTATTATTTTACAATTCTCATTTTCAATGTTTCTTTTTAAACAAGAAGTGAGCATTCACTCTCTTCATCTAAATTATGCCTTAAGTTACGTTTATTCTTATATATTAGCTTTCCTTTCAAAATGGTCTAACCATTCAGAAGAAAACTTGCTACAAGACTATAATGAGCTCTTCAAAAGTGCATTTGGTCTCCTTAACTTTTAAGGATATCAAATAAGTTGCACTTATGTAACCGATCAAACTGTCATTTCAGTGATCTAATTACACATATCTATTAGCTTTCGGTCTAGTATTACATTTAATATAAGATCCTTATTGTAATTAATCACATTGAGTAGATAATCTCATATTATGGTTTATTTTCTTATTTCGACTAAACTAATTTCATCGAAGTTTCATACATTATGAGTTGTGACCATTTACCATATAACATTTATATGTGATCATATATGGATCAAATATCGGTAGTATATTCAGACTAAGGATATTGACTTATGAAATAATGTACTTCTTGTGATATCCTCATGATTCTCGGACACATTTGAAATCATGGTATAAGTGTTATTTGCATATATTTCTTTCTTAAGGCTATTTTGGTTCCTTACTGTTCCATCTATTATTATACATTTATATAATATAATTTTAATTCTTATATAACATTATATAATTTAATTAATTTATGCAATAATTATGTATTATCTTATATTAATTTTATCAATTAAATCTTATTTAATTAATTGATATTTTAATTGATTTTATTTTATTCATTTTAAACATTTCAAATAGAATATGTGCACGATAACATTTGTATCTATACGCATATATTATATATGTATGTATGTATGTATGTATGTATGTACGTGTCTGTGTATGTATTGTATCACTTATTAATTAGCATTTAATTAATTTATCCAATTTTGACAATTTTAGTTAATTATAATTAATTTAAAATATTATGCATATAACCTTAACATCTGAAGATAATGTTATACATATCAAATGTATGTTATTTAATTTAGTCAATTAACTTTTAATTAATCTAATTAATAATTATAATTTTCGAAAATAACTATTTTACTTTCAAAACAACTTTGAAAATTATTTTATAGCACTTTTGAAATGTTACTTATTTTAAATTTAACCTTTTAAATCTAAAATATTATTTTTTATTTATTTTAAATCAACCTTTTGAACTTAAAATTTTATTTTAATTTCAAACTGATTTTGAAAATTAGCCCAAGACCTAAATCAATTTGGGCCTTTGTATTACGGATAACATTTGGGCTTACCTCGTCCTTTCGGGCCAGGCCAGTAGCTAGGTAGGACAGAGTACTTGATTACTCAAACCCAACTTTAGACACAGCTTTTCAAGACACCCTACTATATGGCAGGCTTTAATATGTCGGCCTTAATACTGCTAATTTAGACCATATAAGCTACTTGGCTTTGATTTAACTATTGGAGCCTGCCAGCTCATAGTGGGTTAAATGGGTAAACTTTAATTTTTTGGCCATTTTGGATCCTATTGGGCCTATGAAGTCTAAATTTATTCAGATATGATTCGTACTATTTACACCAATTCTTTTCATCAAACTATATCACAATAGGACTTTGGAAGTTGGTAATGGTCAAAATACCAATATTTTCCACGTTCAACTTTATAGTCCAAGCATAAAGTCCTTGGTTCAATAATTATTATTATTATAAACCAAAATGCTCTAGGCAAAGACTTTGACTTTGTATTGACTTTAGTTGACCATTAAACTAACCTTAATAGGGGACAAATTTTCTATTGAATAGTATTTCACTTCCAATGCTTCCAGTTAACCTAACTATAGTCATTCAACGGACAATGTGTAATCAAGTGGAGTTTCCACATTGAAGCTCGAAAAGTATTCTTACGTCCAGAGGATTGTGTAATATTGTCACGTCAATATTTTCTGTTTGACCTTAGTCAGCAGAAAACAATCGAGTGATCATTCCATTGTCATCCAATAACTATCAATATATACCCCTTGGTAACCCTAGCAGCCATAAATAATATACTATCCAACATTTGGAGAGAGTTACATATTCTAGTTTCATTAGATGCATCAATATCTGGTCTCGATACATCTTGACTAGGAATATCACCTCGTAAGTACTATCATAAAACAAACCATTTATGGATTTTCTATTAAATATTCTTAAAATTAAATAATATGATATTTATAACACATTATAACAAGTATATAATAGGAAGAAAACACCTTTTATTTCGATCAAGATTGGTTATCGAGTAAAATATACATAACAAATTATATAATTATCCCTAAGACATATAGCCAACTCTATCAATATTTACCATTTGTTGTTATAGAAGCATAGTAACTATGCTAGTCAAGATGTCGGTGAAGCCAGTTCAGCCCGTAGAGGTGGCCTATTACGAGTGAGTGCTAAGAACGACGAGAAACAGGAACTTACAGCCCGTATAGAACAATTACCAATAAGCCAACAATGTAAGCATAACAAGGAGAGAAAAGAAGAAGAGGGTTCCTCTTCACTCAACAAAGCATTTATTAAATTAAACTTCCCCGATAGCTTTAGAGCCCTGAGGATTGAAAAGTGTGATGGATTGTCTAACCCAGATGACCATTTATGCACGTTTGAATAACATATGGACATAGAAAAGATTGGAAGGCTAGCCAATTGCAAGCAATTCCTAGCACACCTTGCAGGGGCAGCCTTTAGATTTTTCTAAAGGTACTTGGTAGGATAAATTCACTTTTGGGTGCAGCTATTAGCAGACTTTAGTAGATAATTCAACATAGGAAGTGAAGTCTCTCCTAACCCCAACACTCATTCCTATGCGAAGAAAAGAGATCATGATAGTTCGCATACTTACATCAAATGCTTTCAGTCGAAGACAATGATGATAGGAGTGACCAGTGAGGAGGCATTGCTTATGGGGGCTCATTCAGGAGTGAAAAAGAAAACTGAAATGTAGGACAATAATATTAGGAATTCTTGTAGGAGTATGAAACTTTTTATGAAAGAGCCAGTGGATATATCTGTACTGAGGAGGCAAGAGAAGTTGAGGGGATACCAACAAAGAGGGTTGCTCTTGCTTAGAATGGAAGGAAGTGGGAGGAGGAAGAAAATTACAACTTACCCATAAAAAGGTAAAGAGAGTTATTATACAAAAAAAATTCCACTAATGCATACTTCGGTGTGGATTTCTAAAATGACTAGGACTGAGTTAGCTTATAATATCCCAAATAAAGCAAAGAAGCCTGAACGAAACAAGGGTGGCACATATTGCAAGTTCCACAACGTAAACGACCATGGCATAAACAACCAACACTGCTTAAAAAATGAAATCGAAAGGCTAATACAGAAGGGATACTTAGGTACCTTCCAAAAAGATAATGTGATTACACCTACGTAAAATCAATCACTAGATACTTATGAAGATCTAGTGAGGAGCCCACTCTCATTGCTTCTATCCAGGGGCCCTATCTTATAGGAAAGAGAAAGAAAGCACAAGGTGAATACATCCAAGAAGCTCACATCAAGCATAGAACTTTATTCCATATCAAATAAAAACTCACCTCTGACACCATATTTACTTCAGCAAATTCAGTAGGGACTGCCTTCCGCCATCAGGACTTCCAGGTGAATACTATGCAGATCTTAAACTATACTAAGAAGATTTTTTTCATCGTTTTGGGAATTTCTATGGATTTCATATTTAAAGCTACATACGATAAGATGAGACTCCCAGCCAAAGTCCTAAAGCCATGCCCATAGCACATATATGGCTTTAGCAATATAGCAACCATCCCAATGGGAATGGTTTGACACCTCGTTAGCTCAGGAACATCGTCACTACACAAATCCTTCAATATGAGTTTTCTGGTTATAGTTCAACAATCTCCTTACAATGCCTTCTTGGGAAGTGTTGCATTGATAAAGCCTAGGGTAGTTATCTCCTAGATGGACATGCTCATGAAGTGTGATACCCCTGTAGGAGTAGGAAGTATAAGAGGAGAGCAATTGTTAGCTAGGAAACTAAACAATGTAACTTTAAATCTAGCAATCAGAATTATACCGTTGTCACCTCTAATTTATATAAACATGAAAATATAACTGATAAGTTATTTCAAAGAACTTCACTAAAACCAGGTTCCAAGTCACATACTAAAATCGATCAATCTATGACCATAGTATCTATGGGGAAAGTGAAAATTGATTACTTGCATATGATAGAAACGGTTTTAAAGCTTTCGAAAGGGTTCTTTTAGTCGCTTTTGTCAATGGTTTTAGAGCCAATGGTTTCGAAATGAAGGATTCGCAACTAACCTCTTCCCCAATTCTTTTAAATAAGATCAATGCTTTCAAAAGGGTTACTTTCGCTTCTGTTTTCTTTAACCCTATAGTTATACAATATGTTGAACCCAATGGTTTCAAGAGGAATACTTATAATGATTTTGAAGCTATGTGGAAATGAAATTTGAATACGGAGTTAACCTTAAATTTATGACTCGAATATTAGAAGACTAGATAGGACTGGTATAGGGTCGCACCCTATACTTTAGCTAAGCCCTTAGCTAATTTAAGTTCAAGATTTTAGTGTGTAGGGCTTTGTCACAGATGGGACTAAAATGATGTTACACATAAAAGGTAATATACAAAGTAAAGATAAGTTATTGGAGAGCCTGCAAAACTGTTAGGATCTGTTGACCTTAGAAGAAGATAGTTAAGAGAAGATAGCTAGTATTATGTCTAACAGAAGTTAGATTATTGATTATGTCCTGTAGTCCGAGTCAGGCAACGATTAATAGCTAGCCAGATAAAGCTATAGTTTGGATAGATAGTCCATTGATTATCTGATTTATATGCATATGTGTTATTGCTATTATTTTTATAATCAGTTTGATTAAAGGTTTTCTTTTTGCAAAAGATATGGTTTTAAAAGGATATTAATAAGGGGAAACCCGTTCCACTTATGTGGCGTGGTCTCACTTAGTATCAGGAAATCGAAATGTAATAGAAACATTCACATCAGGCTTTATATCTGACTCGAAGTTTATGTTTTCCCCTTAAATTCTCGGGTGCTCAAAATTAAATTTGAGTAGATGGAGAGTTAAGGACTTTTCAGGTTTAGTAGGTTGGACGAATAAGCTTTCGAAGACGTGCAGGAGGCAAAGCTAGCTATGTAGAAGCTATTTAGTGTTATTTCTGTTGTGATGTATTTATGACTGATATATCTATCTATCTAGTACTATGGTCATCCAACGGGTCATCTTCATATGTTGCTCTTGGTGTAATTTGTAATAATTATATTTAATCAAAATCTGAGAATCATTTTGGGATTATTTAATTGAATATGAAATATTGATTTGAAATGTAATAAGAATTTTTTTTGAAATCTGTGTCAATTTTATTTCATATTCATGTTCTTTGGATATTATATAAAACATTACCATTACCATATTTTGTCATCGAAAGTTAATAGTATGGATGACTGCAGCATCTGTAGGCTTGGCTTTGCACCTCAAGGTAGGGGATGTTACAAGGACCCATGATGTTTTTGCTTGGACTCATTAAGATATGAAGGGAATCGATCCAGTCATAATATTCGACACCCTTAACATAGATCCCGATGCACCCCATATGGAAAAAATGGTGTATCTTGGATCAGGAGAGGTCTCTTTATGAAGAAGTTAAAAGATAAAACAGAATATCTAAGAAGTATACAATCTAAGGTGAATAATAATTCCATCTCTATTTTGTTTTATAGTCATATGTTTTTGGATATAAGGGTAAATTCGTTTTTATGATGAACTAGATGATGATATGCTTGAATTATGATTTATTTAATTTAAACAAGATTGTTTAAAGTGGAATATACACGGTTTTAGGGAAAAAATCGATTTATATTGATGATTAAATGCCATGGAAAATTTTTAGGTTGTATAAAACATGATTTTGGAGTTGGATTTTAGTTTTAATAATTTTTCAAGCTATGGAAAGATTACTATGGATTTTCAAAGGAAAAATATGGTTAATTGAGTTTATAAATTTATTTCAGAAATTATACTGAGAACTTGGGTTTGAAATTTTGATATAGATAACATGATTAAAGTGAATTTTTGGAGATTTTTCCTAAATTATTTGCTATGCAAATTAAATTATTTTAGAAGAGTAACTTCTTTGCAATTTTTGTTTTGCTTAATGGAAGGGCTTATTTTCTAACTTAACCATGGTTTAGATCTGAAATTAGTGGCAAGTATTTAGTAAAGAATTTGAAAAGTTAAGGCTGCCAATCTTATGTTTACACATGGCAGGTTAGTTAGAAAGTGCTTGCTTTAATGAGTAAATCAGGTTTACCCAAAAAAATTGGTTTTGACTTCTTCAGAAGTACCTTTCAACTTAGAGCTTCTACCTTCAATCAAGTTGAAACCCACTAAGCCAAAACCGATACACAACGTATCACATAGATGTTACATAGTGGATTGGAGAAAGGCGGAAGGCATGGTGTTGAAAGCTTAGCTTTCAATGGGGTCGATACCTTTTTGTTTGTTTTAAAAGTGAAGGGCCTTTGTTTTACTTAAAGCCTACGAAGGTTTCGAAGCATATGTTTTCGAAAGAGTTTCTAAATGCTTTGGTTGCCATCAACTTATGTTTGCTTTCGAATGGGTTCCTTTACTTATGAAATAATGCTTTCGAAAGAAGGGGTTCCGAGTTGAAGCCGTGATGCCGTTCTTTAGCCTTTCGAACGTATTAAAGACATCAAAGCTTTCGAAGGGTATTTTTGTTCAAAAGATGTTTTCATCCACTTCCTAATTCTTTCGAAAGGGTCCAAGGATTTCAAAGGCGATGGCTTTGAAAGGGTTTTCGATGCTATCCTTCAATGTTTTGTTTAAATGGTTTGAAGCTTTCAAAAGGGATGGTGCCGACGCCATCATGTTTTCCCCAATATTTTTGTATGATAAAGAATGGTTTCAAAATAGTTACTTTCATTTATATTCACTTTGACCTAAATTATATTTTAAGTATAAATCCAATGGTTTCGAAAGAGGGACTTTAAATTGTTTCGAAAAGGTTACTTCTAAGGGTTTCAAAAGGGGTACTTTCAATGGTTTCAAAGCTAAGCTTCTAAGTGTTAATATGTAATTCTTTATTACATTCGAAAGGTTTAGAAAGAGGGGCCTAATATTTTAAAAATAGATTTACATGCTTTCAAAGGAGGTTATCCAATGAAGTCGAAAGCAAGGTTTTGAAGGTTTCGACAGCCTTAGTTTTTCAAGGCAAATAACCCAATTTCATTTTTAAGAAAATCAATGGCATAATTGAATAAATTGTTTTGAAAAAGAATTTTTGAAGAAGTTTTCTTTGATTAAAAGGGTTAAAGGGATTAACCAAGTTATTATGTGTGCTTCTTCATTTATGTATATATATTCGCATTTTTTGGACCTATAACTAAATTTGGGGAAGGGCATAATAACCAGCTAGGTTAACCTGGTAGTGAATATAAATTAAGTTAACTCCTAAACGAGTAGAATTGCAACCAAAAGATCGGAAAGACCAGAATTTAGGATGCTAAAATATGAAAGGAAAAGAGATTGGTAGGGGCCAATATGTTCTCAGTTAGCCCATGAAATCTGTGTATAATAAAAGATATTGGTAAGGGCCAATAGGTTAATAGTAAGCTCATGAAAACTATGTATATTTGAAAATGCCATAAAGACAAGTTTATAGTAAGCCCATAAAAACCATGACTTGATATTGGCAGGGCCAGTAAGTTTGTAGTTAGCCCATAAAAACTATATCTGAATTAAGATATTGATAGGTGTCAATATGTTCCTAGTCAGCCCATGAAAACTAGGATAAGAAGAAAAGATATTGGAGTTACCAAGAGGTTCTTAACCAACCTATGAAAACTAGGACAAGTGTAAAGATATTAGAGTCGCCAATAGGTTCATAGTGATTCCATAAAAAATTTGTAATTGGACAAGGATTCCTTAAAAAAATTTACAGCTTATTAGTGAGCCCATGAATGTTATCAGGTTAATAGTAATCCTAGAAACTATAATAAAGATAGATAGTCAAAATGAATGGGGATGGGTAATCCAGAATAGATTCATTTTTTGCATATCACCATATTATATTATTTTGAATTGTTTTAACCATTATGGATGCAGGAGCACAATATATGGTTTTATAAAGGTTTTATGATACTTGTGACGCCACACCTCTATACCCACGCTAACCAAGAACACTACGGTGTAGTGCTGTCAACTAGCACGGAGAATAAGGCTGTTGAGGAGCGATCAGGTCTAACCATTTCTCTTCCTTAAGAAAGAAAAACGAGAAAGAAGAAGATTATTCACTAATGAACATCAAGCAATCTTGCTAGATAAAACAAGGAATCATAAAGGATGTAGGATGAATCGGTACGACGACTCGAATTAATCCTAAGACATAACTCCTAAGGTGGACTTAGGACGATGATCCTTGTTAAGTTATTCTACATTGTTTCAAAGTTTTATCTAGCAAGATTTCTTGATATTCATTAGTGAATAATCTTCTTCTTTCTCTTTTTTCTTTCTTAAGGAAGAGAAATGGTTAGACCTGGTCGCTCCTCAACAGCCTTATTCTCCGTGCTAGTTGACAGCACTACACCATAGTGTTCTTGGCTAGCGTGGGTATAGAGGTGGGGCGTCACAATACTAGTGAGATGAAAACCCATTCCTCTAAGCGGCATGGTCTCATTAGACATATAAATGATTTGAGATGGTAGATTACTATTCATACCAGGCTTTATGTCCAACTTGAAGTTTAGGTTTTCCCCTTAAACTCTCAGGTACTCAATTGATTTTGAATAGTTTGATAGTTAAAGTTTTCAGGTACCTCATTAGATGAATAAAGCTTCTGAAGACGTGCAAGACACATGATAGTTATATAGAGTTCTCTTTTAATTGATTCCGCTGTGTTATTTACAAAGGCAAAATTATTATACTGCCAGTCCTGATCATCCAGGGAGAATCTTCATATGTCGCTCTTTGCGTATGTTGTAATAAATATATTTTCTTTGAAAGTGATTAACAATTGTGAAATTATCTAATGAATTTGAAATTTTTTGTATGGAATGTGATCTTGTTTGAACTTTTAAATTTTTTCCTTATTCATGTGTATCTGTGTATCAATGTACCTAGCACTGCCGTATTTGGTTACCAATGATTAATAACTATGGATGACTACAACATCCATAGCCATTAGTTTTGGGCCTCCAAGTAGCGAGATGTTACAAGTTGATATCAGAGAACCGGTTTGTAAAACTTTAAAATAAAGTTAAACCAAAAAGCTTTTCCAAACATAATCTAATGAATCAGAATATGATCGGGGCTGGGATAATGCTATAATAACATACTTATATATATATATATATATATATATATATATATATATATAAGTACGTACTCCCTTCTCTCTTAGACTATTCTTCTATATCTTACTAAGGCTCGTACGCAGATTTACGAGAAAGAGGATATGGAAGCAGGAAACGAAAGAAGAAATCTCGGGGAGGAAGTACCATAACCAATAGAAATGATCGACCTAATACCAGGAGGAACCCAAGGTTAACAGGCTAATGCTAACCGAAATGCTGAAGCCAATGTTGGTGCGGAAATCCTCCAGTAGATATAGGGGTGTTGTATCAGTTCTTCGTCAATATGATGCAAGCAAGTGCTGCCGTTGGAGTTGTGGGAAATGTTGGAGGAGCTAATCCCGTGGCTCCAGTTGGGAATAACTATGCTGAGTTGAGCAGAGACTACACCAGTCTGGGTGGAAAGCCGTTTGTGGGAACAGTGGATGCTATTGAGGTAGAAAATTGGCTGTTGCATTGTGCACGTATCTTTGTCGATCTGGGTTTAGATGATGAACAGAAGAGAAGGATGGCCTCTAGACAGTTACAGGGGCCATGACTTCTAAAATTAAGGAGGAAGAGCTAACATGGGCTGAATTGAGAAGGATATTTAAATAGAGGTTTTTATTTGAAGTAGCTAAGTCAGAATTGATGAGAAAATTTATAGGTCTAGTTTAGGGAGAGATGTCGATTATTGAGTATGCCACTAAATTTGATGAGCTGTCTCGATGTGGGTATGCTATTGTTGACACTAACATAAGGAATGTGAGGTTCATTCAGGGTTCTAGACCTAAGCTTTTTAGAGCGACCATGATACATATCCATGATCCTTGTAATGTGGTTGTGGAGATGGAGATTCACCATGAGGAAATGCTTGTTGTTTGTGCCAGTGAGAAGCCAGTTAAAACCCAAGGTTCTCAAGGAAAGAAGAGGAAGTTCTTTAAGAAGTAGGGAGCCTAGAAGGGTGATGCTACCAAGAAGGTAAAGATTGATTTAGTTTGCTATGAATGTGACAAGAAAGGTCATTATGAAAATGAGTGTCGGTCAGGAAAGGGGAAGAAGGATGTTGTCAAAAAGAATGTGAAGTGCTTCAACTGTGATCAAGTTGGGCATTATAAGAACTAATGTCTAGAGCCAGTTAGGCGGAGAAGGGAAAGGCCTTTGCTGTTGGATCATCAGCTAAGCCAACTGCAGCTGATAAAGGAAAGAATGTTTTTGATTCAGAGTATACCAGTTAGGATACTATTTGATATCGATGCATCACATTCATTCATATCCCAGTGTTTGATAGATAGGTTATGCTTAAAACCCACATATCTTGTTACTTCCTTAAGGGTTGTGAATCAAATAAGAGGATATGCAACTCTGGGGATGAGATGTGACCAGTTAGAACTTCATTTGTGTTTGCATGTAGTCTGTATGTTTTTGATTTCATAGATTTTGAAATCATTTTGGGTATTAATTGGTTGAGGAGGCATATGGCCAGGATATTTTTCCAGGATGGAAAGATATCATCGAGACACCCTAATAGTTATAACTGAATTATATTCTCAGTAAAGAATTCTGACCAGAGTAGTTGTGCTTTGTTAAGCGCAATGTAAGTGGGAGAAGAGCTAAGTCAGGTTCAAATTGCAAGAGAGTTTGGAGATGTCTGAGCCAGTCATAGGACTACCATCGAAACGAGTTGTTGAGTTTCAGATAGATCTTGTACCAGGAGCTGAACATATGAGTAGACCACCTAGTAGGATGACACCGACTAAGATGAAAGAATTAAAGGTGCAGCCAGTGGATCTAGAAGAAAGGAATTTTATTAAACCAAGCAGTTTGCCCTAAAGAGCGGCCGTGGTATTCGTAAAGAAACTAGATGGGTCATTTTTTATCGACTATCGTAAGTTGAATGAAAGGAAGATAAAGAATAAGTATCTTTGCTGATAATTGATGATCTATTTAACCAGTTGAGTGGAGCCAGAGTGTTTTCCCAGTTGGATTTGGCGATAGACTTCCATCAGTTAAGGGTGGTAGAGGATAGCATTCCTTTGACAGCATTTCGAACTAGATATGGTTCGTATGAGTGGTTAGTAATACCATTCGGGTTGACAAACCCACCTTCTTTTTGTGGATTTGATGAAATGAGTCTTTCAAGAGTATTTGGATAGATTTGTGTTAGTGCTTATAGCTGACATTTTGGTATACTCGAAAGATGAAAGAGAGCATGAAGATCATCTTAGAGTTGTGCTTGAGACGCTAAGGTAGAATCAGCTAAAGGCGAAGTTTTCCAAGTGTCATTATTAGAAGAATGAGATTAAATTTCTTGGTTACGTGGTTTCAGTGAAAGGATTGTCAGTCAATCCAAATAAGATCGAAGGTGTGAGCAATTGGAAGAGACCAGAGACGATGACTGAGATTAGAAGTTTTCTTGGACTTGCTGGTTATTACTGGAAACTTATTAAGGATTTCTTGCAGATAGCAGCGCCGTTGATGAAGCTTACCGGGAAAAAGGTGAAGTTTGTTTGGTCCGACAAATGTGAGGAAGCATTCCTTAAGTTAAAGCATTTGTTGACTAATGCACCGGATTAGTAGTTCCAGATGGAAACCAAGGGTTGGTGGTATATACCGATGCATGTGAAACTGGATTGGGAGTTGTGTTGACATAAAAGGATAAAGCGATTGCCTACGCTTCACGACGGCGTAGACCGCACGAAGTGAGATATCCTACTCATGATTTGGAGTTGGCTGCGGTGATCTTCGCATTGAAGATTTGAAGGCATTATCTCTTAGGGGAGAGATTTGAGTTATACATAGATCATAAGTCTTTAAGATACGTATTCTCTCAGAAAGAGCTGAATATGAGACAGCAGAGGTGGTTGGAATTTTTGGCTGCTTATGATTTTGGAATTGAGTACTGATGTGCGAGTAAATGTGCATATTTTTACCACCATATTTAACCTATTTAAATTAAATAAATGATCATATTGGGTATTTTAATATGTTTTAACCAAAATCCATATTAATTCCAAATTGTCACATATCCATCTTTATATAGGGGCAAAACGGTCATTTGTTTACATATATTTCTTTGAGAAAAATTAATTGGAAATTTATATATATTTGTGTAGGAATTTAATCTCAAATATGAGTGGTTTCATGAAGATACATGCATGCACAACATGAATATAAAGGAATGAAGATGGAAATAATTCAAAGTGAAGATCATGGAGGACCTCACCTACCCACCACCTTAATGTACAAATTAGAGCCTAATGCACATGCTTATGGAATTAATGGCTTCATGTACACTTAAAAGGGGATTATGACATGCTAATGATTACTTGGTGGCCACACTACCTCAAGGGAATTTTTGGCATTCCCCAAATATATGAATTAGGTTTTCATACATGTATAAATACCCATATGTTTCATGTAATCTCCTCTCCTCTTCTTTTTCATTAGTTTTAGTTTAGAAAATAAATCAAAGCTCTCTTTCTTTCCATGGTTACTTAGCCATTTCTTCTCTTATGTAATTCTTTTTTTTCTTTTTTATGCAATGTTAATTTTTGTTTCTTTTTAATTACATGTTCATTTCCTTTTATGCAAGTAGTGTAGATTTTCCTTTATGCAATTAGAATAGTTTTTCATTTCACTTTGCTCTCTTTTCCTTTTCTTTTTCTTTCATGTTGCAAGCTATTTTTGTTGTTTTGATAACAAATATTAGAGGCTAACCTTTCAATTTAGGGGTAATGAAGCCTCTAATCATGTCGCTTCAACATTTTGATAATTATATCTCTCTTTTGTGCTTAATGACAATGCTTGAAGTGGTTTAATTTGTTGTTTTTGTTTTGAATTTGATAGTCTATATTGCTGAGACAAAATAGGCTATGCTTAAACAATCACTAACACAAATGCCTCTTCATCAAAATATGATTATGGCATAAGAAAGTGATTTGGAATTCAAATTTGATGGTCTATATTTCTAATTAATAGTTAGTAGGCCATACTTAAAATAGATTTCATTTTCGACTTTGTTGTCATTTTCATGAAATGTATTAAGTGGTTTAAAGGTTGTGTTATAGTTTGATGGCTTATGTTGAGCTAATTAATAGCACAAATGAGCCATACTTACGATAAACACATCATTTAAACTCACTTATGACCAAAAAAAGAGATCATAATTTCATTAATCATTGAATTATATGATCTAGAAGGTGGATTTATCTCTAAATTGTCATTTAACTCTCATATTTTTATCCAATTTTCTTTTGCTTGTTTTTGTTAGTTTCTTACGTTTCTAGCTATTCACTCTCGACTTCAGTATAATTTGATTGAATAGAACTTTAAAATCAACAATTCCTTGCGGATCGACCCATACTCGCATACATGCTACATTCGTACACCGTGCACTTGCGATAATATTTTTAAATTGAAATTTTTTGAAGGTCTTCTAATTCGATAGAATTTCCATCGATCAACAAGTTTTTGGCGTCGTTGCTGGGGAATCTATTTTGATTTTGATTTTCTATTCTTCAAATTATTTTTGTTTGATTTTTGTGTGATTTTATTTTGTGTGTGTTTGCATTTAAAAAAAAATTATGTGTTTGTTGTTTGATTTTTTGCTTGCATTTTCATTTGTGTGTTTATGGTTGTTCTATTCTATTCGCATTGCATTTCTATTAAAAAAACACTCATAATTTCAAAAAAAACTATTTTTATTCCAATTGCCATCACATTTACATTTTCTAAATTAGTTTTACAAGTTCTCTTTTCTTTTCTGTTACAATTTAAAAAAAAACAAGAACTGTACATTGCACTGTTGCATTCATCCCTCTGTTCTCTGTTTGCATGTAACTGCTCCTCACCCATTTACACTACAAACTATGCAGTGCCATTCCTCTTTCTTGCCTTCACTGACCTAAACCTCTACATTTCCTTGCTTCTCCATTCCAACACAAACATCACACCTGAACCAACACTCTACGCGACCATCTTCCTCCACTTATCTCACTGATCATCCAAACTCCTTGCAAAAACCACAAACTTCCATCATACAATAGCACATACATCCCAGTTACACTGCTCATATAAGATCCCACAAACTTCTCAACCACTTGCATACACTTCTGTTCTGCCTTCGTATATACCATCAACCGCAACTGCTCTGCATACTACCCATCATCACATTACTGTCCAACAAACTTTCCGTCATCACCATCACTGCATCACTGCATTGATGCTCCTATATCATCTACTGAAATCGTTCCTTCACAACATCATTGACCAACTACATCCTCAAATCCACCACCCCACCATCATAACCATGTTCAAACTACCTAACATACAACTGCAACCCATTCATTCATCACCACAAACCAAAAAAATTGCTGTCAAAACTGTCATCCTCGTGTACCTTAACCACATCCTGCTTCACACCATATCAAGCATCTGCCCATAATCAAACAAAGCCACAGTCGAACGCCCCTCATCCTTCACAACTTCAAATGTTGAAGCCGAGATAATCTCCCACCTCTGATCGCAGTCAAACCCACATCCGCCTACTTGCCACCACATCGCCTCACCAAATCGAACACAGTTCGCATCACCTCCTTGAACCGCGAACAAGCAGCCAACACTTGAACCCACTACTGCTGTCAATCTCACCAATTCAACTACCTATGTGCATCCCAAAACACTAGATAATCGCGACATCTACTCAAGGTTTGAAATTGACTCTAACTCCCTCAGAATCCCCTACTCGAACAATTCGAAATTGCCTCGACCCTAGTAATCGCCGAGCATCGGCGAACTCCTGATATCGATCACTCAAATCGACACCACTTCAACTGCATCCATTGCTAACCAAATCGCGACTTCAAATCAACAACGACAAACGGAAACAAAACCAGAAACACGGCCTCGAACTCTTCGAACTACAGCAACAATAAAAAAACAGGAGACTCCAACGTTGATTTTATTTGGATTTGTGTTTTGTTTTCGATGGTGGGATAATTTTCTTTGTGCGATTTTGAATTGAAACGAGATTTTTGATGAGCAGTTTTGGATGTTGAGTTGTACGTTTTAATAAAGAGTGATTTATTTATTTAGTAGGCCGGGTTTGGATTGACGGCCTGATTAAGAAATTGTTTTGTTTTGTTAGTCTTAAATTTGCTGTTATATTGAATTAGTAGAAAAAAGACAAATTTCTTTGTTTTGTTTGACTTCTTTTGATTTGATTCATTTTGATTCTCCTTTGTTTTAGTTACTTCTTTGGCATTTAAAAAAAACAACTTATATATATCTTGTTTTAATTTTCAGGTTGTCATAGCGGAAAATCAAGAGGAGTTGCTTGCTTCGCTGGCCAAAATAAATTGCTCTGCTTGCTAGCTCAAAAAAAATCGGCTTTCATTTCAGTTTTATTTGAATTGCATTGTTGGCTGCTTGCATTTGCATCTTTTAAAAAAATTTCATTTGTAGTTGCATTGTTAATACATGTTTAATTTCTGTTTTGCATTTCATACTAGAATTTGTTAATAATACCGGTTAGACATCAATAACACTTAATTATATATTGAAAATTTGTCTTCTTTGAACAATTTAATTTCTTGGTGTCTAGGCTACGGTAGAGTAATAACCATTTATAAATATTACGGTGGATCGTAAATATTATAGTGGTTGTTCCTCTAAAGCTACTTAAACCTTCGGCTGCATTGCTACGGTGATTCGTGGTGCACCGATAACTCCTGCCCGTTACCTGGCTGAGAACTATATTGTTGATTTAAGACAATTTATGATCATACAATTTTGGGTTAACTTAGGATAAATCATTTGTAATTAAAACCTTGCAGTTATTTAGTTGCATTAGTTCATGCATATTTAAAAAAACAAAAGTTCAAAATCCAAAAAAAAATTGTAAATATTTCTTAACTTATTTTTTTCCTTTTCCTTTGAAAATTTTCAACTAAAAATTCCTAAAAAATACAAAAAACAAATTTACTTAGTTTTTTAAAAAAAATCCAAAATCCAAAAAAAAAATCTTTTCAAAAAAACCAAAAAAAACAAAAATCAATTTCCCTTTTGAAAAATAAATTCTATTTTTAAATATTTTTCTTTATAAAAAAACATTCTTGAAAATGTCCGAGTTTCCCCACTTACGTGAATTTTACAATAATTGTGGAAATCAATATAATCCATATAATTTCACTCAAAATTCTTATGGATATTTTAACTACACCTATTTTGTAAATAATTCAAATTTTGAACAACAAAGTTTACAAAATGACGATCAACCCTCGAATCTCGAAAATATCATTTCATCTTTACTTGAACACTCTACACAACAAAATCAAAGTATAAACGACTTGTGTAACTCATATTTGTGCAATAGTTCAAGTCAAAATAATAAATTTCAAAATCAAGACGAAAATATGAACCAATTTTCATATAATTTTGGCAATGGAAATAATCTCGACCATGATACAATTGAAAACTTTGGTTATCAACAAATTCAAAGTGAAAATTTTCAAAGTAATAATCATGGATTTGACTTTGTTGAGCAAATGGAAAAAGATTACGAAGATTTATTACTTGAAAATATAAAACTTTTCGTGAAAATCATAATCAAATCTTAGCTTGTAAAGAATCAAATAATAGTCCACCATTTATCGAAATTGACGATTCTTGTTCTGAAAAAATCCAAATCAAAAATTTTCAAGTTAATAATCACAAAGTTGATTTTGTTGAACAAATGATTGAAATATACAATATCACATAGATTTGGTGTTCGAAACATATTTGAATCAACGTGATAAACATACTCAAATTCTAACGTGTGACAAGTCAAGTGGTAATCCATCTTTTACCTAAATCAATGATTTTCAAATAGTAACTTTCGAAATTGAAAACGAAAATCTCAACGAAGTTGTTGAAAACATGGTAATTGAGTTGGATTTCAATTCTTTTGAGGATGGGAAACCAAATTTAAAATTCGATCTTTCTTTTCTCGATTTCGAAAATTTGAATACAACAACTTTGGATTTTGAAATGGATACATGCGATGAAGTTGTTGATTATCCATCGAAGGAAGATGAATTTAACGAACGCGAGTTTTATGGACTTTCCGAAAATGAGTCATTAAATTATGATGAGGAAGATTTCGATCACCATTTTGACTTTAAAATCGATAGTTTGAAGGAAGTTTTCAATGATAAACTTGAATATCAATTTGGTGAAAATAAATGTGAATTTCAATCAATCGTTATATCTACCCCAAAAATCATCGAAAATAAAACAGCTCGTAAGATTTTAATAAAACAGCATTCGTTTTTCCAAATCCACATTCAACTTCAAAATCATTTATGGTTGGGTTTTTCGAGCTTAAGCTGTGTCTCGTATACTTGACAAGACAAATGAATCGGTCTTTGGAAGACCGTTTCATTTACTTTTTGGCAATATACTTTCTGATGTCGTGTAAATACATTTCATTTTTATGTAAATAATAATAAACATTCCTTTCACTCGGGTTGGCTGTGGGGACACAGTCAAAATCAAGTGTGGGGGGGAGACTCATCTTCTTCTTGATTTTTTAGGATTAATTTTGCATTGTTCTTCCAAAAACTCAAAAAAAATCAAAAACAAATCAAAAACAAAAGAAGATTTTTTTTAACCATTTTGATTTAATTTTAAAGAATCACTATAGGATAAATATATGGTTTTGGTTTATTAAATTGAAATTTTTGAAAATTTATTTGTCTTAACAAAAGTAAAAATAAAGTTTGATTACAAAGAACAATGGTTTAACTAGTATAGGAAGATTCAATATGGTAATTATGAAATAAATCCTAATTGAAAATCTTTGTTTTAAAAAGTGGTTGATTTAAAGTAAAGGATAAAACATTTTTTTTGTCTTCAAAGTTAAATGGTGCTAAAATGATTTTGCAAAACTCTCTGTCTCTCTTAAAAAAATAATAACATCCAAGTACTCACTCTCGTTTAAAAGTCCTCACGGTTATGCATGGGTGAATTACTTGGAATATTCAATTATGTGCTTTCATACTCATTTAAAAGTCCACACGGTTATGCATGTATGGAACACATGTAAAAAAATAGACTTAATAAAAACCACCTACGGTCGATAGGTGTATGCACGAAAGTGTGTGCACTTGCCATGCTCTATACTCCCATCAGATAAGCCCGAAAGGCAGTGCATGGGTGGTATATTTGGCCTCAGTTTACCCGAGCTAGGTGTGTAATTTTTCTTGCAAATGAAAAGAGAGTAAGCTATTGAAATCCTAGCACTATTTTTTACTTATTTGATTTGATTTGTTATTGAAAAGAAATGAAAATACCACTTTGATAAACTTTGATAATCAACTAAGGATCCTTTTCATAATTACACTTTGTTATCAACCGAAATAATGAGTTAAACTATAGCCTATTTATTATGATAACTTGATTTTTGTTGGAAATTTGACGAGTAAATGACTTAAATTTTCTAGATATTGACCAAAACCTATATTTAAATTATTTTTGTCGATTCAAAAATAAATCCTTCATTTGTAAATATTTTCAAAAACTTGTAATCATCTCTTTGTAAATAAATCTTGCATTTTGTAAATATTTTCATCTTGCATTTGGATTTTATAGGTAGTATCCGCTAAAAACCCTCACGAGACAACACTCGTCCTACTGGGGACACCCAAAGGTTTAAAGGCTTGTTGCGTACGCTCAAGGTAATCGTGCTTCCTACGAAAACAGATTTATCTTAGTTTTTTTCTTTGTTTGAGGACGAATAAAAAGATAAGTGTGGGGGTATTTGATGTGCACGTAAATGTGCATTTTTTTACCACCATATTTAATCTATTTAAATTAAATAAATGATCGTATTGGGTATTTTAATATGTTTTAACCAAAATCCATACTAATTCTAAATTGTCATATATCTATCTTTATATAGGGGCAAAACGGTCATTTGTGTGCATATATTTCTTTGAGAAAAATTAATTGGAAATTTATATATATTTGTGTAGGAATTTAATCTCAAATATGAGTGATTTCATGAAGACACATGCATGCACAATATTAATATAAAGGAATGAAGATGGAAATAATTCAAAGCGAAGATCATGGAGGATCCCACCTACCCACCACCTTAATGTACAAATTAGAGGCTAATGCACATGCTTATGCAATTAATGGCTTCATGTACACATAAAAGGGGATTATGACATGCTAATGATTACTTGGTGGCCACACTACCTCAAGGGCATTTTGGGCACTCCCCAAAAATATGAATTAGGGTTTCATACATGTACACTACGCCATAGATGGCCTTCTACAACAGATTTGCAAGGTGTTGCCAGCTAAAATGTTGCGATAGGTATGCTGATTTTTGTCTATTGCAACACACGCTTTATGGTGTTAGCATAGATATCAGCAAAATGTTGCAGTAGCTATAGTTGTATTCAAATTAAAAAATTAAAAAATTTAGCAATCCGCGTGAACACGATCCAACGATCTATATTTAATCCGACTGTTAAAATGGATCACCGCTGCACTTTTTACCAAATTTTCGTTTTCCCGCGTATGTTGTTGTAGATCCCCTTTCAGTTTTCAATTCATAATTCTCAAATCAAAAAGCAAATTCACGAAATCCTGCAATTTCATACTTCCAATTCGCGATTAGAATCAATTCATAATTCTCAAATCAATTCGCGTGGAGATGGAAGATGATTTCAGGCAATTAGAATAAATCAAGTATCAAGTTCCAATTCGTGATTCATCTTCTTTGGGGATCCGCAAGTCTGACTGATGAAGTCGCCTGCTGCTTCATGTTGCATTCAGTGCTTGGAAAGTTTGCTGAAGATTGCCGAGATAGAGGCTTGGATACTACTGAGATTACGATGCCACTGGCCGGTGATGCTATGTTTCAGATCCATAGTGGCTCGTAGTGCCATCGTTCGGTCTAGAAGCGAAATTAACAACAGACAACGAATGTTGTGTTTCAGATCTAGAAGCAAAATCAAGGGCATCATCTTCAAATTCAGTATCTCAGACTCAAGCATCTTCTCAGCAGCAATCTGTTTTGCATATGAAGGCTTCTGGTTTGTTTTTTAATATTATTTGCGCTTTCTGATGATTTCTTCTTCAGTTTTTGAAGCTTGGGAATATGTTAGCTTATTAAATTTGGATGTTTTGCAGCTCCTAAGAGAAAAATTCATTTTATAAAATATGTATCCAAATGAGTTCAGATTCTTGATGGATACTAGTTTTGTTGTACAGTCAAATTTGGTATTCAGGCTCAACTTATATATTTAGTTTGTTAGATATATATCTAACCTTAAGTTTGTTAGATATATTTAGTAAATTTTAACTGAAATGTAAGATACATGTCGAACTTCAAAAGCTGGGGTGATTTTGTATGTACTTTGATGGAACTCTATTTTATCAACAGATGTAGCCAAACAGTCGAATTTGAATGAAAATGAAAATTCTTTTTCCCTAAACAGCGTCTACTTACCTCTACTATTGTATATCTACAAGGTTGAAGTATGTGGAACAAGAATTGGCAAAAAAGAGAGGTAAGAATGTTGAGTCAGGAAATAAAGAGGACAATGATCCGGTGGATGAATTATATGTTGTACCTGAGCATCTTAAGGTTAGCTTTTAAGTGTGATTATGAAGTGTAAACTGCTACTCCATTCTCGACTGGTAGCTTAGCAGTTTGCATTTTTAGAATTTTTAGAATTTCATAGGATGTACTGATGATTGTAATTTCTTAATACCTGGTAGCCTAGCAGTTTGCATTTCATAGAATGTATTCATGAGGCAAATGTGGTAAATCTTTCTTGACTGGAAACCAATGATTAGAAATGACCATAATGTTGATTAACAGGTTGTGGCATTTGTCGTTTGAAATATTTGATGTTGATTAACAGGTTTGGTTTCTTAAGAATACAAACCATATTTTGATTGTGTTCCATACATCAGTGTACAAGTGAATGGTAGTCAGCCTCTGGTATTTAGATATTGACCCACTCGCCCATGTGCTATAAAGAAAAGAAAATGTAGGCAGACTTTTCTATAGCAGGATTCTACAGCGAACTAACTGAAATCACTTCCTCCGCATGTTACTTTCAGGTATGCACCAGATTCTTTTTTTTCCTCAGCTTCTCTTGTCTATCTATTTTAAACCATGCATTATTCCACAACCAGGCGGTGTTGCTTCTGGATTCAACATGCTGAAGTTAATGAGGATGAGCATGAAACAGGCTATTTGTTTGTAGGGGAAAGCTCATGGTCCATGTCGAGGAGGTAACTTTTATCATGTTGCCCTGGTAGACTTTGTGTTATTTTTATTGCAAAAACTTATTGCATTAGAGCTGTTGTTTTTAGGTTCCTTTTGCTAGAACTTCTCTGGGACATGACGACATATATATTTTGGATACAAAGACTAAGATATTTCAGTTCAATGGTTCGAAATCTTCTATACAAGAAAGAGCAAAAGCTCTCGAAGTCGTGCAATACATAAAAGATACGTATCATGATGAAAAATGTGATGTTGCAGCTGTTGGTGTCTGTATTTGTTAGCGTCGGTGTACGTATAAATTGAAACTGCATATGTAATGAGTGAGCTGAGTGATGTAGTGAGGAATATCTGTATATGTGAATATCAGTGTTATATATCATTGAATTGTAAAATAGTGGAGTCGGGAATTTGTACTATTTCAAATGTTGAAATAAAATATTTATTTAAATAAATTAATGTTCAAATATCAAATTCTGTGCAATAACATTTTATTAAATAAATATTTATTTCTATTAAAAAATCAAATATGCTCTACATTATGGGCTCCACAACTTCAAAAAGTTAATATCTATAGCAACAATTTTGAAATGTTGCTACAGATACCTATGGGTGGTGCCATAGACCCAAATAGGGTTCTATTGCAACAATATTACTTATGTTGCCTTAGATAGTCAAAATGTTGCCTTTGAGGTCTAAGGCAACGGCAAAAATTGCATCACCCTAAAAGTGTTGCCATAGACCTATGGCAACATTTTTCAGGCCTGAGCCAACATTTTTTTTGTGTTGCAGAAGGCCATTTATGGCGTAGTGGTATAAATACCCATATGTTTCATGTAATCTCCTCTCCTCTTCTTCTTCATTAGTTTTAGTTTAGAAAATAAATCAAAGCTCTCTTTCTTTCCATGGTTACTTAGCCATTTCTTCTCTCATGTAATTCTTTTTTCTTTTTTATGCAATGTTAATTTTTGTTTCTTTTTAATTACTATTCATTTCCATTTATGCAAGTAGTGTAGATTTTTCTTTATGCAATTAGAATAGTTTTTCATTTCACTTTGCTCTCTTTTCCTTTTCTTTTTCTTTCATGCTGCAAGCTATATTTGTTGTTTTGATAACAAATATGAGAGGCTAATCCCTTCAATTTAGAGGTAATGAAGCCTCTAATCATGTAGCTTCAACATTTTGATAATTATAGCTCTCCTTTTGTGCTTAATGACAATGCTTGAAGTGGTTTAATTTGTTGTTTTTGTTTTGAATTTGATACTCTATATGTTGACACCAAATAGACTATGCTTAAACAATCATTAACACAAATGCCTCTTCATCGAAATATGATTATGGCATAAGAAAGTGATTTGAAATTCAAGTTTGATGGTCTATATTTCTAATTAATAGTTAATAGGCCATACTTAAAATAGATTTCATTTTCGACTTTGTTGTCATTTTCACAAAATGTATTAAGTGGTTTAAAGGTTGTGTTATAGTTTGATGGCTTTTGTTGAGCTAATTAATAGCACAAATGAGCCATACTTATGATAAACACATCATTTAAACTCACTTATGACCAAAAAAAGAGATCATAATTTCATTAATCGTTGAATTATATGATCTAGTGGGTGGATTTATCTCTAAATTGTCATTTAACTCTCATATTTTTATCCATTTTTCTTTTGCTAGTTTTTGTTAGTTTCTTACATTTCTAGCCATTCACTCTCGACTTCGGTATAATTTGATTGAATAGAATTTTAAAATCAACAATTCCCTGTGGATCGACCCGTACTCGCATACGTGCTGCATTCGTACAATGTGCACTTGCGGTAATATTTTTAAATTGAAATTTTTCGACGGTTTTCTAATTCGATAGAATTTCCATCGATTAACAAGTATACCCTAGGGAAAGATAATAAAGTAGTGGATGCTCTTAGCAGAAGACACCAGAATGTGGTATTATCTATGTTGGCAGAATGGAGGGATCTAAAAGCTTTAGCCAATCGTGGTGTGCAGTTAAGATCGACTACTAGTTCTAATCAAAGTACTACTATGTTATCCTGTTTAGAAGTTCGACCAGTGTTAATCGAGAGACATGTGTCTAAGCGGAAGGAGGATCCATTATTAGCTACGAAGATCAGAAGGCTTGAGGTTGGAACTGAGATCGATGATTTGAAAGATTTTTGCCTTGACCAGGGAGGATGGTTTAGAAAGAAAGGGCGATTATGTGTTCAGGATGATGAGAACTTGAGGAAAATTTTTCTAGGGGAATGTCATCAATCCAAGTTTAGAATTCATCCTGGAGGGACCAAGATGTATTAAGATATGAAGAGGAGCTTCTATTAGGAAGGTATAAAGAGAGATGTTGGCTTGTAGGTTAGACAATGTGCAAATTGTCAACAATTGAAAGCCAAACATTAGAAGCCAAGTGGGTTACTTCAGCCTCCAGAGATTCCTGTTTGGAAATGGTTTTCTATATCCATTGATTTCATTGACAGGCTGCCAAGATCGAATAGTGGAAATGAAAGCATATGGGTTATAATGGATAGGTTGACCAATAGTTCCTATTGTATTCCAGTCAAGTCAACCAGAATGGCACTTGTTTTAGTGAAGTTATTCATGAAGAAAATAGTTAAACTTCATGGGATTCCTAGTAGCATAGTCAACGACAAAGATGCATTATTCATCAGTGAATTTTGGGGAAGTCTACAGGAGGAATTAAGTACCAAGCTCAAGATGAGTACGACATATCACCCATAGATGGATGGGCAGATAGAGATAGTCAATAAGGTACTCGAGGATTTATTAAGAGCTTGTGTATTGGACTTTGGTGGATCTTGGGAGGATCACCTACATTTGGTTGAGTTTTCCTATAATAATATTTATCAGACTAATATAGGAATGGTGCCTTTTGAATCTTTGTATAGAAGGCCATGCAAATCATCAACGTGTTGGTTGGAGACCAGAGACAGATTGGTCCTAGGTCTAGAATTGGTTAGGGAGGCGTTAGAGAAGATTGAGTTGATCTGAGAAAGGATGAAGGAAGCTCAATCCATATAGAAGAGTTACGCAGATAAAAGGCGTAAAGACCTAGAGTTCTCAGTTGGAGATATGTTTTTCATTATGGTATCACCGATGAAGGGAGTGGTGTAGTTCGAAAAGTCAGGGAAATTGGTACCGAGATTTGTTGGTCCATTCCAGATTATAAAGTGGATTGGAAAGCTTTCATACAGAGTAGAGTTGCCGAGCAGTATGGCGGGTGACCGTAATATGTTTCATATGTCTCATTTTCATAGGTATGTACATGATCTAGAGACTACTATTCCTCCAACAGGGTTGGAAGATCTAGTGGTAGAACCTAATTTCACTTTTGTCAGACAACCAGTTTGGGTCGTAGCGAGAGATGAGAAAAGACTGAGGAACAAGATAGTCAAGTTGATGAAAGTTGTAACGATCCCGAATTTTAATTTATTTTAAATTGATAATTAAATTAACTTTTGATTTAAATTTGTGAAATTAAATGATAAATTGATTTGAGTTTATCCAAATCCAAATAAATTATGTTTTTTTTAAGAAAGATATAGTTTCTTTTATAAATTATTTTAATTTAGTATTGAGTTATTTTTAAACAATGTTAATATAGAAATATTTGAGTTCAATCTTATGAAATGTATTTTAGAAGTTGTATAAATATAACAAAATTTTTGAAATAAATATTTAAGTTAAAATAAAAGCAAATATACAAAGTAAAATAAAACACAAACAAAATACATCAAAATATAAACTATTGGAAATAAATATACCCAAGTATCTATTTACAAACAAGCAAATCAAGTCTAAAAAATGTAACTTGCAAAACGAAGAAAAAATTATACATGCAAGTGTGAACAGCTTGCATAAGGAGACAACATCATATATTCAAGTTGAACAAATATGTACACATAAGTATGAACACTTGAAAAAGAAAGAAAACAAAGCTTAATATATACATGTATTAGCTTCCAAAGGAAGTTACTAGCATATAGATAAATAAACATATATTTGTACAAAGGCAATTAATGCCACATAACTTTTGTACACCAGAGAATATATCAGCCACCACAAAATCTGCATAGGCGAGACAAGCAAAGGTAAGTAAGTATGCAGGCTTGAAAAGCAAAGAACAAGATATATTTAGATATGAACAAACAAATTAAAATATAAATATGCATAAACAAGTAAAGCAAAATCACTTCAGCCGAAACAAAGAAATGCAAAGGAATAAACAAAGGATATTGTACAATGGTAATAAATGTAACATGCCTCATGCATTTAATGCAAATGTCTTCAACATGCTTTCTATTGTACAAACACCTATTTGTACAACTATCCTCTTCATATATACATCAACTTTGTTCTGGTTCATAGCTATAGAAAGTGAAGAAAAACAAGATTGAAAAGAATGAAAACATCATCATCAATAAAAAGAAAGAAAAGCTGCAACTACAAACCAGAGGTCAAAGAAGCAATGTTTCTACTGGAAAATCAAAGCCTGTGACAAAAGAAAACAAGCTCTGTCATTTTTCTCTGGAAAACACTGTGAGCAAATTTTCCTTAAATCTATTATGTGTCTGATGAATGCATGAATAAATTTTTCTCTGGTACATGTCCACCTGGTTTGCATATACATCTGAGAATATTTGAATGCTCTGAGGATAAGCATAGTTTAAATATTTTGAATGCTCTGTTCCAGGCAAACAGATTTCAAAACCTGTTTAAATTTGAAAACCTCATCCTCTGATGTACTAGTGATCTTGATGTATGAATGAAACAGGTTAAAGTGACAAGATCTAAATTCTAAAATACTTTTAAGTATTTAAAGGTAAATGGTTTTGCTGGAAAAACCAAAACACAATAGAACATAAAATTTGTTAAAATTCAGTTGACTAAAATTTAGGATTTGATTCCATAATCATGTTCGCCTTCAAGAAATATGATTTTTAGTACAAGATTCTAGATTTTTAAGTTGCAAAATCTCGAGCAGTTTCAAGCTGAACGCAAAATGAACTTGGGGAAACCCACGGCGATCAAAGAGGAATTGGATCTTGAGATCGTGGCAGTACATGCTGGAAGGATGAATGATTTCGAGGAAAATGCGAGATAAATTTTTATTTCATCATGGAAGGCGATGTGGATTAATGTAGGGTTTAAGGATTTCGAAAAGTGGAAGTTGGGTTTCGAGCTCGTGCACGCTCATCAATGCGTCGAGCGTGGCCAAATCTGGAGGGGAGATACTCAAGACATGGACAGAGGCGTGGATGGAGTGGAGGCAGTGCTGGTGGTCAGAGGCGGGGTGGCGAATCGATTCTTTGGTTGGGGGTCTGGTTCGAGTGGCTCGAGCTATGCTCGATTTGGATTCCCAGTAAAATTTGGGAATTTGTATGCTCGCGATGTTTGGGGATGCCATCGATGACGTGATGGCGATCGGAATGATGATCGAAAGGGTGGCGGTCAACGGTGCACGTGCACACGTGCTAGTTGGGTATCTGGGTGTTGAAGTTGGGGAAGAAGGAGCCATTCTCGGGTTTCATTCGAGAAAGAAGGAGGGGTGGTCTCGAAGCAGTTTTAAGTTTTCTCGGGTATCTCTCGAAGTAAAGAGGTAGGCGACTCGAAGTAGTGTACTGTCTCGAGTTTGTTTGTTCCAGGCATTTTAAAAACAGAAGCGTGTTCTTCTGTTTAAATTCAAGTTTGGGTTTGTTAAATTAAGTAAGATTTAAACTTAAGTTTAAATCGAGATTTTAAAACCTAGACTAAAAGTGAAATTTAAATACAAGTTGAAATAAATTCAGTTTTAAATCTGTAGGTGTTTTAAACAAGTTTAAATTCAATTTAAATTTGGTTAAAGTTCTAAATGGTAAATCATTTTGAATCTTATATTCAAAATGTGATTTAAATTTAAATTTAAAAAGGGTAATGTTCTACACATTAATATTTATTTAATCATTAAAAAGAAATAAATTACCTTAGAGATAATTAAGGTATTAAATGATTCAATTAATATGGTAATTAAAGAATGATTTATTTAAATTTATAAATAAGTAATTTAGATTTAATTTATAATTAGGAATGATTAATGATGAATTAATCCAAGATAATTTTCTTGAGAAAGTAATTAAGGAAATGTTACTAGTTAATGAAGATAATTAACTAGAGATTATTAAGTAATTAAATTAGTGTGATTAATATGGATAATTTATTTGATGTACTAATTAAGATAATCAATTGTAAATTGTTAATTACTTAATGAAAGTAATTAAGGGGTTAATTACTAATTGTAACTCAAATTGGATATTTTGATTTATTTATTGATAAAGATTAATCGGTAATTAATAATTTATTGGTATGAGATGATCGCTTAATGGTAAGAAATTAAAGATTTAATTTCCTAGAATGATTAAATTAAGGGGTTAATTAATTATGTAATTGGTTTAAGGTTTGATTAAATTAATATGATTAATTAAGGATAATTTAATTTATTAAAGTTTTTGATGAATTTATTGATATCAAATGATTTGTAATTAATTAATCAAGATTGGGTAATTTATTCGTAAGTAATTAATTTAATTGGAAATAAATTGAATTACTTAGGATTAAACAATTAATTAATTATGTTTATAAATGATTATTGAATGCTTGACCTTACTTATGAATGATTGTATTGTATGAATAGCCTTGAATTGATTGTCCTATTTGATCTGTGATATTTTGTTATGTGGTTTGTGCCATGTATGATTTATTCATTTATTTACATTTGCATATTATCTGGGAATTTGTGAATGGATGATAAGCGTTATAGTTTATATCGCTTATCAAATTATATTTCTGTGATTTGATCTGTGATGACTGAATGATGTTGCACTATTGTGTTAAACCCTGGACCACACCATACACACACAAATATGGATTTCACGAGGAAATCGATTAAGTCACAGATTTTGAAATGATTTATAAAATTGAATATTTGAATTCAAATGTTTTGAAAATGGATTGAGATTAAAGTGAAAAGCTTTTGAAATGGAATTTCAAAGATGAAATATAGTTTGGATAACTTGATTGAGTTTTGAAATTTAAATATTTTGATTTAAATTTGAATTCAATATTTGAAATTGAATTCTATGATTTGGAAACTAGGATATAAAGAAAAGTTATTCAACTTATAATAAGTTATATGGGTTTTTAAACCATTTTTGAAGTGTTGTTTTTGGGAATTTGAATTAACCCAAAAGATTTAACTTGTATAAATAAGATCGAATTTCTTCGAAACGAAAACTACTTGTTTTCAAATAATAATAGCTTTCATTTTAAAGAAAGGATCTCCCAATTATGTTGAAAAGGTTTCAAGCTGAAATAGAATTGAAGTGTTTTGAAAGCTATGAAATAAATCTTTGATTCAAAGACCGAATGAGTTAATCCAACTTGAATTGAAATTGTTTTTGAAAGGCTATGAATGAATCTTTGGAAATGATTTTGAAAGCTATAAGTTGAATCTTTGATTTAAAGATTCAACAAGTTAATCGAATTTTGAAAGCTATGAGTTAAATCTTTGATTTAAAGATTTAAGGAGTTAATCCAATTGAAATGAAAATTTGTTTTGAAATCCGTAAATGTAATTTTGTGAAATTAATCTTTTTGTTTAAAAAGATTTGAAATGGTAATTTGTTTAAACCATTTGAAAGAAAAGTTTTGGATTATTAAGTTGTGACTTAATTGAAATCCCTTATCCATATGTTTTAAATGTTGCGCTTACTATTCGGGTTAGCCGGGAAAGGACCTTTGGGTCGTATAACCCATTCCGAATATGTGATTCGACGTTATGGATAGCATTTGAAGACCGGTGGTGAAGACCGGGTATTCTCGAGAACGATAAGATGACCTATCGATTGTCTCTGCACTGAGTTGCTTCGGTATAGAGATTCCCTAAGTGATGGGAAGTCCAATCGGGATTGTGAATACCCAGATTTGGAAGGGCTTCTTTGGAAGTGCCTTCGGTTCTGTTCTAAATCCAGAACAGACTTGTATGGATAGTATGTTAGACATTACAAATTGAGATATAAAGCAGATTTCTTTCAAATACATTTCTGTGGTGGCGGAGAATTCATTCTCTTAGCTTAACACCCTTCTCTGAGATGTACGAGCTCAGAGGTTATGTAGTTGATGGTTATCAGCGATATATTCCCAATTTGGTAATGTGACATGCTGAGTGTTGCTGTGAAATGATCATTGTTGATCATTTGTGATATGATCATTTGTTTGATTATTTATCTTTGTGATCATTACTTTGATCATTTGTTGACCCAAAGCATGGCTTTGTACCAAAGCGTGGCTTTGTGGACGAGACTTCGTCGAGCCTCACAACCCGGTAATGGTCAAAACAGGAATCGTGGCGGCAAGGTTTCAGGGGTAGCTTCCCTAGGGTAGGACCATTTCTTCTGGAAAGGGGTGGTATCATGGTATGGAGCCCAGATACTTACTCATGTGGATACACTATATCTATTATTGTGTGGTGTTGTTGGAATCGAGGCCTCGTATAAAGGTCCAAAAGAATCGGGGGTGGTATATCTGAGGTTTCTTACTCCCTGGGAAAGGGGTAGCCGGCCTTGTTTGGCAGAGATCCATTTGGGATGCTCGGGGACGTCCTTCCAGAGGCGTTCCATTTCGGGGTTTGGGAAGTTCCTTTGCCCGACCATTTGTTGGAAATCCATTCTTCAAATACGTACCTTGTACGGTTTTAGTTGTAGAACCTATCATTCACTTATGGTGGCGCCCCACTGTTTGGATGGTAGCTATAGTAGGCATAGTTCGAAATGTCTATGTTGGCTAAGATTTATATCTTTACTTTCGAAATGATTTTTACTACACTATGCACCAGTAATAATATCAAATGTTTCTTTATAATGCGTATCAAGCATCTTTGACTATCATAAGGAGAAATCTCCTCCGATTCTGCGTTTGCATTGTGTGTGTGTGTGTGCGGGAGGCCTTATGGTACTCTCATTTTCTAAAAAGCATTGCGAATTGATTTTAAAATATTTCGTTGCTTGTTTTTAAAGATAAAACTGTTTTTGTTGCTCACACTAGTCCCATGACTGATCCAGAGTTTATTGTTTCTTTCCTAAACTCTGGATGCTCAAAATTTTCTACACGAGCAGTCTAGAGTTGGTTTTTTCAGATAGTCAGGTTTAGTAGGTTATCTGGAGCTAGTTCAGTCTTTGGATGTGGACGAGACTTGCTTATCTTTGTGCATCGTTATTGGGAGTTCGTGCTACTGCTGGAGTTCTTCCTTGAAGACTATCTTAGAGTTATATTTTTCCGCTGCTAGATGTTATCTATTTTCCTTTCCCGTTGCTATTTTATTGTATCATATCTCTGATGTATATTGATATCTATTGTATCACCTGTTGTATCAGATATTGTATCAAAGCTGTATATCAATGTACTATTCTTTTTATTCCGCTGTGTTATTTACTTAATGTTGTTATAAGCTTCGGCGAATCGGATTTGAACGGTCGAATCTACGGCATTCGAATACGATATGAAGTATGGATGTCGATTTTCGAGCGCGAAAAATCCGCGTTCTTCACATTTGGTATCAGAGCTAAGGTAAAACTTTAGCTCAGGAGTATAACACGTTAAGTAGCTCATTAGAGATAGGGTGAAGTATACCCTAGAATGAGTATATCCCTAAGATATCCGTTTGTATGCCTCAGTAAATTCTCTAGCTATCCACTGATAGCAAGTATGAATGCAAGAAGAGACCGAGATAGGGGACAAGGGAATACGACTATAAATGGTCGATGCCCTGCAACAGTGGAAACAATTTTCTCTATCAATCTCTTTTGATTCATCTTTCCAAATTCTTTTGATTGCTTTGTAACAGCTCCAGAAAGAAGTTTTCGGTGTGATGATGGCCCTACGAATCGTTGTAGAAAATCTTTACTTCGTATTTCATCAATTTCTTATCAGTTTTGGATTTAAACTCTAATGAATATGAATTAGAAATTGAGAATTTTAAATAAAATTGGAAATTTTAATTTGAGTTAAATTGATTAGTAGAATATGAAGAATGATTTAAATTGTATAGATAAAAAAATATCGTTTAAAACCAAATTTGAAATTCTATTATAATTTCTTGTATCTATTGTTGATATTCTGATTTGGTGAGCCAAATGCAGAATTGATATCCAGTTTGATCTGAAAAGATATTTTTCTATCTTTCATCTATCTTCGTTATCTCTCTCTGGCGAATTTCGAGGACGAAATTCTTTTTAAGGGGGGAAGTCTGTAACGATCCCGAATTTTAATTTATTTTAAATTGATAATTAAATTAACTTTTGATTTAAATTTGTGAAATTAAATGATAAATTGATTTGAGTTTATCCAAATCCAAATAAATTATGTTTTTTTTAAGAAAGATATAGTTTCTTTTATAAATTATTTTAATTTAGTATTGAGTTATTTTTAAACAATGTTAATATAGAAATATTTGAGTTCAATCTTATGAAATGTATTTTAGAAGTTGTATAAATATAACAAAATTTTTGAAATAAATATTTAAGTTAAAATAAAAGCAAATATACAAAGTAAAATAAAACACAAACAAAATGCACAAACAAAATACATCAAAATATAAACTATTGGAAATAAATATACCCAAGTATCTATTTACAAACAAGCAAATCAAGTCTAAAAAATGTAACTTGCAAAACGAAGAAAAAATTATACATGCAAGTGTGAACAGCTTGCATAAGGAGACAACATCATATATTCAAGTTGAACAAGTATGTACACATAAGTATGAACACTTGAAAAAGAAAGAAAACAAAGCTTAATATATACATGTATTAGCTTCCAAAGGAAGTTACTAGCATATAGATAAATAAACATATATTTGTACAAAGGCAATTAATGCCACATAACTTTTGTACACCAGAGAATATATCAGCCACCACAAAATCTGCATAGGCGAGACAACCAAAGGTAAGTAAGTATGCAGGCTTGAAAAGCAAAGAACAAGATATATTTAGATATGAACAAACAAATTAAAATATAAATATGCATAAACAAGTAAAGCAAAATCACTTCAGCCGAAACAAAGAAATGCAAAGGAATAAACAAAGGATATTGTACAATGGTAATAAATGTAACATGCCTCATGCATTTAATGCAAATGTCTACAGCATGCTTTCTATTGTACAAACACCTATTTGTACAACTATCCACTTCATATATACATCAACTTTGTTCTGGTTCATAGCTATAGAAAGTTAAGAAAAACAAGATTGAAGAGAATGAAAACATCATCATCAATAAAAAGAAAGAAAAGCTGCAACTACAAACCAGAGGCCAAAGAAGCAATGTTTCTACTGGAAAATCAAAGCCTGTGACAAAAGAAAACAAGCTCTGTCATTTTTCTCTGGAAAACACTGTGAGCAAATTTTCCTTAAATCTATTGTGTGTCTGATGAATGCATGAATAAATTTTTCTCTGGTACATGTCCACCTGGTTTGCATATACATCTGAGAATATTTGAATGCTCTGAGAATAAGCATAGTTTAAATATTTTGAATGCTCTGTTCCAGGCAAACAGATTTCAAAACCTGTTTAAATTTGAAAACCTCATCCTCTGATGTACTAGTGATCTTGATGTATGAATAAAACAGGTTAAAGTGACAAGATCTAAATTCTAAAAATACTTTTAAGTATTTAAAGGTAAATGGTTTTGCTGGAAAAACCAAAACACAATAGAACATAAAATTTGTTGAAATTCAGTTGACTAAAATTTAGGATTTGATTCCATAATCATGTTCGCCTTCAAGAAATATGATTTTCAGTACAAGATTCTAGATTTTTAAGTTGCAAAATCTCGAGCAGTTTCAAGCTGAACGCAGAATGAACTTGGGGAAACCCACTGCGATCAAAGAGGAATTGGATCTTGAGATCGTGGCAGTACGTGCTGGAAGGATGAATGATTTCGAGGAAAATGCGAGATAAATTTTTATTTCATCATGGAAGGCGATGTGGATCAATGTAGGGTTTAAGGATTTCGAAAAGTGGAAGTTGGGTTTCAAGATCGTGCACGCTCATCAATGCGTCGAGCGTGGCCAAATCTGGAGAGGAGATACTCAAGACATGGACAGGGGAGTGGATGGAGTGGAGGCAGTGCTGGTGGTCAGAGGCAGGGTGGCGAATCGATTCTTTGGTTGGGGGTCTGGTTTGAGTGGCTTGAGCTATGCTCGATTTTGATTCCCAGTAAAATTTGGGAATTTGTATGCTCACGATGTTTGGGATGCCATCGATGATGTGATGGCGATCGGAATGACGATCGAAAGGGTGGCGGTCAAAGGTGCACATGCACGCGTGCTAGTTTTGTATCTTGGTGTTGAAGTTGGGAAAGAAGGAGCCATTCTCGGGTTTCATTCGAGAAAGAAGGGGGGGTGGTCTCGAAGCAGTTTTAAGTTTTCTCGGGTATCTCTCGAAGTAAAGAGGTAGGCGACTCGAAGTAGTGTACTGTCTCGAGTTTGTTTGTTCCAGGCATTTAAAAAACAAAAGCCTGTTCTTCTATTTAAATTCAAGTCTGGGTTTGTTAAATTAAGTAAGATTTAAACTTAAGTTTAAATTGAGATTTTAAAACCTGGACTAAAAGTGAAATTTAAATACAAGTTGAAATAAATTCAGTTTTAAATCTGAAGGTGTTTTAAACAAGTTTAAATTCAATTTAAATTTGGTTAAAGTTCTAAATGGTAAATCATTTTGAATCTTATATTCAAAATGTGATTTAAATTTAAAGATTTAAATTTAAATTTAAAAAGGGTAATGTTCTACACATTAATATTTATTTAATCATTAATAAAGAAATAAATTACCTTAGAGATAATTAAGGTATTAAATGATTCAATTAATATGGTAATTAAAGAATGATTTATTTAAATTTATAAATAAGTAATTTAGATTTAATTTATAATTAAGAATGATTAATGATGAATTAATCTAAGATAATTTTCTTGAGAAAGTAATTAAGGAAATGTTATTAGTTAATGAAGATAATTAACTAGAGATTATTAAGTAATTAAATTAATGTGATTAATATTGATAATTTATTTGATGTACTAATTAAGATAATCAATTGTAAATTGTTAATTACTTAATGAAAGTAATTAAGGGGTTAATTACTACTTGTAACTTAAATTGGATATTTTAATTTATTTATTGATAAAGATTAATCGGTAATTAATAATTTATTGGTATGAGATGATCGCTTAATGGTAAGAAATTAAAGATTTAATTCCCTAGAATGATTAAATTAAGGGGTTAATTAATTATGTAATTGGTTTAAGGGTTGATTAAATTAATATGATTAATTAAGGATAATTTAATTTATTAAAGTTTTTGATGAATTTATTGATATCAAATGATTTGTAATTAATTAATCAAGATTGGGTAATTTATTCGTAAGTAATTAATTTAATTGGAAATAAATTGAATTACTTAGGATTAAACAATTAATTAATTCTGTTTATAAATGATTATTGAATGCTTGACCTTACTTATGAATGATTGTATTGTATGAATAGCCTTGAATTGATTGTCCTATTTGATCTGTGATATTTTGTTATGTGGTTTGTGCCATGTATGATTTATTCATTTATTTACATTTGCATATTATCTGGGAATTTGTGAATGGACGATAAGCGTTATAGTTTATATCGCTTATCAAATTATATTTCTGTGATTTGATCTGTGATGATTTAATGATGTTGCACTATTGTGTTAAACCCTGGACCACACCATACACACACAAATATGGATTTCACGAGGAAATCGATTAAGTCACAGATTTTGAAATGATTTATAAAATTGAATATTTGAATTCAAATGTTTTGAAAATGGGTTGAGATTAAAGTGAAAAGCTTTTGAAATGGAATTTCAAAGATGAAATATAGTTTGGATAACTTGATTAAGTTTTGAAATTTAAATATTTTGATTTAAATTTGAATTCAATATTTGAAATTGAATTCTATGATTTGGAAACTAGGATATAAAGAAAAGTTATTCAACTTATAATAAGTTATATGGGTTTTTAAACCATTTTTGAAGTGTTGTTTTTGGGAATTTGAATTAACCCAAAAGATTTAACTTGTATAAATAAGATCGAATTTCTTCGAAACGAAAACTACTTGTTTTCAAATAATAATAGCTTTCATTTTAAAGAGAGGATCTCCCAATTATGTTGAAAAGGTTTCAAGCTGAAATAGAATTGAAATGTTTTGAAAGCTATGAAATAAATCTTTGATTCAAAGACCGAATGAGTTAATCCAACTTGAATTGAAATTGTTTTTGAAAGGCTATGAATGAATCTTTGGAAATGATTTTGAAAGCTATAAGTTGAATCTTTGATTTAAAGATTCAACAAGTTAATCGAATTTTGAAAGCTATGAGTTAAATCTTTGATTTAAAGATTTAAGGAGTTAATCCAATTGAAATGAAAATTTGTTTTGAAATCAATAAATGTAATTTTGTGAAATTAATCTTTTTGTTTAAAACGATTTGAAATGGTAATTTGTTTAAACCATTTGAAAGAAAAGTTTTGGATTATTAAGTTGTGACTTAATTGAAATCCCTTATCCATATGTTTTAAATATTGCGCTTACTATTCGGGTTAGCCGGGAAAGGACCTTTGGGTCGTATAACCCATTCCGAATATGTGATTCGACGTTATGGATAGCATTTGAAGACCGGTGGTGAAGACCGGGTATTTGCGAGAACGATAAGATGACCTATCGATTGTCTCTGCACTGAGTTGCTCCGGTATAGAGATTCCCTAAGTGATGGGAAGTCCAATCGGGATTGTGAATACCCGGATTTGGAAGGGCTTCTTTGGAAGTGCCTTCGGTTCTGTTCTAAATCCAGAACAGACTTGTATGGATAGTATGTTAGACATTACAAATTGAGATATAAAGCAGATTTCTTTCAAATACATTTCTGTGGTGGCAGAGAATTCATTCTCTTAGCTTAACACCCTTCTCTGAGATGTACGAGCTTAGAGGTTATGTAGTTGATGGTTATCAGCGATATATTCCCAATTTGGTAATGTGACATGCTGAGTGTTGCTGTGAAATGATCATTGTTGATCATTTGCGATATGATCATTTGTTTGATTACTTATCTTTGTGATCATTACTTTGATCATTTGTTGACCCAAAGCATGGCTTTGTGGACGAGACTTCGTCGAGCCTCACAACCCGGTAATGGTCGAAACAGGAATCGTGGCGGCAAGGTTTCAGGGGTAGCTTCCCTAGGGTAGGACCATTCCTTCTGGAAAGGGGCAGTATCATGGTATGGAGCCTAGATACTTACTCATGTGGATACACTACATCTATTACTATGTGGTGTTGTTGGAATCGAGGCCTCGTATAAAGGTCCAAAAGAACCGGGGGTGGTATATCTGAGGTTTCTTACTCCCTGGGAAAGGGGTAGCCGGCCTTGTTTGGCAGAGATCCATTTGGGATGCTCGGGGACGTCCTTCCAGAGGCGTTCCATTTTGGGGTTTGGGAAGTTCCTTTGCCCGACCATTTGTTGGAAATCCATTCTTCAAATACGTACCTTGTACGGTTTTAGTTGTAGAACCTATCATTCACTTATGGTGGCGCCCCACTGTTTGGATGGTAGCTATAGTAGGCATAGTTCGAAATGTCTATTTTGGCTAAGATTTATATCTTTACTTTCGAAATGATTTTTACTACACTATGCACTAGTAATAATATCAAATGTTTCTTTATAATGCGTATCAAGCATCTTTGACTATCATAAGGAGAAATCTCCTCCGATTCTGCGTTTGCATTGTGTGTGTGTGCGGGAGGCCTTATGGTAGTCTCATTTTCTAAAAAGCATTGCGAATTGATTTTAAAATATTTCGTTGCTTGTTTTTAAAGATAAAACTGTTTTTGTTGCTCACACCAGTCCCATGACTGATCCAGAGTTTATTGTTTCTTTCCTAAACTCTGGATGCTCAAAATTTTCTACACGAGCAGTCTAGAGTTGGTTTTTTCAGATAGTCAGGTTTAGTAGGTTATCTGGAGCTAGTTCAGTCTTTGGATGTGGACGAGACTTGCTTATCTTTGTGCATCGTTATTGGGAGTTCGTGCTACTCCGGAGTTCTTCCTTGAAGACTATCTTAGAGTTATATATTTCCGCTGCTAGATGTTATCTATTTTCCTTTCCCGTTGCTATTTTATTGTATTATATCTCTGATGTATATTGATATCTATTGGATCACCTGTTGTATCAGATATTGTATCAAAGCTGTATATCAATGTGCTATTCTTTTTATTCCGCTGTGTTATTTACTTAATGTTGTTATAAGCTCCGGCGAATCGGATTTGAACGGTCGAATCTACGGCATTCGAATACGATATGAAGTATGGATGTCGATTTTCGAGCGCGAACAATCCGCATTCTTCGCATTTGGTATCAGAGCTAAGGTAAAACTTTAGCTCAGGAGTATAACACGTTAAGTAGCTCATTAGAGATAGGGTGAAGTATACCCAAGAATGAGTATATCCCTAAGATATCCGTCTGTATGCCTTAGTAAATTCTCTAGCTATCCACTGATAGCAAGTATAAGTGCAAGAAGAGACCGAGATAGGGGACAAGGGAATACTACTATAAATGATCGATGCCCTGCAACAGTGGAAACAATTTTCTCTATCAATCTCTTTTGATTCGTCTTTCCAAATTCTTTTGATTGCTTTGTAACAGCTCCAGAAAGAAGTTTTCGGTGTGATGATGGCCCTACGAATCGTTGTAGAAAATCTTTACTTCGTATTTCATCAGTTTCTTATCAGTTTTTGATTTAAACTCTAATGAATATGAATTAGAAATTGAGAATTTTAAATAAAATTGGAAATTTTAATTTGAGTTAAATTGATTAGTAGAATATGAAGAATGATTTAAATTGTATAGATAAAAAAAATATCGTTTAAAACCAAATTTGAAATTCTATTATAATTTCTTGTATCTATTGTTGATATTCTGATTTGGTGAGCCAAATGCAGAATTGATATCCAGTTTGATTTGAAAAGATATTTTTCTATCTTTCATCTATCTTCGTTATCTCTCTCTGGCGAATTTCGAGGACGAAATTCTTTTTAATGGGGGAAGTCTGTAACGATCCCGAATTTTAATTTATTTTAAATTGATAATTAAATTAACTTTTGATTTAAATTTGTGAAATTAAATGATAAATTGATTTGAGTTTATCCAAATCTAAATAAGTTATGTTTTTTTAAGAAAGATATAGTTACTTTTATAAATTATTTTAATTTAGTATTGAGTTATTTTTAAACAATGTTAATATAGAAATATTTGAGTTCAATCTTATGAAATGTATTTTAGAAGTTGTATAAATATAACAAAATTTTTGAAATAAATATTTAAGTTAAAATAAAAGCAAATATACAAAGTAAAATAAAACACAAACAAAATGCACAAACAAAATACATCAAAATATAAACTATTGGAAATAAATATACCCAAGTATCTATTTACAAACAAGCAAATCAAGTCTAAAAAATGTAACTTGCAAAACGAAGAAAAAATTATACATGCAAGTGTGAACAGCTTGCATAAGGAGACAACATCATATATTCAAGTTGAACAAATATGTACACATAAGTATGAACACTTGAAAAAGAAAGAAAACAAAGCTTAATATATACATGTATTAGCTTCCAAAGGAAGTTACTAGCATATAGATAAATAAACATATATTTGTACAAAGGCAATTAATGCCACATAACTTTTGTACACCAGAGAATATATCAGCCACAACAAAATCTGCATAGGCGAGACAACCAAAGGTAAGTAAGTATGCAGGCTTGAAAAGCAAAGAACAAGATATATTTAGATATGAACAAACAAATTAAAATATAAATATGCATAAACAAGTAAAGAAAAATCACTTCAGCCGAAACAAAGAAATGCAAAGGAATAAACAAAGGATATTGTACAATGGTAATAAATGTAACATGCCTCATGCATTTAATGCAAATGTCTTCAGCATGCTTTCTATTGTACAAACACCTATTTGTACAACTATCCACTTCATATATACATCAACTTTGTTCTGGTTCATAGCTATAGAAAGTTAAGAAAAACAAGATTGAAAAGAATGAAAACATCATCATCAATAAAAAGAAAGAAAAGCTGCAACTACAAACCAGAGGTCAAAGAAGCAATGTTTCTACTGGAAAATCAAAGCCTGTGACAAAAGAAAACAAGCTCTGTCATTTTTCTCTGGAAAACACTGTGAGCAAATTTTCCTTAAATCTATTATGTGTCTGATGAATGCATGAATAAATTTTTCTCTGGTACATGTCCACCTGGTTTGCATATACATCTGAGAATATTTGAATGCTCTGAGAATAAGCATAGTTTAAATATTTTGAATGCTTTGTTTCAGGCAAACAGATTTCAAAACCTGTTTAAATTTGAAAACCTCATCCTCTGATGTACTACTGATCTTGATGTATGAATGAAACAGGTTAAAGTGACAAGATCTAAATTCTAAAAATACTTTTAAGTATTTAAAGGTAAATGGTTTTGCTGGAAAAACCAAAACACAATAGAACATAAAATTTGTTAAAATTCAGTTGACTAAAATTTAGGATTTGATTCCATAATCATGTTCGCCTTCAAGAAATATGATTTTTAGTACAAGATTCTAGAATTTTAAGTTGCAAAATCTCGAGCAGTTTCAAGCTGAACGTAAAATGAACTTGGGGAAACCCACAGCGATCAAAGAGGAATTGGATCTTGAGATCGTGGCAGTACGTGCTGGAAGGATGAATGATTTCGAGGAAAAATGCGAGGTAAATTTTTATTTCATCATGGAAGGCGATGTGGATCAATGTAGGGTTTAAGGATTTCGAAAAGTGGAAGTTGGGTTTCAAGATCGTGCACGCTCATCAATGCGTCGAGCGTGGCCAAATCTGGAGGGGAGATACTCAAGACATGGACAGGGGCGTGGATGGAGTGGAGGCAGTGCTGGTGGTCAGAGGCAGGGTGGCGAATCGATTCTTTGGTTGGGGGTCTGGTTTGAGTGGCTCGAGCTATGCTCGATTTTGATTCCCAGTTAAATTAGGGAATTTGTATGCTCGCGATGTTTGGGGATGCCATCGATGATGTGATGGCGATCGGAATGACGATCGAAAGGGTGGCGGTCAAAGGTGCACATGCACGCGTGCTAGTTTTGTATCTTGGTGTTGAAGTTGGGGAAGAAGGAGCCATTCTCGGGTTTCATTCGAGAAAGAAGGGGGGTGGTCTCGAAGCAGTTTTAAGTTTTCTCGGGTATCTCTCGAAGTAAAGAGGTAGGCGACTCGAAGTAGTGTATTGTCTCGAGTTTGTTTGTTCCAGGCATTTTAAAAACAAAAGCCTGTTCTTCTATTTAAATTCAAGTCTGGGTTTGTTAAATTAAGTAAGATTTAAACTTAAGTTTAAATCGAGATTTTAAAACCTGGACTAAAAGTGAAATTTAAATACAAGTTGAAATAAATTCAGTTTTAAATCTGAAGGTGTTTTAAACAAGTTTAAATTCAATTTAAATTTGGTTAAAGTTCTAAATGGTAAATCATTTTGAATCTTATATTCAAAATGTGATTTAAATTTAAAGATTTAAATTTAAATTTAAAAAGGTTAATGTTCTACACATTAATATTTATTTAATCATTAATAAAGAAATAAATTACCTTAGAGATAATTAAGGTATTAAATGATTCAATTAATATGGTAATTAAAGAATGATTTATTTAAATTTATAAATAAGTAATTTAGATTTAATTTATAATTAGGAATGATTAATGATGAATTAATCCAAGATAATTTTCTTGAGAAAGTAATTAAGGAAATGTAATTAGTTAATGAAGATAATTAACTAGAGATTATTAAGTAATTAAATTAATGTGATTAATATTGATAATTTATTTGATGTACTAATTAAGATAATCAATTGTAAATTGTTAATTACTTAATGAAAGTAATTAAGGGGTTAATTACTAATTGTAACTTAAATTGGATATTTTAATTTATTTATTGATAAAGATTAATCGGTAATTAATAATTTATTGGTATGAGATGATCGCTTAATGGTAAGAAATTATAGATTTAATTTCCTAGAATGATTAAATTAAGGGGTTAATTAATTATGTAATTGGTTTAAGGGTTGATTAAATTAATATGATTAATTAAGGATAATTTAATTTATTAAAGTTTTTGATGAATTTATTGATATCAAATGATTTGTAATTAATTAATCAAGATTGGGTAATTTATTCGTAAGTAATTAATTTAATTGGAAATAAATTGAATTACTTAGGATTAAACAATTAATTAATTCTGTTTATAAATGATTATTGAATGCTTGACCTTACTTATGAATGATTGTATTGTATGAATAGCCTTGAATTGATTGTCCTATTTGATCTGTGATATTTTGTTATGTGGTTTGTGCCATGTATGATTTATTCATTTATTTACATTTGCATATTATCTGGGAATTTGTGAATGGACGATAAGCGTTATAGTTTATATCGCTTGTCAAATTATATTTCTGTGATTTGATCTGTGATGATTTAATGATGTTGCACTACTGTGTTAAACCCTGGACCACACCATACACACACAAATATGGATTTCACGAGGAAATCAATTAAGTCACAGATTTTGAAATGATTTATAAAATTGAATATTTGAATTCAAATGTTTTGAAAATGGATTGAGATTAAAGTGAAAAGCTTTTGAAATGGAATTTCAAAGATGTAATATAGTTTGGATAACTTGATTGAGTTTTGAAATTTAAATATTTTGATTTAAATTTGAATTCAATATTTGAAATTGAATTCTATGATTTGGAAACTAGGATATAAAGAAAAGTTATTCAACTTATAATAAGTTATATGGGTTTTTAAACCATTTTTGAAGTGTTGTTTTTGGGAATTTGAATTAACCCAAAAGATTTAACTTGTATAAATAAGATCGAATTTCTTCGAAACGAAAACTACTTGTTTTCAAATAATAATAGCTTTCATTTTAAAGAAAGGATCTCCCAATTATGTTGAAAAGGTTTCAAGCTGAAATAGAATTGAAATGTTTTGAAAGCTATGAAATAAATCTTTGATTCAAAGACCGAATGAGTTAATCCAACTTGAATTGAAATTGTTTTTGAAAGGAAATGAATGAATCTTTGGAAATGATTTTGAAAGCTATAAGTTGAATCTTTGATTTAAAGATTCAACAAGTTAATCGAATTTTGAAAGCTATGAGTTAAATCTTTGATTTAAAGATTTAAGGAGTTAATCCAATTGAAATGAAAATTTGTTTTGAAATCCGTAAATGTAATTTTGTGAAATTAATCTTTTTGTTTAAAAAGATTTGAAATGGTAATTTGTTTAAACCATTTGAAAGAAAAGTTTTGGATTATTAAGTTGTGACTTAATTGAAATCCCTTATCCATATGTTTTAAATGTTGCGCTTACTATTCGGGTTAGCCGGGAAAGGACCTTTGGGTTGTATAACCCATTCCGAATATGTGATTCGACGTTATGGATAGCATTTGAAGACCGGTGGTGAAGACCGGGTATTTGCGAGAACGATAGGATGACCTACCGATTGTCTCTGCACTGAGTTGCTCCGGTATAGAGATTCCCTAAGTGATGGGAAGTCCAATCGGGATTGTGAATACCCGGATTTGCAAGGGCTTCGTTGGAAGTGCCTTCGGTTCTGTTCTGAATCCAGAACAGACTTGTATGGATAGTATGTTAGACATTACAAATTGAGATATAAAGCAGATTTCTTTCAAATACATTTCTTTGGTGGCGGAGAATTCATTCTCTTAGCTTAACACCCTTCTCTGAGACGTACGAGCTCAGAGGTTATGTAGTTGATGGTTATCAGCGATATATTCCCAATTTTGTAATGTGACATGCTGAGTGTTGCTGTGAAATGATCATTGTTGATCATTTGTGATATGATCATTTGTTTGATTATTTATCTTTGTGATCATTACTTTGATCATTTGTTGACCCAAAGCATGGCTTTGTACCAAAGCGTGGCTTTGTGGACGAGACTTCGTCGAGCCTCACAACCCGGTAATGGTCGAAACAGGAATCGTGGCGGCATGGTTTCAGGGGTAGCATCCCTAGGGTAGGACCATTCCTTCTGGAAAGGGGTAGTATCACGGTATGGAGCCCTGATACTTACTCATGTGGATACACTATATCTATTACTGTGCGGTGTTGTTGGAATCGAGGCCTCATATAAAGGTCCAAAAGAACCGGGGGTGGTATATCTGAGGTTTCTTACTCCCTGGGAAAGGGGTAGCCGGCCTTGTTTGGCAGAGATCCATTTGGGATGCTCGGGGACGTCCTTCTAGAGGCGTTCCATTTCGGGGTTTGGGAAGTTCCTTTGCCCGACCATTTGTTGGAAATCCATTCTTCAAATACGTACCTTGTACGGTTTTAGTTGTAGAACCTATCATTCACTTATGGTGGCGCCCCACTGTTTGGATGGTAGCTATAGTAGGCATCGTTCGAAATGTCTATGTTGGCTAAGATTTATATCTTTACTTTCGAAATGATTTTTACTACACTATGCACTAGTAATAATATCAAATGTTTTAATGCGTATCAAGCATCTTTGACTATCATAAGGAGAAATCTCTTCCGATTCTGCGTTTGCATTGTGTGTGTGTGTGCGGGAGGCCTTATGGTAGTCTCATTTTCTAAAAAGCATTGCGAATTGATTTTAAAATATTTCGTTGCTTGTTTTTAAAGATAAAACTGTTTTTGTTGCTCACACCAGTCCCATGACTGATCCAGAGTTTATTGTTTCTTTCCTAAACTCTGGATGCTCAAAATTTTCTACACGAGCAGTCTAGAGTTGGTTTTTTCAGATAGTCAGGTTTAGTAGGTTATCTAGAGCTAGTTCAGTCTTTGGATGTGGACGAGACTTGCTTATCTTTGTGCATCGTTATTGGGAGTTCGTGCTACTGCTGGAGTTCTTCCTTGAAGACTATCTTAGAGTTATATTTTTCCGCTGCTAGATGTTATCTATTTTTCTTTTCCGTTGCTATTTTATTGTATCATATCTCTGATGTATATTGATATCTATTGGATCACCTGTTGTATCAGATATTGTATCAAAGCTGTATATCAATGTACTATTCTTTTTATTCCGCTGTGTTATTTACTTAATGTTGTTATAAGCTCCGGCGAATCGCATTTGAATGGTCGAATCTACGGCATTCGAATACGATATGAAGTATGGATGTCGATTTTCGAGCGTGAAAAATCCGCGTTCGTCACAAAAGTTTAGTGGAGTAATAACGAGAATGACTGTACTTTAGAGACAGAGGATAGGATTCGAGATATTTATCCTGATCTGCTTTGCGGGTGTATATATATTAGATTTATATAGATAATTCCTAGTCAGGTAGACAAATATGGTTGTTATAAGTCATTACAAATAATTGTTATGTTTAGTATTTAGTCCTTACTGAATTTCGAGGATAAAATTCTTTAAGGAGGGGAACTTGTAACACCCTTATTTTTGATATCAATTCATAAGATTTAATTAGATAAATTAAATAGAATAATGTAAATGTTATGTGAAAGAGGGTTGAGATTTGAATAAATATAATAAGGCCGTGCTCAATTAAATAATTAAATGGGCTTAAGAATGAGTTATAAGCTAACTAATTTACATAAGGGTATACTGGGTATTTGCGCACATAACCCTTACCCCTATATATTCATTCCTACCATTTTATTTCCCATTCACGTCAATTTGAAAACGGAAAACAAAAACTTAAAGAGTAACTGACCATTAAGAGAAGAGAAATAAAAGTATAGCTAGGGATTCAAGCTTAGGGGAAATTAATCTCAATCCAACCCCCTTATCTTAATCAAGGTGAATAATAATTCCATCTCTATTTTTCTTATAATCATATGTTTTTGAATTTAGGGGTAACTTCGTTTTTATGATGAATTAGATGATGATTTGTTTAAATTATAATTAATTTAATTTAAATAAGATTGTCTAAAGTGGAATATACACGGTTTTAGGGCAAAACCGATTTACAGTGATGATTAAATGCCATCGAAAATTTTTTGTTGTATAAAACATGATTTTGGAGTTGGATTTTAATTTTGATAATTTTCCAAGCTATGGAAAGATTATTACGGATTATCAAAGGAAAATACGTTTAATTGAGTTTATAAATTTATTTCGAAAATTATATTGATAATTTAGGTCTGAAATTATGATAAGTTAGATAACATGATTAAAGTGAATTTCTAGAATTTTTGGAGATTTTTTCTAAATGATTTCCTATGCAAATTAAACTATTTTAGAAGAGGGACTTCTTTGCAATATTGGTTTTGCTTAATGGAAAAGCTTATTTGCTAACTTAACCATGGTTTAGATCAGCAGCAGTTATTTTAGTAAAGAATTTGAAAAGTTAAGGCAACCAATCTTGTGCTTACACATGCCAGGTTAGTTAAAAAGTGCTTGCTTTAATAAGTAGTAAATCAGGTTTACCTAGAAAAGTTAGTTCCGACTTCTTCAGAGGTACCTTTCGACTCAGAGCTTCCGCCTTCAATCAAGTCAAAACCCACTAAGCTGAAACTAATACACAAGTTATCACATAGATGGTGCGTGGAGGATTCGACAAAGGCGAAAGGCATGGTGTCGAAAGCATAGCTTCTGATGGGATCGATACCTTCTTGTTTGATTTAAAAGTGAAGCACCTGCCTTTGTTTTGCTTAAAGCCTTCAAAGGTGTCGAAGCATAGGTTTTCGTAAGAGGCTTCTAAATGATTTCGAAGAGGTTGCCACGAACTTATGTTTTCTTCCAAATGGGTTCCTTTACTTATAAAATAATGCTTTTGAAAGAAAGGGTCTTGACTTAGTCGAAGCCCTACTTCCATTCTTAAGCCTTTCAGATGCATTAAAGACATGAATGATTTTGAAGGGTAGTTTTTTCTAAAGATGTTTCAAGCCACTTCATAAATGCTTTAGAAAGGGTCCAAGGGTTTCGAAGGCAATGGATTTGAAAGGGGTTTCGATGCTATCCTTCAATGTTTTGTTTAAATGGTTTGAAGCTTTCGAAAGGGATGGTGCCGACGCCATCATGTTTTTCCTCAATATTTTTACATGATAAAGAATGGTTTCGAAAGTGATACTTCCGTTTATATTCACTTTGACCCAAATAATATTTTAAGTATAAACCCAATGGTTTTGTAAGGTGGACTTTCAATGGTTTCAGATGGGTTACTTCCAATGGTTTCGAAAGGGGTACTTTCAATGGTTTCGAAGCTATGCTTCTACGTGTTAATAAGTAATGCTTTATTGCATTCGAAAGGTTTTGAAACAGATGTTTTAAAGTGTTTCAGAAGGTAGGGGCCTAATATTTTAAAAAGTGATTTATACGCTTTCGAAGGAGGTCATCCAGTAAAGTCAAAAGCATGGTTTTGAATGTTTCGACAGCCTTAGTTTTCAAGAAAATAACTCAATCTAATTTTTAAGAAAAACAATGGCATAATTGAATAAAGTGTTTTGAAAAGTAGTTTCTGAAGAAGTTTTCTTTGATCAAAAGGGCTAAAGTTATTAACCAACTTATGATGTGTGCTTCTTCATTTATGTAAATATGTTCACATTGTTTTGGACCCATAACTGAATTTTGGGAAGAGCAGGATAACCAGTTAGTTGACCCAGTAGTAAATATAAATTAAGTTAATTCCTGAATGAGTAGAATTGCATCCAGGTGGTCAGGAAGACCAGAATTTAGAACGCTAAAATATGAAAGGAAAAGACATTGGCAGGGGCTAATAGGTTCTCAGTTAGCCCATGAAAACTGTGTAAAAGATTTGCAGGGGCCAATAGATTCGTGGTAAGCCCATGAAAACTATGTATATTTGAAAATGTCAGAAAGACAGGTTCATAGTAAGCACATAAAACTACGATTCGATACTTGCGGGGCCAGTAGGTTTGTAGTTAGCCTATGAAAACTATATCTGGATTAAGACATTGACAGGTGTCAATAAATTCTTAATCAGCGTATGAAAACGAGGATGAGAAGAAAAGATATTGGAGTTACCAATAGTTTCATAGTCAACCCATGGAAACTAGGACAAGTGTAAAGATATTGGAGTCATCAATAGGTTCATAGTGATCCCATGAAAACTATGTAACTGGACAGGGGGTCCTTAAACACTTTACTGGTTATTAGTTAGCCCATGGAAACTATTAGGTTAATAGCAATCCTAGAAACTATAATAGAGACAGATAGTATGGGGATGGGTAATCTGGAATTAATTCATTTGTTTTGCATATCATCATATTATATTGTTTTGAATTGTTTTAACCATTGTGGATGCAGGAGCACAATATATGATTTTATAAATGTTTTAGGATACTAGTGAGGGGAAAACACATTTCGCTAAGCGGCGTGGTCTCACTAGACATCAAAATGATTTGAATGGTAGATTATTATTCATACTAGGCTTTATGTCTAACTCAAAGTTTATGTTATCCCTTAAACTCTTGGGTACTCAATTGATTTTGAGCAGTTTGAGAGTTGAGTTTTTTAGGCACTTCACTTGACGAATAAAGCTTACAGGGACGTTGAGGAGGTATGATAGTTATATAGAGTTCTCTTTTATTTGATTTCTTTGTGTTGTTTGCAATGGAAATTTTTTTATATTGCTAGTATATAGTCTGATCGTCCAAGGAGGCATCTTCATATTTTGCTCTTGGTGTATGTTGTAATAAATATATTTTCTCTGAACGTGATTAACGAATATGAGATTATGCAATGAATTGGAAATGTTTTGATATGGAATGTGATCTTGTTTGAAGTTTTAATTTTTTTTCCATATTCATGTGTATCAATGTATCTAACATTGCCGTATTTGGTAGTCGAGGATTAATAACTATGGACGACTGCAGCATCCGTAGCCGTTAGTTTTGGGCCTCCAAGTAGGGGGGTGTTACATGATGTCTAAATGAAAGTGAAAAGAAGAACTACCTTAGTTTTATGGGCATATAGAACATCCATAGGATCACCAATGGGCCAAACCCCTTTCTCCCTAACATATTGCTATAAAGTTATGCTTCCAGTTGAAGTAGATATTCCATCACATCGATGTCTATGATACATAGCTTAGCAAAATTTACACCTTGAAGAAACTATGTTGATCTCATACAAGAAAGGAGAGATGAAGCGGCGGTTAGGGATGTAGTTTATAGACAAAGTGTGGTGGGAAATTATAATTCAAGACTTAGGAAATAAGTTCCACAAAGAAGATCTAGTCCTAAAAAAGATGACGACTAACACAAAGGACCCAACATAGGGAACAGTTGGGCCAAATTTGGAGGGACCTTGGTGATTGCCAAAGCACTTTAGAGCACCGAATACCATTTCTCTAGGTCGGATGGAAATCTTGTCCCAAGAACATGAAATTCAACACACCTTCAACTGTATTTTATTTAATATTTCTTTTTCTTATAATAAATTGTAATGTGCAAAGTTATAACTATGAAAGATCAACAAAATAATAAACTGGACATAGGGATATTAGAGGCCCGAACTGGTATAAAAACCTAATTTTCAATTTTTATTTGTTTGCAAATCAAATACGAGTTGTATTAGCATAACTTAGCTCTTCAGTCAACACCACATTGGAACTGGGGATACTAGAGTACCCGAATCAGCAATAAAAACATATGCACGAATAAAAAAGGGTGGTAAATACAGAGGTTGACTACCCAATCAAAACACAATCAATCTACACCAGAAATGGAGCAGATATTACCATGTGCATGACGAAATATAGATGCCCATGAGTAAAGTTCAGAAAGCATGAACTATATAAGACAAAGCAGCATAAAAAATCAAAAGTGGAGAGAAAGGAAAAAAGAATACACAAAATGAAATACAAAATGCGAACTAGGTACGGCTTAGAAATCTATTCGAAGCTCGCCAAGTAAACACAAAAACATTAAATCCATTTCTATCCACACGCTTTACACATTTATAAAATATCATAAGTAAAATAAAAATTTATCACACGGGTTGCATTAGAAAGTTGAACTCAAAATCAAAGACATTAGAAATATATACTTATATAATTAATAATCAGCATAACACAAGCCGCGTTACGTATCTGGTTCAAACTTAGAGGAATCACTAGTTATGACTATCTAACTATAGTAGGAAGTTTTAACCCCCAACATAGAACAGTTAGTAAAGCCACCTCCAAGTTGTAAATTGATAGGGGATTCGGTCAACTCAGTAATAATAACTGAAGAATAGCAAGAGACGCTACTAAACATAATCCTAGGATCATAATTTGACACCCTGCGTAGTTGAAATGAAACCATCACAATTGTGTAAAAAAGATAAGTCCAGTTCAAGCAATAAATGACTAAAAACATCGACTGTAAGCTTCACAACAATATCAACCATGAACCTACTAACTGTCAATTCATAAAGCTCTTCAATTACAGAAGCCTTATACACATTGTGAAAGGAAGATACAAAAGACCTTGAGGAATAGTAGTGGAAACCCTTCCTATGGCCTGCGCGGAGGACTGAGACTCTAAGGAGGATATCTTATTTTCAAGGCATTCACACACAACATAGAAAATCATAATACACACTCAACATCATCCAAGAGTTGAGAATTGGTCTTCTTAGTTTACTTAGAGGAAACAAGTTCATTCGTAGTGGATAATCCTATAAACGACTACTTGCAAAAGCCTCTAATTCTACTTATAATAATCTTTTAATTTATAAAACTTTAATCCATAACAATTATTCAAATCATCCTTCCATCGGGAATCTGCTCCGGTAGGGGCGTGGGAGAACAATCTGGCTTTCATATGGCATGCGAAGCCAAAGTCGCAAGAGGGTCCTCTTCCATGCTAACCACCTTTGCTATTTGCAAAGACAATTCTTTAGTTTTGCTATTCAAGTTTTAAGAGCATCTCCAACCGATGCAGAATTCTCAAATCCACACCGAAAGACAGCTCTAACAAGGTGCAGATTATCGTAGAGTATGAAAAGGAGGAGCCAAAGGCAGGGGATTTCGGAGCAGACGAGGAGCCTGTTAAACAGGCATCTAGATAGCAGGCGCCTGACCTCATTTCTGTTGGAGAATTAAGGCCTCAAACATTTCGGAGTGCCGAAAATCCAATTTTCGCACTCCGAACTATTGGAGATGCTCTAATCTCATCTTCATAAGATGCAAAATATAACCTCTTCACATTTTCAACAATTTCTTCTATTCAACTATGCACTCCTACACAGTCTTTAGCTCCTTTTCTGGCTCTTGTATTTCATTTCATGTGGATGCTAGGTCAGATCTTTGTTTAGTAATGCATTTATATTGTCTAATGTTACTTTACTTAAATTCTTCGAACTGTTGCATTGTTCTTTGTATTCTATGCGGAGTTCCTCTTAAATGCCATAAGCAACCAATTCTTTTTCTTTAATAAGACGTGCATTGGCAGCCTTAAGCTTTTAATTCGAGTTTCTTTAGTTTCAAAACCGTTAGTTAAAGATAGCTCCCAAGGCAAGATTTGCAAAGAACGTGGGAAGGACTACTAGGTTCATGAAGGACAACTAGGGAAGTTTCAACTAGAGAAGTAAAAGAGCATAAAACGTAAATAACCAAGTAAGAAATTGATGAGCATTCGAATGAAGCAAGTAAAAAAATGTTTGATAAGTAGAAACTATAATGATACTTAAGCCATGAAAATGTTTTATTCAATCAATGATCAAATGTATATGAGAAGACACTATTCTCGCCTATGACTAAATCTATCTATAAGCCATAGCAAATGGGAATGCCCTAAAGGAAGCGATTTGTTTTCTAATGAAGGACCTTACTTGCATAGCACTGAGTCATAAAACACATCACTCTCATGTATATATTGTGTAATTTTAAACAAGATTCCTTGAGACTCCTCCTTCAGCTGTGTAATAGTCCTTTCAAGTTCAGCCTCTCTCTACATACAAATGCAGTTCTCGTTGACAACATCTCTGTAGCCTACTTTTCTAAACGCTTAGTACACTTCCTTAAATGTTGAACTAAACTACCTCCCTCGTGTGGATTTAACAAAAGAGGTTTATCAATGCATATATTTCTAACCTAAAAAGAAAAGCATAAGTTTAAAAGACACTACTGCGGCTATTAAAAACACCAAGAAAAATAAAATAGCAAGGTAAAAGACCAACATTCAGAAGAAAAAAAGATTGCAATTTCATTCATAAGTTCATCACTTACACATAAATGATCCAAAGAACTTTTCAAAATGAAAATGGTGCAGTTCGCTTAAAAAGATACGACATAACAAAAAAAAGAAGCCTAAAACTAGAGGTTTCAGGCGTATACTTCTGTAGCTGTGGAGGATCCTAGTAGTGCACTCTTAGATTGCATGCGTGCATTAATTGGGTCCTCTTCTGCATTAAAATTGTTGGGCACATCATCAGCCTATGTTGATTTTGAAGGGAGTCCGATATGCAACTGTGCTCTTGAACCCCCTTTTTTCTACAATATCCCAGTGCATCCTTGAATAATTTGGTGTCTTCTAGTAAATCCATGCAGACCTCGCCTCCACTTCATCAAGACGATCCACGTAGAACTGTTTTTTCACTTGGACGTAAATCTTGTAAAGTCATGGAGTCCAGCTCTTTTTTTTTCCTTAGATTTTTTCCATTCCAAACTTTTTACTCTCATTTCCAACTTCCCTGCGTCTTTTCCACCTTGTCAAACTATGATTCCACTTCCTCAAACATTATGGAAGCCCCTTACGGTTCTAATTTATAATCAATATCCCTTTTATTTCTTACCTTGATGTCAAAAGAAGCAAAATCCAAATCTTGTTTCAACTACAAATTATCCTGCTTGGACTATGAATTATCTACTTGAGCGCTAGTCAATGCGGCCTGTAAATCTTAAGCCCGTTGCACAATTATCCGTTTCAAAGGCCATATCTTGAAAATATTCATAATATAATGCATAAAAATACATCTAAGTCATAGCTAAGGTAAGAAAAAGACAACATGAGCAAAGATGAAACAACAAAAAAGTAACATGAAAACTATAACAATGCAAACTAGAAAAAACCTCCTTCCAGACAAAATAGAAGAGGGTAATGGGGCTGGAGTCAATTCTAACGTCATCAATAAGTAGGCGCTCAATTCACACTACTAGATCGAAAATGGCACCTTCTCTTGGAATAATCAAGAAGTAGGAAGAAGGTGGAAACACAGTGATGGGCCGTGCGGGAATTGAAATAGTAGGAGGAGAATTTGAAGAGGATGGAATGATGTCTATCTTCTGCGTTTTACTCACATTTTCCAACCAAGTTAAATCCTCCCCTAACCTTTTCTTATCCCTTTTTTTCATTGAAAATGCAATGGCTAATTTCGACATGAAGCCGACATAGTTCAAATGATTACGTAGTCAATACATAAATTTATACACCAATAAATCAAAGTGAGAAATGCATAAGTAGAAATATACCATATGGTGCAGAAGTATCAAAAACTAAACAAAAGTAGATCAAGAAAAATGATTATGTTTACGTAGAAGTTATGTCTGTGCAGTAGAGTTTCTATAAAGGTTTTGAACCTTTACGAACTGTAATTTATATCTTGCGAATAACATAAACCCTAAGATCTAGAATTACATGATTATCACATATGTAATGAATCAATAAAACATAACTCCAGACATCTCGTATATGAGTCAGCAATGGTTGTTGTCGAAAGCTGTTTCAATGGATAAAGGAAATGGTTTCTCTCTATTTTCCTATATCTTTCTTTATGTGTTTTTTCTATATCCTTTGTGATGGGAAAAGGTTAATATTTATAGGTAGAGAGAGGACCAAACTTTCAGATTTGTAGACTTAGTCTTGATCGTCCATCAAGATCAAGATGAGAGAAATTAACGCTCTAGATTATAGTCGTTTTATCGATTAGCATATTAATATGAAAACCCTTTAGATTCCGTTGACCACAAAATGAGGAAGGAAACGTTTGAGGAAGGAAACGGTCAAATTTCCTTACAAAATAAGAAAGGAAAATCCATTAATGTTTTCGTATTAATTTCCTTAAAAAACGGTCAAATTTTCTTACAGTCTCCAACTTGGTCAGTAGTAAAATTCATTAATGTTTTCGTATTAAGGTCATAAGGCACGCATGATATGCTAAACTTTTCTTTAGTCAGTTATCATAAGTGTCTTGGCTAATCTAGTGGTCAATGGAAGTCATGACGTGTATGTGTTATTTTGCAACATGCTTACTTCCATGTACTATGACATTGACAACTTTCATAATTAGACCGTATATGAGCATAACTTAATGGTCACATAATGTCTTGAAGCAAAAACTGTTTCTGTTAGCATTTATCTAAATATAAATGTGTACACATTATAAAAAAGAAATAAAAGATGTCCAAATTATTAAGAGCTCAATAATTGTTATGTCTAGCTAAGTACAAAATAAATGGCATAATAAGAAGATAATTAGGAGTTATCTGCAAGACTCATGCTATCAGTATGTCTTTGAAAGGTCTTTGGAGGTCGTCCTTTCATGAATATGTCTGTCACTTGTAAGTCTGTACCCATCGATTCAACAACAATTTTCTTTAGTTTAACATCTTGCTTCAGTAGTAGGTATTTTTGGTCCATGTGTTTGAAACCTTTGGTTATCTTATCATGCTTGGAGAAAAAGGTTGCAGCTTCATTGTCGCAGTAGACAGTTAGTGGCTTAGAGATAAAACTTAAAATGCCAAATTGTGAGACAAAATTACGCAGCCATGTCCCTGAATTGAAGCCTCATAACATGCTACGTATTCATCCATCATGGTGGAATCGAAAAGCATATCAGATTTCTGGCTTCTCCATGATATTGCACCTCCACATAAGAGTTACACATAGGCAAGAGTGTAGATCCTAGTGTCAGGACATCCAGCAAGGTCTGAATCAGAATAACCAGTTACCTGTAGGTAACTTGATTTCCTATAGGTGAGCATGTAATTCCTTGTTCCCTTTAGGTATCTCAGTACCTACTTTGCAGCTTTCCAATGAGCGATTCCTGGGTTACTTTGAAATCTACCCAGCATACCAACTGCATGGCTGATATCAGGTCTTGTACAGACCCGTGAATACATCAAACTCCCTACAAGAGATGCATAAGGACATTTGGTCATTTCTTCTCGTTCCATCGGAGTCTTTGGACACTGCTCAAGAACAAGTTTGTCTCCTTTCTGTAGTGGGACATGACTAGAGAAACAATTCGTCATGCCAAATCTCTCGAGAATTTTGTCAATGTATGCTTTTTGAGACAATCCTAGAATTCCTTGTGATCTATCACAAAATATTTCTATTCCTATCACATAGGAAGCCTCACCCATATCTTTCATTTCAAAGTTTGTTGAGAGATGATCCTTAGTTTCACGTAATAAACCAAGGTTGCTGTAGCTAATAATATGTCATCAACATACAGAATCAAAAATATGAACTTGCTTCCAATAAACTTGAGGTATATACAACGGTCAGTTATGTTTTCTATGAAAACGAAAGCGGTAATGATTTCATGAAACTTTAGATACCATTGTCTAGAAGCTTGTTTCAGTCCACATATTGATTTCTTAAGTTTGCAGACCATGTCTTCCTGTCCTTCAATTATGAAGCCTTCAGATTGACGCATGTAGACTTCTTCTTCCAAGTCTCCATTTAGAAAGGCTGTTTTCACATCCATTTGATGTAACTCGAGATCATAATGAGCTACTAATGCCATGATAATTTTAAAAGAATCTTTCTTGGAAACAGGAGAAAAAGTTTCATTATAGTCAATGCCTTCTTTCCGATTAAAACCTTTGAAAACAAGTCTGGCTTTATATCATTCAATTTTACCATTGCAGTCACGTTTGGTCTTGAAGACCCACTTACAACCGACTGCTTTATGTCCTTGCGGCAATTGAACGATTTCCCAAACTTGATTATATCCCTAGATTTCAGTTCATCTCTCATGGCATCAATCCATTTAATAGAATTAACATCCTTAATGGCTTGTGAATAAGAAACTGGGTCCGTAGTTCCTTAAGATTCTATTAGATAAAGCATATAATCATCAAGAATAGCTTAACTTCTTTGTCTTTGATATCTTCTTAATGTTAGTTCCTATGGTACTTCATCAACATTATGATTGGTGATAATTTCATTATGGAGTTGTTGATCATTTATTGGGTTTTCCTCATTGCGAACAGGCTCAACAATGGGATGATTCCCAATATCTTTCAAAATAGAGGGTAAGATGATGGGTACCCTTATTTCATGAATGACCACTTCTTGTTGTTTTGTACTCCCACTGATTTCACCATTCTCATAGAATTTGGCACTGTCGGTTTCAACAATTCTAGTACTATGGTTAGGACAATAAAATCTATATCCTTTAGATTTTTCTGGGTAACCTATAAAGTAACCACGGACTTTCTTAAAATCCAATTTCTTTTAATTTGAATTGTACAGTCTAGCTTCAGCTGGGCTACCCCAAATTTGGAGATGTCTTAAATAGGCTTCCATCCTTTCCAAAGTTCAAAAGGAGTCTTTGGAACGGCCTTACATGGATCTCTATTTAAGATGTCGACAGCTGTTCGTAATGCATCCATACATAATGATATAGGTAAATTTGCATGACTTATCGTGGATCTAACCATTTCCATGTATGTACAATTTCGCCTTTCAGCTACACCATTCTGCCATGGAGATCCAGGCATTGTGTATTGTGCAACTATTCCAAGTTTTTGAAGAAGTCTAGCAAAAGGTGTAGGATGTTGTCCCATTTCATCATACCTTCCATAGAATTCACCACCCCTATCTGAGTTAATGATTTTCACTTTTCTTTCTAATTGCCTTTCTTAATGCTAGTTCCTGTGGCACTTATCAACATTATGATTGGTGATAATTCCATTATGGAGTTGTTGATCATTTATTGGGTTTTCCTCATTGTGAATAGGTTCAACAACGGGATGATTCCCTAGATCATTCGAAATAGAGGGTAAGAATATGGGTACCCTTATTTCATGAATGACCACTTTTTGTTGTTTTGTACTCCCACTGATTTCACCATTCTCATAGAATTTGGCATTGCCGGTTTCAACAATTCTTGTACTATGGTTAGGACAACAAAATCTATATCCTTTAGATTTTTCTGGTAACCTATAAAGTAACCAATGACTGTCTTAAATCCAATTTATTTTCATTTGAATTGTACAGTCTAGTTCAGCTGGCAACCCTAAATTTGGAGATGTCTTAAACTAGGTTTCCATCCTTTCCAAAGTTCAAAAGGAGTCTTTGGAACGACCTTACTTGGAACTCTATTTAAGATGTAGACAGCTGTTCGTAATGCATCCATACATAATGATATAGGTAAATTTGCATGACTCATCATGGATCTAACCATTTCCATATATGTACGATTTTGCCTTTCAGCTACACCATTCTGCCATGGAGATCTAGGCATTGTGTATTGTGCAACAATTCCAAGTTTTGAAGAAGTCTAGCAAAAGGTCCAGGATGTTGTCCCGTTTCATCATACCTTCTATAGAATTCACTACCCCTATCTGACCTAATTAATTTAACTTTATTTCTAATTTCCTTTCGACTTCGGTAACGAACACTTGTACAACATCCACTGACTGAGATTTTTCATGCAACAGATAAGGATAGCAATAACGTGAAAATCATCGATAGATGTGATGAAATATTTCTCTCCTCCAATAGTTGGAACATAAAAAGGTCCACAAATTTCTGTATGTATTATTTCAAGAAGTTGTGTACTTCTTGTGGCTCCTTTCTTTGTGTTTTTTATTATTTTTCCTTTAATACAATCAACACATGCTGTAATGCTAGCGAAGTCTGGGTCCGGTAGGACACCATCTTTCACCTCTTGATTCTTTCACTAGATATATGACCCACTTTTTTATGCCACAAGAAGTAAGAATCATTCTTGGATGATTTTCTTTTAGTTTCTTTTCCATGCAGGGTGAGTTGGATTTCAGCATGTTGTTTAAGATGAAGTTTATAAAGTCCATCAATTAATATTCCAGAACCAATATGACTAGAATTTTTAAATAAACTAAAATTTCCATTTCCAACTTCAAAAGAATATCCAAATTTATCAAGTACACTTACAGATATCAAATTTTGGAAAATAGATGGAACATAAAGAGTTTGACATAAATCTAACGGATAACCGCTATCTAAAATAAGACAAAAAGTTTCAATAGCTTCAACTGGAACTTTATCTTTATTCCTCATGAAAATGAAATTCTCACTTGGGTTTTGTGGTTTGGATCGTAATGAATCCCTGCATAGAATTCGAAACATGAATGTTAGCAGCAGTATCAATCCACTAAGTAGAAGAAGGTACATTAGTAAGATTTGATTTGAAAAGACTTACGAAACCCATTGGGTTACCTTTCTTTTCAAATTATGCTTTGCGCTTAATGCAATTTTCTTGGAAGCGTCTAGGTTTCTTGCAGAATTTGCAGACATCATCCTTCTTTTTCTTCTTTGATGGTTGAGTGGCGTCATCAGATTTGGGCGGTGCTCTTTTATGCTGTGAGTTGTTCTTTTTGCCAGCTTGTTTTCCAACCCCTTGAGTGAAATAAGCAACTTTAATGCCTTGTGAGCCTTGTCTAGACTCCTCTTGAACCAGTTTGTTAGTCAATTCATTTAGACTCCACTTTTCTGTAATAATGTTGTAATGAATTTTGAACGGTTCATACTAAGGAGGTAAGCTAGTGAGAATAAATTGGACGAGAAAAGCATCGTCCATAACCAATCCCAAGTTCTTAAGTTTGGCAACAAGGTTAATCGTTTCAATGACATAAGCGCTCATTGAGCGAGAACTATCAAACTTCATGGTTACAAGATCTTCCATAAGTTTCCCAACAAGGGATTTGTCTGCAGTCTTGAACCGATTCTCAATGGAGTGCAAATATTCTTTTGCGTTTTCAGTTTTGGGTAGGGAGGTTTTGATGTTGGTATCAATCACCATTCGCATAAACATCATGCTGAGCCTATTAGATTGTTCCCAATCATCATGGAGTTTGTTTTCCTCAGACGTACTTGTGTAAGTAAGTGGGGTTGGCTTTTCCTTAAGGAGAGCCATGTCCAGTTCAAGTACGCCCAAAGAAAACTCAACTTGCTCTTTCCATTCTGAGTAGTTGGTTCCATTGAGTCTGACGATAGACGTAGCATACGAATTAAGGTTTGAGGGCATTACAACTGCAGGTATAAAAGAAATGTAGGCTTCTTTATTAGAATAAAACACATTTCATAGTAAGAGGTTAGGTTTAGCGCCTCCTGTGGGTAGGCAGTAGAACCATACTCATGGAAGAATGATAAACATTAATGTTTCATGCGTTATTGTGCAAGCAGTAGCCGCCTATGGACGGGACTGCATGCATCAGACCAGAGGAAACAAGCAAATTAAGCACGGAAGAGAAAACTAAAACAAGAGATGAAAGAGGAAAACCGGATCGAATCAGGTGGCCACCTACTTTGTTTTTTTTTACATAAACATTTGCCATTCATTCAAGTAATCCAAGTAAATTCCGTACGTGAAGTTAACATATAAACAATTATTTTGCACATCATATATAAATAATTATCTTGCAAGTTCTAGATCTTGAATTTAATGTCAAACTAGGAAATAATTGTTTTCAATATGTATACTTTATGAAAAGTATTCGCATACAATAAGTTGTTCCATATTATACAATAGATCAAACATTAAAGTAGAAAAAATTAACTTTTGCGGAAATATAAACTTTCCAGATCTAGATCTAAGCATACAGTCAATAGAACAATATTGATAATCATGATTACTATAGCAACTTAAATAATATGAATATTAAACTTGAATCATATTAACACTAATAATCATTGTCGTCATCATAGTAAAATTACAAACATCAGATCATAGATCTATGCTAGTTTTGTTTTATATATTGACAGACGGATGCTGCTTGCATAATAACACATGAAACATTAATGTTTATCATTCTTCCATGAGTATGGTTCTACTGCCTACACACAGGAGGTGCTAAACCTAAGCTCTTATTATGACATGTGTTTTATTCTAATAAAGAATCCCTACAAGAGATGCATAAGGATATTTGGTCATTTATTCTCATTCCATAGGAGTCTTTGGGTACTGCTCAAGAAAAAGTTTGTCTCCTTTCTATAGTGGGACAGGACTGGAGGAACAATTCGTCATGCCAAATCACTCAAGAATTTTGTCAATATATGATTTTTGAGACAATCTTAGAATTCCTTGTGATCTATCACAGAATATTTTTGTTCCTATCACATAGGAAGCCTCACCCATATCTTTCATTTCAAAGTTCGTTGAGAGATGATCCTTAGTTTCACGTAATAAACCAAGGTCGCGGCTAGCTAATAATATGTCATCAACATATAGGATCAAAAATATGAACTTGCTTCCACTAAACTTGAGGTATATACAAGGGTCAGCTATGTTTTCTGTGAAATCGAAAGCGGTAATGATTCATGAAACTTTCGATACCATTGTCTAGAAGATTGTTTCAGCCGATATATTGATTTCTTAAGTTTGCATACCATGTCTTCATGTCCTTCAATTATGAAGCCTTTAGGTTGACGCATGTAGACTTCTTCTTCCAAGTCTCCATTTAGAAAGGCTGTTTTGCACATCCATTTGTTGTAACACGAGATCATAATGAGCTACTAATGCCATGATAATTCTAAGAGAATCTTTTCTGGAAATAGGAGCAAAAGTTTCATTATAGTCAATACCTTCTTTTTGATTAAAACCTTTGAAAACAAGTCTGGCTTTATATCGTTCAATTTTACCATTGCAGTCATGTTTGGTCTAGAAGACCCACTTACAACCGACTGCTTTATGTCCTTGAGGCAATTGAATGATTTTCCAAACTTGATTATTATCCATAGATTTAAGTTCATCTTTCATGGCACCAATCCATTTAATAGAATTAACATCCTTAATGGCTTGTGAATAATAAATTGGGTCCGTAGTTCCTTCAGATTCTATTAGATAAAGCATATAATCATCAGGAATAGCTGATCTTCTTTGTCTTTGAGATCTTCTTAATGCTAGTTCCTGTGGCACTTCATCTACATTATGATTGGTGATAATTTAATTATGGAGTTGTTGATCATTTATTGGGGTTTCCTCATTGTGAATTGGTTCAACAATTGGATGATTCCCAATGTATTTCGAGATAGAGGGTAAGAAAATGGGTACCCTTATTTCATGAATGACCACTTCTTGTTGTTTTATACTCCCACTGGTTTCACCATTCTTATAGAATTTGGCATTGCCGGTTTCAACAATTCTTGTGCTATGGTTAGGACAATAAAATCCTTTAGATTTTTCTGGGTAACTTATAAAGTAACCACTGACTGTCTTAAAGTCCAATTTCTTTTCATTTGAATTGTACAGTCTAGCTTCAGCTGGGCTACCCCAAATTTGGAGATGTCATACAAAAGGAGTCTTTGGAACGGCCTTACTTGGAACTCTATTTAAGATGTAGACATCTGTTCGTAATGCATCCATCCATAATGATATAGGTAAATTTACATGACTCATCATGGATCTAACCATTTCCATGTATGTACGATTTCGCCTTTCAGCTACACCATTCTGCCATGGAGATCCAGGTGTTGTGTATTGTGCAAAAATTCCAAGTTTCTGAAGAAGTCTAGCAAAAGACCCAGGATGTTGTCCCTTTTCATCATACTTCATAGAATTCACCACCCCTATCTGACCTAATGATTTTCACTTTTCTTTCTAATTGCCTTTCGACTTCAGTAATGAACACTTGTACAGCATCCGCTGACTGAGATTTTTTGCGCAACATATAAAGATAGCAATAACGTGAAAAATCATCGATAAAAGTGATGAAATATTTCTCTCCTCCAAAAGTTGGAATGTCAAAAAGTCCACAAATATCTATATGTATTATTTCAAGAAGTTGTGTACTTCTTGTGGCTCCTTTCTTTGTGTGTTTTTTCTATGTCCTTTACGATGGGCAAAGGTTAATATTTGTAGGTAGAGAGAGGACCAAATTTTTAGATTTGTAGACTTAGTCTTGATCGTCCATCAAGATCAAGATGAGAGAAATTAACGCTCTAGATTATAACCGTTTTATTGATTAACATATTAATATGAAAACCCTTTAGACTCTATTGACCACAAATGAGGAAACAAACGTTTGAGGAAGGAAACGGTCAAATTTCCTTACAAAATAAGGGAGGAAAATCCATTAATGTTTTCGTATTAACTTCCTTACAAAACGGTCAAATTTCCTTACAATCTCCTACTTGATCAATAGTAAAATCCATTAATGTTTTCATATTAAGGTCATAAGGCGCGCATGATATGCTAATCTTTTCTTTAGTCAGTTAACATAAGTGTCTTGGCTAATCTATTGGTCAATAGAAGTCATGACGTGTACAAGTTATTTTGCAACATGTTTACTTCCATGTACTATGACATTGACAACTTTCATAACTAGACCGTAGATGAGCATAATTTAATGGTCACATAATGTCTTGAAGCAAAAGACTGTTTCTGTTATCATTTATCTAAATATAAATGTGTACACATTATAAAACAGAAATAAAAGATGTCTAAATTATGAAGAGCTCAATAATTGTTATGTCTAGCTAAGTACAAATAAATGGCATAATAAGAAGATAATTAGGAACTATCTGCAAGACCCATGCTACCAGTATGTCTCTGAAAGGTCTTTGGAGGAAGTCCTTTCATGAATATGTCTTCCACTTATAAGTCTGTATTTATCGATTCAACAACAATTATTTTTAGTTTAACATCTTGCTTCAGTAGTAGGTATTTCAGGTTTAGCGACCCGACTTTCTATCACCAGAAAGACGCAACACTATTTAAGAAAGAAAGAGATAGAAGAAGAAAAGAAAGAGAAGAAAGAAAACAACACATCAGAATCTCACAGCGGAACGAATGAAATACAATATATAACATATACATAGTATCATATACATCAGAGTGCACAACTATACATCACAATTTAGATAGTTATAACATTTCTGTCTAATATACAATACAAGAACAACTATACAGAATAACACACAGCGGAAACTCTGTTTATATGTCTACACGCTGAAGCCTCCTGCTCTAAAGCTCCTCCAGAATTCGTCAAGGATAACCTGAATCACTTGACTACTCATTAATATGAGTACCCAAGAGTTTAATAAAACAGAAAATAAACACTCGGGTCAGACAGGGAACTGGTGTGAGTAAATGGTTTAAAATTTCTTAACTTTAGAAAATCCTTTGAAAGAAAAGGTATCACGTAAGACTTCCCACGCATAAACATGAAAAAGTTTTTACCTTACGCTAACCAAAACATTTGATAGGAAATCCAATGATATTATAATAGTGTCTAGGGTTTTCAAGTAAATATGAAATAGCCGAAATTGTTACATTCATTAATTCTATCTACTAGCCACAAAAGCGGGTAATACAAACAAAACCGTAGGGTCTCGTAGGAAGAATGAGTTTCCATCAATGGCAGGGCTACTGCGGTACCGCCCATCACAGTACGTGGCCTAGATCACCATACCGAGGACCACTCCCGATCCCCTACAATACAAGGCCGGGACCATTCCTTACTGAACAGTCCCGAACAAGACCACCCCGTAGTTGGCTGCAGATCCAACCGCCCACAAAGACGAAATAAAAAGGGACATGTAGACAGGGGCAAATCTTGTCCTACTTGGGCATGACTCACTTAACCTTGCTGCACCTCCCCTATTTTAGCCATTCTCGATTGATGAGGCTTGAGGCTGCGATTACCTTTATAGGACATATTTATCTTAGAATGCTCATCGTCCACCTGACGATGTTCTGAAAGCATTCAATCCATATAAGTCCGTTCCAGAACCGAACGGAACCGAAGGCACTATCTCGTTGCACTCATTTTGGAATTACACTCAGAGCCAACGACCATAGCACTTGCACTCTGAATCACCATCTCGAACCTGTAAGTACTATTTCCGTCAAACTCATCACGAAATCACCCCTAGAGTTATATTGACGAATAGTTCTTACGCCTCGAGTCTTCACTTGCTCCCACTTGGATTCACGACCTAACGTTTATTTTGGATCGATGTGATTTTCGGATATCCAAATATGGAAACCTGATCCCGGTCTCACCGAATCCAAACGCCATTTTAATGTCCAAGTTGTACTTAAGGGTTTAAAAAATAGATATTCAGTATATCACTTAACATAAATGGATTCGCATTACACAGATAGATAATTTACTATTACCACATTCATCCATACATATCACAAAGTAGCATATATATCACATCTCAGATATATCACATTCATATCATCAAATATCAACCAATGACATACGATATCATCCAATATCATTAACTCATCTAGTGATATTTATCGATCAATCATTAATCATCCATAACAAGGTTTGTTCCAACTTAATTAATTTAATTAATCCTTTATTAAATTAATTCTTACTTAATCACTTGGATTATCATCATTCCAGCTTACATATTCATTAATTAATTCCAAATAAATTAATTAACATCACTTAATTATCCACTTTGAATTAATCATCCTTGATTAATTATTACTTAATTACTTTAAGTAATTATTCCTTAATAACAATATTAATTAATCATCTAGATTAATTACTTCTTAATTATATCAAGTAATTATCTCTTATTTAATCCTTAAAATTAATCATACCTGATTAATCACCTTTTAATTAATCATACTTGATTAATTACTTTTAATTAAACTCTCTTGATTAATTACCTTTAATTAATCATACTTGATTAATTACTATTTAATTAATCACATTTGATTAATTACTTATTAATTACATTGAGTAATCAAAACTCAATTATAGATCAATTACCTTTTAATTATTAATTAAAAATTATTTATTTATTTCCATTAATTAATGTTTACTTTTATTAATTAAATTTCTTCCTCAATTAATTACTTTAACAAGTAATTAATCACATTATTAAATACCCTTAATCCTTTTATTAATTACCCATTAATTAAATAATTTAAACCTTTAATTAATTATATTAATTAATTCTTTAATTAATAACACAAGTGATTAAGACTTAATCACATCTACTTAGTTACTTCCATAAAGTAATTATCCTCTAATTACTTTGTTAAATAATTACACTTTACTTAATTACCTCCAGTAATTAATCACTTAATTACTTCACCCAGTAATTATACTTAATTAACTCCAAAGTCATTATCTTTAATTAAACACCAATTAATTTCTTAATTAATTATTTAATTAATCATTTAAATTTTATGAAATGATTCTTAACTTCTTATATTATAAAGATTCTTAATTAAGAAAACATTATCTTAATTAGGTTATTAATATTAACCAATAACACTTTGATTATTAACAAAGATTGAATTATCTTAATTATTTCCACAAATTTATTTATCTTTAATTAAATCAAATTTCTAAATTACTTAAGAAAATCTTTATTATAATTGATTTCCAAATTCTAAATCATTACACTTTACTTAAAATAAAATATTATAGAAATCAGTTATAATTAAAATAATCTAAACATTCAAATTAAAAACTTTTAAATTTTTGAACTTTCCAAAGTTATTAAATAAAATTTTAATACAATTCAAATTAAAAACTTTTAAATTTTTGAAATTTCCAAAGTTATTAAATAAAATTTTAATACAACCTTATTTCAAAAATCCACTTATTTTATTTTGAAACTTTCATAATTTAATATATATAAAACATGTTTAAAATTTAATTTTGAAATCCATTAGTTTTATAAGTAAAATTTATTCTACTTGGGTTTTAAAACTTTAATTATTTATAAAGTCAAATTTCTTTTCTTTCACAACCTTTAGAAACATTACTATTAAAAATTTAAAAATTTCTAAAAAAACATTACTGTTAAATTTTAAAACCCAAACAACAAAACTGCTCAATCCAAACTCGAGCCACCCACTGCAAAAACTCGCGTCTTCCTCGAGTAACCCAACATACCTCTTGCTTCGAGAGATACATCAAATTACACGAAACATACTTCGAGCTTGAACCTTCTTCTACCAAATCCCTTTAATCCACTGACACAACATTCACTCGTGCATCATGCACCACTCCTCCGGTCACCAACGACCATCACCGCGACTTCGACGAGTCACCCTCGACCACTACATCTTCAATCGAAACCCAGAGAACTCAATTCAATCGAACTCCAAAATTTCGATCACCAGACCCAACCGCCTGAACAACTCCTTGCTCAAAATCGACCACCACCATTGATCTTTGACACGAGACGCCACGCGATCCTTCCCGAAACCTCGTCGCAACCTCCATCACCTCTAGCACCAGGTGCGTTCGCCCCGGTAGCTCCTTGTTGCCGTGAAAACACGATGAACACGTTGACAAAATACAGGGTATGAAACCCTACTCCGATCAATACTGGCCAACACGATCGATAAATAAATCCCGAAGAAATTTTCCTACGATCATCGACACCTCTTCCACCTTCAAGCTCAACCACGACGTCCCATATGCCGCCGATCGCCGTGAATTGATCATTTTACACACACCAGTCAAACCATGAATTCACACTAAATACTAACCTAATAATTGTGATTCAACCATTAAAATTCATAATTTAACATCACGAATTAAATTATGTAATCAAAACTTAAAATTGCTTTGATAAATTTTTGACCCAATTTAAAAATTGACTGTAAATTCAAAGATTTATAATCCATTGTTCACTTCAAAAACTTGTAATTTGATGATAGCTTACTTGATTACAAACAACATCTATTTACAATTCAAAGTCCAAGTCGAATTCAATATCAAGTTATTGAATTTATTATAGAATTTGGAACTGTTTTATAAACACACAGTAATGATTCTTAACTTTACAGGCATTCTATATACTCAATTCAAACATGCATCCAATTTAAATCAAATATTTCATATAACATCATGATAACATCACAATAACAAGTTGAATCCAGGTTTAAAGCTGTTTTAAAAAGAAATCATTTACTTACTTTTATTTGCAGAGGATAGAAAAATTAATTTGCTTTCCAGGCTTATGAATTTATTTGCATGTTGAATTATAATCCTACTGCTGAACTTCCCTTTGCTTCTGATTGTACTTGACTCCAGTTCTTGCATGTTGATAATTTCCTTGACTGATTGTACTTGAAGAATTGAAATTCCAGATTTCTTCTTTGTTTCAGATTTTACAGTTTCCAGATTTTCTACAGTTTAATGTCTTTCCTTTTTATTGTTTTGCATTCATTTTTTTTCTAAATGAAGAAAAGGATTTTGTTGAAGAATAAAACTCTTATTTTTCTTATTTTACAACTTAAATTTTAAATTAACTTAATAAGAGAACTACATTTGTCACCTTAATGCCTAGTTTGCTTACACATATGTTCAAAGATTTACAAGTGTCATTAACAAATATTAATATACTTACAAGTGTAATTTAATGTTTTGTTAATGTTTAAAAAATGTTTTTTTAATGTTTAAATTAATATCTTAAATGTTATTTTCTCTTTTTAATAATCTATTTAATTATGGATGTAATATTTATGTGATTATAAAATGTGTAATTATCTTTTAATAAATATTCATGTGAATTCAAATAACTTATATTTTGATCAAATTTATAAAACATATGTTTATAAATTTGAGAAATTTATTTTAACTCGATATATAAGAATTTTAAAACAATTATCTTATGTTAAAATTAAAATGAAACAATAATATAAACAAATGAATGTGAACTTCAAATTTAATTCTTATTTAAACAAAAGTTTAAAATATATATATCCACATTAAATAAGAAATTAACTTTGTTACTAAAATTTAAATCTCAAATATCAATTTCAAAAATATTAAATCAAATTAACATTTCAAATTACAAACTACATACATATAATAAAGTTTGAAAACACTTATTAAATTCAAATCAATATTTTTAAAACACAAATGCAAACCATAATATATATTATATATATTACAATTTGAATATATTAGCTTTTATTACGTTAAAAACTTATTGTTTACAAGATATATCAATATATATATAATAAATAGAAAATATCTTGATTAGCTTTTGAAAATGAATCTTACCAATTTTAAATTGCTGAAATAAATATTTCGAAATTAAAATATTATTAGTTTTCAAAAGGATTAAACTTGCCAATTTTATGTTGTTAAGAAAAATGTGATAGATATTATCAAATTATTATCATTATTAACCTTTAAAATAGTTTTAACTTGTCAATTTATAATAAAAAATGATCAAATTAATTTAATTATTATCAAAGATTATTAAATTGATATTGCTCAAAATTCCGGGCCGTCGCATTCCTCCCCCCTTAAAGAATTTCGTCCCCGAAATTTAAAAGCAAAGATAATTTAATAACCCAGCAAAAGAATTTAAATTTCAATCAGAAATCAAACAATCAATCATAGCAACCAATTCAAACAAACAATTTGAATTATCCAGACAATATTCTGAATAGAACTTCCTAATATTATCAAGAGTTTCCAGGTACCTATACTGGAATACTTGCTCTACAAAATCTTAAGTAACTACACCACTATAACCAAGAACTCACTCAACTGATCCTACAAATCTGAACAAGATATCAGACTAAACTCAAGACCAACTCAACCACCAGATCCTTCTAAACTGCTGATTCTATCCCTCGATGAATCATACACATATTCCTTAGAGATATGTGAAATACAATGAATTCCAGCTATCCGAACTGGCAATTCAATCCTGTAGATAAAAATTTAATCTTCGGAGAACACGGCAAAATCTCAAAATACTTCTGGAACTAGCTCTCCAGTTTTACCCAGTCTTATATCTCCTTTGATCGGATAAAACTAAAGCAATACCCAAATTCCAGCTTCACATTCCAAATCTCCTCAATTTTTAACTGCATAACTCTTCTGATGATTCTGAGTCACCTCTGTCTTTCCTGATCAGCTTAACCCTTGCTGATTGCTTCATGAACAAACTGGACCAAAATCAAACCAAATCTCCGGGTCCTACTTAACAAAATGATTCTAAATTTTTTTGCCGAAATCCAAAACACAACTCTATTCCACTAGCATTAGTGGACTTCAGACCTACATCTCTTTAACTGTAATAGCCAAACAATTGCACTTGACAACCTTGCCTTCAAAATACAGAAATTTCCTTCATACTTGAATTTCCAGTAGAAATCCTTTAATCCAAGGAACTGCAACTCCCGGTTGCTCCCATACTAGAATAACTGCTATCTCGCCTTCACTGCACAGCTATGATCTGGAGTAGATGAGAATGCTATCGAAGAACTCAAGCACAAACTTCATCCATACCCTGTTCTAGTGACCATTCCACTTGGTCAAAAACATCCCAACAGAATCTTAACTAGAAACTAGACGATCAATCCCTCTCCAAAGAATCCTGAGCTGCCTCACCAACTTCTTCTCGCTTCAAGAGTCATCCCTCTACATGGTTGAATCATCGGTATTTCTCCTAGAATCCAAGTCGATAAGAAACTCAATCTCCGTTGCAGGTAGACCTCTGATTTCCTCTAAAACATCTGGAAAATCGCTGATTACTTTCATAGCCTTTACCTCCATATGAGATGCCTCAATTCCCCAAACCAAAAATTACTCAAAGATTTCCCAAACTAATCTCAAGTTACTTTTGCGATCTTACCTAGTTCAGATTCCAAAGAAACTGTTCTCCCTTCACCCACTAGAACAACTTTCCTAATCAAGATCAATCTTCAAGAATGGCTTATCTACCAGAAAAACTGATAGATCACTTCCAACAAATATCCTGCTCTGCCGAGCCTCCCGAAGAAATGGATAAGCCTTCACTATCTGCCTGGTCTTCCGATAGTAGAATCCCAAAGATTACTGAATCATCGAAGAAACGGATCCATGCTGCTGCTTCCAAACTTCACTTCAATGATACAGCTAAGCCAAAAGATCATCCTTAACCACAAGCTTCTTGAAACTCAAAATTATCACCCAATGCCACTAAAAGATCCTTGAGACGGGTAGATATCTTCTCAAGAAACTCGGCTCCGAATCAAACACCAACCACTTGTTCTTTTTAAGGAAAAAAATGAAACCATGTCCGAAATGAGGTAACTCATCGGCCTTAGTCTCATACTTCAATATAGATAAGACACCCTTACTTAAGATCCAGAAAATCCTTAAATATCTGAATCTTCCTTGCAGTATGCATCAACGTTCCTCCAACACCCTCTAAATCTTGTTCCAAAAGAACATCTTCAGAACCATCTATGGATACTGCATCTCACCACACAGCTATTCCTTCCTGCAAGATTCCATCACCTGCTTCTACTCAGCTGACAGATTCAACTCTTGGAAATCCCGCTCACTCGAGAGCAAATCAACCTCACACTTCAAGAATATACTCCAATTCTTGAAAAGACATCCTCTGGGATCAATGAAATCCTTTCACCAATCTACAAAGCTTATTCGAGATGGTATTAGGTCTACAATCTTGACAGATATACCTCCAACCACAACATATGAGCCTCTTCCATTAATGGTAGTCGTGTTCCACACATTCCTACCTTATCTACCACTACAACCTATGTTGGAAAATCCGAACAGATAACCCAACAGATTAGGTAGATATATAAGTATTTATATATATAAAAATTACAAGTACGCTCTCTCAAAATAGAAACCACTCCAGAGCCTAGGTATTCGCTCAACCTAATGCTCTAATACCAACTGTAGCGACCTGACTTTCTATCACTAGAAAGACGCATCACTATTTAAGAAAGAAAGAGATAGAAGAAGAAAAGAAAGAGAAGAAAGAAAACAACACATCAGAATCTCACAGCGGAACGAATGAAATATAACATATAACATATACATAGTATCATATACATCAGAGTACACAACTATACATCAACATTTAGACAGTTATAACATTTCTGTCTAATACAATACAAGAACAACTATACAGAATAACACACAGCGGAAAATCTATTTATATATCTACACGCTGAAGCCTCCTCCTCCAAAGCTCTTCCACAATTCGTCAAGGATAACCTGAATCACTTGACTACTCATACATAATATGAGTACCCAAGAGTTTAATAAAACAAGAAAATAAACACTCATGTCAGACAGGGGTCTGGTGTGAGTAAATGGTTTAAAATTTCTTAACTTTAGAAAATCCTTTGAAAGAAAAGGTATCACGTAAGACTTCCTACTCATAAACATGGAAAAAAAATTACCTTACGCTAACCAAAACATTTGATAGGAAATCCAATGATATTATAATAGTGTCTAGGGTATTCAAGTAAATATGAAATAGCCGAAATTGTTACATTCATTAAATTCCAGCTACTAGCCACAAAAGTGGGTAATACAAACAAAACCGTATGGTTTCGTAGGAAGAATGAGTTCCCATCAATGGCAGGGCTACTGTAGTACCACCCATCACAGTACGTGGCCTAGATCACCGTATCGAGTACCACTCCCGATCCCCTGCAACACAAGGCCGGGACCATTCCTTACTGAACAGTCCCGAACAAGACCACCCTGCAGTTGGCTGCAGATCCAACCGTCCACAAAGCCGAAATAAAAAGGGACATCTAGACAGGAGTCAATCCCGTCCTACTTGGGCATGACCCACTTAACCTTGCTGCACCTCCCCTGTTTTAGCCATTCCCAGTTGATGAGGCTTGAGGCTGCAATTATCTTTGTAGGACACGTTTATCTTAGAATGCTCATCGTCCACCTGACGATGTTCTGAAAGCATTCAATCCATACAAGTCCATTCCGGAACCGAACGGAACCGAAGGCACTATCTCGTTGCACTCATTTTGGAATCACCCTTAGAGTCAACGACCATAGCCCTTGCACTCTGAATAACCATCTCGAACCTGTAAGTAATATTTCCGTCAAACTAATCACGAAATCACCCCAGAGTTATATTGACGAATAGTTCTTACACCTCGAGTCTTCACTTGCACCCACTTGGATTCATCTTCACTTGCACCCACTTGGATTCATGACCTAACGTTTATTTTGGATCGATGTGGTTTTCGGATATCCAAATATGGAAACCCGATCCCGGTCTCACCGAATCCAAATGCCATTTTAATGTCCAAGTTGTACTTAAGGGTTTTAAACAATAGATATTCAGTATATCACTTAACATAAATGGATGATTCGCATTACACAGATAGATGATTCACTATTATCACATTCATCTATACATATCACAAAGCAGCATATATATCACATCTCAGATACATCACATTCATATCATCAAATATCAACCAATGACATACGATATCATCCAATATCATTAACTCATCCAGTGATATTTATCAATCAATCATTGATCATCCATAACAAGGTTTGTTCCAACTTAATTAATTTAATTAATCCTTAATTAAATTAATTCTTACTTAATCACTTGGATTATCATCAATCCATCTTATATATTCATTAATTAATTCCAAATTAATTAATTAACATCACTTAGTTATCCACTTTGAATTAGTCATCCTTGATTAATTATTACTTAATTACTTTAAGTAATATTCCTTAGTTACAATATTAATTAATCATCTAGATTAATTACTTTTTAATTATATCAAGTAATTATCTCTTATACTCTTTAAAATTAATCATACCTGATTAATCACCTTTTAATTAATCATACTTGATTAATTACTTTTAATTAAACTCTCTTGATTAATTACCTTTAATTAATCATACTTGATTAATTACTATTTAATTAATCACATTTGATTAATTACTTATTAATTACATTGAGTAATCAAAACATAATTATAGATCAATTACCTTTAAATTATTAATTAAAAATTAATTAATTATTTCCATTAATTAATGATTACTTCCATTAATTAAATTTTTTCCTTAATTAATTACTTTAACAAGTAATTAATCACATTATTAAATACCCTTGATCCTTTTATTAATGACCCATCAATTAAATAATTTAAACCTTTAAATAATTGTATTAATTAATTCTTTGATTAATAACACAAGTGATTAAACCTTAATCACATCTACTTAATTACTTCCATAAAGTAATTATCCTCTAATTACTTTGTTAAATAATTACACTTTATTTAATTACCTCCAGCAATTAATCACTTAATTACTTCACCCAGTAATTATACTTAATTAACTCCAAAGTGATTATCTTTAATTAAACACCAATAAATTTCTTAATTAATTATTTAATTAGTCATTTAAATTTAATGAAATGATTCTTAACTTCTTATATTATAAAGATTCTTAATTAAGAAAACGGTATCTTAATTAGGTTATTAATATTAACCAATAACACTTTGATTATTAACAAAGATTGAATTATCTTAATTATTTCCACAAATTTATTTATCTTTAATTAAATCAAAATTTTAAATTACTTAGGAAAATCTTTATTATAATTGATTTCCAAATTCTAAATCATCACACTTTACATAAAATAAAATATTTTAGAAATCAATTATAATTAAAATTATCTAAACATTCAAATTAAAAACTTTTAAACTTTTGAACTTTCCAAAGTTATTAAATAAAATTTTAATACAACCTTATTTCAAAAATCCACTTATTTTATTTTGAAACTTTCATAATTTAATATATATATAAAACATGTTTAAAATTTAATTTTGAAACCCATTAGTTTTATAAGTAAAACTTATTTTACTTGGGTTTCAAAACTTTAATTGTTTATAAAGTCAAATTTCTTTTGTTTCACAACCTTTAAAAACATTGCTGTTAAAAATTTTAAAACTTTTTAAAAAAAACATTACTGTTAAATTTTAAAACCCAAACAACAAAACTGCTCAATCCAAACTCAAGCGACCCACTGCAAAAGCTCGCGTCTTCCCCGAGTAACCCCAACCTACCTCTTGTTTCGAGAGATACATCAGATTACACGAAACATACTTCGAGCTTGAACCTTCTTCTCCCAAATCCCTTTAATCCACTGACATAACATTCACTCGTGCATCGTGCACCACTCCTGCGGTCACCAACGACCATCACTGCGACTTCGACGAGTCACCCTCGACCACTACATCTTCAATCGAAACCCAGAGAACTCAATTCAATCGAACTCCAAAATTTCGATCACCAGACCCAACTGCCTAAACCACTCCTTGCTCAAAATCGACCGCCACTGTTGATCTATGACATGAGACGCCACGCGATCCTTCCCGAAGCCTCGTCGCGACCTCCATCACCTTTGGCACCACGTGCGATCGCCCGGTAGCGTCTCGTTGCCGTGAAAACACGATGAACACGTCGACAAAATATAGGGTATAAAACCCTACTCCGATCAATACTAGCCAACATGGTCAATAAATAAATCCCTAAGCTATTTTCCTACGATCATCGACACCTCTTCCACCTTCAAGCTCAACCACGACGTCCCATATGCCGTCGGTCGCCGTGAATTGATCATTTTACCCAAATCAGTAAAACCACGAATTCACACTAAATACTAACCTAAAAATTGTGATTCAACCATTAAATTCATAATTTAACATCACGCTAAATTATGTAATCAAAACTTAAAATTGTTTTGATAAATTTTTGACCCAATTTAAAAATTGACTGTAAATTCAAAGATTTATAATCCATTATTCACTTTAAAAACTTGTAATTATTTTTAGATGATAGCTTACTTGATTACAAACAACATCTATTTACAATTCAAAGTCCAAATCGAATTCAAAATCAAGTTATTGAATTTATTATAGAATTTGGAACTGTTTTATAAACACACAGTAACAATTCTTAACTTTACATGCATTCTATATACTCAATTCAAACATGCATCCAATTTAAATCAAATATTTCATATAACATTATGATAACATCACAATAACAAGTTGAATCTAGGTTTAAAACTGTTTTTAAAAGAAATCATTTACTCACTTTTGTTTGCAGAGGACAGAAAAATTATTTGCTTTCCAGGCTTTTGAATTTATTTGCATGTTGAATTATAATCCTACTGTTGAACTTCCCTTTGCTTATGATTGTACTTGATTCCAGTTCTTGCATGTTGATAATTTCCTTGCTTGATTGTACTTGAAGATTTGAAATTCCAGATTTCTTCTTTGTTTCAGATTTTACAGTTTCTAGATTTTCTACAGTTTAATGTCTTTCCTTTTTTATTGTTTTGCATTCATTTTTTTTAAATGAAGAAAAGGATTTTCCTGAAGTATAAAACTCTTCTTTTTCTTATTTTACAACTTAAATTTTAAATTAACTTATTAAGAAATTACATTTGTCATCTTAACGCCTAGTTTGCTTACACATATGTTCAAAGATTTACAAGTGTCATTAACAAATATTAATATACTTACAAGTGTAATTTTATGTTTTAATAATGTTTAACAAATGTTTTTTTAATGTTTAAATTAATATCTTAAATGTTATTTTCTCTTTTTAATAATCTATTTATATTATGAATGTAATATTTATGTGATTATAAAATGTGTACTTATCTTTTAATAAATATTCATGTGAATTCAAATAACTTATATTTTGATCAAATCTATATAACATATGTTATAAATTTGAGAAATTTATTTTAACTCTATATATAAGAATTTCAAAACAATTATCTTATGTTAAAATTAAAATGAAAGAATAATAAAAACAAATGAATGTGAACTTCAAATTTAATTCTTATTTAAACAAAAGCTTAAAATATATATATCTACATTAAATAAGAAATTAACTTTGTTATTAAAATTTAAATCTCAAATATCAATTTCAAAAGTATTAAATCAAATTAACATTTCAAATTACAAACTATATATATAATAAAGTTTGAAAACACTTATTAAATTCAAATAAATATTTTTAAAACACAAATACAAACCATAATATTATTATATATATTACAATTTGAATATATTAGCTTTTATTACATTAAAGACTTACTATTTACAAAATATATCAATATATATATGTATAATAAATAGAAAATATCTTGATTAGCTTTTGAAAAAAGAATCTTACCAATTTTAAATTGCTAAAGTAAATATTTCCAGATTAAAATATTATTAGTTTTCAAAAGGATTAAACCTGCCAATTTTATGTTGTTAAGAAAAATGTTGATAGATATTATCAAATTATTATTATTATTAACCTTTGAAATAATTTTAACTTGTCAATTTATAATATAAAAAGGTCAAATTAATTTAGTTATTATCAAAGATTATTAAATTGATATTGCTCAAACTGGATCGTCACATCAGGTCCATGCATTTGGAACCTTTGGCTATCCTATCATGCTTGGAGAAAAAGGTTGCAGCTTCAGTGTCGCAGTAGACAGTTAGTGGCTTAGAGATAAAACTTAAAGTGCCAAATTGTGAGACAAAATTACGCAGCCATGTTTCTTGAATTGAAGCCTCATAATATGCTACGTATTCAGCCATCATGATGGATCTGAAAAGCAACTCCAATTTCTGGCTTCTCCATGATATTGCACCTCCACATAAGAGGTACACATAGCCAAGAGTGCAGATCCTAGTGTCAGGACATCTAGCAAGGTCTGAATAAGAACAACCAGTTACCTGTAGGTAACTTGATTTTCTATAGGAGTTTGATGTATTCACAGGTCTGCACAAGACCTAATATCAGTCATGCAGTTGGTATGCTGGGTAGATACAGATTACATGTGGTGTCAGTTATGTAATCATATGTAATGAATCAATAAAACATACCTCCAGACATCTCGTATATGAATCAGCAATGGTTGTTGTGGAAAGCTGTTTCATTGGATAAAGGAAATGGTTTCTCTCCCTTTTCCTATATCTTTCTTTATGTGTTTTTTCTGTATACTTTGTGATAGGCAAAGGTTAATATTTATAGATAGAGAGAGGACAAAATTTCCAGATTTGTACACTTAATCTTGATCGTCCATTAAGATCAAGATGAGAGAAATTAACGCTCTAGATTATAACCGTTTTATCGATTAGCATATTAATGTGAAAACCCTTTAGATTCTATTGACCACAAAATGAGGAAGGAAACGATCAAATTTCCTTACAAAATAAGGAAGGAAAATCCATCAATGTTTTCGTATTAATTTCATTACAAAATAAGGAAGGAAAATCCATTAATGTTTTCGTATTAATTTACTTACAAAACGGTCAAATTTCCTTACAGTCTCCCACTTGGTCAATGGTAAAATCCATTAATGCTTTCGTATTAAGGTCATAAGGCACGCATGATATGCTAAACTTTTCTTTAGTCAGTTATCATAAGTGTCTTGGCTAATCTAGTGGTCAATGGAAGTCATGACGTGTACATGTTATTTTGCAACATGCTTACTTCCATGTACTATGACATTGATAACTTTCATAACTAGACCGTAGATGAGCATAACTTAATGATCACATAATGTCTTGAAGCAAAAGACTGTTTCTGTTATCATTTATCTAAATATAAACGTATACACATTATAAAACAGAAATAAAAGATGTCTAAATTATTAAAGCTCAGTAATTATTATGTCTAGCTAAGTACAAAATAAATGGCATAATAAGAAGATAATTAAAAACTATCTGCAAGACCCATGCTATTAGTATGTCTCTGGAAGGTCTTTGGGGGTAGTCCTTCGTGAATATGTCTGCCAGTTGTAAGTCTGTACTTATCGATTCAACAAAAAATTTCTTTAGTTTAACATCTTCCTTCAATAGAAGGTATTTCAGGTCCATGTGTTTGAAACCTTTGGTTATCCTATCGTGCATGGAGAAAAAGGTTGCAGCTTCATTGTCGCAGTAGACAGTTAGTGGCTTAGAGATAAAACTTAAAGGGCCAAATTGTGAGACAAAATTACGCAGCCATATTCCCTGAATTGAAGCCTCATAACATGCTACGTATTCATCCATCATGGTGGATCCAAAAAGCATCTCGGATTTCTGGCTTCTCCCTGATATTGCACCTCCACATAAGAGGTACACATAGCCAAGAGTGTAGATTCTAGTGTCAAGACATCCAGCAAGGTCTGAATCAGAATAACCAATTACTTGTAGGTAACTTGATTTTCTATAGGTTAGGATGTAATTCCTTATTCTCTTTAGGTATCTCGGTACCTTCTTTGCAGCTTTCTAATGAGCGATTCCTGGGTTACTTTGAAATCTACCCAGCATACCAACTGCATGACTGATATCAGGTCATGTACAGACCTGTGAATACATCAAACTCCATACAAGAGATTCATAATGATATTTGGTCATTTCTTATCGTTTCATAGGAGTCTTTGGGCACTGCTCAAGAACAATTTTGTCTCCTTTCTACAGTGGGACAAGACTAGAGGAACAATTCGTCATGCCAAATCTCTCAAGAATTTTGTCAATATATGCTTTTTGAGAAAATCCTAGAATTCCTTGTGATCTATCACAGAATATTTCTATTCCTATCACATAGGAAGCCTCACCCATATCTTTCATTTCAAAGTTCGTTGAGAGATGGTCCTTAGTTTAACGTAATAAACCAAGGTCGTTGCTAGCTAATAATATGTCATCAACATACAGAATCAAAAATATGAACTTGGTCCCACTGAACTTGAGGTATATACAAGGGTCAACTATTTTTCTATGAAATCGAAAGCGGTAATGATTTCATGAAACTTTAAATACCATTATCTAGAAGCTACAGTCCATATATTGATTTCTTATGTTTGAAGACCACGTCTTCCTGTCCTTCAATTGTGAAGCCTTCAGGTTGACGCATGTATACTTCTTCTTTCAAGTTTCCATTTAGAAAGGCTGTTTTCACATCCATTTGATGTAACTCGAGATCATAATGGGCTACTAATGCCATGACAATTCTAAGAGAATCTTTCCTAGAACAGGAGCAAAAGTTTCATTATAGTCAATGCCTTCTTTCTGATTAGAACCTTTGAAAACAATTCTGGCTTTATATCGTTCAATTTTACCATTGCAGTCACGTTTGGTCTTAAAGACCCACTTACAACCGACTGCTTTATGTCCTTGCGGCAATTGAACGATTTCCCAAACTTGATTATTATCCATAGACTTCAGTTCATCTTTCTTGGCATCAATCCATTTCATAGACTTAACTTCCTTAATGGCTTGTGAATAAGAAATTGGATTCGCAGTTCCTTCAGATTCTATTAGATAAAGCATATAATCATCGGGAATAGCTGATCTTCTTTGTCCTTGAGATCTTCTTAATGCTAGTTCCTGTGGTACTTCATCAACATTATGATTGGTGATAATTCCATTATGGAGTTGTTGATCATTTATTGGGTTTTCCTCATTGTGAACAGGTTCAACAATGGGATGATTCCTAATATCATTCGAAATAGAGGGTAAGATTATGGGTACCCTTATTTCATGGATGACCACTTTTTGTTGTTTTGTACGCCCACGGATTTCACCATTCTCATAGAATTTGGCATTGCCGGTTTCAACAATTCTTGTACTATGGTTAGGACAATAAAATCTATATCCTTTAGAATTTTCTAGGTAACCTATAAAGTAACCAATGACTGTCTTAAATCCAATTTCTTTTCATTTGAATTGTACAATCTAGCTTAAGCTGGGCAACCCTAAATTTGGAGATGTCTTAAACTCGGTTTCCATCCTTTCCAAAGTTCAAAAGGAGTCTTTGGAACGACCTTACTTGGAACTCTATTTAAGATGCAGACAGCTGTTCGTAATGCATCCATACATAATGATATAGGTAAATTTGCATGACTCATCATGGATCTAACAATTTCCATGTATGTACGATTTTGCCTTTCAGCTACACCATTCTGCCATGGAGATCTAGGCATTGTGTATTGTGCAACAATTCCAAGTTTTTGAAGAAGTCTAGCAAAAGGTCCAGGATGTTGTCCCGTTTCATCATACCTTCTATAAAATTCACTACCCATATCTGACCTAATGGTTTTCACTTTTCTTTCTAATTGCCTTTCGACTTTGGTAAGGAACACTTGTACAGCATCCGCTGACTGAGATTTTTCATGCAACAGATAAGGATAGCAATAACATGAAAAATCATCGATAGAAGTGATGAAATATTTCTCTCCTCCAAAAGTTGGAACATAAAAAGGTCCACAAATATCTGTACGTATTATTTCAAGAAGTTCTGTACTACTTGTGGCTCCTTTCTTTGTGTATTTTGTTGTTTTTCCTTTAATACAATCAATGCATACTGTGATGTTAGTGAAGTCTTTGTCCGGTAGGACTCCATATTTCACTAACCTCTTAATTCTTTCACTGGATATATGATCCATTTTTTTATTCCACAAGAAGTAAGAATCATTCTTGGATGACTTTTCTTTAGTTTCTTTTCCATGCAGGGTGAGTAGGATTTCAGCATTTTGTTTAAGGTGAAGTTTATAAAGTCCATCAATTAATATTCCAGAACCAATAAGACTAGAATTTTTAAATAAACTAAAATTTCCATTTCCAAATTCAAAAGAATATCCAAATTTATCAAGTACACTTACAGAAATCAAATTACGGGAAATAGACGGAACATAAAGAGTTTGACATAAATCTAACTGATAACCGCTATCTAAAATAAGACGAAAAGTTCCAATAGCTTCAACTGGAGCTTTATCTTTATTCCCGTGAAAATGAAATTCTCACTTGGGTTTGTGGTTTGGATCGTAATGAATCCCTGCATAGAATTCGAAACATGAACGTTAGCAGCAGTATCAATCCACCAAGTAGAGAAGATACATTAGTAAGATTTGATTCGAAATGACTTACGAAACCCATTGGGTTTCCTTTCTTTTCGAGCCATGCTTTACGCTTAATGCAATCTGCCTGGAAGTGTCCAGGTTTCTTGCAGAATTTACGGACATCATCCTTCTTTTTCTTCTTGGACGGTTGAGTGGCATCATCAGATTTGGGTGGTGCTCTTTTATGCTGCGAGTTAGTATTTTTGCCAGCTTATTTTCCAACCCCTTGAGTGAAATTAGCAACTTTAATGACGTGCGAGCCTTGCCTAGACTCCCCTTGAACCAGTTTGTTAGTCAATTCATTTAGACTCCACTTTTCTGTACTAGTGTTGTAATGAATTTCGAATGGTTCATACTGAGGAGGTAAGCTAGTGAGAATGAATTGGACGAGAAAAGCATCGTCCATAACCAATCGCAAGTTCTTAAGTTTGGCAACAAGGTTAATCATTTCAATGACATGAGCGCTCATTGAGCGAGAGTCGTCAAACTTCATGGTTACAAGATCTGGCATAAGTTCCCCAGCATGTCTACAGTCTTGAACTGATTTTCAATGGATTGCAAAAATTATTTTGCGCTTTCAGTTTTGGATAGGGAGGTTTTGATGTTGGTATCAATCACCATTCGCATAAACATCATGCTGAGCCTATTAGATCGTTCCCAATCATCATACAGTTTATTTTCCTCAGGCATACTTGTGTCAGTAAGTGGGGATGGCTTTTCCTTAAGGAGAGCCATGTCCAGTTCAAGTGCGCCCAAAGAAAACTAAACTTGCTCTTTCCATTCTGAGTAGTTGGTTCCATTGAGCCTGACGATAGACGTAGCGTACGAATTAAGGTTTGAGGGCATTGCAGATATAAAAGAAATGTAGGCTTCTTTATTTGAATAAAACACATGTCATAATAAGAGGTTAGGTTTAGCGCCTCGTGTGGGTAGGCAGTAGAACCATACTCATGGAAGAATGATAAACATTAATATTTCATGCGTTATTGTGCAAGCAGCAGCTGCCTGTGGACGGGATTGCATGCATCAGACCAGAGGAAACAAGGAAATTAAGCGCGGTAGCGAAAACTAAAACAAGAGAGAAAAGAGGGAAACCGGACCGAGCCAGGTGGTCACCTACTTTGTTTTTTTTTGCATAAACATTTGTCATTCTTTCAAGTAATCCAAGTAAATTCCATACATCAATTTAACATATAAACAATTATTTTGCAAATGATATATAACAATTATCTTGCAAGTTCTAGATCATGAATTTAATGTCAAACTAGGAAACAAGTGTTTTCAATATGTATACTTTCTGAAAAGTATTCGCATAAAATAAGTTGTTCCATATTATACAGTAGGTCAAACATTAAGTAGAAAAAATTAACTTTTGCAGAAATATAAACTTTCCAGATCTAGATCTAAGCATACAGTCAATAGAACAATATTGATTATCATGAGTACTATAGCAACTTAAATAATATGAATATTACACTTGAATCATATTAACACTAATAATCATTATCATCATCATAGTAAAATTACAAACATCACGTCATAGATCTATGCTAGTTTCATTTTATATATTGATGGATAATCATGAATTCTAAAACCATGCTCCGATACCACATGTAATTTATATCTTGCGAATAACATAAACCCTAAGATCTAGAATTACATGATTATCACATATGTAATGAATCAATAAAACATACCTCCAGACATCTCGTATATGAATCAGCAATGGTTGTTGTCGAAAGCTGTTTCAATGGATAAAGGAAATGGTTTCTCTCTCTTTTCCTATATCTTTCCTTATGTGTTTTTTTCTATATCCTTTGTGATGGACAAAGGTTAGTATTTATAGGTAAAGAGAGGACCAAATTTCCACATTTGTAGACTTAGTCTTGATCGTCCATCAAGATCAAGATGAGAGAAATTGACGCTCTAGAATATAACCATTTTATTGATTAGCATATTAACATGAAAACCCTTTAGATTCTATTGACCACAAAATAAGGAAGGAAACATTTGAGGAAGGAAGCGGTAAAATTTCCTTACAAAATAAGGAAGGAAAATCCATTAATGTTTTCGTATTATTTCCTTACAAAACGGTCAAATTTCCTTACACGAACATCATCACTAAGACTACGTGTTGTCACCCTGCATGCTACAAATAGCTCCTGTTCAATATATAGAATGAAGGTCAGCACGGAAAAGAAAATGAAAGGCGATTAACAAAGGAAGGAATGGGTACTTTCAGGCTCTTGAAACAAAGGAACGAAGCCATCTTGCTTGGAAAGGAGGAAAAATTAATCCTTCCATCTATAATCTTACGAAGAGTAGTAGAAAATAGGGATTTCATAGCTTGAACAAAATGAAATCCAATGCAGACCGAAGAGAAACTCTTATGCATAGAATATAAAATAAACAACTCTCGAAAAGAAGGAAGAGTCAGATGTTCAATTAATAGAATGTGGGTGTAGGTCAAAAGATAATAAGATAAAGAGGCTAACTAGATTAGGGATTAAACAATGACAGTTAACCACACTTTAATAAGTGAGTGATGAGGAAGGTAATGACCACATCGGATAAGTTCTAAGGCAAAGAGATATACCCCACTGGGAGTAGATGAATACGTCTGGAGGGGGAGGGAATTCTATATTCATAACCATTAATCCCAAAATTAGGTAAAATACCCTTTACTTGAATTTCCTCGCAAATAGCCGAGGTTAACTCAATAAAAGAAGAACTATGTCTTAATGTGCTAGGAGATCGTTTGAGGCCATTGCTAGCTAAAGAAGGAATGATCAACACCAAATTTCGCAAATCAATTGTGATTTAACAAAGAACAAAAGGTTAATTTACTGTATTGGAAAAAAATAAAACAAATTCACAGGGATATTTCATCAAACAACCTACATTCTTACATATTTAGTTGTAAAAAAATGAAATAGAAACTGAAGTAGCCAAATCAGTTTGCAAAGCTAAATGAAAATGAGAGAAAAAGAGGAAGAAAAACAAAATAGACAATTTAACTTATAGTTAGTGATGATCTAAGCATGAAACGGAGAAGATGATGAAAAAATCTCATATTACCTCATATGGATTTTCTGAACAAGTAAAAGGGAAATGAGAAAAGTGGAGATAAACATATATGGGTTGGCTAAATAAATCTCAACCGTAGAATAAAAACATCAAAAGAAATCATAGCCATTAAATGTAAATAATGATAATTAATATTCAAAAAAACTAAGTGGATATCTTCGAAATGGAACAGTTCGCCTGATAACAATCAGAAAAAACCATTCCAATAAAGACACAAGTAAGAAGCATGATTGGATGGCTCGAAAAAAGGTATAAAGCTGACATTTGCCTCAATAAACATTAGTGTAGACTAGGGGGACAAGTGTTACATCCATTTTTCTTCTATAATATATGTCATGCAGATTAAAAGGCCTAAGGATTGAGTAGATTGATAAGATTAGAATGATTCAAGTAATTGTGCGCACTTCACAATGTCACATGCAAAGCCCAGTAAACTATATTAAACATATCAAGTAGCCAACAAATAATAAGAAAAAACCTTCAGTACTATCTTAAATCAAGTATGTTATGAAAGACAATACAAACAGATGAAACAAAATGCGCAGATCTAATGGAATTTATATCAAGCGCATTGCAATAATCAAAGAATAATATAATTCTAGGTACACGCAGATTATGCTCTCCTTCAACGACTATGCTAGTCCAATGAAGGCAAGTAGTCACGTCTTCGCAAAACTTCAATAAATAAGATGCGAGAATAACAGAAGTCAACCACGCAGGTTTATATGGCCCGTGGGTATTCAAATTAATCTTGAAATATTCAACCAATAATGAGCCAATAATCATATTGCACTACCTTCTCAAGGTTGGCTGCCACCTCAAATTAGAGAATGTTGTTACCTCAAATATGAATGTGTGATAACGCGGAATTTTAGGCAACATCAATTTAATAATCTAAATTAAAAATTAAATTGATTTGATAATCTTTGTTAAAAAGGTTTGAATTAATTTAATAGTCCAATTAAGTAAATATTTAATTGATAGATTTTTATCTTTTAAAAATTAATAAATTGTTTTCTATTTATAATGTATATAGAATATGTATATATTGTAAATAGATAAGCCTTGTTTTAAATTTAATAAATAAAATATGGTTTTAAATTGATAAAATAAAAATTTAATTTGTTTAAATTGATTTTTGAGTTTAAATTTAAATAAAAATAACAATAAGATTTATTTTGATACAGTGTGATAAAATAAGTAATTTATTAATAAAGAAACAATTTCTTTTATAAATCATTTATAGTTATCAAAATTTGTTATTTTCAAAATATAATAATACATTGTTTTTAACAAATAGGTTTTTAATAAAAATAATTGTTTTTCAAAATTGAATTGTGTAGTTATATATGTAAATATATAACTCAATTTCAAAATTTAATTTTAGAATTTGATTTGAATTTGAATTCAAAGCTTTGAAACTTAAAGTATAAATATTTTTAATTTGTTTATGGATTTTAAAATATTTATATAAACATTTATTTTATAAATATAATTGGATTTATTCATTTAAAAATTATCTACATATAAATAAGTACATATTAATTAATTAATTAAACAAAGATTTACATTCATCTTATATTAACATCTAATTAAATACAAATTAACATTTAATTATAACTAATTAAATTTAAAGACAAGTGTAATCACCGTAGGCCTTATAATAACATATGTTAGATAATAAAGTAAGGTTTATGACAAATGTTAAATTTAAAGACAAGTGTCATTTATTTTAGATTTTCTTTTATAAAAACAAATTTCAGCCCTTATATGTATAAATGTTTTTCCCTTCCCTTTTCTTCTATTTTTCTAAATCTAAAAACTTAGCATGTTCTATTCTCAAACCAACAAATCCATCTACTCCCTGATACCATTTCTCAAAACAAAATCATTTTTCCCTATAACATTTTCAAAAATCAAGTCCCTGAAAATCTGAAGCCTGAAAATTCATTTTCCACTTCAAACAAACAAAACTGTAATCAATTCACCATCTCAAAAAAAATCAAAGGGCTTCATCTTCAAATCAAGGCCACTGCATTTTTCTTCAATCTGGGTTTTCTAAAAGCAATTGCACAACCAAAGAGCATTTTAGTTGATAAGCAACTACAGTTTCAACTCAAGTACAGGATTCCAGTTTTCAAAGCTTTGGCAAAACAATTTGAGGCTCTACTCATATTTTTATGACAGGTGAGTAACATTTGTTTTAAAATGAATTAAGTATTATGTCGGTTGCCTAATTTGTCTCTGGAAATTAGATTGCTTGTGAATATTTGGATGAATGTGTGCATGCCTGCTACAAAAAAAATGTAATACCTCTGTTCTTTGTTTTTGGGATCCAGATTGCAAAAATAATCCTTATCTTTTGATCTAAGATCTGTTAGAACATAGTACATAGACAAATATTGTTTGTTCGATTATGCAGTAAGTTTGAAATTTTATTTAAGATAAAATAAGTTTGACAATCTCACCGGAAACTTTTAAGAACAGTGCAAGCTTGATTAATGTTAACTTTCAAACATATGAATTCACTAATCTAAGTATAAAATCTGAAAGCTTAATCAAAATCTTGATTTTTAAAACTAAAAACAAAGTTTTTAGCTTGTGTATGGATGTACATTACAGTTTTGACCAGAAATATTGCTTTTGGGAGTTTCTTATGATTCAATTATTCTGGGGGGCCGTGTTTCTGTATGAAGGAAAAAGGATGATCGGAGATCATGGAAAATTGTCAGATGGTAGATCAAGGCGACGTGGTGGCGGCAGGAGGTAGATCTTGCCTGTAGCCCTAGTTTTTGGGTTGGGCAATTAATGTGTTCGTTCATGATCTCTGGTGGATTAAGCTCCACCAGAGTTTGGGAATTGGTTGAGGGGTTGGAAGAGAGGATGTGGCCAGAGTTGCAACTTTTACGGTGGTCAGAGGAGCTGGGTTTTGGCGTTGACAGGTTTGGATTTGGGGGAAGCTCTGTGTTTTTAGGTTTTGGGTTGAGTCTGGTTTTTGAAGTTAGGTGGATGGAGACGATCCGATGATCATAGGTTGGAGCGTGGGTTGTAAACAAAAGTTTTAAAATAAGTTTAATCTGAATTCAAATGTGATTTGAAATTTTATCTTTAAAAATAAATAAATTTTATAAAAAAAAGGGAATGATTAACAACTAAAAATTGGTTACAGTATTTTATAATGTGGTTTTAAAAATCTAAAAAATGAGATTTAAAACAAGATTATAAATTTAAGTTTAAATCTGAATTGTAAATCTGAATTCAAATTGAATTTGAATCTTAAGATTTGAAAAGAAAATAAAGTTTATAAATTCAAATGTTGTAATTACGTTTGAATCATAAGTATTTTATATAAGGTTTTAAAATCTGAAATATAAGATTTGAACAGAGTGTTCAAATCTAAGTTTAGAATCTGAATTCAAAAATGAATTTGAATATTAGGTTGAAATAAAATAAGCTTTTGAATTTAAACGTTTTAAAACAACTTTGAATGTTTTAAAGTATGGCTTAAGTTTAAAATTGAATTTGATTTTTAAATTCTTTTAAAATTCTTTTATATGACAAATAGATACTTTAACATGTAATATAAAAGTTTTTGAATTGTTTTAAAAGTTTTGTTAAAGTAAAAAAAATTGATTTCATTTTAAATCTTGAATTTAAAATGGAATTTAAAGGAAAATTTAAAAACAAATTGTTTTAAAATACCTTGCTAATGATAATTTAATCATTAATAAGATTTATGTTTATCTTAAAGTTAATGAGAACTTAATAATTTATAATTCATTAAAATGATTAAGGTAATTAAGATTTGTAATTAATTAATTAATTTAATAAATTAATGATTGGTAATTAATTAAATAATTAAGGGTTTAATTTAATTAATTAAAGGATCAAGTAAGTTAATTAAGATTGATTGAATTGTAATGAAGAAATAATTAGTTAGAAAACATTTGATTTTAAATTAATGATTTGATTCATTAATCAAGTAATTAAAAATTTAGTTAAGTTTTAGATTATCACTTGATTAATAAAATAGTTAGAGATTAATTAATGGGTTTTGTAGATAAATTAATTTGTAATTAATATTGATTAATCTCAGTTAATTACTTTAGAGAAGTAATTAAAGATTTGTTAATGAAGGTCATTAACTAAGGATTATGTAACAATTAATTAATGTGATTAATTTTTAATAATTAATTAGATTAATTATTAAACGGCAATCAATTATGAAAATTATTTAAGTTTAATTACTAAATAAAAGTAATTAAGAAATTAATTACTTACTGTAATTAATGGAGTTTATTGTGATTAGTTTAAGTTAATTAATTAATTAAGTTTGATTAATTTTATACACTTATTGGTTTGATAATAATTACTTAATGTAATTAATGGAATGTAATTACTCAAGTAATTAATGATAACTATTGGATGAAATTAGTGGAAGATGATTTAATATTGAAAGTAATTTATATTAAATTACTTTGTATAATTAATCAAGGGATTAATTATGGATGATTAATTGAGGAGTGATTAATTCGATGAAGTAATTAAGGTAGTTAATTACTGAATGTGATCGCCAAAGGTGATTAATAATTATGGTTTAACTGAAATTAATTACGGAATGTAATTAATTTAAATAAGATAATTAATTAAAAATAATTAAGGATCATTAATTAATATAATTAATGATGTAATTAAGATTGATTAATTAAAGATTGGTTAATCAATGATAAATGATTAAAAGTAATTAATTAATGTAATTAATTAAGAATTAATGTAATTAATTATAGTTAATTAATTAATGAAGTAATTAGGGGTTAATTACTATATTTGGTTTAGAGTAATTAATTTGTGCAATCAATTAAAAGATAATTACTAGAATGTAATTAAAGAATAATTAATCAAGGGTGATTAATTTAGTTGATTAAGTAGAGGATAATTAATTAACTAAATTGTAATTAATTAATGGTGATGTAAGCAAGATTTATATTAAGGTAAGTAATTAATTTAATTCACTTTAAATTAATTAGAGATGATGTAATTAATTTAATTCATTTTAAATTAATTATAGATGATGTGATTATAGATCATTGCTTATGTATGGATGGATGATACTGTTGCCTGGAATGGTTTGAAACCTCAACTATGACATTTGTAATGTTGAGTGATATGGATGCATTGGTTGCATCGTGACGATGATATGGATTATCTTTTGATAATGATAACATGGATTATCTGTTGTGATGATAATGTTGATTATCTATTGTGAATCCATGGATTATCTATCTGTGTGTATATAGATAATTGTATTGAATTGTTTTAAACTCTAAAACAACTAGGACCTAAACGGCGCGCTTTGGATTTCGATGAGACCGGGATCGGGTTTCCAAATTTGGATATCCGAAAACCACATCGATCCAAATTAACGATATGTCGTGAATCTCAAGTAAGAGTGAAGACTCGAGGTGTAACGACTATTCGTCAGTATAACTCTAAGGGTGATTCCGAGATGAGTTTGACGAAGATAGTACTTTCAAATTCGAGATGAAGATCCAGAGTGCAAGGGTTATCGTCATTAACTCTGAGGGTGATTCCAAAACGAGTGTAACGAGATAATGCCTTCGGTTTCGTTCGAACTCGGAACGAACTTGTATGGATTGAATGCTTTCAGAACGTCGTCTGGTGGACGATGAGCATTCTAAAAGATGTGTCCTTTAAAGGTAATCGTAGTCTCAAGCCTCATCAACTCGGAATGGCTAAAACAGGGGAGGTGCAGCAAGGCTAAGTGGGTCATGCCCAAGTAGGACGAGATTTTCCCCTATCTAGAGGTCCCTTTTTATTTGGCTTAGTGGGCGGTTGGATATGCGCACCAACTGCGGGGTTGTCTTGTTCGAGACTGTCCAGTAAGGGATGGTTCCGGCCTTGTGTTGCAGGGGATTGGGAGTGATCCTCGGTACGATGATCTAGGCCACGTACTGTGACGGACGGTACCCCGGTAGCCCTGCCATTGTATGGAATCCAAAATCCAGTAAGTGACAACGGTTTTGATTGTATTATCCACTTTTGTGGCTAGTAGCTGGAATTTAATGAATGTAACAATTTCAGCTATTTCATATTTACTTGAAAACCCTAGACCTATTATAATATCACTGGATTTCCTATCAAATATTTTGGTTAGCGCAAGGTAAAAACTTTTCCATGTTTATGTGTGGGAAGTCTTACGTGATACCTTTTCTTCAAAAGGTTTTTTTCAAAGTTAAGCAACTTTAACCTGTTACTCACACCAGACCCATGTCTGACCCGGAGTTTATCTTCTGTTTTCTTAAACTCTTGGGTACTCAAATTTTTACAAGTAGCAAGGGATTCAAGTTAGCTTTGACGAATTGTGGAGGAGCAATGGAGCAGGAGGCTTCTGCGTGTAGATATGTTTAGTGTTCCGCTATGTTTGGTATCTCTTTGTTTTCTCTGAGTTGCATTGTGTTGTAATAACTAGACAGGTGTTTATAATTGTCTAGTATGTGTTCTATTATCTGTGTACTCTGATAGTTGTTGTATACTATGTAATATTTTATGTTATTAATATAATTTATTCGTTCCGCTGTTTAGATTCTGATGTGTTGTTTCTTCTTTATTCTCTTTCTTTCTCTTTTCTATCTCTTTCTTTTTTATTAATGATGCGTCATTCTGTGGAGATGAATGGCGGGTCTTTACAGTGGTATCAGAGCACTAGGTTGAGTGAATACCTAGGCTCTGGAGTGATTTCTTTCTTGAGAGGGCGTATTTGTAATTTTAAATATATTTATATATATTTATCTATTTCTACCTATCTGTTGGGTTACCTATTCGGGTTTTTCCAATATAGGTTATAAAGGTAGATAAGGTAGTGGTGTGTGTAACACACGATAACTACCATTGATTGGAGTCTGATGTTTGAGGTTGGAAATGTATTTGTAGAGTTTGTAGACCTAATACCATCTCGAGTGAGTTGTGTAGTTGTGTAGAGATTTCATCAATCTTTGATCGAAACTTATTAAGGTTCGCAGTCCATCTTTGATGTTGGATGAGTTGAATATTGGATTAGTCGGTTGGGTAGAAGTGAGTAATGGTATCTTGATACCTCAGGAAGTAGTAGCTGCATGATGAGATGCAGTGGCTATGGATTATCACCGAAGATGTTTCTTTGGAACAAGTTTAAGAAGTATATCTGCTTCAATGTCGTGGCTAGGTTCAGCAGGATGTTTCTGTCTGTTTGAGGTCCGAGTTTCTTGAAGAGCTTTGGATCAGGAAGTTTGGCATCGGTGTCAGCAATGCAACTCGGAGTGTTCTCTGTTGGCAGGAATTTTTTTGGCTGAGTAGTTTTTTCTGAAGGTGGAGTTCAGAAGCAGAGTGGATCCGTTTCTTCAATGAATTGGTTAGACCAGTGTAAGCTGTTCTATTGGGTAAAGAGAGGACAGTTTTTCTTTGTAAATTTATCTGGGTTGATCGCAAAAGTGACTTGCGATAGTTGAGTGTTCTCTTTGATTGTCAGAGATTTTCTGGATGTCTTCAGGGAAGTCAGAGGTTTGTTCCCATCTGGAGATTGAGTTTTCTTATCGACTACTATTCTAAGAGTGGAACCAGTGGTTCAGTTTAGTTGAAGGATGGTTCCTAGAGATAGATTTTGATGAAGCAGCTCAGATTTTTGAAGGAACTTCTGAGTTTTCTTTATGGATCTATTGAACAATATTTCTAGGAAATGATGTCCAGTTGTGCTCGTGTTCTTCATCAGCATTTTCTTATCTACTTCGGATCAGAGTTGTGCAGTGGAAGCAGTATGGGAGTGTTTCTTTTGTCTTTTCCAGATTAGGAGAAGTTTGTTGTCTTCTAATGTTTGAAGAGTAGAGTTTGTTCTTGGTATTGGATTGATCTTGAGGAGATCATTGGGTTGGGTTGTTTTTGGTCTAGTTTGGTTCTAGAGAAATCAGCAAGGGTTGAGTTGATCAGGAAGGATGTTGGCAGCCAGGATCGTCCGAAGACTTTTGTGGATAAGAAACGAAGGAAGTTGGATTCTGGAGTCGGAGATTTGGTTTTGATTAAGTTCTCTTCGATCGAAGGAGCTAAATTTTGAGTAAGTCTGGAAGGACAGCTCCGTGATGTTTTGGATCTTTTCTGTGTTTTGGTTGGATCAGTGTTGGGTTTCAGGATTGAATTTCTAGTTTGGATAACTGGGATTCGTTGTGTTTCACGTATCTCTGAGGGAATACGTATATGATCTATCTCTGGTTTTGGAACCCGCAGTTCAGGAGGTTTGGTTGTTGAGTCAGACACGTCTGTAGTCTGATATGATGTCTAGTTCTGTAGATCTAGATGAGTAAGAGCTCTATAGCTTAATAGTATTGATTGTTTGAATTCTGTAGAGCAAGTATCCCGGTATATATATACTTGGGAAACTCGAGGAAACTCTATCCAAAGTTTTGTCTGGATAGTTAGATTTGTTTTGATTGTACGAATTGATTGTTATGGTTGTTAGCATATCATTGATATATGCTTGTGTTTTAAAATTAAATATTTAAAAAGATTATTAAATTACCTTTCTTTTAAATTTCGGGGATGAAATTCTTTTAAGGGTGGAGGAATGTGATGACCCCGAATTTTAGGCAATATCAATTTAATAATCTGAATTAAAAATTAAATTGATTTGATAATCTTTATTAAAAAGATTTGAATTAATTTAATAGTCCGATTAAGTAAATATTTAATTGATAAATTTTTATCTTTTAAAAATTAATAAATTGTTTTCTATTTATAATGTATATAGAATATGTATATATTGTAAATAGATAAGCCTTGTTTTAAATTTAATGAAATAAAATATGGTTTTAAATTGATAAGATAAAAATTTAATTTGTTTAAATTGATCTTTGAGTTTAAATTTAAATAAAAATAACAATAAGATTTATTTTGATATAGTGTGATAAAATATGTAATTTATTAATAAAGAAACAATTTCTTTTATAAATCATTTATAGTTATCAAAATTTGTTATTTTCACCAAGTTTTAACCTCCGTATTCATTTTTCTTCAAGACAAAACGATATATAATACGATATAATATTCGCAACATCCATAAAAAATGGCATCCTCTACAACGGCTATTTCGGAAACCATTCTTTCTGCTTCCTGCTCTCCTCCCCTTCCTCCGCCGCTGTCAGCCTCTCTCCCTCCTGTGCCTACTCCTCCTCTACCTCTCCCTCAACCTCCACCGGCCCCGTCTTTTCCCATTTCCTCGTCGGCCCTCCCCTCTCTTCCTCTCCTAGTTCCTCCCTGTTCTCCTTCGGCGCCATCTACTTCTGCCTCCCCTCCTTCCTGGACTTCCCTGTTTGCATCCAAACCAAGGATGCAGGCTCTTATTCTCCTACGGATCTCATCCTTGATTATCAAGGGAAGCCTCTTCCTCCACCTGACATTCTGGTGTCAGTAGGTAAAAGCTACTGGGATGGGTATTTAGTCGGATTTTTTCTCGGAGACCCAGTAAACTATATGGCTGTTGTATCACATATCAAAAAAACTTGGAAACTGAAAGGGTCTTATGACATCAAATCTAATGGAGCCAACTTCTTTTTCAAGTTTAGCTGTCCTGAAGACAAGAAAAATATTCTTAGAGCAGATCCCACATTTATTCGTGGACAAATGTTTGTCATCACAACATGGAAACCAGCTTTCGGTACTATTCAATCACAAGCGAAAACGGTTCCTATATGGATTCATCTTTACAACATCCTTCATATTGCCTGGACTCTAATTGGTATTAACTGGATTGCTTGCCATCTAGGGAAATTGGTATGCTTCAATGAAGCCATTGAAAGGCATGAGAGAATGGAATACGCAAAATGCTAGGTTGAAATTGCTCCTGATAAAGAATTACCTGAATATTTACTGATAGGAGACGGAGAGGACACTTGCCAAAAAGTCTACATAGAATACTCGTGGAGGCCACTTATTTGTACATCATGTAAAGTATTTGGACATTCAACAAATAATTGTGATATGGACAAAAATATTACAGGCGAGAAAGTAAACAAAGAAAAAGAAGTTGTGGCAAATGTTGCAGCTCCTTCAGCGAAATTTAAAGCCTCAATTCCACGTAAAAACTATGTGGATAGCATGAAGTCGAAGCAACAAAAATGGAAACTAAAAGCTACTCAAGTTAACCAAAAAAGGGCCGAACCAACCAAAAGCAAAGTGGTTATAGACTTGGGTTCAAATAACCTAAAGGGGAAAGAAGCAGCAGATGTATCCAATGCAGGCCAGTCACAAGAAATAACATATGCTCCTGTTGAAACAAGTAATGTTTTCTCTATACTCTCTAATGTTGAGGAAGGAGAATTGATAGAAGAAAATGAAGGAGTAAAAGGAACCATGGAAGTTGAAGCAGACATTAATATAAATCAGAAGTCCAAAGGCAATACAGATATTACAATTAATGCACAAAGGATACGAGACCAAGCAGATTTAAATATAAACAACAATCAGCAGCAAGTTGACAAACAAAGAAAATACAAAGAAAAGGAGACAATAATTCAAAATCACTTTGCTAATCCTGAGAATACTAAAACTACTGTAGTTGCTTCATCTTCTCGGAATGCTACTTTAGTTACTTCAAACAGTCCATATTCTAAATTAAAGCCTCCCCATGATATTCCGTTGTATCCACCAGCAAATGATAACAATGCCCTATGCGACTTGGGTACACCATCAGACTCTGATCTTGTGTCCGAAGACGATATGAACAAAGGCAATGAATTAAATCACGAACAAATTCTAGCCAAGCTCAATTCAAAGAATTCAAAAAAGAGTGCCAAAAAAGCTTCTGCTAAGAAACAACGTACAAAATTCAAAGAACAACAACAAAGAGTCACACGGCAATCGGCCAAAAAACACAAAAAGTAGTGATGATCGATATTATTGGTTATTGGAATATACGCGGTGGGCATGATGATGCCAAAGTATATGAAATTAAACAACTCATCAAAGGCAACAAATTGGGAATCATATGCCTCAGTGAAACAAAATATTCAGAAGAATAAACATACTCATTTGCTAAACTTATTGCCCCTGATTGGGCTTTAATTCACAATCATGTTGCTGCCCCATACTGGCGTTTAATGATTTTGTGGAACCCCCAAGTTTATTCCATTAACACTAATGCTACCCACAGACAATTCGTGCATTGCAACATATATCACTTAGCTACTAATTTCAATTTTAACTCTACTTTTGTTTATGCAGAAAACAACAAAGTTGATAGACAACTCTTTCTTGACTTACTTCCTACTATACACTCTACTAACCCATGGATTTGTTTAGGGGATTTTAACTGTATGCAAAACTCTGAAGATAAGCTAGGTGGCTTACCTCTGTCCTTTGTTGATGTTGCTCCCCTAAATAAAGCCATCCTCCTCTCTCATCTACATGAAGTTCCTAAAATTGGTGTTTTTTATACTTGGAACAACTGTAGCAGATCTGGTGTTAGAACGTTTTGCAAATTGGATCGATCTTATTTTAATACATCTGCTTTTAATGCTTGGCCTGCTCTTATTCCTTTTTTCCCACTTCATCTATTTCTGATCATAGTCCTATCATACTGGACTGGGGCACTAGGAATGACAAAGGTCCTTCCACATTTAGTTTCTTCAACAGCTGGATTTCAGATCCTGAATTCTTACCTTTGATCGAGCAAGTCTGGGCCTTTCCCAAATTTGGCAATCCCATGTTCATTCTGCAATCAAAACTTAAAGATTGTAAAGCATATATCAAAGCTTGGTCTTTGCAAAAATATGGTACCGGTAACCTTCTATCAACTAAATTAAGAATTGAACTTAATGCCATACAAATTCTGATGCAAGATAATCCCTGTGATTTAGCGCTTTCAGATAAATAGCATGAGTTAACCAAAAAGTTGAAAATAGCTTTCAAAACTGAATTACTTATGCTCCGTGCTAAAAACAGGCTTAACTGGGATATAGGAGGTGATAAAAACACTAAAAATTTTCATAATTCATTGAAACTAAAAAAGATTATACCTTAATTCACATGATTAAAGATATGCATGGTTTTGAAGTGAAAACGCAAAAGAGTACAAAGCATTCCTTGTTAGTTGTTATAAGCATCTATTTGCTCAAAATAACACAGATCCTAATTTGCATGTTTTAAATGACTTTACGCTTAAAACTATCACTAATGAGCAATCTGAAAATTTAATTAAACTTATCATCCTAGAAGAAATCCATGAAACTATTTCAAAAATGAAAACCACAAGCTCTCCTGGTCCTGATGGTTTTACATCTCTGTTTTTTCAGAAATGTTGGCACATTATAAAATATGATTTTTGTAAAGCTATACAACATTTCTTCAAAATCAACACTTTAGTGAACGGCATTAATCATACTAAACTTGCTCTTATTCCTAAGGTTAACCTTCCCCAAACTGTATCTGATTTCAGGCCCATTTCCTGCTGCAATGTTATTTACAAATGCATTGCTAAAATTATCTCTACTCGCATGAAAAATTGCCTTTCCGATTTAATTTAATGGGTTCATAACTGGGAGATCTATAATTGATAACATTTTACTATCGCAAGAACTTATAAAAGGGTACAATAGGAAAACATCTCTCCTAGATGTTTCCTAAAGTTAGATATTCAGAAAGCTTACGACTCTGTACGATGGGATGCTATCATTTCTATTATGTCTAGGATGAATTTTCCCTTACCTTTTTTAGCCTGGATATACACATGCATTTCTACTGTCGATGTGTCTTTATCTCTCAATGGTGAATCATTTGGTTATTTTAAAACTCAAAAAGGTATTAGGCAAGGGGATCCTATCTCCTCTTCTCTATTCATCTTAGTTATGGAAGTTATTGCCTATTTGATTACTATGGAATGCACTAAAAAAATATTGACTTCCACCCTAAATGTCAGAAACATCAAATTTCTATTTTGATGTTTGCTGACGATCTCTTGCTTTTTTCTAAACCAAATATTAAATCCATCACCAACATTTTCTCTACACCTCAAATCTTTAATCAAATGACTGGTCTCCACATAAATAAAGGCAAATCTCAAATTAATATTGCTGGAGTTCCAGAAAATATTTACATGAATATTCTTCATGCTTCTGATCTTCAGGCTATGGATAACAATGCCATGTACTTAGGTGCTCCGATGTGTAAGTCCAGAATAACCAACGCTCAATGCCTTCCCTTATACGAGAAAATAACATTTAGGCTCAAAACATATAATGGTGATAAACTATCACAAGCTGGCAGACCTGTGATCTTAAAAAGCATCGCCATTTCTATGTGTACGTACTATTTTAGGCTATTCATCATTCCTATAAAACTTATTAAAATGTTAAATCGTGCATTTAACCATTTTCTGTGGCATGGAAATATTTATTCTAACAAACTTATTCCGATTGCTTATAAAAAGATTATCTCCCCTTATAATATGGGTGGCCTAGGCATCATTAATCTTAAAATTTGGAACATTGCTACTGCCTCTCATCATGTTAACACATAACTTAGCAATAATCAGGGGTTGTGGGCTGTCTGGAATAGACACTACAATCTTAAAAGTTGCAATTTTTGGACCATGAATGTTACCAATGATGCTAGCTATCTTTGGAAAAGACTGATTGAGAATAGAAGACATTACCTGCCTTTGGTTCGACGCAGTACAAACAACTCCTTTTGGCACTCCCCTTGGTGTGCAACTGGTATGATACTATCCCACTCGATCGATTATAACCTTATTAATAATTCTGGAATCCCTCAAAACGCTAATGCTGGTTCTTATATTAACAATGAGGGCATACATCTGTCTCATGTCAGTTCTCCTACACTGACGAATCTCTGGACTTCGATTAGAAACTCATATATGCCTTCTGATCAGCCGGGACTAAGCTGGAACGCCAAGCAACATAGCATATTGTTAGTTTATAAAGCAATCATACATAGTTATAAAAGCTTTCCTTTTCCTTGGCATGCTCGTATTTTGAAATCAGGATCGAAACCAAAGCATAATCTTCTCTTGTGGAAATGTCTGATGAATGCAGTTCACACTCAAGATAATCTTGTTAGAAGACATTTTATCGAACACTCGTCGTGCATTCTATGTAATCATGCTGTTGAAAACGTTGGGCATCTTTTCTTTAGCTGCTTATTCTCCTTCCTGCTCTGGAAATGCGTTCTACATCACATACATGATACTTCTCCCTTCAGAGATTACAAGCTTGAATGGATACGTATCTTCGAAGAAACAAGGTGGAAATCCACTTCTACCACTCGTCTTCTCAAATTTCTCAAGCTAACGGTTGCTGCGATATGGGAGGAGAGGAATAAACGAAGATTTATGTGGACTAACTCAAGTATTTCCGCTTTGTCATGTAAAATTTTGTCGTGAGAAGATGCAGTATCAAATGCACATAACATGATTGTGTTTTTGAAGCCGCTATTGACCTGCTTAGTTTCTACTAAGCGTTTTTGTATTTTGGTTATGTTTTTTAGCAAATTGTGGACTGTCCACTATAAAAATAGGCTGGCCTTGCCAAATAAAAGTTTGTTATTTTCAAAATATAATAATACATTGTTTTTAACAAATAGATTTTTAATAAAAATAATTGTTTTTCAAAATTGAATTGAGTAGTTATGTGTGTAAATATATAACTCAATTTCAAAGTTTAATTTTAGAATTTGATTTGAATTTGAATTCAAAGCTTTGAAACTTAAAGTATAAATATTTTTAATTTGTTTATGTATTTTAAAATATTTGTATAAACCTTTATTTTATAAATATAATTGGATTTATTCATTTAAAAATTATCTACATATAAATAAGTACATATTAATTAATTAATTAATTAATTAAACAAAGATTTACATTCATCTTATATTAACATTTAATTAAATACAAATTAACATTTAATTATAACCAATTAAATTTAAAGACAAGTGTAATCACCATAGGCCTTATAATAACATATGTTAGATAATAAAGTAAGGTTTATGAAAAATGTTAAATTTAAAGACAAGTGTCATTTATTTTAGATTTTCTTTTATAAAAACAAATTTCAGCCCTTATATGTATAAATGTTCTTCCCTTCCCTTTTCTTCTATTTTTCTAAATCTAAAAACTTAGCATGTTCTATTCTCAAACCAACAAATCCATCTACTCCCTGAAACCATTTCTCAAAACAAAATCATTTCTCCCTATAACATTTTCAAAAATCAAGTCCCTGAAAATATAAAGCCTGAAAATTCATTTTCCACTTCAAACAAACAAAACCGTAATCAATTCACCATCTCAAAAAAAAATCAAAGGGTTGCACCTTCAAATTAAGGCCACTTCATTTTTCTTCAATCTGGATTTTCTGCAAGCAATTGCATCTTCAACCAAAGAGCATTTTAGTTGATAAGCAACTGTAGTTTTAACTCAAGCACAGGATTCCAGTTTTCAAAGCATTTGCGAAACAATTTGAGGCTCTGCTCATATTTTTATGACAGGTGAGTAACATTTGTTTTAAAATGAATTAGGTATAATGTTGGTTTCCTAATTTGTTTCTGGAAATTAGATTGCTTGTGAATATCTGGATGAATGTGTGCATGCCTGTTACAAAAAAATATAATACCCCTGTTCTTTGTTTTTGGGATCCAGATTGCAAAAATAATCCTTATCTTTTGATCTAAGATCTACTAGAACTTAGTGCATAGACAAATATTGTTTGTTTGATTATGTAGTAAGTTTGAAAAATTATTTAAGATAAAATAAGTTTGACAATCTCATTGGAAAATTTTAAGAACAGTGCAAGCTTGATTAATGTTAACTTTCAAACAAATGAATTCACTAATCCAAGTATAAAATCTGAAAGCTTAATCAAAATCTTGATTTTTAAAACCAAAAACAAAGTTTTAGCTTAGGTATGGATGTAAATTACTGTTTTGACCATAAATATTGCTTTTGGGAGTTTTTGGTGATTCAATTGTTCTGGAGGGTCGTGTTTCTGTATGAAGGAAAAAGGATGATCGGAGAATCATGGAAAATTGTCAGATGGTAGATCAAGGCGACGTGGTGGAGGCAGGAGGTAGATCTTGCCTGTAGCCCTAGTTTTTGGGTTGGGCAATTAATTTGTTCGTTCATCATCTTTGGTGGATCGAGCTCTACCAGAATTTGGGAATTGGTTGAGGGGTTGGAAGAGAGGATGTGGCCGGAGTTGCAACTTTTACGGTGGTCGGAGGAGCTGGGTTTTGGCGTTGAAAGGTTTGGATTTGCGGGAGGCTCTGTGTTTCTAGGTTTTGGGTTGAGTCTGGTTTTTGAATTCAGGTGGATGGAGACGATCCGATGATCGTAGGTTGGAGCGTGGGTGGTTGCCGATGGGATGAAGCCATGGTGAGAGGCCGGAGTTGATCGGCGTCATGGTGCATGTGCACCGTGCATTTTATTTTTTTGGTGAAGGGTTTTGGAATGGGTGAAGTCGTTCTCGTGTAATGATCGAGTCACTTGAGTGTTTTACCCGAAGTAAGGTGAGGTATGACTCGAAGTAAATTTGTATAAGCTCGGGTAAGTTTAGTTTCAGGTTTTGTTTCAGAAACCTGACAGTTTCCAGTTCGAAATTTAAACTAAATTTAAAAGGAAGAAACCAAAGCAGGTTGTAAACAAAAGTTTTAAAATAAGTTTAATCTGAATTCAAACGTGATTTGAAATTTTCTTTTTAAAAATAAATAAATTTTATAAAAAAAGGGAATGATTAACAACTAAAAATTGGTTACAGTATTTTATAATGTGGTTTTAAAAATCTGAAAAAATGAGATTTAAAACAAGATTATAAATTTAAGTTTAAATCTGAATTGTAAATCTGAATTCAAATTGAATTTGAATCTTAGGATTTGAAAAGAAAATAAAGTTTATAAATTCAAATGTTGTAATTAAGTTTGAATCATAAGTATTTCCATACTTTTCAAAAATGGGGACCCTCCCTTTTCCTTCCCCCTTTCCCGCTAACCCTATCAGTCAACCATCCCCACTGCCGCAATGTCCTTCTTCACCCATACTTGTACCACCTTCAGCCGTTGTCCCTATCCTGTCACCTCCCATTCCTTCAACCATCCCTCTTGTCAGTACCCAAGCACATTCTCTTCCTACCACCAACCCTTCTTCCTCCCTTTCTCATAATCTTCCTTCCTCGCCGCTGCTTCCTCTTCCTCTTCCTCTTCCACAACTTGCCTGGAATTCTCTGTTCAAGGCCAAACCTATCAATGCTGGGAAATACGAACCTCGTGATTTTCAATTGAACTTTCATGGTGATGCTTTAGTCCCACCTGATGAAGTTGTTAATGCAGGTAACACGATGTGGAAGGAATACTTGGTGGGGTTTTTTCTTGATACCCCTCTGCCGTATTCGACTGTGTTGTATTACCTCAAGAGAGCTTGGAAACTTCGTGGTTCCATATCAGTAAAGTCAGATGGGTTCCTGTTCCTCTTTAAATTCTCTAATGCAGATGATAGAAATAGAATTTCTGAGGCAGATCCAGTTGTTATGAGGAATAAACTTTTTATTGTTAAACCATGGGACGAGAATGTTGGCAATAGTTGTAGCAGTATTAAATCAGTTCCAGTTTGGATAAAGTTATCTAACATCCCCTTGTTCGCGTGGTCATCATTGGGTATTAATTGGTTGGCTGCTAGAATTGGTAAACTTCTATGCATGGATGCCTCGACTGAAAAATTTGAAAGAATCACTTTTGCCAAATGCTTAGTTGAAGTTACTCCTATTCATGTTCTGCCTGAAAGTTTTACTGTTCAATTGCTAGATGGGTCTGAACAGGAAGTATTAGTTGAGTATTTGTGGAAGCCAGAAATATGTACCTTTTGTAAAGAGTTTGGGCATTTGGATAGCACTTGCAAGAAGTCAGTTGTTGATGAGAACGTTAAGAAATGTGAAGAAAATGAACAATACAAGAGCGGAGAAGTGAAGCAACACAATGATAATAAAGGAAAAAACACAGGCAAGCAAGTTACAGTGAAGCAAGTGTGGCAAAAGATTAATAGGAACAAAGGAAAAAAATTATATGTAAGTAAGGAGATGGAAAATAAAACTTTCACAAGTTTAGTGGCAGAGGAAATAAATGAAGTTGATGGAGGTGAAGGAAACAATTCTAAATTGAAAGATATTAATGAATCAGGGGATGTGGACCAAGTATGTAATATTCAAACCCAAAACAAATTTAATGTGCTACAGGATGAAGAGACTGAGCAAAATATAAGTGATATTAATGAGGTTGAGGATGGTGATATCAACCCAGTTAACTTTTGTGCTGAAGTTAATGGAGAAAACTGCCAGTCCAAAGTTTTTTTGAATGACAGTACTGTTACTAGCAACACAACCCCTGATTTAGGTTCTGATATGCAACATACACAAGTTGAAGAAACTGATACCAGAAGCAATAACAGTGAGAAAGATAACTTTGTATCTGGCATGCATGCACAAGCAGATACTTATGCTGAACAAGATGTTGCTTGGTGCACTGCTATTGAAGCAAACATAAAACAACTAATTCTCACAAGGCATAAGCATGACTCAGTTGCTCATCCATCTGAACATTCACCATACAATTTCACAATTGACCTGCCTGGTTGGCCTTCAAACCAAACCCTTCTGCAACCAAATCCAAATCCAACCATTGTCCCTATCTCCAAACATCATCCCTCTCCTCTCAGGCAAATGGAAACAAGATCTCTGTCTGCACAGAGAAGAAACAAATCCACCCCCCAACTTTAATTTTTTATGTTTAAAAAAATAGCAGCTTGGAATCTCAGAGGAGCGCATAGCAACATTAAACTTGATCAAGTAAAGAACTACATTGCTGCTCACAATATTTGTCTTTTTGGTTTGCTTGAAACAAAACTAAACCTCATGTTAACATCCATAGCAGCTGCTTACATTGACCCTTCTTGGGAATTCCACCACAACCTTGATGCTGCTACATATGGTCGTATCCTTATCTTGTATGATCCAAAAGTGATTACTCTATCCCCAATTCTTTCAACTAGGCAGTTCATCCATTTTCATGTTTTTGAAACTCCTTCACAAACTTCCTTTTATGTCACCTTCGTCTATGCTGATAACTCTGTACTTTCACGTAACAAATTCTTTAACTCCTTGCCACCATTACGTCAGTCATCACACCCTTGGTTAGTGCTTGGTGATTTCAACTCATGTTTTAACTTCTCTGACAAATGTGGTGGTAACCCTCTAACCCCAGCTGATATAGCTCTTTTCAACTTATCAATTGAACATTCTGAGTTAGTCTTGGTCAATAAGTCTGGAGCTAAATACTCATGGAACAATAGAAGTCGTAGTGGTGTACGTACGTTCACGACAATTGATCATGTTTTCTGCAACATCCAAGCTCTCCACCTCTGGCCCACCTTAACTGTCTACCTCCCTCATCCCTTATTATCTGACCACTCTCCTCTAATACTTACCCTGGGTCCCCATTTGAGAAAAGAAAAAAGAAGTTTCAAATTTTTTGATGCTTGGCTCAAGCATGACCACTTTTCTGAATTAGTTTCACAAGTTAGCAATGATTTTACTTGCTACGGTAACCCCATGTATAAGTTTTGCAGGAAGTTGAGAAGAATGAAGCAGGAAATCAGAAAGTGGGCCTTTGCAACCTTTGGAGCTGGCAGCCTACTTTCCACAACTTTAAAGGAACAACTGAAGAAGCAACAAGATTACATGATGGAGCATCCCCTTGATGAGCAAGCGGCAGCTGATGAAAGCAAACTATTTTCTGATGTGAACAATGCCTTAAGCTTGGAAGCTAGCATGAAGAAGCAGCAATTGCATGCTAAGTGGATAGTTGATGGTGACAAGAACACCAAGTTCTTCCATGATTCTATTAAGGTCAAACACACAACTGAGAACATTTTTAATATCATTGATGAGCAGGGTATCTTTTGTGACACTGTTGAAACTGTTGACCATGCTTTTATTGTCTACTTCACCACCTTGCTTGGTAATGAAACTGGTTTCTCCCCTGACCTTGAACGAATCTCTTCACTTGCCTTGCCTAGAATTTCTTCTACAGCAGCTCTTGAATTAATTAAGCCTATAACCAATGAGGAAATAAAAAATACATTATTTTCAATGAACAAGCAATCTGCAGGAGGGCCTGATGGTTTTAATGTGTCATTCTTCATTGCTACTTGGGGTGTTCTTGGTCATGAATTTTGTCTAGCCATCCACAACTTCTTTTCAAAATGCAAACTGCTTGGAGAAGTTAATAGCACTAACATAGCCCTGATCCCTAAAGTTTACCCTCCAACTTGTGTGACATCATTCAGACCAATATCATGTTGTAATGTCTTATACAAGTGTATCACGAAAATACTTGCCACTCGTATGCTTAGTGTTTTGCCAACTGTTGTCTCTTTGAACCAGGCAGCCTTCATTCCTTCTAGAAATATACTTGACAATGTTCTGCTGACACAAGAATTGCTTAATGGTTATTCTAGAGGTAATGTGTCACCTGCTGCTACACTTAAAATTGACATAACTAAAGCCTATGATTCTATACATTGGTCTTCAATTGTGAGGATCATGGCTGTCATGGGTTTTCCCAAAATTTTTGTGTCATGGATATATGTGTGCATCTCCACCCCTAGTTTCTCTATTGTATTGAATGGTAGACCAGTTGGGTATTTCAAGAGTAGTAAAGGAATTCGCCAGGGAGATCCCATTTCTTCCTACTTGTTCTTGTTAGTCATGGAAGTATTCACTGTAGTGCTTAAAGAGAAATACTCTCAGAAACTAATCAGGTATCACCCCAAGTGCTCTGCTCTCCAAATCCAATCTTTGATGTTTGCTGATGATGTCTTAATTTTTTCAAAACCTGATTTTCCCTCTATGACTGAAATTGTTGATGCACTTCACACTTTTTACTGCATGACTGGTCTCACAATAAACAAAGCTAAATCTTCACTGTTACTTGCTGGTGTCAGTGATATCCAAGCTGATGCCCTTCATCTTCACACTGGGTTCACCAGAATGGACAATGACATGAGGTATCTTGGGCTACCCTTGCTTACCAAAAGAATTACTAATGCTGACTGCGTGCCTTTATATAACAAGATCACTTCTGCTATGGGTGCTTGGACCAATAGGCAACTGTCTCAAAGTGGTAGGCTAGTTCTTATTAAGTCAGTGGTTTTTGCATCTTTAGTCTACTGGGCTAGATGCATATTTCTTCCTTCCAACCCGCTGCACATGGTTCGATCTGCTTTGCTCAGATACTTCTGGACCGGTAGCATTCATAACCGGAAGTTGATACCATGCTCTTTCACTAAATTTGAAACTCCAATCAAACAGGGTGGGCTGGGAGTTATTAATGTTAGAAAGTGGAATAGTGCAGCCATTAGTTACCTTTTTGAGGACCTCATAAATAAAAGAAACACTGTTTGGGCTAAATGGGTGTGGCAATTTTACATTAAGTCTAAGTACTTTTGGTGCATGGAGATCCCACAATGCTGCAGTTGGATTTTCAGGAGCATTCTGAAACTTAGAAATGTCTACCTGCCTTTGATTCAATATCATGTCAATGTTAAATCTGATGTTAGTTTCTGGCATGATCCCTGGCCAGGCAGTGGTATTATCCTTTCCAAAGTTACTGCTTTCTTACATGTTCAACAGTCTGGAATACAAATTGATGCTAAAGTTAACAGTTATGTACACGATGGGTTGTTGCAATTGCCTAACAATAGTAACCAAACAATCAGGCAGTTATGGGATGAGGTTCAAAACAACTACAGAAACAATAATCAAATGCAAACTGTGACTTGGGACATGAGGCCACATACCATTAGAGATGTATATAAAATAATATCTGTGCATGACACTCTGCCTTCGTCAAAATGGTGCTCTGTGATATGGTCTGATGATTCTCCTCCTACAGATAACTTGATGCTGTGGAAGGTTTTAAATCATGCTCTTCTGACTAGAAGTAAGTTAAAGAATTTTGGAATGGCATGCACATCTTTATGTCTTTTCTGTGATATGCATGAAGAAACAACTGATCATATTTTTTTTGAATGCCCTGCGCTTCAATCTGTGTTGGTTAGTCTCAGTTCCTCAACTGGTTGTCTTTTAAATGCTGGGGGATCTGCTGTAATATGGAATATCATATACAAAGCAACAAGGTGGAGAAAGCATGAGACTAGAATTATGGTTGTGTGTTTGAAAAAATATCTCACTGCGGTTTGGAAGGAAAGGAACTCAGCTGTGTTTGATAATATCAGAAGGAGGAATGAAGTTATATGGCAAGAAGTTAGGAGAAACACTCACTGCCAATTGAAGAATTGCAACACTAAATTTCCTGACTCGTTGATCCATGTTTGGGGTTGAAGTTTGTTGTTGTTTCTTCAATTGTTTTCTTTTCCTTTTTTTATTTTTTCCTTTTCTGCTCTCTTGTAGTTTCGCTTTTATTGTGTTTCAATAAAACTGGTAGGGGTCCAGTCAACCCCGCTGGCTATGCCAAAAAATAAAAAATAAAAAAAAATAAAATAAAATCTGAAATATAAGATTTGAACAGAGTGTTCAAATCTGAGTTTAGAATCTGAATTCAAAAATGGATTTGAATCCTGGGTTGAAATAAAATACGCTTTTGAATTTAAATGTTTTAAAACAACTTTGAATGTTTTAAAGTATGGTTTAAGTTTAAAATTGAATTTGATTTTAAAATTCTTTTATAGGATTCTTTAACATGTAATACAAAAGTTTTTGAATTGTTTTAAAAGTTTTGTTAAAGCAAAAAATTGATTTCATTTTAAATCTTGAATTTAAAATGGAATTTAAATGAAAATTTAAAAAAAAATGTTTTTAAAATATCTTGCTAATGATAATTTAATCATTAATAAGATTTATGTTTATCTTAAAGTTAATTATAACTTAATAATTTATAATTCATTAAAATGATTAAGGTAATTAAGATTTGTAATTAATTAATTAATTTAATAAATTAATGATTGGTAATTAATTAAATAATTAAGGGTTTTATTTAATTAATTAAAGGACCAAGTAAGTTAATTAGAATTGATTAAATTGTAATTAAGAAATCATTAACTAGATAAGATTTGATTTTAAATTAATGATTTGAATTCATTAATCAAGTAATTCAAAATTTAATTAAGTTTTAGATTATCACTTGATTAATTAAATAGTTAGAGATTAATTAATGGGTTTTATAGATAAATTAATTTGTAATTAATATTGATTAATCTCGGTTAATTACTTTAGAGAAGTAATTAAAGATTTGTTAATGAAGGTCATTAACTAAGGATTATTTAACAATTAGTTGATACGATTAATTTTTAATAATTAATTAGATTAATTAATAAATGATAATCAATTGCGAAAATTATTTAAGTTTAACTACTAAATAAAAGTAATTAAGAAATTAATTACCTAATGTAATTAATGGAGTTTATTACGATTAGTTTAAGTTAATTAATTAATTAATTAAGTTTAATTAATTTTAATCACTTATTGGTTTGATAATAATTATTTAATATAATTAATGGAATGTAATTACTCAGTGAAGTAATTAATGATAATTACTGGATGAAATTAGTGGAAAATGGTTTATTTGTGAAAGTAATTTGGATTAAATTACTTTGTATAATTAATCAAGGGATTAATTATAGATGATTAATTAAGGGGTGATTAATTTGAAGCACGATTAATTATAGATGATTAATTAAGGAGTGATTAATTATAGATGATATCCCTATCATCTCCTCCTGGATGTCTTCATCGCTCTCTTCTGTTGGTGTATATGGAAGGAATGAAATGCACACGTGTTTAATATACCAAGATATCACTTGAAGGTATTTGCAGACGTATTATCTTTTTATTCACCAATATTACAGGTTGGAGCTCATCGGCCCCTTTCAGACTTTGTCTTCCGCAGTGAAGTTCATCTCCAAGTGAGTCGCAAGGAAGCAGTTCGGTGTTCCCACCCTGACTTAGTTACGAACTGATGTTAGTATCTTGATGCTTTCGGTATCTTGATGTTATTTTGTTTTTTCACCAGTATTTATTCTTGCACTACTTCGTTATACTTATGTAATATGTTAATGGTGTCTCTGTACATGCTCATATCGCCATCGATCAGGTGTGTTGATCGAAACTACATTATTTAGTATATGCTTCTAATCGGCTGTGTAGTGACACGCTACACACCCGTCTTCCTCAAAAAAGGAGTGATTAATTTGATGAAGTAATTAAGGTAGTTAAATTACTGAATGTGATTCGACAAAGGTGATTAATAATTATGGTTTAACTGAAATTAATTACTGGATGTAATTAATTTAAATAAGATAATTAATTAAATATAATTAAGGATCATTAATTAATATAATTAATGATGTAATTAAGATTGATTAATTAAAGGTTAGTTAATCAATGATAAATGATTAAAAGTAATTAATTAATGTAATTAATTAAGGATTAGTGTAATTAATTATAGTTAATTAATTAATGAAGTAATCAGGGGCTAATTACTATATTTCGTTTAGAGTAATTAATTTGTGCAATCAATTAAAGGATAATTACTAGAATGTAATTAAAGAATAATTAATCAAGGGTGATTAATTAAGTTGATTAACTAGAGGATAATTAATTAATTAAATTGTAATTAATTAATGGTGATGTAAGCAAGATTTATATTGAGGTAAGTAATTAATTTAATTCACTTTAAATTAATTAGAGATGATGTAATTAATTTAATTCATTTTAAATTAATTATAGATGACGTGATTATAGATCATTGCTTATGTATGGATGGATGATACTGTTGCCTTGAGTGGTTTGAAATCTCAACTATGAGATTTGTAATGTTGAGTGATATGGATGCATTGGTTGCATTGTGATGATGATATGGATTATCTTTTGATAATGATAATATGGATTATCTGTTGTGATGATAATGTTGATTATCTATTGTGAATCCGTGGATTATCTATCTGTGTGTATATAGATAATTGTATTGAATTGTTTTAAACTCTAAAACAACTTGGACCTAAAAGACACGCTTTGGATTTCGATGAGACCGGGATCGGGTTTTCAAATTTGGATATCCAAAAACCACATCGATCCAAATTAACGATAGGTCGTGAATCTCAAGTAAAGAGTGAAGACTCGAGGTGTAAGGACTATTCGTCAGTATAACTCTGAGGGTGATTCCGAGATGAATTTGACGGAGATAGTACTTTCAGATTCGAGATGAAGATTCAGAGTGAAAGGGTTATCGTCATCAACTCTGAGGGTGATTCCAAAACGAGTGTAACGAGATAATGCCTTCGGTTTCTTTCGAACCCAGAACAAACTTGTATGGATTGAATGCTTTCAGAACGTCGTCAGGTGGACGATGAGCATTCTAAGAGATGTGTCCTATAAAGGTAATCGTAGCCTCAAGCCTCATCAACCGGGAATGGCTAAAACAGGGAAGGTGCAGCAAGGCTAAGTGGGTCATGCCCAAGTAGGACGAGATTTTCCCCTGTCTAGAGGTCCCTTTTTATTCAACTTAGTGGACGGTTGGATATACGCACCAACTGCGGGGTTGTCTTGCTCGGGATTGTCCAGTAAGGGATGGTTACGGCCTTGTGTTGTCGGGGATTGGGAGTGATCCTCGGTACGGTGATCTAGGCCACATACTGTGATGGGCGGTACCCCGGTAGCCTTGCCATTGTATGGAATCCAAAATCCAATAGGTGCCAACGGTTTTGATTGTATTACCCACTTTTGTGGCTAGTAGCTGGAATTTAATGAATGTAACAATTTCGGCTATTTCATATTTGAAAACCCTAGACCTATTATAATATCACTGGATTTCCTATCAAATGTTTTAGTTAGCGTAAGGTAAAAACTTTTCCATGTTTATGTGTGGGAGTCTAACGTGATACCTTTTCTTTCAAAGGTTTTTTTTTAAAGTTAGGCAACTTTAACCTGTTACTCACACCAGACCCATGTCTGACCCGGAGTTTGTCTTCTATTTTCTTTAACTCTTGGGTACTCAAATTTTTACAAGTAGCCAAGGGATTCAGGTTAGCTTTGACGAATTGTGGAGGAGCAATGGAGCAGGAGGCTTCTACGTGTAGATATGTTTAGTGTTCCGCTTTGTTTGGTATCTCTGTGTTTTCTCTGAGTTGTATTGTGTTGTAATAACTAGACATGTGTTTATAACTGTCCATTATGTGTTATATTATCTGTGTACTCTGATAGTTGTTGTATACTATCTAATATTTTATGTTAATATAATTTATTCGTTCCGTTGTTTAGATTCTGATGTGTTGTTTCTTCTTTCTTCTCTTTCTTTCTCTTTTCTATCTCTTTCTTTCTTATTAATGATGCGTCATTCTATGGAGATGAATGGCGGGTTGTTACAGAATGCATTGTTGCTCAAATCGAACTGCATTGCCCCCTTAAAGCTGATTGTGTCGTATGCATCAAAAAAACCACACTTCTACATCATACAGGAACTACAACTTCACTTCGTATCCACACCGCCATCCCATTTATAAAGTCTGAACAACCTTACCACAGCTGACCAAGCTATGGCACAACCCATATTACTACAATATTACATGTGATCTATGTAGAGGCAACCAAATAAGCAGGCCATGAACGGTCCATATGCAAAGCATGGCTTATAAGTTTGATTCTAAAGGACCATATTCCAAAATTCAAATTTCACGCCGGATGTCAAATTCAGATTTCCCACCAGATGACAATTTCAAAATTCCCGCTTCAATCAAAATTTTCCTACTAAGATAGTTGCACATGATTATGGCCACGTAAGAAATTCATGCACAGATTAACGAGATACATGATGGATGACACACATGGAAGCTGTAGAGAAGATATGTTGGATTATGGCATCAGTAATCCACGTGATGTCATGGTACTATAAGTAGAAGGATACCATAGTGGAGAAAAGGAACTGTTTTTTAGTTTCTCTGAATTGTAGAGTAAACATACTTGTACTTTCTGCCATTAAAAGCTTGTAGCAAGAAGAAAATAAGATAAAGCATTGATCCATGAGTGTAGAATTCCTTGAAATTTGAACCATATAAATTCATGTGTCCTTTATTTTTTCTACACTTTATTTCTTTGTTTTCAATACATGATTCTATTTAATTTTACTTGAATTAGCTATAAGTTAAAATCGACATTTTAATTAAAGTGCTACTACATAATTGTGTAAGAGTTCAGCAACATAATTACCGCTCTTAAGGAAAATCTAATATCACTTAAGTTTTTTGTTTCCCAATTACGGAAGCATACAACATCGTAATTGATTCATAACTGACCTGGTGTTGTGAGACAGAAAATCTCGCTAACAAAATTAAATAATAAAACTAATAATATTATTATTCAAAGTAATAATAAAATTAATCATAAAATTAATAATGTCATTTAAATTAATAATATATTTAGATTAGTTATTAAAAATCATAATAATATTAATAATGTTATTGAAAGCAATACTAAAATTAATAATTATTTAAGTAATAATAATATTAATAATGTTATTTAAATTCATAATAAAAATAATAATGCTATTAAAATTTATAATAATAAAATAATAATATTTTAAATTAATTGAAATTAATAAAGTTATTTAATGTAATAAAAAATTGTAATGTTATTTAAATTAAGAATAAAATTAACAATAATGTTATTATTAATGTTTAGTTTTGCTAAATTGGTGGTAGTATTATTGTTAAAAACATTTGGGTGTGTAAAAAAATAAGAATAATATACTATTATAGGAAAAATACTGTTACATTTTTATGTATAGAGTAAAAGATGGATTATTTGAAAGATAGAAATTTGTTGTACATGAAAGGTAAAAAGAGGAACAATGTCATTGCACTTTAAAAATAGTGCGGATGCATACATGAAAGTGACATTTTATAATAAAACAAATATGAAAGAGTCTGATCCCCGTGTTCAAAATGAAAACACCCAACATTTATAGAGTATTATACCATGATACTACATTTACATCAATATGGTTATATGCCAAAACTAGGTTGTGTGGATATATCATGGAGAAGAATATTACATCATATAGGAGGAGATCGTAAATATGGATATGGATTACGATGAACCCCTTACTGAAGAAATATAGATCTAGAAAATAGAATGACTAAAATGGTTCGTGATGCTATTGGTCTGAGTATGTGTACCGATGAACATGATTTGAGGAAGATGTTGACCTGAAAGTGAATTCTTTTTCAACTTATTAGAAGTAGGCCTGTCAACGGATACTTTCGGATGCGGATAGTGCCATATCCACATCCGCATCCGAAATGATTTTCGGATATCGGATATCCGCATCCGTGGATACGGACGGATATCAGATAATTATCCTATCCTCTAACGACTGATAAATTAAGAAATATAAATATAAATTTTAAGTTTAACATACTTTTTTTCAATCCAATTGATTATAAAAGTGTTACATATAAACAAATATAGCGATAATAAATAGTTTTGAGCAGTTAACAAGCATTAAGTGCATATAATATAAACCACTAACTTAATAAAACAATAAATAAATATCTTTCATTGTACTAAAATACAAATAATTCATACTATAATCTTGACAAAGACCGGACGGATAATTTTCGGATACGGATGTCTTCGCATCCGCATCCGCATCCGTTTTTTCGGACATCGGATATTATCCGTTTTTCAGATACGGATGCGGATGGATTTCGAATTTTTGGGTATACATTGACAGCCCTAATTAAAAGCATTAAAACGACCACTTTATAAAGGCTGTAAAGTGACACACTTGTTAATGACATTTTGGTCAATCGATATAAAATTCAAATTCAATGCTTTATAAAACCTAATAAATGCAATTCTTAGCTTATGTAAAGTAACATTTTTGAATTACCATATGAAAAAATTGACATGTGTCCAGATGGATGAATGATTTATTAACATTGTGTGAATTCTTGTTCGACTTCATTGGGTCAGTGCAGGAGAGACATCAAGCAAAAGATGAAGGGAAAATTTGTTGGGACATTAAAGAAAAGTACAAGAGGGAGTGGTTGGAATTTGGAAGTAGCCAATGTGGTAAGCATCGGCCAAAATTAGGTCAGTGCCAAGCACTATGAGGGTAGTGTCGAAGCATACTTACCGAAGATGTTAATTTGTCTAACAGTGAAGATGGTTTATAGGATACTTGCAACGATGTTGGGCAGAATATAGTTGTTATACTAAAAATTAACCTTCTAGCTAGGATTAAGGACCCTTGGACAAGCAAGAAAAAGAAGAGGACGGCTCAAACCTCTCGAACTTCCGAAGGGATGCAATCGTTAAAGTTCACTAACCTAAAGCCTTGCGGAAGGTCGAAAGGTTCTGCCTTCAGTATCCAAGGAATTAAAAGGAGAAGAAAGAGTCAAAGCAAGTAAAAGCCACTATTTAATGACCTTTTCAAAAGCACACCAAACCTTCCAGACAAGTTGAGAAATGTACAATTTCAACAGTGCCAAAAGGTTTGTAAGGGAGATAGTGATCATGAATCAGCACCAAGCAAAGAAGTAACCTTTTGACAACATCGAAGATTCATGGTAGCATAAATAAGGAAAACCCTTCAGCTACATCGAAAGGTTTGCACTGTGCATAAAGGGTGACCTTCCGGCTAAACGGAAGGCTTAAAGCCGAAAGGAGGGCCGCCTACGTCTATAAATAGGACCCAAAGGCCTTGGTTTTGGCACTGATTTATTCGCTCCTACCTCATTCTTAAAATTTAAAAGGGAAATGTGTTGTAACCCTAACCAAGAATAGATTTGAGGATTTGTAAAAGCTAATTTTGATTATAAAAAGGGGAAGTTTCAAATTTTGTTAAATTTTTTATTATCTAGTTTAATTCTTCATTATATTGATTCATGTTTTCAGGATTAACTCAATTAAGAGGTTCAGGCTGTCAGGGTCAGAAATTTATTTGATCAAGTTGTAACTTCGACCATCAAAAGTCATCAATTTCTCTACTCCAATCTTCCGGTGAAGACTACAACTGATCTAAATTAATAAGAGTGGTAACCCTTCGGAATCATTGGTTCTCGGGGCTGGATTCTTCAACTAAGTTGGTAGGTCCTTCTATGTTTACAATACCAAAACCTTTCGCTACTGATTACCTGAGTGATCAAACCTTTCAGTGAAATCTGAATTCAGGGGAATAAAGTTTAGTCCAATAGTATACATTCACATACCTTTTGGCGAATCCCCACCAGTCTTCGAATAGGAAGATAAACCTTTCGGTAAGGGAGAAAACCCTTATACGTAATCCAAGGACTTACTGTTTATACTACCACTAATAAGATCAATCATCCCAAACCATTTGGAAATATAAAAGATCAACTTGAAAGGGATAAGACTAGTAAGTAATCATATGTAACACAAAGGAAAGCTTTATATGACACCTTGAAAGATCTCTTGAAGTCAAACGTTATTTATATAGAAGACCGGTGTTACCAACCACACCAAAAGGTTTAAGTTGAAAGTCAACAATCATTGAATTGAGGTATCCTTCAAGGTGTTAACCATAAATTTGGTTAACACTGGTGCACAAACCGATGGTATTCAAACAAACACAGCGGAACCAGCCAGGTCTCACAAAAGATCTGAGAAAATGGCTCTCCCAAATACAAGGGAGTCGAGATGTCATCGAATGAACTAAGAGCATTTGCAGAGTCAAATACTTAGGGATGTTCCTGATAGTTTCCATTTGAATAATCAAGTCTATCAAGAATTTATTGCTAATATGGTGAGGAGATTACTTAATGAGAATCAATTGAGAAAGAATAAGGAATGTGGCTCAACACCTAGCAGGACTCCCTTCACAGATGATATCTTACGGGAGGAGTATCCTAGAAAGTTTGTTTCATGCCAAAAATGGCGTCGTATAATCAGACAGTACATCCTAGACAACATCTATTGTAATCTAAGTGGCATTTGGTGGTGGCGGAGCAACTGATGTAGTAAGGTATGGGTGTTTCCTCATATTCTTGGATGGGGTGGCTACGATGCGGTTCACTGGGCTTGCGCCAAAATCCATATCTTCATTTGATCAATTGGCAATAAAATTTATAGAGCAACACAGGCTCCATACTGCTCGATCGAAGGATGTGATATCCTTACCAAGTATTCCTCAAGATTGTGAAGAGAAGCTAAAGGAAGTTTTAAATTTATTTAACTGTATTATGAGCGAAGTGAGTAATGTGAAGGAGAATATCATATTGGCGGTGTTAATCCTTAGGATACATCAGACATAGAGTTTGGTAGATGGCTAAAGAGAAAGCATCCACCTTCTATAGAGGAGTTCTTTCACAAGGCATCCCAGTTTCTGCACTTGGAAGAGGTAGATTTGGCTGTTGGAAAAGGTGGCGGTAGATCGTAAAATGAAGTTATATAGAGTAATGTCGCTATTAAGAAAAACGATGAGAGCGCCGATAACGTTGTGGTGAATGTGGAAACTAATAATAATAATAATCAAAAGAAAAGAAATCAAGGCACTAGAGGTAAAAGGTATACCAGAATACGCCTGCGGTACTTGAAACCGGAGAATTATACTCCATTGAACGATACGGTTGAAAATATATACCTTTTTAAGCAAGCAATAGAGAATCACAAGAAGCGGCCTCTAAGGGAGGCACTCAAAGCTGAACGATGCTCAACGAATTATTGGCACTTCCACGATACTCATGGGCACTATACAAATGAGTGTCGTCGCTTAAGAGATTTGATTAAAGATCTAATATGTAAAAAAGTAGTGGTAGTATGTGAAAGACCCTAGGTTAGCGAGCAAAATGCTAGACCTTAGGGGAAAATGCTCAGAGTGATCGACCTAGCCTAGCAAAGAGAGGCCTAGGTGATCGGGTGGTAGAATTACAATTAACACGATAATTGCAGGACCATATTCGATGGAGAAGAGCTGGAATGAGATGGAGCTGTATAAGACTTCGTTAAAGCACATGTCCCAGAAGAGTTGTTTTTATTAAAAATGGAGCTCTGGCATAATAATTTAAGACGACGAGTTCTAATATTGTTATTCGAGATAGGGTGCTGATGAGGCGCAAATGAATATGCTTAATGCGATGATCGCCTTATACCTCCTGCACCCAATATAACTAAGTTGCACGCAGCTGTAGGGCTCGGCCGATATAGGATGAATGTCAAGGGTTGAAAACATTATAGAACCTGTCGCATATCTCTCAATGCATCAAGTTAAAACACTATACATTATAGATATAAAATAGGAAAGATAGAAATAACTAAGGTGAACCACGATATTAAAGCACACATGTTCACAAAGTTATACAAATGAAATATAGAGTTTATACAATTGATAATAAACCTAAACTGTCTCCTATATGTAATAGACGAACACTGTTTAGGCTCCACAATATCGCACAGTAGATTAAGCATAAGTATTCAGATAGATAATATGAGATATCTCCATCCTGCTAATCCTCCGTACTGCTACACGTACCACCAAGACTTGTTATCCATTCTATTTATTTAAAAGTACCTAAGGTAATAAGAAAAAGCATAAAATCTCGAGTTAGACAACAGCCTCTTATGAGTGATAAAAAATCTCAAAATACTATACAAGTCGATATAATAAGGAACAAGGGTATACAAACCATACCTAACATGTCACCACAACAAAGAGTTAGCTCATAACAAACATAATATGCTACTCTACAAACATCATAAAGGTGTAGTAAGTCCTAAGTCAATAACAGGTGGCTAGGAATCCCCATCCGTGATACTTATCTCAAGTGACATCCTTAAGTGACAGACCAAGGAAGAAAATAACCAAAGTAAACATAGCATCCATCAACAGTCCTCATCATCACTAACTCATATGACCATTCTTCTACAAGGGATTAATGGAAAAATCCTTTTTTCAGTGTACTCACTCATAGACCAAAGCGGACAATAAGCTCATTCCACCGGTCTAGGGTACATGAATCCATTCCACCAATCCGAGGTAGCCATTCTAAGCATCTAATGAGCGACCTCATGATAACCCTGCTTTCGGTTGCATCGGAAAATCCTTCAAGTATCAACGACCCTTTAGCACGTGTATCTGAGCCCTTTCCTTACTCCGTCTGTTTTCCATTTATCCTAAAGGAACCATTCCACATCCTTTCTTTCCATAGTATAACCGTTTAATATTCTATAAATGAGTCACCCTTCCTAGAACCTGCCTTTTTGTGGATAATCATTCCTACAACTCCATTCAACATTGAGCTGCCATCATCAAAACCTAACTCCATTCACCATCAAGTTACCATCATTAAAGTCCCAAAAGCTATCATCCTCCATCATGCTGCAACATCACCTTCGAAATCCAAGCGAACAAACAATCACCTTCAGCATGACCTACAAAGTCCTTACAGTTCTCCCTAGACATCGACTCTTTTCCAACATATTCATGTCGGTACTGACCAGATTGGTCAGCACCAATATGAATTCCACCCAGTACTTAACCAAATCTTGGCTAAGTAATTTCCTCATCGAACACTTCCCATTTGCATGCCTAGGACTTCCTTCCTTCATGCCTTGAGCTTCTAAGTCTTTAGCATCAACCCACTACCACGAAAATAACTTGGTACTGACCAAAAGTGGTTGGCACCGATCCCCATACTCAGCCAATTTTTCATATTGGCTCTTGGAACTCCTTCATTGCACCAACCCATAGGTTGCACCGAAGTTCCTTAGCTTTTGTCCCAAGGTAACCTCCCCATTTAGACTAGAATTGAAACTACTCCACCGAGCAATATTTATCTCATCACTGACCACTGGCTGGCCACCCAAATCAAGTCCAAACAATTTACGACTAGAAACTTTAGCTCTTCCCCTACTTCAGACCGCTCCTCCAAGTTTCATCCAATTCCGACCAATTTTGCTTTCATTTTGTCCAAATCAATGATCTATTTTCTAACTTCAAATTAATACTAGCAAAGCATATCAAACAATTCATCTAAGCATACATATTATTCATAAGCATTCATCAAACATATACAATCCATCCAAATGAGATTAACATACATGACTTATTCTAGATCTGGTTTTGTATCAAAATGACAATATGATCTAAAAGAGGTTGTACAACCATTTAAAATCAAGTCCAATCTTTTTAATTTCAACCATAAACATCTTTAAAGGTTTAATAAAAGTTCAAATCATTTTAACGTGATAATCATATCAAAAACATCATTTTTAACTATATGGGCAAGAATAGGATAGTGAGAGATCAAGAATCACTCACCTAATACCTAAAGTACCGCTTTAGATGCCTAAATCTGATATGAACAGCCAAGAACATGATTTCCAAAGCAACCAAATGATGAATCTATGATCCTCTTTGCTAATTACCCTTCTAATGATAGATTTGGCTATGTTTAGTAAAGAAAAGATGGGGTTTTTGGATGAAATTAGGGTTACTAGAGGTTTGAAATTGTTTTTGGAAAGTGGAAAATGATTTAGATTTGTCCCATCTACCCCCAATCAGGCACAACTCCGATAATTATGTAGTGGACTTAAGTATGGGCCTAGCTTAATTGCTCATTAATATGTCTAGTGGTAAATAGAATTTAAAATGGTAATCACACCTAAATGGTAAGTTCGTGTTTGTATTATAACCACTCTATGGAAGGAGAAACCATAAGCCCGATCTAAAGGAAGTGGTTCAGACCTTAATTTAATACCTATCAAAGGTTATAAACCTTACAAGAATTTCTGGTCCAAACTTTTGATAAAAATTCTAAGTATGGAAAATATCCCTAATAGTCATTTCCTAAAGTTTTGGTGTCATATGACTACATATGAGTTAAATAATAATATTTTACAATCCTCTAATACGTAAAATATGGTCTTTACTCTCTCTCCCTTTAGGAATTTTCCCTCTGAAATCCCCAGACAAGTCAAATAATAGTCAACAATGGTTACCCCACATGCCTGATAATCATACGCAACCATCAAATATATCAAAAAAGTAGCCATATAATCAATAGTATACATAAATCCATCCTAGCATGCGAGATAGTAAACTATCCTATAAGATATCAAAGTGAAAGTGAATACGATAAATAGTAGGTCAAACCATGCAACGAGCTCCAGATATGCAAACTTCGTGCTCTCCCCAGTTTCCCACATACAACCGCCTTCACTTTCACCCATTAGAATTTCACCAGCTCCACCGTCTTCCTTCTAAGATGTTTTTTTATCTCGTCTGACAATATGAATCGGCTTACGAGGTTTTGAAGCTTAAGATTCAATTCAATATCATTAAGTTGATCTGGTACAATCGTCTTGCCTGAGTCTTGCACAAACTTCTGCAAGTGAGAGATATGGCATACGTTATGCATCCTACCATCTTCTGAGGTAAGTCAAACCTATATACTAGGTTCCCAATCCTCTCTACTACCAAAAAATGACCTACAAATCATGACGCTAACTTCCCCTTCCTACCGAATCTAATAACATTGCCATATCGATACTGGGCTGATATATACAGTGCCATACTTATACTGGGCTGATAACTATATGTATACAAACTCCACCAAATGTAGGTGATCATACCACAAGCTTCTGAAGTCAAGAATGCATGCTAGCAAGGGATCTTCCAATATATGATTCACTTTCTTAGTTTACCTATCGGGTTGTGTGTGATAAGTTTTACGGAGATGCAGCTCCATCCTCAACACCTCTTATAAGCTCTTCAAAATCCACTAGTAAATAAAGGGTCTCACTGACTCATAATGCTCTTTGGCACACCATGGAATCATACCACTCATTTCACATACAACTTGGCCAATTTGGATGTTGTTCTACTATACTTGACAAGAATGAATCAGGAACTCTTCGCCAATCTATCGATTATGACACAAATTCTATCATACCCTCATATGGTCCTCAGTAATCCATCGAAACATATTCACATTTCCACCCTGAAACATCAAGTGGTTACATCAACCCACTTAAATTATTCTACTCCGCCTTCACCAGCTTGTAGTTCATACTTATCGAGATGATTATCCTTACATCCTTCTTCATCCCATCTTGATAATATGTCTATTTCATATCACAGTATAGCTTATTACTGCTAGGATGAACAGTTAATCTAGAATGATGGCACTCTTGAAGCACCTCGTCTCGTAGTACATCAACATCGGGAATAGACAATCTCTCATCTTTATGGAGTCAACCATTTTTTTTCAAGTCTGTATTGCTTCATCTCCTCAGACACTAGTCCTCCTTCTATTTTTTCATTGATATCTGCTAGTCTAGCATCTGCCTTTGGCTAGTACCAATCTGCTCAATTAAGATAGGCATGATGGTCAACATCTTCAACATTTCTGGTTCTAATTCGCAATGAGGTCTGAAGTCATAACTAGGGATATATTCCAATTGTTTCCTCTCTAAGAACATCACTCCCAAACTGGCATGCCTTATACTCAATGCATCGGTGATTGCATTCCCCTTGTCAGGTGTATATGAATTGCTAAAGTCGTAAGAGGTTAAGAACTCCAACAATCACTACTAGCCAAGGTTGAGATCCTTCTAGGAGAAAATGTATTTCAAGGATTTGTGGTCCGTGAACAACTTGAATCTCTCTCCTAATAGGTAGTGCTATCCAATCTTCAAAGCAAATACTATTTCCACCAACTCCAAATCATGGGTTCGATACTTCTTCTGCGGTTTCAGCAGTTGACAAGTATATGCGACAATCTTACCTCTTTCATTGGTATTGCACCCAATCAGGTACAACAAGCGTCAATGTATACCATTATGTCCACATTTCCACTCGGAATGGTCAATATTAGTGCACTCCTAAATCTCTCCTTCAAACTTACAAATCATGCTCGCACTGTGCATCTTAAATAATAATCTTATTCTTCTTTATCAAATTGGTCGACGGCGCTGCTACTTTTGAGATGTCCTTGATAAAACGTCTATAGTATCCTACCAATCCTAGAAAGCTACTCACATAAGTAGCATTCTTGGGTTAGTTCCAATCCTGAACCGCTACCACCTTAGGAGGATCCACTATGATGCTCTTCTCAGAGACGACATGGTCCAAGAATCTCAGTTCCCTCCTCCAAATATGACACTTTGAAAACTTTGCTTTCAACATATTCTTCCTTAATGTTTTAAGTACAATCCTCAAGTGTGTCTTATTGTTCCTCTTCCATCTTAGAATAGACCAAAATGTCATCCCTAAACATAAGCACGAAGTTGTTCAGCTGATCCCTGAAGACACAGTTTGTGAGAACAATAAAGTATGGCAAAGTATTAGTTAGCCTGAATGGCAGAACCAATAACCCATAGAAATAAGACGTCATATGAAACGTAGTGATTGGTACATTCTCCTTCACTACTCTCAATTGGTAAAGCCTCAACGCAAGATCCAACTAAGAGAACACCTTCGCACTATGGAGTTGATCGAACAAGTCATCAATATGCGGGAGTGGATCTTGTTCTTCCTCGTTACCTTGTTTAGCTCATGCTAATCTACACACAATCTCATAGAACCACCTGCTTCAGTGGAGAATACTCTAGTTCCGCCCCATACAGATAGGCCCCTATAAATGAACCCTTGCTTCAAAAAATCATTCACTTGCACCTCCAACTACTTTTCTCTCTAGGTATCATATGCCTCAAATGCATAACTATTTGTCAAGCATCCTTCATTAAGTCCATGCAGAACTCAATCTCTCGGTGTGGCAATAATCCAGTCACTTCCTTAAACACGTTCGGATACTCTCTAATGACAAATGCAGATGACAACTCATCCCTTGGGACCTCAAGCGAATATAGAAAGCTAACATAATCTCATCCTCTAGCAGGTAGCCAATCACTACCTTCCACCATTATCAACTCTAACTGTCACCAACAGCTTCTCACAGTCCACTACTATTGCATATTTCCTCAGCCATACCATTCCCAAGATAATCTCGAGCCTAACAAAATCCAAAATAAAGCTATCAGAAACAAAAGAGCATCAATAACTCAATAAGACCAAACCATGATAAACTATACAAAGACTGGTGGGGCCTCTAACATGCTTCGTCACTACTAAAGGTTGGTTGGCTATTTCGGATCTCAATCCTAATCTATCTATCAAGTCGCTAGATACAAAGGAAAGTGAAGCCGCGATATCGAACAAAACATGCATGTAACTGTCATAAATAGATAACATACCATGGATAGTGATACTCTTCCCTTCTCCTTCTTCAAGACAGCATCCAAAGCTTATCTTCACCACCTACTTCTACTCTACTTGTTACAGGAAATTTTTCTGCACATGTCGGAACTTGCCACATTATATCACTTCCTCTTTCCAATAGCTTTGCAGTCTCTAATTTAGTGGCCCTTATCTCCACAACCATAGTAGGCACGATCCCACTTTCCCTTCTTCTGAGCATTGTTTCCCTGAAACACGTACTTTTTCCATTCCACTTTTTCTTGCTTCCACCTCCTTGCAACGTTTTGGGTTTTCCTTAACAACGTCAACTTGGGTTTAGGGTATAAGATCTAAGTCAAAAGGCCTTCTCAACCACCTTCTCAAATGGCTCTTCAATATACCCTATCATCTTCTCCACAAGTAGTCATCTAACCTCATAATTATCTTATTTAAGGGAGTGTAAATAAAAGACATCTCATATTTCAGTGAGGTATCGAACTCAGAAACATACTTGAAGACAGAAATGCACCCTACTTCAAATCAACAAATATTCTAAGTAACACCGAATTCTGAACAGCCAAAATGAACTTCTCCTCGAATAGTTTTTTAACTAATACCAAGTAAACTGATCCTCAGGAGTAGCAACTCTAATAGCATTCCACCAGTTTATGGCTCTCCCTTGAAGATGCCAAGAAATCAACCTCCTCCTCATCTCATCATTGGATTTGAGGTCAACAAAAATCCTTTTGCAGGTATCTAATGAATGCTACACTTCCATAACAGATTTCATTCCTTGGAATGGTCTTCCACTAAGACTAGCAAAATTCTTATTCAATTTAGCAAAATCAACTTTGGGCGCCTGCACTTGAGAACCACCACCACTAATAATATTCAGAATCGATGCTTGGACATGTTGCAGCATGTTTGCCACCATCATATCGAACACCGCCTGTAAGTCAGAGTTAGTAGCTTTGAACCCGCTCCATCTTTGACTCAAGATTGGAGTTCCTTAAAGTATTTCTTATATCCCGACTTATCCTTGAACTATAACAAGAATGCTCGGTCTCTTATAGAGAAAACTACATCTATGGCACTCGTGTGTGCATGCGACTTGCATACTATATATATTATTATATGGTTTTTGAAAACCAAAATATATAACAAGTACACTCTCTCTATCTCATATATGTACACTATCGATTGAGTCTAGGGTGATAACTCCTTCCTTATCTTTATTGGACCGTGGTGTTGACTCAGGTTAATCATGTAACCAAAGCTCTGGTACCAAATGTGACGACCGCCCTAAACCTCATGCACCCAATATAACAAAATAGCATGCTGCTGCGGTTCTTGGCCAATGTAGGACGATTGTCAAGGGTTGAAAGGAAGTAAAACATCATAGAACCTGAAGTATATCTCCTAGCGCATCTAGTAAATATACTATATATCATAGATATAAAACATGTGAAATAGTAATAACTAAGCTAAGCCACAATATTAGAGTACATAGGTTAACAAAGTTATACAAATGAAATATATAGTTTATACAACAGATAATGAACTCAAACCATCTCTAATATGTGATAGACGATCACTGCCTAGGCTTCATAGTGTTGCACAACATAATAGGCATAAGTAAGTGTATATATAATACGAGAAAGCTCCATCCTGATCATCCTCTACACTGCCATCGCGTACCACTGAGACCTACTATCTAGTCTACTAATTTAAGAGTACTTGAGATAATAAGAAGGAAAGAATAAAACCTCAAGTCAGACAACAGCCTGGTATGAGCGGTAAGAAATCTCAAAATACTATACAAGTAAATATAGTAAGGAACAAGGGCATACAAACCATACCCGACCTGTCCCTACAACTGAAGAGTTAGCACATAACAAACATAATATGTTACTCTACAAACAACATAAAGGTGTAATGCATCCTAAATACAATAATGGTATTTAGATTTCCCCATCTACGATACCTATCTCTGACAAACTATAGAAGAAAATAAATATAAAAACATAGCACCCATCTACAATTCTCGCTATCACTCAATGTGTCGTAGATATATGATAACTCATAGGACCATTCCTCTGTCAATGATTAATAGAAGGATCCTAATTTTTAGTGTACTCGAACATAACTCGAAGTTGAAAATAGGCCCATTTCACCGGTCCAAGGTATACGGATCCATTCCACCAATTTGGGGTGGTCGTTCCAAGTATCCAATGGGCATACTCACAATAACCCTATTTTTGAGTATAATAGAAAACACTTCGAGCATTAATGATCCTTTAGCATGCGTATTCGGGCCTTTTCCTTGCTCCGTGTTGTTTCGATCCATCCTCAAAGAGCCATTCCACATTCATTTTTTGCACAATAGAAACATTCAACATTCTAATCATGGTTCCCTTCTTTGAACCTACCTTTTTGTGGATAATCATTCTCACGACCCCATTCAACATCGAGCACGCATCATCGAAACCTAACTCCATTCACATTCGAGTTACCATCATCGAAGTCCTGATGCTATCATCCTTTATCATGTTACTACATCGCTACTGAACCCAGGGCAAACAAACACCTTTAGCATGACCTGTAAAGTGCCTACACTTCTCCTTGAAAGTCTCATTGACTTTGTTACAATATATTCATTTCGGTACCGACCAGATATGGTCTACATCGGTATGTATTTTCCATCCAGTACTTAGCCAAATTTTAGTTGAATACTTTCCTCATCGAACACTTCCCTTTTTGCATGCCTAGGACTTCAATCCTTCATACCTTGAGCTACCAAGTCTCCAGCATCAACCCCCTACCGAGAAAAGTACTCGATAATAGGCTGGTCTGATCCCCATACTTAGCCAATTCTCCACATTGGCTCATGGAGCTCCTTCCTTACACCAAACCAAAGCTTGCCCCAAAGTTTCTTAGCTTTTGACCTGAAGCAAACTCCTCATGCCGATTGGAACTGCAACTGCCCTACCGAGCAATATTTATCTCTTCACCGACCACTGGTTAGCCACCCATACCAACTCCAAATAGCCTTCGACTAGAATCTTGGACTCCTTCCCTACTCCAGAGTCCCTCCTCTGAGTTTCACACAATTCCAATCATTTTTGCCTTCATTTTGCCAAATCAACGATCTCTTTCCTAAATTCACTAAAAAAAAACTAGCAAACCATATCAAAACAATTCATCAAAGCATACGTATCATTCATAATCATTCATCAAACATATATAATTCATCCAAATGAAATTATCATACATGACTTAATTCAGATCTAGTTTTGTACAAAAATGACAATATGATCCAAAAAAGTTGTAAAACCATTTAAAATCTAGTCCAATCTTTTTAATTTTGCATTAAACATCTTTAATGGTTTAATTAAAGTTTAAAATCATTCTAACATGAAAATCATATCAAAACATTATTTTTAACTATGTAGACAAGCATATGATAGCACGATATCGAGAATCACTCATTTAATACCTAAATTACTACCTTAGATGCCTAAATATAATATTAAATGACAAGAACATGAATTCCAAAGCAGCAAAATGTTGAATCTATGACAGCCTTTAGTATTTACCCTTCTAATGATGGATTTGGCTAAGATCGGTATGGAAAAGATGCTTTTTGATGAAGTTAGTGTTAATGGAGGTTTAGAATCGTTTTAGGAAAATGGAAAATGGTTTAGATCTATCCCATCTTCCCTAGTTTGGAAAATTCCTATAATTACTTAGTATGCCTGAGTATGGGCTTAATTTAATTGTCCATCAATCTGTTTAGTAGCAAACAAAATTTAAAATGACCATACCTCCTAAACATTAAATCCATTTTCCTATCATGACCACTTTATGTAAAAAGAAACCATAACCCTGATCTAATGGAAGTAGTTTCAGACTCTGATTCAATTGCTATAAAAAGTTATGGTCTTACAAGAATGTTTGAGTCCAAACTGTACAATAAAAATTATAAATATGGCAAATGTGCCTAGTAGCCATTTTCAAAAGTTTTAGAGTCATATGACCTCATATGAACTAAATAATAATATTTTTCTATCCTCCAATACATATAATACAGGTTATTACATTTGACCCCATGGTGAATACGGTCATGGTAGGGCTAGCAACTGTACATCGAGTTCAATTTGACCATGTGTCACGACCCGTCTTCCACTAGCCAGAAAGACGTATCATGAATTAAGAAAGAAAGGGATAGAAAGAGAAAGAAAGAGAAGCAGGAAGAAACAACAACAGAATCAATAGCGGAACGAATAAATTATATTAATAACAAAATTATTACATAGATATACAACAACTATCAGAGTTACACAGATTATACATCTCATACTAGACAGTTATAAACACCTGTCTAGTTATTACAACATTGTACAAAACAACTCAAATAATGACTCAGAGATATCAACATAGCAGAATACTATATAAGTACAACGCAGAAGCCTCCTGCTCCATTTGCTCCTCCAGAATTCGACAAAGCTAACCTGAATACCTTGGCTACTCGTAAATATTTGAGTACCCAAGAGTTTATGAAAAACAGAAATAAACTCCAGGTCAGACATAGGTCTGGTGTGAGTAACAGGTTAAAGTTACTTAACTTTTGAAAACCTTTTAAAAAGAAAGGTATCACGTAAGACTTCCCACACATAAATACGGGCAAGTTTTTACCTTACGCTAACCAAAACATTTATTAGGAAATCCAGTGATATTATAATAGTGTCTAGGGTTTTCAAGTAAATATGAAATAGCCAAAATTGTTACATTATTAAATTCCAGCTACTAGCCACAAAAGTGGGTAATACAATCAAAACCGTTGGCACTTATTGGATTTTGGATTCCATACAATGGCAGGGCTATTGGGGTACCTCTCGTCATAGTACGTGGCCTCGATCACCGTACCGAGGAGTACACCCAAACACAAGGCCAGAACCATCCCTTACTGGACAGTCCCGAACAAGAAAACCCCGGCAGTTGTCGTGAATCAACTGCCCACACAGCCGAATAAAAAGGGACTTCTAGACAGGGGTAAATCTCGCTCTCCAGTGGGAGCTACCCACGAAGCCTTGCTGCACCTCCCCTGTTTTAGCCATTCCCGGTTGATGAGGCATGAGGCTACGATTACCTTTAGAGAACACATCTCTTAGAATGCTCATCGTCCACCTGACGATGTTCTGAAAACATTCAATCCATACAAGTTCGTTCTGGGTTCGAACGAAACCGAAGACGTTATCTCGTTACACTCATTTTGGAATCACCCTCAGAGTTAACAACGATAACCATTGCACTCTGAATCTTCACCTTCACTTGGGATTCACGACCTATGGTTAATTTGGATCGATGTGGTTTTCGAATATCCAAATATGGAAACCCGATCCCGGTCTCATCGAAATCCAAAACGTGTCTTTTAGGTCCAAGTTGTTTTAAGTTTTAAAACAATTCAATTTAAACTATCTATATACACATAGATAGATAATTCACATCATCACAATAAATAATCATTACCATAGATAATCCATATTATCATCATAATGCAACTAATGCATCCATATCACACATCATTACTAATCTCATATTTGAGATTCAAACCATCTAAGGAAATCTATATCATCCATATGTAAACAAGGATTAATAATCACACCGTATATAATTAATTTAAAATGAATTAAATTAATTATATCATCTCTAATTAATTTAAAGTAAATTAAATTAATTAACTCAATCTATAAATCCTACTTATATAACCATTGATTACAAACCAATCAACTAATTAATTAACCACTACTTAATCATTCTTGATTAATTACCCTTGATTAATCATCCTTTAATTCCATTCAAGTAATTAATTTCACAAATTAATTATCCTTAATCAAATACAGTAATTAATCTCTAATTACTTCATTAATTAATTAATTATAATTAATTACATTAATCCTTGATTAATTACATTAATTAATTACTTTAATCAATTATCATTAATTAATTAATCTTAATTAATTAATCTTAATTACATCATTAATTATATTAATGATTCCTAATTACATTTAAATTAATTACTTCGTTAAGTAATTAACCTTAAATTATTAATCACCTTTGATTAACTAACTTCAGTAATTAATTATTCTTAATTACTGCATTGGATAAATTGATTACCCCTAAATTAATTATATTTAAATAATTAACTAATTAATTATAAATCATCGTTGGTCAATTTTATTTGTAATTAATTTCCCTTAATTAATTACATTACTTATTTCCCAAATGACTTAATCAATAATTGCTTAAATTAATTACACAAAGTAAGTAATTATTAATTACACAAAGTAATTAATTATTAATTACTTCTCAAAGTAATTATCTTCCACAATAATTTACACAATCAATTAACCCAAATTCTACCAAACTTCAATAATTTACATTCAGTAAATTACCCATCTTAATTACTTCTCTAAGTAATTATCCTTCATTAATTACATATTAACCCATCAAATGATTATTATAAATTAATTAAACATAATTAATTAATTTAATCTAATCAAATAAATTAATTAATTACAATGAGTTATTAATAATTTTAATTACTTTTATCAAGTAATCATACTTAATCAAGTTCCATAATGATTATTTAATTTGATTAATCTAATTAATTATCAAAATTAATCACTAATTAATTAATAAATAATTCCAAGTTAATGATCTTCATTAACTTATCAACAATTTTCCTTAATTACCTTACTTAGGTAATTAACTTAAATTAATCATTGTTAATCACAAATTTATTAATCTTTAATAAATCATTTAATTAATCATTATTTATTTCATTAATTAAGTTTTTAACTTAATTAATCTTAATCTATGGATAAATTAATTTCTATCATTAATTAAAATCTTAACTTATTTAATTAATGATCTTACTTCCAAATAAATTGATCTTAATTAATTGGGTCAACCTTAATTAATTGATTTCAAAATCCAAATTTAATTAATTAAATTAATTAATTAATTAACCATCTAATTACCTTACTAATTTAATAAATGAAAATCATTTAAATCTTTGATTTATTTTTAAAATATAAACATTTCTTATTAATAATTTCATTATTATTAACAAAGTAATATTTAAAACAACTTACTCTAAAATTTGTTTCCAAATTTCATTTTAAAATTTAAATTTAAAATTAAAACCAAACTTAACTTTAACAAAGTTTTAAAAACATTTTAAAATCTTTTTAAAACTTATGCAAAAGAATTTCCTAATTTATAATGAAGTTCAAAGGAATTTAAACCCATATTAAATTTTAAGGTTCAAATCATATTTTAAATATGTTTCAACATCAAAAGTTGTTTAAACATTTGAAATATTTAAATCTTCCCTTATTTTCAAATCATGAATTCAAATTGGATCTCGGTTTCAGATTTAAACTTATGTTTAAACCTTCTACTTTATATTTAAAGCTTTAACTTTAATTTCAGATATTTAAACTCTTTTATAGTTGTTAAAACATTTTAATTTAAAAAGTTTAAATTAAAATTTAAAAACTGGAATTCAAACTCAGTTTGAAAACCATACTTTTTAAATTTAAGTTTTAAATTCTTGTTTAAAACTGCTTCAAATTTTTTAATCAAATCTTGAATTGAAAGATATACAGGTTTTTCCTGAAACCTGTAATCTACAGAAATACCCGAGCCCCCTTTATTTTAGCTTCGAGTAAACCCTAAACAATCTTCGAGCAAAAACTCAAATTCACTTGAGTATGACCCGAGTACAACACTTCTGCAAAAACCAACCCAACATCACCTGACACCATTCTTCACCGTGCATATGCACGGTGGTTCTGGCCGCCTTTAGTCACTACCCAGCCAACGATCAAGTCGCCGACCATCCTTGCGTAACCTCGCGATCATCAAAACCACTCAATCCACTCGAAATCAAATTCGAGTATCCCAAACCAAAACCTGGCAACAACAGGCACCCAATTTATCCCAAACCTAGAAAACCCCCCATTATCTCTTTTCCGGCCATCGGAGGCTATGGGACTCCGACCATCTCCTTTTCACTACCCCAGCATCCATCTCTCCAAAAATGGTTGCACTCGATCAACGAGAACATCCATGCCAATCAGAATTTCCCACTGTCCAATAACTAAGTTTAGAAACTACCCCCCTTTTGCACTTCCCAGTAAGAACAGCAATGCACATAAATCCCATCACTAAAAATTGTAATTTTGGTTTTAAAAATTACATTTTAGTTTTAGCTTTTGATTCATGCACCTGAAATTAAGAAACAATCAAATTGGATTTTTTCTGAATTTAATTCACTTTATTATTACCTTGTTTCAAGTAAAACTACAAGTATATTTTTTTATTTAATCTTGAACAAAATCTTAAGCTTATAATTTATGATATATTAAACATACATTGTTCAAGTCTCTTGTATTATTAAAGATTAATTTAAGAACACTTAAGTTTTTCTTTTCTTAATTTTGGACATGGAACTGAGAAGAATATTGTAATAATCATAAAACGGTAATCTTATACTCATATACTCAATACAATTCTTATTACAGGAACAAGCATGTACATCATAACTATACTTGAGTTTTTAAATTTATGAGGTTGCTCTCCACATACAAATCAACATGCAATCCAGGTAAACATACACAAGTCATAAATCAAGCAACAGTTTAATACTTAAATTTTTGAAAAGAAAAAAAAAAGTTACTCACCTGAAACAATGAGGACAGAGCCTATAATTTGAAAACTGTTTTGAAGGCTTTTACTTCTTGATGATAAACTGAGTTGCAGATTTTAATCTTGAGTGTTTGCTGTTGCTTTAAACTTGCATTCTGGTTAAAGAAACTTGAACTTGTTTTAGATCTATGTTGTTGAAATTGCAGGTTAAAGATGTTTTGCGGGTTGGATTGAAATCTTATTACAGGCCTTGCATCCTTGATTCCTAGATTTATATAGCTCAAACTTGATTTGCAGATTGATTTAAATTTGAACTTGCCTCAGATTTAAACTTGCAGTTGTATGCAAATGAAATTTGTTGAAGACAAACCCAGATTGAAAGATGCATGCAGATTTTCATTTTTCTTTTGAAAATGATTTTACAAAGGAAAGGAATTACATATTTTAGGTTAGATTTGAAAAAGAATTATAGGATATTGATTTGAGGAGGCATTTCAGTTTTTAACATGATTTTACTTTTGAGAGTTTGGAATACAAATTTGTTTCAGATTTGGTTCAGCTGAAACATATCTTCTTACTTCGAAAAAAATAAAGATTAGAAAGAAGGAGATTGAAGAAAAAACATGCTTTTATATAAGTGTAATTGATTTATTAAAAATTTAAAATAAAAAAATAAAAGACACTTGCAAAAAAAAAGAAATAACACTTGTTGCATTAGTCATTTAATTCAACTACACTTGTCATTATACCCCTTAGTTTAATAACATGTGTCTTGAAATTAATTTTATTTATTTATATTTAATTTAAAAGTAAATGAAATCCTCTTTCTTTATTTATCAAATACATATATATAAATTATTCTCATAAATAAATGTATATGCATTTTTAAAGAAAATGAAATAAAACAATTTATATAAAAATGAAAGCTTATTTACAAGATTTAGATATGTTTATTCTCTTTCAATTCAAAATAAATTCAAATTCAAATGCTATTCATACATTTAAAAATTCCATTTAAAACTAATTCATATTAACATATTTAATTTAACAATAATAATATTGTCTTTTAAAATCTATCTGTACATTTATTATTATTTAAAAGCAACATATTTATTAATTTAAATCATTTATAAAAGAAATCATAAATTACTTATCTTATTTACCTTAATTAAAAGAATTAATGTTTTAATATATAAATGGTGTTTTAAATTTTCATATATAATTCCAAACTATATTTATTAAGCTATATTTAAAAAGAAAATAAAATAAACTTTTGCTTATCTTATTAGAATTTAAACCGTGCTTAAAATATATTTAAACAATTTAAAACAATTTCTTAAGTATCTTAAAACCAAATAGTTATTTATTAAATAGTTTTGAATAGTTATCTATTAAATAAAATAATAATCTCCAAATTATCAAAATGAAGATCAGAATTTAAAAACAATATTTTATTTGTTTATTAATCTTCAATCAAAACTTATCCATCTACAATATATATAAATTTATATATACATTATAAATAGAAAGCAATTTATTAGCTTTTTAAAAGATAAAATTCATCAATTAAACATTTATTTAATTGGATTATTAAATCAAGTTAAATTTTATTAACAGAATTTATCAAATCAATTTAATTTTAAATACAAATTATTAAATTGATATTGCCAAAATTTCAGGGATATCACATTCCTCCCCCCTTAAAAGAATTTCGTCCCCGAAATTTTAAAAGCAAAAGTAATTTAATAATCTCATTTAAGATTGAATTTAAACACAAGCATATATCAATCATATGATAACAACCATAGCAACCAATTTATCTAATCAAACAATTTTAATTATCCAGACAAAATTCTGGATAAAAATCTTCTCAAATTTCCCCAGTTATATATATATATATACCGGGATACTCGCTCTACGAAATCCCAACTATCTACACTACGAAGCTACAGAGCTCCTTCTCATCTAGATCTACAAAACTAAACAAGATATCAGACTACAGACTAGTCTGACTCAACCACCAAACCTCCTGAACAGCTGGTTCCACAACCAAAAATAACTCATACACGTACTCCCTTAGAGATACGTGAAACTCATTAAATCCAATTATCCAAACTGGCAATTCAACTCTTGAAAACCAAACACCAATCCAACCAAAACACAGAAGAGATCCAAAACAAATCTCTGACTCCGGAATCCAAATTCCTTCATCTCTTAACCACAAAACTCTTCTAACGATCCTGGGCTGCCTACATCCAAACTGATCAGCTTAACCTTCGCTGATGCCTCTAGAAACAAACAGAACCAAAAACAACCCAACCCGATGATTTTCCTCAAGATCAATCCAAAACTAAAATCACCAACTCTACACTTCAACATCAGAAGAACAAACTCACTTCTTCTATCCAAAAAAGACAAAACAGAAACACTCCCAAACTGCTTCCGCTGCACAACTCTGATCTGGAAAAGAAGAAAAATGCTGACGATGAACATGAGCATAATATGGACAATCATATCCTAGAATATGGTCCAACATATCCATAAAAGAAAACTCAGAAATTCTACAAATCCATAGCTGCTTCACCAAACTCTATCTCGAGAAATCCTCCTTCTAGTAGCTGCTCCACCTGTAGCACTCCTGGAATCCGCTCGATAAGAAAACTCAATCTCCTGATATAGACAAACCTCTGACTTCTCAGAAGATATCCAGAAAAATCTTTGATAACCCAATAGATTACTCAAACAATCGCAAGTCACTTTTGCAATCAACACAGACCAATTCCCAAAGAAAACTGTTCTCTCTTTACCAAATAGAACATCTCACACTTAACTAGCCAATCCACCGAAGAAACAGGTCTACTCTGCTGCTTCTGAACTCCATCTTCAGAAAATTGCTAAGCCAGAAGACTTCCTATCGACACAGAATACTCCGAGCTGTACTTCTGACACCAAAGCCAAAGACTTCCTATTTCAAGGTTCTTCGAGAAACCCAGATCTCAAGGCCAAACCAAACAACCAGCTGGACTCTGCCACATCACCGAAGCAGACATACTTCCCAAAACTTGTTCCAAAGAAAACTTCTTCGGAAACATCCATATTCACTGCATCTCATCACGCAGCTACTACTTCCTGAGGTATCAAGATACCATCACACACTTCTGCCAAACCGACAGATCCAAACTCAACTCATCCAACTTCAAAGATAGACTCCGAACCTTTACAGGTTACCTTCAGAGATCGATGAAATCTCTACACCACTGCACAACTCACTAGAGATGGTATTAGGTCTACAATCTCGACAGACACACTTCCAACCCCAACATTCAAACTCCAACCATTGGTAGTAGTCGTGTTAAACACTCCACTACCTTCTACCTTTATAACTTATATTGGAAAACCCGAACAAGTAACCTAACAAATATATAGAAATAATAAATATATATATATATAGATATAAAATTACAAATACGCTCTCTCAAGATAGACACCACTCCAGAGCCTAGGTATTCACCCAACTGAATGCTCTGATACCAATTGTCACGACCCGTCTTCCACTAACCAGAAAGACGTATCATCAATTAAGAAAGAAATGAATAGAAAGAGAAAGAAAGAGAAGAAAGAAGAAACAACAACAGAATCTCAACAGTGGAGCGAATAAATTATATTAATAACAAAATTATTACATAGATATACAACAACTATCAAAGTTACACAGATTATACATCTCATGCTATACAGTTATAAACACCTGTCTAGTTAATACAACATTGTACAAAACAACTCAAACAACGACTCAGAGATATCAACACAGCGGAATACTTTATAACTACAATGCAGAAGCCTCATGCTCCATTTTCTCCTCTAGAATTCATCAAAGCTAACCTGAATACCTTGGCTACTCGTAAAAATTTGAGTACCTAGGAGTTTATGAAAAGCAGATATAAACTCCGGGTCAGACAAGGTTCTGGTGTGAGTAACAGGTTAAAGTTGCTTAATTTTTTAAAACCTTTTAAAAAGAAAGGTATCACGTAAGACTTCCCACACATAAATACGGGTCAGTTTTTACCTTACGCTAACCAAAACATTTGTTAGGAAACCCAGTGATATTATAATATTGTCTAGGGTTTTCAAGGAAATATGAAATAGCCGAAATTGTTATATTATTAAATTCCAGCTACTAGCCACAAAAGTGGGTAATACAATCAAAACCGTTGGCACTTATTGGATTTTGGATTCCATACAATGGTAGAGCTATTGGGGTACCGCCCGTCACAGTACGTGGCCTAGATCACCGTACCGAGGAGTACGCCCGCTCCCCTGCAACACAAGGCCGGAACCATCCCTTACTGGACAGTCCCGAATAGGACAACCCCGGCAGTTGTCGTGAATCAACCGCTCACACAACCGATAAAAAGGGACTTCTAGACAGGGGTAAATCTCGCTCTCCAGTGGAAGCTACCCATGAAGCCTTGCTGCACCTCCCCAGTTTTAGACATTCCCGGTTGATGAGGCTTGAGGCTACGATTACCTATAGAGAACACATCTCTTAGAATGCTCATCATCCACCTGACGATGTTCTGAAAACATTCAATCCATACAAGTTTGTTCCGGATTCGAACGAAACCGAAGGCATTATCTCGTTACATTCATTTTGGAATCACCCTCAGAGTTAACGACGATAACCCTTGCACTCTGAATCTTCACCTTCACTTGGTATTCACGACCTATCGTTAATTTGGATCGATGTGGTTTTCGGATATCCAAATATGGAAGCCCGATCCCGGTCTCATCGAAATCCAAAAATGTCTTTTAGGTCCAAGTTGTTTTAAGTTTTAAAACAATTCAATTTAAACTATCTATATACACACAGAAAGATAATTCACATCATCATAATAAATAATCATTACCACATATAATCCATATTATCATCATAATGCAACCAATACATCCATATCACACATCATTACTAATCTCATATCTGAGATCCAAACCATCCAAGGAAATCTATATCATCCATATATAAACAAGGATTAATAATCACACCGTATATAATTAATTTAAAATGAACTAAATTAATTACATCATCTCTAATTAATTTAAAGTAAATTAATTAATTACCTCAGTCTATAAATCCTGCTCATATAACCATTGATTACAAACCAATCAACTAATTAATTAACCACTAATTAATCATTCTTGATTAATTACCCTTGATTAATCATCCTTTAATTGCATTCAAGTAATTAATTTCACAAATTAATTATCCTTAATCAAATACAGTAATTAATCTCTAATTACTTCATTAATTAATTATAATTAATTACACTAATCCTTGATTAATTACATTAATTAATTACTTTAATCACTTATCATTAATTAATTAATCTTAATTAACTAACCTTAATTACATCATTAATTATATTAATGATTCCTAATTACATTTAAATTAATTACTTCATTAAGTAATTAACCTTAAATTATTAATTACCTTTGATTAATTAACTTCAGTAATTAATTATTCTTAATTACTGCATTGAGTAAATTGATTACCCCTAAATTAATTATATTTAAATAATTAACTAATTAATTATTAATTATCCTTGATCAATTTTATTTGTAATTAATTACCTTTAATTAATTAAATTACTTATTTCCCAAATGACTTAATCAATGATTGCTTAAATTAATTACATAAAGTAATTAATTATTAATTATTTCTCAAAGTAATTATCTTCCATAATAATTCACACAAGCAATTAACCCAAATTCTACCAAACTTCAATAATTTACATTTAGTAAATTACTCATCTTAATTACTTCTCTAAGTAATTATCCTTCATTAATTACTTATTAACCCATCAAATGATTATTATAAATTAATTAAACTTAATTAATTAATTTAACCTAATTAAATAAATTAATTAATTACAATGAGTAATTAATTACTTTAATTACTTTTATCAAGTAATCATACTTAACCAAGTTCCTAATGATTATTTAATTTAATTAATCTAATTAATATCAAAATTAATAACTAATTAATTAATAAATAATTCCAAGTTAATGATTTTCATTAACTTATCAACAATTTTCCTTAATTACCTCACTTATATAATTAACTTAAATTAATCATTATTAATCACAAATTTATTAATCTTTAATAAATCATTTAATTAATCATTATTTATTTCATTAATTAAATTTTTAACTTAATTAATCTTAATCTCTGGATAAATTAATTTCTATCATTAATTAAAATCTTAACTTATTTAATTAATGATCTTATTTCCAAATAAATTAATCTTAATTAATTGGTTCAACCTTAATTAATTGATTTCAAGATCCTAATTTAATTAATTAAATTAATTAATTAATTAACCATCTAATTACCTTACCAATTTAATAAACCAAAATCATTTAAATCTTTGATTTATTTTTAAAATATAAACATTTCTTATTAATAATTTCATTATTATTAACAAAGTAATATTTAAAACAATTTACTTCAAAATTTGTTTCCAAATTTCATTTTAAAATTTAAATTTAAAATGTAAACCAAACTTAACTTTAACAAAGTTTTAAAAACATTTTAAAATCTTTTAAAAACTTATGCAAAAGAATTTCCTATTTTATAAAGAAGTTCAAAGGAATTTAAACCCATATTAAATTTTAAGGTTCAAATCATATTTAAAATATGTTTCAACATCAAAAGTTGTTCAAAACATTTAAAACATTTAAATCTTCCCTTATTTTCAAATCATGAATTCAAATTGGATCTTAGTTTCAGATTTAAACTTATGTTTAAACTTTCTACTTTAAATTTAAAGCTTTAACTTTAATTTCAGATATTTAAACTCTTTTATAGTTGTTAAAACATTTTAATTTAAAAAGTTTAAATTAAAATTTAAAAACTGGAATTCAAACTCAGTTTGAAAACCATACTTTTTAAATTTAAGTTTTAAATTCTTGTTTAAAACTGCTTCAGATTTTTAAATCAAATCTTGAATTGAAAGATATACAGGTTTTTCTTGAAACCTATAATCTACAGAAATACCCGAGTCCCCCTTATTTTAGCTTCGAGTAAACCCTGAACAATCTTCGAGCAAAAACTCAAATTCACTTGAGTATGACCCGAGTACAACACTTTTGCAAAAACCAACCCAACATCACCTGACACCATTTTTCACCGTGCATATGCACGGTGATTCTGGCCGCCTTTAGTCACTACCCAGCCAACGATCAAGTCGCCGACCATCCCTGCATCACCTCGCAATCATCAAAACCACTCAATCCACTCGTAATCAAATTCGAGTATCCCAAACCAAAACCTGGCAAAAACAGGCACCCAATTTATCCCAAACCTGGAAAAACCCCCATTATCTCTTTTTCGGCCATCGGAGGCTATGGGAATCCGACCATCTCCTCTTCACTACCCCAGCATCCATCTCTCCAAAAATGGTTGCACTCGATCAACGAGAACATCCATGCCGATCAAAATTTCCCACTGTCCAATAACCAGGCTTAGAAACTACCCCTCTTTTTGCACTTCCTAATAAGAACAACAATGCACATAAATCCCATCACTAAAAATTGTAATTTTGGTTTCAAAAATCACATTTTAGTTTTAGCTTTTGATTCATGCACCTGAAATTAAGAAATAATCAAATTGGATTTTGTCTGATTTTAATTTACTTTGTTATTACCTTGTTTCCAGTAAAACTACAGGTATATTTTTTTTTAATCTTGAACAAAATCTTAAACTTATAATTTATGATATATTAAACATACATTGTTCAAGTCTCTTGTATTATTAAAGATTAATTTAAGAACACTTAAGCTTTTCTTTTCTAAATTTTGGACCTGGAACTAAGAAGAATACTGTAATAATCATAAAACGGTAATCTTATACTCATATACTCAATACAATTCTTATTACAGGAACAAGCATGCACATCATAACTATACTTGAGTTTTTAAATTTATGAGGTTACTCTCAACATACAAATCAACATGCAAGCCAGGTAAACATACACAAGTCATAAATCAAGCAACAGTTTAATACTTAAATTTTTGAAAAGAAAAAAAATTTACTCACCTGAAACAATGAGGACAGAGCCTATAATTTGAAAACTATTTTGATGGCTTTTACTTCCTGATGATAAACTGAGTTGCAGATTTTAATCTTGAGTGTTTGCAGTTGCTTTAAACTTGCATTCAGGTTAAAGAAACTTGAACTTGTTTTAGATCTCAGATTGCTGAAATTGCAGGTTAAAGATGTTTTGCAGGTTGGTTTGAAATCTTGTTACAGGCCTTGCATGCTTGATTCCCAAATTTATATAGCTCAAACTTGATTTGCAGGTTGATTTAAATTTGAACTTGCCTCAGATTTAAACTTGCAGTTGTATGCAAATGAAATTTGTTGAAGACAAAACCAAATTGAAAGATGCATGCAGATTTTCATTTTTCTTTTGAAAATGATTTTACAGAGGAAAGGAATTATAGATTTCAGGTTTGATTTTGAAAGAATTATAGGATATTGATTTGAGGAGGCATTTCAGTTTTTAACATGATTTTACTTTTGAGAGTTTGGAATACAAATTTGTTTCAGATTTGATTCAACTGAAACATATCTTCTTACTTTGAAAAAAAAAAGATTAGAAAGAAGGAGATTTAAAAAAACACGCTTTCAAATAAGTGTAATTGATTTATTAAAAATTAAAAGAAAAAAATAAAAAAAATAAAAGACACTTGTAAAAAAAGAAATAACACTTGTTACATTAGTCATTTAATTCAACTACACTTGTCATTATACCCCTTAGTTTAATAACATGTGTCTTGAAATTAATTTTATTTATTTTTATTTAATTTATAAGTAAATGAAATCCTCTTTCCTTTTTCATCAAATACATATATATAAATTATTCTCATAAATAAATATATATGCATTTTTAAAGAAAATGAAATAAAACAATTTATATAAAAATGAAAGCTTATTTACAAGATTTAGATATGTTTATTCTCTTTCAATTCAAAATAAATTCAAATTCAAATGCTATTCATACATTTAAAAATTCCATTTAAAACTAATTTATATTAACATATTTAATTTAACAATAATAATATTGTCTTTTAAAATCTGTCTATACATTTATTATTATTTAAAAGTACCATATTTATTAATTTAAATCACTTATAAAAGAAATCATAAATTACTTATCTTATTTACCTTAATTAAAAGAATTAATGTTTTAATATATAAATGGTGTTTCAAATTTTCATATATAATTCCAAACATTTATTAAGCTATATTTAAAAAGAAAATAAAATAGTCTTTTGCTTATCTTATTAGAATTTAAACTATGCTTAAAATATATTTAAACAATTTAAAACAATTTCTTAGGTATCTTAAAACCAAATAGTTATTTATTAAATAGTTTTAAATAGTTATTTATTAAATAAAATAATAATCTCCAAATTATCAAAATAAAGATCAAAATCTAAAAACAATATTTTATTTGTTTATTAATCTTCAATCAAAACTTATCTATCTACAATATATATAAATTTATATATACATTATAAATAGAAAGCAATTTATTAACTTTTCAAAAGATAAAATTTATCAATTAAACATTTATTTAATTGGATTACTAAATCAAGTTAAATTTTATTAACAGAATTTATCAAATCAATTTAATTTTAAATATAAATTATTAAATTGATATTGCCAAAATTTCCGGGATATCACACCATGGAAGCTTGCTTAATATTCTGTTTAAAAAGTCATTTCGAAAGGCATAAAGCAATGTAAATCCTGCATTTAAGGAAATACTGAAGTGGCAAAAGAGCATAGCAGATGTACTAACTTATCAGTGGAGTTAGGTAAAGGTGATTGTAAGATTGTGTAGGTGCAAACGTTCATGATTGTTGATGAGTTCTCTGCTTATAACTCTTTTTTGGGCCAATTGGCCATTGCTAGTTTCAGAATAGCACTGGACCTATGGTGCTTGATGATGAAGTTTCCTACTGAAAATGTAGTTGGAGCTATTCAACTAGACCTTAGCACATGTCGTGAATGCCATGCCATTGAGCTCAAAGAGACAAAGCAACATGAGAAAGGAACAGGTGTAGAGAAGGCTCTATGCATCAGGACTGTAGATGCATAACAATTAACGTCCAAAGTCTAGCTCTGGCTCCCTAGCAAGTTCTACAACCCTATGGCCCCCGAAAAGAGCTAAAGGACGTAATGGTAGTGACATTGGAGCTAACAATCAATGTCCTGATCGATGAGGATCATCCTACTAGGTTCCACAAGTTTGGACCCAAGATGTCGTCCTGTAAAGCAGAAGAGACGCATTCTAGGTTCGGAGTGATCTGTTGCGTTGAAAGAAGAAGTGTATAAGCTATAGGCAAATGGCTTTATGCATGATGGCTTATACCTTGAATAGGTATCAAATCCTGCGTTGGTCTAGTGGCTAAACGAAAAATAGCGACAAAGCATCAAATATTTGGACTTGAATAAAGTATGCCCAAAAGGTAGCATTCCACTGCAGGAATTAACTAACTTGTGGTCTCAAAGGTTGGACATGAACGTTATCCTTTCTGGATGCATATTTTGACTACAATCAAATAGTAATGCATGTTCCAGATCAAGAGCATATGAGTTTCATAACTGATTTAGGCTTACATTGCTATCGAGTAATGCTATTCGGTTTGAGAACGCCGAAGATATCTATCAGCGGTACTCGAGGATTAAATCAGGCGGACAATGGAGGTTTATATGGATGATAGGATGGTGAAGTCACATCAATCAATGAATCACATGGATGGCCTTATTGAGGTGTTCAAGTGCTTCGAATGTGCAGAATGAAGCTCAATCCATTGAAATGTTGTTTCAGAATTGAATTTGGCAAATGTATGGGTTTCATTATGAACTCAATGGAATCGAAGCTAATCGAGGATAGATTCAATCATTAAAAGATGTCTCCACCCAAAAACAAGGAAGGAAATGCAGAACTCGAATGGGAAAGTCGTTGTATTGAGTCGATTTATCTCAATAATGATAGAAAGAGTATATTATTCTTTGATGCCCTTAAGGAAGAAAAAAGAAAGTTTTTTTAGACTAAGGAATGCCATGCAGCTTTCTAGAAATTGTTATAACATATGGAGAGACTACCAATCTTTTTGAAGCCTTTGGTAGGAAACGATCTATTCATTTACTTAGCGATACAGACTCACGCCCTAAGTGCAGTTTTGGTACGTGAGGAATCGACAAACCAAAGACCCATATATTTATTAGCAAGCGGTTTACAGAGCAGAAAAGAACTAACTGAAGTTGGAGAAGTTGGCGTACTACTTGTTGATTGCTTTGAAGAAACTATGACCATACTTCCAGGCTCGCCTGATAAAAGTGCTTACTGATTGGCCACTAAGGCAAGTGTTGCATTGATCTAAGACTTTGGAAAGACTATTGAAGTGGAACATCAAACTAAGCCAATATGATATAATCCACCATCCTAGAAAGGTGATACGAGGACAGGCATTAGATGATTTCATTGCATAGTTCATCATTTGGGATGGAAAAGCGGAAGATGATATCATTCAAATTTCCTAGTGGAAGTTTAATGTAAATGGAGCTTCCAATGAATGAAATTCTAAGCCAAGAGCGATTCTCATGACCCTAGAAGGACATATATATGCTATGCACTAAAGATAAGTTTCCAATAATGAACAATGAAGTCGAACATGATGCATTGATTGCGGGGCTCAAGATAGTGAAATAACCAAGGGATCAAGACATTTCATATATTTAGCAACTCCCAATTAGTGGTCTACCAAGTCGAGAAAGAGTTTTAGGCTAACGGAGTGAGACTTGCCCCTTGCATGACAAGGATACTTGAACTACTAAAAGATATCTGGTAATTTACTTGTAACTATTGGTTTGTTATGCGATTTTAGTAATATTATAGCATGTAATTTTGATTCTTGTTTTGTGTAGATCTATAGACTCAAAAACTAATTAGGGCAACCATAAGGAAGAGGGACTATATGTTTTGAATGAATCAATAGTCAAGTTAGAGCTGCAACTAGCATTGATTTATCTTCCTTTCTTTGTGTCCTTCTTCCCAAGCTTTCATTTATGGCACTCTCATTTAAGCCTGTGTCAGGAAATTTTCAAACTTACGATATTTCTAGTTGTAGTGTGTAAACCGGTAAAGTTTTGCACTTTACCCTTTTATAGTAGCATCTCTATTTCTCTTGCTTCATTTGATTTGATTCATTCGGATTTTGGGGACCTTCTCTACTTCCTACTAAATGAGGGTCTTAATATTATGTTCCCTTTATTGATAACCGTACAAGCCACCATTGGGTATATTTAATGAAACATCATTCTGCCTTTTTTGCAAAAACTTTAGAGAATTTGTCAGGACATAAAATTGGTTATTATATAATGTTTTAGATATGATTTTGGTGGAGAGTACACTTCTAAGAAACTTTGTGAATTTCTTTCTTTGGATGGAACTATTCAACAAACCTCATGTACTGATACTCCTCAACAAATAGCATTGTAGAAAGAAAAACATAGACATATTCTTGAAACTGCTCAATCTATATTATTTTCAGCTTTCGCTCCTAAGGAACTTTGGGGTGAATCTATTCTCATTCCTTTTAGACTAATTAACACTATTCCATCTTCTCACATTTAACATATTTCACCTTTTAAAATATCGTATGTACACACCCTCGATTATTCTATTTTTATAATGTTTGAGTGTACTTGTTTTGTTCTCCTTCCTCGTATAGAATGGAACAAGTTATCTTCCTAATCTACTGTTTGTGTTTTTCTTTCTATGGTGAGACTATAAAGGTTTATAGATGTTTTGATCCAGCAACACAAAAACTTTATTTGTCTCAAAATGTTGTTTTCCTTGAATTTATACCATTTTACTCTATTCCATCCAGCACTCATTGTTTAACCAAATCTAATCCAGTTTATATTGATCCTTTTTCTAAGTATAATAATACTAATAGCCCCATAGAAACTGGATCGCATAAAGCTATCTCCTCCCGCTTTATACCCCCTCATTCTCTTACTAACTTGTAAATGCACCTCCTCTTCATTCTATACGCATTCTTAAGTCTATAATTTTTTTTTTTTATTATTCTTGTTATTGTTTATATTTTTCTTCATTCTTAATCTCAATTCATATTTTCTCTAAGCCACCTTCTTATAAAGAGGTAGTTTTAATCCTTGTTAGCCAAAGGCTATGGACGAAGAGCTTTCGGCTTACAAAGGACATGTACTTGGGATTTGGTTCCTCTATCTCATGGTAAGTGTGTTGTTAGTTGTCATTGGGTATATAAAATCAAAACAAAATCTGATGGATCAATTAAAATATATAAAGTTAGAATGGTCGCAAAAGGTTACTCTCAAGAGTATGACATGATTATGAGGAGATGTTTAGTCCTACTGTAAAAATAACTACCATTCGTACTCTTATTGTTGTAGCTTTTGTTCGATAATGGTTTCATAACTTGATGCTAAAAGTGCATTCTTGAATTGTGATCTTCAAGAAGGAGTTCATATGGAACCTCCTCCAAGTGTTCCACATGAATCCGGATATGTTTGGAGGCTTCAGAAAACACTGACAGTTTTAACTAAGCACCTCATACTTGGTTTGAGAAATTTTCTATTACAATTAAATCCCTTGGTTTCATATTTGGCTTCCATGATAATGCCCTTTTTGTTAAGAGCACAAATGAATGATGTATCATATTATCGTTATATGTTGATGATATGGTTATTATAGGAGATGATATGCATCATTTCTTCCTTAAAAAAAGAGGTAACAGAAAATTTAAAATGACGGATCTGGGTCCTCTAAAATATTTCTTAGAAATTAAGGTGGCATACTCACCTAAATGTTACTTCTTTCTCAATCAAATTATGCCACAAATATTCTTGAGAAAGCTAGACTTACTGACAACAAGGTCGTTGACACTCCTATTAAAGTTAGTGCAAAATACTTTCCTTCAGATGATGTACCACCATAAGATCCTACTTTATACCATACCATTGCTGGAAGCTTGGTTTATCTTACCATCACACATTTAGATATATCATAAGTTGTCCATGTTGTTAGTCAATTAGCAGCTTCCTCAATTATAGTTTGTTGGGCAACAGTCCTTCATATTTTAAGGTATCTTCGATGTACTATTTTCCATAGCCTTCTATTTTCATCCACCTCCTCCTTAGAATTGAATGCCTTCTATGACATTGATTATGGTAGTGATTCTACAGATCGCAAGTCGATTACTAGCTTTTGTATCTTTTTTAGTGATTCTCTTATATCTCAGAAGAGTAAGAAGCAATATGTTGTTTCCCATTCTTCAATCAATGTCGAGTATCGTAAGATGGCATCTACTGCCAAAAGGATTGTTTGGCTACATATGTTACTTGTAGATATGAGGTGCATTTTTCTGATCCTGCTCTTATGTATTCTGATGATAAAAGTGATGTTCGGATTTCTCGCAACTCAATTTTTCTTGAGTGGACTAAGTATTTTGGGAATGACTGTCATGTCACATGTCATAATATTGAGAAAGGTTTTATTATTCTACCTTTTGTTCCCTCTTCCATGCAGATTGAAGACCTCTTTACTAAGTCCCTAATAGTTTCTCATTTTCGATTTTTAGTTGATAACTGTCGGTGCTTATAGTCACCGCTTCGTGGTTTTGATGGAGGATGTTAAGAGATTGTGACGACCCGTATTTTATATATCAAATGATCATAAAACATTACTTTAAATCCACATATGGTCATATTTGGATATAACTTTGGGTGATTGAGTATTGACATTGTGGACTCTTGGTAGTTTTATTGACGATTTTGACCCTAATTTATATTTTCCAGCATTTTCGGTAGTTATAGGTATTTCACTGATATGCATGCACCGATCATCACGAAGGATTTGGATGAAAGGAAAACGTCCCTAGGTCAAGAAAAATTATATGAGTCATGTAGCCAAATAATTTTTGATTGAAGTTTCGGCAGCCCATACGACTTAAAAAACACTACAAAATAACCTTCTAGAGAACACTATCGGATTTTGACAAAACTAGAACCGTTGAAATGGAAAAAAGAAGATGAGTCGCGTCATCGAAGTATCGTTGCAATAAAACATTCCTAGAAGCTATACAACCACAAAACATGCATTAAAACTTTGGGAATAAAAGTAAATAAGGTGCAATGAAACTCTAACTCTACCCATTCCCTATAAAAACTTCACTATTTCTTTGGCAATATATTTTCCTTCCCCTTCACTTTTATTGTTCTTTTGCATGGAATCCCATTTCCATCTCCCATGAGCAAATGGCCTTCGAAATAAAAGTCAGGTCCCTTTATTTTTTTAAGAGTTATGCAACTATGGCCTTGGTTCGATCCAACTACGACCGTGGTGGCCAAAAATAGAAAATTCGGCAAATGGGTGATTTTGGGGAAGAAGAAAATTGGATTTGGATTATGAGTTTGTTCATTTCGGCAAGGGAAGTTCAAAAACATAGATTGATTAAGCCATAGGGGATTGGAGTGGAGGCTATGATCCTGATAAATTTGAAGAGATGTTAGGTTTGGCTAGGTTTCCATGGCTATGTAGATCCATGAGGTTGGCGGTTAACTGAAGTTGATGGAGGAAGTGTTATGCAAGGAGGGGTAGCCTATAGCGAGATTGCGGTGGCATTAGGAGGTCCGAAGGTGGAACAAAATGTGCTAAGCAGCAAGCACAGAAATGAAAAAAAGGGTTCACGGCGACTATGGTAGGCAGAGCTGAGATAGGGGGAAGATTGGGACATTATAATGGATGTCAGTGATGGTGTCGTTTCTGGCGGAAGAGGTGCAGTTGTGACGGCTTACAGGAGCATGGTGTGAAGCTTGTGTGCGCATGTATGAATGGTTGGTGGAGTTAATTTTGTGCATGTGTATAGATTTAGTTAGCTACAGGTTGGATGGAAGAGAGAGAATGCATGAATTTGTAGGAATGGAGGATGACATGTCTAGAGCAATTATGAAAGAAAGAAAAAAAAGGAAAATAGTACGAAGGACAAATTTTATCACATTTTCAGCTCCTAGGACCGACAATCAATGTTTTAGCATGAAGGACGAATTTTATAACTAAATTTGGTTGAAGGACAAAACTTTTGCGAGAAGGACAAGATGCAATACTACTACATAGTGTTAGTTTTGTATTTACTTTATTTCAAAGAGAAAAGAATATAGCACTTATATTTCAATTTTATAATGCAATAGTTAACCTTACATCATGGTAGCATTTTATGGTTAAATGATACAACTTAGTAGAATTTTGTATGATATATATATATATATATATATATATATCATTTTCTTATATATTGATACCGTGGATATCATTTTTCTACCTGTTGAGATTTTGAGTTGGCAATAACTGTTGAAGGTGGAGGCTAGGGGAGGCAACGTCTATGAACAGCAGCAGAACGCAGTTAAAAGGCAGCAAGGGGGTGTGGCAACATGGGATATGGTACGAGGCGTGAGCGCATGGAATGTGGTACGTGTCCTTATGGCTAAATTTTGAAGCCATTGTCCTATGAGCTAAAAACATTAAAATTTTGTGCTTTGAAATAAATTCCCTAAATAAAAGGGTAGTTAATCTAATTACTAACTAATTATGTTAAGTAGGTCAATTAGTTTATTATTAATTAATATAAATCGATTTCTTATCTCGTCCTTATTTCTACATACTAGACCCGATTTAGATGCAGTTTCTTGCATTGCGCTTGTATTGGAATTGATGCAGCTCAGGCCAAAGGAGTAAGTCGTACACGACTTAAGGAGGGCTTGAGTCGTCCACAACCTAAGGAGGCGGGTTTAAGTCATCCACGACTTAACAAAGCTAAGGGGACAGGGTTACGACTTAACGAGAGCTTGAGGTGTTCGAGTTTGATGAGTCGTACACGACCCAACGACTCATCTATAAGTCGTCTACGACTTATCATGAAGCAGGGGAAAGTTCCAGCTATTAAAGGCTTTGAGTCGGAGGAAGGGCACGACCTAGTTAAGTCGTTTGAGGAGATATGCCGCAGGGAGCAGGGAGCTTCGGGTTTAAGCCTTAAGTCGTTCACGAGTCAACCAGGGAAGGCACGACCTAAGGAAGGTTTGCTGGGTTTAGGCCGGTTACGACTCAAGGAAGAGGGAGTAGGTCGGCTACGACCTAAGGAAAAAGTGTAAGTCATCTATGACCTAACAAGTATGCAGAAGACAGGAGTTTCCGACCTAAGATAAGTCGCATATGACCTAACGACTTGTACCGAAGATTGATAAGTCGCGTACGATCTATCTTAAGTCGTGAGTCGGGTGAGATGTAAATGAGTTGAGTCGCGTTGTATTTTAGGTCGTTACCGACCTATGTGAAGTGTTGTAATGGTGAGTTGTATTTTTTAAGTCGCGTCTTCTTATGTTGTAACTATTAGGTCGCGGGGTTGTATAGGTCGTAAACAGTGGGTTCTTAAGTCGTGTGTCTTGAGTCGTTTGCGTTGTGCTGTGTGTAAGAAGGTTAGGTCGCTTACTGTTTGCAATATTGGTCAGATAGGTCGGCAACAACTTAGTTGGGTCGTAAGTCGTATACGACTTAAGGGTCAGGTTGAGAAACACTATAAATAGGGAGTGAGTTGTACATTTCAAGTTGTTGATTTTTGAATAAAATTCTTGTTTGATTGCTGTGTGCTTTCATCCTAAATTGGTAGTTGAGTGTAATCTCCTATCTCCACTTTCGGATATTCGAGTGCGCTCAAATCAACGATTGTTGTAGCCGATTCGCGGAATCAAGTGCGCTTGATCAACGCTTGAAAAATTGAAGATCTTCTTTCACGGTATCGTGCACGATCAACGTGTCGAAGATAGCTAGAATTCGGTATCTTTGTGATCAACGAATTTGGGCATTTCAGTATCTTCAATCCACCGATTGCTACATTTCATCGTTATATCGATTTTCTGTTAATCCGCTGCGTCAGTTTTTTGGTATCAGAACTTGACTTAGCCAATCATAGCTAAGACGAGTCTTGGAGCCAAGGAATTTGAAGTTTGGTGTTCATCGTGTTCATCGCGAGATTGCAACAAGTTGGGAGTTTCTGATCCATTTCATTTTGGATCAAAGTTCGGAAAGTGTTTGAATTTTTAGAGAAGGGTGTGAGCCGTGCATCATTTGTTGAGCCGAGCTAAGTATAGGCCGTGTATACTTGTGAGAAGTAGCGAGCCTTGGTGAAGTTTGTTTGAAGTGTTTAAAGCCGTGTTTGTTTAAGGCCGATCCGAGTTAGGTTGCATCTTGAACCGAGCTACTTTGTGCCGAGCTAAGGAATTTGTGCGGGCTAGTGTGAGCCGTGACTTGTTGTTTGTAGAAGTTTGTTTGAACTTGTTGAAGTGTTTGTGCTGATTCAATCATGCCACTAAGGAGAGCTAATCGACATCAAAATGTTGAAGCATTGTATAGAAGAGAAGAAGCCGAGCAAATGGAACAACGTATTAATGAGAAATTTGATGAAGGCATTAAAAGTTAGAGAAGTTGATGAATGATTTAAATCAAAATCAAAGGAGGAGATCGCCAATCTCGAACCATGGAGGAAACAGAGTTTCGCCATCGGTTACGGAAGCGAGAAGGGTATCACCGCAATCTTTTAGAGAGAGAAGAGAAACATCAATTTCATCAAGGAGAGATCACCATGAATATAGACATGAAGAGAGAAGAACTCCACGTGAGTTTGAAGATGAGCCATATCGAGATGAAGAGAGATATAGTAGAAGAGACATGCGTGATCGAAGGGATGCTGATGGTCGAGATCGATATAGACGTACATTTGATTTCAATGAAGAGGGTGATAGAGCTAGCATTCATTATCAAGATTGAGGCCAAGTTCGAAATGTATATCGGAATGTAGATGATGATCGTTGATGGGAATTGGGTATGAAGATGGAAATTCCAGAATTTAAGGGAGGAATGGTAGCTGAAGAATTCTTGGATTGGTTGTCCAATGTTGAAGAGATCTTTGATTTCAAGGAAGTCTCAGAGAATCGTCAAGTGAAGTTGGTTGCTACTAGGTTGAGGGGGAGAGCTTTGGCGTGGTGGCAGCAAACTAAACTTACAAGGGGGAGAATGGGAAAGTCAAAGGTTGAATCATGGAAGAAGATGAAGAAGTTGATGAGAGCTACATTTTTACCATATAACTATCAATCACTCATGTACCATAGGTTGCAGAATCTGAGGCAAGGGACGAAGTCAGTTAATGATTATGCAGATGAATTTTACCAACTCATTGCTAGAAATGACATAATGGAGATAGAAGAACAGCTGACTGCTAGATTTGTTGGAGGGTTGCGAATGCAGATCCAGGATATGGTTAATATGTTTGATCTAAGATCTGTGGCGGAGGCACATCAGAAAGCGTTGCCTTGGGAGAAGCAGGGAAGGCGTGGAGGTGGTGTGTTTACTAATTCTAACAATCAAGTGAAGGGAGTCAGTGGAAGTTCTAATGTTCCTAAAGCTGTTACAAGACCAATTGTGAAGGAAGGAGAGAAGACAAAGGTTAATAGCAGTTTCAAATGTTACAATTGTCAGGAGTTGGGTCACAAAAGCAATGAATGTCCGAAGCCGAAGAAGAGAGCAATGGTTGTAGAGATTGAAGATGAGGAAATAGAAGCTGAATATTCCAATTCACCACTTGTTGGGAGGAAGAAGAGTTGTGCGGGGATGAGGGTTGTAATTTAATGATGAGGAGAAGTTATTTGGCACTGAAGCAAGAAGAGGAAAACAGTTGGTTGAGGAATAATATATTTCAGTCCACATGCACTATTCTGGGAAAGGTTTGCAAGTTTGTCATTGATGCTGGGAGTTGTGACAATATTATCTCTACTGAAGCAGTGAGGAAGTTGAACTTGAAAACTGAGAAGCATCCTAAACCGTATAAGCTAGCATGGTTAAGGAAGGGTGGTGAAGTGAAAGTTGGGCGAAGAGCTTGTGTGAATTTTTCAATTGGAAAGAAGTACAAAGATGAAATCTGGTGTGATGTTGTAGACATTGATGTGTGTCATCTGTTGTTGGGCAGACCATGGTAGTTTGATAGAGCAGTACAACATGATGGACGTGCTAATAGCTATAGTTTCATGTTCAAAGGTACTAAGATTATTTTAGTTCCTAAGAAGCAACAACAGAAGGAAAGCAAGTTGGAGGAGATTGAAGAGCTGAAAACTTTTCTATCTTTAAAGGAGTTTGTTAAAGAAGTTGAAGAGGAGCCTGAAGTCTATTTGTTGATTGGACGAGAGAGTCATGAAGAGGCTGAGATTCCAGAAGAAGCAAAGCCAGTTTTGAAAGAATTTGAGGATGTGTTTCCAGAAGAGTTGCCTAAGGAGTTACCGCCACTGAGAGACATTCAACATCAAATTGATCTTGTTCCGGGAGCAGTATTACCGCATAGACCACATTACCGAATGAGTCCGAAGGAACATGAAGAGTTGCGAAGGCAAGTGGAAGAGTTGTTAGAACAGGGACGTGTTCAAGAAAGCTTGAGTCCTTGTGCAGTACCAGCATTGTTGGTGCCAAAGAAGGATGGAACATGGAGGATGTGGACAGACAGTCGAGCATTGAACAAGATTACCATTCGCTATAGATTTCCTATGCCAAGGTTGGATGACTTGCTAGATCAATTGAGTGGGGCTACTATCTTTTCGAAGATTGATTTGAAGAGTGGTTATCATCAAATTCGAATTAGACCAGGAGACGAATGGAAGACAGCCTTCAAGACGAGAGAGGGGTTATACGAATGGTTGGTTATGCCATTTGGTTTATCAAATGCACCTAGTACATTCATGCGGGTGATGAATCAAATCTTTAGACCATTCATTGGGAAGTTCGTGGTGGTTCATTTCGATGATATTCTGATATATAGCAGGAGTATGGAGGAGCATGTTCAACATTTGAGGGAAGTGCTGATTATTCTTCGTGAGGAACAATTTTATGCTGCTACGAAGAAATGCGTGTTCATGACGCATAGTGTTTTATTTCTGGGATATGTTGTGTCAGGAGAAGGTATACAGGTGGACCAGAATAAAGTTGAAGCAGTCAGGAATTGGCCACAGCCAAGGACAATTACAGAAGTGAGGAGTTTTCATGGGCTTGCGTCATTCTACCGAAGATTCATTCCACACTTCAGTAGCGTGATGGCACCGGTTACTGATTGTATGAAAGGGAAGCAGTTTTCTTGGTCAGAGGAAGCGGGGGTTGCTTTTGAGAAGATCAAGGAACTATTGACGACAGCACCGATTCTTGTTTTACCAGATTTTCAGTTGTTGTTTGAATTGCATACTGATGCGTCAAAGGTGGGAATTGGTGGAGTCTTGAGTCAGAATGAAAGACCAGTTGCTTATTTCAGTGAGAAGTTGTCAGGAGCGAAAATGATATATAGTACGTATGATGTAGAGTTTTATGTTGTAGTGCAAGCAGTGAAACATTGGAGACACTATCTGTTCCATAAGGAGTTTGTTCTTTACACAGACCATGAAGCTTTGAAGCATTTGCAAGGGCAGGATAAAATTTCAGCGAGACATGCATCGTGGATTGCCTATTTGCATCAATTTACTTTTGTTGTGAAGCACAAATCTGGGGTAACAAATCGTGTAGCTGATGCTTTGAGTAGGAGGAGTCATTTATTAACGACAATGAAAATTGAGGTGACAGGATTTGAATTATTGCCAGAGTTGTTTGAAGAAGACCCTTACTTTACAAAGTTCGTTGAGAAAGTTAAGGATGGAAGTTCTGATGAATTTGTGTTGATTGATGGTTTCTTATTTAAGGGGAATCAATTGTGTGTACCAGATTGTAGCTTGCGAATGAAGATAGTAAAGGAGATCCATGAGGAAGGACATGTTGGTAGAGACCGGACATTGCAGTTAATATCTCAATCCTACTATTGGCCATCGATGAGGAAGGAAGTTGAAAGGTTTGTTCAGAGATGTCACGTTTGTCAAGTTTCGAAAGGAACGGCTACAAACGCGAGTTTGTATATACCTTTACCTGTACCTACAAAACCTTGGGTGGACGTTAGTATGGATTTCGTATTGGGTTTGCCGAGAACGCAAAGGGGAAATGACTCGATATATGTTGTGGTGGATCGTTTCTCGAAGATGGTACATTTTGTTGCTTGTAAGAAGACGGCGGATGTTGTTCATGTGGCTCAGTTATTTTTCAAGGAGATCTATCGACTTCATGGATTGCCAGAGTCTATTGTGTCAGATAGGGATACCAGATTTTTGAGTCATTTTTGGCTTAGTTTGTGGAAGATGGTGGGAACGAAGTTGAACTTTAGCAGCGCTTATCATCCGCAAACAGATGGACAGACCGAAGTTTTTAACAGATCGTTAGGAAATTTGTTGCGATGTCTTGTGAAGGACAATCTGAAAAGTTGGGACATGAAGTTATGCCAAGCAGAATTTGCTCATAATCGCGTAGTGAATTGTAGTACAGGATTCAGTCCATTTCAGATTGTATATTCAAATTTACCAAGGGGACAGTTGGACCTAACGGTAGTGCCATAACCAAAGGGGACGGTTAAACGAGTTACTGATTTTGTTGAAAGTTTGACGGAATGTCATAGAATCGTTCGGGAACGATTGGAAAAGTCGAATGAGAAATATAAGGGAGTTGCAGATTTGAAACGAAGGAGTGTTGAATTTAATGAAGGAGATATGGTATATGCTGTGTTAACGAAGGATCGTTTTCCAGTAGGCGCTTATAACAAGTTGAAAGCCAGAAAAATTGGTCCTGTAGAAATTGTGAAACGGATCAATGAAAATGCTTATAAGTTGAAGCTGCCAGAGGATGTGTACACTTCTGACGTGTTCAATGTTAAGCATCTTGTGCCATATTGTGGAGATGAACAATCTGATGTGGAAGAATTTACAAATTCGAGGACGAATTTTTCTCAACCAGGGGAGGATGATGCAGCTCAGGCCAAAGGAGTAAGTCGTACACGACTTAAGGAGGGCTTGAGTCGTCCACAACCTAAGGAGGCGGGTTTAAGTCATCCACGACTTAACAAAGCTAAGGGGACAGGGTTACGACTTAACGAGAGCTTGAGATGTTCGAGTTTGATGAGTCGTACACGACCCAACGACTCATCTATAAGCCGTCTACGACTTATCATGAAGCAGGGGAAAGTTTCAGCTATTAAAGGCTTTGAGTCGGAGGAAAGGCACGACCTAGTTAAGTCGTTTGAGGAGATATGCCGCAGGGAGCAGGGAGCTTCGGGTTTAAGCCTTAAGTCGTTCACGAGTCAACCAGGGAAGGCACGACCTAAGGAAGGTTTGCTGGGTTTAGGCCGGTTACGACTCAAGGAAGAGGGAGTAGGTCGGCTACGACCTAAGGAAAAGAGTGTAAGTCATCTACGACCTAACAAGTATGCAGAAGACAGAGTTTCCGACCTAAGATAAGTCGCATACGACCTAACGACTTGTACCGAAGATTGATAAGTCGCGTACGATCTATCTTAAGTCGTGAGTCGAGTGAGATGTAATGAGTTGAGTCGCGTTGTATTTTAGGTCGTTACCGACCTATGTGAAGTGTTGTAATGGTGAGTTGTATTTTTTAAGTCGCGTCTTCTTATGTTGTAATTATTAGGTCGCGGGGTTGTATAGGTCGTAAACAGTGGGTTCTTAAGTCGTGTGTCTTGAGTCGTTTGCGCTGTGCTGTGTGTAAGAAGGTTAGGTCGCTTACTGTTTGCAATATTGGTCAGATAGGTCGGCAACGACTTAGTTGGGTCGTAAGTCGTATACGACTTAAGGGTCAGGTTGAGAAACACTATAAATAGGGAGTGAGTTGTACATTTCAAGTTGTTGATTTTTGAATAAAATTCTTGTTTGATTGCTGTGTGCTTTCATCCTAAATTGGTAGTTGAGTGTAATCTCCTATCTCCACTTTCGGATATTCGAGTGCGCTCGAACCAACGATTGTTGAAGCCGATTCGCGGAATCAAGTGCGCTTGATCAACGCTTGAAGAATTGAAGATCTTCTTTCACGGTATCGTGCGCGATCAACGTGTCGAAGATAGATAGAATTCGGTATCTTTGTGATCAACGAATTTGGGCATTTCAGTATCTTCAATCCACCGATTGCTACATTTCGTCGTTATATCGATTTTCTGTTAATCCGCTGCGTCAGGAATACTCTACGACATGGCATAGGATTGAATAGGTTTTATTAAGGTGAGTGAAATTGTTTCTCATGATATTATGATTGTTAGTACAATAAATAAACGATGTTCTGAACCGATTTTCAACTTTAAAACATGGTTTTTAATATATTTAAACCCACAACAGATTTTATAAAAGAATTTAAAAGTGTTTTAATACGGTTTTACATTGGATATTTCACATGTTCATATAGATATACTATTTCTTGGTAATTGCTAAATTTAGGCTAATTTTTTATAAGACTCCCAAATTAGTTGATAATATTTGTTGTATATGTTGTGTTTATGCTAGGATAGATGAATGTGTGCTTGTTTTGTTACATGTATGCATGTTTGTTTGTTTGTTTTGGTTGAAAACATTGACCGATAGGTGATATAGTGTTAGAAAACTCTCATTGAATAGAATTTCATGCATATCGATCGAATGCACATATGATTGGAACTTGAATGATGAAATAGAGTTCTATGCACATCGGTTGAATGCACACATGAAGAGAACTCGAATGGATGAGATAAATATGTGGAAGAGTAATAGGATGCATACAAACCAATCTAATGATGAGATATGGTGGACTTGGGCATATGTTTTAGACTTTAGGATGGACGCCCGATGTTTTCACTTGGTTTGTACTTAGCCATTTTTGGCTAAGTACAAAACCAAAGTGGTCGGCGCTGACCACTCTGGAGATATCAGTGCTTACCCCTATTGATGATGACGGATTTGGTCAATGTTTCATGCAGATGATGAAGGGGCTTCAGGGAGTGTGATGTGTTGGCTCATTCATTCGGTCGATGTTTGATTTTGACGTTATGTGTAACGGCCCGATTTTACGTACTAAAGAATCGTAAAATATTATTTTTAAATTCATATTGGGTTGTATGATGCTATAACTTTGGAAAACATTGGGTATTGGCATTTATGAACCTTAGGAATTTTATTGAATGATTTTACCCTTAAAACTTTGATATAAGCCAAATTAGGACTCAAGACCACTTCCTTTTGAAGACGATTTCCCTTTTTGTAAAGTGGTCATAATAGTGATTTCAACTTTTTGGTTAAGATATATGGCTATTTGAAGTTTGGCATTTTATAAAGAAACTTAATGTGTAATTAATGATATTAGGGATAGATCCACTAACCCATTTTGGATTTTACACTATCTGAAGCTGAAATAACCTTCCCTGAATCATTTTTCTTATCTCCTAAGCAGATCTAACCATCACTAACATCTTTTTCACAAAGACCTTCACCTTTCTCCTGTAAATTAAGTTTAAAATGTTGATCAAGGTCATATTAGCAAGGGATTAGCTGGAGACTTTCAAATCTATATTTTTTGGAGAAGAAAATTGGATCTTTTCTTTTCATTCTCAGATTCGTCATGATTTGCATGAAAAGCTTGGATTTTTGGGGTTTAATGGGTGATTTATTATCTCACACATTATTATATATGTATCCATAGGTTTTTACATGCTTTGGATCAACTTTTAAAGTCAAAACTATGTTTTAATGATGTTTTAAAACCCAAATTTAGTTCAAATATTGAAAAAAAAGGATTTTTGATGTTATAATCATATTATTTGGATGCATAATTCCTTCTATAGATATTAGGCTATATTATATATGCTTTACATGATGATTGCAATGACTCGTTGTATGTTTTGCATGCTTGGATGCTGTTTGATGTGCGTGTGTAGTGTTTTTGTGTATGCTTAAATGGTTCAAAATTGTCATTAGAGCAAGTTAAGGGTGGTAGACATAGGATTGGGTCTTGTAGATTGATCCAATAGCATCAAGGGTTATGTCGATGTATTGGGTTTGCATATGGGTTGAAGTGATAAGCACAGCAATGGGAGCGATGCGAGATTGGAGAATTATAAGACTACAGGATTTGGTTTAAGTATGGGATTAGGCATAGGTTGGCTTGATGGCGATTTTTGGCTGGAGACAAGGTGGCTTTGGGTCATTGGTTCGATGGTGGAAGAGTCAAACTAGAATTCTTGATTGGTGATGGTTGGCGCTTCGATCCGATGAGGATATGACTTCAGTTTGAGGGTAGAAAAATTGGTTTAATGGTGTGGTACTAAACAGGAATCCATGTTTCATGTTGCTTCAAGTCGATGGGTGCGTGGCTTTTGACTAGGCACAAGGAATACTAAGTAGAGTTAGAGGAATGGACTTTAGGCATGGTAGTGACGTACTTTGGGATAGAGTTTAGAGGTCTTCGACAAATTATTTTGGATCAAGGTAAATAAGCCCGGAATGACTTGAAATAGACTCTGAGTTTTGTTTGATATAGCAAGGCGTTTGACCTAGTACTTATAGTAGAAAGGATATAGATAGGATTAGAGTAGTCTAAGGAGACACGTTCAACAAGGTAGAGAAATGTAATAGGACATGAGATGTCCGGCATTGAGTTGTGTTTATGGGATCATTGATAATTCAAGATGTGATGGGTGTTGCATGAGGCAAGGGTATGTAAGGACACTCACCTATGTACCCTGGACTATGGGATAGTTTGGCCTACCATGGGAGACCAGTACCTATGAGATAGGTATGTGATCGAACACTAAATCCAATTGCGTCGTGAGATGTCATCGCCTAACAGGTCATTGTGTGAGTTAACATGTATCTAAAAAAACTCAATGATGATTGTGGTGAAGTGAGACTTCAGTTATAATTGTGATGACGTGAAGCTTTAGCAGTAATTGTGGTGACGCCCGACCTTGGGAATGGTCGTGATGATGCATAGTGAGGTGAGACCTAGGTGATATACATGGCGATATGAGATCGTAGGGATGGTTAATATTGTGTGCTTAATTTGTGTTTGCTATGATCGATGTGACTACTATATTGGTGCCTAGTGATGTAGGTATTCGTGAGTTCAATACCCTAACACCTATATTATACTTAGTGTAGTATACTCATATGATTATAGTAAATTAGCATATATCGATTTATATATGCTAACTTTTTGTATGCAGGGGCATGTCAGACGTGATTCTCATCCTTATCCCCTTATTACTATATATACATATGATTTTCATAGTATTTTGATACGATGTATTGATCAATCCAGACTGTTGTCTGACTCGAGGTTTTATGTTTTTCTTCTTATTATCTTAGGTACTCTTAAATGAGTAGATTAGGATAATAGGTCCGAATAGCACATGGATCTACGAGCAGGAGGCTATGCTTTTATATATCTATATTTTGGAGCTTACTATCACGTATATTCTACTGTTACAGTAGTATAAAGCTATACTTATAATTATAGAGTTTATTATGGAGATTGGGATGTGTAACTCTTTTGTTTTTAGTTTTGTATAATCTGTGAACATGTTGCACTCTGATGTTTTTACTTATGGTTCATATTGATTATATTACCATCTTGCTTATTCTACATTTATGTTATTATTATATTTTGTCTATGAACTATGAGATGTTCTGCATGTTCTATGATTGGATTTTCAATACTTTACACCTTTGGTTGTCGCCTTACATCGGTTGGGTACCTTCGTAGCATACTCTACGAATATATTGGGTGTCGATATTGGAGGGCGATTGTCATATTACAGCTCTTTGAAATCCACTCTGTTCACGGGATTTATGAAATGATAACAAGCCATTTTGGTTAACACTGAGTTCTCCAGCATGACATTTAGTTATAGATTTGATTTCATGAAAATTGCCAGAGAATGACATCTTTGAAGAATTGAATCCAACTTTGTTGACCACTGTTGATTGATTGAAAGCAGGAGTTTCGACGGGGAAGAGAGGATGCGATTCTTCAATGTGATGACTTCAATACTCAAAGCACATGGCTTCAAACCAGACCTATGGGACCACTAAATGACGTCTTTAGGACAAATGACGGTGTTCTATGACTAATGATGGTTGTCGAGGGATATCCTAAACTTATAAACTCAATGGTGGGAGTTGAACGATAATCCAAAGAATAAGTCTAGAGAATGCTTTACCATGGACGGTGTGTGTAACGAGATCATTGATGCTTAGAGGTCTCAATGTGTATATATAAGGATATAAGGATATACCTATTTTTTTTGATGACATTAGGACCTGGATTACATGTGTTACTAGAGTCTGTTGACGTTAGGACTTGGCGATGGTATGACAGAGTCCATTGTCTTACCCTGGACTATCAGATGGGTTGTCTTGTTCATGGCTTACTAAGTGGAATGGATTTTAGTACCGAGAAACTAGGATGTCGAGTAGTCTATGATAGGGTTATACAAGTATCATATATCCAACACACTAAGTGAGTGATGTGATGATGGATGATGAATGTTATGTTTGCCAGAGATGTCACATGATGTAGATATCTAGATACCCAATACACAATTTGACACATGGTACATCGATGATGATTATTATGTTGAGTAGCATATATTTATGTTATATGCTAACTCTTTGGATGTAGAACATGTCAGTTATGATTCTTCATACGGCATTTCCCATATACTTCATTGACTTTTGTAGTATTTTGAGATTGTTTATCACTCATACGGAACTGTTATCCGACTCGTGGTTTTGTACTTTGTTTATTATTATCTCGAGTACTCTTAAATGAGTAGACTAGATAGCGGATGTAAATGGCATATGGAGTTATGCAGATCGACTAGTAAGAGGCGATGCTTTCTCATACTTATACTTTTTTTTACTATTGATTATTTCGTTGTACGACATTGTGGAGCCTAGACAGAGTCTACTTATTTTATTTAGAGACAGTTTATTTCATGAGTTTATCATCAGTTATATAAACTCTATTACTATTTTATATAACTATATGAGTCTGTGCACTCTAATTTTGTGGTTCGTTTAGTTATTACTATCTCGCCTATTTTATATCTATAATGATTAATATATTTTATTTGATGCATTGTGAGATATAAGATAGGTTTTATGATTGTTCTATTTTCTTTAAAACCCTGACAATCATCCTTCATTGGTCGGGCACCATAGCAGCGCAATATACATGTTGATTGGGTGCCAGAGTTATCAAGCAGTTGTTGCATTTGGTATCGGTGGTTAGGTTAAGCGATTTCGATTTAAGTCAACTTGCTAAAACCTAAGTTTACACCGTGATCCATTAGAGATATAGAGGAGTTATCACCTTAGAATGGATCAAGAATATAAAAGTGTGTTATGGATCATGTAATATGAATATACAATGATACATAGTATAGTGATGATAGTAATACAGTAAACAGTGCGGAATATAAAAGCAGTATAAGTAAAATGACACCAGAGATTTTTATACTGGTTCGGAGCACCGTCCTACGTCCAGTCTCAGACTCCTTCTGGAATTTCACTAAAACAACAACCCTCACTTAACCCGGACGAACAGGTCTATACACCCCTGAGCAGCCGAACAGAGACCAGAGCAGCATAATAGGATTTCGCCTCAACAGCCGAAGAGGACTTCACTTGCCTGAGCAGTAGAACAGGACTTCGACAAATACAGAAAATAGTTTTGACTTATGTGTATTCTAATAACATGGATTTGTCACTTGTATTACACCCTTCCTATAATCTTTTCCTCGAGTATAAATATATATATTTGAAGTGTATGAGGAATAGAAAGGTGTAGTATTGCTTTATTGCAGAATAATTGAAAATATGATGGCAAATAAATTCCAAAGAATTAGATCAGAAAGATAAAAGAATTCGACTGTAATTAAGTGATTTGGAATCAAGTTGGAGTTTGTATTTATAAGGTTAGAAAGCAGCGACTGTTGGTGAAGAATTTCGATTGAAGTGATGCGTCTGAATCTTTTCGTTAGAGGTTCGCAACTCTTCAGAAAGTCGTATCTTTCGAAAAGTGGTTGTTATAGAAATTCAGTCAACCGAGCCTCTGGGTCAGTCAACTGAATATTCAAAATAGTTTCTAAATATAAATTTGTATATCCATGTATCTGTGCATGCTGCACAAAAATTCCAATGTCAGTCGACTGGATCTCTGGGTTAGTCGACTGACCTAGTTAAATTTGTGCAGTAAGCATAGTTTATATAGGTATATTAATTTCTATAACTTTAAAATACTTTTATAATTTAATTGTATGCTTATATATGTATAAAATATTTGGGAAATATAATGATTAAATGTATAAGCTAATATAGACGTAATCGAGGAGAGATTTTAACAATATTGACCTTCGACTTAAAAAACAAAATACCATAGTTGATGCATCGGTTTTTAAAGTCCTGTCTCCCTGTCTCTTTTAGTCGTAGCAGTCGTCAAATCTGTATGTCGTAGTGATAGCTTCGTGTCATGAATCAAAACCAAGTCTCAACATTCTCCCCCTTTTTGATTGATGACAACCTGTAAATAGATATAGATTTCAACTGTATATAAATAACATAAATACTTACTCCCCCTGAATCTTTGGCGCTCTATATTTTGCATTCTTATTGTTAGTTATAATATTTCTCCCCTTTTTCATCGAAAAAAGGAATAAGTAATATGAGGTCATAATGTAGAAAAAAAATATTACTAGAAAAACACAATCATCCATACATTAAACTTCCATAATCAAGAGTGTTTGAAATGAATAAAATAGAGTGGCCATTTAGTATAAGCCAAACGAAATGAAAACTAATGTTTTAATAAAAAGAAAAGCATCTTAAGTCATTGGTTGCTTACCCCTTAATCTGTGCTTGCATTGTTTATTCCTGCAAATAGTGTTAGAGCAATATCTTTCTCCCTTTTGTCATCGACGAAAAGGAGAGTTTATATGATAACAAATATTATATTCCAAATAAGTGTTGATAATATAGAACAAAATAACTACTACTTATAGTGTAAGGTATCAGAAAACAATGAACATTTAAAGCATGCGATACCCAAGGTTCTTATATTTTCCTATTTTTTAGAAAACCATACCCATTTGGGTATGGTTGAACCTTTATCAATATAATATTCATTATTAACTACCATATCAAAATAATCATTAATGCTTTTTTCTCTTTTTTCCAATTAACAGGAATCCAAATACTCATATAATTTTTGTTCATATTTCCCGTCATTGATCATGTACTTCTAGAGAAATTATAAACATTATTGGTCATAACAGTATTTGAATTTCTGTAGAAATTGGATTTCGCCTTTACTCGAAATTTAGTAGTGGCACTAACATTTTTACTATACATAAAATCGTATCTAATGTTATTTCTATGATTAGTTTTATTATATTTTAAACCAATTTTATCATGTAAAGGTCTAGAACTAGATAAAATCATGTTTAAATCGTTTAGACCTTTATTAAATTTTGTGACTTCAGTGTTAAGTTTATCAAATTTAGCTTTAAAGCCACAATTACTATTTTCAAAAGAAATATTACTGTTTTTCAAAATATCAATTTGCTTGTTTAATTCGGAATTTTCCTTTTTTAACATACAGGTCTCATTTTTGAGAAGAAAAATTCGAGATTCTAAATTATCCAAAGATGATTGTAATAAATCATTTTATCTTTTCAAATCAAAAATTTCTTTTGAGAATTTCTCTCTCTCTTTTTCATATATGGTGTTTTGTTCATCTAGAGTATCTTTAATAGTTATAAAATTATTCTTTAAAACACCAAGTTGATTTTCTAAATCTAACTTCTCATTTTTCAATTTCTCATTTTCACGTTCTACAGATTTCATCTTTTCTAAAATAATAAAATTAAGCTTTGAAATCTTATCGCTAATACTAACTAATTCATTATTACCTTTTACTAAAAAATTTAAACTAGAAAATACCTTTTTGTAGTCCTAAGTGATGGCTTTAACAGGGATTTTACCCATTATATTTCGATTAGATCGTTTTCTGGCCGTTATTGTATGATGTTGTGGCGATCGATAGAATTCCAGGTTATTAAATTATTAGATAACTGTTTTACGGTTATATGATGACCTTGCTTTGATACCAAATAAAAGTGTGCTATAGATCGTGTAATATGAATATACAATGATACAAAGTATAATGATGATAGTAATACAGTAAACGGTGCAGAATATAAAGCAGCATAAGTAAAATGACACCAAAGATTTTTATACTGGTTTGGAGCACCGTCCTACGTCCAGTCCCAGACTCCTTATGGAATTTTACTAAACAACAACTCTCACTTAACCTAGAGCAACAGGACTATACACTCATCGGCAGCCGAACAGGGACCTGAGCAGCAAAATAGGATTTTGCCTTAACAGCTGAAGAGGACTTCACTTGCCTGAGCAGCAGAACAGGACTTCAACAAATAGAGAAAATAGTTTTGACTTATGGGTGTTCTGACAACATGGATTTTTCACTTGTAGTACGCCCTTCCTATAATCTTTTCCTCGAGTATAAATATACATATTTAAGTATATGAAGAATAGAAAGGTATAGTATTGCTTTATTGCAGAATAATTATAAGTATGATAGCAAATAGATTCCAAAGAATTAGATCAGAAAGATAAGAGAATTCGATTGTGATTAAGTGATTTGGATTCAAGTTGGATTTTGTACTTATAAGGTTAGAAAGCAGCGACTGTTGTTGAAGAGTTTCGATTGAAGTGTTGCGTCCGAATCTTTTTGTTAGAGGTTCGCAATTCTTTACAAAAGTCGTGTCTTTTCAAAACGTAGTGTTATTGAAATTCAGTCAACTGAGCCTCTGGGTCATTCGAGTGAATATTTAAATAGTTTTAAATATAAATATGTATATCCATGTATTTGTGCATGCTGCACAAAAATTCCAGTGTCAGTCGACTGGATCTCTGGGTCAGTCGACTGACATAGTTAAATTTGTACAGTAAGCATAGTTTACATAGCTATATTAATTTCTATAACTTTAAATACTTTTATAATTTAATTGTATGCTTATATATGTATAAAATATTTAGGAAATATAATGATTAAATATATAAGCTAATATAGACGTAATCGAGGAGAGATTTTAACAATATTAACCTACGACTTAAAAAACAAAATACCATAGTGATGCATCGGTTTTTAAAGTCTCATCTCTTGTCTCTTTTTGTCGTAGCAGTCATCAAATCTGTATGTCATAGTGAAAGCTTCATGTCATGAATCAAAACCAAGTCTCAAGAGAATATATGAGAGAGAGTATTTGTTATATATTTTTGTATTTAAAACTATATAGTAGTATATATAATCTATAAGTCACATTACACACACGAGTACCATTGACGCGGTTCTTCTTTATGAGAGACTGATCATTCTTATTATAGATTAGGAATGATTTTGCATACAAGAAACGTTGTAAGGAATTCCATCTACGAAGTTGGGGAGGAGGTGAGATCAGTGTCTACTAACCCCGATCAATAGAGTATCTTCACCGAGAAAGTGAGAAACATAGTTCAGAATGGCCAGTTTGCTCCTAATATTAATGGTGCTTAGATGAAAATGCTAAGAGTCAATTTTTCCTAGCTGTATAATGACTACGCGGGTCTAGGAGGCAGACCGTTCCGTGGAACTGAGTCGGCCATTGAGGTACATGTCTGGATGTATACTTATAAGAGGATCTTCGATGACTTGGAGTTAGATGACACCATCAAGAGGAAATTGGCCTCTAGATAACTCTTGGGACGAACAATGGAATGGTGGAATGCCATTGGAGCTGCAACTCCAAAGGATTAATTTACTAGGGATCGGATCATAGTTTGCTTTGAAGATAAGTTATCATGACTATTTAGAAGTTATTTCTGTTTGGAAATTATGTTGACATGAAGGAAAGCGATAAGATCTGTATGGGAGTATATGATAGAATTCGACGTGCTTTTGAAATACAGTCTATCCTTCACTGATGCTCCACTCAAAATTAATAAAATGTTTATTAATTGGTCGAGTGATCATCTCGGGAAGTGATTGATTGGTCACATTGACAAGAGATTTGAGAAGTTGTTCAAAAAGGCTTTACGACATGAGTGTCTATACCTAGTGTAGAAAAACTATCATGGACACTAGGTGGGGGAAAACAGTGAAGGCATATGCATTAAATGTCATTCTAACTTTGTTGACTGCTCCATCGGCAAAATAGAAGAAAATTTGCATTATATCTATGGTATGCTTTCCATTTATGGTGTTTATATATGCATTTTATTCGATTTTGAGGCTGCATATTCCTTCATGTCAAGTGATTTAGTAGATAGACTGGGATTGAGAACCGAGGTAGTTGACCGACTTTAAATGGCAACAAACCCTGTTGGGGGCTCACCTAGCCTATGCATAGTTTGTCGAGACCCAGTGTTATCGAGTCATGGATGTTCTTATGATTATTTTATTTTGGTCTTTTTGGGTTTAGTATTATTTTGGGGATGGATTTACTGAACAGGTACAGAATACTAGCAAATTGTGAGAGGGCATTAGGATGACTGGGACTGACGATGGGCAGAAGGTTGCATTCGGCTGCCACCAGATAGTAAGGTAATGGTTAGCTTTCTATATTTATTCAATATCCCATATTAAGATTGTCATCGGTGCCTATTGCTAAGGAATATCTAGACATATTTAATGAGATGATCAGATTATCACCATATAAGGGGATAGAGTTTTATATCGATCTGGTCAAGGATGTTAGACCAGTATTTATGCCTTTAAGGCATATGGCATCTAAGAAACGGTGGGAGATAAAGGTGCAAAAAGATGGCTTATTAAGGTAACGGTTTATTTGTAAGAGCTTATTTGAGTGGGGTGCACATGTAGTGTTCACCACTAAAGTGGATGGCTCTTTGAGTTGTCATTGATTACCGTGAGCCGAGTAAGGTAATAAATAAGAACAAATATCCACTCCCACATATTGATGACTTGTTCAATTAACCCTATTGCGCGTTGATGTTCTCTTAGTTGGACTTTACGATGGGACTTCACCATTTGAGAGTGATAGAGAAGAGTTTATCAATTTTAGCATTTCTTATGTCGTCTGGATTTTATGAGTGTTTGTTATGCTGTATGGGCTAACCAATGCATCGGCATACTTTATTGATCTCATAGACCGTGTTTCGAGGGATCAGTTTGGTAAGTTTGTGCTTGTATTCATTGATGACATTCTTGTCTACTCACGAATGGAATAAGAATACTAGACACAATTGAGGAGTATAATAGAGATGTTGAAAAAACACTGATCAAAGAAGAAGATTTCGAAGTAAGGATGGGTCACGCTGTTATTGAGTAGGACATTAATAGAGATTCTACGAAGGTCGCGGCAATCCAAGACTGGGGCAGACCCAAGAGTGCTATAGATATAAGGAGTTTCATAGGATTGGCAGGATACTATAGATATTTTATCAAGAACTTCTAAAAGGTAGCTACATCGTTAATCGATTTAGCAAAGAAGAATCAAACTTTTTATTCAGGATGCATGGTGCAGTGTTCTTAAGTCTGAAAGAGAAGTTAATGAGTGTATTGGAATTGATCATTCCGAGTAGGAATGGAGAAGTGTTCGACTCATGATTTAGAGTTGATGGTGATAGTATTTTCTTTGGATATTTGGAGGCATTATCTATTAAGAGATAGTTTTGAACTATTCACTAACCACACACCATTGAACTACCTCTTCTCCTAGAGGGATCTCAGCCATCGCTAGTAGTGATTGTTAGAATTCTTTCCCTCTCACGACTTTGACATTTCCTATACGCCATAAAGGGATGAAGCCGTTGATGCTATGATTGGAAGACATGTCAGTTGGGAGCGATGTTGCTAGTGTGGACACAACTTGAGTTTATTATTGGTTATGACTTTAGACCTCGATGTGAGCTAGACTAGAAACTAGTTTGATTATCCGACCTACTTTGATCTAGAAGATCAAGACTAGTCAAAATCAAGATGTTAGACTAGTAGAGGTAATGGCTAAGTTAGAGGAATGAGTAGAGTCCGAAGAGATGATGCAGTACAAATTCGATTGAGATGTTAGCTCCGTAAGAACGGTATATTATTTGTTCTCGAGTGGAAGTAGGAACGAACACCAATGAACATCATCAATGGATTACCGAGGACTAGAGGAGGGTATGATAACAAATAGGTCGTGGTTGATAGATTGATGAAGTATGCAAGATTTATACTCATTATGTCCAGTAGAACGGTATTGACTCTATATTTTTTAAACCTTAGAATTGCACCATAAAAAGCAAAGGCCACTTGCTTATCATCCGGTTTAAGAGCTAAAATGAGCGTTCAATGGATAAACGACATAATATATGGAATGGTTTGGCTATGCTGCCTACGTCCACTGTGAATTCCTCTTATTATATGGCTCACTTCACTTACAGGGAATTACAAAGAATACAACATGATAAAGGATATAACTCAAGGCTAATGCTGTTGCTAATCTTGAGGGTTTTCTGAGCCTAGGGCTGTAGATGGTGAGCTGTTGTGAAAATCTTCTACTTGATGCTAAGTTAAGGACACGAGATCGTGAATGACTAATGCATCAATTGAATAAATCAACCCTTATGGGTAGAGGCCAATAGCTGAATAGTCGACCCTTGACCGGTGACAACCAACAACCGAATAATCGACCCTTAGTGTGTGGCGACGACCACCAAAGAGTCTAACCTTGGTGGGTGGCAATAAACCACCCCATAGAAGTTGCCATGAATGTGGTACTTATAGTGGTTGAAATTGATGTTGGGATAGCTGAGATGATGCTATAAAACTGGCTGGAAAGGCATTGCGCCGTAAATCTAATTAGTGAGAGGTAGTTGACGAAGTGAAGGGAGTCAACGATGGAAGTCAACATCAACAGGGAAAACCATAATATGCCATTAATGTTTAGGTAATGTTCATGAAAATGGCAGCACGTTAGACAACATGATTTATGTCAAAAGTGTACACACTTGGTACTTGGTAGTACTTTGTTATTGGCCTTGCCCGTATGCTAACCTAGTGAGACAGACCAGGCAGGCCATCCTTTTCCTAAGGATATGGAAAGATGTGGGAAATCGCCAGGGATAGTGCTAAAGGAGCGGGACGAGCTGGAAAGGTTTGGCCGCATTGCTCAGGATGATACGGAAGACCAAATGTAAGGTTGCTTATGGAGCCTGCATCACTGTAGGTTAATAGGCCATGCCCAATGCAATCTAGAGACACGTTGATCGATAGATCAGCCGAGAAGGTGCTCATGTAGACGGGCATGGGGTTATTTATAGTGGTTGAAACTGATATTAGGACGGCTAAGATAACGTCATAAAATCGGTAGGAAAGTCCCCATGTCGTAGATCTTATTAATAAGGGACAGCTAGCAAAATAAAGGGATTCAATAGGGGAGGTTAACATCAATAAGGAAAACCAAGCCTTTCCCTTACTATTTAAGTAATGTTCATGCACAATGGAAGCATGTTGCGCAACATGCTCCATGTCAGAAGAGGAAAAGTTTGGTTGTACTTCTTTATAGGCCTTGCCCATATGCTGATATGGCAAGGCAGACTACCCTTTTCCAAAGGATATGGAAAGAGGGGGAAACGACATGGGGTAGTGCTGAAGGAGAGGGCTGAGCCGGGCAGGTTTGGTTGCGCTGGATTATGCAACGAACCAACTATAAGGTGGCTTGCATGGGCTGAATCAATGCCGAGTTAGCAGGCCATGCCAAGAAAATCTAGAAACTCGTTGACCAATGAATGGATCAAGGGAGGTGCTCGAGTAGATGGGCTATTCGAGAGCTAGCTAGTCACAAAAGAGGGGTCGGATGGTGGGGACCATGCCGAGTAATGCGGATGCCTTGCTTTGCTTGACAAGAAAGTTGTTGGTCGTTTCTTCAAGGTGCACTGGCCAAAGACCGACCTGAAGTGCCATTGAGGGACGGGCCGATGGAGGTCTAACCTGGGTGCTAGTCGAAGGAGACTTGCTAGCCTACCTCTGATTCTCGAATAGCTTGTAGTAGGCTGGCTTGGGCTTAGGTCAAGCCGGACCGAAGCATATTAAACTAAGAAATCTTAATTAGCCTATCTTCATATTTATGAAAATTTGAGTAACAAATGGCATCAAAATTTGTCGAGTTGTATGTAAAGTGGATAGTGTGATTCCATGGTGTGCTAAAAAGCATTGTGATTGACCGAGACCCTTTATTTTCTAGTGAGTTTTGTTGGAACTAATAAGAGGTGTTGGGAAAGATGGCATTAGATCAGCTAGATGATATCGAGATTGAATTAGAAACTCTGAGACCTCATAGGCTTATTTGAATATAGGATATAATGCGAAATATCTTAGGAGGAATATGACGAAATGGTAAATGTTTGGTAGAGAAAAAGTGAAGGCGATTGCATATGAGAGGCAGAGGTGAGTGTGGGGACCAATTGTCCATAGCTCTTTAACTGGTATGATTTCCATTTTTATCGTTAGCTTCCACACTTGATAACATACTTGATGCTTTATGTTAGATAGTTTAATACCATGCATGCTAGGATATATATGGATGTTACTTTTTGATGTTTAATATTAAGTATGAATGTTCAGTTTTTGACAGTTGATGTTTAATACAATTACTTATGTTTATAGTTGGTAGGCATCCAGTGCAGCTATGTTTGATCATGACTTGTTTGATTTATGGATTTTGGGGGCGAAATTCCTAAAGGAGGAAAAGTGTAACGACCTGTATTTTAAGTATCAGAAGATCATAAAATATTGTTCTAAACCTATATTGGGTGGTATTTTGATACAACTTTGAGCGATGTTGAGTATTGACATTTTAAACCCTATGTAATTTTATTGGGCAATTTTGACCATGATTTACATTTTCCAACATTTTTGATAGTTATACGTATTTCACCGATATGCATGCACTGATCAACACTAGAGGATTTGGATGAATGGAAAACGCCATTGGGTCAGGAAAAAGTGTATGAGCCGCAAAGTCGATGAGTTTTTGAAATCGGACGTTACGACAGCCAGTACGACATTAAAGCGTCCAAAAATGACTTCTTGGGGCACAGTCACGAAATTTGACAAAACATTTACCTTTAGAACTAGAAAATGAAGATGAGTCGTGCCATCAAGGGATCATTGCACTCCGATATTCTGAGAAGCTGTACAACTATAAAATGTACATTGAATTTTGGGAGTAAAAGAAAATAGGATGCATTCAATCTCTAACCCTACCCACTCCCTATAATTACTTTATCATTACTCTGGTCGCATATTTTCCTTCACCTTCACGTATCTTCTTCCTCCCCACGGAAACCTATTTCCATCTCGTTTTGCTTCCTCTCCAGTGAGCAAACGACCACCATTTTGAAGAAATAAAAATCAGGTCGCTCTATTACCAAGGGATATGCAGCCATGGCCTCGGTTCGAACGTGCTCTAACTATGGTGGTCAAAATAGAAAATCCAGCAAATAGGTGATTTTGAAGGAGAACAATATGGATTTGGATGATACGGAATTGTTCATCTCAGCGAGGGTAGTTGAAAAACATCGGTACCTAAGCCGTAAGGGACCATGGTGGAGGTTGCGAGCTTAAGTAGTTTAGAAAGAGAATGAGTTTAGGCACATTTCCATGGCTATGCAGGTCCAGAGGTTTGGGTTGGATGGCCAAGGTTGGTGGTAGAAGTGTTGTGTGAGGAAAGGTGGCCCATGGCGAGGTTGTAGCGGCGTTGGTGGTTCAGAGGTGGCATAAAATATGCTAGGCAAAAGCATGGAAATGAAAATGAGAGGGGCTCATGGCGACAATGGCAGATGGAGCTGAGGTAGCAGGCAAAGTAGGTCGCCAGAGTAGATGGTGATGATGGTATCATGTTAGGAAGAGGAGGTGCAGTTGTGACAGCTTGCGGGGGCATGGTGTGAAGCTTGCATGCATGTATTTGGATGGATGGTTGAGTGAATTATGTGCATGTGTTGTAGGAGTGAAGAATGACATGCCTAGAGATATTACGGTTAATCAATCTAATTACTAATTAATTAGGTTAAGTTGGTTTAATAATTTATCGTCCATTAATATAAATTGATTTCATATATTGTCAATCTCTTTTGCATAAAAGATCTGATTTGGATGCAGTTTCTTGCATTGTGCTTGTATTACAGTCCTCTATGACATGACATAGGATTGGATGGCTTTTCTTAAGGTGAGTGATATTGGCTCCCACCATATTATGATTGTTAGTATAATATAAAAATAACATTTTGAGCTGATCTATAACTTCCAAACACGATTGTTAATATATTTAAACCACATCTAATTTTATAAGGGAATTCAAAAGTGTTTTAAAATAGTTAAAATCGAATATTTCACATATTCATATGGAGGTACTATTTTTTGAAAATCACTAGATTTAGGATTTTTTTATATTAATTCTGAATTAGTTGATATAGAAGTATTGTATATGTTGTATGTATGTTATGATAGATGTAAGTATGCCTGTTGGTGGTATGTATGCTTGTTTGCTTGTTTTTGTTGAAAATGTCGATCGATAGGCGATATAGTGCTAGGAGACATCCCATAAGATAGAGTTTCACACATATCGATCAAATGAACACATGATGGGAACTCGAATGTTGAGATATAGTTTCATGCACATCGATTAAGTGCACACATGATAAGAAATCGAATGGATGTGATAAGTATGTGGAATCATAATAGGATGCATACCAATCAATCTGAAAATAAGAGATGTTAGACCTAGGCATGTGCTTCAAACTTCAGGATGGACGTCGGACGTTTCATTTGTTTGTACTTAGCAATTTTTGACTAAGTACAAAGCCAAAGTAGTTCGCAACGAACACTCTAGAGTGGTCGGTACTTACGACTATTGATGATGGCCAATTTGGTCAATGTTTGACGTGGATGATGAAGGGGTTCGGGGTGCATGATGTGATGGCTCATTTCTTCATTCGACATTTGATTTCGATGTTATGGATCTTTGACGAACAATTTTAGTAGTGAAGCGAGGATGCGGCGCGATGACTTCGAAACTCAAAGCATAGGACTTCGAACTAGACCTAAAGGATCCCTAAAGGATGTCTTTATGATAAATTATGGTATTCTACGACTAACGATGGTTATCAAGAGCTATCCCAGACTTAGCAAGCCAGCGGTGGGATTTGTATGATTATCCAAGGAATAAATCTAGAGAATGCTTTACCATGGATGACGTGTGCAATGGGATCGCTGATGCTTGGAGGTTTCAATACGTACTCGTAAAGTGTAACAACCCGTCCCCGAAATAAACCTACATTCCATCTCAGAAAAGGACCATTGAAACATAGACTCATTCCAAAACTGGCTATTGGTTGGTATAAAGAACAATATAAAGCAATTTATCTACACATTTGGAACATATAGTGGAAAGGTAAAACAAAATAACAAAAACATTACCTATTTCATTAAAAATCCAAATGTCATAAAATCCATAACTCAATAACAAGTGTCACATATCCGTAGTACAACATTTTCAAAATACATCATTATTCTTTATTGGGCACATTAGAAAATAACATAAGTAAACTGCTACAAGTTTCCTTCTTGCCTTCGCCTTCAGCATTTCCTTTTTCTAACCTGTATTGTAATGAGGAGGGAGTCAAAACAACATATGTATGGTGAATAAAAATCCCGAGCCTTGCTATAATAGTACTAGAGCAGTATAATTTAAATAGGAATATGTCTTTCATATATTGGCTTTATTATATTTGTTTCCAACTTTAGCCCTAAGGTTTTCCAAACTCCAATTCCATAATTGTTACTCTTACAACCCAGTAATCCATATTTATTACTAGTGATGTTCTATCAATGTAAGAGATAATATCCAAGCCACTTAACACCTTTTTAATGGAAATTAGGCGGACTCTAACCATTTAATACCTCATTTAAGGCAATCCCTGTCATTTAATAACTATCCTAGGGCAGTCTCCTTAACGATACTTATCTAGAGGACATTGCACGGAATCTCTTTTTTCACTTAATACTTCATATCAAAGCAGACCTTACCAAGATATCCACTACCGTGGCTAATGATTAACCCATACAATTAACTACTTCCTACAGAGGAAAGACGTGGGCCCTTACATAGCAATTTACTACCTTTAATTGCTAAAGCAGGATCTTTATATTATGACCTATACCCCATAGTGAATTATCATATTAGTACGACTATTCGTAGGTATTAGTAGCCAAATTAGATGGGTAGATTTATCCTACATAATTTGAAACTAACATATCATTCGTAGTTACTTATTATAGACGATGTCTTACATCAACCCCAAAGTCACACTGCCGATAACCAGATCAGCTGAGCAGACTTCTGTGTGCTTTTGATTGACCTCACATCTTTATAACTTAGTCGTATTTATAGCACTCTCATATTATCACAAATCTCATCACATTTATTATTTAGGCCTTATAGGAAAACTTCTTATTTTGCCTCTATAATTAATCACTTCCCTAAAGGGTGTTCAATATTAATTAACAACCTATTAGCTATGCCATTAATACGTTATAATCTTATGTTATTTACGCTAATATATATTTATATACACACACGCACGCACTTAGCAATTTTTAAGTGTACAGAGTTTATGCCCTAAATTAGCATTTAAATGTCAAATCTTGAAAATTATACAGGTCCCATTTCCATATTTACATATATACCATAAATCCAATATCCATAATTCAATCTTCATACTTATATAAAATAGAATCCGAACCCAATTTATTTTATAGTAAAACGACAGAATAAATCAATTTTAGAAACTTACATACTTTTACGTTATATTCAACTTCTTTTTATATGAAATTAGACAAAGGGAATTTTTATTCAAATTAAGGAAATAGTCGATGCAACCTAAGAATAAGAATTCATACCTTACACCATTTTGTAATCAAAAATCCCTTAATCAAATCCAAAGAAGTGGCATAGAAGGTAAAACAATAAAATTGAATAATATACACAAATTCCATTATTTTAATATGAAACGACTGAGATTCCAACCAACGAATTGACATTTCTCTTTAGAGGAATTTTGGGGTTTTAATATGATGTTATCGTAAGCCAAAATTCCCCAAGACATATATCAAATACAAACTCTACTATTCAATTATTAAAATAGAAAGACTAAGATTTTTACTCACAATAAGTCCTTAGCTCTTCCTCTTTTTGCATTTGTCATGCCTTCAATAATCTTTTTTAGATATGCCCTTTTAGATATATGCAATAAAGGATTTGTGTACATGTAGATTAGATTCAGAAATTGAGGGATTAGAGGATAATAGAGTTAGAAATAAAATAATAAACATCTTGAATATGTTACCGGAAATCATAAAGAAAATTTCTAAATCTTTGAAGAGAGAGACTGACAAAGCTTCGCTTGGTTCCCAAAATAATTCGTGAATAAAAGTGAAGGGTCTAGACTCTTATTTATAGTGGTTAGAATGCACCAGAATCGTCGGATTTAAGTCGATTAAAAATAAGAAAATCTGGTACGTCCATATGCAGAAAACCTTAATTTCCACCTTCATTGACCAGTCGACGGCCCCTATCCTACCAGTCGACCGCTAGCGATTGACTGGCTATAATGACCTGCCTTTTTGGACGTTTTAAGCAGGCACATATGTAAGACACAAACCATTCAAAATGGCAAATTATTATGGGGTAAATAAGAAAATGAAAAAGAAATAAAAAAATACAGAATCTCGAAGCGGAATAACAAAATATAATAATCAAATAACAGTTCATATAGCTGTTATATGAATACATTTGACTATTCTTTTATAACACAAAAACCAAAGTTATATAAACAGGAACAAATAAATAAATACAGCGGAACAACATGATGTAGTGGAATACATATCATAAATAATAATAGCACAAATCTTCATCTTCATCCTTCAGAAATAAGGTCTTCAACCCTGAAATGCTCAGGCTAACCCGAGCAAATTGAAAAGACAAAACACTTGAGTCAGAACTAAAAGATCTTATGTAAGTTATCTCAACAGTAAATATGAGAGTGACGGCGTTAGAGATGTTTACGCGGTTTGACATCTCCTATTCAGTGTCTAACGTGAGTGCAATAACTTAAGAGATATTTGGGATTTACATCTCCTAAGAATCCGTTAAACTATCTACTATGTAGTATAATATGCTATTATAATATGTCTATAGTAAAGTAAAAGTAAAATAGTGTTAAGGCATTACCCATATCCTCCTGACACATTTTATATATTCTCATAGTCTATACAGTACCGTACGCTCCTCCGTAAACTAGAGGTTTACACAGAGGGCACTCCATAGGTACGGTACAAAACAAACTCGTAGAAGGTGCGCTAGGGCATGTGAACACAGCACTCGAGGCAATGCCAGGATAGATATACCAATTGCGTATCCGGACTGGTGGTAATGCATAGCAGCTACTACCGCCCACCTCGGAACACACTTCCATAATCAAAATCAAGGGTGGCCACCAAATCAATCACAAAGCAACAGATATGGTATCGAAGAAATGTGTCCGATAGGAGGAATGACCTCACTTGGCCCGGCATGGCTCCTATTTTAGTCACATCTAAGCCGACTCACGGGAGTAAGGGCCACGTCATACCTCATACAGAAATAGTTCCCCAAACCATCCTACTTTATTTTTGGAATCTCCACCACGTACACAGTTGTTAAAGTGGTTTTCGGTATTGGCAGAGAGTATGACAATATCCGATCCCAGTCACTTTAACAACTAAACGATTATTACACACCGAATGGTTTTTTTAAATTTTCAAAAAGTCAATTCGCAATTTATATCAAACTATTGTATTCAATTTCAAATCATATCTCTTTCGAAATCAAATTCACTTCCAAAAATCATATTTACTGAAATATGTCATTTCACAAAAAGTATCAATTCCAAATTCCAACTTAGGTTGTATCATCATCAAGGATTTAAATATAAATACTTCAACTTTACATAGTCTGAAATATTAGAAAATAGTTTAGGTAATCATAAATAGTTTTAATAGTTAAAAATAGTTTAAATATATTAAAATAGTTTAAATAGTAAAATAGTTTAAATTGATTAAATTTGATTTAATTAGGTTTAAAAATGATTTAAATCGATTTAAAATAGATTAAATAGATTTTATTAGGTTTAAAATGTTTAAAATGCATTAATTATAGATTAAATTGATTTAAATTATATTAAGTAGATTTTAAATAGATTAAATAAATTTAAAATAGATTAAATAAATTTAAATTATATTAAATAGATTTAAAATAAATTAAATAGGTTAAATTAATTTAAATAGGTAAAATAGATTAAATTATATTAAATAGGTTATAATAGATTAAATAAATTAAAATAATTTTAAATTGATTAAAATAGTTTAAATTAATTTAAAATAGATTTCAAAGCTATATCCAAACATTTCAGTAACTCAATTCCGATAAATTCATTTATATTTGCCACTTCAACTTTGAAGTTTCAATTTAAATCCTTTGGACAATTCATTTAAATCAGTTCCAATTTCAGCATCAGCACTTGGATTATCAAAAATACTTCAATATTTATAAATCAATTTTTATTCCAAAATACCCGTTAACTGAATTCAAATTTTAAAGAGTCAAAAATCATTTATTTTAACCAATCTAGTGTCCGTATATAATTTTCTACCCTAGGTTCAATGATGCGGATATTTATCATTTCAGTCTGCAATTTAAAATTTGACGATTATATATTATTCAAACCGCAATTCTGAATTAAATAAAATCCATAAAATCACTTGAGTCTGTCATTTCAACCCATAACGATTTTTTTCTAACATATAGATCATTCGGGTATGTATCATTTCAACCCATAGGGAACTTGCAGTATTATAACAATATAAAATACAACATCCAGTCATTTCAATATCAAAAATCAAACATCTATCATAATCATCATCCAAATCAATCAATAACATCAATAGATACTAATAATCAATAACAGGTATTAATTGACAAATTTAAATTCAATATTAAATTGAACGATGATTAAATGCAATAAAAATCAAATTTAACAAAAATGACAATTAAAACATTCCAAACATCAATTAATTAATTTTTAATCACATTATAAATTAAATTTAACTTAAATAAGATAATTTAGAAATTTTGAGTGGGTTAAAACACTCACCTTTGATTTCAAATTGATTTGAAATCCAATTTAGGGCCCAAAATCTAAAAGTTTCAGAATTAGGCCAAACCTTTTCCACAATGTCCAGAATAAAGATGCGATCCCAACGGAGAAAATCGCGCGTGAATCGGAGCTCGTTTGCAAAAGTTATCAACGTTGGAAGATTGGAAAATTTCGAATTCGGGTCTTACTTCAGGTCGCCGCCTCAATTGCCAGGTGCTTGCTCTGAGTTTTTGCCAAAATGACCCGAGACCCGAGTCATTTGGCTTATGACCCGAAGTCGCTCTAGGGTTTTCACCTCTAGAACTCGAAGTGCGTCCAGATCTGCCTTGTTTGGCCTCGAACTCTCTCTGACCCTAAGTCACTGTAGGGTTTCCTACTTTGAAACTCGAAGTAAACCTAATCCCGACTCAAAGTAAACCTGGAGCAATTTTTTGTCGGTATTTTTTTTTTTTTGAAATTAGGTTTTGGAATTTAGAAATTAGGTTTTAAAAGGAGGAAGAAGATGTATGTATAGAAATAATAATATGAGAAACAACTAGAGCTTATAACAGCCTATATATAGACAGGATTGGATCGAAATGACTACGCGACCCAAAAAGTCTGTTCTGACCCCGAAACGAAAATAGGTCATCCCATATGTCAAAATAGATGTTTTAGATAATTTTAAACTCAATGGAACAGATTTCAAGTCCTAATTCCATCGTATAAAGAAGTTAGCTTTAAAATCATCTTATTTCAAATGGATTTCAATTGAATAAATTTCTTTGCGTTTCGAGTCCGTACGATCAAACGACAAGTTTGATCACCACGAAACTTGAAATCCTACAATAATTGACCGTTAAGGATCCGTTGAAACTGGTTTCATTAAAATCCAAGTCGGTGGCCAAAATGGCTATTTTCATGCTAATTAAATAAATTAATCACTTTTTTTTGCAACCAGGGGAAACCTGTTCTATCACCGCTGACATTGCAACTCCTGAACAGTAAATCTAGGGGAAACACAACTGGCCCGCCACAACCGTGCCCCCATTTAGACCAGACCTTTCGGTATACTCGAAGCAGTTGCCAGGAATCGAACTCCTCACCTCATATGAGGGAGGCCGATGCTCTTTCCAACTGCGCCATTGACATTAGGACCTGTCTTACGTTAGACTATCAAAGTATGGTCTAGTTCCTAGCCTACTGAGTGGTATGGATTCAAGTACCAAGAAATCGTGACGTTGAGTAGTCTCTGACAAGGTCATACGAATATCATATATCTAACGCATTGACTGAGTGATGTGAGGATGGATAATCGATAATATGTTTGATATGTTTGCTAAGGATGTCAGATGACGCAGATATCCTTGATGTAGGTATCTAGACATCTCATTTGTACTTTGACGTATAGTACACCCTTGATGATTATGATATAGAGTAGCATATATTTTATGCTATGTGTTAAATCTTGGATACAAGAACATGTCAAAGTATGATTCTCCAAACCCTATGTCTCAAATACTATATCAACTTTCCTAGCATTTTGAGATTACTTATCACTTACACCAAAATATTGTCTGATTTGAGGTGTTATGTTTTGCTTCTTATTAATTCAGGTACTCTTAAATGAGTTGACTAAGTAGCATGTGTAAACGACACATGGAATTATGCAGATGGACTTGCTTGAGGCAATGCTTTCTCATACCATATTTTGGCTTACTATTGTTTATTCCACTATGCAACACCGTGAAGTTTAGCCAGTGTCTGCTTATTTTATTTAGAGATAGTTTTTTCTTGGAGTTTGTTATCAATTGTATAAACTCTATCATTATTTCGTATAACCATATAAGCCTATGCACTCTCATTTTATGGTTAATTTGGTTATTACCGTCTCGTCTATTTTATATCTGTGATGATAATTATATTTTATTTGATGTGGTGTGAGATATACGATAGATTCTGTGATTGCTTTATTTACTTTACAACCCTGCAATCATCCTATATCGACCGGACACTGTAGTAGCGCACTAACTGGTAGATTGGGTACCGATGGCGTAATGCGACCATCACAATGATCATTATTATATAGTAAGGAATAAATCAGCGATATTTCAATGTCTAAGATTTTCCATATTATACTAGTTTTTCTATTGTATAATTACCGAGACTCGAAGAAATGTGGCTATAAACAGCTAGTTGTGAATTGTTTAACCATTATTAAGTAATAAGGAATATTCGTATATTCAATATATCAATTCTCCAATTATCTTCAATAGAAATTATATCAAAGCTTACATTATACCAGAAACAATACTAAGATCAGAGAAGAATTGCACATTCAACAATCTCTTTTGTATGCCAATCCCGCAGACAAGAATATTTTTGACAAGGAACAACTTCTCTTTGAGCTTGAAATGATAAAAAAGAGAAATATGGATCTATGGTCTAAAGGAGGTGATAGAAATACTAAACTCTTTCATAATTCTGTAAAGCTCAAAAAAGAAAATACATTATACACACACGTAAAGATCCATATGGAAACTCGGTTAAACTCTCAGATTGATATTAAAAATGTTTTCTTGTCCTACTATGCTCAACATTTATCTTCTTCTACAACATTTCACACAAACTTATCTCCCCTTCACCAACTTTACTTTTCTATTATTTTTGAAGTCCAAGCTGCTAATCTCATTATGAAAATACCTCATGAAGAAATCACTAAAGTTATTTTTGAAATGAAGCCAACTAGTTCTCCTTGTCCTAATGGGTTCAAAGAATTTTTTTCAAACTTCTTGGAATATAATAAGCTCTGATTTTATCAAAGCCATCCTTCATTTCTTTAAGCCCATTATTATGCTCTCTGGCATTAATAACGCTAGGAAGGCTCTTGTTCCTAAATCTGAACTTCCTCAAGATGTAACTAAGTTTCGGCCAATAGCCAGTTGTAATGTCATGTACAAGTGTACAGCTAAGATTATCTCTTGTAGAATAAAAGACAGTCTAAATGCAATAATTTCTAATAACCAAACTGCCTTCTTGCCTGGAATATCTATAATCGAATACATTCTTCTTTCTCAGGAACTTATAAAGGTTATAATAGGAAAAATATTTCACCTAGATGTGTCCTCGAACTTGATATCCAAAAAGCTTATGACACGATAATTTGGCCTGCTATCATATCTATCATGTTTAAAATGAATTTCCCATTGCCTTTTCTTGCTTGAATGTATACATGAATTTCTACTATTCAAATTTCCTTATCTTTAGATGGGGAAATTTTTGGTTATTTTGATTCTTCTAAAGGAATTAGACAAGGCAATCCCATATCTTTATACGAGTATCATGGCACGCGCTTCGCGCGTGAGTTATTTTCCTATAAATTATATACGTGTAAATCGGTCAAAAAATGATTTTTTATTTTCAAGTGATATTAAGAATTGTGTATTTTTAAAGAAGCATTCTAAATTTATGAAGGAAGTTTAATTTTAGATACTATTTTGAGAAGTGTTTTGATTCATATTCATTGTTAGATCCTATTTTTAGGGCGTTTGGATTTGTAAAAGAAGTCTAAAATTAGATTCTATTTTTAAATTATTAAGATTTGCTAACATATAGAGGGGCATTTTTGGTAGTTCACGTTGATACCAAAAAAGTGTGACACCAAAGCTATTACAACTATTACTAAAGATTTATTTATTTCGATAATGGATGTGCTCATTTGCTTGATTAAGCAGTATATATTGATAAAAAAGTTAATAAAAAATTACCCTATATGCAAAGAACATAAGATATATACCTTAATTTTTGTTGATGATTTGTTATTATTTACGAAACCGTCTGTTCATTCCATCTCAAATGTTTTTAAAGCTTTGGAAGTTTTTAAAACAATGTCTGGCCTTGAAATGAACAAGCACAAATCCCAAATTGGCATTGCGGGCTTATCTATGAATGCAACAAGTGAAATTTTAGCTTTATCTTCTTTGCTCCCTCTGGATTCAAAAGCCATCTAACTTGGAGCTCCTATATGCACTGCTAGGGTTTCAACTGCTCAATGTTTTCCATTATTTGAAAAAATTGTCTCTAAGTTATACTCCACGTCAAAAAGAATTTTATCTTAAGCTGCAAGACTTGTAATTATCAGAAGTGTAGCCACTATCATGTGTACGTACTACTTTAGAATATTTATAACACCAGTTCAGCTAATTTCAATGCTAAATAGAGCTTTTAATCATTTCCTATGGTATGGCAATCCATATTCAAAAAAGCTATTTCCTGTAGCTTATAAAAAAATTCAATTACCTTTTCAATATGGAGGGCTTGGCATAATTAATTCGAAACTGTGGAACCGAGCGCCTGTTTCCCTCCATATCAATCAAATTCTCAATGACAGTGATGGCTTATGAGTAAGATGGAGTGTACATTATAAACCAAAGAATGGGAATTTTTGGACCATGGACACTTCCCTTGATTTTAGCTACTTTTAAAGAAGCATTCTTAGAGACTCGGAAATATTTTTCTTCCCATGGTCAAAAGCAATCATCATCGGTCCTTTTGGCATTCTCCTTGGAGTGACTCTTGTGCTATACTTTCTACATTAATAGATTACAATTTTCATGCTATTCATGGTATCCCTAGGACATCATTGGATCATGATTATATAAACAATGATACTATTATTTTCCACATGTAAGCTCAACTACTGTCAGATTATCTTTATGGAGCTCAATCCAAAACTCTTTCACTCCACTTTCAAACATGAATACTCATTGGAATGGCAAAAGCAAGCACTCAACTTCATCTGCTTACAAGGCCTCTTGAAAATATAACAAACTGGTATATTTCCTTGGTATAAAAGAATTTGGGATTTAGGTTCAAAGCCAAAAGATTTTTTTTTATTTTGGAATATTATCCATAATGTAATTCATACACAGGACAATCTTCTTCATAGATATATGATAAGTTCTTCCAAATACATACTATGCTGTAGAGCTCTTGAAATATAGGGCATTTATTCTTTAATTTCCTGTATGTGCACAATCTATGGAAAATGATTCAGCAACAATATGGCCTTGATTTTCCTGTCCAAAATCATGAGATTGAATGGATAAAGATTTTCAAAATGATAAGACGGAGATCTGATGCCTCATCCCTCCTCCTTAAGCTTTTGAAAAAGGTTATAATGGTAATTTAGGAAGAAAGGAATGCGCAGTTGTTTCAGGGGATTAGTCTCTCAGTTTCTTCTTTGTATCAGAAAATCATAAATAATTGAGGTGCGCATAAGGTTTAAATTCGAGTTAATACTTCTATCCTGGAGCATTAAAATTATAACAATAACAAAAATTAAAATTTTAGTACAATTACATCAAAACAAAAATTAAAATTTTACAAAATTCTAATATTATAACAGTTCAAATTTATTAACATTAAAACATAAATAAAATATAAAACTATACATATGGAAACTAAAATTATAAAAATTTAAAATTACAACAAAAAGTGAAAATTTATATATCTTATTTATTATAGCAACAATTAAACTATATCAAAAAGTAAACATATATCACAATTTATCAACAACTAAGCTTATGCCAAAATTTAAAATGAAATTAAATTTAACAACAAAAATCAAGACAGAGATGCCTCGTACAACAATGAATGGGCACCGCACAATGTTAAAGAATGGAGGAAATGGTTTGAAGTGCTTGTCGTAAAATTTTCAAATATTATTTTGGAGCTATGGGTTTTGATTTGGAATAGAAGAAGTAAAAACGGAAGAAGAAATCATAGTCCCACACGCTAGAAAATCAAGGATTATATTTGTATAAATATAGCTTTCTCATGTGGATGTTGGGGCATTGAGGCTCTCACATGTTTGCTTTGTTGTGAGGAGAGAAGTATGCAATACTAACTACAACAAAAATACCATATTACAACGCATATATATACATGATTGTCCGTTTACGGTCCACTCATGCCCGTTGTAATAGATATCAGATTTTAGCTTTATTACAACGGTTTCGACCCGTTGTAATATAGTTCTGTAACAATGGTTTTCGGCCCATTGTAATATAGTTCTATTACAATGGTTTTCGCTCCATTCTTTTAATTTTGGCTGCAACCTTGAAATTTTGGCTGCAACCTTGAAATTTTGGCCTCTTCAGCACGTTCTTTTTCTCTCCACCTGAGGTCTAATCTTGTCCCATTTCAATGACCAATCGAAATTAAAAATCAACACAGCGTGCGATCTCAACTCAATCACATTGCTTCCTCCTCTTTCCGGGCATAGATCTTTCCAGGCATAGATCTCAACTCAGTCACAACAGTCCTTTTCCCAAGGGATGGCGTTTTCTCAGTCGCAGCTTTCTCAGAACTCATTCGATGAGAATTTGATGGTAGATCAGGTGTTTCTCATTCAATTTCTGTTTGAATTTTCTACTTTTATGCGTTATTTGAGCATATTGAACCGATTTGAGTGGATTAGCTAAATCGAATTAGTGATTTTTAAGTAGATGTGATTTGTATATTGGTCATTAATAGTCAGTAACTATATAAGCATGGTGATTACTTGGATTTAATGTTGATAATGTGGACTTGCTCTTGATATGTAATTTTATCTAGAACTAGAACAGTTTACACTGCTAGAAAGGCTTCGTATAGAGACGGAGCCTAGCGACGGCTGGCCACGGCTGAAAAAAGCGGCCGTCGCTATACGCAATATACAGATCCAAGCCGAGAGCAACAAATTCATTAACTTCCTCCCCCAAAATCAATCTCCTTCCCCCAATCCGCCGCCCCCCGTCACCGCAGCCGCCGCTCCACCTTTCAACGCCTCCAAATCACCCAAATGATGTAGGTATGCTCCTAATCTCTTATTTGAATATAAATTTGATGTTTTTAGGTTTAGTTTAAACCCTATTCAATTAGGATTTGTTGTTAAATTGGGATTTGTTGTTAAACTAGGTATTAATAGTGTTTTAAATTAGGTATTAGTAGTGATATATGTTGATTTAGTAGATTAATTAGTTTATTATCATGAACTTGAATTAGGTATTACATTAATTAGTTTATCATGAAGTTGAATAAATGGTTGATGTAGATAATTAGTGTTTGCGATTAACATGGTTAGTTGTGTTAGGTGAAAAAATAGTGTATATTAATGATTAACTTGGTTATTGATAAATTTACATGAAAGTATTTCATAGTTTATGAAATTGATAAATTACAAATTTAAGTTGTTAAGTGAATTTAAATTGACAAATTTTTATTTAATAATTAGTTTTTTTTGTTTTCTAATTATCTATTTGATAATTAGAATTTGTTGTTTTCTAATTATATTCATTGATAATTCTTCTATTTATCCTGCTGACGGCTAGCGACGACCATTTTAATAATTTTAGCGATGACTAGCGACGGCTAGTGACGGCCAAAATGCAAAAGGTTTATATATTGTAAAAAATAAAGTTTGTACAAAAAATTAAAAAATGAATATGAGAACATTAAAAATTCTGCAAATATCTAATTTTAAAATAATAATAATAGGAAATGACTTTAAAAACAACTGTTATTGTACTAAAATCGATTTTGTAAAGAAATTAAGAAATGAATATAACAACAACAAATAGTCGCATAAAATCTATGTCATAAAAAAATAAAGAAATGAATATTGAACTAAAATTGTTAATTGAATGTTGAACTAAAATTTAAATACACAAATTTTTGAAATAAAATATAAATAGTTGAAACATTGTCAAAATTTGAAAAGAACAAAAATATTTGATAAATTTAAAGAAATATTTTTATCCCTTAGATTGGCTTTGGCCACGTCTGACAAGTGTTGTATATGATCGTTATATGGATGTTCGTTTTGTAATGGAACGGGCATTTATATCATCTGATACAATATTTGTCGGATTTGTCCCTGTATTGGACAAGTTACAAACACAATAAAGTAATTACATATTATAAGTCATTTCATTTTAAACGTTTACAAAATTTCGACAGCACTTTCTTTACGTTCCCTGTGTACACGCATTTATATACGATACAGGGAACATAAGGGAAGTGCTGCCGAAATTTTCCTGAATCGTTTAATCTGAAATGATTTATAAAATGTAATTACATTATTGTGTTTGTAATGGGAAGTAGGATGACTGACCACCGAAGTGAAAAGCAAAATACCAAAAAATAAAAAAATAAAATGAAGTTTATATTTTGAATTTTCTGCAACAATGAACTGTTTACAATGGAGAATGGTTGAAAATTAATGATTTAAATTGTCTAACATACATTTTCAAATCAGAAAAAATGTTCAATTATTTTCTCGACCGTACTTGGATGTATGAAGTCAGAACTGGAAAGAAGGGATCAATAAATCAACATTTCTACAACGGTATACGCGAATTTATTAGATTTGCTAAATCTAATAACCGAAACAATACAGAAATTCTTTGCCCGTGTAGTAAGTGCCAACATTTGAAGCATTGGAAACCGGATATAGTTAAAGTACATTTGTATCAATATGGTTTCGTGCCTGATTATTATTTCTGGGATCGTCATGGAGAACTTGTTGAACCTACACCTAATACTGAAGTGTTAGAGGACGGTAATATGATGACGAATCCGATAGAAAATATGGTGGATGATGCAGCACGATCAATGTTTCATATAACTGAAGTTGTCGATGAAGACGAAAATGTCGAAGAAGAGCCAACGGCGGGAGCTAAAAAAATATACGATTTGTTGGATTCTGCTAAGAGGCCATTGTGGGACGAATGTAAAAGCGAAACCGAACTTTCAGTAACCGCCGAATACATGACTATGAAATCAAAATTCAACCTTACGGAAGCTGCATTTACAGCAGTTGTACAAGCTGCAAAACGGCACATGCCACCCAATAATCTGATGTGCGATAGTCATTATAAAGTAAAAAAATTGAAAGTCCGCTTTCGGTTTATCGTACGAGAAGATAGATGCATATGTGAAAGGTTGCATGTTGTATTGGAAAGACGACGTTGACCTTAGAAAATGCAAAATATGTAACGAAGAAAGATACAAACCAAAAAAGAAGAAAGAAAAAGAAGTCCCGTACAAGAGAATGCATTATTTACCCATCACTCCCAGACTTCAAAGATTATATGCATCTTCTGCTACAGCCTGTCATATGCGATGACATAGTGTGAGAACAGCGGAAGAAGGAACTTTGATACATCCATCCGACGGTGAAGCATGGAAACATTTCGATAAGACTTATCCCGCATTTGCTGCGGAAAGCCGTAATGTCAGACTTGGTTTATGTACAGATGGATTTTCACCATTTTCACAGTTTGGTGGTAAATATTCATATAATAGCGAGGTATTTGTCAAAGGCGGTGATGATCCAGATGAGCATTTAAAAGATTTTTACGGCGTCTTAACACAGGTTCTAGAGTTGACATATTATGTTGAACCGTTAGAAAAGGTTTTTTTATTTAAGTGAAATTGGTTCGGTAACGTTCCTGGTTCCGGAATCAACGTGCATAAAGAGTATAAACTTATTGAAATAAGGCATACATCACACTACTATAAGTACGATCCTTTTGTATTAGCCAAGCAAGCGTTACAAGTTTATTTTGCTCCGTATCCATCTTTGAAAAGAGATGAAGCAGATTGGTCTGCTGTTTTCAAAACGAAACCAAGGTTTACATTTGATGGAAATAATATTCCAAATGAAGCTGCATATCAAGCCGATCTTGAACCAAATACAGAAATAATAATAACTGATGATACTGATGTAGGGCCTTTGAATGATGAATCGAACGTCTTATTTGATGCACTCGAAAGTACCGAAGAAAATGAGATAGAATACGAGACTGAGTCTGAATCAGAAAACGATGAAGACTGATCGTTATTGATCTAATTGTTATGTGATAGTGAATGAAACATGCGATGTAATAGTAATTTCTGTAATTGTTCTGTGATGATCATTTAGATAATTTTTATCCATGTTTTGTACTAGTAAATTTTTATAATTGTTCCGTAAAAGTGATTGAAACATACTATGTAGTAGTGAATTTCTATTATGGTTCTGTGATGATTATTTATATAATTTTATCCATGTTTTGTACTAGTAAATTTTTATAATTTTTTCTGTGAAAGTGATTGAAACATGCTATGTAGTAGAGAATTTCCATAATTGTTCTGTGATGATATTGTTTTTCTATAGCAGATATGTATGGCAGGAGACGAAGTCTGACAGGCACGCCATCCCCACCTCCCGGTGCAGGTGGTAGTGGCACTGCATCGGACTTACGTCCGATCGCAGAAGTTGTTCCTAGAAGTGCTGGGTAAGTATCAATTTTATTTAAAGTACAAGTTTTAAAATCCACTAAACATGTATATCATAGCTTTTGCAGTGGCTTTGAGGTGGAGCCATCAGATTATATTTTACAGGTTTCGAGGAAGGCTTTTCAGAGCCGGATGGATGGTTGTTAGTCTCGCTAGGACGACATCCCCCCTCATGTCAAGAACGCAATACAGACGGATTTACTTGTAAGTAGTAGTTTTTCAGTTGTAAATTAATATAATATATATAACTTAAAATAATTTTAATTTACAGGCTACAGTCCGTGTTGACCCTGATGACTTGGACGTTTTTTTAAATCACTAGAACAAATGAATGAGGAAAAATTACAGGGATACATTGTCCAAGGCTAAGAATCCAGGGAAAAAGCCGAACTGGATGAGTGAGGGTGTATGGAATGATTTTCTTCGGCTTTGGGACAGTCCGGCAGCAAAAGTAAGTAATATATGTTTGCTTTGTTATTTAAGTCTAATATAAATATCGCAAGATATATACGTGATAATTTATCTTAATTTGTAGGAGTTATCCTGCATTGCACCGTGGTGGCTCCAAATCCTTTTAGGAGCATAAGAGAGAGCTGATAATTAAATTTATAAAATGTGTTTACATTTTATTAAAATATTTTATAATCAGATTAGCAATAATATTTATATATTTTCAGGCCGCGAGATACAACCGCGAGCCGACTATGGCCGAGCTGTTCAAGGTGACGCATGCCGTGGAGAGGACTGACGAAGAGGGCAATGTTTCGTACGAGTGGACGGATGACAAATCACAATCTGTAATGGTAAATTAATTTATTGTTAATAACATTATTTTGTGTTATTTTATTTTCAAAAACTTGAAATTCGGTTTTTATCGTGTAAAACAATTGTTTGTAATCGCAGGAGAGGTACGAAACTGAGCGGGCTCAGGTAGCACAGTTCACTGGTCGGGAAGAGCTTACGGTAGAGGAGGAGAACCATTTTTGGGATGCTATTATTGACCCGCCTTCTCGGACCAGTCGACGGTATAGCTATGCAAATGTGGAGGTAAATTTTGACATGTATTAATATATAAATTTACTCATGCATATGAATAGTTAAATAATTTTAATTATATTATATATATATATACTAATATATAAATAATTATGAACTATTTTACAGGCAATGAGAATGTCGAGTGCATACAGGAGGTCGCAGCAAGAAGCGAAGATTGCTCAGTTAAAGGCGACAGTGGATGAAATAAATGATTGGAGGAAGAGTTTCTTCGAGCAACAGCTGGATGAGCGGATTGCAGCTTATTTGCAACGACATGGGAGGATGCCTGGAGAGGACGGCAGCGATGGTGAGGAGTAGGTATGTTTGTTTGCTCGTGTTATAGCTTGGTATATACACATTTTGGTTGGTTTGGTGCATATATATTTCAGGATATTATGTACATATTTTGATGACTTCTAATTGATGGATTTGGTTGGATATTACGTATATATATTTCAGGATACTATGTAGATATTTCGGTTCACTATGTACATATTCTGGTTAATGGATTTGGCTGAATTTTATATTGTTTGAATGTATAGTGATGTTATATGATGGATATATGATGGTTATAGCTCATGAATATAGTGTATAGCGCTTCTGATGATGGTATTTAATAGTTATTGTTTGAAGTGTATATAGGCTGTGCAGGTGCACATAATTTTACGACGGCTAGCGACGGCTATTTGGTACAGATTAGCGACGGCTAGTGACGGCCATTTGGTTCGGATTAGCGATGCCTAGCGACGGCTAGCGACGATATTTAGACGTTGGAAAATTTTCACGTGGCATATTTGCAGTCGCGAGCCGTCGCCATTTGTGTGACGGAGCCGTCGCTATACTATTGGGCGACGACAAATATAGCGACGGCTTTTAGCGTCGGCTAGCGACGGCCGACGACGGCTAAAAGCCGTCGCTATCTGGTGCCGTTCTTGTAGAGTGAGAACCGGTTAAATTCTGATACATGTTTTCATTCTTTCACAGTTTTTTTAATTAATATTAATGTTTTTTAGATTCTCAGTTGATAAATTAGGAGCTAATATAGTTTTTGGGCTGTATATCCAATTGTAGATTGAGTTTGTTCAGTTTAAATAAATGATGGAGCTATACTGAACTTGTTATATTCTGATCTGTTTAAAACAGAATTACTGTTTTCAATTTAGTTAATTCATGCATGCCGATTTTCCTTTCAGACTGCATCAATCTGGTTCTTTTAGGTTGGATTCTTCTAAATTGATTTAGAATTTATATCTGGTTAAAAGTTTTAGGTTCTTGAATTGACTGGGATGCAAGAATTTCTTGAACATATAAATCATGAAAGTGGAAATAGATCTAGTGTTTGTATATATTATTATGATTATCTTACTTATATTAGATATTATATGATAAGTGTGTTATTCTTCTAAATATATTCAATATAAACTTTGTGTGTGAGCTAGTACACTATATCATAGTGAAATATGTGTTGACGGTCTATGTCTTATGGTAGATTTTGAAATGAGAACACCAGCTTAGGATGTTAAAACAACGTTTTCATCCTTCAACTTACTGAACTATGACTTGCTGGAGCTTATGATTTATGTGCTGATGGTCTATGTGCTTTACTGGAGCTTATGATTTGCAACAAATTATAATAGTTCAAGTTACTGAACTATGACTTGTTGTTTTGCTTCAGTGCGGTAATAAACCGCTGCTGTGTAAACTTCTTTTATGATATTAATTAGTTCCAGTATAAATATGTGTTTTCAACTGTATACAATCTACTCTCTCCACATGCTTATATCCAACTTCATTTCTACAGATACCGACTAAAGTCTTAAAACTACAAAAAATCATAGAGTACCATGGCAGTAGCATCTGGTGTAATAAGATCAACCCTAAATCCTAACGCCCCTCTCTTCATCCCAGCAGCATATCAACGAGTCGAAGACTTCTCACTCGAATGGTGGGATCTAGTCAACTCCACTTCATGGTTTCGTGACCACTGGTTCCGTCATCACCAAGAGCAAGAAACATTCGATGGTGAAGAAGACGATGATGTTGCTAACTTGCTTCCGGAATCATTTGATCTTGGAATCACCGATGATTTCTCCAATCTTGACGAGGATGCGTTCCATGCTGCTTTTGATATCATTGGACAAGAGCCAATGTATGCTGATTTTGATATCATTGAACAAGAGCCAATGTATCCTTATGGTACCATGAAATCTGGTATGCATATGCTTTTAACACTTGACATATGCATAGATAAGTCAATTTTTAACCCTGAGCTTTTGTTGGAAAATAACGGGGGAGAATGATGCGGAGGCACTGATGAGAATATTGTGCTTGAAAACACCAAGAAACGGGAACATGAAGGTAGTGCTTGAACCAACAAAGTACATGAAAAGCCAATGTAGTATGTGAGTCCAAGGTTCAGTCCAAGACGCGTCGTCCAGCAGCCACGCTAGATACTTGCAGGAAAACACTTAAGCTCATGTTGACACCCCTAAAGTGTTTTTTAGCCTACGTAATGTTGTTTTCTATCATGTATAGGTCGGTCATATTAGTATGCGGCATGTTTAATGCATGTTGAATTAGTTGTTTTATGATAATATTTATTACTCGTTAAATTATTCATTATTGGTATGGATGTACTGCATGGATGCTGCTGTAATTTTTTTTTAAATTTGCATTTATTTTGCAACGGTTTAAATTATTCATTATTGCTATATCATGTACTACAACGGCCATTGCCCATTGCGAAATCCATATTACAACGGGCATTGCCCGTTATAAAATATAGTCGACCTATTACAACGAGGCCTAATACAATGGGGGCATGTCCGTTGCGAAATCCATATTACAACGGGCATTGCCCGTTGTAAAATGGTTGTTTTATTGTAGTGACCACATGCGCGCCGTCCCCGTCCGTCCGACCGGGCCGAGGTTTCGGATTCGGATCTGAAAATATTTTTGAATCATATGTGAACAATAACGGGCCAAATTTCAGCCCGTTAAGGATCCAGAACCGAAATTTCTGAATTTGAATAAAGGAAGGGAATTTCGTAACACGCGCGACGTTTAAATGTTAAATGGATAAAGCAGTTTGTAACCGTTGTGACGCTTAGCGAATAGGCAACTCTCTACCACTATAAATAATTACGCCAAGAAAACATTACGAAGGATTCTCAATCTTCTTCTTCTTCACAGAGCAATTTTGCGACACCAGAAAATGTTACAAAACACTGCGCCACCACTACTCTGTTTTGTGACGCCACCAAGGTATTGCAAACTCAGAAGACGTCGTAGAATTGCTCTCTTCTTCCTTTCCGTTCTATTCTATACAAATTGCATCATCAGAAACCATTACTATAATATTCTTGGTTGGATCAAAGCCATACAAACTTTGAATTCGATTACGCTATTATAGGGCTTCATTGAACTTGAAAGTCGATAGTTCGATAACCCGTTTGTACCTGGTGATTTGACTTATTGTTTGAAAGAATCTATTCCATAGATCCTTGAAGTCGGAAAGTACAGCATTATCTTCTTCGCAATGGACTTCAAATTTGTCTCGAACCACAAAATCTCCAACAGTGCTCGAGAATAATTAAGAGCTAAAGCAAATGATGATTCAATGTTTTACAACTGAAGCACAAGTTGGAGCTGGGCTGGATGGCGTTGGGCAGGGCGGAGATGATGAAAGAGTTGGTACGTATGTTTTTGTATATATGTGAATTATTGATAGGGACATTATGAAATGCATTTGTGTAGTATTGTATGATTTATTTGATATTGTGATTGACATGTTGTGGTTGTTTAGTTGATAACAATATGGTTTGCAATATTGTACGATAGTCTATTGCTCGATTGATATATTGTTGGGATTAATTAAGATATTAATGTGTTCGATTGTGATATGTTGTTATAATAGTATGTTTGGCATTGCCGTAATAGCATTATATGGAGTCTGGTTGATATGTGTTTAAGGGATGAAAACGTAGCTGAAAAGTTGCGAAATTGCTTTTGAAATGACATTGAAAAGGTGCCGACATAATGTAATAGAATTAATTTTTTGGAATTTTTATGGCGTCGTATGGTGTTAAAGAGGCATAAATAAGGGGTCAAAAATGGTTATTTTTTCTTACATGCAGGTGTCAGCTTGGAGTCAGTAAGGTGTAGAAAAAATGTAGTGGCGACATGACATTGGAAACATGGCCACACATGGCGTCGGAAACATGACCATTCATGAGGTCGAAAAGGTATCAATAATATTTTTAGTACGAGCTATTTTCTAATGTTCCCAAATGGAGTCGAAATAGCGTTGGAAGTAGTTGTTCCCAACACCATTCTGATGCCATAATATGCAATATCTTTTGTTGTAACGGCATGGAATTTTATCCTTTTGATTGTGTGACTATTTAATTAATTTTAACTATTTCAACAATTGATTTTAAAAGCTTAAAAACTCATTTTAATTAATAATAAATAATGGTGAAATTTTATAGAAAAATATTTATAAACATAAACAGCTCCAATAAATATTGATAATGCGGCCAATAATTGTTTTAACGATAAACGATCTCGAAATGCATGAAATTATCATCTCTGGATACTTTTTTATATTTTAATGAAACTAGTCCCATTGAAGTTGAAATAATGAGGAGATGTGCGTCGTCGAGTTTCATAGTGATCTGATGTCCTAGGATCGTGGGAGCTCTAAATGTGAAATGATTAAAGGGAAAATTAAAATATAATATAATTCTATTATAAATAACCCCTTAAGCCACATTCACTCCTTAACTTCTCATCTCTATTTCTTTTTTTTCATTTCTCGTTAATCAAAAGTTCAGCCACCACGCACCTTGAATTCTTTCTGTAGCTAGAAGCATCGATAGAACACAACGTTAGATCCGTTGGACTCATGTGATCGAGGTCTTAAATCCGTATAGGTATTGGAGGGTGCGGTAGTGATTGAATGAGCATCCTTCTTCTTACCATCGAGTAGGATTGATATTTGTCAGAGCTTGGCGGGAAATGGATGAAACGAAGAACATCATTATGTTGCTCTTGTCAAGGAGCATCTTTCCCAAAATTTTCAACAACACTGGCTCATCATTGCAAAGCGCGATATTTTAGCGGACAATGGGTCGGCTACCGGTCGGATTTTGCTAGCCTGGGTCAAGCTCATCATGGCGAGGTGGGATGCAGAGAGAACATGATATGAAGCGCATTGCAGCAGCCAATTCTTTCATTAGTTGTGCGTGCGTGGGGAATTGAAGGAGAGAAGGTGCATGCATTTTTGGTTCGTCTGAAGGAGCATGCACGGGCTAGTAATTGAGGAAGTAGGGGAAGATGATTATGAAGGTAATTAGTGTATAACTTGGTATATATTACTTAATTAATAATTCGAATTCTTATAATACCTGTAACTCTTGCATACGAGGTCCAAATCGAATGTAGTCTTTTATATTGTTCTTGTAGGAGTGTTATCATTGCACAAGAGCCGATTTCGCAAAGTTTAGAGAAAGTAGGATTTTCAGTTAAAATCGGACGTCATTTCATTTTAGATCGAGAACAAACGCATAAGCATTGGCTGGAATTTTGGTGAGTTAACTTACTTCTAGATGAATACTATATGATATATTTGTTGATATAAATTATTGTTTGTGTGCTTGAATGATTTCTATGGTTGGTTTGGTTGAATTACCAGTTTAGAAAGCGGGTCACAAATAAAATGAAATACATAAAACTCAATTTTTTTTATAGGTGATCCTAAGGGATTCCTTGCCACTATTTATTTTAATTTAATTTATATGCTTATTTTATAAATTATGGAATGCCAAAAGCTTAGTAGCTTGGCCTTATTAATGTGACTTTGATATGACGCAAAAGTTAAACTCTTTTAGTGCTGATCAATAAAACACTTGTTAAATGCTATGGTAGATCTGGTCCTCATTATAGTATTTTGAAATATATTATTTGTTGTCTTTGATTTGAAATCGGTTTTGATTCGGAAAGTGATTTTAAATGTGACTTTTGGAATTTTCTATCATATTTTTTTTAAAATGATTTTTGAACTCCTCTACTTTACTATAGCCTTTTTGTTAGTCTCTTCTAATTTATATGAAAATATTTTAAAAGTAAGTCATGAAGTATTTATTTTACAGGAAAGTTAATATGATAATGAATGTTTACTATAAAGAAAATGGGAAAAAAGGGTTTAAAGTGATTCTGTTTTAAAGAAGATAGATTTTTTTTGAAAATATATGTCTGTTAAACGCTTTATATAAAATGTTGTATAGAAAGATAGATTTATAAATGGTAATTTATAAATAAAAGAATAGGTCTATAAATGATATTTTATAAAAGAGAAATGATAACATTTTGATAAATTAGAAAAAATAAATCGCATTTGTGAATTTATAGTGATTTGTGAAATGATCATTTTATGGAGAGAATTTAGTCCTATCTTGAAACCAAAGATTTTTTATTAGTATATGAGACTTAAAATTAGGAGATTTATAAAAGGAGTTTTATAAATAGAGAGGAGATTTATAAAAGGAGTTTTGTAAATTTAAAAGAGATTTATAAAAAGTATTTTTTATAAAAGGAATGAGTTTTGATTTCTGTAAATGATCAGTTAAAATTAGGGTGGTATGGAAAGTATTTTTTCCATACTTTAAACCAAATTCCAAGATAGGGAAACCTGTTCTTATCCTAAGAATTAAGAATATATGTCAAGATAAGCACGGTTCTCTACCTTGTCCGACTTCATTGTTAATCGACAGATAGTCCAAGTTTGAAATCAAAAGGTGGTGGTAATTATATTTGGTCTAATTGCCATAAGATCCATTTACTTTCACCAAAAGTGTTTAGGTTTATTATTATCAATGCTTTTAAATGACATTTGTTTTAATCCAATTAAGTATGTTTTGGAAATGAAATCATTTTTAAGATTTTGTGAATATACTTATTCCTTTGAGATAAGTACATGGAGAAGTTTTCTAAGTATTGAAAGAGTATAAATGAATAGTAAATCATTAGTATGCTAATGCTCATCTTTTCTAAAGGTATTTTAATACAAATGGTTGAAAGGAGATTTTAATTAATTAAAGAGGCTTAGTGGTTTCTTTTGTGCTTTATTGTGCTAGGTTTCCATATGTAATTAAATCTTCGATTTGGTTGTTTGCTTATTTGATAGTTATTTATAGACTATCAAATCTTAGCCAGTTTTGAAACTATCGATTGTTGGTTCGGAGAGACCAAGATTGGATAAGTTATCTAAAAACCACATTGAACCGGCATAAGCGTTCGAATTAAGACATCCTGAAGCTAATGGAAATCGAAGATGAAGTTCTTTGCAAGAGCTACTTGCTACTAATCCTAAGGATGATTCCGAAAAGGATGTAGTAAAAGTAGTGACTTCGGTTTGTTCAGTCCCAGAACAACTTACATGGATGAATGTTGCCATTGCATTGTTTCTTGGAGGGCAGTGTTAGCATTCCAAGAGAAAATTGCTAAAAGAGGGTAATCATTACCTCAAGCCTCACACTTGAGAATGATAAAATAGAAAAGATGCACCAGGGTTATGTGGGTCGCTCCTATTAGGGTATGATCATTACTTGTATCTAGATCAATATTTATGGATTTTGTATGTTATGGCCATAGAAATAGTTTGTCAAGTTGGTATCCAGGGTGATGCTCATATTCGGTACTATCCATGAAGGGGTAGGCTGGTTATGTGTTAGTAGAGGTGCAATGTTTGCAGCCTCGGCACCTTTTTCCTAGAGGTGTATTGTATGGAAGGTAGTCCCTAACCTTAACATTGTATGGAATCCATTCTCCAATACATGCCTTATGGAATTAGTTGTAAACTAAATATACCGTCGAACGTAATTAACGTAACCATTCCAACTATGTTAAATATTTATTTTAAACTCTAGATATTATAATAATATCATTGGATTAAAATGGTTTGGTAATCTTAAGATAAAAACCCATCTGTGCTTATATGCGGCACGGCCTTACGATGTACCTTTATTTCTGAAAATTTTATAACATTAAAAATCCAAATGGTTTGAGTTTATCAAGCTGGTTTACCAGACTGATCCGGGTGTTATTTTCTTATAATGCTCGGTTCAGACCTGAGTATATTTGTTATGATTGCCCTACACCTTCACTGCTCATATAATCGAATAGTGCACTATTGGAGCATCTTGTCTATGTAAAAAAATTGTCAAGGTAAAGAAACAGAAGTAAAGAAGAGGAATAGAAAACTAGGAAAAAGAATATAAGAGAAGGGAAAGAAAGAAAACATCAAACAATTACATAACTTGTCGTATATGTCATAGCGCATCATAGAAAATATAATAGTCATCACAAATATAAAAAAGGCGAGACAGTAATAACTACATGAGCCACAGAACCAGAGTTCACATGCTCGTACAGTTATACAAAACAGCAATAAAGTTTATACAAATGATAAATAAACTTAACTGATAAACTATCTCCAACAATAGCATAACACTGTCAAGGCTCCATGGTGTCATACAGCGTAACAAACAATAATAAACTCAAAATATAAGTTTCAAAAAGCATCATCTCCTGCAAGTCCATCTGCATAGCTCCAAGTGTTGTTGTTATCTAGTATACTCATTTAAGAGTACCCGAGATAATAAGAAACAAAGCATAAAACATCGAGTCAGACAACAGTTTGGCATGAGGGATAAATAATCTCAAAACACCATAATAATTAGTATAGTATATGAAAGAGAGGGTATGAGGGATCATACCCGACTTCCTACATCTATAGAGTTAGCACATAAGTTAAGATATATGCTACTCTATCTCATAGTCATCATGGATGTACTATACATCAAAGTACTAATTGGTGTCTAGATACCTGGATCGATAATATCTACATCATGTGACATACCTAAGATGATATACAATCAAGTAAGCATAGCATCCATCCTCACATTCACCTACTCAATGCGTTGGATATATGATACTCATGTACTCCATCTCATCATTAAGCACTCTCAACGTCCTTGGCCACTCGATCCATCAGGGTACATACAGATTCTAACGTCAACGAACTCTGCCATATCATCACTATGTCCTCAGGTCAACGACCTATAGTATATAACAATATACCCTACCCAGGTCCTTACGTCAATGGACTTTAGGGTATGGTCAGGTCAGGTCCTAACATCAGCGGACTCAAATCACATCCTTATATACCCATATCTCATGAGTGTGTCCCATCATCTCAAATATCAATAGTCCTATTGCATATGTTATAACTAGTAGAGAACATCTTGGAACTATCCTTACAACTCCCATCTGAAGTCGTCGTGGATAGGATCTATTCCAAACAGCCATTGTCAGTCATAGAATGTCATCGAGCGTCCCAAAACCTTCCTCCGTAGTTCCTTTAATCTAACTACTCTGTATCCCGAAGAGTAGCTATCCATCGTTCAAGCCATCACTTCCCATCATGATATCATCGCCGTCGAATCATGAAGTCATCACGTCGAAGCATTACATCTTTGCTTCACTACCAAAATTACTCGTTAAAGAGCCATAACATTAAAATCGAATGTCAAACGAATGAATGAACCATCACATCATGCTCCTCGAAGCCTCTCCATCGTCCACGTCAAAATTGGTAAAATCGACTGTCATCACTAGTGGTAGATATTGACCACACCAAAGTAGTCAACAACGAACACTTTGGTCATGTACTTAGCCAAAAATGATTAAGTGCAAACTAAATGAAAACGTCCGGCATCCATCCCGAAATCCAAAGCACATCTCCAATTCCATCTTCTGCCTTCAGACCAATCGGCATACATGAAACTCTATGCATGAAATCTTATCCTATGGGATATTTTCTTATACTATAACGCCTTTGATTGGCATTTTCAACCAAACTAAGAATACAAGCATGCATACTACCAACAAGCATACAAACATCTATAATTGCCAACATACATCTATAATAACACAATATAATATATCCAAGCAACCAATGTGGAATTAATACCAAATAGCTTAAATCTATCAATATCGTCAAAATAGTGCATCAATGGAAAAAATATGATATTTAATTTAAAATCATTTTAGAACACTTTTAGATTTAAAAAAAATAAGATATAGGTGTATGTATTTTATAAATCACATTTTAAAGTTATAAACCATTTTAAAACATTGTTTTGATACTATGCTAACAATCATAGTATAATGAGAAAGAATATCACTCACCTCAACAAAGTATATCCAAACTAATGCCAAGTCCTACAACTCTATATCACGAGCGCAACGTAAGAAACGGCGTCTAAAATAGACCTCGTATGCAAATGATACGTGTATTATAAGATTTGAGATTACATAAACTATTAAATAACTTAATTAAACAATTAATTAGGCTAATTACCTTTACTAATTCTTCTTCCTGATTTTCGTTTTTTGTACATACATGTTTGAACCCATATGCATGCATACTTCATCGTTCGATTCCTCTCTCGTTTGTAAACGGAAAGATGCACCATTTTCGCCAACGAACTCTGCTTCCAAATCTCTTCACCTCGGACCCGAAGATGTAAAGCTCGATTGCTTCTGGCCGTTACCGGCCTAACAGCTCGCTCCTTCCAATGCCATGGACGTGTTTTGCCTCTCTACATCATACGTCCCAAATCGACACTACTCAAGTCCCTTAACATGAGAAAAATGATGGTGCACTCGATTTTGTCCTAAACCCACTCATTTTTCGACAAAGCCAAACCCTAGTCATTGTGCCTTGTACGGACATCCCCAAAATTAGCGTCACACCCTTCAAAATGGACACGGACGTGAAGCTTTCTCTAATACAAGTTTAACGGAGTTGGTTTGGAAATTTTGGTGGAGTAAATTGTCAGATTTTAATTTTTGAACTTAAGAAAAAAGAAGCGGCCATTTTCTTATGGAGTAGTAAACATATAATGATAATGAAAAGGAGGGTTTGGTTTTATTAATCTAATATTATTTGTTTATTTAAATTCTTAAATAAACGGTCGTATGTTTCGAGCTCGCACGATCAAACGGTACAGCTGATCGTAGTGAAACTCTTCTATGTGCGCCACCTCATTTTTCCAGGCCCGTCGTCGCTATACGAGACAGCGCTTTGGGATGATAATTTCCCGCTTTTCGAGATCGTTTTATCCATCGGATTACCCGATCGTCAACTATAGCTATCCTTATACTCATTTAAATTTGCAACATCGATCCGAACTCAACTAAAGTAGTCTCGAGTCTTGATTCTATCGTATGCGTAAAATTATGTTTTTGGGACCGTTAATTAATTAACGATTTAGTATTTAAATTAATTATTTAAATATCTTATCATTAAAAATACAGGTCGTTGCATACTTCCCTCCTTAAAAAGGATTTCATCCTCGAAATCCCAAGGACAAAGCAACACAACCTAACACCCCCACATAAGCAACGATACAAGAAAAATCATCACTTATCAACAGACGATAACAATCATTGAAAGTGATTTAAACAAGAGAATAGACTCGGAATCAGCTAGAGCCATCATCCTCATTCCTACGTACAATCACTGTCAAATCTGAAATCAGTGTGGTTAAATCAAACGTCTAAGTTATGTGCTTATTGCCAAAGAAACAGATAATGGAAAAAAAAGCGCCAATTCACCAATCAAAAGGCAAGTCAACTAAATATTAACTATTGCTGACTCTCTAAACTATCGGCAACATCTAATATCCTATACATTGACTTTTCTCTCCATTTTGGTTAATGTCATGGAAATTTTCGACAGCACCTTCTTTGCATGGCTAGGTCTAGGAAAAATCCCAATACAACATAGATATATATATACATCTCATATCTGAGGCATCTTATATCCGAGGCATCTCGTTTTCGAGAACAACTAAGAATATAAAGCCAAACCTACACTAATGATGTTACATACCTCTTTTATAGTAAGAGTATACCATTCAAATGAAAATAAAAGTAAGCATCCAAGTAGCCAACACTTGCTTCCATGTACCTGATCAAGTACTCAACAAAGAGGACTAAACACAATAGTGGCATCATCATGTAAATAAGTATATGAATCATATGTGTAGCAATCGTCTTAAAGAAATATACTATACCAAACCATAACTATCCCGTATGCCTAATAACTATATAAGCATAAGCAATCATATCAAATGTCAAATCAAACATCAAACTGGCACATATAAGGTCAAACATCAAAAAGGTAACATCCATGTCTATCCTATCATGTATGAATCTAAACTATCCATTATAAAGCATCAAATATAATATCTAATATGAAAGCTAATGAAATGTGAAATCTCACCAAATGAAAGCTCCAGATAAGCGATCCTCATGCCCTTCTCGGTCTCCCACATGCTATCGCCTGTGCCTTCATTCTACCGAACCTTTACTGTTCCACCACCTTCCTCCTAACATGTTTCACATCACGTCTATCGGTACGAATAGACCTACGAAGTCTCGAAGTTCTTGGTTCAGTTTCGATATCAACTGTCGATTCAGTGCCAAATTTCCCAATGCCTCTTGTAAGTTCTCCCAAAACCACTAATGAATAACGGGTTTCGATCACTTACAATACTCTTGGCATACAATGTAATCACATTATCAATTCCATATATAACTCAACTAATTTGGATGCTATTCTAATGGATTTAACAAATTCAAATCTAGCATTCTTCGTCGATCAATCGACTATGACTCAAGTGCTATCATACAATCCTTAGTCTTTGGCAGTCAATTGATGCAGACTGTAGATATTTGTTCCTACTACTCAAAAATAAATAATGTCTCATCTCTATGGAACCAACGGTCTCGATTGGGTCCACACTACATCACCTCTACAGACATTACTCGTTCCTCTAATTTATCCACGATCTCCGCAAGTCTAGCTTCACGTCTCTGACTAGTTTCGATCCGCTAAATCAAAGTAGGCCTGATAGTTCACTAGCCATTGTCTTTGGTCGTAGTTCACATTGAGTTCCAGATTCATAACTAGCAATAAACTCAAGCAATGTCCACTCCAGGAATATCGCTCCTAGTCAAGTACCAAGAGTGTGTATACTACCAACTCCTTATTCCTGTTCGAAATGACTAAAATCAATGCATTCATTAACCCCTCTGTCAGACTCAGTAACACGTTTCTGCGCCTTGCATCTCAAATAAAACCCTGATACTCCCTCATCAAATCAGTTAACAGTGCAGCTACTTTTGAGAAGTCCTTGGTTTAGCGTCTATAATATCCCGCTAATCTAAGGAAGCTTCTCATCTGTAATAGTATTGGGTATACTCAAATCTTGGGCTGTCATAACCTTCATAGGATCTACAACAATAGCCTACTCTGGAACAATGTGACCCAAGCATGTTACTTCCCTCTTCCAAAAGTGATACTTCAAAAATCTCATCATCAGTCGGTGTTGTCTCAACACCTTCAATACAACTATCAATTGGGTCTTGTGTACCTCTTCCATCCATGGGTAGACGAAAGTATCACCAATGAACACAAACTAAACTTACTCAAGTGATCTCTCAAAACACTATCCAAGAAATCAACAAAGCATGCCGATTCATTGGTTAGCCAAAATGGCATAACCAACCAAACAAGAATCAAAATAGCATATAAACCGTTGTGATTGACACACTCCCTTTAGCTACTCTTAGTGGACGAAACCTCATCGTAAGGTCCAACTGAGAGAACACCTTCGCGCTATAGAGCTGATCGAACAAGCCTTCAATAAATGGGAATGGCTACTTGTTCATCATCTCACTCAGCTCACGACACTCAAGAAACAACCTCAAGAGCCACCTGACTTAGTGGTGAATAATATAGGCGCATCCTACTCATATATGCTCCTACGAATGGACCTTTGCCTCAATGGGTCATCTACTCACACCTTAACTTCTCGTGTTCTTTTAGGCATCATATGGTTTAAAGGCATAACTACTAGTATGGCATGTATATTCAAATCGACATGGAACTTTATCCCTTTATCGTGGTAATCCAGTCGCCACATTGAATGTGTTCCAACACTCTAGCTACAAGCGTAGATGACAACTCATTGTATGGGATACCGAGTGAATATAGAAAGTGTGACGACCCGTAATTTCTAGCAATTTAAATTTGAATAGTTAATTGATTTTTAAAATATTTAAAGGTTAATTTTAACTTGAATTCAAGATATCAATATTTACTAGATAATTAAATCATTGAATTATATAGTTTCAATATTGAATTTAATAATTGAAATTGGGTAAGATGTTGAATATGGAATTTTAAGCATATTAAAAATAATCTGAAGACTTATAAAATTTATAATGATGATACTGAAGATAATAGAATGGTTGAAATTTAATTGAAAGGTAATTTGTTCAATTTTAATAATATATCGTTTAAGTTGAATTTAAAAATAGCCTTCCGAGGCACAGTCTCGGAATACGACGAAACCAGTTCCATTGGATCCATAATAGTTAGTTATTATCGGATTTCAATTTTCGTAGCATTTGGATTTACCGTTTGCTCGTATGGGTGAGAAACGCGTTGAAATTAAAATCGATAATTTAATATTTTAAATAAATTTAAAAGGGCTAACTTCCATGTACGATCAAATCAGCCTCTGAAACACGTTCCATTATGTTCGGAATGCGGGTAAAACCTTATAATCGTCTCGCGGCATTCCTTAAGAGGTGTTCGAAATTTTAGGTGGCAATTAACGAGACGGTTTGGGAGTTTTATAATATAATATAATAAATTTATGGTTTAACAGTCAAAGATATTTTCATTTTCACGCGTACTCGAGAAGTTTCCCCAAACCTCTATTTTATTCCGTCTTCCTCTCTAAGCTTAAACCAGAATCGAATTCATTTTTTAAAAAAAGAAAAAAATCAACACAGAGAGAACGAAATTGGCCGAAGCCCTTCGTTCAAGGTTCTTTGTCTTTGCTAAATCACATCCTCTTCCCAATATTTCTTCCAAATCGAATTCGCATATGCTCCTCTATTTAAAAATTGAAGCTTCTCTCTAAATTGAGAAACAATTCAGACAATCGTCGAATTTGATTCGAAAACGAGGCCGTGCTTCCTCGTCTCCTATTTCAACCGAGTTCATACCGAGATGTCGGGAAGATGATGGAAGCTATCGCGAGAGCTAGGGTTTCGGTGTACAGGGATGGGTAGCTTTGCAGTTGCGTTCGAGGTAGTCGCGACTTGAGGGGTGGTGCGACGACGACTTTAAGTGGTACACGATCAGGCGATCAAGGCTTGTACCCTAGACAGTCGAACAAAGGTGATGGGATGTGGGTGCGAGGCAGCGGCGAAGGTCACTGCATTGTGCTCGGCGGTGGGACAGGATCGAGCTTGGCAGTGATTTGGAGTTGCGACCATCATTCTGGCTTGGGTTCGAGGAGATTTTGGCAGTCAAGGGGGCAGCGAGGTATAATTAAATTATGCTTTTCAATTTAATATCTAAAGTGTGTGTATATATATATATATATATATATATAAATATACACTTACCTATTTAGTTAAATTAGGTAGATAACAAAGATTATTGTTGGTTTGACAAATATGGGGATGCATATGAAATTATATATATATATATATATATATATATATTTTAATCAGTATGGGTTATTTTTAAATATATATGTAGTTCCGATAAAATAAATCGTTTGTCAAAAATCTAATAGTAAAGTTAAGTTTAGAGTTTTATTATTCCAGCGAAATTTCATTTCGAAAATGAGAACCCTTATTAAAGACTAGTTAATTAAAATTTATTTAATGTTAAAAATAAATTGTCAAATTAGATCAAATTATTAATGAATTATAAAATTTTTATACAAGGTCGAAACCGTGAAGCTAAGCTGAGATTGGATCGGATTTGCAAATCGAAAATCAAAGGTGAGAATTTAGTTTTTGGTTGGTTTTCGAGTTAGTTGTTGCCTAACTCGAAGTATTCGGGTTTTAAGTTGTTTCAAAACTTAAATCATAAATAATAAATATTTCCATTTTAAATGTTAATAAGGATTTAATGATCGTGATTCATTAAATTAGTAGGGTAATTAAAATGGATAATTAATTAATTCAATTAATTGATGATTTGGATAGATTAATTTAGTAGTTAAGGGTTTGAATTGATTAATAAGGGTTTAAGGTTAATTAATGAATTTTTAATTGATTTAGAATAATCAATGGAAGTTTTGATGGGTAATTACTTAATGTAGCTAATAATATAATTACTTTGTGTAATTAATCGAGAGATAATTAAGCTAATTAATTAAGGAGAATTAATTTATTTAATGAAGTAAATAAAGAGGTGGATAATTTCAGGTGGAGAAAAATCAAGTAGGATCAATAATATGGATTAATTAATATAATTAATTTAGATTTAGATAAATTGAAATACAATTGGAAATCAATGACTTATAGAATTAATGAAGAAATTAAAGATTTGATTAATTAAGATTTATTAATCACAATAAGTGACTTATGGGAAATTAATTAATATAAGTAATTAATGATTAATGTAATTAATATAGTTAATTAATTTACGAAGTAATTAAGATTACTTATTAATTATGGGTTAATAATAATTAATGTCGTGATATTAATTAAAGACAATTACTTGCATGAAATTGGAAGACAATTAATCCAGTGTGATTAATTAAGATGAATAATGAATGATTGATTGATTAATTGATTTGGAATTAATCAATATTGAATGAAAGAATCTAAGTGTTTGAGATTTGAAAGTCAATCAAAATCAATTGACTTGATTTGTATGTGATTAAGTTTTTCTTATGGATGATTGAATGGTATTGGATGTTTGAATGAGTTGATATCTCTGATATGAAATGTTGTGTATTTCATTTGAATAACTTGGGATAGGATAACATGGGTTTTCGAGGAGACTGGGATCGGGTATTATGAAATACCCGAAACCACTTCGAATGTTTATAAATTGATTTGTGAAACCAATAAGTTGGAATGAAATGATTTAAGTAAATTGGATTATTTTACTTAAGTTTGGTACTTAGAAATTGATGTGTGAAATAAGTGTTGCCTAAAATAAATTGTGGCTTTGTGAATTGATATAAGTTACCCCGGGTTTATATGAGTTGCATACTTTGTATTCCATGTTCGATGAGTTTACTCACGCTGGTTTCCAGCCTGACCCGGGTGTTACTTTGATGTAATGCTCGGGTCAGACCGAGTATTACATATTTTCAGGTTAGGACGTTCTGGAGCTCAGGAGGCGAGCTGGATGGCATTATCGTGTAGAGTATATCCGCTGTATTTATATTATTGTTAATCTGAGACATGATAATTGTAAATATTCAGTGACTGTATATAATAGGAAACTCTGATGTATTAGAATGTAATCGACAGATATGGTATTCTTTTGCAACTGTTATTATTTATTACTATATTTTAATCTACTGCGAATGTAAGATGTTTGGTGTTTCTATTCTTCTTCTTCTATCTCTTTCTTCTTTTTATAACTATCTGGAATTTTCTGGTGTGAAAATTTTCGGGTCGTTACATTTGGTATCAGAGCAGAAAGGTTAAGCGAGAACCTTGGCTCTGGTGGGGATTACTCATTTAATAGAATCTGTGGTGCTCTAGAATGAGTCGAGAATATATATATATATATATATATATATGTATGTATATATATATATATATATGAGCGCGTACTTGTTATTTTCTTATATAAAAATTTTAAATGATTTTATATAAAATATATTTTGATATATATAAAGCAATATTTCCTTCTAATAAATATTAAGGTGATTGGTTGTTAATTATTGAAATTAAAATTAAGAAGTAATATAATACAACCAAACTGAAGTCTAGAATTGGAATTAAATTAAGTAGAAACAAAAATACAACCAAATTAAAATTTAATGGATTGAAAATGAAAATCTAAATCTGGTCCCAGAATTCGAAAATTTTGTTTCAAAGTAATGAAAAATAATAAATAAGTATTATTTGGATAACTGGGACTTGTTGGAAATAATGGGTTGTTTGAAATTTGATTTGAATTTAAAACCAAGGGTAGTTTAAAATTTTAAAACATGGCTGACAGGGCCAAGAAATAAATATGTATATATGTATGGATATACATGATATCAAAGATAATTTGAAATAAACTCTAAGAGGTTGAGTTTTGATTTTTCCCTGAAGTGTGATGTAAAAACCCAAAGTGATATAAGTTTTTAAGTGGGAAGATTATTATTGTGAAGTTTAAGGATTGACTGAGGTTGATTGGATTAAGTAAAATTGGAATTTAACTTTGGGAAAGTTAAATAAATGTAGAACAAGCAACCTGAATTGGAAATTTCAAGATGAAATTGGAACTTAACTTGGAAAGTTAAATGGTTGATTTGAATTGGGAATTTGTGTGATCTCAAAACGGGTTTGAGAGTTAAAATTGAAAATGGATGGACGTTTTAAAATAAATTGGACGATATCATCCTATTGTTAATGAAAATCTTTAAATTGTGAATTGGTTTGGTTTAAATGAAATAGAAACTAAGTGTGGTGATATATCCACTATTGAGAAAAAGGGAAGTTAAACTTTCATTTGGAATTAAGGGTATGGAATTACTTTGAATTAAAAATTTGAATAATTGAATTTGTAAAATATACTTGTTTAAGAACTGGCTTCAAAACTAAAAGATAAAAATTGAATAATAAATTAGAATTTTAAAATAAAATTGTATTGAACCATGAAATACATAAGTTAAGATAATTTAAAATGGAATTTTGAAAATTAAACTCAGAAATTAAATAGATTAAAAACCTTAAAATAAAAGTTAATTTGGTTTAAAGAGTTAAACCAACCTTTGAGGATTTAACTCGAATTTATGTAATTCGAGATGGATTAAAGTTGAAATTTAAATTCCATTAGTACAAATTGAATTTAGTTTGAATTAATTAGAATTAAAGTTGCCTTGGGATTAAATAAATTTCAATGGAAATTGAGTTATTCAAATTGGAATTGGATCAATGTAAATGGAAGTGTACATTGAATTGTTGGGGTAGTGAACAGTTTGACTCTTAACTATTTTAAATAAATTGTTTTAATACAAACTTATTTTTCTAAGCTATTTAATATATACAACTTTTCTTTCTTAAAGCCAAATTATTTTATACTTGTTTTACAATTATTTTTGGGGCTATTAACCATTTTTCAACTGTTTTCTAAACTAATTACTATTTTTCAACTATATTACAAATTAGTTACTACTTTACAACAATTTTGCAATTATCTAAAAGTTCTAAAATCATTTAATTATTTTCCAACTATTTTACAATTAGTCAACTATTTTGCAGTTATATTTCAAACTAATAATTATTTTTCGGCTACTTGTCTATTTTTAAATTTCAAAGCTATTTTCTAAATATAAAATGGTTGGAGTTTAAACTGTTTATGATTAAATACCCAACTGAGATAAGAATTGAAGTGATAATTCAATGGAATTGAGACAATTGTAACTAAGTGAATGAAAATTCAAGTCAAAGAGAATAGAAATGGAATTGATTTGGCTAATAATCAATGAAAATAAATACGTAGGATGTACGTATATTATTCTATTCGCATAGTGATTTGATCCAGATTCGAGCACAGAATTTTGAGGTAGTTTATCGATCCAAGTAGGGATTTTTCACTCGATTGGCGAACCAGGATATGGATTATTGATTGGTTCTGGATGTTCTCTATCATAGTTATAGCTATGCAAGGAGAATGACGGTTTCTGATCAAGAAACCATATCAGTGTCCGCACTAGGAAGTCGGGTGGACGATACTAGTTCGGAAGTGATATTGTGTGATCGAGTGGGCGATCAGATTGGTATAGCGTACAGATGATATGTGTACATCATACGGATTTGAATGAAATTGATATTGGAAAGAGTAATCAAAATTTGAATATTTGATTTTGAATGAAAAAAGTTATATATGTTTGTTATATAAGATAAATCTTCCTTTGTTGTATCAATCGACGGAAGAAAAGAATTTTTAGGGTGTTTTGAGGTATAAAAGGAGTTTTATACAAGTTTGAAAGGATCCAAAGTTTTTAAATTTTATATATATCTATATATATATATATATAAAGATCTTATGAGGAATTTGGAAAAGGTTTTTGGAACCTTTGTAATTGGAAAGGCTTTTGACTTTTGGGTAAAATCAATATTAAATATTTGAAAAGCCTAGTTTGAGACTTATCGATTTTGGGATAATCGATTTTGTGTGAAGGAACCTTGTATGAGATCATACTAGGTGCATGATTTGAAGATACTATATGTGTATAGTATAAAATGTTTTGATGATGGCTCTGGGGAAAAAGGCGCTCCCTTGAAATGAACTTCTCAAGAGTGCCACCGGGTGGTGCTGCCTTGAGCCCCAAGGGGGGGTTCTAAAGTTTATCCTGTGAGGAGTCCGGACAAAACTAGTTCCTGAGGATTATTGGGTAGCAAAAGTCGAGGGCGCTGATGCCTACAGAGGCATTTGGGTTATGCTGTGACGACAGTGTAACTCGATGTCGCTGCGATCTACTGTGGGGACCATAGCGAAATTTGTGTGGAGGATGAGTGCCAACAGTATACACTTGATTTTGCCGGGAAGGCAACGCAACATCGGTAGATTGCGATCTATGGTTAAGTGGAGTGGAGAAGTTTCAATTTCGGCAGCGAAATTCGATGGCGCTGATGCCTACAGTTATATGGGTTTTTGCTGTGATAGCTACGTAACTCCAGTTGTAGCTGCGATCTGTCGTGGGTTCCATGGTGTAATCGAGGGGCGCGGAGGCCTACAGTTATCTATGGATTTTGTCGGGATGGCAACATAACCATCGGGTTAACTGCGACCATGGATGGGGGTGATGATTTCCAGAGCATCCTCACCAAAGATATTTCCTCTATTTTCAAAAACTGTTTTCTATATTTCAATAAAATTATTTTCCAAGTATTTTCACTGGGTGTTGAGAACGGGTTTACCAATTACTTGTAGATTTTCAGTCCTACGCCTGATCAACATATGACTGAATTTCTGTGAGAATAAGGATGGACTGATTGAGACATCGAGTTATAAAAAGTAATTTTATAAAAATCTATTTCAATAGTATTATGTGAATTCAAAAGCTTTTCTAAAATTTTAAAATAAAAGGTTGGAATTTTGGAAAATCAAGGGAAACCCAAAACTGAAATTATAAAATAAAATTGAAACTCGAGAATTTTAACGAAGTGATTTTGTAATTGATATCGAATATTGATTTAAAAATTAAAAGTAAGCTAATTGGTTAAATAATTGTTTGATTAAGTATGTTAATAAAATTTAACTTGGGTAAATAAAATGGATTGTGAATTAATAATGGGGTTTGGAAATGAATTAGAATTGTAAATAGAATTCGAGTTAGATTTGATAATGAATTAAAAAGAGGAGATGTTGTAAAATAAAAATAAAATTGAGTTGGATTGGAAATGTGATGGTTTGAATTACAAATAAAATTCAAGAGTGATTTGAATAATAATTAATGAATTTGCAAGTAAATTGGATATAAGAGAAGTGATTATGATAGAAATGGTTTGAGTGCAAAACAAAACCCAAGTGAATAGAAATAAATTGAGAATAGCCTTGTATTAATAAAATAAATTCGATAACGAATTAAGTAATGGAATTAAAAATTGAAATGGGTTAATTGAGTTAATAATAAATGGATGAAGTCGGATAGAATAAAAACTAAATCAAAATTGTGATTGGAATTAGATTATCAGACTGAACTTAAATTTGGCGGTATATTAATTTGAAGTATAAATGAGATAAGTATGTGGTTGGATATTATTTTGATAAATTGAGAAGGTGAATTTAAAATTAAAATTTAAAATTAATGAGCTAACTGAATTTAATGGAAATTGATTAAATGAGGATCAAATAGAAGTAAACTTAAGTTTGATGTTGGAATAAATTAAAGTCGTTATAAACTAAAATAGATACTCTATTAAACGAATATCGTCGAAATTGCATAAAAATGGTTGTCGTTCGGCGTAAATTAAAGTAATTAAAATGCTATGAGTCAATAGAGATTAAATAAATTTGGTTCTGAATCATTTGAAGTGAATATGAGCTTGTTTGGGTTAAAAATCAATGGAATGTAAGAAATTGTGTTCCAAACCATTGAAATTAAATGAAATGGTATATAAATTGGTTGAAATCAATTGAATTAGTTTTGAAAACATATAAATTGCTTGTGGAAGTTATTTTGAATGCATTTCTTTTAGAATTGAAGTGTTACAGTTGTTTAAGTAAGAGAAATGTTATAAACTTCATATATATAGTGCTTATATGTTTAAGTTGAGTAAGTACAGGTACCTGAAGGCCGTTTGGCTGGATTTGGATTGCACTAATTGCTAAAATTAATAAGCTGCTTACTTAAAATGCTAAATAAGGTATGCTTACGCAATAAAAATAGGAAATATGAACTGTTTTTGCTTTTTCCGACTGTGTGGGTCGATGTATACATATTTATATCTCTTGTTAAATTGCAAAAGCTCCTCCGTACAAAGGAGACTCTGCCAAAAATTTTCCAAAATTTTGGGAGTTAGAAAATTTGTGAAAAATTTTGGGAAAAATTTTGTTAACAACAAAACAATTTCAAATTGGAAATTTAAAGTAAATTTGTAGGTGAACTAATATGAATCAATTATACATGGAAAATAGAATTTAATATTCAAAATTGAAAATAAATTGAGTCCATATTAAAACGGAAAAAAACAAATTTGAATAGAAGTAAATATGGAAACCTATATAAGAGAATGTATAAAATGATTTGTAAGTTACGATTGAATATTGTTGCTAAACAAGATATGCAGGTATTAAAAAGGGAAAAGAAAATTTGGATTTGATTCCAAAAGATAAATGTGAATTGCCTGATAAAAGGTATGTATTTTAATTTCTATATGAATTGGATTGGGTTTTTGATCTAGCCACTTGGCTTTCTGTTTTCTTTTTGGAATTTGGGAGCCCGTAGAGGCCTTTTGTAGTAGTACCAAGCTAGCCGCGCAAAGGAGACGCTGGCAAAAAATTTCAGAAATATAGAGAGTTAGAAAAATTTTGAGAAAATATTGATAATTCAAATTTTGGTTTTTAATTGAAATTTAAATGATTGAGCAAAGGGGTATTGTTTGAAACTATAGAAGGTTTTGGAAGTTGCTTAAGGTGATAGTGGGTCTTTAATAAAGGATAGTTAGTAGGATGTTGAATTGTGAGTTTTTGGAAAAAGTAAACGGGTATTGGGCCATTCTTCCTAACTAGTAATTTCGGGGACGAAATTCTTTTAAGGGGGGAGGAATGTGACAACCCAGAACTTCTAGCAATTTAAATTTGAATAGTTAATTGATTTTTAAAATATTTAAAGGTTAATTTTAACTTGAATTCAAGATATCAATATTTACTTGATAATTAAATCATTGAATTATATAGTTTCAATATTGAATTTAATAATTGAAATTGGGTAAGATGTTGAATATGGAATTTTAAGCCTATTAAAAATAATCTGAAGACTTACAAAATTTATAATGATGATACTGAAGATAATAGAATGGTTGAAATTTAATTTAAAGGTAATTGTTCAATTATAATAATATATCGTTTAAGTTGAATTTAAAAATAGCCTTCCGAGGCACGGTCTCGAAATTCGACGAAACCAGCTCCATTGGATCCGTAATAGTTAGTTATTATCGGTTTTCAATTTTCGTAGCGTTTGGATTTGCCGTTTGCTTGTACAGGTAAGAAACGCGTTGAAATTAAAATCGATAATTTAGTATTTTAAATAAATTTAAAAAGGCTAACTTCCACGTATGATCAAATCAGCCTCTGAAACACGTTCCATTGTGTTCGGAATGCGGGTAAAACCTTGTAATCGTCTCGCGGCATTCCTTAAGAGGTGTTCGAAATTTTAAATGGCAATTAACGGGACGGTTTGGGAGTTTTATAATATAATATAATAAATTTATGATTTAACAGTCAAAGATATTTTCATTTTCACACGTACTCGAGAAATTTCCCCAAACCTCTATTTTATTCCGTCTTCCTCTCTAAGCTTAAACCAGAATCGAATTCATTTAAAAACAAATCAAAACAGAGAGAACGAAATTGGCCGAAGCCCTTCGTTCAAGGTTCTTTGTCTTTGCTAAATCACATCCTCTTCCCAATATTTCTTACAAATCGAATTCGCATATGCTCCTCTATTTAAAAATTGAAGCTTCTCTCTAAATTGAGAAACAATTCAGACAATCATCGAATTTGATTCGAAAACGAGGCCGTGCTTCCTCGTCTGCAATTTCAATCGAGTTCATACCGAGATGCTGCAACGATGATGGAAGCTGTCACAAGAGCTAGGGTTTCGGTGCGCAGGGATGGGAAGCTTTGCAATCGCGTTCGAGGTAGTCGCGACTTGAGGGGTGGTGCGGCGACGACTTTAAGTGGTACACGATCAGGCGAATAGGGCTTGTACCCTATACAGTCGAACAAAGGTGATGGGATGTGGGTGCGAGGCAATGGCGAAGGTCACTGCATTGTGCTCGGCGGTGGGACAGGATTGAGCTTGGCAGTGATTTGGAGTTGCGACCATCTTTCTGCCTTGGGTTCGAGGAGATTTTTGCAGTCAAGGGTGCAGCGAGGTATAATTAAATTATGTTTTTCAATTTAATATCTAAAGTGTGTAAGTGTATATATATATATATACACTTACCTATTTAGTTAAATTAGGTAGATAACAATGATTATTGTTGGTTTGACAAGTATGGGGATGCATATGAAATTATATATATATATATATATATATAGACTTTTAATCAGTATAGGTTATTTCTAAATATATATGTAGTTCCGATAAAATAAATCGTTTGTCAAAAATCTAATAGTAAAGTTAAGTTTAGAGTTTTATTATTCTAGCAAAATTTCATTTCGAAAATGAGAACCCTTATTTAAGACTAGTTAATTAAAATTTATTTAATGTTAAAAATAAATTGTCAAATTAGATCAAATTATTAATGAATTATAAAATGTTTATACAAGGTCGACACCGTGAAGCTAAGCAGAGATTGGATCGGATTTGCAAATCGAAAATCAAAGGTGAGTAAATCTCACTTTGTTGGATTTTTATTTATTTAAATTTAAATGGTTAAATTTTAATAGTTGGTTGAATGGTTGAATTGATTTGATGTTTACTAATGATCTGGTGAATTTAGTTTTTGGTTGGTTTTCGAGTTAATTGTTGCCTAACTCGAAGTATTCGGGTTTTAAGTTGTTTAAAAAGTTAAATCATAAATAAGAAATATTTCCATTTTAAATGTTAATAAGGATTTAATGATCGTGATTCATTAAATTAGTAGGGTAATTAAAATGGATAATTAATTAATTCAATTAATTGATGATTTGGATAGATTAATTTAGTAGTTAAGGGTTTGAATTGATTAATAAGGGTTTAAGGTTAATTAATGAATTTTTAATTGATTTAGAATAATCAATGGATGTTTTGATGGGTAATTACTTAATGTAGCTAATAATATAATTACTTTGTGTAATTAATCAAGAGATAATTAAGCTAATTAATTAAGGAGAATTAATTTATTTAATGAAGTAAATAAAGAGGTGGATAATTTCAGGTGGAGAAAAATCAAGTAGGATCAATAATATGGATTAATTAATATAATTAATTTAGATTTAGATAAATTGAAATACAATTGGAAATCAATGACTTATAAAATTAATGAAGAAATTAAAGATTTGATTAATTAAGATTTATTAATCCATAATAAGTGACTTATGGGAAATTAATTAATATAAGTAATTAAGGATTAATGTAATTAATATAGTTAATTAATTTACGAAGTAATTAAGATTACTTATTAATTATGGGTTAAGAATAATTAATGTCGTGAGATTAATTAAAGACAATTACTTGCATGAAATTGGAAGACAATTAATCGAGTGTGATTAATTAAGATGAATAATGAATGATTGATTGATTAATTGATTTGGAATTAATCAATATTGAATGAAGGAATCTAAGTGTTTGAGGTTTGAAAGATAATCAAAATCAATTGATTTGATTTGTATGTGATTAAGTTTTGCTTATGGATGATTGAATGGTATTGGATGTTTGAATGAGTTGATATCTCTGATATGAAATGTTGTGTATTTCATTTGAATAACTTGGGATAGGATAACATGGGTTTCCGAGGAGACTGGGATCGGGTATTATGAAATACCCAAAACCACTTCGAATGTTTATAAATTGATTTGTGAAACCAATAAGTTGGAATGAAATGATTTTAGTAAATTGGATTATTTTACTTAAGTTTGGTACTTAGAAATTGATGTGTGAAATAAGTGTTGCCTATAATAAATTGTGGCTTTGTGAATTGATATAAGTTACCCCGGGTTTATATGAGTTGTATACTTTGTATTCCATGTTAGATGAGTTTACTCACGCTGGTTTCCAGCCTGACCCGGGTGTTACTTTGATGTAATGCTTGGGTCAGACCGAGTATTACAGATTTTCAGGTTAGGACGTTCTGGAGCTCAGGCGGCGAGCTGGATGGCATTATCGTATAGAGTATATCCGTTGTATTTATATTATTGTTAATCTGAGACATGATAATTGTAAATATTCAGTGACTGTATATAACATGAAACTCTGATTTATTAGAATGTAATCGACGGATATGGTATTCTTTTGCAACTGTTATTATTTATTATTATATTTTAATCCGCTGCGAATGTGAGTTGTTTGGTGTTTCTATTCTTCTTGTTCTATCTCTTTCTTCTTTTTATAACTATCTGGAATTTTCTGGTGTGAAAATTTTCAGGTCGTTACAGAAAGCTAACCATCACCTCATTAAATGGGAAGCCGAACACCACCTTCCACTCATTGTCAGTCCCTATCATCACCAATGGCTTCTCACAATCCACCACTATTCCATACGCCTTCAGCCAATCCGTTCTCAGACTATAATATCGAACTCAGTTAAACCCAAAACATATCAATAACAAACAATCAGACATTCATGAATGGATAAGGCTAAGCCTAGATAAACCATATACACGCTAGCGAGCCCCTAACAAGGTTCGTTTAAAGGTCGGCTAACTACCTCGGGTCTCAAACCCAATCTATCTACAAATCAATAGATATGAAGGAATGTAAAACTTCTATGTCAAATAAAACACATATGGAAAACGCCATTAGTGGAAATCATATCTGAAATGGTAATGCCACTTCCCTTCTCTTTTTCCGATGGAGCAGTAAACGAAATATGAATGGAAATCAATGCATATGCCTCCATAGTTTGTCCTTACTCAACTTTTAATGGACAATCCTTAAACACTTGGTACAGATTCTCACATCATAAAATCATTTTGATCAACTTCTCGAAGCTCTCATCGATATGACCAATCAGTCGCTTCCCAAGATGATCGCTCAGCCCAATGGTAAATTTTTCATGCTTTCTGAGTGGAGTATCAATGGAAGATAGATTGCACTTCAATGGCACATCAAATTTGGCCATATACTCCAATCCAAACATATTACTTAACCAAAAATCGGTGAGCTTCCTAAACAACACCGACTTTTAAAAATTCGAGATAAATATCTCTTCAAAGCGAAGTATGAAATAATACCAAGTAAATCGGGTACTCCCTAGTTCATTATCATCCTTGGAGTCATCTAGAGGTAGACTTCTATCTCATTGCATCATCTAACTCCAAGTCATCGAAGATCCTTTCATAAATATCCATCCCATCTTATACCTTAACAGTTGACTACATTCCAAGGACCGTTCTGCCTCCTAGACTTACGTGGTCTAGCTCAACAAAGTCGGCTCTAGGCGTTTGCACTTGAACGCCATAATCATTTGGAACAATTTGGGCATTCCAAATAATGTTTCGCACCATCTTAGCGAACATATTCTGTAAATCGAGGTTAGTGTCCACCGATCCTTCCCACTCCTAAACTCCGAAGATGGAGTCAATAACATCATTTCTCGTATAACAAATCATTCCTAATCTATAACAAGGATGTTCAGTCTCTCATAAGGGAAAACTGCATCAATGGTACTCACATGTGCAATACAACTTGTATACTATATATACTACTATATAGTTTTGAAAACCAAAATATATAACAAATACGTACTCTCTCGTATATAGGTATAATCTCCCTGTCTAAGGCAACAACTCCGACCTTATCTCTACTGGATTATGATATCAACTAAGGTTAATCATGTAACCTAAGATTTGATAATAATGTGACGACCGCCTTACACCTCCGCTGCTTATGTAACCAAATAGTGCTGTTGGAGCATTTGGTTAATGTAGGAAGCTTATTAAGCGAAAGAAATATAAGTAAAGAAGAGGAGTAGAAAAGAAGAAAAGAGAACAGAAGAGAAGGGAAACAAATAAAACATCAAATAATTGCAGAACCTGTCATATATCTCACAGCGCATCAGATAAAATATAATAGTTGTTTGCGCCAAAATTGGTCACAAACCCCAAGGATTGTGAAAGCACCAGTGTATGAATATAAATCAGCAATACTCAAACACAAATCACAGATCTAAGCAGCAAAACAGGAATTATAAACAAGAACACACGATTTATAGTGGTTCGGCTATCTCCGGCCTACGTCCACTTCAAAGGTTTTCCTTTTTATTGATTATCCTTGCTGATTAAAATCAATTACAGCGATTATAGTGAAGTAAATCGTTTAGAACAGTGATGGTTGCGAGTAGAATCAAATCCGGCAGAGTATGGACGTTCAATGGCGGAAGCTCCGAAAGATCCTTTTTCTGTTGGCTCTGGGGCTCTATTTATAGGCGTTGGAGTCCCAGATCTCGCTCAAACTTCGAGAGACTTCTTCTGGCACGTGAGTGGGCCCACGCGACCGACCCCACCAAGTTTCGTCTCGATCTGACATCGATTCAAAGTGATTTCGAACCCATCAAGAAATGGTCCAATCGAGCTGAAACTTGGCAAGAGCAATCTTTATCTTGTATGTAAGCTACTGTGAAAATTTCGTTGCATTTGGATCAGTAGATTGGAAGATATGATGGGTTCAAAATGGGGTTTATTGCATGGCTGTTTGGTTCGAAACCATGCTTTCGAAACGATGGTTTCGAATCCATGGTGGCACGTGTCTTCGTGTCGACGTGGAGCGCACACTTCGCTTCGATCCGGGTTTCGCTCCGAGTTGAATGCTTCGACTCCATATATCTCGGCGCATTCGAACCGATGGAAGACACATCATCATGGTTGGTTGACCCAGTGGGTTCGAACTGGACTTCGTGATGGGTTCGAACTGGACTTCATGATGGGTTCGAACTGGACCTCTGTGATGGGTTCGAACTGGACTTCGTGATGGGTTTGAACTGGACCTATGTGATGGGTTCGAACTGGACCTCGTGATGGGTTCGAACTGGACCTCGTGATGGGTTCGAACTGGACCTCGTGATGGGTTCGAACTGGACTTCGTGATGGGTTCGAACTGGACCTCTGTGATGGGTTCGAACTGGACCTCGTGATGGGATCGAACTGGACTTCGTGATGGGTTCGAACTGGACCTCTGTGATGGGTTCGAACTGGACTTCGTGATGGGTTCGAACTGGACCTCGTGATGGGTTCGATCTGGACCTCGTGATGGTTTCGAACTGGACTTCATGATGGGTTCGAACTGGACCTCTGTGATGGGTTCGAACTGGACCTCGTGATGGGTTCGAACTGGACCTCTGTGATGGGTTCGAACTGGACTTCGTGATGGGTTCGAACTGGACCTCTGTGATGGATTCGAACTGGACTTCGTGATGGGTTCGAACTGGACCTCTGTGATGGGTTCGAACTGGACCTCGTGATGGGTTCGAACTGGACCTCTGTGATGGGTTCGAACTGGACCTCTGTGATGAGTTCGAACTGGACTTCGTGATGGGTTCGAACTGGACTTCGTGATGGGTTCGAACTGGGCAACGTCCATCCCTCTTAACTCGAATCCATCATAACTTGAGCATACGGCCTCGGATTGACTTGAAATTTGAGGTGCGGACTTCTATGATCTCTCTTGTCATGTCCTATCAATTGTGGCCCGATCCGGACTCGGACAAAGTTCATCGATATCCATGGTTATCCTGCAATGCATGGTCAATATTCAAGAATAATAATCATCGATTTTTAGTAAATTTTGGGTATCTCAACTTTGCCAAAAGTTGGGATAACATTTTGCCCCTCAAAACATGCCTTTTTGTAAAAGGTATGTTTTGAACGGTCTTATATCAAGTGTAATATATTCATGTTTCATCCATAGCTGTGGTGTTATCAATCAAGTTTATGGCTGTTCAAAGCCAAATCAGCATCCGTTCTTTCCGTAGAAGTTGAGGATGAAGTTTCATAGTCTCTCTGGACTATTATTGGCTACTCTGAACCCTTACTAAGTCCATTCTAGACTTAGTGATTGAATAGAAAGATCCTATTGCACTTTGGCGTTGCCTTCTATCCCTTGCACTCTTGTCCCGGTTAGGACATATAGCAATGTCATGGTCATTCTGGACCGATCATAACCTCTCCGGGCTCTTGCTGGATCCCATCCTGTCACTCTCTGGTGAAGGGGAAACAGCGCTTAAGTGAGTTGATCCTGTCGCTCTCCGGCGAAGCAACTCACTTCTTGCACTCCGGTTCAGTGTATCTGAACATTAAGCGATGTCTTGGTCGTTCGAGACCGATCATAGCCTCTCCGGGCTCTTGCTGGATCCCATCCTGTCACTCTCCGGTGAAGGGGAAACAGCGCTTAAATGAGTTGATCCTGTCGCTCTCCGGCGAAGCAACTCACTTCTTGCACTCCGGACCCCGCCTCTCCGGGTAGGGTCATAAAGCGATCACGTTTATATTGAAATTTAATGTTCATCCTTTGACTCTCCGGTAAAAAGGTTTATTGTAAGAAGTTCTAATTTATTTATTAAAATTCTAGTTCTAGATGTTCAATCTCAAACATCAGAAAAAAGCTAAACATTGCCTCTCCGGGCATATCGGTTTATCTCCATCTAAGAGCATGCCTAGGGATCTCTCCGGTTCCCGTACATGTGTAAGTGGAGCAACCGTTTTATTCTGAAAATAAATCTAAATGAAATTATTCGACCAACGTTCAAATCACGGACTTGGCCCTCGCCATCTTCAATCAGTGGATGACGAGTCGTGATCCCGATCCAGGATCGTTCCTGTTAGGTGGAGGCGGTAGTTGTTCTGGCCTTACCGCCGCAGTCCGTTCTTTGAAAAATTGTGGCAATCTACCACCCCTGGCATGTTCTTCCACCTCATCCTTTAGGTGGCGGCATTCATCTGTGGTGTGCCCATCCAACTCATGGAATAGGCAATATTTTCCCGTCCTGCGCTCCCGCTCAGTGGGATCCCTTATAAGTGGCTTTCGATAGGGGAGTTGCCCCCTAGTTTCAGTGTAGATTCTTTCCAGGCCTGCAGTCAGATTTGTGTACTTCCTAAATCTCGGTTCTCGGAATTTCTTCCGTTTATCAGGACCATCACGCCTGTCATCCTGTTTCCTTTTTCCCTTGTCCGCTCCGGACAGATCTCGGGAGGTTCCTTCGTTTTGCGCGGCATTTGTTTCCAGCCTCTCGGCTCGTGATTCTTCCAATCGAATGAACTTTTCAGCCTTATGAAAGAATTCTCCAAGATCCTGCGGTGGATCTTTAGTCAGAGAATCTTTAAATTTGGTGCCCTCCGCCACTCCTGCCACCGCCACCATCAAAATCATCGATGGATCCGGGCGATCTACAGAAGTCACTGTTACATTGAACCTTAGTAGAAAATCTTTTATGGACTCTCCGGTCCTCTGCTTGATCGAAGCTAAAGTCATCACACTCTTGGGTCGCGTCACATGGACCCTAAACTGTCTCATGAAGCAGTCAACAAGCTCGCTCCATGTCCTGATTGATCCAGTCTCTAGTTGCCTGAACCATAGTGCAGCTAAATCTGATAAATATAGAGGGAAGCATCGTGCCATCACTTCCTCGGATGCCCCCAGCACTTCCATGTGCCTGATGTAGCTGGTAATATGTATGGTCGGGTCCGACCTTCCGTCATAGGGATCTAGCGTTGGTAATTTGAATTTTGGAGGGTTCCTTGCGTTTCGGATGTTCGGAGTGAATGGACTCCGACTGACTTCTTCCAGCCCTCCACTAGGCAATCCTCCTCTGATGATTCTTCGCATCAGGCCAACCATTCTCTCATCTCCGTCTAGGGGTTGGCCCCTTGTCAAGTTCCTATCTTGCCCCCCGAGCCTTGAAGGGAATTCTGGTACGTATTCTTCTGGTGGCTCGTTAGCGTAAGCATTGGCTCCAGTCTGTTGAGCTCTGTCTGTTGGTCTTCCAGTATCGGACCCTGAGGGTCTGCCCCCAAGGCCTTGTTGACCACCTTCAACTCCTGTATTCTGGTCTTGGACCTGACCTTCATTGGCTTCTGCTATCCTGATTCCTTGTCCCGCACTCGTAGCCGTTGTAGTTGGTCCAAGGTTTTGCATGTCCGCTGCCCTCATTTGCTCGAGGAAATTTTGCAGCATCTCCTGTTGACTCTTCATCATGCTTTCGCGTAATGAATTAGCCATAGCTTCCATCTCGTCTCTAGTGATGTAGACGGAAGCTTGTCCTTCTCCTGATCCTGAGGATGCTTCTTGGCTTCCTCCTTGTTGGCTCCTATCAACTCTTTGTCTTGTTTGTCGAGTCATTGCTTCTGAATTAGAATTCTTTAAACTTTCGAATCTGAATTCTGAATCTGTTGCAGCAGGTGCTAGTCCTTCTCGGTGAAAGCACCAAAGTGTTTGCGCCAAAATTGGTCACAAACCCCAAGGATTGTGAAAGCACCAGTGTATGAATATAAATCAGCAATACTCAAACACAAATCACAGATCTAAGCAGCAAAACAGGAATTATAAACAAGAACACACGATTTATAGTGGTTCGGCTATCTCCGGCCTACGTCCACTTCAAAGGTTTTCCTTTTTATTGATTATCCTTGCTGATTACAATCAATTACAGCGATTATAGTGAAGTAAATCGTTTAGAACAGTGATGGTTGCGAGTAGAATCAAATCCGGCAGAGTATGGACGTTCAATGGCGGAAGCTCCGAAAGATCCTTTTTCTGTTGGCTCTGGGGCTCTATTTATAGGCGTTGGAGTCCCAGATCTCGCTCAAACTTCGGGAGACTTCTTCTGGCATGTGAGTGGGCCCACGCGACCGACCCCACCAAGTTTCGTCTCGATCTGACATCGATTCAAAGTGATTTCGAACCCATCAAGAAATGGTCCAATCGAGCTGAAACTTGGCAAGAGCAATCTTTATCTTGTATGTAAGCTACTGTGAAAATTTCGTTGCATTTGGATAAGTAGATTGGAAGATATGATGGGTTCAAAATGGGGTTTATTGCATGGCTGTTTGGTTCGAAACCATGCTTTCGAACCGATGGTTTCGAATCCATGGTGGCACGTGTCTTCGTGTCGACGTGGAGCGCACACTTCGCTTCGATCCGGGTTTTGCTCCGAGTTGAATGCTTCGACTCCATATATCTCGGCGCATTCGAACCGATGGAAGACACGTCATCATGGTTGGTTGACCCAGTGGGTTCGAACTGGACTTCGTGATGGGTTCGAACTGGACTTCGTGATGGGTTCGAACTGGACCTCTGTGATGGGTTCGAACTGGACTTCGTGATGGGTTCGAACTGGACCTCTGTGATGGGTTCGAACTGGACCTCGTGATGGGTTCGAACTGGACCTCGTGATGGGTTCAAACTGGACCTCATGATGGGTTCGAACTGGACTTCGTGATGGGTTCGAACTGGACCTCTGTGATGGGTTCGAACTGGACCTTGTGATGGGTTCGAACTGGACTTCGTGATGGGTTCGAACTGGACCTCTGTGATGGGTTCGAACTGGACCTCGTGATGGGTTCGAACTGGACCTCGTGATGGGTTCGATCTGGACCTCGTGATGGGTTCGATCTGGACTTCGTGATGGGTTCGAACTGGACCTCTGTGATGGGTTCGAACTGGACCTCGTGATGGGTTCGAACTGGACCTCTGTGATGGGTTTGAACTGGACTTCGTGATGGGTTCGAACTGGACCTCTGTGATGGATTCGAACTGGACTTCGTGATGGGTTCGAACTGGACCTCTGTGATGGGTTCGAACTGGACTTCGTGATGGGTTCGAACTGGACCTCGTGATGGGTTCGAACTGGACCTCTGTGATGGGTTCGAACTGGACTTCGTGATGGGTTCGAACTGGACTTCGTGATGGGTTCGTACTGGGCAACGTCCATCCCTCTTAACTCGAATCCATCATAACTTGAGCATACGGCCTCGGATTGACTTGAAATTTAAGGTGCGGACTTCTATGATCTCTCTTGTCATGTCCTATCAATTGTGGCCCGATCCGGACTCGGACAAAATTCATCGATATCCATGGTTATCCTGCAATGCATGGTCGATATTCAAGAATAATAATCATCGATTTTTAGTAAATTTTGGGTATCTCAACTTTGCCAAAAGTTGGGATAACAATAGTCATAATAGATATAAAATAGGCAAGGCAGTAATAACTACAAGAACCACAGAATCAGAGTATTTAGGCTTATACGGTTATACAAAACAGTAATAGAGTTTATACAAATGATAAATAAACTTAACCGACAAACTGTCTCTAATGGTGGTAAGTTAATACTATCAAGGCACCACAATGTCACATAGCTGAACAAACAAGAATGAACTCAAAATACAAGTATAAGAAATTTTCACCTCCTACTAGTCCATCTGCATAGCTCTAAGTGTTGTTTTCACCTATTATCTAGTCTACTCATTTAAGAGTACCCGAGATAATAAGAAGCAAAGCATGAAACATCGAGTCAGACAACAGTCTAGTGTGAGCGATAAACAGTCTCAACACCATAAAAGTCGGTATAGTATATGGGACATAGGGTATATGGGATCATGCCAGACATGTCCCTACATCCATAGAGTTAGCATATAACATAAGATATATGCTACTCTATCTCATAGTCATCATTTGTGTAATACACATCAAAGTACTAATAGGTGTCTAGATATCTACATTGATAATATCTACATCATGTGACATCCCTAAGATGATATACAATCAAGCAAACATAAAATCCATCATCCATCATCACATTCGCTTACTCATTGCATTGGATATATAATACTCATATATTCTATCTCGTCATCAAGGGCTACTCAACATCCCTGGCCACTCGATCTGATCAGGGTACGAATAGGTTCTAACATCAAGGAACTCTTTTACATCATATTATGTCCTCACATCAACAGACTATAGTATATAACCCTACCTAAGTACTAACGTTAATGGACTCTGGGTACGGGAAAATCAGGTCCTAACGTTAACGGACTCTAATCACATCCTTATATACCCTTATCTCACAAGTGCGCCCCATCATCTCGAGTATCAATAATCCATTTGCATACGTCATCACTAGCAGAGCACGTTCTAGAACCGTTCTTACAACTCTTGTCTGAAGTCGTCGTGGTTAGGAACTATTTTAGACAACCATCGTTAGTCATAGAATGTCATCGTGCATCCCAAAACCTTCCTCCATGGTTCCTTTAACCCAACTACTCTAAATCCCAAATTGCAGCAATCCATCGTCGAATCCATCACTTTCCATCATGGAATCATCATCGAATTGTGAAGTCATTGCATCAAAGTAGTACATCTTCGCTTCACTGCAAAAATTACTCCTTCAAGAGCCAGAACATCAAAACCAAAAATCGAACAAATCAACAAACCATCACATCATGCTCCTTGATGCCTCTTCATTGTCCATGTCAAAATTGGTCAAATCGGTCATCATAAATAGTGGTAGATACCGACCACTCCAGAGTAGTCGATAAAGACCACTTTCGTCGTGTACTTAGCCAAAAATGACCAAGTAAAAACTAAATGAAAACATCCGGCATCCATCCCGAAATCCAAAGCACGTCTTAAAGTCCATCTTCTGTCTTCGGATCAACCAATGTCGACTTCGATGGACATTTTTAATCAAACTAAGCAAACAAACATACATGCAACCAACACGTATACAAACATCCATGATAGCCTACATAAATCTACAATAACACAATATAATATATCCAAGCAATCAATATGGGATTAATACCAAAATAGCCTAAATCTATCAATATCATCAAAATAGTGCATCAATGGGAAAAATATGATACTTAATTTGAAACCATTTTAAAATACTTTTAGATTCTTTTATAAAATAAGATATAGGTTTAAGTATTTTGGAAATCACGGTTTATCATTTCAAAACATTGTTTTAATACTATACTAATAATCATAGCAGGGTGAGAGAAAATATCACTCACCTTAACCAAATCTGCCCAAACCAATGCCAAGTCCTAGAACTCCCCATCACAAGTGCAACGTAGGAAACTGCATCCAAAATGGACCTCATATGCACAAGATACATGTATTATAAGATTTGAGATTAAATAACTTATTAAATTAATTAATTAAAGAATTAGCTAGGTTAATTACATTTACTAATTTTTTCCTCATTCTTGTTTATTGTACATGCATGTTTGAACCTATATGCATGCATACTTCATCCTTCGATTTCTCTCCTGTTTGTCGATGAAACGATGTGCCGTCTTCACTAACGAACTCGGCTTCTAAATCTCTCCACTTCGGAACCAAAGATGTGAAGCTCGAATGCTTCCAGCCATGATCGACCTGATAGCATGCTCCTCCCTAAGCCATGGATGCATTTTGCCTCTCTACATTGTACGTCCCTAAAATCGACACTACTCGAGCCCCAAGACATGAGAAAAATGATGGTACACTCTATTTCATCCAAAAACCACTTATTTTTTTACAAAGCCAACCTTAGTCACCAAGCCTTATACGTCCATCCCCCAAATCATCGTCACACCCTTCATAATGGACATGAGCGTGAAACTTTCTCATATACGAGTTTGACGAAGTTAGTTTTGGAATTTTCAGTAGAGTAAATCGTCGGATTTTAATTTTTGAAGTTAGTAAAGAAGAGGCGGTTATTTTCTTAATGGAACAGTAAATAATAATGATAATGATAATGAGAGAGGAGGGTTTGGTTATATTAATATAATAATATCTGTTTATTTAAATTCTCAAATAAACGGTCTTACATTTTGATCTCGCAGGATCAAATGGTGCATTCGATCGCAGCAAAACATGTCATACATCACCTCATTTTTCAGTCCCGATGGTATAAATTTCGTCACTATCCACGATAGTGCTCTAGGATGATAATTTCTCGCTTTTTGATATCATTGCAGCCATCGAATTGCTCGATCTTCAAATAGGACGATGCTTATACTTATTTTAGTTTGCAACGATGGTTCGAACTCAACAGAAGTGGTCTCGAGTCCTAATTCGATCGTATGTGAAAAATAACATTTTTGAGACCATTAATTAAATACAATTCAATATTTAAATCAATTATTTAAATATCTTATCGTTACAAATATGGGTCTTCTAGACTTGGTTGGATGCTTTAGCATTTTAGGAGATGACCTGGATGCCTCCAAGACCTATTCACGTATTTTATTTTCTGCTGCGTTTCTTGTATTATATTTATCAGCGTTTGTGAGGACAGGCTGTCATAATTGCCCAAGCCAATGATCTGTTATTTTACTTTGATTGATATATGTATATTACAGTTTTTCTTTTGTAAAGATCATTTGTATATTATACATTACTTGTCACAATGCAAGATTCAGTTTTGCCTTTTCTTTTCTTTCACTCCAACAATCTGTCTTTTCGGTACTCGAATTCTCAACACGTGAATGCCGTAGATATCATAGTGTCGACTTTTAAGGATCGAAAAGGTCGATCGTTACATTTATAGTGTTACAAAAATAAGAAGAGGGATGGAAATTCTTTTGTCCTGTTATAATTTAACTAATTAGGAGATAACTTATTAAGGTAAATAAAATATAAATTAAGGTTTCTTTTGTACTTTATGTACATAGCTTTTGTTTTATGATTAATATGTTTTATATTTTGAATAAAATTCTAAATTTCTCATATTTTGTTAATATAAATGTGATATGAATATTGAATTATTTATTTAGCACTTAGATGAATTAATAAATAGTTAATTGAGTTTATCTAATGAGAACTTTTGTAAATCACCATGTTTGGGTTCTAAAAAACATAATCCATTCTTCTCAAAAATGTGTTTTAAAAAACATATGTTATCCGTATAATTTCGATCTCAAAAATAAGGCTAGAGTGATAACATCACAAAGGAGTTGGTGCCACTGTCGAAGATAAATGGTGCCGCACTTCATCACTACGGTGTCATATGCTTTGAAATGTATCCCTTCTGTGACATATCTCTCCGCACTTCATATAAAATCAATGACGTATCTCTTTAGTGTTGCTCCTCAATCACATCGCACCTTATCACTTCACGATTCATCAGCGTCGCATTTCATCGACAAAGAAAAAATCGGCGTCTCTATATCTCATAAAGAGATACAATTCAACCATGCCGCATTTCATGCAACATTAGACTCCATTCACATCATGCTTATTCATGTCACCTTCCTCATATGACACGCCCATTCAGTTTAGAGCCTCAAGACGATACCAGTAGTATCGCATGCCAACAAGGCCGAGGAGGATGTCGCTCCTAATCAAACTCTACTTATTACCAACATTGTTCTCAATTGACTTTGATTTTATCCATAAGGATAGCATGAACGTAGCTATTCATTAGTACCAAGCCTCTTCAGTATCGCACGTCATCAACACCGCTAACATCTTTTGTTAAGGCCAGCTTGTTGCTGACACTGATCTAGTAATGCAGTTCGAGACCAACGACAATGATATGGATGTTGCTACTTAAACAACCTTATAGTTCATCGGAGCTGCCAATCGTGAATGTAGATGTCCATAACAATATTAATGCTGAAGGCCATGAAAATACCGCTTCTCAACTATAATTCTCCTATATGATACCGTACATATACAATACCACTTTCCATCAATAGGGATGACACCTTTATCCATCATCAAGTCTCAAACAATACCACTACGCTTCCACATGGGACAAGCAATGTAGCAGGTCAACAAGGCCAAGATGAATATTGTGCCAAATCAAAATCACCTCAATGATGAGCATCATATTGCGAGTTGGCGATGAAGATCTCATCAATACTTAATGTCGCTTCAACTCTATGTTTCCATCAACCAATGAGAAGTGCCAACCATCAACATTAAGTGTCATCGACTTTAACACCGTACAATAAGAAGATGCTCCTTCATAATGCTTCCCAATGACAAAGTCTCTCCTTATCAATGTTCGACGCTGCCTTTTATTGGTATTATCCGACGAAAAAGCTAGTACAAAGCGTTGTCGAAGTTGACCCTGCCAAAGACATAAGAGGGGGAGTGGAATTGTTCATCCCCTATAAATATAGACCTAGGGGTGCCATTTAGGGAACATTTTTTCATTCTCCCCCTCTTTTCTTAAATCAAAGCCTTGTAACCCTAAATCGAATCGGAGACCAATCTTACTTGACCTGGAAATATTCTTGAACTTCGACTATGCCCTATTTTGAACATTAATGATATAGACCGGCGTATATATGAACTTATCTAGATCAAACTTGACATGGATTGTTTACAAAATGCCTTGAACTATGACAAGCATATATATGCATAACTATATGAACATGGGACTTCGAACATAAGAATGAATTACATAGCCATTATGGAGTCTAATGGACTATTGCAAAAAATTGTTGCTCATTTTCTATATCTCTATTGTACATATGATGTGGCATAGGTCTTTTTGGAATATTATTATTGAAAGCCCATATGGACTCTTAAATATGACAACTTTAAATGGCCTTAAGGAATCTCATGCATAATGGTCCAAGAAAACACATGGACTTCCATACATTTTTCCTCAAAGGCGTATTGCCATCACCATTCCATCCTTTAATGATTTCATCATGCAATAAATATCAAGTGATGAATTAGATGTTGATGATACAACTAAGTTGACATTGATCGAGTTATGCTTGATCATGTTGCTGCATTTGCTTAAGTCAAGGACTAATTCATCATTATTGGCATTATTGATGTTATATAGTTTTTGATCTAACATTTCTAATGCTAGAAGGATGGCTTAAACCACTGAATTATTTAACCCTCGCTCTAAACTAATTGAGAATTTTTTTAGGAAAATGAGATCAAGACAACTTAATGCTCTAAATAAAGAGGTTAATCAAACAACAACATTAGAAGAGAATGCAGTTCCCAACTACAACTTGTGAAATGTAGAGCCTAGACAACCATCGAAGCTGGCACGACCTACTAGCAGTGAAACCAAGATTAAAAGCCTAGAACAACAACTGTTAGAGATAAAAGGGCTCTTAAAAGGAATACTTGCTCAAAAATCTTCTAAAACTACCAGACCCATGGGAGGAGATGAAGCAGAATCTCCAAGGAGGAACTTGAATGCTTCTTTACTTAGAAGCAAAAGCAAAGGCAAACTTGCACTGACTCCATAAAAGAGAGGTGGTGACCAACAAATTGAGGCAAACTACCAAGGAAGATTAGAAGGAAAACCCAAGAAACAATCTGGAAGGTCAACTTCTAAAGGGTATAAGCCTGAAAGAAGCAACTACCATAATGATGAATCTTACTTGATAGACTTAGCAGTACAAATAGCAAAAGATATGCTTAATCTCAAGGGAAAGAGAACTTTAGATGACAGAGTCAATGATAATCATCGAGAAGCTCCCTTCATAGATGAGATTATGACCACAAAAATTCCTTCTCATATCTAGATCCCATCCATCGGGTATAATGGAACAACCGATCCAGACAATCACTTATTGGCTTTTGAAAGTCAGATGGACATATACAATGCATCCAGGGCTGTGCATTGTAAATTTTCCCAACTACTTTTCAAGGAGCATCATTTAAATGGTACCAACAATACCGGGAGAGGAGCATATATTCTTGGAAATGGTTTTCTTATAAATTTTCAATACAATTCTGTATCAGCAAAGATCCTGCCATCAATTACACCGTGGTAGCCAATATCAAACAGAGACCAGGAGAGCTATTGGGCGACTATATTAAATGGTTCAATGTATAAGCCTTGAAGGCAAAGAACATGACTGAAAAAGATAAGCTGGTAGCGGTACATTTTGGGCTAACTAAACAAACCTCATTTTGGCAAGAACTCTATATACATAGATGCAAATACTTGCAAGATTTCCATATTCAAACCGATAAGTTCATTCGCATGGGTGAAATGTATCACACTCGAAAGAAGGCCTAAGCCAAAAAGAAAATAGGAAAGATTAACGACAACCACAATCATAAGAAACCAAGATGGGAAGAAGACTGAAGCATCGACCATATTGCTTTGAATAAGCCCATTTCTTACATATATGCCGCAACAAAGGAAAGGGAAGATTTTTTTGATCTGTTACAAATCTAAAACTGATCTTGAGCCAAGAAAAAGGGTAGATTACTACGCTTATCATAAATCCAACATGCATAAAACATATGATGTCGAGTACTAGCTGTTATAATCCAATGAATGATCCGAACCGAAGATTTGAAGGAATTCAATAAGGACAATCAGAAAGCTGTCCATTTTGAAATTGGCACCAACGGCTGCCCACCAACACCGCAAATCTGATAGAGGATGATGTTTATCTAGTTCAAGCTCTCAATAGAATTGACGTAATCCACAAAGGCCACACTTGGCAAGAAATAGCAAAAAAGCTAGGAGTCGCTATGTTAGGGAAGCAAGGGAAGGGATTTTTTCTATCCAAGAGAAGCCGCCGCTCAAGAATCCAAGATTCCAAATTCAAATGCATAATTTGACCATGACACCATAAGAACCGAGAGGGGTCCACCACCTGCACAATGACCCGCTTATGATTACTGTGCAAATTTGACTTTTCGTTGTTACCAAAAATTTTATGGATACCGGGATTGATGTCAACGTAATTTTCAAGCATGCATTTGACCAAATAGGGATTCCAAAAGAAAACCTTGAACCAAGTTTTGAGCCCATTTTCTAATTCAATAATAAATGGTTAACTCCTATTAGAAAAATAAGACTTCTCGTGCAAATAAGGGTTCCACCATGCTCTCAAACTTTCGAAACCCTCTTCGTCATCATGTATAAACCTTCGTATTATAATGACTTTTTTGGTAGACCAGCTTTGGATGAAGTTGATGCTTTTGTCTCTCCCTCCCAAGTATATGATGGTGAAATTTTTGACAAAAAGTGGGTAGGGAACCATGAAAGGGGAACAATTCAGTGCTCACAGAATGTACTTTGCACCTATCAAACAATATGAATAAGATTACCTTTGTTGCTATGATTCAGTGGAAAATAAATTAATCTAAAATGATACTAAAAAGTCTTTGGATAGTGATTCTTCAAACACATCACCTAAAGTGAAAATAGTGCATTGAGAAATTTTGGTTTCACAAAGAAAAAAGAAAAAGGAAGGATGCAAATTTGGTGAAAGACGAGATAAAAGATGAGGAAATTGTAACTGAACTAGACTGTAGAAATTGTTTGTACCAAAATTGGGCACAACAATCTTCGGATGTGTTTGAAGAGATTAATGTAAAGATTGTAAATGAAAAGTGAGGCTATCCTAATAAATACACCAAAAACAGACAAAATGAAGTATAGAAACACAAGGATTTAGAGTGGTTCGGCGTTGTAGCCTACGTCCACTTTGGAAAATGATTGTTTATTGATATTGGTTGCTGGTTGCAGATGTTTACAATAGTACAATCGAGATATAATAATGATTTCAGCAGAGTAGGCGTTCCAGAGTCTAAAGTCCCTTTTTTGAAGCTTTTAGACTGCTATTTGTAGGTGTAGGCTGCAAATATCTCGCCCCAAATTCAGAAGACTTCTCTCACGTGGATGGATCCACATGATCGATCCCTCGTCATTTTGACTCGATCCATGATCGATACATATCCAATTCGTATCGATCAAGAAATGATCTTTTTGGGCCTAGATCGATCAGGTACATTCTTGAGGTAGTGCACAAGCTCCTATAAAAATTTGATGGCATTTGGACTTGTAGATTTTGAGTTGTGATCGATGCAAGTTTGATTTTTTTAGTATGCTGCTGAGCTCGTATCGATACGTTCGTATTGATCTCATTCGTATCCATGTTGTGCATGTGAACACTAAATGACATGGATCTATATTCTTGGATCGATCCACTTTTCATGCCGAGCGACCGTGTCTTTCTCTTGAACGTGCTTTGTTCATATCCATCAAGGAAATGTTCCTCGTATCGATGAGTGTAGGGTCAATTCGTATCGATGTAGGCTAAGGCTTTTCATATCGGTTGACGAGCGATACGAAACGCTATCAAGTGATGGGTACGAAGTAGAGTCCTTCCATGGATTCGAATCATCATTTGCTTGAAGGTTACAAAACATTGTCGGTCGTGATGGATACGAAGCATGGCAAGTTCAGTAAATATGAACCAATGTCTCTTAGTGGATATAAAGGAGGTCTTTTCAGAGGATGGATACGAATGTGGTGTCCTCTCCATGGATACGAGTTTTCTGTATTTCACTTGAGGCTTGATGGATACAAATAGGATGGTTACGAATCAGATGGATACAGACCAATGACCTCTTGATGGATACGAAGGAAGCCTTCCGAGGGAATGGTTATGAACTTGCCTGGATACGAATGGAGTTGTTTTACTTGACCTTGATCGATCAATATCTTTTGCATACGACCTCCGATTGACTTGATATTTGGGATGTTGGCTTTGATAGCTTTGTTTGTCATACTATATCGATTGTAGCTCGATTCGGACTCAGACTAAATTTACCAGCATCCATCGGGAACCCGTGTATAACCGATCTTCGGGACAGACTGTCCTTAGACTCTAGTCAAGTCCTTGGTGTCACGGCCTTGCCAAAAGGTGGGATAACATTTGCCCCCCAAATTATGTCTTGTGTAAACAAGACATGCTTTGAAAAGCTTCAACTTTCTATCTATTATCTGATTCGATGAGTAGTTGTCTTTTTTCCAAAGGATGTAACCTTTGATTGATTCTCGGTAATGTAAATACTGAATTGTTGACCACCAATGATTGTATAGTGCACTGTTGTAACTGAGTGTTGAGTGTTGGAGATTTGTTGTTCATCGTTGCAATTGTCACCAGGTGAGCATTCAATTCCTATGAGTTTTAAAAATTGAATGTTAATTTGTCACACACATAAATGTATGTTAACCTAACTCCTTTTAATGTTTGCACATCCATGGGTCATTGTCGGTTTTCTTTTGTATTGAATTCGTATCAATCCTAACCTAAACCAATGTGAAATTCGAGTTGCAAAAACTCTTAATGGTTGTTTTTAAGTATCTCTTCGCAATGATCCTCTCCTGGATCGATGTGAGAAGTTGAAAAATTGTCTTTGTATTTATGGCGATCGACACGATTTAATTGGTTTTTCAAAGCATTTCGTATCGATGGATACGAATCTTTGTGGGTTTATGTCGATGGATACAAACTAAAATATTCATATCGATGCATTTCTGATGGATTTGAACAACTCAGATAGGCCCTGGCCTCATGCTTCGTATCGATCACTAGATGGATACAAGTCATGCTTTGTACTGATGACGTTGAAACTGACTTGATTTAAGCATTGGATACGAATTGGTCTTAGTGAAGGTCGAGCTGAAGGATACAACCGAGCCGTCTCCTATCGTTTGATGGAATAGACTGCTTCGGCTAGTTATTTGCACTAGGAGACGAATCGTCATTTGTCTAGGGTCGAGCCATATAAAAGCCTTTTCTACTTAGCCATTTTTCTCACTTGCTTATTTTTCTGCCTTTCATATCGATTGCAAAGCCGAGATAAGGAGATCGCTCCTACCTTCAAATCGAACTTAACTTTCAATCCCCTAACTAATTATTGAAACTAAGTAATTAGACCATGAATTCATGTTGAAAATGACGAGACTCGAAATTTAATGCCACTCCATTTTCTCTCATGGCTGATTCTAGTTAAGTGGTGGCCGTGGATGGTCGAAATGAGGTCGAGAAGGAGAAGACGGCCTTTGTGTGGCTTTAGAGAAGATGAAGTGTGGGGATATGAAGAGAAACGCCCGTATTGATATGGGACAAAGGGAGGAAATGTATCGATCTGGGCAAGATGAATCTTCGTATCGAACAAAAGAAATGCTTCGTATTGATTGATGACAGATTCTATGTATCGACCAATTAATGGTCGCATTCGTATCGATTGATAACAATTGGCATTCGTATTGATATGCCTTGATCGATATGAATTTATGATCCAACACCTGATACGAAAATGCTCTTTAAGTGATTTAGTATCGATACGAATTATTATTTGTTGGTCGATACGAACCTGCTCTACTGAAGATCAAGACGAATTATCTCTCACTTGATCGATACGAACTATCAATTTAGGGATCGGTCCAAGCTTGAATTTTTAATCGATACGAAACTTCTGGCATACTCGAACCCTTAACTCCGATGAGCTTCTGCCCTGCATAATTGGACTTAATCATTTCATTGCATATTTAACTACCTTTTGAAGCTCGTCGATGGAACTGTAACTTGATGGAATTTACGAACTTTAACTTGGGATGATCTTCGAAGTCTGGATGGCGCAGTTGTGACGGTCAGCCATGACGGTCATTCTATTTGAATTTTGAAGTCTCGTTGTTTAAACACTTTTCAATCTTCGTAAAATTTCTTAAATAATATACAGCATTGCACTGCATAACACATTCAATGAATTTCACACCGAGGAAAACATGGGTCAATTGTCATCTAACGATGATTTTTGCTGAGTTGACTAGTTATGGAACCCATAAGTTCACAACAACAGAAGGCTCAGAGTCCGCCTCTTCCCATAATAGAGATGCCGAAAATCACTGCCGAAGTTATAAGTCTAGCTACGGATGAGCTACTAGGAGCAGCATTCATCGAGAATCCACAAGACTCTGTTCCATCTAATATCTCTAAGGAAATGCTAGGTAGGATTTGCATAAGGCATGGATTGTTGAAGGATGATGTCCTACTACCGAGGGCAAAAGACAGACCCCGCTCTCCCCCGGAAGGGTATATCGCCTTCAATAAATTCTCGTGTACAGCTGGGATACTCCTTTCACACAATCGATACAACCAGGAAGTGTTATCCTACTTGAGGATTGCTCCATCACAGATGCACCCGAGCGAATATGCTTCGTTGAACAGCTTATTTATCGTCTTCATGGAGCATCTTTTTCGACTCCCGACTCCAGAGAAAGTCCGACACCTATTCAATATAAAGAGCCGAAGGGATAATCCATCTTTCACTTTCTTAGAGGTAGATAGGAATTGTCAAGTTGTGATCGAGGCCTGGACCAAGCTTAGGTATTTCAAGACTGAATAGTTCTACGTCTGATGCCCACCGAATATCGCCAGACGGTGGCTAGTCAGGCGTGAGTACTTCAACTTTTATGCCGGTTGACTGGATAATCTTATTTGATGTCAAATTTAATGCTTTCTTTCTTTCATGGCTACGATTCCACAACCCGAAGGTGACCAGTTTAAAGAGATTGCAAAGGTTCTTCAAAGAGTTCCCATTGAGGATAGAGAAATTGGCGAAGTCCTAACAGATGAAAATTTGAGAGGCGTTGGGCTAATTGGCAGGAGTCAAAGCATCTGGCTCGAAGGATCTCGTAGGGTGGATTCGACGAGGCAAGTTAGGAGGAGATTCTTGGGATAGTGATCACCGAGCAAGGTGATCATGAGGACACACCCGTTAGAGATGAATCCACACTCGAGCCTTCACAAAGTCCTCGATACTCGGAGTGGATATGGAAGGGAAAGGCCACTGCCCATAAGGCCCCAAGATGCAAGTTTGTTGTCATGTCTTTACCAGCAGTGGGTGTGGTAATTTTAGAGGCTCCCTCCTCGCACATGGAGAGCCCTTTCGAAGGACTTGCTGATCTCCTAATTCTAGATGATGTATCTCTTCAATATGACACTAGGTTGGAAGGACTTCAAAGTTCCTTAGATTTAGGAAAGCCAACTCCTTCGAGTATGGATAAACAACCAGTTGGTCTGGGGGTTAACACATGCATACACACACTTCACGGCATCACACAACTGAAATCTGTGAGTTGTTAATTTTTGATGATAAGTAATTTTGTTTCTCTTTTCATTCTACAGATTCAATGTCGAAGCAACCATCTATGCTTGGTAGCCTCCGTGCCGCATGCCAATCTTCTAGTTCATACATGTAGTCCCGTAGGCATGATTCTGGCCATGATCGCCGTCGTTCCAGACAGGACAGGGATTACTATGATAGCGAAAGAGCTAGGGAAAGGAAGAGAGAAAGAGAAAGAGAGAGCCGAGATAGGTGCCGCTCCCGATCACGGTCTTCTCTACCTAGGGTTTCATTGCCACCCCCATTTATGGAGCACAAACTGTTGGATTTTCACGCCAACTAGTGCCTCTACAAGTTCCAAGGCCTGGCGAACATCGCCATACAACTAGGGCGAACATTTCTATCGCTACCACTTCAACGGTTGCAAAGATCACAAGGGAGGGAGCCGCTCGAATTGCCCAATTGAAAAGAGAGTTTCCTAACATCTGCTTTGATGACTTCCACTTCCCTCTAATTTTGATGGTGCTTCCAGATGCGGTAGAGAAAATTTTTCACATCTGTGTTTATCATGCCTTTAGCCAATATTGCGAGTGGAAGAAAACCACAGAGAATGCCTCAGCTATGGCACTTGAACGGGCAAAGACAATTGAAGAGCTACAAGGAACTATTGCCAAGAAAGATCAAATAGTCACAGTGCTCACTAGTGAAAATGGCACTTTGAGGAATTCAGAAACAAAGGCTCTGAAGAAAGTTGACGAGGCCAACAAGGAAATGGAGCAGATGAGGAAGGAGTATCTAAAGCTGGTAAACGATATGGGCTATTGAAATGCCATCGTCACAGCTGAAAGAGACAACGTGCTTAAGCGCTTAATGAGCTTAAGGCGAAGTACGACGAAGTCATTCAAGAAAAGGATGAAGCTAACAGAATTGCTCAAGATGCCTGTGATCGAACGGTGGAGCATAGGGGTGAGCGAGATGCGGCAGTGCTAACGGTTCAAGAGGCTGAGGCTAGGATTAAAGCCGAAGTCCGAGCAGTCGAAGCTAGAGTAGAAGGCGATATGGAAGATCTTTTAATTAAGTACAACGGCAACATCTTGAAATATCGCGAATTGAGCTGGCTCAATGATTACTCGAATCATTTAAACAATGTTTTATGTCGCTTGGTTGCGTATGAAAAGGCAGGACTCCAAGCAGAATCTATCGATGAGTTTGGGTTGGAGAACCGAGAGTTAACGGAGGATGAAAGAAGAGTTCTCCATGATGCCATTGTTTCATTCGAGAGAGAAAAACTCACCACTCAGAATTCGGAGGTCGGAGAGGGTTCTGGTGTTGAGGATCATATCACAAGTTCTGAAATCCCTATGCCAACCCAGCCTGAGTCTACCCCTATATTCGATCCTCCATCTATGCCTGCTTACGATCCCGATCAACCGCAATTATCTTCGGCTCATGTGCACATTTCCCAGAGGAGTCCTAGCTCCACCCGCACCAACCTGAGGAAGGTATTCTGAACACTTCTCGAATTTATTCAAAGTCTGGAGTATTATCAGAAGAAGTCACTAATATTTTCTCTTATCTTCATTCAATGATAGGAGCTGCACTGGCCGTGCCCCCTTCAACCCAAGTGCAGCATCAAGAGCAGGAGTTAGTCGTGATGGAGGCGACGACTACCACAGATACCACGTCGACCGGGGAAGTTCATATGAGCGCTTTTATCTTTAATGAACAGATGATGGAAGTGCTCCTCGGTCATCAGAGTAATCCACTTATAGATTTGCCTTGTCATGGGCGAAGGCGTGTTCACAGCCAACTCTTCAGCCCCAACTGCCTACATCCCGCCATACACTCAAGCAGCTCATGATGAGGCGACAATGGTAGAGATCAGTGCCAAGATGTCAAGTGCCGCGTTGGGTAGTGATGTTATAAGTGGAATGGTAGGTCGCGACCTGGCTCCTTTACGTGTGGTCTCTCCGGGTGGTATGATCATCATCACTAGGGTACCCCTGTGTCTTCTTATATAGAAAGTGCCCCCATCCCTCCGACCATGCATTCCGAAAGCGTTCCAATTTTCGTGAGTTCAGAGGAGGATTTTACAATTCTTCCCCCGGTTGGGGATAAGCGGGTAAAATAAAGAGCTTGAAATGGCACTACAGCGGTAGCTCCAGTGGATCGACGCCGAAGAGGAAGAAGAAGAAGAAACATAGGGAGTAGGCATGTCCCTTTTTGGTATATAAGTAGGAGTCACTTTTTTGCTTTTAGTAGGCTGTGTATAGATGTAGGTTCGGCCCCTGCTTATAGGAATTTTTGAAATAAGCTTCTTTTTCGTACTTATTTTTGCTTCCAAAGAATAGATGAAATAAAATCTCCTTTTGCTTTTTTAGCCTAACTTTGAGTTTATTTGCCTAAGTTTTTTAGAACTTGAATTTTTATTCAATACACTTGTGGAGTTTTAATATTTTGGATAGGACTCGTGTTCGGTCGCTAAGTCTTGGAGTCATGGCTCCGAGCCATAAACAAATGTTAAGTCGAGTCCCAGTGTTGTATTATCTCAATCGGCAGTTGGTGCTCGAGTTATGCCTCCAGTCCTAGGGACGAGTTGAAATGGTCAGACGATGATTGCTTTTCACCTTTGACATTTTTAATTTCACTTAGTCGGAACCGAGTTGTTTTGAGGTGAGTTCGAATGGTCAATCACACTCGTTCATGTACTGACAATCGCATCAATACTTTGAGGATTGAACTCACATGCTGGCGGTCGATCACGCCTGCTTAATGTTTAAAGTTATATCCACGCTCCGGGGACTTAACTTGTCTTTTGGGTGGTCAGTCACACCCGTTTTAATAATTGGAATTGCGTCCATGCTCTAGGGACTTAGGTTGATTTGTGGACGGTCAGTTATACCCAATTTGTGTTTATACACCAATCCGCGCTTTGCGGACTTAGAGTTAATTGTGGGTGGTCAGTCACACCCAGTATGTGTTTATACCCCAGTCCATGCTCTGGGGATTTAGAGTTAGTCGTGGGTGGTCAGTCATACCCAATTAATGTTTATACTCTAATTCGCGCTCTGAGGACTTAGAGTTAGTTGTGGATGGTCAGTCATACCCAATTCAATGTTTATACTCCAGTTCGCACTTTGGGGATCTGGAATTAGTTAACAGATGGTCGATCACATCTGTTTTGAGTTCTAAGATCTTATTCTCACTCTGGGGACGATAAACTGATCAGGATAATGGATGGTCGGATCACATCCATCCTGAATAAATAAGCAAAGTTGTAGATGGACGAATCCATCATCCTCAAGTTTAGACTATATATAGGTGAAGTTTTTGGTGAACGGATCAACCCTTCTCGAACCCATGTTTATATGTTTATACTCCAACTCGCACTCTGAGAGCCGTAGTTAGTTAGAGGATTGTCGTGTATCACTCCTTGCTGGCTTCAGCATGATAGTCTGCCCCGAGCTCGGGTTTCACTTAGTGAGTGACCGGTCATAGAAGCCACTCCCTATTTGAATAAGTCTCACTGTAGGATGGAACTTAGCACTCCGTGCATTGTGATGGTTGCATGATGCATTTCGAGAATCACTACTCTAGCTCGAAGAGATTGCATTTTATTGGTGAAATAAGAAAGTACGGTAAAATCAGTTGCCTTAGTACAAATTCAAATTCCAAAATGCATAAATGATTTGCAAATGTTAAGCAGACCAAATGAATAAACAAATCCTATTATGTGTAGTAGCGATGGAGATTTTCACTGTTCCAAGATCTCGGCAAAGTGAGACCATCAACAGTCGAAAATTTAAATGTGTCATCTCCAAGTCTCCATTCGATAACATACGGTCCTTCCTATGTTGGCTTCATATGCGAAGGGACCGAATAAATTCTCTTGAGCACGAGGTCGCTAAGTCAAAAGTTTCGGGGTTGGACCTTAGCATTGTACCATCGGGCGACTCGACTTCGGTGTGAGGCTGCCCTCAAATCAGCCTCTTTATGCTTCTCATCTAATAAGTCTAGAGATTCGACAAGCAATATAGCATTTGTCTTCGGATCATAGTAAGTCACACGATGAGAAGGTGCTTCCAGTTTGACTGGAATGACGGCTTTCGAGCCGTAAGAAAGTGAAAATGGAGTGTGGTTGGTTGTGGACTTGTGGGTAGTTCAATATGCCCATAAGGCCATGGAAAGCTCATCGACCCATTTGCCTCCGAACTTTTCCAGTCGCTTTTTTAGAATGGATTTGATAACTTTGTTAACATCTTTGACCTGTCCATTCGACAAAAGGTGAGCAACTGCTGAGAATTTCTTCTGAATATGGAAACGTTGACAGAAGTTCTTGAACTCGGCATTATCGAATTAGGCTCCATTATTAGTGATAATGGTATGTGGAGGCCAAAATGAAAGATGATGTTGCAGACAACAAAGTTGATTACTTTCTTTGTCGTGATAGTAGCAAGACGCTCAGCTTCAGTCCATTTGGTAAAGTAGTCAACTGCAATGATGACATACTTCACACCACCTTTAGCTAGAGGTAAAGATCCAGTTATATCGATGCTCCAAGTGGCGATCGGCCTGGACTGGCCATTTGAGTAATTTCAGTAGTGGGGTTCTTAGTATCTAAGCATGTTTCTGACATCTGTCACACTTCTTGGCATATTCTAATGCGTCCTAGTTCACATCGGCCAATAATAACCATATCGGAGTATCTTCTTAGCAAGAGTTTGCCTTCTAGTGTGATCGCCGCATTCCCCCTTATGCACATCATGTAACATTGTTTGATTTCATCATGGGTGATACACCGGAGTAAAGGGATATAGTATCCTCTTTTATACATGACTCCACTCTGGATAATGAATCGTATAGCTTTCCGAAGAACTCGTCTCTTCTCACTTATGTGCTTGGGCAAAGCTCCATGCTTGAGATAATTTTTGAATGGGGTCATCCATGACTCCCTCTCAGGTATGATTTTATGTGCCCATTCGGTCTTCATTTAGTCGATGCTCGAGGAAGTAAGTGTCTCAACGGGGACAAGTCCCATTTGTTGTGCTTCACCGGCGCTGGCCAGTTTCGCCAAAGAATTGGCATTCTGGTTATGTTCTTGGGGTATGCAATAAATGGCATAATAATTTAACCGATTCAACATTTCTTGGACCCGGGCATGGTAAGCGACTAACCTCCGGTCTCTAGCTTGGTATTCTCTGCGAACTTGGCATACGGCCAATTGTGAATCGTAGTAAATCTCCACAGCAATAATTCTCAAATATCTGGCGAGTCTGAGTCCAATGAGTAGAGCCTCATATTCAGCCTCTTTATTGGTTGCATGGAAATCAAACGTCAAAGCATAGTTTATAGATCGACCTTTTGGGGTTTCAAGTACAACTCCAACGCTTGAGCAACGGCCGTTCGATGCGGCATCCGTGTACAGCTTCCATACATATTTGGGAGATTCACTAGTCTCGGGAAAATCCTCTGGGATAGTGAATTCAGCAATGAAATCCGCTAATAGCCCGCCTCCGTGTGTAAGTGCTGTCGAACTGGCTCAACTTGTTGGTCCACTTGAGCAACCTACCAGACGTGTCAGGCCGCGTAAGGACCCGTCGTAACGGCTGGCCGGTATAGATCATGATAGGATGAGCCTAAAAGTAAGGATGGAGCTTTCTCGAGGCAATGACAAGACAATAAACTAACTTATCCAACTTTGGATAGTTTCACTCCGTCCCGATCAATCGTTTGCTGATGTAATAGACTGGCCGTTGTATTTGATCTTCCTCCAAATCAAGGCAGCATTGATTGCATTCTCTGACACTGCCAAATAGATGTATAATCTCTCATGATCAATAGGCTTTGACATAATTGGTGGTGTAATTAGGTGTTGAACCAGTGCTCGGAATGCGCCTTCACACTCCTTATCCATTCAAAGTTTTGTTTTCCTTTCCTGATTTGATCAAAGAAGGGAATGCATTTGTTAGTGAATTTTGAGATGAACGTGCTCAATGTTGTTACCTTATCGTTGAGGCTCTGTACTTATTTTATTGTTCTTGGAGTCTCGAGATTTCAAATCGCCCGGATCTTCTTGGGATTGGCTTCAATTCCTCGAGCGTTGACAATGAATCTAAGGAACTTTTCAGATGCAACTTCGAAGTGACACTTCAACGTGTTGAGCTTCATTCGGTACTCTCGGAGGATGTTGAATGTTGTTTCCAGGTCTTTGACACGATTGATGGAGATTCATGACTTTGCAAACATGTCGTCCACGTACACCACCATAGTTTTCTCGATCTAGCAACCAAACATTCAATTGACAAGTCTTTGATAGGTCGCCTCAGCGTTCTGGAGTCTGAACGGCATCACTTTGTAGCAGTAAAGTCTCAGATCGGTGACAAAACTTGTAACAACTCGATATTTTCAACCATTCGCACACACACATGTTGGACTTGAATTGCTCAAAATACCTCATTGTAATAAAATTTGGAGTAAATAAAACCATTCACAGAATCACAGACACAGAAATATCAGAATAACTTGCAGCGGAAATAAAATAGCATAGTATTTCATGAAGCTATATAACGAAGTCTCAAAATAAAATACATAATATCAGTCTGAAAACAAACAAAATAAAAATTCCAAATAAATATAAGTTCACTAATACAAGAGATGAAATAGATGAACTGAAACAAAAATAGACGAATAACTAGATAAGTAGAATCTCCAGCGATTCCTAGCTCTAGAAAGAGAAATCCAAAGCTATGAATACTCAGGCTGACCCGAGTGTAAAGTAAAACGCAAAACACTCGAGTCAGGACATACATACTTATATAATGTAAACCAACTCATGTGAACTGTAGTAGTAATGCACAATAACTTAAACGATGCTTGAGATTGCCCATCCTCTAAGGATCCGTTAAACCATCAATTAAGCAGTAATAGACGCTATCATAGAAATGTCTATATTAAAGTAGACTATGCAAATAACGGTGCTAATGTGGCTAGGGTAGAGTAGAGCTACAGCAGTCCCACCCCTCTAGTCACACTCTCAAATTTATGGTGTACATCCAAAAATCACAAGGCATACAAAGAAGTGTACTCGTGGTTAACGTTTCAAAAAGGTTTATAATTTCAAATTAAAATCATTCATTTTAACCATAAAAAGTTGGAGTCATTATACATTCAAATCAAATATTAAATTCCCAAATTTTTAGCCTTTTCAGAGTTCATTTATTCACTTAAATATATTAAAACAGTGAAATTTCAGCTTTTGCGGCACTTAGAAAATGCTACGGTAAGTTACATTTGAAAACAATTCAATTCAGTAAAGATAGTATTTAAAACTGCTGTAATAGTTCAGTTTAACTTGAAAAATAGTTTAATTCAGCAAAGACAACATTTACAGAACTGCTGTAATAGTTCAGGATTCAAATTAAAAGATTTAATTCAATTCAGCAAAGACAGCATTTAAAAACTGCTGTAATAGTTCAGTTTTAGTTGAAAAAATCTCATTTCAGCCAACTACAGCAATTAACAAGTGCTATAATAGCTCTTCCATTAGTTTTTAGCCTTTTAGTTCACTTCTGCAACTACAACACTTACAAAGTGCTGCAGATTCATTTATTTCAGATTTTAGTTCAATTTCAGAAACGATAGCATTTCTGAAGTGCTACTAAAAGAATTTCCAGATTTACAATAGAATTTCAGCAACAATTAAACTACATTTTAAACCATCTTAACATATAAATTTCATATTTTTCTCACTTTAGAAATGGTCATTGAAATACCTTTTAACTTAGGATTTTATAAAGTAAATTTCACAAATAAATCTCAAATTTCTTAATACTTCACCTATAAAATCAATATACAATTTTCCAAATTTTCATTTACTTTTCATTTTAATTTAATTTACCATTTCATATATTAAACTTAATTTCCATTTTATTTATTTTAACTTAACTTTTATTTTTAAACCAAATTTCACATTTCCAAGTAAAGTTATATTTCAAATTACACTTTTAAACATTCATTTATTTAACCACTTTAATTCATAGAAAATCAATAACACATTATAAAAATCCTTTTGAATTCAAATTTAAATCAAATAATCATATTCTACATTTTAATAATACTTTAAAAATTGCAGAAATATATATATATATATATATATATATTAACCATGGTTCTGTATAATATATTCTAATCTAAGTCAAGTGATACGGATAACATATCGTTTAAATCCGTAATTTACAAAGAAAAATCCGAGTTCTATCATTTCAAACCCGCAATCCCAAGTCAATTAAAATAAATAAAATCACTCAGGCCTATCATTTCAGCCCATAACGATTTTTCCCTATTCTAAAGTCCGTTCAGGTATGTATCATTTCAACCTATAGTGATTCTATTCTACAGGGAACTTGCAGTGTGAGAAACAGATAAAATAAACAGAATAGCAACATGCGGCAATAACAGATGATATGATAGGTTTATGAATAGGGTTAACATCATATAATTCACTTCACAGGCAGATATAACATGATATAATAATTTATACACATTCACTTGCGATCAATTCACAATTTTATAAGTATAAATGTCAGGCGTGATTACTCACCTTTTTACGCTGGAGATAGAAAATCAAACTACACAGAACAAATCCAGAAAGCACGATATGGCACGACACAGCACGACATTTGATTCAAGTGGGTGGAGAGGGCCAAGGTAATGATCTTGTAAACAACAACCAAAACAAAACAATATACACATGAATAGATTTAACACAAAATACATAGAAACAAATTGAAATTCAAAGTAACAAAGACAAGATAGTTTGACCTTGCCTTAATCATTCAATTGCTTGGCCATAAGGGATCATAAACACGGCTATGATGGTGCTAATCTCAGGTTCGAATCAGGTATGGCATCAAAACTCATGGCTACACAATGAAGTGAAGGGGTATAAGTTATAAGGTGAAGGAGATAAAGGAACAAGGAAAAAGGCAAGGGTTTTGTCACATGTAGGCTCGGCTAAAGGGTCAATTGGCTGGGCCAAAGCATGGTACAGGTATGGACATGTCAGGAGCAATGGGTAGAGGTGGAGTAGATGATGGTGGTGGTGGCTAAGGGGGTGGTCGAAGCAACTATGAAGGGGTTAGGGTGGAATTTGTGGTCTAGGCAATGTTTGGAAGGGTTTTTGTGCAAATTTGTGGGGCTAGCATCAATGGATGGTCGCGGCTACTGTCTTGGTCAGAGGAGGAGGGGAGGTTGCTTCTGTAGATGGTGGAGGTGATGGTGGAGCTAATGGTGGAGAACCTAGACCGAGCTATGCTTGAAGAGAGCAAAGGCAAAATCATTGAAAAGAAGAAGACAGAAGTGAGAAAAGTGAAGAAGATATTAGCATTTTTTTTCTTTGAAGCCATGAGTTTTTGTGAGGGGAAGAAATGTTCCTCACGTGAAAAGAAAATAAAAATATACCCGGAAATCCAAAAGAAAAGGACGGCTACTCAAGTGAAAAGGCAATTGAACGATGAAAAGACAAAGATAATGAAAAGACATAGGGAAAATGAAAGGTTTTGTCCCTTGAAATTTCTTATTTTCTTTTAATCAAAATAACTAAATAAAAATCAGTAAAATAAAATAAAACTGAACAAAATAAAGTGAAAAAGAAAATAAATAGTTATTTTAAGGAAAAATAGAAAATAAATAAATAAAGAAATGGCTATTTAATTGAAACTAGAATTTAAAAATTGAAAACAATATACAATCAACATTTGAAAATTATAACTATACTTTAAAAGTGTTTTAAAAATAAAATATATGCATAACATATCATGTTATACAAATTAGAACATGATTTTAAAAACAAAAATATTATTTATATAAATTACAATAAACAATTTTGTTAAATAAATCAATTTACACAAAATATTAGAAAAAGCATAACTTTCACTATACAAATCAGATTTCAACGAAATGAAAAGCAGTATTCTTGAAATTTAATTTATTTTCGTAATAAAAGATAAAATTTCAAATTTCAAATATTTAAATTTTAAATTTAAAAGTCAAAGTTTGACCACATTGACCAAAATTCACATTTTTGGAAAATATTCTATTTATTCATGTTTAGACATATAATTCACATAAAAATCAAAATTTATATTTAATATAACAAAATTTATCCATTTTAATAAATAAAATAAAGTTTTTTTTTAAATCAGGAAATTCAGTTAAAATAATTAAATATACAAATAAAAACAATCACAAAATACAGGGTTGTTACGCTCTCCCCCACTCAAATCTTTTCATCCTCGAAAAGAATGAACAAGGAAAATAAGGAAAAGCAAGATAGACAAAGTAAATAGTGCCTGAAAATAAACAGTTCTGGATTCGAAGCACGAATGCTCTCCTCCGTCTTCCAGGTACAATCCCGATCATCAGTATTCCACTATACTTTGACTAGACTAGCAGATTTCCTTCTTAGCTGCTTCGTACCTCCGTCGACAATATGAAGTGGCTTCCTCTCGACAGTCAAATTAGGCTCAATATCCAAACTATCAAGAGTAGATGGCTGAAAATAAGAGATGGGTCATGAAGATATCAGCGAAGATGTGAAACATGGAATACATCATGCACTCCGAAAAGCTTTTCGGGAAAATCCAAACGATAAGCCAAAGAACCAACTCTTTCCACAATGTAGAAAGGACCCTAGAAGAGGAAGAAGGTAGGAGGATAAGAATAGCTAGAAGGAAAAATAGGTTGAAAGACAAGGATAAACCATTATTTTAAAACCATAATATATATTTATACCATTTTAAACATTTTATAATATGATGAATAGTCATTTGATTCATATTTGTTAGTTCGAAGTAAACAATATTTAAAACATTTTAAATTATTTAGAAAAATAAAATAAATGATCAAAATATCCTTTATATAATACTTTATCAAAATACTTTTATAACTCGATGTCTTAACAAGTTTATCCTCATTCTTGCAAACTCTGGCTATGCATTGATCAGGCGCAAAGCTGGAATTCTCCAGGTACTTAGTAAACCTGTTTCAACACCCAGTGAAAATACTGGAAAACCTTTAAAAACAGATATGGGAAGTACAATCCAAACAAAACAACCAAACCTTTGTCTAACCATGGATCACAAATACACAATGGTTACGCCTGAATCCCCCAGGAAACAATCCATATCCGTAAGCTTTCTCAGCCCTGCGAATTATGCCATGATGACTAGTAGACCGGATACACAATGGTTATGCCTGGATCCCCTAGGAAATAATCCATATCCGTAAGCTTTCTCAGCCCTGTGGATTTCGCTACTAATACAACCTACATAGATCGCATGATACACAATGGTTACGTCTGGATCCCCCAGGAAACAATCTGTACCCGTAGGCCATCTCAGTTAGGCGAATTACGCTATGCAGTCGTGCACAAAAGTTCATGGGTTACGCCATGGTAGGACACTCGAGTATCACATCCGGAAAAACAAAACCAGAGAGAATAATATCGATAGAATGAATCCACAATGTGGCCACAGAGCGGATATCAAGCAGAAGGCACTTTCCATATCTTTACTTCGAAAATATGTATCATATAGTACCTTTTCAAATCACTTTCAAAAGCCACACTTATACAAAGTCCATCATATATAAGATTTTATTTTCAAATCGAATACTTTCCAAATAAATAGTATATTAAATCACACTTATATAGACTTCGATTATATAAGATTTCCCTTTCCAAATTGAGTACCTTTCAAAAACAATAGTTTTCAAATCAACTTCATACTTATACAAATCAATTTTATATAAGCTTCATAACTCCCAAATCAAGTATTTAATAAAACATGATTCTCAATTTCAATTCCTTTCAATAACATTTCAGTTTCAAAATCATATATGATTTTGCCAAATCATTTCTTCCAAATTACATATATTCGGTTTCAAATTTTCTCAAAACATTAGTTTTAGAAAATAATCCTGGTTTCCAAATCGACAAAATTTAGGTCAAACAAATTCATTTCCAAAACCATCATATAAATACTGGGTTGTACTATCCAATCTATTTTCAAAACCAGATATTTTTCTCAAAATCAATTATACCCAAAATGATTTCCAAGTTTATATCTATCCCTTTAAAACCTTTTAACTATTTATTTCCATATATGAAGATCCAATTTACCTTTTAAAAATTACTTAGCTTTAAAAATTAAACCTTGATTTTGAAGTGCTCGAATTTTCAAAATTGTCAGAGAAATTAAATTTTCCAATCCAAGAGTTGGAAATCAGCAACAAATTAGTAAATCAATTCTACTAGATAAGGTTACACCAAAAAAAATATGAAACTCGAGGACTGAACACTGGCTTACTTTAAATTATTTCAAATATATATACACACACACATATATCTTTCGAATGTCAAACCATACTTCAGAATTTTTAAATCAAAATTTGGTTTCACAAAATCACTCGCATAGCAAAGCTACTAAAGGGGCCTCTTCCCCACTCTGAAACTCGAAAATCAATGTTGATGTTGCGTGCACTCATCACCAAAATGATTTTCCAGGGACAAAAGTGAGTTCTGAACTTCTATTTTCTTGAAACTTCTTTGAAATCTCTTCGAAATCATTGGAATTCATTCAAATACATTTGAAACATTTCTTAATCGTAAAATGTCTTTAAATCATATTATTATATATATATTTTTCTAAATCTTAAAACCGATTTCAAAACACAGGAGTTCGATTCCTCGAAATTCAATTTCAAAACCCTTCGGTGATAAATCATTTTTATATAAATCAAATTTCTTATAAATTTTCAAAATTTCCGATACTTTCAAAATTTCAGACTCTCATTTTTAAAAGGTATATAATATTATCGAAAACATTTCACTTTTATATATAAAATGTGATCATTCTTATTAAAATAATAATTTCGATGTATGCATAATTTCAAAATACAACCAAAAACAAATTTCCAAGGGATGGTTCAAGGATGGATTTCAAAACAAATAGAGATTCGGATTTAGAGGAACTCTAATCAAAAAATTCTGATTCGAAGATAAGCTTGGACGAAGATGAGATAATTTAATTACCAAATAGAAGATGGATAACCCTTTATAAATCGCGGGCGACCTTAACCGGTTAACCATGACTTCAGGAATATAATCAATTCAGAAATCTATGGAAAATCGACATTCGATCGCCAGAGATAGAATCTAGGTAGAGCAAGAGATAGATAGCATTGAAATCCAAGGATACAGGAATTTCCGGTGAATCAATGCTAATTGTAAGGGAGTTTCACCCCTTTACCAATCGTTCAAAGATTTGCAGAATCACCAATCTTTATAGAGGTCATTCAAAGTGAAGTTATGAAAAGCTCCAAAATCAAAGGAATACAAATAGGAGAGACAAGAATGGATTTCAAAACAAGTAGGAGCGTTCCAAAGTTCAAAGAATCCAAATCGATAAGAATCCTAACCAAGAGATTACTAATAAGGTGGATACATAAGGGATGAAATTTAGAAAATCTTGATTTCAAAATAAGAAAATAACTTATACCAATATAATCTTTGAAAATCCTTTAAAATCATTCGGAAATCATTTTATACTTCGAAAATACGTTCTCTCACAAAGAAATGATTCTGTGATTGATTTCACTCATTCCGGGGTATTTCTACCCTATCTCTAGTGAGTTTTTGCTTCGTAGGCTAAGGTTTGCCTAAAACCAAAGCTTTGATACCAAATGTAACAACCGATATTTTCAGCCATTCGTAGACACATATGTGGACTTGAATTGCTCAAAATACCGCGTTGTAATTAAATCTGGAGAAAATAAAACCATTCACAGAATCATAGACATAGAAATATCAGAATAACTCACAGCGAAAATAAAATACCATAGTAGTTTATGAAGCTACTATAACAAAGTCTCAAAACGAAATACATAATATCAGTCTAAAAACAAACAAAATAGAAATCCCAAATACATATAAGTTCACTAATACAAGAGCTGAAATAGATGAACTAAAACAGATATAGATGAATAACTAGATAAGCAGAATCTGCAGCGATTCCTAGCTCCAGAAAGAGAAATCCAAACCTATGAATACTCAGGCTGACCCGAGCGTAAAGTAAAACACAAAGCACTCGAGTCAGGACATACATACTTATATAATGTAAACCAACTCAAGTGAACTGCAGTAGTAATACACAATAACTTAAAGGATGCTTGGGATCGCCCATCCTCTAAGGATCCGTTAAACCATCAATTAAACAGTAATAAACGCTATCATAGAAATGCCTATATAAAGTAAACATGCAAATAACATTGCAAATGTGGCTAGGGAGGCGTAGAGCTGTAGCAATCGCTCACCTCTAGTCACACTCTCAAATTGAAGGTGTATCCAAAAATCACAAGGCATGCAAAGAAGTGTACCCATGGTTAACATTCCAAAAAGGTTTATAATTTCGAATTAAAATCATTCACTTTAACCATAAAAGGTTGGAGTCATTATACCTTCGAATCAAATATTAAATTTTCAAATTTTTAGCCTTTTCAAAATTTATTTATTCACTTAAATACATTAAAATAGTGAAATTTCAGCTTTCGCAGCACTTAGAAAATGTTATGGTAAGTTACATTTGAAAACAATTCAATTCAGCAAAAACAACATTTAAAGCTGCTGTAATAGTTCAGTTTAAGTTGAAAAATAGTTCAATTCAGCAAAGATAGCATTCACAGAACTGCTGTAATAGTTTAGGATTCAAATTAAAAGATTTAATTCAATTCAGCAAAGACAACATTCGAAAACTGCTGTAATAGTTCAGTTTTAGTTGAAAAAATCTCATTTCATCCAACTGTGGCACTTAACAAGTGCTACAATAACTCTTTCATTAGTTTATAACCGTTTAGTTCACTTCTGCAACTACAGCACTTACAAAGTGCTGCAGATTCATTTATTTTAGATTTTAGTTCGATTTCAGAAACGATAGCTTTTCTGAAGTGCTACTAAAAGAATTTCCAGATTTACAATAGAATTTCAGCAACAATTAAACTTCATTTTAAACCATCTTAACATATAAATTTCATATTTTTCTCACTTTAAAAATGGTCATTTAAATACCTTTTAACTTAGGATTTTATAAAGTAAATTTCACAAATAAATATCAGATTTTTTAATACTTCACTTATAAAATCAATATACAATTTTCCAAATTTTCATTTACTTTTCATTTTAATTTAATTTACCATTTCATAAATTAAACTTAATTTCCATTTTATTTACCTTACTTAACTCTTATTTATAAACCAAATTTCACATTTCCAAGTCAAGTTATATTTCAAATTACACTTTTAAACATTTATTTATTTAACCATTTTAATTCATAGTCAATCAATAACACTTTACAAAGATCATTTTAAATTCAAATTTAAAACAAATTATCATATTTTACATTGTAAAAATACTTTAAAAACTCTAGAAAAATATATATATTAACCACGGGTCTGTATAATATTTTCTAATCTAAGTCAAGTGATACGGATAATATATCATTTAAATCCGTAATTTACAAAGAAAAATCCGGGTTCTATCATTTCAAACCCGCAATCCCAAGTCAATTAAAATAAGTAAAAATTGCTCAGGCCTATCATTTCATCCCATTACGATTTTCCCTATTCTAAAGTCTGTTCGGGTATGTTTCATTTCAACCCATAGTTATTCTATTCTACAGGGAACTTGCAATGTGAGAAATAGATAAAATAAATAGTATAGCAACATATGGCAGTAACAGATGATATGACAGGTTTATAAACAGGGTTAACATCATATAATTCACATCACAGGCAGATATAACATGATATAATAATTTCTACACATTCACTTGCGATCAATTCACAATTTTATAAGTATAAATTTTAAGCGTGATTGCTCATCTTTTTACGCTGGAGATAACAAATCTAGTTACACAGAACAAATCCACTAAGCATGATATGGCACGACACAACACGACATTTGATTCAAGTGGGTTGAGAGGGCCAAGATAATGAACTTGTAAACAACAACCAAAACAAAACAATATACACATGAATATATTTAACACAAAATACATAGAAACAAATTGAAATTCAAAGCAACAAAGACAAGATAGTTAGACCTTGCCTTAATCATTCAATTGCTTGGCCATAAGGGATCATAAGCATGGCTATGATGGTGCTAAGCTTGGGTTTGGGTCAGGTATGGCATCAAAACTCACGGCTACATAATGAAGTGAAGGGGTATAAGTTATAAGGTGAAGGAGACAAAGGAACAAGGAAAAAGGCAAAGGTTTTGTCACATGTTGGCTCGGCCAAAGGGTCAATTGGCTGGGCCAAAGCATGGTACAGGTATGGACATGTTAGGAGCTATGGGTAGAGGTGAAGTAGATGATGGTGGTGGTGGCTAAGGGGGTGGTCGAAGCAACTATGAAGGGGTTAGGGTGGAATTTGTGGTCTAGGCAATGTTTGGAAGGGTTTTTGTGCAAATTTGTGGGGCTAGCATCAATGGATGGTCACGGCTACTGCCTTGGTCAGAGGAGGAGGGGAGGTTTCTACTATAGATGGTGGAGGTGATGGTGGATCTGATGGTGGAGAAGCTAGACCGAGCTATGCTTGAAGAGAGCAAAGGCAAAATCATTGAAAAGAAGAAGAGAAAAGTGAGAGAAAGTGAAGAAGCCATTAGCTTTTTTTTTTCTTTGAAGCCGTGAATTTTTTTGATGGGAAGAAGTGTTTGTCACATGAAAAGAAAAGAATTATACACGACAAACCAAAAGAAAAAGGATGGATACTCAAATGAAAAGGCAATTGAAAGATGAAAAGACAAAGGTAATTAAAAGACATAGGGAAAATGAAAGGTTTTGTCTCTTGAACTTTCTTATTTTATTTTAATCAAAATAACTAAATAAAAATCAGTATAATAAAATAAAACTAAACAAAATAAAGTGAAAAATAAAATAAATAATTATTTTAAGGAAAATAGAAAATAAATAAATAATGAAATAGTTATTTAATTGAAACTAGAATTTAAAAATTGAAAACAATATACAATCAACATTTGAAAATTATAATTATACTTTAAAAATGTTTTAAAAATAAAATATATGCATAACATATCATGTTACACAAATTAGAACAAGATTTTACAAATAAAAATATTATTTATCTAAATTACAATAAACAATTTTGTTAAATAAATCAATTTACACACAATATTGTAAAAAGCATAACTTTCACAGTATAAATCAGATTTCAATGAAGCGAAAAGCAGTATTCTTGAAATTTAATTTATTTTCATAATAAAATATAAAATTTCAAATTTCAAATATTTAAATTTTAAATTTAAAAGTCAAAGTTTGACCACATTGACCAAAATTCACATTTTTGGAAAATATTCTATTTATTCATGTTTAGACATATAATTCACATAAAAATCAAAATTTATATTTAATATAACAAAATTTATCCATTTTAATAAATAAAATAAAGTTTTTTAAAATCAGGAATTTCAGTTAAAATAATTAAATATACAAATAAAAATAATCACAAAATACAGGGTTGTTACAAAGCTGGTGTGCTCTTGATTGGGTAGGTGCATCGGTATCTGATTATAGCCGGAATATGCATCCATGAAAGACAAGAGCTCGTGTCCGGCTGTGGAATCTACAAGTTGATTAATCTAGGGAGGTGGAAAACTGTCTTTGGGGCAAGCTTTATTCAAATCCGAGTAGTCCACGAAAGTTCTCCATTTCCCGTTGGGTTTCCTAACAAGCACCGGGTTAGACACCCACTCTGGATATAATGCATCTCGGATAAACCAGTTCGACTTAAGTTTATCCACCTCTTCCTTTAAGGAGGCAAATCTCTTTGGATCCATATCCCGCCTTTTATGTTTGATTGGGACATGCCGCGGGTCAATATTCAATGCATGGCTCGTGATGTCCAGCGAGGTCCCACACATGTTAGAGTGCGTCCAAGAAAACACATCGAGGTTTCCCCGAAGAAATTCAACCAATTCCTCTCTCATCTATTGGCTTAGCTAAGATCCGACCTTTATCATTCTAGAAACATCATCGTCATCGATCGAAACATCGATTGTCAACTTTACTGGGGAAGCCTGACTATCTTTGACTTCCTCTTCATCATCATCATCTCTTGGATCAAGATCTTTTAGGAATTAGTTGTGGCTCTCGGGCCTACCCTAGGCGTTAGCTGTTAATTGTCGATAAAATGAACATAGGGAGATTCCTCTACGTCCTTGCCTTTCTCTTTCCACTATGCCTCCGCAACTCAGCAATCGAACAAGCGCATTCAGATGTATGATCTCCCTGAATAACTCCGACCCTGTTATTAGTGGAGAGTTTTAAAGTTAAACACCAAGGGGCCATAGCTGCCTTGAATTCAGCCAGGGCCGGTTGGCCCAAGAAAGCATTATATAGCAAATTGATATCCAACACAATGAACTGTAACATCCGAACTCTCCAGCGACCTCTGATTCCCAATTCCATTAGTAATTCCACTATCTTAGTGGGTATAGTTGCACTTCCATTGAAACTATGAATACGAGACTGACACATCTTCAAGTTCTTCGCTTTCATTTTCTTTTGATCATATGCTCACTTGAAAAAAATATTCATGGAGCTTCCACTATCCAATAAGATCCTCTTCATCCAAGCAGGACCTGTCTGAGCTGATATGACTAGTGGATCAATGGTAGGGGCTTTGACTCCATAGGCATCTCTGTCTTGAAAAACGATGTCATCTGTCATCGTCTTTTGTTGTTTAGCCGAAGCCCTATTGTTAAGATTACTACAACACTCAAAGTCTGCATGCCTAATCAAACTGGCATACGACTCCACTTCCTTCCAGTTCTGATCCATTGGGTGAGGACCACCACGTACTGTGCTAATAACCAACCTCCCACCAGTACGCATGGGTTCCTCTAGTCTAGCCTGACTCGGTACTTGATTCTGGCTTGATAGGCCCACACCTCCAGCCTAGACCGAACAATTGTTCCAACTTCCTATCTCATATTAACTTCTCAATGATATCCTGTAAATGGCGACATTCATTGGTATGGTGAACATAGAAATCATGGAATCTACAGAATTTTCCAGATTAAATCTGTTTTTTGGACAATTGCTTCGGAGCAGGCTTCTTATATTGGCCAGTGTTACAGGTTTGGAAGTACATTCTCCAGGGATGTATTCAAAGGAGTATAGTTGTCAAACATGGGAACTCAACATTGCGGTTCGCAATTTTGATCTCGCTTCTTACCCTGACTTCCATCGCCTTTCTTCTGATTCTAATTGTTTTGTATATTCAACTGCACTTTTTAGGAACTCTTACCGATTTGTTTCACAGTGACATTGCTCTGAATTCCTTCCACATTGGGCGCTGCATCATCCTTCTTCCTAGACTATTTCATATCTTCGCTCCTTAAGAACTTGGCTGCCTTGGAATAGAAACAGACCAATGACGCAAGGGTTTTCCAGCCAACCAGTTGCCAATCTCGGAATCAGGATCGATTCTCTTAGTCAGTACCATCAATATGGAATTACCATTAGGGTTACTAATATCCACGCAAGCGGCATGGAACCTTTCCAAATAACATCTGAGTGTCTCTCTAGGGGCTTGAGTGACGCTAGATAATTTGTTAACATCCTTTGGTCTTGTAACATGCATATGAAACTGTTCACCGAATTTCATAGCTAACTGATCAAAGCATGAAACGAAATGGAGCGGTAGGCGAGTAAACCATATGATAGCAATACCCTTGAGGGAGATAGGAAAACTTCTGTATTTGACTGCATCATCAGCTCGTGCGGCATTCATTAGGCATTCATACTTTAAGATGTGTTGGTTAGGGTCTGGACTCCCTTCACAAATAGGTAAAGTTGGCATTCTGATCGGCGAGGCGGTACAGCATAAAGGATGCCATTAGTGAAGGATGTATGACTCCGAGAGATTCCCTAGTCATCATTGGAGAGGCCTTGACTTTCGTGAATCGTTTGACGAATCATGGTCGGGATGTCTGGCATTCGAACATTCTGAGCTTATTTGGCCAAGGTGTGGTCGGTTTTCACAATGCAAGGATGGCCTGGGCGCAGTCAACGGTCCATACCTCGCATCCTTGGTTCCAGGTCTTCGAGCGCATAGGGTTTAGGAGTACGATCCTGTTGATGAAGGTTTAGATCTGTTCGGTCTCAAATGTCAGCTTCCAAGTCGATAGTGGCGGCAGCAGCACGGTTATCATTAATGTGATAAGGAATTGTCCCTCCTCGGGAGATGGGTCCTGCTTGGTGATTAGCAGATGGGCCAGGTCCTGCTTGTCCAAGATTCAGAGTGCGCTGATGCTCAGGAGCTTGCACATAGTTTCCATCTAGTCGTCCACGTATGGATCTGTGATGATAATCAGAGGAAGTTGGGCTCTCAATGGATGAGTAGGAAGCTTGATCCTTCCTGGTTCACATTCATTTTTTCGGATTCGGTCGGTTGGTTAACTTCGTGTTGGAACGGATCTGTAGGGTGAGCTGCTGGCGGCTTTGGGTCAGTTCTTACATTAACATCTAGAACTCCTCCCTAGTGATAGGGCCTTATGGATCTGAAGGTCCAACTGAGTTCTGATCTGTGGCGGGTGGCTGCGTAGGATTCCGTCTATCTCTTCCTTCCTAATCCACGGCGGTTGAGGCAGTCCTTGTAGTAACCATGGTGAAGGGTGTATCTCTCTCCTAGACTTGATACAAATCTGAATAAGATGGAAGAACTTATATATATATATGAGATCTGATCTTCTCCTTAGATTCTTGCAATCCAACGATGGTGGTAGATCCAAAGAGCAGGAGAAAAGCCAGGTTTTCTCGATGAAAGCACCAAAGTGTTCTATGAAAATTGGGAACAACACTTTTCGAATATGTTTGAAGAGATTAAAGTAAAGTTTATAAATAAAAAAAATGAGGCTAACCTAACAAACACACCAAAAACAGACAAAAAGAAGTATATAAACACAAGGGTTTAGAGTGGTTCGGCGTTATAGCCTACGTCCACCATGGAAAGTTGTTCATTGATATTAATCGCTAGTTACAGATGTTTACAATAGTACAATCGGTACACAACAATGATTTTGGCAGAGTACCAGCGTTCAGAGTCCGAAGTCACTTTTCTAAAGCCCTTGGACTGCTATTTATACATGTAGGCTGCAAAATATCTCGGCCCAAACTCAAAAGACTCCTCTCACGTGGGTGGGTCCATGTGATCGATCCTGGTCATTTCAACTCGATCCATGATCAATACATATCCAATTCGTGTCGATTAAGATATGAACTTTTTGGGCCGAGTTCGATCAGGTACATTCTTAAGGTAGTATACAAGCTCCTATGAAAATTTGGTGTCATTTGGACTTTTAGATTTTGAGTTATGATCGATGCAAGTTTGGTTTTTTGGTATGCTGCTGAGCTCATATCGGTACGTTCGTGTCGATCTCGTTCGTATCCAAGCACGTGACCACTAGATGATGTGGTTCTATATTCTTGGATCTATCCACTTTTCATGTCAAGCGACCAAGTTTTTCTGTTGAACGTGCTTTGTTCGTATCCATCCAGGAAATGTTCCTCGTATCGATGAGTGTAGGGTCAATTCATATTGATGTAGGCTAAGGATTTTCGCATCGGTTGACGAGCAATACGAAATGCTGTCAAGTGATGGGTACGAAGTAGAGTCCTTCCATGGATTCGAATCATCATTTGCTTGAAGGTTACGAAATGTTGTCGGCCATGATGGATATGAAGCATGGCAAGTTCAATAGATACGAACCAATGGCCTCTTAGTGGATAAGAAAGAGGTCTTTTGAGGTGATGGATACAAATGTCGTGACCTCTCCATGGATACGAGTTGGCTGTGTTCCACCTGAGGCTTGATGGATATGGATAGGATGGTTACGAATCAGATGGATATGGACTAATGACCTCCTGATGGATACGAAGGAAGCCTTTCGAGGGAACGGTTATGGACTTGCCTGGATACGAATCGATTGTTTTCCTCAACGTTGAGCGATCAATATCTTATGCATCGACCTCCGATTGGCTTGAAATTTGGGATGTTGGCTTTGATAGCTTTGCTTGTCGTACTTTATCAATTATAGCTCGATCTGGACTCGAACAAAATTTACCAGCATCCATCGTGAACCTGTGTATAACCGATCTTCGGGACAGGCTGTTCTTGGTTTCTAGTTAAGTCCTTTGTGTCACGGCCTTGCTAAAAGGTAGGATAACAGAAATGAACAAGAAAGAATGAAACCTACAGAAGACCTTGAGGAAATATGCATAGATTCTACCAATATAACGAAGATAGCCAAAATTGGTAGAGAGTTGGATAGTAAACTCAAAGGAGAGCTAGTTTAAATCCTTCAGTCTAACAAAGATGTATTTGCTTGGAACCACTCAGATATGGTTGGAACAAATCCAACTGTCATGTGCAGTGTCCCAAATATAGACCCAAATATCACACCAGTCCGATAGAAGAAAAGACAGTTTGACAAATTCGGTCTAGTGCTTTGAAAGAAGAAGTCAAAAAAATGCTCAAAAATGAATTCATTAGAGAGGTACTTTATCTGAAATGGTTAGCTAATCCAGTGCTAGTCAAGGAATCCAATGGGAAGTGTTGATTACACTAATTTGGAAAAAGCATGCCCAAAAGACTAATATCCACTGCCAAGGATAGGTCAGTTAGTCGATGCAACAAGCGGACACCAACCCTTGTCTTTTATGGACGCATATTCTGGATACAATCAAATTCCACTGTTCAAATCATATAAGGAAAACACCAGTTTTATAACAGATTAGGGAACATATTGCTATAGGGTAATGTCTTTTAGATTAAAGAATGCTAGAGCAACATACCAGAGACTAGTAAATAGAATGTTTAGGAACAAATTAGTCGGAACATGGAAGTATATGTGGATGAGATGTTAGTCAAGTCTCAAGAGAGAGTCAATCATCTAAAAGATCTAGAAGAAAAGTTTGGTGTATTGCAAAGATACCAAATGAAGCTTAATCGACAAAAGTGTTCTTTTGGAATTCAATCTAGAAAATTCTTGGGTTACATTTTCAGTGAGAGAGGAATCGAAGTTAACCCTGAGAAAATCCAAGTTATTAGAGATATTGCGAAACCTAAGATAAACAAAGACATGATGAGCCTGAATGGAAGAGTGGCAGCATTAAACAGATTTCTTCCAAGGCTATTAAAAACTGTATTCCATTCTTTAACGTGATTAAGAAGAAGAAAAATTTCGAATGGAGTGAAGACCATCATAAAGATTTTAAGGAGCTGAAAGATCATCTGGAAAAACTACCAATTCTCTCTAGCCCTTTGGATAGGGAAGTCTTTATCTCTATATAATAGTCTCTCAAAATGCATTTAGCTCCGTACTAATAAGAGAATAGAAGGTAATTTCTCTTCCAATATATTATACCAGCAAAAGACTCAAAGATTTGGAAACTAGATATCCAGTCATAGAAAAACTAGCGTATTGTTTGATGCTCACCGCATACAAGTTGAGGGCTGATTTTTAAGCACATCCAATCAAGTTTTAACGAGTTTCCCACTCCAGCAGGTTTTTAGTAAATTGGAAATTTCAGGTCGGTTGGTTAAGTGGAGAATTTAACTTAGCCAATACGATATTGAATTCCTTACCGGGGTGTAAATTAAGGGACATGCACTAGCCCAATTTGTCAACGAGTGAACTGGGTTCATTAAAAAGCAATCAGAATAAGAAAAGGACCTGAAACCTAAGTGACAATTATTTACAGATGAAGCCTCAAATGAGCAAGGGGTCGGAGCCACATACGCGGTTATAACTCCTGATGGACATCGTTTGCACTACACAATGACGTTAGGGTTTCCAGCCACTAACAACATGCCATAATATGAATCCATGGTAGCAGGGCTCATTCTAGCGCTCCAATTGAAAATTCCTAGAATTGAAATTTTCAATGATTCACAATTAATGATAAATTAGCTAAACTATAAATATCAGACGAAGGACGCCAAATTGACTCTGTATGTCAAAATGATATTGAAAATGTTGAGCCGATTTGAAAAATTTTCAATACACCAAACTCCAATAGGCAAGAATTCCCAAGCTGAATTTTTGGCAAAATTAGCAAGCTTAATGAGGGCACCAGATGCCCAGATCATTCCAGTAGGTTACCAAGAGAATCCAAGTATAAAGGAGAAAAGCCTCAAACCAAAAAATGAGACCTCAGTGTTGACTAGGTCTTAAGCCTTATCACACAAGGAGAAAGAAGACAAAACTGAGATTCTTCATGAAAACCTCCCCATTCGAAAACTAATAATCAATATGAGAATAATTGGATGACTCCTATTGTCGAATATATAATAAAAGAAAGGCTGCCAGTAGATAAGAAAAAGGCAAGAAGAATAAAATACCAAGCTCTAACTTCTGTCATGGCGAACGACATACTCTATAAAAGGGGATATTTGCTCCCTTACCTAAGACGTGTTGATCTAGAAATATGAGCATAATTACTAAGGAAAACCAATAAAGGAATCTACGAAGACCATTCCTATGGAATGAAATTGGTCAAGAAAGTTACGAGGCAAGGATTTTACTAGCCACAAATGAATAGTCAAGCTATAGATTATGTAAGAAGATGCGAAAAATTCAACGGTTCACTAGAATCCCATGCCTACCATCAAGTGAATTGACTTCTATCTTAAGCCCATGTCCTTTCGATGTATGGAAAATGGACCTAATTGGGCCATTGCCGATATCTAAAGGAGGATCTAAGTACGCAGTAATAGACATTGATTACTTCAAAAAGTGGGTAAAAGCTGAGCCACTTTCAAATATCACATCAGTAAATGTTCTTAAGTTCGTAATAAGGAATATCATTACTAGATTCAGGATCCCACATTAGATAATATCCAACAATGGAACGCAATTCGAAAATGAAGAATTTACCTGATTTTGTAACAAGAGTAGAATCATCAAAAGATTTTTGTCTATTGCTCATCCCAAAGCAAATGGAGCTGTTAAAGCAACTAATAAAACTGTAAATACCATTCCAAAGAAGTGGTTGGACAAGGCAAAAGGAAATTGGGTAGAGGAATTACCTCTCGTCCTATGGGTATATATAACTTCTACTAAAACCGCGATAGGGCATACCCCATACTCCTTAACATATGGTTGTGAAGCCATCCTTCCAATTGTGGTTGAAGTACCTTCTCATCGAAGGATCGCATATGCATTCAATCCAAATCAAGAGTTAAAGAAAGAATCTTTGGACTGAATCAATGACTTAGGAGATGAAGTAGACATACGAACGGCTAAATATCAACAAAGAATATCCAAGTATTAGAACTCAAGAGTAAGAGAAAAATTGTTTCAAAAAAGAGAACTAGTACTTCGAAGAGTCATGACAAATATTAAGAATCCGACAAACGGGCTGCTAGGACCAAATTGGAAAGGTCCCTTAATCATACATAAAGTAATCCTTCCAGGAATTTATAAACTCTAACGACCAGATGGCAACATCATAGAAAGAACATGGAACGCCGAACATGTACGTCCATATTTTCTAATAATGGATGAACAAAGAGAATTTATTAGTTCAATCGTGAAAAGGACTAAGATTCTCCCAAGGGAGAAAAATCTAGCCATCAAAGGCTTATGACTGCAAGAGGCCATAGGCCATCAAAGGACCTAGCCATCAAAGGCTCATGACCGCATGAGGTCCTTGGTCAACAAAGGCCATATCTAAGCCATAAATGCCTTCATTAAAGACCTCATCGAAGCGCCTCCTACAGGAAGGTCGGAGTAAGCCTTTAGTGCTGTCATAAAAGGCCTTATTAAAGCCCTTGGAAAGCCTTCAACCCTTGCCTACATTGTCAGGGTAGAGCGCCTCCTAGAGGGAGGACAGAGTAAGACTTTAGTACAATCATCAAAGGTCTTACTAAAGCACCAACCAAGCATTCAGTGTCGTCATCAAAGGCCTCACTAAAGCACCTCCTAGAGGGAGGATGGAGTAAGTCTTTAGTGCCAGTTCTCAAAGGCCTCACTAAAGCACCGAGTCAATCTTCAAGAGGAAGATCTATCAAAATCCAAGCCAACTAGTGCTCTAGATCAATCAATTTTCTAAAGGAAGACCTATCAAATCAAATCAAAATAGTGCTTCAAATCGAGCAAATCTTCTAGAAAAGGTCTATCAAATACGAGCTATTTATGTTTCTTAACAAATGCAATTATCAGTTGCCAGATAAGGAATTCTGGTCCTCTATTATTATTGTTAGATAAGATTTTCTGGTCTTTTATTATTGCTAGATTTTGATTTCTGGTCTTCTATTATTGTTAGATTTAATTTCTAGTCTTCTATTATTATTGTGAGACTTGGACTTCTGGTTTTCTATTATTATTGCCAGAGTTAGATTCCTAGTCTTTTATTATTATTGCTGGATTTGGATTTTCGGTCTTTAATTATTATTATCAGAGTTGGATTTCTGGTCTTCTATTATTTTCATATATGGATTTCTGGACTTCTTCCATTATTGCCAGATATGGATTTTTGGTCTTCTATTATTTTCAAACAATGATTTTTGGACTTTTGCTATTATTGCTAGATATAGATTTATGGACTTTTATTGTTACCAAATATGGATTTCTAGTCTTTTTCTATTATTATTTCTATATAAGGTTTTCTGGTCTTCTATTATTTCTAGATAGGATTTTTTGGTCCTCTATGATTATTGCCAAATTTGAATTTCTGGTCTTCTATTATTGTTGAATTTAGTTTTCTGGTCTTCTATTATTAACGCTAGATTTGGATTTCTACTCTTCTATTATTATTACTAGATTCGGATTTCTCATCTTCTATTACCGCCGAAATCGAATTTTTGGACTTCTATTATTATTTCTAAATGTAAATTTTTGAACTTCTACCATTACTGCCAGATATGAATTTCTTTCCAAACAGTGATTTCTGGACTTTTATTATTATTGCCAGATACAAATTTTTGAATTTCATTATCGTCGGATATGGATTTTTGGTCTTTTTTATTTCTGACATGCATTTTTGATTTTTTCTCATTATCAAAAGGACATTTTATTATCAAATGGGTTTTATGCTTTTCTATTTTAACCATCGAACGAATCTATTGATCTTGTATTATCATTACTAGAGGGATTTCTTGTCTTTTCCGTCTATAATATTTTCCTTTAGGAAACTATAATTCACAAATAATAATCTAATCTTTAATTCGTAAAAAACCTTTGTAAAATAATTTTATAAAACTCTATAGACTCCAAAAGGAAGCATTATGTTGCCAACAAAGAACACTTCATATCTCCTGGAAAGTTCGACCAAAAAGTTAACAATAAAAATCATGATTTATTTTGCAGGAAAATAACACAAAAAGGAAAATCATGCTAAAGACTAATAAAAGCAAGGAAATTCTTGGTTTTACCCTAAAGAGTAAAAAGCTTCTTTCATATAGGGGGCTAAATTTATCTATATAATTTTGATGTCAAAAACAAGGGTATAGTGATAATATCACAAAGGAGTTGGTGCCACTAGGTTTTGTGTCGAAGATCAACAGTGTCGCACTTCATCACTACAATTTCATATCTCTCTGGAGATGTATCCCTTCGGTGGCATATCTCACTGCACTTCATATAAAATAGGTGACGTATCTCTTCGGTGTTGCTCTTCAATCACACCGCACCTCATCACTTCACGATTCATCAGCGTCGCATTTCATCGATAGAGAAAAAAGATCATTGTCTTCGTATCTCATGAAGGATACAATTCTACCTTGCCGCATTTCATGCTACATTGGACTCCATTTACATTGTGCTTCATCATACCACCTTCCTTTGATGACACGCAATGAACCCTCATTCACTACAAAGCCCAAGGCCATGGCAGCAGTATTGCATGCCAACAAGGCCGGGGAGGATGCTGCTCCTAATCAAACGCTGCTTATTACCAACATCATGATTAATTGACTTCGACTTTTATCAGTAAGGATAGCATGCACATTGTTATTCATTAGTACCAAACCTCTTTAGTACCGCTTGTCATCGGTACTACTACCATCTTCTGTTAAGGCCAGCTTGTTGCCGAAAATGATCTAGTAATGCAGTTCATGTACAATGACAATGATATGGATGTTGCTACTCAAACAACCTTATAGTTTATTAGAGCCGCCTATCGTGAATGTCGACATCCATGACATTATTAACATTGAAAGCCATGACAATACCGCTTCTCAACTATAATTCTCCCCCATGATACCGCACCTATACAATACCACTTTCCATAAACAGCGATGGCACCTTCATCCATGATCGAGTCTTAAATAATACCACTTTGCTTCCACATGGGATAAGCAATGCAACAGGTCAATAAGGCCAAGATGAATATTGTGCCAAATCAGAATCGCCTCGTCAATGAGCATCATATTGTGAGTCGGCTATGAAAATCTCACTAATATTTAACGCTGCTTCAGCTCCATATCGCCCTCAACTAGTAAGAAGCGTCAACCATCAACATAAAGTGTCATCGGCTTCGATACCATACAACAAGAAGACGCTCCTTTACGAGACTGCCCAATGAAAACATCGCTCCTCATCAATGTTTGATGTCGCCTTTGCCTTTTATTGGTATTATCCGAGGAATAAGCTAGTGCTAAGCATTGTCGAAGTCTACCCTGCCGAAGATGTGAGAGGCGGAGTGGAGCTGCTCATCCCCTATAAATATGGAACTAAGGGTGCCATTTGGGGGGGATGATTTTTCATTCCCTTCCTCTTTTCTTAAGTCAAAGCCTTGTAACTCTGAATTGAATTGGGGACAAATCATACTTGATCGTAATCATATAGGAATTAAATGAACAAGGACTTGGACATATTCATTGACTTCGACTATGCCCTATTTTGAACATTATTGATATGGACTTGCATATATATGAACTTATCTAGATCAAACTTTATGTGGAATATTTAGAAACACCTTGAACTATGACAAGCATATATGCGCGTAGTTATATGAACACACGACTTCGAATTACATAGCCCATTATCGAGCCTAATGGACTATCGTACAAATTTGTTACTTTTTTTATACCTCTATTGTACATATGACGTGGCATAGGTAATTTTGGAATATTATTCTCGAAAGCCCATATAGAGTCTCGAATATGACAACTTTAAATGACTTAAAGAATATCATGCATAATGATCCAAGAAAACATGTGGACTTCCGTACATTTTTCCTCAAAGGACTATTACCATCACCGGTCCATTTAAAGATTTACAAAATTGTAGATTCATTTAAAGATTTACAAAATATAATTACTACTGTGTTTGTAATGAGAAATAGGATGACCAACCATCAAAGTGTAAAACAATAACCTAAAAATTGTAGATTATATTCATATAATAATTTCTGTAAATCCGTTTGAAAATAAAATTAAATAGAATAAAATTATATATTTATGAAAACTTAAATGTATGACTTAATTGAAAAATAAAATGTCAATACGTAAATGATTAATAAATTTTTATGTCTTGAAGTAGGAAAAATGGTCAATTATTTTATCGATCGGAGCTGGATGTACCAACAAAAAAGAGAAATTGGAAGCTCAATAAGTGAACATTTTAAAAATGATGTACGCGTCTTTGTTGAATTCTCTTTAAGTAATAATGGAAACGATGAAGAAATTTGTTGTCCATGTAGTAGGTGCAAATTATTGAAGCATTTGATACTGGATATGGTAATAGTTCATTTGCGCTAATATGGTTTCGTGCCGAATTATTTGGTGTAGGATCGTCATGGAGAACTCATAGCACCTAATCCCGTACACTCGGAAGAGGAGGTGGATACTGAAATTATTTCGACGAATCTCACAGAAGGTATGGTTGAAGATGCAACATATTCAATGTTCCCAACTGTTGAAGCTAATGGTAACGATGTTAATGTCGAAGAAGAACCAATTATTGGAGCAAAAAAGTTTATGATTTATTGGATACTGCTAAGATATCCCTTTGAGGTGGTTGTACAAGCGGTACTCAACTATCAGTAACTGCAGAATACATTGTGATGAAATCAAAATTCAACTTCATAGGAGCCGGGCTTACGGCTATAGTATAAACTGTGAAATGGCATATGTCATACGATAATTTAATGTGCGAAAATCAAAGTGAAAAAACTTATGTATGCTTTCGGTTTACCATATCAAAAAATAGATATATGTTTAAATGGTTGCAAGTTGTTTTGGAAAGAAGACATCAACCTCAGAAATTGTAAAATATGTAATCAGGAAAGATATAAAGCAAGAAAAAAGCAGGGAATGGAAGTTCCGTACATGCGTATACCCATCACTCCTAGGTTACAGAGGTAATATGCATCTTCTGTAACCGCGCATCATATGAGATGGCACTGTGTGAGAATAGAAGAAGAAGGTATGTTAACACACCCAGCTGATGGAGAAGTATGGAAGCATTTTGATAAGACATACCCCGCTTTGGCAACGGAGAGCCGTAATGTTAGACTTGGTTTATGTATGAATGGGTTTACACTGTTCTCTCAATTTGTTTCAAAATATTCATCTTGGCCTATAATCGTTACACCTTACAATTTACCTTCGTGGATGTGTATGAAACTCCGTATATGTCTCTCACTATTGCCATCTCTGGCCTTGATGATCCGACATAAGGAATCGACGTGTATTTACAACCGTTGATTGAAGAGTTGAAAACATTATGGTATGAAGGAGTTGAAATATATGATATTTCAAAAAAAAGAATTTTCGTATGTTCGCATCTTTGTTGTACTATAAGCGATTTTTTTTGCGTATGCAATGTTATCGGGTTGGAGTACCGCTAGTCGTCTAGCTTGTCCTTATTGCATGGAAGAAATACGAGCATTTTCTTTACCGCATGAGAAGAAAATTTCATGGTTTGACTGTCATCGGTGTGTTCTCCATATTAATCATCCTTTTAGAAAAAAAAAAAAAACTTTACAAGTAATAGACTTGAGACCTTGCGACCACTAACGATTTGGTCAAGCAAAGATATTTATGACCTTGTAAAGATTATCCAAAGGTACATGAAATTGGCGAACAAATTGAAATTCAAGGTAAATCGACGATTTATAATTGGTGCAAACAGAGTATATTTTGAGAGTTGCCTTATTGAAAAATCTTTTAATTCATCATAATATCAACGTGATGCACAATGAAAAAAAATGTGTTCGAAAATGTTTTAACATGGTTTTAAATGTTAAAGGAAAGACCAAAGACGATTTGAAATCAAGACGTGATATTGAAGCAATACGCAATCGTCCTGAGCTTCATATGAAGCTAAATGACACAATAAAACCCAAAGCATGCTATGAGCTAGACAGTAACCAAGTTAAAGTACTGTTAAGTGGATGGAAGGATTAAGATTTTCTGATGGGATTTTCTCTAATCTTCATAGATGTGTCGACTATAAGAACGGTAAACCGAGTGGGATGAAAAGTCATGATTGTCACGTAATGATGGAACATTTGTTACCCGTCGCTTTCAAGGAACCGTTGCCCACCAAATTTTGGATGGTTGTAATAGAACTTAGTTTGTTTTATAAGGAGCTTTGTCAACTACATTAAAAGTTGATCGTCTACGTAAACTTGAGAAAGAAATTCCTATACTGCTCTGCAAACTGGAGAAAATATTTCCTCTAGGTTACTTTAATGTAATGAAGCATTTACCTGTTCATTTTCCGTTTGAAGCATATATTCGAGGACCTGTGCAATGTGGATGGATGTATCCATTTGAAAGGTATTAATATTGAGTACGTTAAATTTTAGTTTAACTACACGTAATAAAATTTAACTATAATTATTCTTAACATGTACTTAAATCATCTATAGAAAAAAGAAACAAAAAACACGAGTTGAAGGTTCGATATGCAAATCATATATCGAAGAAGAAGCTTCGTTCTTTCTCTCTTATTATTTTAGTGACCATGTGAACTTATCTTTTAAAAGTTCTAACCAAAATGATGAAGGCATTGAACAAGATTCTTCTAAATCAGTACTATCAATTTTTAGACAGAAGAGACACCCTGTTGGAAAATGTGTGGAAAGGATGGTTAGACGATAAAGATTACCATGTAGCCCACACATATGTTCTTCTTAACGGTGCAGAAGTTGCACCATTTGTTAGGTATTATTAAATAACGTATCTAAAATTATTTACTTGAATAATACATGTGTGCATTAATTATAATGCAATATATTATCTATATATGCAGTATTTACGAATCACTGCATCCAAGCGGCGATATCAGCAAACATTTTGCTACTTTGTTTTCGACCACGCATATGATCTGGTAAATTGTGTAGTCGACGAAGGGTTGAAACATCTTGTGATGGAACTAAAAAGAAAAGTCAAGATATATCCAATATTCTTTGTCAATGGATACAAATTCAACACCAAAGAATATGTGGCTGAAAAATTAACTAACAATACCAGTGTATATGTTAAAGTTAGTGATTATTCATATGATCACATAAATGATTTTTACGACATATAGCTCAATTTTTGCAATTAACATATTTTACCAGACCTGTGGAAGAATTTTATTTGTTTAGATGCAATGATTTAGTAATGTTCCAGATTATGGAATCAATGTGCACCAAAAATACAATATTATTGAAATAAAGCATACATCACCTTCATAAGTACGATCCGTTTATACTAGCAAAACAAGCCCTACAAGTTTATTATTTTCCTTATCCATCTCTAAAAAGAGATAAAGCAGATTGGTCGGTATATTTTAAAATGAAGGTAAGGTTTACGTCTGATGGAAAGAATATTTCAGATGAACATGTGTACCAAGCGGCTATCAAGGAAATTGGTGAAATTACAATAACAGATGATCAAACTGATTTTGGACCTCTAAATGATTAATCAAATGCATAAGTAGAAGCATTTGAGACCAAAGAGGAAAATAATATAAAGTACGAGACCGAGTCTAAATCAAAAAAAGATGAGGACTAATTTAATAGTATACATGTTGAAAAAAGATAATTTATGAATGTATGGATGTTACACTTTTTTGTATGTTATATGCGATTATTGATGTTAAATCTTGATATGTTTACTCATAATTGAATGATATATTCTGCCATAATAAAATAATATATATATGGCAGAGATTACATATGTCTTTGTTTAGACGGCGGAGTTATTCGCAGTCTGATTCCCCCTCTTCGTCTCAAAGAGAGACCGTTCGCAGTGGAGGTGATGGAAGTGACCCGTTACAGGAGGCGCCACGTACGGTGGTTAGATTGCTACAGAAAGCAGATGGCTCGTAATTATTAAATTTACTTCAGTGTTATAAATATTTTGTATGATATATTAGTCATGATTTGTCTATATCATATTTAATGCAGGGCTTTTGAACTTGAGCCTTCAAATATAGTGCTCAGCATACCTAAGGAGGCATACATTAAATATATGACTGTGTGCTAGCCGAAATGGAGTAGAATCCCAGAGCATGTCCGGGAGAGCATAAGACAGGACTTCTTGGTAAGTGTAAAATTATATATCATTATATATAATTGCTTTACAATTTGCTGACTAAGTATAAATTTATAACTTATATTTTTTTCAACACATATACAAGATGCGTTAGACTTACAAGAGAAGGATGTTGCTCTTTGCCAGAGCCACTAGAACTCCAAAGTTGCAGAGAATAACCGGGATACGATGTCTATGTCAGAAAATTCGGAAATAAGCCAAACTGGATGTGCGCTAGCATATGGGATGCTTGGGTCGCATGGGGGAGTAGCGATGAATTCAGGGTAAGTCTATCAGATGTCACCTTAATTTGTTCAGTAGAGAATACATAATTTATACCTATAAAATATAATCTTAAATTTTAATTTGCAGGCAGAGCCAGACAGGAACTCGAGGAATAGGAAGAAAAATCCAATCATAAACCGTGGTGGCTCGAAATCATTTCGCCATCATCGTGAGGACCTGGTAAATTGATTAATTTCAATTATGAACAATTATTACATTTTTTATATAAATTTTAACGAACAATAATAATATACACCAATTATTGCAGGAAAGAGCGTGTGGGGCTTCTGTCTCGTACATGGACGTACCTGCGCATACTCATGCCATCAGGCAAACCGACGACGAGGGATCGGTGAGTATGTCTGACATGAGAATGATAAAGCATACGCCGCACATGTAAGTATATTTTAAGTTATAAGTTATTAATAATGATCATTTTAATTATTAGTTATAAAATATTATAGTAATGTCATGTAATATTTATTTTTATTTAATTTTGCATTGCAGGCAGATTTATGCAAGCACATGCGTAGATACTTAAGCATTTGGGACGGAACCAATTGACCACTGACGAGGAGAACACAATCTTCAACTCTATTATGGACCTGACACAGAAAAATAGATGCTATGGCTACGACAATCAATCGGTGATTTACAAAAATTAACCAAGTTGTAAAAATTGCTTAATTTTTATATAGGTTACGCAATAACTTAAACATATTTTGACTTGTTTTGTAGGCTTGGGCCTCACAAAAGGTCTATCAAAAGGCTCAGGATAATGCTAAGATTAATGAACTTCGATAGCAGATTGTACAACTGTAGGGGCAGGACTGCCTTCAAGCAACGCAAATGGAGCAACTGAACTAGCGTTTGGCTAAGTATGTGGAGCGTCATGAGCATTCCCTTCGTCTGGTGGTTTCAAAGCCAATGACGAGTCGTGAGGTACATTTTGCAGTTTTTTTGTTGAAACTTGTGTATATATACACAATGAGAAATGGTAAGGTTGATTTTTGGACATGTAATGTTTGATATTGATTTGTGGGGTTTGATGTTGGATGTATATATTATACATTGATGTTGGACGTAGATATTGTAGTTGGTTGATGATGTATGGTTTATTTTGTATTAATTGAAAATGTTTGAGTTTTATATTATTATTGATAATGATTTAGCTTATATATCTGATATATATTGATTTTGATGTGTTATGATACATATTGATATTGATGTGCCGCTAGACTGCTAAAAAAATTTACCCAGATTTCCGACGGTTTCCGACGGCTTATAGGTCGAAATATTCGAACGGATTTCGACGGTTAACTGTTCGAAAACTCGGACGACTTTCGACGGTTTTCTGACGTGTTTTTAAGTCACGTGGTCATCGGCACCATCGAAAAAACATCGGAATCGCCATCGAAAAAGACGTCGGAGGCCATCGCAATGCCGTGTCGTTTCCATCGGAAATGGACAAAAGCCGTGTTCCCTATACCGACGGCCGCCGATGGCTTGAGGCCGTCGGTGTGATGACCAGCAAATCCGTGCCCTTTGAATCGACAATAATCCACACATGTTCGACCCAAAAAGCACAAACTGACGGAAAGTCAAGAGAAAGAAAAGAAGAGAGAAGAAGAGAAGAGAAGAAAGAGAGAAGATAGTACCAAATAGAACAATACAAAATCTCACATCGCAGCGGAAAATATGTAATATCATATCAATGATCTTTACAAAATAGAAACTGTATATATACACACATCAATCAGAGTTCAATAATCAATCAATAGCTATCTGCCTGAACTGTTATAATAACATGTCCTTACAAAAGCCGATGATAAACAACAACAAATAAAGCACAGCGGATAATCAAAAAAATACAGATGTACGAAAATGAAGATCTCCAGCTCTCCTGCTGAAGCTCCAAAAGCATCAAATCTAGACCTGTAAATATACTCGGTCTGACCCGAGCATTGAAAGGGAAGAACGTCCGGATCAGTCTGGTACACCAGCGTGAGAAACACACTCAACTGAATTATTAAATTACCAAACTTTTCCTTAGTTTTCAGAACAAAAGTATCTCGTAAGACAAGTCCACACATATACACGGACATGTTTTTACCTTACGATAACTAAATCATTTCATATCAAATCTCATGTTATATTATAGTAGTGTCTACTATATACAAATAATATTAATCATAGCCGAAATTGTTACATTGATTAAATTCTAGCATATAGCCCAATTGGGTAATAAAATCAAAATGGAAAGCACATAGTGGAGTTTGGATTTCCATACAAATGACCAGGTAAAGGGACTACCTTCCGGCAGTACATCTCTAGAAAAATGTACCGAGGACCATCACTAAGGATCCTCTACCAACACAAGACCGGCCCACCTCTATAACTAGATGGTACCGAATATATCATCCTCCAGCCGTTACCGACCTTTACATAGGGCCCTCATAGCATACAAACTACAATAATCAGATACACGTCGTCATAGCGTGCAAATATATATCTAGAAGACGATGATCATATCCTAATGGGAATGACCCACTTAGCCCTGCTGCATCACCTTGTTTTGGTCATTTCCGGTCGATGAGGCTAGAGGTAACGATTACCTTTCACAAAGCACAATCACATCACTTAGAATGCCACACGATCATTTCCGTTGACTACTAATTGTTTCCATAAAAATACAACCCTTAAGCTCATACGTCTCAAGGAGGATGTTAAGCTAAGAGAAGCTGCATTCTCCGCCACCACTGATGTACGTTTGTAAAAACCAATGTACGTAATCTATAAAAATGCAATGTCAGACAAACATCCATACAAGTTGTCCAGGAACAGGACAAATCGAAGGTACTTTCCTACCACGTCCTATCGAGAAATCCCTAGGATTAGTAGCGAATGGTCCTCGCATTGGATATTTCATAATAAAGAGACCACTGCTATTGGATGTATATTAGGATTTTAACCTCAAACGATCAACAACAGTCCCCCACTATGAAAATTCGAAATATCAATATCAGCAAAGCAACCTGCACAATCATCGCATATACGTTGGTCCGAAGTGGTTTCCAGATAAATCTGATCCCGGTCTCTTTGCACCAACAACGCAAAAGCGTTTCTCAACCTCACACAGCAACTAAGTCTCATAGACTTATCACGTTTTCAACTTTTAACTTTCTATCCTTCGGGCCAAGAAGGAAGCTCAATAGATTGGAGTAATACTCCGCACTATACGAATCAACATCCTCAATACAAGGGATAATCAAGCCTACACAAAAGGCTACGTACTAAGTGTACGACTAAATAGTTCCCACATCAAGTTGAGGAACTAAAATTTTGAACAAGTATGATAGTCGTTTATTTAACTGTCAAAGAAAATAAACAAATATTCAGCACCATAACAATCACTGGGCCCTTTTAATTAATCTTTTATTAATTAAATCATTTGTCAAATATTCACTTCAAATTATCTTTAAAAAGATATATTTCCAAACCATTTCAACTTCTATATTGGAAAACATTTCCATATAATTATTTAATAATAAGTAATTCATAATTCAATTTATATTTTTAACACTTGGAAAATATTTAATATACTTAAAACACGATTAAGTATATATTTCATTATATAAGGAAAACATTCTCTTAAACACATTTATTTGGATCAAAACGGATGTTGCGTAAAACATCGTTACGACAACCCAAAATCACTAGTATAGGGATTCGAAAATTAGACAGATATATAAATCCCAATACTATACAAAAACATTTCCTTTGACACTTTAAAATTAACAAAACATCGATTTCCAAAATCACTTTAAAAATCCTTTTTAAATTTCAAGATCACCACTTTAACATTTTTAAAACTCCAAAATAGGCCCAATGCTGCAACAGCACTAAATACAACAATCATGGCATCCAAAATATCATATGTCATATGATAACAATATATAACAATATTTGTAAATAAATCAATACTGGAGAGGAATCCAGTTGGATCCCTCCAATCTGTCACCTGCAACAAATATACATATTAGAATATGTATACAATGCCCGCTTCAAGGCAGACACTCGTACAAATTGTCATCTGCTCATACACGGAAATGTATAGGGTCATCTGCTCTACTAGGCAGGTATATATATTCAAATACCAATCAATATATCATATCTCATCCAAACAATCATTAATCATTATATAATAAATTATTTATCACTTATATAAAAATATCAGTGAGTCGGAAAGAGTGAGTTGTACTCACATTGCGTCCAATAGTAGTTGTAGTGTTTTATTCCGAATAAAATTAAACGACCGTTTAATTTTACCCAAAATTTACACTAGCTCCAATCAACTCCAAACCAACTCCATCGCGTAGTGTTCTTCCATACGAACCCAACGCAATTCGTTTCGTGTGAAACGGACCTCGTATGAAAAAGTTACAGCATTTTAAAGATTCTACGAATTAATAAAATATAATTTCAGTTTTCTTTCTATTTTTATAACCTCACTTAAATCAAGGTCGTTGATTTTCCTTTGATCCAAATTGGCGCATCATCTTCTCCTTCACGTGATAACTCCCAGCGAACAAAACCCATACGTCGATGATTGAATTTGACCGTCGCACCTCCTCGACGCGACCAGAGATCCATCGGAAATCACCATGACGAATCCTCGAACGTCGTGCACCACTGCCCTGAATATCATTGAACTTGGTGGCATATATACGTGGAAATCCGTGCGTGAACATACCACGTTCAAGCTCAATTTGTAATTGGATTTTATAAACTCTTTTTCTCATTATAATTGGATTTTATAAATAAATAAGATTTATATTTTTGTGAAGTTATAAATGAATGAATTTTATGAATAAGAGAATTATAAGTAACTAACACAAAATTTGGTTTTGGCATATAAATAAATGAGATAAATGGAATTGGTTAATAAAGTAGATTTATAAATAGAAGTTTTTATATATTATAAATGGAATTTATAAACATTGTTTTATAAATCCGAAATCATTTGAATTTGATAAAATAAATACAGAAGCTTTAATTTTGTAAAGCAATTATATCCACGATTTTGGACAGTGGATAATTCTTTAATAAAATGTGTAGAAGTATTGAATTTGGATAAGAGAAGTATATTCACGATTTTGGACACTGAATAATATATTGAATAAAATGATATGCTTTGCAAAGTGAATAATATTTTATATTAAATGAATGTTTTGGGAAGTGGTATTTTAAATGGAGTTAAACGGTTTAAAGTTGTTTTAAAATGTGTTAAGGATCGAAGCCATAGATTTCAACATTCATTGTTGAAATAGACGTTTCGAGAAGTAAGGAAATGATGGACTATAACACTGTTGTTATAGTAAATGATTTTCGAAGGGAAATGTAACTAAAGGAAAGTTAATAAATTGAATTGGATTTGAAATTATAAAGAATGTGTTTAGTGAATGGAAGTGAACTTAGGTAAATGTTTATGAAAGTTGAATAAATAAGTTGTATAACTTATGAAGTGAGAAAATGTAAGTAAAACAAAATCCAAATTTGGAGTAGTGGTATGAATTTGACTTTAAGTTAGAGTTAAATAAAATAGAATTTGAATTAAAGTAGAAGTGAACTTAAGTTGTATAGTGAAAGAACATGTAAATGAAGTTGAAATGAAATATAACTTAAGTAATATTGAATAAAGTTGATTTTTGGGTATTGAAGTAAATTAATAAAGTGATGAATGTGAACTTGAGTTATATAAAAATTCAACTTTAGTTGTAAAATGAATTAGCATTAAAAATGTTTTTGCTAAGAAGAGTGTGAATTAATAACAATATTAGAAATGTTGTATAGAAATATGAATATAGTGAATACTAGAATTCAATCCGAATTGAATATTAAACCAATTGAAAGTAAAAGTGTTAAACTAAATTGAATGTAAGCAAAGTAAATAAATTTGGTTATGTTGGATATGCATTGGTTGTTAATGGATTGAATAGAACTTCATATGAAATTGAATTAGTGAAATTGAAAGCTATGTAATTGAATTTTATTTGAATTGAAATTGAACAAATTTGAATGCAAATTAGTGAATGTAAACTAATTGAATACGAATGAATGAATATTAGTAAATCCAATGTTAATGAGAAAAGGAGTTTATATTGATTTGATTATTGATTGATTTGGTTATGGATGTTAGTTGGATGATAGTTGGTTGGTGGTTTGATATGTTTTATTATAGTATTTGGGATTTTCAAATAAACTTTTCAAAAGTGATTTTATTTAAGATCCCGAATTAAAGTATAATTTGAATATAAAGGATATATATATATTTCAAAAGTTTTGAAATAAGAATTCGAGAATAAAGTCCAAAGAGATAATTTCCGTAAAAGTAATTAGATTTGAAAATCTAAATTTAAAGATTAGGCCTAAGTGAGTAGTTTTGAGAATTGCATATTTGTTTGTTGTATCGTAGGCTCCATGAGTCCTATTTGCGGTAGGAGAACTATGTTGGCTTGATCTTGTATCTAATTGGGTACCCAATTAGATAGGGGTACATAAGGCAGTCACAAGTGGTAGTGATGCAGCCCCTAAAATGATATAATCTTTTCATGTTTATCTGTTAATGATTGTTGTTTGTCTCGTGTTATTGTATTTTTCTTGCTTGCTATTTTATTCCACATTTGACATGTTTATTGAGTTAGTAGGAATGATTATTGCTGTCTCTCTTAATAGCGATGTGCAGCGTTAGATTTATTTGTATTTGGTTTGTATATAAGCACACCTAGTAGATTAAATTGATTACTCTGATAACTTGTAAAAATTGGAATTTTATCTTATACATTTAAAAATGTTGAATATTTATCAAATATGGTGTATTAAGTTGGTAGTTTTCATTAGTAGTTTTCGAACGGACGGGTTTTTCGGCAATTTTAACTGGCTCGAAAATCTGGGTCGTGACAGTCGAAAATTACTGTATTCCTTGTAGTGGTAATGCTAAATTTAATCAAATGTTAAAATATTATGAAAGTGAATATTATTTTAGTTCATCTAGTGTTAGTTCATCTGTTGCTGGTTTAATTAGCATTACGTTAATCTGACGTTGGTTTATTTATTTTTTTAATAAACAGAGTGATAATTTATTAAAACAGAGCACTCATTTTGATATCTCGGAGGACCATACCGATGACTTCTAAAAGTTTTGTTTGAAGCACAATATTACCACTAGTTGAGTTCTTGACTGATGCTTGTCAATTTAGCATTCTATTTTATCTAATTCTAGTTTAATTCAGCATTTTGTTGTCAATCAAACTAAAGTTTAAAGTAGGCGTCCTTGAAACAAAAATCGATTTCAGTCGTTTTGTTTTCTTTTAACCAAAAGTAAATGCTTTGATTTAAATGTAAAATAATTGTAACGAATAGAGTAGAACTTATATTATGTAGAAACATGAAAGCAGAATTATCCATTTGATTGAATATGGATTTTGAGAATTAATAAAGCAGCGTGAATATTTAAAAATAAAAAATTATACAAATGTTATAATATATGTATATTATGAAGTGAATATGCTTGTATATTGTTTTGTTTAGTCCCACATCGTGGGATAAGTTCAGTCCTTACCTTTGAAGGCCTTATATAAAGTAGGCCATGTAATGTAAATAGACATCTATTCTCAGAAGTGAATAATATATCTTTTGTCTCTCTCCAATGGCTTCTATTATTTTCTTTATTCTATAACACGTTATCAGCACGATGTTTTATTCTTAAGATTTTCTTTATGCATTTGAGATCTATTTCTTTTCTCTTGGGATCTAATTTTATTTCATAGATCAAATTTCGTTTTGTAAACATTTGTTTTGATCTCATTTCTTTTTCCTGGATCTCATTTTGTATATCTTATAATGTTGATCTAATTATGTAAATCTAATATTATTTATTTGTATAGATCTAACTTTGTAGACTTCATTTTTCAGATCTCATTTGAAGAATTATTAAATTGATTTTATTTTTAGATGTTATTATGTTGATCTCAATATGATCTAATTTTTCTGATCTAATTCTATTATAGATCTAATTTTATAGATCTATAACATTTTATATTTTATATACTGTTGCTTTTCTTTTCGATCCACAGCCCTAATATGGTATAATGATTGATTTTAGATCTCATTGATCTTTCATTATTTTTAATTGATATTCTTTGTAATGAAGGATTTTATATTAAAAAAAAATCTACCAAATTAATGCTGATTATCAAATATCTACATGAAATGGTTTTGATATTTGTAGCGTGTATAATTATATGTATTATTGCTGATTTAATAATACAAAGAGGTTTGAGTTGCAGAAGAAGCAAGCAGATTAATTTCCAATGACTCCAGTAATGGATATCGAATCGATGGTACTTATATTTTTGACTTGTTCCATTTTTCATTCGTCGATGTATAAAACACGTTTCCCTTTAATGGAAACACGCACTTTTGCTCTTGCTATGAGATTTCCGGTTTCATTCACGCATTGAGTAAAACAAAGTTCCGTGATGTTCATATTTTCATTTAGAAATAATTTAGAATTTATATGATTATATCTGTTTTTTTTTTTTGAATTAACCATATTCAGATTGTCTAGTGATTTAACTGAAAAAGAACATCTTTACCTATGGAACTCCCTGAAGGAGCGTTATGACCACCAAAATATGGTCACACTTTTAAACACTAGACATTAGTGGTTGAACTTGAAGTTTTAAGTCTTTAAATCTACTAGGAAATACAATTCCTCTATATTAAAATTACTTCTAAACTAAAATTATGTGAAAGGATTGTCTAGTGATGCTAACCTGAAGTTAGATCATTTCTTCGACGATGAAGGAAACTTCATTAATGATGAAAATCTAAGTACGGTAATAAATGATATGGTCGAATTGATCAATAATAGCAGCCTGAAGTCTGCTATGTGGATTTTATTTTATTTCAGTTCAGTAAATCAGTTTAAAGTTGGTAAAACCCAAGTTTTGATAATCTTTGGGTGTGTTTGCCAAACTATATATTTGAAGAAGTACATTTTAATATTCTCCAGAAGAGATAATCCATATGACACACTCTTGAAGAGATGTATTATGATTTTTATATTTCAAAATCCAAACATCCTAGAAGAGATGTTGTAGAATTATGTCAATTATGTAGAAAAAGATATTGATTATTGATGACATCCAAAAAAAAACAAAAAAACAAAAAAAAAACAATGCATATAAAGTATCTTTAGAAGTGATATGTACCACTCTAGAAGCGGTGTTTATGAAATATCCCCAGAAGTGATATTATATCATCGTATAGCACTATAAAAGAATTGCCTATAAAATATTGTCAAATGTGATAATAAATTATCCAAAATTCAATCGTCTATTGTCATGGACCCGTAGCTCCATTAGACAAATAGTGATATGTAACCTTTTACTTTTCAGAACTTACGATGAATCAAATATTATATGCATAACTATTCTTGAAGAAATATCTTTAGATATGCTCCTGAAGAGATAATCTATATGTCATATCATAATTTTCACTAAAGCTATATAAATACGGTCTTGAACAAATCGGTATGTGCAACCATTATAATTTCTTATTTTTATAACATTTCAAGGGTCCAGAAGATACTCTTATTTATGTTGTAAATATATCTATTTTACTGAACTCTCTAGAGGAGATGTTTATATATAATTATATATATATATATATATATATATATATCTAGAAGAGAAAGTTCACTCCAGAAGTGGTGATACTAATATATCTCTAGAAGAGATTTATAAATTTGAAAATGATAACATATCTCTAGAAGAGATTTATTTATATATTTGGTAATTTTATTAAACCAAATAAATGCATAGAAATTTGATTATAAAGGATCCTAATTTAGTTTAGATTAGATCCTAAAAGTTTGAGAGCTATACATACTGTCCTGAGGAAATCCGTATCTGTAACATTCCAAGTATCCAGAAGATACTATTATTATTTTTGCTCTAATTTTTTTACGGAACTCTCAATAGAGATGTGTAGAAATGTCTATATGCAATTAAAAATTATTCCTTGATAAGTAATCATAATTAGTGTTCAAAAACTGATATTTGAGATATAATTGAGGAATAAAACTTAACAACTTGAAGTTGTGTATATTTTGTTCGAACCAGAAGTTCGATATGGTTTCAAACCAAATGTTTTGAACATTGTCATGTGGTTTTGACAGGTTTGCATTGACATTGATTTATAAATAGAAATTAATAGTTTGGATCCTTGTAATAGTTTGTTCTAAAAATCACTAATTCAAATGAGAAAGAATATGAAAATTTTATAATATATATATGATACGTGGACGCACGTATACATCCATATATGTAAATATTTAGCTAACAACCTGAAGTTTGTTATAAGCTCATCTTATAGATTACGCATAGATATTATTTAGTGATTTAAAATTCAATCAACATAAATGTTGAATGACCTGAAGTCATGTATGTATTCAAATGATCTACACAATAAGTAAATTCCTCCAATTGCTTAGATCAATGAATGAGAACAAACTCTAATAATCAATATCAATTGAATGCATCTTACAAAAGAATTATCCTCCTATTGTTAATATATATGATGTATTTGCTAGTAGCAATATCATAATGGATCAAAATAAGAATCCAAAGATGATTATTATTTAATGTGACAATGTTTGTCAACATTGAGGGGGAGGATAAAGGGATACAAGTTCATTTTGATCATCAGTGTTAAATATTTATTAAAATATACAATGATGCAAAACATTATCAATATTATCCCTAGTAGACTTTCTCCAATATAGATTTGAATCCCTGAAGGATCAAAATTTGTAAACCACATCTGAAATATGGTTCAAAAGTCAGTTCAAAATATTTTTGGAGTTAGTAATAAAGATGCCAAATAAAGGAGGTGGGTGTTCTTGAAGAAACACTTAAGGATGCTCTGAAAGAGATCATGACATGATTCTCAAATAACCCTAGAAGTGGGTTAGGTACTTGAAACATAATTAAAGAGATCTCAATAATTCATGTCTAGAACTGACAAGAAATAATCATCGATGATAAATTTGCAAATAATAAAGCGCTTATATTTATAAATAGATTAAGAATCTTGAATTAGGGGAAAACATGACTGGCCATCATGAATTCCTTAATTGTAGAGAAATATGGACATGTAGTCCGCAAAGTACCGAAAGTACTTGAAATGCTTAATATACCCTGAAGGTATAAATGTGGTTTAAAATCATATTAAATAATGAAAGTATACAAATTCTTGAAGAATATAAATAACTTTCATTGTTATAAAGAATGCAAAGAACAAGAAGAGTAAATTTCAACCTACTTTTAAGTATTGTTGTAATGAAAATCTTGATATAATTCATGATGAGTAGATTACTTCCTATTTTTAAGTATCGTTGTAATGAAACTCTTAATATCCATTGAAGTGATAGTTGCGATATGCAAATACTTATTAAAGTATACGAATTTCTGAAGAATATTTATAACTTTTGTAGCATGAAGTATAGATTACAAATTTCTTCTAAGTATTGTTGTAATGAAAATCTTGATACATCGAGATGAGTAGATTACTTCCTGCTTTCTAGTAATGTTGTAATGAAATTCATGAAAGATGTATAGTTGCAATGCGCAAAACTAATTTGAAGCATAAAAATGAAAGCACATGAAGTGTTTTTCATAAAAGTAGCATACAAATGCATAAAATGCAAACCATATTTGGAAGAAACAATCTTAGAAAATTTGATTGTATCAAAGAAAACTATTAATAAATTGTATTATGAATGAGATACATATTTATGGATCCAGAAGTATCTATAACCAATTTAAGCTTTCGAAAGACGAATATGAATTCAGAGGAAAAATTAAAATCAGGGGGAGAATTCATAAGTATTTTATAATGCACTCTTTTTCCTTAACTAAGATTTTTCCCACTGGGTTTTTATTAGTAAGGTTTTAACGAGGCATTATCTTGATCCAGAAGTATCAACTCCCTAGTAACATTTGAAATAAGCTATAATGTACTCTTTTTCCTTATTTAAGATTTTTCCCACTGGGTTTTTCTTATTAAGGTTTTAATGAGGTATTACCTTGATCTAGAAGAATCAAACGTCTTTTCAAGAAATAACATCTCAAATATGTTATTTAAGTTAAATTATATTTTTATCCTTGACTAAGGTTTTTCCCATCGGGTTTTCCTTTGTAAGGTTTTTACTGACGTATTAAATTGATCCAGAAGTATCAAACTCTATCTGATGCAGTAAATTATTGTAATATGACATACTATATTGTACTCTTTTTCCTTCACTAAGATTTTTCCCATAGGGTTTTTCATAATAAGGTTTTAATGAGGCATTATTTTGATCCTGAAGTATCAAACTCTTATAAGAAATATCATTTTTAGTATGATATTTATGATTTCACAAGTTGCACTCTTTTCCTCCTTCAAGATTTTTTCCCACTGGGTTTTTCTAATAGAGGTTTTTAATGAGGCAAATCTACATCGATTGAATCGATAAATGCAAGCAAGATAATAATGAGGGGGAGCAATCATCATACACGTTTCGAAACGGAAATTTCCAAATTATCCGAGCATTCAAAATTTTGAAGATGCATATTCAATGGGGAGTGTTATAATATATGTATATTATGAAGTGAATATGCTTGTACATTGTTTTGTTTAGTCCCACATCGTGGGATAAGTTCAGTCCTTACCTTTGAAGGCCTTATATAAAGTAGGCCATGTAATGTAAATAGACATCTATTCTCAGAAGTGAATAATATATTTTTTGTCTCTATTCAATGGCTTCTATTATTTTCTTTATTCTATAACAACAAAGACATTTTGAAATATGAAAGCAGAACATGTCATCAAATGGGTTTTAAAATAATACAAAACTTACAAAAACACTACTCGGTCATCATTTACAAGTTACAATAAATAGACCTCCTCGAAACTTCCTCCGTTCTTGTCATACGACCTCATTATAAGTAATCCTCATTATCATCTTTCAACAGAATTCAGAAAAATTCCATGTTCAAAGCAATCAAATCCTGAAAACCACTCAATAGGAGAGTGCCTACTTTACGTCAATGGTCATATCCAATCCAAAAATCTACACTTCGGACTTGAATTCCAAACCCGACACCACCCTCATCGGCATCCTCACATTCGAGATCGCATCGGTCATGTCCCAACTCGTCTCGCTCCACCACATGCTATCCGACCGCGTCATCCTCAAACTCCGTTCCCACACCATGCGTTCTCAAGGCGTCGCCTACCTTAACTCTACCGACCAATCCCTCTTGTTAAAACAATCCTGTGCCCAACTCATCACCGAGCTCGACCGTGCAGCCGAACTCATATCTCGCCTCAGCCACCGCTGCCACAGTCCCCTACCCATCGACTTCAACCGCGTCTACACCGATCTCAAATCCGGGTCCCTTGACCCCACCCGTTTAAACATCAAATTAGGTGGAAAATCTCTCGATAAGAGAATCAAAAAACTGGAAAAACACACTCTCATCGCATCCAGACTCTACAAAGAAATGGAGCTTCTCTCGGAACTAGAGGCAGAAGGAAAAAAGAAGCACGACAAGTTCAGTCTGGACCTAAAGGTGCAGGCACAAAAGGTTCAAAAGCTCAAAAAAGAGTCCTTATGGAACCAAAACCTGAACAAATCAGTTAACCTCATGGCTACATCATGCTACTCCATCTTCGCCAGAATATGCGTGGTGTTCGGCCCGTTTGTGCCTGGCCTGCCGAATGTAATAATCAGTAAAGAGCATTCCCGTCTGTATTTTGCCACTTCTTATTTGAAAACCCGCATCCATCCGAAGTCCGGCCCGCTGGAGAGGCGGGCAGAAGCAAAAGAATCCACATTCAGGAATTCATGCCCGATCATAGGCAAAAAAGATGACCAAAAGGTGACAGAGTGGCGGAAAGTTCTGGAACCTAAAGATGGCACGGTAGGTGAAGCGGGGCTGGCCATGAGATATGCAGAGGTGATAGTATTGGCGGAGAAGATGATGATGATGGAGGGAGGAGAAGACGGAACGGAGAGAGAAGAACTGTGGGAGATGCTGCCAAAGGAAATGGTAGGAACGGTGAACAGAAAACTGAGGAGGTGTTGGAGGGAACGGGGAGCGGTGGATGCGGGTTTGGCGGAGGGGTGGAAGGATGCGATGTGGCGGATATTGGGCTGGTTGGGCCCGATTGCACATGATACGGTGCAGTGGGGGACGGAGACGAATATGAATAGGAGAGACAGGTTTGAGGGGAGAGAGAGGCCTTACATGCTGCAGACGTTGTGGTTTTCTGATAGGGTTAAGACTGAGGCGGCTATTACGGAGGTGTTAGTAGGGTTGAGTCTCATTAGTTGGTACGATGAGCGATGTAGAAGTAGGTCGTTTAGTTAGGTTCTTATCATGCTTATTTTGCACATCGTTATGCTTAGGGTAGTATAGTAGTATACAGTACAGTACATTTGTTTGGAAGATTGTTCCTGGTGACCTATGCTTGTAAACTACGTTACGATGAGATAATGTTGATTTTGAAAGAAACTGCGGCTGCGGTTACATTATGATGAGTTAAGCCACTGTTCATAGTTCATACAACGGATTTTAATGTTTGCCAAATGTGAATATGATAAAACAGTCTTTTATTTGATTATAATAAAGATATACACACACATATGAAAGTAATCTTGGTGCACAGAGCCTCAATTGTTGACAAATGACATCTAACATTGGAGAAAAAATTATGGTTTGAACATGTATATGCTAGTTCTGACTTTAAGCATAAAAAACCAAAGAATCATTCAAATTGCAGCAGTTAATTATTTAGTTTTGACTGGTTCCCTGAGTCATCGGATGATGCTGATTGTACTACTCCAACCAGATAAATCAAGTTTGCATTGTAAACTAAGGCCAAATTAAGAAAATAAATGCTTTCATTGACTAAAACCAGTTCGATGTATCATATGCTTACTTTTGTTGTTGCCAGTTCTTTACGTTGTATGAGTTTTAATTTTGTGCAAATGGCTGTACATTATGAGGTCACAAGTCTAATTTAAATATTCAACGCGTAATTTTACAAATAGTCTACACATTTGTACGCACAGGAAAACTCAGGTCCCATAACAAAAATAGCATAATTTCAAATGTACTAAATTTAATCACTAAGATAGTGTTATACTTCTAGTATATCAAAACAGAGAATAATCAATTATAAACTCGTCTCATAATTTTACCAATCAGATTTTCACTACTCTGAAAGTCTGCATTAGCTAATTTAAACAATAGGTATATCGTAATTAAATTACAACAACAAACTAATGACTATAGTAATAATAATTATAGCGATATATCAAACGTTATACTATTTAAAGAAATAGTACAACGTAGAAACGAAAATGATATATGTGTGTGTGTGTAAACGAATTATAAACCTAACCGGTTTGAAGAATGAAATTTCATCTGAGGCTTGTCGTAACAATTTCCTTAAGACTTTATTTAAAGTCTCCCAATATACAACACACGTAATCTGCACGAGATTGTAGTGGGTATGTCAACTCTGCGATTTATTGTATAGAGCAGTAGAGAAGAAGCAGAAGAAATTCGAATTCGAATGGAATAAGAATGTGATCAGTATTGTCTTCTATTTATAATTTCGTCTGCAACTCTTCGAACAGTCCCGTCCGCCTTACGGGTTGCACCCGTTGTCTTTCATTGTTGATATTCGTTAACGGACCGCACCCGTTCGCTACTAGTTCTACGTTCGCACCCGCTCGCGTCTAGTGGGTCGCACCCGCTTCCGTCTGGTAACGGATGCGTCTGTTCGCCAAAAATTCTGCGCCCGCTTCAGAAGTCACACTTCCTCAGTCAATCCGCGTCCGCTTCTGAACAGATTCACACATGTTCGTATAGCCTGCAACTGTCAGAAAACCCGGCCAGTTTTGCAGTAAAAATATGATCATATTAGACCCAAAGCCAAACCCGAACCTGAATCCGAACCCCAACCCGGCCCGGTTCGGTCAGACGGACGGCGGCGGCGTGCGCGTGTGTGGTAGTGATGCATGATCTCTCTCCTCAAAACGAATCAAACATTTGGGAGCCCCAAGGCCCCAACCTCTTCATTGCAAAGCTATTAATATACTTAGCTTTGTTTTTATGTTTGACGATGTGAGATAAGTGTATTTCATTTACACTTTCTATTTAGGAAGTCCAACAATCCCCCATATAAATGATAATATACTTTTCTCCCACACAAAGCGAAATATCACAGAGTACATATGGAATCATGCTTTATCGTGGATAGGTAGATATTTCACTTTAAATTTTCCATAGTTAAAACTTATCGGATCTACTTGGCTAATTGGTGAATTATTTCATCTTGAACCGTTAACCTTTATTGTATATCCAGACAATAAGTTTTACGAAGCATTGATTCCCTTATCATCCAATCTCTTGGTTGTGTTCATTTTGGTCCTGAACAATTTTTGGTTCTGTGAGTGTTTATAGAAAATATAAGCCTTTAATATTCTCATAGAGCCGACCCAGCTCACATTAACGTAGGTGATCGCAACCATTAAGAGTATCCTACATATACCCCACTTGTTATTTTCAAGATATGGTCATCATTAAAAAACATAGTTTTTACCTTTAAATACTTCTGTAGGCATGCATTTATATTATGCACCATAGAAATGGAGTTGGATTATGTCCATATGACTATCCAATTTGTTTATAATAAACACACTTATCGCATTCATTTATACGAAAACTATTTCGCATCATGACACTATCAAATTTTGCGTGCCATTGTTTTGGAGCTTGTTTTAGTCCGTATAATGATTTTACTAATCTACATACTTTGTTTTCATTTTCTTTGGAAACAAAACATTCAGGTTGCTCCATGTAAATCTCCTCATCGAGATCTCCATTTAAAAATGATGTCTTTACATCCATTTGATGAATTTCTAGATTATAGATCGATGCAATTGCTATTAGCATTCTTATAGAGGTTATCCATGTTACCGGCGAATATGTATCAGAGCAGTCTACTCCTTCTTTTTGACGATATCCTTTGGCTACTAATCTGGCGTTATATTTGTCTATAGAGCCATCTGCTTTCATTTTCTTCTTGAAAATCCATTTACAGCCAATAGGTTTAATTCCAAGTGGAATATCAATAATTTTCCAAGTTTTATTACGTAGAATTGAATCAATCTCACTTTGGATTGCTTCTTTCCGACATGAAGATTCAGAAGATGACATTGCTTCCTTGTACGTTTGAGGTTCGTGTTCTAACACAATGTGAAAAAATCCAAACCAAATGTCTTGGAAGTCCTAACCCTTACGCTTCTTCTTGGTTCAACTTCCTCAATTTCATGATGAGTTTCATCTTCATGTGAATTGCTAAATTCTTCTCTTGTCCTTTTAAAGACATTATTCCCTTCATTCCTTTTGTGCGGAAACACGTCTTCAAATAATGAAGCATCTCTAGATTCCATGATTGTATTTACATGAATATTATCTATATCAGACTTGAATACCAAAAATTTATAGGCATTACTATTTTGGGCTGGCCCTAAATAGTAACAATCTACTGTTTTTGGTCCAAGTTTGACTTTCTTGGGAAACGGAACTAGAACTTTTGCTAAGCACCCCCACACTTTGAGGTATTTAAAACTTGGTTTGTGTCCTTTCCATAACTCATTTGGAATTGTTTATTTTTTGACATGAGGGACTTTGTTTAATATGGGATTAGACATATTTAAGGCTTCCCCTCCACAAGTTCGTCGTTAGACCAGAGGTTAAAAGCATGACATTAATCATGTCTTTTAACGTTCTGTTCTTCCTCTCGGCTACATCATTTTGTTGTGGTGAATATCAAGCTGTTGTTTGATGAATTATACCATTTTCGGCTTAGAACTATTCAAATGATGATTCATATTCTCCACCTCGATCAGATCTCAATATCTTGATCTTTTTATTTAACTGATTTTCTACCTCAGCCTTAATTGCTTCATTTTTGCTATTCAAAAGATATACATAGCAATATCGTGTATAATCGTCAATAAATATGATAAAGTACTTTTTCCCACCTCTTGTAGGTAATGATTTAAAATCACAAAAATTTATATGAACCAAACCTAGCGGTTCGGTGCTTCTATTAACAGATTGAAATGGTTTTTTTAAACCATTTTTGCTTCTACACATGTCATAGTTCTTATCTACTTAGAATTTTGGAATTAGTTCCAAGTTTGATAGTGTTTTCATTTTTCGAAAATTTATGTGTCCCAATCTATCATGCCATAGTAAAATTTCATGCTCAAGCAAGTAAGAAACTTCAATTTTATTAATAGCACAATCAGATTACATAGTTTTATTGTCAATAACGGCAACATTTGCCTTAAATAGGCCATCACATAAATATCCCCTTCCGATATATATTCCAGTTTTGGACAGAACCATCTTGTCTGACTCAAACACTATTTTGAATCCTTTCTTCGATAGTACTGCACCAAAAATGAGATTCTTGCGTATGTTTGGAACATGGAGCACATCATTCAACTTGATAGTTTTTCCCAAAGTAAACTTGATGATTACTGTGCCACTGCCTTCGATCGTGGAAACTGCATAATTACCCATATAGAGTTTTTCTTCATGATAAATTTCTGGTATGTAGAAAACATGGATTTGTCAAAGCATACATGAAGAGTAGAGCCTGTGTCTACCCACCATTGGTCAGGATTCTGAACAAAATTGCATTCAGATACAACTGCTGAGAAGTTGGACTCGTCTACTTTCATTTTGTCTAATATATTTTCCATTTTATTGCGGTCCTTTTTGAGTCTGCAATCTCCAGCGGCACGTCCAACCTTTCCACAAACCCAACACTCGCCATTAAACTTTTTGGTTCGTTTGTTGTCTAGGGCTTTCCTTTTATTCTGGAAATTCTTCTTTTTGTTTTTGGTCTTTGAACCTTAAGCCACAAATGCATCCTCGCTTGGTTTTGTAACTCCACGGTTATCTGCCTTAATTTTCAGTCAGACTATGAGATCCTGTAAAGAGATTTTCTTCTTCTTATGCTTTAGATAGTTGCGGTAATCACTCCATGAGGCGGCAGTTTTTCCCATGATGGCTTCAACCAAAAACGATTCTCCAACCTTATGACCTTCCGCTTCGAGTTCATGAATGATGATTTGAAGTGTGTGTAGTTGAGCAGTCACCGGTTTGGACTCAATCATCTTGTAGTCCATGAATTTGTCTACAATGAATTTCTTAAGACTGATATTCTGCGTCTTATACTTCATGGCAAGTGCATTCCAGAGTGCTTTTGCTATCTTTAGAGGATGATATACTTTGTATAGCACCTTATCGAGACAATTCAGAATATAGTTTCTACATAGAAAATCGGAATGCTTCCACATATCAACATCTGATTCCTTGCCTGGTGTAGGAGTCGGTTCCACTACTACAAAAAGTGCATATTGCTTCGCCCTATTTGCATCAGTTGAAATAAAAACTGATGCAAATAGAACTATTTGCATCAGTTCTATCTTAATAACCGATGCAATTGGTACGTGAAAAGCAATAAGTAATAAAAAAAAAATCAAATTTGCATCAGTTTTCACCAACAACCGATGCAATTGGTATGTGCAAAAAGTTTTAGTCGCATCGGTTTTAAATTCAACCGATGCAACTACGTTAAATTTTGTTTCCCCCGCGTCAACTTTTGTTCGCCGCAAATCATTTTTGTTTGCCGCTAAAATTTCAGTTCTCAGATTTTCATTTCTCCATCAAATTTTCATTCTATTCGCAAATAATTTTTCAGTCCCCCTAAAACCAGATCTTTTCATCTCCATCTTCAGTATTAATTCCAATCGCGAAACTGAGATACATCTCTCTGTCTTTCTCCTCCAATTTCTCCCTTAAATTTTAAAAGAGGCATGGCTTCTCTATTTCTTCTTCCTTGCATGCTTTTGTTCATCATCGCTCTTTCATCTTCATCCTCGACTGTTTACAGTCATCACACATCTCCCTGGCTATGTCGGTCCTCTTCGATTTCATCTTGAAACCGGGTACATTAATTTTACTTTCTTTGTTTTAATTTTATGTATGAAATATGTTTCAGTTTTCGACATATTCTTCTTTTGGACTATCATAAGTTACTACCATATCTTTTAAAACAAGTTTGCTTTTACTTCATTTTTATTTAATTTCATATGATTCAGTGTTCGGTAACAATATAAACTTCATATTCTTTTGGGTTATCAGTAAGTTGATACAAAATTAAAATACGATATTCCTCTATCAAAAGTGGAGTTTCACTCTTAAAAAAGAAAGCATTCAATTCGTGGAGGCTATATCTGTTTTCTGCAACGCTTATGGATACTTACAATGCTTTGGTTTGAGATTATGGATGCCCACTTGATGCTTGGTGAAATGCACAGTCGAATTTCTAGTCTTTTCCTGTTTATTTCATCCTATTAATTATAAGTTTTCAAACCATGATAGTGTTTGTTTATGCTATGTGTTTTTATCTTATTCCATGTTCTTTATTGCAAGCTTTTGCAATAGAATTATCAAGGTACTATATATCACATTAAACTTCCAGTATGTTTTACAGTATTGCTCTTTGGCCGTGATGCACGTGTTTCAATTTACAGGTATTTGGTCGTGATGCACATGTTTCAATTTACAGGTATTTTTTAATTCTTTTTTTTTCTTGCACATGTTGAACATCTTCATTCTTGTTTTTAACTTGGATGTTTTATTTTATTTTAATTTTAGTTTAGTATATTGACTTTGATGTTGAGTTGTGTTCATTCAGCTTTCTGAAGTTGTCTTACCTGCAAAAAGATTGAGGTAGGAGATGAGTCGAAGTGATGTCTGCTTATGGCGAAGCAGATTGACTGGGTTGCGGGCTTGAAAGAGGAGTAAAGCAGTTGTTATGGAAGATGTTTGGTGGTTCTGTGATATGGTTGAGGCAGTTTCAGGTGATGTTGTGGAATGGAGTGTAGTAGTTGGAGGTGCACAGCTTGTTGTATGAGAGTTTATGTTTTGAAGTGAAGTTGTTTTGGAGAAGGGGCAGAACTGTCAGTATAGGTGGCAACACTGTGCAGGCAGTGAGATGATGAGATGGTGGTTCACCGTCCCACTGTGTGCAAGAATGAAAATAATGAATATGAAGATAAGGTGAGTATATGAGTTATTTCAGGATAGGAGGATGAGTCTTCTTCCAACAGCGAGGTAAAGTTACTCTTTGTTATATTTTATGCCAATTGAATAAGAAATCGGGACCATTTTTCATTTATAATGCTATGAATTAGAATTTATAGATTTGAGATATAATCTATCCAATACAAATCAAATATAGTAAGCTAGTTAAATAAGAACGTACCACAATATACTTCTAATCCTAATATGCTGGTTGTTATTATTTGATAACTAACATCTGCCAAATCTACTCCTCCAAAAAAATATTATATTTCAGCATAAAAGTAAGTAAATGCTTATGAAATATAAGGGATTTATTTAGTTGTAGATGAGGTTTATTTAGTTGTAGATTTATTTCAGCTAATTTTCTCACTGCTGTGAGTTAGGTTACTAATGTGCCGACTCAGCATATTACGAGCATAAAGCTTCATCTTGGAAAGATCCCACAACAGAGTGTCCTAGGCAGCCTGACGAGCACAAGTGAAGATCTCATGCATGTAAAATTTGATTAATAATAATAATATTATTATTAATTTGATTAACAACAACAATAATAATATTATTATTATTAATTTGATTTGATAATTATTATTATTGTCATTGTTTATTAAGCTACATATAAAGTAAGTCATCTGCTTTAAGTTGAGGTATGAAAAATGTTGCAATTCATTGCTGAAACTTGATGCGCTAATTTTGCATCTATTTTGATTTATCTTAGTGCTGGAGATCTATTCAGGAGCTGCTTCGCCATTTTTGGTCATCGTTTCCGGTTACTACACAAAACCTTGAGAACAAGGTCAGTATGCATGCATGTTTGAGTATTCTCCCTCCTCACTTGAATGGCGTAAAATTAACTTCAATCGACTAAAACTAACTTAAATATGTTAAAGAATCATATAATATTTTCTTTCCCTTTTTCCTCTTGATGGAAATTGCAGAACTATTACTAATATCAAACAATATATCTTATACCTCTTCAAAATTCTACGGGAGAGAAAAATAGAAAAAAGTGGGTGCACTTAAATTAAGTTAATCCTTGTGATTCAATAAGATTGGTTGACCTATTGTTTTCCAGTTTAACTATTTAATTAAAAAAAATATTTTTGAAGGAGAAACTGTACTGTACTAATTTAACACATGTTAAAAAAAACTAACCTTCACTTGCTTCATTTGCACTCCAGTTACATCTCACATCCGATACAAAATGCTCTTTGTTTCCTTAATAATAGAACAGAAAACCAAACGATGTAACGTCAATATGGCATATATGTGGTACTAGAAAAATAAAGATGCACAAAATTGAAAATGGAGAAAAAGTACAAATCAATGATGAAATGAGGCATAAGCAACATAAATCCAAAAATAGCAAATATTCATAAAAACATAGAATGAACTGATAATTTCTAAAGTGTCTTAGTAGTTAGGTCTATGAATTATGACACGTATATATTCAACAACCTAACATAAGCTATTAGCCAAATATCAACCGCTTTTTAATTTTCATGCAGAGGAATCTACGTATTTAAGAAAAATAAAATTAGAAATTATTTCGAAATTCCTTTTTAGAATTTGTGAAGAGATCAGTTTATCAATAAACATAGTACCATCAAGTATGAAAGGAAAGTATTCCCTAAGAATACAAAAAAAAAAAAAAAAATTGATTGGTGGATATTGCAATAGTCAAAGATTAGCTGATTAATGTAGCATGTAATGTTGCTACATTTTTTCGAATTAATTAGTCTAACAAATTAGTAATTGGCAATCACATAAAAAGAGGAAATTAAAGTTAACATCTGTGAGTTAAAGGGAGTGCTCCCATTACAGGGAAGTTTATGATTTTAGTTCATAAGCATTTCTTATTTTTTCTGTAGTTATTTCACTCAAGAATAAACTATTTACATGTTAAAATTAGCTTCTGTATTGTAAATGATCCCCTATCTGCTTTTTTGTCAAGAATAAACTATTTGATCATGTAAATTTTTCTACAAAGACCCTAAATTAGAGATGTGCGTGCAGCATATTGATTTTTTTTTGTATGATCTGAATATGGTTAGCTAAATTATCTCAAATTTTCAGCGATTCGGCACACCTACTACTAACTTCATTGAAACAGTGCAAGACGATATTACTCAGAGCATGAGGGTGTTCTAACTGATTGGCTTGTTGAGGTATATAAATCCTTTATTTTCCAGTTGCCATTTTCCCCCCTTGCAATCTAGTCCTAAAATTCAGAGTTGTGAATAAAATTCACCTCAGATATGTATGCTACAGCTTATGTTATATAGTTTGTTATGGTTCATTCAATTCATTGACAATAGAATAATATTATCTGTGGACATTATTGTTTTGGTTGTTAACTAATTCTAGTTTGTTTGTTAACCTACTTTCTGATTTATATAATAAATTATTTTTGTGATATTGAAGGAATGCAACAATGGAAGGTAGGGAACTAATGTGACAGGAAGGGTGATGATGTTGTGGTTTGTTTGAGATAGTGGTTGTATGCAATTTGGAGCAGTAGGAGTTGATCGGACAAGGGTGTTGTGTGGGGGTTTATGGTGATCAGGTATGTGCAGTGAAATCTGCAGTGTGAAATGTTTGATGAATGGCTGTTTGTAACTGATGGTGGTGGATTGTTTGTGGAGGAGTGATATGTTGTGTAGGCAAGTGGATGGTCTGACAGGGTTTGAGCAGGGTGGCAGCAGATTGTGGAAGGCAATGGTTCAGGTGAAGCTGCAGTGGCAGTATTGACAGTAGGGTAGAGTGATGTACAAGGTATGATGAATATGGTCGAAGTGGTTCGGGCAGAAGCGAGGCAGGTAAATGGTTGTTAGATACTGTTGTTTGAAATGTGAAGATGCGGTATTAGTGAAAATGAAGTATTAGTGAAAATGTGAAGATGTGCTTGGTAGACAGTGGGATGAAGTATTAGTGAAAATGAAGGTTGTGGAACTGGAAACTGAAGATGTAGTGAAGTTATAAGTAATTGTAGTGAATGTTGCAGTGTGTTTTGTAGAGGTGGAAATGATGGATGAACTGGGGTATTTGCAGTGAATAGCAGTGATATATGAGGATGGTTCGCCGATGATGGTTGAACTGTGGGTAGTGAATAGTGGATGATGTTGTTTTGTGGTGATCAGGTTGTGGCAAATGGTAGATGAATGAAGATGCTGTTGTGGAGTGGTAGTAATGACTGTATGGGTGAAGCTTATAGTTGCTGGTGACAGAGATGTGTGGAGATGGTTGATGTGGTGGCTGAAGTTGCAGGCAATGTTGGATTGTTGTTCTCTGGTGAAATGTGTTGCAGGTGTTAAAAGTGCAAAAGGCAGGCAGAATTGAAGTGTTGACAGTGGGTTTTGAATTGAAGTGATGAAGTGTTGACAATGGGTTGTGGAACTGATGATGTAGAATGGATATTGATGGTGATGGCGTGCCTTGCAATCAGCTGATGATTGGTGGATGAAATTGCTGTTCTGATAGAGGATGGTGTTGGCAGAGACGATGAAATGTATTGGGTATATGCAGTGATATGAATTTGTTGAAAGTGGTTGTATGAACTTGCGATGTTTATTTTGGTATTATGTTATTCAGTTTGTATTTGTCTTCAAATTTAATTTTGAATGATTGTAATATTGCATGCAATAATTGTTTGTTACAATCAATAATATATATATATATATATAGTCTATTTGAGTACTGTAATAATGATTTCTGAGAATGGCTTTTTTGCATCAGGTATAAACAGCTGATGCAATAGAGCGATTAGTTTGCATCGGTTGTTATAAAAAACCGATGCAACAAGTTCCTTTGTTGCATCGGTTTTCATTACAACTGATGCAACATGGGGGCTGTGTCCAAGCAACCAACCATGATATTTTGCATCAGTTGTTAGTAACAACCGATGCAAAAGGGACCTTTTTGCATCGGTTTCAGAACTGATGCAAAAGTGTTAAGCCTGTTGCATATGCATCGGTTCTTGAACTGATGCAAAAAGGGGGTAAACAACCGATGCAAATGACCTGTTTTGTAGTAGTGTTCCTCCTCCTCGAGATACTGTTGCAGACCGAGTGCGGTGAGATAAAATAGCATTTGATTTTGCCATGTTATAAAGTCATCACCATCTCCTTTGAACCGATCAGGCCTGTTGTGTGTAGTAGCCTTTGTTGATAGTTCAACTGTTGTCATCTCTGTTTTAGCGAAAACAGTAAAGTCTTAAGATGTTATACTTCTAGTATACCAAAACAGAGAATAATCAATTATAAACTCATCTCACAAGTTTATCAATCAGATTTCCACTACTTTAGAAGTCTATATTAGATAATTTAAGCAATAGGTATGTCGTAATTAAATTACAACAACAAACTAATAACTATAGTAATAATAATTATAGCGATAGATCAAACGTTATACTATTTAAAGAAATAGTACAATGTAGAAACAAAAATTATATATATATATATATGTATATATATATATAAATGAACCATAAACCTAACCAGTTTGAAGAAGGAAATTCCGTCTGAGGCTTGTCGTAATAATGTCCTTAAGACTTTATGTAAAGTCTTCCAAGATACAACAGACGTAATCTGTACGAGATTGTAATGGATATGTCAACTCTACGATTTAATGTATAGAACAGTAGAGAAGAAGAAGATTCGCACCTGTTCGTATAGCCTGCAACTGTCAGAAAATCCGGCCCAGATTTGTAGTAAAAATAGAAACATATCAAGCCCAAGCCTGGCCCGGTTCGGTCGGATGGATGGCGGCACGCGCGTGTGTGTTGGTGATGCATGATCTCTCTCCTCACAACGAAGCAAACATTTGGGTTCCCCAAGGCCCCAACCCCTTCATTGCAAAGATATTAATATACTTAACTTTGTTTTTATATTTGGCGATGTGGGAAAAGTGTATTTCATTTACAGCTTCTATTTCGAAATTCCAACAGATAGTATAGTGGTTAGGACTTGCGGCGCTCACATTAAAGGTTGAAGGTTCAATCCCATCAACTGCATATCCTTATGATTTAGTTGGAATATGTATTGTGGGTTCGGTGTATGCTTTTATAGAGTTTACAAGCAAAATTTGGTTCTCTAGGTCTTAAAACAAAACAAAAAACAAAAAATTGTACTAAATTTTGATATCAATGTATAACTATGTAAACCTCACTTATAACTCATTCATACAAACTTCCTTTAGCATAATCAACATTTATCTGTTATACGGTACTTTAGACAAAATAAAATATTAATTATAAATGATACAAGGTTGATCAATAGCATTTTAACCAAACCCCCCAAATTATAGGGCTATGTCCGATTAACGATATGCAACTCCAACAAAAAATTGCCCACTAATCACACTACCCACGATTAAATTAAACCAGGCCACTCCACACAACTTGCTTACAGAAAAATTCTAAAGACTTATAATTTTGAACCACGAATGCGACCACCAACTATCCTCCACAAGCCACAATGTTGTTTGTTTTTCTTGTAAAAGTATAATCAAGCTTATTATACCCAAAGCCCAACAATGAAGGTCCGTTTGGCAAGAGTCGGCCAACATCCTTCACAACCCAACTCTTTGTTCGCACAATGAGCCTCGCCTTAAGGACTACCGCCCTTGATCCCTGTATGAAATTATGCCCGCTTCTTTCTCAAAGCTAATGGTCACCAGCAAACCTTATTGGACAGTGTCTCATGATTTTTTCTCAAAGCGAATGGGTAAAATGGTAATTTTAATAAAAAGAACAAAATAAGAATGTACATAAACAGTTAAATTAAACAACAAAACTTACGCTGATGTGTGGAGTATAATTTTCTAATCAACTTTCACGGTAAGAAAGCTAAAAACAACTTTCACGGTAAGAACGCTAAAAACACATACATGAATTGAAAATTATAATTAAAACAATAGTTGTGTTTAACATGGGCTTGTAGGTATAGCTCATTAGTACCAAATAAGATGCTATAATATTTTCCCAACTTAGAGCAACTCCAACAGTTGCTAGGATTTCACATTTTGTGAAATGTACACTAAAACAACGCTCCAACAGAGTGTGTAAAATGTGATAGTGTGGATTTGAGACAGCATAGTCTGAAAATTTAAGATTGTGATGGACGCTTGTTGAACAAGCGCCTATATCTTAGACACTTGTTGAAGAAGCACCATATTGTCACGCGCTTGTTCAACAGGAGCTCAATGCTCAGGCGCTTATTCAACAAGCATCTGAACTATATATTTTATAATTATTTAATGTCAGGCACTTATTCAATAGGCTCAAGCGTCTGGTTAAATATTTTGTAAAATGTATACTATGTTTGTTGGAGATGCTCTTAGAAATCTCGTCGTATCTTCAATCAAAAAAATAAATAAACAGAATTTAAAATTCTAGATCCAAAATTAAATCATAAAATGTTCATCAAATTAAACAAAATAGAAGAAAGGGTTAGATCAATCAGAGAAATTATAAGCAGACATTAAAATTAAGGCGTTTCATTGGGTTTGGAGATTAGGGCTAATCCGAACAGCGGAGATGAAGAAGGATCGATTGGATTTGGGGATAACTTTGTTAATCCGTGAGTGAAAATCTATTTGTCTTTACATATAATGTTATTTATCATTTTATTCTTCCTTTATACCTATGTTAGGTTAACGGCCATGGTTGATATGGATTAATCGTAAATATATGTTGAATTGAAACATTGACATTGATGTTTGGGTTCAGAAATAGTAATTGGCTGTTAATATATTGAAATAAGTTCTCCATTGGTGAAGGAAGAAGAAGATGATTAAAATAATATGTGTATTCATATAAGAGACATAGGGAATGTTAATCATATCATTTAGATCTGTACTATTTGGATTAATAACATATACATGTTAATAGAATGGCCAAGCTATGGTTTAATGCAAGTTAACGAATTGTAATCATAGAGAATGAAGCACAATGAATAAAACTATATTGATAACAAATTGTTGAATGTGAGATTATATAAAGAAAAATTAGAGTGTTGGTGGAGTAAATTGGACAAAATAACCATACTGTAATGTATTAATAAATATAAATAGTTAAAACAAGAATGGATGAGTTAAAAATTGAAAAACACATGAAAACGATGATGCCGCCCGTGAGAGTGATTCAAGCGCCTAAACAAAAAGTTAGGCCGTCTGAAATTAAACAACATAAAACAAAAAAGAATACGTTTCAAAAACTAGCTATTTCACACATTTGAATTTAGGATTCAGACGCCGAAAATGATGATTCAGGCACTGAACCTAAAGTCAAACATTTGAAAATCTAAAGAAAAATTATCGTTAAATGATCAGATGTCAAAATTAGTTAATCTGAGGTCTGAACGTCTGTAGAAATCCCAAGTTGAACTTGGACCTGTAGGGACCGAGATGCATGACTAAAGTTGCTTTAAGTCGATCGGTTAATAATAGGTATCCACATATGTATAAAGTATTATACCATGGATGATTACTTTGGATTTGTATAGATACAAGTAACTTGATAATTAAGTTGTGGGAATATGTTACTATTGTAAAGTGTGTTAGCAGGAAAATAATATGTTACTGATTGTATAGCGTATCGACGGTAACGTCAAACTGCAAGAATATGTTAATAAAGTGTAAAGCGTAGTGACATGATCATGATATGTTAATATTGTAAAGCGTTTCATTCTAATGGAAGTAAAACTTTGGGGATATGTTAATATTCTAAAAGCATATTAACATGAACATGGTACATTAAATAGGTGCAAAGCATTTTGACGAAAAAATAAGACTACAAAGGTATGTTAATATTGTAAAGCGTATCAATAGGAAGATACAAGTATTGGATACGTTAAATAATTGTGAAGCATACGAATCCTGATGTTATATGATGATTCCAGTTTATGACATAGTCACGAAAAATGATGCTGTCGAAAAATGCTATGATTGGTAAACTAGGCTAATAATTATGAATAACCTATGAGATAATAATCGTAGAAGTAATCTATGAAAATGTTTTATTAGCACGTTGGTATCATATACTTGGAGATATGTTTTCACTCACCGGGCTTATGCCCGACCCTTTCTATATCTCTCTTCTGTACCTATCTATAATAAGTTAACAGTGTCTAGGAAGCACATGAGGTGAGTAGACAACGATGGAGACTCAATGGAGCCGTACTATTTATGTTATCCATCTAGTTCTAGTATCATGAAAATATGTTGAACTACGTACCATGAAGTGTTATATTTTGTTTTAGGTGTAATAAAATTAGGTTTATTTCAAATTAGTTGTGATATTTCTTTCATGTTATATTTTATTTTATTTTATTTTGTTGTAAGTTCCGAAAGTGTAGTGGAAAGTAGGTAGTTTTATGCTATATCATATTTTATCTAACGATCTTCCATTTGTTATTCTTACTCTTTGAGCATAAATTGAGACGTAGAATCAAAGGGTAGTGAATGATGGGTTTTTATGGAGCACATCTACATCTTGTTCACCATCATCAAAGCCAACACAGAAGAACAACTCCCAGATCCTCCTGTCCACCTGTAGGTCTTGTCTATACCTTTACTATTCATTAAGATTCCTCAACGACCATCTCTCTTACTTGCTTCATTCCCACATCACTAGGGGGATTCCTGACAAAAGCTCCTAGTTGCATAAAAACCTTACCAGATCATCTCCTAATTCCTCTTTGAGCACCTCCAAACTCTGTCTTCCATAATCCAAGCCAATCATAGAAGAACAACTCTTAAATCCTATCGTTCGCCTATGGGTCTTGTTTGTACCTTTATATATTCGTCAAGACTCCTTAACGACCAGCTCCCACACTCGCTTCATTACCCCATAAGTAGGAAAATTTCTAATAAAAGCTCACAGTCGCCTCTCTTAAAGGATGCAGTGACCCTTTACCATTCATTTGGCAAGCGAACCGTAATTGTAATGTTCTAGAAAAAGCATCATTATAGAGAAACCATTCTTTGTATTTTACTCCCCACCTAGCCAAAATATCATTGTACAACAATCACTTATTACACCATACTGGTTCTCTGATGTAAGCACATTACAATACCACTAGCATGAACCTGGACTACTCCGTCCATGTGGAGTCCGAACTAGTTACCACTAGAGTGAAATCATATTTAATAGCTCTTGGGGAACTTAGCATCCATGTATCAATCCTAGCCTTCAAAATATAATATCCCTAGATATAAAAAAGGGATCTCATGTACTTCTACGAGGATTAAATTCACTTCACTAAAGGCATATATTCTTGCTAGTCGTATGCTTTTGTAGTAGTTATTATAATATCTTTTGTTACCCAAATTCCAAAAATAATAAGCATGGTGTATGTAGATATTTTCTAGATCGAACAACTCTGAATTTCATGTCACTTACATTACTTGCACCATATTTTACTCTCATATACTCCTTAGTTTACATCAATAAAGATGCTTTTATAACCTGATAGAGTTAAGGGTATATCATAGGTGTAGTTATGCAATTTGATTATATAACTTTTATACCAAATGTTGTTTGACATAAAGTAAGCTTTTGGGTTTGTTTTCGATTTCCTATATAGTTATATTAGGAAATAATTAATGTTTTAAATACATTAAATATATATACATGTAGAAAATCCTTATAAAAAGTATTCAATCGATCACAATTATGAATGTTCAACTCCAAATTTCCAAAGTCACCTTTGATAGCCATTTCAAGCTTGCCTCCAAGATCTCGAACCATTTCATCTTCGTCTCAACATCTAGATTCACTTAGAAGTTGCTTGGTTTAAATGCTGAATAACAACTATCTAAATTGTTTAAATATTGAATGAGGATCGAGTTTATACTAGAGAGTCAACACAACCGGGTTGTTTGTTGTTTTCGAAGTTGACAAGTGTTAAAATTAATTTATCAATGTTATAAATTATTAATAAATTAATACAAATGTTGTATACACATTTTTTTGGCATTTATATTTTTTTAAAAGCTTAAATCAATTAGAACGATGCATAAATGTTGTAAAACAGTTCAATTTGAAAAAGAGCTTGAATAACATAATTAATTGACTAATTCAAATAAGAGTTTGGTCAGCCTCTTTTGTTGACTAAAATATAAAACTCTTGCCCTCATTGGTCATTGGTGAAGCCAAAGTGACAGCTTGCAAAATTTAGCCAAAGATTAGAATAAAGGGTTCAAGGAGGAAACAACCACCAATCAACATGTTCGACTGTCAATTGGATCTCAAGGTGAAGGTTATGTATGTATGTATATACGTATTTTTATATGTATGTGTGCACGGATGTATGTATATGATCATCTCTATACTTATAATCACATATATATGATTCAGTCATTTAAAAAATGTTTTCAAAATATATTCTATTTTAATATTTTATTACTAAACAATATATATATATATATATATATGTTTTTAGCTTAGTAAAATATTGTTTTGAATGTGATGTTGCATTCATATATACATATATTAAAATCCATTTTATACTAAAAAATTATTGCATATAGCGTTAGAATTTTGAAATTAATTTATTATTATTTCGTTTATACGCACATGCACATACACTTATGGGTTTCCTTACAGAAAGTTCTATATAATAGATCTATGTACCTATGGTTTGGTAGGGGACACCATATTAAATAAATAAAAAATATTTTTTATATAGCTATTATTACATTTTTTTTTGAAATGGTTATATTAATGTTTAATTTTAATTTTAATTTTAGAATTATCAAACATATTTTATATTAAATATATATAATGAATATTCAAATATAATATTTTATACATGTATAGATTTATAACAATAAACTACATTTCAAAATTACTTTATTTTATATATATCATCTTAATTTGAATATTAATTAATATATAATTGGTCGATAATTGTTACACCCATATTTCTCAAACTATGCTAAAGGAGAATTAAATAAGGTACAAAGCCAAGAAAGCTTTCCTCGTAATAAAAGTTAAGATGAAAAGAGAAGAAGCTGAAGCGATCTAACTCCTACTACACAAAAAACTAGCTTGCCATCATGACACTTGACCCAGCAAAAAACAATATGGTTAAAAAGTAAGAAGTCGCAATAACTAAAAATATTATGCTCATAGGACATGTCATAAGATATCAAATACGCATCCATTCATTAATTTCAATATTATATTATACTAAACACAAAATCTAACATAGTTACAGGGAGCAGGAAACAGTCCACAGTTATAATACATAGGATAAAGCAAGATGCAGATACTACCAGCGATGTTATAAAGCTACTTTGGAGATGTCAAAATACGAACACATCTTGATCAAAAAGCTATGCACAAGCCAATATATAACAAAGCTGTGCTAACAATCTTGCATTGAAGGAAATCAGGGATGCATTGATCCTGCTTTCATTTTATATTACAATACAGTGGAACGGCACTATTAGCTGTTATCAAGGCAAGTTAATAAAGAGATGCACCATCATCGAGACATGAATATAAAGAAAAGGACCGCGCTGCATTAAAAGGGCAAAATAAAACCCAATATCGGTCTAGAGCTTATACATTGCTAATATCTCTAAGAACAGATCTGCATCGCACTCACTAATGGTTACCTAAGTAGTACCATGTGGATTCAAGAACAATCCAAGGGATGCACACAGCCACCCAAACAGTGTACTAGAGGAGATTTATGGTTGCGAGTAAATAGTGAAGATGTAAGTCTCCTTCATCAATGATTTGCATAATCCATTAAGCAAAGAAACTCAACTCCAACTACCCTCAACGCAATGTCAAACAAACATGACAAGTTGAAGACGCTTAAACGAGGCCCAAGAAATGTCCCCCGCTTACAACTCAACTTCACCTCTACTCGTAGAGCAATATCATACAATGCACAAGCAGACCTTACAAGTCAACCTTAGAGACATCATTGACACCTAAGGCTGAACAAAGAAGGGACACCCTACCATGCTCTTATTCCCGAGTGGGGGTTTGCTCTAATGCTGCCTACTATTCAGGTCAGAAGAAAGGAGCCTAATTCAAATTTCATGCTCCTATTTTGAGTGTCCCCACCCAAATTCAAATATTCTCACTTTAATTTCAAAATTCCCACCAATGCCCAGAATTTAGCCGCTCAAATTATAGCTTCCCGCTAAAAACATGTCAGCAATCTACACATACCAAGAAAACACTGCGGATGAATGACACACGACATGATGCAACAACGGGCACTAAAACGGCGGGAGAGGAGAGAATGTAAGAGTTTGTGTGCATCTCTACACTATAAATAGGAGGGATATTGTAATGAGGGAGGGAGCTTTTCCTTTTTTGGAGAAAACAGAAAAATAAATAATTGTATCTTTATCTTTACTTTGATCCATGTAAAGTGATATCAGGCAGGAATATATAAAAAGGTTCAACCCGTGGACGTAGGATTTCGAAAGACTTTGAACCATGTAAAATTCCCATATCTTTTACTTTTATGCTCTATTATTCATCTATATTGCATTGGATTATAACTCATTAAACTAACAAGAATTGGATTTGACATTCTAACAAATGGCTAGGTGCAACTATTTGGTTATGTAAGCATTCAGCAATAGAATCACTACTAAAAGGTAAATCTAATATCACTTAAATTTACAGATTCTAAAATTGTGGATGTAATTATAGCCTTGAGCAATCTATGATCATTTAAGATGTTGTGAGATGAAAAATCTCAGTAACATTTTTGGACGCTAGAAGGAAGACCGAGCCTCCATTCCTAGTATTATGTCTCCGATTAGTCTACCGATGCTCCCCTACAAATCATGAATTCCACTGAACAGTTATTGCCTTCAATCAAAAATGATCACTCATAACTCCAAAATCCTCATATATCTCATCATAGCCATGATCCAACCCTTTGTTAAATCAAGGAACTAATAGGAAAAATGGATAAAAAAGATGACAACCTGAAACGTCGTCCTCATGGTAACTTATCCTCTACCATCCACAGTTCACTGCCTTCAATTACTAATTGCACTGAACATGCAGCATGTAAATGATAATGAAACTCTTAGAAATGAGAACGGTGAAACCGGTGCATAAATTAAATGCCCAACCCACTTAACATCAACCTTTTAACTACTTGATAAAAAGACTCAACAATCGGTGTTGCATGGAATCAAGTTGAACGGCTACTACTAGTTGATCGTCATCTTCCTTTGTCAATTAATGAATTAGGTGGGAACGCTTGAATATTTGTTGATTTGAACACTGATTCCAGTGATGGCACAAAGCTTAGAGCTGGAATCCGAGAATCACCATTACTATCCTTAAAAGCCTAAAAAGAACCCCTATATTGCAGTCATGTTGATAAGGACATGTGTGCCTTTTAATCGAAATATGGGGATTCAATTGTGGTACCCTTCAATTTCGGTCCTAATCCGGCCAAGCAGCGAGCTAAAATTCTCTCTTTGACACGGCAACTGCACGTAGGGATATCAGATGACACGAACCAGTGTAAAAATCCTTTCTATGTTAATTATGTTAACAAAGCCATACTGTATATAGGGATATTGAACGACCCAAACCAGCTATCAAAATAGAGCTGCACAAAACGCAGCTTGTCTTTCTCAGCCAAACTGGTTGTATGGATATTAGACAGCCTGAACCAGTATAAAATCCCTTCTATTTAGGTTTGCTAACATAGCACACTAGACGTACAGATGCTAGATAGCTAGAACTAGTATAAAAACCATGCACATGATTTAAAAGGCTGCAAATATGCGACCTGACTTCATACTTAAATATCAGTCTGCCTCCAATTAATAGGGCAGACTGTGCCTAGTGCATGAACGTGAACCTGTCTCTGAACATGGGGTATGTCACCCTACGTTGCAGCAGAATACACATAACCTCAGTTCACCATTTATGAACCGTGTGGGGAGTTAATTCAAAAAGGGCAAGGAAATATGATGCATGGCCTGTACCACAACTCGCAGATCAGGTGCGATTCCAGAAATTCAATCTTTACGGGTAAACATCAGGAACTAAAGACTTACTCAAGTTCCCTTAGTTCTAATCTTACTTGCTAAAAAATTTGTGTAATTCAATACACATATGCATACTTTTTGAGTAAAAATAGATAAAACAATTACAACATGAGATACATTAAATTCACAAAGTTATGCTATAAAGCAAAACAACAATGCTAAGATCTAACTAAGGCTTAGAAGAAGAGGTACACACGATCATTCTACAGTGGAATGACCTACGGGAATAGGACGCTAGATGTGGAGGAGAACTTTCCAAAAATTGGAGAACATGTAGCAGATCATTCATTTTAGTAATGACAACAACGAACAGGGAAAATACGGCCGTAAGTAGTACAACCATAAACCGTACATGGGTCATAATTAGCGCCAACCCAAATGTCATCATAAGATTGTGGGTCATATTAATAATTGGCACGATTGTATAAAAAAGATAGGTCAAGTCCAGGTAGAAAACATTTGAAAACATTGATTTCATGCCTCAAACTGATTTCTATTCTCATCATGAAGTTCGTCTAACAGGGAAGCTCTATCCATCCCACCTAGGGAGACGACGGTCTAATTAAGCTTCGCATTCTAAGTTAAATAGCTTGTTCTCAAGGGCATTCACATGCTCCATGGCCATTTTTCTAGTTCTTTCAATCTCACCTAAAAGGTGTTTCCTTGTTTTCTCGGTATTCCTAGAGAGGGGGCCAAAAAGCTCTTCCACGGTGAGGGAAAGGGTAAAACGTGAGTACCCAATGTACCCAGTTCTTTATTATAACAATCTGCAACTCATTAAGCTTACCTCATAGTAGTTTTCTAAATCATTCTTTCACTTAAAAGCTTCATCTATATTGACTCCAAGAGGAGGCACAGGAGTAGCACCTATTTTGGAAGAGGCACCTACGGCCAAGAGGGCAGAGGGAGTATCTTCTGTGCTAATTCTCCTAGCAACCTAGGCGTCCAATTTTTCATCTTTTCATTGTAACGCGTTGGTTTTATCTTAGAGAATGATCCTATATGCATTTTCGACATCTTTTAATAAACCTTCTAATTTTGCAACTCTAACCAAGGAAGAATCTAACTTCTCCTTAATAATAACCACCTTCGAATCTCGATCGAAAGAAGCGGGCTAAAAATCAAATGAGCCTACATGAAATGAAGTCAAAGGAGAGTACGAATAAGTAAAGTAAGTACAACAAACTTGCAAATAGCACAAAGAAATATCAATTCAAATAACATGTATAAAACCCTAAATATGATATAAAGTTACAAAGTCATTCTCTAACGCGGACTCCTTCAATACTATCCTAAAATACCTAAGGCATAGTATCTAAAGGCGGGGCTGAACTAACAGAGAAAGTCTTTTGGGGGTCCTAATAGGCTCCAGCTCAATGATCTATTAGCCCTTCCACTGTTACTTTGAAACCCATGATATTACACAAGAACTTCTAATCAAGTGAAGGGTAGAAAAATTTAAGCACATCCTTTGCACGCTTTTGGAGAACCCGCCTCTTTTTACTCTTTATAGTCTCCCACCTAAGTTTTCAGAGAAGGAGGCGATTCTACCCTGATATTTACTCCAAAGCCCTCGAGTTTATGAATTCTGAATATAGCTTCCCTCCTTGTATTTTCCAAAGTATCAATTAGCCAAGCCCTAGCTTTCTTGGTACTTCTAGCGAAACCCCCAAAATACCTATGGGCATCAATCTTTCATCCATCATCCTATGTACAGGAAGGCGCCCTTCGCACCATTACCCTCGTACGATCAGTCGTTGGGGAAGGCCTAATATCCATAGGATGGTTTGGAACCATATTCAAGCAAGGTACCACAATTGCCATCTTGCTTTTATTAGTGTCTTTCTCTCCGGTTAGGTGAGCAATCTATGCAAATATATCCTCAAGAGTTCTCTTCTGCTATTCAATCTCATTCTGAAGAACGATCCTATAAAGCTTCTCCTCATCTTTCATTGACTGTTGCATCTCACTTGACTTTAGTTCAGTAGCATTAAGCCCAGTTGGCAACTTAATGTTTTATTTGTACCGAGGAGAAAAGTATATAGCTCAAAGACAATCAAAATACCCCAAATAAAGGTCCAATATAAACTTATCTTATTAACTATATTAATTCGACAGAACCATGTAAAAAAAAGTAGCAAAAATAAAACAAAATTCAACTCCTTTTGAAAATTTCTAAATTTAATCCTAAACCATTCTAAGTGAGGGTTATCGGGTGAAAAGAAACTATTTTTTAGGTTGTAACGCCATCGATGCAGTACAAAGTCATTAAGTGCCTCCTTTTCTTTAACTACTCGAGTAATTCTCGAAAGCAACTTTTGGGTTTCATCCTTAAGTTGGTATAAGACTCACCTAACTCTTTCTCATGCTTATTGATGGCCACGACACTAAGACCAAGAGGATCTAAAGTTTGGGTTTTGAGTCTGTCCTCGCTTTCCCTAAAAAGCTTAGCAAACAAAAGTTCTTCATAAAAATAAAACAAATAAAGAAAACAACCCAATCATTTGTTAAAAAGTAACAAAGTAAAATAACTACAACAAGTCATTCATAATTAAGTCAAGAAGAAAGTCCCATACAGTCACTCTTCCAATTATTGATGCAAAAGGTTTTAAATATTTACATGAGGATTTGAAGTAATCTCGACTTTCTCAGATTCCTTGGCACCGTTGGGCCCCTTATCTTCCCTGTTCTCTCCCTCCTCCTTTGCTTTTACTTCTGAAGGGGTGGAAGGAGTGACATCCTCCACAGTGACCACTTTCTTCCATTGAGCCGATAGTCAGCGTAGTCCTCATCAATCAAAGACCGGTTCCCCAAAAAGTTAAGTTTGATCTCCTTCTTAAATTCATGTCGAGCTGAAGCATACTGATTGTAGGTTATAGTGGAAGTGCTCTCATTAAGCTCTTCCTACAACACTTTTAGCTCTTCCTATAGCACTTTTAGCTCTTTCTGTGCCACTATCAGCTCCTTCTCCTTCAACTCGCGATCTTTCAAGGCTAGGGCATCCGCAGTAGAGTTGGAATCTTTTCAGCCTTTTCTTGCAACATTTTAAAATCTCCCTCAATTTTAGCCTTCTCAAAAGTAATGTTGGTCTTCATAGAAATAGTATAAGTGAGATCTGATTCAAATTTGGCAGTCCGATCAAGGGTAATGACCTATTCGCCTTCCTACTTCTGCACCTCCATCATCAAAGCGGTAAGCAAAAAAGGGAGGAAACGATAAGCGGGCAAGGGGTAATTAGACAAGCAACCAAATGATGATGATGATGATGATAAAAATAAAGAATAAAATAATAACACTCACATAAGAACAAGACTTTTCCACCTCGTACATAAGCATAGAAAAAGGTTTAAGAAATTGAAGGGGAAGGAAAGAAGAGGAAGATGTGGCAATACAAGACAATGTTTCTAGTGCATTCCTCCCCACCTTCTCAGCTAAGTCAAATACGGCTCCTCAAGCAGAGGTAAAATATCGAATACCAGGATTAGGAAGATGCTGTAGAGGAGAAATAGGAAAATCCGCTGAGGAAGAAGCGGTAGGAGCTATTGGAGGAGGAAGAGAAGCAGAAGTAGTTAACTTTTTGGGGTCTCGATCATAATTTGTACGGGAGTCAAGTAGTCTTTTCTACATAGGTTTATTTGATGGTTTGTTACGAAGAACCTTCAGGACTTAAGGCATCCATTTCACCTGCATAAAAAAGGAATAAAATGTCAAAATTAGGAGAAGTTTTTTGTATGAAGTACAAAACTGTAAGAATAATAAATATAAAGCATATTATAAACAAATTATACCCCTATACTCAGCCGAATCAGAGAAGGCTTAAAGATATTCCAAGAAAATGTATGATTGGGGCATAGAAAATTATATTTCATAAGCATAACCATATTAAAGAATTTATTAATTTTCCTTTCATCTACAACTAGTCCTAAAATGTGATCCCTACATGATTCATATGATTCCAGTCCTCCTTAGCAAAAGTGATGTGAGTGGGATAGTGATAAAAAGAAGGGAAATTATCCAAGTTCGAAACAAAAAAGTATAGGTCGGCCCAACCCTAAGTCTTCCAAGGGACGTTCTAGAAGAATCGATTTTTGGGCTTGGGCATCAAAAAAGCCAGTGTTTCCCTATGAATGATTTTTCTTAATGTCAAAAATAAACCGAAGCTCCTCATAAGTGAGGCCATAACTATTCTCAGCATACAGGATGAAGATGGCTATCATGAGGGTGTAGGAAAGAGGGCGAGTTGAACAGGCACAAGATCAATGGCAGACAAAGGACTGGATGTAAGGGAAGATAAATCCCACATCGGATATGCTTAGGGGTTAGGGGAGTAAATCAATCAAGAGGAGCGTTAACATGCTCGTGAGGTTCAGAAATCCTAACCTATAACCAACCGAACCCAAATTGATCTAAAATGCCCTTAGCATCACCCACATGAGTTATTTCAGAAGGTGGAAGTAAATAAGAAGAGGAGGAAGCCGTTCAAAATTTCAAAGTTGTAAAAGACAAAACATTTCATAAAACCACAAGATCATTACTTCGAAGTAGTATAAAATGTGAATTTTCAAATGAAATCCATTTAGTAGGTGAAGACTTTCTCATCCTCTTTCTCCTTTTTTTCTCTCTTAAACAAAAGCATGGGTAAAATGAGAAGAAGAAAAAAGAAAATGTATGCGTTCCTAGATTAGAATAATGGCTACCTGATTGATGAAGGAATTTTTGAAATGTCGATCAATTAAGTTGCCAAAATAATGAATACAAAGGTTGATACAGATTTGCCTCGAGGAATGAGAGGTCTAATTTAATCTCGATTCATAAAGAGGCCCAATGAGAGAATGACACTAGACAAGAGCTTTAAATGTAAGAGTGACCAGTAAGACTTTTTCCACTGATGAAAAGAAAGGAAGAATTAGATGGAAGCAATGGGATTTATAGGCCGAGTGTGAATGACAACAAGTCCACGTCGATCTATAATCGTCGTTGACTTAGGGGGCAAGTGTTACACCCGTATTTATCAAACTATGTTAAAAGGGAATTTATTAAGGTATAAATTCGAGAAAGCTACCCTCGCAATAAAAGTTACAATAAAAAGATAAGAATTCGAAGCGATCGAACTAATACTGCATAAAATACTAGCATGCAGTCGCGCTTAACCCACTAAAAGAACAGCAGTCAAAAAGCAAGGTGTCATAACGAATAAAAATATTGCGCTTAAAAGATAGTCCACAGATATATCAAATTGCTCCCATCCTTTAATTTTTATATTATATTATACTGAACTCAAAATTTGACGTAGTTACAGGTTCGGCAGAGCTGCGCGAATAATCTTGCATTATATGAAAACACTGATGCACTACTCCCGTTTTCTTTTATATTACAATAGAATTGTGACGACCCGTAAATTTTCGATAATTAAAATAGCTAATTTAATAAGATTTCGTGTTTTAGTGTTAGAAAAAAATTGTAAGTCGTTTGGAATAATAATAAATGTTGAATCCATTGGGTATAATAGAGTAATTGATTGATAAGTAAAATCTATTTAAATCAAATATTGAATATTGAACAGGTAAATTGTTTAAAATAAATATTTAAAACTTATTGAATAATTGAATAATTGAATAACTGTAAAATGAAAATAGTGTTCTAAATTGTGAATTGGTTTTAAAAGTTGAATCTTATAAGTTCAATTTCAATATTTCAAAAGATAATGAATTATTGGATAATCGAAATTATTTAAATTTAATATTTGGAATTTATTGAATAATTTAATAATGGGAATTGAATAACTGTATAATGGAAATGGTTGTTCTATAATTTTAATTCGTTTCAAAAGTTAAATTTTTAAGTTCGTTTTGAATATCTCAAAAGATAGTGATTCAAGAATAATAAAATTTGTTTAAATTTATTATTACAAATGTTTGAATAATTAAATTCCGAATTTAATATGATTAATTTGATATTGAAATTTAATATATGGAAATAGAATGAATAATTGAAATTTGATTTAATATGATTCAAATTGGTTTCCAAAGTGAATGTAAGTTATATTGGGATTATAATAGAGTTAATAAGATTTTAAAAATTGGAATTTATTGGATAATTGAATAACGGGTTTAATATGATTAAAAAAGATTTGTAAAATTTTATTTTATCATATTAAAGTTAGAATGATGTTGTAGAACTTTTAAAATCAAATTAGAAGTAAATTTGTGAAAATTGAATATTTTAATATTTAATTGACGAGTTAAAATAGCCATTTTCAAACAGTTTCGGATTTCGTCGAAACCAGTTTCATCGATCCGTAATGTGATATTATTGTAAGATTTCAAATTTCATGTCAATCGGATTTACCGTTTGTCCGGAGCGAGCCAAAACGCATAGAAATTCGTTTAATCAGTTTAATTTAAATTTGATCGTTTATTTCCGTAACTCGCGCATATGATCGAATTAGCTTCCAAAACCTGTTCCATTATGTCCGGAATGCAGGGTAAACCCTAGAAACGCCGGTCACCGTGCGAGATTTGGAGTTCGGAAACTCCGGGATGAATAGTGTTCGTTAAAATTCTATAAAAGGCCACCCATTGTCACAAATTGCAAACCCTACTCAGAAAACCCTAGCCGCCGCCTGTGCTATTTTTAATGGCCAGAAACGCGCAAGCTTCCTCTTTTGTTATCTCCCAATCCACCGACTTTTACCAAAAACTATCAACTACATTATTGAAGAGCTAGGGGAGATCATGCAATCCATACGGATATGATCATTTATAGTTGAGGCAATCATCGGCAATTGGAGCTGGAAGGCGCCATGTTCGCGCACGTTTTTCGACGAAGGGGAGTGACCGAGCTCTGCCGCGTTCTGGTCGTGGGTGGCTCTGGTGATGGTCGTTCGAATGGTGGTGGAGTGATGGGGTTTTGGTCGATGTGGTGGGATCGGCGGCATGCCCTAGCTTGCGTGTATGGGTTCGATGTCGCGCACGTGAAACTGGAGAGGGAGGAAGATAGTTGCATGCATGGCCTGGATTCAATGAAGCTTGATCAACAGTCCAGATGGTTTGGGTTAGAAAAGATAATATAAATTGTAAATTATTTATATTATAATTCGAATAAATTTTAAACTATCATAACTTTGTCATACGAGGTCGGAATTGCACGAAACAAGTTGTGTTGCGTTCGTATTGTCGAATACTACGCTATGGAGATGGATTGAAATCGTTTGGAGCTAGAGAAAATTTTGGGTTAAATCGAACGTCGTTCGATTTGATTTAAAATCGTAAAAATGAAGGTGAGTGTTTTATAACGCTTACAACGTACTAAATATCTTTATGCTAGTTAAATTTTACATTATGAAGTGTTATGTTTTTATTTGTCATTGTTTGATAAAATTTAATTGTCATATAGATTGTCATTTGAATTAACCGTTGAAAATTAAATTGACAGTTAAATTGAAATTAAAATTGAATTGCGATTAAATTACCTGACATTGATAACTATGAAATTGCCATGAATTGTATTGTCTATTGGATGATGTATTTCGATGGATGCTATTGGTTGATATTTAAATGTTTAGATGTTTATTTGCTTATATATATCCTGTTATGCATACATATGAAACTGTGCTTTGATTTAAGTGATATATATTCATCCCTGACATTTAATTGAAATAAATAATTACTTGGCCATAGGATAAAAAATTATATACGGACACCGAATTGTCTAAATTAATAATTTTTAAAATCATCGATTTGAAATTTATTTAAATGTTTGATTTAAAAGTTATAAATAGAAATCAATTTATAGAAATCGAATTTATCGAAAAATTGAGTTTGGAATGTTGAAATAAATTTTGGTTAAAAGAAATCGTTAAATGATTAAAGTGGAGACTTTGGAATTTAAAATCGGGATATGATTGAATTTCGAAAATTGATTGTTTAAAGATTGAACCTTAATTCGAGCTTTGAATGTTACTAAGTAAAAGTGATATAAAAATGTTATTTTGAAATCGAGCTGGGAATTGAATCATATTTGAAATTTGGATTTAAACTTGAATATTGATGGATAATTTTGTTAAGTGTTATAAATGGATACTATTGAAAAATCAAGCTCCAAATCGATATAAAGTGAAATTGAATTAATTGAAAGTGAATATAAATTGAATAAATTTGAAGTCAAAGTCGACGTTGATTGAATTGAAATCGAAATTGAATCGGTAGAAGGGAAATTGAAATTGTTTTGAATTGGAAAGTTATAATTGAAATGGTTTGGTTTTGAAGCTGTATTATTTTGTTTTCCAAATTACTCAGTTATATAAACCATTTTTGAATACTTAAACTATTTTAATCTACTTAACCCAATTTAAATTATTTTAAACTAATTTATCTATTTTAAATTTATTTTAAAGATTTTTAGTATTTTTAACTATTTTAATTATTTAAACTATTTTTAAACTACTTAAAATTATTTTCTAAAATTTCAAATATGTAAATAAGGTGAAATGTTTATGTTTAAATCTTGAATGTAAATACGAATTGGTTTAAATAAAGTTGCAATCTAAATTGAAATTCGAAAGGATTTTGAAATCGAAATGAGATATTAAGGCGAAAAATGATTTTTGAAACGGAATCTTACATTTTGAATAGATGCGATGATATTTGAAATGGATTTGATTTTTGAAGCGAATATGATATTTTGATATCAATTATGAATCGATTTGAAATGTAAAAGAGCCACCGGTGTAATAATACGTAGTTATTAAAGAGACTGGGATCGGTTATGGACATACTCTCTGTCGATACCGAAAACCACTTTAATAACTATTATACGCGGAGTGTTGATCCAGAATGAAGTGGATGGTTTGGTGAATGCGTTGACTGAAGAAAGGGAACGATAATGGATGACCCCTGACATGACTAAAACAGGAGCCGCGCCGGGCCATCGAGGTTCACCATCTCTAGCGGACACACTTCTTCGATACCATATCTATTACATTTGTGATTCGATTTGGGGTGCACCCCTTGATTTGGGAGTGTTGTTTCGCGGTGTTGGGGTAGCTGCTGGCTATGCCCAACATCAGTCCGGATCACGCAACTACTAGTATACTAGTTGGTATCGCCTCATGTACCTTGTCATACTGATTATCCTATTCGCGGCCACTACGTTTTGTTTTGTGTTATACCTATTGGGTACCCTCTGATAACCACCAGTTTACAGTGGGGCTTACGGTGCTGTATAGACTATGGCATTATAAAAATGTGTTAAGGGGGATTATGGTAACGCCTTAATGCTATTTTGATACTTTATATTACTGATAGGCATTATCTACTTAGCGTACATTACTACATAGTAGATAGTTTAACGGATCCTTAAGAGATGGAAAATCGCGTAACATCTCTTGAGTTATTGCACGCACGTTGACACTGGATATGAGATGTCAAACTCCGTAAACATCTCTGACGCCGTTACACTCATATTTATTTACGATTGATTTAACTTTCATAAGGATATTTTAGTCCTGACTTGAGTGTTTTGTCTTTTCATTACGCTCGGGTCAGTCCTGAGTTTTTCAGATTTTTGAAGATCTATTCCGGAGGATGAAGACGAAGATTTGGTATACTATTACTATTATTACCCTTGCATCATGCTATTTGCTGCATTATTTTAATTGTTCTGTTGTATATGTATAACTCTAATAAATGTTGTATAAATAATGATCAAAGTATTGTAAACAGCTTCATGAACTGTTTATTTGATTATTATATTTTATCGTTCCGCTGCAAGATTCTGTGTTGTTTCCTTTCTTTTATTTCTCTTTCCTCTTCTTTTCTTATTTACCCCAATAACCATCTGCCCTTTTGAATGGTTTGGAATCGACATGTGTATCTGATCGTCGGTTTAAACTGTCCAAAAAGGCGGGTCGTTACAGTTGGTATCAGAGCTTTGGTTTAGCGATAACCTTAGCTTTGTGGGGTCTGACTCTTTATAAATAGGGCAGTAATACCCTATGATGAGTCGTTGAGTGTATACATGTGAGAGAGCGTATTTGTTAGTGATATAAAATGTTTTATATTGTGTCGGTTGATTTGTTGAGTGGTTTATGGATTCTGGTCAATACGAGTAATTAACGTCATTGATAGGGATCTCTAAACACTTAAACAGAACAATTCGACATAGTATTGTTTGAAATTGGGTAAATGAAATAATTTTGCTCTAATTATATTTTGTATATAAAGAAAAATTTTCAGAAATTATTGTGACCTATCTAGCTTACTTGGTTGTTAGGAATTAAAATATTGGTTATTATCATTAATTGGATATTTTAATTTAATAAATAAGGTGAATTACAAAATGAACAATGATAAAACACTTGTGAAATGTTTTAAGAAAAAAAATCCTATAAGAATATTTTTAAGGTGACTTATGAATTAAAATAGGTTTAAATTGGAAAATATTGAATTTAAGACCCGGAGATCTTGAAAAATGGTTCTCAAAGTTTTGAGGAAATATATATTAATATTAGTTGGAAAATATTTATGAGAAATATTTTGAAAGGATTTTAAGAAGGAATGAATTCAGCACTCCTCTCTTATGTCGCTGGAAAATAATTTCGGTGATGACTGCGCAGCATCATCGACGTTCATTTTCGAGTCTCAAAGTGGGAAGACTTCTAAGAAGCTTTGCTTTTCTTCGAAATTATTTTGGGTAAATGGGTTTTGGTTTAAACTCCAACGGTATGATTTGATATATTAAAGATATAAGTGTATATGTTTATTTCAAATGATTTGAAAAGAACCGGGCATTTAAATTTCTAAGTTATGTTAATTAGTAATTTTCAAATTATTTGAATGAAACGTGAATAACCAAAATTTATAAAATAGGAGGATTAAGATATCTAAGCTTATTGTTTTGGGAAAACTTTAAAGTTGAAGGGTAAAGAGGATTTAAACAAATCAAATTTGTGAACATTCTAATTAAGTAAAATGAAATTCTATAAATTTGTATAATACCAAATTTGCATTCTAATAACATATAATATGACTTACCAAGTATTAAAAAGTTAAAATGATGTTGGATATGTAATGAGATATTGTATAGATAAACAGAACCTGAAAGTAATTGAAATATACAAGTAAGGAAAACTCAAAAGGAATTAAAATGTATATAAATGGAAAATTTGGTTGTGATAAAAATATTATATACTTAAATATAACATGAAATGATGAATGGATAAATGGAACAAGTAAGTGAACTTAAGAAAGAAGATAAATGAATCGTATTATATCTTTGTAAATGGGTTATAGAAATAAATATAAATTGCAAAGGGATTGTAAAAAAAAATTTAATTTGTAACTTTTGAGATAACTATAAACTAAGAAAAGTCATATATAAGAAGTTAGACTTTTATGGAATGACTATAAATTAAAGTGATGGTTAATAAAATATTCCGCAAATAAATTGGGTATTAACTGAAACTGAATATGAAGTAAAATGTAAACAAAAGAATTTGGTATAGCTAAGAATCAATTGGGAAAAGAAATTGAGTTTAATTAAATTATATAGAATGTTTAAAATGAACTTGAGTAAGCAAATTCTTTGATATGATGTTTAAGAAAAGATAATGTTAAAGAATATGCTATGTAAAGAAATGAATATACTAACTGAATAATAGATTGTGAGTAATTAAGTGAAAAAAAATAGAAGTCAATAAAATAATTTAGTATAGATAAATTGGATAGAAATCCATTGGAAGGTAATACGTGAGATTGTACGTATATTATTTTATTCGCATAACGATTTGATCCAAATTCGAGCACAAAATTTCAAGATGATTTATATCGATCCAAGTTAGGATTTTTCACTCGATTTTCGACGGCGAACCCTAGATATTGATTTTTAATTTGATTCTGGAATTCTTTATCATAGTACATGGCTATGCAAGGAGAGTAACAGTTTCCAATCAAGGAACCAAATCTGAGTCCGCACTAGAGAGTCGTGTGAACGATACTAGTTTGGAAGTGAAATTGTGTGATCGAATAAGCGATTAGATTGATATTGCTCACGGATGATATATGTACGGCTTACGGACTTAATTAAAGTTAATATTGGAAATTTATGATGCCAAATATAAAACGATTCTTTTAAATTATATGACTTGGTCGTTATATGATTGTTAGTTGATTGTATATAATTCATTAAGTGTTAATGAAATTGAAAGCTATAAATCATTGAAAACAAATTGGAAGTTAAATGAATTTAAATAGAATTTAACTTGATTCAAGTTGGAAGTGAACTAATGTAAATACAAATTAGTGAATGTTAACTAATTTAATTGTGAATGAATGTTAGTAAAATCCAACGATAATGAATCAACTGTGATTAAAATTGAAAACCAAGTGAATAAATATTAATGAGAAGTGAATTTATATTGATTGATTATGGATTTGTTGGATGATAGTTGGATGATAATTGATTGATGGTTGCATTTGTTGTTTTGTTGCATTTGCTATGTTGGCATATGTAGTTGTTATGTTGCTATATGATGTATATTGATATTATTTTCATATATGCATGTTTCTCATGGTTTGTTGAGCGTTTAGTAAGTGCGGATTGCGCTTGCTTCGCATTTGGAGCTCGCTTTCACGCTACGTTAGCCGTATATGCTCGCTAATAATATATAAGGTCCATATCTCGGATTACATACCGTACTTTTACACTTTTTCCCTGCGGGATGCCTCATCACTTGATGAGATGTATATTTGTGATATATATACTGTCATTTTTTTTCCGATCGAGCCGCGCAAAGGAGACTCTGCCGAAATTTTCTGTAAATCCGGGTGTTAGAAAATTTTTCAAGTTTTAAATTTTTTTTTTATATAACTTGTTTTGATAACTAACTTTTAAAGTTAGAAAGCCGTTTGGAGTAACTTAGTGGAAGCGTAGTTATGACTTTATAAGTGGAATTTCATTGTTTTATAAGTTGGTAACTTTGAATAAAATATATCTAATGTTGAATTCTATACTTAGTTCATTTTCCCTTCTTTTCCCTTTTCGGGGACGAAAAGTTTTGAGTGGGGGAGAGTGTAACGACCCGTAAATTTTCGATAATTAAAATAGCTAATTTAATAAGATTTCATGTTTTAGTGTTAGAAAAAAATTGTAAGTCATATGGAATAATAATAAATGTTGAATCCATTGGGTATAATAGGGTAATTGATTGATAAGTAAAATCTATTTAAATCAAATATTGAATATTGAACAGGTAAATTGTTTAAATTAAATATTTAAAACTTATTGAATAATTGAATAACTGTAAAATGAAAATAATGTTCTAAATTGTGAATTGGTTTTAAAAGTTGAATCTTATAAGTTCAATTTCAATATTTCAAAAGATAATGAATTATTGGATAATCGAAATTATTTAAATTTAATATTTGGAATTTATTGAATAATTTAATAATGGGAATTGAATAACCGTATAATGGAAATGGTTGTTCTATAATTTTAATTCGTTTCAAAAGTTAAATTTTTAAGTTCGTTTTGAATATCTCAAAAGATAGTGATTCAAGAATAATAAAATTTATTTAAATTTATTATTACAAATGTTTGAATAATTAAATTCCAAACTTAATATGATTAATTTGATATTGAAATTTAATATATGGAAATAGAGTGAATAATTGAAATTTGATTTAATATGATTCAAATTGGTTTCCAAAGTGAATGTAAGTTATATTGGGAATATAATAGAGTTAATAAGATTTTAAAAATTGGAATTTATTGGATAATTGAATAACGGGTTTAATATGATTAAAAATGATTTGTAAAATTATATTTTATCATATTAAAGTTAGAATGATGTTGTAGAACTTTTAAAATCAAATTAGAAGTAAATTTGTGAAAATTGAATATTTTAATATTTAATTGACGAGTTAAAATAGCCATTTTTCAGACAGTCTTGGATTTCCACGAAACCAGTTTGATCGGATCCGTAATGTGATATTATTGTAAGATTTCAAATTTCGTGTCAATCGGATTTACCGTTTGTCCGGGGCGAGCCAAAACGCATAGAAATTCGTTTAATCGGTTTAATTTAAATTTGATCGTTTATTTCCGTAACTCGCGCATATGATCGAATTAGCTTCCGAAACCTGTTCCATTGTGTCCGGAACGCGGGGTAAACCCTAGAAACGCCGGTCACCGCGCGAGATTTGGAGTTCGGAAACTTCGGGATGAATAGTGTTCGTTAAAATTCTATAAAAGGCCACCCATTGTCACAAATTGCAAACCCTACTCAGAAAACCCTAGCCGCCGCCTGTGCTATTTTCAATGGCCAGAAACGCGCAAGCTTCCTCATTCGTTATCTCCCAATCCATCGACTTCTACCAAAAACTATCAACTACAATGTTGAAGAGCTAGGGGAGATCTTGCAATCCATACAGATATGATTGTTTATAGTTGAGGCAATCATCGGCAATTGGAGCTGGAAGGCGCTATGTTCACGCATGTTTTTCGACGAAGGGGAGTGACCGAGCTCTGCCGCGTTCTGGCTGTGGGTGGCTCTGGTGATGGTCGTTCGAATGGTGGTGGAGTGATGGGGTTTTGGTCGATGTGGTGGGATCGGCGGCATGCCCTAGCTTGCGTGTATGGGTTCGATGTCGCGCGCGTGAAACTGGAGAGGGAGGAAGATAGTTGCGTGCACGGCCTGGATTCAATGAAGCTTGATCAATGGTCTAGATGGTTTGGGTTAGAAAAGATAATATAAATTGTAAATTATTTATATCATAATTCGAATAAATTTTAAACTATCATAACTTTGTCATACGAGGTCGGAATTGCACGAAACAAGTTGTGTTGCGTTCATATTGTCGAATACTACGCTATGGAGATGGATTGGAATCGTTTGGAGCTAGAGAAAATTTTGGGTTAAATCGAACGTCGTTCGATTTGATTTAAAATCGTAAAAATCAAGGTGAGTGTTTTATAACGCTCACAACGTACTAAATATCTTTATGCTAGTAAAATTTGACATTATGAAGTGTTATGATTTTATTTGTCGTTGTTTGATAAAATTTAATTGTCATATAGATTGTCATTTGAATTAACCGTTGAAAATTAAATTGACAGTTAAATTGAAATTAAAATTTAACTGCGATTAAATTACCTGACATTGATAACTATGAAATTGCCATGAATTGTATTGTCTATTGGATGATGTATTTCGATGGATGCTATTGGTTGATATTTAAATGTTTGAATGTTTATTTGCTTATATATGTCCTGTTATGCATACATATGAAACTATGATTTGATTTAAGTGATATATATTCATCCTTGACATTTAATTGAAATAAATAATTACTTGGCCATAGGATAGAAAATTATATACGGACACCGAATTGGCTAAATTAATAATTTTTAAAATCGTCGATTTGAAATTTATTTAAATGTTTGATTTAAAAGTTATAAATAGAAATCAATTTATAGTAATCGAATTTATCGAAAAATTGAGTTTGGAATGTTGAAATAAATTTTGGTTAAAAGAAATCGTTAAATAATTAAAGTGGAGACTTTGGAATTTAAAATCGGGATATGATTGAATTTCGAAAATTGATTGTTTAAAGATTGAACCTTAATTCGAGGTTTGAATGTTACTAAGTAAAAGTGATATAAAAATGTTATTTTGAAATCGAGCTGGGAATTGAATCATATTTGAAATTTGGATTTAAACTTGAATATTGATGGATAATTTTGTTGTGTTATAAATGGATACTATTGAAAAATCAAGCTCCAAATCGATATAAAGTGAAATTGAATTAATTGAAAGTGAATATAAATTGAATAAATTTGAAGTCAAAGTTGACGTTGATTGAATCGAAATCGAAATTGAATCGGTAGAAGGGAAATTGAAATTGTTTTGAAATGGGAAGTTATAATTGAAATGGTTTGGTTTTGAAGCTGTTTTATTTTGTTTTCCAAATTACTCAGTTATATAAACCATTTTTGAATACTTAAACTATTTTAATCTATTTTAATCTACTTAACCCAATTTAAATTATTTTAAACTAATTTATCTATTTTAAATCCATTTTAAAGATTTTAACTATTTTAATTATTTAAACTACTTTTAAACTACTTAAAACTATTTTCTAAAATTTCAAATATGTAAATAAGGTGAATGTTTATGTTTAAATCTTGAATGTAAATACAAATTGGTTTAAATGAAGTTGCAACCTAAATTGAAATTCGAAAGGATTTTGAAATCGAAATGAGATATTGAGGCGAAAAATGATTTTTGAAAACGGAATCTTACATTTTGAATAGATGCGATGATATTTGAAATGGATTTGATTTTTGAAGCGAATATGATATTTTGATATCAATTATGAATCGATTTGAAATGTAAAAGAGCCACCGGTGTAATAATACGTAGTTATTAAAGAGACCAGGATCGGATATGGACATACTCTCTGTCGATACCGAAAACCACTTTAATAACTATTATACGTGGAGTGTTGATCCAGAATGAAGTGGATGGTTTGGTGAACGCGTTGACTGAAGAAAGAGAACGATAATGGATGACCCCTGACATGACTAAAACAGGAGCCGCGCCGGGCCATCGAGGTTCACCATCTCTAGCGGACACACTTCTTCGATACCATATCTATTACATTTGTGATTCGATTTGGGTGCACCCCTTGATTTGGGAGTGTTGTTTCGCGGTGTTGGGGTAGCTGCTGGCTATGCCCAACATCAGTCCGGATCACGCAACTACTAGTATCCTAGTTGGTATCGCCTCATGTACCTTGTCATACTGATTATCCTATTCGCGACCACTACGTTTTGTTTTGTGTTATACCTATGGGGTACCCTCTGATAACCACCAGTTTACGGTGGGGCTTACGGTGCTGTATAGACTATGGCATTATAAAAATGTGTTAAGGGGGATTTTGGTAACGCCTTAACGCTATTTTGATACTTTATATTACTGATAGGCATTATCTACTTAGCGTACATTACTACATAGTAGATAGTTTAACGGATCCTTAAGAGATGGAAAATCCCGTAACATTCTTGAGTTATTGCACGCACGTTGACACTAGATATGAGATGTCAAACCGAGTAAACATCTCTGACGCCGTTATACTCATATTTATTTAAGATTGATTTAACTTTCATAAGGATATTTTAGTCCTGACTCGGGTGTTTTTTCTTTTCATTACGCTTGGGTCAGTCCTGAGTTTTTTAGATTTTTGAAGATCTATTCTGGAGGATGAAGACGAAGATTTGGTATACTATTACTATTATTACCCTTGCATCATGCTATCCGCTGCATTATTTTAATTGTTCTGTTGTATATGTATCACTCTGATAAATGTTGTATAAATAATGATCAAAGTATTGTAAACAGCTTCATGAACTGTTTATTTGATTATTATATTTTATCGTTCCGCTGCAAGATTCTGTGTTGTTTCCTTTCTTTTATTTCTCTTTCCTCTTCTTTTCTTATTTACCCCAATAACCATCTGCCCTTTTGAATGGTTTGGAATCGACATGTGTATTTGATCGTCGGTTTAAACTATCCAAAAAGACGGGTCGTTACAAGAATGGAACAACACAACTTTCCGTTATCAAGGCAATTCAATAAAGAGATGCATCACCATCGAGACATGAGTACAAAGAAAAGGACTCCGCTACAGTCAAAGGGCTGAACAAACCTCAATATCGACCTAGATCTTACACGTTGCTAATATATCTAAGAACGGATATGCACCGTACCCATTGAAGGCTACCTAAGAAGTACTACGTGGATTCAAGAATAATCCAAGGACTGCACGCATGGCCACTCAAACAGTGCAACAGTATAGATCTATGGTCACATGTAAACAGTGAAGATGTAAGTCTCCTTTAGCAATGACTTGCATAGTCCATTAAGAAAAGCAACTTAACTGCAACTACCTTCAGCACAATGTCAAAAAAACTTGGCAAGTTAAGGCCACTTATAAGGGCCACTAGCAACATCCCCTGCTTACAACTCAACTTCACCTCTACTCTCGGAGCAGTATCATAACTACAGTGCACAAGCGGACCTTACAAGTCAACATTAGGGACATCAATGACACCTAGGACTGAACAAAGAATGGACGCCTCATCACACTCTTATTCCTGAATAGGGGCAGTCCCGATGCTGCCTGCTATTTTGGTCAGAAGCAGGAAGCCTACTCAAATTCAAGTTTCTCGCTTCAATTTAAAATATCCCTAAACAAATTCAAACATATATGGTTTAATTTCAAACAACCCGCCAATGTCCAAAATTTAGCCACTCAAATTATGGTTTTCCACTAAAAACATGTCAGTAATCTACATACACCAAGAAAACGATGCGGATGGATGCCACATGGCATGATCCAACGATGGGCACCAAAACGGCGGGAGAAGAGAGAATGTAAGAGCCCGCGTGCATATCTACACTATAAATGTGAGGGATATTGGAATGACGAAGGGGCTTCTTCCTTTATTGTAGAAAATAGAAAAAGAAATCATTGTATCTATATCTTTACTTTGATCCATGTAAAGCGATATCAAGGAGGAATATATAAACAAAGATTTAACCCGTAAACGTAGGATTTCAAAAAAAATTCGAACCACGTAAAATTCATGTGTCTTTCACTCTTATGCCATATTATTCATCTATATTTCATTAGATTGTAACTCATTAAACTAATACGAATTGGATTTGACATTCTAACAAACAGTTGGAGTGTAACTACTTGATTATGTAAGCATTCAGCAACATAATCACTACTCAAAGAAGAATCTATGGTCACCTAAATTTGCCAATTCTAAAATCGTGGAAGTAACTAAAGCCTTGATTACTCTGCCCATTTAAGGTGTTGTGAGACGAAAAATATCGCTAACATTAATAATTAGATTGATTGTAAATTAAAAAACTTCATTTTGATGGATACATACATACATACATATCCTACGAAAATATCATTAACATACGTTATCACATATACATTAATTAACATATATCACAATGATTAATTTTACACATGTCCCATTATACACTTAAGTTAGTTTATTCATTAATATAGTTATGACATTTTTATTTTGATTACGAACATATCAAAATATTAAATTGTAAAATAAGATTAAAACTAAATTAATAAATTAAATCTAATTTAAATTATAAATAATATATTACTATCAAAAAATAACAAATAACTAAATATTTTAAATAACTTAAAATATTTCAAAATTTGTCTATTAATAAATAATAAATTTGATTCAGTATAAATTAAATCTTGTGCAAATTATAAACTTCATTTTATGCCAATGCACCTGATCCAACACGGATGGGACTCCCGCTAATTCTCCCACTAATCCCTACATCTATAAGTAGGTAGCATTCACTTAGGGGTTAACTATACATTGACTTTAAGACTCACTTTTTCACTTCTTAGACGTGAACGATGATAGATATCAAGCTTTACAACGTCCGATAAGACCAACTTGAGTTTCTTTGTCCCTATGTTGCTTTAATAAGGAGTCAACGGCACCATGGGAACAAACAAGAATAGTTTGTTAGTTGCCTTCTGCTCTAAGGTAAGGTACCGCTACAAAATATGGGAAGAAATGCAAAAGCATCCAGCATCATCTTTGATCGACTTCTTTAAAAGTGCTAGTGGCGTAATGGTGATGGAGGAGGCCGACCTATCCAATAATAATGAAGTGGAGAGATAAGAATAATTCATGCGATGAGGGTAGCCATAAATAAATGGTTATCAAGAGCACAACAAAAAATGCTCCAAAGGTGACACTCAATTCAAAGCCAAGTATCCAAACCATGCCTCCTTATATAATGAGATGGAGACTATCCATCTCACCATAAGGATTGATGGGATTCGAAAATGTTTTTATTTATCCACTAAGAGATTAAAGATATTTGAGTATGCCGAGGCATTAATTGATTTTAAACCGGACAAGTTGTTGGTCTTCCATTTTACTAAATTGGGTATCTTCGAAAATGGTAGCAATGGTTCAAGTCACTCATACTTAAGAGTTTATTATTTGTCACATGTTTTTTCTTTGGTCATACTACATCATCATGTATTCATGATCCATCGATCCCTATGTAAATCCAAAAGAACATGCCTTTCTCTATCCCCTCCAAGGTTCTACTTGCCATACCTTCCACCTAAGCTTGAATCAGGAAATATCCCAACAGGAATCTACCTCTCTTTATTAGCTTTAGGTCCTCATTATCGCTGCTTCCATTCTAACTAGCTGGCTTTCTCAAAAGGTGCCTAAAACTACACCTCTTATAGAGGACTTTATCCCTTTCGACACTTAGATACCCCCTTGTATGATAGCGGTGGTGTCTAATATTTTTTATGGTTGTGCAACATCGCCTAAGACATTATGATGAAGTGTATAACTTTATTTCTTATTATTCCTCTCTTTGTGATGCACTGCCTACCCTTGATTGGATTAGGGAAGAGAAAATATGGTACCATTAGGCCTCTTAGATGATATATTCTCTACTATGTAAGTACAACTACCACGTCATTTCTACTTTCATTGAAAAGACCAAATACTGTGCTTTTTATAACCGGACCGTGAGTCAAACAGTGAGGACTCAAGGCTTGAGGGTCCAGCCGGTCAAACTATCAAGAACCTCACATATAGTTTTGTTAGATTTTGATACATTCAAATTTTCAAATTCATTAAACAACAATGCATTATTTATGTTAAAGACTTGGTTTTTCTTTTGGATTTGTAGAATACTCAATATGGTACATATGGTTCAGAGGATAATATTTCAAATAAATGCCTTAGTTTTAACTTGGCTACATTGTAGATTACATAGTAATATTTCTACCAAAACACTTACACAAAGTTCAGAACACAACACGACAACACAGTAGTAATATAAATACATAATACAACCACTCTTCTTCATGAATCAATACAACAAAAAACAACCTCTTATTCCCAGAGGTCATGCATACAAAGCCACTTGCACTTAGTTAACACACATCTACTTGTACTTAACACACATGAATTTACATAGCATAGCCTACACACAAAGAAACTTCTGCATATAAATTGAACATAAATCACACATAGTCATTTGCACTCCTTCACAACACCACACATTACACACCATAATTACACTCCTTCATTGCAAATAAAATGCCACTACACTTCTTCACACAATCACTACAACGTACCTCACATATGTGTTGTCCACAACAATGGTTGTTTATTGTTAGCTTTGGCTTCTTAGGTTACTTGTAACATTGCAGTATATGACATTAGCGGACCAAAGTTTAACATTTCTACACCTTTATTTATTTCTTATAAGCCTGCTTTATAACCAATGATATGACCAACATCCACTTTTCTATCATCAGTGTCACCGATATCGACCTTTATATTATCCAACAACCCAGCTTTATCATTCGATGGCCCTTGTATATCGACCAATGACCCTTCTATATTGATTGTTATGTTAGCATCTACAAAAATAAATAAAATAAAAACTAACAATTTGTTGATTTATAGAAAAAAATTAAATAGTCTTTCAAAAAAATAAATAATCATCTCTTTCCTTATAATCAAGCATTGATTTCATCGATCGTCAATAATAGTGGTTCCTCCTCCACCACCCATGTATTGTTTTCATCGAACTCAAGAAAACTGATGGGGTTAGTTTTGTCCCTTTAGTTCACGCCTAAACATACATCATAAACTTGAATGAGTTTAAGTTTGAATGAAGTAATTTTTATATGCAACGGTAAATATATAGTTAGAAATCATATTTAGTAAGTAAAAGATTAAAAGTTCATTAAGAATAGTAACTTACTTGTGTCCGAGTCAAAGATTATAATGTATAAAAACCAAATTTTGCACATTGTTTAAGTCAAAGATTAATCTTCTACCAACTGCATAATTTGTCGCATTGTCAGTTACCACTTGCATTATATCTTCAGCTCTGATTAACAAAATTAGTTTTTTAAATAGGTCGAAAAGCATTATAACCATTTTGGAAGTAGTTGACTCATCAATAGATTTCAAAAACAATATACCTAATAAAAAACAAGGAATATAATCAAAAAAGTTTAATAATGTGAGATTGCTAATAGTTTTGTACTAAAAACAATATTAAGAGAATAAACCAAGAAGTTGATCAAACTTCTACTATTTTAATCCGACCATCCATTCACCATTAGCATACAACCAGTTTCCTTCTATGAATCTCAACATTTTTTGACTTCATCATTCACTTGTTCAATATAATCCTTTAGCAAATTGCCATGCAATGCGTGAAGGTTCGGTCCTTCGTAGCCTTTTCAAAAACTAGCAATGACATTTGTCATTGGTTGATACAACACAGAATTCACGACATTGAATGGAATTGATGCATCATAGAACCACTGTGCAACTGCTATATCCACAGTATCTTTTACCGCTTGGCCTTGAGTTACACATTTTATAGTTGGTTGAGAGCTAGTGTTGGCTCTTGAAATTAAAGTGGGACTCGAGAGATTGTTATAATCTGAAGGTTGCACAGTAGTATATGCAAATCTTTTCCTCGAACCAAAAGACATATCATCATCTTCATTTGAAAAAACTTAATATCTAGAATTTTTTGTTGCAATATTCTTATTTGAAACTTCCCCACTTTTAATATTCAACTTCATAGTGTGTTTGACTTCATTATTCACACGCATACAAGTATTATATCCACCTCCAAATAAACTAGAAAGATGATATTTGAAATGACGAATCCCACCACCTTTAATAACTTTGTTGTAGTACATATATTTTATTTTTGAATGTCCATTATCTATTATTTCAGTGCAATATTTCCACGTTGGATCAAATATAGTTCTACTTGATTGACGAACAGCGCTTTGGATACTAGGATTAGATGCTTCTTCATAAATTGAATTTTATGTCATTTCTATGAGTAATCTTGGGAAAAGAACATTGTTTTAATATCGAATAAGCAATAAATTATAAACTAAACATAAAACTAATTTTTTTAAGCCAAATGAATAATAAAAGGAGTTTGTTGTTAGTATGAGCATTAAATTAGATGTTAAAACTTTGTCAAATTATTGCATTAGTGAGCTAATTAATTCGTATGTAAAAGATTTAAAAATATATCAGTACAAGCAATGATCACCTCCATTTTAATTTGACTAAGGTGTTTTCAAATTGCACTATTTTAATACCTACTAGCGCCATTTGCCTCTATTAATTCAACTGTTCAAGAATTATAACCAGCGGCAAATATTTATCACTTCAAGCTTCAGTAGTAATTTAACTAACAAAAAAAACCATATCTATAGACGGTAGGGATGTGATTGGTGGATTGAAAGTAAACTTCAACGACATTTGTGATTGGCGAATGCGGAAATGTCGTATGTAACAACAAAGGTAGCAACCATAATTTAGGGTTAGGTTTTTATAATTTGGGAGGTCGAGATCCAAAAGAAAACACCGTGCTCTCAAATTTGATAACAAGAAAATGCGAATGAGAAGTTTGGACGGGCTGAAACAAATGGTTAAATCAATGGTTCAAGGGTCGAGCCACGGTTGGTCTCGCATGTAGTAAGGTTAAATGATGATTTGGAACTAAAATTGTTCCACATCACTAAATAACATGAAAAGTGGTGTATAAGTAAAGGTCGCTAGACATGTAACATTGAAAATTCATTATGTTACAATAAAATGTATGCCAACATATATACGCATACCGCGTGCTGGAGATGTGAGCTTGATCCGACGGTCATTAAACAACAAGTTTGTGCATAAAGAAGGCTTGATTTAGTTCCCAGACTTTGTGGATTATGGCTCGTGGTTACTTGTGATTCGATTGCGGTTGGGTCGGGTTATAAAAACTATGCCTGATACCTTAAATATATAGTTCTAAGAGATACACCCCCACCTATAAAAAACTTATTGGAGCACTTTTAGAGTGTAATCGGGGGCCACAATTAGAAAATCCTCTCGAATGATAGTTGGCTTATGCCACATTTATACACTACCGATTCGTTAGACTACATTCCTGATATCGCTTGATTATTTAAACATTATTATTGATTGGTCGGGTCAATCTTCGAAGTAGGTTTGGATTTGTACTTTGTCAATTTAAGGTTTTTCTACCTCACTTATGTACTCAAACTGGTTTTCGCAGTAAATGATGGAAATCATTTAACATCTCTTTCTTTATGGAAAAATAGAATAACAAGCTCAGGATTGTCATATATAATTTCTCCTAGAGCATACCTATCTCATACTCAGAACAACTACTTTAACTAGAGATTGTCATGCATAGAATATGCTCGGGATGAGGGAGTATAGGCCTATTTCTTCTACATGCTCAGGTGCAATCATGTGGAGCATCTACATATGGGTTGAAAAAATAACCCAGATGAGCTAACACCTGAATGTGTTGGTTACCCAGACATCTTGTCTTATATGAGGGTGGCTCGTGTGATTTTTCACCTAAAATTTAAGGTGAACTCGCATCTAAATATTTTGTCCAATCATGGGCAGTTTCATCGGTCTAAACCCAGAGTTTTTTTGGACGTTCATGCAACACTGTGGTGCTAAGTGAGTCGGGAGACGACTTAAATCATCGAGTTTCAATTGGAGACGATTGTTCAAAGAAATAAGTGATATTTACTAAGGATAAATTGCCATTGAGACTTGTATTATAGTATTAGTTAATATATATATATATATTTCTTCTTTTTCTGTATAACTTTATAGTCAATTAGGCATTATTTGGTGTTATGGATATGTTTTCACCATGTAATGCAACTAGGGTGGAACCTCTACGTTGCATATAGTGATATTATAAAATATATTATTTATGCTTTTAATGTTAAAATTAGATTTTATTACGTACCTATAGCAAATTCAATGAATTAAATGAACTATAAATCAACTTTGTTATTATTGTTTATATATAATCTGCGCTATGTAGCATATATATCTTTATATGTGAGTTAAAAAAATAATTTTATCGTTTGTATGAATATGGTATACATATTAAAACCAATACATTTTAATGATTTACTAAATTAATTAACAAGTATTATTTAATCAATTTTTTTATAAATCCGTTAAATTTAAAATTATGTAATTAGTCCAAATATAACAAATTAAAGGTATATAGTGGATAAGAATTACGAAGGATTTAAGAAAAAATTATAGAAACCTTAATGTGAATATTTGAAGTAAAGAACAGAATTTATAATGTAGTCTATAATAAAATTTGATATAAACAATTATAATTTTTTTACAAATTATCTTTGTTCTTGCTGTTTATATACATAATTTAATATATGTGATTTATATACCTTTATAATTGAATAATTTTTTTTTACTGTTTTTTGTTAATATGAACACACACAAAAATACACACATACACATTAAAATTGATACATACATACATACATAGGGCTGTCAATTTCCTACACGACCCGAAACACTACCCGAAACCCGCACGGAAATTAGCAGGTTAACCCGACCCATTTAATTGGCGGGTCATTTTCGGGTCAACCCGAATTTGACCCGTTTATAAACGGGTGGGTTTCGGGTTGACCCGCTAACCCGAAACTGACCCGTTAACAACCCGTTTATACAGTATATAGGTTGAGCTGACCCGTTTACGACCCACTCCGACCCGTTTATGACCCGTTTGTACCTTTAACGGGTTGACCCGACCCGTTTACGACCCGTTCCGACCCATTTACGACCCAATTATACCTTATACGGGTTGACCCGACCCGTTTACACCTTATACGGGTTGACCTGACCTATTTACGACCCGACCCGATCGACCCGTTTATAATCGGGTTACACGGGTTAGGTCGGAATATTAGAAGACATATATACATACATACATACATACATATATACATACATACATACATACATACATACATACATATATATATATATATTATGATCTATTAGAAGACTAGAGTAATTATTGATAGGGAATATTTAAATAGTCTTAATTTGACATTTCATAAGTGGTTTAAATACATGGATTTTAATATAAAACGTGAAGAAAGAAATAAGTTGGGAGGAGGGTTGTAAATAATTACAGAAATATTAAAATATTGGTATTTTAATCTGAAAACAAAATTTTACAACGTATAATTCTTGATGAATTTATTGAGATAAATGAATAATAATTGTTAATATCATTTACGTATATTATTTATGTTATGGGATGTATATATCTTTATATTTGAATGAAAAAACAATTTTACAATTTGTTGATTTATATATGGTATATATATTGAAATTATCATATTTTAAGATTTAATAGATGAATTAATGAATATTTTTTAATTAAAATTGTTCAAGTAGTTTATTCAAGATTACATAATTAATTAACATATAATGACTTAAATTTACAATATTATGTGATATTGAGGTGAGTTTTGTATACAACTATAGAAACTTCAAAATGTAGGACCTGATTTAAAAAATATAATTTTACAATGCAATACATGGTAAATTTATCGATAGAAATGAATTATAAATTGAATTCATAGTTGTTATTTATGTATAATTACATTATGTGATTAATGCATTTATATGTCCAAATGAATTTTATTCCTCTTTGTTGGTATGAACATGTGTGAATATTGAAACATTCATACTTCCATGATTTATTAGACAAACAACCGAATAATAAATTACTGAATTATATGACCAGTTTTGAGATTACGTGGTTAATTCTGATATAAAGAGTTAAATGTAAATTATTAGAATGGAACAGAGAGCGGTGTGTTGTAAATGGTGGTAGAAATTTTAAAATGAAAGTATTTCAAGTAAAAAAACATAATTTTGTAATGCATTATTTGATGAATTTATTGAGATAAATGAATCGAATTGACTTTGTTATTATTGTTATGTATGCACTGTATGTGACTTATGTAGCTTAATATAATGAAAAAGTAATGTTACCATTTTTGTTTATATTAGTGTGGTGCACATATTGAAATTTTCATATTTTTATAATTAGATAAATGAACCAACGAATATCGCTTAATTGTATTTATCTAATTAGTTTAAATTTAAGATCGCATATTTAATTTAAATATATGGACATGAACATAAATTATAGGGAGAAAATTTGGGCTAGGTCTATGGTAGTTCTAAATTTAGATACTTGAAGTTAAATGTAGAATTTTATAATATAATGTATAATAATTTATTAAGATAAATAAACTACGAATTAAATTTATATTTTTTTATATGATTTATATATTGTAATCAAACAGAAAAAAATTAGTTTCACCATTTTGGTTAATACAATAGTGATATACGTATTGAAATTGTCATCATTTGGTATTTATTTGAAATATTAATAAATAATGGTTAACTGAATTTATTGAAGTAGTTTTAATTTTCGATTAAGTAATTAACCTAAATATGTTAGGAGTAACTGATGAATTCTATGTAATAATTTTATAAATATTTAGATGTCCGTACCAAAATGTAGAATATTGAAAGAGATTTATAAAATAAATATAATTTAATAAATTAAAAGATTTAAAAATATAATGTCATAAAAGAATTAAGAAGAAAAGAGAACCCCTAAATTTATTAAGGAAGCTATGAATTATTTTGCTTTACTATTATTTAATAAATTGATTATTTCTTTTAACATGATATAAAAGTTCCAGCCCAGTCAGAGAGGTTGTACAGACTAAGACATCATCTATGGTCTAGTTCGCAGCCAAATTTCATAATTTTACCATTGGTGACGCGTCAGATGCTACAACGGGTAAACCAACCTTCCCAGCATGTTGGGAGAAGTTGGAGAACGATACTTAATGTTAACTTTCCCAACTTATCTCTATATTCTCTTCTCCTCTAACTTTCATCCTCCATTTTATTCTCTTCTATTACCAATGGCACATATGAAAACAGATTTCGACTGCGAAGATGCGCAGGATTTACTTGTTGTTTCGGTGCATCTATGTAGAGGAAGGAATGATTTTAGCCAAACTCATACGTCAGACTATACTGGTTTACATTGGATGGATGATATAGTAAAAGGGTATCAAGAACGTTGTTAACGTAATTTTTGAATGAAAAGGCATGTTCTCTCTTACTATGCGATGGGCTAGAAAATTATAGTTTAGTTTCGACGAAAAGCATTAATACCAAAGAAGCGATTGCTATATTTATATACATAGTAGCTACAGCGCTTTCAAATTGACAAATGAGCCAAAAATTTCAAAGATCGGGTAGCACAATTTTGGTTTATTTTCATACTGTTTTAGAAGCTATACTGTTGTTTACTAAATATATTATTAAGTTAGGCGATCCTTAAATTAATACAATTCTAGAACATATTATAACTTCAAACCGGTACTACCCCTATTTTAGAAATTGTGTTGGTGCTATAGACGGTACACATATATTGATACACTTGCCTGCAGATTGGGTTATTTCATATATTGGACGAAAAAGTGTTGCTACACAATTTTATACGAAAATATAACAATGGTGCTCAGATTTTAGGGTTTATGATGATGATCCCGTTCTTGTTCCAGAAGAATACCATGAGGAATGTTAATTTAAGCAATGAGATGAAGAAATACAATAAAAGATGAAATTATTACGGCAGGGCTTTACTGAAATATTGTAGTTGTATCATTTTATCGGTATCTTTAAATTATTGTATTTATCTTTCAAATATTGTAGTTCTATCGTATTTTCTGTGGATTGCATCGTTGTATTTTAAAGGTATTTTAATTAATTTGAATGTGTTTCAATTTTTTTACTTTTATGTCATTTTAATTAAATACATATTGTACAATAAAAATAATTAATTAATTAACTGTAAAGCGATAAAATTAACAAACGCATTTCAAATATTCCAGTCAAATACACCATTTCGCATAACCAAACACATTCATCTTTAACTAACTTCGCCGCTTAAATGTCCCTTTCATTTCATAAAAAAATGGATCCTATATTATATGGTGTGAATTAGTTAAGCATGATATAAATCCAATTCAATCTAAGAGGTCTTTTAGAGTATGTGATGCGTTATCTGAAACTTGATTCTTTAGTTCCATCATGGTTTTTGTGTATTATCTGAAGGCTATAAAGTGAGCACACTTATGTTTCTCAAGTGGAGTATATTTGGAGTATTTTCTCAAAGATTGGAGTTGGTGTTTCAGATTAAGATATACAAAAGATTTTTGAAAATCGTATGATAGGTTACTTGTAAAATGATAGCTAACATAGGCTTAAACATACGTTGGCATGGGATATCTTTGTGTTGAGTTTATTACACACGACGTTTGTATAAGCCGGTCTAAACATGTAAATCGCTTAAAAGAGAACACATACTCCTGTACTGAACAAAGCTCACAATTTAATTTAATAGAGAATCGAATGTGAATTGGTTTGATATGTTTGAAGTCATGGATGTTGAATTATTTATTTTGCAATTATAACTTGATTGTGATGTGCCTAGACATCTGATGCATTTAACCCCATTGTTGACACTTGTAAAATTGGGGTTAAATTATAGTAACAACCGGTTAACTCTAGAAGTGGGTGTAATAATGAAAAATTATTTTGTGATTTGAATCACACTTAAGAGATTCAAAGGGATTGGGAGTTTGGTCTTAGTGTTATAAATTTACTTGGAGTAATATATGAAGAATCACAAGAGTAGTTTGTGAAATGAAGTGTAGATCAATACATACTGAGTAATGTAAACATTAATAAATGAATAAATAACAAGAAATATCAACCAATCCAACACGCTGACTTGTGGATGTCGCTAAAGTTGCGACTTTGTAGTATCACCCACGAATCTGAAAAACCAACAATCTGTTGCACGAACAGTACGTATGTGAATATACATATATATATATATATATATATATATATATGTATGTATGTATGTATTTCCAATCAGTCTTGTACGGGAATGGAGTATAACTTCCCACATTTTAGACCGGGCAGGACGATCACTATTGAAGTTATGTGTAAAATAATATTTAGAAAATACTTCAAATGAATCAAGAATGCTAATAAAAGTATTGTATAATCTCATTTCCATTACTAGCTTTAGTCATCATGGAATAGATTATTAGTTACCCTTGATAACTATATGGGGTAGGTTTTTAGTTAGCCTGTTAAAACTGAAGGAGTTGTATTGGCTAAAAATTTAGCCAACCTCGAAATTACAGCTGGAAATCGATATTATCAAAGGTTAGTTGCTAATACCTAGATTTAAGAATGAAAATGAGCAAATACTAATGCAACAAGTAAAAAGCCTAGATTTAGAGTGGCTCGATCATACTTGAGATATATCCACCATTGTTATTTTCTTTCTATTTTGCTTCTCTTACAATAGCTTAGCTTACAATAGACAATAATAAGAAAATAGCACTCAAGATTTCAAATAGACCGATCTTTGTATAAATGCATCATATGTTATATTTACAGCTGTTGAAAGTTGATTTGGATGGTCAAGATCACACTGCCAATGTTCAAAAATCATTCTCGGCTATTGATTATGTCGCTTGGCTGATATATGTGCCAACTAGGTTGACAGCTAGACTAGGTGGTTAAAATGATCGCAGGTTAGCTGTCTGTACTCGAGCATGATTTGGTTAGGGAAAAGCAGCATGACAACAGGGTCAGGGTCAAGGAAAGGCGACATTAGGGAACCGCCCCTCCTTGATTAGGAAGGTTGTACATTGGGCCTTGGCTTACAAATTTTATTAAGAAAGAATTGATAGTGAGCATGGGCCGCATGGCCTGCTTGGGATTAGGATTATGGCTTAAATGTTATTTGAATTGGGCAACTCTGTACGACTGGTTGCCCATGTGAGGCATGCCAGAGCCTAGTTCGCCTATGTCTATGCTAGGGGAGGGGGATTACCCCTGAGTTCAATTAATTTCTAAGTCATTTGGGATAGTCCAGTAATTAGATTGTTTTTATTACAAATGGATAAAAGTGCATCTACTAGTGGTCAAGCCTTTATCTTAGGGGATTCTAAGGTTTTAGAGGATTGAATTAACCTTGTTGACATTCTAGCTCATTTTGGGTGTGTTGGGATAGAGTCTCACTATCCTATTGATGATGAAAGGATCAACCATCCTCGGTCGAGTATTTCACCTAGTCACTTTCTTATGTGCAAAGTGGGGCAATGCTTCTTCTCTACCACTACTTCATTTAGTTTCTCATTGCTCACCAGTTGGCACCCGAGAAACTTTCTCTAAATAGCTATAGCCTCTTTATTAGGTTGTCTATAGTTTTCCATGTCTTGGGTATTTAGAGGTAGACTCGACTCTTGATAGGTTGGTTTTTAGGATGTACAAGCAAGCAAGCAAACTTCTACATTCAAGGAGTCAACAAAGCCTCCACTTTTCTATGTATCCTAGATAAGGTGTTAGGATATCAAGTCGATTTCTTTTGTATGCTAGTTACTGTCAATCCAACTCTTATGATCTGGGTCTTCCCTATCCCATGTATGTTCGATCCTTAGATTTCTTTCTTTTAACTCGAACTTGTTTGTTATTGATAGTAACTTTACTTTCTTGTTATCGGCATCAGCTTGGATATGGCTGTTTATATGGACTATCATCGGTACGTTAGGGAGACACCGAAAATAACCAAGAATTCGGTCATGATTTTAACGGACGAGAGCCTCTGTTGCATGGGTTTGTTTGGGCCAAACCAAACCTTTAAAGACGGGGAAGCTATGGCTCGAGATCTAAGCAGATGGTCGACTAGGTCCATGGGAGTGGTCATTATGGAACCTGTTCCAATCCCGGTGGTGGATATTGAAAATGAAGTGGCTATAGAGTCAGACTTGGCCCACAATGAGGTTGGGTAGTAGGCTTCTGACTCACTGTTTTTGAAGGATGTAGTGGTCCCTGACCGTCATCTATCTTAGTCTCCAAACTATTGAAGCACACATAGATGCCAAAGCATGCGAGGACGAGTAGGTGGATGCATGAGCTAGGTATGCCGGTTAGCATGGGCTCCTTCTCCGATACCCCTTCTACCTATGGGCATCCAACCCAAATTACTTATACCGTTTACCCTAATGTAGAAAACTTTGCATGGGCATAAACTAGCAGCAATGGTACGGGGTCTGTATGCTCGCCTTTGACTAGGATATGGTGGAAGGGCCAGTCTAATGATGGTATCCTTAATCAAGATTGAGTTGTCTTTGATGTGTTTCCTACCGTGGTTTTGCTAACTCCTTTTTCTTGTTTTTGTTTTGCAATGGTGCGCCTAAACTTTTCTTAACTAGCCGACACCGCTAGCTCAAGTAGTGCTTCCCAACAGACCCTTTCACCACTGCTCTATGGCATCATCGTCACTCGTTAGCGGACCACCCTGAGTCCTTTATCGGGCACTCATGAGTTAACGTCATTTCTCTCATTGATCTTCCTTTACCTCACTAATCATCTACCCAAGATATACATCTGCCTGGGTTTGCGGCCAATTTAGAGTGGGCACAGTCCATAAGGCTACGAGTGGAAGAGTCAGAAAACTCTGATGGTAGGCCTACTTTCCAATTTTCAAGGGAGACAGATGTGATTGGGCTCATGCTAGGTGGTGGCTGGTTCATGGTGGTTGTTTCCAACATTCTAAGAACGGTTAAGGAGTGCGATGAGGCCAACATGCTTATACTTCTATAATCACTGATTAAAGTGGTTTTGTGAGCCATGGATCAGGTGAGTTGACTCAAGTCTTGGTGGGGCCTCATTCTCTGAAGGTGCTTGTGAACACTAAGATAAATTAGGCTTACCTAGTAAGGGTTCTCAAACTTAGTAGCTTTCTCTTTCCCTTCTCCTTGTGCTCTCTCTATCCACATAGACACGCAGACTCTAAGAAAGTAAGTCGATGATGAGACCATAACTCAATGGTCGGTAGAATGGGAGTGGCAGAGTTCGAGAGGCGGTCCCTCAAGGTTGAGGGTCAAAGTATGTGATAGAGGTGGCCAGGGGTACAACATTCAAGGTGCAGGCTGAAGAGAAGGAGATGCTCAAGGAGAGCTTAATCAAATAGGGGCAGTTTAGAGGCCAGCCACAAGAAGGCGGATAAGCTAAGGGGGTTGTTGCAGCAGCACTTGTTCTGCGTGACCTAGGAGAATCGAAGGAAGGCGAAGGTCGCTTTAAAGAGAGAGTGGAACAACAAGTTGTCAGCAATGCTTAAGATAATTTTTAAGTCCAATTACCACCTCCCTTTAATTTTAGGCTTTCTCCCCTTTCTAACTATGATCCAATCCGCCAATGGCAGAGATGATAACTATTGGTCAGACTCCCTTATTGAGCTTGACACCCGAGTAGATTACTTCGTTAACCAATGCGCGTAATGGACCATTTGTAGATGATATTTCAAAGGAGGACAAGTAGATTACATATAATGATGATTGTCAAGTCATTGGAGTCGTAACGCTTGTTTATGCAGCATGGTGTATGGCTATCTTTTTTTACAGTTTGTAGGGTGATCGAGGACCCCAACTTTTTTGTAATGAAAAACTATTTGCGACGGGGTGTTTGTTGGTGATTTGATTGCGTATTGATTTGTCTATTATTTCACTATATCTATGCCTACCTTCTTTTGCTCGACCCGATTGTTGCGTTATTTTTGTTTAGGGGCTTGCTTAACCACCATTTTGACAAACACAGCACAAATTTGAGCACGAGATTTGTAAATCATAGCTAAAAGGTAGGGAAGTCAAAGCGGAGCAGATGAATAGACTTATCTATCTATCAAGAAAATACATGCAAAGACCGAGGGAATGTGCAATTAAGGGGTTGTTGCGGTGCACCCTCTATTAGGTGTCAGCCATTCCTACGAATGTTTCTTTAATCAAACCGTGCATCATGGGCTTTCTTCATCTGAATTTACCAGGATGAGTTCGCCTTAGTTACTTTAAGCAGACAACATTACAGATACTAGAATCAGGATTACCACGTAGGTAATCTCGCCCGCCATAGAAATAGTTCCCAGGGGATGGAATCATCATAAGCAAAAGAATCAAGACCACTATGTGGATGGTCGTACAATCTTTTTATCGATTCCTCTACTATGGAAGGAAGTGTTTCCTGACTCGTGCATCCTTATAGAGCAATACACCATACACGTAGGAATCGGGACCATGACATAGGTGGTCATGCTTTATGTGCGATGGTATCCCTAGCATGGAGGGGAGTGTTAAAGGGTTTGCACATCTGTACAAAGCGGTACACCATAGTTGCAAGAATCAAAACAATGATGTGGGTGGTTGCAACATCATTGCGACGATGTTAATGGCACGGAAGGGAGTGTTGATTGTCTCGTGCATCCTCGTGAAGGATTACACCACAGATGTAGGAATCGAGACCATGCATGGGTGGTCTGGCCATCTATGTGACTGTGTCCTTGGCATAGAAAGGAGCATTGTAGGGTTGGTGCATCCTCACATAGTAGTGCACCACAGATACAGTAATTGAGACCATGATGGGGCGGTTGCACCATCCATGCGACGATGTCCTTGTATGGAAGGGAGCATTGATTGGCTCGTGCATCCTCTTGAGACCACGACGTGGGTGGTTGTGCCATGTATGCGATGGTTTCCCGAGGATGAAAGGGAGTATTGATTGGCGCACATATCCTCATAGGGCTGTTTTGGCATTCTCTATCGCAGAAGAGGGCCTTTTATGGCTCTTCTTTTCCAAATAGCCTTGGTGTTCTCCAAGGAGGTAGGTAGCATTGTATGGCTTGACCTTGCTAAATAGCTTTGTTACCATTGTTGACATTTGTTGATGACTATTTAGGGATGTTTTATTTTCATTTCATACGGCGATAGAATATTACAAAAATTCTCTCACTTTATATATATGGCTTATAAGATTGATTAAATATAGTAGGCTCGAAGATGTTTTGACTTCTATGTATATGGCATATGGATGCAATTAGGTGTGAGAGGCAGTTATCTCTGGTTGCTCGAGAAAAACTGATTACATATGGGCGTTCCCAATTTGGCCCCAATACTCCTTCTATTGGGTTCTTTATATATGCAAAGACCCTGATGCAAAACTAAGTAGGATGATGAGTTAGTAGAGTTTCACCCTCATATTGTAGTGGCTGGCTATCTTTCACCAATATGCCTCAATGCATAGCTCTGCCTTCGCTCTTCCTTCTTCTAATGCATCGAGCCCAAGCCTTAGTAGTTCTTCACTTTGCTTAGAGTCATGAGCGAGGCACCAAGGGGATGGCACTCTACTTTGACGAGTGACATGGCTTCATACCCATACGTGAAGGAGAAAGGAGAGTATCCAGTGGAGGTCAAGGTTTGATATGACCAAAGCATGAGCGTAAGGTCATCGACCAGATTTCCCTCTGCCTTGATGAGGCACTTCTTGAATGTCGACTCAATGATCTTAATTACGGCCTTAAACTACCCGTTTTCCTAAGGATGGGTGGTTAAGGAAAAATACTTCTTGATCTTACTCAAACCTTGAAACAATCTACTTTCAAACCATGTGTCATTATTTGTGATGATCTTCGTTAGGAGCCCAAAGTGGCAAATGATGTTTTCGGTCATAAAATTTAGAATTTTAGACGCGGTGACCGTAATGAGGGGCTCTACCTCAACCCGTTTTGTGAAATAGTCAATGGGGATAATGGTATGATTATATCCTCCCTTAGCATTAGGTAGCTTTTCGATCAGGTAAATCCCCTAATGTCAAATGACTAAGGATACATTATAGCAGTTAGCATATTTTGGGAGGCTCTAGGAATCTTAGCGAATTGCTGACGACATCATATTTCATGGTGTTTTCCATCTCATCTTTGCTCATGGTCGACCAATAGTAACCTTGGAGGGTAACCTTTTTTCTTATATTTGACCCTAGATGTGCTCTATATTGAATCCCTTCTGAACCTCTTCTAGTATTTGAACAACCTCTTCATCCATTGAAGAGGAAAAGAGTACCCCCATCAATACAGTTTTCCGATAGCGTTCTCAATAAAGAACCTTTGTAGCCTCCTTCCTATCCGTGGGTAAGTCTATACCTATAAGATATTTTAACGGTGGCTAGGCTTCTTCAGTTTCCATGTAGATTGCCCACGACTCAGAGCAAAGAGTGGTATGCACCTTCAATGGGACCCAAGGGTTACTCACTCTTGGGTCGCTTATTGTCTTAGCTAACTGATTAGCTTTGGTGTTCTTTCCCCTATTATCTATTCTACCCTGACATTTGAGAACGAACCAATGAGTTTCTTGGCTTTTAAAACATATAAGGCCAATGTCTTTCCCTTGACTTGGAATCGCTCATTGATTTGGTTGATGACCAGCGATGAGTTGGTAAACACATAAAGAAAATCTATTCGTAGTTCTTTGGTCATTTTAAGATCGGTTAGGACGACTTCATACTCGACTTCGTTATAGAAGGCCTCAAAATTGGGGTAGGCGGCGATGCAAAGTTCCTTTCCTTTGGGCATGACAATGACTATGCCAATTCCCAACCCTATCTCATTGGACACGTTGCCAACATACAATTTCCATGCTTGTAAGCTAGTGGTTGCTTCTTTCTCACCATTGTTTGTGCTAAAGCTCCACGCTATGGAACCAACCATGATTAGAAGGTGATGTGGTATTTTAAAAGTTCTATGGACCACATAAAGAGTCATCTTATTGTACCATGCTAACTCAATACTTGGTTTAGCAGTTAGTTGGTGAGGACTTTGATTAGCTGAGTATGGAAATATGGCTAAAGTCGTTGGACTGCCATCAGTAGGAAGACAGCTAGCTTTTCCAACCTAGTAAACCCCATCTTTAGGCCTGATAATCTATTTTTAACATAGTGTATGAGCCGCTAAATCTTTTCTTTATCTTGGACGAAGGTAGCATTGATCGATTGTTCCGTGACTGTGAGGTATAAGTATAGATCTTCCCCATCTATGGAATTGGAAAGTATTATGGTGTTGCCAGATGCTGCTTCAAATCTTTAAACACCCTAGTGCATTCTTCATTCCAAGCAAACAATATTCCCTTCTTGACGTGGTTGAAGAAGAATATAACATGTATGTTGCTTTTGATACTAAGCAGCCGAGTGTCGTGACCATCCCATTTAGGTTCTGCTTTTGTTTGACTATGTGAGGGATTTGCATACCTTGGATCCCCTAAATCTTATCGGGGTTAGGTTCAATTCCTTTAGTGCTTACCAGGAACCTAAGGGACTTTATTAATCAGACAATGAATGAGCATTTTTGGGGTTAAGTTTCATGCTGCACCGATAGAGGATATAGATTTCTTGGTTAGGTTCTTTACACTTCCTCAGCCTTTTTGGACATTACCTTGTCGTCTACATATACTTTCATAGACCAGTCAATCTTCTTAGAAACATTCTGTTAACGACCCATTAGTAGTTAGCACCCACATCACGAAGCCTAGACGGTATGGACTTATAGCATTAGAACCCTGCATTTATGATGAAAGATGTATGCCCTTGGTCTAAATTGTGCATGGAAATTTGGCTATTTCCAACATAGGCATCCATGAATGTAAGGAACTTATGCTTACTGGTTGCATCTAGAAGTTGATCGATGTGAGATAGCAGGAAACTATCTTTTAGGTAGGCTTTATTGAAGTTTGAGAAGTCAATGGATGTTCTACTGGCCTTGTTTGGTTTAAAGACATGCATTGGATTGGCTATCCATACCATATACTCTGCCTCATGAATAAGACCATTAGTGAGGAGCTTCTCCATCCCTTCTTTGAGTGCTATATTTCTTTCTCGGTCGAGAGGTCTTCTCTCTTGTCAGATGTGTAAGCTTTTGGGTTGATGTTAAGGAAGTGTTAGATGATAAATAGTTCCGTGTTGGTCATGTCTCGGTACCCCTCAAATGAACATGTCTTTGCTTTGTTTTAGGAAGCATATCACCTTATCTCTTATTTCTAGGTTAGCTCTATTTTGATTGGAATGACCTTTTTAAGTTCATCCTTGTCCATTGATATTGCTTCTGGCCGACCATCAGGGTTTAAGTCCCCTATACAGGGGCCGAATGGTACATCATCATTTTCTTTCGTGTTATTTCTAGGTTACATTGGTCCAACATGTGTATCATGTGCTCCATAACTTCCTCAATGGGGATGTACTTTATTGGGGGCTATGGTTTCCCCCTAGCTCCCAGAGATAAGTCCACCGATGTTAAGATGGAAGGAATTGTGTTATCTATTGTTCCTAACTTTCCAATGAGGGTGAACCTGCTCATTCCATCTTACAGTGTGCTCATTTTGTTTGGGCTGGCCAGGGAAAGATGCTCCCTGCAAGTTACACTGTCTTCCTATTGCTAGACTGGGAGGGTGGAGTGGCTAGCATGCTTTCTCAAAGATTATGGTTGACATGGATGCTTTTCTAATGGATAGAATATTATGAGCGGGCCCAACACAAATGAAAGCATCGCACGGCTCCATGTACTCTCCAATTTACCACCGATGAGCATGGCTAGCTTTTGCTATAGCATGAGAACATCCTTTATTACTTGCTCCAATGATATGCGGCAGTAGTTTGGCATCCTTTTAATTATTATGGATGCATTATATCCCTCTTTTAATTGGTAACTTCACCGTGTGCCGCTAGTTGGCTATGACAACATCTAGATCTTCTAGAAATAGTCTACATATTATGATATTATAAGTGGGTGAGTAGTCTAGTCTCCCAAAGTTTACCTAAATCTTGGCTGTGAGGGGTTCTTGGGCGATTTTGATTGCATGCGAGGTTATCCCCAAGAGTACTACGCCAATTCTCTGAACCCATAAATGGGCAGTGCATTAGGAGTGAGGTTGTAGGTAAGAGAGCTTCATTTTGCCAAACACATATTTAGAAATTATGTTGACTAAGTTGCCCCCAATGATGCCGACCCGATGCATTTTTGTATTAGCCATGTTAACTAAAATGATCATAGGGTCATGATAGGGGAACCTGACTATACTCTTATCCTTGGTAGTGAAGGTGATGTATGTTTCCTTCATTTAAACCTTGGCATTTTATCAAGTATATCTAGTGACTAGGCTCGAGTTCTTTACTATATAGGGATTGCACCTCCTTGTTGCTCTCGGCCACATATAGACCTCCATAAATGGACAATATTTTGGTGTTGACCATAGTTATGTTGTTATCGTTTGCTCGTTGTAGCTGGGCAAATGGATTATCTTGGGTTACCCTTTGTTTGACTTGCTACCTTACATACAACTTTCCTTCGTGGATTAGCTACTCTATAGCATCCTTGATATGTCGACAATCATTGGTGGAGTGGTTTTTTAACTGATGGAAATCACAGTACTTACCGTAACCTGTAGGTTCCTCCCTCCAACCAAATTGAGAGTGGGGAGGCTGTGCCTTTGGCGCATGATCTCAAGTGGTAAGGTAGATGGTTTCTAAGTCATGATTCCAAGGGTAATAGTTTATAAACATGGTTTTAAAAAGTGAGCCTTCTTAGAACATTTCTTTCTATTTTCCTTCTAGCCATTCCTTTTGCAGTTGTTCTCTTCTCGTGCACCTTTTTTTTCGTTTTGCATACTCTTCTCATCATTGTTGAATCGACCTCCTCTTCAATTCTTATAATGATGTTTGATCTCTAGAGAAAGTAAGGCATGGATGAGTCTTGTTTTTTTTATAGTCCTTTCCGTCTCTTGGATCGATACCTTATCCCTGAACATAAGGCTATTATTATCCGCTCTTCTTGCACTGGTTGACTCTTTGCTAAAATAGTTCACATAGGAGTGTCGGACTCATTGGGGCCTTGTCTGATGTTGCCTAGCTCAATTGCCATCATGATCCTAGTTTTCAATTTGAAGAAGTGAATTTTGAAGTCGATTCATAATTAGGCCTAGAGCATATAGTGCCAGCATAGAGATGAAGTAACTAGTAGGAGGCTAGTCTGGTCAGGATGGAATGAAACAAAAGATAATTGGCATTGCTAAAAACCTGATCTGCATGGATCTTTGAGTTGAAAGCTATAATATAGTTGGACAGGTATGTGCTTCTACGACAGTTCTCAATGAAAGGAAAAGCATACCTTCAATTATTTTTGGTGTTCAAAATTTCTTTAGAGAAGGGCTTTCCATTTTCATCGTCCAATAGACCCTCGCCATTAACATTCCTAGTTTGGATCATGTGCATTTGTTGGCACAAGATGCCATTTCTTCTCAAAGTTGGTCCTCCGCATACCGTAGTTGACAATGGCTCCAGTTGCGGATGGGCTCCCTTGGTGTCTGGCTGATGATGTGGACTTATTGCAACAATAAAGCAAGGGTGAACGATGATGGTGGGTTGGAGTGGGGGATTTCTGTTGATTGAGGATGATATGTACTAACATGCCAGCTCTCATGGGATCAAGGTGGGAGTACCTCCCTCTAGGATTAGAAGTGGACCGATGGTTCTCTACGTTGGGAATTTCTAGCTCGCCCACTGCCACTTAGGCAGTCAAAACACAGCTCATGCTCCATATTTGCTTCTTGAAGGTGATCACATGTGAATACTCTTTACGAAAAGGTGCGATGATCTGCTTGAGCTTCTCGATTCATAACTGATTTAGGTTCTGGGACATCGGGTATACCCTTGATCATGTGTGTCATGCTTACCTTTATTATGCATAGGAGCGCCTCTAGTATGAGACTCCACCATAACCCACTTGGGGGAGTCATGCATCATATTATATGTGTTGGGAATGATAGGCTGGATGAAAGTCCGATCAGTCAGTTGTGGGACTATCGAGCTAAAATTCACAGTTGTTTGAGTGTCCATCCTAGCCTTAAGGCTATTCAAATCATGAGTAATCTATCCAACATTAGTCAGACCATTTATCGTGCTAGGTCATATGTCATTGCTTAACTATGGAATAGGACATAGTGCTAGCTCAAGTTGCTATTTTGGTGTTGCAACCATTGTAGTCGTAGCTTCGTTCCTACCATTATTTACCATGATGTGAATGTGAGCGACGAGTTTGTACAGAAGAAAAGTGAAGAAAATTGAGAGCATTTAGGAAACGGTCATCCTTCTAGTGCCAAAATTTAAGTTAAAAACTTAGCTAACCTTGGAATAAAGTTGGAAATTGATATTAGCAAAGGTTATTTTTATATACCTTGATTTAAAAATGAAAATTGAGGAAATGCTGGTGCAATAAGTGAAGGACAAGATTTAGCGTGATTTGATCAAATTTGATCCACGTCCACTATGGTAATCTTCATATTACTTTGGTACCCAAACAATAGCTTGGTTTAAAAGAGACAATAGTAAGGAATGGCACTCAAGATTTCAAATAGACCGAGCTTTGAAAAAATGCATGGAATGTTATATTTATAGCCACTGTAACTCAATTTGGATGGTTGAAATCACATTGCAAAAATCCAAAAATTATTTTTTGCTACCGATTATGTTACTTGGATAATATGTGTACCAAATAGGATGCCAAACATACTTGGTGGTTCAGATGATCTATATTTGGCAGTCTATACTGGAGCATGCTTTTATCAGGGTGAGGAGGCATGGGAATATAAAGTAGTTGTTCATTGGCGCTTTTTTCGGTATAGCAGTGAAGGACAAGGAGCGGTTTCCATATATGTCTCCTTCGTTGAGTAAACAATGTCGAATGTGCTAGTACTTTCAGGAAATAGTGCAATCATTGCTTCTTTTTATAGGGATGGTCATGTGTTGATGGTCAAAGCTTGCCGAGTCAATACAAGACGGCTAAAGATCAGATGGCTAGTTATGGTATAAAGGCAAGCAAAGGAATTTGTTAAGGAGCGGGCGAGGCTATTTTCGTGATCACTCGCCTACATACAACCGCATCATATTAGGCCTCCCAAGGTAGGGCGAGGCGATTATCAGGGTTACTCACCTATTAAGAACCATTCACACGTAAGATTGCTTTTTGTTGCCATCGTCTGCTGAAAGTCGTAAGGGTTCAACATGGATCTTGTGCGTATTCATGTGGAGTGGGTTGCTTTGTAGTGGAATCCATGTAATTTGAGCAAGATGCAGACTTCTAGAATTAGGCGAGCCAATGTGCGGGATTTTGGAACTATGTGGGTCAACCCGCATTACACGTGAGAAAATAGTGCAACAAGTGGGTTATTTGTAAAACTTAACCTATTTGTTTGGATTGTTAGGTATATGATGTAAAAGAGTTAGTAGTATTCCCTATGGAAAACTATGTAATTTATTTATCAAACTTTGTAGTTAAACTTGTCCGCAACAAAAGGTATTTGATTTTTGTTGAATACTTTAATATATTATGATAAATTAATTTAAAGCATGTTAATAAATAAACCCTTAAATAAAATGTAATGTGATTATAGTTGCAAATAGTTGCAATTATGAGTAGTTAATCACAAAATAAAATAAAATTTAGTTTAAATATTCCTGGTCAAGATCATTTAAGAAAGCATATCGATGCATCTGTTGAGATTAATGTTTGTAAAGCTCACTAAATGTTAGGCTGTGTATTACTGATGGATGCTAAGGGAACCAAGGGATTACATACTCGTATTTATTGGAAAGCTATGGAATGGCTCATCAAAAGTTTCCTATTAGTTGATAATAGCTAAGTAAATCTTTATGTAACAATGTTTCACAATTCCCACTACTTGAAAATACCATTGAACTTAAACGTCGATACTTCATTTTGATTATAGTTAAATTATGACTTCATTTTGATTATAGTTAAATTATGGCATGGAGATCCACTGAGCGACTATAGTTGAGTCTAATTTGAAGCATTGGAAGTAAAGCGCTATTCAATAAAAAATTCTCCACCTTGGTTGTATTAGATTAGTATCGCTGTCAACTATAGTCAACTAAAGGTGAAAATCTATGGTCGGAGTAGAAAGATTAATCATAAATGTTATCGTTGCACCAAGGACTTTGTTTATGGACTAGTCAAGTTGATTGTGGATAATATTGGTTTTTTAACCAATAACCGACTCCATACACCCTAATGTGATATAATTTCTGAGAGGAGAATATGTTTAAATTGTCAGCATTATTAGTACTATTTGAGATAAAATAAAATATGGTATTTTATTAAAAAGCTATGTAGGTGATCAATCATGTATGCCATTATCTAAGGTGCCGCATAAATGTTAATAGTTGAATTGTTCGATATTAACTGCTAACTTAATTCACATCTTTGAGTCTTACAGCTACATTTGTCAGTTCTCCAAAAATCACATGATTTAAATAGTTAACTAAGTGTTATAAATTAATTCATATTTAAGAAATATTAGTTATTAATTCATTTTATCTTTTGAGTGTTATTAGTAATTATTTGATGTGCATATAAAAGTTACATATACATGTGTTGATATAAGTATCGGTGTATTTTTAAAAAAGGTTTTAAATATAGTTAATTACTTAATGGGCTTTTGAAAATATTGTTCCATATAGTGGAAAGATACAGCCAGCCAGCCATATTAGAGAGAAAGGATCAGATTTGGTTGAGATCTAATTTAGAATTGATTAGTAAGTTAAAAGAGGAAGTTTTAAAGAGAGAATGAGAAAGGTTTTTATTATCTAATTGAAAAAAACTTCTCTCGTTCATTTCATTTTTTTAATTCACTTTTCTCCTTCTTGCCCATTTTCATGGCCGCCACCTCCATTATTTCAAGGTTCAATTTTTCTCTTCAAATAAGAGGGAAAACATCAAAGAAAATTAAAACAAGATGATTCATTTGATTCCAGCAAGACCAGGTGTGAATCAAATGTTTAGAAGATGATTTGCAAATCAAGGTATTACAAGGGACTAGACTCTCTCAGATTCAGTTATGTTTTATTTATTCATTCATGACGTTTACCCTGATCCCATTCGCATGTAAGTATATTTTATTTTAACTTATTGAATTTGATTTTAAATTTGTGTACTGTTAAGGTTCATTAGATCTAAAATTATTTTTCAATGTAAATTTGATTTTGTTATAATAAAATTATATATGCTCTTACAATTTAATTTATTTATAATTGTGGATTAGATATTCAATTAATTAAATTTTATTGCCTATTTTTTAGTGATCATACAACCTTTTATAATCACTAAAAATACATGTGATGATGAAATTCATTATCCGACTTTTTAACTAAGCAACTTCTGATGGGTCTGGACGTCAAGATAAAGAGAAAACGATTCAAGGACTTGGGAACATACTTGAAAGGACAATTGAAATGGTCTCAAGAAATTGGGGAACAAGTGGAGCTAAGGAGATAAATCGATGCCGATAACTTTTAGATCGGTATCAATCACTTTTTGTGCTCCATGTTGCTTTTGGAGCTTAGGTCTGGGGATCTCTGGCTAAAGTGATCGTCTTAGGGTGCATTTCTGAAGGATTATGCGAACAACCTCGAGGAAGATCTAAAGATGACTACTAGAAATATCAAACCATCTCGAAGCAACATGATTTCCATGGAAAAGTGCTCGATTTAATGGATCAAAGGTAGAAGACCAAAGGAATGAAGATGGAACACCTTCTCATCGTAAAATCAGGTCAGTACCGACCACTTCTAATCGATACCGAGATGATTTTCTTGCTTTGGGGACTCTATCTTCCTCTCCTACATTCTCAGAACTAATGTTAGACTAGGTATATTGAGATCTAACGATTTGATTAGACGATTTCCCTAAAAGTACAAGGCTTAGAGAATTTGAAAAGGACTTTTGGCACTTGCTTTCTTCATTTTCCTTCTCTACTTAACCCTAGCGACTAAGGAAGCTATTTTTTGCTATTCTAAGCTGTTATATTAGGAAAATCTTTGTACTTATAACTAAAATCCATAACAATAACATTATAGCAGACTTATGCCTAAGATTTGTGGAATCACTATAAAATTTCTCTATATTCTTATCTTTATTTGCTAGAACTCTTTATTTCAATTCATTCTTGGGTGTACCATTTTTTAAGATAAAAAAATTACCACTATAGGTACAAAGAAATAAGGATAAGAATGGTGTTAAGTACACTAACTACTATAAAATGCAATAATAGGTAGATTACAAATGAGGACTGCAATGTGAAACCAAGGCCAAAACGGGAGAAGATAACCATTTGAATCCTCAAAAAAAATGGATACATATGATCCATCCGATTGGACCACTCCAGTTGCTTCCAACAAAGGTCAATAATATCTGATAAGGAGACATCAGAGCCTATGGCATATATCCATCCCTGTTCCAACTATCTCATACATAAAGCTCTCTATTATGACCACCTAAATTTCCTTCCACCACAAGCATCATCACTCCCTAAACTGGAACATAGTATAAACATTGAAGGTCCTCAATTTCATCTAAGATGAATTAAAAAAAATTCTTCTTTGCTGGCTTGTAATACATGCTAGTGTAATGGATCCAGATAGCATCACCTATAAGCCACTCGACCTCATACCGAGGATACATTGAAATAAGGAAAGAGTGTGGGGAAGGAGCAATTTGACTACCTCATCATTAGTATCCAAATCAACCAGGAATGAATATTGCGTAAGTATTGTCATGAACAGGAGAAGTTTTATATTTTTCGGAAACCACAATCTCTTAGAAAGTCTAGGAAGAGTGACATTCTTAGGAGGAGGCCGAGAGAAGTAAA